>CM073504.1:25460000-28147500 GCA_037074495.1 Acacia confusa | reverse complement strand
ATTCTAAAATTTATTGTAAATTAATATACCCAATTTGCTCTTGAAGTAGCAAAATTGTGAGTTATGAATTAAATGTGGTCAAACAAAACAGAGTTTTTGTTGCAAGAATTATAAATCAAGGCTTGATTCCATTCTCAAAAGTGAATAAAGTAATAGATGGATCTAATTGTGGACATGAACATAAGTGTTATGTCTACAGTCTATGTTTACAGCTTTGGGTATGATTGTGGTTGTAATTGTGTTGGTTCAAATTCCCACTTAAGGTGGAGAAATATTATTGATAAGAACCACAAAAGGAAATTTGGCATAATAAATATGCTAAAAAAAATTAATGATATTACTAACATTTCTTGCTTAATGCAAACCAAATGTTTGCTAATGTAAACTAGAAGTTTATTGCTAATGAGATATTAAAGAGACAATGAGTTACAAAGAAATATGTTCATACCTATTTTGAAGCCAAGACTTATAAGAAAACAAGCCCAGAAGGTAATATGATGCTTACTTTTTGTTGTTATTGATATTTAAATTTATTGTGATCACACATCATAAATTTATTGCCATAAGAATTTTCTGCTGAAAATTTTTCATGTATGATTCCAAATTATTTTAAACATGTATATCTTTATATGTGGTGAACAATAAATATATTTTGCAAAAAAAAAATGAAGTATATTATTAATAAATAAGGAGATTATTTAGTGATACAATATTATATGATAGTTCCTGAAGAACTATATGAAAAACTATATGAAATAATATTGATATAGTTTTCTGAAAAAACTAATATATATTTTCTTTTAAATGGAAGAAATTTAAGTTTTCTTTCTAGCACTTTATTCTGTGAAATATATAGTACTTGAAAATTAAAGTGAAAGAAAGTTATTGGCTTACTACATATTGATTTATCTTTAAAATAAAAATATTATGCAAGTACGACATTATTCAATCAAAGTAATTTATATGGAATTGATGATTTTGATAATTTTGGTGATTTTGTATTTCGTATTTTGATGATTGAACATATGAAATCCATGAATATATGTAAAGTATTTTTAACAAACTCACACTTGAGGGGGAGATTGATATAATACAAGTGTGAGTAAGTGAGTTGATTCTCCCAAAATGGATGTCAGATTTGATGATAAATCATAATCTTATGGAAGATATTCTGTTGGCATGACTTGTTTGATCATCCGAGTCATATATATAATGTAGATAAGATTATGTATTAACATCCATTGAAGAACTAGAAGATTCTTCATGACTAACTAACATATTATTATTTGCTGCATGTTTTTAAATAGAAATGAGTATGAGAATATCATTAATCATGATTAGGAAATGGATCTCTGGAAATATATCAAACAAATTTATATGGGCCCACTGAAATAACATGTGAACCATACAATTGATAGATGCATTTATAAAAAGGTTACATCCAATATTTCATCTTGACAAAATTTCAAGCCCAAATAAATTCAAATGATAGATCTATTAATTTTGGAAGTTGGAACTGAAATTCACGTCATACAGCAGACCAAGCTTCGGTGTTTTGAGTGTAACTCACAAATTACTAATCGGAATGAGTTGAAATCAGTGGCATATGAAACTAGACTCAGATACCTTTACAAAATCATCAAGATCATAGAAAAAAAGATCAAATGAGAGACATATGATTTTTGGAAGTTCATAGTCGGTTCAGGATGGTGCAAAAACGTTGGTCCAAAAGAGCTTTTATTAATCTAATCAAAATGCTCAACATGTAATGAGTTTGTATTTGATTCTTGTTGCATAGGAAAGAAGACTTGAAGAGCTTTTTGGGGATAAGTGGATTGACAAATTTGGAGTTATATCTAAGACGTTATGCTTATTGGAATCTGACCCTTTACCTACTGGAATCTAACCCTTGTACAGCCAATGTTCTTAAGTTGTACATTATGAAAATTGCGTAGAATGGTAGCTAACAATCAATTAGGTAACAACTTGAGTTCCTATGTGACAACTCCAGTTGGTAACTCGAGTTTAAACATTTGTTAGTTCTCTATGGGTTTTGATGATAACAATCAATCATGGAATCAAAAAAATGAAAAGATCCTTCGAAAAATTGAAAACTTGCAGATTGAGTCAATACTCGAGTATTGGTAACAAAACTCGAGTATTTAGATTCAAAGAACAACTCAATGCACTTAACTAAGGTCAATACTACAATATTCAAATGAATACTTGAGTATTGGGAGTTATAGAGAGCATCACAAATTTTACATTAAGGGAAACTCGAGTATTGACATGAAAACTTGAGTTTAGGCCTATGTGACTCTTCAAATGATTTTAACTAAAAATAGAAAACATCAATTTGGAAAACCACAGTTTTTGAGAATCACGGTTTGGAATTTGAAAAGACAGTTTTCCAACTTGACTCCAGAATTTAAACGGTTTTATTTTCAAATGAAAACTCGAGTATCACTGGAATACTCAAGTATCGGGTTAAGCAAAGAGGTTCTTAAAATTGAATTAGCTATAAACCTTGGTAATGAGAACCACAGTTTTGAAAACCACAGTTTATCACTTATTCAAGTATTTTTCAGAGTTTCAAAACTAAGGTGGAAACTCGAGTATCGAAACTGAAACTCGAGTATTGAGTCATACAGAGAGCTATCAAGGTTTCTAAGCCTTCAATACTCCAGTATATAAAGGAAACTCCGATTTTGATGTTTTGGACATATATTTATCAAGAGTCAAAAACTCGAGTATTGGAAGAATACTCGAGTATTGGCTTAAGTTCATCAGGAACACTAAAGCTCAAATCGCAAGTCCTGTCTTTGGAAGGAGAAGACTCGAGTATAGATTCAGAAATTGGAGTTTTGGCTTAAATGCATAGCAACAAATTTGAGTATTGGTGCACAAACTCGAGTATTGGTCACGCCTTCTGATAATTCAAATTTGTGAAATCTGTGTAATGTTTATGGGATGATCCAAATGATTTATATTCTTAATTATCATCATTACCAGGTATGTTTAATGTGTTTGCTAGTGTATTTTAGCCTAATTACAGATGATTCAAAGAGATTAAAGGTGCTGCTATTACACAAAGCAATGTCTTGTCAGAAGCATTAAATGCACACCACCAAAGTTGCTGAAATCTCAACTACCAAGCAATCCACGGTGGAAAAAGGATAAAGAGACTTTCATTTGAGTGAGGAATGACAATCCCAACGGATATAAACGACTAAAAGTCACTCTCTATCATACAAGTCAAGAAACAAGCACAAGTGTAGAGAGAGAAAGTACCAAACTGCTTCTAACTGAAGAGAAACTTCTACAATGGTCAAATGAATACAAGCAATGACTATTAATGTCTCTCTAAGTATATATAAAGTTTCATTCAAGTCTCTACTAGAATAATGAGCTGAAAAACGAATTGCATTAACTTTATTCATTTATTAGAGTGCTTCCTTGTACAGAGTGTCGGTTGACACCATAGAACTTCAGTGATCATTTATCTGCTGTGTAAGAGAGTTTTATCAATTGTATTTGATTGATTGTGAGTAATCTCAAGTCGAGGGACTTGGAGATTTGGGAAGTCATTGATTACAACTTGTAAGGGGGAGCAAGTTCTAGAGAGAGAATTGCTTCAGAGTTACAGAGTGTGTAATCAATTGATTCTAGTGAAAAGCTCAAGGCGCCTGAGGACCAGGGATGGAAATAGGCCAGGCCAGGCTAGGCTTTGGCTAAATAGGCCTGAGCCTGTAATAGAGGGGAAAGGCCTGAGCCTGAATACAGGCTTTTTTTAGGCTCAGGCCTGAGCCTTCACAAAGCCTGGTTAGGCCTGAAGCCTTTTTAAAGGCCTACTTACGATGTAGGCCTTTAAAAAGGCCTCATATTACTAGCCTTAAAGGCCATAATTAATTAACATAATAATATGTATAAAACTATAATTAACAAATTATACTTAAAATTAGAATATAAGAATGAAAAAAAATTAAAATTGTGTTATTTATATGATATAAATATTATTATATTTATTTAATATATAAACAGGCCAGGCCTGAAGGCTTACAGGCCAGGCCTTGACAAAAAAAACCTGGCCTATTTACATATTTAGGCCTTTAAATAGGCCTTGGCCTGGCCTTTTTAATAAACAGGCCAGGCCATATCAGGCCCTAAATAGGCCAGGCCGTAGGCTGCCTGATAGGGGCCTGACCTATTTCCATCCCTACTGAGGACTGGACGTAGGCTAAGGAGTTGGGCAAAACCAGTATAAACTATTGTGCATTACTATTCTTCCCTGCTCACTGTTTTATTCGGTCAATCACCATAAGAGGCGAAATTGCAAAAAAATTTTAGAATCTCCAATTCACCCCCTCTTGGTGATTCAGCTCCTCTAACAACATTGACAACTCAAGTTCTTATGTTTTCTCAAATAATTGATGTTTTCAGCCAATCGTTCAAAATGACAAACAACTCGAGTTTATAAATAAACTCAAGTTTGAGGAAACATGACTCGTTCTTTATTTCGATCATAAAAGGTATGAGGAACTAGAGTTTCATTTTAATAGGCTCGAGTTTAAAACTCGAGTTCTTTGAACCAATAGAACTTGAGATCTTAGTGAAATGTTAAGAACTAGAGTTATTTGTTAATTCTCTATAGGTTTTGATGATAACTGACAATGGTAAACCTAAATTAAAGTTTGTGTTTGAAAAAAAGAAAAACTTATTGTCAAAGACAAACTCAAGTTTTAGTTAGAAAACTCGAGTTTGGACTAAATGGAGAGCAACTCAAGTTTTGTAAATGAAGACAAACTCGAGTCAAGAGTTGAAAACTCGAGTTTTAGTAACAGAGAGATAGAGTTCCTAAGTTTTTCAAAGACAAAACAAACTAGAGTTTATTTTTGACAAACTCTAGTTTGACAAATCAAGAAATCTGAGTTTTTTCAAAGATTTGTGAAAACTTGAGTTAGATTTTGGAAACTCGAGTTTTATCACATACAGAAAGATATAGTATTCTAAGCTTGTGAAAACTTGAGTTATGATTTTGGAAACTCTAGTTTAAATTTTCTCAAATATTTTACAAAGTTTTCTCTTTATAGAAAACTCAAGTTTAGTTTTCACAAATTCGAGTTTGGAACTTATAAAGAACAACATATATCTCTAAGGTTTTTGAAAACTTAAGTTTCGAAATGAAAACTCTGGTTTGATCAATCCAATGAGTCTACTAGTTTTCTAAGTTTTTGTAGAAACTTGAGTTAATCTTTACAAACTTGAGTTTATGCCTTACAGAGAACATCACTATCTTTATACCATTTGATAACTCTAGTTTTGTATGAAAACTCTAGTTTTGAGTTTCTGAACTTAAAATGTATTTTTCATTTTAAGAGTGCAAAACTTGAGTTAGTCACTTAATGACTCGAGTTTAAGTCTTACTCAAAAACTGTTTGAATGATCAAATCATGACTTTCCTCTTTATATGAAGAAAACTCGAGTCAAACATATATAATTCGAGGTTATGCTTTAAAATGTGAACTACAAACTCCAGTCTTAATGAACTGACTCGAGTCTATATCATAGAATTCAAAATTTGAATTATTTGAATCTGCAAAAAGTTGTGTGATTGATCTATATGTTGTTTATTATCATTTATCAACATCTCTAGATATGTTTAACCTGTTTGCTAGTGAATTTCAGTTGATTTAGAGATGATTCAAGAGAATTAAAGTGTAGGTTCAACACAAGTAAAAAGCATGTCAGAGCATTTAATGAAAAGTACAGATAACTTGCTATATTCTGAACAAACAACATCTGCACGATGCAAAATGGGTGAATGCTTCTTACTTAAACTAGTCTTTGACATTCTTACAGACAAAACTCAAAGAAAGACAACATTTATCCTCTGAACACAAAGAATTAATTGAAGAGTAGAGAGAGAAGAAACCAAAGTGCCTCCAATAGCTAGATTAATGCACCAACAGTTAGAATGAAGATTGCAACGGTCATTTAACACTCTTTGTATAAATAGAGTTGCATTCAATTCTTCTCAACTGTTGGATCTGGCTATCACCCAAGAAGGGGGTGAATTGGGTGTTTAATAAAACTTTATGAACTTTAAAAAATCTTTTCGCAACTTATAACTTGACAGTTATATATTCAAAGATAAGCATGTACTGGAAAAGTAAAAGGTAAGGGAAGAGAGTATGCAAACTGTGATTTATCCTAGTTCGATCCAATCCTTGACCTACATCTATTCCCTAAGCTTCACTTGAGATTTTCAATCCACTATCTGCTTTGAGCTTGATTACACGTTCTGTACTTGAAGTAATCCTCTCCCTAGGATTCACTCCCCCTTATAAATTGTAATCAATACATTTGCTTGATTACACACTCTATACTCGAAGTAATCCTCTCCCTAGGATTCACTCCCCTTACAAGCTGTAATCAACACAATGTGTTTCCCACTCAAGATCACCCAATCTTGAGTATCTCTCAAATAAACTGATTAACAATCAATCTTCTCTCTCAGAAGTAAATATGATGAACAATGAAGCACAATACGAATAATCTCACTCTCTAAGGTAATTTATATGATCATTGAGGTAATAAGAGAGCATATGATGTAGACGTTAGAGTATTGACATTTTTGACTGTGTAAGCTCACGTCCCTTCACAGTTGCACATTCGGGTCTTTGTTTCTGGGCTTCTTATAGATGAAGAAAATCATTTGTCTGTTGAGCAATTCTTTCAATCTTGAATATTGAGATTTAGATGAATAGAGCCGTTGACACATAATGAAGACAGCAGGCTCTCTCCCATTGCTCACCCATGTCTGATAGTTTGCCATGAAAATCTGAATATTCTTCTTGTCTGATGATAAGGTCCTTTTGACAGTTCGGTGGATGTCTTAGCTGTAAAGTTGATTTCCTTGAATATTTTATTGCGTCGCTGCACGTCTCTTTGAGAAATTCAGATTTGAAGCTTGAGACATGTTAATCGAATCTGTAACTCATTAATTAACTCATCAGACAGATATATTGTAATTCACAATTCAAATTATGTGTAAAATGAATCATAGGATTGAATCTGAGAGTTGAAGTCACGATTGAGAAAACAGAGATCTGTCAGGCTTGAGCCTAGTTTCAGCAGGCTTGAGTTTGTTCATGCATACTTGAGTTTGTTTTTCTAGGCTTGAGTTTGCTTCAGTTAAAAGGTCTTTGAAAACTCTTGATCTGCTACAGGCTTGAGTCTATAACTTTATGCTCGAGTTTCCTGGCTTGAAAAGATCTTCAAAAGCTCTCTGTAAGTGACAAACTCGAGTTTGTAAATGTAGGCTTGAGTTTGGACGTTTTGAAAAGCTTTGAGAAACTTTCTGTGTAAGCTAGGCTCTAGTTTATATGTCCAAGATCGAGTTTAATCGACTTGGATATATTTGATAGCTCTCTGTCTGAGCTAGGCTCGAGTTTATTAGTTTTAGGCTCGAGTTTTTCAAATATCATATCGTGATTAGTTCTCTGTCTGAGTCAAACTCGAGTTTATAAGTGATAGGCTCGAGTTTGTGACACCATGAAATTTTCAGTCAAATTCCGAAGGCCATATCTCCCTAGTCTGAACTCCGTTTTAGTTGAATTAAGTATCGATGGAAAGCCCTATGAGTCTACTTTCATATGCAACCGATTTCAGCTCATTTCAATGTGTAGATTGTGAGATATTCTCAAATTACTGAACCTTGGTCTGCTGAGTGACGTTAACAGATAGGTCAACTTCAAAAATTCATATCTCTCTCATCCGATCTTCTTTGGGAATGAAACGTGGTCAAGATGACGCATTGGATGTATAGTTTCAGCCAAATTTGATTTCACCTCAATACGATTCCTGGTTTGGGAGATATTGTCAAATTACCAGAGGTCGCTCAGCTGAAATGTGAAACAGAGCTGCACAAAGTTGCTGGAAGCCAGTCAGGCTCGAGCCTGTAAGTATAGGCTCGAGTTTGCTTGGGCCAGAAGAGCCAGAATAGCTAGAAAACATCCAAGCTCGAGTCTATAAGTGACAGGCTCGAGTTTGTTCATACTAGGCTCGAGTTTACATGTATAGGCTCGAGTTTGCTCGTATTAGAGGAGCTAGAGTTGCTGGAAATCACCCAAACTCGAGTCTATAAGTGTCAGGCTCGAGTTTATTCATCCAGATACTGATATTTGCTTGTTCTAACTCCGAATCGAGCCATTACAACTTCCATTGGATCGTGGAGACTTCAAGAATCAATCTATGGCTTGTATAATGATTTTCTCAATCAATTCAACAAGTTCTTCTTTCTTTCTTCTCTTTTCTTGATCTTTCTCTATGATTCTTTCTTTCTTCACATGAACAAATGTTCTTCTTTCTTTCTTCTCTCTTCTTGATTATTTTCCATGAATCAATTCTTCAATTCTTCTCTTTTCTTGTTCTTTCTCCACATGAACAAATCAATTCCATGAATCAATTCTTCCTTTCTTCTCTTCTCTTGTTCTTTCTCCACATGAACAAATTTACATTAAATGTAGCAATTAGACAATGTATATTATATAAACTTTTTGCGTTTACTAATGGCATTTATCAAAGTATTTAAGACATCATCAAAACTAATCATAATCAACATTCTCCCCCTTTTTGATGATGGCAAATACCTCAAGAAAAATATGCATGAATATGAAAGCTAATTAGACCCAGCAATTTTTCTTGCCATTCTCTCCCCCTTATTTGTCATTAGCAAAAAGTTGAAGTGAAGAAGAACTAATTTAAAGAGGTAAATATGAAATCAAATTCTCCTTGTCATTTCTCCCCCCTTATTCATATGTTTGGAAAAAAAAAATTTCTCTCCCCCTTATTTTCTCTCCTTAATCATATATCAAGAAAACAATTTTCTCTCTACCTTTTTGAAAGTATTTGATTTTTAATATGATGCAAGTAGAAAAGAGTTTTCATGAGAGAATTTGGAGAGGTTTTCAAATCATCTTTTACAATTAAAGCATAGAGATACCAAACATGTGCAAAGTTTCTACTGAATATAAAAAGATAGAGTTTAGAAATGCTAATGTTGGTTTTGCAAATTGATGAATGGTCGATGAAGTCAATTTGCTTGCTTTCTTATTGTGAGAAATATGTGATTGCTCTGAATAGCCTTTGAGATGAGGAATGAGACTAAAGTATAGACTTCTTTGAGTTGTATATCATAAGAACGAATATGGTCAGTACTCAGCTTCAATCCTTTGCCTTCTCTTCAAGAACTCTTCTATAGAGCATATTTTAACTTCAATGATGGAGCGTGAAGGCATTATTCCTCAATTTGATAGTTTCTCCTTGTTAGTTCATTAAGGAATATCTGCATACAAAGTGAAATCTCCTGCCACAAATTTAAAACTTTCTTGCAAGGTAGATTTGTTAGTGCAATCAAATATCAAAATATCCCTTTCTATAAGATATTTTCAAATATAAGACTAACTCATCATCAAAACTAAAAGAAACATTGAATCCAGATGAGTATTCTTAAAGAAGGTTTTCTTCAAACAAAAGGATATGAGCTTTTAAGATATAAACACATGTGAATGTGAAGCTCCCCCTTAATGAATGCATGATTAAGAAGATATGAACTTCCTTTTCAAAACCCCTTAATGATACCAAATAAAAATGTGATACCAAAGGTATGAAATCACAAGACTTTCGGTTGAAAATTTAGAAGGACATGATTGAGGATCATGACTGGAGGCATAAAAATTGACTGGAGGTAAGAATACCTTGAGTCAAAAATATGGTGCCTAGAGGTAAGAGGTATGCCTAGAGTCATGAGATGTGCTTAAAGTCATGTTGTTGCCTAGAGGTAATTTTGGATGACTAGACGCATGCTTTCACTAGAGGTATGAGATAAATACCTAGAGTCATGGTGTGACTAAAGACATGACAAATGACTTGAGGCAATTTTGAATCTTCAAATTTTCATATAATATCAACAAGAAATTACATTTTCATCATCAAAACATCAAACAATATGAGTGATAGGGGCGACTTCGGCAAGTGCACCGGTCGTTACAAGTAATAAAATAGCGAGAAAGTATCGTCCCACGAGGAATAGTTATTCAATCACTAGTTCGCTATTGTTGCCTTAGTTGAGCAATTTGAGTGATCAAAGATGAGTTATAACCAATCAAGAATTTAAAGATTTAAAGAAAACCAAGAACTCAAGATCAAGAATCTCAAGAACACGTTTAGAAAAGATCAATAATCAAGAAAAGCGTAGCTAGGGCTCAGAATCCCCCTATGCTCATTTAAGTATCTGAATTGAAACCCTAATTGATTATGATTCCCAAATTGACGATCGATTCTCTAAAGTTAGACTAAGTCCCAATTTCTTGATACTACCTTAGTCTATTTTATCTTTAAAAACAACCTAATGTCTTAGTATTGCCTAGAAAGATCAGATCTTGAACCAGAATCCTATGATCGCATAAATTCGTAAGCCTATGTCTAGGTCATGCAATTTTATGATGAATTAACAAGTTCTAGTTAGATGCACCAACATCTCTATTGTCATACATCAACCTATGGTTAATCAAAAAGGGTGATCAATCCTTCAAGAAAACTTTAAGTGCAGAAAATTCATTCAATCAAAGAAACCAAGATCCAATCAAGAAATTAGTCAAATACTCAAAGTTGCATAGGGTTCATCCTAGCCCTAACTACAAAAAGGAAATTAGCCAAGCATGGCTAAATCAACAAAATAAAGAAGAAAAGATGAAAAGATGAAGAGAGAATGGGTCTTCAATGATTGGGGAAGGTTGATCTCCACGGTGAAGCTTTGATCTTCTTTCTCCAATGCCCTAGGGTTCTTTCTTGTGCTCCAGGAGTTCAAGAAGTCAAGAAGGTCTCTCTCTTAGCTAGGGTTTCTTCTTTTTATATCCTAGGGCCCCTTGGACTTTAAAAACATTAAAGAATATAAAATTTCTTTCCTTTTTCGGGCCCTAAGATAAGAAAAATCAGATTTTCGCAATTCTGGCGCCATGGGCACAAAACCCTTTCTTGCAAGGCAGAGAGTTGGCGCCCTGGGCGCCAACTTTGCACTAGTTGGCGCCCCAGGCGCCAACTTTAAAACTTAAGGCCGAGAGTTGGTGCCCTGGGCGCCAAATTTGCACTAGTTGGCGCCCCGGGCACCAACTCCAAAGGTAGCCCAAAAGTTGGCGCTTTGGGCGCCAACTTTGCTTCCTTCGTGGCTTCTCTTTTCGCCTTTCTTTAGCTCTTCAATTTGGCTTTTCTTGTGGATAAAAACCTACAAAACACACGAGAATACTTGTGAGGGTATGTCTAACATTAAATCCATGTTTTTAACTTATTATTCTTAACTGTTTTAATCATATTAGATCAATTTCACGCTAATCTTGTGCCTTAAAATATGATAAATTTACGGCTCATAAATGAGAACTAACCAAAGTAAGCCAATCAAAGACAAAAATGTATTTTTGCCCAATTAAATAACTTCAATCCAATGAATCATAAAGGGTAACAAGTTTATGATGCCAATAATGCTATTTCTCAATGACAATTGGTAAATATATTTTATATAGGAAAGATGTCATTGACAAAAATGCATGAAAGTTTGATCAAGAACATAGAAAATCTTATCCATAAAGATAAGCATTTATCAACTATAGTTCATGAATGAAATCAGATTTTTCAAAAATAATGATGAAATATGCAAATTGTTTCAAATCTCAAATGTTCTTTCAAACAAAGATAATGCATTTTGAAATTGAGACTTTAAAGACATGAAAAACTTATTTTTGAAACATATTCAAAAATCAATGTTCACTTTAAACATGATGGAAGTCAACATGTTAAAGAATGTATCAAAATGCTTCAGATCTGAAGAAGTTAGCATGTTGAAGAGTTTTTCTCATAAGCAAAAGTCACTAAGAGAGAGAATTAACCAGTAAGGCCACATAGGATTGAAATATATTTAGGCACAATGACTTTGCTATTATCAAGTGATAATCTTGCCCCTTAGAATTGAATCATTAAACATATAAGCATTTAAGGCAAGAACTTGAACACATGGCTATAGTTACTCAAAAAAAATGGATGAGGACATAGTTGATATATGTGAGTAACAAAATGACTACTAGGATTCATAAATGATGAAGTACATATTCATTAGTCCAAATGACTAGAGTTCCAGAATATCATCCTAGTGAGTTATTCCACTATAATGGTGAATTCATTAACACTCAATGCATTAATGATATCTATAAGGCTTAGAATAACATGATCAATAAGAATTTATGCAGTAGGCACAATATTCACAAATTGAATTCTTTTATAGGATATAAGCTTGAAAACTCATAGATAATCAACTTGCTAGACATAATGTCAAACTAGTTAGAGAATCAGGGATTAGAGGTTCAAGCATCATATTGAATATCAAATAAGGAAAACTCAACTGGACAAATTTAAAGCATATTCAACATTCACTATACAATACTAACTTCCAAGTTTGAAACATCATTTGAATGCAATTAAAGTATGGATATGTTTCAAAACATTTGTATGCAATTTCAAAAATCAAAGTGAATTGAATTTCAAAACAAATTTCATAATTGTGCATTTCAAAAACATGAACTTAGAAAGTTATGCACAAATTCACTTATGGTTATTTTAGCAATCTGAAAACATTTTGAAAATCATGTATGATTGATTGCTAAAGAAATGCATTAATAGACAAGTATTCATTACCCACATGTGTGATTCATTTACAAGCAAGATAAGGTAAGAATATATATCACCGTAAATCATCCATCTTGTCTTCGAGTACAATAGTCTCCTCATTTCAACTAGGTGATTTGAGAGTGATGATCTTATTTTGCACAATCAACTGTAACACTCAGCAAACTCATCAAATCTTGATATTTCTCGAGAATTCATTGTCAATTCTCAAGAATTTAATGTAAGAGATTAATGATCCAATGAAACCATTATAAATCTTTCATAAACATTACTAAAGTAATTATATATTTTCAAGATATAAAATACTTTGGAAAAATATTAATTGAGTAATGATATGTGTTTACTTGAGTAGTATCAAGTTGTTCAAGAGTTAACAGAAGCGTTAGAATCATTTTCACAGGATTACTTGCGAAGCTTACTCAAGTAATTTCGAAAGTTATGTCGAAGATAATAAAACTTGGCAGAAAACGTTATTACTTGCGAAGTTTGAAAGTATTACGCAAGTAACTTCTGAAAGTAACAAAATTACCTTAGCCTTAGGTACTTGAAGGATTGATTTTGCTTACCCAATCTACCATTCGTTGATATGTTGTCTTTTTGAATTTAGTCTTGGGATCAAGCAATGCTTTCTCACATGAAGCAGACTGCAAGAATCTGTTACCTTGTGCATAAGAGATCCTTCTTTTCATTTTCTCCTCAAGATAGTTGAATGGTACTCTGTGGTAATTCATTATTGAGGTAGATGATATTCTTCTTGCATGTATCCATTGCTTCCTTTGATGTTTAAACCTTATAGTTCCAGCAATGGGTGCCTTGAGAGCTCTCCTATTTGATATAGATGCTGCGGACATTTTCATTGGTACATGAGAGACTCTTGGCTTCTTCTTTCTCTTCACAGTACCCTTATGTCCATTCATTTTCACATCATCCTGCATACATGGAACATTGGATGGACATTTTGGTATCCACTTATACTTAGGTCCTTGTATGTTAGTATTGGACCTTACTTGCCCTTTTGGAACCCAAACAAATCTACTTCTCACATTAGAATTTCTCCTAATATAGCAAGTGTGAGAAGTATGACCAGATTTACCACAATAATTGTAAATAACAGAATGATGCTTATTATGAACATTTTTGCAAGTATTGAGTTTATCAATGGATTGAAGATCAAAATAAATCTCATTTGGATGTTCTTTCTTCCCAATAAAATTTCTAGTATCATTTTCAAAAACGTTTTTGTTTTTCAAATTAGAATCAACAACTCTATGTGATTGTTCAAAAGCATTTTTCCTATCTACATAAGAAGAGTTGGAACTTTTTACCACATGAGCAACTAGAGCTTTTGATGATGATTGATCACAAACATCCATGAGCTCTTCTTGGGAATCCTCTTTCTCTTGTTCTTTTGTGTTGACTGGATCATATGAATATTCAATGATTTCTCCTTCTTCAATTTCCAGTTGTTCATCAATGGAAGATGTACAGTTCATAATTTCTGATGAGCTATCAACACTATCTACTTCAACACAATTGTTAGAAGCATATATAGAATCAAGAGTATCCCATATTTCTTTAGCACTATAGCAAGACTTGATTTTCTCAAAATCATTTTCAGTTACAGCACTATATAATATATTCATTGCTCTAATGTTCAACAAAAACATTTTCTTCTCCCTTTCTGTCAAATCCTTTCCTAATTTAAAATCAAAATCAGTTGTGAAAACTTTCCACATATTAAAATCAGATGCTTTAATAAAACTTGTCATTTTAGCTTTCCAAAACCAAAAATCTATATCTTTCAAAAATGGTGGAACAGTATGATCAGCACCTTTTGGATTATGTTGGTTATGATTAGTTTTGATGATGTCTTAAATACTTTGATAAATGCCATTAGTAAACGCAAAAAGTTTATATAATATACATTGTCTAATTGCTACATTTAATGTAGATTTGTTCATGTGGAGAAAGAACAAGAGAAGAGAAGAAAGGAAGAATTGATTCATGGAATTGATTTGTTCACGTGGAGAAAGAACAAGAAAAGAGAAGAAATGAAGAATTGATTCATGGAAAATAATCAAGAAGAGAGAAGAAAGAAAGAAGAACATTTGGTCATGTGAAGAAAGAAAGAATCATAGAGAAAGATCAAGAAAAGAGAAGAAAGAAAGAAGAACTTGTTGAATTGATTGAGAAAATCATTATACAAACTCATAGATTGATTCTTGAAGTCTCCATGATCAAATGGAAGTTGTAATGGCTCGATTCGGAGTTAGAACAAGCAAATATCAGTTTCTGGATGAATAAACTCGAGCTTGTCACTTATAGACTCGAGTTTGGGTGATTTCCAGCAACTCTGGCTCCTCTGGTACGAGCAAACTCGAGCCTATACATGTAAACTCGAGCTTGGTATGAACAAACTCGAGCCTGTCACTTATAGACTCGAGCCTGGATGGTTTCTAGCGATTCTGGCCCTTCTAGCCCAAGCAAACTCGAGCCTATACTTACAGGCTTGAGCCTGACTGGCTTCCAGCAACTTTGTGCAGCTCTGTTTCGCGTTTCAGCTGAGCGACCTTTGGTAATTTGACAATATCTCCCAAACCAAGAATCGTATTGAGGTGAAATCAAATTTGGCTGAAACTATACATCCAATGAGTCATCTTGACAAAGTTTCATGCCCAAAGAAGATCAGATGAGAGAGATATGAATTTTTGAAGTTGACCTATCTGTTAACATCACTCAGCAGACCAAGGTTTAGTAATTTGAGAATATCTCACAATCTACACATGAAAATGAGCTGAAATTGGTTGCATATGAAAGTAGACTCATAGGGCTTTTCATCGATACTTAATTCAACTAAAACGGAGTTCAGACTAGGGAGATATGGCCTTTGGAATTTGACTGAAAATTTCATGGTGTCACAAACTCGAGTCTATCACTTATAAACTCGAGTTTGACTCAGACAGAGAACTAATCACGATATGATATTCGACAAACTCGAGCCTAAAACTAATAGACTCGAGCCTAGCTCAAACAGAGAGCTATCAAAGATATCCAAGTCGATTAAACTCGAGCCTAGCTTACACAGAAAGTTTCTCAAAGCTTTTCAAAACGTCCAAACTCGAGCCTACATTTACAAACTCGAGTTTGTCACTTACAGAGAGCTTTTGAAGATCTTTTCAAGCCAGGAAACTCGAGCATAAAGTTATAGACTCAAGCCTGTAGCAGATCAAGAGTTTTCAAAGACCTTTTAACTGAAGCAAACTCAAGCCTAGAAAAACAAACTCAAGTATGCATGAACAAACTCAAGCCTGCTGAAACTAGGCTCAAGCCTGACAGATCTCTGTTTTCTCAATCGTGACTTCAACTCTCAGATTCAATCCTATGATTCATTTTACACATAATTTGAATTGTGAATTACAATATATCTGTCTGATGAGTTAATTAATGAGTTACAGATTCGATTAACATGTCTCAAGCTTCAAATCTGAATTTCTCAAAGAGACGTGCAGCGACGCAATAAAATATTCAAGGAAATCAACTTTACAGCTAAGACATCCACCGAACTGTCAAATGGACCTTATCATCAGACAAGAAGAATATTTAGATTTTCATGGCAGACTATCAGACATGGGTGAGCAATGGGAGAGAGCCTGTTGTCTTCATTATGTGTCAACGGCTCTATTCATCTAAATCTCAATATTCAAGATTGAAAGAATTGCTCAACAGACAAATGATTTTCTTCATCTATAAGAAGCCCAGAAACAAAGACCCGAATGTGCAACTGTGAAGGGATGTGAGCTTACACAGTCAAAAATGTCAATACTATAACGTCTACATATGCTCTCTTATTACCTCAATGATCATATAAATTACCTTAGAGAGTGAGATTATTCGTATTGTGCTTCATTGTTCATCATATTTACTTCTGAGAGAGAAGATTGATTGTTAATCAGTTTATTTGAGAGATACTCAAGATTGGGTGATCTTGAGTGGGAAACACATTGTGTTGATTACAGCTTGTAAGGGGAGTGAATCCTAGGGGGAGGATTACTTCGAGTACAGAGTGTGTAATCAAGCAAGTGTATTGATTACAGTTTGTAAGGGGGAGTGAATCCTAGGGAGAGGATTACTTCAAGTACAGAACGTGTAATCAAGCTTAAAGCAGATAGTGGATTGAAAATCTCAAGTAAAGCTTGGGGACTGGACGTAGGTCAAGGATTGGACCAAACCAGGATAAATCACAATTTGCATACTCTCTTCCCTTACCTTTTACATTTCCAGTACATGCTTATCTTTGAATATCTAACTGTCAAGTTATAAGTTGCGAAAAGATTTTTTAAAGTTCCTAAAGTTTTATTGAACACCCAATTCACCCCCTCTTGGGTGATAGCCAGATCCAACATCAACAACCAAGAAAAAGAATTGCATTCAAGTTTTACAACTACTCTTTCAATTTTCACTTGTAAAGTATCTTTTGATACTTTGTGCTTTAGTGTTTATCTATCCATTCTTAGAGAGAGTTTTATCTGATTGTAAAATCATTCATTGTAAAGAATCTCAAGTTGGGGGATTTGGAGATTGAGATATTGATTACAACTTGTAAGGGGGAGTAGATTCTAGTGAGAGAATTACTCTTGGATTATAGAGTGTGTAATTGATTGGATTAGTGAAAATCCCAGTGAGACTGTGGACTTGATGTAGGTCAGGGATTAGACCGAATCAGTATAAATTTTGTGTGTCTCACTTTCCTTCTCAATACTCTTAACAGCTCTTTTCAGTACTAGAAAACAGAGTAATTCGAAAAAGCATTTTTAAAATCTCTAATTAACACCCCTCTTGGTGATTTGCTCCATTTTCATTCTTGTTTAAGAACTCAAGTTGATAACTCTAGTTGAGCTTTTTACAACTCGATTTCTTTGTTGATCAGAATGCTTCATGTTTTCACCCATAAATGTGAACTCGAGTTATGCTTTAATTACAACTCAAGTTTGTAATTCTAGTTTATTAATTGTCAACTTGAGTTCTTGTGGCTCTGAAAGTTTATCATCGTATTCGTAAATTCAAATTCTCTGTTCAATATCTCATTACATTATATTATCATTCATTATTATTCCAAATGCTTTTAATCATGTTTATTATGAGTTTCTAAAATTAGATCAAGGATTAACAACATATTATCATAAAGTAAATTTTGTAAGAAGGCATTAAATGCAATTGCATAAACTAAGCACCATCATGGCAACCGATCTCTGAGCAAACAAAAGTCATTTCTGTTATTCCTATTCCTATGACTAACTTGGAAAATCAATGGATATTCAATGAATTTGAGTAGGAGATGAAACTGATGAATCTAGCGAAGTACTTGAGGAACAAGTAACGACAAGTCTAATGGCCATATTTCAATGATTACTTCTAACAGACTTCCAACGTCATATTCTAAACTGGAAGAATTGCTTAATAGTCGAATGCTCTTCATCAACTATAAAAGGAGAAGCATTCAAAATAGACATAGAGATATGAGATTACAACTTCATTATCAAAATGCCAATACTCTGACATCTATATCACTTACTCTTTGATTATCTTAATGATCATATAATTTACTATATAGAGTGAGATTATTTTTTATTGTACTTTAATGTTCATCATATTCACTTCTGAGAGAGAAGAATCATTGTAATCAACTTTTTTGAGAGTTGCTCAAGATTGGGTGATCTTGAGTGGAAACAGACTGTAACCTTATGTTGTGTAAGGGGGAGTATCTCGATAAGAGATTCGGCTTCACAATTGATTGGGTGAACTTGTAGGATTGTAAAGGCTTTTCTTGTACCCAGATTAAACAAGAGGATAGTGGATTGAAAATCTCAAGTGGAGCTTGGGGACTGGATGTAAGTCAATGATTGGACCAAACCAAGATAAATCATAGTTTGCACATTCTCTTCCCTAAACTCTTATATTCCCAACATATATGTTTGAATGATTGACTATCACTTTAGAAATTATTGCTGTCATACGAACTGCTTTAGTAAGTTGCAAAAAGATTTTCAAAGTTATCAAAAGTTTAATCAGATACCCAATTCACCCCCTCTTAGGTGACTGCCAGGTCTAACAGTTGTATTTGTGATGGGATGGAGTACGGAGGGATTTGTATGATAAAATGTTTTAAAGCCACTACTCGATGCATAGTGGATGATACTTGTCAAGGCCCTTTCTTCCATGTTATCTTCTGGCCGGGATTGCATTAGAGCTGTGGGACATGTGACACCTCCTTAGTTGTGCTTTTAGGGAGGGGAGCCATAACCTAGGCTTAAACTCTACACCTTTGGTAGGATGTATCTTAAGTTTTGGTGAGCTTGGGACAATCAAGTCAAATGGATGTTTCTGTTGGACTATTTGTTAACCTATGGCTCCAATCAACGGTATAAGGATGAAAGAGGATATAAGGGAGGCTGCATATTATATATCGATTAATTTTATAGTTCACAGATTGACATAATGATAATTGATTTTATAGAAAAATTATGTATGATAAATTATGAAATATACTAATACATATGTAATTAGCTACTTTTTGTCATATGTAATTTGCTTGTGTACAGTAGAAACTTTCAGTAGTTACTGAGACATGAAATCTCATCCCATATTAACATCAGGTAATTGTTCTAGTAGGAAGTAAGCGAAGGCACTAGTAGAGTGAGCCTAGAAAGCTCTTTTGTACTTCTATGGCTTAAGTTATGCTATTTTTACCTTAGGACTTCTGCTTTGTATTCAACTATAAAATATTTCATAAATTTGTTGACTTTGTATTACGAACTCTATTTTAAATGGTTATGTAATTTAATGATTTGAATCTTAGTTATCCCTATTGGAAATATTTTAAATATTTTGGCCAAGTTTTTAAAAATATTTATATTTATCATATTTTTCAAACTAGTTTGTTTGACTTATAAACTAATATATAATATATTGACTAAAAAGTATTTAAGAGAGATAATGTAACATATGTTATAATGGCAAAAGTAGGGAAAAAACCTTAATTAATTAATTAATTACCAAAATGTCACTGAGGCAAAAGTATTAACCCATCTGCCCCCTGTAATCGATTACATGCCTTATGTAATTGATTACAGGGGGTCAGATCACTTTTTTTTTTCATTTTTTGCACTATGTAATCGATTACGTCATTCTTTAGTAATCAATTACATAAAATTACACTGTGTAATCGATTACGATGAGTGGCGTAATCGATTACATCAAAATCAAAAGTCAAATGTGGCAGTTACCACGCAATGTAATCGATTACGGTACCGGCCGTAATTGATTACATATCGCGGAATCAGTTTTTAAAAAGGCCAAACGCCTCATTTTCCCTCATTTCTCATTTCTCTAACCGATTAGGGCTCCCCCACTCTCCTCCAATGTGATTTTCGGCCAGAAACCTACGAATTCAAGCCGTGGGTTGAGGAAAAATTAAAGATTTTCTCTCATTTGCGTTGATTTCGGTAGGTTTTCAGTACCCATTGCGAATCTGTCTCTATTTTCTCCATTTTTCTAAAGATATGGTTCATGTAATCAATTAGGGTTTGCTTTCTTTGGGTATATAGTGTTTTGATCATTGATTTGAATTGTTTGTTGTTCTTTTTGAACAAGTAATAGATTAAATTGATGTTTTTGTGTGTTTCGGAAACAATGTGTGTATGTTTGCATGTGAAATTGATGTAAACAGTGGGATTGAAGCACAAATTACATGTTATTGTGTGTATGGATGTTGAAGATTATTGATTACGTGGAGTTTGATTGTTGATTGTGCATTTTTCTTTCAATTACATTGTCTCTGTTGACCCATATTGATCGTGCATTGTGATTATGCCATTAATTGTGTTTGTTTCATGTTTGTTGATGGTTTATATTATATATTTGTAGGTATTTGTTGTCATCATGTCTCCACGCAGACGAGTTGACCCTCAGACCGAGAGATGTTCGAAGGCACGGATGGAGGGTGAGACATCCGGCTCTCAGGCACAGCCGAAAGATCTCCGATACGGAATTCTCTCGGGCAATAATGCAGCATCCCACAGATCCTTCGTTCAGCACTTTACGGGTACACCCGTGATCAAGCTCAAGTCACTAGACATTCAGTTTTTTGCAGATGAGGGATTTGATATAGTCCCACTAGTGGAGGGTTTGCATTTACGTGGCTTGGTGGAGTTCGTCAATCCCTACTCAGAGGATATGGTTAGAGCCTTCTACCATAACCTCAGTTACATCAATGGAGTACTAAAGTCGCACGTCTGCGGCATTGATATAGAGATGACTGCTCCGATATGGGCCCACATGCTGGGATATGATTTTGATGGGGCAGGCACCATTTTGTACGATGGGGATACCAATGTCAACCTGCCTGGATATAACCGAGTCGCCGCCATCAACGATATCAGGGGGCCTTTGGGTCAGAGAGCCCTTTTCACTGTGGGCCTGCTGACTATGGATGCACGGATCCTTTTCTATGTACTGACCCATATTTTGTTCCCTCGGGCCTACAATCACTCAAGGGTGTTAGAGGTTGATATCCTGATCATGTGGGCCATCCTTCACGCCAGGTCGGTGAACTGGAGACACTATGTTTGCTGGATGATGTACAGGGTGAAGCAGAAGGAGAACGCCACCCTCCCATTTGCCTACCTAGTCCACTGTATATTGCTCAACTTCCGTGTGCCGATGTAGACATTTGAGATGGTGGAATAGACGCAGTGGAATGTTGTCTTCGGGAGGCGCCTACTAGAGCAATGCAAGATCGTTTACAATGATCAGGGTGTCTGGGTATGCACTGCCGTTGATGAGGACGATGCACCGCCTACTCCCCCCATGGTTCATCCTAAGGTCCTTATGGCGGATGATGACGATGATGAGGATGAGGAGATGGTTGAGCCGGATGGTGGATTCTCACTTCGTGATGTCATGCTGCAGATGAGGCAGATGGACCTTCAACAAAGAAAGCGGTGGAAGAGCCACGAGCAGCAGTGGAGGAGCCACGTTGAGAAGGAGAACGAGCGGTGGCGGTGGATGTAGAGCCGGATGCACTGGCTGGAGGCCGGACTACGGCAGTTACAGGACAGACAGCACCAGGAAGCAGCCAGAGAGGAGGACCAGGTGCCTGATGTCTCCGATGAGGAGGAGGAGGATTCAGAGGAGGATGCAGATTAGATAGCTATGTTTTTTTTTGTCGGACATGATGTTTGTATTTGGATCTTGTAATTGTTTTTAAAGACTTGGTGAAGTTGTACTGACTATGGTATTTACTTTAGTTATGAATGTTTATGCTTTCAGTTTATATGATTTGAGGTGATGAATTTTGCAAATGATATGTCGTAGGACGAAAAGCGGATATAGGGACATCGATGGACTAGGCATAGTGTAGACGGTTAATTGTTGGCAAAAAGACCTTCCCCAAGTGGCATTTGTAGGTAAAAAGAAGTTGGAAATCAGTTTCGTCATGCACCAATTCGAAATCTCTTCTTCATTGTGCTTCTGTAGCTGGTGTAATCAATTACACTATACTGGTGTAATCGATTATACAGTGTAATTTTATGTAATCGATTACTAAGCAGTAACGTAATCGATTACATAGTGTAAAAAATGAAAAAAAAAGTGATCTGACCCCCTATAATTGATTACATAAGACTTGTAATCGATTACAGGGGGCAGATGGGTTAATAATTTTGTCTCCGTGGCATTTTAGTAATTAATTAATTAATTAAGATTTTTTCTGTACTTTTTCCTGTTATAAATAAGTAATTTTTTTAACTTCCTTAATCTTCTAAAATTCATCAATTGGATTTTATATTAAGACATGAGGCATTACTCCTCCCATCCTTAATAATTGTAGGACTTAGTTTGGGAGTGAATTTTAGTACTGAATATAATATTTTTTTGAATTTTTTCTCTTATATTTATCATTTTCAAACTATCCATAAATAATAAAATTTCACACATAAATGTTTTATAGACATCATATATGTTATAGTAATTAAATACTCCCTTCGTCGCTTGTTATATATTTCAAATAATCGATTTATGTTAATGAAAAAATAATTAATTAAGATTATTAAAAATAATAAATACATATTATTTTTAAATTATGACCTTATGTATATAAAGAAGATAGGTGAGAGCGAATAAATGCTGTAAATAGATATAGTCAACAAGGGTTAAATGTGGAAATAATGCAATAAATGTAAAACAAATATAAAATAAAGCTTATATTTTGAGACACATTTACTCTAGTACAAAAAAGACTTTTTAGATTGGACGAAAAGCGCCTCGTAAGACCGAATCTAGAACCGGTCTTGATACAGCGGTCCAAAAAGTTTGTTACTTTTTAGACCAAACCTTTAAAATATGAGATCTTAAAAATAACACTTTTAAGACTGAACTTTTAACATATTATATCTTAAAAGTCTTTTTCTATCAAAAAAAAAAAAGGCTTTCAAGATTGATTCTAGAAATATATCCAGTCTTAAGAGTCGCTTTTTATGACAAAATAATAATAATAATAATAAATAAATAAGCTTTCTCACTTATCAGATTTCCTAATTCGTTTTCTCTCTCGAATGGCTGGATTGGAGTGTTTGCTGAATTTTAGATTGAAATGAGTGCTACTCTGATGGCGAATGGAAGAAATCGTCTTCTTCCAAAACTGTTTCCATCATCAATCCTACCACCAGAAATAAATCAGTACAAAGTTCAGGCGAGAACACAAGAAGAGGTCAATAAAGTCATGAACTCGGCAAAATATGCACAGAAGTCATGGGCGAAGACTCCATTGGAAACGAGCTGAACTCCTTCATAAGGCAGCTGATATCCTCAAAGAGCACAAGGCTTCAATTACAGAGTGCCTGGTTAAAGAAATAGTAAAAGCTAGCCAAAGATGCCGTTACGAAAGTGGTAAGATCAAAGGATTTGGTTTCTTACTGTGCTAAACAATTCCAGTTCTCTCACCTGTACCCAAGGGGAAAGAAAACCTTTAACGCCTACCTTTCACAAAGACAGAAACTAAAAAAGCAAAAATGAAGTAGATCAAAGAAGACAAAGCAAAAATTATTAAGGTGGAGAAGCTTGAACAAAAACATGAGACAATGAGAATAGAGGAGGCGAGAGCAATTTTCGCGCCGTTAGAAAATTTATGAGCTAGGTCCTTAAGATAGGTTGAAGAGAGTTTATGAGCTAGGTCCTTAAGATAGGTTGAAGAGAGTGTGAGGTAAGATTTATAAGGTCAAACAGAGCTTCTTTTGAAATTTAAATTTCAGCATGGGAAAATAGAAGATTCGTCTTTTAGACTTTTTGGATCCAACTTTTTAAAATATTTAGTCTTAAAAGTACATTTTTTAGATCATAGTTTTTAAATATCCGGTCTTAAAAGCAAGACTTTTGTTATATTTATAAAATTGTTACATGTCATACTTTTGGACTGGACTAATAAAATATTAGGTTTACTTTTAAGACCTCATATTTTACAAGTCTGGTCTAAAAAGTTCTTTATATATTTACGGAATTGCCACCAGTCATACTTTTTAGATCTAATCCTCTATAATTTGGTCTAAAAAGTTTTTTTTATACATTTACGCAACTACCACTGCTCATACTTTTTAGACTTCATTCTCTATAATCCAGTCTAAAAATTTATTTATATTTACAAAACTATCACTAATCATACTTTTTAGGCTAAAGCCTTAATACTCCAGTCTAAATGAAGCGGTCTTGAAGCCTTTTTTTGTACTAGTGCCATTTACAATTTTGAAGCTTATAATTATAATAAGGGATGGAATGAGTAATTTATTTAGTTTTTTAGTCTTCTCCAATTTATTAGATAAATTTTTATAAAATTCATATTTCAACTATAACGACGACGACCACCACCACAACAACAATAACGAAAAAATAAAATAAAGGATCTAGAGAAAAGAATATTTATTATAAAGGATAATAAAGATTATAATTATTTAGGAGGACCAAACATCTTAATATAAATCAAAATCACTAAATTGTTTATAACCAAGCCTTTTATAAAACCTCTTCCATTCATAATTTTAAAAAATAACCAAAATTAAAATTAAAATCACCTATCATGATATAATAGATTATTTATATCATCAAGTTGCTAGATTTATACTATCAACATTATTATCAATTAGGATTTTTCATAAAATAAAAGCTAAACTCATTTTATATAGTTCAAAATATAATAAATTACTTATATTTCGTTAATTTGGTAAGCATTAAATTAATTTTCTTAGCTGACATAAATTTCTTCTAAAACTAAAAAAAAAAATCAAATAAAATTTCTTATTTTAACATATATATTAAATATAAAATATATTGAGTTTTATTAAAATATAATTCCATTTTTAATTAAAATTTTTGTTGATTTTGAAAAATTATATTTTTTACAAAATTCAGGAATGTGTAATATTGTTTCCCAAAAATATATGTGCAAGTTGTGAAAAAATGAAAATTGAGAAAATTGTTGCTTAATTTAGTGAAGTTAGAATTTTGTATTAGTTATAAAATTAGAATGTGGGAGGAAATGTAGAATATTTTGTTAGAGGTATTTTAATATTTTAAATTTTATATTATTGCATTTAGTCCTTATAATTAATTACAATTTTTATGGTCCTTCTTCATAATGTAGTAGTAGTGGTCGTAGTAGTAGTGGTGGTGGTGGTAGTAGTAGTAGAGTTAGTTCTCTATGGGTTTTGATAATAACAATCAATTGTGGAATCAAGAATGAAGAGTTGTCTCAAGAAGTTGAAAACTTGCAGATTGAGGCAATACTCGAGTATTAGTAACAAAACTCGAGTATTGAAGTTCAAAGAACAGCTCAATGCAATTAACTTAGGACAATACTGCAGTATTCAAATGAATACTCGAGTATTGGGAGTTATAGAGAGCATCGCAAGTTTTCCATCAGGGAAAACTCGAGTATTGACATGAAAACTCGAGTTTAAGCCTATGTGACTCTTCAAACATTTTTAGTTGAAAATAGAAAATCTTGGTTTGGAAAACCATAGTTTTGAGAACCACGGTTTGTAATTTGAAAAGATAGTTTTCCAACTTGGCTCCAGAATTCAAATATTTTCTTTCAAATGAAAAACTCGAGTATCACTGGAATACTCAAGTATTGGGTCAAGCAAAGAGGTTCTTTTAAAAATTAAATCAGTTATAAACCTTAGTATTGAGAACCACAATTTTCGAAAACCACAGTTTATCATTTACACAAATATTTTGAGAGTTTCAAAACTAAAGAAAAAACTCGAGTATGGAGACTGAAACTCGAGTATTGAGCCATACAGAGAGCTATCAAGATTTCTAGGCCTTCAATACTCCGGTATAGAGAGGAAACTCCGGTGTTGATGTTTTGGACAATTATCCATCAAGAGTCCAAAACTCGAGTATTGGAAGAATACTCGAGTGTTGGCTTAAGTTTATCAGGAACACTAAAGCTCAAAACGCGAGTCTTGTCTCTGGAAGGAGAATACTCGAGTATATACACAGAAACTTGAGTAAAGACTTACGTGCATAGTGACAAACTCAAGTATAGGTCGCGCCTTCTGAGAATTCAAATTTGTGAAATCTATGTAATGTTTGTGGAATGATCTGAATGATTTATATTCTTAATTATCATCATTACCAGATATGTTTAATGTGTTTGCTACTGTTTTTCAGCCTAATTACAGATGATACAAGCAGATTAAAAGAGTTGTTAACACAAAAGGCAAAGTTTTGTCAAAAGCAATAAATGCAGACCACCAAACTTGCTGAAATCTCAACTATGAAGCCTTACACGGTGGAAAAAGGATAAAGAGACTTTCATTTAATTGAGGACTGACAATGCCAACAGATATAAACGACTAGAAGTCATTCTCTATCCTACAAGTCAAGAAACAAGCACAAGTGTAGAGAGAGAAAAGACCAAGCTACTTCCAACTGAAGTGAAACTTCTCCAACGGTCAAATGAATGCAAACAACGGCTATTAATGTCTCTCTAAGTATAAATAGAGTTGCATTCAAGTCTTTACTAAGAACACAGAGCTGAAAAACGAAATTGCATTAACTTTGTTCATTTATTAGAGTGCTTATTGTACAGAGTGTCAATTGACACTATAGAGCTTCAGTGATCATTTATCTGCTCTGTAAGAGAGTTTTATCAATTGTATTTGATTGATTGTGAGTAATCTCAAGTCGGGGGACTTGGAGATTTGGGAAGTCATTGATTACAACTTGTAAGGGGGAGCAAGTTCTAGTGAGAGAATTGCTTTAGAGTTACAGAGTGTGTAATCAAGTGATTTTAGTGAAAAGCTTAGGGTGCCTGAGGACTAGACGTAGGGCAAGGAGTTGGGCTGAACCAGTATAAACAGTTGTGCATCGCTATTCTTCCCTGCTCACTGTTTTCATTCGATTAATCACCATAAGAGCTGAATTTGCAAAAAATTTCAGAATCCCTAATTCACCAACCTCTTGGTGATTTAGCTCCTCTCACAATAGTAGTAGTAGCAGCAGCAGCAGTAGCAGTAGTAGTGGTAGTAGCCGTGGTAGTAGTAGTCATAGTAGTCGTAGTGGTGGTAGTGGTCATAGTAGTGGTGGTGGTGGTAGTCGTAGTGGTGGTGGTGGTGGTGGTTGTAGTCGTATTAGTAGTGGTGGTGGTGGTGGTGGTGGTGGTGGTAGTGGTGGTGGTAATAGTGGTAGTAGTAATGGTAGTGGTAGTGGTGGTGGTGGTGGCAGCAGTGGTAGTCGTGGTGATAGTAGTAGTGGTAGTAGTAGTAGTAGTGGTGGTAGTAGTAGGAGTAGGAGTAGGAGCAGTAGCAGTAGTAGGAGGAGGAGGAGGAGCAGCAGCAATAGTAGTAATAGTAGTAGTAGCAGTAGGAGGAGGAGGAGCAACAACAACAGTAGTAGCAGCAGCAGCAGTAGTAGTAAAGCTATTCTTTAATTTTTAATCAATTCTTTTTCATCTCCCTCCCCTTTCTCCATGATTGACATAAACAGATCAGCTGAAAATAAATCCATTAATCCTTTTCCCATTGAAAACCCTCAATCAATAACCTTCTTTCTCCATGATTGACATAAACAGATCAACTGAAAATAAATCCATTAATCATTACTACTTTAGAATCATAATTTCTAAGACTTTGGGATGTGGGTATTGAAAAGAAAAATTCTATATTGTTAATATGTCATTTTAAGTTGTTAATACGACTTTTCAAGTTGTGATAATTTTTGTTGTTAATATAACATTTTCAATTGTTAATATAGTATTTATAGTTGTTAACGGTTTTTGTCATCTTGCCAATTAATTACAAAAAAGTCCCAATAGGATTTTGGTTTGAGACCTTTTTGTAATTGATTCTGATCCTTGGGAGAAACTAACAATGTTAATATTGAAACACCAAAAATGTAGTTTTTAAACATAAATGACTAAAATGAAACTTAATATAAATATAAAGGACTAAATGTATAGTTTAACTTTTAATATATCCGAAATTAAAATTCTTGTTCACTTCTACCTTTATCAATGTGGACCTTAAGAGGGAGAGAGATGATATATTGAGTAGGTGAAATTAGCAAAATGAGTATTACATATAGGGACAAAACTGAAAAATGAGTATTAGTTATCTTAAAATGAGTATTATCTTTCTTCTAAAAGTGTCTTATATTATGGACCAGAGATATTGTGTTTCACAAAATTAAAATGCTTTGTACATAACATTTATATATTAGGGTTGCAATAAAGTAAATAAAGATATTAATCCAAATAATGGTGCAGTTAGGGGGGAAGTAGAAGGCACATAGCTTCGCCTATTTTGATCCAACATAACTTATTTAGTAAATAGGTTAGTCTTATACTC
Organism: Acacia confusa; assembly: GCA_037074495.1. Taxonomy (NCBI): domain Eukaryota; kingdom Viridiplantae; phylum Streptophyta; class Magnoliopsida; order Fabales; family Fabaceae; genus Acacia; species Acacia confusa. The sequence goes on along the minus strand of CM073504.1, from coordinate 28,118,866 downwards.
AAATTTATAAGTCTTATAAGGCTTATCTCGAAACTTATAGGCATGATTTATTTATCTTTTTTTTTTCTGAATTTTTTACATTATTATATATAATCATATATGACATAACCTAAATCAAATTTATAAGTTAATTATGAAATTACTAATTTAATCTTAACCTTAAATTTCACATATCATCATTAAACTAGTACCTTTTGTTTTTATGATTGTTATTTTAATTTATCAATAAATGACGACTGATAGTAGATAGCAAAGAATATTGTTGGATGGTAAGTCATTGTATTTCCCAACTTCTAGTTCTACTACAATGCAAAATTGACACTTTCCGAGGCCAATTAAAGAAGAAACATGTTAGTTCTCTGTGTGTTTTGATGATAATCGACAATTGTAAACTCAATTTTAAGTTTGTCCTTGGAAAGTTGTAAAACTTTCTGTTTAAGGAAAACTCGAGTTTGGGTTGCTAAACTTGAGTTTGGACTTGACAGACAGAAGCTCAGATTTCACAATGTTGGCCAAACTCCAGTTTGTATAGGCAAACTCGAGTTCACAGAGTTACAGAGAGCTATCAAAGTTTACAAGAGTTGTAAATTCGAGTCTGTGTTTATAAACTCGAGTCTAGATCAAAGGCAGTGACACTCGAATTTCAACTTCTTTCCAAACTCTACCTTTGATTCTGAGGAACTCCAGTTTACAAGAAAGTTTATGTGCTAAAAGTTTAAAGACTTGTAAACTCGAGTCTATGATTTGGAAACTTGAGTTTGAGATCAAACAGAAGCTTCAACGTTTTATCAAGTTTTCCAAACTCCAGTTTCAGTTTTACAAACTCCAGTTTCCAAAATGCAATAGCCTTTATGTTTTCAGTTTTCACTGGAAACTCGAGTCTGGATTATGTAGACTCGAGTTTTGCACATACAGAGATACTTGAGTTGATACTTGTTTTCTAAACTCCAGTTTGAAAAATGGAAACTCCAGTTTACACATAAAAAGATTTTTTCAAAGGTCTCAGTTTTCACTGAGACTCGAGTTTTGAATATCAAAACTCGAGTCTGGATCATACAGAGAGCTATGCAATATTTCAGGTCTTGAAACTCCAGTCTGCATTTCTAAACTCCAGTTTTGAAGCTGTGAACTTAAACTTAAGATTTTCATAAAAACTTCAAAACTCGAGTCAGTCACTAAATGACTCGAGTTTAGCCATGTGTTCAAAATCTCATTCAGGACCAACTCCCGACTTTCCTCTCTGTAAGAACCAAACTCGAGTCAGTTACTTGTCAACTCGAGTTTAGGAAACTTTCAGACATATCTTGCTCTCTGGATGAACCTCAAACTCGAGTTTAGAACAACCAACTCGAGTTTGCATCGGTAACTTTTGAAAACCAGATCAAATCAATCTGCGAAATCATTATGGGTTAATATGAAATTATCATATCTTGTTGCATTTTTATTCCTAACATTATTGATCAAGTTTTTGATAAGTTTCAGACAGGTTCATCACAAGATCAAGGCGAAATCAAGATCCAGAATAAGTGCATTAAATGAAGAACCAAGAACAGGGTTGATTCTTCTCCCCTATCCCAGATGTTTAGTTCAGACCGTTGGAACACATTAAGATCACCTCAAACGGTCAAATTAAGATCATGGAATAACAAAGAATCTGGAAGACTTTTTGCAACAACATATTCCAAGATTCCAGCTGAGAATTGAAAGAACAGAGCAAAATATGCAACTGTCATTTTCCAGATTTGCAACTGAACGTTGGAGAAGATATTGCAACGGCTAGCTCATCTAGTTAGGCTATAAAAGACTATGAATGTAACACCCCAAATTTTAGACTTTGGGAATTAAGAATTAACTATGGAAAATTTGGCCTTAAAGAATTCTAAAATTTTGAAATTGAAATTTAAGGCATATTTTCCATAAATTAAAGGCAATTTAGATGAGAATAATTAATTGGAGATTTAAGACTTATCTCCATTAAATTATTTTCGGGAAGAAGAAATAATTCCAAATAAGTAATAATTTGGCCTAAATAGTAATGGATTTATTTCCATAATTTGCAATTAAGGATAATTGCAAACAAATTAGTGTCATAAGATAAAATGAAGTGTATCATGATTATTCAATAATCATAATTAAATGTTATATTAGCTAATTAATTAAATGGTATGAAAACTAATTGAAAATAAAGTAGGGATTTATAAAAATGGCTAACAAAAATACATATACAAAAAAGAAGGAGAAGAATTCGAATGGGCCTGCAGAAATTAAGGGCAATGGATCAGCCCAATACACATATATCTAACCCATTATTTTTATCAAAGAAAGAAGCAGTTCCTGTATGAAACAAAGAAGAAGCAGATGGCTGGCTGTGTATTAAACCAACCAAGCCCTTGTATTATTCTTCCTAGCCCATAACCATTCTCTTCGGTCAGCCCAACTTGTATCAGTAAGGTTTATTCATCTCCTCCCTTTCAGCTCACCGAAAACCATCAGCAAAATTAGAAAGAAACAGCTGGCATTTATTAACATCAGAAAGCTTATCGTAATCCCTTGCTTAGACACGTATAATTGGTGATCAGCAACGTGTCATGCCTCTCGAGCCATGAACTCCTTTACCCATCGGTTTCCTTCATTTAGACTGGGTAGAAGTTCTAATATTTAAACCATGATCCTGCCGCATGAATTTATTTGTTTCCTCGGTCTTCAGAAAAGAAAAGAGAAGAAAAACACAAGAAGGAGACCGAGGAAGTGGGAAGAAGAGAGAGTCCGAGAGTTGAGAGAAGAACTGCAACTACTTCCTCTGTGTTATAATCGGTGAAACAGAGCAAAAGTCCAGCAACCGAACATCACCTTTTGAATTTGGAAATCGAAGGTGATTATCATCCTTTCTTTTGCTTTCATTATCTGTCATAATTTAGAATAGCATAAAACCGAAAAGAAGCTGAAATATAGCCAACTGAAACCAAACTGAAATGAAACAACAAAACAGGGGCTGTTAATGGTGGATATGAAAACGAAATGAAAACAAAAACTAGAAGATGAATCAAAGAAATGGTGCATGTCGGGTTTTAGCATCTGTTCTTGTGTGTATTTTGCTGCATGAAATCATAAGTTCTTGCTGTCAAAAAAAAAAAAATGCCTCCTAGTGTCGAAATTCTGTTTCTGTTTGTTGTGTTTGTTTTGCTGCATGTGCATTCTTTTCGGTGCATGGGATCTGTTTTGTCAAGAAAAAGACATATATATAGGTGCATCGGTGTGTGTTAAGGAAGAAAAGAGAGTATTTTTCTCTGCAACTTGATAATTATGAAAAGAGGGTTGTGTGTTACGCAAATAGGAAAGAAAAAGAACTATCTTTCTGCATGATAGATCTGAAACATTAAGGACCAGGGAGGAAAAAGAAATAAGTTGCTGTGTGGGTATGTATATATGTTGTTGTGTGCGTGTTTTGCTGATGGTAAAGAAAAGGGAATGAAAAGTCAAAGCTAAATGCAAGAGTTTAGAAAAAATACTGCACACGGGTTAAACTTTTATGAGTATGCTTGTTGCTGCTGAATATGTATGTCTGTGTTGTCATTTTGCTGACATGAAAAAGGGAAAGGAAAATAATACATACCTATATGTATATACTATGTGTGTATGACGTGAATGAGAGAAGAGAAACTTTTAAATCTAAAAGGTGTGTGTTTGGCACATGCGTAAGTGAATGAAGAAAGGAAGTATGCAAGGGAAATGTATATGTGTGCATAAGTTATGTTTTTATGAGTCTTGCTTTGGGTCTTCGAATGTTTCTGCATGAGTAAAAGCATATGAATATATATGTGTGTTGTTAGTAATTTGTTTTTATAAAAGAAGGTTGCTATTTTATACCCACTATTATTTTAGTGTATGAATAAATAAATAAAAGGTTATACTAATTAAGATAATTGTATAACAATGGAGATAATAATAAATTATTATCATTAGAAAAGGGAATGATTAATTAATAATCAATAAGAAATTATTTTTATTATTATTATTAGGATTAACAATAATAATAGTAATTATAATAATAACAAATAATGTTATTATTACTGGGAAGAAGTGATAATGATAAATAATAGATGGGGAGATTATTATTATTATTATTATTATTATTATTATTATTATTAAGAATAATAATAATAATAATAATAATAATTGCAATAATAATAAAATTATTATTGTTAGAGAAAAATTAAGGGATTAATTATTACTAACCCTTTTAAACTAATTTACATAATTAGTTTATCTGCGATTCGAATAAGAGATTGATAGCGATGATAAACATTATTTTTAGGCAGACCTGGATATTGTTCTGATCCCAACAACTTTAGTACAGAAGAAGAAGGATACACGGTCGAGGTAGGTAACTTTAATCTTATAATCATGTATGTTAATGTTATGCAAATATTAGCTAATCATGTATGCTGGTTGAATTACTTGTTTATATTATCCTGATTGGCCATGGAAATTGAGGCTGAGGTCTCATGGGGCTGCGGTCCTAGACAAGAGCTGCAGTTCTTGGCCGTTAACTGCGGTTACGGTTATGTGTAATTTCTTCCATGCTTTAAAACATGTGCTATTATGTCATATTTATTTTCATACATGTGCATGAGATTAACTGTTACCCTGGGGTCCATTCACTTGGACTCCAGACCATGTGAAAGAATACAGGAACTAGTTCGGGATCAGAAGGCATGGAGCAGCTGTAGGGGTTACAGCAGTTGAAGTTTCCTGGAAGAGTTAGGATTAATTAGTCTGTTTATCATCCGTCTATTCTGGATTATTGTATTCATATCCCTCCATGGGATAAATGCCGAATCGCGAAAAACTAGTGCGTATTTTCATACTATTGTAATTTCAAAAACTTTGATTTACAAAAATCAAGTCGTCCAAATCACCTCGATTCTTGTATTTCCGCGATAACTCTGGTTAATTAAAGGCCCCAAAGGCCTGGGCGTCACAATGAAGACTCAAAGCAAGACATACAACGAAGCTACACTTGAACACATTTGCATTTTTGAGTCTGTATTGTGATTCTTTTATCTGTTCTTCAGTGATTATCAATATTCACTATTTTGAGAGATTGAAATTCTTTTAAAGCATTTGGTTGTGTAAACTCAAGGTTGTGGAACCTGAGTTAGGTTGTTTAATTACAAAGTGTAAGGGGGAGCAAGTCCTAGGTGATTAGGATTGTGTCTTGTCTTTATTGTTGTAGTTAAAAACCTGTTGAACTAGTGGAAACACCCAGAAGGTATCTGGGGACTGGACGTAGGTCAAGGTTGAGACCGAACTAGTATAAATTCTGTGTGTCTAAGCTTTTCTTTCTCTATTCTTTTATTATTCATTTCTTAAGCTTTATTTTTAAGAGTTGAAAAGAATTTTTAAAATCCCCAATTCACCCCCCTCTTGGTGATTTCTTCCACTTTCAAAACATATATAAGAAGTCATCTTTTTTCTTTTTTTTTTTGCCCCCTCAAATATATAAGAAGTCATATAAGGATCAACAGTTATAGCTAGCTATAAATACAATCTTTGGATGACTTGTAATTCACATTGAAAATGAAGCAATAATAAATGGTGCCTAACTACAACGTTGGATGAACAAACCAACTACTTATTAAAACCTTTAATTTAATTTATCTCTCAAACTTACCTACCCATTTGTTTACTAACAGACATCTCATTGACTAATATTGGTATTGAATTTGTTCTCTTGTCGATGACAAGTTCTGGCTTCGAAGGGGTTTGCAAAGTCATAGGGTAACATTCAAGCATCAGAAGTACGGATGATATTGAAGGTCTATCAGCTGGATTGTCTTGAACACACAGAAGGGCAATGCGGATGCATCTAATAACTTCATTTGGAGTACAAAATTCTCTTATTGTGGGTCCAACAATTCTAAGGGCTTTCCATTATTCCAAAGTTCCTAGGTTTGATCCAAATATCAAGGACACAATATCGATCCTTTTGACAGAAAGAAAAATGATTCATTTGAATCAAACCAAAGTTTTAGTTTTGATATACTCACATAGCTTAGCAGTTTCTTAGCACCACTGTAGGTCAGACACCACACGTGCAGGGGGTTAGGCCCTGGGGATGGCAGCTGTGGTTGAATCCTCTACAGTGGTGGGCCGTTACATTAGAAAACAAGTGCATTTCCACTGCGGTGGTTTGTGTATGATCAGATTAGGGAGATGTCGCTGTACCGAAAGGTTGAAGTTGTGGCGAGAGCTTTTTAATGTTAAATTTTTTAAATGAATAATCCCGCTCATAAATGTGTACCGGTAGTAAATATTTTTGAAATTAATTCGGCAGTGAATCGTTTTCACGAAAAAGTTGAGCTGGCAATGACTGAGTTGAAAATGTGATAACATTATTACTGTTGTGTAGTGCATATTGTGAAAAATACTGCGACCACAGAAATTTTCAATGTGCGAAAATTTGAAAATGAGACAACATAGTTGAAATGAAAAGCGGTGCAATTGGTAATTTTATGGATACAAGAACAAAAAACTATTAGAGTGGTCTGGAGATCTGAACCAGATAGGTTAGATAGAAATTACTAGCTGTAGTGCTAAACAAGAGAAATGTGATATGAGAGCTTAAGTTGAAGAAGCTCAAACAAAATAGATGAGTAGAGGCTCATGGTTGTGAGACCCGGTGTGCAAGGTTGCACAGGGTTGGTATCCCTAGGCTGGAAGGCCTGTTATACTTAGCACCGATGGGAATGCTGATTAGCGTAGTGACTTTAGACTAGTGTGTTAGAGTACATCTTAAGGCTGACAGAATGTTTAAACTATACCAGGTGGTAGGTGAGATGCCTATGGCATGAGGTGATTCCTAAGCATTAAAGCCAGGATATCCAGCGCTATAGTAAGAAAATGAGCCTGAAAGGCCAGGAACATAATAAGCCGAAAGGCATATTATTACAAGCAGTGAGGTTTGTGTAACTGAGCGCTTGAAAAATGGACTAGTGGGTCCTGTATGGTTGAATACTACACTTGGGTACATGACCGATAAGAATGGGGTATGATGAAGTTGTATGCTTAGTAAGCATGCATAGAAAAGAGATAGACAATGTAACTAGAATTATTCCCCAATGGTTGAACGTTCAAATTTTGAGGACAAAATTTATTGAACGGAGGGAGAATTGTAATATCCCAAATTTTTGGGATTTGTAAATCAGAAATATTATAAGGAAGATTATGATGGAAAATTTGGCTTTAATTATCAAAAAGGTAATATTTGGAATTAAAGACATATTTTCCTAAAATTAAGGATAAGTAGTTATGAAATAAATTTTTGGCCCAAATATCTCAAAGGCAATATTTTATGGCTAAAATAAATTAATTGAGATTTTATTATGAAATTTGGCCCAAAATATTTACTGGAAATTATTGAAGTCTAATGGCCAATATTAGAAAGAAAAGAATAAAATTAGAGATATTAAATTGTAAGTTCAATATTCCTTTAGATTCCTCTAACAGAAAACCGAAACTGAGGACAGAAGCAAGAATCATGGGCCCGAATCATATAAGTAAGAGCAAGCCCATAAATGATTTCCATACATGCTGAAACCATTGACCTTATACCTCCAAACCCATATCCAATAGATTGATTCTTTACATCAGTCCAGCAAGCCCAATCAAACTACATCCCATCTAATATCTAATATCCATTGCTCCACTGTACTGTCACGTAAAACAGAAGCCAGTCACGCAAAAACGCCGGAAACAGACCCAGTTGCAGCGGTGATCACGCAAGGGTCATACATGCGCCATACTCCTCGAGCCCATCAATAATATCCATTGGTTTGTTCTCTCGGATCATTCTCTCTGCGTGTCTTGGACTAGACCTTTAGGTCCTTATATATATGCTATTATTTCTTCATCCCCAACCTAAGGAGCCCGAGAGAGTGAGACTTGAGAGGAAATATTCCAGCTGGTTAGTCCTCTGTTCCTAGTCTCAAAAACAGAGGAGAAGGTGAGGCTCGTGAGTAAAGAGAGAGTGGGACGAAGAGAGAAGGAAGGAGGGTGTAGGAGTGCAAACGAAATTCAGCGTTTTTCCTGTTCTTGTGACGGTAAAACAGAGGAGTTAAGCAGCAAGCTTTTGCTGCCGTTTAAGCTTGAAAAACAAAGGTAATCCATTGGCTCTCCCTTCCTTTGAGTCTTAGTAGTTGCTGAAAACTGAAAGCCAAAAGAGAAAAAGAAAACGCTAAAGCCATATATATATGCTTACTGTATGCGCGCGCGCGCGCACACACACATATAAAGAAGATATACATGTATGCCAAATATTTATATATGTATGGCTGTGGCATCTGTTTCTCCTTGTGGCTGCCGGGAGCATTACTCCTTTTTTACTGATATTATATATAAATACATATACACGTTATGGGAAGGAAGGGAAACGTGAATGTATATAGAGACATATATACATGGGAGAAGAAATAGAAGCTTACTGTCTGAACCAAAAGAAAGAATTGCTAAACATGTGTGTGTGTGTAAAGCATGATGTGGCTGTCCTAATGAGTGTATTATATGATAGTCATGAAGGATTCTGTTATGCGTGGTGTATATATATACAAAGAAAAGAAAGGAAAACACTGAAAACGTGAAGTTTCTGCATGTTTTTCTCTGCGTTTTCGTGACTGAAACAGAAGTTGCAGCGTCTGCTACAGTGAATACGTGGTGCAATAGTGATTTATTATAGCATGTTACTGTAGCACTGGATTTTCATCTGGACAGAAATTTTTAAATAGGTCAAAAATATTGTTAACAACCTTCTTTGACCCTAAAATTTTATGAACATTTAGTAGGCATGCTAAACTTTAAAATGAGCTTTGGCTCACCTCAATCAGAGGTCTGTAGCTTAAGATATGATTTTTGGAAGATGAGTCAAAATCCTGTGACGTTTCTGTAATGTTTTCTGGGCAGTAGTCACATTGTTAAAATCTGGGAATGATTTACATTAGACAAAATTATGAAAATTTTACAGGAGATAGTACTCTCCTTAAGCTTTAAAATAAGCTTTGGTTCACCTCAAAACGAGGTTTGTAACTCAAGTTATGATTTTTAAAAGTTAAGATAAAATCTGAAAACGTTTTTGGTATCTTTCTGGAGTCATTAAAAGAGGTGGCATTTTAGAAAAGGTAAACAACCTTAGAAAATTATGAAACTTTTTAGATGTGTAGTAGACATATAGAGCTTTAGATAATTCGTGGCATTTCAATAAGTATACAAATAGTTATGAATTATGGAAAATGGGTTGCAGAATTGAAACGTTTTCTGAATGATAGTTATGTTTTTGCAATATGGGAATGAATGGAATGTGATAAAATGCTGAAACCAATTTTTATAGAAACTAGACTTATAAGAAGTTCATGAAATTTTGAACCACCTAAATCCGATCTCAAGAACTCTAGATATGAATTTTTGAAGTTAAGCTATGAAAACTGGTAAATTTTTGTTGACAGATTGGATAGTGCTTAAGTTTTCGAAATTTGGGAATTTTTCTCAGTCATAAATCAACTTGGTGACTTTAGTTTATGAAAATAGACTTATCAAGAAATAAATAAAAATTGGAATCACTTCATTTAGAGTTATATAGACCAAGTTACGAATTTTCCAAATAGCTGTCGAAATTAAAGGTCAATTTCTGATAACTCTTAGAACAGTCACTTAAGTTGATAATTGTGAAAGAATATTGAATACATGATAACCGACTGAAGTGAATTAAAAGGAAGTATATAAGAATTATTTATTAATAATAAATGAGGATTATTATTAATTAATAAAGAGTGAAGGAAATATATGAGGATTATTAATTAATAATAAATGAGAGTTATTATTAATTAATAAATAGGGGTATTATCAATAAAAGGGAATTTTTAGGGTTTTAATTACTTTTAATTCCTAAGAGTAATTCGCGTAGTTAGTTGTGTTGCGACGCGATTAAATGACTAATGACGATGATAAACGTTTATAGGAAATTCATAAACATCTCGACCGATCCCAACACCTACCGGACGAAGAGTTAAGGATTCAAGATCGAGGTGAATAACTCTAATCTTGTAAGCATGTGTGTAAGTGTTTATGTATTGATTAGCTGATCATGTATGCTAGTTGATTTACTTGTTATATGTTTTTCCTAGCTATGGATTTGAGACTGCGATCTCATGGGGCTGTGTGTCCTAGACAAGGATTGCGGTCCTTGGCCGTTAAGTGCGGTTACGGTTAATTGTAAACGCTTTCATGCTTTAACATGTGCTATTCTGTCATTTATGCTTTCATACATGTGCATGAGATTAATTGTTACCCCTGGGGTCCATTCATTTGGACTCCAGACCACATGAAAGACTGAGGTAGTGGTTCGGGATCGAAAGGCAAGAAGCAGTTGTAAGGGTTACAACAGATGGAATTGTTGGATAAATAGGAGTAACTAGACTGTAATTTAACATTTATCATTCGTCTATTTTGGGATTACTCTATTAACATCCAACTATTGGATGAATTCGAATCGTGAAAAATTTGCCCGTATGCTTTCAAACTAAGTTAATTTCAAAACCTTTTATTTCGCAAACAAGTCGTCCAAATCACCTCGATCCCCGTACGCGTTAACTCTGATGAATAAAGGCCCCTCAGGGTTGGGTGTCACAAGGGAGTAACTAGACTGTAATTTAACATTTATCATTCGTCTATTTTGGGATTACTGTATTAACATCCAACTATTGGATGAATTCGAATCGCTAAAAATTTGCCCGTATGCTTTCAAACTAAGTTAATTTCAAAACCTTTTATTTCGCAAATAAGTCGTCCAAATCACCTCGATATCCCGAACGCGTTAACTCTAATGAATAAAGGCCCCTCAGGGCTGGGTGTCACAAGGGCTGCGGTCCTTGGCCGTTAACTGCAGTTATGGTTATTTGTACTTGTAAATGCTTCCATGCTTTAATTTGTGCTAATTTCATCATTTATGCTTTCATACATGTGCATGAGATTAATTGTTACCCCTGAGGTCCATTCATTTGGACTCCAGACCACATGAAAGATACAAGTAGTGGTTCGGGATTGAAAGGCAAGAAGCAACTGTAAGGGTTACAACGGTTGGAACATTTTGGAAAAATAGGAGTAATTAGATTGTACTTTAACGTTTATCATTCGCCTATTTTGGGATTACTGTATTAACATCCAACTATCGGATGAATTCGAATCGCGAAAAATTTGTCCGTATATTTTTAAATCAAGTTAATTTCAAAAACTTTTATTCCACAATTAAGTCATCCAAATCACCTCGATCCCCATACGCATTAACTCTGATCACTGAAGGCCCCACAGGGCGGTCGTCACAATATTTTTCCTATATCATCCTTACTAATACTTCTTCCACAATAATTAATTTAATAACAGGCTTATATTCTATCAAGTGAGAGATTCTACTTTACTTTCTTATTTTTAAATAAAATAATTTTGATTTTTTTTTAAAAAAAAATTCCTTTAACTATCCGTCCAAAGTGATTGATTTTGCCACTAAAAATAACCTAATAATATCAAAGGAAAATATGAGTTCTTTGCAATCCGGCCATTTCCATATCCAACTCCAGTGTTCGTTTGGATCAGACCAAGTATCTTTAATTAATCCAGCAAGGTAGCTTCTGTTTGGCCTCAGGAATGTCAATGAAGGAGAGAAGTTTGAGTGAGTTATCTTTTATAATTGATTTCTTTAAACAAAAGCATTTTAGGAAAATGAATATAATTAACTAATTTAACTACTATCTTTAATTTTTTAAAAATTTGGTAAATATGTCCTATAATTAGGACCGTAGGGAGTGTTTGCCATCAACACAAGTAGTAGATATATGCTTTTTCCCCAACTCCAATTCAATTACTTTTGATCTCTTGAAATATCAAATGTATAAACATCTATTTCAGTTTTAATTAGACAATAATATACTTTCTCTTTCTATTAATATAAGATTCAGTTGATTAATTTGGAGAAATTAAGAAAGCTAAATAAAATATTGTAAACCAATTATATTAATTATTTTTCTTCAAACTAATTTGTTTGATTTATAAACTCATATAATTTAATCATACATAACATATTCTATAATTAAGTAATGTATTTAAATTTTCTTAATCTCACTAAATTATTCAATTAACTCTAATATTTAGAACTAAAGAGACTATATACTTTATACATATGATTAATGATTAATAATTAAGATATAAGTTCATAGCTTTTATTAAAATACTCCGTACATCTAAACTCAATTAATTATAAACTAGTTCCAACATACTCATATTTACGAGGTGTTTTCTTTGAAAAAAGAAAAGAAAAGAAAATACTATATCATTGGAACCAAATTTTTTGGCCAAGATCATGGGAACCAATTAAAACTTTAAATCACATTAACTTTAAAATTTATTATTATTTTTTAAAAAATAATTCTACCTCTATTTAATATGAAGAAATAAGTGATAATTTAGAAGTACAAAAACAATAAATTAGTGATAAAGTAGCAATTTTAATAAGATAACTTATATTAAGAAAGAAAAAAACACAGATTAATCCAATTCGGTTATCCCAGCAACGGCAAGTGTGTTAGGCTGTGATTAGACTGGAAGATTATGGGATTAAAACCTTTTGGTTTTCTTGGCTTAAACGTAATTCTATTTGCCACACCTGTGACCATATAAATGTGGAAGAATTGAATGAATATTATTTATAACTAATCTGCTTTATATACAAGATGAATGTATAAAATAATTACATAACAAACTAGATAACAGTGGGTAAGAGAATAATAAGCTAAATAACTAATTACAATGTGTCATGTAATGTCTGTCACCCCCCGTAAACCGTATCTCTCACCAAATGACAATCAATCTTTATGTGCTTGGTTCTCTCATAGTAAGTAGGATTTGCAGCTATTTTAATGGAAGACTGATTATCACAGTAGAGAAGAGCAGAAGCAACATGAGAAATGTGAAAATCATTCAAAAGATAAAGAAGCCACTGTAATTCACATGTAGTAGAAGATAAGGCAAGATATTCAACTTCTAAGGATGACTTAGAAACAGTAGCTTGCTTCTTGGCTTTCGAAGAAATTAAGGAAGAACTAAGGAAAATAGGAAAACAAGTAACAGAACAATGTGTGTCTAAACAACTAGCCCAACTAGAATCACTAAAACTTCGTAATTCACGGGTACAAAAAATGCTTTTAAGATCAGACAAAATAGGCATCGTAAGACTTGACTCGCGACTGGTCTTGTTCCAAGCGGTATTAAAAGTATATATTTAAGATTGGACTCGAACTTGTCTTAAATAAACTCTTAAGACCGAACATTTAAAACATCATGTCTTAAAAGTGGTACTAAATAGAACTAAAATGTTTTTGCTCGGTCCTAAAACTCAAATAAATGCGCTCTAAAAAAGTAGCAGCTTGTTAGACCAGATGATTAATTATACCCGGTCTTAAAAGACTTACTTTCAAGACTAGATGATAAATACATTTTGTCTTAAAAATTAACTTTTTAGATCGAATGTATTTACACCATAGGTCTTGAAAGACCAACTTTTAAGACCGAACTAATATCAAATATGTTCACCTGACCTTTAAGACTGGACATATAAGTACATCCGAATACATCCGGTCTTAAAAGTTGAACTTTTAAGACTGACGTTTATTTGCGGTCTAAATTTTCCTGAATTTTTTCCTGGTTCTGTTCTTCCTGATCATATATACACAAATCCACACCACCCAATCCAACACATAAAAGTCTATACTTTAAGCTACAAGCTATGGATAATTATGAATAAATTGAATTGGGAAAAAGTAGAATACAAATATTATTCACCATGAGTTATGTGACCTCTTAATTAATGATTATAATTATGACTACAACACCTAAATTAATTTATAAAATAAGATAACTTACTTACAAATACAATGAGTTACAAATACAACACTTAAATCAACATACATGCCCAATATTCATTATGTCTTCATCTGATTCTCACCCAACAACGTAACATCCTCTTTGATAACATGCCCCTTTTGATCACATCCTGCCACAAAAATAAAACAGTACAAGAACATACTTCATAGATTCAATGACATTGTTTAAGAACATAGAATGAATATAATAATGTTAAAACCTTAAAGTTTTCAAAGAATTATGCAGATGAATATTACCTAATGAATTGAATCTTTTATAAAGGGATATCCTCCCATATTCCTTCTTGATGATCATTTCTTATGACGGGTTCTGTAATACCCTAATTTTTATAATGCATTTAAATATATATTTAGACAAATAATACCTATTGAAAATAGGTGAATATGAGGTCTCAAACACCTTGTATTGAATTTAGTAGGACAATGTCTCCTAAGAATAAATAATTTACAAATAGGTCCCTGAAATATTTATGAGTTATAAAATACCATGAGACAAATAAATATTTATTTGAAATAGGGAAGAATATTGTCCCTAATTTAGGTAATTTATTAAATTATTACCTTGGAAAAATTAAAGGAGAAAAATAAAAAAGTATTAGGGGACCATATTGGACCCTATGATTTTTAATATTGTGCATAATGCATAAATTATCAATTTCAGTAAAATAGTTGTGAGAAAATAATTAATCCTAATTAAGAAAATTGTCAACAATTAGTAAGTGATTAAATAAGTAATTAATTGTTGATTGTTTAAACATGAATAAAAGGAGATATCCAAAGTTAATTATATGAAACCCCTAATTTGATATTAATGACCAATGGAGGGTCAAGATTGACATAAAGAGTGTTGCTAATTAATTTAGCATAATTAAGAGGTATATTAAGTGAATTACAATTATTCTTAACAAAATAAGTTTGCACTAATGGAGATTAGTTGCATAATTCTTCAAGATGATTAAAGACAAATTAAAAGTATCAAATGAGGGCTAATTATATTTAAAAATAATTAAGCCAAAGAGAATGAAATAATATCTTAAGTAATTAAGTCTAAATCTTCATATAATTGAGTTAGCTAATGACAAAATATAATTAAGGAGCATGTAAACACTTGATTAACATGATAATTAAGAATTGCTAATTAGTGTTGAAAAGTCAACAATAACACCTAAGCCTTGATTATGTCATCAAGATGACATCACAAGAGCACATGTGTATGTTGTGAGTGTGTGTGTGCCTAAGTGTTGTGCATGTGTGTGTGTAGTGGAGGAAAGAGAAAAGATGAATTTAGAAAAGGGGGGAGGTGGCATTTTTTTTGTAAGAGGTGTAAGGTCAAGATTTAAGCTTCCTAGTTAAGTTAAATCCAAGGGTTAGAGTTGAATTAAAGTTGCTAGGTAGTTAACTCATGGTTGGCTATAAATAGGAGGCTTCATGCTTTATTTTTTTTCCACCAAACTCATACCAAAGATTGGAGAGTTTAAGAGGAGAGTGAAGCAAGAAGGAGGAAGGAGTTCAAGAGTCTTCAAGAGGTAAGCTCTAGTTCTTAAGTTCTAGTTTTTAGTTTTTATAAGTTCTTAGTATAAATGCTAGTTTAATCTAGAAAATTAGAGAATAAATTCCTACACTTGTTTTTAGGCCTCATTGCATTGAAAAATGCCTGAAGAGGTAAAAACATGGTAGGAAATAATTTTTGGAAGTCCTTGGATTAAGATTGTGAAAGTTGTAGAATTTTCGGTTCTTAAATCTTAGACAGGCAGCGAAAAAAATGCTATGATTTTATATAACAAATGAAGTTATAAAATTATGAAATTTTCCAGAAAGAAAGTAGACATGTAGGGATTTTCAAACATATAAAATATGTAACATTTTGATCTCTGGTCAAGGAGATATGAATTTTTGAAGTTAAGCTATTTTTACTGGAATAAAATCTGGGCAACGTTAAGAAAATGAAAAAATGGGAATGATATGGTTGGAACAAGTTGAAGCCGTTATTTTTCCTTAAAAATAGACTTGTTAAGGGAAATTTTGGCTTTGGTTTCACCTCAAAATGATTTTTCTAGAATTAGTTATGATTTTTCAAAGTTACCAACAAATCTGCCCAGGAAATACTGCACTACGTTTTTTTTTTCAAGAAATGTATAGGCAAAATTGTAATAATAAAACTACCAAGGGTAGAGGGGGAAATAGAAGTGGAAATATCTCTTAGGACCTTATTTTAAGTGTTATGGTGGTATGTTAGGACATCTGGGAAGTCCAAGGCTGGATTCAAAGGTCGGATGTTTGACGACTACGCGGTAAAAAGTACGGACGCGTACTGTAACTCTAACTCTTATGCTGCTTGTATGCTCTATATGTGATGTGATGATTCATATAGTCGTGGACAAGACTGGGTCTTGGGTCATGCACCGTGATTAAGACTCTGTCTTAAGTCACTGTTTATACATTTAGCTATTATGTGAAAACGGGTTACAGTCTTAGTAATGCCGTATGGATGTTTTCCTAGCGCTGAGGACACGCTCCGGGGCATGGCACTGATTTATGTGCAAACTATGTGAACCTTACATGGGCTTTGTGCTATGTAGAGGTATTGTTGTGATGTGAACTATGACATGTGCTGTGTGCTATGTATAGTTATATGCTGAATTGTAAATGAATATCTATCAAACATATACTGTTATACTTGAGCATAAGGTTAACCGTTACCTGAGGTCCAATGGGCATTGGACCTCAGTCTTAATGAATAGTACAGGGAAGAAACCGGGATAGAGAAGGTGCCGGTGGAAAGAGCCGTGAAGAGGCAGCGGTCGAAGACGAAGGTCGGTAGAAGTTATTAGGACTTAGTTTCTGGCATGAATCTAATAAAGTTACTTCAAACCATTTGGTGCTTAAACTAAGGAAGGGTTCATCGGTTGGTTGTTACAAGTCGCCATAGAGTTGGTGAGACTCCTATTAGATTGAACACCGACCTGGCCAAATTGTCTGAGTAACTGATATTAGGTTCCAAGTCATAGGTCTAGTTTAAGACTTTCTTTATCAGAGAACTGTATTTAATCTCTGTAAATTGTATCACATGAATATTCCTTCGGGATATTTAATATATCAGCTTATGTCGGGACATCATCATATGTCTGGGCATTCTATATCAGATACTCATTGTCCGAATCTTAGCTCACGCTATCCATTTCCGCAGTACTCTAAGCTGTAGCATCTCAAGACTCTGTGATTTTTTTAAAACTAAGTGTCGACTGACACGATTTTTGAACGTGTAATTTGGGATGTTACAGGTTCATTATCCGCTTCATCTTCTTCGTTCATGTCCGGTATACCCCTTGAAAAGGAGTACTCTTAGGAAGACCATGATTTGCATGATTTTCCTCATCAATATCACGACCCTTTTTCCTTGGAGAGCTATAGACCAAATTTTATTTTCTTGATTAGTGATATAGAAAACTTGTTTTGCCTGGTTTGCCATAATAAAAGGTTCATCTCCAAAACTTATACTATTGACATCAACTAATGTAAATCCTAGCCGATCGATATGAACAACATTATTGACATTAACGCACTTGCATTTGAAAATGGGAAATCTAATTAAGATATAGTCCACCTCCCAAATCTTTTCAATAACCCCATAATATGGCATGACTGCCAATTTAGGCCACTTGTCTTTCGAATTGGAGAAGTGCATAGATTTAGCCTCTAATATAACACCACTGTTCTAGACTATGCTCCCATCATCTAGGGACTTCGTGTAAAATAAATAACCATTTATCACATACGAATTCCAACTTATGACATCAACCTCAGGACCACGTGTTAACCATTTGATTATCTCAAAAACGAATTCCTCTCCCTCGACCTTTTGTTTGAACCAATTTGTGAAAGTTCTATTATGCTCCCTAATCAACCTTTGTTCAGTCATTCAAGGATTTTCTTTCTTTATAGCTTCTTTATGTGCAGCTATGCTAGCTTAACCTTCATCAACATTATTCAAGATGTATAAGTGGACTTGTGACAATTCATCAAGATCCACACTCTTTACTGAAGCCCCTCGTCTACTCCCTTCAGTATGCTGACGTTTTAGAAGCCTAATATGTCTTACTGTGGCTAAATAATTTTGGCAAAATTTCATGGTTTCTTTAGAAACATATTTCTGAACAATTGCTGCTTTTGGCCGGTATGTGTTCTTCACGTATCCTTTTAGGAATTTCATAGATCTTTCAATTGGGTACATCCACCGTAAATGGACAGGGCTGCACAACTTTATCTCCCTCACTAGATGAATAATTAGATGAACCATAATGTTAAAAAAATGTAGGAACAAAAAGCTTCTCAAAGTGGCACAAGATAAGATATCATTCATTCTCCAATTCATCTAACTTTTCAATCTCAAAAACTTTACTAGTAACCGCATTGAAGAAGAAACAAAGTCTAGTCAAAATGTGTTGAAGATCATATTCGTTGATGCCTTGAATAGCTACTGGGAGTAGCTGTTGCATCAAGACATGACAATCATAAGACTTTTGGCCTACTAATTTCAAGTCCTTCATCAATACAAGCCTCTTAAAATTTGAAGAATACCCCGACAAAACTTTTGTGCTATATAAACACTCACAAAAACTCCGTCTCTCATCCTTAGACAAAGTATGAGAAATCGGGGGACAATAAATTCTGTTACCATATAGTCTTTGATATAAGTTTTCGAGTATTCCCATTGCTTACAAATCCAATCTTGCTTTCACAACATCTTTTAAACTACCTTGATGTTAAGAAGTGTGCCAACAATACTATCACATACGTTCTTCTCCACATGCATGATATCAATATAATGTCTCACATCAAGATTGCGCCAATACGGAAGATCGAACAATACATATCTCTTTTTCCATATATTTGTTTCTTTTCTACCCTTTGCAGTCTTACCAAAGATGACACTTATATTTTTCACCTTTTCATATACTTGCTCCTCAGTCAATGCCACCGGAGCATCTTCATACTCTTAGCCATAAAAAAAGGCTTTCTTTAATCGACGATATGGGTGGTCCCGTCGAAGAAATCTTCTATGTCCAAGATAAACCGTCTTTCTTCTATGTTGAAGTTGATGGTAGCGTGTGCCTTCTTCACAAACTGGACATGCTTTATGGCCTTTTATACTATACCCTGACAAGTTCTCATATGTTGGGAAGTCATTTATAGTACAAAATATCATGACTCTCATTTTAAAGATCTCCTTCTTGAAAGAGTCAAAAACATCAAGACATTCTTCCCACAACTCCTTCAAGTCTTCGATCAAGGGCTAAAGGTAAAAATCAACATAGACAGCATGATGTACTTTCATTTCATGCATAACCTAGGAGATAAGTTGTAAATAATCAAGAATATAGGCCATGAACTATGTATGCTGCTAAGGCTTCATAGGGATTCATGTCATCCGTGCTAAGGGCAAGCCTAAGGTTCCTAGTTCTTCGTCGAAGGTCAGAAATAATTGATCAATTTTCTTCCATTGAGAAGAATTGGCCTGATGTCAAAGCTTTCCATCAGAAATCCTCTCATTTGCATGCCACTTCAAATTTCTTGCATCATTTTCATTAGCAAACAACTGCTTGAACCTTGGTATGATTGGAAGATACCACAACAATTTTACAGGCCCCTTATTTGACTTTTAGCTTGGGGTTTCACATATCAGACAATTATGCTTCTCTGCGAACTTGTTTCTATACAATATGCAATCATTTAGGCTTGCATGGATCTTTTGTACTCCATCCCCAGTGGACAAAGTATTTTCTTAGCATCATAGTATCGATGAGGCAACACATTATCATCTAGAAGCATGTCCTTAAAAGTCTCAAGCATTTCAGAAAAACTCTTGTCGCTCCACCCATGACATGCCTTCAAGTTGACTAATTTCAATACAGCATTCAACAATTGGTATTTATTACACCCAGGGTATAGTGAGGTCTCTGCATCACTGCACATATTACCATATGCATGTGATTGATGAAAAGTCTCTTCTCCTACATCACGAATAATGTCCTCTATGCGATCATTCATATCTATGTTATTATCATCAAAGGCCACTTCCCCATGTTGATCAGACCTACTTGGCATTTTTTCACCATGCCATACCCATATTGTATAAGTCTTACAAAATCCTTCACAAATTAAATGTGTGTGTATAACTTAAGGACTTAGTTGCCTCTTATTAAAACATTGTACACAAGGGCAATAAAACTTCCCACATCATGGGCATTTTGTTTAGCAAATTCTATAAATTCCCTAACCCCATTTTGATATTCAACATTCATCTGTAAAGCATTTATTCAACAGCAATCTATAGTAGAATTCCTATAGACGGAAAGATTTAACATACATAATCCAAAAAAACTCAATCTTGCATATAAAATAAGCCAACTACAAATGCATCTATATGCTAAACGTTGGTTCTGTCCTTTTTTTTTCGGTGAAACTTGCCCATTAAATGCATAACGAAGAATCACTTTTGGTCATAAATGTATCACAGTGAATCCAAGACGTAAAATAAATGCATGTTGAGGAAATTAAATGCATCGAATGAAGGTCCTATGGACTCACCTGTAGCATATAAATTTAAATGTGTTTGCTGAGTCTTTCTTCTCCAGCCACAAACGTTAATGTTACAGACTGCAAGAGTAACCTAAAACACTTGTTGGTTAGTTGGGTAGGTCCCACAAGAACATTTCATTGATTTCATTCAACCCATGAAAAACCTAGAACGATAAGCAGGAAAATCATAAAGTTATATAGCCGAAACACCTCTTACAGCTTGGTCTATAGAAGTTTAGCTAAGGAACCAGAAAGTGGTTGTCGAGAGAGCAACACGAAGCAGTGACGAAGCAACACACAAACACTGGAGACAGAACCTGAGTAATCGCTTTCGGCTCAACGAGAGAAGTTCAAAGAGGGAAATTTAATTTTCTGCGCGACAGAGTTATGTTTTATTATTTTGGATTTTATTAAGACCGGTAACTTATAAAGCATCCGATCCTGAAGTTATAATTAAATTTTTAAGACCAGAGGTTTAGAAGACTGCGGTCCTAACATTCATTTAATTTTGGACCGCATGTTTTATAAAACTTCGGTCCTAAAAGTCAAATACTTTTTAAAATTAAACTGAAAAATTGCAGCAGTAACTGAATGAAAATAAAGGACACTCGAGAATAAGCTTTTTCCATTAATGGATAATATGGAAAAAAAGAAGATATTATAAGCTTAGTTCTTTTTTATTCTTACATTACTAGGACAATATACAAGTACAAAAGGAAAATAAGAACAACAAACTAAAAATTAACAAAAACAATATACAATGTGACTAAAAATCCTAATGCTTATTATCAATTAATATCTTGGAGATATCGGCTTCAGCAGCAGAAATTCCGTGCTAGAGATCAGCAATTTCCTGTCTTATGTGTATCAGTATCACTTCATCATCAGAGGAAAGATGGGAGGTGTCAGCGGTAAGAGCGTTGGGACCAGGAGGTTGGTGAATATTGTCACAAGGTTGGAAAGGGGGAATGGGAACCTCTTTATGGTCTGAAGGCTGGTTGGGGTTGTCAATCTCTTCATCATCTGAAATAACAATAAGTCCAACGACCCGAGACTCCTTCGTCAGAATAGAATGCATTGGAGAAGAACCCACGAGAGATCTAATGTAGGCATGAGCATAAGGAGTACCCCTACGAGGGGTTATCTTGTATCTAACCATTGTTTGAGCAATTAGGGTAGAGAGCTACGTAGTGTGGAGTTACAAGATAGTGAGGAGTTAATAAGGATAGAGAGGAAGTGTGAGGAGTTAATAAAGGCAAGAGTTAATATGCAATTGATATATGAGAATAAAAGAGGATTCAATTGGTATAAATGTTTCTACTTTAAGAATATACGGTTCACAAATTCTATTATTTATTCTTTCAATTCAATTACTTTTAAAACCGTCCTATAACATATCTTCGGTCCTAAAAGTATATTATTTATTGTTTCATTCAATTACTTTTAGGACAGTCCTATAACATATCCCTATTCCTAAAAGTGTATTATTTATATTATTCAATTATTTTTAAGACTAACCTTTTATCTTATATTTGGTCCTAAAATTCATTTATTTTTTTCAATTCAAATTTTTGAAATTAAGAATTTTTTCTTAAAAATATTACTTTTAAGAATGGATCTCTTACAATATCTGATACTAAAAGTTCATTCTTTTCAAATGAGAGATAGCATAGTCGTATCCTTACACTCTATTCCAATAAATGATTCAGAGTCTCTTCGGCTTCTAGATAAACTTCCCAACTAGGCGTCTCCTCGTATTCTAATGAACTACGCGTCTCCTCATAAACGTTTCCCATGTTTCACATTGTTCAGGACGGGTTCTCTTTTTAAACCCATTGTTACTTTACTTTCTTCACATTCTTCTCAATCAATTCTACAACCTCCACCGTAATGGCCACTCTATCACCACCAAGTGTTCCTAATCATCGTCCTCCTCCTCCACCTCCACCTCCACCTCCACCTTCGTTACCTCTGAAAGTGGAAGAAATCACCAAGAGGGGGGGTGAATTGGGGATTTTAAAAATTCTCTTCAACTCTTAAAAATGAAGCTTAAGAAATGGATAATAAAAGAGTAGAAAAAGAAAAGCTTAGACACACAGAATTTATACTGGTTCGGTCTCAACCTTGACCTACGTCCAGTCCCCAGATACCTTCTGGGTGTTTCCACTAATTCAACAGATTTTCAATTACAACAATGAAGACCAGACACAATCCTAATCACCTAGGACTTGCTCCCCCTTACACTTTGTGATTGAACAACCCAACTCACAGGTTCCACAGCCTTGAGTTCTCACAAACAAATGCTTTCAAAAATTCACAAACTCTCAAAAGAGTAGATGAGGATAAACACTGAAGAACATGTTTAAAATAACAATACAGACTCAAATTTCAAAGTATAATCAAGATAGCTTTGTTGTATTGTTTGCTTTGAGTTTTCACAGCCTTTTTATAAACTGAATGGATAAGCTAGCCGTTGTAATTCTTTCTCTAATGTTCAGCTGCAATTTTGGAAAAATGGTAGTAGCATATTTTGCTCTGTTCTTTGAATTCTTAGCTGGAATCTTGGAATTTAGTTGTTGCAGAACGTCTTCCAGATTTTTAGCCATTCCATGATCTTAATTCGACCGTTTGAAGTGATCTTAATGTGTTGCAACGATCTGAACTGAACATCTGGGATAAGGGAGAAGAATCAGCCCTGTTCTTGGTTCTTCATTTAATGCACTTATTCTGGATCTTGTTCTCACCTTGATCTTGGCTAAACCTTATCTGAAAAACACTCAAAACTTCATCAAGGACATTAGAAACAATAATATCATATCATGAAATAATTTCAGGAAGACCCATTAAGATTTCGCAGATCAACATCATCTAATTTTTCAAAAATCCCCGATGCAAACTCGAGTTTGTTCTTCCAGACTCGAGTTTGGGGTTCATCCAGAAAGCATGTCCGTTGATTAGAGGTCTAAACTTGCAGTTTGTAAAAGCTAACCCGAGTTTGGCTTTTACAGAGAGAAATATTGGGCTTTGGACTTGGCATGGAATTTTGGTCCTGCTCCTAGACTCGAGTCAATTAGTGACTGACTCGAGTTTGGGTCTATGTTTGAAGAACAAGCCTAAGTTCCTGATTTTCCAGACTGGAGTTTAGGAGACAGACTGGAGTTTTGGAAAGATGGTAGGAATTCGAGTGTTTCTCTATTTGTCCTAAACTCGAGTTTACAATGACAGACTCGAGTTTATGTTTGAGCTGAAACTATTCAAATCTTTCTGTTTGGTCTAGACTAAAGTTTGTAACTCTAGACTGGAGTTTATAACTTGGCCTGGAACTCGAGTGTCTTTCTGTTTGGTCTAGACTGGAGTTTAGGAATCCAGACTCGAGTTTGGCTTGCTTGGAATTCTGGGTGCTCTCTGTATCTTCCAGACTTCAGGTTTGGTTTTGCAAACTGGAGTTTAGCTTGTTGTGAAAATTTCTGATTGCTTTCTGTAACTCCTCAGACTCGAGTTGGTCCAAGTAGACTCGAGTTTGGCTTTCTTCGCAGAAGTAAGCAGCTTTCTGTCAACCCTCAAACTTGAGTTTACATACCCAAACTCGAGTTTGCCTTTGACAGTGAGATTTTCATATTCCCAAAAACAAACTTCATGTCAAGTTTACAATTGCTAGTTATCATCAAAACACATTGAGAACTAACAACCTCCGAACCCCTCATTCTACTAGATGATGCAGCACCTTCTGGCCCACGTCGATCATATAGAGCGACGCTTGGGCATGTTAGTTCTCATGTTTTTGATGTTTTGATGATAACAATTATAATGTAATTAATTGTTGATATCCTATGAAAATTTGAAGTCTCATATTCTGCTTCTCTTTGATATGCCTTTAGTCAATTAATAAGTACCTCAAGATATGAAGTTTAAACAATGAAGAATCATCAAGAGAAGAGATGAATAAATGAGAATATGAATATGAAAATCTCTGTGGAAGTTGAAATGACAGAGTTCAAATGGGTTACAGATGCATTCCTGAAGTAATACTCGAGTATGATACTGCAATTCACAAGTATGGTACTGATCCTGAAGCAATACTTGAGAGTACCTTACATTAATACTCGAGTATGGTTCATCAAACAGCTCTGATTCAAGCCAAAATCCCGTCATTACTCGAGTATTACACTTATATACTCGAGTATGGTACCAATACTCAAGTAATAATGAGTTTTTCAGCTACTCTGCTCAACTTTGTTTGGGGCGACGTTCAGTAATTCGATGGTATTTCCCAAACCAAAGATCAAAATGAGGTGAAATCAATTTTGAATCAAACTAGACACATAATGCGTATTCCTCACCAAAAGTCATGTCCAAATAAGATCAGATGAGGGAGATATGAATTTCGGAATTTGCTCCATCTGTTAACGTCATACAGCTGGACGACCTTCGCTAATTTGAGTGTATCTCTCAAAATACATATCGGAATGAGGTGAAATCAGCGGCATATGAAACTAGGCTCAAATATCTTTCCAAAAACATCAAGATCACTTAAAAAAAAGATCAAATGAGAGAGATATGATTTTTAGAAGTTCAGTGTCTGTTTAGAATTCTGGAACTGGCAATTATGATAACTCCAGTCATACCAGGAGCTACTGCAGCGAAACACATCCAGAGATGAATTAATCCCTTTGCTACTGCAGTCATGCATAATGTAATGTCGAGTCAGAGCCATTCGTGAAGCAACCTATCAATAGTACTTGAGGATGTCACTTATATACTAAAGTAACATTGGGAATCAATTGCTGGAAAATAGTGATACTCGAGTAGAAGCAAGACGAAGGCGATGCTGAATTACTCAGAAGAATATTATTCGAGTAACTCCAATCTCTACTCGAGTAATGTTGAAGATTGAATATCTATGAAGTGATACCCGAGTAAGCTACTCGAGTATGATATATCAGTTCACAAAAATAATCTCTGCAACATTGTTTGAAGTTTTGATTAATTAACTCTTCTTCTACATCACTCAATCTTATCTATGATATTACCAATTATCTTCTTGAGTGAGTTGCAGATGATTAATTGATGTTTGAATTTTGATGAGCTTCCAAGCATAGAAACTGATGGAGAAACAGAGACAACTCGGTGAACCTAGTTAAGGCTGTCCAATAAGTTATCTTTTTGGAAATTGATCAGACTTTGTCATTGATAAACATCTTATACATTATATTCACATACTCTATTATATTCAGTTGCTTTTAACCAAGTTTGCTAAGTCACAAATGATCCAATGGAGCTATGATTCAAAAACATTCAAGATTCATATGCTTACCTGTAAAGTCGAATATGCACTACGACATGTTTGTGGGAAATGGTCTGTGATTAAACAAATAGGATCATAAAGGAAAGATCCACATTATCCTCAAAATCCTCTAGATTATAAGACTGCCCACCATTATTGAAACCAAGAGCAGAAATCAAGAATGTTCAAACTGCGACTTTCTCAGTAGGCTTCCAACGACAATTCTATCAGTAGATCTCCAACAGTCATTTTCTGGATAGAATATTCAAATGGATTTCTTCATGTATAAAAGCCAAGAAAACGAAGAGAAGAGACACAGAAACAGATAGCAAAAACCAACATTCAAATCTCTATTCATTACTCTTCTGTAAAGTATCTTTGATACATCTATACTTCAGTGTTTATCAATCTGCTCTTCTAGAGAGTTCATTACTGATTCATTTGCTTTGTAATAATCTCAAGGTAGTGGGACTTTGAGATTGGGTTATTGATTACAGCTTGTAAGGGGGAGTGAATCCTAGTGAGAGGATTACTTCGAGAACAGAGTGTGTAATAGGTTGAAGAAGTGATAGTGAAAATCCAGAGAGTATGGGACTAGACGTAGGTCAAGAGTTGAGACCGAACCAGTATAAATCTTCTGTGTCAAGCTTCTTCTCCTTCTCTCTATCATACTTGGGTCTGTGTTCGTTTTCTAGAAGCAAACAAAAAGTTTTAAAATCCCCAATTCACCCCCCTCTTGGTGATTTCTTCCGCCTTCAGGGCCAATTATTTCAAGTCTATTACATCAACAACAACAAGTTGAACTTGGTACTCGACGCCAATGACGTTGAGTACCATCTTTCTAATGACGACGTCTCTGACCTCTCCGAACCCTCCCTCCCCTCCGACAACAATGGGGGGATTAAATATTTTTATGTTTTTTTTCTTTTTTATGTTTTTTGTACTACTGATGCTACCCCACAATGGGCAGCAGAAAAAAAATGATAAATAATTTTTTTTGTTTCCATCTTTGATCGCCTTTTCGTTACCTCGATTTTGTTTTCAGCAAAAAGGAAACAAACAAAACATTGTCCTCTTGTGATTAATGATAAAAATTCACAAAATACAATTAAGAACATACGAAACAAAATAAAACAAAAAAAATCGCTTACCTTTTACGAATAAAAACAAATATAGTAACAACTCTGACAAAAAGACAAGAGAAAAAGAAAAGGGACACCGATAATGCTTTTCAACTTTAGGAGAGGTAAAAACGACGACAACGAGGTTCCTAGCTTGAGCAGAACGCTAAAAACTCAAGTGTCTTGAACCCTAATGTCTTAAAAGCAAGTCGTCATTTCTATTTATAGGAAGACTATTAAGATTAGACATTTAACAAATAGATTATCCTAAATATCTAGCCATATTTAATTTAGAATAAACGAAGACTTTTAGGACCAGACGTTGTATAAATAAGCGATCCTAAAAGTGAAGCCATTTGTTAAAAATGCCCTAAGACTTTTAAGACCAGACATTTAACAAAACAACAGTCCTAAAAATATAGCCTAATAGATTTAGGACCGAATATTTAATAAATATGCGGTCCTAAAAGTGTCGCCATATTTTATAAGACTTTTAAGACCGGACATATAATAAACATACGGTCCTAAAATCTAGGCTTATTTTTTTAAAAAAATGAAGACCTTTAGGACCGGAGTTTTAATAAATATTTGGTCCTAAAAGTCGCGAATACTTTTCATAATCTCTTACTGCTCATTTACAACATCATAAACCTCAAATTTCAAGCAATAAATAGCTTTATCCACCATCTAATACATTCAGAAATGCAAAATTGACACCAGAAAATTGTACGAAAAAATAAACAAATTTATTATATATTGAATTATACAAATTGTACAATTGTTCATTTACAAAATGAATTTAGTACTGTAATTGTTGTATTTACTTTAAGAGGTCAGTAAGATTCTGCCCTGTTGATCCAATTCTTGATGCATGAACCTACAATAATGACATCAATCAGGGAATTAGTATATATGCATGTGTGTTGAAACGATGCATTTAAATTATGTACTCATAGAAGAAGATACTTACTTTAAAAACATTTGAACAATTGCTGATGTAAGCTCCTATCCAAGAAGCAGTAGGGACTTTATATCATCAGTGTCAACGTAAACCAGTTGAGGATAAGGGACCCCTACTACTTCATTGATAGGCCACAATTTTTCTTTAAAATCTCCTTAGTATACCATATAGGATATTTTTTCCTTGGCACTCAACTTAGCAGTAGGGGATAAAGCTTGAGGAGGAGATGAAGATTGAGGAGGGGATGGAGCTTGACGAGGGGATGGAACTAGAGGAGGGGATGAAGCTTCAAGAGGAGTAGATACATGTACAAGCTTCACTAGCAAAGAGATGAAGGTTCCCATGACATCACTCACAAGCTTCAGTTGATTAGTTGGGAAAGGGAAAGGTGCATCAATGATCACATTTTCAATTGACACTCTGACTTCATTATCAGCCATTTGTTTGTGGTGTACAGTTGATCCCAAGTTGTGGATGGTCCCTTTAGCAACTAATTTTCTATAAGGTTTTGCCACGTACAGGTCACAAGATTGCCCTGACTGTCCAACAATGCAACTCCCTCTAGTGCTCTACTGCATAGGTGCAGGTGTATGTATCAAGGGAACACTGGTCTTTGGACAAGAGCTAAAACACATCTTCATTTGAATCATTTCCTCCTTCATCTCCCTTATCTGGGATTCAAACATTGCTTTCAATGAAGCTTCTTTGGCCGTTGCCTCCTCATTTAATTTGGCTGCCATTTGTTCCATCTCCTCTTGGGTAACCATACTTTGTTTATGGCGTTTGGATTTACCAAAGTATTCTTTTAGGCCTACACATCCTCAAATCCCCCTTACATGCCCTGAGTGATCAGGTTTTCCAGGTGCAATGGTCAGAACATCATTCCTTCCACCTGCATAAAAGATCCTTCTGCTTCTTTCTTTTTAAGATCTTCTTGTAAGGTATAGATAATGAGAAGCTTAGTAATGAAACATGTTTAGTAACTAAAATAAAAATAACGATACTTACAATTCTTTCAGCAACTAGACGAGTTTGTTCACTCATGTAGGCGACGTCTGGCTTTTGTTGAATATACAACCACAAATCCTTGCGATGTTTTTGGGATGGCGGCTGATCAACTATCGCAGAAGGATTGGATTCAGCTTCTTCCAATCTCTTCCGTTTGACCGTCATCATTTCTTTTTTGGCCTTTTCATATCTACCGCGAGAAGCCCTATATGGGCAATCATTCTTTCTCCCTATCTCCTATGCTTGTTCCCTTCTTTTCTATGAATCAGAATTTAAAACAACTATTAATTATGAATTCCAACCATCTCATTAACATAAATTAGAGAACTTTTGCTTGATATGAACCTCAAACACTAGTCAAATTCACTTCATCAAGTTTCAACATTTTATTTAAGGAAGATGTAGAATTGTATAGAACTAACATACTAATTTACTAATAGCAATGTCTAACCACTACCTACTATAACAGAACTAGCTAAGAATATAATAACGGTTAACATATCAGACATGCATAGAACTAAGACATGCTCTTCTAATGCAGGACAAATGATGGAAATATATATTTCTATTCACACATTAAACCATTTAACTAACAAGATTAGAAGAACACAATAACATTCACATATCCACACATGTTAATAAGCAAACAAAAAGGGCAAACAAAACTAAATATAAACTCACCACAGTATCAGGAGTGGTCCACAGCTGAACAAATAGGTGTCAGGTTTATTCATCAATAAATGTGTACTTGCCCCAAGGATTGTGCGGAGGCTTATCCTGGGCAAAAATATAGTTGTTGGCTAGAAATGTCTTAAACTTCCTCCCCCGATCAGCATAATAAGACAATGTCTTGTCTTTCAACTTCTCAGAGTTTGGGATAGTGTATGTAAGCCAGATAGTGTCCCAAATAGGATTCTTCACTGTGCGAAGGTCCACATTTTTCCACTCATCTATCAAGATGCTGACCTTACTGCGTGCCATATAGCCAACAAAACTATTATATTTGTTTTTACACTACTACAAATTATAGATACTACTACCTAAAAGATGTCCGTTTCAAAAAAAAAGGAGGTAAAAAGTGAAGGCGGTGGCATTGTCGTAATTATTTGCTTCACTTTGAGACTTTAGACGTCCTAAATTAATATTTAAGATGCCTAAAAAGATTTTTTAAGATTTTCGTCGCCCTGAAAGAAGTTCAGGACACCTAAAATTAAATATTTAGCACCCTGGAAAAAGTTCAGGGCATCTAAAATTAAATATTTGGCGCGTTTTGAGAATTTTTTTAGTATTTTTTGGCGCTAGGGAGTTTTTTAGCGACCTAAAACATATTCAAGATGCTAAAAATGAGTTTTTTTATGCATATTTTTGGTGCCAAGAAGTTTTTTAGCATCCTGAAATATATTCAAGAAGCCAAAAATCTATTTTTGACATTCTGAATAAGGTTTAGGACGCCAAAAGTAAATTTTTATCACCCTGAATATAGATTCATGACGCCAAATTCCTTTCAATTTGATTTATTATCGGGTTTTGCTTCTAGCCGCTTCAAATGTACTCCAACCCCCATTTGTTCTCACTTTCGCTCTTCTCCTTTCTCTGCCTATTGTCTTCTTCAAATGTACTCCAACCCATTTGTTCTCACTTTCACTCTTCTCCTTTCTCTGCCTATTGTCTTCTTGCTCGCCCCTCGTATCCTTCCCCCTCGCCCCACTTCCGTCCCTATTTCTCTTGACGACAAACTTGACGATACCTCTCTCTTCAATCGTGTCGTTTCTTTATCTTCCTCCAACGTCAACAATCCCTCCAAAGTTTTCCATCTTTCTTCCTCAAAAAATCCTAAGCTCAAGCTTGCCTTTCTCTTCCTCACAAACTCTGACCTATATTTTGCTCCTCTTTTGGATCGCTTCCTTGACAATTTCCCCATTAATCTATACAACATCCACGATGGTGAAGCCCAGGTACTCACGCTTTCCTCCTCAGAAATCGTCTTCATCCACGTTCATCCTTACCTAGAGCTTAGAGCTTTTGTTTATCATAATTTTCGGGTTATTTCTATCCCTTCTTTCAGGTTCTTGGTGCCTCTAGTACTTCTGATTGGTTCCCTGTTAGCGATCAGGATCCTTCCTCTTGTTTGATCTCAACCACCAATGTGGCACTCCCCAACTGTTCGAGGAATGTCCTCACTCACGATCTTCAGTAGAAAATCGTCAAACAGGTTTCCTTCCGCTCTTTCTTCATCTTTTTTGGGTTTCTGTCTTATTCATACTGATAATTATTTACTCAATCTATTTTGGTATCTTTCGTTTGTGAATTATCTTTATCATCATAACCACGGATGTGTTGCCTTTCCACTGTTTCAAATTTTATGTTTCCCTATTGTATGATCTTGATCTCAAAAGGTATTTCTTGTTGCTTTTGGCATCTCTTCTATTTTGCTTATGCATGATCTTTCTTGTTGGGCGCCGCCATATGCATTGTCTTTTTAGTTTTTGTGAGATAGTGTAAGTCAAATGTAACCTAACCTTCTTGAGTCACAATTTTATGCTCCACTTACTAAACTAAAGCCCTAACAAGCATACATTACTCTGTTAAGACCTTTTGTTTCAGCTAACAGTCAATTTTCCTCCCAGGTACAAAGTGATCATTATGAGGATTTTTTTGGTCCCAAACTGGACAAACATGGTTATTATGGTCTATACAAGAGAAAAACCAATGAAGTTGGTCAGATATATTCTTCCTTCTTAATATAATTTTTAAATTTCCATTTGATGTTAATCTGTTAATTTTTTGCTTATATTGCTTATAGGTATTTGGCAGCAACACCAACATTGTTGATGGTTGTGTAACATTTTTCTGTAGAGACAGATTTTTACATGTGAAGAAATATGAGGTTATGAAGTATTTTGTGTGTATGGTAATGCTCTTCATTAGCACACAAATTAATATGATTTCTGCTTGCTTGCTGGTTGAATTTAACAAGGCTGGCTAATCTTTAATAGATGCTATGATTCCCACTGGCCAGAAGAAAGCTGCGTTAAGCTGGTTAAGGTGGTTTATTTCTTCAAAGATTTCATGTCACTTTTGTTACCAAGCATAAATAGTTGTCTCTAGTTGATTTTTATTCTTCTCTTCTTTTCTTAGGAAAATGTTGCTCTAATAGTGGTTCTAGAAGCAAAAGTTAACAATCAGCTAGTTGACAATCCTGGGTAAAGATAGCTTCTTTGTGTGGTAAGCTTTTACGTTGCTATTATTTATTAGTGACCCTTTGGTTGCATTGCGTTCATGTGTTCATTGTGCATGATGCCTTGATATGTATGGCAGGTAGATTATGCTCAACTTTCATTGCATATTTTTTACTAAAGGTTCTAAGGCAATCGATTTTTCATTTAGCTTATATAGACTTTTTCAATGGTATTTCTCATTGGCTCTTCTTTTGGACTTGACTCCAAGCAAATACATATGTGAATGTACACCATGATAAAAGATGTTAAACTCTGGCAGGTAGCTGTCTGTTTTGCTTTTGAGCAGATTTTATTGTGTACACAGTATTTATAATCCCACCTTTATAGGTGCACACACTCTTGAAAGGGTTGGAGAAAATTGCTGCAAGTGCAGACATTCCGATGTTGGTTTGTGGAGATTTTAATTCGGTTCCTAGAAGGTAACTATATTATGCTATTTGATTGTGGCTTTTTTTAGTTATCCTAAGCTCTTATGGCTAAATCAGTAGATTCTTTCTGAAAGTGTTAATGAACCTTGTTGCAGTGCTCCACATTCACTTCTCCACAATTAGTTGATGGTATTCTCCATAAAGATCCTTTGTAGTGCTCCATAAAGATCCTTTGTTCTTGTTGGAGCTCTCACTACACAACAATTAGTTGATGGTATTCTCATCTAGAATGAATTTATGGCATTTTCTTCAAAGTATTGGTTATTATTTGATCTTCACAAAGTGTAAATGCATTTATATTATGACAGGTGAAACATCTTCATATTTTGCTTGGCAACAGATGATTAATGCAGTGAAGGTATTGTGATTTATTTATTTTTCTAGTTGTCATGTGTATTAGCTTTGACATTTTGTTCTTGTTGATTAGTTAGTTTGTATGAAGTTTAAATTCATCTAATTGATCACCAGTATTATTGTTTCTTATCCCTATAAAGATAAGTTTCAGGATGCCTCATGAGGCATCTTAAATCACTTCAGGAGGCCTCATGAAGAGTCCTGAATTCAATTCAAGACGCCTCGTATGAGGCATCCTGAATTTATTTTAGGACGTCTTAAATAAGGCGTCCTGAAATTAATCTAGGACGCCAAATGTTCCAAAAACTACTACCTTCTGATAGACGCCTCTCTGAGAAAGGACGTTAAATGGGCCTTATTTAGCTTGTTTTTTTTTCATTTTTTTAGTAGTGTTATTAGGATCGAAAGGTTCCAACATTTCATTAAACTGAATCTCGAGCTTTGACCTAGTGTTCTGACTTACAGATACATCTTTCATTCATGTGCCACTTCTACCATGGCGCGTAGGGTGGTTACGAGGCTCATTGTGAGTTGAAGAGGGTTCATTCTGGCTCACACCAGTAATATCAGTAACTGGCGTTGAGGGAACATGAATAGAATGGTTTTCTTTGTTCATTTTCGAGAAAGGAAGAGAGGTTGAGAGTGGTGGTGCGAAAGAGGAATGCCTGAGAAAGTGAGAGAGTAAAAGAGGATGGTGGTGGTTGGCGAGGAAGAGATGTAATGCAATAGGAAGAGGGCTTTCGCAACAAGAACATGGGTTTCAGAGTTCAAAGAGAATGACGTAAGTCATAAGTAAGGTTTCTCGCGAAGAAGTATATATTTCCAATTTTAAGACTGGAGTAACTTAAACAATAGTCTTAAAGGTTAACATTTAAGATCGTCCTTTATTTATATTCGGTCTCAAAAATAATAAACTATTAGGTTAAATTTTTTTATTAATTAGTACCGGGCAGAAGTTATGTCCAATCTTAAAAATATTAACTTTAAGATCGCCATTTATATATATCTGGTCTTAAAAGTTTTATACCATTATATTTAAATATTTTCTTATTATCTTGGTCCGTAGAAAATATAAGTCGGGATGTATGAGATTTCTCTATCATGTAATTCATATTTCATTTTTTTTCATACATTTTTAAGAGCAATTTGAATAATATATTTAAGACCTATCAAAAAATTGATATGGTCCAAGAAGTTCTTTATATTTACAAAATTGCCACTGGTCATATCTTTAAGACCGGGGCGTCGATACTCCACTGTAAATAAGGCGGTCTTAAAACACTTTTTTGCACTAGTGATTGCAAATTAGAGGAGGCAGAAAAGAAAATACCAGCACTAGGCAAAGGTTTAATGTAGCAAAGAGCACGATGAGCGACAGCCAAATAAGTGTCCCGAGGATGAGACATGAACTGACTAAGTTGTCGAGTGATAAAACTCAAATCTAGCCTAGTAGTGGTGAGGTATTGCAAACAACCAATGAGTTTTCGATAAGGAAGAGAATCAAGCAAAAAGATACCACAATTAGCTGAAAGCTTTAAGTAAGGATCCATAAGACAAGAAGAAGGTTTACATGCCAAATACTCAATATCTTCAAGTAATTTAAGAGCAAATTTACGTTGGGACAGAAAAATACCATTTTTGGATCTAGCAGGATCAAGTCCCAGAAAATAACGAAGTTCACCAAGATCTTTGATAGTAAAAGTAAAATCTAATCATTGCCTAATCAAGGTAATTTTAGTCAAATATGTTAGTTCTCAATGTGTTTTGATGATAACTAGCAATTATAAACTTGACATGAAGTTTGTTTTTGGGAATATGAAAATCTCACTGTCAAAGGAAAACTCGAGTTTGGGTATGTAAACTCGAGTTTGAGGGTTGACAGAAAGCTGCTTACTTCTGCGAAGAAAGCCAAATTCGAGTCTACTTGGACCAACTCGAGTCTAAGGAGTTACAGAAAGCAATCAGAAATTTTCACAACAAGCTAAACTCCAGTTTGCAAAACAAAACCTGAAGTCTGGAAGATACAGAGAGCACTCAGAATTCCAAGCAAGCCAAACTCGAGTCTGGATTCCTAAACTCCAGTCTAGACCAAACAGAAAGACACTCGAGTTCCAGGCCAAGTTATAAACTCCAGTCTAGAGTTACAAACTCCAGTCTAGACCAAATAGAAAGATTTGAATAGTTTCAGCTCAAACATAAACTCGAGTCTGTCATTGTAAACTCGAGTTTAGGACAAATAGAGAAACACTCGAATTCCTACCATCTTTCCAAAACTCCAGTCTGTCTCCTAAACTCCAGTCTAGAAAATCAGGAACTTAGGCTTGTTCTTCAAACATAGACCCAAACTCGAGTCAGTCACTAATTGACTCGAGTCTAGGAGCAGCACCAAAATTCCATGCCAAGTCCAAAGCCCGATATTTCTCTCTGTAAAAGCCAAACTCGAGTTAGCTTTTACAGTCTGCAAGTTTAGACCTCTAATCAACGGACATGCTTTCTGGATGAACCCCAAACTCGAGTCTGGAAGAACAAACTCGAGTTTGCATTGGGGATTTTTGAAAAATTAGATGATGTTGATCTGCGAAATCTTAATGGGTCTTCCTAAAATTATTTCATGATATGATATTATTGTTTCTAATGTCCTTGATGAAGTTTTGAGTGTTTTTCAGATAAGGTTTAGCCAAGATCAAGGTGAGAACAAGATCCAGAATAAGTGCATTAAATGAAGAACCAAGAACAGGGCTGATTCTTCTCCCTTATCCCAGATGTTCAGTTCAGATCGTTGCAACACATTAAGATCACTTCAAACGGTCGAATTAAGATCATGGAATGGCTAAAAATCTGGAAGACGTTCTGCAACAACTAAATTCCAAGATTCCAGCTAAGAATTCAAAGAACAGAGCAAAATATGCTACTACCATTTTTCCAGAATTGCAGCTGAACATTAGAGAAAGAATTGCAACGGCTAGCTTATCCATTCAGTCTATAAAAAGGCTTTGAAAACTCAAAGCAAACAATACAACGAAGCTATCTTGATTATACTTTGAAATTTGAGTCTGTATTGTTATTTTAAACCTGTTCTTCAGTGTTTATCCTCATCTACTCTTTTGAGAGTTTGTGAATTTTTGAAAGCATTTGTTTGTGAGAACTCAAGGTTGTGGAACCTGTGAGTTGGGTTGTTCAATCACAAAGTGTAAGGGGGAGCAAGTCCTAGGTGATTAGGATTGTGTCTGGTCTTCATTGTTGTAATTGAAAATCTGTTGAATTAGTGGAAACACCCAGAAGGTATCTGGGGACTGGACGTAGGTCAAGGTTGAGACCGAACCAGTATAAATTCTGTGTGTCTAAGCTTTTCTTTTTCTACTCTTTTATTATCCATTTCTTAAGCTTCATTTTTAAGAGTTGAAGAGAATTTTTAAAATCCCCAATTCACCCCCCTCTTGGTGATTTCTTCCACTTTCAAAATCATTTCCAGCAAGCACCACATCATCAACATAAACAAGAATGAAAGTAAATGAAGTGGAAGCTTTTTTAAAAAAATAGGGAATGATCCAAAATAGACTGAGAATAGCCATAGGATAGTAAAGCAGAAAAGAGTTTGGAATACCATTAGCAACTAGCTTGCTTTAAACAATAAAGCGACTTCTATAGTTTACAGACTAGAGTAAGATCAGAAGAATAACCTTGAGGGAGATTCATATAAACCTCTTCATGCAAATCCCCATATAAGAAAGCATTATTGACATCTAATTGATGTAAATGCCAATTTTTAGCAACAACAATTTACAATAATAAACAAAGATAGGTCATCTTAGCAATAGGGGAAAAAGTGTCAAAATAGTCCACACCCTCAGTTTGAGTATAGCCCTTGGCTACAAGTCTTGCTTTGTACATTTCTATATCACCATTGGCTTTGAATTTGGTTCTAAAAACCCATTTACATGTAATGGTTCTTTTCCTAGGTGATAAACAAGTAAGGACCCAAGTCTGGTTTTGTTCAAGAGCATGGATTTTCTGCATTCATGGCATCTCTCAAAATAGAAAGTTTCACAGCTTGCTTAAAAGTAGAAGGATAAGGATGAACAATAACAACATTGACAAAAGAATGTTAAGAAGGAGAAAGAGAATAATATGAAAGAACAAAAGATAAGGGATAATGAAGACCAATCTTATTACTTTTGAAATTGAATTGGAAATTAAATCTATCTAATTGATTCAATCCAATCAATTTATTTAATGCAAATTAGAAGCCATCAGATTTGATTTATCTTCATAAAACAAATATGAGATATGATATCTATTAAATCATTGATTTATCTTTATAGATCAAATTAGGAAGTTATTTAATGATTAGCCCCTAGGGCATAATTTCCAATAGACTCCCACTTGTACTAGGTGCAATCATTAGATATATACCCTCCTTAGATAAAACATTGTATTCATTGAATCTTAGACATATCTTAGATTCAATGAATCTGGACATTATAGCTCGTGTTAGGCTATTCTTGTGTGTGACCCTGTATGTAATACCCCAATTTTCATAATACATGTAAATCTTAAATTTTAATAAATAACACCTATTACAATAGGTGAATATGTGGTCTCAGAACAAGTGAAATAATTATTTTATTTTCTGAAGGTAATTTCTTATGAAATTAGAGTAAATGAAGAGCTAAAATCCCTAAGTGAATTTATGGGTCATAAAATACCCTAAGAATGTTATGATAAATCCTAAGAGGCAACTAAATATTTATTGAAATAGAGAGTATGTTGTCTCTAAAGTTTTAATTAATTTATTATTATTTTTAGGAATTATGTCATTTTAACAACTTAAAATCAGCAGAGGATGATAAAATCAATTAAAGGAAATTAGTAACAATTATTGGGCAATTGATATTGCAATAATTGAGATACTTTGGTAATTTTTGAAATTAGTTAATAATTACTTTGTAAATGTCATAATTAAGGAAATATCAATTGAATTAAGGATCAAATGATAGTTAGAAGCTAAAATTAGCACACAAGAAGTTATTAATCATCAAAATTAAATTAGAAACCT
Source organism: Acacia confusa (assembly GCA_037074495.1). Taxonomy (NCBI): domain Eukaryota; kingdom Viridiplantae; phylum Streptophyta; class Magnoliopsida; order Fabales; family Fabaceae; genus Acacia; species Acacia confusa. Next base: position 28,080,854 of record CM073504.1, on the reverse strand, counting down.
TGTCAATTTTTGTAGTTAAGCCTAGTAACCCCTAAAACATGATATTAGAGATTAAAATTGGGATTCTACTAATTATTCCTAAATTATCATGAAATGGCGAAAATTGTTAATTAAAGAAGAAAGAGATTATATTAATCCTTAATCCTAAAATCTAAGTGAACCAATGAGAGAGTTTCCTTCTTAAAGTATGAGGAAACATTAAGGTATAATTGATAATGAAATTAAGGGGAAGGGGGACGAAATTTTAGGAGGAAAAGGAGAAAGAAAAGATTAATTAATAAGTCAAAGGTGTATAGAAGAAGCTTCAAGACTTGGTGATCAAGTTGTTTGTCTTTGGGAGCAAGAAATGGTTTATTAATCAAATAAAATTAGATGAGAACCTATAGAAATTAAATCATAACTTGAAATCTTGAAACTAGATCTTCAAGATAAACACATATTTGGAATCAGGGAATTATGAGCTTCAATTTGACTATTCCCGAAGTCATTTTCGGTTACTTTTAGAATTCATACCTAAGTGTTTTGGGAATTAAAAATCATCATAAATCTACTCATAAAATTAGGATTCCAAAAGTGAAATTGGATTTTGAATTAACACACCCAATTACACCTAACTAAATTAGGATTTGGGGATTTATAGGATAACTTGGGAAGGAAGAAGAGTGTCTTGGGGCCAAAGCAAAGCTCCTTCTTGAGGAAGGAAGAGGGGAGGACGAAAATGGGAAGGTGTAGGGCTAGGATTTATGCTTCCTCACCAAGCAAAACTCAAGAGCCAAGATCAAACCAAAGTTGCAAGAGGTTTAACCTCTTCTTGCCTATAAATAGAAGGCTTTGGCTAACACATCCCTCACACCAAAATCCCTTTCCTTGGCTGAAATTTAGAGAGAGTAGGAGAGGGAGGAGCTGCTGGAGAAAGAGAGACAAGAGGTCTTCAAGAGGTATAAGAGTTCTTAGCTTTTAAGTTTAAGTTCTTAGTTTATTAAGTAGAAATGCTAGAAAAGTTATTTTGATCTTCAATCTTCCATATACAGTTTTAATTTCATGTTTTTGAGGTTTCCATTGTCTTTATTTCGAAAATTTGATGAAGAAGAAGTTATATCAAAATTTTTGGAAGATTAGGATCAAAATAGCGAAGCTCTGGCGAAATCTCCTCAAACAGTGATTTCTGGAGTCAGGGGTAAAAACGTCAGTATTTTATGATGAAGATGATGTTCTAAAATTATTAGAAAATTCATGGTGAAAGTAGACATCTAGGGCTTTCCAAATCTATAAAGAGTGTATCATTTAAAGCTCTGTGCAAAAAGATAAAAATCTCAGAAGTTAGGCAATGTTTTCTGTGCGAAAATCTGGACAGCGTTTTGAAAACTGGAAACTGGGAAAATCCCGTGAAATCTGGGTAAATCCCAGTATTTTTCCTCAAAAGTAGACTTCTCAAGGATTCCGGGAAATTTTACGGATCCTCATTTTGATTTTTCTAGAATTAGTTATGATTTTTCAAAGTTACCGAAAAATCTGCCCAGGAAATGCTGCACTACGTTTTTAAGAAATGTAAGGGCAAAATTGTAATTATGAAGCTACCAAGGGTAGAAGGGTAAATAGAGGTGAAAATATCTCTTAGGATATTATTCTAAGAAATATGGTGATATGTTAGGATATCCGGGAAGTCCAGGATCGGATTCAAAGGTCGGTCATTTGACGACTATGCGGTAAAAGGTACGGACGCGTATTGTAACCTTAACTCTTATGCTTATGGTTTGGTTATATATGATTGTTGTTTTCACATGATAATACTCTATTTTGAAATTTACTCATGAGAGTTGAATTGTATACGGGTTATAGTCTTAATAACACCGTTGAGTTTACCTAGCGCTGAGGACACGATGGGCCGTCGTGGCACTGGTTATGTGCAGACTGGGGTAACATACATATTGCAGTGGCTGTGTTATGTTATTGCCTTACATGTGGATATATGTTTTGAAACTATGATTATGTTGTATATCTGTGATAACTGTCATATACTGTTTACATAAGCATGAGGTTAACCGTTACCTGAGGTCCAATGGACATTGGACCTCAGTCTTAATGAATAGTACAGGAAAGAAACCGGGATAGAGAAGATGCCGGTGGGTAGAGCCGTGAAGAGGCAGCAGTCAAAGACAAAGGTCGGTAGAAGTTATTAGGACTTAGCTTCTGGCTCGAATTTAACAAAGTTACTCTGAACAGTTTGGTGTCTAAGGCTGGGTTAATCTATGTGGGAAGCCAATCAGTCGCCGTATAAGTCGGTGAGGCCCCCATGATAGACCCCTATCTGGCCAATCTGTTTAATTAACTGATGTTAGGTTCCAAGTCATGGGTCTAGTTTAAAACTTTCTTTATGGGAGAAATGTATTCAAATCTCTGTATAATGTATCACATGAATATTCCTTCGGGATATTTAATATATCAGCTTATGTCAGGCATCATCATATGTCTGGGCATTTTTATATCAGATACTCGTTGTCCGGATCTTAGCGCACGCTATCAATTTCCGCAGTACTCTAAGCTGTAGCATCTCAAACTCTGTTGTTTTTCTTAAAACTAAGTGTCGACCGACACGATTTTCGAACCTGGAATTTGGAATGTTACACTGTAGGCTCACATGAGATTAGCAGTGGGCCAATACTGTATTACCCCATAAGTTGCAAGCAGCCTCTAGCAAGACATTGCAACTACCCAATTCACATGAGGATCTATTATTCGATACAACTTATCATACAACCATGTCACGTCCCTTTTGTCACACTATAATTTGGTCAAGGATAAGGCATGGATAATGTCAACTTCCTTTTCTTGATCATTACTTTCTCAATTCTTGAGTAGTCTAATAATTGAAATGGAAACTCTTTTCCATCACAGTATGGCCATACATTTCTTATACTTACTCATCGAGGGGCCCAGTATTATCTCTCTATAAATGTGAGGGACAAATTACATCTTGACCACTCACATTTGTGACGCCCGGCCTTTTTAGGCCTTTATTTAATCAGAGTTAGTGCGGAATACAAGAATCGAGGTGATTTGGACGACTTGATTTTATAAATCGAAGTTTTTGAAATTACAATAGTATAAAAATACGAACTAGTTTTTCGCGATTCGATATCTATCCCATAGAGGGATGTTATTACATAATTCTAACATTGACGAATGATAAACACTATATACAGACTAATTATTCCTATTTGTCCAAGGTGTTCCATTTGCTATAACCCTTACAGCTGCTCTTTGCCTTCTGATCCCAAACCAGTACCTGTATCTTTCACAGTAGCTGGAGTCCAAGTGAATGGACCCCAGGGTAACAATTAATCTCATGCACATGTATGAAAATAGAAATGACATAATAGCACATGTTTTAAAGCATGGAAGAAATTACACATAACCGTAACCGCAGTTAACGGCCAAGAACCGCAGCTCTTGTCTAGGACCGCAGCCCCATGAGACCTCAGCCTCAATATCCATGGCCAATCAGGATAACATAAACGGGTAATTCAACCAACATACATGATCAGCTAATAAATGCTAACATTAACATACATGATTATAAGATTAGAGTTACCAACCTCAACCTTGTGTCCTTATCTTGCACTAAAGTTGTTGGGATCAGAGAAAATATCAATGTCTGCCTAAAAAATAATGTTTATCATTGCCATCAGTCTCTTATTTGAATCGCGGATAAACTAATTATATAAATTAGTTTAAAAGGGTTAATAATAATTAATCCCTTGACTTTTCTCTAACAATAATAATAATTTTTTTATTTTTATTATTATTATTGAAATAATAATAATAACTTCTCCATCTAATATTTTACATCATTACTTATCCCAGATAATAACATTATTTGTTATTATTAGACTTATACTAATGATCACACTAATTTATACCTAAAGTATTTTATTATTATTATTAGCTTCTAGTAATTAGTATTTTCTCCAATAATTACTTACTAATAATCTATTTATTTATTTCCCTCTTATTTACCAATCAAAATTGATAAATATCCATTTCCATATAAGAAAATAATTAAATTTATTATTTTAATGTTTCTCATGGTTTCTTTTTAAGATCTTAATTACCACTTATTTAACATAAACTTTATAAATACTAATTGAATAAGAATACAAATAACATCAAGTAAGATATGCTTGGTCACTTATATCATCAAAGCCTTTATTTTGGTTTTTAAAATACATACCATATGCTTTATGAAGATATATATACAAACTCACATATTTCATAGCATTATTTTGTTTCCTTTCCACTTTTCTAAATCAGCATACATATAGTGTGTGTGTGTGTATATATCCAAAATATGGTTGCACCATTTTGAAATTACACACACACACACTCTCTTGTGCAAAACCACAGTAAAATGCCAACATTGCTATCATATATCTAGAGTTAAAAACACATGCTAACATATATCTCTTTTTCTTTCCAAAACTCATAGCTTCTTTCTTATCTAAAACACACACTTCATCATATATCTTGATGGTTTCAAATGAGGACAGAAAATTGAGACAGAAACCCGACATGCACCACACACTTACATATAAAGATACTCAAACAAAATACTTCCTTTCTTTCTTTTCTAATGACAGCAAACTTGTACAGTACACACACATATATATTTAACTTTGACTTTTCATTCATTTTCTTCATTCGGTTTCAGTGTTTTTCTTCTTCTCATGCAGCAAGTTCTTAGGTTTAGTTTCATATCTATATATTTTATTCTCATATCCTTTTCCTTGCAAAAACAAGACCCATACATTTTCATTCTTGGTTGTATATATCTTATTTCATCTTTTTCTTTCTTTCTTTTCAGCATGCACAAAGTAGTATATATGAATATTCATTCCCTTCTTTATTCTTCCTTTACTCTGTACATACAAAACAGAAATAGAAATCTGACCTACATGGACACACTACACAAGCATATATACTTATCTTTTCACTCCTTAGTTATTTGATCCACAAACACACATTACACACAAATTGAATCAGAAATCCGACACTTGGTGGCATATTTTACAACAAAAACATATGATCACATGCAGCAAAATTATACCCAACGTTGATAACAACCCTTGTTTTTCTTTCATCTTCTAGTTCAGTTTCAGCTAAGTTTATCTTAAATCCTTTTTAACTTCCTAATATGTAAATCAGTAACTGGAAACGAAGGAGAAAGAAAGTATATCAATCACCTTCGGAAATCAAAGTGGAAGACAGAAAAATTTGCTGCTAAACTCCTCTGTTCCAGCGATCAAAGAACAGAGCACCTTTGAGCACTCTCTTACTCTCTTCTTCACTTACTCTCGGTCTCCCTTTACTCTCATTTTTTCTCTGCTTTCAAGGCTCAAGAACAGAGCACTATTGCTGTTATATATTTTTTTTTTCCTCAACCTCTCTCTCTGCGTTTTCGCTATGATGACCGAAAGGAGAGTGGAAGAGTTGAGATCACAAATTACTTATATAACATCCTAAGGCCCAGACGAGAATGCATACACATAGGTCACTAATCTCGCATGCACGCCGACAGCTGGAACTAAGACGTGTTGTTTTGCTTTAATTGTGATTTGCTGAGGTGTCTGATGATGGCTTTCTTACGTGTTAGCTGCTGGCCGAAGGGATTAATTCATGTTTTTGATCTCATTTGGCAGATATTACTAATGAGTTCTTGGGTTGATTACATCTATATTCATATGGGCCGAAGGCTTGGGTTTTTGGTGGCCCAAATGAACTTAACTTTCTTCTGCTTCCTTCACGTGTTGCTGGACCAAGTGAGAGGATTCATTTAATCCATTCATTCATTCATTCATTTGTTTACTTCATTCGCATGGCCCATAATTAATATATATATATATATATATATATATATATATATATATATATATTTCCCCTTTTTGCTGCTGCCTTACGTGATAGAATAATGAAAATGGATAATATGATGTGTATATATATGTGCCACATCGACACTAATACTTGGCTTTATTCTCTTTTCCTTAACCATGAAACTTCAACAATAATCTTCACTAGAATTCCAATTTAATTACAACATTAATTAAGTGATGGAAATTAAATCCTTATTTCCATTTAAGGATTTTTCCCAAAATAACTATTTTTCTTAAGCCACAAAATATTAATCTTATAATATCTAGGCCACAATTATCACTTATTTGGAATTATTCCTTCTTCCCAAAAATAATTTAATGGAGATAAGTTTTAAATTTCCAATTAATTATTCTTATCTAAATTACCTTCAATTTATGAAAAATATGCCTTAAATTTCAAATTCTTAATCTTTAAAATTCCTTACTGCCCAAATTTTCCATAATTAATTCTTTATTCCCAAAGTCCAAAAATTTGGGGTGTTACAATTCTCCCCTCGTTAAATAAATTTCGTCCTCGAAATTTGAACGTCCAACTATTGGAGAAATAATTCTAGGCGCCCAGTCTATTCAAGCACATAGGACCCACTAGTCCATTATCCAAGCGCTCAGCTACACAACTTCACTTTCGTAATAATCTGCCCTTCGGCTTATTACGCTCTCAGCCTTTCAGACTCATTTTCTTACTGTAACGCTGGACATCCTGACCTTACAGCTTAGGAATTCACCTCATGCCATAGGCATCTCATTTACCACTTGGTACAATTTAAACATTCTGCTAGCTTCAAAACATTCTCCGGACATACTTGTCCAAAGTCACCTCATTAGGTAACCTACACAATGCCAAGCATATTGGTCTTACGACCTCGGGACATCGCCCCATACAACCTCACACCGGGTCCCACAATTATGAGCCTTTGCTCATCTATCCTTTATCTGAGCTTTTTCAACTTAAGCTCTCGGATCACTTTTCTCTTGCTTAGCACTGTAACTAGCAATTCCTATTTGACTTATCTAGTTCAGATCTCTAGACCATTCTATCAGTTTCTGTTTCTATATCCACAAAGTCACCAATTGCACCGCTACTCATTTCAACTATGTTGTCTCATTTTCAAATTTTCACACAATGAAAATTTTCTGTGGTTGCAGTATTTTTCACAATACACAATAGTAATAATGCTATCACATTTTTAAATTTAATCGCTGCCAGCTCAACTTTTCGTAAAACAATTCACTGCCGGATTAATTTCAAAACATTCACTACCGGCACACATTTATGAAACGCTCGTCCAAAATCACCTTTATATATATGATTTCATACACAGAAACGTCTCTTAAGACAAAATTCCTACTGGAGCTACTATTCATGTACAAAAAAAATTTACACTTCAGTAAAATAAATCTTAAAACTAAAATCCTTCTCTTGATTTATACCTCCAGTATCTCCTTCTTTATTCTCGGGCTTCATACCCTATCTGCAAAATTAAAGCTATCCAAAAATATATTTCTAGGATTCAAATGAATCCCAGTAGTAACATTAATAATCACTCACATACAATGTATACGTTGTACATGCAAGTACAATCATTACTTATGCATACCAATCATACAACACATTCAACATTCATGCATTTATATAAATACATACAATGATAAATACATGCATATAAAGGTACACATAATATGTGAGAGATTAGTTACTACCTTGATCTTTCCTTCCTTCTATTTCTCTTCCTTGCTCTTACGGTAGCTAGCCTCTCTCACTTTCACATTGTTTTTCCTCTTCTCTCTTTCCTTTATTTGCTTCCCTTATTGTCACTCCCTCCGTAAGTTTTTCATAAGACAACAACTAAAGTTTATATACCCATATCTATGCGTTTTCCTTTCTTCCCTTGACAGCAAAACGCACTCCTATATATATTTATCATGCTGCAACGTTTTCACTTTTTTTTTCTGGACATTCACGGCTTCAATGTATTATTATGCAAACAATACTCTTTCACTACCTCCTTATATATATCCACTACCTCCTTTGTTTCTCATTCTTCTTCCATATTCACACACATATACAATACTAATCACACACACCAACACTTGTTAATAACACATAATAACACCTATTAACTTAATCAAGCAACACGTCACACACATACACTCATATAATGACAACTCACACACAAGTCACACACACATTGACACATACCCACACACATGTCACGCACACAAATATACAATGACAACACATAGTGCACTTGTCACAAACACATATAGCTTAATCTCAATTAATCACTCTTCATTTCTCTCCACGGCACAAATCTCAATTAATCACCCTTCTCTCATTTTCTCCATTGTACACTCATTTTCAGCCGAAATGAAGAAGGCAAATAGGTTTATATATATGATGCACACACGTTATCATTTCATGTGTGAATATATACATTATATTATTTTAAATACACACACAAGACCACATAATACACACATTAAAAGCACTTATAAATTTTCACATCTTCAATATCCTATCACATAATCTTTCCCCAACTTTAAAATAATTTAGCTAATCATATAAAGCTCTTCCTCATACTAAGCTCTAGACTTTGAACTCTTAATAAATAGGGCCTAGTAGTCTCCCAAAAATAGGCTAATTCTCAAGCCTTTAGACCCAAAATTCGGGGTGTTACACATTCCTCTGCATGAAAACCACTGATCCCGATCCAAGCCTTTATCATCACCCAGTCAAAGGTGACTTTTGACTAGGTCAAAGATCAGCGACTCTCATGTAGGAATCAATGATGATCTCAGGTCATAGGGCGTTGTGACGCGGTTATACATGAGATAAGCTTATGACTTAATCCATGCAGCTTTCTCATAGTGGGTCGGTCCAGCACCTTGTACTCTTACAAGTGCCCATGACTTTGATTCGTATCTCCATACCTCATCAAAGTCATACTGGTCTTATCTCATCATCGCTCCCGCATAGATGACCGACTTAGGACATTTATGATAATCTATAAGATATATCCAAGGATACAGTCATCGTAATAAACATGCAAATAATATGATAACAAAATGGAGAAATACTTTAATTAACAATAATGTTTAAAGTACAATCATTAGCCTTTCCAACAGAAGACACCCACTTGCACTAGGTACAATCATTAATTTCCCTAATTCCCATTGTCCTTACATGACGTTCATGTATTATTTGTGCAAGCGGCTTAGTAAGAAGATCAACAACATTGTCTTCTCCTGGTAATTTGCATATTTTTATGTCACCTCTATCATTGATTTCTCTGATAAGATGAAAACGCTTGAGTATATGCTTGATCTTTTGATGTGACCTAGGCTTCTTGGCCTGCACAATAGCCCCGTTATTGTCACAAAATAGGTCTATTGGATTTGAGATGGTAGGAACCACCCCTAGTTCAGTAATGAACTTTCTGATTCAAACAGCTTCCTTAGCTGTATCCGATGCTGCTATATACTCAGCTTCCGTTGTAGAATTTGCTACAGTGCTCTGCTTAGAGCTCTTCTAGCTTACCGCACCACCATTTAACAGGAATACATATCCTGACTGCGATCTTAGATCATCTTGGTCAGTTTGGAAACTTGCATCTGTGTAACTAGTCACACAGAGCTCATCCTCCAAGCCACCATATACCAAGAATAAGTCCTTAGTCCTTCTTAAGTACTTTAGGATATTCTTGACAGCAGTCTAGTGACCCTCACCGGGATCTTGTTGATATCTGCTGGTCATACTTAAGGCAAATGAGACATCTGGTCGAGTACATAACATGACATACATGATAGATCCAATGGCAAAGGCATATGGAATCTTACTCATGCGGTCTCTTTGATCTTATGTATTAGGACACAGATCCTTGCTAAGATGGATGCCATGAGACATAGGCATGTAACCCCTTTTAGAATCCTGCATACTGAATCTATGCAGTATCTTGTCTATGTATGTGCTCTGACGTAGGCCTATGAGCCTCTTAGATCTATCTCTATAAATCCTAACCCCAAGGATGTAAGTGGTTTCGCCTAAATCTTTCATTGAAAAAGACTTTCCTAACCAAGACTTGACACTTTGAAAGGTAGGGATATCATTCCCAATGAGTAGGATGTCATCCACATAAAGCACCAGAAATACAACTGTGCTCCCACTAACCTTCTTGTAAACACAAGATTCATCTAAGTTTTGAATGAATCCAAACTCTTTGACTACTTCATTAGAACGATGATTCCAGCTCCGAGATGCTTGCTTCAATCCATAAATGGATCTTTGAAGCTTATAAACCTTACTAGATTCCTCTGGACGCACAAAGCCTTCAGGTTGTGTCATGTACACATCCTCAAGTAGCTTTCAATTAAGGAAGGTTGTTTTGACGTCCATCTGCCATATTTCATAGTCATAATATGCTGCTATGGAAAGAAGGATTCTGATTGATTTGACCATTGCAACTGGGGAAAAGGTTTTATCATAGTCTACACTATGAGTTTGAGTGAATCCTTTTGCAACCAGTCGTGACTTGAAGACACTTACTTTGCCATCCTTGTCAGTTTTCTCCTTGAAAACCCATTTACACCCAATGTTTTCTATACCTTTAGGTGGATCGACTAAGGTCCATACCTTATTGTTCTACATGGATTGCATTTCACACTTCATGGCATCTAGCCATCTTTCGAAGTTTGGTCCCACTATGGCTTCTCGATAGGTAGTTGGTTCATTCTGCTCAATGAGCAAAATATCACGACTTCCAGTAGTTAGAAGTACATATCTCTGAGGCTTTTGCCGTGTCCTATCGGACCTTCGTGGGCCTTGTGTTACTAGAGTAGGCTCATCAACTTGTTGTGAGTCTTTTCTGTTTTCCATTTGTGGTTCTACGTTGTTTTATGACTCTCGAACTTCTTCAATGCTCACCTTACTCCCACTGGTTCTTTTAGAGATAAACTCTTTCTCTAGAAAGACACCATTCCGGATAACAAACGCTTTGTGATTGGTAGGATTGTAGACATAGTATCCTTTAGTTTCTTTAGGATACCCCACAAAAAGCATTTTGAGGATCTGGATGATAATTTATCAGAGGCTTGTTGTTTAACGTAAACCTCACATCCCCAAATTTTAAGAAATGACAAACTGGGTTTCTTCCCAGTTCATATCTCATATGGTGTCTTTTCAACTGCCTTTGATGGAACTTGATTTAGTGTGAACACAGCTGTTTCTAGAGCATAGCCCCAAAAGGACAGCGAAAGATCTGTTTAACTCATCATAGATCGAACCAAATCTAATAGAGTTCGATTCCTTCACTCAGAAACACCATTCCATTGTGGCGTTCCTGGAGGAGTTAGTTGTGAGATGATCCCACAACTCCTAAGATGGTCAATGAACTCTTGGCTCAAATATTCACCACTCTGATCAGATCGAAGTGCTTTAATTGTTTTGCCATGTTGGTTTTGCACTTCATTTTGGAATATTTTGAACATTTCAAAAGATTCATACTTATGTTTCATTAGATAGATATACCCATACCTACTAAAATCATCTATGAATGTAATGAAGTACATATAACCTCCTCTGGCAGATGTATTCATTGGTCCACACACATCAGTATGTATAAGGCCCAATAAATTAGTGGCCCTCTCACTATGCCCAGTAAAATGTGTCTTTTTCATCTTTCCCAATAAACAAGACTCACATGTATCAAATGATTCAAAATCAAATGAATTAAGAAATCCATCTTGATGGAGTTTCAAAATTCATTTCTCATTTATATGGCTTAGACGACAATACCATAAGTAGGTCGGATTCAAATCATTTGACTTGAACCTTTTAGTAGTTATGTCATAGATTTGTCCATTATTAGGATGTTCTAAATTAAGTACATAATGAACAACATGCAAATCACCATTGGCATATAAAATGTCATTACGATAAATTGAACATTTATGGTTCCTAGTAATGGAAGTATAACCTTCCTTATCCAAATAAGAAAGTGAAACAATGTTACTACTCAAAGCAGGAATATAAAAGGAATTGTTCAAAATTAACAAAAGCCCACTGGGCACAACTAATTCATAAGTGCCTATAGCTAAAGCAGCAACTCTTGCTCGGTTTTCAACTCGTAGGTCAACTTCGCCCTTCTTCAATTTTCTACTGTCCTTAAGACCCTGCACATCTGTGTAAATGTGAGAACCACATGCAGTATCTAATACCCATGTAGAGGAAGTAGAAAAATGAATATCTATAACATAAATACTTGAAGAGATAGCCCCGCCATCCTTCTTGTCCTTTTTCAAATTTTCAAGGTGGAGTTTGCAATTCCTCTTCCAATGACCAGGTTCATTGCAGAAGAAACAAACCCCGTCCTTTGAAGGCTTTGCCTTCTTAGCTGCGGGCTTGGTTTCGGGCCTATTTGACTCTTTTTCCTTTGCCCTTGTCTTTCCTTTTTATACCCTTTCTTTCGTGCTTGAGAACAATTCTCAAGTTTCTAAACCAGTCAAGAAAGTTGGTCCCATTTAGTTTGTCCTTCTCAAGGACTGATCGTAGTGATAATGTAGCGGTATTACTAGTCGACATGATTCTACAATTAAAAAAATATGCAAAGTTAATAATCTCCCACTGAATTAACAACCCTTAATATAATTAGTGGGCTAAGATCCATATTTGGCTCAAATTTAAGTCCGCTTTGGCAAGACGCTTAAAATCAAGTTATTTAGGTAGGTAACCTCTTTACCAATTACATCACATGTAACTCTTAGATCTTTATGGGATTCAATCATCATATGATTTGGCATGTTTAATCCCATCTAATGCCTTGAGATCCAAAACCGTTTCGATAATCTCAATTAAGTCAAGATAATAATGAATGTTGAGTATCACAATTACCCACTCTTGTCTCACCAAGATAACTCAATTGCATCCAGTTTGCTGGAACGTAAAAATAAGCGATCTAGGCTTTGACAAGTATCCATTAATTGACGACATTACAACTTAAGATTTCATTTAAAGGGTTTAATTTAATTAATTCTATTTAAGTGAATGCAATAATAGTTGTATCTCATACAAACAACACATAATATGCAAAATAAACATGCTATGATCTAATCAAAAGCATAATAAAATGTGACACAACATGGCTCACCTTACCTAAAATCCTCTTAAGCCAATGAGGGGATTTCTCTAAATAAGAAAAGAAAATTACATCAAGAGAAACCTCGTTTAAACATACGAGGGGAGTGAGATAAGAAGAGAATGTACATCGAGAATATTTAGAGAGAGGCATGGCTCGCAGGCCATATTTAAATATTACAACCATTGTAAAGACTAAAGCCATGTTGTTCACCATACCCAAACAATTTGAAAGTAAATCATAACATGTATTAATTCATACAATATGAAAGAAAATGTCATGATTTCTCCATCAATTAATAATTATAATTATAATTATAACGTGATGTCAATTCCCACTTTTCATCCATTACAATATATAATCAATTATAATCATAATGAATTATTAATTATAACCCAATTATAACCAATTATAATTGATTCCTATCACGCCATCAATTATAATCAACATTAATGTCACTGAACTAATATAACGAATTATAATTAACATTGAATCAGCATAAATGAATTATAATCAACATTGAATTATAATCGATGACGTGATGAATTTGAATTTTCATAACATATTTCCATCAAGTCCAATTAACATCACGTGTTGCCATCAATTCCAATTAAATCACGCATCCACTATGCGAACTATGGTAATATAAACATGAAACCATGACGTAAATATATTATAGTAATATATATATTAACAATTAATATATATAATTGGTTTCATTATATATTAACAATTAATATATTGTCACGTTAATATATATAATTGCCTTTACAATGGTTTCATTTATAATATATATAAACAAAACACATACAAAATATATCCCATATATAATCGCATTAAGAACATAAACCCAATTTAAACGCACAATTGATCTGGCTCTGATGCCACTGTTGGGATTCGTACACACAGCGGAATTAAATTTATCCAATAAATTACGAATCCCAAGAAGAGGATCTATAAACAGCGTTTAAATCAGGTTAATAATTGGAATCGTACCTATGCGAACTCATGTACGTGCTTTGAAAACTCGTGGGCTAACACCTTCTTGATTTATCAATCTCTAGGAGCTGACTCTACGAATCTACTCCCTCTACCGGTATCCACATCAAACAGCACTCCAACACGAATGGCAGCGTTCTAGTACCTTCAAGCTTTTGTCTCATGTCTCTCTTCTAGAGTTCTTTTGTGGCTCTTCAATTCTCTTGTGTGTGTATAATCAAATTACTTACAACCTAAGGGTATTTATAACCCTAATGGGCCGCATTAAATATTCAAAATCAATCTTATTAATTTTGAAATTGAATTGGAAATTAAATCTATCTAATTGATTCAATCCAATCAATTTATTTAATGCAAATTAGAAGCCATCTGATTTGATTTATCTTCATAAATCAAATCTGAGATATGATATCTATTAAATCATTGATTTATCTTCATAAATCAAATTAGGAAGTTATTTAATGATTAGCCCCAAAGGCATAATTTCCAATAGTCTACCCAGCATCTCTTCCTTTGTTTCTTAAAATAGTAAAACAAATATATAACTCCTTTTCTCTTTCTATTTTCTTTTCCATGTGCAGGCACACACACACAACTACAATATATATATATATATATATATATATATATATAAGCCCCCACTTATCTTTTCAACGTTAAACACATACTCAAACCAGCGGCTTTTTCTTCTTCTTCTTCTTCTTCTTCTTTTTCTCGCATAAGTACACTGCGCAAGATACATGCAGAGACTCACATGACAGCCCGAAAACCAAAAGATCCGACAACATCAAAGAAGACAAACATAAATGGGTACAAACTAACTAGAGTCCGATGCACACACACACATTAACCAACGTTTTCTTCTTCTTTCTTTCCCTGATCCTCATCCCTTCGTTTTCCTCTTTCCAATGACAACCATACCCACTAACATATATCTATACATATCATTTATCTTGTCTCCTCTTTCTTCGTAACAATCATTCATGTAGCCCAAACAAATAAAATAGTAAGCAGGTGAAAGCAATACACAGATGCATCGGTTTGTATTATCATTCAACCAACACTCAGATGAAACAATAACAGTAAACCAAAGAAAACGAGACTTGTGGACTTACAATATTTCCGAAATCCTCCCCTGTTTTAGCGGTGATAAAACAGAGACAGGGGTGTTTTTCTTTCTCGGTCTCTCTCTCTCTATCTCTCTAATTTCTTCGACCTCACTCTCGTCTCAACCTCACATCTCACTCTCACTTTTCTATTACTGGTTTCTTGCCAATAGGGGATATGGAGATGTAAGGAAACATGTATATATATATTGGAGGGAAGGAGAGTAGTCAACAGATAAAGACCAGGGGAACCTTCAGCTCTGGGCTCAATGACGACAGAGATGATATTGCATCTTTCTCATTCCTACGTTTTCGGTGCTTACGTGTTGCAGCTAGTGTCTGTGTGTGTATTTCTCTGTAGGTTTCCCATGGTTTGAACTGAGAGGAGATAATGTTAGTTCTCTATGTGTTTTGATGATAACTGACAATTGTAAACTTGGCATGAAGTTTGTCTTTAGAAAGTTGAAAAACTTACTGTCAAAGCCAAATTTGAGTTTAGGTATGTAAACTCGAGTTTAAGACTTGACAGAGAGCTACTCAATTCTGCAAGAAAGCCAAACTCCAGTCTGCTTAGTCAAACTCGAGTTTGTTAGGTCACAGAAAACAATCAAAGATTTTCTCAACAAGCCAAACTCCAGTTTGTCAAAACAAACTTGAAGTCTCAGAGATACAAAGAGCGCTCAAAATTTTGAGCAAGACAAACTCAAGTCTGGACCATGAAACTCGAGTTTAGACTAAACAGAAAGAACCCAGAAAACTCAGTATTTTCATAAGACTTGCAAACTTCAGTCTATGTTTCCAAACTCCAGTTTACACTTAACCAAGAAAAATTTCAAAGTTTCAGCTCTTACTGAAACTCGAGTTTGCTTCCCCAAACTCGAGTCTGAGTCATACAGAAAGACCACCAATATGCTTGCTTTTCAAACTTCAGTTTATGCTGCTAAACTCCAGTCTGGAAATTCTTGAACTTAGGCTCATCCTCTTGACATAGCCCCAAACTCGAGTTAGTCATTAATTGACTCGAGTTTAGGTACATATCCAAAGTTCCATTCCAAGTCCAGAGCTCGATAGTCTTTTCTGTAAGAATCAAACACAAGTTAATATTTGTAAATTGCCAGTTTAGACCGTTGATCAACATTCATGTTCTCTGGTTGAACCCCAAACTCGAGTCTAGGATTACAAACTCGAGTTTGCATCGATGATTTTCAAAAACCAAATGATGTTGATCTGCGAAATCTTTATGGGTCAACCTAGAATCGTTTTATCATATGATACTATTGCTTCTAATGTCTTTTATGAAGTCTTGAGTGATTTTCAGATAAGTTCAGCTAAGATCAAGAATCAGATCTGGAATAAAGTATATTAAATGAAGAACCAAGAACAAGGCTGATCCTTCTCCTCTATCCCAATGGTCCAACACAGACCGTTATGGATCAATTAAATCTCTCTCCAATAGTCAAATGAAGGTTATGGAATAACTGAATACCTGGAAGACCTTCTGCATCAACACATTCCAAGATTCCAGCTGAGAATTGAAAGAACAGAGCAAAATATGCAACTGTCATTTTCCAGATTTGCAGCTGAACGTTAGAGAAGAAAATGTAATGGCTAGTTCATCTAGTTAGCCTATAAAAGGCTATGAAGACTCAGAGCAAAAAATACACAACTAAGCTACTTTGATTATATTTTACAATTTGAGTCTGTATTGTGATTTTAAATTGATCTTCAGTGTTTAACATTATCTACTCTTTTTGGCAGTCTTGATTCTTTGAAATCAAAAGTTGTTGGTATAAACTCAAGGTTGTGGAAACCTATGAGTGGGGTAGCTTAATTACAAAGTGTAAGGGGGAGCAAGTCCTAGGTGAATAGGATTGCTTGTAGTTTACATTGTTGTAGTTAAAGCTTGTTGAACTAGTGGAAATACCCAGAAGATATCTGGGGACTGGATGTAGGTCAAGGTTAAGACCGAACCAGTATAAATTATGTGTGTCAAGCTTTTCTTCCCTTACTCTCTTGTTATTTACTTTTTAAGGGTTTTGAAAAAGAGTTCAAAAAGAATTTTTGAAATCCCCAATTCACCCCCCTCTTGGTGATTTCTTCCATCTTCAGATAATGGATTGGATTTGGTGATTGGGCCGTGGAAGATTAAATGAGATGGGCCAAAATTCATGATGCATTTTGTTTTCCTTTTTTTTAACGTGGACAAGAACTTAGCTGGAGACATTTGCTTCTGTATTTTAATGAGCAGGGAGAGAGAAGGAGAAAATGATATGGATTAGACTTTTTTTTCTAATAAGGAGGGGCCATGCGTTGGGTTTTTGGATTCTGGCTTGGGCCCAGATTTGAATGAATATTGGGCTAAAAAATGATATGAGATAAGAGTAGTTGGGCCTACATTTTAGGTTATGTTTTTTGGTTCAAATGGGCTATTGTTTTATTCAACTAATTTAATTAATTATGATTAATTAAAATAAAAGGTAATCTTTAATATTTAATTTCCTTATAATATTCACATTTAAATCCCCAAATTTTGGGGATGTTACAGTTCTGTTTCCACTTCCCCTTTTGCTTTATGGCATTTTTGCCTTAGACACTTATCTTCCACTATTATGAATGTTTTAAAGCAACAATTTCCTTTTGTCTCTTGTAATTCCTCTGGCGCTTGTGATGTATATCATTTTGCAAAACAAAGAAAGATTCCTTTTCCCATTAGTACATCTAAAACTATCTCTTGTCTTCAATTATTACATGCTAACATTTGGGGTCCTTACAAACTTTGTTCTTTTCATGGCCATTGTTATCTTTTAACCGTTGTCGATGACTTTACACATTTTACTTGGGTAAGGTTCTTGAAAAATAAATCTAAGGCTCGCACATCTTTACAAAATCTGATTTCTTAGCTAGAAAAGTAGTTTAACTGAAAAGTTAAAATCATTAGAACTAATAATGGTGTTGAGTTTCAAATGCATTCTTTTTATTCATCTAAAGGCATTTCTCATCAAACATCATGTGTTGAAACTCCAAAACAAAACAGTGTTGTGGAACGCAAGCATCAACACATCTTGCATGTTGCTCGTGCCTTAATGTTTCAATCTCACTTACCCCTTTCTTACTGGTTTCATGTTGTTGTTTCTCACGCTACATACATTATAAATCGTCTTCCCACTCCAATTTTGAATACCTATTCTCCATTTTTTTGTTTACGTGATAAAAATCTAGATTACACTCAATTTAGAGTTTTTGGCTCCTTATCTTTTGCTTGTACTTCTTCAGTCCATAGAACCAAATTTGACTCTAGAGCTCGAAAATGTGTCTTTCTTGGTTTTAAAAATGGCACCAAAAGCTATGTTTTGCTTGACATTCATACTCATCAAATTTTTTTATCAAGGCATGTTATTTTTTATGAATTCATTTTTCCTTACAATGTTTCTTCCTCTTCTATTCCCTCTTTGGATTCTATTCCCCTGTTTTCTGCTGTCAATTCTAATGCTTTTATTTATGATGATTTCCCTATTGGTTCTCATCCTCTTCCTTTTCTAATACCTCTATTTTTCCTGTAGTTGATACTTCTTCATCTTCTACTTTTGCATCCTCTTCTATTTCTCCTTCTCCTCCTTCCATTTCAGTTTCTCTTGTTCCGGTTTGCAATATTCCTCTTCCAAGATCTGATAGACTTCACAAGCATCCCACATACTTAAGTGATTATTATTGCTCTCAACTTACATCAGCACCATCAGATTCCATGTCCAGTTCTTGTAGATATCCTCTTTCTTTTGTGCTATCTTATGGTAATCTTTCTTCTTCTCATAAACACTTTATTTGTTCCATTTCTATTCTTCCTAAACCAAAAACATATAAAGTAGCCATTAAACACCCTGAATGGCAGCAGGCTATGAAAATAGAAATTACAGCTTTAAAGCAAAATAACGCTTGGGTTTTGACTAAATTACCTTCGGATAAATATCTTATTGGCTGCAAATGGGTGTTTCGGACTACGTTTCATGCGGATGATACTTTGGAAAGGTGTATAGCCTAATTAGTGGCAAAGGGTTATACCTAAACTGAAGGGGTTGACTATTTTGATTGTGGATAAATATCTTTCGCATAATGACCACCGTGAGCTTATTGATTGTTGTTGTTGCTTCCTCCACTTGGCATCTTGAACAACTTGATGTCAATAATGCATTTTTCCATGGGGACTTACATGAAGATGTTTATATGTCTCTTCCTCCTGGTTTCTCCTCACCTCAATCCAACTTAGTTTGTAAATTGTAGAAGTCTTTATATGGTTTAAAACAAGCCTCTCGTCAATGGTTTGCTAAGCTTTCTTCTGCTTTACTTTCTTATAACTATGTACAATCTAAGTCTGATTATTCTTTATTCACTAGAAAACTTGGTGATTCTTTTACTTCTATTTTGGTTTATATTGATGATATCATCTTGGCCTATAATGATTTGGTTGAAATCAATTAGATCAAATCCTTTCTTGACACTACATTTAAGATTAAGGATCTTGGCAAACTGAAGTTTTTCCTTGGTCTTGAAGTTGCTCGTTCCTCTGTTGGTATTTCTTTAAATCAACGTAAGTTTGCTCTTGATATTCTTCAAGATGTTGGTTATTTGAGTTGTAAGCCTCTTTCTACTCCTATGGCTCATCACACTCGATTATCTCAAGAACTTGGCACTTTGCTTACAAATGTTACCCTTTATAAACAATAGTCATCTCTTATATCTTACTACTAACGACCTGATTTATCTTATGTTGTTCAGTAGCTTTGTCAATTTATGCTTGCTCCTACTACTTGACACTATCAAGCCACTCTCCCAGTCTTAAGGTATATCAAGAAATGGCCAGGCAAAGGTATCTTCTTTTTAGCCTCATCTCCTCTACAATTGAAAGCTTTTAGTGACTCAGATTGGGTTGGTTGCCCTCTTTATCTGGTTATTGTATTTTTCTTAGAAATTATTTGGTTTCTTGGCGTTATAAGAAACATACAACTGTTTCTCTTTCTTCTTTTGAGGTTGAATATAGAGCTATGGGTTGTGTTGCTTGTGAGATCCAGTGGCTCCTTTATTTGCTTGCTGATTTAAATGTTTCTCATTCATCCCCTACTGTTCTTTATTGTGACAACCAACCAACAATTCATATTGCCTCTAATCCAACTTTTCATGCACGAACTAAGCACCTTGAGCTTGATTGTCATTTTGTTCATGAAAAGGTTCAAGCTAGGCTTATTAGGCTTCTTCCCATTCAAATATTAATCAACTTGCAAACATCTTCACCAAGCCTCTTGATCCTCAACCCTTCCATGGTTTTCTCTTTAGGGTTGGCATAATCAACATATATGCTCCAGCTTGTGGGGGGTAACAGAGCAAAAATAAATAAACAATTTATTAGTTTGTAAAATATTATTTGTTGTAAATTATATATTTGTTAGTCTGTTAGATGCAATTAGTCAATTACAACTAATTAGTAATGTAGATCTACTTAGCTTGTCTTTTCTATATAAGAGACTTAATGTACTTACCAAAAGCAATTAATGAGAATGTACTTTTTCTCTTCATCTTTATTTTTCTCAGTTTATACAAATCGTATTACTAACTGTTATGGACTCGCATAATGGGCTTGAAGTATAGAAGCTCAATAAGCAGGCTTTATGACAAAATCCCCCCTAATAAGGTGTTAGCTCTCATAAATGTTTTGATGATGACTTAACAAACTATAACTTAGAAAATCATAAGCATTGAGTTACTGTCAAATTACCTCAAGGCTGGAGCATTTACCTCGAGGTTAAGACAAAACTCGAGGTTGGAATTAAACCTCGAGTTTCAGTGCTTAAGCTTCATAAATCAATCTTCTCCTCAACCTCGAGGTAACGTAGATTGTTAGATATGATTAGTTTTGATGGTGTCTTATATAGATGCCATTAGAAAAGAGCAAAAAGTTTGTATACTATATTTATCTCCTTCATTGATTAATTCTTGAATTTAATGTAGAATCAAAGATGTGAAGCTCATCTATGAAGAATGATCAAGAAGAAGATTGATAAAGAAGTATTGAATGAAAGAGAGTGTTCAGTTATGGGGAATAATCAAGAAGGAAATCAGAAATTGCAGAAAGAAGAATCGACAAAGAAGAGAAAAAAGAAGATCAAGGAGGTCAAGGATGTAGATGAGGATAAGGAAAAGGAAGAGGAGAAAACGAAGAAGAAAGAATGTATTGAATAGAACATCTTCAATCAAGATCAGTTCAAATATATTTGTGAAGAATGTTCAAAAGAATTGGAAGAAAGAAAGAATAAAGTTGTGGAGAATGACCAAGTAAAGAGAAGGAAGAAAGAGAAGATCTTGTCAAATAAAATGGGAATATAAATATTCAAGATCAGTTATGAAGGATGAGAAGACACAAGATATTTTGGGACAAGTTCAGTTTTTCTAGATTTTGAAGAAGGTAGAAGCTGAAGAGAATGATGAGCTAAAGTTAAATGATGAAAATTGATCAAGATGGAAGATGGAGAATGGAAGAACTTTATGAATGGAAAGAGAATATCATTATTCAAGTTCTAAGATTAATCCCAGAAGTTTCCATGATCAAGTAGCTCAATTCAGAATTAAAATCAGCAAAAAACATATTCTGGATGAGAAAACTCGAGTTTCCAAAACTAGAGTTTGGAAAATTGGAGTTTAGGTGTCAAAACTCTAGTTTGGAGGTCAATACTCGAGTATGGAACTTAATGACTCGAGTATTGGGTGTTTTCAACTTCTCTAGCGCGTCTAGACCCGACAATACTCGAGTATCCAAATCACTACTCGAGTATCCAACCTGATCAACAACTCTGTTCACCTCTGTTTCATGTTCAGTTTTAGGCAAGCTCTGGTAATTCGATGATATCTCCTAAACCAGAGATCGGATTTAGGTAAAATCAAATTTGTATGAAACTAGACATCTAATGTGTCATATTGACAAAGACTCATGCTTAAAGAAGATCAGATGAGGGAGCTTTAAATTTCTAAAGTTTGATCAAATATTCACGCCACACATTAGACCAAGCTTCAATGATTTGAGTGTAACTCACAATCTACATATCAGAATAAGCTGAAACTGGTGGCATATGAAAGAAGACTCATAGGGCTTTCTATAAATACTTGATTCAACTAAAGTGAAGATCAGACCAGAGATATATGGTCTTTGAAAGTTGACTGATAATTTAGAACGTTGCAAAAATGATGGTTAAAGAACAATCTTCTTTTATCGGATCATAACAGGCGAATTCCAACAAATTAAGATCTGATTCTTATTGCTTTGGAAAGAAGACACAAAGAGCTATATGGGGATAATTGGTTTGCCAAAATTGAAGCTATATCAAGTCAGAAAGCAACTAAAGGCCAGAACAACTTGAATACTCGAGTATATAAGTGAAAACTCGAGTATAGCTCAAACAAAGAGCAATGAACGTTAAACGGTCTTCAATACTCGAGTGTGTAAGTCAATACTTGAGTATCGGACAGACAAAGACGAATCTGAAGTAATGAAACAAGTTCAATACCGCAGTATTCAAGACAATACTCCAGTATACACTGTCACTTTAGAAAAATTAAAGTTTCAAAAATCACGATTTTGATCAAGAACATCCAGATACTTACATAAATGATTTGTAATACTTCTTAACATCATTTGTATCATTTGTGAACATGTTTCGAATAATCAAACGAAGGATTTCATGAAGATCAAAATGCTGAGCTGTCAAGTCAAAAAGTAGATCTGAAAATAATGGCTATATCTCCAACAACCATATTCTCAAACGGCTCTATTTACAACAGGTATATTCTCCAACATTCAGATCATCCTCATCCATAAATAAAGCCAGATTCAAAACACTCAATGATGATGTAGTGGGCTCACACTGTTATAATGCCAGAATTTTGAATCTCCTACTCTCTGTTTTTCAATGCTTTCTTAGTTTATCATATACAGAGTGAAATAATTTGTAATGAACTTTAGTGTTTACCATAATCACTTCTTAGAGAGAAGATACATTATAAACATTCTATTTTTCTAAGAGATACTCAAGGTTGGGTGACCTTGAGTGGGAAATTGAATGTATCCTTACGGGTTGTAAGGGAGAGTCTCTGTGAGAGATTGTAAAGGCTACGCAAGTGCCTGGATAAACTTGTAAGGTTGTAAAGACTTTTCTCTTGTGCCTGGTTAAACAAGGAGATAGTGGAAATCTCAAGTGGACCGAACCAGTATAAATCTGAGTTTGCAATTATCTTCCCTTAACTCTTTACTTCCAAAAACTCAAAAATCAAGTGCAACTGCTTCTAGGTCCAAGGGTGCCTCAGGTTCTAAAACTTTCCCAATCCCAGCTATTTACTCTATCTATCATGCACCAACATCAAATCCTCCTCTTAACTTTAGCTGTGGACCACACTTATTTAGTCCTAATGAAGGAAATAGATTTAGGGAAAATTTTGCTTCAAGAAGCTTCTGCCCAATAGTATATGTTGATCTACCCAAGTTAAAAGTAGATTATAACTTAGATCTATACCCATGGTTCAAACATCATGAATTATTCTTATCTATTCGAGCCTCGTATAGCCCCTCTCTGATTAGAATCTTTTACTTCAATATGTCTTATCACTGTCTAAACCAGAAGAACAAATCAGTGAAAGAAAAGCTTATCACTAATGTTAGAGGCGGAAGAATAGAGCTGACTATAGACTACCTCAACTCCTTTCTTCAAATTCCCAACCCCCTGATGTACTATCCACTGAGTATAGCAATGAGGAGATTTATCAGATTCTTCAGCCTGATGCTCCATTTTTAGAACCACTGAAGTTTACCCCTAGTATAATGCCTCCCACAGACAGAGCTCTATGGTATATTTACTCTCGGAATTTTGTCCAAAAAGGGAGAAATTACACACACTTTACTCAAAAAGAGTACTCCCTGTTTGCTTCCTTTGTGGACAAAGTACATCATAATTTGGGACACTGGATATTTCAAGAAATGAAAAAGTATGCACAATATTCCAAGAAGACCTCACCTATACCTTTTCCCAGTTTGATTTCTGTCATTTTGTTTCATGAGAAGATCTGGTATCTAGAATCCTTGGAGCAGCCAAAGGTACCTGATTTATTTGGGAAGACTCAACTGAACCTCATGAAGATTGCATTTCCTGAGGGATCTGGAGAATCTAGAGCTCCATCTGCATCTCAAACTTCCAAATCCAGAATTCCTTCCACTGGTCCAGGAATCTCTTCACAACCAACTCCTTTCTTTCTTGGTTCTCAAATCAAGGCCATTGTGGAGAAAGCCATCTCTAATAGTCTAAAACCAATTATCATGTCTATAGCAGCTCAAAACACTCTTTGTGTGAAGCTTGAAGCTAGATTCACTAAGTTAGTAAAAGAGGTGACTGATCTACAGGATGACTATGCCGATCTTACTGATGAAGTCCAAGCCATATCAGGACATCTTGACAATCATGGGTCGAGCATCACTAATATGCATAATACTTTATAGACTCTGATGTATAAAGTAGACAAACTGTTAACAACACAAGACCCTCCACCTCCTCCAACAGCAGCTCAACCTGCTTCTCAACCACCTCCTTCATCTCCTATCCAATCCTTCATTCCTCCAATTCCCTCCACCTCTCCTACTATCCCAATTTCATCCCTTGCCTCTGCATTTCCATCAGCCTCTTTACCTTTTCCATTCCCATAGCTACCCCTCTCCATATTAACTACTCTGGTAGCTCCACAGCAGATCTATTTGAAGAGACTAATCCCCAACTTGAAATCTTTTCCTCTCTACCTCTTCCCTCTTTTTCTTCATCCCCTTTGGCTTTCCCATCCATCTCTCACCCATTTTCTCTTAGAATCAACTCCCTCCTTTTTGAGTGATGCCAAAGGGGGAGAAGCATATAGCAGTTAGAAGTTTAGCATCAGCACTTTAACAACAGCAGTAGCAGAAGAAGCAGATAGCAAAAACTAGACTTTTTTCTTTTATTTGACTTTGCTAATCTGCGTTTTTGAATCTTATGTAACCTTCATCTTTTGAATGATAATGATATTGTTAACAATGGTTAATGTGCGTTATCTGTGCTTTCATGAATCTCTTACTTGAAAATCTAATTTTGCAATTGATCCTTGACCTTAGCTTAATATTAATGTTGTCATCATCAAAAAGGGGGAGAATGTTAACTCTCATAAATGTTTTGATGATGACTTAACAAAATATAACTTAGAAAATCAGAAGCATTGAGTTACTGTCAAATTACCTCGAGGCTGGAGCATTTACCTCGAGGTTAAGACAAAACTCGAGGTTGGAATTAAACCTCGAGTTTTAGTGCTTAAGCTTGCTGATCAATCTTCTCCTCAACCTTGAGGCAACGTAGATTACCTCGAGTTTATGGCAAGACTCAAGGCACAATCCTTAACTCGAGGTTAAGTCAGCCCAGAGCATTTCACTGACCGTTAGTTTTTAAAAATGGGCATATGAAAACTCGAGGTAGGATAATAAACCTCGAGTTTCCATCCAACCTCGAGGTAAGACAGTAAAACTCGAGGTTGATAGAATATTTATGCCTCGTTGCGCTGAGCTTTAGTCTTATCCTACAAACTCGAGGCTATTTCTGTAACTCGAGTTTATTGAAAAACTCGAGGTTGAATCTGTGACTCGAGGTGAACTGACTAGCTAAGCAGATATATGCTCGATTGAATTGATTCTGATAACTTAGGCCTTGCCTTGTTCAATCTATCTCTATTGTGTTGTTTCTGTTTCATGTTGTGCTTTCATTATTACTACTAACTATACTTTAAAGTTATGCTTATGAAGAATTTCAGGAAGGTTTAATACTCTAAGATAAAAAGCTGATACATATGATGTCAGTAGCATTTAATGTATACCAGATATCAGCCAAAAAGCATCTGTTGACGATAAAGCATTTAAACATTCCTTCTGCTTGTGCTGTAACGGTCGAATATAGAAGAATGAAGCAGAGACATTCTCCACAGATATTTCTCAAGCCTAATTATCTTCCCAAGGCCAACCACCAGCATTTAATGCCAACGGTCATAATATCAACGCCGAAACTACCAAATAACAAACCGAGACAACGGCTAAATTACAATGGCATAAATGGTGAAGCTATAAATTGAAGAAGCATTGAATAATGCCAACTACGCGAAGTTATTGAAACGCTCTGAAAAATTAGTCTGCATTTATTGTGCTCTATTTTTGTAACAGTTTCATTTTAACGCTTCAGTTATTATCACTTATCTAGGAGTTCTGAATTTCTTATTTGATTACTTGTAAAATCTTAAGGTTGGGACCTCAAGTGTTTGGGTTACAATTACAGTTTGTAAGGGGGAGTGATAGAGATATCATCCAAAGATACACAGTGTAATTGTGTTAAGAGATTTAGTGGAAATCCCAGAAGTTATGGGGACTAGATGTAGGTCAAGTTTGAGACCGAACCAGGATATATCTTCTGTGTGTTGTTCTTCTTTCCTTCCTTGTTTTGCTCTGGCTGAAAAATTTGCTAAGTTTAACAACATCACCTATTCACCCCCCTCTAGGTGATTTTCATAAGGTAAAACACTAATTCTTCTATAATCATGCCCATAACATGTATGGTACAAGTAGTAGGGCAGACATGATCTGAACATGGAGGCGCACAACCAACAGACATAACAGTGGGCAGAAACCCTAGGTAATTTCTATAAATAGGAGATTGCCCACAAGGTACACAAGTTTCGATTCATCTATTCTACATACTGTCTCACTGTGCACACACCTCACTCTTTTGGCTATTGTCATTCTTGTGTAGCACAGTGATCTTCAAACACTCTGTGATATCTCCTTCATAGATATTACTAAGTAATCTTCTTCTCCTTGGTGCTTAACCCTTATAGGCATCTTGGAGATAACACTAGATCCGACATAAACAAATTACTAGTCCTTTAAGGCTAGACATCTGTGTTCTTATTACAGAACACTAACCTTTATGACATTGAAGTAGGCAAGCATCTTTATGGCAACCTTTGTGAGGGTTTGTGTTTGGTTGTGAGAGTGACTTTAGTTGTTAGGCCTTTTCTATCAAACTATCACCACAGGAGAGAGAAAATGTTTCTCAGGTTTTTGTGCTAATTGATTTGCATCATACTTTTCTTATTTTTTATATTTATTGAATTTTTGTTTTTTTTTTTGTTATATTTAGTTTCAGGGTTGGTCTGAGTTAATTGTTGGTGTTCGGATTAATGTTAAGAATGAGAAAATCAATGAGAAAATAGATAAGGAAATCCCTTGGCTTGAGGCACAGTGTTTGTCATTGCTATACATTTTGCCTTCTCATCTCTTGTTTGATTTGGCATTTTGAACTTCCTTTCTTCTTTAATTACTGGCTTCTTGAGATTAATGATATAGGACACACTCTTCTATGTAAATCTAACTAACTGGTCTGGCTTTTAAAATTTCATCTGTCATCATTTTGAATGTGGCTTTTAAATTAAGGCGACTTATTGATTTCGTGAGAGTACAATGTTTTGGCCATTTGTCTAATGTCACTAATTTCTTGGTCACTTTCTAGTGTTTCACATGGTTATTTCTTTCTAATGTTTGACAATGTTATCAAGGTACAATGTTTTGACATGACTTCAATATGAGTACTCATGTTATGATTAAAATAAGGTTAAGTAGCAAACTCGTCTCGGAAGTACACACTTTAGAGCAATGTGGCCCTGAAATTTTTTTGGGCTTATTGTTGCCCTGGAAGTTTAAAAATATAGCAATGTTTCCCTTTTCCATTAAAATGTTAACGGTCAACGTTAGATTTTTAACAAAAATGGGCAATATTGCTACTTTTTTAGACTTTTAGGGCGAAATTAAGTCTGAAAAAACTTTTAGGGCAATATTGTTCTTTGATGTATACTTCCGAGGCAGATTTGCTGCTTAACCCATTAAAATATGTTAACTAAATGTTATGACCATTGCACAATCTGACATTATTTTATTCATATTGCTTGAGTTTGTTACTTTCATGTTTTTCTTTTCATCACTTATTACTTTAAATTTCAATGAGATATATGCCATATGAAGGTGAATATCCCTGCATCAGCCCATTGTCTCTAGTCACTTGTTGAATCATCTTTCGGCCCACCAGAGCTTGGGTGGGAACTTTGTAAGACATAATATCTGTTCTTCAACTCAGATATTATCATACAAGAATACAACTCTTAAAGATCTTAGAATATCATGCTTTCACATTCAATAGGATTAAACATATACCAACCTTTATCCATACTTGCGAAGATCTTTAGCGATGAAAAACTTTCTCAAAGTCTTGACCTTCTCTCTCTTCTTGTATCTTCTTATGATAGGGATTGGATCAACTTTCACGATTAAACTCTGAAGGCCTCTTTACGCTCTTTATATTAATCTTTTTCTGAACGTACGTGTCTTTTGCTTTCTAATAACTGTGTCTATCAACAGTCGCTTCTTTATGACTTTAATAACTCCCATACCAAATTACTTTTTTGCCATTTTCTTATTAGATCAAAATAACACTTATTTATACATGAGACACAAATATTTTACATTCTCCCACTTGGCTCATGTCACAAAGTGTCCCTTTATGATTTAATAAAAATTATCATAATGCGCGCATATAAGGCTAAAGGTTCTATACATTGGCCTTATCATATATCATAATTAAAAATAAAACCCAATATGAGTCATGGCGGTTATATGCTATCAAATCAGCATATTTCCTTCAATGTACCATTATATTAGTTCTTATTCCTAACATGATACTTTAATGGAAGTAAACATAATGTTCCACAACAATACTATAATGTCTTCATTAGGGACAATTTCTGCTTTTCAAAATAATCATTTATGCATGCATGCAAACAAAATATTTTGAAAGAACAAGGTGATTTTCAAAAACTTATACGTCATTGAATTCAAAGTGCCAATATTCAATAATTACAATAATGATCCATCATTCATTAGCTGACATAATACCCATACTATACAAGTGACCAGTAAACACTTTGGGCGGTAATCCCTTCGTCAAGGGACCAGCTATCATAAGATCTGTGCTAACGTGTTGTATAGACACTCTATGTTTTTGAACCTCTTCTTTAACGACAAAGTATTTCTATTCCATATACTTAGCACTTTTAGAATACTTGTCGTTTTATAAAAGAAGACTGCTACAGAATTATCACAATAAATTTTCAACGGCTTGACTATACTGTCGACTAACCCAAGCCCTGAAATAACATTCTGTAGCCATTTAGCCTGAACCATAGCCTCAAAGCATGCCACAATTTCAGCTTTCATAATGGATGCAGCAATTACCGAATTCTTATCCAATCACTTTAAAGTTGCTAGACCTTCTATAAGTAAACATGTAACCTTTAGTTCCTTACAAGTATCTCAAAACTTTCTTTGCAGCTTTCCAACATTGCAAAGCCAATATCTGGTCTTGTACAAGTCCGAGCATACATTAAGCTCCCAACTAGTGATGCATACGGAATTACTTCCATTTCTTTTCGTTTCAAAGCTATTAGAGAGAAACTTCTAAGTCTCATTTAAAAGACCAAGATCATTAGTTGCAAGCAAAATATCATCAACATACAGAACTAATAATATAAACTTACTCCCACTGACCTTCAGATATATACACCAATCAATAGTGTTTTCTTTAAATCACTAAGGTACTATTGTTTTGAAGCTTGTTTAAGTCCGTATATTTATTTCTTTAATTTGCACACCTTGTGTTCCTTTCCTTTTTATGTGAACCTTATTGGTTAGTTCTTATACACATTTTCCTCTAAATTTTCATTTAGAAAGACAGTTTTCACATCCATCTGGTTAACGCTAAATCATAATGAGCTACTAATGCCATAATGATTCTTAGAGAATCCTTCTTGGAAATTGGTGAAAAAGTTTCTTTATAGTCAATGCCATCTTTTTGAGAAAATCCCTTTGCAACTAACTAGTCTAGCCTTGTAACATTCCAAGTTGTCATGAGAGTCACATTTGGTCTTAAAGACCTACTTACAACCAACTCTCTTACATCCTTCTGGTAACTCAACAAGGTCCCAAACATCATTGTGTTTCATAGATTTCAACTCATCTTTCATGGCATCTAACCACTTATCACCATTTTCACTATTGATGGCTTATGAAAAAGTAACTAGATCGTCCTGAATACCCAAGTCAAATTCAAACTCTTGTAGATATACCACATAAGCATTAGAAATAGTGGATCTCTTTTCCCTCGGAGATCTTCTTAATATTATTTGTTGTGGTTCTTCTACAATAGGTTCATTAACAATATTTTCATCATGAGTAATGGGAACATTCATTTGTTGTTCTCCATGATTATTAATTGGGTTAACAACATGAGAAACAACAACTTTACTAGAGACACAAGTTAATGGAACTTGTACTCTAACTTCTTGAATATCCACTTTACGTGGTGTTTCACTCCTACTAACTTCACCATCCTCAATGAACCTAGCATTTCCAGTTTCAATAATTCTTGTGCTATGATTAAGACAATAAAATCTATTCCCTTTAGATTTTTCTTTATCACCAATAAAATAATTGAAAACATTAATGCTTTGAGACATATATATCATATTCTAACATGCTTCACAAATTCAGACAAAATTCATTCAATGCATATCAATGTTCACCTTTGGGGACCCACTAATATACAACATTCAACTATAAAGATGCTATAAAGATTTCATATAATTTGGCTTGATGCATATCCCAACTAGAAATATTTATCATCTTTGGATGTCTAAATAAAACTATAAGTATATGGACAACACTAACATTCATGTTTATTATTATAAAAACAAATAATCAACCTTTGGGTTGATCCATAACCATCTTATAATAACAAACTTTAATTCACCCACAACATAAACATAATTTCATAGCATCAAGGTTATGGGTAATTAAAACATTACTATAATAATTGGAATTAATATTATTCATAAGGATTTGGCCACTTTGGTGACTAACAAATCCATCATTCTTAATTCCAAAACTTAAATGTTTGACATTTTTATTCACAACATCCAAATCATCAATAATAGGAAGCTAAATAAACCAAAATTAGAGCCTAAATTTAGCCCAAAAAGAATTAAATTTGGCCCAGATTTTTTTTCAAAGCCCAAAAAAAACGTTCAGCTCCAAAAAAAAATTGTAGCCCAAAACGTGCAGATCAAAAAAAAAATACAGCCCAAGAAATGTAAAGCCCAACAAATTCATTTAAGCCCAACACCTTTTTAGGCTTAATTCCAGCCCAAAAACATTGTACAGCCAAAAAATCCAAAAATGCTAGCCCAATACAGAAGATTTTTTTTTTTAATAAAAATAGCCCAAAACCACTTTGGGCAAAAAAAAATCTCATTCCTTACGTGCAACATGAATCTTCATTATATAAATGAAACATGACTTTTGGATTATATAAATGAAACTATACATTTCATTTGAATTTGACCATGTGCATCCTGATTTATATAATCCAAGAGTCATGACTCCACAAATCCACAAATCCAAGAAAACATCCAGTTATGCATGGTCATGTCCTTATTTGCATTTCATTTGCAGAAATCCTTTATCCAAAAGACGCAAACATGACTCTCTTTTTTTAATACCAATTGATCTGTTCTGTTGTAGAACCACCTAGGATTAAATCCCAGGGGCTTACGTACCGTTGTGAGGGATCAAAGTCCATGTAGTTCGCTTGTATATGATAGGCTTATAGCCAGAGGGGAGTGGGGGTGTGTGCTCTATGTGAACTGAATCATAAAAGCTAGAGTCAGAGTATGTGTACCTTATTTAGGGTTTCTACCCTATTTATAGGTTTACCTGGGCCCTGGACTTATAGGCGGCATTATCTTAATATTAAAAGATATAAGACATCTTTTAATGATAAGATCCTTGATTTGTGGGTGATTATGATGTTGATAAAGATATTGATAGATTAATTCCTTGATCCAGGGAGACAGTTAAGATTATGAATAGGCCTTTATATTAGGCTCTTGGTTAGTGGTTTACCTGGGCCCTGGACTTATAGGCGGCATTATCTTAATATTAAAAGATATAAGACATCTTTTAATGATAAGATCCTTGATTTGTGGGTGATTATGATGTTGATAAAGATATTGATAGATTAATTCCTTGATCCAGGGAGACAGTTAAGATTATGAATAGGCCTTTATATTAGGCTCTTGGTTAGTGGGCCGAGCCCGTATTTTACATCCATAACAATTGCCCCCCAGCCTGGTAGCTTAGGGCTCTAATCTGCCAGGATGAATTCATTTATACGAGTTTTGAACTGTTGTTAGCCCGACAAGTATTATCTTAGACATTCTTGATTTAGACCTTGTCCTACCCATGTTTGTTTTAAATTGTCCTATCATTTTGTTTTGTTTGATGTCGGATAATTCCGACTTCGTATGTCAAATAATTTCGAGTTTTGGTCACCATGTTCCTTTGGGTGCTTATTCGGGCTCCCGAGAATCAGGACTTATTGCCCCCATTTAAACTTCATGGGTAGGCCGGGCTTAATTTTATCAGCAAAGTCTGAGTTGTATTTGACCGGCTGTCATGTCCCAAAACGTGAAATAACGACTAGTTTTCCATCTACTGAGCTCTCAACGGTTCTGAACACAACGACTCTATTCTCCAACAGTTAGAAGACCTTCATCTATAAATAAAACCGGATTCAAAATGCAAGAAGGTGGTGGAGTGAGCTTACAATGTTATAATGCTGAAATTCAGATCTGCCCATACACTTTATTTTTCATACTTTCTTAGTTTATCATTTAGAGTGTGAGATGATTTCTATTGAACTTCAGTGTTTATCATAATCACTTCTATGAGAGAAGATATATTGTAAATCATATTTTCCATGAGAGGTACTTAAGGTTGGGTGACCTTGAGTTGGGAAATTGATTGTAAACTTACGGGAAGTAAGGGGGAGTCTCTGTGAGAGATTGAGAAGGTTGCACAAGTACCTGGAGAAACTTGTGGGGTGTAAAGGCTTGTCTCTTGTACCTGGATAAACAAGGAGAGTGTAAAGGCTTGTCTCTTGTGCCTGGTTAAACAAGGAGATAATGAAAAGCTCAGGGTGCCTGAGGATTGGATGTAGGTCAAGGTTGGACCGAACCAGTATAAATCAAAGTTTGCAATCCTCTTCCCTAACCTCTTTTAATTCCAGCATATATGTTTGAATGAATGTTCATATCTTTACAATTCTTTACTATCATTCAAACTGATTTTATTCGATTGTGAAAAGATTTCAAAAGGAGTAAGTTTTTATCTTCACCCAATTTATCCCCCTCTTGGGTTCAGCCATGTTTTACACAAGTAATTAGGAGATGTGTGCCTGATCATGAGTTTGATTCTATCTTACACTTTGGTCATGCTTCTACTTGTGGTGGTCACTTTGGACCACAAAGAACTGCTAGGAAAGTGTTAGACTGTAGTTTATTTTGGCCTACCCTATTTCATGATGCCCATATGTTTTGTAAGTCTTGTGATAACTGTCAGAGAGCGGGGAGTATTTCTCGTAGGCATGAGATGCCCCAGTACCCTATATTGTTTTGTGAAGTCTTTGATGTCTAGGGTATTGATTTCATGGGTCCATTTCCTGTTTCTTATTGTCATACTTACATATTGTTGGTTGTTGTTTATGTTTCGAAATGGGTAGAGGCGAAAGCCACCCAGACTAATGATTCTTCTATGGTGGTTGATTTTGTTAGGTCTAACATTTTCTGCAGGTTTGGTATTCCTAGAGCCATTATCAGTGACCAGGGTTCCCATTTTTGCAATCGAAGCATGGGTGCCTTGTTACACAAGTATGGAGTGCTTCATAAGGTCTCCACAGCATACTACCCTCAAACCAATGGCCAAGGTGAAGCTTCAAACAGAGAGATTAAGCAAATCCTTCAGAAGACTGTTAACTCTACCTGGAAAGATTGGAGTAAGCAATTAGATGATGCTTTGTGGGCATATCGCACAGCTTATAAGACTCCGATTGGTATGTCTCCCTATCGTCTTGTCTTCGATAAGGCATGTCATCTTCCGGTTGAGTTGGAGCATCAAACCTATTGGGCTATTAAGCAATGTTACATGGATTTGGCCAAGTCTGGTATAGAACGAAAGCTACAGCTATAAGAGTTAGATGAGCTTAGATTGGATGCCTATGAGAGTTCACGATTGTACAAGGAGAAGACAAAGGCATTCCATGACAAGCATATCTTGAGGAAAGAATTTTCTGTGGGCCAAAAAGTTCTTCTATTCAATTCCCGTCTGAAGTTTATGTCTGGTAAGCTTCGATCTAGATAGGATGACCCTTTTGTTATTACTAACATCTTTCCTTTTGGTGCTGTCGAGTTGTGTGATCCACCTATAGGACGGACCTTCAAGGTAAATAGACATCGCATCCAGCAATTTCATGAGGGATCCCAGGAGCAACCTGGGGAAGCAGAGATTCTCCTCATTGATGCCACTTATCCTCCATAAAGCCCCTAGGGAGTATTCTTCTTTCTCTCTCTATTTCCCTTTTTCTTTTATTTCTTTCATTTTCACACTTTGTTTTCTTTTTTACAAAAAAAAAAAAAAGAAGTCTCTTTCTATGATTGCCACATATCATGACCTTGGACATTTTGGCTTGAATAGATCATTATGATTGGACTACAATTCTGGACTCTTGGATTATATGTCTTGGTAGTTGATTTTGTGGTGCTGATTACATGATTTGATATTTACCTATGTAAGATTTTGGGCCTATACGAATGGAACTCATATTTTATCATTCTTTCTTTCCTGTGTGCATCTGCTCATGATCTTTGGTTTCTAGAACTTGCTCTCTTTCTTTTTGAAACTTTATTTTTCACTTATATGCATCAATATGATAGAGGCTTATTTTCTTTTTTTCATTTTCCTACTTTGGCCAAATAGCCTTTCCCTTGCATTCTATTCCCTTTGCTAGTCCCTTTGTGCCTATTTGACTCATTGTTTTATAAACCACATTACTAGCCTAAGTGTAAAACCAATTCTTACCGCACCTTGGAAATGTATTGAGTATTGGTCTCACTTTTGTTTTGTGTTTAAATGTAGGGGTTGCCCAGGATTGCAACATTCTAAGTGAGGGGGAGGATTTGAATTTATGCCATACATCAATTGGCATTTCTGTAAAAAAAACAAAAACGAAAAAAAGAAGCAAAACAAAAACAAAAACAAAAGAGAAAAAGAGAGGGAAAAAAGAAGAAGAAGAAGAAGAAATAAAAAGTTTACATATATCATCTTAGTGTTTCCATTTTCTTCTTGAACTATACTCTTTGTATTTCTTTGGTGCTTAGCCTCTCTTTTCCATACTTATGCATACCTTCACCTTAACCCCATTACAACCATGAATAATAATAAGCTCTCTTGATTTATGCATGCATGTGTTATGAGTAGTTGAGAAGTAGAAATTGAGCAAGCCTGTGATCAAACAATTTTCTTGAGTAGAATTTGAGTGATACACTTATTCCCTTATACACTTGAGAGATTGATTGAGGGCATCCTTTGAGAGATCATCTCGTGTGATTAGCATCATTGATTGAGATTACCATGCTTTGTAATTTGAGATAAAGGGATTTTAGTCTTGATTGCTTGGTCTTTTAAAGCCTCATGTGTTTCCTTGAATTTTTACATTGTTGACAATTGCTAGAAATGAGAATTTCTTTCTTCCATTTCCTTTTCTTTGATTTTGCCTAGGGGTGCAAAAGAATAAGTGTGGGGCAGTTTGATAATTGAATATTATTCCACTTATTTTTATCTCTTGGTTAATAATTTAGGGATGTTTAATTGAGAAATAATGGGTTTTATTACTAAATTGGGCATTAAGCTTTTAATTAGATTAAATTCGTTTTTGAT
This sequence comes from Acacia confusa, assembly GCA_037074495.1. Lineage (NCBI taxonomy): Eukaryota > Viridiplantae > Streptophyta > Magnoliopsida > Fabales > Fabaceae > Acacia > Acacia confusa. The sequence goes on along the minus strand of CM073504.1, from coordinate 28,044,727 downwards.
AATAAAATTCCAAATTTATAATGCTTCACCATTTTTGCCATAACTTTTAATCTAGATATTGGATTAGCCTCATTCTTCTTTTGTTTTTTAGATGATTTAGAGAGATACAATTGTTATGAAGACCTCGAAGGCTGATTTGGACAAGAAGATGGACGAAATTGGAGCTAAAGACAGACCCATTTTGCTGGATTTCTATTTTGGACGAATTTTGTAATAAAAGGATCAATTATTAAAAGTTTCCTAATTTATTAGAGATTTCATATTGATTAGAGTTTTCCTATGATTAGGGGATTGATTCCTAATTGTCAATCATCTTGATTAATCCTTCCTGTATAAGGAAAATTGTATGATGGCTGCAAACAACACATTATTACGTTTTACATTGTTATTGGATTAAAAACGTTTTAATTAAATTCTCTTAGATGTTCTCTGTGTTCTTCGTCTGTTCTTCATTGTTTTGCCCAACCATGCTCGACTAAGCCTCTCTGATTAACCCATGGATTAAGGATTTCGTATTCCAGAGGACTCACGCTTAACTAGTAACATCTAAACTCGTTTCTGCCTTCTTTTATCGGATCTGATTTCTGAATTCGGATTGGGTTTTTGATTAAAAAACCCAGACTGATTTATCTCAAGGACACAATTCGAATTGGGTTTAAGTGATTACTGGGTGATTGCTCGGTGACACGCCACTGTTCTGAACATATTTTGGATGATCGTTCAGTTGAGGGAATTTCTGGACAAACGCAGAGATTTCGGTTTGTCCGGAATCAATCACGAATTTGGTGTATTATTTTAGTCTGATGAAGGTTTTGGAATTCCTAATTCTGGGTTAGTCATTTTTAGTCTAATTAATCTCGTTTTCCTTAACTGGTTCATTTTGCTTTCATTCTTAATTGCATTAAAAAACTCTTCCCCCCATTCTGTTACTATTTTCCTGTTCCTATTAAACCTACTGCAGATTCCGTGGGAAACTATCCAGGTTCCTTATACTGCAAATCTTTTTACTGAACTTGGTTATTTTGTAAGAGGTCGGCATCTCTTGTCAATAACATAACCTAAAACAAATTTATAAATTATTTATGAAATTACTAATTTAATCTTAACCCTAAATTCCACATAGCATTGTTAAACTAGAATATTATGTCTCTATGTTTGTTATGTTGATTAATCAATAAATGACAACTGAAAGTCCTTTCCAACTTCCAAGTCTGCTACAATGCAAAATTGACACTTTGCAAGGCCAATTCTTGTAGAAACATATATAAGAAGTCATCTAGACCTTATAACTATAAATACAATCTTTCGATGACCTGTAATTCACATTGAAAAGGACAAAACAATAATAAATGGTGCCTAACTACATATTAAAACCTTTAATTTAATTTATCTCTCAAACTTACCTACTCATTTCTTTCTTCACTAACAGACATCTCATTGATTGACATTGGTGTTGACATCTCATTGACTAACATTGGTGTTGAATCAGTTCTCCTACCGAGTGAAAAGAATGGCTGCGAAGGGGTTGGCAGAGTCATAGGGTAAAATTCAAGCATCAGAATTATGGATGACATTGAAGGTCTATTAGCTGGATTGTCTTGAACACATAGAAGGCTAATGTGGATGCATCTAATAACTTCATTTAGAGTATAAGATTCTCTTATTGTGGGGTCCAACAATTCCAAGGGCTTTCCATCGTTCCAAAGTTCCTAGGCTTGATCAAAATATTAAGGGCACATTATTTATCCCTTTGATAGAAAGCAAAATGATACATTTAAACAAACCAAAGTGTAGTGTTTGATATACTCACATAGCTTGGCAATGACTCAACGCCATTTATTTGATGGAAAGATTCATAATTCCTCCTTCCACTTATAGTCTCTATTAGAAGGATGCCAAAGTTGTACACATCAGACTTAATGGAATACACTCCTTGCATGATATATACTGGAGTCATATAACTACTGAGACGTTGAATCATCAAAAGGGATTTGTTAGTCTAGGGAAAATTACAAAGAAATTTGGGTTGGTGGTAGTTCTTTCTTTGTATTAAGAGAAGATGCAAGATATTTGAATAAGATCATGAGGATATATAAATTTGGTCTTACTAAATTCCAAGAATGCGATCGGCATTTCCTTTAGTTTAATCGATCAGAAGAATTTTTGCCATACCAAAATTTGAGATTTTGGGGTTCATATCACTATATAATAATACATTGGAAGTTTTAAGATCACCATGTATAATTTTAAGTCTTGAATCTTCATGAAAATATTGAATGCCTTGAGCAATTCCTTTGATAATCTTGTAACGCTTTGTCCAATCTAAATGTTTTTGTTTTTCAGGGTCTTGCACATTCAAAAAGAAGAAATGTCAAATAAAAGAAGAGTAAATTCTCTTTTACAATACAATGTAAAGCAAAGCTTTTTTCTGGAAAAACTAAAATGAGCATATTAAGAATGAATAACTAAAACTGACATAGGATCATAGATGGACTTACTACAAAGAATGTAATGAAGACTTCGATTAGCCATGTATTCATAAACAACTATCTTCTCTCCTTTTAGTACGTAGAAACCCAAAAATCTCACTAAATTTTTATGTTGTAGACTGGTAAGCACCTCTACTTCATTCTTAAATTCTTTTGCCCTATGAGTATGGTTTCTAGAGAGTCTCTTCACAGTAATTTCTTGTCCATTTAGAAGAATTCGCTGAATATCAAAACATAATGTCAACATATATGTATGGAGTTAGAACCTAAATTCCTTGATGTTAAAATCCAATAAAAGAAAGCACATGAACTTGATACCTTGTAAACTGGTCCATATCTACCTTCGCCGATTTTGTTATGCATAGAAAACATGTCGGTGGCCACTTCAATTGTAGCAAGTTCATACTGTAGTGAATCCAAATTGCTAAAGTCACTTGCAGCTACACAACCAAATGGTGCATGTGCATGTGCATGTGCGTGATGAGAAGAAGTGAAAACATCAGAGCGAGCAAATGCAAAGAGGTGTTGGTATATAATGGGGATCCTTACATTTTCCTTCTAGATCAGAGTCATACTTGTTCCTTATTCTTTCTCTAATCAAGCAACACATGCCGAGTATAAATATCAGAACATCCACGGAAATTGGAACCACAATTGCAACAATCGTCTTAGATGATATTCCTCCTTTTCCTGTATCTTCCCAAAAAAGGAGAAAGAAGAGTAATCAACTTAGCTTCACTAATATTCCACAATCAAGTTTGTTTTCACTCCAAGTATGTTTAATATGGTGCTTGGTTTGAGTAGAATGGAGCTGCGTTTTTTGCTGGAAAGGAGCTAAGGGAGGGATTTTTATCATCTTGTTTGGTTCAAGATTGATTGAAGGGGCGACGGTTTGTAATACTTATTCTAGTCCTTAATAAAAAATATATTTACATAATTTATTTATATTAAAGAAATTAATTAATATGAGATATATTTTTTAAAACACCCTAGTCATTTTTCTTAATTCGCTTACTTTAATCTTCATTGATTATTGTTGAGGAAACATTAATAAGTGTAAATGATGAAACAATTGATAAATATGAAAATTATATCTTATATTTATATTTAGTACCATTAATAATAATAGTAATTTATAGAACATCACATAAATTAAGAGTATAAAATAGTAAAAACGTTTAGCCTCCCCCCAAACATATCCCAACTTGAGATGGAGCCAAAACGACAGAACCAAACCTCTACTTTTACTTCCCTCTGTTCTCTTCATTCTACAACAGGGTCTTTCCCCACAGTTTAATCCAAAAATTTTCCCATCCTAATCCCCAAATCATCAAACAGATGAGAAAGATGAATATTCTTTCAATACATTAGGGCGGCTTAGGCTTATAGTGAAGATGGAATATCACCTAGGGGGTGAATAGGTGATTTAAAAATCTAACTGCTTAATCAAAATTTTCACAAATTAATGAACTAACTGAGCAAGAGTTTAAAGGAGAAGGAACACGAGAGAATTTATCCTGGTTCGGTCTATTCTGACCTACGTCCAGTCCCCAAGAACACCTTGGGATTTTTCACTATCTTCAGAATACAATTACACAACTCGGAATGATCCCTCAGACTCACTCCCCCTTCCTACTTGTAATTGTACACCCTTACTTAAGGTTCCACAACCTTCAGATTTTACAAACGAATGAAAATTGAATGTTTTAGTAACTCCTCACGAGTTGAATAATAAATGATCACTGAAGTACAAGTTGAGAGTAATGAAACTGATAAGATAATAACCAGAGTAAATGCGCAGAGTTTCAGTTGTTGGCGATATTGAATGCTTGGGCTTTTATATCCTTCGCCATTAATGCCGTTGGGAGAAACTGGAAGGTGACCGTTGTCACTTGTTTAAATTTCTGTTAGGCTCAAGTTCCTCGTTAATCAGAATGGACTGTTGAATCTTCAGCTTCTTACATTTAATGTATTGTGCCGTTGGTTGTACTTGAAAGCTAGAATAAGAATGTCTCGAAGAATGTCTTTGTTCTGCTGTAGCATTAATTCCATATGTTGCTCTGTTTTTCTGCTCTACAATAAATGCCTGACGCTGTGACGTGAGCATTCGCTTTATGTTGCTTTTCATTTATTACTTTGTTTTGAACCCTGAAATCACTAGCAAACAGGTTAAAGATGTTTTACAAATGATTATTTATCAATCTGGCAAGTATCTGCTTAAGTTCAAAACGTTTGGAGAGTTCCAGAAATGATTCACGTTTTTCCGTATAAGAACTCTAGTTCTTATCACAAGAACTCTAGTTCTGTATACTGGCCGAGACCAGGTTTCAAAGGAACTCGAGTTCTTGAAGATGAACTCTAGTTTAGAACTCTAGTTCTACATGCAAGAACTCTAGTTCTTGTGCTTTCCAAAAAGGTCCGATTGTTTTTCCTCGTGAAGAACTCTAGTTCTTTCTCAAGAACTCTAGTTCTTGTGTTTTCAAAGAAACTTCGCTGATTTATAAAATGAAGAACTCTAGTTCTTGTTCAAGAACTCTAGTTCTTATATTCTGGACAAAACATAATTTTGTGAACTCGAGTTCTCATTCCAAGAACTCTAGTTCTTGAATGAAGAACTCTAGTTTTAAATTCCCTTCTTTTGTCTGAAGAATTTCAGCGAGACATAATTCGCGAACTTGAGTTCTTATACCAAGAACTCTAGTTCTTGAACGAAGAACTCTAGTTCTTGACCAAAGAACTCTAGTTCTCAAACAAGAACTCTAGTTCACCACTTAAGAACTCTAGTTCTCATGGTTTGAAAAATTTTGTATGATGCAAAGGCCGCGAACTCGAGTTCTACTCCCAAGAACTCGAGTTCTCAACTGCCTGGGTGAGAACTCTCTTATCAGAAGACGCGAACTCAAGTTCTACTTCCAAGAACTCGAGTTCTCAATTCGACAGATTGAAAACTTTCTTATCAGAGGCCGCGAACTCGAGTTCTATGACCAGGAACTCGAGTTCTTACTGCTCAACTTTTCTAAAACCTGAGTTTTAATGCCCAGAACTCTAGTTTTAAGAACCAGAACTCTAGTTCTTGTTAAACCAACAACTAACAAGTGTTTTCATCATCAAAAATTAAGTTGAGAACTAACATATAATTGAGATCTCTTACCTTGGGAACGTGTAGTATTTGTAGGAGAAACCCTTGTAGCTTCCGACTGATAGGGAGAAAAGAGGAAGGGAATAAAGGAGAGCAAGAAAATTTTGTTGGAATCCATTATTATGACCATGGACGTTTGAAGGTATGGGAGAATCTTTCGTGAGAAATAAGAAGATATTGCAGTGGCAGAAGAGAAATGATGAAAAAGGTAGACGTACGCAAGTCAATGAAACTTCTTTGCCGAGGACTTTGCCATGGGAAATGACCGTGAAGTCTCAGCCACAAAGTACAGCAACTTCATCCAAAACTCATCATTTAATATAATTAATTGAACATTTAAAAAATTATTAAAAAATCACATCAAAGTCTAGAAAAAAAAATAATATCAAAAAGATCATATAGCATGTAAACCACAAGTAAATAAATAATCATTTTTTTATCGGAATAAATAATCATTATCAAGTAATGAGAATGAGTTTTTTTAATATTATATTTTTAATTGAAATCTTTTTATCAATTTTCCAAAGTTATTCTTTATTCTAACATTCAAAACCAAGTAACATTTAATGTCAAAACCATTTGCCTTCAATATAATTTAATTATACATAATATATATTTTAATTAAAAAATTTATTTAACCTTTCTTGATCTTGCCATATTAACTATAATATTTAGAAACAAAGGGAGTACATGCATTATATATATAATTAATGATTACTAATTTATAAAATATAAGTTAATAGATTTTATTAAAATATTTCTATACATCTAAACTCAATTATATTAATTATAAAGTACTCCCAACATACTCATATTTGCAAAGTGTTTTCTTTGAAAAAAGAAAAAGACTATATCTTTGGAACCAATTTTTTTGGCCAATATCTTGGAAACCAATTAAAACTTTAAATCACATTCACTTTATATTAAAATTTATTATTATTGAAATGATTTTTAATATTACCTCTATTTAATACTAAGAAAAAAGTGAGAACTTAGAAGTACAAAAACAATAAATTACCCATAGAATTATACATTCATAATGTAGCAATTTTAATAAGACAACTTATATTAAGAAAGAAAAAACACAGATTAATCCAATTTTGGTTTTCTGTGTTCTTACGGCACAAACGTGCTTCCTCTAGTTCTTATTATAAGACACCAACTATGAAGTTTATTTGGTTCTTTTTATAAGGCACTTGCTTGTTCCCAATGAGCATTAATTATCTTTTTTCATGTATGCCTTTAGTTAATAAAGATAATGGGTGAGAGTAATAATTAATAGAATATTAGAATTTAGTATAAGTAGTAGAGGTAATATTAAAAATTACTTCAATTCTAGAACAACTTTAATGACTTTAACTGTTTTTATTTTATTGTTTGTGAGAATTCATACTTGGTATTATAATAGTATAATAAGGAGATGTCTATTTGCCGCACTCTTATCTGCTTTGCAAGTCTTGATCAATCCATTCACTTTGTTAACTCTCAAGGTTCAGCATTCCGCAACAAGATTCAGAATTTCTTTGAAACGCGTGACAAATTCCTTTCACAATTCTTAAATTGAGGATCCTCGGAGGAGCAACGTGTTATCTTCAATCATGGGTTTACCAGAAACTGTTGCTTTTGCTCAAAATTTCGCAGTTATGGTTAGAGTTCGAGGTCTAGTAAGTCTCCTTCACTTCACATATCTTAACAAATTAAATTCAGTTCTTCACACCACACGCGCATATATGGGTCACTAAGCTCGCAATTTCTCGCTTTTACTGATTTTCAGGATCCAAAAGGGTTGAAGATGAGAAGACATGCTTTTCATCAATATCGGTTATCTCCAAGAGGAATCCCTTGGCCTGAGGCGCAGCTTTTGTCACTGGTATACATTTTGCCTTCTCATCTCTTGTTTGGTTTGGCATTTTGAACTTCCTTTCTTCTTTGATTGCAGGCTTGTTGAGATTAAATGATTAATGATATGGGATACACTTTGCTAAGTAAATCTAACTGACTGGTCCGGCCTTTGAACTTTCATCTGTCATCATTTTGAATGTGGCTGTTAAATTAAGGCGACTTGTTGATATCGTCAGAGTACAATGCTTTGGCCAGTGGTCTAGTGTCGCTAATTTCTTGGTCACTTTCTTGTGTTTTACATGGTTATTCCATTCTACAGTCTGAGTACAATGTTATCAAAGTACAATGTTTTGACATGACTTCAATATGAGTACTCATGTTATGATTAAAATATGGTAACTAAATGTTATGACCATTGCACAGTCTGACATTATTTTATTCATATTGCTTGAGTTTGTCACTTTCATGTTTTTCTTTTCATAACTTGTTACTTTTAATTTCAATAAGATCTATGCCATATGAAGGTGGATATCCCTGCATCAGCCCATTGTCTCCAGTCACTTGTTGAATCATCTTTCGGCCCACGAGTGCCTGGGTGGGAAGTTTGCTAGTCTTTGGCATCTTGCACTAATGATTCTCAGCATTCTAAACATAGTTGTTGCCAGTCGCAGGCATGATGTTTGTCTGAATAAAATAGGAGATCTCTTATATCCAATTGTAGCACGTTTATATTGGTTGATTAAAGGACTAAACAGGTCAATCGAAGCACCTGCAAGTTTGACTCTTTGGTTTGCAAGCTTGAGAGCACCATAATCTGAATCATTATTCTATGGCCTGAGATCAAAGAGTGATAATCCTTTTAAGACTTCGGGTATGACTTTGCTGAAATTCTTTGGAGTATTCTTGCTCAGTGAACCACAACAAGGACCACTTAGTTGCAACATCTGTTGAGGTGACTAGTGAAAGCTATTTTTCTTATTGTTTCAGCTAGAGCCTTCAAAACGTTTCTTATTGTTTTAGCTAGAGACTTCAAAACGAGCCAAGCCCATCGGGCTGGCCCATTTAACCCTGGCCCTTTAAGGGTCAGGCTTGAAAAATGGACGAAATATTTGAAATTAGCCTGGAGGGCCAGTCTTGACGGGCCTCGGGCTTAAACGGGCCGGCCCTGGAGGGCCTCGGGCCAGTCCTGCAGACCCTTTTCACTGTAGCTTTTTCTTTTTTTCCTTTTTAAATTTATTAATTTATATATATATTGTATTTGTTATAAAGTTATTTATCCATTTAACTATAAATACATAATAACTATACTATAATTTTATGATTTGATTTATTATTTATTGCAAATAGAGATTATGGATGTGTTCATGATGCGGGAAAAGAGTTTCATGATATTCTTACTCATGAGCTTGAGGCTACTACTCAAAGTGAAGCACAATCAAATTTCGTTAAAATCGATGATAGTGACGAAGATGACGACAATAATAGTCATCGTACTAATGTCGCTTAGTGATATACTTTTTATGTTTTATGTGAGTTATTTGTGAACATAGTTCGCTTTTGATTATGAATTAATGACTGTGCTTATTTATTGCATGATTCATGTTGTAATTTACTAATTATATTTTTTTAAAAACAAAAGTAGTGGAAAAATAGTTAAAATTTGGAATAGTAATTTCCGGGCCCTACGGGCCGACCCTGGCCCTGATGCACTCAGGCCGGGCTTTGAAAAATATGTGTTTTTCTTACTTGGGGCCCTGGAGGACCAGCCTTGTTAGGCCCTAGCCCTGGCCCTTCACGGGCCGGCCCTGGAGAGCCGGGCTGGCCCTGATTGACAGCTCTAGTTTCAGCATACTCAACTATTTAGCTTGTAGCCTTGTAGAATGTCTGTGTGGTCATAGTATTGTTGTGAGAAGATGTTTAGAGTCAATGTTATACACACATTCATCGAATCTTTAAGTCAAATGTGTTTTGTTGCGGTATAAAAGGAAATGGGAAAAAAAAAGTGAGATGTATTTTGGTTTGTCTAAGATCCAGTTCTCTGCAACACTATGTGGTGGGTATAACATTGACATGTAACCTAATAAAAAACGATAAATTCATGGAAGCACCTGAACAGTTATACTCCCTCCATTCCTAATTGTTAGACAGTTTTGAAGGACAGTTATAGGCACGATCGTTTTATCTTTCTTCTTGTTGTTTTTTCATTATTATATATAATCATATGTAAAAAAAAACCTAAATCAAATTTGTAAATTTTTTATGAAATTACTAATTTAATCTTAACCCTAAATTCCACATATTCTATGTTTGTGATGTTAATCAGGTATCAACATATGTTATTCAATAGTATGTCAGTGTCCTTTCCAACTTCCAAGTCTGCTACAATGCAAAATTGACACTTTGCAAGGCCAATTACAGAAGAAACATGTATAAGAAGTCATCAAAGGAGACCTTATGGCTATAAATACAATATTTGGATGACCGGTAATTCACACTGAAAATGAAGTAATAATGGTGTCTAACTACAACGTTGGCTGAATAGACCAACTAATTAAAACCTTTAATTTAATTTATCTCTCAAGCCTACTTACCCATTTCTTCACTACAGACATCACATTGACTGACACTGGTGTTGAATCAGTTCCCTACGGACAAAAGCTTTCGACAGTGAAGGGGGTTGGCAGAGTCATAAGGTAAAATTCAAGCATCAGAAGTATGGATGATAATGAAGGTCTATTTGCTGGATTGTCTTGAACACACAGAAGGCCAATGTGGATACATCTAATAACTTCATTTGGAGTATAAGATTCTCTTATTGTGGGGTCCAGCAATTCCAAGGGCTTTCCATCATTCCAAAGTTCCCAGGCTTGTATCAAAATATCAAGGCCATAGTATTTATCTTTTTGACATAAAGCAAAATGATTCATTCGAATCAAACCAAAGTGTAAGCAAATAAAAGAGCAGTAAATTCTTTCAACAATAAAAAGTAAACTGAAACTTTCTCCTTTTGAAAAACTAAAATGAACATATTAAGAATGAATACCCAAAATTGATATAGATGGACTTACTAAAAAGAATGTAATCAAGACTTCCATCAGCCATATATTCATAAACAAGTATCCTCTCTCGTTCTCGTTCTTGCACACAGAAACCCATAAATCTTACTAAATTCATTCTTGCACACAGAAACCTGGAAATCTTACCAAATTTTTATGTTGAAGCTTGTCAAGCACCTCAACTTGATTCTTAAATTCTTCTATTATACTTTGTTGAGAGTCTGCAGAGAATCTCTTCACAACAATTTCTTCTCCATATGGAAGCATGCCCTGAATTTCAAAACATAATGTCAACATATATGCATGGAGTAAGGGCCTAATTTCCTTAATGTTAAAATCCAAAAAAAGAAAGCACAGGAACTTGATACCTTGTAAACCTATCCATATCCACCTTCGCCAAGATTGTTATATGCAGAAAAAAATATTGGTGGCTGCTTCAAGTGTAGCTAATTCATACTACAGAGAATCCAAATAGCTAAAGTCACTTGCAGCTACACAACCAAAGGGTGCATGTGCATGATGAGAAGAAGTGAAAACAGAAGAGCGAGCAGATGCAAAGAGGTGTTGGTATATTATGGGATCCTTACATTTTCCTTCTAGATCATAGTTATGCTTGTTCCTTATTCATTTTTTAATCAAGCAACACATACCGACTATAAATATCAGGACAGCCACAGAAATTGGAACCACAATCGCAACAATGTCTTAGATGATATTCCTCCTTTTCCTGCATTTTCCCAAAAAGAGAGAACAAACAGTAACCAAGCTGGCTTCATTAATATTCCATAGTCAAGTTTGTTTTTGCTCGAAGTATATTTAATATGGTGTTTGGTTTGAGTGGAAAGGAGGGGTTACCTTATTTGGTTACCCAATAGTAGAGGGAAAAAGAACGGAAAGCAGAGGAGGGCAACGAAGTCCAAAATTTTTGCACACTAATCCCCAAATCTTAGGAACATAAATACTCTTTCAATACATTAGGGCGGCTTAGGAATAGAGTTCAGATCTTTTACCTTGGGAACCAGTAGTACTTGTAGGAGAAACACTTGCAGCTTCCGATTGGTAGGGAGAAAACAGGAAGGAAATAAACGAGAGCAAGCAAATTATGTTGGGATCCATTATTATGACCATCAATGTTTCAAGGTAAGGGAGCATCTTTCGTGAGGAATAAGAAGATATTGCAGTGGTAGAATAGAAAGAGATTATTGATAATGAAAAAGGTAGATGAAAGTCAATGATTTATTTGCAGAAGGAAATGACGATGAAGTTTCAGCCACAAGGTACAGCAACTTCATCGAAAAACTCATCATTTAGCGTGTTTGTTTGGATCAATGTTATCACTCGGACCAGTCATCGACCCGGTCGGGGTACTAGGTCAATGGGTCACTAATTGAACCAGTGGGTCACTGGTTGAATTGCATAGCTATGACCTGTAACATCCCAAATTTCTGGGATCTTAACATTGGAATATTATAGGAGAATGAAATGATAAATTTGGGCAAAGAAAATTATTTGCAATTAAGGTTTAAGTTTTCCTTAATTTACTTAGGAAGAAAATAAATTCAAGGAATTATTGAAAGTAATAATTAGGCCTAAATAGTAATGGATTTATTTCCAATAATTTGCAATTAAGGATAATTGCAAATAAAATTAGACTTTGGAAGTATATATATATATTTATATATTAAAAAGAAAAAGAAAAAAACAGCACTAATGGGCCACGGTTTTCGGCCATATAAGATAGGCCCAAAATCAACCAAAATATCTGCTAAAGTTTAAAGCCACGTAAAAACTTAGCAGCAATATATAATTCTCCATTCTTCTCCCATTAGGTCCAGTCCGTTTCAGCAAATCATAATCAAACCGCTAAGCAACACGTAATGGACCAGCTGTCAACATTTCATCGTGCATGTGGAGATCATTAGGATTATATATGCATGTCTCTATTTCTTCGTTTTCCCATTCTGTATAAGACACGCTAAGACAGAAAGTGAGAACGAGAGAGTTTTGGAGAGCTTCCTATTTCCTCTGTTTCGTCATCCGTGGAGCAGAGCAAGACTAGCATTGGATCATTACCTTCAATCCTTGAAAACCGAAGGTGATCATCAACCTTGTCTCTTCTTTCATTTTCGGTCGTAGTCTGGAAACTGAACTAAAGCAAGATAAACTGAAAAATGAAAGAAATCTGAAGTATTGTTTGCTGAAACCGAAACCTAAAACAGGGACTGTTGGAATAAAGAAATATATATAAACACATGAATATTAAGTTGCTGGAAGTTGAAACTAAGAATAGAGGGACTGTTAGCACGTGTTTTCGCTGTCATGTATGGTCTCTGATCATAAAACATTTTGCTGTCAAAAATGTTTTCTGCTGTCGTGTTTCAGCTGAAGCAAAAGGACAAGTTTTTGCCTTCACACACTTACATATATATGGGTCCTCGTGCTTCCTCTTTACTGTGTGTGTGTGCGCATCAGAGTTTTAAATCTGTTTTTTTTTTTTTGGGTTTCAAACCATTACTGAAAACTGAAACAGAGACATATATATGGGTATAAAAGAGCCATGTCTTTTTGTTGTCATTTAAAAGAAAAAGGAAGAATTTAATGTTCTGCATTTCTTTGTATGTGTGTCGGATTGCTCAGTGAAAAAAAAAAAGAAAGGGAAGAAAGGAAAAGAAAACCCTGAGGGATTATATATATGTTTGTGTATAATTGTGTGAAGTGTCTGCATGAGAAGAAGAAAATGCATGTGAATATATATATGTTGAATGCGTGTTGTATATAAGTATAGTCCTTTCCTACATCTTTATACATATATATCAAAAGTATGGTTTTTAAAAGGAAAAGAAAGAAAAAAACGCTGAATGTGCTTTCTGCTGGAAGTGAAGAAAAGTATATAAACATATATATATGTTAACTTTTCAAAGTCAAATGATTAATTAGGAATAATATACAGAAAAGTTTCTGCCATAGAATAAGCATACCGTGGGTTTTGTTTGCTGTTTGTGTTGTTCTTTTTGGTCTGTTTATGTAAGGCACGTTATGGGGCTGTTGTTGTGAATATGGTTCAGCCCCATACCCAATTAATGGTGCAGGAACAACTACTATTATATACATGTACATGTTAGCTAAATATGGACCTTGTATTTACATGCTTATTTATATAATGCAAGTATGTTCATAGTTCCTATATTATTTATTAAATTTAATTTGACAAAGCACATGGGGTATGTGCCTTGAATCTAAAATAAAGGTTGTTATTTTAACCCACTAATATTTTTAAGTGTATGTATAATTAAATAAGTATACATATTATGGAGCTCAATTATTTTAAGTGTTTGATTAAATGAATATGAATTCATGTCCTGGAGAGCTATTGCATTCAAATTAGTAATTAGAAATATCAAAATAAATAGAGAGAAATTAGTAACAATATTAGATTGATAATAATAACAAATAATGTTATTATTAGGAAGGAAGTGATAATGACCAATGATAAATGGGGAATTATTATTATTATTGGGAATAATAATAATAATAATAATAATAATAATAATAATAGTAACAATAATAATAAAATTATTATTAGAGAAAAATTAAGGGATTACTAATTATTATTAATCCTTAGACTAATTCGCGTAATTAGTGTATTTGCGATTCAAATAAGTAACTGACAGCGATGATAAACATTTTTAGGCAGACCTTGATATTCACTTGATCCCAACAAATTCAGTACAAAGGAAAGGGATACAAGGTTGAGGTAGGTAACTCTAATCTTATAATCATGTATGTTAATGATATGCATTTATTAGTTGATCATGTATGCTGGTTGAATTACTTGTTTATATTATCCTGATTGGCCATGGATATTGAGGCTGAGGTCTCATGGGGCTGCGGTCCTAGACAAGAGCTGCGGTTCTTGGCCGTTAACTGCTGTTACGGTTATTTCTTCCATACTTTAAACATGTGCTATTATGTCATTTCTATTTTCATACATGTGCATGAGATTAACTGTTACCCTGGGGTCCATTCATTTGGACTCCAGCACCCGTGAAAGATACAGGAACCAGTTCAGGATCAAAGAGCAAGAAGTAGCTGTAAGGAATACAACAGTTGAATCTTTTGGACATTTGGGATTACTGTAATATATTTTATGTTTATCATTTCGCTTATTTTTGGATTATTGTATCTAATGTCCAACTATAGGATGAGACCGAATCGGGAAAAATTTACCCGTATTTTTATATAACAGTGAATTCCAGAAATTTTTATTTCATAAATAAAAGTCGTCCAAATCTCCTCGATCTATTTCCGCGATAACTCTGGTTAATTAAAGGCCCCAAAGGTCGGGCGTCACATGACTCGGTCTCGAAAACATACTATATTTATAAATTATACAACCATACTTATAAATATATATTAAAAAACAGATAATTATATTTATAATTGGAATAATTATGCATGTTTTATTTCCATACCAGCCTAAGCCCAGCAAAAAAATGTCACACTCCTCTATCAATCCAACCCTAAGCCCAACAAAAAAATTTCACACTCCTCTGTCAACCCAAGCCTCTCTTTATTAATAAAATTTTCCCTAATATTTTTATTTTATTTGGCTAAGTGACCCATGAAACACACTGACTCTGGCGCTGACATCCCTAATGCAATATAGGGCCATAGTACTCCATTGCCCACTGTCAACACTCAACACATTGAATGCTAAAGAGATAAAGTAAATTAATAAAATAATATTTCTTTTAAAAAAAATACAAGACGTACAATGAAAAGAGTAGGTGATACAAGATTTGGATGAAAAAGGTGTCAGCTCCTTTGCATCTTTTGAGAGAGAGATGGATTTGAATAAATGAGATTTTTAAAAGATGATAATTAAAGCGGAGAGAGAAAAGCAGTGAAAGAAGTGGGTGAGGGTTGAAATGGTAAATGGTGTTTATTTTATGTAAAGTAGAAAAAGTCAAAAGAGGCTACTTTGAATCATTGTTATCAAGTTTGGGTTGAGCTTGCCTTTGTGGTTCGTACACTCGTGAAGGAAAAAGGTGAGAAACAGGAAGGAAGGAAGGATGAGATCGCTGACAATAATGGAGGTTCTTCCTTTATCTCTTCTTCCTCTTGTCTGTCCTCTTCATTCTTTCCATTCTTCATCTTCACTAGTCACCACAATAGATCTACCCTTTTCATTATCAGCATTAATTAAAAGATGGAAGCCGAAGATCGCTGCTCCTCCTTCGGCTAATCGGCTTCCACAACATCATCACCGGTGTTGACATTGAGAAACACTCTAGATCTCTCCTCTCTCTCCCCTCCTTCTTGTTCTACACTTCAATCTCTCTCACTCTGTGACTTGGTTGGGACATTGAAAAAAACGCATCAACCTGCTGGTTTCCCAAACCCGGCCGGTTTGCCGAGTTTATACAACCCGGCCGATTCGACAGGTCAAAACCCATTTTGCTCACATTTCCGATCCTTTCTTCGGCTCGGACCGGTTTTGTGCCCGGTTCACCGAGTTCCAGTTTGACCCGGCCAGTCCGAGCCGGGTCTGATAACACTAGTTTGGACCCAACCCTATGGTTTATATTTAAAAAGTAGCTTTTTTCAAAAACTAGGAAGGAGAGTTTGAGACTGGGCTTTTTTTAAATTTAAATTTTTATCTTCAATTACTGAAATATATACAATTAACATTAATATATAGTATTTAATAAGATTTATGTCATTTTTCATCTCAACTGACTTTTTAAATAATAATTCAAACACATCTCCATTTGTAAAGCTAACTTGGTCCTGAGAGGGATTTTCCCTAAAATATTTTAAATCAATTACATTTATTTATTTTTCTTCAATCTAATTTGTTTAATTTATAAACTCATATAATTTAACCATACATAACATATTCTGTAATTAAGTAATTTATTTAAATTTTCTTAATCTCACTAAATTATTCAACTCATTCTAATATTTAGAACTAAAGGAAGTATTTACTTTATGGGTTTAATGTTTCTGCCTTTGAGATAAAAACATTTTATCTGTCCCACTCACATAAAAGTTAGTAGATTTCACTATTAAGAAAAGAGAGAGAAAATAATAATGAGACTCATTCACTTTTATATGAGTGAAGCAGATAAAATGTTTCTGCCTCACTTTTATATGAGTGAAGCAGATAAAATGTTTCTGCCTTAAGGCAGAAACATTAAACCCTTACTTTATACATATAATTAATGGTTAATAATTAATAAGACATAAGTGCATAGATTTTATTAAAATATTCTGTACTAAACTCAATTAATTATAAAATACTCTTAATTAAGGATGTCAAACTCTCGAATTTAAGTAAACTCGTGATAGTAAAGTAAACTCATATTGGAAATTCTTAAGAATTTATTTTTACCTTTAAATAAATATCAATAGTGTATAATTAAATAGTAAAAATATAAAAAATAATAAAAAACTTGGTTTAAATACTTATTACATTTAAATAATTGAAATTAAATCCACCAACATTTATAATTTATCATATTTAATAAATGAATTCTTATAAAATTTATATTTGAAGTCCAACATGATCAAATTAAATAAGTTTACACAAGCTTAAATGTGAGTTGATATGATTTTGTAAGATGAAAATATAAAATCGGTAACATCAGCATATTAATGCATGAGTTTAAGTGAGTTTACAATGATCACAAGTTTATTAGTAACTCAAGTCAATTTTGCAAGTTACAAACTTAAAAACAATAAATTTAGTAAATTTAGAGAGTTTAACTCATAAGTTTAACAATAATATTCCTAATATTCTCATATTTATAAGGTGTTTTCTTTGACAGAAAAAGAAAAGAAAAGAAAATACTATATCACTGGAACCAATTTTTTGGGCCAATATCATGGGAACGAATGAAAACTTTAAATCACATTAACTTTATATTAAAATTTATTATTATTTAAGAAAATTTTGATATCACCTCTATTTAATATGAAGAAATAAGTGAGAACTTACAACTACAAAAACAAATTCGGTTGTCCCGGCAACGGCGAGTTTGTTAGGGTGTGATCAGACTGGAAGATCCGTGGGATTAAAACCTTTCGGCTTTCTTGGCTCGAACGTAATTCTATTTGCCGCACCCTTATCTGCTATGAAAGTCTTGATCAATCCCACTCACTTTGTTGACTCCCAAGGTTCAACAACAACATTTAGACTTTCATTGAAACGCGTGACAAATTCCTTTCGCAATTCCTAAATTGAGGAACCTCGGAGGAGCTGCGCGTTATCTTCAAGCATGGGTCTGCAAGAAGCTGTTGCTTTTGCTCGAAATTTCGCAGTTATGGTTAGAGTTCGAGGTCCAGTAAGTCTCCTTCACTTCACCTATCTTAACAAATTCAGTTCTTCATACCACACGCGCATATATGGGACAATAAGCTCGCAATTTGTCGCTTCTACTGATTTTCAGGATCCAAAAGGGTTGAAGATGAGAAGACACGCTTTTCATCAATATCGGTTATCTCCAAGAGGCACTCCTAACTTAATTTTATCCGTTTCCTATTTTGCTACATTTGTTTATTGAGTTTTTTCCCTTTTGGATATTTATAGATCTGGAGAAACAACGCTTTCAGCCTCTGGAATGCTTATACCTGCCAACCTTTATGACACTGAAGTAGCCAGGCATCTTTATGGCGACCATTGTGAGGGTATGTGTTTGGTTGTGACAGTGGCTTCAGTTGTTGAGCCTTTTCTATCACCACAGCTGAGAGAAAATGTTTCTCAGGTTGGTGCTAATGTGATTTGCATTATAATTGACTGGCCTTTTCTTATTTTTTGTATTTATTGAAATTTTGTTTTTTGTTTTATTTAGATTCAGGGTCGGCCTAAGTTAATTTCTAGTGTCCGGATTGATGTTATGACTGAGAAAATCAGTGAGAAAACAGATAAAGGAATCCCTTGGCCTGAGGCGCAGCTTTTGTCATTGGTATACATTTTGCCTTCTCATCTCTTGTTTGATTTGGCAGTTTGAACTTCCTTTCTTCTTTGCTTGCTGGCTTCTTGAGATTAATGATATGGGACACACTCTGCTATGTAAATCTAACTGACTGGTCCGGCTTTTAAACTTTCATCTGTCATCATTTTGAATGTGGCTGTTAAATTAAGGCGACTTATTGATATCGTCAGAGTACAATGTTTTGGCCATTGGTCTACTGTCGCTAATTTCTTGGTCACTTTCTGGTATTTTACATGGTTATTCCTTTCTACGGTCTGAGTACAATGTTCTCAAAGTACAATGTTTTGACATGACTTCAATATGAGTACTCATGTTATGATGAAAATATGTTAACTAAATGTTATGACCATTGCACAGTCTGACATTATTTTATTTTATTTTTTTTGGTCTACGAGACATTATTTTATTCATATTGCTTGAGTTTGTTACTTTCATGTTTTTCTTTTCATAACTTATTACTTTTAATTTCAATGAGATCTATGCCATATGAAGGTGGATATCCCTGCGTCAGCCTATTGTCTCCAGTCACTTGTTGAATCTTCTTTCGGCACACCAGAGCTTGGGTGGGAAGTTGGCTGGTCTTTGGCATCTGACACTAATGATCCTCGGCATTCTAAAGATATTTTACAAACTCAGGTGAGCCGTCAAGTTTTGTTTTCCCGTCTTTTGTTTTCTGCAAGTTTAACTTTTCCTAATGTTATTGAAATGATGTTGGTATTCTTTTTTCTCCTTTTTCTGTCATAAATTAGATCTATACAAATTCGCATAAATACATGCGTTCCTATTTAGCAATGATCACTATTATGAATGTCACATCCATAAGAAATACACCCTGCTACATTTGTAAATTTGATTCCCTGTGAACAGCCTCTATAGAATTATTTTTTTTCTGAAACATGATGATAGTAATTGTAGTTGCCAGTCGCAGGCACGATGTTTGTCTGAATAAAATAGGAGATCTCTTATTTTCATTTGTAGCACGTGTATATTGGCTGATTAAAGGACTAAACAGGTCAGTTGAAGCACCTGCAAGTTTGACTCTTTGGTTTGCAAGCCTGAGAGCACCATAATCTGAATCATTATTCTATGGCCTGAGATCAAAGAATGATAATCCTTTTAAGACTTCGGGTGTGACTTTGCTGAAATTGATTGGAGCATTCTTGTTTAGTGAACTACAACAGGGACCACTTAATTAGCATGTGAAAGATTTTAAAAAGAGTCGCAACATCTGTTGAGGTGAATGGTGAAAGCTATTTTTCTTATTGTTTTAGCATACTCAACTTTTTAGCTTGTAGCCTTGTAGAATATCTATACGTGGTTATAGTATTGGAGTGAGAAGATGTTTAGAGTGTATGTTATACACACATTCATCGAATCTTTAAGTCAAATGTGTTTTGTTGTGGTATAAAAAGAAATGGGAAAAAAAAAAGTGAGATGTATTTTGATTTGTCTAAGATCCAGTTCTCTGCAACATTATGTGGTGGCTGTAACATTGAGATGTAACCTAATAAAAAATGATAGTTTCATGCAAGCGCCTGAACAGCTATACTCCCTCCATTCCTAATTGTTTGACAATTCTGAAGGGCTAGTTTTTCCTATTTGTAAAATAGATTATAGAATTTGAGGTTAACAAAATACTGATTATTAAGTAAGGCATAACTGAAAATAGAAACATGTTTAAGGCATAAAATAGTTAAATTAGTTAAAGACATAATTTTGTCCTATAATTAGGAATGGGGGTAATGCCTTTTATTTCGATTGCACTGTAGAAAGGATAAATATATCCTTAATTTATAAAACTGCTCTTAATTATAGTACCTGTTAATTGGGTAACTATTTTAAATACACAAACTTTCCTAACTTCTTCATCTCTCTTATTAAGGATGATACAATATCAGTATCATCTACCATAGCCCAGAGCGTGAAACCACATGGTGCACGATAAGAAACTAGAACTATCATCTACCATAGCCCAGAGCGTGAAACCACATGGTGCAAGATAAGAAACTAGAACTATCGTTTATTCTATGGTTATTTTGGTCCTTCGTGTCATTCCCCTTTCTTGACTCAAAGTGACCCTTGCGCCTTGGATTATGTCCAGCATGCTACTTGTAAGTTGTAACCGAAATTTTTGGTTTAATTTTTCAACAATATGTCGATAAGTAGTTTTTTCTAGTTGAGATTTGGGTTGAGTGCGTGTTGTAACAAAAATTCTTGCTTGTTTTTTTGTCGTTGCATGAATCAAGGTAAGTTACAACTGTCTGTAAAGAGCTTTGATAACTGTATGTGCTGCAGTCTAAGGGAGGATGTGATTTTGGATGTAATTATAATTGTATTCTGACAGAAAATTTTGATTGTTATATCCCTAACTTTTTGTATGTATAACTGGGGTGCTCAACAGAAAGAAAACCCACTACAACCTCATACCTTTCTCTTACTCACTCCCTGGTGGTTTCACTTGAAATGTGGGATCATTAGGATGCTTAAAACGTTGTCATGATACTATAAATTGTGTTTGGTAAGAACTCTTCCTTGTCCTCTAAAAGCAAACGCAATCTCATGGGATTGAGATGATATTTTTCTGTAAAATGCCAGGGAAGTTTGGCAGTGGGAGGATCTGGCATGTTAAATCTAATGTGTAGATCACGGACTAGAATGGCTATTCTTGGTGTCTCTTTATCTTTAAAGGTGACTTTTTTTCTCGTATGTCTTTTCTTTTGATAGAATATCTTATGCCAATACTGTATATACTACCCATATTTAGTAGTGATATCAATTGTTTTGCTGGTAATATTTTTGTTGGTAGAGATTCAGGAGAATAACTGGTTAGTGGTTGTGACATAGGACATGCTGGATTGTACAGTATCTTCAATGAAAAGAAGGGGTGATTATCTTCTAGCAGTTGGGTCTCCTTTTGGCGTCATGTCACCTACTCATTTCTTTAACAGGTATTATCATTTTTTCTTGTGGCAAAATTTAACAGTTAATATTATAAGTTCTTTACTTCTTTATATATATATATATATTTTTTTTTTTTAAATTAACTATATTTAGTGAGGTTGATAGGGACTGCTCTTCATACACACTAATGCTACTATCGAATTAACATTAAAATAAGGAAAAGGCCATATCGCATTCAACAAACTGATTAGGAAATTACACAGAATATAAGACATCAAGTAAATGAAGCTACAAGGCAAATGAAATTATCTGAAATTCATGAATTCAGTGTTGATTGTGGATATTTTAGTCCTTTATTTGGCTGTTTGTTAATTCGAAATGTATTACTTGGTCTCATCTTTCCTCATGTTACGTTTTTAGCTTCAGTAAATTAGAGTTGTAATCTAATACTCTTGTTGTCACACCATACTTTTGGTATCCTCATTCTAAACTCATTGTTCAATTAACTGTTTGGTCCTTTGTAATTTTGTTATTGATTTAATTTCTTGCTTGAATTAGCATATCAGTGGGATGCATTGCAAACATCTATCCTCCTAATTCATCTGATGGATCATTGTTGATGGCTGACATACGAAGTCTTCCTGGTTTGAGACATTTCCGTGTTTTATAATTCATCAATCTTTCAATTCAATTGACCAGTGTTTCTAATTTGGTGCTGAATCTTTCAGGAATGGAAGGTAGCCCAATCTTTAGTGAGTATGCATCTCTTACCGGTATCTTGATTAGACCATTGAGGCAGAAGACTAGTTCCGTGGAAATCCAGGTAGCCTAAATAAATTTTTATGTTGGCCTACATGTTTCAAATTTCTGTCATCATGCAAATCTTATCTTTGTTAATAGCTGGTCATTCCCTGGGAAGTCATTGTGACTGCTTCTAGTGGTTTGCTGCGGAATTCACCTCAAAATACAGTGAAAGAGTTATATCATGAGGGAAAGTCACAGGATGGAGGAAAGGGGTCTTTTGCCAAAACTGATGACATAGGATCCTGGGGTTCTAATCATGAACATTCTAAATTTGGTAGCTCCTCATCATTACTGATCGAGAAAGCAATGGCTTCTATCTGTCTTGTTGCTATAGATGATGGAGTCTGGGCATCTGGTGTTCTACTGAACAGTCAAGGTCTGATACTTACAAATGCTCACTTGTTGGAACCATGGAGATTTGGGAAAACACAGACTAGTGGATATGGAGACAACCCAAAAATGTTTCCCTTATTAGCAGAGGGGGCTGCATCTGTTGGGAAAGGAGTTGAAGATAAGCAACACAGTCAAACCAGAAGGTCTAAGGTGACAATTCTTGATCCTTTTTCAGCTCATGAGCGGGAGGGATACATATCGAGTCCAAATTACAACAGACATCAAACTATATATGTACGCCTAGACCATGTAAAACCTTGTGTTTGGTGCAATGCTAAAGTAGTGTATGTCTGCAAAGGACCGTGGGATGTTGCCCTCTTGCAGCTTCAATCCATACCAGATCAGCTTGCACCTATTGTGATGGATTTTTCATGGCCTTTTATGGGATCAAAGGCATATGTCATTGGCCATGGACTATTTGGCCCAAGATGTGGTATGCTCTTGTCATCTTATTTATTTGTTTCCTTTTTGGTTATATGAGCGGTTGTGGAATTAATTTTCAAGTTACTAATGATTACTTGTAAACAGAATTGTATGTAGCATAATAAGATTTTACAAAATACTTATAGAGACAGTTAATCATTTGTTGAAATCTCATGTATGGGCTAATTCATTTTCTGATTAGCATGGTTTATCACATGATATATTGGTATTGTAGTAAACTTTCTTGATTTATATTCATGCCCTATGATATCTTTATGATGTATTTAATTCCCTGTTTTCCGTCTTAATTTCTGAGAGTAGTTGGGTGTTTGCCACAAGAGACATTGTCTAATGGAGTTAGGCTCGTTTGTAATGCAGCAGATTAAATTTTAAACAGAAGATAGTATAGAGACTAAATTAAAAAATAAGGTAAATTATAGGAAGCAAATGATTAATTTTTCCTTAATCCTGTAGCCATTGGATTGCCTAGAAAGGTAATATGGCGTGGGGTCTTGATCTTCATGGAAATTATGATATAAATTTTTTTAATGGGACTAAGGCTCATCGGCTCTTTAATCACCATTTATACCTTCTTGAAGTAAAGTCTTTTTCCAGACGAATCTTCAAGTATGAGTGAACCAGCTGAAGCTCCCTCTCAACTGCTCGTAGAATCCTAAGATACCTAGGAAGCTTATGTTCGGCTCTTTAATTTTTTTTTTTTTTATTAAATTACTTTCCACTATTTTAATTTATTACAAGCTTCACTAGGAGCATCTGTTGCTTTACTCTTTAGCATTCTAGTTTCACTAAGGAGGTCAAGAGTGTATTTCGGTTGAAAGATTGTGATTGCTTTAGATGGTCTTGGCCAATTCCTTCTCAAAGAAATAGAATCAATGTCTTTGATTTCAAGTTCCTTAATTAAAGGACCTTTTAGATTCATGATCACTTATTTATCTTTCCTGGTGATCATCAACCTCACACACACAATTAAGAGCTATCTCCCCATCAGTTACTCTGGTGGAGATGGTATGATCTGCTTGCCCAATGGCTCATATCTTAGCATCTAAGATTGATTGCATTATCCTATCAGTTTGCTGAATGAAATTTCAAAACCTGATCATCACTTTTGAAAGAAACACTGAACGCCTATTATATTTCTTTTCTAGAGGTTTTCCTACAAGGAATGAGAATAAACAGACTCCTGATTTTCTATTATTATTGAACCCATTTGTAGGATTGAACATACAGCTTGAGTTTGACAACAGTCCACCTAGGATTTCATAGAATGATAAAATCTGGTATGGCCCTCTCTGTCCTTTATTAACCAGGAAGTTACTTCTGGTTTCAATTAGGCTTCTTCCCATCTGTTTGTTCTGGTGCCGTAGCAAAAGTGGTTGAAGCAAAGACTCCTCAGTCCTATCTTTCCGTTCAGCAAGAGCACACCCATGGGCAACTCCCTGTAATGCTGGAAACAACAGCTGCTGTTCATTCTGGCGCTAGTGGTGGTGCTGTCATCAATTCAGATGGTCACATGATTGGTCTGGTTACAAGGTATTTCTCTGCTTTCTGTAGAATTTATAATTTATTCTAACATTTTTCAGAACTGAATGGTTTTCAACATGTGCCAAAGTGCAAGAAGATAGTTTGGGACTTTAGGCATCAGGTGCCCGTTTCAGATTTTAATGGCACCCCTAGCTTGGAATCAAGGTTTGAAATCAGACTGTTAGTAGGTTCTATAGATTTTGATGGATTTAGTTTGGATAGCCCCCAGCCCAGCCCTACACCATTTTGCTTTCAAGCACCTGATAATCTTCCAACTTATTATTTTCTTTGATCATCCATTTTGTTACGCTTTGAAGACAACAAATATCCTTTTGGATGAATTTCTTTAGTTTTGATACTGTCTCTTTGGATTGAGTGTTTTCCCCCCTCATTTAGCACAGAATATGCTTTGTTATTACTTCAAAGTAGACTACCCTGCTCTGGTTTACCCTTTTGATGTGGCTAACCACCCTGTTGGTTTTCTGCATTCTATATGAGCCTTTTATAAAAACAGGTCACTTAGTGAACAAGGCTTCTATCATGTGGGTCTAAGGAGAGATAGATGTACGTAGCCCTATCCCCATAATCGGATTTGAACCCGTGACTTTCAAGTCACATGGTAGCAACCTTACCGTTGCGTCAAAAGCTCACCCTCTTTATATGAGCCTTTTATGATATCCATTATTTTTATTAGCAGTTGCTGCTGAATGTTTGAAGATTTAAATTTCATGCTAATTATCAGATTTTCTTGAATCTGGACACAGCAATACAAGGCACAATGGGGGAACAGTGATACCTCATCTTAATTTTAGCATTCCATGTGCAGCTTTAGCCCCCATCTATGCTTTCTCAAAAGGTAAGCTGATAAAGCAATTACTCCTTCTAGTCCCTAATATAGAAGATATATAACTAATTTTTAGAGATTACTGAAATTAGTTAAATTAATTATTTGTTAAAAATATGTGTTGGTTTCCATAAATTACCCTCCTCAATGATTGGAACCACTCATTGTTAGAAACCCTCATGTGCAATCAATATGGATAGTTTAGGGAAAAAATGATATCTAGGACCATATTAAACTCTCAAACTGGCTCATACATTTTGGATCAGAAGGATTATTTAGTTTGATGATGAGTGATAGAGCCATGGAAAACACACACAAAAAACAAAAAAAAAGCAGCAAAAGAAAAAGATTGATAGAGCCTTGATTGGCAGGCAACACAATATGGTCTTTTACCACATGATGAGTATTTCTACACTAGCTGAGGACAGAAGGTCGTTGAACATCTGACAATACTGCTTTCCATTGCAGACATGAAGGAGCTTTCACTTTTGCGAGTTCTTGATGAACCGGAGAAATACATTTCATCGGTATGGGCTTTGATGCAGCCATCATCTTCGGAGCTCCCTCCTATGTCTGAACTGCCTCAGTCCTTCCTAGTTGAAAACAGCAAAGAAAATAAGGGTTCTCGGTTTGCAAAGTTTATTGCTGAAAGAAAGGGGATCTTTGATCAGCCTTCTCAACATGTAAAGCGCGGTGTTAATCAAGTAATACCTAGTAAGCTCTGACCTCTGCAAGTCTTTTGTGCTAAATGAGATATTGCCAGAAATAGTGAGCATGAACTTACCCTACATTATGGCTTATCTCAGTGCTGCGATATGCCTGGACAGTAAAATGAATAGTCACTCATAGGACACTAGGTTCCTATAGAGGTGAAGGTCAAGTTGATTCTTGATGACATGATCAGAAAATGATTTGTATCACAATGAAAAGGAAGTTTATTGTTGAAAACGTATAAATAGTAATATGGAGCACAAGTTCAAGTAAAACAAATATAAAATACTCCTTTTATAGAGGCACAAAAGGTTTGACACTTAATTTCCAGTACCTGGCCCATACTTCTTATGGCAAATTAGAATCTTGTCAACCACAAAAATCATAGCGTGCATTTGGGATAATTGCATTGAAGAGATGGTTTTCTAAAACTTACAAGGGAGGACCATAAATATAGTTATAATTTCCAAATGATTTTAATTTTATCATGAATGAAAAATCCTTTGTATTTCAAAAAAGTTTGGGTGACAACTTTAGGAGGCCTGGACTATCCAGGTGAAGCAATGTTTAAAGGAAAGAGGTGAGAAACTTGATAATAGGAATTTAGAAAATTAACTCAAACAAGTTGTAGCGGCGGAGAAAATAGTTGAACTAAACGATACATTAGTTTACAATTTGATGATTAGGTTTCCACATGTAAGTTTTTCTGATTTTTAAAGCGGGTTGGAGGTTACATGCTCCATATGAACTTCATGTCATATGAACTTCATGTTGGTTTGAAATAGTGATTAAAATATTCAAAAATAGTTTTTCGATTGTGATTTACCGTATATAAAATATGTATGTAAAAGGACTTGTGTCTCAATTTAATTTATATGAATAAACACTTTTAGAATTTTAAAAGTAATCCCAAACAAGCACCAACGGCTTTATTTGCCTCCTCGACATCATTTGGGGGAAAAGGAATTTGGCTCATCACAAGGATAAATTACTTTCTCTTCAAGAAATTATTTGTGAAGTTAAAAGTCCCTATCATTCTCAGATGTAGTTTTGTTAAAACCATCAGTCTCTTACAATAATGGACAGCGGTATTATTTTCACCAATATGAGCTAACCGCAAGTGTTGTAATATTTTCCTACATAATATATTTTTTAAAAAAAAATCAAGGAATCATTATATCGTCATGGAGCCACCATCTCCTAGCTATGGGCTTGTTGGGAAGGAAACGAAACCTAGGTTTTATCACCTGTTTGCCAAACACCTCTCTTTTTTTCAGAAGCTATTTTGTATCAAAACATAAGTTTTTTTATAAGCTTACCAACCCTATTTTTTCCAGAAGTTATTTTACATTAAAACCTAGCTTTTGGAAAAAAAAAATTATTTTTTCAGATTTTTCTCGCTCCTTTGCCATCATCACTATTTTTTCAATATCATTCAGTATCCTTAAGTATTTTTTTTAGTACCCTTCAATACCTTGAAATATTTTTTCAATATCCTAAATTTTTTTTTTCAAGATCATGAAATATTTTTTTTATTAGTCAGTATTCTTATAAATATTTTTTCAAGATTAGTCATTACTCTGAAATATCTTTTCAATATCATAAAATAAATTTTCAAGATCATGAAGTATTTTTTTTCATTACAAGTTAGTATCCTGAAATATTTCATGACCTTAAAAGATTATTTTATGACATTAAAAAGATATTTCATGGTAATGACTTATCTTGAAAAAAATATGTCGGGGTACTAACAGATACTAAAAAGATATTCAATACTAATTGATACTGAAAAAATACTTCTCATGGTCTTAAAAATTTATTTTAGGATCTTAAAAACATATTTCAAGGTACTTACAATCTTGAAAAGATATTTTATTGCACTAACATGTACTAGAAAGATTCATAAAAATACTAAAAAATATACTTCTTAATCTTGATTTTTTTAACGATATTGAAAAAGTATTTCAGGGTAATGACTAATCTTGAAAAAGATATTTCTAAGTACTGAAAGGTACTCAAAAATATCTTAAAAATACTGACTGATATAGAAAAAAATACTGATGATGGAGGAGGAGAGAGAAAAAGCTGAAAAAATAGCTTCTCACAAAACCTAGGTTTTGATGTTGAATGCTTCTGGAAAAAATAAGGGTGTTTGGTAAGTTTATGACAAAACTTAGGTTTTAATACAAAATAGCTTCTGGAAAAAATATGGGTGTTCGACAACCTTTTATCAAAACATAGGTTTTAAAGTTATCCAAATACTATCATTTTTATCCAAAATCGATTCTCTAAAAGTTATTTTCAAAAAAGAATTTTTATCTCGTAAATATTAATAGCTATTCTCCAAAAATCATTTTTCCCTCGTAAAACTCAAAAGCAATACCTAAGCAGGACCTAACTTCGGAAAGAATTTTTGTGAAAATGTTACTATGGAGCTGGTCCAATAATCTTTCTTAGTGTTTTTGTCAAGGTTCTAAAACTCATATCTGCCATTGAATTAGTTAGGGAACTAAGTCAAGGGTTAGTGGCTCATATCAAAGTTAATATGGGCTTGAGCCAAATTGATGAGATATAAGAAATTAGAAAATAATTTAATTTCTCATTACACCAACCAAATTTTGAAATACTATATATCATTTCAATACCTTGAATCACTAGTAAAATCATATACTCACATATTCTCAATAAGAAATAAAAACATTAAAAGATGGCCTTCTTCAACCAAAATTTTTCTTAAAAAAAAGGCTTATATGAATATTATGATGGTGGCAGCTGACTAGTATGGTACTAAGGAAACTTTTGTCTCAACAATTTTAAAATTGATGTTTAATGTTAGTAAAAATATTTTAAAATAAAAACAAAAAGTCAAGAAAATGTAATGCATGTCAACGCACCTTAGCTAGGCTCCTAAGCCTCATGCAGTACTTGGAGATGAATTAAATTAAAGGAAAATATCAGTGAGGTGCCAAGGTATAAAAATAAAAAATAAAAAAAAGTCTCAACTCTAAATCTCACTTTTTTTTTATTATTAATTGTGAATGAATTACGCAATTCCAATATAAAAAAAAGTCTCATTGTCAAAATGGTTTTTTATTTTGTCAAAATGGCTTCTAATGCTGTCAAAAATTCTGAGTTTTTTCCTCCGGCATGTAGAATTTTAGAAACTTAGAGAATTTTTGCCAATATGAAAAGTCATTTTAACAACATTAAAAACAATTTTGACAATGAGATTTTTACAAGAATATTTTAATAACTAATAAAACCATTTTGACAATGGAACTATTTTGCATGAGGAATTCCATAACTTTTCACAATTAGTATAAAAAAAATCTCTAGGGACTTTTTTGATAAGAGATTTGGGGTTGAAAATTTTTTGATATTTTTTTTCTACCTTAGCACCTCACTGGTATTTTCCCATGAATTAAATTGCTTCCTCCTTTCCAATGTGGTACGATACTTTAGACTTAGGCTTTGGCTTGTAGTAGATCTCTATTCTCAACCTTTTTTTCTTCACAAGGCATGGAACTTTGGAACCTCATTTTTTAATAGGCAAAATTGACATCCTTACAAGTCAAAAAACATCATGGATGAAAGTTGGCGTAGCCTGCAACTAACGAGAAAATAAGCAAAACAAAGTGTCATTGGTAGGCCTTATTTGTTATTTTTCCTTATTTTCCTCCATTTTTGCTTAAATCTCTCCCTCCTTTTCTATTTGTTCATTTTCATTCTTCTTAAACATTGTTTTTTAGTCTTCGATCCGTCTCCTCTCCATTCTGGTGACTTCCTTCACACCTTCCCCCCCCCCCCCCCCCCAAAATTCTTCGTCCACTTTGTTTGCCAAAAATATACTCGACCTCTTCTATTTTCTTTTTCTATCATCATCGATTCAGTGTTCTCTTGGTTCTCTCTACTATCTCCATCCTCTTCAAGCTTTCCTTCTTTGCGGGTCACTTTGATTCTCTCTAGGTCACCCTAAGTGGGCCAGGTCAGATGTGAGTCAAGGGTGACCTCGGTTTCTATAACAGATTGAACTAGTTCATGGTTGGTTCGCTAATCTACTCCCCCTTACAAGTTGTAATCAATATTCTAATCTCCAAGTCTCCAGACTTAAGATTCTTTACAATGGATGATTTACAATCAAATAAACTCTCTCTAAGAGTGGATGATAAACACTGAAGTACAAAGTATCAGAAGATACTTTTCTAGTGAAAACAAAAAGAGTAGATAGTAAACTTGAATGCAATTCGTTTTCAGCATATTGGTTGTTGAGAAGAATTGAATGCAACTCTATTTATACAAATAGAGTATTAAATGACCGTTACAATCTTCATTATAACCGTTGGTGCATAATTCAGCTATTGGAGGCACTTTGGTTTCTTCTCTCTCTACTCTTCAGTTAATTACTTTTGTTCAGAGGATTAGTTGTTGACTTTTCTTGAGATTAGTCCGTTAGAATGTCAGAAGCTAGTTTAGGAAAGAAACATTAATCCATTTTGCATTGTGCAGAGGATGATTGTCTGAAATATAACAAGCTATCTGTACTTTGCAATAAATGCTCTGACATGCTTTTTGCTTTTGTGCTGAAACTCCATTTTAATATTCTACAAATCATCTGAAACTCACTAACAAACAGGTTAAACATATCTAGTAATAGTAATGAGTGATGATAAGAAGTATGTAGATCAATTACAAAGATTTCGCTGATTCAGAGAATTCAAATTTTGAATTTCGTGATACAGGCTTGAGTTAGTTCATCAAGACTTGAGTTTGTAGTTCAGATCTGAAAGCCTAAACTCGAGTTTTATAAGTTTGACTCGAGTTTTCTTCAAACAGAGAAGAAGGTCGCAATTTGAACTTTCAAATAGGTTTTGAGCAAAACATAAACTCGAGTCATTAAGTGACTAACTTGAGTTTTGGATACTTAAGATGAAAAACACATTTTAAGTTCAGAAGCTCAAAACTAGAGTTTTCATTTCAAAACTAGAGTTTTCAAATAGTGTAAATAGAGCGAAGCTCTCTGTGGAGTATAAACTCTAGTTTATGAAACTTAACTCGAGTTTTCACAATATTTAGGAAAACTAGAAAACTCTCTAAGTGAATCAAACTGGAGTTTGAATAGAAGACTGGAGTTTATAATAGAAAACTAGAGTTTACAAAAACTTTTAAAATATAGAGATGTTCTCTGTGAGTTCTAAAATCGAGTTAGTGAAAACTAAACTTGAGTTTCCTTAAAAGAGAAAACTTTGCAACCATTTTAACTAGTGTAAACTGGAGTTTCCAAAATCATGACTTGATTTTTCTCAAGCTTAGGATAATATAGCTTTCTGTATGTTGTAAACTCGAGTCTACATAACATTAACTCGAGTTTTCACAAAGCTTGGAAGAACTCAAATTTCTTTAATTTGTCAAACTGGAGTTTGTTAAACTAAACTCTGGTTTGCTTTGTCTTGAAAAACTTAGGAACTCTTTGTATCATCTAAACTCAAGTTTTCAAAAAATTGACTCGAGTTTGTCTTAGTTCACAAAACTGTTGCTC
The DNA here is from genome assembly GCA_037074495.1 of Acacia confusa. Classification (NCBI taxonomy): domain Eukaryota; kingdom Viridiplantae; phylum Streptophyta; class Magnoliopsida; order Fabales; family Fabaceae; genus Acacia; species Acacia confusa. The sequence goes on along the minus strand of CM073504.1, from coordinate 28,013,050 downwards.
TCTGTCAAGTCCAAACTCAAGTTTTCTGATCAAAACTCGAGTCTATCTTCAACAGTAAATTTTTCAACTTTTCAAAGACAAACTTCAACTTAAGTTTACAATTGTCAGTTATCATCAAAATACATAGAGAACTAACAGTAAAAAATTCTCCAGGTTTCTCTACACGTTGAAGGAAGAACTCAAAGAATTTTTGATAACATGAAAAGTCATTTTGACAACATTAGAAGCCATTTTCACAACAAGATTTTCATAGGGATATTTTAGCAATTAATAAAGTCATTTTAATAACATGAAAAACCATTTTTACAATGATACTTCTTTGTGAGGGGAATTTCGTAACTTATTCACAAAAAAGACACAACCTTGTTATCATGCTTCACACATCATCTTTCATAATGCCTTTGATAGCTACCAGTAATAGTTGTTGCATATATGTGTGCCAATCATGGGACTTCGTTCCTACTAACTTCAAATCTTCCATTGAGACAAGTCTTCTCACATTAGATGAATAGCTTTACGGCACCTTAATGCCATGTAAACACCCACACAAACCTTTTTTCTCCACCCTTGATAATGCATGCACTACTAGCTCTAGATATGCTCTTACTATCATCTCTTAGTTGTGGGTGTATCCGTTTTCTTATTCTCATGTCAACCAAGTCTAGTTTTGCGGTAATTCCATCTTTAATGTTCCCTGGTATGTACAAAAGCATACCAGGAAAACTATCACACACATTTTTCTCCATATGTGATGAGAAATATTTCTACTATGTTATAACTAATTTGCATTGTTTTTTTGAGCCTAAAGATGCTTGATATGATAAAATATGATTGAATTCATCCATATATGGAAATAGGGATTAGCTTAGCTGAACTATCGCATTTTAGAAGTTATCCCGTATATAGGGAGAAAAACGACTTACATCTTACGCATTCCTAAAATGACATGTAAATGCTAATTCAATGCCAAGCATCATAAGTATATATTTTTGAGTTAGCATCATGATGTTGTCTCGAAGTTAGAATGTCATAAGTGATTAAGGATAATCTGTGATATTACTTTATATGTTGATCTCAGAAGATAATTGCAGGAAATTAGGTTGAACGTCTAGAAGGTGGTTGACTTGACTAAGACAAAAATAAAGAGAGCAAAGAATCAGAATGAAGATCTAACAGAATCCCGCAAAATTTAAAAAGAATCAATCAACTAAATCTTTTGGTTGGACCTTAACAGAATTGGAAAGGAAAGCTCATAAGATGTACGTCGCAAGGACCTTAGCCATATAAGGAAAGACGACCAGACTAAGAGAAGAGGTTGAGAGTCAGAGAATGAGATATACACGACAAAGAAAGATCATAGTATGCTAAGAAGATCGAAGAGGACCAATTGTGACAAGAAGATTGCTAATCCAAGGAAGACACTAAGACATTACGTGACAGACATCCTAATGGATGTTTCTCTGTATTTCATGGATCATGTTTCATTAGTTTCAGTTGTTCTCTACGTTCATCAGTCATGAACTAAATTTCCATTGGCTGGGTGATGATAGAACCTTAGTTTGTAATTTCAGCCCATATTGCAAGTTTTCATTTATAGAAATTTTGTTTGCTTAATTGCGTAGTTAACATAGGTCTTGTACGTAAGGTGATGACTGACAAGCAAGAGTGGGGCCTAAGCTTACTGGAAAGGAGTTATGGTTAGACCTCTCTTAAACAATGTGTGCTAGTAGAGTTTGAGCAAAACTCTATCTAAACTATAAACTATAGGAATAAGTTTATCCCACATAGCCTTTACACCTAGGTTTACATGATATTCTAAGCTTGAAAATTTGCATAGGAATATGGGAGAAGTAGAGTTAAGAATATAAGTATAGGATTACGAAAGCTTCTATATAAATTAATGGTGGGTTAACTGAAGAGCTTTGATGTAGGTATTGCGAAAGTGGTTACAACATCATGGTAGCTTTAGGGTAAAGCAATCTAGGCACGAAGTGCAAATTAAGGGGAAGTTCGAGATTTTCCTATTTTAACTTTGATTTATCTCAACCATAACTACGATCACTTTATTTTATTAGTTTGATAGAATTCAGTAGTTCAAACCAAACACTCATATTTTATAATCATGTAATTTTTAATCATTAACTAGTGGCATAAACTAGTTTTTCAATCTCTATGAGATGATATTATACTTTTTATTTCATTACTTATTCGACTAGTTCACTTGCCATATGAGGATTTCAATCAACAAGTTTTTGGCATCGTTGTCGGGGACTAATAATAATGTTTATGCTAGTAAGATTGTGTTTTCCAAAGATGTGTTTGATTCACCTTTTTCACTCTCTTTGTTTTTTTATTGCAAATACTTTAGTTTGTATATGTGCAGCTCTCACTTTGCTAATCTTGAGCCCTTTGATCTAAAATTGAACGGACATACAAGAAAAGAAGGACGCAAAGAAGAAGAGATCACCCTACTATGTCCATGACAGAAGATCAAGGAAATCCTAATAGAGATTGAATTGAATAATACACAGAGAGCAAATTCCATCTTTACAAAACGCGGTTAACAAAGATCATCTCAATAGAGCCATCATCGAATTTGGAATTCCTAATCTAAACAAACTCAACTACAGGATAGCTTCACAAGACATTACTGCACCTCAATTTGAACTAAAACCTATAATGTTCCAAATGTTACAAACTATGAGACAATTCAGTGGGATGTGATGTCAATTAAAGATCTCCATCTTCATCTGAGTATGTTTATGGAAGTTTGTGAAACCTTCAAGCTCCCAGAAGTACCTATTGATGCTCTAATAATCAAGCTATTTCCATTCTCACTTTGAGATGAGGCAAGAGCTTGGCTAAACACTCTGCCTAGTTACTTACTCACTTCTTGGATAGATCTGGGTGATAAATTTTTGCTAAAATTCTTGCCACAAACTAAAAACACCCAACTGAAAGAAGATACTACTAGTTTATGGCAACACTATAGAGAATTCATATATAAAGCCAGGGAAAGATTCAAAGAGCTGTTAAGAAAGAGTCCACAACACAGAATCTAACCATGGGTACAGTTGACAACATTTTAAAGAAGGTTAAATGCACAAAAAAGATCAATAGTTGATGCATTTGCCAATGGAGCCCTCATATTGAAATCTTACAAAAAAGCATATGAAATCCTAGAACAGATGTCCATCAACAATCTTCAATGGCCAACAAATTGAAAAACATGACTGAACCCAAGAGGGGGGTGGATTGGGTGAAGATAAGAACTTGCTCACCTTTTTAAAACTTTTCGCAATTCGGTTAAATCAGTTTGAATGATAATGAAAAGTTATAAAGTTATAAACAATCATTCAAACATATATGCTGGAAATAAAGAGTCGAGGGAAGAGAATTACAAAGATTTATACTCGTTCGGTCCAACCTTGACCTACATCCAGTCCTCAGGCACCCTGAGCTTTTCACTATTCTCCTTGTTTAACTAGACAAGAGAGACAAGCCTTTACACCCACAAGTTTATCCAGGTACTTGTGCAACCTTCACAATCTCCCTCGGAGACTCCCCCTTACTATCCGTAAGGTTACAATCAAATTCTCAACCCAAGGTCACCCAACCTTAAGTACATCTCATGGAAAATATGATTTATGATAAATCTTCTCTCATACAAGTGATTATGATAAACACTTAAGCACATAGGAGATCATCTCACACTCTAAATGATAAACTAAGAAAGTATGAAAAACAGAGTGTGTGGGTAGATCTGTATTTCGGCATTATAACATTGTAAGCTCACTCCACCACCTTCTTGCGTTTTGAATATGGTTCTACAAATAGATGAAGGTATTCTGAACGTTGGAGAATTGGACCATTGTAAATAGAGTCGTTTGAGAATGAAGCATTTGAGAACTAGCCGTTATTTTGCTTTTTGAGACTTAACAGCTCAGCATTTTGGATCTTCATGTAATCCCGCGTTTGATCATCTGAAATGTGACCACAAATGATGTAAATGATGATAATAAATGTTATGAATCATTTTGGTAAATATCAGAATGATCTGGATCAAAATCGTGATCTTCGAATTCTTGAATTTTCTGAGGTGACGGTGTAAACTCGAGTTTTGACTTCAATACTGCGGTATTGAGCTTATAGCATTACTTCAGATTCGTCTCTGTAAGCATGATACTCCAGTTTTGTTTCCCATACTCGAGTATTGAAGATCCACTAACGTTCATTGCTCTCTGTCTGAGCTATACTCGAGTATTCATTCATAAACTCAAGTTTTCGAGTTGTTCAGCACTTTGGTTGCTATCTGATTTGATATAACTTTTAAATTAGCAAACCAATCATCCCCATAAAGCTCTTTGTGTCCTCTTTCCTCAGCAACAAGAGTCAGATCCAAACTCGTTCTGATCTATCCGTTAAGATCCGAAGAGTGATAGTTGTTCTAAACCAGTGTTTTCTGCAACGTTCTGAATCATCAGTCAACTTTCGAGGAACATATCTCTCTAGTCTTAACTTCATTTTTGTTGAATCAAATCTTGATAGAAATCCTTATGTGTCCTCTTTCAAACGCTACCGATCTCAGCTCATTTCGATTTGTAGATTGTGAGATATACTCAAAACACTGAAGCTCGCTCCGAAGTGTGGCGTGAACATTTGATCCAACTTTGGAAATTCAAAGCTCTTTGATCTGATCTTCTTTGTACTTGAAACTTTGTCAAGATGACACATCGGATATCTTGTTTCAGCCAAATTTGATTTCACCTCAATCCGATGTCTGGTTGAGGAGATATCATCGATTTACCAGACCTCACCCATTCTGATCGTGGAACAGAGGTGAACAGAGTTGCTGAAGAACACTAAAAAACTCGAGTTTTGACTGGATACTCAAGTTTTGTCAGTCCCAGAGACGCGAGAGAAGCTGAAAGCTCCCGATACTTGAATATTTAAGTTCAATACTCGAGTATTGACTCCCATACTCGAGTTTTAACCTTCATAGCTCAAACCTTAGTTTTCAAAACCATGGTTTCCTCATCCAGAAGTCAATTTTTCTGTAAGCTTGTAAAGTCGAGTTTTGACCTGGAAACTCGAGTATTCACCTCTAGAACCCGATTTTTGCAGTTTTTGACTCTGAATTGACCCAGCTAACCTCCAATTGATAGTGAAGACTTATAGAATCAATTTAATACCTTGAATATTGACTTTTCTCATTCTTTTTGTCAAGATCTTCTCTTTCTTCCTTCTCTCCACTTGGATATTCTTCACAACTCTATTCTTCCTTTCTTGAGCATTCTCCATAGACAAATTTTAGCTATTCTTGAATATCCTCTTCTTTCATCTTCCAAATCTCTTCTTCTTCCTGATTATCCCAAAATCTATCAACCAAGAGCTTGAATGATAATATTCCATTCTATTCATCAACCTCTTCAATTTCTTCTCCTCTTCTTTTTCTTCTCTTCCTTTTCATTCTTCTCATCTATATCCTTGACCTCCTTGATCTTCTTCTTTTCATCATTCAATACTTCTTGAATAAACTTCACATCATTGATTCTACATGAAAATGCAAGAATTAATCAATGAAGAAGATAAACATACTACTCAATCTTTTTGCTTTGAACAATGGCATATGTATAAGTCATCATCAAAACTAATTATATCCAACACAAATAGGTTGTCTACATCCATAACAATAGGTGGAGTTCTTAAACTTGATGCTATAACAATCCTTACTGCACATGTTCCTTCCCAAACTAATATGATTAAGATGATGAGTCTCCCTACGAAAACACAATCAATGCAATCAGTACAAGTGGCTTGTGTATATTGCGAAGGAGAATATCTCTACTCTTATTGTTATGCTAATCTTGAATTAGCCAATTATGTTGTAAACTATAATAGGATACATAACAACAACCCTCAAACACATAATTCAAAGTAGAGACAATACCCTAATTTTTCTTGGGGCAGCAAGGATAGCAATCTTGTGGTCCTTCGCAGTCCAAGAAACCTCAATACCTCTTGGATTCAATCAGCAACCAAGGTAACCTAGTCTAGAACCACCTCCTCAGTCATCCATAGAAAGCCTACTCAAGGCATACATGGCCAAGAATGATGCCATCATATAGAGCCAACAAGTGTCCCTATAGAATCTCAAAAATCAAGTTGGGCAACTTGCTACATCTTTGAATAACAGGCCCTCAAGTTCTTTACCTAATAATATTAAAGTCCCTAGGAAACACGAAAAAGAACAAGTCAAAGCCATAGAACTGAGGAATGGTAAAACTGTTTATCAGTATAAGGTATCCAAAAGACCTATTGAAGATGTTGAGCCATTATCAGGACAAAAAAAAAGGGAAAGGAAGCTAATGAATAGGAACAAAGATCAGAGCAGCTCACCCCTGAACTGCAAAAAACTAACAGCACAGATAATGTTAAATCATTGCCTCAGTATCACATACTAGAATTACAAACTCTTAAGGGAGCATATGATGTTGTAGCAAGGCTGTAACATAATATGGGTCAAGCATCGCATTACTAGATCATACCGCCATCAAACTAACAACCAGGCTGTAGTTTCCAACATGGAAATCAAGAAAATCCTGGAGAAGGTGGTGCATCCCAATAGGAAGGATTAGTTCACCAAGCTTGATAACTGTTTATGGGCTTATCGAACAGAATTTAAAACATTGCTAGGTGTATCCTCATATCAGCTGGTCTTTGGTAAGGCATGTCACCTCCCTGTAGAGTTGGAATACAAAGCTTATTGGGCACTCTGCAAACTCAACATGGATGCTATAATAGAGGAGAGGAAAGGTTGTTAAAATTGAATGAACTAGATGAGTTTCAATTACATGCATATGAGAACTACAAAATGTATAAGGAAAAGGTCAAGAAATGGCATGATAAACACCTAATAGCAAGAGCATTCAAAGCAAGGCAACAAGTTCTCCTGTATAATTCTAGACTCAAACTCTTCCATGGCAAGCTAAAGTCCAGATGGTCCAGACCATCTATGATCCATACAATCTCTCCTCATGGTGCTATGGAACTACATAATGCCACCTCATGACACGTCTTCAAGGTGAATGGGCAATGTGTCCAGTACTATTGTCTGACTAAGGACTATAAACTAAGCACTACTAGGAGGCAACCCAACTTTCTTCCTCTTTTCCTCTCTTTTCTTTTTCTCAACTCCTTAATTTATATTTTGTAGTTTGAGGGATAAGAATCAGGGAACTTGATGCATTTTCTATACAAAGTAGTCACCACAGAGTGCCACATGCACTACAAGCCCTGGAGCTAATGTAATTCCTGAAAAACGCAACTGAACCCAAAAGGGGGGTGAATTGGGTGAAGATAAAAAATTGCAACCTTTTTTAAAATCTTTTCAAAACTCGGTTAAAATCAGTTTGAATGATATTAAAGAGTTATAAATCTGTAAACAATCATTCAAACATGCATGCTGGAAATAAAGAGTTAAGGGAAGAGAATTTGCAAACTCAGGTTTATACTGGTTCGGTCCAATCCCGACCTACGTCCAGTCCTCAAGCTCCACTTGAGAATTCCACAATTCTCCTTGTTTAACCAGGCACAAGAGACAAGCCTTTACACCCTCACAAGTTTATCCAGGTACTTGTGCAACCTTCACAATCTCCCTCGGCAACTCCCCCTTACTACCCGTAAGGTTACAATCAAATTCCCAACTCAAGGTCACCCTGCCTTGAGTATCTCTCAGGAAATAGAATGTTTACAATATATCTTCTCTCTAAGAAGTGATTATGATAAACACTGAAGTTCATTTATGACTCATTTCACTCTCTAAAAGATAAACTATGAGACATTGAAAAACAGAGTGAAGAGAGGATTCAGAATTTCGGCATTATGACTGTATAAGCTTACTCCTCCACCTTCTTGCGTTTTGAATCTCGTTCTATTTATATATAAAGGTCTTTTAAACATTGAGAATAGAGCCGTTGTAAAATATGTTAGTTCTCTGTGTGTTTTGATGATAACCGACAATTGTAAACTCAATTTGAAGTTTGTCCTTGGAAAGTTGTAAAACTTTCTGTTTAAGGCAAACTCGAGTTTGGGTTGCTAAACTCGAGTTTGGACTTGACAGACAGAAGCTCAGATTTTACAATGTTGGCCAAACTCTAGTTTGTATAGGCAAACTCGAGTTTGCAGAGTTATAGAGAGCTATCAAAGTTTACAAGAGTTGTAAACTCGAGTCTGTGTTTATAAACTCGAGTCTAGATCAAAGGCAGTGAAACTCGAATTTCAACTTGTTTCCAAACTCTACCTTTGATTCTGAGAAACTCCAGTTTACAAGAAAGTTTATGTGCTAAAAGTTTAAAGACTTGTAAACTCGAGTCTATAATTTGGAAACTTGAGTTTGAGATCAAACAGAAGCTTCAACGTTTTATCAAGTTTTCCAAACTCCAGTTTCAGTTTTACAAACTCCAGTTTGCAAAATGCAATAGCCTTCATGTTTTCAGTTTTCACTGGAAACTCGAGTCTGGATTATGTAGACTCGAGTTTGGCATATACAGAGATTCTCGAGTTGATACTTGTTTTCTAAACTCCAGTTTAAATTTCAGTAACTCCAGTTTGTACTTAAATGTAAAGTTTTTCAAAGTTTCAATATACACTGAAACTCGAGTTAGATTTCTGGAGACTCGAGTTTAGGACTATCTGAAAACACTCGAGTTATTACATGATTTCTAAACTCCAGTCTTGAAAATAGAAACTCCAGTTTGAGCCTTCAAAGATATTTCAAATGTTTCAGTTCACACTGAAACTTGAGTCATGGTTTCAGTGACTCGAGTTTAGCTCAAATAGAAAACACTCGAGTAAATGATTGATTTGAAAACTCCAGTTTGAAAAATGGAAACTCCAGTTTACACATAAAAAGATTTTTTCAAAGGTCTCAGTTTTCACTGAAACTCGAGTTTTGAATATCAAAACTCGAGTCTGGATCATACAGAGAGCTATGCAATATTTCAGGTCTTGTAAACTCCAGTCTACATTTCTAAACTCCAGTTTTGAAGCTGTGAACTTAAACTTAAGATTTTCATAAAAGCTTCAAACTCGAGTCAGTCACTGAATGACTCGAGTTTAGCCATGTGTTCAAAATCTCATTCAGGACCAACTCGCGACTTTCCTCTCTATAAGAACCAAACTTGAGTCAGTTACTTGTCAACTCGAGTTTAGAAAACTTTCAAACATATCTTGCTCTCTGAATGAACCTCAAACTCGAGTCTAGAACAACAAACTCGAGTTTGCATCGGTAACTTTTGAAAACCATATCAAATCAATCTGCGAAATCATTATGGGTTAATATGAAATTATCATATCTTGTTGCATTATTATTCCTAACGTTATTGATCAAGTTTTTGATAAGTTTCAGACAAGTTCATCACAAGATCAGAGAGAATCAAAGATCCAGAACAAGTGCATTTAATGAAGAACCAAGAACAGGGCTCATTCTTCTCCCTTATCCCAGATGTTTAGCTCAGACCGTTGGAACACATTAAGATCACCTCAAATGGTCAAATTAAGATTGTGGAATGACAAAGAATCTGGAAAATGTTCTGCAACAACATATTCCAGGATTTCAGCAAAGAATTGAAAGAACAGAGCAAAATTTGCAACTGTCATTTTCCAGATTTGCAACTGAACGTTGGAGAAGATATTGCAACGGCTAGTTCATCTAGTTAGGCTATAAAAGGCTATGAAGACTCAGAGCAAGATACACAACGAAGCTACACTTGAACACATTTGCATTTTGAGTCTGTATTGTGATTCTTTTATCTGTTCTTCAGTGATTATCAATATTCACTCTTTTGAGAGATTGAAATTCCTTTAAAGTATTTGGTTGTGTAAACTCAAGGTTGTGGAACCTGTGAGTTGGGCTGTTTAATTACAAGGTGTAAGGGGGAGCAAATCCTAGGTGATTAGGATTGTGTCTTGTCTTCATTGTTGTAGTTAAAAACCTGTTGAACTAGTGGAAACACCCAGAAGGTATCTGGGTACTAGACATAGGTCAAGGTTAAGACCAAACCAGTATAAGTCCTGTGTGTCTGAGCTTTTCTTTCTCTACTCTTTCATTATTCATTTCTTAAGCTTTATTTTTTTTAAGAGTTGAAAAGAAATTTTAAAATCCCCAATTCACCCCCCTCTTGGTGATTTCTTCCACTTTCAAAATAGAGACGTTAAGAGTGCAGCAAATGAAAAACTAGCCATTATTTTCTGCTTTTTCAACTTGACAGCTCAGCATTTTGGTTCTTCATGAAATCCTTTGTTTGATCATCTGAAATATGTCCACAAATGATGTAAAAGATGTTAAGAAATATTATGAATCATTTGGGAAAACTTCTGGTTGATCTGGATCAAATTCGTGATTTTCGAACTCTTGAATTTTCTGAAGATACGATGTAAACTCGAGTATTGGCTTGGAAACTCGAGTATTGAGCTTGTAGCATTACTTCAGATTCACCTCTGTTTGATCTATACTCGAGTTTTGCTTCCCATACTCGAGTTTTGAGGTTCCTCTAACGATCATTGCTCTCTGTCTAAGCTACACTCGAATATTCATTCGTAAACTCGAGTTTTTGATTTGTTCTAGCCTTTGGTTGCTTTCTGACTTGATATGACTTCTATTTTAGCAAACCAATTATCCCCATATATCTCCTTAGTTCTTCTTTCCAATTCAACAAGAATCAGATTTTAATTTGTTGGAATTCACCTGTTATGATTCGATGAAAGAAGATTGTTCTTTAACCATCATTTTTGCATCGTTCTGAACAGTCAGTCAACTTCCGAAGACCATATCTCTCTGGTCTGATCTTCATTTTAGTTGAACCAAGTATTGATGGAAATCCTTATGAGTCTTCTTTCATATGCCACTGATTTCAGCTCATTCCGATTTGTAGATTGTGAGTTACACTCAAATTATTGAAACTTGTCTGATGTGTGGCGTGAACATTTGATCCAACTTTCAAAATTCACTGCTCTCTCATCTGATCTTCTTTGGGCATGAAACTTGTCAAGATGACGCATTGGATGTCTAGCTTCAACAAAATTTGATCTCACCTCAATCCGATGTCTGGTTCAGGAGATATCATCGAATTACCAGACCTCACCCAAAGCTGTATGTGAAACAGAGGTGAACAGAGTTGTTGAAGGAGTTGGAAACTCAAGTATTGAAGTGCAAACTCGAGTATTGTCGAGACCAGAGGCACCAGAGAAGCTGGAAAACTCCCAATACTCGAGTATATAAGTTCCATACTCGAGTATTGACTCTCATAGTCAAGTTTTGACGCGAATGAAACGACGATTAAAATAGAATATAAATATACATGGATTTCATGAATAATATATCGAATCGTGGTGTGACTTTTTGAGATTTCATCTAATCTATTCCACCTAAACTTTTTTTCATTAGAAATGGCTTCAGATTCGACCTGAAAGGTGCTAGTTACATCTATTGGACCAGATGGAAATACATCTTTGACGCCCAAACTGTGGTTTCCAAAACTCTAGTTTTCTAAACTACAGTTTTCAGCAAATTTCTGCAGAAGCTTGTATACTCGAGTTTTCTTTTCCAGAATCTGATTTTGGCTATCTTTAACTCTGGATTGAGCCTCTCCAACATCCACTTGATCATGGTCACTACTATAACAAATCTTGGAACTTGTATAATCATATTTTCATCAAGCCCTTCCATCTTTCATCATTCTGTAAGGACCGGCTAAACCCAAGAGGGGGTGAATTGGGTGAAGATAAGACTTTGCTCCCTTTAAAAACTTTTCGCAATTCGGTTAAAAATAGTTTGAATGATAATAAAGAATTATAAAGGTTTAAACAATTATTCAAACATATATGCCGGAATTAAAGAGTTCAGGGGGAAGAGATTTACAAACAGTGATTTATACTAGTTCGGTCCAACCTTGACCTACGTCCAGTCCTCAGGCACCTTAAGCTTTTCACTATTCTCCTTGTTTAACCAGGCACAAGAGACAAACCTTTACACCCACAAGTTTATCCAAGTACTTGTGCAACCTTCACAATCTCCCTCGGAGACTCCCCCTTACTACCCGTAAGGTTACAATCAAATTCCTAACTCAAGGTCACCCAACCTTGACTACCTCTCATGGAAAACATGATTTACAATATATCTTCTCTCAAAGAAGTGATTATGGTACACACTGAAGTACATAGGAGATCATCTCACACTCTAAATGATAAACTTAGAAAGTATGAAAAACAGAGTGTGTGGGCTGATCAGAATTTTGGCATTATAACATTGTAAGCTCACTCCACCACCTTCTTGCGTTTTGAATCTGCTTCTATTTATAGATGAAGGTGTTCTGCAAGTTGAAGAATTGGACTGTTGTAATCAGAACCGTTGAGAGCTCAGCAGTTGGAAAACTAGCCGTTATTTTTCAGCTTTTTCACTTGACATGTCAGCATTTTGGGTCTTCATGTAATCCCACATTTGATCATCTGAAACATGACCACAAATGATTTAAATGATGTTACTAAGTGTTACAAATCATTTGGGTAAGGATCTGGATGATCTGGATTAGATTCAAAATTTTCGCAACGGTGATTTTTCTGATCTGTAGGAGAATACTGCAATATTGCTTTGCATACTCGAGTTTTGAGCTTATGTCAAAACTTCAGATTCGTCTTTGTATGTCTTATACTTGAGTTTTGCTTCCCATATTCGAGTATTGAGGATCTCTTGACGTTCATTGCTCTCTGTCTGAGCTATACTCGAGTATTCATTCACAAACTCAAGTTTTCAAGTTTATTTGGCCCTTAATTGCTTTCTGACTTGATACAACTTCATATTTAGCAAACCAATCATCCCCATATAGCTTTTTGATCCTCCTTTCCACAGCAACAAGAATCATATCTTAATTTGTTGGAATTCGTCCATTATGATCCGTTGAAAGAAGATTGTTCTTTAAACCAGCGTTTTTCCATCGTCTTGAAACATCAGTCAACTGTCGAAGACTTTATCTCTCTGGTCTAATCTTCATTTGTGTTGAATCAAGTCTTGATGGAAAGCCTTATGAGTCTTCTTTCCAATGCCACTGATTTCAGCTCATTCTGATTTGTAGATTGTGAGTTACACTCAAATCATTGAAGCTTGGTCTGAAGTGTGGCGTGAATATTTGATCCAACTTTAGAAATCCATAGCTCTTTGATCTGATCTTCTTTGAATTTGAAAATTTTTCAAGATGACGCATTGGATGTCTAGTTTCAGCCAAATTTGATTTCACCTCATTTTGATCTCTGGTTTAGGAGATATCATTGAATTACCAGAGCTCACCCAAAGCTGTATGTGAAGCAGAGGTGAACAGAGTTGCTGAAGAACACTGGAAACTCGAGTTTTGACTGGATACTCGAGTTTTGTCAGCTCCAGAGACGCGAGAGAAGTTGAAAACACCAAATACTTTGAATATTTAAGTTCCATACTCGAGTATTGACTCTCATACTCGAATTTTGACCTTCATAGCTCAAATTTGACTTGGAAACTCGAGTTGACTCCCAAGTGGTTTTCAAAACCAAGGTTTTCTCATCCAGAAGCAATTTTTTTCCAGTAAGCTTGAATACTCGAGTTTTGACCTAGAAACTTGAGTATTGACCTAGAAACTTGAGTATTGACTTCCAGAACTCGATTTTCACTGTATTTAACTCTGAATTGGTCGTCTTCAACATCTTTTTGATCATGGTCACTTCCATAACAACTCTTGGAACTTGTATAATGATATTTTCATCAATTTCTTCCATGTTCCATCTTCCAACTCTCTTCTTTTTCTTGATTATTCTCAGAGTCTATCAATCAAGAACTTGCATAATCATATTTCCATTATTTTCAGTATGATCTTCAATATTTCCTCTTCTTCTTTTTCTTATCTTGAACATTCTTTATAAATAGATTTGAACTGATCTAGATTGAGAATGTTCCATAGAATAAATTCTTTGTGATTCAATTTCTCCTCTCCATTTTCTTTATCCTCATCTACATCCTCAACCTTCTTGATCTTCTTCTTTTCGATTAATCTTCATGAATGAGCTTCACATCATTGATTCTACGTTAAAATTCAAGAATTCATCAATGAAGAAGATAAACATATTACTCAATCTTTTTGCTCTTATTAATGGCATAAATATGAGACATCATCAAAACTAAAGTATATCCAACACATTCATCTTGAAGAATATTTCCTCTTCATCATTTTCTTTATTTTCTTCTTCATTATCCCTCATAAAATGAACTTGAGCTGATCTTGATATTCTCATTCTCTTGAACATACTCCATAAATATATCTGAACTGAGCTTGGAATGAGGATGTTCCATTCAATAAGATCTTTCTTCTTCACTTTCTCCTCTTCCTTTTCCTTATCCTCATCTACATCCTCGTTCTCCTTGATCTTCTTCCTTTTGATCAATCTTCATGAATGAACTTCACATTATTGATTCTACATTAAAATAATGAAAGAATTCATCAATGAAGAAGATAAACATATTACTCAATCTTTTTACTCTTATTAATGGCATAAATATCATACATCATCAAAACTAATTATATCCAACAATTCTAGTTTACTACAAATGGTCTCCATCTTGCTACAGCATTGCTATAGCAATGCTTGCTAACACGTATTGTCTAGGTTTATATTGAACTTCCACTTTAGGTTTCTCGTGGCTAATTGTTTTCCTTCACTTTCGTATGTGTGCATTACTACTCCACCATTAAATGGCCCACAATATCTACTTAAGTGTACTTCCCCATACCACCATTTGTCTTTCTCTCTCCCTACCTTTTTGTCCCTCTATACTTGTCATACATGCACCCTTTTCAACCTTAATAAGTACGCCTTCACACCACCATTTATATCTTTTCTCCCCTACTAATTCTTCATCTTCCTGTAGTCATATCACCTCTTTATTCTCTACACCCTTCCACCTTTGTATAAACACCTCTCCACTACACGTCCTGTACACTACTTCTTCACCTTGCATGTTCTAAACCCTAACCCTCTTTTCATTAACTACTATTGTACCTCGAATGAAGCAGACCACCTGGCGTGGCCATTTTGCTCCTTTCCTCCTATATCCCCAGCCCTTCTGCCAAATTCAAGCACCCCTTATACCCGGACCATCTCCAGGTTTCCCTCGCCCATTCCTTTCTTTGTCCCCTTCCCCACCCAATTCCCCATTTTTTGTCTCCACCAGTGACACAGATAGTGACTAGAAGGAATACCTCCCCACCTTACTCCCTTGCACACCGACCCTCTAACACTTGCTCTATTACCACCTTTGCCACTGCCTCTTCTTACTTTTGCTCCTAACTGCCCAAGCTGCATCACCGTCCTCCAAGCTAAGGTTGCTTCCCTCTGCCACGAGGTCGACACTATCCTCACTTTCCAAGTTTCCTACCAAACCACTACCCCCATCACCCCCTCTGATGCCCATTCTACAATTCCCTTCGAGGATTTATCCTCCGGCTCTTCCTCCATAGATGACACTGCTACCAATGCTACTCCTTAACATAATGGGCCCCTTGATTTTCTTTTTTTATTTTGTTTTCTTGTGTTGCTATTTATTTTCTTTTTGTGTTTTTATGTTGTCTTCCTTGTCTCCATCCCCCTGTTAGCTAGTAATAAGGGCAACAAAAAATTACATAATAAAAAAAAACACCATTTTCTGTCACTTAGCACTATTTTTGCTTCCCTTTGTCACTCACATGCCATTTTCCACTCTTTAATACTCCCTCACGATGCTTGCTAAGTAAACACATAGCACCCACTCGATTTCCTTATGTGTATGTCTGCTTGTTCCGTCTCTGCTTGTTCTCCCTTTTCACTAGGGACATTGCAAAACTTAAGTGTAGGGGAGGTATATGTAATAGATTTGTGTGTGCTATTATGAGTGATGTCTGATTCCCTCAGTTCCTCATTTACACATTTTTGCAAAATCTAGGCCAATTTTCATTGAAAACTATTTTACAATAGGGTGGAAACAATTGTGCAACAGAGTAATTGCTTGCAAAATTGTGTAGAATAGAGTTATCTCAAAGGATATAAACTTTGTAAGCTTGGGAAATTGGCAATACTATGCTTAGCAATGTATAAGCGGAGCCATAGTTAGGAAGAATATAGAAAATTAGCCATATGGAAGGATCTTTGAGCCTTTATTTTCTAAATTCAATGAGTATACCTTCTAGATCTAACAATCTCTTTGATTTGTCTTAATTCTTACGTTGAAGCTATTTTGCATCTAAGTAGATGTGCACATGATTTATTTTCCACCTTGAATCCCATACACAAACCACTCCTATCTTATATCCATTGTCATCCTCTTTGAGTCTTCACATGCTGTTATGGCAAGGACAAATAGGAAATGTAGTTGAATTAACTTAACGATGTTGTAGCATAAGGACCACAAAAGCAAGTATTACAAAATAGTAATGCTACAAATTCAGTTTGCTAAAAAAAAAAAAATCTTTACAAAGGGAAAGGGGAGCATGAGTAGCATCATATAGAAAGGCGCTAAGAAAAGATTAAAGTTCTACTGCATGTCTGTATAAGCCCTGCTGTAGCAACATCATTTCACTAAAGCTTCATTCATATAATCCATTCATTTAGCCACTCCAACATTACAACCCTTAAAAGTTCTTTTGATGCAAGTAAACTCAGATGTAAGGTAAAGGCTATAAACCTTTGACAAGCCTATAGATAGTCTAGACTAGCAGAGAAGAATGAAATAAGTTCCCCATTATGAGAGACTAATAAAACATGTACCTGAGAAATTCTGGAAACTTCCTTACTAAAGCAAAGTTTTGTATAACGCTAAGATGGTGATGGGCAATGGGATTGTTTACATATTAAATTGAACTTGAAGTATTAGGATACATGATTCCAAAAAGCAAAAACAAAGTTGTATAGTTGATTCTACTACATCCTTTTACTACTTGATTTTACCCATGAGGGCCAAAAATTACGTGTAGGGGAGTTTGATAAGTCATATTTTTGTTATGTATTTCCACCGTGCAGTGACTGTTTTTCATGATGTTTTTTTAGCATAAATGTCCTCAATATGATGGATTAGGAGTAAATTCATGCACATGTGGAGATAGAGACTTGTTGAGCTGAATGTTTGCATCTTATAAGTTATCTTGTGTATAAGTAGGAAAAATGGTCTTGATTTGATGTAGGTTGAAAGTGCATGTCAATGTTGATGTGATGCTACAACATCGCAAGTATCTATTCTTGACTAGCATTTCACTATTGTCTCAATGTTGTAGCACCACAAGTGATACTTTGTGATACTACATTTTACACTGATCTTTTCTCGTGAATATTTTAGAAAATATCTATAGGAAATTTAGTTGAATATCTAGACAAAGGTTGATTTGACGGAGACAAAAATAAGGAGCGTGAGGAATAAAAATGAAAATCTAATAGAACGTTGCGAAATTAAAGAAAATAAATCAACCAAATCTAGGAAAGTAGTCCTAACAGAAATAGAGAGCCCAGATCCCTAGACTTACGACACAAATGTCCTAGAGTTTGAAAATGAGGCCATTTTGTGACAAAAGTTAGGCTAAATCAAAGAAGACACAGACATGCTACATGATAGACATTCCTTGTGCCATTGAACACTTCGACAATCTTCTTTGTTTTAGTTTTTCTTTTCTATTTATCATGGGTCATATTTTGTTTGTTTCATTTATATTTTTCTCGTCAGCCATGAACTAAACTCTATTGGCTGAGCGAAGAAAGATCCTTAAATTGTATTATGAACCTAGATTGTTAGTTTTAATTTAATAAATTCGGTTTGCTTAATTGATAAGGCAAATGGTTGTTTGGTGGTGGCAGAGGTAAAGGATGTTCAGGTAGAGGCAAGGGCAAAGGAAAAGGAAGTTGAGGGGCAACACAATCGCGCCTCATAGTCTACTTGAAGCATAGCATGGCAGAGGGAGGAGGTCAAGGATGTTCAATAGGAATAGGGGAAAATAGAGTAGAAGGACGAGCGGTATAAATGGTGGTGGGAAAGGCATGAGCAACAATGGGCAGAGTGATGACAGTGGTGGTCATTATGGGTGTAGAAAACAGAGGTAGGAATTGGTGAAATACGAAGAGGAGCGATGAGAGGAAAGAAAAAGATAGGGGTGGAAAGACGTGCACATTAATAATGGAAAGGTGGAGTTTTGACATTGTTATGATCACCTATTGAAAAGACAAAAAATGAAAAGAAAAAGAATGAATGAGACATCAAGGTTCGAACTCCCGACCTCAAGAATAGTTGGCAAAGGCTCACGCAAATTGAGCACCACCTTGTTGAAATGTTACACGATTGTTAATAGAAATAACAGTCATCAATACTTGGCAATGGCTCATACCAACTATTCTTTTAATGAAACTTTCCATGACAAGTACATAAGCAACCGTCGTTGTAATTGAAAAGTTAATTTTTTTTTCTATTTGGGCTTAAGTTAAAACGACTTATTTTGCTAAACAACCCTTGATATGTTCTTTTAAGGACTAGTTTTTTAAACCCATCATCAAATTTTGAGACAAAATTTCATAAATGTCACCACCTATTTTTTAACTTCTGGTTTCACAAAAATTGATGTTAATTTGGCATTGTTAAATCTACTTTTTAGTAGTGCCTACTCCATTGTCGGTGAGATTTTATTATGTTCTTTTCCATCAAGGCCTTTGGCTCTTTGTTTTCTAGTGAAGCTCTCTCTCTCTACCATCTTGTCCATGTCTCTATCTTCTTCTGTCAGTGAAATTGGATTTTGTGATGTGAAGATTATATTTGATCGTATTTTTTGTGGTTATAATGAGATTACATTAATTAATGTGTTATTGTCTAGTTAATATGTGGTTGGTTTGTGCCTTTGAGTGGCTATTTAGTAGTCCAATTCAAGAAAACTCATTTTGCATTATCCCAATTTTAATTACACATTAATTGGTTTGAAACAATATCTTAAGAGATAGTAGTTACCTATGTTTATAAGGACTACTATTAATTGATAATATCGAACTTAAGTGTTATCTTGAGGTTTTTCTTGAGACTTAATGAATTTTTAACTCTCATAATCTTATTAAGCAAGGATAGCCACTTTCTCAAATTTAAATTTAAATTTTTATCTTCAATTATTACAATATATACAACTACTGTGTGTTTGTGCGCCCGTGTGTGTTTTCAATAAGATTCATGTCATTTTCCGTCATTTTCCAACTCAACTAATTTTTCAAAAAATAATTCAAACAAGTTTGAGTTTGGAAAAAGACAACTTTTGCCACCATCAATCTAAATACAAATCACATTTATTATAATCTTTATCCTATCTTAATTTTACAAAAATCAGATTAAAGATAAATCATCTCAACCCGTACTAGAAGGTAAAATCGTGTTTGAAGGCAGGAGGTAAGAAACCTGATAATAGGAATTTATAAAACTCTTGTATAAAACTCAAAAAAGTTGTGTGTGGTGGAGAAAATAGTTGTGGAAATGGCAAGATTTAGGTCGGGTCATCGAGTCATATAAATGAAATTCTTTCAATTTTATTGAATGGGCACTATTTTTTTTAGGGTGTTAGAATTTGGACCAGCTATTGAGGTAAACGATGCATTAATTTACAATTTAATGATTAGGGTATAGTTAGATCAGATATAATTAAATTAATATATTTTTATTCTATACGGTTTATTTTAAATGAGAGACCAACATGTGTAATGAAAATATATTTATAATCATCTCAAAGAGAATAATACAAATACTAAAAATAAAGTGAGTAAAGTTAAGTAAATATATTTTTAAAATTTTTTATAAATACTTAATTCCCAAAAATGAAAAAAATGATTTTATTGTAGTACACACCAATTAAAAAATCATAGGGTCTAGTCTAGCTTTTAATATGGTGTGTCTTCTTTTCGTCTATATGATAATTTTTTAATCAATTTGTACAGGTTTAATAAGGGTTGTAAGAGATAATTAGTGAGTCAACCTCTATAAATTACACATAGGTAACTAATTCGCCCTTCAAGTTTTTTCTAAATAACAAATGTTGTATTAAAAGTTTTTTTTGTCTTAATGTTATCCTAGAAATTTTAAAACAATGTTTTCTATTTCAATTAAAAAGTCAATGATTAACGGTAAATTTGTTTGGATATGTTAGTTTTTTATCGAAATAGTTTTTTATCCAAATAGGACAACATTAATATTAGTATTAGTATGTTTTAAAACTTTGACACATGAAGAAAAACTTTTAGAAGGACTTCCCTTCAGGTTATATGACCTCTCTGGTTTAACCTAATTTAGTTCGCTGGGAAGAAAATTGAAACCAATCTCATTCTTGTCTGATTACTTGCCCCCCTGTGCTCATTCCTTCACTCTTTCCTTGTTTGATTACTTTCTCCCTTGTCCTCAAGTGTGTTGTGTCCCTTTGAATCCGCCCTTCAAGTGAAACAGATCCATGGTTGATAAAGAATTCGGAGCAGCCGCAGTCGCTAAGCAGGTAATTTCCTTTCGACTGACTGATTTCCTTTTTTGTTCTTAACTTGTCGTCTTCGTCTGTGCAATTGACTGCGTTCACTGTTCTCGGCGGCTGTTCAGTTTCTGGTTTTTGTTCACTTGGTTAATTCATTTTACTTATTCCGCTTCTCAGATTCGTTGGGCCTCTTTTTCTTTTTTTTTTTCTTTTTTTCCTTTTTGGTATGGATCTGCCATTGTATCAATCTATGCTAGAAGTTTTTGCTGTATCTTTCTGTAGTGCTGGTTTTGTGTTTGTGATGTATGGATGATTGATTTTTGAAGGAACAAAGTAAGTCTGCAACCTCAGAATTGCTTATATTTCTATCTTTATGGTGGGCTAGATTATGTGCTTCTTTATTCTTTCCGATGGTGATGGTGTTTTATTTGTTTTTCCTCTTCGTTTTTTGGTTTAATTAATTTATAGGTTTTAGTTTTCTCATGAGAAAACTAAACTTTCTACACACATATATAGATATATTATATATGTATATGTTGGTCCACCATTTCACGTGTGAAATAATTTTTTTACAACATGAGAAACATTAATCACATAATTTATTCAATGTATAAGGCATATTATTATCCCAGTAGAATATAAGTATTATCCAACAGCGCATCTCACTGTGTCCAACGTCTCAATCAAGATACCCAAAAGCCCACAATCGGTTTGAGTTTATTCAAGGAATAGGTTTGGCTTTCAAGAGCTCTTGACACCCAGATGCTAATCCCGGTTCTCTGACTTAGAGGTATGTATGCACTTGCTTAAATCTGAAGATTTTTTGTCAAACTAAATGGTGTAGAAACAAGCATTAGTGTGAGAGTGAGATCATGGAGAAAAGGAGGGAATAATATTATCAGAACACAAAGAGAACTCATCACATGGTGACAGCAGGAGAAGGAATAGTTGAATGCTTATTAATTTGTTCTTGGGTCTGATGCCTTTGCATATGAATCCTACTGGTGGTGTCTTTGGACTGAATGCCTTTTCTGTTACTATGAACTGATTCAGCCTCTGCACCCTGCTTGGCAGGAATATATGCAGGAGGAGTTGAAAGTAGTAAGACAACAAAAGGGCTGAAGAATCCAGATTCATCTATTTTGCTCTTTAAATCTGTGAGAAACCGAGCCTTCCACATCGTCTCTGCTTCTCTTTTGCCTGCTTTCTTATTTCTACTTAATCTCCTGTTTCTGTGTTCAAGAGTACCTTGTTTCTTCCACTAAACACATCTCTCCTCCCCCTTGCTCTGCATTATATATATTCCTCAGCTTTACCGTTACATTCAAAGCCAAAACCACTAGGAAAAAAATTAGGTTGGCAATATAATAATTGCACTTTCAAAGTTCAAATTTTAGAAAGGTCAAAGTTTCGGGACTTCAAGCTTTATGTTTTTCGCTTATTTGCCCTTCTCTTTGTGTAGAACAAATTTTTTATGAGAATCCACAAGTTTAACCAATCCCTAAGTTATACTGGTTTCTTGTACAATACATTCAACAAGTAGTTTTGCACAGCCCACTTGTTTTGCTGATGCGGTTGTTCTTCTGCTCTCATCAAAGTATTTCAAACATATGGACGTCTGTTATTTTACGTGTAATAGCCTGAGGAGGTTTGCTATGACGCTGGAACGGAAAGTTATATCAGATTTTAGAATTGTAAAAGAATATGGCATTAATGAAAGTCAATTGGATCTCACCTTCGCCCTTATATCTTATAAATAGCACATGTATTATTGTGAAGGCCTTTTTTGTTGTCTTGTAAATGGCTTTAGGATTCTTTTCATTTCACTTGGTTGTTTTGCAAATTCACTCGTATGTCTTGTAAATATTACATATGTTATTGTAAATGCCTTTTTTATTTTGTAGTTGGTTAAAATGTTTTTGGTTAAACTAGTTTATTAATTTAATAACATATTAAGTTTTGATTAAAAATAATATCAATTATAGAAAAGATCCAAACGGATTTTTTTTCCAAATTTTTTTATGAAAAAATTATACATACAAGTTTTTTTCCCCCAAAAACAGTTTTAGAAGACTAGTTTTGAGAACAAAAAAACATAATAAAATCAAACATGGAATACAGTATGCTTTTGTTGGAATTTTAATGGATAAATTTTCAAGAATAATAATATTGTATTGTCCTCGACCACATTTTCTACGTTGTTTCCACAATAACTAGTGTAAAAGGCCCACTTTGAAAATGCTCATTTGCAATACTGAAGATAAAACAAAAAAGAATGTCAGTATTCTACTCTTTAAAGTGATGAGGTCATTCTAAATTAGATTTCAGCAGATGATCTCCGCCCCCGTGCATGCCTTGCGTATTTTTATGACACGCATTCGTGAGATTGAACACTTAATAAAAGTAAGGGTTAAGGTGTAAAAATATACATATGTTTTTCCTTCATGAACGTCCAGCACCATATGTTTTTATTTTGTGCAAAAATACACACGCCGTTAGGTTTTATAAGCAAAAATATAATTTCCGTTAGTTGACTGTTTGTTGACCGTTAACTGACCGTTAGTTGACCGTTAACCATGGTGAAATTACTTTTTTGCCCTTAACCCTTTTCTTTTTTAATTATTTTAAACTAAGGGCAAAAAGGTAATTTCACCATGGTTAACGGTCAACTAATGGAAGTGGTATTTTTGCTCCTAAAACCTAATGGCATGTGTATTTTTGCACAAAAAAAACATATGGTGTTGGGCACTCCTGAAGGAAAAACATATGTGTATTTTTATACCTTAACCCTAAAAGTAACCGTAATATCTACTTGTTCTAGATATAAGACAAAGTTATTTTTTAAAAAATTACGGAAGTTAAATAAATTACTTAATCATATAATATAATATGTTATATATCCTTTATTTATATATATATATATATATATATATATATATATATATATATATGCGCGCGCGCGCATATCAATTATTTTATATGTATGCCTGTATAATCTGGCCAAGTGGATAATTGTTTAAATAACAATTAAGTCAATTATTGATGGAAATTTGTTTCCCACGTCGCTCTCTAATAAAGACTTTTATCCTTCAATCGTAAAAGAAAAAGATTAAAAGAACAAGACATGATTTCAGGAGAAAAGAAAGAAAAAAAATTAACAATAATTTGTCATGTATGGCATAACCTTGAGACCTAAAATGTTCCAAGGGGGATGTATGCATCTTTTCTACTTCTGGATTTGGCTGCCAATTGTACCTTGTGTTCCCTAGCGTCAGTAATAATCAACCTAAAGAAAAAGTAATAATAACGAGAAGAATATGGGATTGAATTTACGCACCATTATTGAGAAATAATACTTTTAAATTTGATTTGATGTTAATACTATATTTTCTAACATAAGGGTTAATCGGAAAGTAAATAAACTTTTAAACTTGTCTTACCCTTAAACATATATATAATCATTATGGAGGGCAGGTTGAATGTCAATGTCACTCAATACCAATATCAGTATTAAATATAAAATCTATAAAGCCTGACATTACTCACAAATCAATGATGTTTTTTTCTTTCTTTTTTTCCTTTTTTCCTTTTTTTTTTTTTTTTTTTGCGCGGCTTATTTTCATCAAACATTTAATTGATTCTTTGTAATTTGTAACTTTTTTTTATTCTTTAATATTTCGACTTTATATATTTCAAAAGCGTTTTACTATTAAAAATTAAAGTTGTATAA
The DNA here is from genome assembly GCA_037074495.1 of Acacia confusa. Classification (NCBI taxonomy): domain Eukaryota; kingdom Viridiplantae; phylum Streptophyta; class Magnoliopsida; order Fabales; family Fabaceae; genus Acacia; species Acacia confusa. The sequence continues at coordinate 27,988,798 of CM073504.1, read as the reverse complement.
CTTTGTATAAACTCTCAAAATATTATCTCTTATAACGAAAACCAGTGTGTATATATAAGGATCAAGGAGTAATTTGGCCAATAAATTATTACCTCAGGAGCGCTCAACACAAATAACTTTAAAGTTGACCAAAAATACTAAAAAAAACTTTTAAAACTGTGTAGTCAGCACAAAACTTTTAAAAATGTCCAATCAACACAACGTTGTTAGAAAAAGATAATGTTCGTTATCAAAGGTGTAGATTGGCCAACAAATTTTTACTCCAGGAGCGCCCAGCATAAAAATTTTACTTCAAGAGCGCTCAGCACAAAAAAAAAAAAAATCCATGTGTAATCCACCCAAAATCCAATTACTGTAAATCCTTACTTAGACCCCCAATCATGTGTATTAGGGTTAGAAAGAGTGAATGCAACAACAACAAAAATCATAAATTATATTAATTATCTTATATTAATTATTATTATCAGTTATTTTATGCAATTATTGAATATAATATTGTATTATTTACTCTTATAATTTAATTTTTGTTGTAAATCTATTCAATGTTTTAAAAATATGACATATTTATATGCGTATAAATATGTGTAAAAATTGATATACGACTGATGAGATTTTTTAGTTATTAATATAAGTGTGTATAATATGAGTAATTTTTTAGTTTTATTTATCATCAACTTAGAATAGTTAATGTGATGGGATCTTTTGGTTGCCTAAAAAATATTCAGAAGCCTTCATCCCATTTTTAAAAGTAATGCTCCCAGAATACCTACTTAACCAACAATAAGATTTGAATCCATAGTATGTTAATCTCATTAGCCGTATATTAATTTTCAGCGGCAAAAATATTATATTTATACACATAAATACAAATGAATTCAATCTCTTTATCAGCAGAGACAAGAGAGAATGACATATCCAAATAAATAAAGGTGGCCTATAAATTATGTGATATTTTTACACACATAAATATCAATTTTTACGCATATTATACGCACATAAATATGTGATATTTCTAAAAGATTGAAAACAATTACAACAACAAAAATTTAATTTAAAGAGTAAATATATAGTCAATAATTATATAAGATAACTGATAATAACAATTAATATAATTTTTGATTTTTTGTTGCATTTACTTTTTCTAACCTCAATGCATATGGTTGAGGGTTCAGGCAAGGATTTATAACAATTGGATTTTGGATGGATTGCATATGAACTTTTTTGTGCTGAGTGCTCCTGGAGTAAAACATTTTTTGTGTTTGGTGCTTCTAGAGTAAAAGTTCGTTAGCCAATCTGCACCTTAGATAATGAACGTTATTTTTTTTAAACAGACATTTTTTTCTAATGGTATTGTGTTAACTGCACGTTTTTAAAAGTTTTTTTTTATATTTTTGATCCATTTGAAAGTTATTTATACTAGGCGCTCCTGAGGTAAAAGTTTTTTGGCTGAATTGCTCATTAACCCTATATATAATGGATACAGAAGTAGTTATAGCTGGACGTTGCAACAAACAGACAAGATAATTTTATTCACTCTTTACGAACAAAAACAAAAACCAAAAAAAAAAAAAAAAAAATCCTACATTGTGATTTTATTAACAAGCCTCGGAAAATATATGTAATGCAGTACTTAATGTATTTAAGCATGTGCTATAATTTATGGCACTGGTCATAATCTTTCAATTACAACTTTAAAAACTATGTTATAATATATTTATGATTTATAAATAGTATATTTTTTATTTTATATATTACTAAATACATAGATGAATAACTTTATGAATTTATGGCTGCTCCATAACAATTGCGGGAAAGTATAATTTTTTATATGTTGTGAAGTAATGAAAAGTTAAGTTTAAATATCAACAAATTTAGCAAACAATTACTCTCTAAAAATTAAAATCCAAAACAAGTATAATTTAAAGCACTATACTTACATCAAAGTTTTTTATTTCTATTTTATTAAGTTCTCAAATCACACATATGACCATGTATCATATTTTTTTCAGATAAAAAATAATTAAATTATTATAGGATATATATTTCAAAAACAAATAAATAATAAAATAAACCACCCAGTCACCTTCCTTATATATATATATATATATATATATATATATATATAAAGGGGACCAAATAGTCTCAGGCAAGGGTCGAACACATGATCCTTGATTGATGGTAGCACTTAAAAGCCACCTACATACCACTGCATTCCAAGGGCCCTTCCCTAAATGTATGATATGCTATTCTAGCAAATCGAAAATTAAAGTAATTGGATTAGCTGTCTATGTGAAAAATAATTGCTTAGTTGTTTGATTAGAAATCATATGAGGGTAAACATAATAATCATCCATAAGTACATAACATTTTTTATACTTTAATTTTGTAGTCAGGGTAAAAATTACTCATTCTCTGAAGGATGGGACATTTTACAGAAGTGAAATCAAATCGACTAATTTTTTTTTATTTTTTTATTTTATGGTAAGGTTAATCCCGCACCCTTTAGTTATAGTTTCACCCAATATTAAATCAAGTCCTCATAATATTTTATTTTTATCAATATTTTATAATTTTCTCTGTAGGCTTTGATTACTCAGATTAAAATTTTCACATAGATATTCAAAAAAGCAATAAACCCGATTTATCGTTGTCATAAGGGGCTAATAATGGCTGCTTTTGTTAACTATTAACGGTAGAACCTTAAAAAAATAATTTGCTTCTTAAATCATCTGCTTCCCACGCTGTATTGCTTTTTAGTCTATAATAGAAAAAATTATAAGGATTTAATAAAAAAAAAACTGCCACAACCTAATTTAAAATTAAATAAAACTATAAAGGATAGGATTAATTTACCATTTTAAATTGCATATATGTTTTAAGGTTAATTTGCGGTATGCGAATAAATGCAAATTAAAGGCTCAATTTTCTTAATATTTCAGATGATTGATGATGTGGCTGTGTCTAGTTAGTTGGGTATAGAGCCGGGAAATCGGGCCGAGCCCGTTTAGGCCCTGGCCCTTCAAGGGCCGGACCTAAAAATTTGAAAAGATAAATGAAATTGGCCCTGGAGGGCCGGCCCTGACGGGCCTCGGGCTTAAACGGGCTGGCCCTGTAGGCCCTTTTTACTGTAGCTTTTTCTTATTTTCTTTTTTAAATTTATTAATTTATATATATTCTGTATTTGTTATAAAGTTATTTATCCTTTTAACTACAAATACATAATAACTATGCTCTAATTTTATAATTTGATTTATTATTTGTTGCAAATAAAGATTATGGATGTGTTTATGATGCGGGAGAAAAATTTCATGATATTCTTGCTCATGAGCTAAAGGCTGCTATTCAATGAAAAACAATCAAATATCGTTAAAATCGATGATAGTGACGAAGATGACGACAATAATAATCATCGTACTAATGTCGTTTAGTGATATGCCTTTTTATGTTTTATGTAAGTTATTTATGAACATAATTTGCTTTTAATTATAAATTAGTGACTATGCTTATTTATTGGATGATTCGTGTTGTAATTTACTAATTATTTTTTAAAAAAAAAAGTAAAGAAAAAATAGTTAAATTTTGGAATAGTAATTTTCGAGCCCTGCGGGCCGGCCTTGGCCCTGGTGCTCTCAGGCCGGGCTTTGAAAAACAGATGTTTTTCTTACTCCAGACTCTGGAGGGCCGACTCTATTAGGCCCTGACCCTTCACAGAACGACCCTGATTCCCAACTCTAGCTGGGTACCAGTTTTTCTCAAATAAAATAATTTGACCTTTGACTTCAAGAAACCAAGTAAAACAACAATTCAATTAGACTCTTAATTATGATATATGACGTGCGAACTAGCCTTTTATGGGAAACGAGCTTGTCCATTAATTAATTATATATATATATATATATATATATATATATATAGGGTTTATCATTTATCATATCATTAGATAGAAGTTTTTATCTAGTGAAGACAAGACTACATCGTTTTATCATTGAAAAAAAATTACAGAATAAATTGAAAACAAAAAAGTCGTAGAATAACTTCCCAATGAACAAAAAAAGCGGAATATAAACTGCTGTCACAATTCCTGGATCGGTAATTTATTAATTTAATTGAAAACTAAATAAATGAATAATATTTAAAATATAATTTACTAATAATAAATTTAAATTAAGAATTACATAATTTGAAAAATATTAGTTTAGTTAATTAGTAATTCTTAATTAATTAATTATAATTCTTTCATTTATTACAGAAAATATTATTAATAAATTACCAATCCTGGAATTGTAACAACCGTTTATATTCTGATTTTTTTTTTCACTGAAAAGTTATTCTACGACTTTTTGGATTCACGGGGAGGCAGATGGAATAATTTTTTTTTCAGTTTATTTTTTAAATTAATAATTACATAATTTGAAAAATATTTGTTTAGTTAATTAGTAATTCTTAATTATTTCATTTATTACAAAAAATATTATTAATAAATTATCGATCCTAGAATTGTAACAACAGTTTATATTCCGATTGTTTTGTTCACTGAGGAGTTATTCTACAATTTAGATTGATTTAATTTTATTAGTTTAGTATTAGTTTTATTTTATTAGTTTAGATTGATTTTATTAATTTAGTTTTTAGTTTAGATTGATTTGATTTTATTAGTTTAGGTTAATTTCATTTTATTAGTTTCGATTTTTTTGTTCATTGGGAAGTTATTCTGCAACTTTTTCGATTTACTGGAAGGCAGAGGGAAGAATTTGTTTTCAGTTTATTTTGTAGTTTTTTTTTCAATGATAAAACACAGTTTTATCTTTACTGGACAAAAGCTTATATCTAGTGACATGACAAATGATAAACCGGTTTTTTTCCCAAAGTGCCCCTTTTTAGGAAACTATTTACCAAAATGCCCCAACTTTTAAACTATTTCCCATTATGCCTCCTCCTTGGAAACATATTCGTTGTCTACCCCCATTTAGTGACTAAATAAGGGCCTTAGTCGACTAAATGAGGGTTTAATTTTTTTTTTTAAATTGTCGACATTTAGTCGAATAAATCCTGGGATTTAGTCGACTAAATGTTGATAGCTCAAATTTTTTTCCAGTAAGCCCAATATTTAGTCGACTACCTACTATTTAGGAACAAATTGTCGGGCTCATTGAAAAAAAATTTGAATTGTCGACATTTAGGTCGACAATTCAAATTTTTTTTCAATGAGCCCGACAATTTGTTCCTAAATAGTAGGATCTGACTAACTAATTCTAATATTATTTAATTTATAATAATTCGGCAAAATAAAATTAGAATTATTATAAATTAAATAATATTAGAATTAGTTAGTTAAATCCTACTATTTAAGAATAAATTAATTCAAATCCTATTATTTAAGAATAAGTTGGATCATATCATTATCTTCATGATTTCATGATTATCTTAATTTAATATTTTTCACTCAATGTAAGTGTAAATAAAGCTTGGCATCGTTCATCGTCATTTTCTATTGATGACATTGTAATTTATTTTCACATCATTTTTGTGCATAATTAAAAATTGGGGGAAAACATTAATACAGTAGTGTATTATTTTATATTTTTGTAGCCATGTGAGCGCATAATTATTTGAAAAGCAACGTTGGCTGATTAAATCAACTTGGTTGAAGAATTTTATACCATAAATATTCTAATATGCAAACTTAACTCTACGACATTAATTTGGGGGCATCTGTTGACTTTTTATCTACTAAATATTAAATTAAAGCATTGATTGAAATTTAATTAAAAAAAGATGTCGTATATTATTTTTTTTTTTTTGGCGTGTTCACATGAAAATGAGATTGTTAAGCAAAGTATATGAAATCCTATAATCTCTAATATATTTTATTCATCTCCTTAATGGACAATAATAGAAGTAAAAATAATGATAATCATGAAATCATGAAGATAATGATATGATTCAACTTATTCCTAAATAATAGGATTTGAATTAATTTGTTCTTAAATAGTAGGATTTGACTAACTAATTCTAATATTATTTAATTTATAATATTGGTGGCATGGCAAAATAAAATTAGAATTATTATAAATTAAATAATATTAGAATTAGTTAGTCAGATCCTACTATTTAAGAACAAATTGTCGGGCTCATTAAAATAAAATTTGAACTGTCAACATTTAGTCCACTAAATCCCATGACTAAATCATGGGATTTAGTCGACTAAATGTCGGGCTCACTGGAAAAAAATTTAAACTGTCAACATTTAGTTGACTAAATCCCAGGATTTAGTCGACTAAATGTCGACAGTTTTCAAAAAAAAAATTAAACCCCCATTTAGTCGACTAAGGCTCTTATTTAGTCGACTAAATGGGGGTAGACATGGAATATGTGTTCAGGGAGGGGCATAATGAGAAATAGTTTGAAAGTGGGGCATTTTGGTAAATAGTTTCCTAAAAAGGGGCATTTTGAGAAAAAAAACCCGATAAACCTATATACATTCATATATATATATACACACACACGTGCGCGTAAATTATTTTACTCACGAAAATTATTGGAGGCACTAAATCAAAGGGCTTCATCTTTCTAGAACCCATGCAACGTTGAAGAGGAATAACTTTCTAAAATCAAAATCATGAAATTATTATTATATTTGACAGTTGGAAGCCTAAGCCTATAGCCACTTGTATGCATATATAAAGGAAACCGGCTTTCCTCCTCTTCTTCCCTTGATATTCGCTCCCTTCCTTTTCTTTACAACGGTGCCATTTTGGTAAAAAAAACGAGCAGCTGATCCTTTTTTGAAAAAAAAAAAATATATATTTCAAGATGCTGACAGTTGCTAAAATATACTTTAAGATATTGATCGGTACTGAAAAAATACTTCATGATTTTGAAAAATTATTTTATATTTTGAAAAATATTTCAAGATACTAATTGGTATTAATGGAATACTTCAGGATACTTATTAGTACTGAAAAAATACTTTAAGATATTAATCGGTACTAAAAATATATTTGAAGATATAGATAAGTACTGAAAAAATATTCATGCTATTAAAAAATTTCAAGGTCTTGCAAACATATTTCAAGGTTTGAATGGCACTAAAAGGATACTAATTGATGCTAAAAAAGATACTTCAGATAATTTTTTTAGGACCTTAAAATAATTTTTCAAGATCATGAAATATTTTTTTTAATGCAGATCAGTACCCTAAAGTATCGTTTTTAATGCCTATCAATACCTTGAAATATTTTTTTTTGGGGGGGGGGGACTACTCCCTTTTTATGCCAAAACGACACCATTCTGAAGAAAATGAGGGGAGTAGATATTAATTAAGGGAGGAGTAGAGCTGGGAAATCGAGCTGAGCCCGTCAAGCCGGCCCGTTTAGGCCCTTGCCCTTCAAGGGCCTGACCTAAAAATTTAAAGAGATAAACAAAATTGGCCCTGGAGGGTCACGGGCCAACCCGTTAGGCCCTGCTTATATATATATATATATATATATATATATTGTTAATTGAAGTTGAAATTGGGCTTGAACGCTTCAAATACATGATATTTTTACTCATGAAGTATAATCCATCGCTGTTAGTGAAACACAATCAAATATCTTTGACATTGATGATAGTGATGAAGAAGATGTGTAGTCATCTGCTGTAAGTGATACACTTCTTATATTTTATATGTTTTATTTGTAGACAAGTAGTTTGCTGTTTGCTTTTGATTACGAACTGATGAATGTGTTCATTTGTTAGATAATTTTTGTTACTTAGATATTAATGTTAATAATATTTATTTGATAAATTAGAACTTTAATTATTGTATTTTATTAATCATATTTCTTTGAAAAAAATGGACAAAAAATATTTAAAATTTGGAATAGTAATTTCCAGGCCTTGGAGGGCCAGCCCTGGCCCTGGTGTTCTCAGACCGGACTTCGAAAAGCATGTGTTTTTCTTCTTCTAGGCCCTGAAGGGCCGATTCTATTAGGCCCTAACCCTTCACAGGCCCAGCCTTTTAAGGAAGAGGGGAGAAGCTAGTTCCCATGCAAAGCCCATATGTAAATTTTTCTGCCATTTAATGTCCTTGATGCCTTTATTTTTCCTTTTATGGTTGGTTACATTTAGAAGGCTCATGAATAATGTCAAAGAAGGTCTTATTAGATGGGAGGGGGAACAAAAGTTTCCAAAAATTCAAGTACACATTAGTAGACTAAGGCTCAGGCTTGTTTCAAGAAAAGCTGTCATGGCTGTAATCTTAAAAGTTTTCACATAAATGCCCTCGATTCTTTTTCTCTTTGGCGTATTTCTGTATAATGTAATCATAATGCACTTCACCAGTGCTTCAGTTTAGTGTGGATATTTCAACAAATCAATCGAATTTCAAATACACCCAAAATTCTTACAATTTGAAGGTGAAATTTTTGGTGAAATGTTTCGGTTACTAAAACTCACCACTGATTGATTTGATTTCATATATCCATATGTCGATCAACTCGTATGCTATATGGAAAGAAATTATGCCAGTGGTTATAGAAAAATATGCTATATTAGATAGTTATCCTAGCTAAATAATAAAATGATATAAAATGTAAAACTTGTAATATACATTATTTAAGCTATTAATGATGCGATTCAAAGTCTTTATGAACCGTGAATGGTTCGGCATCTTTCATACCAAAAGAAGTGAACTTGTTATGGTTTACATAAATGGTACAAATCAAGCTTAACTTTTTAAAACAATCAAGTTTAAATCATCAAATTTGATCTAACGTCCATATTTGCAAGTGGAAACTTTGAGCCACTTCCAAGAATGTCATGACCTATTAGATTTTGTGCAATAATGGACGGACATCTAGGTTTGGCTAGAAGTCTATATATACACACTAAACATAGGTTAGTCTAAATCAGACAGTACCACAAAGGGAAAGGTAATCAAGCGTCTCACATTAACTTTAAATAAAAATATACTAATGCATGCATATAAATGAATATATTAGTAATATTGTTCCTTGCAAAGCTCTACTTGTTGAAAGATTGACAGAAGAGAGTGAGCATCCAAGGAGAAAAATAAGGTAAATTTCAATAAGGCGGTTCATGGATGAGTTTGTCTCAATATAAATATATACAGAGATTTTAAATAACTAATTAATTATAACCTTCTCCATGATAATCAGATGAAACCTTTCGCCTTCTCTCATTATGCCCTGCCAAACGTCTTCTACAACTCCGTTTTGAGTTGTCAAACTCTGAAAGCTCATGAAACCTGCAAATTAAAGTTGCAACCCATCAAGAAAAATTAATATTCAAGGACAAGTTCATAAGGCGATTAATTTCATATTTATATAGCTACTTATCTACGTAGTATATATAATATTTATCTGTATTTAATTATAGTTCACATGGGACAATAAATCTAAAACTTTAAATGTTGAATGATTTTTTTGACATGTTAAACATGCAAAGTTGGCAAGTTGCTCAACCTTATTGATGAGTTAGATACATATCTTTTTTAACTATTTAACAGGTCCAAAGGAATTAACCTGTGTAACTTTACTTCTTTATACTACAGTAGCAAAGAAGAGAAATAAACACAGCCTTAAGTTTGACAAGTCAAAGCAAAGACTTATCTGATATGGAAGAAAGAGTAGGGGACATATGTATATGACCCATAAACTTTTGGATAATGAAAATAGAACAAAATTGACAGTAGTGGAGTTCACACACAAATATAACTGTCGTATTCTAGTTATGACGTCGTTGTAATAATCCACATCATAAAGTAAAGTGAAACATTGTGCCAGTGATTATGAGCACCATATATTTTTATTAAACCAAAAGAACATGTTTATGTTGACAGATGTATACATAGTACTGTAAGAAAACATCAAGTTTGTTGATAATTACATGGCTAGAATTCAAGAATTATATATGCTACGCATTCCATAGCTAGAAACTTAGTTTATATAACTAATTGAGTCTCTAATTACTCAAAGTTACTAACAATTTGAAAAATTATATTATAGATACATAATATTTTTCCTTCAAATATTCAATATATTAATACACATAACATATCTCGATTGAATATCCTCTTCTAGAATAAATAACTCGTGATGATGACATTTTGTATTTTGTAACTCAACTGACAAAAATTAGGACCCCAAATCTATTTATGTGATCATTAATTAGTGAAACTTATTGCGGGACGTACAAGATGGACTCATCTTGAATTTACAAGTAAAAGAAGTATATAAAGCTTAAAGCATATAATGTTACTCCCTCTAATCCATTATATAGGCCACCCTCTCAGTTTAAAAGAATTAGTATACCATTACGTGTATTATTTAAAAAATACCCTTCTTGTCAATTCCCAATAAAGGGATAGGGCTGTAAATGCTTTTTAATGTTTTATATGGTATTTGTTGAATGTAAATATGGAAACCAAAAAAATTTCTAGATATTTTAATTAGTAACTAATAAATTTTTATAATTATGTAAAATAGTTAAGTGACTGCGAATCAAATGGAATGAGATACTCATATTATAGATAGCAGGTACTCCCTCCCATCCTAATTGTCCTAATTATAGGACTAAGTTTGTAGTGCAAAGTCCTAATTATAGGACATGATAATACAAGAAAATAGTCTTTAATTGAAGATCTAATTCATAATTTCCATTCTCAAGACAAGAACCCCAAGATTTTTCTATTGCGGAGCTATAAATTGAACCCTGTCATATTCGAAGAATGAGTGACACAACAACAGAATGTGCAATGCAGAGGATTTGGACTCTCTGCAAAACTATCCATAACAAGATGTGTTCAAATCGTGGTGTTTTTCCCTTAAAATGGCTTTCTTTCCACAAAAATTGAAATTCGAAAAGGGCCAACACCAAACAGTCAAATTATTTACTTATTTTAACTAGCATAAATCGTTCTTCAATAATCAGACTTGTTGAAGTTCATTCTCAAAAGAGGGCGAAACCAAAGTAAACAACTAGTAACCCATCAACAAATTCAAATTGTCCTTCCAAATTGTTATTTTTCACTTATAAGAGTTTAAACTAGTATCTATGAACTTATACCTCAATTTTTCCCTCAAATTTCAATCACAATAAATTGCAGTAAGTTCCATTTCCCCATTAAATTCCGAGTGAGATTCAAATTCAGATCTTATGAATCAGGAAAGACGACTATTATTACTGAACCTGAGAGAAGTAATTTAAAACCCTGTGGATAAAACCTCTTGGATCTTTCAACCCACCATATGCCTTCAAGACCAAAATAAAGAAAGAAACAAGTACGTATAAGAAGATTAGGGTTTCTTTACCGGCTACATTGCTGGCAAAATCGTTGCTCATTCCCTGAAATGAGTACGACCGGTGCTTTAGCGTGGTGCTCACAGACCTTGTGCCGCCGATGATACTGTTTGACGCTGCTCAGATCAATCCCGCAATCATCGGCCTGACAACACGGTGGCACCGCCGAGGAGCTTCCGTGTTTGGGGCCTCTCCTGTTGTATGTATTTGATATAACCCTTCTCTTTCTTCCATGTTCTTCTCCAGAGCCAACTTCACTCTCTGTCTCTTCTTCATCGCCGTCGGCTTCCTCTTCATCTTCCTCTTCCTCTTCCTCTTTCCTGTACCTCGAGCTCCTCTTTCCTTCAGCTCTGCTTGTTTCCATAAGTTCAGGGAAGCAAGAGAGAGAACCAGATCAAGAAAACCAGGAGAAGAATGTGGCGGGGAGAGAGAGAAGAAGTGAAGTCAATGTGAGAAGACGATAGGCTGATATAAATAGGGAAAACAAGGAAAATTGCAGCTAACAGATATCCTTTTTTTTTTCTTTGACAGTATTATAAAATACTCTATTAAAACTAAAATCTTAAATTTCACTTAACAGGTATATATCATCTTAAGAAGTTGAGGTTAAAATAGGAAAATATTTAGGTTAAATTTCTTATCCAAGTTATTAATTTCTTCAAACACATCCGATCATATATCCTATTTTTGAATTAGTATTATTCTAACTATATACTTTAATATAATGGATATGAGAAACTTGATATAAATATAATCCATTAAAATATATTATTTTTATAATTTTCGAAATAATTTAACATTTTAGCTATATATAAAGATCTCTACTTTAAGATTTTCAAAGGTAATTTTTTTTTTTAATTTTGTTCTTTTAAGTCAAATACAATTTAATTAAAAATTTCTATTTAGCTCTCATTATTATAATTTAAATTTTTTTGGGGACACAATAACTATGTATCATCCTATTACCCTTATATGTATGTATGTATGTATGTATGACACAAAAAATGTAACATCCCACCTTAAAAACAGTGGAATTTTTTTTTCTAAAACGTTGTTCAGAGTAGAGTAATTTCGCAACACGAGTAACTAAACCTTAACATTACATAACCGCAGTGTAAATATACTTATACAGTCATCTACTATCCAAAAGGAAGTAGCACCTAACTAAATATATAAATTAAAACCATAAAATTCCTTCTGCCGTCCTACGCCAGTAGCTCGCCCCTATCTTCAACCCCTTGGTTCGTCCGAACCTGAAGCTACAGCTGAGATCCAATTACCATTTGGATCTCAGGTAACGGTTAACCTTATGCTCAAATAAACAGTATATGGACAACAGTTATTCACAACTCATAACAGCAGTAAATCACTACATAAGCACACCGCAGATGCATGATCACAACATTGACAGAACATAAGCACAAAGCAGTATGTAAAGTCCCACAACATGTCTACACATAACCAGTGCCATGACGGCCCATCGTGTCCTCAGTGCTAGGAAAACCCAACGGCGTTATCAAGACTATAACCCGTATAAAGTTGTATGTATAACTGACAACCCTAGACAGAGCCTCAGTATATAAACATGTCTATCAAATATACGTATATGAGCAGCATAAGTGTTAAGGTTACAATACGCGTCCGTACCTTCGTTGATGATTCTTGCCACGTTTGTCGAATTATGGTACGTTTGACAGCGGGACGACGACAGTATGACAGCGGTGACAACGGAAACAGCGGAAACGGCGGTTTGTGATTTCGGATACCCTAGAAGGATAATATCACCGATATGAATATTTAAGATCATAATAGGCATTTTAGGTACAAATTACCATTTTGCCCCTAGTTTGATTACTTGGTGGAATTTTGCCAGAGCTTCGCTATTTTGACTTTAAACTCTCAAAATTTTGCTATAACTTTTCCTCTAACCTATTTCTGAAATAAATATCATATTTACTCCTAAACATGATATCTAAGCTAACTTGAAAAATTAGAGACTACTCTAGCAATTCTACTATAACTACTGAAAGAACTACTGAAACTAAAAACTAAGGACTGAGAAACTTACTCAAAGCTTTGTTATGAACTTCTTACTCCTCTTCCAGAGCTTCTCTCTCTAACTTCAATCTAGGATTGTGAGTGAATTGGTGAAGAATGAAGAGAAATGAAAGGCTATTTATAGAAAAATCCAATGGCATTTTCTTAATTTCATTGAACTTTGTCTGGTTGAATTCTGACTGTCGGATCGCATTTTTTTGAAGTGGCTTGATCTTGGCCCTACACCTATTTGGCCGACCTCCCCTCCCCCCCGCCACAAGGAGACAAAATTGATGACATCATCATGCTTGTGTCATCTTGCTTTATCAAATGAAATTCTTGGTTCGGTGTCCTGATCGCGAAATTTTGTAAAATCTTAAAATTCCGGGAACAATACGCTGAAGGTCTTTTCTTCCTCTTTGAGAATACTGGGTTTTCCTAAACTTATATTCTCATTAAGGACATTCCGTTACCTGCCAAATATCCTCGGTAATCGCTACCAGGTACAGAAATATCGCCAGTCGGCGCCAATTTCTGGATAAAAATTCATTGATCAATAATATACTCTGGTTCTGGAAACCTAGTTCACGGTTATCTAGGTAGGATTTTATTTCTATCCGTGGTCATTCATCCTGTTCATTTTTTATTAATGTAATATTATTTAATTACCACATGTCTTAATCTTATAATATTATTATTTTTCATCATCCTTATCTCTTCTTCTCCCCAAAAATTCGGCCACCACATATAATTATATATATATTTTATATACCCTAATATATTTTTATCTTGTATTTATTTTTCCCAAAATTTTCCTATTGGTGCATAAGTAATTACATGGATTTAGGCTTCTATAATTTCTTGAAAAATCATAATCCTTTGATCTTGGTTTTTCAAGGTTACATCTTAACCCTTATTATTTATTTAATTTGGCCAAAAATTTCGGCTCTTAATAATAATTATTTATATTTATTTTATTTTTCATGTTTCCTAAATTTCTATAATCTTATAAAATTCCCAAAAATTATTTAATTAATCCCTTAATACTTTCTAATAATTTTCTTAATTAAAATCAATCATTTTCTCACAACAATTTTATTGACATTAATAATTCAAGCTCTCTGCAATTTATCAAAAATCATAAAGTCAATTTTAGTCTCAGAATACTTTTTAATTTTCCTTCTTTTTATTTTCATAGGAAATAATTTATTAATTTGTCTAATTTAAGAATAATATGCTTTCTAAATTTTTAATAATTATTTCATGCCTTTTACAATTTTTCCTAATTCTTCTCAGGATGTTTTATGGCCTTAAGACACATTTTTCACATTTCTGATATTAAATTTCCTTTAATTTTCTTAATGTTTTCTTTTGAACATATACTAATCACATAACATGTTGAGACCAAAATCTTCATAAATGGACATTTTCATTATTGTGACATAATATTCTAGATAATAGTTATCCGGGTATTACAAAAAGGTCACAAAAATATAGATAAAAAATAAAATTAGCTATGATATAATGTAAAATATTCAGTAAAAATATAACAACCATAATTAAGTTCAAAATTAAACTATTTAAATTCATACTATGAGCACATAACTCAATCGATAAGGGGTTGTGTTAACTTAATTAGTGATATTGAGTTCATACTCTAAATATACAATAATGTAAAGTACTTATTGAGAGAGCTTGGCACGCTATTTATTCATGAGTAATACATATTATGACTAATTTTTCAAATTTCTATCTATACTAGTTTCTCATAATAATATATTCTAGGGTTAATGTGTCTAAAAAATATAGGTGAGTACCACATAATCTACATTTCTTGGTTGGCAACAATAAGGTAATGGAGATTGCAAGTTGCAAAGAAACAAGATAATAATAGGTCTGTACTGGACAAGAAGACCTAGCGAAGACCATAAATTAAACTATAACTATATATATAAACCCTTTCTTCGCTCACTTTTGGACTTTTCTTAAGACACGAGGATTTCATTAAAGACAATGATAGCTCCTTGTGAGTGGATCATTCAACAACACTGATTCCATGTTTGTGAAATAATTATATATTATTTATTACATTAATAAGTAATTTAATTAGTGGCCCCGGACCATCCACACCACTCTTTATAGACTTTTTAGTTTTTCCATGGCGGCTCGTCCTATCAATTATATTATTGTAAAAGAAAAAAAAAGGAAACAGAGAACAAGGGTTCGGCGGCTAAAATCAAGTTGAATACTTGGACCTTAAAAAAAACAAAAGAATAGAAATTGCACTAAGGTCCCAAGTAAAGAAAAATATGACAACATGATCCCTTAAAATCTCAAATTTATGATGAAGTCCCGTGGGTCTTTTTTTCAATATATTCAAAATGTCAAAAGACACATATACTCTTAATGAAAATGGAAAAAAAAGACAGAGATTTGAGATTCCCTTATTTGCTCTTCTCTCTCCTGAAACTCGTCCTCTCATCCTTGATTGTTGAAGGTGTCGGCCAATGAAAGCTGTCATTGTGAGAGTCAGTGTTCGTGGTTCCTTTACGGTGACGTTTGGTAGCCATCGCCTAAGTAAATCTTCCCTCCCTCTCTTCTGTTAGTTGCTCTCTAATCCCCGATCCTTGAAGTTGTCGGGCAACAGAAGTTGTCTTCATGAGCGTTGATGTTCGTGGTTACTCACCATCGAGGTTCGGTGGCCGCCGCTTAAGTAAATCTTCCCAATACTTAACGTCATTGTCCCACCTGATTGCTAGTATGAAGTGTAATATCCCAATTTAAAATACTGATTTTTTTTTTTTAAAAAAAACCGTGATCAGAGTTGAACATTTCGATTAAACGAGTAACTGAATATTTAGAAGTACATAACCATAGTGTAATCATCCTTATACAGTCATCTGTTGATTCCAAAAAGACAATATTTAAATAGTTCAAAAATTTAAACATATAAGCTCTTCCAATCCGCCTACATCGGCTACTTGCCGCTCTCCTTCACCTTGGATCCTCCTGAACCTGAAGCTACAGCTGAGATCCAATTCCCAATTGGATCTCAGGTAACGGTTAACTTTATGCTCAAATAAATCATATATAGGCAACAAATATTCATAACAACATAACAGCACATCAATACATAAGCACACAGCAGATGCATGATCAACAATGGACAGAACATAAGCACACAGTAATATGTAAAGCCCCACACTATGTCTGCACATAAACCAGTGCCACGATCTCCCATCATGTCCTCAGCGCTAGGAAAACTCAACGGCGTTATCAAGGCTATAACCCGTAATAAGCTGTATGTATGACTGACAACCCTAGACAGAGTCTCAGTATAGCAATATGTCTACCACATATATGTCTATAAGTAGCATAAGTGTTAAGGTTACAATACACGTCCGTACCTCCGTTGACGATTTTGAGTACTTTTGTCAAATTACAGCACGTTCGACAGCAGCATGACAACGGTGACAGCGGAAACAGCGGTTTGTGATTTCGGATATCCTAGAAGGATAATGTCATTGATATGAATATTTAAGATCATAATAGGCAATTTAGGTACAAATTACCATTTTGCCCCTAGTTTGACTAATTGGTGGAATTTTGCCAAAGCTTCGCTATTCCGATTCTAAATTCTCAAAATTTTTGCTATAACTTTTCTCTAACATATTCCTAAGATAAATATCATATTTATTCCTAAAACATAATATCTAAGCTAACTCGAAAAATTAAGACTACTCTAGCGTTTCTACTATAACTACTGAAGAAACTACTTAACTAAAACTAGGGACCAAAAACTTACTCAGAGCTTCGCTAGGATTTCTCTCCAGACTCCTCCTTCTTCTCCCTCTCTCAAATTTCGGCCTTCTTGAAGGGAAATGGTGTGAGGATTATGAAATGGAGCAAGGGGTATTTATAGGGAAAATCTGGTTACTATTCATGCTTTGTCAGACGAATTCTGAACCGTCGGATCGCACTTTTCTGAGGTGGCTTCATCTTGGCCCTCCACCTATTTAGGCTGACTTCTTCCCCCCCTCCTAAAAGACCAAATTGCTGACCTCATCCTAGCTGCATCATCAAACCTTATCCTCTTACTTTATCTAATAAGTTCCTGGTTCGGTGTCCTGATCGCGAAATTCCGTAAAAACTTAAAATTTCGGAAGCAATACCTTGAAGGTCTTGTCATCCTCTTCGAGGTTACTGGGTTTTCCTCACCTTATACCCTTATTAAGGACATTCCGTTATCTGCCGAAAATCCTCGGTATTTGCGACCGGTTACAGAAATAACTTCGGCCGGCACCAACTTCTGGATAAAAATCCACTAACTAATAATATGTTCTGGTTTTGCTTAACTCATCCCCAGATTCTCGCAACGGAATTATTTTCTATTGGTTCTCATTTATCCTGTTCACTTTTAATTATTAATATATTATTACTTATTTAACTCATGCTTAAAACTATATTACTATTATATTCAAATATCTTCTTCATCCTTATCTCCCCTAAAATTTTGGCCCACACCATACACACACACACACACACACACACACACACACATATATATGTATTTTCCTTAACCACATATATTATATTTATCTTATATTCATTTTCCACAAAAATTTCCTATTGGTCCATAAGCAATTTCATGGATTTAGGCTTATAAAATTCCCAAAAATGACTTAATTAATCCTTTAATAATTCCTAATAATTTTCTTATTTAGAATTAATTATTTTCTCACAACAATTTCATTAACATTAATGATTTAAGCCCTATGCAAAATATTAAAAGTCATAGAATCAATTTTGATTCTAGAATACTTTTTAATTTTCCTTCTTTTTATTTTCACAGGAAATGTTTTATTAAATTTTCTAAATTAAGAATAATATATTTCCTAAATTTTTAATAATTATTCCATGCCTTCTTGAATTTTCCATAATTTTTTCTTAGTACTTTCCTTTGAAAATAGACTAATTATACTCTATTTTGAGACCATAATCATCATAAATGGACATTTTTATTATGGTAACATAATAGTCCAGATAGTAATTATCCGGGTATTACATGAAGCATTTTTCTTCGCCCACAGAAAGCCCTAAACCTTATCTAGCCTCTTCGGAATAATGAAAGAATCAGCCTCCCATCCCACTTAGTTTGAGGTAATTGACCCTTAACCCTTTTTAGAACATGTTTATTTATTGATTTCGATAATTAGACTAGGTTAAACATCTTAATATCCCTGTTTAGAATAAGTGTACGAAGTTGGAAAGAGATTTTTTTTTTTTTTTTTTGTTGAGCATGTGAGGAATGAGATAGTGTCATTTAGAAAAGCAAAGCATGTTTGGGTATTGCAGTATTATATTAGTGTGTACTATACAACTGTAGATGAACATTAATGGGAAATGGCATACCATGCACTTGTGTAACTGAGCATTGAGTTGAGAGAGAAACATTTTTTTGAGGAGACTACACCTAATCAACTTGAATATTGATCATCCTTTATCAGTGTGTTTGTCTTGTGCGTCCTCATTTGAATATAAAAAGAGATGGGAATAGTCTTGCCTATCTTATATATTTTCACCTTTATGTTATAATATGTGTGCTTCAGAACACAAGGAATACTGAACAAGCCATGCATACCAATTTATTTCTCGAGAGATGCTTACAACCTTTGTTTCAAGTCATTCCCTTGTCAAAAGTACTTATATGTTCATCTTAAAATGCTGGATCTTACCTAACCTAGATTCCATTCCAAAGGGCAAGTTGGATTGATTTATTATTTAGACTAAAGACGTGCATCTTACGGATTCTTTTTTTTTTTTTTTTGCCTGGATTCAATTAATTGAAAACTTGGTTAAACATTGAGATATTCCTCTTTAAGGAAGAATGATGCATGTTTTTTTTTCCTCCCATTTTTCTTCCAGTATTGTTTCTTAACTTATAATGCTCTATGGCATCCAATCTACCTAAAAATGACTTTTATTATTTATGATGTTAGTAGATGTGGATGATGATTCTTGTTCAATTTGATGGTTAAAGCTTACAAAACTAACCATAATGTGTTGTTTTGAGACTTGTAAAAGGGTAAGCAAGTGATTCAACAACCGGAGTTTGATTTGGGATGTTGAATTAATCAATAGACATGTTTTTAAACATTATAATGAGGAATTAAAGACTTTGACCTTTATCTTCCACCTTGAGAGAACATAACATGTTATCGGCACTTACTGCTTTTATCTTCCAAACCAAAGGTCTTATGTGTCCCTCATGTAGTTAATGTCAATAGTGGCCAAGACCTTAGTTGTTAATCAAATAATAAACGATGGTAGAGTTAATAGACACATTTTTACAGCTGACTTTATGCACAAAATTGTCGCAGATCCAAGGAAGTGGTGTTTGGAAGAAAATGAAACACAAATCTTCCTTGAACACTTAGGATAAACATTGGGGATTGTGATTTCATATTTGGTCTTATAGTTTTAAATGACCATTGGTTTTGCTATGTAGTAGAGCCAAAAACCATGAGATTCTATGTGCTTGACTCATTGGTTTATATTCGAACATATATGAGGAGGAATATGGAACTAGAAGATGAAGATAAATTGTGAAATAAGCCAAAGGAGTCAAAGAAAAAGAAGATAAAATGAAAAGGAGAGATTGATTTTGAGGAAAATATGGCAAGTGGAATTGTATGAACCACTTGTCATTTACTTGTGTATTAGTTGTCAATTTGTTATGCATATTTGTGTCTGACATAGGTTATGTTTTTTTTTTTTTTTTTTATAGAGAAATTGCTTCTTGTAAATGCTTCAAAGGGTAAAGTCACAATTGTTTGAGAACAAAGACAAAATTGAGAAGGGGGTGACATGGGCTAAAGTACATGTACAATCAAACACGTGAGTTAACTTTTTGGTTTTAGTTAAATTTATTACATTGTTGGTTGCCTAATTTGATTACAAACATATTTCTAGAGACTCTTGTGGGATGCATGTACTGTTTGGGTTACAGATGTAGTATGGAACTGAGAAAGGTAATGATGGTTAAACTATGCCTTACTATTCGATGGAAGAACTCAATGAAATTAAGGTTAGGTTCTTATGGTGGCTTGTCGCTCATTCTAATAACATACATCGAGACAAAGTTATGTCTTTGGTGTAAGAAAACTGTCAAAGGAAGAGAACTAAATAGACTGATAAGTTGGATTGTAGCTAGAATTAGTAGTGAAGTAAGATCAAGTACATAATGATTGTATTGATGGCATATTTTTTACAACTGTGTTTGTGCACAAAATGATTGTATTGCTAATATTTTTTTGTAATTATTAAGTAAAGATTGGTTATATTGGCTTCATATTAGTGTTCTAGTAAGATTATGCACAATTTATGTTCTTGATTTCACTTTAACCTATTAAGCACAAATAAAAAAATATGCTAACAAGAGCATGAGATTGCATTGACAAGTCCATATGCCTACATTAACAAGTCCATGTGCATGCATTGATAAGTCCTTAAGCTTTCATTGTCAAGTCCATGGGTATGTGTTGACAAGTCATTAGGCTTCCATCGCTAAGTCTATAGGCATGCGTTCACAAGTCCTTAGGCATCAATTGACAAGTCCATAGGTATATGTTGACAAGTCCTTAAGTGTCCATTGATAAGTCCCTAGGCACTCGTTGAAAAGTTCATGGGCATGCATTGCCATGTCCTTAGGTTCCCATTGACAAGTCCATGAGCAAGCATTAACAAGTCCATCGATAGATGTTAACAAGTGCAAGGATTGCACTGACAAGTCCTTTGGCTTCCATTGACAAGTACATGTGTCTATGTTGACAAGTCCATATGAATACATTGGTAAGTTCAAATAATATATCCACCTAATAAATATTAAATTACAATAATATAATAATTCTATAAATATGTCTACACATATGAATTTCGAAGTTGTTCATAACTTGATTGCACTTTCACCTTAACATGTAAACATAGCTATATATATATATATATATATATATATATATATATAAACAAACAAACAAACAAATGCAAGGGATTGCATTGATAAGTCCATAGGAGTTCATTAGCAAGTCCAAATAATATGTTTACCTAATAAATATTAAATTACAATACATTATAAAATCTTTAAATATGTCTAGACAAACTATGAATTTCGAAGCTATTCATAAACCTGATTGCACTTTCATCATAGCATGTAAACATAGCTATATATATTAACAAGTGCAAGGGATTGCACTGACAAGTTCATGTGATTCCACTAGCAACTTCATGTCCATACATTGACAACTGAAACAAATTTTCATATTTGAAACTTAAATACAATACCCTATTATATTCAACCTTCATTTACATCTACAAATGCATATACAATGTGCTAATTACAAATTCATAGATCATTCACAAAGATTATATGGTATGGATTTCTATCTAATAACATTTCAAAAAGAAAAGTATAAGATGATTTTTCAAAAGAAAAGACCTAAGCCACCACCATTGATTAGCTTGAATCAAGATTCTTGTAAGTCTTGGCATTTTGGCCAAACTCATTACACCTCCCACAATGTTAAACTTGTTTATTTTAAAACTGAAATCCAATCCTTCCTTTTTTTGGTCTTCCCAAAGGCCTTCTAGTGATTGGTGGTTGTAACAAGGTTTGTGTCATCATTTATGTCACTATAAAGGCTTTAGGACATGGGTAATTATATGTTGCTACAACCTCATGAGAGTTGCATATATCTTTTCTTGGGTAGAGAATTTGTAGCAATCATCGATATACGAGTACAAACTATGCCGAACTAACTTGATTGCTGCACATACATGTGAACATGGTATTCCACTCGTTTACCATGCCAAGCAAGTACATTCTTGTGCTACAAGATCAATAGTTAGATGGATAACTCGATTGTTACACATTGTTGCAACTGAAATCTTATCATAACCATGATATTTACACTCCATATTTTCTCCCCCCTAGCGGACTTCTTCTATAAACTTGGACTCAATATTTAGCCTAATACTATTTTTCTAATTTCTCATTGCTGCCTTGCATGCAACCACACGTTGAATGACTTTTCAACATTTGTTGTTATTTTATCGCATCTTTTGTGAGGAAACTTACTTTGAGCCCATCTTTCCGTATCTCCTTCGATCTCAACCCATTGAGCTAACTGTAAAGAGAACAATTTCAATCTACCAAATGCAACATTATATTCATATTCATGCCTTGTATAAGCAATTGCATCAAGCATCTTCAATACATCTTCCTTTTTATTCTCAGAAGTCTGTCCCCTACCCATTACTACAAAATAAGGCTTTTAGACCACCACATTTAGATCGGATATAAAGAATTAGATTTAAAAAATATGACCAGTAACAGTTTCATAAATATAAAGAACTTTTTAAATCGATTCTTCTAATATGAGGTCTAAAAGATATTATTTAAACTGGCTTTCCAAAACAACCGGTCTAAAAAGTTAAAAAAAAATTGATTACTTGTAAGATCGGTTGTTAATAGCAAGTATAAAAGATAAGGAGGAAATTTACTACTTTTAAGACCAGTTTCTAAGAATAACTGGTCTAAAAAGTCAATTGTTAAAACCGGATTTTGAGCATAACCTATCTAAAAGATGAATTTTTTCTTTATCATGCCCAAAATTGAATTTTGCTCTAAAACCTCTCTTCAAAATTCTATTGATCTGTGAATGTCCACCTCTTCACTTTAAGAGCTCCTCCTTGGCCTAGCCTCCATCAGTTTGTTCCTGTTCATCTACTTTTGAGGCACCAAAGTCTTAGATTGCTAGAAGGTTCTACATTCGCCATTCTTGTTTGGCGGCATTTTTGTCATAATGGTGTCAACACTGGGTATTGCAGGCTCCTTATGCAGGATCAATATGCTTCCTTGCGCCTACTTGTTTATGACCTTCCTCTTCAATATGTTCTTTTATAATTTTTTATTAATTTATACTAGAATGTTGTATTTTGCAACCATATTGGGAGAAAGATTCTTAGCTCGCAATATAACCTTTGAAAACACGGCCGGCCATGAGAAGTACCAAGCCGTCGCCCTTCGAGTAGGTTCCAACTTCACCGCCTTCTACTAATGCAACTTCCTCCCCTACCACAACTCCTTTATGTCCACCACAACTGCCAGTTCTTCATCAACTACCTCATTGTCAACACTGTCGACTTAATTGTTGGAAACTTCGCTGCCTTATTCCAAGACTAGGACATCCACGCCCGCCTCCTCGAATTTGGCAAGAAGAACATGCTCACTATATAAGGTCAAGTTAGCCTAAACCAAAATACCACATCGTCATCCAAAAGTGCTGGATCAGAGCCATGTTAGATTTGGAGGCAAACAAGAAGGACATCAAGACCTACCAGGGCTAGCATGGAAGGAGTATTCGAGGATAATGATAATGCAGTCGACCATATCAAATGTGATCAAGATTGAAGGACCCTTTGAAGTCTCACCCAATGGCAATGTCAAGATCGAGGAGAAAGATGGAATCAATTATGCCTCCGTTACAGTTCAGCTTCCCAATAGTGAGCGTGAGCCCTTCCTGTTCACCATCAAGCAGCTGGTAGCCTCTAGCTAAGGTGCTTTGTTGGATAGAGGGAGATTTTTTTTCCCAACTTACTTTTAAGACTAGTTGTTTAAAAAATCCGCTCTTAAAAGTTTTAAGACCTCATATTTTAAAATTTTGGCCTAAAAACAATTTTTTGAGACCGGGTGTGCAACCGATCTTACAAGTAACGAACTTTTAAGACATATTGTATCGAGACCAGTTCCAATGTTGGTCTAAGAAGAATTTTTTATCCAATGTTGGTCTAAAAAGTCTTTTTTGTAGTAGTGTCCTTTATTCAACTTTACAAACTATGCACTAAAGTTTTCTTTCATGTTCCTATAACAAAACACATGTCTCTCACTTCCAAATATAGCATATATAGCACTAATGATGGTAAGATTCCTATATGAGACTATGGTGATCTCCCTTGTGCCAATTAGATCCTTTAAATTCTAAAGAAACCAACTCTAATTATCATATGTTTCCCCACTAACTATGGCATATGTCAAGGGAAACAATTGATCATAAGCATCGTATATATTAGCTAAACCAATGTTTGGACTACTAAGATAACATCCATCTATATAAAGTATGCCTTGACACCTTTGTAAATACATACCTTTGATCTAACATCAATAAGCAATGAATACCTTTCAAAAATTTGTCACTGTTTGAGAATTCACATTGGACAACCGTGTCTAGATCAGTCTTGACTAGCGTATCACATATCCAAGGAATATCTATCAATGAATCCTCTATACAACCATGCATTTCCCTCATTGCTCTTTCTTTTCCCCTAGAGGCTTGAGTATAATTTAGACACACCCCATAATTTTTATAAATATCTCTCATAGTCTCATTTGCATTATTGTCTATCTTACTCCTCAAACTATCTATCATGATTGAATATGACAGTTTGGTTCTCTTCAAGTAAGCTACAACTAGGTTATCATGTGCATGAAGTATGTGCTCACCTTTAAATGTTCTTATAGTTAGGAATTCAATATCTTGCCATTCTCCTATTGAGTACACTCCCAAGTACTATGGACAACTACCCACCATACATTTCCCAATGATTTTTAATTATTGTTTTTGACATATTTGTATACAAACTTCTTAGCAATGATGTACTTGTACAATGTTTTCCAAAGGGTATCCTCATTGGGAAAAACTTGTCCTTCTCCAGTTATAAATCCTTCCACTTTATGGAGTTCATTTCAAGTCTTCTTGTTGGCATTATTTAGACATGACATGCCAATGAAAGTGAATCTTCATTACTCATAATGGCTGATAGTCCATCCCAATGTTCTGACAAGTTATCAAGTGTACACGAAAATGAGATGTACAATATGTTAGTAGTGATACGTTAACATCACCTTATTCAGTGGCTTATTTCTATAAGGAAATACAACTTACACATATTGCTCATCTCTTATATCATCTTTTACTGTTGTTGTGTTATCATCTTTAGTTTCTCCTTTATCTACATATGTGTGCTTGCTTTATCCATTTAAATTAATTAAATGTTTGATTGCTTCATCATCTAGTAGGTCCACAAATGTCATTGTATCAAATGTCAGTGTGAACTTCATAACAAATTCGCCACTCTTTTCCCACAATAGAGGATATCATTGTTTTGAACTCTTTACAGCTTGTGTTTTCCTTAATGGTTCTTGGTCTCACCATTCCTCTAACATATGTTATATCATCGGCTCAACTAACTACAAACAGTCCCCTATATGCTAGTTATCTCCATTATCCGCATGTACAATAAAGTTGTCATTAACAAGTTTTCCACCTATATTAACAACTATCGCTACCCTTATTAACAACACATTCTCATTTCGTACATCAGCACTCAACTTTCAACCTATCTTGATTAATTCTCACTTTTAATAAGTAAAAAGAGTACAAAATACCCAAAAACATAGAAAATATTTGAAATGCTTCCTGAACACCATTAGGCCACAACTAAAACATTTAAATATGACATACACTTGTTACAAGTTCATCACACATATTAATGACTATCGCTGCACTAATTAACAACACCATTTCCACTTTGCACACTAGGTGTTGTAGCCACAAAACTTTCACCTCATCTTCATTCCTTAGCCCTTATAATGTTGAAACAGAGCATACTAAACCCTACCCAAACACATTGAAAGCACAACCACGTCATATACATTGCATTGAACTATGACTACCTTGATAGCTTACAAATATAAATGAGAACAAAAGAGGTGATCACTTTATACCCACACACCCAGATCCAACCAATATTCAAACAAAAAAGATGACAATTTTTTCATATTTTAGGGAAAAACTCAAAATCTGTTCATATGGTCCACTGAAAACATCAATGAAATGGAATAATGATACTACTACAAGAAGCGGGAATGGCATCCCAAAAAACATTCATTTTTCAAAAAAGTGAAGTAAAAAATAAAGACATTGGATTTTTTTTAAAATTATGTGAAGGAAGTTTAAAATATTGGGCATCCTTTTAACAAAAATAGAAGCCAAAAGTATACTTTTTTCATCCTAATTAGAAAAAGGACACCAAAAGTAGGGGATTTTGACATTCCAATTTTAATAAGGACGCCAAAAGAAGGGATTTTTGGCATCCTAACTCTAAAATGGACACCAAAGGTAGAGCTTTTGGTGCCAAGAGCACTACTTTTGATGTCTCTTTTAGAATTGGGACATCAAAAGTGTTCTTTCAGTATCATCCGTTAAAAAATGGGACAACTAAAGTAATACCGCCCATATCATCAAGCAGAGAGGGCTCTTTCTCTCTCTTAATGGTCTAATGCCACAGAAGCAACAATGAATCATGGGACCTATCATGCAACGCCATGTGTCCTTGCATACTTTTCTCTCTAGGACGCTAAGACAGAGACCCCAATGTTCTAAATCAGCATTTGTCAAATACAATACAAACTATAAACACTAGCCGGAGAATAGAGTTGCCTTCTTTTTCTTGGGAAATAGATAGTATGGTAAAGTTTATAGATGCCATTATCTTCCTCTACTTGCTGGTAATAGCTCTGGCAGATCCACTTCTAGATGCTCAAACCTTCATACCTCAAACTTATTTCCTAGACCTCCTCGTCCAATTCAAAAATTGGTATGCTCGCGAGTATAGAGACTATCTTGTGATTAATAAGTCCCTTTTCTTCATCAAATTTGTTTTCTTTGAGTTTGTCTTCTAATCTCAATCATCTGCTCCAAGAATCCTAACTGTAACACCGCTTTGAGCTCCTGGTTGGAATAATCACTGGAAGATTCCACTTGACCAAACCCTTGCGCGATGGCCTCTAAAGAGACCACATGAAACGAACACTACTTGATGCGAAGTGATTTCTCTTACTTGATTCATGTCCTCGAAATAACCCATACTTCTGAAGCACAATAATAGATGGCTCAGATGGGATACACAATAAGATCATCGTTATAGAGTGATTGAATTGCCTAAGATTTGAGCTCCTCAAAAGTATTCACTATTTTGCCCTTAATTTTCTTCATCCTACTAGCATTCTTGAAAAAATATAGTGTACACTCTTTCTCTGACATTACTCAAGGGAAAACATTGGCCGGAACATGATTCTCAAGCAATGGGATTGCAAATTCCAAGCCATAGTCCTTGAAGTCAATTGTGGTTGTATCCATATTATCTCACACTTGAAGTGTGTGAAAATGACGGATGAACTTGAGAAAAGCATCGCTGAAGGTATAGAACGTAAAGGGAGGAACCTTGAGATCAGTGGCTATGTCAATCATGGTGGTGGTCAACATGTCGATGACTAAGCCGTTGAGTAGAGGCAAGTCAAGATCCAAGTTGAGTTTGGACAAAGCATCTCTAACATGTACATTGGGCTTTCGGTATTTGATGACGAAATCGATGAAGGTAGCTTAATGGAGAGATTGACGTCAGTAGCACTTACGACATCCTACTACAAAAAAGGATTGTGTGTGTGTGTGTGCGCGACACTTACATCGTCCATTGTTCCTAGGTTTTAGTACATTGTGAACATAGGCGCCCCCTATAAAGGGACATAGAAAGGGTCTTAAAACGAACATTAAAAAGGCTTTTTGTATTAGTGAGAAGATAATAGAGGTGTTAGCATCAATTCTGTACCTTCCTCTTTAAGCTTCTGTCATGATCGACACCTTCATTCTGCGTTTTTTCAGCATCAATTTTGTTCTTTGTTTTTCACATAATCCTATGTTCCTTCTCTCTATATATTCAATTTTTTTTTTTGGGGGGGGTATTTTGGACTTTTGACATTTGAAATATATTGGAAAAAAGTCCTACAAGACTTCACTGTAAATTTGAGATTTCAAGGGACCATTTTATTGTATTTTTCTTTATACAGGACCTAGGTGTAATTTTCCATAAAAAAAATGGAGTAGTTGGGTTTATTTCATAGCTTTTGATGGATAATGTAATTAATTTCCCATCCTTGTTCTATATTACCATTGGAATCATGTGAAAAGAACAATACACAGTTTTTAACCACAATTTCAATCATGATATATGTGTCACTAATATCGAATTTTAAATATGGAATTATAAGTGATAATTTTAGACTCAATCGCTCGATTTCGATATTCATGCTTCTTGTCAATATTGTTCGCTGTAAATAAACGAAAGAGAGAACTGTTAAATTTATGGTAAAACAAACAGTAAAATCTAAATTGCCTGTTGTTTCAACTGGAGCTAAAAAGTATTGTTATAAATCTATATCTTGTTTTTAAGGTGAAGATTTTAAAAAAAAATTAATAACACTTTTAATATGAATATAAAAGATAAAATTTATCATAAGTCATTAACTCAAGTTTCTTTAATTAGACTGTGATTGAATCAAATCATGAAGCGGTTTAATAGTGGTGGCCGGTTGCATAATGTTGAAGACAAAGATCCCAATAGCCAAAAAAAAAAAAAAAAAAGCGAAATCCAGTGTCATCAAAGAAAACATATCTTCTGCCCAAGAAAATTAAAAAGATTTCTCCCATCTAGTTACACAGCAGAATAATTATGTGTGAGGACAATATTGAAAATTGCATTGTTCATTCAACCTGCTGAAATAGTGGATCTTCAACCGTGATTAAATCGGGGTAACTCAATAATATTTAAAATAATACAATTTACTTAGAATAAAAAAAAGGGATTAAATTACATTCAACACCTTACTCATTATCCTAGCTTAACATCCAGTACCCTAAAATAATTTTTAGTAATATTTAGAATTCTAAAATTATTGTTAGTACATTTAGTACCCTTAGTACTATAACTTTTAGTGATATATGGTATCGTAAATTTAGAATGCTCAATACAATTGAGAAAATGTTTTAAGAGTAAAATTGCACAAAAATTATTTTATGATAATGAGTGCTATTTAAAAAATGCATTAAGGTGCTATGTACAAAAATATTCACATTTAATGATGAGATGAGAGGAGTAATGTTTAAATAAAAAGAATTCACCCATGAGTAAATGAATCATAAAATAACAATAATAATAACAAGTCATATCTCATTAGATAGAATTAGTTATATAAATTGCATGATTCTATTGTACTACATCAACAACCAAATTTTCACACACACATACACATATAGTGAACCAATGGGTCTCATTCGGTCAATAATTTCATTGAGAATTTTATTTGGTCAATTCCTCTACCCGTTTTAGAAGCCTTCATGTTATTTGATCCACCCACATCACTATCCAACTACCCATTTTGTACTTGTTCAAACTACACTTCAAATAATTTTCTATCATTTTTTTAAGATGGGCTACTCTTTAATCTTTTTAAATCTATTCTTTTCTTTTATAAGCACATATTCATTTTAATATCCTCATTTGTTACCCCAACTTTATGATATTATTCCTTTATATCCCAACATTCACTATCTAAAAACATTATCGGTCTTGTTACATATTTATATATAAAAGTTTCATTTAAACTTATTAGGTATCTTCTTGTCAATAAATCACTCCAGTAACCTATATCTACTAAAACCATGTCAATTTGTATTCTATGAGAGATGTCTCCGTTAACTTCACCATCCGTCGATATATATAATTGATATTAGAGATATGAGCTTTACCATTTGTAGAATGATTTGATCTCCTAATTTACCCTCCAAATTAATACTAACATGCAGTTTACCAAAATTACAACGCACATATATGGTCGCGCGCGCATACACACATACATACATACATACATAGACACACACACACTATCTTACTCTTATTGGGTGGATACCTTTCAACTCCTAGATTCTTCTTGATAAGTCAAGTAAATGAAATATCCATATATATAAATTATACATAATCCAATAAAAAGATAGTTATTTGACAAAAAAAATAAAAATAAAAAGATAGTTATTGTTTATATATTAGTTTTTAAAAAATAACTTTTATAACTTTTAAAGAAAGCATATGAGAAAAATTTTACCTTAACTTGGAAAAAAAAAAAAACTATCACGATATCAGAAATTACCGAACGCTAAACACAAATCTATGAGACTGCTATTTTTTACCTCAAAACAATGTCATTTTATAAAAAATAAAATCTAACTCAATTCACGAATCCATAATTTTTTATTGGACTAGTTACGACCGATTCACGAAACGACTTACCATAATAGGTTGGCCTATAATCATATGCTGTAAAAGCAAAATAAGTTTTATTAAAAGCAAGAAGTCTATATCAGTTTTTTCCCAGAAAGAAAGTGGACCCTCTCTCTCTCTCTCTCTCTCGTGCATTTAATAGATGATAGTCCTTTTCATGAGTGCGTGGGGGACAATTCTATGAAGCGACCTCAATGCTTGTTTAGCTCCTAAGCGTGCATAAATGCATTATTGAAAAGTGAGAAGATTCGGATAAATTGATTGAATGCTCACATGTTAAGTTGTACGAAAATTATCTCTTTGCATGCTCATGAATCTATCAGTTTCAGGGCCCCCCTCCTCTCTTCTCTATTTCTCTCCCACGTTGCATTTTGGTGCCGCCATCAGATTCGCCAGCTGGTTTTTGCCTTCTTTGTTAGGTTACCGTCACTCCTTCTCTGCTTCCTTGTTAATGCTTTCAAAAATGCATTACAGCTGTACCTCTTTATTACTATTTCCATCGATTCTTATATACTCCCATAAAATTGATTTTCTTAAAAGATATGGAAGAAATTAATTAAATATTCTAAAATATTTTTATTTTTTCCTTTGAATTAATTAATTTGATTAATAAATTAATGTATAATCTAATGATACATAATTATAGTATGATTAAGTAACTTATTTAGCTTCCTTAATCTCTAAAAAAAATTAATTTTCTCTTATATTTAAGACTAGAGAAAGTAACTCCCTTTACTTCTTAAAAAAAGACCTACCTGATTTTTTTTAGAAAAAATAAAACTAAATAAATTAGTTAATCATAACATATATATATATATATATGTATGTATCATTTATAATATATCAGTTTATTAAATCAGTTATACATAAAAATAATAAATATAAATAAATGTAATTTATTTAACTTTTGGCATCAGAGTTGGTATATGTTTATCCTACAAAATTTATGATTGGTTTGTTATTCAGAACCAGACACCAACATTTGGATGGACCACGTTTCGATATCTCTCATATTAGGGTTCTGCTTTAAATTGGAAAAGACGTGGGGGAGAGTTTCTATATCGATTATTTTAATTTAGATATCTCCTTTTCCCCCCTCAATTTTTGGCTTTGATGACCTAAATCCACTTTATATAGTCTCTTCAAAACTGAGTCAGGCCTGCTGGTAGGGTGGATGGATTGACGATTTGAGTTTTGTTTGGATTTAGGATGCTTTCAAAATGCCAATTGTCTTGTGCCCTAGTAGCATATGTGGGAGGCTGTGTATTTGACTACTTGTAATTTCAGTTTGTTAATGTCTGGTCCTCTATTTATTTTATTTTTTTATAAAAAAACAGAATTGTTTCAAAACTAATAAAATGATTCAAAAATCTATATCATGATATTGAGTTTTTTTCTTACTTTGAAGAAAAGTTTTTACATAAATGTTAAGGCTAACTCTCTCACAGAAGAATTGGCCTTAATTCATGACTTGTTAATGGTGGGGCTTCGGATTTGATATTTTATACTTCTTTAATATTTAATATTTAATGTAAGACTTATTTAATTAATTTGATTAGATTAAAAATGTTATATAAATTAGTTAATTATAATAAATATGGTAATTTTTTTTCCTAAAACAAATGTGTTCAATTCCCACTCTCACCCTCATAAGGGATTATCAACAAAGGTAATTTAGAACAAAAATTGATAAATATGGTAAATATGTCTTTTATATAGTGGTGATATATTAATGATTAGAGTAGTAGTATTAATTGACCGAACATATATTAAGTTAAGGGTTAAGGTGCAAAAATACACATGTGTTTCCTTCAGGAGCGCTCAGCACCATATGTTTTTTTTTTTGTGCAAAAATACACACGCCATTAGGTTTTAGGAGCAAAAATATCACTTCCGTTAGTTGACCGTTAGCTGATCGTTAGTTGACCGTTAACCATGGTGAAATTACCTTTTTGCCCTTAGTTTAAAATAATTAAAAAAGAAAAGGGTTAAGGGCAAAAGAGTAATTTCACCATGGTTAACGGTCAACTAACGGTCAACTAACGAAAGTGGTATTTTTGCTCCTAAAACCTAACGGCGTGTGTATTTTTGCACAAAAAAAAACATATGGTGCTGGGCGCTCCTAAAGGAAAAACATATGTGTATTTTTGCACCTTAACCCTTAAGTTAATGATTTCAATGGATCTATCTTTTTTTTTTAAAAAGAAAAAATTGATTTTAAACACGAATTCATTCATTTAACATTTTAAATTATAGTATCTACTTTAGCATTCATACATTTGTAAAGGAAATGTTGCATCTAATCATTATGCTTGTACATGTTTTCTCTCAATTTCTCACTTACAAAATGTATCATAATGTCGCATCTAGGGACTTCGTGTAAAATGTATAACCGTTGTTCATATACGAATTCCAACTTATGACATCAACCTTAGGACCACGTGTTAACCATATGATTGTCTTAGAAACATATTCCTCTCCCTCGACCTTTTGTTTGAACCAGTTAGCAAAAGTTTTGTTATGCTCCCTAATCAACCTTTTTTCAATCATTCGTGGATTTTCTTTCTTTACAACTTCTTTATGTGCAGCTATGCTGGCTTGAACTTCATCAACATTATTCAAGATGTATAAGTGGATTTGTGATAATTCATCAGGATCCACACTCTTTACTGAAGCCCCTCGTTTAACCCCTTCAGTATGCTAACGTTTTGGAAGCCCAATATGTCTTACTTTGGCCAAATAATTTTGATAAAATTCCATGGCCTCTTCACATACATACTTCGGAACAATTGATGCTTCTGGCTAGTATGCGTTCTTAATGTACCATTTTAGGAATTTCATAGATCTTTCAATTGGGTACATCCACCGTAAATGGACAAGGCCACACAACTTTATCTCCCTCACTAGATGAACAATTAGATGGACCATGATGTCAAAAAATGTAGGAACAAAAAGCTTCTCAAGGTGGCACAAGATAAGATATCCTTCATTCTCCAACTCATTCAATTGTTCAATCTAGAAAACTATACTGCAAATATCATTGAAGAAGAAACAAAGCCTAGTAAAAATGTGTCGAAGATCATACTCGGCTATGCTTCGAATAGCTATTGAGAGTAGTTGTGCATCAAGACATGACAATCATGAAACTTTTGGCCTACGAATTTCAAGTCCTTCATCGATACAAGCCTCTTAAAATTTGAAAAATACCGTGACGGAACTTTTGTGCCATGTAAACACTCACAAAAACTAACGTTTCTCATCCTTAGACAAAGTACGAGAAGCTGGGGGACAATAAGTTATGTTACTATGTGGCCTTGGATGTAAGTTTTCGTGTATTCCCATTTCTGGAAAATCCAATCTTGCCTTCACACCATCCTTTGTACTACCTTATATGTTGAGAAGCATGCCAACAGTACTATCACATACGTTCTTTTCCACATTCATGACATCAATATAGTGTCTCATGTCAAGGTTGCACCAATATAGAGGATCGAAGAATATTGATCTTTTTTTTCATATATTTGTTTCTTTTCTACCCTTTGCAATCTTACTGAAGATGACACTTATATTTTTCACTTTTTCATACACTTGCTCCCCAGTCAATGCCACCGGAGCATCTTCATACTCTTGGCCACCAAAAAAGGTTTTCTTTAATTGACAATATGGGTGGCCTCGTCTAAGAAATCTTCTATGTCTAAGATAAACCGTCTTTCTTCCATGTTGAAGTTGATGGTAGTGTGTGCCTTCTTCACAAACCAGACATGCTTTATGGCCTTTTATACTATGCCCTGACAAGTTCCCATATGCTAGGAAGTCGTTTATAGTACAAAATATCATGGCTCTCATTTTAAAGACCTCCTTCTTGAAAGAGTCAAAAACATCGACACCTTCTTCCCACAACTCCTTCAAGTCTTCGATCAAGGGCTGAAGGTAAACATCAATGTCGTTTTCGAGTTGTTTTGGTCTCGAAATCAACATAGACAACATGATTTACTTTCGTTTCATGCATAACATAGGAGATAAGTTGTAAATAATCAGGAGTACAGGCCAGGAACTATGTATGTTGCTAAGGCTTCCATATGGATTCATGTCATTCGTGCTAAGGGCAAGCCTAAGGCTCTTAGGTTCTTCACTGAAGGTTGGAAATAATTGATCAATTTTCTTCCATTGAGAAGAATCGGCTGGATGTCGAAGCTTTTCATAAGAAATCCCCTTATCTGCGTGCCACCTCAAATTTTTTGCATCATTTTCATTAGCAAACAACCGCTTGAACTTTGGTATGATTGGAAGATATCACAACACCTTTGCAGGCCCCTTATTTGACTTGTACCTTGGGGTTTCACATGTTAGATAATTCTTCTTCTCTTCTAACTTGTTTCTATACACTATGCAATCATTCGGGCATGCATGGATCTTTTTGTACTCCATCTCCAGTGGACAAAGTATTTTCTTAGCATTATAGTATCGGTGAGGTAACAATTATCATCCGGAAGGATTTCCTTAAAAGCCTCAAGCATTTTAGAAAAACTCTTGTCACTCTACCCATGACATGCCTTCAAGCTGACTAAATTCAATACAATATTTAACAATTGGTATTTTTTACACCTAGAGTATAGTGGGGTCTCTACATCACTGCACATATTTCCATATGTATGTGATTGATGAAAAGCCTCTTGTCCTACATTACGAATAATGTCCTCTATGCGATCATCCATATCCGTGTCATTATCATCAGAGGCCACTTCCCCATATTGAGACCTACTTGACATTTTTTCACCATGCCATACCCATACTATATAAATCTTACAAAATCCTTGACAAATTAAATGTGTGTGTATAACTTCAGGACTTAGTTGCCTCTCATTAAAACATTGTACACAAGGGCAATAAAACTTCTCACTATCATCATGGGCATTTTGTTTAGCAAATTCTATAAATTCTCTAATGCCATTCTGATATTCAACACTCGTCCGTAAAAGCATTCATCCAACTGCGATCCATAGTAGAATTCCTATAGACGGAAAGATTTAACATACATAATCCAAAAAAACACAAACTTTCATATAAAATAAGGCAACTACAAATGCATATATAAGCTAAATGTCGGTTCTATCTTATGGTCATAAATGTATCATAGTGAATCAAGAAGTAAAATAAATGCATGATGAGGAAATTAAATGCATCACATGTAGGTCTTATGGAATCACCTGTAGCATGTAAGTTCAAATGCATTTGCTGAGTCTTTCTTCTTCTGCAATGAACGTGAATGTTGCAGACAATAAGAGTAATCTAAAAACAATTGTTGGTCAGTTGGGTAGGTCCCACAAGAACATTTCATCGATTTTGTTCAACCGATGAAAAACCCAGAACGATAAGTAGGAAATTCATATAGTAATATAACCAAAACAACTCTTACAGCTTGGTCTTTAGATGTTGAGCTAAGGAACCAGAAAGTGGCTGTCGAGAGAGCAATGCAAAGCAGCGACAAAGCAATGCACAAACATTAGAGACAGAACCTGAGTAATCACTTTTGGCTCGACGAGAGAAGTTCAAAGAGGGAAATTTAATTTTTCCACATGAGTGGTGCGACAGAGACATTTATTATTTGGGATATTATTAAGACCGGTCAATTAAAAGGAATCTGGTCCTAAAGATATATTTAAATTATATTGAACTTTTTAAGACCGGAGGTTTATAAGATTGTGGTCCTAAAATTCGTTTAATTTAAATTATATTGAAATTTTTAAGACCGGAGGTTTAGAATACTGCGATCATAAAATTCATTTAATTTTAGACCGCATGTTTTATAAAACTTTGGTCCTAAAAGTCAAATACTTTTTAAAATTAAAACGAAAGATTGCAGCAGCAACTGAATGAAAATAAAGGAACAATGAAGATTGGAGAATAAGCTTTTTCCATTAATGGATAATATGGAAAAAATAAAATATAAGCTTAGTTCTTATTAATTCTTACATTAATAGGACAACATGCAAGTACAAAAGCAAAATAAGAACAACAAATTGAAAATTAACAAATAACAATATATGATGTGAATAAAAATCCTAATGCTTATTATCAGCTGATGTCTTAGAGATATTGGCTTCAGCAGCATAAATTTTGTGCCGAAGATCAGCAATTTCTTGTCTTATGCGCATCAGTATCACTTCATCATTAGAGGAAAGAGGGGGAGCGTTGGGACTAATAGGTTGGAAAATATTGTCACAAGGCTGGAGAGGGGTAGTAGGAACCTCTTCATGGTCTGAAGGTTGGAGGGGGCTGTCAACCTTTTCATCATTCAAAATAACAATGGGTCTAACGACCCAAGACTCCTCCATCAGAATAGGACGCAATCGAGAAGAACCTACGAGAGATCTAAGGTAGGCACGAGCATGAGGAGTACCCCTGTGAGGGGTTATCATGTATCTAACCATTGTTTGAGCAATTGGCACAAGAGGGGCAGAGAGGTACGTTAGTGTGGAGTTATGAGGTAATGAGGAGTTAAGAAGGACAGAGAAGAAGTGTGAGGAGTTAATAAAGGTAGGAGTTAATACGCAAAAGTTTATTAAGACCACCCTAAAACATATCCTCGGTCTTAAAAGTCTATTATTTATTTTTTCATTCAATTACTTTTAAGACCGACCAATAACATATCTCCGGTCCTAAAAGTCTATTATTTACTTTTCCATTCAATTACTTTTAGGACTGACATATAACATATCCCCGGTCCTAAAAGTCTATTATTTATATTATTCAATTACCTTTAAGACCGATCTTTTATCTTATATCTGGTCCTAAAATTCATTTAGTTTTTTCAATTCAAATTTTTGAAAGTAAGAATTTTTTCTTAAAAATAACACTTTTAAGAACGGAACTCTTACAATATCCGATATTAAATTTTCATTCTTTCCAAATGAGAGATACCAGAGTCGTATCCTTACACTATGTTCAAATGAATGATTCAGAGTCTCTTCGGCTTCCAAATAAACTTCCCAACTGGGCATCTCCTCATATTCTGATTAACTATGCGTCTCCAAACGTTTCCCGCGCTTCACATTGTTCAGAATGGCTTCTCTATTTAAACCCGTTGTTACTTTACTTTCTTCACATTCTTCTCAATCACTTCTACTACCTCCACCGTAATGGCCGCTCCACCACCACTAGGTCTGCCTAATCATCGTCCTCCTCCTCCACCTCCACCTCTACTCCTTACCCTCCTCTATTGCCTCCTAACCCCTCATTCTACCAGATGATGCAACACATTTTGGCCAGTGTTGATCATATAGACCAACGCTTGGGCCAACTATTTCAGGTCTATCATGCCATTAACAACAAATTGAACTTGATACTTGACGCCAATGACATTGAGTACAATCTTTCTGATGACAACGTCTCCGACTTCTCCGAACCCTCTTTCCCCACTGACAATGATGGGGGATTAAATATTTTTATTTATTTTTTATTTTTTATGTTTTTTTATGTATTACTGTTGCTGCCCTACAAAGCGTAGCAAAAAAAAAAGATAAATATTTTTTTTGTTTCCATCTTCAATATCTTTTTGGTTAACTTTTCGTTATCTCGATTTTGTTACAAAAAAGAAACAAACAAAACATTGTCTTCGTGTGATTGACGATAAACATTCACAAAATACAGTTAAGAACATACAAAACAAAACATCGTTTACCTTTTACGAATAAAAAAAAACACCGTGACAACTTTCCAAAGGTTGGACCATCGTTGTCGTCGGTTTTACCACACCTAAAGTTGAATAATTTAGTGTCCTTTTCATTATCTTACTTATTTTTCGACAAAAAGACGAGAAAAAGAAAAGGGACACCGGTAATGCTTTTCAACATCTGGAGAGGTAAAAATGACGACAACGAGGTTCCTAGCTTGAGCAAAATGCCAGAAACTCAAGTGTTCTTGAACCCTAAAGATTTGTCTTAAAAGTGAGTCATCATTTCTATTTAAAGGAAGATTATTAAGACCGAACATTTAACAAAAAGACAATCCTAAATATCTAGCCATATTTAATTTAGAATTATCGAAGACTTTTAGGATCGGACGTTATATAAATAAGTGATCCTAAAAGTATTGTCATATTTATAAGACTTTTAAGACTAGCGATATAACAAACATACAGTCCTAAAATCTAGGTCTTTTTTTTAGGACCGTCTCTTTAATAAATATGCATTCCTAAAAGTGTCACCATATTTAATAAGACTTTTAAGACCGGAGATATAACAAACATACAATCCTAAAATCTAGGCTTTTTTTTAAAAAAAAAATAATAAAGACCTTTAGGACCGTCTCTTTAATAAATATGCGTTCCTAAAAATGTTGCCATATTTTATCAGACTTTTAAGATCGGAGATATAACAAACATACGGTCCTAAAATCTTGGCTTATTTTTTTCCAAAAAAAAGACCTTTAGGACTGTGTACTTCAAATTTCAAGCAATATCCATCATCCAATACATTCAGAAAACCAAAATTGACACAAGCTAAGAAAATTGTTCGAAAAAATAAAAAAATTTATTATATATTGAATTATACAAATTGTACAATTGTTCATTTACGGAATGAATTTACAAATGAATATTGTACTATAATTACATGTCGCTCTACAAGTATATATTTACAAATGAATTTAGTATTGTAATTGTTATATTTATTCTAAGAGGTTAGTAAGATATTGACAAAACATACTGCGTATGTGCTCCACTTCATCATCAGAAAAGGGATTAGCAGAGGCAAACTGTTAGATATGATTAGTTTTGATGATGATTTATATATATGCCATTAGTAAGAGTAAAAAGATTGAGTAATATGTTTATCTTCTTCATTGATTAATTCTTGAATTTAATGTAGAGTCAAATATGTAAAGTGAAGAATGATAAAAAAGAAGAATCGGCAAAGAAGGAAAAGAAGAAGATCAAGGAGGACGAGGATGTAGATGAGGATAAAGAAAAGGAAGAAAAGAAGAAGAGGAGGAGAAATTGAAGAAGAAAGAACTTATTGAATGGAACATCCTCATTCCAAGCTCAGTTTAGATATATTTATGGAGTATGTTCAAGAGATGAAAGAAGAAATTGAAGAAAATGATAAGTTCAAGAAGTAGAAGAAATATTGAAGAATGTAGAAGGTGTAGAGAATGATGAGCTAAAGTTAAATGATGAAAATTGATCTAGATGGGAGATGATGGAAGATGGAAGAAGTTGATGAAGAGAATGAGAATATCAAGATCAGCTCAAGTTCATTTATGAGGGATAATGAAGAAGAAAATAAAGAAAATGATGAAGAGGAAATATTGTTCAAGATGAATGATGGAAGATGGAAGGACTTGATGAAAATATGATTATACAAGTCCCAAGATTGATTATAGAAGTGTCCATGATCAAATGGAAGTTGGAAGGGGTCAATTCAGAGTTAAAGTGAGCAAAAATCTGATTCTGGATGAGAAAACTCGAGTATAATGGTCAAAACTCGAGTTTCCTACTTTACTGGAAGTGATTTGTCTCTGGAGTTCAAGAAAACTCGAGTATGGAGGTTAATATTTGAATATGGGAGTCAATACTCAAGTATGGAACTTAATGACTCGAGTATTGGGTGTTTTCAGCTTCTCTGGCGCTTCTAGACCCGACAATACTCGAGTATCCAATTCAATGCTCGAGTATCAGTATTGGTCAGCAACTCTGTTCACCTCTGTTTCACGTTCAGCTTTGGGTGAGGTCTGGTAATTCGATGATATCTCCTAAACCAAACATCGGATTGAGGTGAAATCAAATTTGGATGAAACTAGACATATAATGAGTCATCTTGACAAAGTTTCAAGTCCAAAGAAGATTAGATGAGAGATATTTGAATTTCTAAAGTTGGATCAAATATTTATGCCACACATCAGACCAAGCTTCAATGTTTTGAGTGTAACTCACAATCTACAAATCAGAATGAGCTGAAATCAGTGGCATTTGAAAGAAAACTCATAAGGATTTCCATCAATACTTGATTCAACAAAAATGAAGTTCTGACCAGAGAGATATGCTCTTCGAAAGTTGACTGATGTTTCAGAACGTTGCAAAAACGCTAGTCAAGAACAAGGCTTCATTCAGTGGATCATAACAGATGAAATCCAACGATCTTTAAGCTAATTCTTGTTGCATTGGAAAGAAGATACAAAGAGCTATATGGGGGATAATTGGTTTGCCAAAATTGAAGCTATATCAAGTCAGAAAGCAACCAAAGTCTAAAACAACTTGAATACTCGAGTTTACGAATGAATACTCGAGTATCGCTTGAAAGTGGAAGAAATCACCAAGAGGGGGGGTGAATTGGGGATTTTAAAAATTCTTTTCAACTCTTAAAAATGAAGCTTAATAAATGGATAATAAAAGAGTAGAAAAAGAAAAGCTTAGACACACAGAATTTATACTGGTCCGGTCTCAACCTTGACCTACGTCCAGTCCCCATATACCTTCTGGGTATTTCCACTAATTCAACAGATTTTCAATTACAACAATGAAGACCAGACACAATCCTAATCACCTAGGACTTGCTCCCCCTTACACTTTGTGATTGAACAACCCAACTCACAGGTTCCACAACCTTGAGTTCTCACAAACAAATGCTTTCAAAAATTCACAAACTCTCAAAAGAGTAGATAAGGATAAACACTGAAGAACAGATTGAAAATAACAATACAGACTCAAATTTCAAAGTATAATCAAGATAGCTTCGTTGTGTATTTTGCTTTGAGTTTTCACAGCCTTTTATAGACTGAATGGATAAGCTAGCCGTTGCAATTCTTTTTCTAATGTTCAGCTGCAATTCTGGAAAAATGGCAGTAGCATATTTTGCTTTGTTCTTTGAATTCTTAGCTGGAATCTTGGAATTTAGTTGTTGTTGAACGTCTTCCAGATTTTTAGCCATTCCATGATCTTAATTCGATCGTTTGAAGTGATCTTAATGTGTTGCAACGATCTGAACTGGACATCTGGGATAAGGGAGAAGAATAAGCCCTGTTCTTGGTTCTTTAATTAATGCACTTATTCTGGATCTTGATCTCACCTTGATCTTGGCTAAACCTTATCTGAAAAACACTCAAAACTTCATCAAGGACATTAGAAACAATAATATCATATCATGAAATAATTTCAGGAAGACCCATTAAGATTTCGCATATCAATATCATTTGATTTTTCAAAATCCCCGATGCAAACTCGAGTTTGTTCTTCCAGACTCGAGTTTGGGGTTCATCCAGAAAGCATGTCCGTTGATTAGAGGTCTAAACTTGCAGTCTGTAAAAGCTAACTCGAGTTTGGCTTTTACAGAGAGAACTATCGGGCTTTGGACTTGGCATGGAATTTTGGTCCTGCTCCTAGACTCGAGTCAATTAGTGACTGACTCGAGTTTGGGTCTATGTTTGAAGAACAAGCCTAAGTTCCTAATTTTCCAGACTGGAGTTTAGGAGACAGACTGGAGTTTTGGAAAGATGGTAGAAATTTGAGTGTTTCTCTATTTGTCCTAAACTCGAGTTTACAATGACAGACTCGAGTTTATGTTTGAGCTGAAACTATTCAAATCTTTCTGTTTGGTCTAGACTGGAGTTTGTAACTCTAGACTGGAGTTTATAACTTGGCCTGGAACTCGAGTGTCTTTCTGTTTGGTCTAGACTGGAGTTTAGGAATCCAGACTCGAGTTTGGCTTGCTTGGAATTCTGAGTGCTCTCTGTATCTTCCAGACTTCAGGTTTGGTTTTGCAAACTGGAGTTTGACTTGTTGTGAAAATTTCTGATTGCTTTCTGTAACTCCTCAAACTCGAGTTTACATACCTAAACTCGAGTTTGCCTTTGACAGTGAGATTTTCATATTGCCAAAAACAAACTTCATATCAAGTTTACAATTGCTAGTTATCATCAAAACACATTGAGAACTAACATCGCTCAGACAGAGAGCAATGAACGTTAGAGGATCTTCAATACTCGAGTATGTAAGTCAATACTTGAGTATTGGACAAATAGAGACGAATATGAAGTAATGAAATAAGCTCAATACCGTGGTATCCAAGTCAATACTGCAATATTCACCTAAGCTTCAGAAAAATCACCGTTGTGAAAATCCTGAATCTGATCTAGATCATCCAGATACTTACCCAAATGATTTGTATTACTTCTTAACATCATTTATATCATTTATGGACATATTTCAGATGATCAAACGAAGGATTTCATGAAGATCAAGATGTCGAGCTGTCAAGTCAAAAGGCAGATCTAAAATAACGGCTAGTTTCCAACTGCCACATCCTCAAACGGTTTTGATCACAATGGCTAGATTTCCCAATGTTCAGATCATCTTCATCTATAATAAATCCATATTCAAAATGCTCAAAGATGATGAAGTGAGCTTGCACTGTCATAATGCCCAAATCCTGAATCTCATTCTCACTATGTTTTTCCTTTGCTCAATTACTTTACATATAGAGAGTGAAATGACTTGTAATGCACTTCAGTGTTTATCATAATCACTTCTTTGAGAGAAGAATTATTGTAAATCATATTTCTCGGTGAGATACCCAAGGTTGGATGACCTTGAGTGGGAAATTGAATGTATCCCTTGAGTTATAAGAGAGAGTCTCTGTAAGAGAAATTGTAAAGGCTGCATAAGTGCCTGGATAAACTTGTGGGGTGTAAAGGCTATTCTCTTGTGCCTGGTTGTTAAACAAGGAGATAGTGGAAATCTCAAGTGGAGCTTGAGGACTGGACGTAGGTCAAGGATTGGACCGAACCAGTATAAATCTAAGTTTGCAATCTCTTCCCTTAACTCTTTATTTCTAGCATATATGGTTGAATGATTGTAAACGTTTTTTTATAACTCTTTCCTATCTTACAAATTGATCTCACCGAATTGCAAAAAGATTTTAGAAGGGTGCAAGTTTTTATCTTCACCCAATTCACCCCCCTCTTGGGTTCAGCTGGGTTTTACACAAACCTCTATAACATCAAAGATAGAACTTGAATTAATTTGCGTGCATATTTCATATGTAACATTAAGTCAAAAACTCAATTCAGCCATAATATGTAACATCAAATACATTTACCTTTGCAGTAAGTTTAGTCCTTGGTTGCATGATAATATCATAGATGTGTTTCATGATGTACAGGCCACATAAGTTGGACCTCGTTGGTTGCTGACGGGTCTAAAAAGAACAAGAAATATATATAAGATATAGCATATATAGCTTACGGACCAACTTCACAAGGCAATGTACCAATGCCAAAATATATACTAACCTTTGGTGTGAGCCATTTAGGATCTTTGAGATCATACGAATGCTTTTTGATGACCTGGATTTGGAAGGTCCTCATGGCAAAATCATCAAAATCACAAATTTATCAATAATGTTCGCTAAAAATTCACATTAGAGATTTCAAATAAGAGAATCAAAATGACATGCTTACTCGTTGATGGTCTGCAACAATATAGCCCCTGGTTTGCTGTGAGTAGAGCATAAGAAGATCACCGTATGCGCCTCAATGCACATGATGACTGTTAGTTTTCTACAAGTTTTGATGATAACAAACAATAGTAAAATCAAGATTGAAGTTTTGTCTCAAGAAAGTAAAAACTTGCTATCTAAGGAAAAACTCGAGTATCAGATTCAAAACTCGAGTTTTGGCCTTACAGAGGAAAGCTCAATTTTAATGACCAGAGGCAATACCGCAGTTTTCTCTTGGAAACTTGAGTATTGGGCCATACAGAGAGCATCACAAGTTTTATGTCTGGACAAACTCGAGTATTAGTTTCAAAACTCGAGTTTAGGCCAAAGAGACTCTTCAGTATCTTTC
This sequence comes from Acacia confusa, assembly GCA_037074495.1. Taxonomy (NCBI): domain Eukaryota; kingdom Viridiplantae; phylum Streptophyta; class Magnoliopsida; order Fabales; family Fabaceae; genus Acacia; species Acacia confusa. The sequence goes on along the minus strand of CM073504.1, from coordinate 27,944,389 downwards.
AAAAGAAAAGAAAACTCCAGTTTGGAAAACTCTAGTTTTGAAATGTAGAAACTCTAGTTTTCTCACTTGGCTCCAAAATTCAAATGTCTTCATTTTTCAAAATTAAAACTCGAGTATGACATTAAAAACTTGAGTATCGAGCCAAGCACAGATGATCAAATTTTTAAATAAACTTATAAACTCTAGTTTGGAAAACTCCAGTACCGGAAACTCCGGTTTTGAACTGGGTAATGTTCTCTCTGAGTTTTAAATTAAAAATGCAAACTCGAGTATGAGTTTGGAAACTCGAGTATCGAGTCATACAGAGAGCATCGATGATTTCCAATGTTTTCAATACTCGGGTTTTAAAAGAAAACTTCGGTTTTGATGTTTTGGACATATTTTTGTTAAGAGTCCAAAACTCGAGTTTGGCTTGAAAACTTGAGTATTGGTCATAAATTAAACTGAAGCTCCAAAGCTCAAATCGCGATTTTCCTCTTTAGAAGAAGGAAACTCGAGTATCAACATGGAAACTTGAGTATAGACTTAAGTGCATAGTGATAAACTCGAGTATTAATACACAAACTTGAGTTTGCATCGCGATAACTGATAATTCAAATTTCTGAAATTTGAGAAAAACTTGTTGATTGATCTGAATACTTTCTAATATTAATTATCAACTTTACTAGATATGTTTAACGTGCTTGCTAGTGTATTTCAGCTAATTTACAGATTATTTGAGCTGATATAACTAAAGCAAAAAGTCATGTCAGAGTATTAAATGTAAGGCCACCTAACTTGCTATATTTTGATCTACCATGCTCTGTACGATGCAAAAAGGATAAAGAGACATTCACCTAATGAAGGGATTGACATTCTAACAGATAGAAACGTATAGAAGTCAACCTTTATCCTACAACACAAAGAATAAGCAAAAGAGTAGAGAGAGAAGAGACCAAAGTGCTTCCAACAGATGGACAACTTCACCAACGGTCATATAGATGCTTGCAACGGTTATTAATCACACTCTAAGTATAAATACAACAGTATTCAATTCCTCTCAACAACTATTGAGCCAGAAAACAAAATAGCATTCAATTTGTTCATTTACTCTTAAAGTTTTCTGTACATAGTATCTTTTGATACTATTGAGCTTCAGTGTGTAATCTTATTCACTCTTTAAGAGAGTTTATTGTTTGCACCTCTTTTATTGTAGACAATCCCAGGTCACGGGACTTGGAGATTTAAGGGCCATAGATTACAACTTGTAAGGGGGAGCAAGTTCTAGTGAGAGAATTTCTTCAGAGTTATAGAGGGTGTAATCAAGTGACATAGTGAAATACTCAGGGTGCCTGAAGACTGGACGTAGGCCATAGAGTTGGGTCAAACCAGTATAAACCTTTGTGTCTTTTTCTCCTTCATGGCACTCTATTTTACCTTGTCTTATCGCCTTAAAACAGAGCTTGTCAAAAAATTTAAAAAACCCCAATTCACCCCCTCTTGGTGATTTAGCTCCGTTTTCATTGCCAGTCGTGGCTGGAAATTCACAGAAGTAAAGTGCTCAGTGATATATTATGCAGAATTAAGTGAATTGCAACAAGAGATCGATTGTGATATGTACCTATGGTAATATGGAAACAAGTACACTTTCCTTCTCACTTCACACAACCTCGTTGATATGGACAACTGTCTTTCGTCCTTGGAGGTTGTACTTGCATATACTGGGCACAAGAATCCAAAATCATTGGTTCTGCCTTGTTGATCCAATTCTTGATGCATGAACCTACAATAATGACATCGATCAAGGAATTAGTATATATGTATATGTGTCTTAATGATGCATTTAAATTATGTACTCATAGAAGAAGATACTTACTTAAAAAACATTTGAACAATTGCTGATGTAAACTCCTGTCCAGGAAGTAGCAGGGACTTTATATCATCAGTGTCAACGAAAATCGGTTGAGGATGAGGGACCCCTACTACTTCATTGATAGGCCATGATTTTTATTTAAAATCTTTTTTGGATACCATATAGAATATTTTTTCCTTGGCACTCAATTTAGTAGTAAGTGATAGAGCTTAACGAGGGGATGGAGATTAAGGAGGGGATGGAACTGGAGGAGGGGATGAAGCATCAGGAGGAGTAGATACATGTACAAGCTTCAGTGGCCAAGAGATGAAGGTTCCCTTGACATCACTCACACGCTTCAGCTGATCAATTGGGTGAGGGAGAGGTGCATCAATGATCACCTTTTCAATTGACACTCTGACTTCATCATCAACCATTTATTTGTGGTATACAGTTGATCCCAAGTTGTCGATAGTCCCTTTAGCAACTAATTGCCTATGAGGTTCTGCCACGTACAGGTCACAAGGTTGCTCTAATTGTCCAACAATGCAGCTCCCTCTAGTGCTCTGTTGCACAGGTGCAGGTGTATGTGTCAAGGGAACACTGGTCTTTGCACGAGAGCTAAAAAGCATCTTCATTTGATTCATTTCCTCCTTCATCTCCCTCATATGGGCATCAAACATTGCTTTCAATGAGCTTCTTTGGTTGTTGCCTCCTCATTTAATTTGGCCACTGTTTGTTCCATCTCCTCCTGGGTAACCATTCTTTGTTTATGGCATTTGGATTTACCAAAGTATTCCTTTAGGCTTACTCGTCCTCTGATCCCCCTTACACGCCCCGAGTGATCCGGTTTTCTGATCGCAATAGTTAGAACATCATTCCTCCCGTTTGACACAAAAGATCCCTCTGCTTCTTTTTTTTTACGATCTTCCTGTAAGATACAAATAACGAGAAGCTTAGTAATGAAACATGTTTAGTAACTAAAAAATAACAATAACGATACTTACAATTCTTTCAACAACTAGACGAGTTTGTTCACCCATGTGAGTGTCGTCTTTTTGCTAAATATACAACCACAAATCCTCGCGACGTATTGGAGATAGCACCGAATCAACTATCGTAAAAGGATTGGATTTAGTTTCTTCTTCCAATCTCTTCCACTTGCCTGTTATCATTTCTTTTTCGGCCTTTTCATATCCGCTACGAGAAGCCTTATGTGGGCAATCATTCTTTCTCCCTATCTCTCGTGTGTGTTCCCTTCTTCTCTATAAATCAGAATTGAAAACATCTATTGATTATGAATTCCAGCCATCTCACTAACAGAAATTAGAGAACTTCCGCTTGATATGAACCTCAAACACTAGTCAAATTCACTTCATCAAGTTTCAACATTTTATTTAAGGAAGATGTAGAATTGTATAGAACTAACATACTAACTTACTAATAGCAATGTCTAACCACTACCTACTATAACAGAACTAGTTAAGAATATAATAATAGTTAACATATTAGACATATATAGAACTAAGACATGCTCCTCTGATGCAGGACAAAGGATGAAAATATATACTTCTATTCACACAGTAAACCATCTAACTAACAGGATTAGACAAACACAATAACATTCACATATCCGCACAGGTTAATAAGCAAACAAAAAAAGGCAAACAAAACTAAATATGAACTCACCAAAGCTTCAGTAGTGGTCCGCAGCTAAACAAATTGTTGCCAAGTTTGTTCATCAATAAATGTGTACTTGTCCCAAGGATTATGTGGAAGCTGAACCTCGACAAAAATATAGGTGTTGGTTAGAAAGGTCTTAAACTTCCTCCACCGATTAGCACAAATAAGACAATGTCTTGTCTTTCAACTTCTCAGAGTCAAGGACAGTGTATGTAAGCTAGATAGTGTCCCAAATAGGATACGTCCTTAGGACCCAACTTTTCCACTCATATATTAAGATGCTGACCTTGTTGCATGTCATATAGACGACAAAACTATTATATTTGTTTTTATTAGGACCGAAAGGTTCCAACCTTTTGTTAAACTGAATCTCGACCTTTGACCCAGTGTTCTGACTTACGGATACGTCCCTCATGTGAGTTCCACTTCTACCATGGCGTGTGGGTGGTTACGAGGCTCATTTTGAGATGAAGAGGGTTTGTTCGGGCTCACACCAGTAACATCAGTAACTGGCGTTGACTGAACAGGAAGAGAATGATTTTCTCCGTTAATTTTCGAGAAAGGAAGAGAGGTTGAGAGTAGTGGTGCGAAAGAGGAATGCCTGAGAAAGTAAGAGCGTAACAGAGGATGGTGGTGGTTGGCGAGGAAGAGACATAATGCAACAGGAAGATGGGTTTCACAACAAGAACAGGGGTTTTAGAGTTTAGACAGAAAGACATAAGTCGTAAGTAAGGTTTCGCGCGAAGAAGTATATGTTTCCAGTTTTAAGACCGGAGTAACTTAAACGACGGTCTTAAAGGTTAACATTTAAGACTGTCTATTATTTATATCTGTTCTTAAAAGTAATAAACTATTAGTTTAAATTTTTTTCATTATTTAGTACCAGGTAGAAGTTACATCCGCTTTTAAAAATATTACCTTTAAGAGGGTCATTTATATATATCCGGTCTTAAAAGTTTTATACGATTATATTTAAATATTTCCTTATTATTTTGGACCGCAGAAAAAATAAGTAGGGGATGTATGAGATTTCTCTATAATGTAATTCATATTTCAATTTTTTTCATAACAGTTTTAAGAGCGGTTTTTTTTAAGCGGCCTGGATAATATATTTAAGACCTATAAAAAAACTGATACGGTCCAAAAAGTTTTTTATATTTACAAAATTGCCACCAGTCATATTTTTAAGATTGGGGCGTTGATACTCCACTATAAATGAGGTGGTCTTAAAAATTAATACGTTCCAAGAAGTTCTTTATATTTATAAAATTGTCATCAGTCATATCTTTAAGATCGGGCCATCAATACTCCGCTGTAAATAAGGCGGTCTTACAATACTTTTTTGCACTAGTGGTCTATCCCATATCTAATAAAATATTTTTAGTATTACAACAAACCTTTAAGATAATTCAAATTTTATATTTAAATTTAACAATTATAATGAAAATAATAAGATTGTTATTCAGATTTGGTAAAGTTAAGGATAGGAAGATATGATTTTTTCTTAACTTCCGTGAGATAGGCCAAATGCATAGTTACAGAAAGAAAAATTAACTAAGATATGTTCGGAGATGTTGTTATGAGTAACAACAACAACAGTAATAAATCTCATCATGTACGAGATAGTAAATATCAGTAAAACCATTAGTAGTATATCCGAAATTAACTAGTAGATATTAATAAATCTCATTATAAGAGTAGTTATCTTATAGAATTATCTAGAAGGCTTATTTTAGTTTTAAAATCCTTTTCCAATAATAGTAATAATAAAATTCTATTTAAATTTTAAAGATCTCAACATCAATCAATGACCACATCTTCAATATCAGTCGCTCCTCAAAACTCTCTCATTCTCCCGGCGCACTATTCCTTCCTTCTTTCTATTATAACCTCAGATTCTCTCAATTTTGACCACCCATAGCCACATTGTGTTATGCATTTGTCATTGGTAAGGTAATCTTCACCCCTTTCCTTAGTTTACATTTTTAAGTATAATATTAATAACGTTTTTCTTATCACAAACTGATTGCCCGTAGCTTTATTCTTGGCCTCATGATCCTTTACACCCAATCAATTTAATTGAAAGCCACGTCATAAGCATATTTTTTTATTTTTTATTTTTTAAAAAAACTAAGCTGCAAAGTAGATTCTATATTAGACCTTAGGATTTTACTGTACTATAAGAAGCATAGGAGGGGGCGAGAAAAGTTTGGTTAATTTAATTTCTCAATTATGCTTATAAAAAAGATATTATATATAGGTGACTCTTAAAACAATCTAGCTAGTTTTGAATTATAAAATGGTTAAAAAGGGATCTCTACTATTGGTACTCTAAAGTGAGTGTATAAGTAGCAAAGTGACAATTTTGCTCCCACCTCTCTTGATTTTCTTTTGTCTCAAGTGTTTTTATTTTTACCCAGCCATATGGGAAGCAAATCCAAAATTTTGCTTATACTATGTTGCTTTTATATTAAATAATTTAGTTTTCACTCGGGTGTTTGATTGAATTAGGTCTTGAAACTCTATCATAATTAGTTTTGAGTTTGGGAATATCATAATTTCCATATCTTTATTTACCACTTCCTTCTTTGACCAAAAAAAAATTACCACTTTCTTGATGATACTTTATTATTCCTCTTTCTAAAATAATCTCAACGGTCATATTTTCTTTTCTACGTAATTAAATCATTTTTTCCTTTTCCCTTTTAAACAAAATATATACTTGTACTTTGTTTTGGAAATTCCTCTCTTTTTAACTCAGTTGCACCTCTCCTTCAATTTTTATCCTACTATTATGTGTATATACATACTATTAGGTGAGATGGTTATTCCCCACCACTCTATACAAAAGAATATACGGTGTATGTTATATATATATATATATATATATATATATATATATATATATATATAGGGATTAATGTTTCTACTTTTGCTGCAGAAAACTTTTTTTCTGTCGCACGCACTTTACATAAAAGTGAGTGAGTCTCATTAATATTTTCTCTTTCTTATGTTTACCCACTTACTTTTATGTGAGTGTGATAGAAAAAAAAAAAAAAAAGATTTCTACAGCAAAAGCAGAAATATATGTGTGTGTGTGTGTTTGTGTAATATAGTAGGTGGGATAGTTATTCTCCACCAAAGGATATGAGACGCTAGATGAAATTATAGTCATAATTAAATATGTTTTCGAACCATTAGCTAGACTTGTGATTACCAACATTTTTTCTTCTTTCTTGTTTTCTTTTTCCACAATTAATATTGTTCCTTCTTGAAAATATGTTTTCGAAAAACTCTTGTGCGCTTTTGCTTCCCTTCCGTGCTCTTTGTCATTTATAACCTCACTAAGTCTGTGGTAGACTCATTCCTCTCATCATTGTTTTTCCCTTCCAGGTGATGAAGCTCGTATAATTGGTTATCGATGCATCATGTGGGGTCCCATGACCTTATGACTACTATGGTAGTGTTGGAGTCTTATAGTTGCTAAGATTTTGCTTGAGAGTTTGTATGGTTTGTTTAGGCTTGTTAGGCTAAATGGAATTATTTGGTTTAGCCTAGTGACTGGTCACGACTTGGATTTTGGGTCGTGACAAAGTGGTATCAAAGGCTGGTTGCAGTTCGGTCATAATAGTCATTGGATGATCAGTTGTTAGAATCTTGTTTGTATCTTTATCCCCGGCCAGCACAAATTACATGTTGGAAGCTTCAACCCAAAATCCATGTTACACAATCTTGCTTCGTAGTTCGTATTAGATAGTTGGGTTTGTTTAAAATTTGTTCCTCTAAGTGAAATTTTGACTAGTGTTTATTTCACTTTAATGATCTCAAAAAGGAACATAAACAGAAAAGAAAATGTGTCAAAGGTTCGAATCTGCTAGGTGTTTTTTAATCCATTGTGGTGATGAAATACTTATATTGACTATTTGTAAACTAGTGTTTACAAGATTGAATTGCTATTTATAACCTTTTTATCAAAAGGAAATAAAAGGGTATGAGTAGTATGGCATCTTGATTATATTAGCATGTTTAACTTGGTACCACTTTGATAAGGGAATCACGCGTTGTGAGCTTCAAAATGGGCTTTTGGAACTTCTTACTTTTGGAACATGTTTGGTAAAGATTTATCTCAATTGGGCTTCTAACTAAAATGTAACTTGTCCCAGAAAGCTGATTTTCATAACTTTTGCGGTAAAAAAGCTACTTGAGCATTTGTCGCACTAACAGTTGTGAGCATTTAACCATTAATCAGCTGACCAAATATTTCGCCTTGTATGAGCTTGTTCGACCCTTGTCCAACCATTTATCCCACCTTGTTTGAGTTTCTTCTCCTTGTTCCAAAGATTTCTTTTCATATTCGCCTGTGCGATATTCGCTAAGGCCTATGCTATACTCCATTGTCCGATGTAAGTCCATATTCAACCACCTTTTCAAGTTGGTGTGAGAATTCAATCTCAAAAAGTTATGAGTTATGTTCTCTACTCCATCACAGCTTTGCCTGTGTTCGGATTCAGCTCGTCGTTGTTGGTGATTCCAAACGCACCACCTCTGTCTTGTCTCGGTGTTTTCAGCCTATGTTGCACGGACACCGACACGAGACACGAGATACGACACGACTCGACTCTTCGACACGTTAATTCTAAAAAAATCTAACTTTCGACACGTTAGGACACGTTTTAATATTAAATATATATTATAATTTACATTCCAGTTCAATATATATTTCGTGAAATCCTGGTTTCCAATGATTCGGCCTTATTATAAAAGTCGTGTCTCCTTTTTTAAAAAAAATACAAAAGGAAAATTCATTATCAATTCAATAATATTTAAAACCATACATATTTTTTAAAAAAATATGAGTGTCAAGGAGTGTCAGATGGTGTCGGAGTGTCAGAGTGTCCGACACGTATATTTTAAAAAAATAGGAGTGTCCGTGCTTCATAGTTTTCAGCTCTTGATTTCCAGTGTCTCGGCATTGTTGGAGGTCAGATTGCAAGCTGTGATGTTTTGGGCGTTCGATTTCATTGGTTTCTATTGTTTGCTGTGAAAGTAAGCGAAGAAAAACTAGCAAAGCAAAAGCTGTATGTGAGTTCTAGTGAGGATGAGGAAGAAGAAAGGGCTTCATCAGCCTTACACATAAGAGCAGATTTTGGAGCTTGCTTGGAAACTTGAGAAATATGGTCTCGGGTCAAATTAACAAATTTCCAAATAGTTGGGTTCAGGATTTTTTCTATTAAACCTTGGACTTTTTTTTCCCATTAAACCTTACTATTATATACCACTTGTTGCTTATTTATAAGTAACTTAAATCACACAAGGTCGCACAATTTGTGCAACAAATGATCATACATAATTTTATTATGAGAAATTCTCAAACAAATATAGTCTTGCATGTTGAGAATGAAATGCTATAAACAAATGCATAAATCACTTGAAATTTTAGTAAGAAGTGATTAATTATCCATTGATTTAATGGACTATGATATAATCGGAGATGTCATAGATATTTTTTATTTCCATGTTAGGATTATTACACCAAAGTAGTGGGATTCAAATTACTGTATTTATAGTATTGGAGTGGGCCCTTTTTATATAGGAAAAAAAAATCAGCCTCAATAAGGAAAGACAAAACACAGAGAGAGATTACAAGAATTATATCCAACCATAGACTAGGGCTCATGGACAATAAAAGTGGCTAAAAAATTTTATTCACGCGTGAGTGCCTAGGATGCTTCTGTAAATGTTTTTGTGGGCTAATTATTGGAAGCATGGGACAATAAATTTATGAGAAAGAAAAAGGATAACAACAACAATTGTATAAGACATAACTCGAATAAGACTTAGGGGATTAGGTTACCATTACAAGATCATTTTGATAAGAGGAATTAAGCAAATGTTTCATAGTTGAATAATGTAGAGAAAGAGTCTTGATATTGAAAGTATGGATGATGCTTTGTGGATCCTTAATCTAATGAAAGAGAATGTCATCCGTTCCAATTTTTGCTACAGTTTGTTTAGTCCCCACAGGATTTAGCACTGATACCTTAATGTCTTGGGAGTTTACAACATTAGGTTAGTGCATTGTGTTCATGAATCTATTTGTAGCGTACAATGAATTAATTTAGAACATCTTACTTTTGGCAGAGTGTAGTTGTTGTGCAATTTAATATGTTTAATATGGTGTAAAGTTTGGATGTTATTGGTTTCTTGATTTTTCTCACGTTGATTTCTAGAACTCCGCTTCAATATAATATATAAACAAAAAGGGAATGAATAAATAAATATATACATTATCACTGATATGTAATTTGACCAATATCAATATTTGCAATGTTCCTTAACTCCTTGAAAAGGAATTGGAAGCATGATATTATTATGGTATCATTAGTTGAGAATTGGGTAGAGGGTTCAAATATGGGACTTATTATGGTTCGGTACGCAATTCTTAGCTATTTCTCAATACTACAAATGTCTCAGTAGCTTCTACAAATATGATAGATTAATTAACACCTTAAGCTGTTTTTTTTTTTTTTTTTTTATCAGTTTGTAATTTTGGTCATAGTTATTTTTTTATATATAAATTTTGGTCATAGTTGAGGACGATGAACGTGCATAAACTTCTTCTAAGAATTTCAAACCTTTGACAGAACACCAGATCTATTCTAAGTGCCCCAACTGCAAGGATCAGCCTGCCGAAAAAAGAATCCTTCTTAGGATACCTAGATTTCAATGATAGGGTTAGCTTGGATTTAGCTAGGAAAGGTTTAGGGGATGGAAACTGGCTTTAATCTAGGCGACCTTCTCGCTCTTTTCCACCATTCTCATCGTCACCTCACTTCTCACCACCGTTTTCTGTCACCACTGTCTTCTTCTATTCTTCCATTAAAATCTATCTTTTCCCCTTCATTCTTACTACAAATGTCTCAGTAACTTCTACAAATTCGATAGATTAATTGACACCTTAAGCTGTTCTTTTTATCAGTTTGTGATTTTGGTCACAGTTGAGGACGATGAGCGCGCATAAACAGTGAAGATAGAAGAAGACCGGCGAAAGTGGTTGGTGTGCGATAGTGAGAGAGAGAGAGAGTGAGGGAGGAGATCGACGGATTAGCTGCGGTGGTCTCTCGTCTGACTCATTCTTCGCAGTGCCTCCGTTCTGGTCTCGCAAGCTCTCACGGCGCTGCTCTGTTCCTCTGGTTCAGACCTGAATCACGGTGCCCTTATGGTTGAGAGGACCGCCAGCGGTGGTGAGGAAGGAAGTCCTCAACCGTGGTGGTGGCTCTCCGTCTCTTTCCCTCTCCTCTCAAGCCCCCTCAGTCGAAGAAGTTCTCTCCGGTTATTGAAGCTTGCGGCCTCCAACTGTGTATCGGGTCTCTTATTTTCTCTCAGGAAGAAACAAACCATTCTGACCTAAAGCAATCTGCAATTTGGTCCAAACGCAGGTTTTGACCAATTATCTATCTATAAACTTTAAGAGTTTGTGTAGGGACCACCCTGCAACTAGTTCAAACTTTTGTAAGGCACAGTTGTGATATTTTAAATATCTGGGCAATTTTCTGTAATGTTTTCTGATCCCTTTTCTTCGTTGATATGCAATTTTCAGAAATTTCAGGTCTGTTCTGTAATTATTTCCAGTTTTAAATTTACTTCTTAAATACTTGCAATACAAAATTAAACATGACATCATATAAAAAATCTAAAAAATTATTTGTATAAATAATTAATAAATTATAACCATTTTATTTCTAATTATAATTAATTTGATACAAATTTCCTTAATTTAAATTAATGTTTGATCGCGCAATAATTTCTTATAAAATGCATTGAAAATTCCAACTTAATCATGAAAAAACCTAAAAAAATATGGTTCAATAAAAATAAAATAATAAAATATTTTTAAAACTGCAACATTTCAGAAGAATTAGTGGGTCACATAAATTGGGCCATGGGCCAAGGCTTAGCCCATCCCTTAATAAAAGGAGGACGCACAAGGATTTTGTAGGCCCTAAAAACACTTCGATTGCGTTAATCCCCAAATAGCTCATTAAGGGTCTGTTTGTATTTTTTTTATGGCATTAATTGAAAAAAGGCTTAAAATTAAACCCGAGCATCATTGACATCATAAATATCATGCATTGTCTCTTCTTCTCGTTACTCCTCCTATCCAAACACGAGGAGGGATAATAGTCTCTACCCACTTTTACCCCCTCTATTTTCTCCTCCTTAAGTTTTCTTCCCATCCAAACATATAATAAGTGATACAAACTAATCGTACATTTTATTCTCTCCCAGGTAAAGAAATATATATTTGAATTTTGGCCAACCTTAAGGAACTGAAAAGTTGGGATAAGATACGAGTATAAGAAATTATTGGAATAAAATATTGAATCAAAATATTGAAAGAGGAATCAAAGAATTGAATTTGACGGCAGACATGCTTACTCACATCAGTAGAAAAGTTAGATTGAGAAATCTATCCCTAAGCCAAACCTTAAATTCCATAAAAGTAGGGGGAACCCTGATGTTAAGCCATCCATACCATAACCTTCGAGCTAATGAACAAGCCACGAAAAGATGATTAAGAGACTCTTCCTCATAACAACCAAACAAACAAAATATTCTAGTTGGAAGATGATGTTGAGTGAGAATATCATTGGACAGCAAAGCACTATGAAGTAGCTCCCAAATGAAAAGGAGTTGTTTGTTTGTAGGATAAGCGAAGCCTCCACAAGATCTTCCACAACTGATAGTCAAGAATGCCATTGGGTGTTGCATCTACCATTAAATGCGGTGGGGTTATACGGGATAGTTGTGGAGTATGGATGGTGGGGTTCACAAAACAGCTGGGTATGTGTAGCGCAGAGACCACAGAGGAATGGGCGATGTCAGAAGGTTTATGCCTGGCTTGGGATTTGGGTTATAAAAAGCTTGTGCTTGAATCGGATGCACTACTATTGGTCCAACGGTTGACAATTGATTCTAATCAGAATGAGAGTCTTCTTGTAGGAAAGATTAGAAACTTTCTGGCCATGGATTGGCTGGTGGTGATCAAACATGTCTCACGACAGCATGATAGAATTGCCGATGCTCTTGCTAAATGGGGCTTATCAAAAGTCTGGGCTGCTGGGTGATTGTCCTTTGACACTGAGGAATTGGGTAGACCAAGAATCTGTGGGAATGCTTTCCCATGTTTGTTAATTTCCTTTTAATGTATCCTGGCTTTTAGCCATCTTCTTTATATCAAAAAAAAAAAACTGAGATACCCCATTTTTATAGTATAAGTACCAAATGATGTACTAGTCCACATGAGTTTGTCTGGGGAGTTTAAAATGGAAACATGTGTGTCAAGGATAGCCTGGGCTATGTGGGTGAATACAAGTAGCAAGCCAATTGAGAATTCCAACAGAATTTCAAGAGAAATGAACATGTCATAATATATTAGCCACTTGTCCAATATTGAACAAGGAAGCTTGATCCAGCTACATGGGCCACCAGAGGTGGTGATCAATTGGAATCAAGGCTCTATTTCCAACCTTCCATTTTAGCTTCCCCACAATGATATTTTCATTCTTAAATAACACTTTCCATACTCAAGAGGAGTTGTATGTTTTTTTTTTTTTAATGATTGATGGTTCTGAGAGATCTATGTATTTAACTTTCAGAGTGGATGATTCTCCAAACCTAGTTAGCTAATAAAGCTTGATTAACTACCCTAGTGGGTCTCAAACCCAATCCTTGTATTTCAACAGGCCTAAACAACGCATCTCTTCTTAAAAGGTGCATTTTCCTCTTAGAATTTGTAGATCCCAAAAAGAAATTAGCACAATTAGCATCAATACGATCGCACACATATTGAGGTAATTGGATGCATGAAAAAATATGAATGTTCAATGATGATGAGACAAATTTAATTAGTGTCAACCGAGAGGCTTATAATAACAGCTTTGATTGCCATGCATTTCTTCTGGAAGTCACAGAATCAATCACTTGCTGATGTATAATACTTTTACTTCGACTAAAGATCAACCCAGGTTCCCAAATATTCGCCAAGTCTTGAAGAGAAGTGGAAGCCCAAGAGTTTTGACTATCTAATTACCTTTTCACAATAAGGAATATTAGGGCTAAAGATTAGGAATGATTTTGATTCATTGCTGATTTGCCCATATCATAAGCTATACATGCCTAACACCAACTTAACAGGACAAAAAATTTTAACTGTACTCTCAAAAAAAGAACAGAGAATCATCTGTATATAGCATATGTATGATTGGTTGAGCTCTCTAAAAGATCTTAATCCCTTTCCACTGTTCAGACAACTGAAGTTTATGAATCGTGCAAGATAGAACATTAGCAGAAAGTATATATAGGTATGGAGAGAGGGGATTACCTTGGTGAATGCCTCTATTAGAAATAACAACTGGAGTAAGTTGACCATTAAAAAGAACTTGATAGGAGACTGCAAAAAGGCATTGCATTATCAAATTGATCCATTTACTTGGGGTTCATCTGGGTCATAGTAGCAGCAATGAAATTCCAAGATAATTTGTCAAAGGCTTTAGAAAAATATACTTTCAAGGCTACTATTTTTGTCCGTCCTTCTCTAGCATTATGAATTTGGAACATGAGATCAGCCGCAAATGGTATATTATCTGAATCAACCTGCCTTTTAGATAAGCACATTGATTTGGTGCAATCAGTTTGTCCAGAACCTTTTTAAGCCTTTTGCCAAGGACCTTTGAAATTATCTTATCGGCCACATTGCATAAACTAATAGGCCTAAAGTCTTTGAAAGATTGAGGCTCATCAGTCTTGGGAATACGGATAATCATGGCCTTGTTAATACTCTGAAGAAGATTTTCAGAATGCCAAAAACGCAAAACCATGTTTTAGACATCATCTTTAATGGTCTCCCAGTATTGTTGATAAAAACGGGCATCAAATCCATCTTGTCCCAGCGCACTATCCTTTGGACGACCAAAACCTGCATCACGAACTTTAATAATAGATATTGGTCTCATTACAGATGAATGATCAGCTTCATTAATGCTTGGTAAGGGGACATGCCACAAGAATGTCCTCAAAGAGAGTTTGATGGTGATCTTGATAAAGCCCTTGAAAATATGAAAGTGCCATTTCAGAAAGCTCAACTGAATTCGAAGTCCATTCACCCTCTAATGTCTGCAAACCGTGAGTGTAATTAGATGCAACTCTCTTGTTGATAAGGGCATGAAAATATGTTATATTCCTTTCCCCTTCAACACTCCATTTGAGCTTGGCTCGTTGAGACCAATATGATGCCGCACAATCATATGAAAACTCCACTTCATGCTTAGAGTTTAAGAATTCTGAAATTTTAGAATCAGTAGGGTGCTGAATTAAGTCCATTTTCAAGGAAATGTCCTGTAGCTTTCGCTCAGCTCGAGAGATTCTGTAAGGTTACCAAGGTTCATTTTTCTCCAGCTAATCAGAGAGAGTCATACACAGCTTATTATGAACTAAAAAAGTAGGAGAACCCTGAGATTGTTGCTTCCATCAATCTTGAACAATTTCAGAACATTATTTGTACTTGAGCCAATAATTCTCAAATCTGCACAGCTTTTTCTTCAAGACAATACATTCAATAGAAAGCAAAATAGGTGAAGAATGATCGGAGGCAGCCAATGGAAGAGTGTTGACAAAATATGAAGGAAAAGTATGAAGCCATTCCAAATTACAGAAAGCCATGCCAAGTTTTTCCATAACATTATCAGATACAGATCTGTTGTTTGTCCAGGTGAAAGTTAGTCCTTGTAGTGTAATCAGGATAAGATGAGCTTCATTCTAGCATTCCAAGAAGTCATTCATGGTGGGAGAGGATCGCTTCTTCCCAGACTTATCATCCCAATTAAGAATTTGATTAAAATACCAATCAATAGCCAAGGAAGGTCAATAGATTTGCTCATACTTTTAATCCACTACCACAACTCATATCTTAGATTGGACTGAGGAGGGCCATAAATGAAAGAGAAATAATATGCAGCAGAATTTTCATCACTAGATATAAAGCAGTGGCAAAAATAGGGGGATTAATCTAAAATATCCACCTTAAAAGCACCCCTCCTAGCTGCAAGAGTAACACCCCCACGATTAACAGCATCAGTACCAGAGAAAGATTTGAAGTCTAACTTGATAAGGGTATTACAAGTAGCAGCAAAAGAGATTTTGGTTTCCAATTAGTAGACAAAGTCAGGCCTGTGTTTAGCAACTAGCTGCTTGCAACGTTGAACTGTTGTGGTTTTCCGAAACCCACGACAGTTCCAGCTTAATATTTTCATGGAGCCAATGGAAGCTATAGATGGGCCGCTTCCCTAGCCATTTTGACAGAATCATGAGTTTCAAAAAAGTCCTGGTTGCTAGGAAATGAAAGGCTAAGAGATTCCAATGCACTTTGAACCAAGTGGAAAGATGATAGACACATCTTCTTAGAGGGAGGAAAAATATCAACAACATTCTCAAAAGAAGTTCTCTTTCTCCTGCCCATCATAATTTCTGTTTGTCTAAGTTTCTAGACCTTAAAGAGAAACAAAGATACCACTTGAGAATGATCCTTCCTTATTCTTTCAGTAGTAGAATGGGCTCCTCCAAATCAGGATTGTCAAGAGAACGATAAAAAGAATCCCGCGATCGTTTCTTTGAAGTCTGTATATTCTGGTCTAGACTTCCTTATTCTGAAATTCCTGCTTCAAATGTTGAGGATAAGTACGACTTTCATTGAGTAAAGGTCCATGAGGAACAACTTCAGCAAAATTCAATGTCCTGTTACTTTCTTTCATCAGCCATTTGAGATAGTGTTGCAAAGATTGTATGAATCTCAATGGGAGGCCTTGCAACTTTTGAATAATTAGCATTAAGAGGACAAGCTTTAACCCTTCTGAAATTTAGGATAGTAGAAGTTGATGCTTCATCATATTTGCGCTTTGTAATTTTGCCTGATAGAGACTTACTTAGGATGGATTGCTTCCCTTTGTCAGTGTCATAAGTATGTTTAGCCATAGGACAGCTATCAGAAGTAGTTTGAAACGTAGCCTTTGTAAAGGTCTGACCATTCAGATCAAATGATGTTTTCCGCTTGTGTATGTACCTTTCAATCATACCCTTGTGATGTGATGAACCATGGCTTCTAACAACCTCTTCAACCAATATCTTTTGAGGGTGACAATGTGCAAAATTTGAATACCCGACTGATAGCGATCCAAATCGCTATTCTAGGAAAAATAAGTATATTAGAAATTAAGTATTTTATTTAATCTGTTTTGATTATCTTTTATCGAGTCTGTTTTAGTTATCTTTTATTATTTTGGGAATAGATAGATAGATCTATCTATCTATTAGGATTTAGATTATTTATATCTATTTGAATTAGATAGATTTATCTGTTAGGATCTATTAATTATCTTAGGAAATAAATATCTATCACAACTAGATAGATTTAGTTGTTAGGATTTAGATTTATTGATTATCTATTTGAATTTTATATTAGAGTCACTCTCTGTAAACCTAGTCCTATTTATTGGCTTCCAAGCCTATCAATAAAATCATCAAAGAATTTAAGAGAGCAATTCATCGGAGTATTCTCCTGGGTTTAAGTAGTTAATTAAGTTGTAGATTCTGACTTAATTAGTTATTAAAGAAATTGGTTGTTCTTATTGAATTGGCAAAGCCTACGCCTCTTCCCTAAGATAAGAGTACACTAAATCGGTTACCTGAGCTGATTCCTAACACCGACATTCTAGCAGAATAAATGTAGAAGCCAGCCGAAAAAAAAATTCATATTTGACGCTCACTGATCTAGAGCCCATAACAGAAAAGGAGTGTTGGGACTGAAAATTGGAAGCATCCATGCAGTTCCTGGCAGTATGTCCAATATTCATGCAAGAATAACACAATCTTTCTACTTGTTCCAGAACAAGTGACATCTTCACATTCAAACCAGCAAGTAGTTGAAAACGATTAAGATTCATAGCTTTGAGACCGAATTTGGAGACAAGAACTTGAAAACGTAAGCCACAACAGTTTAAATGGCTCTTAGCATCATATATAATGAAAGTTCCCAACTACTCACTAAGATACCATGTTGTCTCTATATTATAAAACTATATAGGCAAGCCATGAATTTAAATTCAGATTTAAAAATGATGAGCATAGAGATCAGGCAAAGTGACATTCAGCTTCCATGAAGTTAGAGTAATGAAGAAACCTTGCAACATCCATGAACCCTGTGACAACATATAATGTAAATCTTGCTCACATTGAAAATAAAGTAAAAACGAGTTGTTGAACCACCAATATCAACCCTTACAGCCATGGTTATGAAAATCGCGATTTACCACGTAAGATCGCACTAAATCATGATATTTAGCCACCAAACGATCCAGCTGGTCACAAAAAACGCAAACTGAACCAAAACGCTAGGATCAACGTTTAAAACATAGAAATCGCTGGTATCATGATCCTATTGCGCTTTTTGAATCAGAAAAAAAAGCCCAAATACAGTCAAGGCCATGACCCAAAAATAAAATTGAAGAGAAAGTTAAAAACAATTTCAGAAATCAAAACCCTAACAAATTTATGAGCCCTATTTTTGCTTTCAGAAATCAAAACAGGTTGCTGTTGTGATTTCAACTCTTTTTCTGCCTCACTCCAGAAGCACCGCCGCTGCCGAAGACGATTCTAGATCACAAGCCGTTCCCGTACCTCCGCCGCTCAAGGAAGACGAACTTCCACAGTTCCACTCTCTGGTAACTGATAAGAACTAAAAATAAATAAACTTCTTTAAACATTCTTGTCATGAGTCGGCTTTTCCTGGGAATGGTGGTCTTGGTAAACACTAAACAGTATATAAAAATGGGGATTGAAAGTTGTAGAAGAAGAAGAACTAAAGAAAGGCCAGCTCAGGCTCAGGTTTCGTGAGACGTGAATGCATCGGAATTGTCAATGAAAAGGCTTTGCAATTCTGAGTTTTTGACAAATTTCTATGCCACTCATTTTTGTTTAAATATATTACATGTGTACGTGTGGGTCCCCTTCGTTCTCTGAATTCTTCTGGCTTACCTTATCAAAAAGCACTGTGCTATTCAATATTTCAATTAATTGATTGACTAGGCAGTAGTAGGCGACTTCATTGCTTTTTGTTTTATTTTATTTTTTGTTTTTTTGCTTTGTAGTAGGAAATTGGAAATAGGAAATTGCTTGGTAGTTGATTGACTAGGCATAGACGCATAGTACTTGTTTGGAGTTGATAGGAGTAGGAAATTAGGAATATGTTCTTTTTGTTTTTTGTTTTACTTTTTTAACTTTTGCTCAATTGCTTGGTAGTTGATATGGATATTTTATTTAGTTTATTTTCCGTAGCTGGTAGGTGCTTGGTACCTGCCTGGTCAGAATATTAAAATGTATAATATGAATTAGATACCCTATTTTTTGCAACACATGTAATGTGTGATTCATCAATTTATTTTATTTGTTCTAGCACATGAACATTGATTGCTTGGTAGCTGGTTAAAATATTATAATTTATTTTTATTTCAATTGTAGTTTTTGTTTGTTGTATTGAAACTTGGGGACTTCTAAAGTTGTGGGTCACTAGTTGGTATATAAAATATTGATTTTGTTGTTTATTAGGTATGGCTTCAAATGATGCTATTGGTAATAGCAATGTTCAAGCTGCTCCGGCCTCTAGCTTAAGAGCTCAATTACACAAAAATGCTCATGGGAATAGATCAGATATTGGATGGAAACATGGCTTTCCAATTGAAGGAGATGTAAGAAAAGTAAAATGCAAATATTGTGAGAAAGTAGTGACATGAGGTATTTACCAATTGAAGCATCATTTGGCAGGGACACAAAAAGATGTGGGAGCATGTAGAGCGGTGCCAGAAGAAGTAAAGAAAGAAATGTTGAATATTGTAGCGGGATTGCAAGTGAAATTAATGAAAAATAGTAGGACTCTCACACAACTAGAAGAAGAAGAGACTGGTTGTGAAATTGAAAAAAGAAAACAAGATGAAGGCGGTGGTGGATCTAATATTTTCAAGAAAAGCAAAGCAACTACTCAGACAACTATCAACACCATACTTAAGAAGAATGTGAGAGAGGAGGCATGTTTTGACATATGTTCTTTTATTTATAGGAATGTCATTCCTTTCAATGTGTTAAATTGTGATGAATTCAATAAGATGTGTGAATCTATTTCAAGACATGGATTAGGTTTCAAGCCACCATCATATCATGAGTGTAGAGTAAAATATTTGAAGCAACATTATGATAAGACAATGGCAACTATTGAAGAACACAGGGCTGAATGGAAGAAAATAGGATGCACAGTAATGACTGATGGATGGACAGATAAAAGAAGGAGAACAATAATAAATTTCTGCGTGAATAGTTCTATGGGAACTGTGTTCCTTAAGTCCATTGATGCATCTCACATCACCAAAATAGCTGACAAAATTTTTAAGATGATTGATGAAGTAGTTGAGGAGGAGGTTGGTGAAGAAAATGTTGTCCAAGTTGTGACTGACAATGCTGCAAATTATAAAGCTGCAGGAAAGTTGCTGATGGAGAAAAGGAAAACCTTGTATTGGACACCTTGTGCAGCACATTGCATTGATCTAATGTTGGAGGATTTAGAGAGGAAGATATCTGTTCATCAAGAAACAATTCCAAAAGCAAAAAAAAATCACAACTTATATCTATTTAAGGACTCTTCTCATTACTTTATTGCAGAGCTTCACCAAAGGTAAAGATTTAATAAGACCTGCCATGACTCGCTTTGCCACATCTTACTTGACTCTAGGATGCCTCCATGAGTACAAACTTCCATTGATAAGAATGTTTAACTCCGATGAATGGAAGGGTAGTCGATTTGCAAAGTCAAGGGATGGAAAACATATTGAAGATGTGATTATGGACAAAGAGTTTTGGAAAAATATTGTCATTTTCTTGAAGGGCGCTCTTCCTCTTACGAAAGTGCTTCGATTAGTTGATTCAGATGAGAAGGAAGCCATGAGATTCATTTATGAGGAGATGGATCAAGCTAAAAAGAAAATTCAAGAAGCCTTCAATAGCATCCAAAAATTGTAAGTGTTTAAGTTTTATTTTAATTGAAATTTTGTTTCAAGAAAACTTCAATTCTTTTTTTAAAAACTAATTATCTTTTCATTATTTAGTTATAAACCTATATGGGATGTCATTGATGCAAAATGGGACAAGCAACTCCATAGGCCTTTGCATGCTACAGGCTATTTCCTTAACCCCAAACTTCATTATTCTCCTTTATTTAAAGTTGATCTTGAATTAAAACTTGGACTATATGATTGTGTACAAAGGATGATAGGGGATCTTGATTGTGCAAGTGCGATTGATGAGCAACTTGAAAACTTCAAGTATCGACGAGGTTTGTTAGGGTCTCCATTAGCAAGGAAGGGAGTTGAGTCCAAAAGTCCAGCGGCATGGTGGGAATCTTATGGGGATGAAGTTCTAGAGCTCCAAAAATTTGTTATACGTGTCTTAAGCTTAACATGCAGTTCCTCTGGGTGTGAGCGAAATTGGAGTGCCTTTGAGATGGTATAATTTGATTAATTCAATAATTCTAAGTATGAATTGTATTCCATTTCAAACATGTAATATATGATATGAGTAGTGTACTAATTGCTTTGTGTTTGTTTAGGTCCACACAAAGAAAAGAAATCGTTTGAAGCAGAAGACAATGAATGATGTTGTTTCTGTGATGACTAACTCAATACTGGCCGAGAAGAAACATAGAAAGCCTATTGAATATAATTTTGATGATCTTGAATCAGATGATGATTGGATTTTGGAAAACGAAGAAGATTTGGAAGATGTAGAAGTAGATCAATTTGATTTGAATGGTCCAATTGAAGAAGACTTGAATGAAGTTGAAGAAAGGAAACTTGTTAACTTGAATGATTTGGACACTCCCGATTGTGTTGATGAACTTGTTGGAGGAGGAGTGGAAGATGATATAGCCTGGGAACCTATTAACTTGAATGACTTTATTTAAATTAGAGATGTTGAACGTTTTTTTACTTTTGATGTTTTGGTTTTATTTTATATATTGTCAAGTTGACAACTCTATTGTTACTGTTACTTTTCTATTCTGTCTATGAGTTTTATAATTGATGTTATTTTACATGCATATATATAATTGAATATAACTTTATATCTTAGGTAATGGGATCTTATGATCCGTGTCAATCCCGCGATTTATGATCTTCACACCCCTTTCAATCTTGTATAGGATCTCGATTTTAACAACATTGCTTACAGCTTCCAGTGAATCCTAATCAAGGATTGTAATTTTGAAGATGAATCTTACGATCATCTATCGCTGTGGCAAAAGCGAAGTGATCCCAATTGAAAGAAATGTTATGAAATCCACATAAAGGGACCATTATGCGATCACAGGAAATTCACCAAAAAAATCAAAAAAAAAATTGTCAAACTGGACCAATGTATAAACAAATTGCCAAAATAGACCATTTTGTGGCTCCACATCAGATGGCACCACACGTGGCGCCACATGGCGTGGTGCCACTCTGAGTACGTGGCACGCCACAAGTGGCACCGCCACGTGGGGCACCAGCATTATAAAAAAAATTAAAAAATTAAAAACTGCAGGGCGCTTACACGCCCTGCAAAAGCTGCGTTGGGGGCAACTTTATAAAAAGTTGCCCCAGAGGCAACGGTATATATGTAGGGGCGTGAATAATTCACGCCCCCTACAGTAATTTTTTTTTTTAAAAAAATAAAAATCTACTTCTACTTCTATTTAAACCACCCTACATACATAAATTCACACATTTCATCTAATCCGCAGGAGAGTCGTTGGGAGCATAGTGTGAAGAAAGAAGGAAAGGAGAATACAATGGGTGAAAGCTTTTTTAAGGTATGTTATTTATTGTATAACATTATTTACATATCTAAATTAGAATCTTTTAATAAATGTTCTTCAAAAAATGTTTTGTATCTCTATTTGTCTTTGCAATGATGGTAGTCTTGTGTCGGTTAGAAAAAATGCTAGAGTTAGAATTTTTTAGAAGTTGTAAGTTTTGACAATAGAAGACTGTATTTGTGTAGTGATTGATTAATAATAAATTTAAAGCAGTTTAGATGTATTTTTTGTTGTTTGAGAAATGTAAAACTAATTTTTACATTTAAAAAGTTTAACATCATTGTATTATAGGATATCTTTACCGATTAAATGTTATGCAAATAGTATATTTGGGTTAATAGAGATATTATGGAAATTTTAATCAGGTTAGTTTTCAAATTATTTAGTAGTACATTAGAGAAAATACCAAAGTAGGATGAGAAACTTAAATTTAAAATAATAATTCAATATATTATGAATTTTAATTTTTCTTTTAATTTTTGTTCTTATTTGTTAATTTTGATTTATTTTACTTAAATGAATTTGTATTTGTTGAATAATTTTCATTATTATAATATAATTTTTATTATTTTTGTTATTATTATATGTTATGAATTTTAATATTTAAATTAATTTTTTTTCTTAGCGTTATATTATTTTCGGTATTAATAAATAACTTTGAATAATTTTACTAATTATGAAATTTGATTTTTTTATTAATTTTTATTAATATTATATAAATTTCGTTATTTTTATTTTTATTATTATATATAATGAATTTTAATTCTTTGATTAATTTTCGTTAGATTATATTAAATATGTTATTTTGATTATTATTATTACATATTATTAGTTTCATTTTTTTATTAATTTTCATTATTATTAAATAATTTTTAATAATCTTACATATTATGAATTTTGATTTTTTATGAAGTTTAATTATTATTATTGTATAAAATTTGTTATTTTTGTTAAAATATACTATGAATTGTAATGTTTAGATTAATTTTTGTTAGATTATATTATATATGTTATTTTGATTACAATTATTATATATTATGAGTTTTCAAATTTTTTTATTAATTTTCGTTGATATTAAATAATTTTTAAAAAACTTACATATTATGAATTTTGATTTTTTATGAAGTTTTATTATTATTATATAAACTTTGTTATTTTTATTATTAAAATATACTATGAATTGTAATGCTTAGATTAATTTTTGTTAGATTATATAATTTTCAATAATTGTACTTATGAAGAATTTTGAATTTATTCAATTTATTTTCATTATTATTACAAAAATTTTGCTAATTTTATTATTATTATTAAATATTATGAATTTTAATTTTGTGATTAATTTTTGCTACATTATTTTATATTTGTTATTTTGATTATTATTATTATATATTATGAATTTGCATTGTTTGATTAAAGTATTTACATAATAAACAATTAGTAACTTAATAATGTGTTATGTGAGGGTAAATTTGTGTTAGTCAAATGGCTTATCAACCCGACCACACAATTCATCTCGGCCCCAAAGAGTGGGGAGTTCTTGATGAGGAGGTGCAGCGGTCACATCGATCACAAGTTGTGTGGAATGAAGGAGATTGTGATGCCTTGAGGGTGAGGCGAGCCGCACAAGGGCCGGGAGATGTCCATGACCCAGATGACATCCCACAAGAGTTGCAAGAGCACCTTCGCCGGGCATGGTTTTAGCACGTGTCTCGCATGAAAAGACTCTCGGTATGCTTGATTCTTAATGTAATTAATTATATTCCTCTAGTTGTTTGTACATGTTACGGATAATGAATACGATTACATAGTTGCTCTCTACTTTTATGTTGGTGCATATTGACAAAGACCTTATTACTGTTTTGGTTGAGAGGTGGAGGCCAGAGACTCACACCTTCCATATGCCAATTGGTGAGATGACCATTACTCTACAAGATGCAGAGGCCATTTTAGGTTTGTCCACCAAGGGTCGAGTAGTTTCCGGTAGGACGCATGCCAACTGGGGAGCAGTCATGCATGAATACATGGGGCGAACTCCCCGTGAAGAGCACTTGATTGGCGAAAACATCAAGATGAGGTGGTTTATTGCCCATTGGGGCCGCTGGGAGGATCACTCAGATACTATGCATGGTCAACTCTTATACAGACGTGCCTACCTCATGCGCCTATTCGGTGGATTTTTGTTGTGTGACAAGTCTAGCCATGAGGCACCTTGCCAATATATACAAAAACTGGGCGGTGACCTTACAGAGACTGCAGAATACAGCTGGGGGTCTACTGTACTCGCTACATTATTTCGCGAGTTATGCCAGGCCACTGCAGCTTCAGCCAAAGATATTTGGGGTTGTTTGTTGTTGTTGCAGATATGGGCTTGGTCCAGGTTTCCTCCCATATCATTTCCCATTCCAGAGCCCAGTCTCAATGGTGGTCATTATGGACGCAGGTATGGAAGCAGTATATCTGTACTGAATATTTTGATTGAGTATAGTAATTGATTGACTGTGTTCTTTTCAGGAAGGTCATTTAACTAATGTTGTTGACCTCCTCATCATAGGTTCAATGGTGTACATGTGCGGTAGGTGCGCCATGATCTAAAGACATACCACATAGAGCTTGACCAGATGGGGCGTGACGATGTATGTATAATAAATTTGAGCTTACAAAAAAAGCATAAAGATTAAACTAATTTGTGTTATATATGGGACCACTTGTTTACATGTGTAGGTTACATGGGAGCCATATTTAGATGCTGGGTATGAGTTTTTGGGTGCAGATGTTGACACACAGGACATGTGGAGGGCGGTGACATCCATAATTACTTTCCACATGGTCAAGATGCAACAACTCGATCGGTGCATGCAGCAATTTGGCATGCAGCAACATATCCCCGACGTGGCCGCACAGCTTAGAGGTGCTCACGATCTAACCTTACACTGTAAAAACACTGAAGATTGGTCATGAAGCTAGACTGCTACATTCAATATTAGGACACAAGGCATGAGCACATCTTCACTATAGATCCACAGGAGGGGCCAATGTCCCCGAACACGGAGTACATGACGTGGTATTTCACCCATACTCGAAGGTTTATGACGAGGCAGGTTGCGCGGCTCGGGCATGTGGTATGTAATTATCTTGCTTCCCTATTTTTTTTCTTGCCACATAATTCATATGATAGTAATGTTATTTACTTTATTGTACAATTGCAGGTCGAAAATGTAGAGTGGATTTGGTGGATGTGTTCCCCACAATTTGACGTCGAATTCAATAAGAGGACAGTGCAGAAGATCTGTCAACAGTTGCTCACTTCGTTTAAAGAGTTTGGTTAGGTAGCCGAGCCTGGTCCCCGTGCACCGATTGGAGTGTTAGCTGGTGTACCCGATGCGTTTATAGAGGTTCTGCCCCGTGCGAGGGAGGGACATGGAATTGCAAAATGACGAGTACAACACCATTCACAGGCATATGAGATACCACGCCAGGTCCGCGTGGTGGAAGTGTATACAGGCCACCCTTAGGATGTAATATGGCATATACGACTGTTACGTGGAACCCAGAGCACTTTTCAGGGGGGGACGTCACTATATGAGTATCCAAAGACTACGGCACACTCCCTTACAGAGATGCCATCGCATGTGTCTCCATGTATGCCTTCGTATCCACATGTGCCACCGGCGATGCAGCCACCCGTTCCATATTACCCACCGGTGGCACCAGAGATGTATGCCCCCATGCCGGGTTATGGCACACTGCCAGAGACGATGTTTGCGGGCCAAACACAAGTTCATCACACGTATCAATGGCCATCGAACAGCCCACTGACCGACTTCACTGGGTTCAGTTCATACCAGCGGCCATATGACCAGGCTTTTACAGGCGCCGGTGCATTCCAGCCATATGAGCATGGACAGTGCAGCAGTGACATGGCTAGTGCGGGGTTGAGTCAGAGTCCATATCAATCCGGTCTGCACGTGAACACGCCAGTTGATGCACCAGGCTCAAGCCGAAGTCCATACCAGTCAGGTCACCGCACAGGCGATGACGTGGTGGACACTGCAAACGACTTCATACGGGTGGCTGTAGAGGATTTCGGCCATCACCACAATCCTAACGCCCCTCGCAGGAACCTCGATCGTGATGCGCGGTCAAGACTGTGGCTTGCTTATACTCCTCCATGATGACCGCACTTTATTTTATGTTATATTTGCTACAATTGTTAAGTCACTTTATCGTACTTGTTTCCGTATTTAATCAGTTTGTAAGTTTTATTTTCTAGACTTTATTTAAATAACTCAATAAATGGAGAAGCTAAAACAAATCAAATAACTTTATTTTTCACAATATTAGGTTATTTTGGAATCAAATGAGAGAATAATGTAAAATAATACATGAAGTAATAAAAATGGCTTAAGAAAACATCATTAATAAATGGGATTAAGATTAAATAGCTATTTTTACATTCAAAACAATGTAGCAAATAGTCTTCTATAAATATTATTGTCTTTTATCAACTACATGCCTTGTAGGACATGCATGCCTATTATGTCCAGTCTGTCTACATATAGTACATCTGGCTCGACTGGAGCTAGGTTGGACCTCCACCTCATCCATCTCATTTCGAATGCGGGTAGATTTAGGGCGCCCCTTACCACTCAATCTTGATTTATCAGGGATAATATGGGGTCCGTCAGCGGGCGTTATTCCATGTTCACTTCCAATTGGTTGAAATGGTGAAGAGTAAACTTGCATAATGTAGTAGATCGAGAATACTGGATCCACGTACTGTTGCGCATCATGGGCTACTGCCGAACATGAAGCAATTACATGACTATAAGGGAATTTGAATGCTTGAAACCTCCCACACTGGCATTTCCCCTTGGTCAAGTTCATGGAGTATGAATCGCCTGTATTGTCAACTTCAAACGTGGTCCGCGCCGGATCGTAAGCCTGTACACGCATCGATGTTGCTCTCTCTCCATTCTTAGTCAATGCTTCTCTAATAACACTCAAAAAATACTTTCCGCTGATGGTGTCTTGTTGTGCTTTTGTCCCTCTTTTAACCCAGTAAGTAGCAAGTCGTCTATATGTGCATTTCACCAACGATGTTATTGGCATGTTCCTAGCTTCCTGGAAAACCTTATTGATTGATTTGGATAGGTTAGATGTCATATGACCATATCTTCGTCCTTCCTCATCATAACTTCGACACCATTGCTCTTTTGGGATTCTCTCAATCCATTCAGCCACTTCAGTGCTATGACCGCAGAACTGCTCATACGATTCATCAAAGTGGATTTTGCTTGGCACATATGCTGTAAAGAAGACAGAAAGACATAACGTTATTCGTTACATACAGTAAAGGTTAAAAAATAAGCCAATCAACATCACTATGAGTTTATTACCTAAATGCTTTAAGGTTTTCTGCAACTGCTTGTCCTTGAAGCGAGTAGCAAAATTGCTCGCAACATGATGTATGCAAAACATATGGTACGCATAAGGAGGCTACCAACCAAGAGCTGGATTCCTGACTAATGATATTATGCTTTTGTGTCGATCAGAAATGAGGCACAGACCGACCTTATTGGTAACATTCTATCGTATATTATACAAAAAATACTCTCATGCTTCTTTTGTTTCACCTTCAACAATTGCAAAAGCAATGGGCAGGATCTCGTTATTTCCATCTTGGATGGTGGCTAATCAGTAATGTCCCCTGATACTTACCGTATAGATGTGTAACGTCCACCTGTATGACTGGTTTGCACCAGTCAAACGCCACACGACATTGACCGAAAGGTCCAAAAGGTTCGTTGAAAAACAACAACTCCATTAACAACCCGCTGGTCAACAATATACGGTCCATGTTGAATATGGTAAGAGGCTCCCAGGGAAAATAAGCACATGTACTCGAACCACCTTGGTAGGAATGCATATGACTCGTCCCAATCATCGTAAATCTTAACTACTGCCTTTTGTTTTGCCTTCCATGCCTTTGTGTACAAAATGTGATAACCGTACATTCCGATTACCCTTTCTTGTATCAGTGCCACAGGTACCGAAGGTGTTTCCTTAACCATGTCTGAAAAACCAATCACAAGAATTGCAAAGCATGAATGTTATTTATGTTCACTAACAAACAATAATGAATTGACTTGAGGATAAATGGAATTGTTCATCGTACCGGTTATAGCCTTAGATATTATTTTAGAATTAAGTTGTGTGTGATTCTGGGAGAGTGTTATGCTCACACAAGTGTGGTTCCCACCCCATTTAGTCACCATCCAAGTGTTGCCATTCTTTGGCTTCATTGCTCTGACTCTCCAAGGGCAACCTTGTTCATGATTCCGACATTTCATTGAGAAGGTGGTTGTATTACTCTTAACCACTGTTCCTTCATGATGAGCCTTCATGCAATAATGTTTTATTGCGGCCTGGACATCACTCTTGGACTCGAATTCTTGTTTCACATATAATGTGTCTCATCTCGCCCACGGTCCCCGGCCCAAGCCTTCGACATCCAGTATATCCTCATGCGGGTAATCGTCATGAATAGCGTCATAATGCGGAACTTGGCTCCAAAATGGTGTAATTTCTGCAAATTCACAAATAATATAGTTTATGTGAAAACATGTTAACTAGTAAAAAATTATAATATAAATTAATACAGCTTCATAACTAATCTAATGATTGTAACATGCTAGTCTGTTGTGGCATGACATTACCATAGTCTTCATCATCTGTATCACTATCATTTCCATTAGCGTCATTTGCCCATAATGTGTCTTCATCTTCATCTTCATCTTCTTCCTCTTCCTCGTTTTCGTTGTCAGTTTCATCTACCAGATAGTCGTTTTCTTCTCCATGCGTAATGGTAAAATGTGTTGGATGACGTGTACCAGAATAAGCCATATAATATGACTCATTACCGAGGTGGAGCCGATTAAATGGTATTGGTACACCCTCCTCTGACGTTTTGATATCCATATTGAACTCAACAAATTTATTCGTAGGACTTTCCTTAAATGTTTCAAAAAATATTTCCAAATCCTCATTATCGGCTATCCCAACCCCGATATATTTGTTGTCCTCAATAGGAACTCTAACTGTCACTGAAGATATTACCTGCTCTTGTTGCAGCTTTAGCTTCCAACGGATCTTTTCATTTAAATCTGCAAATGACATACTTCAAACAATATATATTGCTCGTTTTTCACCTTCAAATGTCAACCCATTTACGGCTATATTTTTTTAACCATTATAATATACAATTGCATGAATCTGATTCATTTTTTCTTTCTTAAATTATAGAATAACAAGAAGAAAAAATTACAGATAAATCAAACCACAATACAATTTTTACAGATAACTGTCACTGAGATTGATTTTCTCTCATTTCTCCTTCTGCTTCAACAGATGAATAATTATGTATTATCTACAAAATAAATGAATAAGAACAAATCAAAATTATATAATAATAACGAAAATTAATGGAAAGTGCAAATTCATTATATATAATAATGATAATAATAAATACATAAATTAATCAAAAAAGGAAAATTCATAATAAATGATAATAATAAAAAATAACATATATTATATAATGTAACAAAAATTAATGACAAAATTAAAATTCATAATCTTTAATCATAATAATAATAATATTAACGAAATTAATATAATAATAATGAAAATAAGTTAAAAAAACTTCAAAATTATTCATAAGTACAATTATTCAGAATTATATAATAATAAAGAAAATTAATAAAAAAAATGAAAACTCATAATATGTAAAAATAATAAGCAAAATATATTATATATAATGTAATGTAACAAAAATTAATCTACAAATTAAAATATATAATATATTATAATAATAAATTTATTCATAAGTACAATTATTCAGAATTATATAATAATAAAGAAAATTAATAAAAAAAATGAAAAGTCATAATATGTAAAAATAATAAGAAAAATATATTATATATAATGTAACAAAAATTAATCTACAAATTAAAATATATAATATATTATAATAATAAATTTAACGAAATGTATATAATAATAAATAAAATTTAAAAAAACTAAAAATTCATTATATGTAAAATTATTAAAAAGTACCTAATAATAACAAAAATTAATAAAAAAAATAAACTAATAATATGCAATAATAATAATCAAAATAAAATATTTAACATAATCTAACGAAAATTAATTAAAAAATTAAAATTCATTATATATAATAATAAAAATAAAAATAACGAAATTTATTTAATAATCATAAAATTTAATTAAAAAATAAAATTTCACAATTAGTAAAATTTTTTAGAATTATTTATTAATAACGAAAATAATATAATACTAACAACGATAATTAATTAATATATTAAAATTCATAACATAAAATAATAACAGAAATAATAAAAATTATATTATGATAATGACAATTGTTCAACAAACACAAATTCACTTAAGTAAAATAAATCAAAATTAACTAATAAGAATGATAATTAAAAGACAAATTAGAATTCATAATATATATATATATATATATATATATATATATATATATTATGAATCATATATATTTTCATTATTAATCATTTACTATATAAATAATGTTTTCTATTGTCAAAACTAACAATTTCTAAAAAATTCTAACTCTAACATTTTTTCTAACCAACATAATACTACCATCATTGCAGAGACAAAAATATACAAAACATTTTATGCAGAAGACTTGTTAAAAATATTCTAGTTTAGCTACCCAAATAATCTTATAAAATAAATAACATACCTTAAAATAACTTTCAATAGTAAAAAATATGATAACTTCTCGTTTCTCCTTCTTCTTCTCCTGATGTGGTAGTATGTGAGGTTGTGTGTATGTGTGTTTGCAGTGTGCTTCGATGTGTTTATATAGAAGTAGAAGTAGGGCGAATATATTTTTTTTAAAAAAAGAAAATCACTGCTTGGGGCATGAAAAAATCACGCCCCATGCAGTAATTTGTTACTGTAGGGGGCGTGAATTTTTCACTCCCCCAGCTGCATTAGGGCAGCTTTTAGAAAAGCTGCCCTGATGCAGCAGCTTTTGACGTGCCCTGCATTCAAATTTTTTCTTTTTTTTTTTTTATATGTGGCACCAGCACACCATATGTGGCATGCCATGTGGGCACGCCACAAGTGGCACCCCACGTGGTGGCGCCACTTGTGGCGTGCCCACGTGGCACGCCACACGCAGAGTGGTGTCACGTGTGGTGTCATCTGACATGGCGCCACAAAATGGTTTATTTTAGCAATTTGTTTGTACATTGGTCTAGTCTGACAATATTTTTTTTTTTTTGGATTTTTTTGGTGAATTTCCCCTGCGATCACAGATAACAAGAACAGAGTCCAAACAGTGAGAAAGCTCCAAATGGTGATATCAAAATATAAATGCACAATAGCTCCAGCAGTAACACAAACGAGATCTTCGAATTAACAGGAAGGAATCCCCTAATTTCTAATAAATCAGCCCAGCAGCCAAGAGACCAAACAGAACCATAAACACCAACTAAAAGCAAAGCAGGAGAGATAAGAGAGATAGACTCTCCTGATTATTTAGCAGAAAAAATTCTTCGACCCAACAAACTGAATTCCAAGAAAAACAACCACAACAGAGTTATTAGCAAAGTGCAGAGCTGGATAAACTTCCAAACCAGGGCCAAAGATGATGGATGCTGATGAAGGACGTGATTGATGCCATGAAGCCGTGAACAGAAAACTGGAAGCTGAGGAATGAAGCTGTGATTTAAGTTGTGATGCTGTGCAACTGAAAACGATGAATTATTTCAGAATATTATTATTTCCGCTTATCTAACCTTTTTATATTTCCATATCTTTATCCAGAGAAATAGCAGCGTACACGATATCTTGAATCAGGAGATTTGGAAACCCAAAAGCACGACCAAAATAGAGAATACTGTTCACGCAATAGGACTGGACACACCGTCTTCAAGAACAGAGGCAGCCAAAAGAAAAAGACGGAGGAGGATCGCAAGAATCAGCTTCTTCCACTGGATTGTGGAGCGAGAGCGACAGAACCAGAAGGAAGGAGAAAAATTCAGAGAGACACAGAATGGAGAACCAGAGGCGCAGAACTGAGGAACCAGAGGTAAGCGATCGACTGAAGTCTTCTTCTTCTTTTAACGGCAAAAGCTAAACAAGGGAAGCAGAGGAGAGGTCGACGGAGCCGAGCTCTGGTTATCTTCCGTCTTTTCTGACGAGCGTGACTGGAAGGAGAAAGAATGCAGCTTCTGCAAACGCAAGGACCAGAGGATATGATCTCTGTTTCTATTCTGTAATTACTAGTCTCTTGTTCTCTCCTTTTCTTTGTGTTGAAGTCTAGAATAGTTTATTCTTACTGCTTGGATGGGATCTGATTTTGGTTCTCCCCAGTGGCTAAATTTTTTATTTTAGGATTGTTGTGAAATATTGGATGGATTACGATTCCTTTCTTTTATTTATTAATGAAATTTATGTGTTGATTTTAGCTTTTTAATTGTTCTAGATGACTGGCTACCACTTATATCGTTGGGTTTAATTAAATTATAGAGACAATTAATTTAATTATAGAACTTATATAATATCATACTAGAGTTAAAGTTTAGGAGTTAAACGGATGGTTTATTAATAAAATAGAGATATATTAGTCAAACACTGTCTAATTGAGGTTGGAATTTAATAAGTATTTTTGTTAACTAAGAATAGAGATTACTCATATTAATTGATGATATAAAAATTGGTTTTGACTTGAGAAAGTATCATGAAATAATTTTGAACCTCTAACAAACACATTTTTTTTAATAATTTAAGAGGGATTTAAATTAGTCTTATAGAATAAGTAATCCTAAGTTTCTCCTACATTGAAAAAAAATCTTCAGTTCAAAATTCTAAAATATGTTGGGATCAATACACACAACGGAATTAAAACTTTTACGAATTCCGAAGAGGATCGTTCAACCGTGTTTAAATCAATGTTTAAAGAATCCAAATCATACCTATGCCAAATTGGTGTGTGTCTTGTTCTATTTGAACTGGTGGGCTACCTTTTTCGATCAGCAGAAGTCGACTCTTCGAATCGCCTTCCTCTACCGGTATCCACACGAATAACTTCGAACACAGACAGTGGCGTGCTAGCGCCTTTAGTATTCTCGCGTCTCTCTCTTTTTCTCTAATGTTTCTCACGGCTTTCTCATACGTTTGACAAAAGTTCCGTAGGTTTTTCTAAACCTGATAGGCGTATTATATTCAAAATTAATCCTCATTAATTTTGAATCTGGATTAAAAATATATTAATTAAATATCTAATAGATCTAATCTAATCTATTTATTTAATCCGAATTAAAAGCCTTTTGATTTAATTTATCTCTATAAATTAAATCTGAGAAAAGATATATATATATATATATATATATATATATATATATATATATATATATATATAAATTAAAACCGAGATACTATATCTCAATTTAAATTAAATCAGATATATGATATATTTAATTCGAAAATTAAATCTGAGATACAATATCTTTATTTAATTAAATGATTGATTTATCTTCATAAATCAAATCTGAAATACGATATCTCAATTAGTTTTAGTTATATAATGATTAGCCCCTAAGGCATAATTTCCAACAGACTCCCACTTGCACTAGGTGCAATCATTATATATATTCTCCCTAGATAAAACGTATTCATTGATTCTTAGACATATCTAAGATTCAATGAATTTGGACACTATTGCTCGTATTGGGTTATTCTTGTGTGCGACCCTGCAGGCCCACATGAGATTAACAGTGGGCCAATATTATACCAGCCCACAAGTTGTAAGCGGCCTCTAGCAAGACATTGTGACTACCCAATTCATATGGGGATCGATGATACGATACAACCTATCGTACAACCATGTCACGTCCCTTTTGTCACGCGATAATTTGGTCAAGGATGAGGCATGGATAATGTCAACTTCCTTTTCTTGACAATTACTTTCTCAATTCTTGAGTAGTCTAATAATTGAAATGGAAACTCCTTTCCACCTTAGTATGACCATACGTTTCTCAGACTTACTCATCGAGGGGTCCAGTATTATCTCTCTACAAATGTGAGGGACAAATTCCATCTTGACCACTCAC
The DNA here is from genome assembly GCA_037074495.1 of Acacia confusa. NCBI lineage: Eukaryota > Viridiplantae > Streptophyta > Magnoliopsida > Fabales > Fabaceae > Acacia > Acacia confusa. The sequence goes on along the minus strand of CM073504.1, from coordinate 27,909,759 downwards.
ATTCCTCTGCATAAAAACCACTGATCCCGATCCAAGCCTTTATCATCACCCGATCAAAGGTGACTTTTGATTAGGTCAAAGATCAGTGACTTATCATGTAGGAATCCATGATGATCTCAGGTCATAGGGCGTTATGATGCAGTTATACATGAGATAAGCTTATGACTAAATCCATGCAGCTTTCTCATAGTGGGTCGGTCCAGCACCCTATACTCTTACAAGTGCCTATAACTTTGATTCGTATCTCCATATCTCATCAAAGTCATACTGGTCTTATCTCATCTTCAATCCTATGTAGATGATCGACCAGGAACATTTAGGATAATCTATAAGATATATCCAGGGATAGAGTTATCAATATAAACATGCAAATGAAATGATAACTAAAAGAGAATACTTTAAATAACATAAACATCTAAAGTACAATGACTTGGCCTTTCCAATAGAATCCTACTTGTACTAGGTGCAATCATTAATTACTCTAATTCCCATTGTCCTAACATGACGCTCATGTTTTGCTTGTGCAAGCGGCTTAGTAAGAGCATCAGTAACATTGTCTTCTCCTGGTACTTTGCATATCTTTATGTCACATTAATCATTGATTTCTCTAATAAGATGAAAGCACCTGAGGTTATGCTTGGTCCTTTGATGTGACCTAGGCTCCTTGGCTTGCGCAATAGCCCCGCTGTTGTCACAAAACAGGTCTATTGGATTTGAGATGGTAGGAACCACCCGTAGTTCAGTAACGAACTTTCAGATCCAAATGGCTTCCTTAGCTGCTTCCGATGTTGCTATATACTCAGCTTATGTTGCAGAATCAGCTACAGTACTCTTCTTTGAGCTCTTCCAGCTTACCGCACCACCATTTAACAGGAATACATATCCTGATTGCGATCTTAGATCATCTTGGTCAGTTTGGAAAATCGCATATGTGTAACCAGTCACACAGAGCTCATCCTCCAAGCCACCATATACCAAGAATAAGTCCTTAGTCTTTCTTAAGTACTTCAGGATATTCTTGATAGCAATCCAGTAACCCTCACTGGGATCTTGTTGATATTTGCTGATCATACTCAAGGCAAATGATACATCCGGTCGAGTACATAACATGGCATACATGATAGATCCAATGGCGGAGGGATATGGAATCTTACTCATGCAGTCTCTTTGATCTTGTGTACTAGGACACAGATCCTTGCTGAGATGGATGCCATGAGACATGGGCATGTAACTCATTTTAGAATCATGCATACTGAATCTATGCAGTATCTTGTCTATGTATGTGCTCTGACTTAGGCCTATCAACCTCTTGGATCTATCTTTCTAGATCCTGATCCCAATGATGTAAGTGGTTTCACCTAAATCTTTCATTGAAAAAGACTTTCCTAACCAAGACTTGAAACTTTGCAAGGTAAGAATATCATTCCCAATGAGTAAGATGTCATCAACATAAAGCACCAGAGAAACAACTGTGCTCCCACTAACCTTCTTGTAAACACAAGGTTCATCTATGTTTTGAATGAATCCAAACTCTTTGACTACTTCATCAAAACGATGATTCTAGCTTCGAGATGCTTGCTTTAATCAATAAATGGATTTTTGAAGCTTACAAATCTTACTAGAGTCCTCTGGACACACAAAACCCTCAGGTTGTGTCATGTACACATCCTCAAGTAGCTTCCTGTTAAGGAAGGATGTTTTGACATCGATATGTCATATTTCATAGTCATAATATGATGCAATGACAAGAAGGATTCTAATTGATTTGACCATTGCAACTGGGGAAAAGGTTTCATCATAGTCAACACCATAAGTTTGAGTGAATCCTTTTGCAACCAACCGTGCCTTGAAGACATTTACTTTGTCATCCATGTCAGTTTTCTCTTTGAAAACCCACTTACACCCAATGGTTTTAACACCTTCAGGTGGATCGACTAAGGCCCATACCTTATTGTCAAACATGGATTGCATTTCAGACTTCATAGCATTAAGCCATCTTTCGGAGTTGGGTCCCATTATGACTTCTCGATAGGTAGTTGGCTCATTCTACTGAATGAGCAAAATATCACGACTTCCAGTAATCAGAAATTCATATCTCTGAGGTCGTTGCTGTGTTCTATCGGACCTTCGTGGGCCTTGTGTTACTTGAGTAGGCTCAACAACTTGTTGTAAGTCTTCCCCATTTTCCATTTGTGGTTCTACGTTGTCTTGTGGCTCTCGAACTTCTTCGAGGTTCACCTTACTCCCAGAAGTTCTTTTAGAGATAAACTCTTTCTCAAAAAAGACACTATTCCGGATAACAAACACTTTGTAATCGGTAGGATTGTAGACATAGTATCCTTTAGTTTCCTTAGGATACACCACAAAAATGTATTTTGAGGATTTGGATGATAATTTAACAGAGGCTTGGTGTTTAACGTAAACCTCACATCCCCAAATTTTAAGAAAGGACAAATTGAGTTTCTTCCCTAGTTCATATCTCATATGGTGTCTTTTCAACTGCCTTTGATGAAACACGATTTTGTGTAAATGCAGCTGTTTCTAGGGTATGACCCCAAAAGGAAGGAGAAAGATCTGTTTTACTCATCATAGATTGAACCATATCTAATAGAGTTCAATTCCTTCGCTTAGAAACACCATTGAATTTTCTACTGTCCTTGAGATCCTGCCCATTTATATAAATGTGAGGACCACATGCAGTATCTCATACTCATGTTGAGGAAGTAGAGAAGTAAATATCTATGACATAAATACCTGAAGTGATAGCCCTACTATCCTTCTTGTTCTTTTTAGATCTTCGATGTAGAGTTTGCAATTCCTCTTCCAATGACCAAGTTCGTTGCAGAAGAAACAGACCACATCCTTCAGAGTTTTTTGCCTTCTTGGCTGCAGGCTTAAGTTCGGGACTGTTTGACTCATTAGTCTTACTAGCTGAGCTTTTACCCTTTTTTTTGCCCTTTCCTTTCTTTTCATACCATGTCCTTTCTGAACCATCAAAACAATATTGGGCCTCTTCTTAAGGCTTTGCTCAGCTGTTTTTGAGCATCCTATGCAATTCAGAAATTGATTTCTCCATATTGTTCATGTTGTCATTCATGACAAACTAGTCATAACTTTCCGAGAATGAGTTCAAGATCATATCTGTAGCTAACTCCTGGCTTATGTGAAATTCAAGCCTTTCAAGGTAATCATCAATATAGCCTTTCATTTCAACACATGAGGACTAACTAATGCTCCTTCAGCCATCTTGCAAGAATGTAAGGCCTTTGTGGTCTCATACCTCTCTTGCCTTGCCTGTTGCAGGAACATTTCCTTAAGATGAACAATCATCTCAGAGGCCTCTACATGTTGCAGATCTCCATCGAGGTCTGGAACCATAGTGGTAGGCATCAGGCATCCTGCATCCATAGAGTCATTCAGATGCTTTGTGTAAGCATCTTTCTGAGCTCTTAGAGCATTAGCTGCTGGCTCGTTAGGAATAGATTGATCGAGGAAATACTCCTTTCTTTTGTGTTTATGATAAATGCTTAAGTTCCCAAACAAGTTAATAAAGTTTGTCTCGTCGAGTTTGTCCTTCTTAAGGATCAATCGCAGTGATAGTGTAGCAGTATTACTAGTCGACATGATTCTATAAATAAAAAATATGCAAAGTTAATTAATAATCTCCCACTGAATTAACGACCCTCATTATAATTAGTAGGCTAATATCCATATTTGGCTTAAACTTAAGTCCGCTTTGGTAGGAACCTTAAAAACAAGTTATTTAGGTAGGCAACTACTTTGCCAATTACATCACATGTAACTCTTAGATTTTATGGGATTCGATCATCATATGACCTAGCATGTTTAATCCCATCTAATGCCTTGAGATCCAAAATTGTTTTGATGATCTCAATTAAGTCAAGACAATAATGAATATTGAGTATCACCATTACTCACTCTTATCTCACCAAAATAACTCAGATGCATCCACTTTGGTGGAACATACAAATGGGTGCTCTAGGTTTTGATAAGTATTCATTAATTGACGGCATTGTGACTTAAGATTTTATTTAGAGGGTATTATTTGATATGATCTAATTAATCCTATTAATTCTACTTATATGAATGCAATTATTATTGTATCTCATATAATCTCTAAATTAATCAGAAGTGATCAAATTAAATCATAATTAAAACTCTAAATTAATTATGAGTGATCTAATCAAAACATAATTAAAATTCTAAATTAAAACTGTGACACAACATGGCTCATCTAACATTAAATCCTCTCAAGCCAATGAGAGGGCTTCTCTAAATAATAAAAGAGAAATACATAGGAGAAACCTTGTTTCACATATGAGGGGAGTGAGATGAGATGAGAATATATATCAAGAATATTCAGAAAGAGGCATGGCTCGCATGCCATATTTAAATTTACAACACTTGTAAAACTCTATGAGCCATATTGTTCACCATACCCAAACAACATTTGAAAGGTGAATTATAACATATATTAATTCATACAATTATGAAATAAAATATTATTTATGATTAAAAATTCTCTAAATAATATTATATAATATAATATCATGATTTAAATTCTCGCGCTACGAACAACTAGTCACAGTGGTCGCCGTCTGACCCCAGTGTGATCGTCGTTTCCGATCTGATCAATTCAGAACGTCACGACCTGAAAGTGCAATATGAACGCACGAACGTCACGGATCTGTATGTGACCGTCGGAACTCTAGAATGTCCGATCTAAACAATTTAGAGCGTCATCTCCGTTTTCAGAATAATCAATTTGAATGCTTCAGAATTATATGAAAACGGCCGCGAGATCCGATTAGCAATTCGTAGAACCTTAAAGCAAGTTTATGTTTTAAAGCTTACAGGATTTGGTTTAAACACATATACACGCATATAGAAAACCCAATTTAAATGCTTAGTTGACCTGTCTCTGATGCCACTGTTGGGATTCGTACACACAGCGGAATTAAAACTTTTACGAATCCCGAAGAGGATCGCTTAACCGCGTTTAAATCAAGGTTTAAAGAATTTGAATCATACCTATGCCGAATTGGTATGCGTCTCTTTCTATTTGAACTAGTGGGCTACCTTTTTCGATCAGCAGAAGTCGACTCTTCTAATCGCCTTCCTCTACCGGTATCCACACGAATAACTTCAAACACAGACAGTGGCGGCTAGCACCTTTAGTATTCTCGCGTCTCTCTCTTTTTCTCTAAGGTTTCTCGCGGCTTTCTCATACGCTTGACAAAAGTCCCTTAGGTTTTTCTAAACCTGATAGGCGTATTATATTCAAAATTAATCCTCATTAATTTTGAAATTCAAATTTTGAATCTGGATTAAAAATATATTAATTAAATATTTAATAGATCTAATCTAATCTATTTATTTAATCTGAATTAAAAGCCTTCTGATTATCTCTATAAATTAGATCTGAGAATATATATATATATATATATATATATATATATATATATATATATATAACTGAGATACTATATCTCAATTTAAATTAAATCAAATATATGATATATTTAATTCAAAAATTAAATCTGAGATACAATATCTCTATTTAATTAAATGATTGATTTATCTTCATAAATCAAATATGAGATATGATATCTCAATTAGTTTTGGTTATATAATGATTAGCCCTTAGCGCATAATTTCCAACAAAATATACTTTTACTTAGGGCAGAGCAATGGGCGGGTTGGGTAACCCAAAGCCTAACCCCTAGCCCGCCCATTTAATTTTAAATGGGTATGGGTTAGTTCATAGTCATATCTCAACCTATTTAAACCCGTATAAATGGGCTAGTACATAAATAGGCAGACTAACTGGGTTTTGGGTAACCCATTTACATTTGACATGTTTATTTTCTTTTGAAAAAAACATACATAAGCTTTAAGAATCCATTCAAATTCATCTTTCTAATTTCTGAAATTTAAATCTTCATAGTTTGATAATCTCAATTCACACAAAATAACATAAATTTATACAAGCAACACCATAGCATAATTTTGATGTTCAAACTCCAACTTTTAAATTAAAACATTACAACTACAACTTTACAAGTTCATAGATTAACAAGATGGCATCCTTCCATTGAAACTTTATGCTTCAATCTTCACTATTATCTTTAGTTCACTTAAGGAATTGACTATAGCTTTAGACACTAAATTTTCCTCTACAAAATAAATGAAGAGAAAACATATAGTAAATATTCTGATATAAAATAAAAAATGAAACAATACAAATTCAAAATTTTATTGAAAATACCAATAATAGCATTTACACTCTCATAAAAATTATTAATATTAAGGTTCTTAAATTTAAGGGGTGTCTTGAATAGCCAATCTTGAGCACATATAGTGCCTCAACCATCTTTGAAGATAAGGAACTCCTAAAAGAATCTAGTATCCAACTCTAGTACTAAAAACTAATTCTGAAGATATTGCAGATACTAGTATAGCCAATAAATCACATGCCAATAGATTTAGAGCTTGATACTTGGAAGTATTCACTTTCCACCACACCAAAACATCAAATTTTGGATCTCCAAAACCTAATAATTTATTTTGAAGATATTCATCCATTTCTAAAATCTACTCTACATTACACATAGAGTTAGTGGTGACTCACAAGTTTAAATAAATAGAGCCATAGAGAGAATGAGAACGAGATTGAGTTAATAGCCATTATGGTTAGGGATTAGAGGTAGTCGAATACTCAAAATTTTGAATAGGAAGAGAGGTAAGAAATGCCTTTATTTTATGGCAGAATAATGAATGATATATGTAGTTAATAAAAAAAATTACACTAATGGGCGGGTATGGGCAACCCATAGGTATGCTCATAGGCTGCCCATTTAAATCTTAAATGGGCGGGCCATTATGAATCTTTTTGGGTGGGTTTAAAATGACCCGATTACACTTGGTGATGGGCAGACTCATGGGTTATGGGTTCCATACTCAGCCCTACTTTTACTAAAACAAATTAAATCTTAAAATATTTTTACTCAACTTAATTAAGATATTACTTACTATGCGTACAATTGCTTCGGCTAATAGAAATTCCAAAGATCTTCTCCCAGATTTCCAATTTAATTAAACGAATAAGAGGGAGACGAGCTCTACAACTACGATTAGAGCTAAACTGCGCATAGATCAATTTTCAAGAAGAGAGAGACGAGCTCCTCCGATTGTCCTCCATGATTGCTCACAAATTGCAAGAACTCGTACCAGTAGGTGATCTGCATGAGCTAGGCAACTATTTAGGTACTTATTTTTCAGGGTTAAGATTCAATTTCACCAACCCCTCTTCACAGATTCAACCCGCCATGGCCATCTGTAGGAATCTCATCAGAAAACACGGAAGCGTATTTAACTGATTTGATGTAGGAAAATAAGAACCTTCATCGTTTTGATTACCTGGAAAGATGAAACCGGTCTGAAAGCCTCTGCACGAACAGTTCACGAACAGTCCTCGTCCGCTCTATGACCGATCTTCCAGACTATTTCTCGAGTAGGATGGGGTGGGTGTGTGGGCAACCGTTCAGATGATGAACGTCTGCCTCTTAGGTCTATTTCTGATGAGCTATCCTTCTAAGGCACAGCAGGAGAAAGTTAGAATATATAGAGTTAAGTGCAAGACTTAATCTAACCCTAAGCCTCATGGGCTTTGGTCTCACTAAAGCCTAATAGGGCTTAAGTGACTAAGAGCATATATCCAACAATCTCCCACTTGCTCTTTTAAGTTACAAACTTGAGTTCGTAAACCCAAGATCATGTAGTCCATAAGCCATCATCATCTGATTATATACCCGATCCCTTGTATCGAGCTAGCCTGGGGATCTATCATTTGTCATTCATCAAGGCTCATAATAATCTATAGAAGATTATCTAGTTCGGTGCTACTCCACTAAAAGCCTGAACGTGATCTCCAAGATTAATGATACTTATAACATGTATATGCATCGCCCCTTTATAGAATGTCTATAATTGATTGACTAGTCTTCTGTAACCCAATCAATTATTTATTCCCTTGACTTTGATAGTTTCTCTAATGGATTACATGCACTGGCCAGTGTCTTCAATATCCAAGTACCAAAACATATCAAGAGGACATTTCCTATAAATTCCATGTTGTTTATCTCATAAACACTGATAACCAAATAGTCTCAATCCCAAAATACCAAGTTATTGGTTGTCATATAGATCAAACCTCACCCGTTGGTAAATCAAAGAATGAAAACTATTTAATTACCCATTTAAAATAAACTCAGGATTTAGAGCAACTACATGACTATAGTTATCTGGAGATTTGATTCCTTATGATAGAAAGAACAACCTTAATCAAATCTCTCCTTGATCCATTCAATGTAAGCATTAACTCACACCAATATTTTATAATGATTCGGACAAAACCATTTCATAAAATAGTGCAGCCTAAACAAAGTGCCCAACTTAATTTAATAGTTGTGAACTTATTCATCAATTGTGAGAACCTATGACCATGTCCTCTATGAACGTATCCATATGATCATATACTCCACAATTGATCCGGACCTTAGAGTTTGTAAGTAGTGTGCGAAATAAAAGATAAAATACCTCATTTATTAACATTCAGAAAAATTGCAATGTCACAATGTCTTGCTGAAAAGAAATACAAAATAAAAAAGTGAAACAACAGCTACCTAAAGCTATAGCAAATCTGGAATCCTCCTAAGACCCATAGATGTAACATGCCTCTCGAACACACGTTCTGGCAAACTCTTAGTAAAAGGGTCAGCAAGGTTCTCGTCTGATGCTATCTTTGCTACCACAGTATCTCCTCTTTTAACTATATCTTGGATCAAGTGGTACTTCCTCTCTATGTGTTTTTGTCTCTTGTGACACCTTGGTTCCTTGGACTGTGCTACTGCCCCACTATTGTCACAATAAAGTGTGATAGGACAGTTAACACCTGGTATCACTTGAAGGTCCGTTAGGAACTTCTTTAACCATGTAGCTTCCTTTGCAGCCTCAGAAGCAGCTACATATTCAGCCTCTGTTGCAGAGTCAGCCACACATGATTGTTTTACACTTCTCCAACAAATGGCACTGCCATTAAGGGTGTACACATATCCCGAGGTGGACTTTCTTGAGTCAATATCTCCTTGGAGATCTGAGTCCGTATAACCAATGGTTTCAAGACTCCCACTAGAATAGACCAACATATAATATCTCATTCTCCGTAGATACTTGAGTATATGTTTAACTGCTACCCATTGTTGCTCTCCAGGATCAGATTAGTACCGGCTCACTACTCCCATTGCATAGCAGATGTCTGGTCTTGTACATAGCATAGCATACATGAGACTACCTACTGCCGAAGCATAAAGTACCCTACTCATGCGTTCTCTTTGCTCAGGAGTTTTAGGAGATTGCTTCTTAGAGAGATGAATCCCATGGCTGAAGGGTATAATTTCCCTCTTGGAATTTTTCATACCAATCTGGCAAGTATTTTGTCAATGTATTTAGCCTGGGATAATGCCAAAACCCTATTCTTCCGGTCTCGTAAGAGTTTAATACCAAGAACATAATTGGCTTCCCCCAGGTCCTTCATATCAAAATGCTTGCTCAACCAAGTTTTTATACCTAACAATACCTCTGTATCATTTCCGATAAGGAGTATATCATCCACATAAAGTACCAGAAAAGATACTGCATTACCTTGGATCCTTTTATACACACATGGCTCATCAAGACTTTTCTCAAAACCATAAGAATGAATGGCTTGATCAAATATGATGTTCCATGATCTGGATGCTTGCTTAAGTCCATAAATGGACCTTTGCAACTTTGGTTGTTGCATATAGATTTCCTTTTCCAAATTTTCATTTAGAGAAGCAGTTTTGACATCCATTTGCCAAATCTCATAATCAAGATTTGCTGCAACAGCTAAGAGAATCCGGATGGACTTGAGCATGGCAACTGGCGAAAAGGTTTCTTCATAATCTACACCTTCTCTTTGGGAATATCCTTTCGCCACCAATCTAGCTTTGAAGGTTTCAACCTTCCCGTCCGATCCTTTCTTTCTCTTTTAAATCAACTTACATCTAATGGGTCTTACCCCTTCAAGTGCATCTACAAGAGACCAAACTGAGTTAGAATACATAGAATCCATTTCACGATTCATAGCCTCAAGCCATTCCTGAGCATCAACATCTCCTAGTGCTTCGTCATAACTTGTGGGATCATCATCTTCATATAAGATGACATCCTGATTTGACTCACCCAACAAGAGATATCTTGCAGGTGTACGAATCACTCTCCCACTACGACTTTGTCGCACTTGATGTTGTGCATCTACGGGGGGGTCTATATTTTACGGGTTAACAATTTTTGGATGAGGACCCTCATTAAGTGGATTAACCAATTCATGATTTTGTTTTTCCATAAGTTCATCATCATGCTGAACATCATCATTATGCTGAACTTCATTATCATGTTGAACTTCTGGTTTTGTATGTGATTCCTGTGTATGTTCATCAGGTATATTTTCCCCCTCTTTGAACAACCACAGGAATAAAAGCTGGAACCACTTGAGGTTGCGGTGAAACTTGATCTGAGACTAACTCATCAAGAATAACCTTACTTCTTGGCTTATAATTTGCCATATAGTCCTCCTCTAAGAAAGTCACGTGAATGCTCACTATGACCTTCTTTTCTTTTGGACTATAAAACAACCAACCTCTGGTTCCTTTAGGATAGCCTATAAACATGCATACTTCAGTACGCAAGTCCATTTTATCTGGTTTCTATTGCAAGACATGTGCCGAAGCACCCTAAATCCGAATATGATTCATGGAGGGCTTACACCCTTTCCACAATTCTATTGGTGTCTTTGAAACCGATTTGGACGGTGTTAAGTTCAATAGATACATAGCAGTTTCTAAGGCATATCCCCAAAACAAATCAGAAAGAGATGAATAACTGAGCATAGATCTTGTCATTTCTAAAAGGGTTCTATTTCTCCTTTCAGCAACTCCATTCCGCTGGGGTGTCCCTGGAGAAGATAATTGTGAAACTATCCCCTCTTTAGTCAAGTAAGACTTGAACTCTCCAGATAGGTATTCACCTCCTCGATCAGATCGAAGAGTCTTAATTTGAACACCAAGATGCTTTTCTGCCTCAGCCTTGAACTCTTGGAATTTTCCAAAAGCCTCAGACTTGTGACGCATCAAGTACACATGTCCAAATCTAGAGTAATCATCAGTAAATGCGATGAAATACTGATACCCGCCTTTGGCTTGGACATTTATTGGTCCACATACATCAGTATGTACCAATTCCAGCTGAGGTGTGGCACGTTTTCCTTTGGCCTTGAAGGATTTCTTGGTCATTTTGCCCTCTAAACAAGATTCACATATTGGTATTGGTTCAAAGTCCAGGGATTTTAAAATCCCACTTTTGAGCAAACCTTGTATCCTATTAGAGTTAATATGACCCAATCTCAAATGCCAAAGATAAGTTTCATTTGAAACTTTTCTTTTCTTTGATGAATTAATATGCTCAACATCTTTTAATTCAACATGATTTACTTCACTGGGAGCAGGATTAAGGAAATAAAGATCATTAAACTTTATACCAGAACAAATAAAAGAAGATGAACTTCTTATAGAAACTGAGGAATTAAACTGAACTGTCAAACCATGTTTATCCAAACAACTAACAGAAATTAAATTCCTCTGAAGTTCTGGAATAAATAAAGTCTTCTAAAACCAAAGTTCTACAATTATCAAAAGATAAAACTACTTGTCCCACTGCTTGCGCAAACACAAGCTCCCCATTTCTAAGCCTCAAATCTCTTTGTCCTTTACTTATAGGCAAGCTATGTTTGAACCACTGCAAAGAGTAACAAACATGGTTAGTGGCTCCTGAATCAACGATCCATTTATCATTATGATTCTCCACTAAACAAGCCTCAATCATATGTAAATTACCCATACCTGGTTGTTTCATATGTGGGCAATCTTTCTTCCAATGCCCCTTTTGTCCGTACTTGAAGCACTTGCCTTTTAGCTACTTCATTGCAACTGTTTTGGCAACTGGAGTTCCTGATTTCTTCTTTTTCTTGTTCTTGTTCTTTCCTTTGGGTTTCCCCTTTGGTTTCACAGAACCCTCCCCAACAAAAAGTGCACTTCCTTGCTTGACTAGAGATTGTTCAGCACTCTCAAGCTCGTGCATCAGTTGAGTGAGATCAAGATTCATCTTATTCATATTATAATTCATCTTGAATTGATTGAAGTACTCAGGCAGTGATTGTAAGAGAATGTCAACTTCACTTCTTGTTCAAACTTGATACCATGGTCATCAGCCTTCTTGAAGTTTGCTATCATTGTTAGACAATGATCCCGCACACTTCCTCTAGACATCACTGTCTTGGTGACTGCATTCAGCGCATTTTGCCTTGCAAAGCTGCTAGGCGTAGCAAACATTCCATCAAGAGTCTGGAGCATTGTTGCTCCAATCTCAATCATGCTCACTTGCTCCTGAAGGTGACTGGCGAGACTGGCCAAAATATAGCAGCGAACTGCCACATTCACCTTCTCTCATTTTTCTTTCTCCTGCTGAAATTAAGTCCGAATTGAATCAGACGCATCAGCAGCAGGCTGCACTGGCTTAGGGGTAGTTAGAACAAAGTTGAGCTTTTCATATTGAAGAACAATATCCAAATTAGTTTTCCATTGTTTGTAGTTTGTACCATCCATAGGTTTTTTACTCAAAATAGTAGCTAAAGGATTGAATGAAGACATTTTTTTCTGAAAAATAAAGAAAAGCACACTAATTACAAACTATAATTAACAACAAACAGATACAGGCTAGTAGATTCTAATAACTACTATTTGTTTATTGTTTAACAATCCATTAGTTATCTTTATAAGACTTACGATGGGCAAGACACTTGTAAAACCAATATTGTTAATTTGGGCCTTCAGTTCCATTGTCAGAGCCTCGATGAGAGGGTTAACAATTTTACCAAAGTTGAATGTATTTAACCATTGTTTATTTTCAAAGTTATTTTTACTGTCTAAGTATTGCCGACGATGGGCCGTACAAAACTTTACTAAAATTTTGAAAATATTAGGGTTTAATCTAGCGAAATCTGATTATCCTTATCCGATGGGGCTTCAGCGATAACCATTTCACTAATAAACCCACAATTGGAGCCCGTAGGTTTTAAAATTAAATGATTAATTTAAAACCTTCACCCATTCAATATTTTTAAATTTAGAATTTTTAATTTCCAAGAATTTGTTCAATTTAGAGAAATCATTAGGAATCTAAAATCTAGTCATGTTTGGTAAAATTTGCTTCATATGACCATTTTAAATAACCCATAAATTACTCAAAATTACAATTCTCTTAGGAAATTTTCTAGATTATTTATCTAGATTTTAATTCCACAATTAATTAATCCAATTATTATTCTACATTTTAATTTAAAATCATAATAATTGATAATTAATTTAATGATTATCTAGATTTTAATTCCATAATTAATTAATCTAATTATTATTCTAGATTTTAAAATAAAAAATCATAATAATTGATAATTAATTAGTGGAAAGCCTAAATAATCTCACATAATAACTATCATACTAGTCGATTCAAGACATATAGCTACTATGCAACTATGGCATGTGATTATGCAACAATATGGTGTCTTCCTATTCTATATGACATGTTATTTCTAATCATGTTAATCGCACATATAATTCATACTATTCACTAAAAGCTTTAAATAATTAAACAAATAACTTTAATCCATGGCTTTCCTATAAAATTAGAAGATAAAAATTTTACAACTTTGAAATTTCTCTTTTGTCCAGTTCATGGTATTTGTCTAAGCCCCTTTAGGGTATCCAAAGGCCCAAAATAGCGCCGCCGGAACCACCGCAAAAGGAGGTCCCACGCGCCCTCATGCGCCAGTTCTTTGCCGGCGCGTGAAGTCCACGCGCAGCCCTTGTGGAGGCGCGTGGAGGCGTGTGGATGAGTTTCTAAGGTCGGGGTTTTTATATTTTCGCTCGTATTTCCGTTGTCTTTCCAACGATATACAGTTTGTCCAATTCCGAGGTCCAGAGGTCCACGAAAAGTAGCCCGGAAGCGTTGAAAGCTCATCTTCTTGCAATTTCTTGATTTACAACTTTTCACAAATTCAAAAATTTACATGGAAATTCCGAAAATAAAGTAAAAATAGCAAAGAGGAAACCTAATCATATGGGATTAGTCTCCTTGTTACAAATCAAGAAATACAGGGAAAATCTAACCATGGATTAAAGCCATTAAAAATAAAACTAATATTAAATAAGAATTATAAATGAATAATTATCATGAATTAAATAACAAATATAGAAACAAATGCCATATTTTCAAAATATAATTTTTGAAACTAATCACATGAAATATGAAATAATATCAAAACTGGGTTCTTTTCCTCATCATCTTGCCTCTGATGCCAATTGTAGGAATCTCATCAGAAAACACGAAAGCGTATTTAACTGATTTAATGTAGGAAAATAAAAACCTTCATCGTTTTGATTACTTGGAAAGATGAAATAGGTCTGAAAGCCTCTGCACGAACAGTCCTCATCCGCTCTATGACCGATCTTCCAGACTATCTTTCGAGTAGGATGGGGTGGGTGTGTGAGAAACTGTTCAGATGATGAACGTCTGCCTCTTGAGTCTATTTCTGATGAGCTATCCTTTTGAGGCACAGCAGTAGAAAGTTAGAATATATAGAGTTAAGTGCAAGACTTAACCTAACCCTAAGCCTCATGAGCTTTGATCTCACTAAAGCCCAATAGGGCTTAAGTGACTAAGAGCATATATCCAACACCATCTTCTTAGTTTCTTGGGTAAAGTGATAGAGAAGATAAGTGACCGTTACAGCCCACCACCGATTAAATGAAGCCAAAGACAACATAAACACCTTTCTTCTTGCTTTCTATTTTCTCTATGCTTCTTTGGGTACGATATTGACCATATCTACAAAACCAAGCTTCAATCTTCAGTATCCATCCTTCAACAACAAGAAGAAAAAAATAGTGGAATAGGCGGCGGACTGCAATAACTGTTGCTGCTGTGACAATGGCGGTGGCGCAGCAGCCACAGTGGAATTGGCGATCCCATGGTCATCTTCTGAGTCTGTTGGCTAAAATGCATCTGAGATCAAGCACTATCGACCCAAAGAACACTTGGACAAAGCCCTTCAACATGTTTTGTTCCTCTCTAATCTTCATCCCATGAGCACAAAATGAACAAAAATGGAAAGATGAATCTGAGAAAAACCTCAGACCTTCGGCGATGACATTAAGCATCGATGGGCGTAAGAATGATGGAGAGGAAGAGTTGCAAAGACCCTTAAATCGCACGAGATATCCCAACTAGCTGGAAATCGCCCCAACGTGCCCCCATCGTTTTCATCGGTCGCACTTGCATCGGTGGTCTGGAGTCCTGTCGCCGTCCATCTCAGCGTCTACACATTAGGTATGATTCATCATTGATTTAACTTCATATCGGCTGAGGAAGATTGAAGAAGCAAGAAAGGAAGAGTGGATTTAACGGTTAAAGTAAGGGTAATTTTACCCCTTTTTTAAATACTTTAAAAGTTACATTGCTCCCACAAAAAAAAAAAAAAAAAACTTTTAAAAGGAAAATTGAGATTTTTTGACCACCCCGAAGTAGAAGTAAAGGTAAATCTTAACCCTATTTTTTCATCAAATCATCACAACACTACCAAAAATTACTGGTATTATTGTTATCTATTTCCGCAAGTAAGAAAATCCAAGAAAAACAAAAGACTATAGTAATTTTGTAATTATTCTAATGGTTTGTTTTTGTTTGTTTGTTTTTTTTTTTTTGAGGGATTTGGATAGGAGGAAAAAGTTTTGTGAGTTGGATTTTAAAAAAATTGAAAAAATAACGTTATAAAATTTTAATAATATATATATATATATATATATATATATATATATATATATATATATAAGATAAAAGAGTAAGAAAAATTAATTTAAAACTTGTAGCCACATTATTCTTATTTTCTTTTATTAAAGGCTAAAGTATACTTTTAGCCCTTTAAATTTACATGAGATATATTTTGGTCCTTTAACTTTATCAAGTATACTTTTAGTCCTATAATTTTAATATCGTTAATTTTACTAACGGAAAATGCAAACTCAAGTGATGACGGTGTAAACTTGAATGATGATTGTGTAATTAAATGCTGTTAAATTTAAATTTAAAATATGGGTAAATTAAAAAATATATAAAATTTGTTTAATTAAATAATATTAGTCATCACTTGAGTTCACCACGTCAGCATTTTCCGTTAGCAATATTAACGGTGTTAGCGTTTTAGGACCAAATATATACTTTATAAAGTTAAAGGATTAAAAATATGTCTTATATAAAACTTAAAGGACTAAAAGTATACTTTAGCCTTTATTAAATCAAACTCTCTTTTTTTTTTGTCTTCCTTCTCCTTATACCAAACAGCCCCTGAAAAAGCATGACCGACATAGCAAGTCAATCAACACATTAACCAACATACAATTTAAGTAGTACTACATCATTCTAGAAAGAAAACGAATTAGTTAGTTAGAACTACATTGATTTTTGGGTTAACTGATATAGAATATCTTTATTTTCCCTAATATTCAAACTTGACCATTCATTTCTTCCGTTTCGAACCTAAATGTGGTCAATGGCGGAACTACATATTGGCCAGTTGGGGCCTTGCCCCAGCTGACCTTCTCTTATCTTATATATTTATATATATGTATCATATGATATTTTATTTTGACCAACAATTTGGCCTTATCTATATATTTTATAATTACACTCTTTTTTTAATTAGGATAATGTTTGATTCATTATTTATTGGGCTATAAGAGAAAGCAAAATTTTTGTTTAAAATACCTACTGAAAATTTTAATATCATCTTATATCTTAATTTGATTTTTTTAAAAAAAGAACCGTGGCATATTAAAAAAAAAGAATGATAATAATAATTGAAGGGGGTCTTTAGCTTGCACGTGGAGGGGTTTAGAGGTGTCAAACTTTTTTCACTTTCAGGCTTTGGCACTATTCATCTTCATTTTAAGGACTAAATAAATACTCAAAATCATTTCTTTTCACCTCACTCCTTTTATGAAAGTTATTCTACGTATTTTTCTCATTCTAATAAAGGTAATATTGTGTTGATTAGTGAAAATTTTGGGATTATGATTTTGGAAGAGTCTTAAGTTTTAACAATAGATGACAATATATATTTAGATGACTAATGACTAATTTTAATCGGTTTGGATTTATTATTTGATTGTCTTATGATTTTATAATGAATTTATCAGTAATGAAAATTGTAAGGATAAGGCTTTGAAACAAGATGGAAGATGGCTTTCTTGCAAATAATTTGGTTGTGTATGTTAGAAGAGAGATTGCTAAAACATTTACTATTGATTATATCCTTGAAGATTTTGTCAATTTAAAATAGCGTCGTCTACAATTTTAGGTATTTATTTTTTCTTTAATTATATTTTAAATAATTTTTTTAAATTTCATCATACATATAATTATCTATGTTAGTGTTTGTGATATCCTTAGGATAATATTTGATCCATTACTCATTAGATTGTGAGAGGAAAGTAAAATTTTTATTTAAGATACCTACTAAAAATGTTAGTATCATCTTTATATTATCTGGATTTATAATTGTCGGTTATTATTTATTTATGTTTTTAATGTTACACGATATTATTTAATAAATAGTTCAATTATTATTTTTTGGCCCAGGCT
The DNA here is from genome assembly GCA_037074495.1 of Acacia confusa. Classification (NCBI taxonomy): domain Eukaryota; kingdom Viridiplantae; phylum Streptophyta; class Magnoliopsida; order Fabales; family Fabaceae; genus Acacia; species Acacia confusa. The sequence goes on along the minus strand of CM073504.1, from coordinate 27,891,906 downwards.
AAAAATATTTTTCTGGTTCCATCTGAATGTGGTGGTAATTTCTACACTGTTCTATATTGGAAACCGGCTGAAACAATTTTTATGATAAACAACTCACGAGTTTAACATATCCAAAATGAACTCAATGTGAAACTATTGATATGAAACTACCTAGAAACATACAACCAAATACTTTGGTTAAGTTTAAACTATGAGTCATGATTAAGAGTTCGTTTGCATGGTGTAACATCCCAATTTTTAAAAGCGGAATAATTTTTTTTTTTGTTCATTCAAAGTCATTTCAAATCATCAGAGTAGACCATTTGAGCGGAAGAGTATCTGATATACATATTCAAAATGCCATAAGTCTGGTTGGATACAATAGCGGTATAGAAACCGCGTGGTTTAAAGTGAAGAAAGGCAATAATAGGAAGGCTTCTGCCGGAACATCAAAGGAAATCTTTAGCCGGGTCTTCTAGACGACCTGCTTGCGCTTCCCCTTGTCCTCCGTCCTTGGTTCTCCTGACCTTAACGCTATGTTAAGGGCTGAGGTCCCATGCATACGGACCCCAGGTAACGGTTAACCTCATGTTTACATACACAATATATAGACAACTCATACCACAACACCAAACCGCATACTCAAGCAAACTATCATAACCAATGCATATGTATCGCTCCCAGCATGCGACCATATCGCTCCCAGCATACAGACATATCGCTCCTAGCATATGACCATATCGCTCCCAGCATTACAGATACTCTCTAACCTTTATATGCACACATACCACATATATGCATAACATAAACATCAAAGTTAGTGTTACAGTACGCGAACGTACCACAGAGCTATCAGTTAATTCACATAAGCATATCATACACATAGCACATATATGCATACAGTAAACATCAGAGTTAAAGTTACCAATACGCGAACGTACCTTCGTTGACGTTATACGGTATTTCTGGTGGAATACGGTGCGACAGTTGGTCAGAACGTATTCTGGGATATCCTATAAGGATAATATCACATGTATTCAATTACTAATATCATAACAGTCATTTTAATCACAAATGACCATTTTACCCCTAACCTCTGAAATCGGCGAAATTTCGCCAGAACTTCGTTACTTTGACTCTAATCTTCCAGAATTTTAACATATCTCTTACTCCAACATATTTTCCAAAATAAATATCATATCTATCCTAAAATATGATATCTAAAATATACTGGGAGATTAAAGATAAAAACAACATCTATCCTAAAACTCTAAGAACTACCGAACTAAAGACTAAGGACTGAAGAACTTACTCAGGACTCTGCTACAACTTTCTCTAGAGCTCTTCCTTCCTTCTCTACTCTAGAATTTCGAAATTTGCAAGAGGAATTGGTGAGAAAATGAAGGAGAATGGAAGGCTATTTATAGAAAAAGGCAATGGCAATTTGGTAATTCCTTTGAACTTTGTTTGATCAGTTTCTGGCCGTTAGATCGCACTTCTTGGAGGTGGCAAGATCTTGGCCTTACACCTCTCAAGAATGATGTCATCCCTGCTGCATTATCAAGTCTTATGTCATCTTGCTTTATCAGGTAAAATTCCTGGTTCGGTATCCTAATCGCGAAATTTCATAAAATCTTAAAATTCTAGGAATAAGACGCTGAAGGTCTTTTCTTCCTCTTTGAGAATACTGGATTCTCCTAATCTTATATTTTCATTGAGGACATTCCGTTGCTTGCTGAAAATCCTCGGTAATCGCTACCAAGTGCAGAAATAACGTTGGTCGGCGCCAACTTCAAGACAAAAATTCACTGATTAATATTATACTCTGGTTTTTCCCAACTTGTCCCCAGATTCTCGCATCTAAATTATTTTCTATCGGTTCTCATTTCCATTATCTGCTTACTCCTTATTATTATAACATTATCTATTTAACACATGCTTAAATTTATATTATTATTATATGATAAAAATCAAACTTCATCCTTATCTCCCCCCCTAAATTCGGCCAACACACAAATATACATATTATATATATATATATATATATATATATATATATATATATATATTACTCAATTATCTTGCACTTATTTTCCCCAAAATTTTCCTATTGGTCCATAACTAATTACTTGGATTTAGGCTTTCATAAATTCTTGAAAAATCCTAAGCCATTGACCTTTACTTTTTAAAACTACATCTTAACCATTATTATTTATTTAATTAACCCAAAAATAATTACTTATATTCACTTCATTTTTCATGTTTCCTAAATTTCTATAATCTTATAAAATTCCTAAAAATTTCTTAATTAATCCCTTAATAATTTCTAATAATTTTCTTAATTAAAACTAATTATTTTCTCACAACAATTTTACTGACATTGGTAATTTATGCGCCATGCATAATATTAAAAATCATGAGGCAACTTATGTTCCCCAAAATAATATCAAATTTTAACTCATTATCTTCCAAGGAAAATAATCCCATAAATTATCTAAATTAGAGACAACATACTTTCTAATTTTTAATAAATATGTAGTTGCCTCTTAGGATTTTATCATAATTTTCTCAGGGTATTTAATAACCCATAAATATTTTAGGGACCTATTTGCATATTATTTAATCTTAGGATAAATTGTCCTAATAATAAGATAAATTCAATACAAGGTGTTTGAGACCTCATATTCACCTATTTCCAATAGGTATTATTTACTAAATTATGATATTTATCCTAAGTAGGATTTTTAGGGTATTACACATGGGCTTTTAAAAAAAGAATTTTTTTTGTATTGCTTTTTAAAAAAGTACTTTAATTAGAAGTTAAAGTTATTTTATGTTTGAATAAACTATTTAAAAAGTATTTTTAAATTAAAAAACCGTTTGGTTGTTAAGTTGGAGAAGCACTTTTTTTATCAATAAAATTACTAAAATGGACATATAAAAATGTTTAGGGATATGAGTTGTCATTTTGTTAAAAATTAAGGGCAATTGGTGTCAAAATAAATCACTAAAGAATAGCTGGTCATTTGTTTTTTTATTCCCCCTCTTCTTTTCACACTTGTGTTTTTTTTTAAAAAAAACTACAAATTGTAGCTTTAAGAAAAAAATGAGAATTTTGGCTTTTTTTTTATTGCTTTTTTTTTTAAAGCTCTCATCCAAAGACATAAATTAAGAAAAAAAATCACTTTATTTTTTTTGAAAAAGACCTCTTAAAAAAAATCCATCTAAACGGACTCTAAATAGGACCATAATCCCAAGTTTGAATGGGATAATAAGTTAAAAGAAAAGAAAATAAGGGTGGATTGGAGTTTTTCTTTGTTTGGGTGTGAGAAAAGAAAAGTGAGCGGAGGAAGGAAAAAAATGAGGGAAATTGAAATTGTACTTTTCTTTCCAAATATGGAGAGATTTTGGGAAGAAATTGAAGTTCTTCTTCTACTGCTGCTCTTCATCGTGGCACCTTCTTACCCCAGCTAACTTCCATATGGAGTACTCCGCCCTCACAAATATGAGAGATCTATTTAGTTCAAATTTATTTTTAAACTTATACAGTATATGAAAATGTAGTTTTAGATATATATCATTTGATTTTCTTAATATTTCAATTTATTATTTTATTTTAAAACATATTTTTAAACACACAAAGTTATTTAATTTTAAAATATATAAATGTGAAAATGTATATTTTTCAAATGTTTTTATTTGAAAATATTTCGATAATGTTTAGTTTTATATAGTTTTTTTTTTTTAAAAAAACCTGAAATATAATAAATCAAGATTTAAAAATGTTATTGTCATTGTGTCATTTGTATGTTTTGTTTAATTTACTTCGATCTTTTCTACTCCTTCAAATATTAAAGAGCAGGAAGGATCGCCTCCATTGTTGTGGGATGTCTCCATTGCGTCTCCATCTAGATTAAAGGGTCCCATTTTGTTATCAGGTGAAATCTTAGCCATTGATTTTAAAGCATAATCTTGGCCGTTGTTTGACTAACCTGGGATATTATCTCTCCTTTTTATTTTTATTTTTTTTCTCTCCTCACATTTTTCTTTACTTCCGACTTTCCTACTTGTCCAAGTGTCGCACTATACTTACTACTCATGGCTAGCCTTAGCACAAAGGGCAAATCACATCAATAGCATGTTTTATCAAAGGATGTCCAACAATTATTATATATAAATAATAAGTAAAATTTGTTATAAATAAGGTAAAGTAATTTTCTTTGGGCATTTTTCTTTCGAGTACTTAGTAGCAGAGAAAAAGTTTTCAACTCAAGGTTGCAGAATTAAAATGAACACTAATAAATTTAAAGTATTATTTAAGTAATCATAAGGGTAGTTGAAATCTTTATCCGCATATTGTTATTATGAATGATCCAGCACCGATGATCATGGAAGAAGTATATACACACCTCTAAATTGCTTCTTTAGAACCTGTATCTCAAGATGCAATATTATTTTCACCTGCAGAACCATATGTTTGTTCCCATAAAGGGAGGCTTAACCTTCCCATTAAGAGCTCCTTACTACTAAGAGCCATATCCCCATATCCATATTCTGATGTTCAATCTGAGTGACTAGTTGATACATATTGTATCATATAGATAGAAAGTTGGTCATAACAATGTCCTTCTCTCCTCCATATGTCAATTTCATGATCACTTAGTGACCTGAACCTTCTTGGGTCCTCAAGCCTATTTGATAGAAACAATTTAAGAAACACATGGAAAAAATATCAACCTGGATCTTAGACTTTGCACCTCTTTAATTTCAAACAAAGCCCACATACTATAGAGAATTATGATATTATTGAAACATGAGTGCAGTTGACCAGATCATGAAAAATTTGAACAAACATATACACACAAACAATTGAAGTTTCCTAAACTTTTTTTAATTAAATTAAATAGGGTTAGAAAAATAATAGAATATTCAATTAGAGAGATGACATTTATTTCTATTGATATCGTTACCTCTTCCAAAGCATAAATATAAATGATAATAGAACGGAAGACCTAGGCACATTGCATGTTAGTAAAATTAATAAGTATACTCATAAGTGATCAATGTGTTTTGGTAAGAGAAAAATAACAGCGGCTAATGTATGATTTTGTATGAATAATATAAACCCTATCTATGAATGAGAATACTATGCTATATATAGCAGCTCACTTGTCAAATTGCACCTGGATTGACTAGAATGCCGATTTAAACCTAGTTATGTACATAAAAGGGCTGCGTAGAAAAATCAACTCAACCTTTTTATAAATAACTAACTTAAGTAATTCTTTTAAACTTTTTGTATAGTTGCTAATTGCTATATTAAGGATTATACTAGAGGGAAAAAGAAGTGAAAGCCAATCTCATTTCATTTGTCAGAAGTCAGTTAAAACACAAGTCAATCAAATAGGTAATGCATAAAGTGCAGTTTTAAACATGATTTTGATCTTGTTAATATCTCATGATTATGTTAATACTGGACGTTAACATGTTAAGTAAACAAGTGAAAGCAATCCATTTATAAATCCAAGCTCATTAACGTGTTAGGACAATTAGTGAACTCGCCAAAGCTTTTACAAAAGCATTGCAAAACGAGTTCACACGTTAAGATAAGGTGATCATGTGTTAAGCGAAGTGTACGTGAAGCTCAAAAGGAAGACTTTCAACATTAAGACTCGTTAACCCTTTAGAGCAATATGGTTTACGCGTTAAAGGAATTTTAGAAGCGATTTAAGAACAGTCACACGTTAGAATGAAGAAGTTAATTAACATGTTAATAGCAATGTGAGGTTCAAAGCAAGTTCATCAGAGAGATCGTTAACGCCTTAGGTTCAATGGGTTAACTTGTCAAGGGAAAGAAAGTTTGCTTAAGACAGTATTGAACAATGAGACTCGTTATCAGGTTAGGAAAAACGAGTTAATGTGCCAAGAAACTTACAAAAGAAATATTTTTATGAGTACATTACTACACTACAAGAATACTGACAAATGGAGGCGGTTATATTAGCATTTAGAGGCGGTTCTAACTGCCTCTATTTTCCAAGGCAGTCGTTTAGAAAACCATCGAAGTTATCACCATCGAGAGTCAAATTAAGACGGTTTAAATCAGCTGCTGGTATAACCGCCTCAATAGAAACAAAGACGGTAACGTCGGCGGCTATTTACGCCTCAATAAGCACCACAACAGTCTTACTAGAATATAGAAGCGGTTTTTGAAACCGCCTCTGAATAATTTTTGGAGGCGGTTGTGTGAACCAAGGTAGAATTGAATATAGAGGCGGTTAGTCTTAACCACCTCAAATTGGTATTTGGAGGCAGTTATAGTGACCGCCGCAAAATGTTATTCAGATGCGGTTTATTAAGTGCCTCTACATGTCATTTTGAGGCGGTTTTGCATGTGGTTAAAGATTTTGAAAGACAGGTATATAAACAGCCTCAAAATGTCATTCTAAGACGGTTTGCAGATGTTTATTTATAAGCCAATATATATTAAAATAATTTTTTTCTTTTTTTTCTTTTTTTTTAATTTTAACAACGAAAGGTAGTTAATAGGTGATTTTTTACAGTTTCAATTTAATAATTTTTTTTCTAATAATGAAATAATAACTTATTGCGTTTGATGTATCAAGAAAAAAATTATTGCATTTCAGCATACATATCCATACAATGTTAAAAGCCCTTAATTAAAAGCATAAGATATATAAATTCACCACAACCACAGAAGTCTCAACTGCTAAATATGTTTAACAACCATAAACAAAGTTATAACTACTAAACATGCTAAATATGTTTGCATACATTATCCAAAATCATAGAACAAAATATGTTTGACAACCATAAACAAAGTCTCAACTGCTAAACATTGAATAAATTCCCTTGATAATGACAACAATACTATCCAAAAGCAATATCTAAATAAAATATTCAAGGCTGTGGTTTGTGGTGATGGAGGTGGAATATGAGGTGATGAATTCGGTCCGTCACAATGCGGGTCATGACTAGCATGAGAAGATCTTCTGAGCCCTGGAGACCCCAAATTTGCATCCTGATACATTGAAACAAAATTGAAAACAAACATCAAATGCTACAATGTCTTTAAAACCTGATTTTTAATGATGTGACCAAGTGCCAATTTTTAAAACAAAACAAATTTGCAATCAATTACAATATGCAAACAGGGTACTTAACTTTCTAGCTTTCTCTAAAATAGAAACATACAAGTACACAGTTAAACCAGATTTTTAAAACAAAACATAAGGGTACTATATTAAACAAACAAAAACAGACATGAATTCAATAATTTGATCCAGTTTCAGCTAAGAGGCTAATGATTCAGACCGAATTCACAAATTTGATCAAGTTCCAGCTTTTGTTCATACCATATAAACAGCCCCATACACTTAAATGGCATCAAAGTGGACAGAGGTGAGGACCCCATCCAGAAGTCCGACTAGATTTGACAAATGTCTCCTTAGTCCTTATGCTAAAGAGGATACGAAAGGGATTACACAAAGAACACGTAAAATGCATACTTCAATTTACAAAGATAAAGGAAGTGGCCTGCGCATTATTCCTGGTAGTATGATATTGTTAGTTCGAACTTCCAAACTATATAGGAGTGCGTCTGTTGATATAATACATATAGGGGGAAAAACATAACGGTACCAACTCTCTTACTAATAATAATACTTAATCAGGGATCATTTTAAAACCTAATTTGCTAAGCATCTCCAACAACAAAGCAGAAGCCCATCGAAATTTCGCGTCATTAATTAATACGGCAGGCAGCACATTTGGGAAGAATTATAAGGTTATCATAAGATCACGTTTCATGGAATTGTGAGACCTACATTTGACTACTGCAAATCTGGAAATCTATTTACCAAAAAAGAAAAAACATTGGAAATGGAATGGCACAATAACAAGGAACCAAAACAAATCACAGATCTCGTCGTCAATCGTTAGTGAAGATGGAAGCAACCACAACTATTGACAATCCAACCTAATGCCATGACACTCTGAAGGTGGAAGCCATGATTTCATCAATGGAGGTTGAAGAAAAGAAGCTTTTAAATGACCAACGGCATACTATTATAAATTTGACAAACCTGAGAATATAACTTATTAACAAAAGTAGCATCAGGACCCTTATGTAATTTATGATGCATATAGCATCCTAATACTACCACAATTCCTTAATATAAAAAAGTTAGTGGGGATTGGATCTCATCATAAATATAATACCCCAAAATTCATAATCTTTTTTCATCAAACCTCTCATCCTCTTCTCTCTTCATTTAACCATCCATTATATCATCAACACTATTATTGGCCTTGACACAAAAGCACCCTTCATTTTCCATATATTCCAATCTCTCTCTCTCTCATTATTCCAAGCCTGTAAGACCAACAGGTTTAGATTAAAGCAAAGAGTGTTTTATGTGAATGTGTGTGTGTGTGTTATACTTGCGCCAAGACATAGGGATTAATGGAGGTTGTGGCTAAAATCCTAAGAAGAAAGAAAGATCAGAGCTACATAAGTAGTGTAGAAAGATATGAATCAATCAGAGTAAAGCAAGGGGAGGAATAAGTGTTTGATGCTACAAAACGAAAAGAAAAGAAAAGATATAATAGCCCCTATAACAGCAAAATGCAGTGTCAAAATGAAAGAAAAAGAAGCCAATAATTGCACCAAACAAAGTGAATATTAATGTTGAATATATATACTCTCTCTTTACACACACACACAAGTGATAGCATTAAAGCATTCACGCAGGCTAGCCCAGAAATTCCTGATTATACCTCCCTCTCTCTGCAACTTTACCATTTTCTCTTAACAACACAGCCCATAGATGATTTGCCCCCAAATTATCACTCAATTAATTATTTCAGAAAGTAAAATGCATCTACTTGATGACAATTTTGTTGAGGAACATACGGTGGTCAAATTATTCCTATATGTATATAATAATTACACATGCAATTTGTACCATCCTCATCCCAAGAAAAAAGTGACATGCATCTTTGACCATATCCATATCACCACTCCAAAGTAATCATATGAAATAAAGATATATGCAAATAATCCATAATGCAGAAAAATTAAATGATGTCCAGCATAGCCAACAAAAGTTGAACCAACGATTTAATTCCAAAGTATATATTTAATTATCACACAAAATTTACCTCATTGAAGGGAAAATGAGAAGGTTGTTGAGCACCAATATGTTGCAAAATAGAAGCCATTTGTGCTTTCAAGGCGTCAAGTTCTACCATTTTCCCTTTTAAGGTGTCAAGTTCTTCTTTGAGGGAATCATACTCTGCTTGAGAAGGACGAGCACTAGAAGATGGTGCAGAACCGCTAAAGCGCTTACGCATTTGAGATGGAACCACCCCAAACCCCATTCCTCTAACGCGTCTAGGGTGCTCTTTCCCAAAGACATGTTCATAGGCCTCTTCTTCAGAAGACGTTTCCTCCATCTCAACTAGTAATTGGTCCTGCAATACAACATCAAACATGTAATCAAATAGCATGTATAGCTTCCTCATTCTCAAATAAAATACATACATTCTTTTCTTTAGCTTCCTCATAGACAAAACTGCCATCCTTTTTTTGTGCGTAATGGCGTACATCTCCCCCCTACTAAATTTGCGTCCATATTTTATTTCCTAAAGCAATGTCAATATACAAAAGGTTAGTTAAATTCATAAAAGATCAAAGATAGACAAAAAAATATTATAATTGAAGTACATACCAGGTCATATTTTAGACATGCAATGCTTTTGGATCCAAGGGTATGCATAATCTTTTGTTTTGCTCTATTTCTAGTATTTATCTCACTGTATTTCTACATTGTCCAGAAAAAATACTTCAAATTAAATCAAGTAAACCAAATTAAACAAATATATGCAAGCTTATGTCATTACCTTAGCTTTCTCGCTTAACTTGTATGCCAAAAAACCAGCCCATTGTTCTCGAGTCATACCTTCAGGATAGTTTTCAAGGTTTTGCTCATAACTTGCATTTTTATCATAATAATAATTGCACAACCTCCACCTATTATCCTTCCATTTTTTCCCCATATTTGCCAAACAATATCCATATTGGTAATCAGTATGGAGGCTGAATTTTTTCAGCAATAGGGAAAATATAAAAATCAAGTCACAATCATTTAAGCTTAGTAAATGAAATTGAGAGAGCATTTATACCTGTATGGTCATCTCCCAAGCATTATCCTTATACGAGCAAGGTACCTTAGGCCACCTATCGTAACATATTGGGAATACATTAGTATTACATGCAAGATGTCCTAAAAAGCCATTCAAGAGTGAACCGCCGTCACCAACAGGCTGATTCTCATCACTCCATTGCACCACTACTTGCTTGTGAGGTGGAAGTACCAAAACATCCCTAATGCGCAATCTTTCCTCAGAAATCCTTCCTTGATCATCTATAACATATAATATTCATGTGATTTTTGTTAGTGGAGCAATAATATATGACATAGGCATACATAAAAAAAAATTTATGCAGTGTAACATAGGTGTTAAATGGTATACCTTTAACATCAACCACCCAATATTTGTTGCACGCCCTCTTTGGTTTGTAGAGATGTGGCCTTTCATTTTGTTGTTGGGATTGATTCGAAACTTGATCTTCTTGGCCTTCCATTTCATGTGGTTGTGGTTCCACCCTTTGAATATCATTTTGTTGTTGGGATTGATTCGAAACTTGATCTTCTTGTACATTTTGTGTTTGGAGGGTAGGTGTTGTAGAGCTTGTTTAAGCTGTTCTTACAGGGAATCTCCTTGTACGCCCCATTCCACCTAATCCATTTGTCCAAAATATAACATGGCAACATATATTTAAGTATTTACAAAATCAAACAATTCCAATATATATTGGAAAAAGATAATAGTATATGAGCATTAAGAAATTGAATTGTAAATATTAAGTCTTCAACAACAATTACATACAAGCAAAACACATAATATAAAGAAAACTAGACACAACACCATACAAAAGACAATCCTCAAAATGTTAGACTACACAACCCCATGTAAGTACACATAACCTAAGCCTCAAACAAAAAATTATATGTCTGAATCTTCATCCTCATAGCGATTAGCTATCAAATTTGAAATGTCATCATCTATGGCAGGTCTTGATAACTGTAGAGCTACTGTGTCATCAACTAAAATGTGGTCCTCCAAGTTTTGTGATGGAAATAGGTCAGTGGTTGTCATGATATCTTCGCCTATATCATATAAGTCTCGAGGCTTTACATGGACAGGTATGCTCCGACCCTTTTCTTTCTCGTCATCAACATAAAAAACCATTTGACCTTCAGAAGTTTTAATATATGGCTCATCATCCTCTTTTTCACTAGTATGTATCATTTTAGAAAAGTTAATTTGGGTAAAACCCAATTTATCCTTCTTATGCCCTCTATGAGTGGTAGTATCAGCCCATTGACATTTAAACAAAGGCACAGTGAACAAGCCATTGTAGTTAATCTCAATAATGTCAACCAATTTTCCATAGTAAGGAACTCCTCCACATATCATTTGGCCATCTCTACTACTTGAATAACTTCTTGTGTCAAATGTTCCAAAAACCCCATTATTTTGTGTTTTCAAGTTGTTGTCTCGATCCAATGTTCGAGATTTGAAGCTGTTCACATTATATGCACTGAACCTTCTTGCTTCATAAATAGGACCTTTAGCAAGGGAAAACATAATATTTTTGTTTGATGAAGCATGTGTTTCTATTTCTTGGATAGAAACAAAAGGGTTTGTTGGGGTGATGAAGCATGTGTTTCTGCCTTTGTGGCAAGAAGGGAGAACCTTGTGGCAATAAGCAGTTCATCAATTTGAAATGTATGAATAGCCCCGATGCTTTTATTTTATCAAGTTTTTCATTGACTCTCAATAAAAGTACAGATAGCAGTACAAATTGAATTCCCTAGCATCAAGATCTAACATTTCGGAATAATACTCTCCTATAATTGAGAGTACTTGAATCTATAAATATATAGCAGTACATATTGAATAAAATACAAGCTTTTAATCACAGATTCTTCAAATTTGGAGTTGGATTGTTTCAGAAACAAAATTTTGCAGAAAATGTAACAAAAAAAATTGCTATGAAAGAACACTCATAAGGCATGTACTTACCTTGTATATTAACGCCTGCCTTAGGGTGTTAGCCAAATGTTCCTCTGCCCTGCATTCACAAAAGCTTCACAGATTTAACAATGATCAAATAATCGAATTAAAAAATGGAAATGATATTGATAACTAAATATGACAGGAATATGAACACAGAATAGTTGGACCACCATATATATTACTCATTTGGGGTGAAGAGAATAAATAAAATCAGGCTATGAACTCTAATATATTGTAAGCTACATTCATCTAAGAGCAGAAGAATACATTTGCCGCAAATAAGCATTAATCTAAAAGCAACACTAACCAAAGCACATTATAGAATTGTAATACAATTGACAAACTAAATTAACCTAACGAACATCAGGTTATAGAAGAACAGACGGGGGGAAATGAAGCAACAATGACAGCAGCATACACAGAAGAAATTAGAAGTAGAGAAACCAAAAAAAAGAAAAAAGGAAAAATACCCAGATGAAGAACGAGCTTCGAGCCGGCACCAAATCTGTGACTGAGGCTGATTGACTATGAAGTGAGTAGGCGACGCGAAGTGAGGGACTGGACTGATGCCTGAGTGGAGAGCCGACGGTGAGCGACTGACTGAGGGACCGAAGGGAGAGTTTGACGGTGAGCGACTTTGACTGAGGGAGTGAAGGGTAGGGCATTTGGGCGATGAGGCGGGCTGATGAAGACAAATGAAACAATAACCTTAAGAAATTTTCAGAGTCCGCCAAAAAAATATGGCATTTTTTTTTCCTTCTCATTTTTAGAGTTTACTCTTATCGGAAACAAGAACAAGTTTTTTTTTTTATAGACTTTTCTTCTCTTTAGAAAAACGAGCTAGATTTGTAAGTCTTATGCAAAATTATCATATATTTTTTTTAAATTTTTTATTTCATATTAAAATATGTATTGTCCTCTTAGAAAAAAAAATCCCTTGATAACCATTTCAATTCCTTAAGAAATTTACGTATCGATTTTAAAAATAGGCATAAGAGTACAAAAGCTTTTTGTGGCTTAATTGATTTAATTTGGTTGGGTGCCGGTGGAGATGGTGGCATGCCCGCAAAGAACAGCTTTATTAGCACAAGTGAAGCTCTTGCCTTTTTTCTTGGCTTCTCCATATATATAAATATATATGATCTGCCTCAAAACTTTTGTGTCATAAACTTAATTATGTGTACATAAGCTTTAATGTCTTACTTTTCTATTTACAGCACACACGTATAAAAAAATCACTAATTCCTATCTACTTTCTGCCTTTTTTTTTTGTTTCTTCTTTTTCAAATCTGCGGATCCCAAACAACGCCATGATCCCAAATATATATGATTGCTCCTTTTAGTGAACGGGTTATCTTAGCGATGGAGATTTATTTTGCACGAAAATAGAGATTTAATTAATCGGTTAATTTAATAAACATATTTATATCTCATCAATCTTTATCTCTATAAAAATGACTATGAGTTCTATCATTTTCTTTTCATAATCTCATATATATCCACAAGTATATGGTTCAAATTTAATATTTTATGAAATTATTATTAAAATCACAACAAAAATAATTTTAAACTGTTAAAATATGATCTACACAATTTACAACTACAATTGTACTGAAAAAATTTGTAAAAAAAATCTATAAAATACTATATCAGTGGTTCATAAAATATTTAATCTAAAAAATCTATTTAATTTTTATCTAAAAGTAGAGATAGAGATAGGATGACAACTATGAACCTCGATAGAAATAAGATTCTGAGAGGGAAAAAATAAGAGAAAAAATTATGAGAAGATCTTCTTCCTTATATAAACAGTGAGCTGCCTTTAAGAACAAAACAAACCAAGAGTGATTAAGAAAAATGAGATCGTTTAAAGTTACAATAATGCTACTGGTCCAATTTTCTTTTACTTTTCATGCTTTTGCTTCTCACAATCCAACTCCTTCACTGGTTGTCAACGCTCAATCTGGAACAAAAATTGCAGAAACATTTTTTGGAATATTTTTCGAGGTGAGTATATATATAAAGCGAGAAAGAAGGGAAATAGTTTTTTCAAGCACATAACTCTTAGCTCCAGTCTGAATAAAAATGAGACTGGATAATCCATGATAAACAACCTATTAAGCACATAAGAGGGATTTTGTTGTTGATCTTATAGTTTTCTCCCATTTGATGACAATCACTGATTGTTCTTGAAAACCAATGCATTACAAAATTTATTTCCCTTTTCTTTGAATTTGTCCATAAAGACAATCCATCTTATCAATGGAAGAGCACTTTGATGATATATTGCTTCACAATTCATAGTAAGTGTACTAGGAAAAACAATATCTATAGAAAAAGCTATAAAAGTAGATGCAACTACTTGGTCAACTTCCTTGATTAAAGATAATGGGTACACTGAACTCTATTTTTTGGTGGACTTTTTCATAGGAGGGAAACAAGTCCACCAAAAAATAGAGTTAGAATGTTGTAAAGAAATAAGAAAAATGAATATTAAATATTTATATTTTAAAAATAAAAATATTATCAGACCGCCTCCAAAACCGCCTCTAAATGTATAATGGAGGCGGTTTAAGCCAAACCACCTCGATTTAATTGATTTTCAATTAAGACGAAAAACGCCTCACGAACCGCCTCAATATAATTCATTTGGAGGCGGATTAACATAAACCGCCGCAGTTGTATAATAATATAGAGGCGGTTTGTTTATACACTAACAGAACCTCCTTTAAATATATTTTAGAGGCGGTTCACTTAAAACCGTCTCTAATAGTCGGTCAGTATTTACCCTTTTTCTTATAGTGCTATAAAAAATGAATTAGTGAAATTAGTGACAAAATTTCTGTCATTTATCAGTTTCGTGACAACATTCTAACGGAATTTAAAAATTTTGTCACTAAACTCCATTGCTAAATCATTGTTTTTAAGTAATTAAAGCATTAGAGGTAAAGTTTTAATGTGCCAGGGAATACTTAATTTAGTTCTAAATTTGAACCATAATCTCTACGAATCCCTGAACCAGAAGAAGACCAAAGATAAAATTCATGGCTATTTCTTCCCAAATTTGAGCAAGGATTGGTAAGGGATTGAGGAGACTGGCTGGGTTTAATTGAAGTTTTGGCCTGTTGACAAATGCTGCAACATTTGATAAAAGAGGCGAGCCACTCTGTAAAACGTGCGCATGATCCCAGCATGTCCCCCATAAAGCGATGAATGAAATTCCTCCAATACTGGTCGCCCTTTCCAATACGGAGTATCTTGTCTGTAATGATAATGAGGCATCGAATTAGAGCATCCGATGCTACCTTGGATTTCAGCTCGCAAATAAGAGGAAAACTATCAATGGCCTGATAAATTCGATCCATGAAAGAGTCATTGAGAGAAGATAATACCATACAAGCCATACCAGATAGAGTATCTTCTGCTTGATTATGTTTCCCAGCTTTGTATTCGATGGAGAACTTATAGCCTAGTAACTTTAGTTAAACACTCCTGCTCTGGCGTTTGGATAGTTTGATCGGCTAGATGACAGAGACTGGCAGATCAGTCCGAATAATGAAATGCCTCAATAGCCAACAAAAAGCATCTTTGCACAATAATTGAGTTAATGGACCAACCTTTTGGGCATAGTTTTTTTTGTGAACAAGCGATAATAACCACTCAAGTCCAAACAATCCTTTAACTGGGAAACATTATTCGGTGAGGGCCAAACTCAAACCGCCTCCACTTTTGCAGGATCCATCTGCCAAATGAATATTTAAGGTCTGTTTGGGATGGTATCAGATGCTAAAAAAAGTATATCAACAAAAGTGAAAACTTGATTTTTGTGTGTTTGGTATGGCTTCAACATCTCATGAGTTTTTGGTGGTAAAGTTGCTTCTTGACTAAAGCTAATGGGTGGAGCTTCGGATCTCATCAAAGTAACTTTTGACCATTGGCTAAGGCTAATTAATCTTATGTTTCTCTAATATCCTTTTCGAAAACATATATTTTATTTAAATACTTCATTGTGTTGTAATTTTTTCAATAGTAATTTTACAATTTTATTTGGTAAATTTATATTTATTTTAAATTTTTTTTTACCAAAATTATCACATTTTATACGACATATAATACATATACGATTTATATATTTTTCAATCATTTTTCATTTCAACCATCTTTTCAAAAGCTATGGTAAATAAGTGTCTATTAAACAAAAAAAAATTCCTGTTATTCCTTACACAAATTACATCAAGAAAAGTCTAACAAAAGTCTAACAGGAAAAAAAAAAAAAACAAAAGGCCTCCTACGATCCCTATTCCCAAGGCCCTTAGTCCATTCGCATATAAGCTATTTGCAGCCAGGATCTCCAGTACCCATTAGACATGCTGAACATGAGACTCCCATGAAGGACTGTAAATTAAAATTTCGTCAAAAAAGTGAGGATAGACCATCAGAGAAACAGCCAGAACACCTTGTTGATCAATGCCTGAAAAGCGGCGGAGGCATTAGTTAAACGAAAGGGCATGGCCAACCATTTATATAAGCCTAAATGTGTGTGGAAAGTGGTTTTCTCCCGATCATATTCCTTCATCAAGATTTGGTGATACTCGGAGCACAAATCGAGCTTCGAGTTAATGACATGTCCATGGAGTTCATCTAAGAGCTCACCAACAGTAGTCATGGGAAATGCATCCTTGACAGTGGTAGCTTCAAGAGCGCGGTAATCAATACAAATTCCCCAAGTCCCATCCTTATTTTTTAAATAACAAGACTGGAGCCGAGAAGGGGCTCAAGCTGGGTTGGATCAAACTGTTAGAAAGCAACTCAGAAACCATGTTCTCTATCTCTGTTTTCTAGATAACTAGGTAGCGATATGGGCGAAGTTTGACAGACCCTGTTCCAAGCAATAACTTGATGCGGTGTACATGGTCTCCTGAAGGAGGGAGTCCATGTGGAATCTCAAAAACAGAGAAAAAACGCTGAAAAATACTAGCCAAATCGTCCGAAATATCATCCTCAGAAACGGTAACCATACTCTCTGTAACAAGAGGTTCGAGTAAAAAAAAAACTTCGATGATTGCATCAGTATCTTGTAAACGAACGGGATGGTGAAGTTGTGCTTGTGCTATGGAAAGTCCTCGGAACCCCTGTAAGGTCACGAAATCACCATTCAAAATAAATTACATGTGGACCCATCAAAATGCATCGCAGCGATCACTAGACGCCGAGGATTAGCAATATCGAAATGTTGGAAATATGAAGATCCAGTCTAAAGCTTTGTACTCTCAAAACGTGGAAAGTCAAGGTTAACTGAAAGATTGGGTACAGCGTCCACAGAGTAGCTACATGAGGCCCAGAGGTATCCTTTGAAATAGAGGAAGGTGTATCAGTTGTGCAGTCTCTGTCAACCAGCGTCCTTAACAGGGACTCAATTTGATCAAAACGAATATCAGCACGATCTAAACGAGTAGTGGTAAGATCCATGAAATCATTAACCATAGCTGCAGAATGAAAGCAACAATTGTAATACTAAACAGGAAAATATCGTGAAATACCAGCTCGTGTAATATTTGTATTGCAAAACATCAAATCTGATCAATTACAGAGCTATATGAAAGTTACAGAGGACAAAAATCATTAAAATGCAGAAAGGAAGAAAACATGGATCTTACGTTTTTGGCCAGACAGAGAGAATAATCAATCAATCATTTCCCACCCTCTCCTCGGCAAGCTCACCAAGTTTTCACGGCTTCCTGCATAATCATGCTAGGCCCATTGCCTTGATTTGGACTTATATTCGTTTCATCGTCTTGGTCCAGCCCATGTATAGCTGTTACAAAGGTCTGACTCGGGGGTGTAGCTTGGAAATTAGAGAAAACATGGAGGGAAATTCGGTCCCACAAATAACTTTCATGGTGGACCATTCTGCCTTCACTATGCTGACCTGACACCAAATGCCACCCCCACAATCTCTTGTCTCAATAAAGCGTCGTGGCATTTTAGGACCCTTTCAAAATTTTCATAGTCATCAACGTTATTTTAGGGACACATTTGTTGAAAAGAAAATTTTATCCCCTCTATTTATATAATTTAATTATATTAAGAAGGTTAGTTAATATAGCTAAAATTTAGGACGAAGATCTATTTCTTAATTAGCTCTATATTAAGAATATGAGAGAGTAATACCTTAACCCTTCTTTTTATCATATTTTCTATCTATTACATTTTTATTGTTATTTCAAATCTTTCGGATCAAATTTTAAAGATAATGATCAACGATAGTTATAAAAAGCATCAAATCTGAATTATTAAACTCAATCCAACAACCCAAAGTTGAAGTGAAGCGAACCTCTCTTGGAGGCCTACAACTATTTTCAGAGGAGAGAAACTATTGGACCAAACCAGAAAATCTTAGGGAAAATTATATTGTGGTCTCAAACACTAGAAAAAATTATAAAAAAGTTCCAAACGAAAATCTCATAACAGAGAAGTCTCAAAAAATCCCTGGGATTTCTTTGTAATTAATTGTCATATTAATTATAACTAGAAATGTCATATTAACAATTGGAAATACTATATTAAGAACAAAAATTCTCAATTGTTAATATGACATTTTATGTTGTTAAAGATCTCTGTCATCTTAGGTAATTAATTACAAAAAAGTCTTGGGGACTTTTTTGGAACTTTTCTGATATGAGATTTTGGTTTGGGACTTTTTTATAACTTTTTTTTTGTCTTTAGGACCACAATGTAATTTTCCCAAAATCTTATTCAACTTGGCAAAATCTTGCATAAGAGTCATTTGTTAAAGACCTCTGTCATTTTAGGTAATTAATTATAAAAAATTTTAGAGGATTTTTTTTTGAAACTTTTCTATAATATAATTTTTTTTTGTCTTTAGGACCACAATATAATTTTCCCAAAATCTTATTCAACTTGGCAAATTCTTGCCCAAGAGTCATTTGGGTCTATTTATAGACCCAAGCAAAACAAACCACGTGTGGGGCCAACTTAACAAGATGACCAAGCCTAACTAATGACAACATATATAAAAGACGTCTTAGACTTGAAACACTGTCATATTCAACACTCCCCTCCCCCAAGTTATAAGTATATGAATTGTAGACTTACAATTGACTTGCCTTATAAATACAGAAATAAACTATTTCCAAGAGCCTTTATATTTTAAATGACTAAAAACATATTTCAATCACATTATTTAATCTATATTATAAATAATATAAATTCGATAGGTTAAATAAATTATTTAAATTTAAATTTTAAAAATTTTGAATACATTTTTATGCTCAAACATTTATGAGCACATTTGATTAAGCATATAATTACCAAAATAATTAATCATATTTTTTAATTACATTTTTATGTCTATATTAATTAAATAATTTTAGCCTTTATCCTATGGAAAAAGATGTAACAAATAACTATTCGTAGTAGTTAAAAAATAAATTAAGAAGAAAAAAATTAAATTAATTAACTAAACAATTTTAGGCAAAATATGGAATTAGTAATTATGAATGGAAACTTGGTAAATAAAATTTATTTAAAAATATATTTTCTTAAAAAAAATTCTTAACAAAGTTAATAGTCTGGACTTGAGTGTATATATTTTTTTAAATAAACGTAAGGGAGGATAAAATATTTTATTCTAAAATAAACTTAGAAATATGAATCATTAAATTATTGTCTTTATTCTATATGCTTCTGCTTTAACTAATAAATACAAATAATTATATCATTGATTATACAATTCGACATTTCTCTTTATTCCTCTCTCATTTTTTTTCCCTTCTTAATGCAAGTATAAAATTTGATATAGTTGTGTCAATTTGTGGATAATGATCGCATATTGAAGGAACAAACTAAAAAGCAGAGAACTAAGATATACCACAAGAATGTTAAAGAATATGATAGAGGATTATATTCTCATGAGAGAATTTAAAGTACTAAAACGTAAGGATTTGAAAAAACTATGAGTTAGAGATAGATGATTCAGGGACTAACTAATGAAAAAGATTTATTTGGGTAATATTACACTCAAAATGTTTTTGGGACTCATTACATATTATAAAAGCCACCTTTGCGCGTACCTTAGTGGAAATGTTGAGTATAAAAACTACGTTAAAACATGGAAAGCTTTTCAAATATTATTGAAGACCAATATCAATTTATACTCTCAACCACCTTTACGTACGTGAGAAATCCGAAGCTATGAAACTTGAAATGTTACTCATATATATATTGCAAAACATCTCAAACTTTAATTCCATATATAGAATTAATATATAATGGCTATAGTTTCCTTCTATATAAATGTCTTTGCTTCTTTCACTTCTTTTTTTTTTTTTGTCTGAACACATTAATAAATGATTATCTTCACACTACCAAAAAAAAAAATTTATTTAGCGACAGACAAATTCTGTTGTTAAATAGAGAAAATCCGTTGCAAATATCTTTTGCAATGGAAAACTTTCCATTGGAAAAATGGTCGTTGCAAACATTTTTTGTGACGGATTTTGTGTTTTTCATCACAATTTACAATGGAAAAAAATCCATTGCAAATTGCAACGGAAAAAAAAAAATCCGTCGCAAATTGCGACAGAAAAAAATCCCTTGCAAATTGCAACGAAAACAAAACAGTTGCCAATTGCGACGGAAAAATTTCTATTGCAAATTGTGACGGACAAAAATCTGCTGCAAATTGCGACGGAAAAATATCTGTTACACATTGCGACGGAAAAATCCGTTGCAAATAATGTGACAAAAAAAATATTCCGTTGCAATTTGCGACGGATTTAACTTTCCGTTGCAAACTGCAACGGATTTGTTTCCCTTGCAGATTCCCTAGCTATTTTAGTATTTTCTAGTAGTGTCATTCTGCTTTCTTGCCATTTTTTAAAATAATAATAATAATAATAATTTCACTATATCAATGAGTAAAATCTTGACATTAAATCCTCACAAAATTAAAGGATATTTCTACGTACATAGAAATGTCTGCCTTGCTTTCAAAGTCCATTAGTTGACAAATGTTTTTATTTTGTTGGCATGAAAACATCGGTTTGTAAGTAAATTAAGTGTTTCTTTATTTCTCCTTTGTCAAATTACACTTGTCCTAAAAGTAAGTAACATCATACACTTGAAGCTAAGAAATTATTATGGATAGTAGTTATTAAACAAAAGTCACTTTTAATATAAATCAAATGGTCTCAAAAAATTCAAGTTTACAGTACACAATTCCAACACAAAACAATTACAGTAAAGTTAAGACCACAGAAGGAATGCATGCTATTTAATTACTTCTATTCAGGGCTTTTAGGCCGAAACTCAAATCCTTCAACTAAAATGCCACTCTTCTCTTTATTGTCATCGAACTCCCATAATTTAAACTCCAGTATGCTACCACCGTCTTCTTTATCTTCAGTGTTAAATTCACCTACCTTAATTTCAAGCCATCCATCTTTTCTTTGCTTAACACCAATTATTGGAGGGTATAGAGCCACTTGTCCTTCAGATTTATGGGTACTACTTTCATTGAGACTAAAATTTATGGGTGTATCTGTGAATCCCAATATTTCACTTCCAAATTGAAAGACGAAGAGCACATCATATGTTGTTCTTTGGGATAGAAGTTTGGTGTCAATAATTCCTTTCACCTCAAACCACCACACTTGATGGAGCACTGCTACTTCAGGAAATCTGGTAATCCATGCAAGATATTAATGTTTAATGTACATCACCAAACACGAAACCTTTAACTATTATAATAATTGGAATAATAAATTTTTCTCCCCCTCTAGTAATGGAAAGAGATATTTTAAAGTTTAATCTATTATTATACTTAATTTTATGGAATGAATATAAATTAACATAAGCAAAAAGTGAGAAATAAAAAATAATGAAAAATTTTAAATCTAACCATAAAATATCTTAAAGGATTTATTTAGAAATCTATCTTAGATGAAAGAAAGAAGATTAAATAACTTTAACCTGATCAACTCGTGGCGCTAATAACCTTAAAAAATCGCCATTAACTCGTTTTGCAAATAGATTTTGTACAAAGGTTTGGTCTTCTATCTTTTGTACATTTATTTCAAGCTTTACAGAAGGCCAATGTACCATACATGTAGTGTTATACGTGTGGGCTAGTTGAGTGTACAGGTGATGGAATATGGGATACTTGTTAATTAGGGTTCTTAGAGATTTTAAAGATTTTAACTTTATTTTATTAATATATTATTTGAATAAGGATATTTATCCATAAGGATTTGGATTTGTGAGATTATTTCCTATTTAGTGGAGTTTCTTATTTCTATAATTTTAGATTTAGTAGAGTTTCCTATATCTATTATTTCTTTTGCTTCAATATATTAAGTTCGGGTTAGGTTGCTCATAGCTTTATAAATAGAACAAGAATTATTTACGTATGTACGTCTTTGGATGATAGTTTCCTCATCTATAAGCTTTTTCTCTTTTGTCATGCTGGTGTAACTTTAGAAGAGATTGCTAGTTTATGTGGCACTCTGGAAGTGTATGATGCAAATTTAAGGGATGTGGGTGTAGTGGCTACAAGTTCCCTGAAATTAAACTGAAACCTACAAGATAGTGGAAAATATCAATTGTGTAATCTTGAGGACTGGAGGGATAATCTTTTGTGGCTTGATGTTATTTCATTTAACTATTTCCCCTCTACTATGAGCTATTTAAGTTTTCAAGTTTGCAAAATTTTTATTTGTCACCTAATTCACCCCCTCTTATTGGGTGCCATCTTGTTCTAACATAAGCTCATAACTTTATTTTGCAATAGCGGGGGCCAAAAAAAAAACAAAAACACAAAACAAAACAAAAACAAAAACAAAAATCAGCATCAAATATCTAGAGCAATTTCAAACTCCATGCCTCTTGAATGAAACATATTGATTAAGTGAAATTTAAAATGTGTTGATTGCCTATGTTTTGATGATAAGAAAACAAGAGAAAATGTTGTTTTATTGCAGTGCTTAAATGAAATCATGACAACAAAACGATTGAGGAAGGGATGCAAGAGGACTTAGGAATTTAAAGTTTTTCCCCCTTTTAGTATCTTGTGTAAATGAGTATTAGATAGCTTTGCACCATGCATGAAAAAATGTTTTCCAAATGTTTCTGAAAAAGGAAGTGTGCATATATATTTAAACCATGTTTTACATATTTTGGAAACACCTCAAAATATTTCACGCAACGATAAGTATCATCAGTGTTAAATGCAAATATAAACAAGCACGAGACACGAATATGATTGTTTGTAAAGCTTACCTGGACTCTTGAATAGAAGCGTAACGCCAATACCTAAGATCATTTCCCCAAAGAATCCATAGTCCCCTTGCTCCTATCATATAACACTTCTTACCACTCACATTATCCAAAGAAAAAGTCTGCTCCAACACCATCATAATTATTAATTATTAGTTATTAATTTACATAAATCTAAGTACAGATGAAGACAAAAAAGAAACCAATTAGAGATGATCAAATAGTTTGAATTTCACAAAAATGTAGAAATTAAGTAGTTGTAGGACACTTTTAATTACTATTAGCTAGAGGACTACAAACCAACTAGCTAGAAAGTGCAAGTTCTTCATATATCGCTTCTAACTTGCAACTACATTAAGCGTTTAAATTAGCTTATGAAGAATAGCATTTACAATTTACGAAGTAAGCATGTAAAAAGAGTTTTGTCAATGCTTGTAGGAAATAGCTTTTGAAACCATGGTTTCAAAGCTACCCAAACACTCACTGGGGTATGGTTTGGCTGGTATCTAGCTAGCTACAAATATACAGGAAGATCAAGCCACTAGCTTTTTGAGGATTGTCTTAGTGAGATCTTACAAGCTAAATAATGGTCAACAATAAGTTTAGGAAGCAGTGATCACTACTGTATGTTTTTTCTATCATTGATCAACAAGGCAATAGTGTTGCATATCGCTATCACTATCAAGATAATACATAATCAAAAGAAGACCATACTATTTATAACTCGTGTAGTATGTATTACCTCGGATTTCTTGTAAATAAAAAGACCCATATCTAGTTGATTTGCAAAGAAATATCTAGCTAGTAATACTATTTAAAAGATGGACTGATCATTCGAAACCAGTCGAGGTAGTAGTTTACGATTTACAAATTAGATAAACCATGTCAATAAATCATTTGAATTTTATGAATCGAAATAATATAATTATAATTTAATACAATTTTTTTAAAAAAATTAGGTAAATAATTAGAAGTACAAATATGAAATATTTGTCCACATATTAATCAACAAATCTATGGAAATTAACCAAAAAAATAAAGGAAGAATCGAATTATAGAAAACGTTGTATGCATTCTTCTTAACTAGGTATGATAATCAAGGACATTATTTTCAGAGCCAAATTTACGCAAGAATTTAAAATACTTTGGTTAAGTGAAAAGCATAGACATATATTATGAATTACAAATATAAAAGAAAAATTATAATTATTAAGAAAAAAGAAAGAGCAAAAGAAGAAGGTGGCATTTTTGACTTTTCAGTATCCACCTATGGCCCTCATCGTGTGGATGTAGCCAGTGAGTTGTGCGGTATCAAGGGTCCTACATGGTTGGAATGCGTGTCGGTGCACCATATAATCGTTGGACGCGGTTCCAGTCCTTATCAGGGACCCGTCTGCTGCGCACATTTTACACTAAGAACTTACTTTTTTGTAATGATAAAAAGAAAAACTTTAGTTTTGCGCAGCGGTCAAGGACCGTAACCACATCCATGATCGTTGTATCTGAACTGTCCAAATGTAATATCAACAATCAAATTTGATTTTTTTGAAACGTGATTTTTTAATAAAAAATCATTTTAAAAAAATATTAATTAAAAAATTATCTTTAATGTATATTTTTTACTCATTAAAATAATTTTTTTTAAGAAAAAAATGAAAGGTATAAAAAATCAAATCTAAACTACCCATATAAAACGCGTTCCCTACATCATGTGGTTGATTGTGTGGCCTCGATGATGTTTTGTTCTTTTATATGTTCAAATCGGTCTGATTTTAAGCTGGCGCTCTCTCTCTCTCTGGTTTTTTAAAATAATTTTTAGTATATTCAGGACTTCAAAGTATTCCATTTAGTGAACTGGTACTTAGCAGTATTAGAAAAATAGTTTAAGGTATTGGATTTATCTTTATTAAAAAAATTAGACCTAGCATTTATTATAAGCTTTTTCATTTTACTACTTTCATAATAAAATAAATAACAATTTCTTAATCACCAAAAGAAGTGAACTATGTAAAATTGCAACTTAATTATATGTGTATTTTTTTTAGACTTCTTTGAGACGGCGTAAAGCACTAATTATCGGATATTCCTGCTCATCCCCTAATTTTAAGGTGGGGAACCATTTTTAATTGTTTTGAATTTTCTTATGTATTCTTATTTTTAGTAGGATCCACTATCTTAAATTAATAGTGCATCTATTTTTTTTTTTAAGAGTATTTTTTCCTGAAAAAAAATATTCTAAAATAATGGATGCACTAAAAATTAATTAATTTAAGAATGTCACAAAAAAAATTATTTCAGGCGGTTAACTTACGCAAATAAGAAGTTAATGAATTTTTTTTATAAAAAAATCGGATGAGCAGAGAATATCACAGTGTTTTCACACACAGGTCAAAATCAAACAAGTCAAAATCTGAGTAAATAAAAAATGAGATCTGATCTTACCATGGTGTTACCGGCCAAAAGGAGGGGATGATCGCAAAGATGAAGGTAGAGTTGTTTCTTGGTGAGAGAATTCAAGTTCGGAGAAGACGACTGAGCCACCAAGTGCTGCAAGTCGGCCGGCAGAAAAGATTCCCACGTCTCATCGGAATCTGCAGAATTCTTCAACGCCAAACAAACGGCCGATGACCGACATGCGTCCTTGGGAGTTGTCAACGATACGATCTTGCACATACACTCCCTCGGCAAAACCTTTGTCATATCCATCTTCTTCTTCTCCTCCTCCTCCTCCTCTCTCTCTCTCCAACAATGAAATGAAAGCCCGTTTTCTTTTTCCTTCCTTACATACCACTTTATTGCCACATGTACGTCAACCATGTCTTTGAAACATTGACCCAATATTAAAAAGCAAAAAAAAAAAAAAAAAAGCAAACACGTCTTCTAATTTATTTTTGGTAAGAATTTATATTAACGGTTATTCTAGTGCGAAAATCACTTTTTAAATTGCATTTGAAACCCATCAAATTCAAAACTTAGATTATGATACAGAATGACTTTTAGAAAAAATAGGGGTATATAATAAACATGTGACAAAACCTAGATTTTAAAATCCCCAAACAAGTTTTAGTGTTTGTTTGGATTCTCTTATTTTAAAAAGTCTATATTTTAAACTAGATATAGAAGGGAATCGGTTCCTACTAACTTTGTTAAATAAGAATAATTTTATCAGATTTTTTAAAATCTTATATTTTATTAAAAAATTATTTTAATAGGTATAAAATTTAAAATAAAGATAATATCTTAACTGTCATATTTTTTAAAAAATGATTTTTTATTTAAAAATTACTTTTAATAATCAAATCTATGATATAAAGATCTGATCTAAAAAGTCCAAGTATGCTTAGCTCCCCCATAAAACTTGACAAATCTGATTCCATGTAGTATTGATTTGAAAGAACCTTGTTCTAGAGTTCATACATGCAGTATGAAAAATATACTTTGTAGACAACATATTGGCACATACCATTAGAAAGAAGGGACTTTTTATTAATATAATTGACCATTAATCTATTTATGACAAAAAAAAACTAATTCAATCTAGTTAATATATCAATTTCAAAATTTAGACTTACACTTTTAACAAATTTATAATTAGGATAAGAGGCCTAGTAAGAATTTCTGAATGTTTTTAAAAGACTATAATGCCTTTTGTAGTTAAAAAAGAAAATTGAAGGTAGATGTAGGCCTGATTTTGCCTTTAATTGGAGCCCAAATCTAATTCAAAAAATTATGATTTATCAAATGTTTCATGTAAAAATATTGAAGAAAAAAAATCCACAAATTAAACAGAAGTTTTGAGAGATTGTCATCATAGCACACCAGAATCTAAATATAAAACACAAATCAATCCATTTAACCATTAAAAAAAAAAAAACACACACACACACACACAGCAATCCTAAAAAAATGGACCATTCTATAATTTTACCAACGTCTTGGCCTTGCTCAAGTGCTATAACTAATTTTTTTGCCCGATCAAGTGCTGTAACTAGCTAGTTGATGAAGTTATGCAATATGTCAGAAGCAAGCCTCAATAACTTCAACAAAAGTCATCAATACATAAAACAAAATAAAAATCAAAGAAAAATTTCAATTAAATCTAGTTATATTAATCAAAACAACAATTCCCATTAAAAAAAAGGGGGTATTCTAGTCTTTTAACAATATATATAAATCCCTAATGAGTAGTCTTAGTTAGATTAAAAATTTGTTAAATATGCAAACCTAAATTTTAATTTTGCTATTTCATCTGGACTTGATTGAAATTGAGGATCATTTATTTTTGAATGATCCAGTTAAACATATTTTTGATATAAATTGAATATTTTTGCTTAAAATACACAGAATTGCCATAAACTTTGGGTCAATTTCACATTACATCCCTATCCCTTAAAAGTTTAAATTAATGACTCTACTGTTTCACGTTTTGACTATGGACACTCCATCATTAAAATCAACGGGGTTTTTCTATGTCATAAGTTTTATATTTCTTACTATATATCATGTGATTTTTTTAAAAAACAATTAAAAAAAATAATACTTGGCATTTAACATGTAATTTTAAGTGTTTTTCGTTTTTTTATTTTAAAAATACGTGGTCAAATAAATAGTTTAAATTTTTTTTGAAGTAATTATTTAAATATTTTATCTAAATTATTTAAAAAATATTTAAACCCTTAGCCCTGAGTATTTAAAAACGTTAAATTGAATTGGGTTTGATTGAATGTATCTTTTCCGAAGCCCTAAATTGAATATTTACTACTTTGATTTAAATTAAAATATCTTATAACAAATTAATCTTCAGTCCTTCAAATTTTAATTCAATTATGACTCATTATGGTTTAGTCGATTAACTCTTAACTCAATTAAAACTTCAACCCTAATATTTTCAAAATAAATTAATCCTTATCTCATGTAACTCACTTTGAGTTATCATCCAATCTTCCTATGTGGCAAAATATTGGGTTAAAAATTGCTGGCATGGCATCCAAATAAGCCCCACTTTTCCTCATTTGCCATCAGAAGGGGCTGCTTGTTTAAGAATCGGAATTAAATAGGGGTAGATAATATTTTTATTAATACCAATTGCAAGATGTTCTTATCAATAATTAACCTTGATCCGGTGTAGATCACAAGTTGGGTTGAACTTGGCCCGGGGTGAAATCCCGGGTCCTACGTACCACAGTGTGGATCAAAGTCCACGTAGTTCGAGGGTATACGACAGGCTAATGATAGCCAGAGGGGGTGGTGTGTGTGCTCTGTGTGAATAGAAAAGCTAGGATTTCAGAAGTGTGTACCTTGTAAGGGGTTTACCCTATTTATAGGCGTACCTGTGCCTTATCTTAATCAGTTGGATTCATCCTTTATTTTAGGGATATCAAGATATGCGTTTTTGATAGATATTCTTAATACATAGGCGGTTATCATAACGATAGATATTTTGATAAAACCACTCCTATTTCCAAGGAAGCGGTTATGAGCATAACTGAAGTCATTTTGACTAGGCTCTTTAGTTATTGGGCTGGGCCCATTTATGAGATATCCGTAACAGTTGCCCCCCAGCCCGGTTGTTCAGGGCTCCGAGCAGCCGGGATGTACTTGTCAGGGTACATCCTTTGTTCTAGTTCATTTCGCTGTCATGAGGTTTTTGATTTCTAGTTCTTTTTCCGAGGTCGGACATTTTTGGTCCCCGGGTTACCCCCTCTGTCATCAATTTGCATTCCGGTTTATTTGAGTGGGACACGGGTGCCCCCCCCCCATCCTGGTTAACGCGGGTTGCATTCATTTGCTATCCCGAGAGAACATTAATGTTCGGTCTTAATGTTCTATAATTTTGATTCTAGGCCGAACTCCTCCCATGCCTTCTCGAACTTTCCATCTTTATTCGTGTCGGGTAGTATTGATATTTCTATATCGTCTTACTCCCCGTTTACAGGTACCTTGTCCAGTTTTTCGTGGATCGGGACTTGTTGCCACCAAGTTTGAGATTGCACGGGGAGTTAGGTCGGGCAACCGGGGTGTATTCATGTGGTCGGCCACGTGAGCATTTCGATCCGGGATCATTGTCCGCCTCATTTGTTGATCCAACACTCGTCTTATCTCGAGGCCACGAGTGTCATCATTGTCTTCTGCTGATTTGATGTTTACTAGCCGGCCTCTGAGTAGAGCAACTGCCTCATTATCTTGGTTTTCGTGTTTGCCTACTAACGTCCACGTCATTATTTGTGTATGGGCCCTTTGGGCCTTTGACGGTTGAGTTTCTTGACTCTCACCCGCCTGCTTGTTTTGCTTATAAAAGCCTTCGACTTTCTGCTTCTTGCATTTTGAAAACTGCCAAACCTTGAATTTTCCTTCTTGAGAGAAACTTGCAACCAGTCACCCGTTCGTCTTCCTCAGATTCCCATTTCTGGTCTTCGTGGTTCGCGCATTTCCTCTTCCCTTAACTTATTTCAAACCAGGTACTTTCCTTGTTTCCTTCTCTGGTATTTTGGCTGTGTTTTCTCCTTTCTTTCTCTGTCTCTTGGTCTTCCCCCCCCCCCCCTTTTTTTTTTGGGTAGGTTATTGTGAGTTCTTTCCAGTTTCTTCCCCTTTGGGTTCTGGCTTCTGCTTTGTTTTGGACTTCTCTGAACTTCTGGTCTATTCAATCCTTTTTCTCCGTCTTTGGTTTATGGTTTCCTGTTTAAATTCTCTCTTCTCGGGATGAGCCATCAAGGTTCTCCTCCGCCTTTTAATCCAAATGCTTTTTCCCTGGAAGAGGTCGAGCTTATTCAGCGTATGCCTCCCCGGACAGCTTGGTGGCTGTACAGGAAACCTCTGACCGAAGAACAAAAGAGGGAAAACGTTCTCCGTGGTTATGGCGGAGAAGGTGGTAGTCAACCGGGACGATCTGGTCAGGTTAGGGGAAGGGCTCGAGGTCGGTCTGAGTTTGTAGAGCCCGAAAGTCTAGGCCGGGGGATTGCTGCCACTAGGGTTTTTTCTTCAGAGCCGCCCCTAGGAAAGGGTAGGGGGAAAGTCCTCTACCCGCCTCTTCCTTTCCTTCACGCGCGGAGCCCCTCATCTCCCTTACCCGGCCTATCGGCCCGTGCGAGGAGTGTTCCTGGCTGATATCTGAGGCCACGATGGTGGGCCGGTCATGGGAAGCTGACGAAATAGCTTCGCGATGCCGGCATATCCAACCGCGGGTTGTTGGAGCCGTTTCTACCCGTCCCGCTTTACTATCTTCAGGTATCATCTTCGTTTCTAATTTATTTTTGTTTTGCCTTTTCTAGGTAGTATGTCAACTTCTCCGCGTCCTATCGAGGATTCCGGATCCGTGGAGTCAGCGGCCGTCGGTATTCCACGTCATATTGCTGAGAAGTATGACTAGGTCGCGACTGGGGTGCTGTCCAGGCTATCAAAAGCCACGACCAGTCAGATCGCCGAGCTCCCATTAGGGGACCGGGATCATTGTTCTTTATCTCTTCCCGGCCCTTCTGAACCGGTGTGCGTTGCCCGGGAAGGGAATGAGCGCTCCTTTTTCTTCTTCTACCTAGACTTCGTCAAAAAACTCGGCCTTCGTTTTCCATTTTCTAGGTTTCAAGTAGATCTCTTAAACATTCTTCAGCTGGCCCCTACTCAGCTTCATCCTAACTCCTGGGGCTTTATTATTGCATTCGAGCGGCTTTGCCGATTTTTAAATCGTACTCCCACCACCGGGACATTCTTTTATTTTTTTAACATCCAACGGGCTCGTCAACCCGGGGAGCCCGAAGAAAAGAGGGGTTGGGTTTCTTTCCGGGGGAAACCGGACAAGAAGCTTTTCCATGTGGCAACTGACACCTGGAAAGGCTTCAAGGCTTCTTTTTTCAAAATCAACGCTGAACCCGGTCATAAACCGTGGTTTCTTAAGGACGTCAATTCCAGCTCGGTGGAGCTGCTGTTTCCTCTGTATTGGTCAAAAGCTCACTATGACCAAGACCAAAACATATTTGCATCCTCGGATGATAGCCTAGAGCCAGCCGAGGTTGAAACCGTGATAGCTCTGGTTGACCATGTGGCCGAGAAGGATGTTATTGATTCCCGGATTTTTATCCGACAGTCGGTGGAGGAATTGTATTCACCGAGTATGGTTTCTGTTGGATGTTCTTTAGATATATATATATATTTACATATATATATATATATATATATATATATATATATATATATATATATATATATATATTTAATGTATGCCCCTTGTCCTTTCTGATGTTTGTTATGTTTTTTGTAGTGCCCGACATGGGGAAGGCTTCTTTCCAAGAACTGGCCGAGAAGCTCCGGGCTAAGGCTAAAAAGAAAGGGGAGTCTTCTTCCCAGAAGAAGGCTGTAGCTGCTCCTTCGCCTGCCAGGACTACTGCTGAAAAGAGGGCTGCGCCCTCTCCGGCCTCTACGGATCTCATTCTGCGTAAGCGATCGAAGTTCGTGGCGTCGTCGATCTCGGTTGCAGAAGAGAATCCGGCCTCTGTCCCGGACGCCGGTGCTGCCACAAGCGTCCCTCCTCCCCCACTTCCTGGTAAGTCTTGCCTTCACTCGCGGGGTGAGGTATGGACTGATGGGGTCTCGGAGGAGCTCAAATACGCGGTGAAGCCTCCCAGCAAATATTTTAGTGGTGAGGCCTTTGCCGACTCCGACCTCGATCACCTGCAGGTCCTGCAGGACCACCTAATGGAGACGGCCGGCGTGTTGGACGCTTATGCTTCTGTTAAGCATAAGTACGCCAGGGTTGCAGCCGAGATTGCCAAAGCTCGGGTTGAAAAGAAGGAGGCCGAGATCAGGCAGCGGGAGGCTGAGGAGGCGCGCCTGAAAGCGGAAGAGGCGCAGATAAAGGCGGTGGAGGAGCTATCAAAGGCCCTTGCTGAGAGGGATCATTTCTCCACCGAGCTTGACGCCAGTCATGCCCGGGAAGACACCCTCAATGCCTCGCTGCACACCCTGCAGGGTCAGTATGCGGGGCTAGTGAAGGACCTCCATCTCGCCCAATCCGACCTCGACGCTTCCAAGGCCGAGCTCGTGGCGTCTGCTGCCGAGGTGGATAAGCTGGAAGTCCTGGTCGTGGAGACGGCTGCTGAAGCTTTCAACATCTGCCTGGCCCAAGTCCGAGCTCTGAATCCGAACATTACGATGAATTTAGACGCTGTGGATTTCAGAGCTTCGGTAGAGGACGGGCAATTTGTACCAGCGCCGCTTTCTCCGGTCGAAGAGTCCGAGCATCTCGCGGAGGATGACCGTGTTCAATTAGCTGAGGAAGATGCTCCGACGACCGACGCCCCTGGCTCTCCTGTGCCCGGCCAAGCCCAATCTTGATGCCGTCCTTCTAGGATCTTTTTTATTTTTTCCCTTATGTAGTATTTTTATTTTTCTGTAATCTGGGGCCTTTACCCTCAAAATTAATACTATGACAAGCCAGTGTTCCCGGATTTTTCTAGCATCCTCAGCTCGTCCATCTTACATGTATTTATTTTCATCCTTTAAATGACAAGCCGGTGTTCCCGGATTTTTCTAGCATCCTCAGCTCGTCCATCTTACATGTATTTATTTTCATCCTTTAAACCAAACTCGCGTTTTAATTAACTAGTTGATGAGTAAAGGGGAACGTAATCCGTGCACGAAGCTCGGTTCTTTATTTTTTTACTTGGCCAAAGTCAAGATATTTTGCGCAGAATCTGCTGGTTATTCAACCGACGTTTTAACAAACGGGCCACGTTTATTAATGGTCGGGCATTCTAAACAACAAATGATTTTCAAAAATCATCTAAGCACTTTATCTTGTAAAGTAACTTACCGAGATGGTAGCCAACTGCCACATGTTCGGGCCCTAATATCCTTTTTGAATAGGAGCCTAAACATTTCGACCTAATCAGGATCTTTTATGGCAATCTCACACCACCCAGGGGATAGTTCCAATGCATCGTAACGTTTTACAAGACTTGTTGACAAATCTTATCATGACCGGGATCGCGAAACCCAAGTCTTTGTTTAATTATCTTGCCTTTGTCACGGCCTATCTTTGCATTGATTTCACAAGTAATAACTTGGTTGGCCTATGAATTGAACCACCTTTTTTATTGATTGAAATAATTGGGATTACACAATTTAAAATCAATGGAAAATACTGCCAAAAGCAAAACAATGCGTAATAAAAAATGGTTCTCGGTCACCACCGACATCCGTTGAAAGTAAAAAGCGGTTCTCGGTCACCACTGACATCCGCTGTGCGTTTATTCCGAGTGCATCCCGGTCTTTAGCTGTAGTAAGTCCTTAGCTTGTCCGCGTTCCATGTTCGTTTAATGGGCGTGCCTTCTAACGTTTCAAGGACATAGGTCCCGGGCCCCATTTTGTCTGAAACACAGTAAGGACCCTCCCAGTTAACTGCAAGTTTTCCGTCCCGGGCATTCTTATTTCCGATATCCGCTCTGCGTAATACCAAGTCACCTTTATCGAATGCTCGTGGTCTAACTTTGCGGTTATACTTAGCCGCCACCAGCTGCTTCGTTGCTAGATCTCGGTAGTGTGCCGTCGTTCTCACTTGATCGATGAGGTCTAGCTCGGCTGCTAACTGCTTGTTGTTAGCGTGTTCTCCCTCTTCCATGACTTTGGCTTTCCTCCATGATGTTTGCCCAATTTCAACCGGGATCATGGCCTCGCATCCATATGTCATTCAGAAGGGTGTTTCCTGGGTCGAGGTTTGGACACTAGTTCGGTATCCCCAGAGTACCGGGTATAGTTCCTCGACCCAGTTACTTTCTGCATTGCTCATCCGTTTCTTGAGCCCGTCAACAATGATTTTGTTGGCTGCCTCGGCTTGCCCATTAGATTGCGGATGCTCTACCGAGGCGAAATGGTGCTTGATTTCGAGCTCGGACATCAACCTCTGGAAACCTTGATCAACGAATTGAGTACCGTTGTCAGTTATGATCTCGGCAGGAATCCCGAACCTTGCAACAATATTTCTTTCGAAGAATCTTTGTATTCGAGCAGCCGAGATGGTCGACAGTGGTTCGGCCTCGATCCACTTAGTGAAATAATCCACCGCCACCACAAGCCATTTCAGTTGCCCTGCGGCCGGTTTGAACGGTCCAAGGAGGTCCATACCCCACTTAAAGAATGGCCAAGGAGCCGTGATGGTTTTTAACTCGGTCGGAGGTGGCCAGAGGATCCGAACATGTTTTTGGCAGCTTTCGCACGTCCGTACGTGCTCTCTGGAGTCCGCGACCATTGTCGGCCAGTAGTATCCAACCCTTAGGGCCTTCCGGGCTAACGCCTTTGCCCCCATGTGTTGTCCGTTTATCCCTTCGTGTATCTCTGATAGCACGTACTCGGCCTCTGCCTGGTTTAAACATCTCATCATTGGGGATTGGAGGCCTTTTCGGTAGAGTTGGTCATCGACCACCGTGTACATTAACGCGGTCCGTGCTATCTGCCTTGCTTCCCCGGGATCGTCTGGGCTAACTCCCTTTTCCAGGTAATTTAAGATTGGCTTTCGCCAGTCTTCTGCTGCCGCGATGACCATGATACACGTGGGCTCCTCGAGACTTTGTTGTATTACAGTCCGATAATTTCCCGGGTTCCTGGTGCTTGCTAATTTGGAGAGGATATCTGCCCTCGCATTTTCTCCCCTGGGGATGTGGGTGACTACGACCTCATCGAAGTCGGCCATTGCCTCTCTGACTTTCCCCAGATACTTAATTAGCAAGGGTCCTTTAGCCGTGTATGAACCGTTGATTTGGGCCGCGACTAGTTGAGAGTCGGTAGAGAGATGAACCCTCCTGGCCCCATTATCTTTTGCCTGTGATAGCCCGGCTAATACAGTCTCATACTCGGCCTGATTATTGGAGGTTCTAAAGTGTAATTGCAGGGAGTGTTCCATGGCGACTCCTTCCGGGCTTTCGACTATGATCCCGGCTCCACTTCCTTTGGCGTTTGAAGAGCCGTCTACAAATACTTTCCAAACGTCAAGGGTTGCTTTCGGGACTACCTCTGTTGGCACCAGTTCTGCAATGAAGTCGGCTAAAGCCTGGGACTTAATAGCATGCCGAGCTTCATATACTATGTCGAATTCGGACAGTTTGATTGCCCAACTCGTCATTCTTCCTGCTAAGTCAGGTTTGTGGAGTATTTGCCGTATTGGCTGACTGGTTCGGACAATTATTTTATGCCCCTGGAAGTAAGGGCGTAATCTCCTCGCGGCAGTTAGGAGCGCAAAGGCCACCTTTTCCAACCTTTGATATCTTAGCTCCGAACTCTGCAAAGCCCGGCTTGTAAAGTAAATCGGTTTCTGTTTCGTCGAATCTTCTCTCACCAGGGCGGCACTTACTGCTTCTGGGGCCACGGATAGATATAATATCAAATCTTCCTCGGGCTCGGGTTTGGTCAGCACGGGTGGTGATGACAGGCATTTTTTGATCTTGTCAAATGCGGCTTCACACTCTGAGTTCCATTCTCCATGCCGTGCTTCGTTCTTCAATAACTTGAACAAAGGAAGAGCATTTTCTGCCGATTTCGGTAAGAACCTTGTCAGCGCGGCCAGTCTGCCAGTCAACTGCTGTACCTCTTTTTTGTTTTTTGGGGCAGCCATATTGAGGACGGCCTGACATTTGTCCGGATTGGCCTCAATCCCCCGATTTTTTAACAGGAATCCAAGAAATTTACCCGCTGGTACCCCGAATGCACATTTAGCTGGGTTAAGTCAGATTCTGTGAGCCCGGAGCTTATCAAATGTTTCTTGCAAATCTTGGATGTGGTCGGATCGCTTAACTGACTTTACGATCATATCGTTGATGTAAACTTCGACATTCCTGCCGAGTTGTGCCTCAAACACTTGATTCATCATCCTCTGGTAAGTAGCTCCTGCGTTCTTCAGCCCGAAAGGCATGACATTATAGCAGTAATTAGTTTTTTCCGTGATAAAAGTTGTTTTCTCCTGGTCTTCAGGATGCATAGCTATTTGGTTATAGCCGGAATATGCATCCATGAATGAGAGCAGCTGGAAACCCGAAGAATTGTCCACCAGTTGGTCAATATTTGGCATGGGGTAAGCATCCTTGGGGCATGCTTTGTTGAGATCGGTGTAGTCGGTGCACACCTTCCATTTACCATTTGGTTTCTTGACCATTACCACGTTTGACAACCATGTGGTATACTAGATTTCCTTGATGAATCCCGCATCCAGCAGTTCTCTTACATGCTCGGTTAGGGCTTCCTGACGGTCCGGTGCAATCTTTCTTTTCTTCTGTGAGACCGGCGTATATCGTGGATTTATGGTCAATTTGTGACAACAGAACGCCGGGTCAACTCCTGGTAACTCCAAAGGTTTCCATGCGAATACGTCCTTGTTTCTCCATAACAGCTTTTTGAGCTCGATTTTTTCTTGCTCGGCAAGTGAACTCCCGATCTGGGTTATTTGTCCGGGATCCTCTCCTAGTTGGTAGCCTGTGAGCTCTCCATCAGGCTCTGTTTTCATCAACTTTGCTTCTTCTCTTACATCCAGCTCTACCATGTTGACCGAGCTCGGCGCAATTGGCGCTGAATTTCGAGTTCCTTTCTGCTGCGAGCTGGATGTTCCGGGTTCATTGTTTTTAACTGTCGAGAAATAGCATTGCCGAGATTCCTTCTGATCACCTTTGACGGTGACGACTTCATTGTTCCGACTTACCATTTTCAGCTTCTGATGCTTAGTTGATATGAGCATGTCCCAACTATGAATGGTTGGTCTGCCTAAGATTATATTGTAGGACGAAGGGAAATCCGCTACAATAAACTTGACTCGCTCAGTCTTAAAGGCTTCTTTAGAGCCCAAGGTCATTTTTAGTTCTATACATCCTTTGGGATTTGTATCCTGTCCGTTGAACCCAATTAAGGTTGTCCTGCACGGCTTTAGATTCTCTGGGTCGAGGTCCATGCGATTAAAGGCGTCCCACAAGATGATATCCACCGCACTGCCAGGATCGATGAATATCTTCTTTACACGGCATTTTCCCAGGAGGCCGGTTATAACCAGTCCGTCTTGATGACCCGGGATTACGTCCCTCAGATCTTCCTGAGTAAAGAACAGCTTAGGAGGCTCTTCTGTTTGCGATGGCGCCGGCTTGAAGGTCGGTCGTCCCCTGATGGTTAAGACTTCCCGAAGGTATTTCTTCCGCTGATTGGCGGTATCGCCGCCACCTCCGTAACCTCCACTAATGACATTGCAGTCAAACTCTGCTTCCGGGAACTCGTCCTCATTGTCGTGCTTTCTCCGGGCTTCCACCGGTTTTTTCCTCTGGGAGACCGAGCTTGTACTCCGATCCGTCTGCTTGCGCTTGGCTTTCTGCCCCTGTGTTTTGATAACGTACTGACGTAATTTTCCATCTCGGATAAACTTTTCCACCGCATCTCTAAGGTCCCAGCACTCATCCGTTGTGTGCCCGGGTCCATTGTGGAATTCACAAAATCGTGTGCGGTCCAACTTTCCCTTATTATAAAGTGGTCGGGGTCGCTCCACCTTCCTCATCTCGGTCAGGGCTACCTCTCTCCATAACTGTGAACGAGGGACATTTATTGGAGTATATCTCTCATACTTCCCCTCATGCCTCTGTCCTCGTGTTTTCTGGTCCGAGTTACGGGGTCGGTCTCTTGATGCCCGGTCCTTCCCTTTCGGAGGTGAGCTTTTCTGTCTCTCTTTTCCCGACGCGTTGGCTATCTGCATCTGCTCTATGTCCAGATACTTTTTGGCTCGTTTATGGAATTCTTCCAGCGTCTTGATCTCGCCAGATATGACCGATCTCCCCATTCTGGATTCGCTATCTAAGCCCGAGATGAGCAAGTGTACGTGGACGCTTTCCGTTAATCCCTAGATTTGTAATGCGGCAGCCTTGAAACGATCCAAATACTTCTGAAGGGTTTCACCAGGTTGCTGCTTGATTCTGTCCAGCGTGTAGACCGATCTGGGTTGCTTTTTGCTTGTCGTGAAATTCAGCAGGAACTTCTCGCTCAAGTCGTTGAAGTCGGTAATGGACTTGGGAGATAGAGTCCGGAACCAAATTTGGGCGGCTCCTCGTAACGTTGAGGTGAACAGCCTGAAAATGATTGGCCCCTTGAATCCTCGGACCAGCATCTCAGTGTCGAAAGTGTTCAAGTGTGTCTGGGGATCCTGACTTCCGTCGTACTTTGGGAGGTCGGATGTATTAAATTTCCTTGGGTACTCAACTTCCGTAATTTCATCTGAGAACGGGCTGTTGTTTTGTCCTCCTTCCCCATACCACATCTTGTACCTGCCGGAGTCTTGCGGAATTCCCTGATTGTCCGAGGTACGGCTGTCCTTCCTATGTGCCCGGGCTTGATCCTCCTGACTCGCGTCCCGGTGATTATTTTGCTGAGAATTTTTTGTTGAAACTATTCGGCCTTGCCCAGAATGGTCCTCCTGTAGGGGATCAATAGTTTGGTGATTGGTTTCTTCGTCCTCATTCTGCGGATCATCTCGGCGTTCCTCCTGAAGAGGGTCTTGTAAGTGTTTAAGAATTTGGTTCATCACCTCGGTCATTTGGTCAATCTTCTGGTTCTGAAGATTGTCGCGTTCTTCCACATTCTCGATCCGTTTCATCATTGACTCAGCAATGTTATATAAGAGCCGTATGTCCGGGCTTCCAATCTGAAACTTTGAGGGACCAGCGTGGTTAGTATTTTCCAGCGTTTGGCCTGCTCGTCCATCCAGGTTCGAGTCCGGGGACTCCTCCATTTGTTCCTGATTAATGCCTTGAACGTCCTGCTGTTGGGTCTCGCTAAAATTTTGTTCCTGACCTTGCTCGTGTGCATGCGGGTGGCTTTTGCTTCTGGTATTAGCCATCACGGGTCACGGGAATAGGACTTTACAGTCCCCACGGTCGGCGCCAATGATCCGGTGTAGATCACAAGTTGGGTTGGACTTGGCCCGGGGTGAAATCCCGGGGTCCTACGTACCACAGTGTGGATCAAAGTCCACGTTGTTCGAGGGTATACGACAGGCTAATGATAGTCAGAGGGGGTGGTGTGTGTGCTCTGTGTGAATAGAAAAGCTAGGATTTCAGAAATGTGTACCTTGTAAGGGGTTTACCCTATTTATAGGCGTACCTGTGCCTTATCTTAATCAGTTGGATTCATCCTTTATTTTAGGGATATCAAGATATGCATTTTTGATAGATATTCTTGATACATAGGCGGTTATCATAACGATAGATATTTTGATAAAACCACTCCTATTTCCAAGGAAGCGGTTATGAGCATAACTGAAGTCATTTTGACTAGGCTCTTTAGTTATTGGGCTGGGCCCATTTATGAGATATCCGTAACAAACCTAGATTTTTTCAGGAATTGTTATATTTTACGATAGAAAGATAAAGGCCATGCTTGAAATCAAACCTGTAAACCTTCCTTGGATAAAAGTATTGCTTGCATGTTTAAATATTTGATAAGAACAAAACAGAATGCGTGGTGCCATAAAAGAGGGGAACAAGGAACAACATCGATTTAGAAATTTTGAGTTTACATGAAGATGCATAAATCTAACAATTTGAAATGGCGCAAAATGGGCACCAAATAGCATCACAACAAAAGAGTTTATAACAGAATCTTGACAGAGTAAACATGAAACGTCTCAACAAACGGAATTTTCTAAAGAAAGCAATACACCAAAGTAAGAGAATTTGATATAAGATGCAATGACGGGTTGATGTTCTCTCGTTTTTTTTTTCTTTTTTTCCCCTTAAAAAAAATTATATCTCTACTATAATATTAAAAATAAATGATTCTGATTTAATATTTTAAAAAATTTTAATTTTAAAACTAAAGAACTATGAGTGTCACACTATCCCGCTTAGCTGGATCTAAAGAATTGAATCATACAGACTTCAGAGAGTCAAATAGTGAGGTGTCACTATCTTGCAATTAAAACTAAAAACCATGATTCCAAACTCATGTAAAATTAGGTGAGTTGAATATAACCACTCCAGGCCGGCATTTGAAAGTTTATAGTTTATCATAGCCAAAAAAAAAAAAAAAAGTTGAATTAGTTTATGAATCTCACCTTGCATGAATTTTCTTAAAAACTATAATTTCTAGAATTCTAAATAAATATTCAGGTAAAAAATCTAAATAAATATTGATAAAAAGAATATTTTTATCTTGAAATGTTAAACCATAGCTTTTTGCGATAAGATAAGGGGAAGGGTGTTGAAATTTGAAACAAAACCTTGGGCTTAATTATGATTTGCCGTCTCTAATTTTATGAATTCAATTATATACAAATAAAAAATAGTTAGTACTTTGGATGCGAGTCAGTATTGGCATGCTGTGTGAACATGGTTCTTACTTATTAGAAGGCTTAGAAGACTAGGTGTCCATTTAGATAG
Organism: Acacia confusa; assembly: GCA_037074495.1. Classification (NCBI taxonomy): domain Eukaryota; kingdom Viridiplantae; phylum Streptophyta; class Magnoliopsida; order Fabales; family Fabaceae; genus Acacia; species Acacia confusa. The sequence goes on along the minus strand of CM073504.1, from coordinate 27,851,083 downwards.
CGATGGTAGAAGTGATTTTTTTGCAGATATGGTTTTGCAAACGGAAGATATGATTAAATTTGATTTGTATGATTGTGATAGCAATGGGAGAAATGATTTTTTTTTTTTTTTTTCCAGATGAACTCTTATTTGGAATAATGTTTGAAAAGTCAATTGAAATGAAAAATGACATAAATCTTATTGAATAACACACACACACATTAGTTGTATATATTGTGATAAATGAAGATAAAAATTTAAATTTGATAAAAATTAAATTATTATTAAAAAAATTTTAAAAAAACTCTAAAATACTTAATAAAATATATTCTAATAGATAAATTAAAATGTATACAAATGTATATTTACTAGTACATTGCTTGCTTAGTGGAACACATATCCTTAACGTTTTCTCTATAAGCTAAAAAAGTCAAGTTAGAAACTAAAAAAAGTGATTTTTTTTCATAAGCAGCTTTTTTTTTTTTTTTTATTTTAAGACCATAAACTTTTGAAGTTATTCCAAACAATTCAAATTTTTTCCCTCTTCCGTTGGGCTTATTTCACTATTTGACAAGCTTTTGGGATGTTTCATAGCTATCCCTAATAGACCCTAAGTTTTGTCGTTTAGTAGGTGGGATTGAGATGAGAATGGGGGTAAAGGGATTCACTTACACTCCTCCACTTATAAATATAAGAACTATTTATGGAGTTGACGTTAATTGTAACAATAACTTTAATTTATTTTATCTCTTATATTTATCATTTATCCTCAATTCATCTTATATATATATATATATATATATATATATAATTTTAGGTGGGGTAGACACCGGTACACTATTAGAGCTAGGGCACTCCTCTAAACTCAAAAAGTGCTTATAGAGGTACTTATAGATCATCCACCAATGAGACCCTCATATTAACCCACGGGTATTGAACTTGCTCCTTTTTAAGGTGAATGCCAATGCTTTAGCCAACTGTGGTTGGCAATTTATTTTTTTCTTTTTAATCTAACATTTGCCCATCTAAGGGAATGAGGAAAAAATCCACCTACTTCGTACCATGGGTTAATCAATCTAGACTTTAGATTTTTTTTTTAATTATCATTTGAATTCTTGTATTATTTTTGAGTTTTTGCATCTTGGCATGTTTAATATACAGCTCGATTGATTGATTTTTGGCTGTTTAGCGTCTAGTGTTGTTTAATTTTGTTTGTCCTAGGTTTCTCTTATCATCCCTCATAATCCTTAAATTATATTCGTCCAATCAATCTAAAAAGTCACGTTATTACTTTAATTTTTCTCTTATTTTCCCAATCAATAGCCATTCGGTTTTTATAATCTTTTGACCTAATTTAATGATATTATTTATAAGGGTACTTCTAATATATTTTATCTGAAATAAGAAAAAAAAATTGTTAATCATGTCTTAAATTTTAATAGTTTTTTCAACTATACCCGTGTATGATGTATATTGCTTCCTTGAATAATAATAGTTTACAAAATAATAGATTATTCATAAAATTATATATTCATATAATATATTTAACGGAGGTACTCCCTCCCATTTTTTATATAAGAGTACAAAGTATGAATTGCCTTGATTTTTTTTATAAAAGCCATACAAGAGTTGTTAGAACACTTAATAAGTTTTATTTTTATTTTTATCCTTCTTTAATTATGTGTATATGACACTTATATTTATTTTGTTTCTCTCTCTTATTTCTCCTCATAAATAAAGACATATTTGAAAAACAATTTATTTCAGATATAATTATTATTTTTAACCATTTTTTAAACTATGTAATTTGGTTTTCCAGCTCTTTTAAATAAGTACTTATATTAAAAAGTAGGAAGAATTATACTGTAGCCCTAAGGAACAGAAAAAATATTAAAAAAGTCTTTAGAGATTAAAGACCGGTTCTGAACGGCCCAACACGGCCTAACTTCTCAAACGGTTGAAACACAAAAAACGAGCCGTATGTTCCCCGATTGGCAGACGGACGGGCCAGGCAGCTTAAAGTTCTTGTTACGTTGTGACAGACAATGTAAAAAACATGGAAATATAATAATTTCATTATTTAGTCTATGATTGTCTTCTTCCAACAACCTAAATAGAATCCATCAAATCAAGGTACAAAGAATACATTGAACATTCACAAACTACTCCCTTCAATCCTTATTATAATCAATAACTACCTAAATTAAGCAAAATATGTTAGATATGATTAGTTTTGATGATGTCTTATATCTGCCATTAGTAAGAGTAAAAAGTTTGTATACTATATTTATCTCCTCCATTGATTAATTTTTAAATTGAATGTAGAATCAAGAGTGTAAAGTTCACTCATGAAGAATAATAAAAAAGAAGAATCAACAAAGAAAAAAAAAAAGAAGGTCGAGGATGTGGATGAAGATAAGGAAAAGGAAAAGGAGAAATTGAAGAAGAAAGAATTTATTGAATGGAACATCTTCAATCAAAATCAGTTCAAGTTTATTTATGAAGAATGTTCAATGGAAGAAGTTGATGAATAGAATGAGAATATCTTTATTCAAAATCAGCTCAAACATGTTTGTGGAGAATGCTCAAGAGAAGAAGAAAGAAAGAATAGAATTGTGAAGAACGACCAAGTGAAGAGAAGAAAGAAAGAAAAAATCTTGTCAAAAAAAATGAGAAAAATCAATATACAAGGTCTTAGATTGATATCATAAGTCTTCACAATCAAGTGGATGTTGGAGAGGCTCAATCCAGAGTTAAAAATAGCAAAAATCAGATTCTGGAAGAGAAAACTCGAGTTTTCAGGTTAAAACTCGAGTATACAAGCTTACTGAGTAATTTGCTTCAGGATGAGAAAACTGGAGTTTAGAAAACTGAAGTTTGGGAAACTCAAGTTTGGAAGTCAACTCAAGTTTTCAAATCAAAATTAAAGTTTGGGAGTTAATACTCAAGTATGGAACTTATATACTTGAGTATAGGGTGTTTTCAGCTTCTCTGGCGCGTCTGGACTTGACAATACTCGAGTATGCAACACAATAATCGAGTATCCAGTGCTCTTCAACAACTTTGTTCACCTTTGTTTCACGATCAAATTGGGCGACCTCTGGTAATTCGATGATATCTACTAAATCAGAGATCAGATTGAGGTGAAATCAAATTTTTATGAAATTAGACATCAAATGCGTCATTTTGACAAAGTTTCATATCCAATGAAGATCAGATGAAATAGCTTTGAATTTCTAAAGATGGATCAAATATTCACGCCACACATCAGACCAAGCTTCAATGTTTTGAGTGTAACTCATAATCTACAAATCGGAATAAGCTGAAATCGATAGCATTTGAAAGAAGAATCATAAGGCTTTCCATCAATACTTGATTCAATAAAAATGAAGATGAGACCAGAGAGATACAGTCTTCAAAAGTTGACTGACTATTCAAGATGTTGCAAAAACGCTAGATAAAGAACTATCTTCATTCATTGGATCATAACAGATGAAATCCAATGATCTTTGAGCTGAATCTTGTTGCATTGGAAAGAAGACACAAAGAGCTATATGGGGATAATTGGTTTGCCAAATATGAAGCTATATCAAGTCAGAAAGTAACCAAGGGCCATATCAACTTGAATACTCGAGTTTACAAGTCAATACTCGAGTATAACTCAGATAGAAAGTAATGAACATTAGAGGATCTTCAATACTCGAGTATGTAAGTCAATACTCAAGTATCGGATAGACAGAGACGAATCTAAAGTAATGAAATAAGCTCAATACTGCAGTATTCAAGTCAATACTCGAGTATACACTGTCACTTCAGAAAAATTACTGTTGTGAAAATCCTAAATCTGATCTAGATTGTCCAGATCCTTACCCAAATGATTTGTAACACTTCTTAACATTATTTGTGGACACATTTCAGATGATCAAACAAAGGATTACATGAAGATCAAGTTGTTGAGCTGTCAAGTCCAAAAAGCAAAAAATAACGGGTAGTTTCTCCAACTGTCATATTCTCAATGTCTCCATTTACAGCGATTCTAGTCTTCAACGTTCAGATCATCTTCACCTGTAAATAGAACCAGATTCAAAACGCAAAGAGATGATGGAGTGAGCTCACACTGTTATAATGCCAAAATTCTGAATCTCCTACTCTCTGTTTTTTTCAAAGCTTTCTTAGTTTATCATTTAGAGAGTGAAATCATTTGTAATGCACTTCAGTGTTTATCATAATCACTTCTTTGAGAGAAGAATCATTGTAAATCATATTTTCCTGAGAGATACTCAAGGTTGGGTGACCTTGAGTGGGAAATTGAATATATCCCTTGAGTTGTAACGGAGAATCTCTGTGAGAGATTGTAAAGGCTATATAAGTGCCTGGACAAACTTGTAGGGTGTAAAGGTTTCTCTCTTGTGCCTTATTAAACAAGGAGATAGTGAAAATCTCAAGTAGAGCTTGAGGACTGGACGTAGGTCAAGGATTGGACCGAACCAGTATAAATCTAAGTTTGTCATTCTTTTCCTTAAACTCCTTTATTTCCAGTATACATGTTTGAATGATTGTTTAGAGTTTTATAACCTTTTATTATCATTCAAACTGATTTTATTGAATTGCAAAAAGATTTCAAAAAATTGCGAGTTTTTATCTTCACCCAATTCACCCCTTCTTGGGTTAAGCCAGGTTTTTCAAAATAAACGGTTGGTTACAGTTGAAAATAATCTTTATCTAGACTCAACTATTATATTACTTTCAATATGAAATATCTTCATCAGTATTAATTACTGTAATATATGTGTGAGTTTGTAAAATATGAATTTTGGAAAAAAAAAATTCGGGAATTTTAGAGAATTGGGGAGTTTAATATATAATTGACCATCTTCATTAATTGATTGAATTAGACACCTAAGAGATTCAAAAGATCAATTCATTTGAAGAGGTTAGCTTTAAGATTTTTAAGTACCTTTAGGATAGCATTAAAAGTGGTGGTTTAGATCAACTCATATTTTTAGATAAAAAAGAAAAAAAAATATTTCTAATTAAAAAAGGGATTATTTAAAAAATATTATTCAAATAACATATCAAAATAAATTAAAAATATTTTGTATGAAAATAATTATTGTTAAAAACAATTAAAACAAATAAATTTTATATGTTTTGGCCAAATAAAAATACTTTTTCTTTTTAAGTTTAAACAAACATAAGGCTCTAATTTTTCGAATATTTTATAACACATGAAAATAATATATGTGTGGTTTGACCAATACCAAAATCCAAGAATGCATCATTATAGATAAGAAATGCTCTATTTTCCTAGAACCGTCAATCTGGCAAAAGGCTAAAGAAACTGATGCTCTGTTTGCTTCATAGGGATAATGTGCGCGCATATTTTTTATTTATTTTGATTTAAATTATATGTTGTTTTCTAAAAAAATTTTGCACCCAACATCTCAAATTAATTAGTTTCTAGGATATTGATGTTACATGACAAATTTTTTGAATGTAGGACTAAAAAAGAATTAATTTGAGATACTAGGTGCAAAAAATTTTTAGAAAGCAACATGTAATTAAATCTAAATAAATAAAAATTTTAAAAAATGCCTCATCCCTTTAATTAGAGAAATGAGCATGTAAGAAGCACATAAGAAAGAAACACCTTATATACTTCCATCAATTAGGCCTACTATTAAGGGGGTTTTTTTCCCCACTTCAACGTTATTCTTTATTTTATTTTTGAAAAAAAACATTTAAAATATTGCTTCAACTTCCAAAACCAAAAAAAGAAAACCATTAAAACTTACCATGGATAAAGAAGGGATGGGTGAGAATATGAGATTTTATATTTTGTCTTAAAGACTAAAATGCCTTTTTTGCACTTTTTTTTAAAAAAATAATGATTTTGTCAAAACTATTATATTTTTGTCAAAATCATTAACATTTTAGTTTATCTCATTACTCAATTGGTCAAAACCCATAAAAATAATAATGATTTTGATGAAAATCGTAATGACTTTAACATAATCGTTATGTACTAAAAAAATGTATGAAATGAGCATTTTGATTATTAAGCCAAAACATGAAAAATCCATATTCTTACCCCATCATTTTTCTATCATGTAAGTTTTAATGGCCTTTTATGAGTTTTTGGAAGTTGGGGTGTTATTTAAATATCATTTTTCCTTTTTTTTTTTTTAAAAAAATATCTTTTAGGCTTCAATGTTAACATCAGGTTTTGTTATGTGCCTTGAGTGGAGAATCCTTCTCCCCGCATTTATACATTTTTTTGTCATTTTAAATTTTTATAAATTAATTTTTTTTTGTTATATAAAATTTATTTACATATTTTTATATAAAATGACGTTTTGCCAAAATATCAATTTTTTGTAATATTTAATTAAAAATTTGACACAATGAAATAATATTATGTTTTTAATTACAATTTTTATGAATTTATTTTTCTTAAATATAGTTTTATATATGTATATAATTATTATGTCAATGGTTGGCCGAACAGTCTAACCATTTTCATTGTATGAACCATGACCTACTGGCCTTTCCGACTCGATTTCCTGTTCGGCTTTCAAAACATTACAACATTATATATATTTGCCATTTGGGGAAAAAAAAAAAGTTCAAATAAATAGCTTTGTCCTCATTTATGCATTTTGAAAAGAATTTGGTTGCTCGGGGGAATTCTAATTGACAATTAAAGTATACAACATGCATGGTAATATAATAGTCCAATAGACTGCAAAAGGAAAAAAGAAAAAAGAAAAAAGAAAAACAGTCACAAAAAATGTTCAATTACCAAATTACATATTAACTCGGGCTCCTTAATATAAAATTTTCATTATATTCCGAACAAGATTTTATATTAAATATTGGAGATAATATTACAACTAATTTCCACTCACGTGGAAAGTTCTTGCTACATTCATTAATTAGTAGTTGCGGAATATGATTGATGGGATTCTTACGGTACAATTGAAAATTTGTGTTGCCTTCATTAATGAGTGAGGGTAGGTGATTGGCACAAGCATCGACTCCAAATCAATGTTATTTGGGAAAATTTTATTTAGGGCCCAAAATAGGAAAATATTGTTAAAAAAAGCCTTAAGAAAAGTCAAATGTCAAAAAAGGCCCTAGGGCCTTTTCTGGTATTATTTAAAAAAAATGCTACTGATATAGTTGTTAATGAAATTGATTTATTTGTTAATATGTAATTGTTAATTATACTGATTTAGTTGTTAACGGGGACTGATATAATTGTTAACCGTTATTGATATAGTTGTTAACGCTTTCTGAAATAATACCAGAAAAGGCCTTAGGGCCTTTTTTAATATTTGACTTTTCTTAGGGCCTTTTTTGACAATATTTTTCTACATTAGGCCCTGAATGGAATTTTCCCATGTTATTTTTCTTAGTCAAGTCGTGAATGTTGAATTGAGTTGGCCAATTTTTTAAGGTTAAAATATAGTTTTGGTCTTTTAAGATTCGATTAGATTTTATTTTAACCCCTCAATACTATTATAAAATTGTGAATATATAGCACTCAATACTTACCGACTATAGCACATAATCATCATGTATATTGAGACACACCAGTGTAAAAAGAGTTTTTTTTTTTTAATTTTTTTTTATACAAAAATTTTAGGAAAATGGTTGGATTCACTCACAATCCAAGGGTAGGGCGAAATCTCTCTTTCTCCTAGGTGATACCAATGTTGGGCAGGACGAGCCGTCTATTACTCTCAAGCATTTACCTAGGCACTCAGGAGCTAGGATGTCTCTCTCAGCGCATTGACCAACTCTAGGTATATCGAGACACACCAGTGTAAAAAGAGCTTTTTAAATAAAGTAAAAATCATATTTTAGATTGGTTTTGGATCAGGTCTCGATATAACCAGTCTAAAAGTCTGTTATTTATTAGACTGGTTAAGCAACTAGTCTTAAAAATCACTTTTTAGACCGGTTATTCAAATATTATGTCTAAAAAGTCAAACTTTCTAGACCTAACTTGACGTATATATTAGGTCTAAAAAGTCTGACTTTTTAGACTGATTGAGTAAAATGTCTGGTCTTAAAATTCTGAATTTTTAGACTAGTTATGTATAATATCTGGTTTTAAAAGTTTCACTGTTAAGACGAGTTATTTTGAAGACACGCCTTAAAAATTGTATTTAGACCTTGTATTTTTAAAACCGGTTTTAAAAGTCTCGTCTTAATTCATTTTAGACATTATAATTTATAACATCAAACCTATTTTTTTTCATGTTTTTTCACATATCCACTCTATTTATTCCACTTACTCACCATCCAATATATCCAGCAACTAAAAGAATTTAAATTGTTGAAATGAATATACAAATTGATTAATTATTAAAAATGAATATAATGCCAACAATATTCCAATTGAAGTGGGAATAAAATTGATCTAATAACTATTATTCATTACGGATAACATAATTTCGCAGTCTTTAAATGATGAATACATACATGATATTAAATACACAACACCTACACTCACTATTGTTATAAGAACTCAAATGAATTCACAACAACTTTTGCAGATGAAGTCAATATCTTCTTGAGGAAAGGGACCAGTAAGATCAAATATATGTAATATCAAAGTCAAAAAAATCATTAGCTTGCATGCTAAGTTGAAAAAAAACAAAAGTATAGTAGTATAAAATTGTTGAAATACACATTTACCTCTTGAGTGAATTCAATCATACCTAATGTGATAATGTTAAATATGTGTCTCAACGTATAAAAGCCACATAAGTTGGATCCCGGTGGGCCTATGAGTTTAAAAAAGAACATGACATAATTAAAACTGTATACAACATAGCTTATTGAACAAGTTCATAAAGCAAACAAATATGCACCAACTTTTGGTGTGATCCATTTAGGGTCTTTTACCTTATGCATATGCTTACCACTAGCAGCATGTCGATATGTCCTCATTGTCCTATCATCAAAGTCATAAAGCTTACTTATTCAAATGACATTGCTAATTCACTACTTTATTTACTAATAAGTAAACTTATAGTTCATGGTCTTTTTCAATTCATTCCCTGGTTTGTAGTGAAGGGAGCATAAGACAACAACGATATAACTCTTCTTGCATAAAAACACCAATTACCAATAATCACTGAAAGTAAAAGAACTGACTAGTAATCCATAAAATTGATTCAAGTAGTATATATATTACAAAATAAAAATTTGCTTCTTACCCATGTACAAATGGTGCTAAGAAATACTCAGGTTTGGTTTCACTAAGCCTCTCTGATAAGTATGTGTGTTTGATAGAAGCAGTGTGCAAATGAATCCAAAATCATTGCTTTTGCTCGATGAAACTAACCTATGATTCATATACCTATAATAAAGCAAGCACACAAATTATAACGGCTTAATTATATTAGTAAAAATATTTACATTTACAAGAAGATACTTACATTAAAAATATTTGGATAATTGCTATTGTAAACTCCTGTTTAGGAGCTATCAAGGACAATAAATCCTCTCTATCAAGATAAATCAGTACCACTGACTTGCTTGCAACTGCATCCATAGGCCACAATCTTGTTATAAAACATATATCATATGCCATAAGAATCACTTCTTGCATAACATTCAACTTTGGCTTAAAAACTTGTTTAATGGATGGAGCTACAATTGGGCTTTTGATCGAGGTATCCTCAGCTCGAATAAAAACAAGGCTTTTTGTCCACAAGTAAAGGTACCCCTGACATCACTCACAGTCTTCAAATCACTAGTAAGGATAGGGATAAGTGCATTAGCAATGATCACCTCTTCAACCGACACTCTTACTTAATCATATTGTATTTGTTGGTAGTGTAGAGTTCATCCCAAATTTTAGACACTCCCACATGAAACTAATTGTCTCAAAGGATCCTCCACGAAAAGGTCACAAGGTTCAGCAATTCCAAGACTCTCTGATGACTACCCAATAATGCAATAACTCCTTTTAGTGCTTTGAATAAGCGCAAGTGAATGTGCCTTGAGAACACTAGTCTCTTGACGTGAGCTCACAATCATCATCATTTTGTCATTCATCCTACTCAACTAGGCTTCTATTATTGCATTTAACAAAGTTTCTGCCTTTGCCCTTACTTCTGCCCTCACAATGGCCAACATATGTTCCATCTCCTTTCTAGTCACCATACTTGAGGAATGTCTTTTGGATGATCTAAAGTAATCCTTTACGCCTACCCCTCCTCCAACTCCCCTAACACGGTCCAGATGATCCTGCTTTCCTGTAGCAACAGTCAGAATATCATTCATATTGTCTGACATAAATGATCTCTCAAATTTTTTTTTTAATTTTCAAATTCCTCTTGTAAGATACAGATAACATGAAGCTTAGCAATGAAACTTGCTTACTAACTAAAGAATAACAATAATGATACTTACAATTTTTTTAGCAACTATACAAGTTTGCTCACTTATATAAGACATGCTTCTCTTTTGGTGAGCATACAACTGTTGTTTTTTGCGATGTATTTGAGATGGTGGAGAAAGAACAATAGAATGATTTGATTGAGTTTCTTCTTCCAATCTCTTTCGTTTGGTTGCCACCAACTTTTTTTCAGCCTTTTTATAATCGCCACGAGACATTGTATGATGATAATCATTTTTTCTACCATTCTCTTGTGATTTTTCTTTTTTATGCTATGAATAAGAATTCAAAACAAATATTACAATCAATAAAGACAATTAATAACTAAATTAAATCTAAAATTAGTCAACTCACCAAAGTTTCTGGAGTAGTCCAAATCTGAAAAAATTCTTGTCAAGTCTCTTCATCAAAACATGAATACTTACTGTGAGGATTAAGAGGATGCTCACCATCTTTCACCTCGATATGCATGTATTTGTTAGCTAGATCTCTCTTAAACTTCCTCCAACATTTACAACAATATGTCATTGTCTTCTTATAGAATTCATCACTTTCAGGAACATTGTCTTCCAATCTCTTTCGCTTGGTTGCCATCAACTCTTTTTTAGCCTTTTTATAATCATCACGAGACATTGTATGATGGCAATCATTTTTTCTACCATTCTCTTGTGATTTTTCTTTTTTATGCTATGAATAAGAATTCAAAACAAATATTACAATCAATAAAGACAATTAATAACTAAATAAAATCCAAAATAAATCAACTCACCAAAGTTTCTGGAGTAGTCCAAATCTGAAAAAATTCTTGTCAAGTCTCTTCAGCAAAGCATGAATACTTACTGTGAGGATTAGGAGGATGCTTACCATCTTTCACCTTGATATGCATGTATTTGTTAACTAGATCTCTCTTAAACTTCCTCCAATATTTACAACAATACGTCATTGTCTTCTTATAGAATTCATCACTTTCAAGATCATTGTAAGTGAGTTGTAATGCATGCATTGGAGTAGTTAATCGCAAATTTGATATTGAAAACATACAAAAAATAATTTTATACTTGGATAGTGTCCTAAATATGTTGCTTTACACAATCATCGATATTTTCCCACTCCTCTATAAAGATGCTAGGCTTGTTGCATGTTAGGAGACTGATAAAACTCCTATATCAGCTTGCATTAGACCTGATTGTTAGATATGATTAGTTTTGATGATGTCTTATATAGATTCCATTCTTAAAAGCAAAAAGATTAAGTAATATAGTTATCTTCTACATGTACTAAATGTTGTATTTAATGTAGATTAATCCAAGTTGAATTGTAAAGGTTAATCAAGAAGGAGATAAGAGATTTCAGAAAGAAAGAAATTTGATCATGAAGGATAATCAAGAAGAAGAGAGTTGGAAGATGGAAGAAGTTGATATTCAAGATTAGCTCAAGTTCATTTATGAAGGATAATCAAGAAGAAAATGAAGAAGAGGAAATATTATTCAAGATAGAAGATGGAAAAAGGAAGAACTTGCCGAAGATATCATTATTCAAGCTCTAAGATTAATCCTAGATCCATAATCAAATGGAAGTTGGAGTGGGTCAATTCAGAGTTAAAATCAGCAAGAATTAGGTTCTGGATGAGAAAAATCGAGTATGATGGTCAATACTCGAGTTTCCAAGCCTACTGGAAGTAATTTGTCTCTGGAATACAAGAAAACTCAAGTATGGAGGTCAATACTCGAGTATGAAACTTAATGACTTGAGTATTGGGTGTTTTCAGCTTTTCTAGCATCTCTAGACCCGACAATACTCGAGTATCCAATTCAATACTCGTGTATCCAGTATGGTCAGTAACTCTATTCATCTCTGTTTCACATTTAGCTTTGGGCGAGCATGGTAATTCAATAATATCTCCTAAATCAGAGATCGGATTGAGGTGAAATCAAATTTGTATGAAACTAGACATCCAATGCGTCATCTTGACTTTCGTACTCAAAGAAGTTCATATGAGAGAGATATGAATTTCGAAAGTTGGATCAAATATTCACGCCAGACATCAGACCAAGCTTCAATGTTTTGAGTGTAACTCACAATATACATATCGAAAAGAGTTGAAATCGGTGGCATATGAAAGAATACTCATAAGGCTTTTCATCAAGACTTGATTCAACAAAAATGAAGATCAAACCAGAGAGATATGGTCTTTGAAAGTTGACTGACAATTTAGAACGTTGCAAAAACGCTGGTCAATAACAAGGGTTCATTCATTGGATCATAACAGACAAAATACAACGATCTTTGAGCTGATTCTTATTGTATTGGAAAGAAGACACAAAGAGCTATATGGGGATAATTGGTTTGCCAATATTGAAGCTATATCAAGTCAGAGAGCAACCAAAGTCAATAATAAGTTGAAAACTTGAGTTTACAAGAGAAAACTCAAGTATAGCTCAGACAGAGAGCAATGAACGTTAGAGGATCTTCAATACTCAAGCATGTAAGTCAATACTCGAGTATTGGACAGACAGAGACGAATCTAGAGTAATGAAACAAGCTCATTACTCGAGTATCCAAGTCAATACTTGAATATACACTATCACTTCAGAAAATTCAAAATTTTGAAAATCATGATTTTGATCAAGATCATTCAAATGATTACCCAAATGATCTATAACACTTCTTAACATCATTTATATCATTTATGTACATGTTTCAGATGATCAAACGAAGGATTACAAGAAGATCAAAATGCTGAGCTGTCAAGTCCAAAAAGTAGAACTAACGACTATATATTTCCAACAGTCATATTCTCAACGTCTCTATTTACAACGGCTATATTCTCCAACGTTTAGACCATCCTCATCTATAAATGAAGTCACATTCAAAAAACACAAAGATGATATGAAGAGATTATGATGTCGAAATGCTGAAATTTTGAAGCTTCTTCACACTCTGTTTTTTAGGTCTTACTTTATTTATCATATAGAGAGTAAAATGACTTATAATGCACTTCAGTGATCATCCATTCACTTCTTAGAGAGAAGATACATTGTAAAACATTCTATTTTCAATATCTATCAAACTAAATCAGGATCTTTTGCTTGGCACTCTGACTTGGGACAATCTCTCTCAATCGTGTGCCTCTTCTACCACTCCTTAAAGACAAGTTATTAGACTCACTTTAAGATGTGTCAAGCTTGCTCTGTTTTACACTAGCTGGCTCGCCTTTAAAAAGACTAGAATGGCTTTTACCCTTCATTTTCCTATTAAGGATAATAATAATAATAATAATAATAATAATAATAATAATAATAAACTACTTCACAACCAAACTTTTAAATGGATAGTGAACTAAGAGGTCATGTTCAATAACTTCATTGACAATTATTTGTATAAGTTTAGGGTTTTTCACCATAATAGAAAACAAAACATCATTATGGACAAAGAATGAACCTTCTAATTATAGGATGATCTATAAGAGCATAATTTGAAGGCTGCCAAGCAAAGTTATGGTGGAGTAGTGAAGGCCTTATCAAACTCAAATGCTTAAGTGTAGGAAAGCATCCAAAAGTCTAAGCCACTAGGTGTGATTTACAAATGAGGAGTGTAAGTAGTTACTACGTAACAAGGAATTTTTAGGCTCAAGCATTAATTCTATCATGTATAAAAAAGGTTGTCCATTTTCTTTGGTTAGTGTTAGCATGCTCCAATTTACAAATATGGGAGGATTACTGTAGAACTGCCACCTCAAAATAATAGAGAGTAAATGAAGAATATCAATGCCAAAAAACAAACAATTTAAAGGAAATTAACTTTGTTCATATAGGTTTACGCAATAGCTAAACAAGGACTCCATGATACTTCAAATGGAAAACAAATGGAACAAAAGATTTTCCAATAAGACAACATGAATGTTTGATTTCAATAATTTCATCAAGCTTAAACGCATGCAACTTTCAATTGTCAAGTATAATTTCATCATGTTTTCACCTTGGGAATTTTTTCAAGACATAAGAATTCTAAATTACAAGTACATCTTTATACTTGAAAATGTCTAAAATGCAAATTTGCGGACTTATAATTTTTCTTTTTTATTCACGTGATTGAACTGAAGAACTCATATTTTCGCTTCAAACAACAATATGTTTTTATGCTATCCATGTAACTTAAATTCAATCCTAGTTAGAAAAAATAAATTCAATCCAACTACAAATTAGTTACAGATTCAAAGGGTGAAGTGTTTTTCCTAAGCTAAAAGTGGAAGCAACTACAAATTTTCAAAAGGTGTTGTCGCACCATTACAACTAAAAATATCCTATAATCATATCTAGAACATGCCACAATCTTATATAAAAGGTGTCTCTCTTCAGCTAGAGACATTGCAGTAGAAACCAAAGCCCAATAAAAGTTGAGAATAAACAGATTGAACTTACAAGATTGAAGACATAGTGAGATGATACTAAGATTAAGTGAGATTTCTTCCTTTTTGCGCACGGAGGTCATCTTGATTCTGATAGGCTGAGAGATTTAAAGCTGATAGAGTTAGTGTACTACAAAAAAAAACCTTTTGTAGCAGTTAAAATTACATATTTGTAGTAGTTTTAATTGCTATAATAGTAGCGGTTAATAAAACTGCTACAAAATGCATCGTTGCAAGCATAAAAACCATTACTCATGTAAATAAACCGCAACTGTTACTGAAGCAATTTGATGTCACCGCTATAAGATAAGACTAAGATGACCTATTGTGTTAATTGTTAGTCGCAGTGTATCACCAAAGAAGGGGATGAATTATAAAAATTAAAACTATCTTAATAGATATCAAATGTTAGAAAGATATCACTAAAGTGTGAATAGAGATTTATCTTGGTTTGGCCTTAGTATCTCGACCTACGTTCAATCCTCAAAGAATCTATGAGATTTTCACTATCTTTCAAACGATTAGACAAGTTTACAAAGTAATCCTAACCAGGACTCAAGAGTAATCTTCACTAAAACTCACCCCCTCTTATTAATGTGACCGGACAACCACACTTAAGGTCTTGCTACTTTGAGATTTTACAATAATCAATTGAATGATAATAACTCTCTCACAAAATAGATAAATGATCCCTAAAGAATTGAATATCAAAAGATATTTCACAGAGAGTTGAAAACAATAAATGAGAAATAAATTTGATCATTTGTTCGTTGTTTGCTTTGAATTGAATGCTTTTTGTATTTATATTGAACTCCACTGATGAACGTTAGAGAAACTTCAAACTATTTGTTATGAGACTTCAAACTTTCCGTTAAACTAAGAAGCTTTCTGTGAGACTCAAGTCAGAGTTGTTGGAAGATTTGAGGATATATCACTTTCATATTTCTGTTGAAAGTCTTCATATGACATGCCTTTAGTCTCTATAATTGACTAAGAAAGAGTCGCTTTCACTTTCGCTATGAGAAGATGATCATTTGACCTGGTCTAATTCCATTCTGTGTAAGCTTTGTTTTCTACAAATGTATTTAATGCTTCTGACACAAATTTTACTTTATGATAATTTGAGCATAATCCATCAAATAATTATCTAAAATTCATTAACAAACATGTTTAGAAGCATTGAGAACAATAATGAGTGATAATAAGATGTTATGGAAAGATAATCAGATAATTTGAATTTACAATAACAAAGATTAAAGGAACATATGAATAATACTCGAGTATTAATTCCTTATACTTAAGTACCATACTCAAGTAAACTAAAACATACTTGAGTATCTTCAAGAGCTTTATACATCAGATTCTGCATTATCTTTTTGTGCTTTGAAAATGCTCGAGTACTCATTTGGATACTTGAGTAACCTACAAGGATTACCCAAAAAGCTTGCGAGAGTTCCTATTAACAAGTGACAATACTCAAGTACTAGGAATTCCTACTCGAGTAATGTAACATTCTAAATTTTGCTTTATCAACATACCCATATATCGTGAATATTCAATAAAATGTCGGAATTGAATATCTATTATGAGGTCGATAATCTATCGATTATTCTTAAGCAAAATTTGCGACTAGAAAATGAAAGACAATAGATGCTAGCCTCAAACAAGGCCATATTGTCTGCTTAGTTATGAGGAAAGGAAACAATGAAATATTACAAGTTGTCAAAGGGTATAAAGCACAAGAATAAAATTAAGAGGATTATATGTGTAAGTACACAATTGGCGCCAAGTGTCAAAAGGGGAGATTGAGATATTTTAACACATAAATGGAGACACATCCAAGAGGCATAAAGGAACCTTTATTTCGTCCAACAAGTACTAGGAATTCCTACTCGAGTAATGTAACATTCTAAATTTTGCTTTATCAACATACCCATATATCGTGATATTGAGATATTTTAACACATAAATGGAGACACATCCAAGAGGCATAAAGGAACCTTTATTTCGTCCAACAAGAAGAAGAGGCTAAAAAGATGAAGTTTAAGCAAGAAATCAAAGGATTAATGCTCTTTGTACTAAAAGGGACACATGGCATGCAAAGGAAGAAGGATATCTTTGTTCTTATCCTAAAAGAACACTTGTCATTAAGCTAACAAAGGCAATAAAAACCTCTAAGAGGGGCCCAACAATTCGGCCAAACCAAGAAGCAAAGGAGGAAAGAAGATGTCTTGAAATATCATGCACATGTGGGAATTAAAAGTCAACAAAGTAATCTCAAGATGCCATAAGGCACAAAGGGAAGCAAGATGATCTAGAAGAGGGACATCTAAGCACTTGCTTATGTCATTTTGCCTTAGGTCTTCATGTTATTAGGGATTTAGAAGATTAGGGAAAAATTTTATGGGATAGATTTTAAGAAATCAAAGAAGAAGCGTTATAAAATTTTAATAAAGAGAAGATGTAAGATAAAAAAAAATAAAAAAATTTAACTTCACTTGTTTAAGTTTCTTAAATCCAAAACAAAAGATTTTTCACATCCCTCTTATTCCCATCCCCTCGCACCAAACAACCCTAAGTGTTAGTCATAGACAATCACCCAAGAGGGGGTGAATTGGGTGAGTTATAAAAAAAATTAAATATATTAGTTCTCTATATGTTTTGATGATAACCAACAATATTAAATTCAAATTAAGTTCTTGGTTAAGTTAAAAGTGTTTAGAATTTGTTCAAACTTAATCAATAACCTTTTGTCAAAGGTTAAATTGAGTTTAGGGTTGTAAAACTTGAGTTTACTCAAGGTAGAGAGCTGTAAAAGATTTTGTTAACTTAATCTGACCTGAGTGTTAGTTTGGAAAACTCGAGTTAGTGCTTGGCCAAGAGTTTTCAAAATATGTTGAACTTAAAATAACTCGAGTCTAATCTTGAAAAATTTAGTTAGAGTTTGTGGACTTAAACTTATTTTCCAATTAAAAAGTCCTAAACTTGAGGTAGTCACTTAATGACTCGTGTTTTCATGATCTCAAAATGTTTTCAAAATGCTAACGCAAAGCTCATTTTGAAAGAAGATATAAACTCGAGTCTACGCTAATTGACTCAAGTCATACACTTGAGTGAAGTATTCTAAACTCCAATTTGATCTTATAGAGACATCTTCACATAAACTTCAAATCTATTTTCAAAGAAGACGATCATAAGACTCAAGCTTAGAATGTTAAACTCGAGTCATGCACTCTAGTTTACTTGAACGAACTCGAGTGTAAAACGTCTCTGCTTTGATATCTCCATTTTCGAATTTGCGAAATCTTCATGAATAATCTATATACTTCATATCTTCTCTCATTATTGTTCCTAACTATATTTGATCAGTTTGTTAGTGAGTTTCATAAGATTAAATGAAGGTTTAACTGAAGATTAGCCAAAAAGAAAAAGATGATGTCAGAGGATTAAATGATGGCCTAGAAAACTAAGCATAAATTTAGCAAAGCATTTTCTACACATTCCAAAGGTTTTATTGCTTTCTTTCCTCATCTGGACGCCAAATCATCCAATAGATTTATATCAAGGAAGTTAACAAAGAAAGTCTGGGCATCTGGGATAAATCAAATTGATTAAGTAAATGCACCTGGTTCAACCTAACAGCTCTTTTGAATGCCTCCAACGGTTACATCAAGTTTCTTAATGGTCATTAAATGCTTCCTTCAAGTGTAATATAAAGTCAATTAAAAGTGCAAAAAACTTAACTTACATTTACTGCTTCATTTTCAAGTGTAATATCTTCTTATATAAATATTCTTTAGTATTTATCAATCTACTCTTTTAGAGAGTTTCATTTTTTATTATTAAATATGTTATTCTCTTTGTATTTTGATAATAACTAAAAATTGCAAACACAAAGTGAAGTTTCTCTTTGGTAAGTTGAAAAACTTACTGTCAAAAGTAAACTCAAGTTTGGGGTTCCAAACTCGAGTTTAGATTAGACAAAGAGTAGCTAAGTTTTTATGAACTTAAAGCAAACTGTGGTTTGCATTTGCAAACTATGATTTATGTCAAATAGAGAGCACTCAAACTTTTTCAAGCTAAAGCAAACTCAAGTTTGTATTAGTAAACTCGAGTTTGTGTTAGAGAGACACTTCAATATTTTGAAGTAAAGCAAACCATAGTTTGATATTCTAAACCACGATTTGCTCCCAGCTAACAGCTATATATAGTTTTCCATGTTTTGAGAAAACTCGAGCTTAAGTTTACAAACTCGAGTTTGAATCAAGCCTAGAGTTTTCAAAGATTTCATATTTAAAACAAAATGTGGTTTGCATTTATAAAATCCAGTCTGCCATTTGTAGAGAGCTATCAATGTTTTCTATAAACTTAGAAGACTCTAGTTTAAGAATGTAAACTCGAGTTTGATTCAGCCAAATAGCTCCTTACCATTTTGAACTTACAAAACTCCAGTTTCTATTTTCAAACTATGATTTAATACTATATGGATTTAAACATGTTTTGTATTTCCAAAAGACAAACTCGAGTTTGTCACTTAATGACTTGAGTTTGTCATTGTTTCAAAATATGCTTTAAAGCTCAAATCGTGATGGTCATTTCTTGAATGAACCAAACTCTAGTTTGAGTTTCTAAACTGTGGTTTGGCTCCTGAGCCAAACTTCTAAACTGCGGTTTGTATGAACAAACTCGAGTTTTCGTTGCACAACTCGAAACTCTGAAATCTGGAATCTGTAATATGATCTAATTTGATTTATATGCTTCATAATTTCACTTTATATTATTCCCTGTTATACTTGATCAATTTGCTCATGAGTTTCAGATGAATTTAGTAAGGATGAAGGTGAAATCAAATCTAAGTTAAATATAATTAATGAAGAATCAAGAACAAGGTTGAACTTTCTCCTCTGTTCCAATGGCTCAACTTAGACCATTACAGATCGTCCAGATCACTCTCCAACGATCAAATGAAGTTTATGGAATGACAATAATGCTGAGGAATCATCTGCAGCAACTCTATTTCAGATTTCCAGCAAAGTATTGAAGAAACACAGAAAAATATGCAACTGTCATATTACAGATGTCAAGCTGAACATTGAAGATTTAGAGAAAAGAAAATGCAATGACTAGCTTCTCTGGTTGACTATAAATACCTAGGAAGACTCGGAGATAAAAGACAACAAACAATTACAACTAATTATATTCTTATTTGCTTTCATTCTTTGTTGTGCATACTATTGTATTTGAACTTCAGTGTTTATTTATATTTGTTCTTTAAGAGAGTTTGTTTTTTCTAAAACCATTTAATTATTTTTTTGAGAGAACTCAAGGTTGGGGAACTTGTGATTGGATTATTTGATTGCAAAGTGTAAGGGGGAGTAAGTCCTAAGTATTACGATTGCTTGAGAGTACATTGTTGTAATCAAAGCTTATTGAGATAGTTGAAAATCCTAGAAGGTATCTGGGGACTAAACGTAGGTCAAGGATAGGACCAAACCAGTATAAATCTTACTATGTCAAGCTCTTCTACCCTTATCTCTTATACTCTACTTTTCGGTCTATACCTGGGTGTTTCGAAATTTTTTTTAAAAAAATCCTTAATTCAGCCTCTCTTGGTAATTTCTTTCATTTACAAAATCATTGTAAGAATCTCAAGTCATGGGCCATAGAGATTGGGTTATCAATTTATAACTTGTACGGGGGAGTGTATCCTAGTGAAAGGATAAATTTCGAGTACAGTGTATGTAACTGATTGAAGTGATAGTAAGAATCCCAGAGTGTCTGGGAACTGGACATAGGTCAAGAGTTAAAGCCGAACCAGTATAAATCCTTGTGTTCATCCTCTTCTACTATATATATATATATATATATATATATATATATATATATATATATATATATATTTGTGCTCTTTTGTGATGAATTTTTGATCTTATTGAAAAAAATTTTAAATCCCCAATTCACCATCTCTTGGTGATATTCTGTCATCTACAAAATAAAATTAACGACTAATTAAGATAGGAAGGAGGAGTCTAGAAAAAAAATATCATCAAAGTGTGCACACAGATGTATATTGGTAGCCTTAATCAACTTGGCCTACGTCTTGTCCCTAGAGCTTTTCTTAGATTTCCACTATCTTTCTCAAAAGATTACAATAGGCACTGAGTAATCTCACTAGATTCACTCCCCCTTACAATCCACTCAAGATCTCACTACCTTGAGGCTTTACAAGGCTCAATTGAATGTATATAACTCTCTTAGAAAGTAGATGAATAAACACTAAAGTATATGAATATCTTAAGGATAATTCGTAGATAATTAATGAGCATTTAAGATTATCGTCATTGGTTGTTAGCTCCAAATTTAATGCTCTTGGTTTTTATGCTTGAGCGCCATAAATGATCGTTGTTGAAGCTTTTCATAGCTATTATGAAGCTTCAACTATTTTTTTTAGAGACATAAGACTTTGCCATTAGACACAGCTGAAGTCACTGGAAAGGTTTAACTAGCTATCATTTTCGTATCACTGTTGTCGGCAAGAATTGCGCGACATACTTTTGGTCTGAGTATTTGACTAAGAAAGAGTTGCTTTAGCCTTTCGCAAGAATAGGTCTTCTAGGTATATGATCATTTGTCTACTATGGATTTTGTTTTCATGTTTCTACTCTGTTCTACCGTTGTATTTAATGCTTCTGACACAAATCTTGTTTTTTGAAGATTTTCACGTAATCACTCGTTTAATCAAATGAAACTCACAAATAAACATGATTAAAAGCATTAAGAATAATAATGAGTGATAATACTAAGTATTATGAAACAAATCAGTAAGTTTGAATTTACGAAGACAGAGTTTGAATTTGAAAACAGTCGAAACTTGAGTGGTGAACACATACACTCAAGTGTTGTGTTCAAGTGTTGTATTCCACCACTCAAGTGTTAATAAACTAACTGGAGGAACACATGTTTGCATAGTAAAGCTCATTTGATACTGGATATTTAACTCACCTAACTGGTCTTAAATGTTCAAATTTTTAGATTGGTTGTGTCAAACATCCGGTCTTAAAAATCATACTTGTTAGATCGTCGACGTTATTAATTCGGTCTTAAAATTCAGAATTTTTAGATCTAATGTATAATATGTCGGGTCTAAATTTTCTCATACTTTTTCACTGAACTATTTCTTCCTAATCATACGCATCCACCACCCAATCCAACACGTAAAAGACAATACTTTAAGCTACAAGTTATGAACAATCCATTATGAATTACAAATTGAATTATTGGAAATGAATACAAATATTATTCACCATGAGTTATGTCCTCTTAATGAATATATTATGACAGTACTACACTTAAATGAATACAATAAGATCAATTCACTATGTCTTTATCAGATTCTCACCCAACAACGTAACATTCCTCTTTTATATAACATGCCCCTTTTGGATCGTACCACAAAAACAAAGGCTTTACAATCAATGACGTTATTTAAGAACATTTGAAGGAATATAGTTAAAACCTTAAAGTTTTCAAAGAATTCTACATATGAATACTACCTGATAAATTGTCTCTTTTGTAAAGGGATATCTTTCCATATCCCTTCATGATCGTCATTTCTTATACGAGTTCATTATCTGCTTCATCTTCTTCATTCATTTTTAGGAGACCCCTTGAAAAAGGAGTATTCTCAGGAAGACCATAATTTGAATGAATTTTCTCATCAATATCAATTAACCTTTTTCCTTAGAGAACTATAAACCACATTTTATTTTCCTGATCGGTGATATTGAACACTTGTTTTGCCTCTTTTTCCATAATAAAATATTCATCTCCAAAACTGCTACTATTGATGTCAACTAATGTAAATCATGGTCAATCGATCTAAACATCATTATTGACATTAACCCACTTGCATTTGAAAATGAGAAATTTAATTTTAACATTGTCCACCTCCCAAATTTCTTCAATAACCCCATATGCCAATTTAGGCTTCTTATCTTTCGAGTTGGAGAAGTGCATAGATTCAGCCTCTAACATAACACCACTGTTTTGGATGGTGCTCCTATCATCTAGGGACTTCGTGTAAAAGGTATAACAATTGATCACATACAAATTCCAAGTTATGACATCAACCTCAGGACTATGTGCTAACCATTTTATTGTATCAGAAACACATTCATCTCCCTCGACCTTTAATTTGAACCAGTTTGCAAAAGTTGTTATGCTCCCTAATTAACATTTGTTCAGTCACTCAACTATTTTCTTTCCTTATAGCTTCCATATGTGCATCTATGATGTCTTGAACTTCATCAACATTATTTAAGATGTATAAGTAGACTTGTAGCAATTCATCAGGATCCATAGTCTTTACTGAAGCCCCTTGTCTACCCCCTTCAACATGCAAACATTTAGGAAGCCCAATATGTTTTACTTTGACAAAATTTCATGTTTTCTTTAGAAACATACTTTTGAACAATTGATGCTTCTGGCAGGTTTGTGTTCTCCACATACCCTTTTAGGAATTTCATAGATCTTTCAATTGGGTACATCCATCATAAATGGATAGGGCCACACAACTTTATCTCCCTCACTAGATGAACAATTAGATGAACCATGGTGTTAAAAAAAATAGGAAGAAAAAGCTTCTCAAGCTAGCATAAGATAAGATATCCTTTATTTTCAAATTCATCCAATTTTTCAATCTCAAAAACTTTACTGCATATCGCATTAAAGAAGTAACAAAGTCTAGTCAAAATTTGTTGAATATCATATTTGACAATGCCTCAAATTGCTACTAAGAGTTGCTTTTTCATGAAGACATGACAATCATGAGACTTTTAGTCTACTAATTTTAAGTCCTTTATCGATACAAGCGTTTTAAAATTTGAAGAATACCTTGAGGGAACTTTTGTGCCATGTAAACACTCATAAAAATTTCTTTTCTTATCCTTAGACAAAGTATGAGTAGCTAGGGGATAATAAGTTCTCTTACCATATGGCCTTGAATGTAAATCTTTATGTATTCTCATTGCTTACAAATCAAATCTTGCCTTCTCACCATCCTTATAACTACCTTGTATGTTGAAAAGTGTGCCAACAATATTATCTCATATGTTTTTCTTCACATGCACGACATCAATATAGTGCCTCACATCAAGATAGCCCCAATATGGAAAATCGAAGAATACATATCTCTTTTTCCATATATTTGTTTTCTTTCCATTGTTTGCAGTCTTACTAAAGATGACATTGATATTTTTCATCTTTTCATAAACTTGCTCCCTGGTCAATGCTTTCGGAGCATCTTTACACTCTTGGCCACCAAAAAAAGTTTTCTTTAATCGACGATATAGGTGGCCCGATCTAAGAAATTTCCTATGGCTAAGATAAACCGTTTTTCTTCCATGTTGAAGTTGATGGTAGCATGTGCCTTCTTCATAAACCGAACATGCTTTATGGTCTTTCACTTCCACAAGGTAAACATCAATGTCATTTCTGAGTTGTTTTGGTCCTAAAATCAATATAGACAACATGATGTACTTTTATTTCATGCATAACATAGGAGATAAATTGTAAATAATTAGGAGTACATATCATGAACTATGTATGCTACTAAGACTACCATAGGGATTCATGCCATTGGTGCTAAGGGTAAACCTAAGGTTTCTAGGTTTTTCACCGAAGTTAGAAAATAGTTGATCAATTTTCTTCCATTGAGAAGAATCAGTCTGATGTCAAAACTTTCCATTAGAAATCCTCTTATCTGCATGCTACCTCAAATTTTTTGTATCATTTTTATTAGCAAACAAGCACTTGAACCTTGTTATGATTGAAAAATACCACAACACTTTTGCAAGACCCTTATTTGATTTGTATCTTGGGTTTCACATATCGGACACTTCTACTTCTCTTCAAACTCTTTTCTATACAATATGCAAACATTCAGGCATGCATGGACCTTTTTGTATCTATTCCTAATGGACAAACTATTTTCTTAGCATCATTGTATCGATGCGGCAACACATTATCATCTGGAAGCATGTCCTTAAAAGCTTCAAACATTTCCTAAAAACTCTTTTCACTCTATCTATGATGTGCTTTGAAGCTTATCAATTTTAATACAGCATTCAACAATTGGTATTTTTTACACCCATGGTAAAGTGGTGTCTTTGCATCACTGCACATATTACCATATGCATGTGATCACCTAAAAGTTTTTTCTCCTACATCACGAATAATGTCCTCCATCCGATCATCCATATTCATGTCATTATCATCAAAGGCCACTTCCCCATGTTGAGATGCACTTAGCAGTTTTTTATGCATGCAATACCCAAAATGTGTAAGTCTTGTAAAATCCTTCACAAATTAAATGTATCTATATAACTTTAGGAACTAGTCGCCTTTCATTCAAACATCTCTTGTGCTTGTTCCCTTTTTTCTATGAATCAGAATTAAAAACAACTATTAATTATAAATTTTAGACCATCTCACTAACAGAAATTTGAGAACTTCTGCTTAATATGAATCTCAAACACTAGTTAAATTCACTTCATCAAGTTTCAAGACTTGCATAGACAATAACAAACTTTTATTGTATTACTTCATCTACAATCATATTCACATAAGAACTAAGACATGCTCCTTGATGTAGGACAAAGGATGAAAATGTCATTCTATAATTGCATGAAGTTAGAATTAACATGGACAAAGATTTTATTTTTCTTCTATTCACACATCAAACTATCTTACTAACAGTATTAGATTAACACAATAATAGATCAAATTTCTGTACAGTTTCTTAAGCAAATAAAAAAGGGGCAAAAAACTCAATATAAAACTCATCAAAGCTTCTATAGTAGTCCACATCTAAACAAATTGTTACCAAATGTTTTCATCAAGATATGCATACTTGTGGCAAGGATTAGGATAAGGCTGACCAACTGGAACCTCGACATAAATACAATTGTTAGATAGTAAGGTCTTAAACTTCTTCCAACAATCAGCACAATACAACAATGTCTTCTTTTTCAACTTCTCATTGTCAGGAACTTTGTATGTCAACCGGATAGAGTCCCAAACAAGATTCTTTACTTTCTTCCCATTAATATTTTTCCACTCATCTATCAAGATGCTAGGCTTGTAACATGCTAGCAAGCCAACATAACTCCTGTATGTGTTTTTATTAAAGCCTATAGGATTCAAATTTTCATCAAACTGAATGTCGATCTTTTCCTCAGCAGTTCAAATTAGGGCAAGGTCTTTCAATCATTTGCCCCTTCTTCCACGGTGTAAAGGCCGGTTACAAGGCTTACTTTGAGATTTACAGGGTTTGATATGATTCACACTAGTAACTGGTGTTCCTCGAATAGTACTACATTTGCTTTATCCATTCATTTTTAAGACAATAAAAGAGGTTGAGAGAGGTGGTGATAGAGGAATGATTGAACGAATGAGAGAGTAACAGAGGCTGGTGGGGGTAGACGAGGAAGAGAGGTAATATGATAGGAAGAGAGGTTTCATAACAGGATGAGAAGTTAAGAGAAAGCAACTTCAGGTTTCGACTCAAAGAGAGAAGATATGCGTCTTTTTGGCACTATGATTTTAAGATCGGATATATTTAGAAGCCGGTCTTAACAGTTAAACTTTAAGACCGTTCATTATTAAATCGGGTCTTAAAAGCAATTAATTTTTTACTTAATTTTTTCTTATCTTTTGTAACGACTACTATTTACGTCCGGTCTTAAAAGTTTAACTTTTAAGATCGGCTTCTAAACATATTCGGTTTTAAAATTAATAGAATTTATATTTAAATTCCTCAATATATTTTGGACCAGATACTATTTAAGTTTGGTCGCATGAGATTTCTCTAAAAAATAATTGATATTTTAATTTTGTTTTAATATGTTTAAGATCGATTGTTTTGGAAACCGGTCTAAATAATATATTTTAGACCCATGAATAAAGGATCCAGTTCAAGAAGTTCTTGATATTTATAAAACTGCCGTTAGTCATACTTTCAAGATGAATCATCAATACTCCGGTCTAAATAAGGTGGTCTTAAAGCCCTTTTTTGTACTAGTGAAAAGTATAAAAAAAGAGATAAAGAAGAAAGTTGTGTATGATATCTTTAAGGCATGAACAACATCTTTCTTTTGACTTAATTCACCCCCATTTACTTTTGTTGAAATTTGATAAAATTAAATTTGAAATAACATTTAATACACAAAAATATAATTTTATAATTATCAAAATTGTGTTAATAAAATTATGATAACTAATATATACAATAAAACATATCCAATAATTATAGTTATACTTAACAAAAACACACTTATTAAGTAATTATTATAAATATTATTTTGATAAAAAAATACTATAATTATAATATAAAGACACACAATAAGAAAAATTGCAATGAGCTAGTACTTTGATGCAAACACACAATTACTGAGTACTCGCAAAAGTATACCTCAGTTTTGTAGATTGCAATAAATGGAGCGTGGCTCCAAATTAAAGGTTGTAGTGAACGAAATGTTACTGTGGACGAAGTAAAACGTGTTTTTTTATCAGAATTAAATGCTACAAATAGTTAAGTTAAGAAATAAGACAAAATAGTTTTCACAAAAAAAAAAAAAAAAAAAAAACCACGGTGGTGGGAGTGACGAAAGCAACGTCAGTGTTGGTAGGGAAGAAGAAAAAAGGCTGCATAGTTTGGAAATCGTGAAAAGAAGCATGGGCATAATGATCAAGGCTGGGTGAAATTAGGGGTGCTCAAGAAGCCCAAGGCCCAATGCGCCTGTCCAAGCCTGCCAAAAAAATGTCCTGCTCGGCCCAAAAAAAAAGCCCGAAAAAATTTTGGGCTAGGTATTTTACGGGCAGGGCCGAGCATCGGGCAGGGTATGCTGCCCTACCCATTTGGCCCTGCCCGGTACTCTATATATATATATATATATATATATAATCTATTGTCATATTGTGCATATATTTTTTTAAAAAAAATCTATCGGTATGTTTATTTTAATACTTGAATTACAAGATTTCCAGCTGAATCGATATGAACTTTTTTGTCTTTAGGGATGAGGTTGTAATTGAATTTATATTTAATAATGATGAATGATTTTATTAGCCAAGGATATGAAATCGTATTTTCCTTCTTCTGTTTTTCATATATATTTTTTTAAAATTCTTGGTTTCTTAAAATTTTTTATTTTATACATGCATATTTATTTATATGGATGTCTATATGATGATATAATCAATAACTTGATATTTTCTGATCTGAAATATCTAGATGGATGATATTTTTCCTTGTACAATCCATTAAATATCTCGGTCCCTTAGTTCATATTTGAATAGAGTACATTGATTGTGGATTAAAATTAATTGAGGACCATCTTTGAACTTTAATTTCTGCTCCTTAATTAATCTTTATTTTTTAAATAATGGCTGATAACTCTTCTCAGAACATAGAAGAACAAACGAAGGTGACATCAATTTCATGACGTGGGTGGATATGTCTCATATAAAGATTGAAGTTTTTTTTTTTTTTTATAAGTGTGATAGGTTATGGCCACTTGGGCATGTAAGGCCCGCCCTGCCCTGCCCATTATCACCCTGCCCAAAAATGTTCGGGCTTTTACCGGCAGGGCCGGGCATCGGGCCGCATTTTGCTGCCCATTGATCCTCTGGGCAGGGCATCGGGCAAAAGTCTCACCCTGCCCAGCCCTGCCCACGAACACCCCTAGGTAAAATATTGCCTTCCCCATCCAAATATTTTTCCTCTCCTCCTAAACTTTTAATGTTGTCAAATAAGGAGAAGGGGTCAAAATCTTTCCGTCCCCCTCCCCTCCCCTCCCCTCCAGTCTCTTCCAACCTAACTGATCTTTAGGCTTTATTTGAGAGTTATATTTTAGAAGGAAAAAAAAAAAAAGAAATTAAGGGTTTTGGTAGTCCCTTCCTTTATTTGGGAGTTTTAAAAATAAAAGGGTGGGAATTAGGGATTTTCACAAATCCCCCAAAACCCTCATTCTTAAAAAAAAAATGAGTTCCCCCAATATGGGTGGTTTTAAGAGGAAAAATAGATTAATTATTTTTTACCCTCATTCAAATAGAACACTCTTGTTATTTTTTATTTCTGGTTTCTTTTCTATTGTTGGAACGCACACGAAAATATTTTTTAAAGAGAGAAAATACTTTTTTGGGGAAAAATATTTTTTAGAGAGAGAAAATACTTTTATAGTGGAAAATATTTTTAGAGAGCGAAAATACTTTTTAGAGAGAGAGAGAGAAAATACTTTTTATGGGAAATATTTTCAGAGATAGAAAATATTTTTTGAATATTAAAATTACATAAATAATTTTTTTTAGAAAATTTAAATTTAAATTTATTTGTAAAGTATAATAATTATATTAATTTTTAAATAAAAGTATAAAATAGTAAAAATAACTCATTAATCATCCATCTTCCTCCCTTACTATTTTTTTAACTCCCAAACAAAGGGAGGAAATATCTCTCATTTCCTTTCCTTCTCCTCCCCTTCAAACTCCCTATATCTCTTTTCTTTCCTTCTCCTCCAAACTCCCAAACAAAGCCTTAGAGATTGGTGGGAAGATTCTATGAAGAGAACAAAGAAAAGAGATAAAGAAGAAAATTGTGTATGATATCCTTAAGGCATGAACAACATCTGTCTTTTGACTTAACTCACCCCACTTACTCCTATCTTATGATGTGCAAGTTGCGTAGACTGTAAAATTTCCTACAAGATAATAAAGATCACTTAGTATGGATTGCACTTTTGATACTTAAGTCAAGACAATAATTACAATGACTTTTACAAAGTGATAATTTGATTGTCTCTATGTACTCAAAGATAAAAACAATGAGTTTGATCTTCTTACTTAGTTGTATGTGAGTGAGTTTCTATAGACCATGAAGTGATATTTTAAAGTAGTATCTTTTGAAGCAACACATCTACAATTAAAAGTTACAACCATATATGGTTCATATTACAAGATACATTCAATAATCAATGGCTGTTTAAAATAACTTCTACATAAAGTTATACTTTTTTTAGTATGTAGGTATTTTTTTAAACACGATATTTCACCAAGCATACCTTGAGTTATATCCTTTCATATGTATCTTAAGGAACTTATATGACCTTGGTAATTTTTGGTATTATAACTTCTTACACAACCCTACAATAAAATTTCTTAATTTATAAAGATAGGTTTTTTTTTTTAGTAAGAACACAACTCTTTGTCTTAAAATATTCCAACAAATTTCGCATTGGAAAGCTTCTTCCCACCGGAGCGAGCACATTTTCATTTGTATGCTGGAAGTATCTCTTCCTTGAGGGAAACTACTATATTTATACTTGGATAGTTAAATAT
This sequence comes from Acacia confusa, assembly GCA_037074495.1. Lineage (NCBI taxonomy): Eukaryota > Viridiplantae > Streptophyta > Magnoliopsida > Fabales > Fabaceae > Acacia > Acacia confusa. The sequence goes on along the minus strand of CM073504.1, from coordinate 27,820,886 downwards.
AAAAGTGCACCATTTCAATATATTATGAGAAAACCAAAGCCCATTTATAATGGGAAAACATTTTTTTATATTGTAGGAAAAACATTTTCTCATGTTACACACACATGAAATGGTAAAACCCCCCACACACACACATAAATGAGTGTGTGGGTCTCATCATTTTATGTGTATGTAGAAATCTTAGAAAAAAAACATTTTCTTATATCACACACATATAAAATGGTGAGACCCACACACACGTATGTGTGTGGTTCCCACCATTTTATTTGTATATAGGAATCTTTTTTTTCTCATGTAACATGAGAAAACCAAAGCCCATTTACAATACTTTATTAGTTTTTTAACTACATTTCATTAGCTTTTTTTTCCCTCTCTCTCGAAGCATTAGCTATTCATTACACCCATTTAGCAAATGATAACACCTCTACCAATTCCGTTTTGAATAATAATTAATTAGGATAAAATTATAAATTCATATAATATGTTTAGTAAGGTGACTTATATTGAAAGACAAAGAAAAAAAAATATTTTCATTCTGATTTTTTTCCTTTTGAGGTTTGAAACATAAACCACTTCTAACAAAAACACTGATTTAGAATTTAGGGTTAAAGTGCAAAAATACACATGTGCTTTGGTAAAAGGAGTGTCTAGTGACAAATGTTTTTTTGAGATGCAAAATTAACTATATGGTTAAAAATTAGGTGCAAAAATACCGTTTGACCATTAAAGTTAACTTTGACCATTAAGTTTGACTTTTTTTTTTGTTTTTTGGTGACTAGATGATGACGTGGCTTTCAAAGGTGCAAAAATACACATATGATTTGGCCAAAAGAGCCCACAACACCAAGTGATTTTTTTATATACAAAAATAATGGTTAACCGTTAGTTTGACTCTTTTTATTAACAATACTTATTAAAATTATAATATAGTATAATTAATATAAATGGAATATAATTATATAATTATTTTTTTATTTATTTTTCATTTTTGAAATATTGAAAATAAAATATAAATATTGATTTCTAATTTATATTTATAATTTATAAAATTTAAAATTGAAATATGAAAAATGGGTAATAAGAATATTTTAAAATCAAGCACAAGTAATGAAAATACAAAAAACAAAAGAATAAAAAATAGGGTTAGGTAGCAAATCATCGCCTGAAGTTTTATTAAGAAACAATATTGTTCTGGAAGTTTTATCAGACTCAATATCACCTTAGAAGTTTTAAAATATAGCAATGTTATCCAAAATCGTGGCAATAACCGTTAACTTTTTAACAGAAAAGTACAATATTGGTACACTTTGAAACTTTCGAGGTGACATTAAATCTTAAAAAACTTTTAAGGCAACATTATTGCTTCTATGTGTATACCCCTGGAACGAATTTAATATTTAACCTTAAAAAATATAATTTTTTATTCCTCACATCCTATATCGTTAGATAGGAATTCAAATATGAAAAGAGAGACAAAGAATACCACTATTATGTAAACAAAAAGTTTTTGAGTAATCATTACAAATTAATTGTATTTTTTCTTTTTGTGAATTTAATTAAAAAAACCAAATTAAGTTAATATTATTAAGTATTAAGATTCAGTTTATATTTTAAGTTTATATTATTATTAATAAAATAATAATAATGAATTTTTTATTTAATCAATATTTTAAAAAATTATTTAATTAATATTATTAAGTTAATAATAAATTAGAATTAAAAAATAAAAAAAAGGTACTTGGTGTTGGGTTTCCTTTTAGTCAAACCACGTGTGTATTTTTCAACCTTTGAAAGCCACATCATCATCTAGTCAGAAAAAAAAAAAATCAAACTTAACGGTCAAACGATATTTTTGTACCTAATTTGTAACCATGTAGTTACTTTTATACCTCAAAAAAACACTTGTCACTGGACACTCCTAAACCCTAACGAAAAAACACTTTTTATTGGACACTCTGTCTTTTCATGGTAATTAAAATCTTGATTTATCACTATAATTTTACGTTTTTATGATTTTTTTATTAAAATAATTTTATTAATTTTTTAAACGCTTTTATATTTTTATGATTTTTTACAGTATGATTTTATGTTTTTGTTTTTTTATCTCTCCTACAATTTTATTTTATGTAAAATCTTGATTTTAACTGCGACGGGATGGATACGAAAGCGCTTACCAATACGTTTTGGCTACATATAGACTCTATCATGTCCTTTGTTATAAGTGCTGATGTTGACATGACATTGTAGGAATCTCATCAGAAAACATGGAAGCGTATTTAACTGATTTGATGTAGGAAAATAAGAACCTTCATCGTTTTGATTACCTGGAAAGATGAAACCGGTCTGAAAGCCTCTGCACGAACAGTTCACGAACAATGCTCGTCCACTCTATGACCGATCTTCCAGACTATCTCTCGAGTAGGATGGGTGGGTGTGTGGGCAACCGTTCAGATGATGAACGTCTGCCTCTTAGGTCTATTTCTGATGAGCTATCCTTATGAGGCACAACAGGAGAAAGTTAGAATATATAGAGTTAAGTGCAAGACTTAATCTAACCCTAAGCCTCATGGGCTTTGGTCTCACTAAAGCCCAATAGGGCTTAAGTGACTAAGAGCATATATCAGTATGCATCAATTCCAGCTGAAGTGTGGCACGTTTTCCCTTGGCCTTGAAAGATCTCTTTGTCATTTTACCCTCTAAACAAGATTCACATACTGGTATCGGTTCAAAGTCCAGGGATTTTAAAATCCCACTTTTGACCAAACCTTGTATCCTGTTAGAGTTAATATGACCCAATATCAAATGCCAAAGATAAGTTTCATTTGAAACTTTTCTTTTCTTTGATGAATTGACATGCTCAATATCTTTTAATTCAACATGATTAACTTCACAGGGAATAAGATTAAGGAAATAAATACCATTAAACTTTATACCAGAACAAATAAAAGAAGATGAACTTCTTATAGAAACTGAGGAATTAAACTGAACTGTCAAACCATGTTTATCCAAACAACTAACAGAAATTAAATTCCTCTGAAATTCTGGAATAAATAAACAGTCTTCTAAAACCAAAGTTCTGCAATTATCAAAAGATAAAACAACTTGTCCCACTGCTTGCGCAGACACAAGCTCCCCATTTCCAAGCTTCAAATCTCTTTGTCCTTCACTTACAGGCAAGTTATGTTTGAACCACTGCAAAGAGTGACAAACATGGTTAGTGGCTCCTGAATCAACGATCCATTTATCATCATGATTCTCCACTAAATAAGCCTCAATCACATGTAAATCACCCATACCTGGTTGTTTCATACGTGGGCAATCTTTCTTCCAATGCCCCTTTTGTCCGCACTTGAAGCACTTGCCTTTTGGCTGCTTCATTGCAACTGTTTTGGCAACTGGAGTACCTGATTTCTTCCTTTTCTTGTTCTTGTTCTTTCCTTTGGGTTTCCCCCTAGGTTTCATAGAACCCTCACCAACATAAAGTGCATTTCCTTGCTTGACTAGAGACTGTTCAGCACTCTCAAGCTCGTGCATCAGTTGAGTGAGATCAAGATTCATCTTATTCATATTATAATTCATCTTGAATTGATTGAAGTATTCAGGCAGTGATTGTAAGAGAAGGTCAACTTTCACTTCTTGTTCAAACTTGATACCATGGTCATCAGCCTTTTTGAAGTTTGCTATCATTGTCACATAATGATCCCGCACACTTCCTCCAGACATCATTGTCTTGGTGACTGCATTCAGCGCATTTTGCCTTGCAGAGCTGCTAGGCGTAGCAAACATGCCATCAAGAGTCTGGAGCATTGTTGCTCCACTCTCAATCATGCTCACTTACTCTTAAAGGTGACTGGCGAGACTGGCCAAAATATAGCAGCGAACTGCCACATTTGCCTTCTCCCATTTTTCCTTCTCTTGCTGAAATTGCGTCGAATTACATCAGACGCTTCTGCAGCAGGCTGCACTGGCTTAGGGGTAGTTAGAACAAAGTTGAGCTTTTCATATTGAAAAACAATATCCAAATTGGTTTTCCATTGTTTGTAGTTTGTACTATCCATAGGTTTTTGACTCAAAATAGTAGCTAAAGGATTGAATAAAGACATTTTTCTGAAAAAATAAAGAAAAACACACTATTTACAAACTATAATTAACAACAAACAGATAAGAGCTAGTAGATTCTAATAACTACTATTTGTTTATGGTTTAACAATCCATTAGTTATCTTTACAAGGCTTACAATGGGCAAGATACTTGTAAAACCAATATTGTTAATTTGGGCCTTCAGTTCCATTGTCAGAGCCTCGATGGGAGGGTTAACAATTTTACCAAAGTTAAATGTATTTAACCATTGTTTACTTTCAAAATTATCTTTAGTGTCCAAGTGTTGCCGACGATGGGCCGTACAAAACTTCACTAGAATTTTGAAAATATTAGGGTTTAATCTAGTGAAATCCGATTATCCTTATCCGATGGGGCTTCAGCGATAACTATTTCACTAATAAACCCACAATTGGAGCCCGTAGGTTTTAAAATTAACTACTTAATTTAAAACCTTCACCCATTCAATATTTTAAATTTAGAATTTTCAATTTCCAAGAATTCGTTCAATTTAGAGAAATTATTAGGAATCTAAAATCTAGTCATGTTTGGCAAAATTTGATTTACATGACCATTTTAAATAACCCACAAATTACTCAAAATTACAATTCTCTTAGGAAATTTGCTAGATTATTTATTTAGATTTTAATTCCACAATTAATTAATCCAATTATTATTCTAGATTTTAATTTAAAATTATAATAATTGATAATTAATTTAATGGTTATCTAGATTTTAATTCCACAATTAATTAATCCAATTATTATTCTAGATTTTAAAATAAAAAATCATAATAATTGATAATTAATTAGTGAAAAGCCTAAATAATCTCACATAATAACTATCATACTAGTCGATTCAGGACATATAGCTACTATGCAATTATGGCATGTGACTATGCAACAATATGGCATCTTCCTATTCTATATGACATGTTATTTCTAATCATGTTAATCACACATATAATTCATACTATTTAATAAAAGCATTAAATAAATAATTAAATAAATAACTTTAATCCATGGCTTTCCTATAAAATTAAAAGATAAAAAATTTTACAACTTTGGAATTTCTCTTTTGTCCAGTCCATGGTATTTGTCCAAGCCCTTTTAGGGTATCCATGAGCCCAAAAGCCCAAAACTCAATCCTTGGCTAAAAACCCTAGGACATAAAAGAGAAACCCTAGCTTTCATTGAAGCCACACCGTCAACCGAAGTCAGATCATCACCAAACTTCAGGGGAAGAACTGCCACAGAGAGACGAGATCACGGCTGCCGGAACCACCTCAAAAGGAGGTCCCACACGCCGTAACGCGCCGGTTCTTTGACGGCACGTGAATTCCACGCGCATCCCTTGTGGCGGCGCGTGGAGGCGCGTGGATGAGCATCTGGGGTCGGGGTTTTTATATTCTCGCTCTTCTTTCCGTTCTCTTTCCAACGATATATGGTTTGTCCAATTCCGAGGTCCAGAGGTCCACGAAAAGTAGCCCGGAAGCGTTGAAAGCTCATCTTCTTGCAATTTCTTGATTTACAACTTTTTCACAAATCCTAAAATTACATAGAAATTCTGAAAATAAAGTAAAAATAGCAAGGAGGAAACCTAATCATATAGGATTAGCCTCCTTGTTACAAATCAAGAAATACAGGGAGATGTTAACCATGGATTAAAGCGATTAAAATTAAAACTAATATTAAATAAGAATTATAAACGATTAATTATCATGAATTAAATAACAAATATAGAAACATATGCCATATTTTCAAAATATAAATTTTGAAACGAATTACATAAAATATGAAATAATATCAAAACTAGGTTTTTTTTTCCTCATCATCCTGGTTCTGATGCCACTTGTAGGAATCTCATCAGAAAACATGGAAGCGTATTTAACTGATTTGATGTAGGAAAATAAGAACCTTCATCGTTTTGATTACCTGGAAAGATGAAACCGGTCTAAAAGCCTCTGCACGAATAGTTCACAAACAATCCTCGTCCGCTCTATGACCGATCTTCCAGACTATCTCTCGAGTAGGATGGGGTGGGTGTGTGGGCAACCGTTCAGATGATGAACGTCTTCCTCTTAGGTCTATTTCTGATGAGCTATCCTTATGAGGCACAACAGGAGAAAGTTAGAATATATAGAGTTAAGTGCAAGACTTAATCTAACCCTAAACCTCATAGGCTTTGGTCTCACTAAAGCCCAATAGGGCTTAAGTGACTAATAGCATATATCCAACAGATATTAGCACGTGATATTTTTAGGAGACCCGAGACTTTATGTTTGTTAAATATATTATATTTTATTTCGTCAACAGTGACTTCTTTCTTTCCTTTTCCTCGTCCTCCATTTTCTAAGAAAAAAATTCCAATCAACGATGGCTTTTCTTTCCAATAGAGTTAGCCATGGCCGAGTGCAACGCTGTATCCTTGCTGTGAGTAAACAAACTCCTCTGTTTGTGTTTAGCTAGTGAGCTTGTGATATTGTTGAAATGAGTCACCTTAGCTTACCAAGCAGTTCGTCGTCGTCATCTCGGAGGATCTGGAAATACGACGTGTTTCTAAGTTTCAGAGGTGAGGACACTCGCAACAACTTCACCGGTCATCTTTATAAAGCTCTTGATGGAAAAGGTATATACACCTTCAAGGATGATATAAAACTCCAGAGAGGAGAAAAAATTCGACCAGAACTCCTCAGAGCAATTGAACAATCCCAGATTTCAGTCGTCGTCTTATCCAAAAACTATGCTGATTCGTCATGGTGCTTGGACGAACTGGTAGAAATTTGCAAGGGAATCAATGAACTGGGATACACTGTTCTACCAATTTTCTACCATGTGGATCCATCTGATGTACGGAAACAGAGAGGGCCTTTCAAAGAAGCCTTTGATAAACACGAGCAAAACTCAAGTCATAAGATACCGAAATGGAAGTCAGCTTTGGAAAACGTAGCCGATCTCGCTGGTCATCATGTAAATGAGAACAAGTAAGTAATTTGTCTTCCCTTGTTCTAGTTTGACTTTCTCATATGTTTGTTAGTAAATGATGATAATTTTTTCCCCCTTTTATCTTCAGATCAGAGCCACATATTATTGAGAAAATCGTTATGGATGTAACCGATAGACTGAAACATAAATTCTCAAGTCAGGTTGATGATCTAGTGGGGATGCAATCTCGTGCAGAAGCCTTTGTAAAGCTTCTAAATCTAGATTCATCGGATGATGATGTTCAATTTGTGGGGATTTTGGGAATGCCCGGAGTAGGGAAAACAACTCTTGCTGAAGTTGTTTGCAATAGAATCTCCCACCACTTTGAAGCTTGCTGTTTTCTTCTTGATGTAAGTAAAGTTCACAAGGGTCCTAAGGGTCTTGTCAGATTACATAAACAACTTCTTTCTGAAACAGTGGGGATAGATCAAACGGTTTGGGATGAACGCACGGGAAGAGATTTAATAAGCACTAGGCTTCGCATTTGTAAGACTATTATTGTTGTTGATAATGTTGATCGTGCAGATCAATTGGAGAATTTGGTTGGAAAGCTTGAGTGGTTTGGTCCTGGGAGTAGAATCATCATCACAACTAGAGATAAGCAAATCCTAGAGCTTCATGGAGTGCATAAAGATAAAGTTTACAAGGTTGAACTACTGAATGATGAAGAAGCTCTTGAATTACTTTGTAGAAAAGCCTTCAAAAGCTATGGTCCTAATGATGGATTTAAGGAGTTGACTCGTAAACTTCTACAGTATGCTAAATCACATCCACTAGCAATCAAAGTGTTAGGTTCCTCTTTGTTTAACCGCAAACAATCAGAGTGGGAAGCACAATTGGAAAGATTGAAAGAAAATCCCAACCAAGAGGTTATGGGAGTCCTGGAAACGAGTATAGGTTTGCTTGAACGAGTAGACCGGGATATATTTGTAGATGTTGCTTGTTTCTTCGAGGGAGAAGATGTGAATTATGCCAGAAAAATTCTACACCATTGTGGATTTAATCCTGATCTTGGAATAGGAAATCTGCGTAAAAAATCACTCATAGTCATCGTCAATGGAACACTTTGGATGCACGATTTGATCAAAGAAGTGGGGAGGAAAATCGCAAGAGGAGAATTTCCTCAAGAGCCAGCAAAGTGGAGCAGACTCTGGTTGTACAAAGATCTTCAAGCCGTAAAGACAGTAAGTAAAGTTATTGATCATTACATTGATCACTGAGCTTTAATTTGCTTTCGTTTTATTTATTTTTTGCTCCATTAGATTTTTTGAAAAATCAAACATATTCCTTATACTTTATTATGTAGGCAGCAGAAAAAGTTGAAGCCATTGTGTTGAAGGAGGAAGATGTGGATGTGGCTGAGATGCTTCCATTGAGGGCTGAAGCTTTATCCCAAATGACCCGCCTCAGGCTAATCATATTTCCTTCTATGAAGTTTGCAGGGAAGTTGAACAATCTTTCCGATGACTTGAGATTTCTTTCCTGGCAGAAATTTCCTTTCAACTGTTTGCCATCAAGTTTTCAACCAACCAAACTTGTTGAATTGATCTTGATTGATAGCCATATAAGACTGCTATGGGAAGGTGTAAAGGTACAGTACTGTTCTTTTCCCTTATGGGCTATACTAACAAATGAATGCTAATGAGTATTTTTGTTCTGTACATCATACCTCTTGCTAGCTAATGTGTTTCTTTACTTCTAGTTTGTATCATTAAATGATAAATAATTATTACTACTTTTCAATATTACCCTGCAATTAAAATCAACATATATTACGTACCTTGAATTTCTTTCTTATATATAATCTCTCTCCTACAACACAACTAATAAAAGCATTTGTGGGAAAGTAGAATTTAATGTTGTTCACTTTTTGTGAAGTGACTTGCCCATTTATGACCAAAGATTTTTCTTATAGTGACTTATAATAGGAGCTGAGTGTTACCACTCTTTGCATAAATATAAGTCACTTATTTAACAAAAAAAATTAGTTGAAAATATAATTAGTTGTATGATAATTAATGATGTTTTATCAATTTTATTCCTATTTGACTTCCATTGAAAAGAGAGAAAGAGGAGGGACATATGGGAAAATCATTTGTAAAGTATTCCTCTAGTCCTATATAGGGTGGAAAGAGAAGTTTTTTTGGATCTTATTTATAATAATACTCCTCATTTAATGTTTGAGGTGAATGTATGATTTAACCCTTCATTTTTTATTATATTAATTTTGTTTTCATTTGGTATTATGTATATTAAATAGGGTTAGAGTTCAAAAGTTATTAAATTTTATGACAAAGTTAATAAGATTTAAGATTTTTTTAGTCTGCATGAAAAATGCTAGAAATATCCTACAAATAAGACCAAAGTAGTAGAGAGAGACAAACAATTTAGTAAAGGCAAATGTAGAAAAATTTATTAATTTAATGCATTCCTCAATATTGCAGTGCAGAATGAAGTACAAGTTAATTATATTTAAGCACAAAGTAGTATCTTTTTCTGTGCATCATAGTTCTTGCTACCTAATTGTGTGTTTTTTATATTAAAAAAAAAAAAAAAAAATTGGCTCCTTTACAGGCTTTGCCAGAGTTGAAGATCATAGATCTACGTGGCTCCAAAAATCTAATAAAGACACCAAATCTCGAAGGAGTGAAAAATCTTAAGAAGTTAGATCTTGAAGGATGTAGTGGATTATTAGAGGTTGATGCTTCTATAGGAAATCTTAGAAAGCTAACATTCCTGAATTTGAGAAACTGTGATCGGCTAATCAGTATCCCAAACACCTTATTTCTTTCAACTTCTCTTGAAACTCTGAACCTTCCAGGTTGTTTAGTACTTGCACAGCGTTTGAACTTCGGAAGTCCTCCATAGAACTGAGCCCAACGAGAAATCAGTAGTTCCATACGATGAGCCACGTTCATGTAATAAAGACGCAATATTGATCGATAATTTGATATACTGTTATAGTAAGTAGATGGATTCATTTATTGTAGTGGTAATGTATTTAGATTCATTTATTCTGGTGGCTTAAAAGTAGTGGATGTTATCTTTTGACAATTATGAATAGCCTTGCCATTAATGTCCGATTTTTTTTAAAAAAATGTTAAAAAAGAGGTAATGGTATTTTTAAAATTTCGGTTTAATTTTTAATATCTGTTTTTTTTTTAAAAAAAAAAAGATCGTCAAAAGTTATTTTCAATGACTTTTTTAAAAATAGTTGTTACAAATAAGTCAAAATTTTAAAAAATATGAAAATTTGTGAGTTTCAGCAACAATTTTTCTAAAATATCTGTTGAAAGAAAACTTTCAATGATTAGTTTTCAAAAACGGTTATTAAAAATTTTTAGAAGTTATTAAAATATAAAAACCTGGATTGATATAGATAATATCTAAATCACTTCATAATCTTAAAATGTGATATCAAACAAACACTGTCATCTCTATAATCGGCATATAATGTCTTTTTTTTTTTTACTATTAATGTCATTTTTAATCATCGTAATAAGTGTCTACTCTAGCTGTAGGGTTCAAAACCTTCAGAGTTCATTTGTCAAGATGAAAACGTTGTGATGGAAAAAGAAAATGACTTCATATCCATCAATAAAGATATTGGGAAATTTACAGTCAACTCCACTGTAGCAACTTATTATCCAATAGGTCTTAAAGATATCTAAAACTTTACCGGATTACACAAAACTTTAAAGTTTATAACTTTGCAAGTATATGGGTCATATTAAGTAATAAAGAGTGAGTAAGGTATCATTCCCACGATGACTTAGTAGTCACAACTTCAGTTAAACATTGATCTTACACTTTTGTAAAGTTGAGCAAACCAAATTAAATTTAATTATGATAAAAGAAATCAAAATCAACTAACTATCGCAAATATCAAATGAGCAATTCAGGGTCACTAATTCCTTATTAGCTTTATAAACCTTGATTTCATTAATTTAATTAGCCTTAATATCAATTTTGTTAAGCTTGAGTATAAATAGTTATAAGTGTCTGTTGGTCCACTTACAACCCTCTCTTGAGTATAAAATGTTATGTCTAACATAATTACTTGAGGCAACAAAAACTCGAACACATTCTTCAACAATTATATGGGGCTATTAGGTATATGTCTATCCTAATCGTAAATTAAATCGCAATCTAATCTCATATTATTTAATCTCAGAGCCTAATTAAAATCCCCTTCGTTAAGGTAAATTCTAATACTCAAAATCATATTTAATGATAGTCAATCACTAAATAATAAAGTTAAACAAGATTAAATAACCAAAAGGGAATACATTCCTGCCTTTAAAGCAGAAAACTTTTTTTGTCTTAAGTTAAAACTATGTCGTTTTGGCTCTTTTTTAAATGAAGAGATAAAAGAAAAAAAAACAAAAACAAAAAAAAAAGAGTAAAGAAAACAAAACAAAAACAAAAAGAAAAAAAGCAAAGAAAACAAAACAAAAACAAAAAAAAAGAGCCAAAACGTCATAGTTTTGACTTAAGGCAGAATAAATTTTCTGCCTTAAATACAGAAATGATATTTCCTAACCAAAATTGATATTAATTATAACTAAATAACAAAAATAAAAACTCAGTTCAGTTTAATGAGTAAAAATTACTTTAGGCTGCAAAACAAATTAATATACTAAAAATCCAGAACAGCAGCAATAATAGAATGACAAAAAATCAAAGAGAAAATAAATAAAAATAGAGCAGTAAAATTAAGAACATGATCCCTCCCTCTCTGCTTCGAAACTCTTTCTCCGTCCAGTGTTTTCCGATCTCGCTCTGCTGTAGTTGGTGGGTGAGATGATGGCCGGCGACAGTGGTGAAGAGGGCGAGGGTCGCCGGCGCCGGTGGTGGAGCGGTGGTATGAAGGCTGGTTGAAGGTCACGACTCGCTGGTCTCTCGCGCTGCCTTTCCCAAAAATCTCCGCCTCTCTGTTTGTTTTTTGTCTATCGCGTCTCTGTGTAGCTTCTCTTGATTTAGGATTTTTTTTTTTTTTCCAATTCATTTCATTCAATCCGTGGATTCATAGTTGTGGGCCCAGCTTCTTCAATTTCGTCCAGTCCTCTCTTATCCATTTATGTCTTCATTCATCAATTTTAATTCATGGGGCACACACAAAAGCCATTCAATCTCCAATCAGCCTAATGTCCTTCATCAATTCATTAGCTCAATTCGAAATGACGTGATCTGAAAAGCAATAGTAATAATAATAAATAATAATAATAATAGAAATAATTATTTATTTCTTTTTTTTTTATTTTACTAGTTTTTTCCCCTTTTAAAACTTCTAATTACTATTATTTATTTCCTAAACTCAAAAACTTTTATTTTAAATCGAAACCCCACAAATGATGCATCAATCTAATTTGATTTTATAATCATATAATCTCATAGAAATCTCTTAAAATTGTTTAGATAACTCTCCAAATATCTTCAAAATGTATCTTAAATATATAAAATATAGAGAGTTATCACTCCTCAAAGATTAAAATTAAATTAAATTTGTGAGTGAAGAAACAATGATGTCATTCATTTATTATTTTTAAAATGGTCAACTATGACTAGACTTATATAAGGCCCGTTTGGATCAGTGCAAATTAGAGGAGGGAAATGAAAAATGAACATTTTCTGTCCTGCGGCATTGTTTGGTTCATATTTTCTCAGGAAAACGTTTTCCAATGGTAGGATATTTTCCCTTATACATTGAAAATCAATCCCCCCTATTTTGATGGGAACCCATTTTTTGTTGAATTAAGAAAATGGAAAAAGACCAACTTACTCTTTTTCAGTATTAGGGAGAGGTACACGTCGAAAATTATCGTGGTGGTTGATGGCAGAGGAAGAAGAAGCTGACGACGACCTCTTTGACGTCGTCGCTACAAATTCGTCAATAATGAAGGAGGAGGAAGAAGTCAACAGTGGTCATGATATGAAGAGGGTGACGAAGGTGGACAAAGAAATTGACAATGGTGAGGATGTAGAAAGGGTGACGGAGGAGGAGGAAGAAGAAGAAGCCAAGATGGCAGATTCATCAATGACAGAGGAGGAGGAAGAAGTCAACGGTGGTGGTGATGCAGAGAGGGTAATAGAGGTGGAAGAAACCAATGGTGGTGGCAATGTAGAGACGGTGACGGAGGAGGAGGAGGAAGAAGCCGACCTATTTGATTCTTGTGATATAGGGGCAAACTAGTCTTTATCTTATTTTCCTACCTCATTTTCTTCTAACTAAACAAAAATCTTCTTATTAACTCTTTTTTTTTTTCCAATGCAAACCAAACGTGTCAAAAGCAAAATATTTTCCGTTCCTTTCCATTCCTACCTCTTCTTTGTTCCAAACAAATCCTTAGTGACCAGTTGCTGGCATTTTGACCACTAGTCTGTGGAGCTCTAGCGAGCAAGCTCTAGTGACAGAAAACATTACATTTCAAGTAAAGGTGACCAAGCTATGAATTTTTTTATGTTTCTTGTAAAAATGACCTATTATTAGTTGTAAATCACCTTGATTCATTTGTTAATGCAAACTTGGACGCTGGCATTTATGGGAATATCTAATGAAATGTTGTAAAAATCCTTAAACAATGTTAGTTTAGTTCAAATTTCTCAACTGTAAAATTTGCTAAATGGGTATGGCAAGTAGTTGTTGGAGTGTTGTAAATAATTTGTTTGAATGGTCAAAGTTTGATAGTTATTTGATACAATACTCTGCACCATTTGACTTCATTAGTTTGTTGGTTCAATGATAACAAAGCAACTTGGGATTTAAGAGGTGGTAGGATCGAATCCCCCGGAGCTCTGCTAGCAAGGGTGGCTAGCTGATGTGTCTTACTTAAGGGGTGTTTGGAAACCCTCAAAATCTAGGTTTGTGCAAGCTGAAACAAAACTTTTCTCATATACTTATCTTGTAAAGCCTAAAAACTATTTTCAAAAGCTAATTCAAACGACCTCTTAGACTAACTTGGAATTGTTGAATGAAATTGGAGTCATTGGTTCACAATATCGTAATTCTGGAGGCATTTATTTGAAATTTCCCCCAATAATTTTGTATTTTAAGATTTTGAATTGAAGGGATTATTACGAGGTATCAAGGAAATGACTTAATAATCAGAAAATTCTAATAAAAAAAGAGGAATTGTTATTTCCTATGTTAGAGCTTCTCATCATATGCTACTCAATTGTTATCAAGACTCCTTAGTAACTAAGTCCTTTACACTAAGCTTCTCATCTCATCGCATGTTACTCAATTGTTATTTAGACTCCTTAATTAGTAACTAAGCCTTTACACTAGAGCTTCTCATCACATGCTATTCAATTGTTATTGAGGCTCTTCAATAACTACGTTCTTTCCTTAAGACCTCACAGTAATGATCTGATAACTCTCCATATTTTATATATTTAAAGTACATTTTGGAGAAATTTGGAGAGTTATAGAAACAATTTTAAGAGATTTCTATGAAATTATATGATTATAGAATCAAATCAAATTGGTATATCATTTGTGGGGGTTTCAATTTAAAATAAAAGTTTTTGAGTTTAGGAAATAAATAATAATAATTAGAAATTTTAAAAATAAAAAAACTATTTATTATTATTATTATTACTATTATTACTACTGCTACTATTTAATGTCTTTTGTTTTCGCAAAGCAACAGGATGCTGGATACTTTGGAATTAGCGGGTTTGGATTGAAATGTATCTGGACCCACAAATGAGAATTGATGAATAAATGAAAACCTAAAAGCACTAGAAGACCATTCTTTACGGGTTGAATGACTTGGTACATATGGATTGGATGCTTTTGGGCTTTATCTCAATTAAATGGCAATTGTTCGTGGGCCCAAGAAGTAGAATTGATGAATGAGATTGAAGGCCTAAAAGCAAAAAGGAAGTGGACGCGCACAAGAACAGAGGCAACACGAGTCGGCAATTTCACAAGGAACAGAGACGCAGAACGGAGGGAGGCAGAGACTTGGCAATTAAAAAAAGAGACGACTCCACATCCACCTTCTTCTTCCTCTCGCCGGCGGCACCATCCATCACCAAGGCCGCCGGCGAGCTTCGTTGGCCAGAGAGAGGAGACGCGGGAGAGGACCAGAAGGGAGCTCGTTTCTTAAATTCACTGCTCTATTTTTATTCCCATTTCCCTTTGACTTCTAGTACTGTCTTGCTCTTGAATTTCTTTGCTGTGACCCTAAACTTTGAAGGGAAAATGTATGTCAGGGTTCAAAAAAGGCCCAATAAACATTCACATGCTAGAAAAGATGCTAGAAAAGAGAAGAGGGTCTTTTCTGATATTATTTCAAAAAGTATTAGCAACTATATCAGTAATGGTTAACAACTATATCAGTCCCCGTTAACAACTAAATCAGTCTAATTAACAACTACATATTAACAATTATATCAGTAGCCATTAACAACTACATCAGTAGCAATTAACAACTATATCCGTACAATTTTTTTTTTGAAATAATGCCAGAAAAGCCCCTAGGGCCTTTTTTGGTATGTGAATATTTATTGGGTCTTTTTTGAAATTATTTTGCTACCTTGAGCCCTGACATACATTTTCCCAACTCTGAATTTGCTGCTAGGTTGGACATTGTTAAAGCCATATGTAGCTAGTTTGTTTTATAGGTGGATTAAACTGAGTTTTCATGAGTTTTCATTATTTAGTTATAATTAATATTAATTTTGGTTATTTAATCTTGTTTAGTTTTATCTATTTAGTGATTCGCCATCATTGAATATGAATTTGAGTATTAGGATTTACCTTGACAAAGGGAATTTTAATTAGACTTTGAGATTAAATAATATGGGATTAGATTGCGATTTAATTTGCAATTAGGAAAGACATATACCTAATGACCTCATATAATTGATGAAGAGTGTGTTCGATTTTCGTTGTCTCTTGAGTAACTATGTTAGACATAACAAGTTATACTTAAGAGATGGTTGTAAGTGGACTGACAGACACTTATAGTTATTTATACTCGAGATTAACAAAATTGATATTAAGGCTAATTAAATTAGTGAAATCAAGATTTATGAAGCTAATAAGGGATTAGTGACTCTGGGTTGCTCATTTGATATTTATGGTAATTAGTTGATTTTAATTTCTTTTTATTTAATTAAATTTAATTTGGTTTACTCAACTTAAATAAAAGTGTAAAATCAATGCTTAACTGAAGTTGGTGATACTAAGTCTTCGTGGGAACGATATTTTACTTACTCTTTATTACTTGATATGGCTTATATACTTGTGGAGTTATAGGCTTTAAAGTTTTATCCTATCATGGTCCCTAAAATTTTTTATTCCATATATCAAACATGTTTTAGAATTTTCAAATGAGCATTCCCATATATTTGGTATGAGGGATTGGGGGAAAGGGGTGGGCAAGAAAAAGTTTTATGAGTTAAATTTGAAATAATTGGAGAAGTGAGTTACAAAATTTTAATAAAAAGAAATGTAATATAAAATGCTAAAAAAAAATTAATTGTAAACTTTTAACCATGGCATGCACTTTTTTAATTTTTCTTAATCCAAATTTTAAAAAATTTTCCATCCCTCCTCCCCTTATACCAAACAAAAAAGTGATCTTACATTGCTTTCTAGTTTTTTTTTTTTAAAGGTTAATGACAATTTAGCTATAGAATCGCGTTATTAATTTGAAATAAATGTGAAATGTTACGGATGACTTATATTTTTTTTTACAAGATATATGCGTTATTAATAGGAAATTTAGTGTCAGCAAATTCATAATTCATAATCATAAATTATTAAAAATCCCCAGTTTAATCCGAGTGGACTTTTCGATCGACGGGTCAATAGATTTCTTATCTCAAAAAAAAAAAAAAAGAAAGAAAAAAGTCATGTTAACCTTAAAAGATTCATCTATCCACACCACATGTTTAGAAAATATCCTAGTGAGGGCCCAAACTATCCACACCACATGTTTAGAAAATATCCTAGTGAGGGCCCAAAGAAAGTCATTACGAGAAATCGAAGTACGAAGTACATAGACACGTGACTAATGAGAGATGAAGGGATGTAAGACTAAGTCATTGGGTCGTGGATTCGATCCCTTTCTCATTATCATTGTTGAGATTCTTTTAGTAGACGATCTCGTAAATTCCAATAAGTATTCATAGAGTCACTTTGGTAGGGAAGGGCAGTGGTGTCGTACCTTCCAAAACTTTTTATATATATATATAAAAAATACATAGACCTGTGAGAGCAAATGTACTTACATGATTCATTTCCATGGAGGAGGAAAGGCCGATCAATATTTATCTAAGTCATAGAGGCGATGACCCCAACGTTTATGAACTCGCTGATAAGCTTTGTGCCGCTTTTGAAACTGAAGGTCTAACAACCTTTGAGCAAGATCAGGATCTTGAAACAGAGGACGCACTTCCAGATGATCTTCTGAAACCAATTACCGAAGCATGGGTCTCTATATTTTTCTTCTGCAAAAACGATACTACTTCAAGAGTACACTTAATGGAACTCAAAGAAATTGCTTGGCGAATTCATAGGCCCCGCGGTGTTATCCTCATCTTCTACGACGTTGATGTAATCCAGGCAAGGCAGGTAAAATTCAGAAACGAATCTCAACTGTTCAAATTAAAATATTAGACGGATCTAGACTGAATTTTATTTTACTTTTATACTTTTCGTTTTGTAGTTTTTCATTTTAATTGGTGCATAGTCCAAAATAAAAATAATCTTTGCAAAATTTTGGGAGAAAGACATTTACCCATGCTTAGAGTGAGAGAAAATGGGAAGGGAAAGAAAACTAGGGAATAAAATGGGAGGGCAAATAGGTTTTTCCATCGATGAGAGAGAAAATATGGGAGGAAGAAAAATAAAGGGTAAAATAGGATGTGGGACCTACCCATTTTTCCACGAGTGGAGAGATATGTAGTCCAAAAATTTATTCATGAGAAAATTCATTCCTGAGATTTGTCACTGTTGTTGGTATCATTTGATGAGTTTAACTTGTTAGCATTAGTTGTGGTTGTCATATGATAAGTTATCACTTATTGAGCTGTTATTGTCATTTCATTTTTCACATTTTCAAATTAAGAGCATTTAAGTAATTTTGCTACAAAATAATCTCAAACAAGTTTCTAAGGAGTGCACAGACTATTTTGGGATCCTGAATTGTGATTTGCAGATTTGGGATATTTTTGTGTCTTTCCCCCTAGAAAGATAATAGAATATAGGGTTTTAGGATGAATACTTTGAAGCACTAAATCATAGTGCTCAGACCTCTCATGTATTTATTAGCCATTTCATCTTTACAGGACAAACATGCAATCTGTACACAATCATAACAGAACCTATAATATTTGGACATGTATGGCTAGTACAATTGTACAGCTGTACAAGTAATTAGGAAAGACTAATTATAATTATGTGCTAACATTCCCTCTCAACCGAGAGAGGGTGTGAAAATCTTCCCAAGTTTGCTTCTGAAATGTTGATAACAAGTATGACTCAGTGCCTTGGTTAAACAATCTGCTAATTGATTAGATGAGGGAACATATTGTATTTCAATGCTGCTAGACAACACCAAATCCTTAACAAAATGTATATCAATCTCAATGTGCTTGCTCCTTTCATGCTGAACATGATTTGTTGCCAAAGCCTTTGCTCTTAAGTTATCACTCCAAAAATTTCTGATGGTTTGTATAAAAACAATCCTAGCTCAAATAACGATGAGCTAATCCAAGTGTACCACTAAAGAACGCACACATGCCTGGCATAGACTTTCTATCATCAGTTTCTGTTGCCCAAAGCTGAGAGATTGAAGAGGTTTTAGTTGGAAGCCAAAACTATATGTTCCCTTGAGATATCTCAATATGTGTTTTACTACCTGATTGTGAGTAGTTTCTAGGTGCAGACAGATTTTGGCTAAGTTATTGACTAAATAGGCAACGTCTAGCCATGTGGCGTTGAGATATTGTAGAGACCTAATAGCTTGTTGATAAAGAGTAAGGTCAGTTAACAATTCTCCATCCATTGAACAAATTTGTCTGCCTGTGACTGTAGGAGTAGGAACCAGTGCACAATCAATCATATTGAAGCTTTCTAATAAATCTAATGTATACTTAGCCTGACAGATAAATTCCAGAGCTATCTCTATAGATTTCAAATAATACAATGGTTTTGAATCCTTGAGAGAAAAACGAGTATTCATTTTATCCACACACTTTTGTATATAGACATAATTATGTTAGCTGTACTAAATCACCTAAGTGGAGGTGAATTGAGTAAGTTATAGAAATTAAAAAATTATAATGACAAATTAAATCACGGAGGAAGGGTTAGCAGAATATCACTAAAGTGCACACAGAGAATTATACTGGTTCGGTCTTAATCTCGTGACCTACGTACAGTCCCCATAGTTCCTTTGAGATTTTCACTATCTTTCAACTATTACAATAAGCTTAGAGTAATCTCACCAGATTCACTCCCCCTTATAGCTGTAATCGGACAACCACACTCAAGATCCCACTACCTTGAAATTTTACAAAATTCAATTGAATGAAAACTCAATTGAATGATGATGACTCTTTTATAGAGTAGATGAATAAACAATGAAGTATATAAATATCTTAAAGATAATTCAAAGAGTATGAATGAGCAATAACTGGGCGAATATAATATCGTCATTGGCTGTTTCCAAATTAAATGCTCATCATATCTATAGTTGGATTCCATTAATGGCCGTTGATGAAGCTTCAAACTATCCGTTGTGATAATTCAAACTTTCAGTTTAGACTTAGAAGCTTTCTATTAGACACAAGCCGTAGTCATTGGAAGATTTTCCGATATGTTGCTTTCGTATTGCTATTGAAAATCTTCATACAACATGCTCTTTGTCTTTGTAATTTTGACTTAGGATGAGTTGCTTTCACTTTTGCTGGAATGGGCCTCTGAGAAGATGATAATTTCTCTGCTTTGAATTGCATTCCATGTGGTGCTCTATTTTCTGCAACACATTTAATGCTATAACATCTTCTTTGCTATTTGAAGATTTACACGAATTCCTTTCGCTAATAATCTAAAATTCACTTACAAATATGTTTAAAAACATTGAGAATAATAATGAGTAGTGTTTAGATGAAATCATATATTAATCAAATATTTTGAATTTACAAAGGCAAGGAAGACAAAGTGTTTGAATGTATTGGAAGAACATTGCTCGAGTACCACTTATTCTGCTTGAGCAACATTCAAATTTCCTTCACAGAGTAGTTCAACTGATAAGCTTACTCAAGTAAGCATATGGTCATGCTCAAGTATCATGCTCGAGCAAGGCTTCTATTTGCTCGAGCACTCACTATGGAAAAAGCAGAGATAAGGTGTTATAGTGTTTATGCTCGAGTATCCCATTATCTTTGCTCGATTACTATGCTAGAGTAAAGATTAAATCCTGCTTGAGCGACTGCAGAAAAAGAGAAACATTAGTAATAAGATATATATGTGCTCGAGCGCAAGATCTCCTTGCTTGAGTAAGCTTTATCTCTTGCTCAAGTAGGATCTTGAAATGAAAAAATTAAGTTCACAGATTATTTATGCTCAAGCAAATCAAAAAACTTGCTTGAGTTTGCTACTTGGGTAGAGCATTTCCATGCTTGAGTAAACAATGCTGCAGGAAGAGATTAGTATTTATGCTCGAGTAAATCTAGGAGCTTGCTCCAGTACAATGCTCGAGCAGAGCATCACCATGCTCGAGTAAAACTTGTATGCTTAAATAAGGCTGAAATATTGGAATTCATGGTCATTATAAAGTTGGAGGCATGGATAACAAGCACAATTCAAGGGTCGTATCATCTTATAGCAGTCAGGCTTTGTTTTGAAGAGTTAAAACATATGTGTAGATCCTGAAGTACAGATCTAGGCAATCGATTAATTAAGAAGACAGCTATAACAAAAGAACCTACTCATAAGGCTAGAGGCATATGAGCTTGTGCTAGAAGAGTGAGCCCCATTTTGAAAATGTGTCGATGATTTCTTTCAGCCCATGAATTTTGTGCATACGTGGATGGACATGTAAACCGAAGCTGAGTTCTTGCTTATTGAGCAAGAGGAATAAATGGTTTATATTCTGAACCATTATCACATTGAAATGCTATAATTTTGGCAGTAAATTGGTTTTCTACAAGAGCTCGGAAATGTTGAAGTGTTGTGATTACCTCTCTTAAACATCCGTCATTTCCCCACCTTTAGCATGCATCTGGAAGCGCTATGGTTCAGGCGAATCATTAATTAAAGTCCATAATCTAAAACTTGCATATTCTTGGTTACTATTCATTTGACATTTTGAGTTTAGTGGTCCAACTATAAAAATTCACAACAAAATCTAGAAAACTCATATGAGGGTGCTCTAAAATTATATTGAAAGCTCTAAAAGTCCTTTACATGAGACAAATATGATTTAGGCCTTAAAACATTCCGATAATTACAGTTTATTACTTCAACAAACATGTTCTGTTTTACGAACAGAAACTATACTTCAAGTTCATATATTTATGACTCTCGCTTCGTACATGTAATTGTTCCCATTCAAAACTTTTTGGAAAGCTTAGGATGTCTAGGTCATCTATGGAAATTATCACGGACATTGAACATCATTTACTATGCGTTATTTAACCATTGGCAATGATCAGGAAACAGCTTACTTTGGTCAGTTATGATGATGCATCTTAAAATCATACTTTCAAGGCCATACTCAATCATATAATCTCCTATCATTCATCATCACATATCACATGCATTTCGAGGCCTCATGGTGAATTTACATAGCCTATAGAATTATTTATGCATTTAGAAACCTATAGCAAAGTAATGTGATAGGAAGTTCATTTCTCCTTCCACTTACCCTTCCACTTTGCTTTTGCAATTTCCATTGGAAGCTTGTAACCTAGCATGGTTAGTTGTTAGTGGTGAGATTCAAAGAATCCCACTAACAAACATTTACCACTCAAACATATATGAAAAAGCTCGGCATTACAACATTCTTGCAACTTAACACCTTCATCATGTAATGACATGTTTAAAACTGTTATGCATTAAATGTAAAACACATAGGCCTATGACATGTCACGAACAAGTTCACATGTATAAATGCATGACTTCACGTAATCATAGAAACACAACAAACATGTCAATTCATACAAGTAACAACCAAACATATAAGAGGAAGATAAAGCTTGCTACCTTAAAATTTTAATATTTCTTCTTTGCTTTCCTTTACTTTCCATACTTTGAGCTTCATTGTCCAAGCCTCCAGTTGTACATCCATAACATCTAATCGCCCTAAGTGAACATCACATATCAATTGCAAAGCTTATTAGGACCATTGAAACAATAAACCTGCTAAGACTACTCTCGCTTGTCACTTGGGCCTCAACTTAGCACTTTCAATTCCATAGGCTTAAAAATTAATTCACATGCTTCTCCCCCCATAATTTGCATGTAGATTCCATTTTTAAGCTCAAATTAAGGAAATTCAACCTCCTCCCGCTTCATCTTGCAGAAACAGAAAATTAGGACATTCAGGGACAAATTTTCCACTTTGATCTTTATTGCTTCCAAACTTATACTCTCTCTCTCTTGTACCCAACACAGGTTCTCGTTTTAGGTCCATTGGAAGCATTAAAATGACAAAATTCCCGTTCATACTTGCCCTGTTCAAAAAATAGCTACTGGCAAGGAAAAGAGAGTGATGATTTCCCAACTTCCATTCTATCAACTACCACATTTCAATCTTTAATCACATCATTAGTCATGATTTAATCTTAAATCATCCTTTCCATTAAATAGAAAATTGGGCAGCATCTCCCCTTAAAATATGACCCTCCAAAAATTTACATGAATTTTGGAACCAAGCCTCCAATCATCAATAATAATCAAGCAATATTTCTGTGACCATTTCTAAGCCATTTCCTATCGCTTAATCATCAAAACAATTTATTGAGACCCTTTTCTAAATCTGGACAGAATAATACTAAAAGGGAAAAATAATCAATGAAGTTCCATGAAACTTAGGTGAAGTTAAAGCTCTTTCTTACCTTTAATCCATGCACTAGCTTGATATTGCTTTCTCCACTACTTTCTCCATCTTTACCTCTTTACACTTACCCTTCTGAAAATATAAAACCATGGGATTGTTGCTCTTGATGAGAGGAAGAAGACTTATAATAGCACTTTGAGATAAAAATGTGGTTTTGAAGGTAAAAAAAGACTACGGATTTCCTCCTCTAAAAATATCATCATCTTCTATGAATGTCTTCTTAACCTTCTCTTCCTTCCCTCTTCTTGTGGCTGCACCTTCCCTCTTCTTATGGCTGCACGGAACTTATCAGAGGAGGGATTAAAATCTGCCCTTAAGTCGAGAGATTGAGTTATACTTTATAACTTGGGAAAATCACACTTGGGTCCCAAGGATCAAATTAATTATAAAAAAGTCCAACACCAGAATCCCATTACAAAAAAGTCCCTTAATTGTTAAAATGACAAAAGCCTTTAACAACTGGAAATACTATATTAACAACTGAAAATGCTATGTTAACATAAAAAATTATCACAACTTGAAAAGTTGTATCAATAATTTGAAAATTCATATTAACAACTTAAAATATCATATTAACAATTGAGAATTTTTGTTTTTAATATAGCATTTCCAGTTGTTAATATAACATTTTTAGTTGTTAAAGGATTCTTTCATCATAGGCAATTAATTATAAAAAAGTCCCAGGGACGTTTTTGGGACCTTTCTGTAATGAGAATCTGGGGTGGGACCTTTTTGTATTTATTTCTGGTCCTTGGGACCCAAATATAATTTTCCCTTATAACTTTACCATTCAACCAATAACAAACCACCACATGCCCCTTTTTCTCTTTAATTCTTAAGTCTTAACCACATATTGAACAATTAATAAGTACACCTTATTAAATGTCCAGAATATGCTCCCTCCCTTTCTGGTTCAAGCCAGGCCCTTTTCTTTCAGTTTTTTTTAGCCCAGAATTGGTCCAAATCAATTTTGGACTTGTGAGTGATGGGAATTTTCGGACAATTTCTTGACATACATGTAATTAAGTTCCAAATTAATTCATGGAAGTATTCCTAACCACTAAAATTAGCATACTTTCAAAATTCATTCCTTTCATGAAATAATCTCCCCCCTTTTTTCCCAATTATTTGAAGCCTTCTTATATTTGCACAATAAAATTTGACTAATAATCCTTCATTTAGCCAAAATTCCATAATTATTTAAAAATTCATTTTTTTAGCTAACTTTTTCATTTGTACCTCAATTAAGCCTGAAATATAGTCTAGGGAATTGTTCTCCACCTTCACGTGTCTCTGGAGAATTTTTTCCCCTTGAAATTTCAGGCATAATTTCCAAAATTGCTCTTATGTAGCAGTAATTTTCAGAAATTATACTTTTGTCCATACCATGTTATCTTGGTAACTATTATTTTATCTAAATGTTGGCTAAATTTTATTGAAGAAAGCTAAAAGTTACATAGTCTCTTGAATCCTTAGTCAACTGGGCTTGAAGGCTTATTCAATTCAACTTACTCTTGAATTTCCAGGCCCAAAAATATGGGATATGTCATTCTCCCTTGTGTTTTACAAGATATAGCCATAAAAGCCAGCTATAATCATCAACAAAATGAACGTAAAAGCGATAGCCATTATAATGCCCCTTATGTCTCCCGATTATATATCAAAGTTAATACACAGAGAGCGTACGGATCTGGTTTGGACGAATGAGTAACTGATAATTTAAATAAAGCATAACTTGGTAATAATTAAAAACTTAATCCTTTTGGGATAATTAAATATATACATTTATTCCAAAACTAAAAACCTCAAAAAAAAAAAAAACTCCTTATACATTATTTCATAATATCCCGAATAAATATACAAAACAAAAAGAACCCTTCCCCCAAGTTCACCTTCTTCAGCCTCTGTCTACCGCACCGCCTTCCCCTTCTGCCATGATTCACTACCTGTGCTTTTATTAGTGTTTGGGATCCAAAATTGAATTCCAGGGTAACAGGTTAATCTCTATGAATAGCGTACATAATATATGAAATCAAAATACTACTACTCAGGAAAGCAATTTAACATTCTGTGTCAAAGCATAACAACAATCAACAGTATATCATACTTATAATGTTAACTATGAATACACAGGATCGGGCAAGTTCCGAATTCCATAGTGCTAGGAAAGTAAACGCAGAACCTGCCCAGTTCCGAATTCCTCAGCACACAGGAAAAATACAACGCAGAGCCTACTCGACTCCGAATTCTGTTAGCACATAGGAAGACACATGTGATTGGCCAAACAACAGAATATACACATGTAATCAACTGTGTGTGTAAGACAAATCCATAAGCATGATAATTACATATAAACATACACGTCATAGAGTTAGAGTTATTACTTGAGTGTGCAGCAACTTCAAAACTATCCGAGTATTTCGCGGTGCAGGCGAGCTTGGGAATTTCTATAAATAACATTTATATAGAGAATGAGTCATTAACCGATTTAATCTTAATGACATAATTAAGATGTAGTTTCTATAGACCCACCCCAAAATGCTTGTCCCTTAATATCTTTATCGTTAGGGATGTATACTTATTAGGGACTTATTTAACCGAACACTATTCACTATGGAATAAACATCATCTCAGCCATTTAACCTTTCAATTTATCCATAGGAACCTTTACTTTGAAGGTTAAACACAATTAACAACTTATGTGACCATTTTAAGACTTATCAGAAATTTACCTTTTAATTTCCACGAGAATTTGAAAAATTCATAACTTGGTCTATATAATTCCGAATGGAGTGATTCCAATTTCTATTTATTCCTTGATAAGTCTATTTTCATAAATTAAAGTCACCAAGTTTATTTATGGCTGAGAAAAATTCCCAAATTTCAAAAACTTAAGATTTGCCCAAAATTTTTCAGAAATTGTGGTTTATCTTTAAAAATCAATAACTTGACGTACAAAGCTCAGAAAAATGCCTATTATACATCAAATTAAAGCTTTGGAAGTCCTCTAACTAATTGAAAATTTTCACAATTTAATATTACTTGAGTTATTCTCAGTTTTGGTTCCTAGACGTAGGGTCATTTTGTAAGATTTATTTCTCATTGACCAGAGCTTAGAATAATACAAAATATCCACCGTTTTAAAGCTATACATGTCATCTATCATCAGGAAAGTTTTCATAATTTTTAAATTTTTTTTACTTAGTTATAAAGGCAACGTTATCTGCGTACCTTCAAAATGATACCAAAACATCTTCAAATTCATACCTCAACTTCCAAAAATCATAACTAGAGTTACAGACCTTCGTTGAGTGATCCAAAGCTCAATTTCAATTTTAAGGAGAGTACTATCTCATGTAAAATTTTCAGAGAAAAACTCAACTCCTAAACCTTGAAAACGACCCAAAACTCAACCTCTATTTTCAGATTATACTGCAGAGGTGAGCAAATGACATGCAACTTTATTCTCTGACTTGTATCTCTTGAAAATGGACATATATCAGACATGCACGATTAGAAAGCATGTTTTCAGAGCTAAAGAAGATCAGAAACGGATCTAAATTGACATGCAAGCCTCCATAATTTGTCATGAACTCTCATATTGACAGAAATTTCTCACTGAAATCTCTCAACTTCCAGCAAGCTTTGATCCTCAAAAACCACATCAAATCACCAAAATGAAGCTGGAAAACAGATTAGGAGACTCACCTTTGAAGGATTTTAGCATATCATGTGAGAACCGGCTAACTCCTTGTTTCCCCGGTGATTTCTCTCCCTCTTCACACACAACTTTCTTTCTCGCCCCCTCTCTCTACATTCTTCTGGTTGTGTGGGATTACAGAAGGAAAGATGGAAGGCGAAGGTTGGAGACGAGGAATGAGAGTTTACAGGAATGAGAGTTCTTTTTTTTTTTTTTATTTGGTGTGTTGTGTGTGTAAATGTATGCCGGATGTGGGTGGATATATCATTGGGGGGTAAAGACAGATGGCAAGACATGCAAGTTGGAAGGGAAATACGTGTGTGTGTTCGGTTAGCTGAAGGAGAGGAGAGAGAAAACTTGTGGTGTCTCACCTTTTGACAAAAATACTCCTTTTATCCCTACAAGATTCTTGTTTGCAATTTGGTCCTTCCCTAATTAAATTGCAAACGTTAAATAAGATTTAGAAATTAATCCTTAATCCTAAATAAATATTTTCTTCCTTAAGTAATTCATTTTGGCTGATAAATATTATCTCTAAAATATTTAGGCCAAAAGTCAATCACTAACTAATTATCCTTAATTCTCAGTAAATATGCCTAAATTTCCAACTAATTCATTTTAAAATAACGAAGGCAAATTTTCAACAATCCATCTCATATCATATTTTATTTAAATTCCTAATTCCAAATTTTAGGATGTTACAACCACCAATAGATTGGACTGGAAAAGGTTCCCATAAATCAGAATGAATATGTTCAAGTAGAGGCGATGAAGTAACTTTGATTTACCAAATTGACAAGGCTCGCATACATATGTATCACTAATTGAGAAATGTCAGTTACATTTATTCATGACTTGTTTCAAAACTCGATTACTATGATGTCCTAAAGCATGATGGAGTCGAACAAAATCACCATCAGGTTTACCAGAAGAAACTTGAGCAACATGTATTTGAGGTTGTGTAAGAGGTTTACTGTCCATCGGATACATTCCGGACTCGGGAATCCCCTGCATCAGTGTTCTCCCTCTCCTTTTGTCCTTCACAAGGAAACCATTGTTAGTTAAAAGAATATCAACATGATTATCTGCTATTAATCGATTCACCTTAAAAGGTTCTTAATGGCAGTCGGGACTCAGAATATCCTTAAGGAGTGATTTAGAATTAGAACAAGGGATAAAAGTAGAAACAATAGCCTTAATACGATCTATGCAAGTAAAAAGATGAGACTTAGCTACGGGTCTCACATGCTCCAATTGATCAGGACAGGGTGTGACATGATAGTTAGCACCGCTGTCCATATACGAGTCTGACTGGACGCAGCAGAGGACAAAAACCCAGAATCAGAGGTTTGCGAGATTACCGACATGGCGGCTGATACCAAGAAAGAAAATAGAATATAGGGTTTTAGGATGAATATTCTGAAGCACTGAATCATAGCTCAAGCCTCTCGTATTTATTAGCCATTTCATCACTACAGGGCAAATATGCAATCTGTACCCAGTGATAACATAATCTATAATATTTGGACATTTATGGCTAGTAAAATTCTACAGCTGTACTAGTAATTAGTAAATAGTAATTATAACTATGTTCTAACACCCCTAAAATTCATTGTTATTTTTGATGATACACACCTAAAATTCATTGTTAACTGCTTACATAAACAAAAACATTTATTGTTACTGCAAACAACTCTAACGCCCAAAGAAACCTGCAGGTCCTGGATGAAGTCTATGATAATGTCATAAGTCGATTCAACCACTTCACAAGTGGAACGCCGAATGATCTTTTTGAGATGTACTGTATCATGATCCAACCACGGTACTTACAATTATCGGGCTATCAAGCCATTTTGGTAAAATACATTAATTTTCTCAGAGTCAAATCTGATTGATCATATTGGTTGTTTTCATTTTGTTTTCCCCTTTCTTCAGCCGAATTTCAAGAGCAATCAAAGAAATCGTTAGCAATGTCATGAAAGCTCTGCGTCAACTAGACTATGTTGTTGAGCTAGTTGGGATGCAATCTCGTGTAGCTAAAGTTGAAAAGCTTTTGAATTTAGGTTCAGATGATGAAGTTAGAGTAGTAAGCATTTGGGGTATGGGTGGACTAGGCAAGTCAACTATTGCTCAAGTTTTATACAGATCCATCTCTCGACCTTTTGATGCTTTTTGTTTCATAGAGAACACAAGTCAAATTTTGCATGATGATCTACCTTTAATGGATATTCTTTATCAAAACTTAGAGATCAAAGATCGAGAAACTTGGACGCCAGACCAACGCAAGTTTCTCATTGTTCTTGATGGTGTTGATAATGTAGAAAATCTTGATGCGTTGAATTTATTTCTGACATCTGAATGGTTCGACAGAGGAAGTAGAATCATCATCACAACTAGAGATGAAGGACTCCTTGAAAAGTGTCAAGTGGAACATGTTTACAAACCTGAAGTATTGAGCAATGATGAAGCTCAAAAACTGTTTTGCATAAAAGCTTTTGGACGTGATTATCCAGAGAGTGGATATGATGAAATGACAAAAAGTGTACTCGGATATGCTCATGGTCTTCCATTAGCAATTATAAAATTGGGCACATTCTTATGTCAGAAAAGTGTTGGAGAATGGCGCAGTGCCTTGGCTCAACTAGAAAGAATTCCTAACCGTCAGATCATGGAGGTGCTCAAAAAGAGCTATGATGAACTTGATGACGAGTGCAAGGAAATATTTTTAGACATAACATGTTTTTTTATTGGGAAAAAAATGGATCGTGTGAAGGAAATTTTGGATAGTTGTGGCTTTCCTAATGCAGAGAACGGAATGAAACTTTTGATCAAAAAGTCACTCGTGGAGACAAGTTCTTCAGATCACATCATAAAAATGCATAAAATGTTGCAAGAAATGGGACAACACATTGTTCGGAGAGGATTCCCTTATGAGCCTAGAAAATGGAGAAGGTTGTGGCATTTAGATGATATTGATTATGTTATGCAACAAAATGAAAGCACAGTAAGTTATTAACTCTTTTCTTTTACTATAATAGTACTCCCTCCCGTTCCTTGAACAAGACCTTTTTTTAGGGATAACATGTTTCTATTTAATTATGAGATCATTAATAGCTTGTCTGAAATTTTAAGTATTAATTTTCATTTTTGTCTTCATTAATTATTGACTAGTAATTATTGGTTTGCTCATTTTTCTCTCTCTAACTCACTCTCTTTCCCCACAAATGTGTTTTAATGAATAAATTGCATTTTTTAAAAACTTTTATATTGAATTTAATCACTTTTAACCAAGCTTTTAGTGTGCATAATTCAGTTATTTGCATCTTATAAAAAAACTTGAGGGAATATAATCCACAAAATTGAAGTCATCTTACTTGCCATATATTTTCCTAGGCTATGGAAAGATTTGAAGCTATATCCCTGGAACTTGAAGACTCCAGAAGGATGACATTGAGAATTGATGCTTTATCACGCATGAAAAATCTTAGATTACTCGTATTTCACAATGTGAACTTTTCTGGTACCCTCGATTCTCTTTCTAATGAGCTACGATATGTCTCATGGCATCAATATCCTTTCACTAGTTTGCCATCAAGTTTTGAGCCTCAAGCACTAGTTGAATTGATTTTGCTTGATAGTGACATCAAAGAATTATGGGGAGGTAAAAAGGTACGTAATGCCAGCAATATTTTTCTGACCATTATTTGTTTTTGTTTCATTCCCTAAAAAAATATTAGGGGTTTAATTAATTATTATTCAAGTGAAACTATAGTTGTAGATTTCTTTTACTTGCTCTATACATTTTTGGACTACAGGGATAAATATCTTTGCTACATTTTATGTACAATATTATAGTTAATTGTCCTTGCATACAGGTTCTTCCCAAGTTGAAAATTTTGAAACTTAGTGGCTCCAAAAATTTGATTAAGATGCCAAATTTTGGAGGGATTCCAAATCTTGAAAGATTAGAGCTTAAAGGATGTACTGGGTTGTTGCAATTGCATCCATCTATTGCCAACATTCCAAAGCTCAAATTCTTAAATTTGACGAACTGCGTTAATCTTGTGAGTATCCCAAATATGTTATTTGGTCAACGCTGTTTGGAAATTCTAAATCTTGCCGGCTGTTCAAAGTTTGCTTCTCGTTTAAGATTTTATCCTTTGAAGAGCACGGCAGAAGTGAAGCTACTCAGCATTTGGTATCATCCATTCTTAGAAAGAATGTTGTACTTTTTTCTCTTTGTTTTGCCCCAGAATAAAAATTATCATCGCCTTGTTTATTGCTTTCTTATGCACTTGCTCTCTAGGGGCAAATAGCAATTAAAGCATGTCCTGAGAGATAGTTTTATGCTACTTATGAGCTGAGATCAATGACATTCAATTCCTTGACGCTTGAGTTTCTTGGAATATTAGCTTTGTACTCAATATCAGACCGACAACATGTTAGATTTCAGTGCTTTAAACTTAATTATTCCACTTGTATATTTCATATATGCATCGTATCTCTCTATTTCTCTCTCATGACGTCGGTATTTTCGAGTGGATGTAAATTATGCAGAAGAAAACTGAACCCTTTATTTTTGAAAATTGTGTTAAGCAACTCATAACTGACAAAACACAAGAATCACCATGAATCCTTCATTAGATGATTACAAGCTCCATCAAGAGCAATATAATAATGAATCAACCCACTTGGGTTTCACAATGATCATCCCTTAACCACTATGGATTTTTAAGGGTACCAAGTCTCTTTTTATTGAGAGATCTCTCTCTTAACTTGACGAAAACTACACATCTTAGATACTTATCCTTTGGACTAGGACCTTTTATATAGAGTTTTTAGCTAGGGTCATCTAGCAACCAGGTGATTAACACTAACCATCCTAACTAATTCAACACTCCAACATTGTGATCAGGTGGCCTTTTTCGTCTTTAGCCTTGAGGTCTACAATCAAAAAAATAACCAAGGATTATGTATAGGCAAACTAGGATCGTTTTCTCTTCTCGAGGAGCCTTTTATTGATTCCTAAATAATCTAAATGACATGCAAATAAAACAAGGGGAAATTGGGTTTTTGATTTTCAAATTAAAAAACTAAAATATGAATGCAATTTAATTAAATCATAAACTACTATTTTTGGTATTTTCTTTATAACGGAATGGAGTATGAAAATGTATAATGGATGAATGCTCTTGAAAATTGAGTAGTGGCTATCATAATTCAATTAGATGTAGGAGTGAATTTTCACTAAATCTTGATGAAAAACCTCAGACAAACGCTTGAGTCTAATGTTCTTAATTAGTGATTACTCCTACTAACGTAGCTGCTAGCAATCACCTCTTAAGGCACTATTGAAATACAATTAGTGTGCAATTATGATTAGACTAATGCAACTTGCTTTCTCTTAAAATGAATGCAATAACATGACATTCAATTAATCCAATTCAATTATACTATCTAACAATAACACATAGAAAACATAATAAAATTGAATTAACAAGGGAAATACATATATATAAATCCAACAACTCACAAAAATCTAATATAATCACATATATTCAATCCATAAAGTTATCCAAACGGCTAAATTAAGTCTCAACAATTCAAATCAATATTCCTAAAACTAGGAAATTCAAATAAAATTAGAGAAAATAGATGAAACAAAATTAACTCCCCTAATTTAAGCTCTGGAACTCAGCCACTTAATCCATATCCAAGAAGCAAATGAGATCAGCTGCTCATATTCATTGAAAAATGCCCACACAAGCAGCTTATCCAGTTCCTCGAATCTCAGATCTGTTGGGTTTTGGAAACAGGGCAGAAATCAACTCCAAGAGGCAAGGAGGAATGGTGTTGCTTCGTTCTGGGGTTCTGGTCCTGTGGTGGTGATGGAGGTCGCTCGCCGGCGACCTTGGTGGAAGGGGGAAGTCGCCGGCGAGGGAGGGGGTGAAGAGTGTAGGTCGAGTCTCTCGTTGCGGCGCTGTCGTTCTCTGCTCTCAGCTCTCTCCGCGTGCGTCTCGGATATGTGTCTCTGGTCCTTCTTTTCTTAATATCCATTTTCAATATCCATTTATTTCCGCCGCCATCTGTTTCGTCCCCCAGCTCTTCGAATCAGCAAAATATTCAACCTAATTAAAGCAAAACGCATAGCTTCATTAGGGACTTAACTGAAACTTGTAAAAGTTCTGGAGGGGGACTTAAGTGTAACTTTTCAAAATATCTGTGGGGCATAACTGTGATTTCTGAAACCTTTTGGGTATTTTTCTGTAATTGTTTGCTGGTTCTTTCCTTCACAGATTCATAATTTTTTAGGAATTATTGGGCTTTTTTTCTGTAATTTTCCCCTCTCTTCAAAAATATTAATTTTGACCCAAATGACCTTTTTCCAAATTCTTCAATTTTCTTCCAAAACACCTATAATGCAAGATTAGACATAATGTAGCATCAAAAGTCCAAGAAATCATTTGCATGAATAATTAACAAATTATGACCATTTTGTCCCTAATTTCATTTAATTCAATACAAATGTCTTTAACAATTAATGCTTAATCATACAATAATATCCCAGAAAATGCATTAAGAGTCCCAATTTAACCATGAAAAATTATGTCAAAATATGGTTCAATCAAGAATTAATTTTAATTAAATTTGTCTTGCTTTTGTATTGAAAGAAATTGATTAAATTGGAAGAAATTACATGTTGATTTAGAAGGGCAATTCCAACACCTAATCAGACCAGGTCCCAAAGAATCCATAGTACCCTTGCACCTAGCCATCGTTATAACACTTATTTCCACTCCTTTTCCAAACAAAAACTCTGCTCCAACAACATCATAATTATTAATTTACATAAATCTAAGTACGGATGAAAACAGATAAGAAGAAAATTAGAGGTGATCAAATCCTTTGAATTTATCAAACATGTAGAAATTAAATAGAAGGATACTTTTGATAACTATTAGAGGACAACAAAGCAAACTAGACAGTGCAAGTTCTGTATATCGCTTCTATAATTTGCAACCAGGTGAGGATATAGTTTGGGGGGTATAGCTAGCTACAACATATAGGAAGATCAAGTTACTAGCTTTTTGAGGATTGCTTTAGTGATATATTATCTAAACGATCAACAATAAGTCATGTACAATGTGACTTATTACCTAGGAGTTCATGTAATTAAAAAGACCCATATATATCTAGTTGGCTTACAAGGCAAATGAATCTTGATATGGGGTCAATCGAAAGGCCACCATATCTATCACTTCCTAAAATTTAGAATTTTTTGCTACATATTTTGTTGTTATGGTGCCTTTTCTATTTTGATATTTTTTTTCCTTTTGAATAATTATAATTCTTAACATAATTTTTAATAAATAATATTTTATGTAGATTCTTTACCCTAATTTTCCCTCAAAATTTTTTCATGATTAATATAATTTTCTTAATTCAAATTATCGAAAGTTTTAAAAGTTTGACATTTGAATTAAAAAATAAAAATTTATTTTATATCCCAAAAGTTGTTCGTAACAATTAAATTTTCTTAATTTTTTTTCAACAAAATTCTCTGAAGTTTTTTATTCAACGTGACTATAAATTTTTTGTTTCTTTTTATATTTTACCACATTTATGTGTACATAGGTTTGATATATGCAAATTATGTTCTTTTTTCTTGCGTGGTTAATCTCATTATTGCAATTTTAAAAGAGTAAATTTTAGATTACATAGATACACACACACTTCCTTCCAAGTTAACCGGGACTCTAAGGTCGGAAGAAGATCTTTTCCTCATCCTTCTTTTCCTTTTCTCTCATTGGTCAAATCTAGGTCATTGATTGAGAAAATGAGAGAAAAATAAAAATAGTATTGTATTGATTGGACGGATGTGATTTATAGATTATGAGGGATAATGAGAAGAGAATGATGAGAGAAACCCAACCCTCTAAGATCATGGTATAATGCACTTGATAATGATTAATTAAAAGTTACAGGTGGATGTTAAATTTAGAATTAGAGTACAGTACATACTTTGGATGTTAACAATATACTATATGGATCATTATATTCATGTTGACGACCTTGTACTATTGCAAGTAGAATTAATTATTGACTAAAGTAATAATTATTGTTTGATAGTTAAGTTTTAGTTTTGATATTAAAGATGGCTAAAAGCCTATATAAGGAATAATGGAATTACATAGTAGGGGAAATTAATCTTAAACACTCTTGATCTACCCAATACCTCAAATAAAAAGGACAAACATTATTTAAAAAAAAAAAATACAATTTTGGAGATACCCATTTTAGCCAAGGCATTAGCAACCCTGTTGTACTCATGCTTAATAAACTGTACCTTAACTTGCCAATTGTTGCTTAAAAGCTCCTTGATTTTCAGCAACTGTAGACTTTTTGCATTGTGACTGCAGTCCAGGATTAACTTGAGTACTTCCTAGACTCAATTATTAGCTTCCTCAACCCAATATCCCAAGCCAATTGGAATCCTTTTAGCATTGCACATTCCTCAGCAATATAAGACTGACAGGTTCCAATCTCTTTTGTAAAATGTTAGATAAAAATTTTCACTCTCTTTGGAAATTTTTATCAGACCCTGGGTTGGGTACAGTGGTTTAACAAAGTTACATTCAAATATACTACAATTCCTCCATTCCCAAAGTTTCCATATGGTAACACCAAATAAAAGATTCCAACGACTACCCCATCCTTTGCCCAACTTACCAGTTAAATTTATACTCATCTATTTTGAAAGGTTGGTAGGGGAAAAAATACAAATAAAAACTTCCATAACATTAAGTCACCCGACCAAGAATTTAGAAGAGACTCATCCTTTCTCATCATATATTTTTTGCCAAGAATCTTTGCCCATAGCCCTTGATTACCCATTATCAATTTCTACGCAAATTTTGCCCCACAAGCTTTATTCATTAAAGAAAGTTTCCTAAATCCCAGTCCACCATACTCCTTAGGCTTGATGATTTGTTCCCACCCAATAGGGTGAAATTGCTTGGATTAACATATCCCCAAATGAAGTTTCTCTGTAATCTCTCTACTTCTTGACAAACACTCCTTGGCAGCCTAGCCACTTGCATAGGATGTAAAGGAATTGAATTGATCATAGACTTAGCTAAGGTAATCCTTTCAGCTATAGAAAGGCATTTTGCTTTCCATACCCCTAATTTATATTTGACATGTTCAACAATGTATTGGAAATCATCCTTAACTCTCATGTTTGTTCGCCTCGCAAATGTACGAGTCATGCAAATAATAAAGTGATAAGTAGAGTATCGTTCCCAAGAGGATTAGTATAACAAATAGATCAAACAATAGGCTTAGTGAATTCAATCTAGTTGAGCTATAGCAAAGCTTTGATGAGAAATGAGAATATTTAAAGACTACTTCTAAAACTAAAAATTGATAAAAGTAATTGAGTTTTGGATTTCAAGGATTAGATAAAACCTATGATTCTTCTTCCCCGTTTGCATTTCATAACACTTGATTAATTTCCTTTCTTTTAGTATTTCCATACATATATGTGTTAGTCTAAGGTTCACAAATACTTGACAAACTCTCTCAAGTGAAAATCAAGTTTCTCTTCTCATTAAAATGCACAATCTCTTGCAACAATTAATGAAAATCAATATTTAAGCAAAAACCTTAATGTGACAATGCAAGATTAGTAAATATATCTCTATTTTACCAACAAATCATCCATTTATCAAGTAAACTTCAAGACAAGCATGATTTCAATCAAGTTCTACACCTAGATTAGCTTTCTCAAATCAAACCCAAGTGAATAAATCATCTAAATGAAGGTCAATCACTTAGAAACATTAAGTCTAGGTTGAAATCAACACATGTATATATTTATCTACCAAAAGAGAGGAATATCCAAGTATTAATCCATGCAAAGGGTTAAAAGAATCCTAGAATAAAAGGTTTAGCTACTCATATCCAAATAGAAAGAGAGTCTAACCATAGCTACAGAACTCATGGCATCAATCCAGATCACAGTAACATTAATATTTAGATTCAGAAAAATGGAGAATGATAAGAAATTGGAATCAAACAAGAGTCAAGGGAGATAACAAAAACCAAGAATAAGAACAAGAATCATCAACAGTTTCTGAATTCTTCCTACTGATCTCTGTGTCTGTGTTCTCTAAGTTTGCCGTCCTGTGTTTTTGCTTCTCGTGCTACTTTGATCCTTGCCAAATGCCGCGCCTTCCTTCTTTTCCTGTGCATTCTTGTGCTTGCGTCTCTACTGTCCAGCCGTCACCCTCTTGTTTTTTTTCTCTAGCGTGTGCCTCTTTTTATTCTACGTGCTCATTCATTAATTGCCGCCTGCGTGTTTTCTCTTTCTCGTTCGTCCAATGCTCCTCTAGGTTTAGGTTTCATTCATTAGTTCAATTCTCATCGGTGGGCCTGCTTCTTGCTTAGCTTTTAGGTCATGTTCCGTAAAAGAACAATTAAGTCGGACTTGTCCCAGGAATTAATCCCAAGGCCTACGTACCCTGGTAAGGGATCAAAGTCCACGTAGTTTGATGTGATACTGGGCTCTTAGCCAGAGGGAGTGGGGTGTGTGCTCTATGTATGCTGAAATGTAAAAGTGGCATGAGCAAGTCGTACCTGATTAGTGCATACTAGGGTATATATATACTAAGTATACCTGCGGTTTGTGATCCACTATTTACTCCACACGTGCCCTCTACTGGTAACTACTCCACTATCTATGTGGCGTATGGCGGTTAGCGAAGAAACAGGGGCAGTATCTTACCAGATAACCCTGCTTCTGTTGGCGGGTCTGGTTAGCTTTGGGCCGGGTGGGGGCCTAATCCATTTGTCCGTAACAGATGCCCCTAAGCTCGGTGTTTCAGGCTTCTAATATGCCGAGCTTGATCTTCTTTTGCTTTCCAACCTAGCTTGATCATTGAAGTTTTAACCATATCCTGGCCTTCATTGTTATGTTGTACCGAGTTATATTTTTGTGACGTGTGTTGCCTCGATGCCCCCAAGTCCGGAACGTCATACGGACCCAACTTAAAAATACACGCTCGTTCCTGTATGACATTGGAATGCGTAGCGTCGTATCAGGACTATTGTCACCCACTTCTCTGCCAGTCATCTTTGGTTTTCGCGCTCTTTAAATGCTCGCGACTTTCCAAGACTCATGATGGCTATCTACTTTAGGGTTTTGTTAGCTGTATCAACTCCTCTATGCTTATCCGACGTCACGGGTCTTGTCGTTTCGCCTTCGAACCCGTGGGGCTATTTGAAAACGTACGTCTCTTCAGATTATCCCTTTATAACGTGAATGTCCCAGTATTCTCCTTTTCTACGCTCTGAGTTTTCTGTTAGCACTAAAAGAAAACATTCCATATCCAGGCATTCCAAACCCAAGTCCTGCTCTCCATCCTTAACAAGTTCTTCTATCCCAGGTACATCTTCATTATCGGTTTTTGTTTTAAGTGTGTTCTTCTTCCTCTGCTGTGAGAATCACGTTTTCCTCCCAATTAGTTGCGCTTCCTTGTGTCTGTTTGCTTTTTTCCTGGGATTCTGTGTGTTGAATACTGCTTTTCTAGATTTTCTTGAGGGGTTCTTTTAGTTCTTTCATGGATAAAAAACCAAACGTGCCCGTAGATATTCATGGTAGGCCTATTCCAGAAGAGGATTGGGAAGTTGTCAAAAACATGCTTGAAAAAACTGTATTCTGGTTATATGGCGTTCGTCGTTCTGAGGCAGCCATGGCTGCAAATGTTCTTAAATCCTTCGGTAGTGGGGATCGTAGGAGTAGCCGTAGACCTTCCCCTCTTCCTTCAAAAGCTTCTCAGCCTCCCCTATCTCGGCCCCCATTACCTCCTAGAGGTCTTTCTGGCCTAGCCACTAGACCTTCATCTCTTGTTAGGGTGGTTCCTATTTCGGCTTCACCGCCTTTGACTGTTAGTAAGATCCGTCCCACCCTGGTCTCTCCTTGCGAGGCTTGCCAACACGAGGCTATTGCTCTTGTCAACCTTGGTCGGGAGGTGGTGGCCAATACAGTGCTTAGAAGTTGCACTCACGAATCTGTTCCCGTCCTAACATCGAGGAGTGCATTGCATCGCATGCCTTCACATCGAGGTAGATTCCTATCTAACTCGTCTTTGCTTTTTGTCTTTATATAGGTATAGGTGGCCTCCTCCTCTCAAAATAGTGAAAGGTCGGTGGCTGAAGAATCGGGTTCTACCGAAGTAGCCAACAGTCCGTGTCACTTCGTTATTTGCTCAGGGGTCACTGGGATTCCAAACCAGATGACTTGGGAAGAATTTAGGGGGCCAACTCTTAGGGATGGCGAGGGGTATACTGTTCGGCTACCTTTAGAGAGAGAGTCGGTAGCGTCATGGCATGTCGGGGAATCCCCTCACTTCTTTTTTATGTACCGAGATGTTGTTAACCTCTTAGGTGCCTCATTTCATTTTTCCGACTTCACCGTAGAAATTTTGAACCATTTACGCCTGCCTCCTACACAATTGCATCCGAACAGCTGGGCTTATGTTCTTGGTTTTGAGAATTTGTGCAAGGAGCAGGGAATCCCTTGAACCGTTCCTTTGTTTTTTCATTTCTTTTTCCCCCATAAACACCTATAAAACCAAAGAAGAGCCCTTAGAATTTGAATGGACCCATCTTCGGGGTATCCGTCTTAAGAAACTGTTCAATCCTTACACCGAATCATTTAAGGTTTTAAGTCGGCTTATTTTAAGGTTGAAGTCATTCCTTCCCAAGTCCCCTGGTTCCTTCGTCTAAATGATCGCTGAGAGTTAGAGGAGAAATTTCCCCTCTACTGGACTCAGGATCACCATAATTTAAGGACCAAGGCCTTTAGCTCGAAAACCACCAAGCTTACCCCGGAAGAAGAAGAGAATAAGGAGCTCCTTCTTGATCTTGGGAAGGCAATGGGGCCTTTCAATGCCGGGCTGTATTTGTCCGTTCCTTTAAAGAAACAAAAATCGAAAAAGAGTATGCTTGGTGTTTTCATTAGCTTTTCTTACTTTTCCTTTATCAAATTTTTGATGGTTTCTTATTGTGCAGAGCCAGCTATGCCGCCGAAGTCTATGGCTCCATCGGTGCCGGCATTTATGAAGAAGCTTGGTGGAAAGCGAAAGGCGGCTGAAGCCGAGAAATCTAGCCCGGCTCCGCCTCTCAAGAAGTTTTCCTCCACGCCAATCGAGCCAACGACCAATATGATTGCTCCGCCTTTGTCTTCATCTCCCGCCGTTGTCGGTGCGACCTCCTCCCCTTCTAAGGTCCTTCTTTCTCCTAGTAGATACACCTCACCGTCGTTCATGTTTAAGAACCCAGTAGATTCTGAGGTTCGCAACGGCATCCGCCCTCCTTTAAGCTGGTTCACTCCTTTGCCGCCATCTTCCAAAGAGAAGGACATGCTGATGGACATTAAGCATTTCGCTCTTCAGGCTATTGGGCTTCCTCAAGCTGTGGCCTATTTTAAGGCTCAATGGGCCGAGTCAGATGCCAAACTTAGGGCCGCCAGATCCGAACAATCCAAGGCCATTATAATGGCGGTAAAGGTTATGGTTAAATCGGCAGAGGATGCCAGGGACAAGGCTATCGCTGAGGCCGACAAGAAAGTTAAGTTGGCGTAGCTGGAGTTGGAAGGCGCAAAGCAGAAGCACGTGGAGGACGCTACCGAGATATCTCGTCTAAATCTTGCCTTGAAAGGTTTACAAGATCAGACGGCCTCTAACGCAGCCTATATTGCTGACCTGGAGAAGGGGGTAGAAGAGTCCTTCAATAATTCTTTGGCGCAGGTCGTCTCTCTCCATCCCCATACCACGCTTAATCTCGAGGACACTCGCTTCGACGGCGTGGTGAAGGATGGGAAGATTGTGCCTGCGAGCGCTTTGGAGGAGTCAGCCGGGGAGGGCCCATTCGGGGTTAGTGACATTGCCGATAATGCTGAGTCTCGGCCTTCCACTATCACAGATGCTGGCGCAAATGCTTAAGTTTGTTAGTAGGATAGGATAGGTCATATGGTTTTTTGGCTTCTGCTATGATACCTTTTCTTGTAATTGACTTCTATCAATTAATGGAATCATTTGTTAGAAGCTGTGTTTGCATGAATATTTCATTTACAAATCTTGTGTGCTTTGCTGCCCGTTGTGCTCTAATTTAAAGTTTCTTCAATCGTATGGCTTGAATTTGGTCATCCTGAGTCTCGTCCACACCGGATTGATCAAGTTCGGTGTAGAAGTTTTTATCTCGAGGATGCTTCCATTCGATTTACCTCAGCTTTTCCTTATTGGATTCAAAGTGGGTTTCACAGCTATGGAGGTTTTTGGATTGCCGAAAATGGGTCGTGGACTCCTTTTCGTAAATCCGCATTATGTATGTCAACATTTTTGGGCCTTATTGTCTTAGTACGGCCTTTTGGGAATTCGTTTGAAAATAGGTTTTAGAACTCTTTCTCGAATTCTCCCGGTTTTGGACGGCGCGACTGTCTTACTTGGGATTTGCGAAGTTATCGTATGGTTACGAAATTTTGTCGAGTTAGCTAACTCCCGTAGGCCTTTTATTGAAATGGCGACTATGTCGCTTACAAAGAAAGCATTTTGCACAAATTCTGATAAAACAACAAACAGAATGTTCAAAAGGTTTTGAACCGCGTTGATATCATAGATTCTACATTTTTAGCTATAATATACTCTCAGCTTGTTTGTATTCCAAGTTCTCTTCACTAGCTTTCGAGTCAAAGTTTCAAGCTCGTATGCTCCATGCTTCAGTACCTCCCTAATTCGATAAGGTCCTTCCCAATTGGGAGCTAGCTTTCCTTCTCGAGCGTTTCTGTTACCTATGTCGGCCCTCCTTAGCAGTAGGTCGCTTTTGTTGAAGGAGCGGGGTTTGACCTTTTTATTGAATCTCGCCGCGATGCGCTGTTTCGTCGTTAAGTTTTTGCAATGTGTGACGGCTCTTACCTCGTCTATGAGATCTAACTCAGCCATAATGGCATTATTATTCTCTTCTTCGGATAAGGCCTTTTCCTTTCTCCAGGATGGTTCCCCGACCTCTACAGGTATCATAGCTTCGCATCCATACGTAAGCCTATAAGGTGTTTCTCCTGTGGTAGTTTGAACACTTGTTCGATATCCCCATAGTACAGCATATAGGTATTCCACCCAGTCGGTTTTGGCTCCCTGCATTCTCTTTTTTAGGCCGTCAACAATTATCTTGTTTGCCGCCTCAGCCTGATCGTTAGATTGCAGGTGTTCAACTAATGCGAAATGTTGACGAATTTGGAAGTCGGTCATCATCTTTTGAAACCCTTTATCTATGAATTGTGTCCTATGTCGGTAACTACTTCTGCCGGAATTCCAAAGCGTGCAATGATATTTCTTGCCATGAACTTCTGTACCCGAGCTGACGTTATAGAAGACAACGGTTCAGCTTCGATCCATTTGGTGAAATAGTCCACTGCCACTATCAGCCACCAGAATTGTCCTGGCGCCCTTTGAAATGGTCCCAACAGATCTAGTCCCCATTTGTAGAATGACTATGGTGCCAAGATATACCTCAGCTCAGACGGAGGAACTCGGATGATTTTAGCGTGATTCTGACAGCTATCACATTTCCGAACATGATTCTTTACATCTGTTGATAACATCGGCCAATAGTATCCAGCCCTTATAGCCTTTTGGGCTAGCGCCTTGGTCCCCATGTGTTGTCCATTGATGCCTTCGTGTATCTCAGTTAGCACGTATTCCACCTCATCGGAGCCAAGGCATTTTGCCATTGGCGCATGTAACCCTTTCCTATACAATTGGTTGTCTACCATCACGTACGAAGCAGTCGTTCTTATCAATTTCTTGGCCTCTATGGATTCATCCAGTAGAATTCCTCACTCCAGGTAGTCCGCGATAGGTTTCCTCCAATCGTTTTAGTCTGTTATGATCATCACGCATGTCGGGACTTCTAATCTTTGTTGTATTATCGTCCGGTTGTTTTTGGTTCCTTGAGTGCTGGCCAGCTTGGATAGTATGTCGGCTCTAGTGTTGTCT
This sequence comes from Acacia confusa, assembly GCA_037074495.1. Lineage (NCBI taxonomy): Eukaryota > Viridiplantae > Streptophyta > Magnoliopsida > Fabales > Fabaceae > Acacia > Acacia confusa. Next base: position 27,777,967 of record CM073504.1, on the reverse strand, counting down.
CCACATGATATGTGCCTTATCTCCACTTCATCGAATTCGTCCATGATAGACTTAACCTTTCCGAGGTATTTGACTAGCAGAGGTCCTTTAGCTTGATAAGACCCATTTATGTGTGACACCACTAATTGGGAATCCATAGACACTTGCACTCTCCGAGCTCCATTTTCCTTTGCTTGGAGAAGTCCGGCTATCAGGGCTTCGTATTCGGCCTGATTGTTGGATGTTTTGAATCCGAGGTTTAAGGAATACTCGATGGACATGCCTTCCGGGTTTTCCAGAATTATCCCAGCCCCACTTCCAGCCGAGTTAGAAGAGCCATCTACAAATGCCTCCATTGCGTGTGTGCTTTGATGCTACCTCTTACTGGAGTGAGTTATGCGACAAAGTCAGCTAAAGCCTGAGATTTTATTGCTTGTTGGGCTTCGTAACTAATGTCAAACTCGGATAATTCTATTGCTCAGCCTATCATCCTTCCTACTAGGTCGGGTTTGTGCAGTACCTGTCGGATTGGTTGATTAGTTCGGACCACAATAGGATGTCTCTGAAAATACTGGCGTAGTCGTCGAGCTGTGATTAACAGTGCAAAAGCCATCTTCTCGAGCTTTTGATACCGTGTTTCGGCTCCCTGGAGAACTCGACTTACGAAATATATCGGCATCTGCCCCCTTTTTTATTCTTGCACCAGAACCGAGCTTACGGCCTCATCGGTTACCACAAGTAAAGGATTAGGGTTTCCCCCGTCAGGGGCCGGGTCAGTACCGGTGGGGTCGCAAGGCATTGTTTTATCTTCTCAAAAGTTGCCTCACATTCAGCGCTCCATTCGTGAATAGCTTCCTTCTTTAGCAGCCGGAAGAAAGGAAGCGATTTTTCAGCCGACTTTGGGAGAAACCGAGTTAATGCCGCGAGCCTTCCCATGAGTTGTTGCACTTCTTTTCGGCACGTAGGAGCCTTCATTTCTAAAATGGCTCGGCATTTATCAGGGTTGGCCTCAATGCCTCTATGGGTTAACATGAAACCCAAGAACTTTCCTGACGGAACTCCAAAAGCACACTTTGCCGGGTTAAGCCAGATCTGGTGTGCTCGTAGTTTGTCGAAAGTCTCTTGCAAATCCTGGATATGCTACACCTGATCTTCCAACTTAACAATCATGTCATCGATATAGACTTCGACATTTCTTCCCAGCTGATCTTCAAACACTTTTGTCATCATTCGTTGATAAGTTGCTCTGGCGTTCTTTAATCCGAATGGCATTACATTATAGCAGTAATTAGCCCTTTCCGTGATAAACACAGTTTTCTCTTGGTCCTCGGGGTGCATGGCGATTTGATTATACCCCGAATATGCATCCATGAAGGATAAGAGTTTAAAACCTGAGGCACTATCCACTAATTGATCAACATTAGGCATAAGAAAGGCATCCTTGGGACATACCTTATTTAAGTCTTTGTAATCCGTGCAGACTTTCCATTTGCCGTTGGGTTTCTTTACCAGCATGACGTCGGATAGCCTAGTGGTGTATTGGACCTCCCGTATAAAGCCGGCCTCTAGAAGTTCCTTAACGTGTTCTTTAAGAGCGGCTACCCCGTCTGGGCCCATCTTCCTCTTCTTTTGTGCGACTGGGATGGAGCCTGGCCGAATTGCCAGCTTATGGCAACAGAATTTAGGGTCTATGCCTGGTAGGTTGGCTGGTCCCCAAGCAAATATGTCGGCATTCTTCAGTAAGCACTCTGATAAGGCACGACGAACCTCGGCATCTAATTCTTTCCCGATCTTCGTGGTACGTTGCGGCCTATTGCCCAAGATAAAGTCCTCTAATTCTCCATTAGGTTCAGGCCTTTGAATCTTTTCCTCCATTCTCATGTCCATTTCGATTAAATAAACGTCACCTTTTCCCTCCCCGGCTTGGGAAGATATCGCATTCTCTTTATTCCCCTTTACCGAATCATAATAACATTTTCACGACTCTTTTTGGTCTCCTTGGACAACTACTACTTTGTTCTTTTTCCCGACAATTTTTGCCTTTTGATGCTTTGTGGATACCAGCATATGCCTTTATTAATCGTTGGCCTTCCAAGGATGACGTTGTATGGGGATGGGAAGTCAGCAACTACAAATCTTACCACCTCAGATTTAAACGCCTCTTTAGTACTCGAGGTTAGTTTTAAGTCTATGCAACACCTTTAGGTTTAGTATCCTGACCATTGAAGCCGGTTAAGGTTGTTTTGCATGGTTTTAATTCGTCTAGGTTTAAATTCATTTTTCGGAATGCCTCCCATAAGAGGATGTCCACCGAGCTTCCGTTGTCAATGATGAATTTTTGAACCCTGCAATCCAAAATTGTGCCTGTTATCACTAGGCCAACGTAGTGACCAGGGACAACGTCTTCTAGGTCGGCTTTAGTAAAACTGAGAATCGGCTTATCTTGCTCCCTTGTTTCCCTTTTGAAATGTGGGCGGTCCCGGATTGTTAAGATTTCCTTCAGATATTTACGGCGTTGATTTTGTGAATCCCCTCCGCCACCGGGTCCTCCACTGATGACAAAACAATCGAACTTTGCTTCAGGAAACTCATCATCGCTTTCTTCTTTCCTCTTCTTCTTCTTCTTCGGACTTTTGTTTCGCTCCTCCCCGGGACGTTTATGATTTGAACATCCCTGAGTCTGAATCACGTATTTTTGTAACTTGCCTTCTCGGATAAATTTTTCTATCGCATCCCTCAGATCCCAGCATTGATTTGTTGTATGGCCGGGTTGGTCATGAAATTCACAGTATCGCGACTTGTCCAAGACGGCCTTATGCTGCATGGGCCGCAGTCGTTCCACCCTTCTCATCTCGGTTAAGCCGACCTCCCTCCATATTCGTTCTCTGGATGTTTTTAAAGGCGTATATCGGTTATATTTCCCTTATGCTTTGCTTCCCTGATGCTTGTTATCTGATGTCCGTCTTTGGCTATTCGACCCTGAACTACTTCTGCTCCTAGGTCGTCCAATATTACTTCGGCTAGCCATTTCTAGCTGTTCGAGTTCTAAATATTTCTTTGAACGGTCTCTAAACTCGGCTAATGTTGTTACATGATCTTTCACTGTTGACCTCTTAAGACGAGAATCATCATGCAGACCGGAGATGGCCAAATGCAAGTAAACGTCCTCCTTTAAGTTTGGGACCTGAAGGGTGGCATCTTTAAAACGCTCAAGGTACTGTTGCAATGTCTCATTAGGACCTTGCCTTATATTTCCCAATTGGAACTGAGTTTTGGGTTGTTTTCTGCTTGTCGCGAAGTTCAATAAGAACTTTTGGCCGAAACTCTCCATATCTCGGACTGATTTCCGTGGTAAAGTATGGAACCATAGCTGGGTTGCCCCTCGTAGTGTTCCTGCAAATAATCGGGGTACGATTGGTCCTTCAAATCCTTTCACCATTATTTCCATGTTGAAATTGTTAAGGTGAACTTGTAAATCCTGGGTTCCATCGTATTTCGGCAAATCCCTCGAGTCGAAACCTTTTGGATATTTTGCCATCCATATCTCGTCGACAAAAGGTCCCTGTACTCCGCCGGCGTAGGTTTTCTCTGAGGTTTCTGTGTTAGCCTGTGTCGCTTCCGGTGCTCCCTTATCTCGTATCTTGTCAGCGTGCGGCATATCCATATCCTAAGTACTTCGAGGTGGTATTGCATCTGCCTGATGTGCTACTGTGGTGGTATTGTGATCATTTTTATCATGGCCGTTGCTCTGTTTCGTCTTAGTCAAGTCTCCTTGCCGAGATTGCGTGCCTACTTGGCTTGGGTTACCCTTATCTTGGCCGGCATTCTGATTAGCATCCTCTTGCCTTAGCCTCTCGTCTAGAATCTGTTGGAGTCTCCGCCCTTCCTCTAGCCGCCATAAAGCATCTCTGTGCTCCATATTCTCCTGCAGATGCTTCACGTCAGCTTCCCTTTGTAACGCATGGCGTTTCTCTATGTCCTCCATCCGTTTAAACATAGCTTCTATTACTATCTACAGATGACGAACGTCGAGGTCTTCAATTTGGAACTCTTGTGGAGGATTTTGGAACACGGGTAACAGTTGTGTCGGTAGTGAAATTTGGTTATCACGGGCCTGAAGTATCTCATTGTCGGCAGTCTCGTGTTCTGTTTCCACTAATACCTGATTTTCATCCAGTGGCACTACACTATCTCGTGTCTTCGCTTTAGGATTTGCGGGCGGCAGTGACTGTGATTGTTCCTGACGAGGTGCCTGATTCCGGCCTCAGGTGTTTGTCATTCTTAACTACCTTGTAACTTTGGGAATCGCAATTTAACGTCCCCACGGACAACGCCAATGTTCCGTAAAAGAACAATTAAGTCAGACTTGTCCCAGGAATTAATCCCAATGCCTACGTACCTTAGTTAAGGATCAAAGTCCACGTAGTTTGATGTGATACTGGGCTCTTAGCCAGAGGGAGTGGGGCGTGTGCTCTGTGTATGCTGAAATGTAAAAGTGGCATGAGCAAGTCCTACCTGATTAGTGCATACTAGGGTATATATATACTGAGTGTACCTGCGGTTTGTGATCCGTTATTTAGTCCACACGCGCCCTCTAATGGTAACTACTCCACTATCTATATGGCGTATGGCGGTTAGCGAAGAAACAGGGGCAGTATCTTACCAGATAACCCTGCTTCTGTTGGCGGGTCCGGTTAGCTTTGGGTCGGGTGGGGGCCCAATCCATTTGTCTATAACAGGTCACATTCAATTGATTCATTTGATTCAACGTGACCCCAATCCATTCTGCTTTTAGGTTTCATTTGATTCATTCAATTGCCATTTCAATATCCATTCTCCAAATCATTCATCAATATTAGCCCAATATCCTCCTGAATGACGTGATCTGCTTGTGAAAATCAATAGTAGTAATAATAAATAATATTAATAGAAATAGTTATTTATTTCTGGGTGAAGGGTCAAAAATACACATGACCTTTGCCCCAAAGATCACCCAGAACCACGACATTTTTTCTGGATCAAAAATACACATAACGTTACGTTTTTTAGGGTCAAAAATACCACGGGCCGTTAGTTGACCAATGTTGAACATTAACTTGGACAGAAATGAATAGTAAATCAAGCGAAATTACCATTTTGCCCTTAGTTTTAAGGTGAAATTACCATTTTGCCCCTAGTTTTAAATTTTTTCTTTAAAACAAACAATAAAATAACCCCTCCCTCGCCGGTAGGCCCCACCACCGGCCACACCACCGCCTGCCGCTACCCTTCCCACCGGCGACCACCTCCGACAACTTTTTTTAAAAAAGAATTTAAAAACTAACGTTTTAAATATTTCTTTTTAAAAAAACACTAAAATAACCCCTCCTCCGCCTGTAGGCCCCACCACTGGCTACACCACCACCATCTGCCGCCCTCCCTACCGCCGATGACTAGCGGCCACCTCTGGCGATCGGCGGCCACCTCCAGCGGCCTTTTTTTTAAATAATTTTTTAAAAAAAACAAAAAACTAAAATAACCCCTCCCTCGCCAGTAAGCCCCACCACCGCCGGTCCGCCTCCCTCTCTACTGCTAGCAACCTCCTTCGGCAGCCATCTCCGGTGACATCCTCTGGCAGCCTTTTTGTTAAATAGTTTAAAAAACAAAAAACCAAAATAACCCCTCCCTCGACGGTGGGCCCCACCACCGCCGGCGACCACCTCCAGCGACTTCCTCCGGCGACTTTTTTTAAATTAATTTTTTTAGAAAAACTAAAATACACCGCCGCCGCCGCCGCCGGTGGTGTTGCAGGTGATGGGACCCACTGGTGGGGAGGGGTTATTTTAGTTTTTTGTTTTTTGAAAAAAATTATTTTTTTAAAAAAAGGTCGCCGGAGCAGGTTGTCAGCGGCGGCTGGAGGTGGGAAGGGCTGTGGCTAGCGATGGTGTGGCCGGCGGTAGGGCCCACCTGCGGGGGAGGGTTATTTTAGTGTTGTTTTTTTAAAAAAAATATTTAAAACCTTAGTTTTTAAAATTTTTAAAAAAAAAAGTCACGAGAGGTGGCCGTCGGTCGCTGGCAGTGGCTGGCAGTGAGGAAGGCGGTCGCCGGTGGTGGTGTGGTCACTGGTAAGGCCCATCGGTGGGGAAGAGTTTATTTTTCAAAAAGAAAATTTAAAACCTTAGTTTTTAAAATAAATTTAAAAAGAAAGTCGCCGGAGGTGGCCGCCAGTCATCGATGGGGAGGGGTGGCGGCCGGCAGTGGGGCCCACTGGCAGGGGAGGGGTTATTTTAAAAATAAAAAAATAAAAAATTTAAAAATAGGGGCAAAATAGTAATTTCAGCTTAAAACTAAGGGCAAAATGGTAATTTCGCCTGAGTTACTGTTCATTTTCGTCCAAGTTAACAGTCAACGTTGATCAAGTAACGGCTCATGGTATTTTTGACCCTAAAACGTAACGTTATGTGTAATTTTGATCTAGAAAAAAGATCATGGTGCTGGGTGATCCTTGGGGCAAAAGTCATGTGTATTTTTGACCCTTCACCCTTTATTTCTTCTTTTTCTTTTTTTTTTAATAAAACTTCTAATTACTATTATTTATTTCCTAAACTAAAAAACATTTATTTGAAATTGAAACCCCACAAATGATGCACCAATTTGATTTGACCTTATATCATATAATCTCATAAAAATCTCTCAAAATTATTTAGATAACTCTCTAAATATTTTCAAAATGTACTTTAACTATATAAAATATGGAGTTATCAATACTATGCTACTATGCGACAAAGGGAATCCAAGATGCTTACCAATCTCACTATAAATGGTCATTTGTTTCATACATTTAATTCTCAATTTAATACTCAAAGGCACCCTAAGAGAGAAAAAAACATATGGTTTTGCCTTATTAATTTTCCCTCCTGAAGCCATCATAAAGTCCTGTAAACATTTCATCATTTGCTTGGTTTGTTTTACAGTAGCTATCCCAAACAACAGTAAATCATTAGCAAACATCAAATGTGAGATTTTTGGACCAAGTTTAGAAACATAAATCGGCTGCCAGCTTCCATCCTTAACCGAATCACAAATCAAATGAAGGAGCCTATCCATACATAAAACAAACAATAAAGTAGAAATAGGGTTTCCCTGACATAGTCACCTACTAGGAAAGAAGAACTCAGTTTGCCCCCCATTCCACTACACATTATAAGAGACTGAGGACACACGAGAAATAATAAGAGATACAAAATTTTGATTCGATTCGAAACCCACATTAATAGAACCTATTGTAGAAACCCAAACTAATTCTATCATTAGTCTTTTATAAGTCAATCTTCATTGTCATCAATCCTTTCTTGCTTCAATTCAAATTCATAATATGAAGAATTTCCTGGCCTACAATAATGTTATCATGAATTTGCCTCCCTTTTATGAAATTAGCTTGGAAGGGTGATATGAAGTCATTCATCACCCCTCTTAACCTCAAAGCTATCAACTTGGTAATACATTTATAGTGTATCATACATAGAAATATAAGCCTAAAATGTGGTACCAACTCAATATTATCCCTCTTAGGAATTAGGGCATTGAAAGTTTTGTTAGATTCAGAAAGAGAAATATTACCTTGGAATGCTTTCTTCACAAAATTGCAAATGGAAGGACTTACCATGCTCTAGTTTGATTTATAAAACACTAGAGGAAATCCATCATACCCAGGAGATTTATAGCATCCCATAGAATAAATAGTGTCGATCTGATTTCATCATCCCTAGGAACTTTGCCCAACTCCTTTAGAGTTAACGAATCAACCACAAGAAAATTGGATATTGTCTGAAGCATTAATGGCATTGCTAAATCCGAACAGTAGAGATCTTTGAAATAGCTAAGCACCATTTTCTTTAGTTCTTAACATAACAATTTTATTATGTCTCCTTCACATCTTTGTTTACAGATGATAATACCTTGTATTTGATTGCCTTTGGTAATCCACTCAGATCTTGACTTTTGAAACTATTTAACTTCTTTAAGCTTCAAAAGTCTTTCCAAATCTATTTAAAGATCCATCTCGAGATTGCACAAGAATTTGGAATGAGGATACCTGTTGGTTCTCCATATGTGTTTTGATAATATTAACTGTTGAAAACAATATGGAAAGTAACCACTTAGGTCATGAGTAAAAAATAAAGTTAAAAACATTTTTCTAAGTAATTGACTCGAGCCAGTGGTATTAGACTTGAGTCAAACAACCTCTGTCCTTCACTCTGAAGACTCAATTACTTGAGCCACCAAATACTTGACTCGAGTTTGAGATTAAACTCGAGCCAACCTTTTCTCAGACTCGAGTCTACCTGGTCTAAAATTTAAAGATTCCAAAATCGTTTGAACTCTTTGACTTGAGCCTATGTATGTTAACTCAAGCTAAAGTTTTGACCATTGATTTTAAAAATGATGATTGACTCGAGTCGTTGTTTACTGACTCGAGCTAGAGTACTGATATTGATCCTTAGCTGAAATTAGTCGTGACAGACTCGAGCCTAAAATACAAACTTGAGTTTAGAGCCTAACTTGAGCCATGGACTTCAACCTCAAGTCAATTTTCTTCTATGCGATTAAATGATTAAATCTTCTTAACTTGAGCCATGATTTTTGTTGCCTCGAGTCTAAGCCAAAACTCGAGCCAAGAAATTCCTTGACTTGAGTCTGTGTCTTGAAAGACTGTCAAAGACTCTTTCGACGATGGATTGACTCGAGGCAAGTAATCACTTGACTCGAGCCAATATACTCTGCTTCTCTAAGTTTGAATCTAGATGCACCTAACTCTTCTTAAACATGCCAAGCTGAGAGACGAAACCAAGAAAAGGTTAAGGGTCAAGAGGCTTAGTGAAATTGTCGGCTAGTTGATTAATACTGCGAACACGAAGATGTTGGATGAGCCCATCTTGAACCTTTTCTCGAGCATAGAGACAATCAAGCTCAAGGTTCTTTGTACATTCATGAAACATTAGATTAGAAGCAATATGAATGGATAATTGTTTAGGTATATGAGGCTATCAAGTATATGTCTATCTTAATTGCAAATCCTAATGTTAAGGTAAATCCTAATTCTCAAAATTCATATTCAATGATAGCCAATCACTAAGTAGATAAAGCTAAACAAGATTAAGTAACCACAATTAATATTAATTGTAACCAAACAATGAAAACAAAGTGTAATCCACACTCATGGGTTCATAGCTCCTCTCGTAACATCCCAAATTTTGGGAGTTTAAATTTAATGTTTTATGGGAATGAGATTTTGGAATTTTGGGAAATAAAAGTCTGTTTTCTCATAAATTATCTTGGAAAAAGAATAAATAAGCTAATTAAAAAAAATAGGGTATTGTTTTAAAAAAAAACACATACACACAAAACAAAAGAAGATCAGATGGGCTACGAAACAAATGACAAAGGAATGAAACTTAAGCCCATCATATGAAGACTCGAATTTTCAACCTAATACATTTACTACTACAAAACCATGGGGACTTTGCCACGTGAAATAGCAGACAAACTATCTCCTTTTCTGCCAATGAAAGTTGGCACAGATGGTAAGATGGTAAGGGATCCAGGACTAGGCGGTCGTGGGTTCGATCCCCTCTGCCGTCGCTGGGATTCCTTTGGTAGGCGATCTCGTAAGTCCTCAGTAAATGCTCATAGAGCCCGGGGCCGTGCCCTGGTCTTGGTGAGGGACTGGTGTCGAAACCTGCGAAAACTTTCTCACATTAAAAAAAAAAAAAAAAAAAAAAAAAACTCCTTTTCCAGCTTCTACTAGAACGGAACCAGATGCAGAAGTAGTCTCGTTTCAGCCCAGCGTCTTTTACTTAAACGGATCAAATCACCCAAAACCCATACTCCCTCCATTTAATATAATTTCGGTCAACCATCTTCTTCCCAGTTACAGTCCCGACAGCGAAAATCAGAAGCAAGATCAGACCCTATTTATTAGCATTAATTAACAGCAGGATCAAATCATCATTTGTCTCGGCAGCGCAGAAGGATAAGAGCATCCCATACGTCTCGAGCCTTGTGTCATTCACCAACGGGTTACGCCTCCGCAATTACCATGGTTCGTTTCGGACCAGACCTTGGACCCTTATAAAAGGCTGGTCGTTCTCATTCATTCTGCACTTAGAATCAGAATAGAAAGGAGAGAGAGCCGAGGGAGAGTAGGACGAGAACGAGCTGAGAGAGGGATCGTTGAGAGTGAGAAAACTGAAACATTTCCTTCTCTGTTTTGAAACTGTCGGAACAGAAGTGAAAAAAAAAAAAAAAAAACAGTCACCGTCCCTCATTTCGCAGCTGGATCTTCAGAGGTAACTGGTCGAGCTCCTTTTACTTCTTATTGCCGTCATCTTTCTAGCGCAAACCAAGACCTCTAGTTGTAGGTAATGAAAAACTGAACAAAAACTGAAAACTGAAACAGAAAACAGGGACTGGGTTTCATAATGAAAGAAGAAATGTGGTTGCATGTACATATAATGGATGAAGAAAAGAAAAGAAAAACGTTAGGGCCTCATTTCCTGTATGCGTGTATGTGCTGTATATGTCATCGGGTTTTCTTTTCTCTTGATGTTGCCGTATGCGTTTTTCCTGTGCATAGTATCTATTTCCTTTTCTTTTCTTCTTTTCTGCTATGGTGCATGCATGAATAGGTATGACTTTGCTGCTATTCTCACTGTTAAACCGTTGAGTTTGCTGTCAGGTAAAATAAATATATGGACCTGTATGTGTGTGTACAAGGATAAAGAAAAAGAAAGAAAGAAAAAAAATTGCTGTTTCATGCTTGTTTTCTGCATCTTTATATGGCTGGGTTGTTTTTTTTTTCAGAGCTATATATATATAACGTGTCTGCTGTGTGGGTCTGTGAAAGGAAGGAGTAACTATTTTTACCTATACATATGATTATCGTGGTTGTGATCATGTAAACAGAAAAAGGAGAAAACAAAACGCTGGAAAAAAAATGAAAGATGCTGAATACATATTGAAGACGTGTCTGTGTGTGTGCTTTCTGAAAAAAAAAACGGAAAGGAAAAGAGTTATTTTCTGAATAATAATCTATTGAAACCGTGACTGTTACACCAAAGAAACCAGTCAAATATATATATGTATGTGTGTACGTTACTGCTTAGTTTGAAAGGAATGAAAAAAAAAAAAAACTGAACTGATATGGTCCTAAACTAAACGCATGCATGTATGGTGAGGGATTGAGTATGTTAAACTAATATTATGTTCCTTAAGTATTGTGCTGTCATGACTGAACCAACCTTTCTATGTTTTGATAAACAATGGCTTCAGTTTTGCTGTCATCGGCTTATTGAGTATATAAGCGAAAATATATAGGTAAACGGTGTTGTCATATGTCTAAGAAGGAGGAAAATACACGCTGAAGTTTTATTACTCAAACTTAAATTGAAATGGAAAAAAAAAAAAAAAGTGCTAAAACATTGATATATACGTATATAGTTGAAGCATGAATAAAGTATAAGTTGATGATGCATGCTTTTTGCTTTTGGTTTGCTGTTTGTTTTATTTTTGCTTAACGTAAGGCATGTTATAGGCTGTCAAGTGAGTGAATATAAATGGTGGAAAAAGAGTACAGTTTTATATCCAAGTATGACGCAGGAATAACTAATGTTATATACTCACTGATGGAGCTACATTTGTTTTTATGGGGCAAGTGAACCCATATATATATATATATATATATATATATATATATATATATATATATATATATCGAGAGAATTTAGTAACAATATGTATGGATAGTATAATTAGTTAAGAATTCATATCTTTAGCTTAAAGTCGCCGGTTCAAACCTCCATCTTCTCTTTTACCTTTTTTTCCCCCTTTCCCTTTTATGTAGGTGTTTGGTGTTGAACCTATTGAAAGTGTCGTGCTTTCTAGTGGATAGCCTTTTTTGAGGCATGCTAAAGTTGGAGTGCCGGTTTGTAACTATCCTTCTCTTATTCCTTTGCTCTATGATGGAAGCATGATAACAAGTCTTATTTGTATTGAATATTGGCATGACACAACTTCCTTTTCTGCTTTCTTTTGCAAATTGGTTTGCTTCAAGAAATAACTTTATCCTCTCAAATCTTTTTAGAGGTTAATGCAGCACTCAAGGCTAAGCAGATGAAGGCTGATGTAAATGAATATCTAGAGGTAATACCTCACCTTGTGATTTTCGTTTATAATGGATTGAAGACGAAGCCAGCATTTTGGTTTACTTGCCCACCTTCTAGTTATTATAATTTTTTATTCTTTGATTTCTTATAGGTTCCAAGTTCCAACATATTCTTTAATCTTGTCAAACTTTTTTCCTTCCAGAAAATGTCAATGGTACAATCTTAATGTATTTAAAACTTTTCTTAAAAAAAAACAATTTCGGAGGCTCTGTCCCCAAACCCCCGAACCCATATACTAATTGTGCATTCATTAATTCTAAATCCTAGCTCCGCCCCTGGATATACTTATACATGTTATTTACATATGGATGTCTATTGATTTTGATTGGTAAATAAAGGGAAATAAATAAATAAATAAATTAGTGATAAATAATTAGTAATAGTTTAAATAAATGAGGAATTATTGTTATAATTAGGATTAATAATAATCAGTAATAATGATAATAACAAATAATGTTATTATTATTGGGAGGGGTGAAAATAATGAATAATGAATAAGGAATTATTATTATTATTATTGGGGATAATAATAATAATAATAACAACAATAATAAAATTATTATTGTTAAGGGAAATTATTATCTAACTAAAAGAGTTAGTAGTGATTAATAATAAATTGAAAAGGGGGATAATAGAATAAAATTTAGCGGGAGTAGAAAGGTCAATAGGGGAAAGGCCATCTCTTAGGATGTTAAGGACATCTTTTAGGATGTTAATAATGCGGTGATGATATTATAGGATACCTGAGGAGGTTTGGAACCAGTATTAAAAGGTGAACGTACCACTAGCGCCAAGGTCTAAGGTACGGATGCGTACTGTAACTCTAACTTTTTTGCTACTTATATGCTTTATATATGATGAGATGATTCATATAGTCATGGACAAGACTGGGTCTTAGGTCATGGACTGTGGCTAAGACTAGGTCTTAGGTCACCATGTTTAAATACATTAAGCTTTTATTTGATAACGAGTTATAGTCTTGGTAATGCCGTATGGATGTTTTCCTAGCGTTGAGGACACACTCCGGGGTGTGGTACTGGTTTATGTGCAAACTATGTGAACTTTACATGGGCTGTGTGTTATATAGAGGTGAACCTTACATGGGTTGTATGCTATGTAGATATATTGTTGAGATATGAACTGATACATGTGTTGTGTGTTATATATAGTTATATGCTAAAATGTAAATGAATATCTATCATATATATTGTTATACTTGAGTATAAGGTTAACTGTTACCTAAGATTCAATGGGCATTGAATCTCAGAATTTACCATAGCTTCAGGATCAGGAGGATCGGGAGGCGAGAGTAAGCAACACGCATAAAGGCTCGAAAGGAGTTTTATTTTGGACGAAGAATATGTATAAGTTTTGTAAACTTTTCGGATTACTGTAATCTAACACGTCAATCGAGATTACCGCAATAAATGTAAGTTATATTATGCTTTTATTCCTTCGGAAATTTTAATTAACCAGCATATGTCTGCGTATATGAAATCAGTTACTCAGTCGTCCAAATGATTAAATATGCTCTCTGTTGTGACTTACTCTGATATGTTAATGTCATCACTTAAATAAATACACACGAATTAGGTTAATAAGAGATCTATGATCATAATTGGACTCCATAAGTGGCTTAGAAAATAAAGGCGTTACACCTATAGGTTGCAAAACAAAATTAGCCAGACGAGTTTAATAAACATCGTAACAACAATAAAATCAGAGACAAAAATCATCACGGAAATCAAATGGAAAGGAAATAAATTGAAACAGTCAAGGTTGGAAGGCCCTTTCAGTCAATGGCGAAGCTGAAGCTCCACCACGGTGAATTTCGTCTCTCCTCCAGCTACTCAGTCAAACTCGGCTCCCCAAAGAAACAGCAACAGCGTCGATGAGTCTGGTCTCTAGTTTATGCTGTCAAGACTCTCTCTGGCTCTCCTCTTGATCTGGTTCGCAGCTGTGGAGATGAAGCTCGCCCGCAGCCTTGGTGGTTAATGATGTTGTCGGCAAGAGGAAGATGAAGGTGGATGTGGAAGGCGAATGAAATGGATGAAGGTCTCTGTTTCTGTTTTCTTTCTCCATCCGTCCCTCTACACTACGCCTCCTCCGTTTTCCTTTTGATTTAGGTTTACTCTCCTCCTCTCATTGACTTGGGCCGTGGGAGATATATCTTGGATTCCTTTGTTTTCATTCCCATGGGCCCATGACTCTTAATCTAAATCTCTTTCTTTTGATTTAAATATATATCATATACGTTTGACTCTTTCTGCGAGCATTGCTTTCATTTTTTTTAGCATGTGGGATCCACGTCTTTATCCTTTCATTTAACTGCAAGCTCCATGCCCCTTGTCTCTTCTCCTTCATATAATATCTCCTACACAATAAAATTGGATATCATTATGTCAAAATATTCTTTTATCCTGAAAGATAGAAAAACATATAAAATATAATTAAATAGGTATAAAATATTAATAAATCCAACTAATTATATTATAAAATATTTTCTTATCATGGATCCATCGGCAAATTGGTGTTTGTTCTTGCTCATTAGGGCAATCATCATGGGACGTACCCAACGGTTGTGGTTAGAGCCAATGAGAGCCGATGAAACAAGCACCAATGATAGGTTTTCGTTCAGATGCAAGAAATAACAACTGGTCAGATCTTGCGTTAAGGCTCACGGTGAGGCTGATACGGTGGAGGAACTCTCAATAGCCATAAAAAATTACAGAAACGAGTTCTTTAGAAGGAGATTAAAGCAAGAAAGGCATGGTTGAAGATGACAATTCTTCATAGAGAAAAGCAAGGTTGGGTGTGGAGACAAAGGCTTTTTTTTCCCAAAGTGTCTATTTTTAGGAAACTATTTACTAAAATGCCCCTCCTTTAAAATTATTTCACATTGTGCCCTTCTCTGGAAACATATTTCCCCTCTACCCCTATTTAGTCGACTAAAACAAAGTTTTTGTCTGCTAAATGTCGGGGTTCAATTTTTTTGAAACCCCACGACATTTAGTTTTAGTCTACTAAATGTTGGGGTTCAATTTTTTTTAAATGTCCCCAACATTTAGTCGACTAAATCCCAAGATTTAGTCGACTAAATATCGACAGTGGGCTTTTTTAATCTATCACAACCAATTTTTATAGGAATTAGTTAGTTATTTTAGATCCTATTATTTGTGAACAACTTAATTCAAATCATATCTTTCTGATTTTCCTGATATTATATTAGAAGAATAACTTATTATATATTTATTTAGTTATACCAAGATATAGGTAATTTATCCCTACAATCTCTCAATATCTTTTCTGTTCGTATATTTGAATTTGAATGCACTAATTTTTTAAACTTTGGGAAAAAAAGCTGGGATTGTTATCTTCAACACAAAATACAAAAAAAAAAAAAAAATCATCTTATGATATAGTCAGGTTTATTATTTATTACTAATAACAAACGATTATTATTTATACTTTTTACTCGATGATTTTGGTTTGTTTGGTTTATTTAATTTTGAATGATATAATTTAGGGGGAATGGTAAAAAATATACACGACCTTTATCTCAAGGATCGCCCAACACCAGAACCTTTTTTTGAATCAAAAATACTCATGAAGTTACGATTTTGGATCAAAAGTGCCATGGGGTTAGTTTACCGTCTGGTCAACGTCCATTTGGATGGAAATGAACAGTGCCACTAACATGGAAGTTTATTTGGACTAACAAAAAGCCAAATAAGAAGGCTTACTAGGATTCAGAAATTATTATTATTTTTAAAAAAAAAAAAACACTTAAGTTACACGCACCAGTTGGGTTCGTTCCATCATCACCCAAAGTTGGGTTTCGACTTTCGAACAACAGATTGGGGGAAAAGGATAAACAATGAAAATTTCGACCACCGTCCTTCATCAGATCCGACCACCGTCCTTCATCTTCTCCGACACCGCTCTTCCCTGATCGGGGCTGCCTCTGTCTTTTTTCCGTCTTTGTTTCTAATTGTTTAGAGAGACAACTATGATCGTGCTTCGCCTGTGAATAGGGATGACAGCTTGAGATTGAATATACTTGTTCATGTAGTAAATTTATTATATGATGCTATATCTATAAGTATGACAAAGGAGAGGAAAAAGATTGAATTGTTGTAATCGAATTTCCTAATCATTTGCCCAGTGAACGTCGAACCACAAACTTGGAGAAATATGAAGATGAAGGAGCACGACACAGAAAATAAACCAACTTCACAAACAAGTTTCACACCCCCTATGTACACCACGGCAATAACAGTCTGCAAATGAAAGTTTCCGACAACCAATATCAACATAAACGCAAGATTCATATCAATTTTTCAGCAACTCATTTTTGAACAAATTCTATAACATATGAGAAATTCTTGAATCAAAGAAAATGAAGAAGCCCGCTTCACATTCTCGAGACGAATCCCGTGGGTCAGATGAAGAAGCAGATTTTGAGGTTAGTGCCCAGCGAAGAAGCAGCCTCTTATGCCGAAGACGCTTTGGGTTACTTGGAATTTCTGGAGAGAATGAAGCAACCTCGTAAATCCAATTACAAGGAAAAACGAAGATAACAATTACAAGAGAAAAAAATTAGGGTTTCTGTAGAAACAAAGTGTGAGTAAATCCAACCTTTTCGAAGGAAGAAAGATCGTCGGCCATGAAGTTTCTGTCGATTCACTGTTTATTCTTTTTCCCCAATTTCGAAAGTTGAAACCCAACTAGCTTTGGGTGATGATGGAATGAACCCTTGGTGCGTGCGTGTAATTTAAGTTTTTTTTTTTTAAATAACTTCTGAATCCTAGTTAGCCTTCTTATTTGGCTTCTTGTCAATCCAAATAAGTTTCCATGTCAGCAGCACTGTTCATTTCCATCCAAATGGACGTTGACTTGGCGGTCAACTAACCCCATGGCACTTTTGATCCCAAATCGTAATTTCATGAGTATTTTTTATCCAAAAAAAAGGTCGTGGTGCTGGACGATCTTTGGGGCAAAGGTCATGTGTATTTTTGACCCTTTACCCTATAATTTATCAGGGTTTAGAACAACTATTTGATTTGATTAGTTTTGGATGTTTGGATATTATGTTAACTCTTTATTTTGCTCATATTTATGGTTTGAATTATGAATTTTATGAAACTTATTGTTTTGCCTTTATCCACTTGAAAATATAAGAAAAAACATTAAATTTTTGTAAAGATGCCTAAAAGGCCACAAGTCGAGCTCTAAACTTGACTATATCAGAATTGAACTTTACAAAATGTAATGTTTTAGAAAAAACGAGCATACAAAAATAACATAATAAGATGATTTTTTATCTTTTTTGTATTTTGTGTTGAAAATAACAATCCCAACTTTTCTCTCTCTACGTTGTTGCTGATCTCCGCAATAAAAGGGATCAAGTTATTTAACTCTTTAATTGTTTATTGTTTGAGTATGCTGATTTTTTTTTTTTAAAATGTAAGCAAGTAGTTACCTATTTTTTAGGGAGTAGTGGGGTCAATGTAGTTTAATTTACCAAGCCTATTGGTTAGTGGTATTAGTGTTCCTAGATATTAGCTAGTAGACTACGTGACATCATAATTTAAAAAAAGCCTTATGTCGACATTTAGTCCACTAAACCACAAGGTTTAGTTGACTAAATGCCGTGGACATTCAAAAAAAAAAATTGAACCCTGACATTTAGTCGACTAAAGCCCTATTTTAGTCGACTAACTTTAGTCGACTAAATGGGGCAGACAGGGCAATAGTTTCTAGAGAGAGACATAATGAAAAATAGTTTCAAAGGATGGACATTTTAGTAAATAATATCCTAAAAAAGATAACTTTGCTTAGTGGTATTAGAGAAATAAGTAAAAGTGAAAGGAGAAAAGTGGTCACACAATAAACCAAGCAGGGAGAGAGAAAGAGTACACCAAAGTCAACCAAAGTCAACAGAAAGAGCAAAAATTACGATTCAATACCACAACATGACAAAAAAGAGCGGAGAAGAAAAGAAATATTCTTATTGAATTAAATTTACACTATACAATAGTATGTTGTATTTATACACACTTTGACAACTCATTACCTAACCAAACTAAACTTTGGATACAGTAACTAATAATCTAATTAATTAAGTTACAATCTAACTGAGTTCAATTATTAAGTAACTGACTCTGTCATCTGGGACAAAGGAAAATTTTAAAACATATTCTTTCAAAAACAATAACAAATTTTAAATATAGATTTCAAATCCTTAGTTGAAGTAGACTCTTGCATTATAAGACAACAACCTAAATAAGCATATTTATGGTAGACCTAGACAAATATGAAATTATGTATTGCCTTCGGTACTAAATATATGATTTAGTTGACTTTTTTTAGAGATTAAGAAAACTAAATAAATTATTCAATCATATAATATGTTGTGTGATATTAAATTATATATCAGTTTATAAATCAGAAAAATTAGTTTGAAGGGGAAAAAAATAAATATAAATATTTTAAAGTAATTTAATTATCTTGTATAATCTTCTAAAAAAAGTTAGCTAAATTTTATATTTCAGATGGGAGGTAGTACTATGAATTGGTTTCATTCTATATCAAGAAATTGTTGTCTAGTTATGTCATGCGTGATATTTTACTTTGAATGCAAGAGGTTAATGTCATTCGAAAGGTTCCTTGATATACAATTTGCAGAAATGGCTGGGGAGGGTCCGATGAACTACTCAAATAATTGTGTATATTTATGCACTCAAGTATGTGTGATTTGAAATACAAAAAGAAATAGGCCCTCTTGGATTCATCATTTACCTAACCTAGAAGGGAAGCTTATATCATGGTACAAAAATGCTTGTTTCGCATCTAGTTTTATTATTTATGTTCATGAAAAGATGGACTCCATTGTCATTTTAATGGTTGTCCTACTAGCACAGCAGGAAACCATAAGGAACTAGTTATTAAAAAATGTCATTTGAGTTTTGATTTGTTGTTGAGAAAATAGAGCTTAATGGGAATTAGAATTAATTTAGTAGAAAATAATAGCTTTTTTAATTAAAAACAGGTTCTTAGAGGGCTGGGGACTTTTGATATTGGTAAACCCCAATCACATGGTTGTGATTATATTGTGGCTGTTATAAACTAAAGCTAAGCTAACCTTTGACATTACTTGTGGCTTTTGTTCGGTTAGAAGTAATTAAGTAGCTTGTGGTATTTTCCAACTTAATTTAATCATAAAATAGTAATGTGAATGTTAAAATAATGGAATAATGTATTGTTGCAGGACTGTTTTACTTGTATGATTTCTCATTATTTTGAACTCAGTTGCGTGGTTTAAGCTGATGGTCATCACAGTTTCATTTCCAAATGCCTCTGTTTAACCCCAAAAATAATCTCAGGACACTGTAATTGTTTAGACATATAAAACTTCAAACACATTTTTGACATATAAATGACTGTTTCTGTCAAAAGTTGTTGAAAAAATAGCAAAGGTTCATGTCCAGGACGTTAGACCTAGCCATGGTAAAACAGAAATTAAAACAAATAGGTGCAGGGAAAGTTAAAAGTTGAGGGAATTTATATCATTAATTTAAAGTTTTAATATCTTCTGCTAAGAATTAACAACATGCAATCTATGGTTACGTGTGGGGATGTGTGGACTATGACTCAACATATTTAGTTACCTAAAGGTTAAAATTAATTGAGATAACAGGCAGAAAAATTACTTACATTTTAAGACAAAATTACCCCCTCTCTCTCCCTCTCCCTCTCCCTCTCTCTCTCCCTCTCTCTCTCTCTCTGTGATAAAAACAAAATTACCTCTTAACCCTATAATTAACCACATTATACTTCATTTTCTTGTTAAAGCCAAATTGCGTACACAGCCCAATATCCAATGGACTCGTCTCCCAAGGTTGTAGCTCTATGGCCAATATGCTCTTCTCGTTATCCTTCATTTTCTTACTCTTCATCTATTTATATATTTTTAATTGCCATGAAAGCACGTCCCTCTATTTGTTTCAAATGCTAGAACATATTTTTTAAAAAAAAAAACCAAAAAAAGTCTTGTAATTATATGCGCAAGTTAAATGTGCGAGATTTTGGGTCTTCGTAGCCCAATGACCAGCTTTTTCCCTTAACTCATTTTTAAATGTGATGTTGTAAGTTTGAAGGCTTTATGGGTATAAAGTATAGCAAAAGTATGAGTTTGAGTTGTGGCTAAAAAAAGTTAAACATGTGATCTCCTCCAAATTTTTTAAAAATCAAGGCTCATATTTTTTTTTCTTTGTTTATGAAAGTGGCTAAAAGCCGATAAAAAAACTCAGAATTTTTTTTTTTTTTTGATAGAATAAAACTCAGAAATATTTATTTAAGGGGATTGTATCTCATACACTCTTTGTCTATCTATTTTAGTAGTCTCTTGGAATGTATCTCAGCTGCAACTCCCTGGCAATCATATCCCCCACCTGTAGACTTACAAAAAGGGTTTTAGTGCTGGCTGTGAGGCCCTCTTCAACATACCAACAAAGATCAAACCATTAAATGAAGGCTTAAAGAACTTAACTAAGCCCTAACTGCGCCAGTTGTTATAATCCCTATTATTATTAGTAAGTCAATTAAATTCTTTGAGCCTGACTTCAGAAGGACCTTTTTGAAGCCCCATTCAGCAGGTAGAGAGAGGCCTTTTAGGACAAAGCCCACTCCAAATCAAGGCTCGTCTTAAGGAACAAGGTGATTTTTGGCCCAAGTGTTTTCTCAAAGGCCTAATAATAATTTGTAAAAGCCCATAAACGGAATGAAGCCCATTCATGTACATTGAACTTAATACTCAATGCACATTGAGCACAACAGTCCTTATTTTAGGGCCTAGGAGCCCAAAAACCTTGAATGGAAAAACAAAGCAGACAAAACTCATGATGCGGCTAAAATATAAATCCAATATTTATTAGGGATTAATGTTTCTCATGTTGTAGAAAAAAAATTATCTCATGTCACACATACATGAAATGGTGAGACCCACATATACATATATTAATTCATATATATATATGTGGGTCCCATCATTTCAAGTGTGTGTAGGAAGTTTAGTTTTCTCATGCAACATGAGAAAACTAAAACCCATATATTATTATATTATAGAATACAAATCTATACATTTATCAATGATATTATCCAAGTTGAAGATTAAGGATGCAATTTATTTGGTTATATTTACCAATTCCAATTCTCCAATCAACCCTTAACACAGATTTTATTCTAATAACAAAAATTCACATGGATAAATTTTCAAATTTTTAATTAAGTATCGGTATAAGTAAATGAGATTTTTTTTTTTAAGATTAAATAGGCGTATTTTTATGGATATTTGTAATATGTGTGTGTGTATAAATTAATTTAAAATATATTTATGAAAATGAACAATCTTATTGTTTCACTATATTTATTTTGGGATGGGTTTGAATGAGCCATGTGTAAACCAATATCATATTTATATATTTAAACTTATGAGATAAAATGAACAAGGTAATAATTGAGCCAACATTGAGTAGATCTGGATTATGATATACAATGAGTGCTTAATTAAAATATTCTCACTTCGAGTAATTTTAATCTCTTAGCTATAATCTTGATTGGACGAAATATATTATTGTCCTCAATCTTTGGCTTTTTTGTCCTTGATGTTTGGCATAATCTTGTCACTATTATAATAAGTAATAACTACTTATTAGAATTTAGATTGATCTTGTGATAATTCAGTCTTGGTTCCTTCAGACCAAAAGATGTCGATAGTAGAAAATATTATCAAATTCATTATTGTGCCATCATAATTTATGTTTTATAGAAAATTAAAGTCGGCAGGTGCCAGCTGGGACATGAGATAATCTGGATTTTGATTTTGATGGTGATATTTGTGAATAATATGGATTACGCTAACATTTAAAATGGCGAATTGAGAGTCTAAATTAAGATGCACTAAACATTCACCTACAGGGTCCTATAACATATATACACAATACTCCCTCTCATCCTAAATATATGATTCAATCGACTTTTTTTTTAAAAAGAAAAGATTAAAGAAATTAAATAAGTTACTTAATCATATCGTATGATATGTTTCATTAAACTATATATTAGCTCATAAATCAGACAAATTAGTTTGAAAAATAAATAAATAAATAAATAAAAATACTTTAAAATAATTTAATTAACGTTTTTAGTCTTTGTAAAATAGTCGGCTTCATCTTATATTTAAAACTAGAGCTAGCTAGTATAATAATTTGTAGTAGTGGAGGGAAAGGGACTAGAACTGCTATATATTTCCAGGGCAGCAACTTGAGATTTATTTTAAATACCAATATGTTGGGATATTTCAAGAGGCTGTTTGGTACTGGGGGAAGAGAGGGAAAGGAAAGGGAAGGGAAAAAAATATTGAGTTGGGTTCAAAAAATAAGAGAAGTGGGGATTAAAAGTTTTTAATTAATATTTCTTACTCTTTTACCTTACATACATCTTCTCTATATTAAAATTTTATAACCTTATTTATCCGTTTCTTTTAATCCAAATCAAAAAAACTTTTCCTTCCCTCCAAATCCCTCATACCAAACAGCCCCTGAAGAAAATTACAGCTTTAGCTTTACAACTCATCTTCAGTTGGTATAGCTCTTCTTTAGTTGTTTGCAACAAATATCTTCCATCTTACATATAGTTAAAAACAAATTGTATAAGAAGAGCTGTGCCTAAGACCTTAAACAAATATCAAATACCTTTGGACAATAAAGTTTGCAATGAGTTTTTTTTTTTTTTTTTTTTTTTTTTGCAAATTTAATTTCCTTGTTTGTAATAAATTAATTTAAAATATATTTATGAAGATTAAAAAAAATCTTATTAATTGTTTCTTCTCAAATTTGAAGCGAAGTACATACGTGCCTAAATCGAGTTTACACGTGAATTTGAAAATAAAAGGACTTACTTACATATTCTTAACAAGATTATATTCAAGAAAAATTTGTCCTAGTTTCAAGTTTTCTTCTCAAATAAACAAATAAGTAACATGCATGCGTGTGTGTGTTATATGAAGGTATAGAAAATTGAACTATTGATAAGCCTTAAATAATATAACTCATTTATAATATTCATGGAAAGCATATGAGTACATTGAGTTTACATGAGAATTTGAAGAAAAAATGACATACATACATGATTCCTAATAATATTCAAGAAATCTGAGTATTATAATATGTTTTTGTGTGTGAGTATAAATTTATGTTGCATATTCTGGAGGTCCCACAAGATCAGAGTAAAGATCTAGGAAACTTTCATATGCAAGAGTCCAAAGCAGAAGTGATCTGAATCAATTATATTTATGGAGAGAATACTGATAGAAATTGCATTGAAAGAGGGCGTCTTAGATCAGTTCCTTACTGGAAATTTCTATGCTTGTTGATTTGTGGTCTAATTCCAGCACGCTTATTAATTAATGTCCACTATATTCAAAGACTTGTCCTTTTCGTTCTCACCCATCTGGATTGAATTTCTATACATTTTTTTTATCTGATTTTTTTTTTTTATATGCATTCAAGAAGAGCCAGTTATATAATTGCATCATCAATTACTTTTTTCTTTATAATCATAACTTATAAACCATTATTTTGCTGTTGGTTCAAGCGTTTAAGGGTAGAAAAACGATTAGTAGAAAGAAACAAATATAACAAAATAATTTTACATCATTTGATTGTTTTTAAGAAAATAAGTTTATGTCCATTCGTGATCTCATAAGTAGATACAGCTCTACCCCCAATAAAATGCTACTCCCTTATTTCTGAATATATGAGTTCAATAATTAATTTGAAAGATATTAAGAAAATGAGTTAAATTAATTATTTATAACAAATTTGGGTGGTTTCCTTGAATATATACCCCATTGAATAATTACTCCTATCCCTTTTAATATATGTAATCCATAGACATAATTTGAGAATTATGAATTTAAGAAGCAAAGTATATTAAAATATGATATTTAGGATCAAAGTAAGATTATAAATTTATCACTGAAAGGAGTATAGTTCTATTCTCATGATTGGACTTATCATCATAGACACTCAAGAAATATTTTGAAACTTTTTATGAAAATGAAAAGAATAATACTTGTTACCTGTAAGGTCAACATGAAATTGAAAATGACAGGAAAAAAATTACATAGTTTCTACATAATATGAACATGAATATGATGATATACAAGGAAATGAAATTGGGAGGGACTACAGAAAAGGTAAAATCTGATAAGTACACCAACAACATTCGTAGATCCTGGCATATGGCATATTGGTGAATATGTACTGATGCAAATCTCTTTTAATTTTCATACAAATGATTTGCAAGAATTTCTGTTTGGATTAGCTTTTGGAGAATAATTTTTTGAAAAAACAAAAAGTGAAAAAAAAAAAGATTTTAGAGAATGGATTTTGGAGAATAGTTTTTAAAAAGGTAAAAAAAATAGTTTCTGGAAAATCACGGCATTTGACCCTCAAGCCATGGTTTTCTATGCAAACCATAGTTTGCAGAATTTTTGAGTGTTTGAGCAGTTTATTCCAAACTATGGTTTTGTGAGGTAAAACTACTTTGAGTTTTGATGTGGTGTTTGACAACCTCACTTTTAAAACCATGCTAGTACTGCTCTAGTGCCAGATGATATTTTATAAAGATAATTAGTTTCATGTAAGACATTAAAGTAAACCACTTGAGTGAAGATGTTTCAAACTCATAATTGCTGTGAAAGGATAAAAATATCATTTCAACAAATTCTTTCTTTTTTTATGGAAAAAAAAAACACAAGTTTTCAGTATCTCTATTTCTTCTTATCAAATTAAAGTCAGAAACTTTAATTTAGGGCACTAGTGATGTTTTCAACATTCCTTGTTAATTATCTATGTAGACTGAAACTTCTTAATCTTAGAGTGCTCGATCAAGTCAAATAAAGATCGACATTTGAAGATAAATAATATAATTTTTAGCATAAACAAGTAGTATCATTAGTTAATTAAAAATGACTACAAACGTTTATCATAATAATTCAAGCAAATGTAAAATAATTAAATGAATAAATCATTAAAAATAAAATAACAATGTAAAAAAAGAAAGATCTCTATCCCTCAATGAAGCTAAAAGAAATATAACAGCATGCACACAAAATGAAGTATTCTCAGTGTGACCTTCAGGAACTGGTTAGTAATACGAAAACAAATTAAAGGAAAGGGGGAAAAAAAGAATTATTTCGTTTGTATGTGTGTCTGTCGTTAATTTCCAAACCCATTTTTATATTGTTTAACTGAAGGAAGTTTTTATATAAATATGGATAATATCGACATTCTAAATGATTGCAAATCTAGGATAAGCTGGATCTTTTTGTTTTACAATATAATGGTTCACATCATTGATTGGCTCTAGAAAACTAAAGGTTGATTAATTATGTGTATGCCAAAGTCTTGGTGAATTCACTCAAAAGTCATAAACACTTTCATGCCTATTGAGACTATTCCTTTTTTCCCCCTTTCCCTTCTTTTTGTTCCGGATGAGACTCCAACAACCTTTTAATTAGGTTTGTAAAAGCAATCCTATAATGATTTAAGATTATCTACATTTTCTTGATAGGAAACCTACTCCAGTTGTTCATGATTTGAATAATGATAAAGATCATATAGCTCTGGAAGTTCAAAATCTTCATCTTTTGCTACTGCCCAAAATTACCAGTGAAGTCATCATGTTTTAACTTGCACCTATCTCTCCCTCATCTCCAACACAAATCCTCATCTTCCAACAACCCTCAAATCTCACAAGCTCGTCTTCGGCTTCCTTTGCAATGTCTGAGCTCGTGTACATGGTTGTGATACTTGAGCTTATTGGACCATAGGAAGAAGAGATTACTTTACTTCAAGGAGTGTTCAATATTTATTTGTAGAAATTAAAAGTTATGTGAAGTACACAAATTGTGAGTTTGAGGTTTAAGCTACACACACACACACACAAAATACTTTGCCCCATCGAATGCTATATGTGGAGAAAATTGAAGTACCAATTCATAGGATAATTACTCATGTCCAAATAATTACCAAATAGTAAGATATTAAAAATCAACAGAATAAAATTTAAACACACATACAATAGATAGGTTAGAGCTTTTAACTTCTACCTTTAGGATTTAGAGTTTAGAGTTTACGTTGCAGGTTTGGGATAACTTATGGAGTCTCATAAGTAGCTTTTTAATTAGAGTCTATGGAATACGGGATAAGTATGTAAGAGGAGTTTTGTCTCAATTTATGTATATAAATTATAAGTAGTTATAAGGAGCTTTTAAAATAGAATAACATAACATAATTAAGATCTACTTTATAGTGTAATTTCCATTACAAATTAAGGACACATGAGCTAGTATTATCTAAACTATCCCCATGCAGTAAATTTTTTTTTTTGGGGGGTAAATCTGGTCATGTCGTAATTTTAATCCTAATAATACATACTTTTCTTTGCCAACAAAGCTAAAATACATATTAAATGATAATTACTCACCACATGCTC
Source organism: Acacia confusa (assembly GCA_037074495.1). Taxonomy (NCBI): domain Eukaryota; kingdom Viridiplantae; phylum Streptophyta; class Magnoliopsida; order Fabales; family Fabaceae; genus Acacia; species Acacia confusa. Next base: position 27,751,226 of record CM073504.1, on the reverse strand, counting down.
AAATATGGTTGGATGAGCGGTGTTTATATTAAAGATGACATCATGTGCTCATTCTTGAAATGAAAATGACCTGAATTAATGTGAACCGTTAAAATTTAAAGTGTTTTATTTTATTTTATAATTTTTATTTAACATCTTGAGCTAATCAAATTTAAAAGTACTAAAACAATTAGAATAAAGTTTGAATTGTTTAATATTTCTTGAATTCTGAATAATACAAATTGAAAAATAAATACCTCATACAAATATTACTCATCATCTTAAATATAAGAGTTTGATAAATGATTTATAAAGATTGATAAAATTAATTATTTATAAAAATGTAAGTTAAGTTTTCCAAAATACCCAAACCAATCATGTGCCTTAGAAAGTACTCCGTTTTCTTCTTCGGTTACTCCAATCCTTGTCGGAAACTTTCTTAATAAATATAATCAATTATTATAATTTATAGAAAAATTATAAATGTGAAGATAAAATAAATTAAATTCATATATTTAAGATTAAAATAAACATGTTCTATCTCCTATACCTGGAATCGGATCTCCTGGGGAAAAAAATCAGATCAAGTATTTATATTGAGCGTGAAATCATAATTCCACTAATCACCATCAGTGCATCAGTACAGGAGAGGTACATGAGGTATAAGTATAACAGTATAACTCCACTAATCTTCAGAAGAGCCACAGCTATCAACCTAATATCCGAATTGAATAGTCATATTTGCCCCTAGGCGTAGGAAGGCAGATACGGCAGATGTGAGGGGAAGAAAGAGTAATTTCACAAGAAGACATGAAAAATCCAAAGTTGGGAAGTGGAGGTGGGTAAATAAGTGGCCATAATGAAATAAAACGAATAGAAAATAAATAATAATGGAGAGTGAGATCTTTGTCTGCACATATTGAAGGGTGCATAAGGGGTCGGTTTTTGATGGGTACAGTTGGCTTGGATTTGATGTTTTGGACTTTGGTCCCTCAATTATCTCTCTATGAAATATTGCTTTCAAAGAATTTTTTTTTTTAAAAAAAAAATTATGAATCATATAAGTTCACCAGACTAGAATTTATCTCTACCCCTCCTCTCATTTCAACTAAAGTAGACACATTTTTCTAATGTGATTTGTAATGTTTCTAACAAGGTATAAATAATATAACTTGTTATAAATTTTATATATATTGGCATTTCCCCTGCTAATATATTGATACCAAAAACTAGTCATTTTTTCGTGTCCCTTTGTTCACGAGTTTAATGTATAATATGCTATTCATGAATTTTGAATTATATGACTTATTATATAGTTTATATTCTATATATATAGCTTGGTAGATATCCCCTCATGTTTTGCATAAATTTTAGAAGATGAGACGTATAATTAATAAGGTATGAATATTATAATTTGTCATAAATTTTATATAAAATTATATTGATTATATGAATATTGATTCCTATCTAAATTCAACTTGATACAACTAAATAATTCCCCCTTTTTTTTTTTTTCTAGACATAAGTATCATTCTGTTTTAGACAATTCTCTTCGAGACATTGTCAAGTATTAAATACAGACACTTCTCTTAACAAGAATTCAAATAATGATTTATTCTTATATTAGACATAACTTCTGTTGGTGAACAATTTTCTTTTAAAGTGGGTTATAGGAAGAGGTTATGATGGTTTCCAAGTTGGAATATCCTGTTGAGTGGTGTGAGGGTAGGCATGAATGACCCACCTTCCACCTTCACCATCAATCAACTTCTCTAAATTCACCATTTTATGCCACTCAACCATTTATACACTCTTTCACTCACTCCCCTTTGTTTCTCATGCTTTTTTGTTCTTACTTCACATCTCACATTGTAATATACAGGGTATCACTAACTTTCCACATGCATAATATATATGAATAATTCCAATTAGTTTTCACTTAAACTTGAACTCTTATATATGTTTGTGTGTGTTGGCTTTCTCCTCAGTTAATATTTGAGTTAGAGGGTTTTTATTCCTCTAGTCCTAGATGTAGTAATTAGTTTGGGGTTAATTTTAATCTTAAATGTAAGGTCTTGATCCATTATGTCTCCAAAGTTTATAGTTCCCCCCAAGATTATTATCTTTATTAATTGCACATATGAAGAGATTTCCATCAATGATAATTACAATACAAATAATTAAAGATGATTATTTTGGGAAAAATAACATGTATTTTTTTTTTCCAAACAACGAAATTAATTTTCTTAATCTTTATAAATTAGTTATCTAACGTTTAGATTAAGGACTAAAAGAATATGTCATAAAAGCTATCTTTTCATTTAGGATTCAGTTAACCCAAAATTGGATTATGTCACTCTAAATCATTCTAGCAAGTTTTTAGGTCTGAGCTTTATGGATAGAAAAATTATAAGTTTCCTTCCAGTTAGGACTCTGCTGGATTCAAACTTCGGTTAATCAACAGTATTTGATCCTAGAAATTTTGTAAAATATATTATGCACCTTAACTAATTTAATTAGATTAAGAAAGTTAATTAAATTCATTTAAATGACATTTTGCCCCTAAAACATGCGAACCAATCTTTCTTAGTTCTCTCCCTCCCTGTTTTATTTGATTATTGTTGAAGGAATATCAACATAGTTAATTTAGAAAAAAATTAAAATGATAAATATCTAAAATAGGTATTACATTTAGAATCAATATCAAATCTTTAATTATATCTCATATTAAGGACCGGAGGAATATATGTGTGTGGGTACACCCTTAAATTGAGGGCAAAGGGATTGATGAATCAAGTTTTCATTGGGTTATCCAATTATAATTACTCAAAACTTACAAAGAAATAATCAAAACATTCACTTCACCATCAAATTAGCATGTCATTATTAATTTTAGTAAAAAATAATTAAACTAATGACTTTAAGCAAGTAATAGTAATTAACTAGTTGGTTAGAGTCATAATTCGATTTCATTATTACCAAATGAAATTTGTAAAGATTATGCTATGGAGAGTTTGTCCACTTTAAGAGATCGAGCTTTTTTCCCATTATAATTTAAATTAAAAGTTAATTATTAGCTAATTAACCTCCTCAATTTTTTGCGGGGTTAAAGAATCAATGGTATAATAATTACTGAAGACAAAGCTCCTATAATTTGATACCGAAGAAGCAACATTTCGATAATTCAATATATTATAGGGCTAACGTGCAAAACTACATATGTGTTTTACTCTGAGAAGTGTTTTACTCTGAGGAGCGCCTAGCACCAAATGTTTTTTTTAAGGTGCAAAAGTACACACGTGGTTACAAATTAGGTGCAAAAATACCCCTCGACCGTTAAGTTTGACTTTTTTAAAAAAAAAACTTTCAAAGGTGCAAATATACACATATGATTTGACAAAAAGAGCGTCCAATACCAAGTGTTTTTTTAATTTAATAATTTTATTTCATTTAAAAGAAAATTATTATTTTTCTAGGTATAATTCTTGAGAGGCTAAATTTTTTATTTCCATAATTTATTTTCTTTTTTTTTAATCTTTATTGGTGCAAACATTTATATTGCATAAACTAGAAAATGCAATAAAAATTAAATAATATTGATTGAAAATTTATTTAAATAATTTTTTGCTCAATTTGTTAGATCAAAAAATTAAAATTATTTTTAATTAAATATAGTATTTATAATATCAAATTGTAAATGCATAAATACTCATTTATTAACTATTAATTAGAAAATTTAATAAGGATTAAAAAAAGAAAATAAATTATGGAAATAAAAAATTTGGCCTCCTAGGAATTACATCCAGAAAAATAATAATTTTCCTTTAACTGAAATTAAAATATTAAATTAAAAAAATACTTGGTGTTGGACGCTCTTTTTGTAAAATCACATGTGTATTTTTACACCTTTGAAAGAAAAAAAAAAGTTACACTTAATGGTTAAAGTCAAACTTAACATCAAAAGGTTTTATTACACATAATTTGTAACCACATGTGTCTTTTTACACTTAAAAAAATCACTTGGTTCTGGGCACTCCTTGAAATAAAGCACATGTCTATTTTTGCACCTCAACCCTATATTATATAAAAGAATCTTGGGTTAAGGTGCAATTTTATACATGTGTTTTTCCCCAGGAGCGCCCAATACCACATGTTTTTTTTGGACCAAAAATACACATGTGGTTACGTTTTAGGAGCAAAAATACCACAACCATTATTTGACTGTTAGTTTACCGTTAACCATGGTGAAATTACCCTGTTGCCCTTAGTTTAAAAAAACTAAAAATACCCCACCCCCCGGTTGACCACCTCACGCCAGTGACCAGCAACCGTCACCGCCCTAATGCTGGTGATCACCTCCGGTAACTTTTTTTTTAAAAAAATACACTAAGGGGAGGCCGCCCTCCCCACCACAGACGACCTACCGTCGCCTGCCCCACCTCTGGCGAATTTAAAAAAAAAAGACTAAATTTTTTTCCTTTTTTCTATAAAAAAAACTAAGGCGAGGCTGACCTTCCTACCACCAGCCACCCCACGCCAGCGACTGGTTGCCGCGGCCCCACCCTGGAGACCACCTCCCCTTAGTTATAAAAAAAAAATTAAAAAAAGTTGCCAAAGGTGGGGCGGTGGCGGTAGGTCACCGGCTTAAGGTGGGGGCCTCCCCTTAGTTTTTTTTTTTAAAATAGTCGCCAGTGGTGGGTGGTGGCAGCGGCGGTAGGTCGCCGGCATGGGGTGGTCAGCGGTGGGGAGGTCGGCCTCCCCTTAGTTTTTTGAAAAAAAAATAGTATTTTTTTTAAAAGTCACCGGAGGTGGTCGCCGGTGGTAGAGCAGCAGTGGCCGCCGGCGTGGGGTGACTGGCGGTGGGGCCCACCAGGCTAGGGTGGGGTATTTTAGTTTTTTTAAAAAAATTATTTTAAACTAAGGGCAAAAGGATAATTTCACCATGGTTAACGGTCAACTAACAACCGTGGTATTTTTGCTCCTAAAACCTAACCATGTGTGTATTTTTTATCCAAAAAAAAAAAAACACATGGTGCTGGGTGCCCCTGAAGGAAAAGCATATGTGTAAAATTGTATCTTAACCCAAGAATCTTCAATGTTACCTCTTACAAAGTCTGAAACCGATATTAAACCGATTTAGGTTGTGATAACTGGTCAAAAAAATAAATTAATTGATTTTTCAATTATTTATAAAAAGAAAACTTCTAATATTTTCAATCCATTGAGAAGGGAGTTTACATTACCTCCTCATCCTTTATGTCCTTGTTAGGTGCCCATCCCTCTAATAGAGGGATGAGCATATTTTTTATATATATATTGTATTTATTTATATTTAAATTATATGCTGCTTTCTAAATTTTTTTTCTCACCCAATATCTCAAATTAATTAGTTTTCATGATACTGATGTTATAAGTAAATATTATTGAATGCAGGATTGAAAACTAATTAATTTGAGATACTGGATGGAAAAAAAATTCAGAAAGCAGCATATAATTTAAATATAAATAAATATAATATATAAAAAAATTAAAAAAAATATACCCATCCCTCTAATAGAGGGATGGGCACCTAACAAGGACATAATAGATGTGGAGGTAATGTGAACCTGTAATATATTTCAAATAAAATTACTTTTTGCAAAAAATATTTGGCCATAGAAGTTAATCATGCATATTTTATAGTTATATTTTGGTACTTTCTATACGAAAAGAATGATTAAAATATCTTTTTTTTTTAAAGTGATCTAGCAGTATTAAAAGATCAAATTATAATTTTAGGGTTAAGGTGCAAAAATACATATGAGTTTTTTTTAGGAACATCTAGCATCACGTGCTTTTTTTTATAGCAAAAATACACATGAGGAGAGAGAAAGAGATGAAGTGAACAAAAACATAACGACAGTGAACAGTGATTTAACGGCGAGATGTGACTTTTGCTCCAAAAAAAGTATGTGATACTAGACGCTTATAGAGAAAAAACTCATTTGTATTTTTGCACCTTAACCCTTTTAAAAAGTATGAGCGAAAGTGTTAGAAAATGTTATTTATTAAAAAAATATAGAATTTTAAAATTTTAATCATTATGACTAATATAAATTATAGGATTTCAAACAGTTTTTGAATGATTGGGAGATTAATGAGATCCTTTTCTGAGATAAATGATCATTGATCAGGTGAGAGAGGAGTGGCTTCCCCTCAAAAGAAATACAATTCAAAAATTATGACAAACTGTGAGTTAGGAGATATAATAATCAATTAATATTCCAAACAAACTTCACTGTTGACCTCTGGTAAAATAAATGCATCAAGTTTTTTATATCTTTTATATCCATCATGCCAACTTCTCCAATTGTCACATATAATAATGTATCATATTTTTTAAATATTATCATTTAAATATCAACTTACATGTAAAAAAAATATGACACATGACTACATGCGATTAGAGAACTTAACATATTGTGTATAAGGAATTTGATCTAAATATTTTTTATAAAAAAAGTACAATTAATTATTTTTTTTTCTAATTAGAATTGTACAATATACCTGCATGTGAACTACAAGATCAATTATTTAATTAATTAACCAAATAAGCGTCATGAGTGAAATATTTTAATTACCAAATAGCGAAAAAGTTTTAAACAAAGAAGAGAGAAGAGAATAATGATGGGAATTATAGGGAGGGAGAAGAAGATCCCTTGGGAGACTACAAAATCCTTTTGTTTCCTCTTCATCATCTCTCTCTGCTTTGCCTTTATTCTCTCCTTTTCATCTTTTCCACTTGTGAGATGAGCTGCCCTCCACATGCTTCTGCGCCTCAAGGCTCAATCTCTAGATTAATTGGAAAAAAAATTTAAATAAAACTACATATTTAATATTAATTACTATTAAAATAAAAAAATATTAATTAACATAAAAAATACAAAGAGATAAAATTTGTTATGGAAATAAAGAAAATGTTATTGCAAATTGCACTATAAAAAACACACTATTACTACCAGAATTTCCCATGGAATTCCTCTGTCCATAGTTTCCGATAGATTTTCTTTCGGAAAAATTATTGACGGAAAAATTTCGTCAACAAATTCTGTCAAAAAATAAATTTTCCAATGATATTACCAATGGAAAAAGATTTGGTTGATAATTACTGACAGATTACCAATGTAAAAAATTCCATCCGTTAGTATCCACGATTGCTTGTGGAATTTTGTTTACTCGATGAATAAGCACAGAATTCTGTGGGTGATCCGTCAGTAAAATTTATAATTTTTATTATTATATTTTCATAATTTATATAAAACAATATAAATAAAAATAACCTACAAAAAATGCTAAATATCAGAAAATTAATATTTAATATAATATATTAAATATGTATTATATTAATACTAAATATTTAAATGAAATAAGAAATTAAATAAAAATGAAATAAATATTACATATTTATATTATATATTTTTAAATTGTTATATTATATATTATATGTGAATAAATAAAGCAAGGTTAAAACAGTTCAACGGCAAAGGCATAAGGACGCGCGCGAGAGGTTCAAGATTCAAGTCCCCCTTTGTCACAAAACATAATAATTATCGCGCAGGGGTACGTGGCGCCCGGCGGAGACCCCTTTTAGGGGTGCCTCATGGACTTTTTTTATATAAAAAAAAAAAAAACAAAACAAATTACCCACAAAAATTCCATCGAAAATTACTAGTGGAATTTGCTAGCAGTAATTTATGACGGAAATATTTATATATTTCTGTCATAAATCCGCGGGTAATTTCTGATAGAAATTTTGTCAGAAACGTTCCGTCAATATTTTCCAACAAAATAAAAATTATGCCGGCAAATCAATTTGTCACATAATTTTTTAGAGACAAAATGGATTCCATCAGTAATTCTTCAGTACTTTGATGTTTTTTTTTTGTTATTTCTCTATGTGTTTATATGTGTTTAGATGATAATTGCTAATTGTAAATTTAAGATGAAGTTTATCTTTAGTAGTTTAAAAACTTATTGTTAAAGGCAAACTCAAGTTTTGGATGTCAAACTCAAGTTTGGATTTGACAGAGAGAGTAGCTCAATTTTTATGAACTAAGACAAACTCTAGTTTGCATAGGCAAACTCGAGTTTGTGAGATACAGAGAACACTCCAAGTATTTCACATTAAGAAAAACTCAAGTTTTATTTTTACAAACTCGAATTTGTACTAAATAGAGGATCTTCAATATTTTCTGAAGTAAGACAAACTCCAGTTTACTTTTGTAAACTTGAGTTTTTGTCTCTAGAACTTTCAAGGATTTGTGAATTTGACCAAACTTGAGTCAAGGTTTTCAAATTCGAGTTTGTGCTTGGCCAAGAGTCTTAATGCTTTCTTATCCTGAGCAAACTCCACTTTGCACTTAACCGAGAGTTTTCTAAGTTTTCCATAGTTTTGAGAAAATTCGGGTTTATCTTTGTAAACTTGAGTTTGAGCTTGATAAAGAGTTTTCAAGTTTTACTCACTTTGAGAAAACTCCAGTTTGTTTTAACAAACTCTAGTTTTCTCTTGACAAAGAGTTTTCAAATGTTTTTTAGTTTGGGAATTATATTTCTCATGTTGTAGGAAGCCTCTTTTCCTTCATATTAAGAAAAAGACAAAATATATAATATTAAAAAAAGTGAGATGATACTTTATCCAATGAATTAGTCTTGTCATTTTGTTGACATGAAAAAAAAGATGCTTCCTACAATATGAGAAATATAATTCCCTTTCAGTTTTAAAGGAAACTCAAGTTTGGTTTTATGAGCTCAAGTTTATATCAAGCAGAGAGCTATGCTTTATTTGTGTGATTTTGAAAACTCCAATTAAGTTTTTGGAAACTTCAGTTTTGAGGACTTAAACTTATTTTTTCTTCAAAAGTCCAAAACTTGAGCTAGTCAATGATTGACTCAAGTTTGCCCATATGTTCAAAATATATTTTAAAGTTTAAATCGCAACATTCTTTTCTAGAAAAACTAAACTCGAGTTAGGATTTTGAAACTCGAGTTTGGCCTTCTGAAGCAAAGTTACAAACTCCAATTTGGATGAACAAACTCGAGTTTGTGTCACCCAGTTTGAAAATCAATTTACTCGAATTTATGAAATCTTCATGTTTAATTTTGACACGTCTTATCATCATTCATTATTGTTCCTAACTATGTTTAATCAACTTGTTAGTGAGTTTCAAATGGTCTAGAGAATATTAAATGAAGATTTAGCTAAAAGCAAAAGTGACATCAACACATTTATTGTAAAGTCCAAAAAGCTTGCATCCTGTTGGACAATTATTCTACACACACGTAAAAGGATTAATGTTTTCTTTTTCTATCAAGAAGTTGCCCTTTGTCCAATGGATTTAATTCAAGATAGTCAATCATAAACTTCTGTGCAAATGGATTAACTGAAAAGTAGAGAGAGAAGAGACTAAAGTGTTTCTAACAGTTACTCCAATTTCTCCAACGGTTACATTGAAGAATCCAACAGTCATTTAATGCTCTCTTCATATATAAGGAGTTGCATTCAAGTCTTCTCAACAGCCAATCTGTAGAAAACAAAAATATTTAAGTTTTCAACTACTCTTTCAATTTTCTACCGTAAAGTATCTTTTGATACATTTGTACTTCAGTGCTTATTATTATCCACTCTTAGAGAGAGTCTTATTTATTGAAATCATTTATTGTAAGAATTTCAAGTCGTAGGACTTGGAGATTGAGAATATCATATTACAACTTGTAAGGGGGTGTATTTTAGTGAGATGATAACTTCGAATACAGAGTGTGTAATTGATTCTAAGTGATAGTGAAAATCCAAGAGTGTCTAGGAACTAAGTGTAGGTCAAGAGGTTATGTCGAACTAATATAAATCTTGCTATGTTTTATGTAATACCCGGATAATTACTATATGGACTATTATGTTACCATAATAAAAATGTATATTTATGAAGATTTTGATCTCAACATGGCATATGATTAGTTTATATTCAAAGAAAAACACTAAGAAAATTAAAGGAAATTTATTGACGGAAATGTGAAAAATGCACCTTAATGCCATAAAACATCCTGAGGAGAATTATGAAAATTCCAAAAGGCATGAAACAATTATTAAAAATTTAGGAAGCATATTATCCTCAATTTAGACAATTTAATAAATTACTTTCTATGAAAATAAAAAAAAGAAGGAAAATTAAAAAGTATTTTAAGACTAAAATTGACTCTATGACTTTTGATAATTTGCATGGAGCTTAGATTATTAATGTCAATAAATTTGTTGTGAGAAAATGATGAGTTTTAATTAAGAAAATTATTAGGAATTATTAAAGGATTAATTAAGTAATTTTTGGGAATTTTATAAGCTTATAGAAATTTAGGAAACATGAAAAATAAAATAAATATGAATGAGTATTATTAAGGATCAAAATTTTTGGGCCAAAATTAAATAAATAATAAAGGTCAAGAAGTAATCTTGGAAAACCAAGATCAAAAGCTTAGGATTGTTCAAGAAATTATAAAAGCCTAAATCCATGAAATTGCTTATGGATCAATAGGGAAATTTTAAGGGAAATAAATATAGGATAAATGGGATATTATGGTAATTGGAAATATATATATATATATATATATATATATATATATATATATATATATATTTGTTGGCCGAATTTAGGGGGATAATGATGAAGTTTGATTTTTATCATATAATAATAATATAAATTTAAACATGTGTTGAATAGATAATGTTATAATAATAAGGAGTAAACAGATAATGGAAATAAGAACCGATAGAAAATAATTCATAAACTAGAATCCAGGGATGCGTTAAGAAAAACCAGAGTATATTATTGATCAGTGGATTTTTATCCAGAAGTTGGCGCCGACAGAAGTTATTTCTGTAACCGGTCGCGAATACTGAGGATTTTCAGCAAATAGCGGAATGTCCTTAATAAGGGTATAAGGTGAGGAGAACCCAGTAATCTCGAAGAGGATGACAAGACTTTCAAGGTATTGCTTCTGGAATTTTAAGTTTTTACAGAATTTCGCGATCAAGACACCGAACCAGGAACTTTATCTGATAAAGCAAGATGACATAAGGTTAGATGATGTCATCAATTTTGTCTCTTTGTGGGGGGGGGGGGAGGTCGGCCAAGCAAGGGAGGGCCAAGATCAAACCACCTAGCAAAAGTGCGATCCTATAGTCAGAATTCAACCAGACAAAGTTCAAGGAAATTATGAAAATGCCATTGAGATTTTCTATAAATAGCCTTCATTCCGCTTCATTCTTCACCAATTCACTTACAATCCTAGAGAGAAGTTAGAGAGAGAAGCTCTGGAAGAAGAGTAAGAAGTTCATAGCAAAGCTCTGAGTAAGTTCTTTAATCCTTAGTTTTTAGTTTCAGTAGTTCTTTCGGTAGTTATAGTAGAACTACTAGAGTAGTCTTTAATTTTTTAAGTTAGCTTACATATTATGTTTTAGGAATAAATATGATATTTATCTTAGGAATATGTTAGAGGAAAGTTATAGCAAAAAATTTTGAGAATTTAAAGTCGGAATAGCAAAGCTCTGGCAAAATTCCACCAATTAATCAAATTAGGGGCAAAATGGTAATTTGTACCTAAATGGCCTATTATGATCTTAAATATTCATATCAGTGACATTATCCTTCTAGGATATCCGGAATCACAAACCGCTGTCACCGCTGTCGTGCCGCTGTCAAACGTGCCGTAATTTGACGAAAGTGCCAGAAACCGTCAACAGAGGTACGGACGTGTATTGTAACCTTAACACTTATGCTGCTCATATACTATATGTGATAGACATGCTTATATACTAAAGCTTTGTCTAGGGTTGTCGATATACATACAGCTTTTTACGGGTTATAGTCTTGATAACGCCGTTGGGTTTTCCTAGCGCTGAGGACACGATGAGCCGTCGTGACACTGGTTATGTGCAAACATTATGTGGGACTTTACATACTGCTGTGTGCTTATGTTCTGCCAATATGTGATCATGCATCTACTGTGTGCTTATGTAGTGATATACTGCTGTTATGTGATTATGTACATGTTGTTATCCATATACTGTCTTATTTGAGCATAAGGTTAACCGTTACCTGAGATCCAATCAGGAATTGGATCTCAGCTGTAGCTTCAGGGTCGGGAGGACCAAGGTCGGAAGAGAGAGGCAGGCAGGCGGTGTAGGACCCAAGACGGAGTTTTTATTTTGTTATTTCTCTAGTTATGTATTTTACTTTCCTTCGGACATTAGAAGACTGTAATAGAACAATTACACTGTGGTTATATTTTATCAAAATTCAGTTACTCATTTTGTTAAAAAGCTCTACTCTGATCACCGTTTTTTTTTAAAAAAATTTTCCGCTGTTTTAAGGTGGGATGTTACATTTTACGTCTTCTTGTCTTACTTTGTTCTACTCTATTTTATGTTCAAATTTCAGAGCACTTAGAAAGGAGTTTTTAAAATTCCCAATTCACATTTCTTTGGGTGATTTGCTCTGTTTTTTTTTTTTTTCCAGCGTTGATTCCATTAATTTGTAGGTTAGGGTGTCACGAGGCATTTCATGAAATTGGAGACAATTCATATTATTTATGACGTGTAACTTATTATGCATTTTATAGTTTATATTGAATTTGTCAAAAATGGTAGTTAGGAAAACTCAAACTATAAAAATATACATGAAAAACACCGAATTGATCTCATAAAATCGTCCATAAGGATTTTAATGACGCACCTATGAATCATAATAATATACTTAATGATAAATAGGTAGTAACATATCTTAGATATGATCATAATGATATATTGGTTATACCTAATAACAGCATTATGTATCTAAAAAATGTAGTAATATCCGCATAAACTTTTATAAGAATTGTTTTTCTCACAACAATGATTAAAGGGCTGCCTATATATCTATAGTGCGTCTATATATAATTCCTATTAAAAACATTCTCATAAACTCCGCTGCAAATTGTTAAGAGAATAGAGTTAATATATGGTAACATTTCTCCCCTTAAAAAACATACTACATCTGGTTCAAAATATAGGACCTAATTTTATAGTATAATTTATATTACAAACTAGGTTTTATATTTAGGACCGAATGAGGTAGTATATATATTAAGACTTTAAAAATCATAGTTATGTATGTTTCCATGCTCTCTTTACTTTGAGTTTTAACTAAGGATATCCTATGAGGATTTTTTAGTACATTCATATCTAATTTTTCGCATGTAGATCTTTTTTTGTTTTTTTTTTTGTTGCTCGTCCTGTATTCAGAACTTCGCCCTGACTAATCTGGATCTGACTCATGTCACGCACCTGAGTATAGTGGGAGAGTCTCCTAACGGGGTTTTTTTGCATTCACAAGGCTCGAACTCGAGACTTTACTTAAATGACACAAACCGCTTACCACTTGTGCCACCCATTGGTTCGTATGTAGATCTTTGTAGATATATAATCATTTTTTTAGGGGACTACATTGTAATTAATGTTGAATAAACGCGGTCCCTTGTAATTTTCCCCATCTCATGGACCCTCAGTCTCCCACCCTCCTCTCTCTTCCGTCCTCTCTCTTTATGACGCCCCATTCACATTCGATTTTCTCTTATTTGGCAAAATATAAAAATAGAAAGCAAAAACAAGCTTGTCTTTTACAACTTGACGAACGAGAGAGAGAGAGAGAGAGAGAGAGAGAGAGAGAGAGAAGAAGTGAAGGCCCTCAACAGCAAAGCGTGGTCGTCCTATGATGTATTGTCTTGAGAGATATAGAAACTCTCCCACATGGTGCTTTAATTTTTTGTCCATTTTCGTTTGGAACTTCCATTCCCTCGACATAAAATTATTAATTCTTCTAACTTTTTAATTCTTTCGCCATGTCATGTTTTTCTTAAGGGGTTGTTTGACAGATTTATGGTAAAACTCAAATTTTGATGCATAATAACTTTTCACAAAAATAGGTATATTTGACAAATTTATGATAAAACTTAGGTTTTATTTCTAAACCTTAGGTTTCGATTTCCCGCAAACTGGCCCTTATTTTGTTTTCTCTTCTTGCTTACAAACTGCTTAAAAGAATATAATACCAAAAACCTCTTCGTTACTTTACATGTTTCTCTCCTTAGCATCTAAAAAAGGTTCATGCAAATTCCATATATACGTGTGTGTGTATGTATATACCTGCTGTTCCAATTTTCTCATCCCTTTCATTTTGGCAAGACTTTATGAGAAAACTTTTACCAACTAAATATTTAATTTTCATTTTAGAACAAAAAAGTTTTAAGTTTTTATCAACTATTCACATATCATGAACAACTTCATATAATATACAGAAAAAAATGACTAACTCAATTTATTTTGACAATTTTACTTCGTTCACTCCACTAATTGGGTTCAAACTGAGCTGGGACATGATACTGCAAATGATAATAAATATTAACAATAATGTATGAAAAATTAACGCAAAATATACAATTTACATTGTATCGTAATATTTACAAATCTAGAACAACGCAACTTATTTTTTAAACTCCAGCTAATAGTATTTAATGCATGGAGAAATGTGTATAACATGATTTATTTTCACAATTTGAGGTCATAAATTTTTCTTAATTATCATAAATGGACAAATTTTTTAAATATAGTCATAATCTTTACTTAAAAAAATTCGATCTTTGAGGAAGTGTTGCTTTTCTTGATATATCTTTTCATAATTAGACCAAAGTGGGAAGTGGGATTTGCTCTATTACTGCATTGGGTATTGGGCTCTTGGGGATTCCCTCTATTATTTACCACATCTCTCAGAATCTCTCTGTACAAAAGAATGTTACGTTGTGATGCGAGGAACTAACTATATGTCTATCAGCCTCCTCGTTATATATATATATATATATATATATATATATATATATATATTAAGGTTTCTCACTTTTCTCTGTCTTTAAACTAATCAAGACATTCCTACTTTATCTCTCTGTCCTCTTCTTGGATTTCGAATGTCTCCCTTGTATATTTTGCTGACAATATTCTTCAGAATCCCATTATAATAATACCCTAATTTCCATCTTTAATCAGATCCATCACGTCAATCTATACAAAATTTAATTAATTAAGTAGTACATATTACTATATAATTATAATTATTTTCATTCACATCTACTCATTATGCTACCCTCGCTCCTTAGTATAGTGTTTTTATTTATCCACACATTAGCCATGTATCATAGCACATTTGAAAGTCATCAAGTAAGCCTCACGTTGGCCACCTGATCTTTGTCCGCTTACTCTTTGTTTCAACGATTCCTTTGAGAGAGAGAGAGATCAAAGCCATGTTGGATAGCTGTGAGAAAATGGTACTCATCCCTCAAAACACTAAACAATGGCCACACCCACAGGTTCTCTCTCTCTCTCTCTCTCTCTCTCTCTCTCTATCTCTCTCAATCTCAATTATTAGACAAATACATGACCACTCCGATTTTGTTGCTTTGCTTTTGGAAGAGAATATCTCACATTGTGCAGTTATTTTTACCCTAGCTAGAACCGCCTCTCCTTATAGTAGTGAAGCTCTTTCATTTTCTTTTTATCTTTTTTTACTTGTCTTGGATTTTTTATCTGTCTCTCTCTCTCTCTTGGTGTATGTAGAGGCAGGATCATGCGATAGATGATCAAAAGGTTTCGACGGCTGCTTCTTCTCCTTCTTCCTCAGCATCTCAAAGGGTTATGGAAAAACCAAACCAAGAGCTTCTTCAACAGCAACAAGAAGCTCTAAAGTGTCCTCGATGTGACTCATCAAACACAAAGTTCTGTTACTACAATAATTATAGCTTGTCTCAGCCTAGACACTTCTGCAAAGCCTGCAAGCGATACTGGACTCGAGGAGGTACCTTAAGGAATGTTCCTGTTGGTGGAGGTTGCAGAAAAAACAAGCGTACTCTCAAGCGTCCTAATTCATCAGCTTCATCAGAAATTCACAATAATATTATTACTACGCCTTCTTCTAATTCTTCTTCTTATACCGTCTCAGCTGTTTCAATTTCAAACCCTCCTTCACAATCTCATCAGATCGATATTGATTCCACCTCCAATCACATCAGTCCTTTATTTTATGGCATGAATCTTCCGTTTCCAAGGTTCAATTCCACTTCTGTGTTTGATCATCATCATAATTCCCTTGGATTGGATTTCATTGATAATACTGCTGGTTACCGAAATGGGTTTTCTTCAAATCACACACTTGTTTCAAGTTATACTTCTTCTATCTTTGGTAGTTCCTCCTCCTCCTCTTCTTCTTCAACATCAGTAACCACATCCAGTACTGTTCCTCCTCCCCTTCCTCCTATCATGGCTTCACTGTTAAGCTCTACAAATCTACAGCAACAAAAGTTCATCAATAATGGTGGGGCTACTAATAACAGTACTTTTCAGGGGTTCATCAATAATAGCAATAACAGTACGAGTACTAAGACTGAGATGGTTGCTTTAAAAGAAGTGAAATCTGTGGTAGTGGGGGAAGATGATGAGAGTAACAGATTTCTGGGTTGGCAAAATAACCAACAGATCGAGCATCATCAAGGAGGAGGTTTGATTATGTCTGATCCAACTTCATCACTTTACTGGAACCCTACTACTGCAACAGCTATGGGTACTACTAATACTTGGAATGATCAAACCAATATTGGTCCTCATCAGTCACTTCTCTCATCATCTGATCTACAATAATATAACACAAGATGATCGGATCGGATCCATTTCATCTTTGTTCTCTCACTCTCTCTCTCTCTCTCTACCTCGTTTGAAGTAATCTTTTGGTCCCTTTCTTCAGCTTTAGTCACTTAGACTTTCGGTTATTAGTTACTTTTACTTGGGTTCAAAAAGATGTTTGGGTTGGGTTTACTTACATAGAAGAGATCCAGAAAAACAAGAAGATACTTGTTAGGGTGAAAAATGAGAGGAGAATTTGGATCGGAGAGATCATGTCAGCTGCAAGTAGTAGTCTTCAGCCTGTAAGTTTTATGAGTCAAGGTTGAGGAATATATATATATATATATATATATATATATATATATATATATATATATATTGCTTTACAATATATATTGCGCTGAGAGGAACCTCGGATCCTCTTCTCTCATACCAGTGATGTATCATATCTATGGAGATCAAAGGAGATGGTTCTAATTATTTTGCTGCAATTTCTTCTCCATATGATCCAGTAAGTTAATTGTTTTTTTTTTGGTAACGTATATATATGCAATGACATGTATCCTTTAATTCTTAGGATCTTTTCTTCCTGATTTCTAATGTAATTGTGATTGCTTATTGGGTGTGGGGCTTAGCTTGCTGGACTTTATGTCTAATATTAGGTATATGCAATGGCGTGTTCTAAATTTTCGTTTCATTTTTTGTTTGTTGTTAATGGCGTTTGATTTGGGAAATAGGGGAAATGGGATATAGAGTAAAAATGGTACAGGAGAGGGAGATTAACTATTTACTTGGATTTGGGGTGATTCATTGTATGTGTGGGGGTAGTTTGGTTTGGGCCAATATTGTTCAACTTTAATGTTGTTCTTTTGCTCTTATGGTATTTCCAAGGAAAAATGCTACTTTTGAAGAAAATTGCTGTTTTGAGATATATATAATTTTACCTGCTTTTAGACCATTAATATTCACATTGAAATATACTAGTGATGAAAGAATTAATGGTGATATATGGTGTGTATTCTGGGACGTTGGGTTGGAGAATCTGGCCAAAAATTGTACTGACAATAGAGATTGAAGGAAGGACTTGGACTCTTTTGTTTTGTCCTGAAGTGAGAAGGAACATTGGAATGTATGGTCGTTATCACATTTCATGTTATTTAGATTTTTTTTTTTGGGGGGGGGGGGAACATTTTATTTACAATCAAGTACTATATTCAATAAAAAAGAAAAAGAAAAAGAAAAAAAGAATCAAGTATTATTATTATATAGCTTTCAAACTTGACATTTATTGCATTTTATACTAATTCATACTAATGTCCTCTTTTTGAAAATAACAAGGACACATTTCCATTATTTCCTCATAAAAACTAAGACACACACACACACTAATTATCATTGTTAATATTCAGTTGTAATTATGCTTTTATGTTATTTTGTTACCCAAGATCATAGTGGACATTTTTCACTCCAAAATTATATTATTTTTGTTACCCCTTTTATCTTCAAGGTAAAAGTTAGCATAAGGGTTTACTTTATTCCTAAATATTATTTAACAGCAATTTATTTTGGCTCTCAAATTTATAATTTTTTTCCCCAAACTACCATTATTGATTGCATATATTAAAGGGTATTTTCATCAATGAAGATACTGATTAAAGATGTTAGTCTAGAGAAACCCAATAAAATTTTTTTATAAATAATTAATTTAAGTAATTTTTGTAATATCTGTAAATTAATTATTCAGCTTATCCATTTAAGACTGGAGAAAGTATATTTCTCTCTTTATGCTCAATATTACATTAGGTTCTTAATTAGAAAACATCCCTTCTTTGTCTATTGGTACTCTCATTTATCTTCAACAACATTTGCATGTGCATTTTGACACTAGAAATGGCAACATCCAGTTCAACTATATATCTTCTAACAAATTCTTCTCTCTCATAGAAATGTCTACATCCTGTTGCACTTTTTCATCGAGTACATTAAAATGTTCAAATTAATCCATATTTCAACACAAAACCTTAATTTTACTCATGATCTTGCTTCAGATATTAGTTTAGTTTTCAAAATTTTGACACAGATAGCTATGTTAAATTTTAAATTTTCAATAACTGGAGAAAGTTTTTAATCGGTGTAAAATGTCAATTTTCGACAGATACTTGGATGAAGAAAATAATACGTGATATTTAAAGGCCAAACTAAATATGCCTGTATGCAATAACACATGTTTATTATAAAGCTTTAATTTTTTTTTTCCCCATAACTCCCATATTAAGCTATACATGTGCACACACTAATGCACATTATGTTCCTCTCATGTTCATTGATATATTTTTTTAATAGTGTTCATTGATGTCCAGAGGCCATAATTTTGTATTTAAAATCACAATGCATGCAAATGAAATGAAATCCCCTTTACCTTAACCGCCAACCAACAAGTCAAGCCCATTACTCTGAGCAAATATGAGTCCACAATCCAATTAAAGTGTCCAAGAACATTTCATATAACTCTAAAGCTTCTAAAGAACCCAGAAAGCAAGTTGAAACCCAATAGAGCAAGATTTTTTCCCCAAAGCATAGGTATCTACTTAGTGAAGGTAATCATATTTAAGGCACTGTCAAATAATAAATACCGGCGCCTCTCATAACAAGGATTTAAATCTTGACTTGCTACATTGTGAAGGACTAGCTCTCTATGCTAGACCCAACTTGAGTAAATAATTCCAGTTTTTATGAAACTTTATACGCGAAGCTACCATAATCCAAAGAAGCAAATAATCGATAGATTCCAATAAAATGAGCAGGTCTTAGATTGTTCAGACCGAAAATATCCTAAAGCATTCGCTTAAAATTCATTCGTAATTCAAAAATTACTAAAATGCCCAATTCAATCACATATTATTTTTCCAAGAGGCATTTAAGAACCATCCATAGCAATTAACTGAAGTTCCCATTTTTAAGTCAAAGCATCATCCAATTAAATAGTTATGGTTTGAGCCAAAATTCCAATATCAACCAATTCCTCTTTGATTCTATAGATCTTTAGTAGGAACCAAGTATTACTAATCCTACGTTGCAAGGGGAAATTCATACATAACATTTTGAGCTTCTGAAACTTCTACAAGTATAGAAGGACAATTTATGGATCTAAAGCAATACTTTATGAGGTATGTAATATTTATTATATAATTTAGTTTTTAGTGATTCTCCATTTTATTTAAAGAATCCGATTTCTCAGTTCTCTAGTCAAAAATAGTGTCCCACGTAACCTCATATTTGACCCAAATCAATTTTTATTAAATATTCACATAATTGCATTTTAATCAACATATGGTATAATGTTGATTATTTTACTAGGCAAGTGTACCAGTCAAACAATTAATAAAATGATGAGTAAAGTATCATCTAACAGAGATTATAACATTGTAATATGCATACAAGAGAATGAATAATAGTTGCTTAATTTGTTAAAATGAAAAGATATTTTGAATTGGTTTGAGTGATGTAAACTGCTGAATCTAAAATTGAAATGTAACCAATCAATATTGAGCAAGATTGAGAGTAAGTCAAGGTAAAAATAGGCTAAGCTTTGATTTCCCCCTTTTTTTTGCAACTTCTACCCAGAATACTTTAGTAATGCTATAACAATGTTCTTTAGCTAACTTACCTCTTCTATATATAAAAGTTTTCTAACAATCCTGTATATTTAATCCTAACCCTAATTTCATCATATGCCTATGTGAAATTTGAGCTTAGAACACAATAAAGTGCGAGGTGTACGTACGATTGTGTGAGGCAAACCCATGCCTGAAGTCTGCTAGATTTACAAGTTAAATATGCTAACACCCACTGTTTAATGGAGGTCTAGTTGTAATCCCCTTCTAGTAAATTAAAACCACATCTCTTACCTATTAATGGCCAGTCAAAAAATGAGATAGACAAATTCAATGCACACCATTAAACAAACTGAATCAACATTTATATTTAGGCTAAGTATTTGGGTAAAAGCTACACATCAAGGTTCCATTAAAACTTGGCCATGGAAAGTTTAGCTCATGGCTTTCAACAACATTACAATTGATTTTAACATAAATCTTTCCAAAATAGAACAAAGAAACAAACTAAAAAGGAAGAAGAAAAGTAGAAAATAGTAGTAGCCTAAGTGTAACACCCCAAATTCCATACTATTTATTATGTCTGATGACACATAGTATCCGGAATATCAAGAAAGTTGGTGGTGTACATATCAGAATAAAGCGGAACGGAGAGCATGCATTGACGTTTGAATGACGAGTAACTGATACAAAAATGCCCAGGCATAAGCTGGTAAATTAAATCAAGGGTACAAAAAAGTATTTTAAGACCGGACGAAATAGGCCCCGTAAGACCGGACTAGCGACCAGTCTTGTTCCAGGTGGTCTCAAAAGTATATAACCTTTAAGACCGGACTTAAACCAGTCTTAAATATTTATTTCAAGACCGGACGTAAGAAACAATAGGTCTTAAAAATCGCACTTTATAGACCTTACATATATATAGTTCAGTCTTAAAACCAGAATTTATTACACCGGACAATAAAAGGTTCGGTCTTAAAAACACCACATTCAAGACCGGACCAAATGTCATCAGGTCTTAAAAATATGTAACTTTTAAGACTAGACAAACATATTTACCGGACTAAATTAATAAGTGTGGTCTTAAAGGTTGGTCTTTTTTTATACGTTTTAGAACTTTTAAGACCGCATAGAATAACGTCTGCTCTGAAAAGTCTCACTTTTAAGACCAGACATTAAATACACCAGTCTTAAAGGTTAGTTGTTAAGACCGTTATTAGTAGTTTTAAAACCATAAGGAATAGCCTCCACTCTTAAAAGTCTGACTTTTAAGACTGGACCTTGAATAGACCAGTCTTAAAAGTGGAAATTTCCCCTGTTCAAATCAAATTTGCCACACAATCCAGAATCTAAAAACACAATACTCTAAGCTACAAGCTATAATTGAATTGGGAATGAATACAAATATTATTCACCGGGCATCGTAATGAATCAGCTTGTTACTAGCTATTACAATACAAACCTAATAATAAATGAATGTAATTAATACAACAAGACAAATACATACAATGTGTTAGATATGATTAGTTTTGATAATGTCTTATATAGATGTCATTAGAGCAAAAAGTTTACATGCTATATTTATCTCCTACATTGACTAATAATTCCTAAATTCATTGTTGATTCAAAATGTGAAATTCATTTATGAAGAATGATCAAGAAGAAGATAAATAAAGAAGTATTGAATGAAAGAAAGAAATGGAATCAAAGAAGATATGAAGCCAAATGATGAAGAACAAGAGAAGAGAAGAAAGAAAGAGTTAAATTATGGAGAATCATTAAGAGAAGAGAAGAAAGAAAGAAAAATATTGTTGAATGGAATGAGAAAGTCACTATACAAGCCCACAGATTGATTCTAGAAGTCTCCACGATCAAATGGGAGTTGGAATGACTCAAATCGGAGTTAAAATAAACTTTGGGATGAGTTAAAATAAGCAAAAACGTGTTTTGGAATGAATTGACTCGAGACAGAGTCATTTACCTCGAGTTAGGGCCAAAACTCAAGGTAGACTAACCAACCTCGAGGTAAATATGCTTTTTAGCAACTTTGTTCTACTCTATTTCGGATGATGTCCGGTAAATCGATGATATCTCCTAAACCAGAGATCAGATTGAGGTGAAATCAATTTGAAATGAAACTAGACATCCAATGCGTCATCTTGAAAAAAATTCAAGTCCAAAGAAGATCATATGAGAGAGCTATGAATTTTTGAAGTTGACCCATATGTCACCGTCATACAGCAGACCAAGGTTCGCTAAATCAAGGATATCTCACAAACTACAAATTGAAATGAGCTGAAATCGGTGGCATATGAAACTAGATTCACACACCTTTCTAAAAACATCAAGATCACATAAAACAAAGATCAAATGAGAGAGATATGATTTTTGGAAGTTGAGAGTCTGTTCAGGATAATGAAAAAACGTTGGTTCAAGAACAACTTTTACTTATCTGATCATAGTGCTCAACATAGAATGAGTTTGGAGCTAATTCTTCTTGCATTGGAAAAAATACTTAAAGAGTATTCTAGGGATATATGTGATTTTCCAATATGCTCAACGAACAGAGATGTTACCTGAACTTACTCAACAAACAGAGTATAAAAGTCATATATAGAGTTGCTGTCAAAATACCTCAAGGGAGAAGTATGTACCTCGAGTTTGTATCAAAACTCGAGGTTGGAAATTAACCTCGAGTCTAAATGCTTAAGCTTCTCTGGTCAATCATCTCCACTAAACTTGAGGCATAATACGTTACCTCGAGTCTGGAGAGAAACTCGAGGTAAGAAAATGAAACTCGAGGTTGAAGGCCCTTTATTTGACTTGTACCTTGGGGTTTTACATACCAGACATTTCTGCTTATCTTCAAACTCATTTCTATAGAATATGCAATCATTCGGGCATGCATGGATCTTTTTGTACTCCATCCCCAGTGGACAGAATTTTCTTGGCATCATAGTATCGATGAGGCAACACATTGTCATCCGGAAGCATGTCCTTAAAAGCCTTAAGCATTTCTGAAAAACTCTTGTCGCTCCATCCATGACGTGCTTTCAAGTTGATTAATTTCAAAAAGGCGTTCAACAATTGGTATTTTTTACACCCAAGGTATAGCGGGGTCTCAGCATCACTGCACATATTACCATATACATGTGATTGCTCAAAAGCCTCTTCTCCTACATCACGGATAATGTCCTCTATGTGATCATCCATATCCGTGTCATTATCATCAAAGGACACTTCTCCACGTTGAGATATACTTGGAACTTTTGCACCATCCCATACTCAGATTGTATAGGTCTTACAAAATCCTTCACAAATTAAATGTGTGTACATAACTTCTAGACTTACTCGCCTCTCGCTTAAACATTCTACACATGGGCAATAAAACTTCCCACTACCATCATGGGCATTTCCTTTTGCAAACTCTATAAATTCCCTTACCCCATTCTCATATTCAACACTCGTCCGTCTCGCATTTATCCAACTACGATCCATAGTATAATTCCTAGAGACGAAAAGATTTAACATACATTATTCGAAAAAAATTGAAAATTGCATATAAACTAAGCAAGTCCAAATGCATATGAGTGAGACTTTGTCAATTAAATGCAACACGAAGAATCACTCGTGTTTGAGAATCTTATTTGTCTTTAAATTTCAATCATGAGGACACCTGTTTTCTTATCTTGTAATACCTTTTAACAATAAATGCAACATAAATGTATCACGTATAGTCAATCTAGTATTGTTCAAAAAAAAAAAAAAGACTTTGGCCATTAAATGCATCATGAAGAATCACTACTCATAAATGTATCACGTACAGTCAATCCACGCAGCTAAGGAAAATAAATGCATGACGCGGAAAATAAATTATGACAACAAAAGTAACAATAAGTGCACTTGTTGGTCATTCAGATAGGTCTCAAGTGCAAACATAAACTTCAAAGTACAGTATCGAAATACAACAAAGTAACCCATGTCAATATTTCACCGATTTCGTGCAAACCATGAAAAACCCAGAACGAAAAGCAGAAAAATAAAATATATACGTAACTGAAATACACATCTTACAGGTCTATCGTCGTTTAGCACTAGCATGTCGAGAGATCTATCTTGCGGCAACGACGAAGCAACACACAAACACTTGAGAGTTGAGGGTGAACAGGAGTTATTATCACTTTCGGCGGGACAAGAGAAGTTTAGAGAGGAAAATTTAACTTTTCCACGCCACAAAGTCATTTATATTTAATTTCATTAAGAATGGTTAATTGTAAAGCATCCGGTCCTAAAGGTATATGTAACATCCCAATTTTCAAAAGCGGAATAAATTTTTTTTTTCATTCAAAGTCATTTCAAATCATTAGAGTAGACCATTTGAGCGGAAGAGTATCTGATATATATATTCAAAATGCCATAAGTCTAGTTGAATACAATAGCGGTATAGAAACCGCGTGGTTTAAAAGTGAAGAAAAGCAATAATAGGAAGGCTTCTACCGGGACATCAAAGGAAATCTTCAGCCGGGTCTTCTAGACGACCTGCTTGCGCTTCCCCTTGTCCTCCGTCCTTGGTTCTCCCAACCCTGACGCTATGTTAAGAGCTGAGGTCCCATGCATACGGACCCCAGGTAATGGTTAACCTCATGTTTACGTACACAATATATAGACAACACATACCACCCCACCAAACCACATACTCAAGCAAACTATCATAACCAATGCATATGTATCGCTCCCAGCATGCGACCATATCGCTCCCAGCATACAGACATATTGCTCCCAGCATATGAACATATCGCTCCCAGCATTACAGATACTCTCTAGCCTTTATATGCACACATACCACATATATGCATAACATAAACATCAGAGTTAGTGTTACAGTACGCGAACGTACCTTCGTTGACGAGCGTTTAGTACGTTGACGATAAACTGTACTTTTGACGGAAAACAGCGGAACGACAGCGAAATGACAGCGGAACAAGATTACTGATATCCTATAATGATAATATCACATTTATCAATATTTGATATCATAATAGGCATTTTAGGTACAAATTACCATTTTGCCCCTGATCCCCTAATCGGCGAAATTTCGCTAGCACTTTGCTACCTTGACCCTAATCTTCCAGAATTTCAACATATCTCCAACTCCATAATGATTTTCGAAATTAATACCTTAATTACCCCTAGAACATGATTTCTAAACATAGCTGGAAGATTAAAGATCAACCTAGCATTTCTACAACAACTACCGACAGAAACACTAAAACTAAAGACTAGGGACCGGAGAACTTACCCGGCACTTTGCTATTTCCACAGACTCCTCCTTCTCTCTAAAATCTCTCTCTAGAAAGCTCTAGGATTTGTGAAGAATGAAGAGAAAGTGAAGGCTATTTATAGAAAAAGGCAATGGCATTTTCGTAATTTCATTGAACTTTGTCTGATCAGTTTCTGGCCGTTAGATCGCACTTCTTGGAGGTGGCAAGATCTTGGCCTTACACCTCTCAAGGATGATGTCATCCCTGCTGCATCATCAAGCCTTATGTCATCTTGCTTTATCAGGTAAAATTCCTGGTTTGGTATCCTGATCGCGAAATTTCGTAAAATCTTAAAATTTCGGGGACAACACTCCGAAGGTCTTTTCTTCCTCTTTCAAATTATCTAATTTAACTCAGTTTCTGATCCTGCTGAAGACATTCTGTTATCAGCTGAAAATCCTTAGTATTCGTGCCCGGCTACAGAAATAACGTTGTCCGGTACTAACTCCGAGACAAACATCCACTGATTAACATTATATTCTGGTTTTTCCCCACTTATCCCCAGATTCCCACAACGTGATTATTTTCTATCGGTTCTCATTTCTACTATCTGCTTTAATCCCACAAAATATCTTCCTGGCCGGATCTCCAAATCACTCCGTTGGTTACAGAAATGACTTCGGAGACAGTCCACTCCGAGATAGAAATTCACTTGTTCCTAATATACTCTGACTCAAGAAACCTAGTTCACGGTTTTCTAGGTAGGATTTTATTTCTATCCGTGGCTGTTTATCCTGTTCACATTTTTACTATTATAATATTACTTAATCACCACATGTCTTAACTTATAATGTTATTTTAATGCAAATATCTAGATATTAATTTCTTAATTTTCATTTCATTTTTCTTTATTTTTCTTCTAATTTTCGTTTTTATTTATATATGTATATTTATTTTAAGTAATTTCCACCTTTTTCTCTTTATCTTATATCTAAACAATTAGCCATTAATTATCTAATTAATCACTTACTAATTATTGACAATTTTCTTAATTAGTAATAATTATTACCTCACAACTATTTTATTGACATTAATAATTTATGCTTCATGCATAATATTAAAAATCATAGGGTCTAATATGGTCCCCAGAATACTTTTTAATTTTCTATTCTTCTATTTTCAAAAGAGACAATTTAATAAATTGTCTAAATTAGGGACAATATTCCTTCTAATTTTTAATAATTATTTCACAGCCCTTTAGGATTTATCATCACATTTTTAGGATGTTTTATGGCCCTAAAATGCATTTTTCACATTTTTGGCAATAAATTCCATTTAATTTTCTTAGTATTTCCCTTTGAAAATAGACCAATTATACAACATTTTGAGACCATATCTATCATAAATGGACATAATATTCCAGATAATAATTATCCGGGTATTACAGTATAGAAGTTTTAAGATTGGTTACGTATTAAGCATACGCTTCTAAATGAATTCATTAAGATCAGTTACGTATTAAGCATCCGCTCCTAAAATTCTCATTTTTTTTAAAGAATTTAGTGAAAGTTCGCATTTTCTTTAAAACTAAACTAATAGATTGTAGCAGCAGCAACTGAATATTTTTTTGCTCAATAGCAGCAGCAACAGAATGAAAATAAAGGTAGTTGAGAATAAGGTTTTTCCATTAATAATTTTAGTTTATTTTGATTTTTACATTAATGGAGAATGTGAAAGTACAAAAGAAAAATAAGAAAAACAAACTTACAATTAACAAAAACAACCTATGTGACTAAAATTCCTAAAAGCTAATTATCAGCTAATGTCTTGTCAATATCAGCTTCAGCGGCAAAAATTTCTCGCAGAATATCAGCAATTTCCTGTTGTATGCGCATCAGCATAACTTCATCAGGGTCAAGACCAGGAGGCTGGAGAGGGGGAGCGGGAACCTCTTCATCATCCGAAATAACAATGGGTCCAACAACTTGAGACTCCTCCGTCTGAATAGAACACGTTTTCTTGGTCTGAATATGACTTAAACCAACGAGTTGTCTCAAGATCCTCCAATGAGCTTCAAGAGTAGTCCTGCGAGGGGTTATCTTGTATCTAACCATTGTCTTGGTGTAGGGGAGTTAGGGCAGAGATTAGTTTGTAGAAACGAGCAAAGAGATACGAAATGTGAATGTGAGAATATATGAGATTCAATTGGCAAAATATAATTAGTAATTATATTTAAGACCTAATATTTATATACGTCCGGTCCTAAAGGCCTATTACTAATTTTTAATTTGAACCAATCAGAATTTAAGTTGAAATTCATAATATCTTTAAGATCTTTCTTCACAAATGGCCGGTCTCAAAAGTAATTTTAAGATCATCCTTTTTAAATAATCACTCCTAAAAATATTTTAAAAAATTTATTTTTACTAATTTTTTCTTATTCTATCGGGTCTTAAAAGTTTTGACGTTTTCAAATTATAAATATTGGTAATATAAATATTTTTTTACCATTATATTTATAAGAATAGTTGTCTTACAATATGCGGTCTTAAAAGTGCCGTCGAAACGAATTCCCATATTGGGAGTTGCATCCTAAAATTTAATGCTTCAGTCAGATGAATCTCTTTGTATCCTAGAGTTGTGTACGTGAGTACATATAAGATCGGTTCTCTTAGAATATGCGGTATTAAAAGTGCCTTTGTTCCAAATTCCAAGAGGTGCAGTCGCATCCTTACACTCTATAATGATGATTTATAGTCTCTTCAGCTTCTGAGGACAATTAATCCAACGATGGTGCTCGATCTATTTAAGCCCCTCGTTACTTTAGTTTTTTCACATTATTCTACAACCTCCGACTACTATAATGACAACCCCATCACCACTGGGTCCTCCTTTTCCTCCTCCTCCTCTCCAACCTGTGAAACCTCCTCCTCTGTCGCCGAATCCAACTGTAAAGCAGATGGTGGAGCATCTGCTAGCCTAGGTCGATCGCATTGACCGACAAGTGGGCAAACTCTGTGACCTCCTTCATACTGTCAACAACAAGGTCAACATGGTCCTCGACGCAAATGACGTCGAGCCCCCTACTTTTGAAGCAGATACTACATTCTCCTCCTCCTCCAGCAAAAAAATGGAGGATTAATTAGTTTTTTTTTTCTTGTCTTTGTTTTTTTTAATGAATGTAATGGATGCTGCCCTTACAGGGCAGCATAAAATTAAATATATATAATGGCGGCCTCGTTTGCCATTTTTGTTTAGTCTTCCTCTCTATTTTTTTTGGACAAGCCTGCTTGGATTACTTGATGATTGCGTTTGAGAAGTTACACAAATGACTTTGAAATTAACATCATATAGTTATAATAACAACATTAAATTTTTTTAAAAAAATAATAACAACATTAATTAAGAACATACAAAACAAGCAAATTAAAGTCCTCTTGAGTCATTGCTAATTGACTTTAAAATTAACCAATGATATATTTGCTTAGTTGATTTGATTTGAACATAATTTCAGTTCTGTATAAAAGGAATGGAATTAATTAGTAAAAAAAAGACCTTTAGGACCGAACTATTATGAAATAGACGGTCTTAAAAGTCTCTAATATTTTAAACCAGGACTTGTGGATTTTAATCTTCTATTTTTGGTTGCGTGAGGCAACTTGTGAAAAACTTCACAAATGCTTGTTATACAACATTTGAGAAGGTCAATTTCCTTTATTTTTTTCCATTTCACATATATATGTGGGTCCTATCATTTCTTGGGTGGTTTCCATCAAAGAAGGACTTTTAGGACCAAACTTTTATTAATTAGTCGCTCTTAAAAGTCTCACATATTTTTAAAAATTAAAAAATGTATCTTTAAAAAGACCTTTAGGACCGAACTGTTATGAAATAGACAGTCCTAAAAGTCTCTAATATTTTAAAATATAATTTTACGAGGACTTTTAGGACCGGAAATTCATTAAATAATCGCTCCTAAAAGTCTCGCATATTTTTAAAATTAAAAATTATATTTCTAAAAAGACCTTCAGGACCGAACTATTATGAAATAGACGGTCCTAAAAGTCTCCAATATTTTAAAAAATTATACGAGGACTGCTAGGACCGAACATTTCTTAAATAGTCGCTCCTAAAAGTTTCGCATATTTTAAAAATTAAAAACATATTTTTAAAAAGACCTTCAGGACCAAACTTTTATGAAATAGACGGTTCTAAAAGCCTCCAATATTTTAAAAAAATTATACGAGGACTTTTAGGACCGGACATTTCTTAAATAATCGCTTCTAAAAGTCTCGCATATTTTAAAAATTAAAAACGTATTTTTAAAAAGACCTTCAGGACAACACTATTATGAAATAGACGTTTCTAAAGGTTTCACTGGACATTTTGAACTTTATAATAAGCTCATTTACAGTATCATGTCCTAAAGGTTAAAGAAATAATTCCATGCAATACATTCAGCAACAAAAAATAGAAAGCATCAATATAATATGTTGGAAATGAATAAACAAATTTATTATTTATTGTTCATTAAACTGTACAATTGTTCATTATTATTTATGAAATATGTAATAGATCTACATATAGCACATATTTACAAATTAATCCTCGGGGGCATTTGCGATTTCCTGACTGAGATATTCACAAATGACTTGGCGTATGCGCTCAATATCACCATCAGGAAAGGGGTCAGCGCAATTAAACGTCTGTAACATCAAAGACAGAAATATATATTAGACCTTAATTCCTTGCATCAAAGGGGTCAGCACGCCAATCGTATTTCAAATACATTTACCTATTTAGTGATAGACAGAGTTCTTCGCGTGGTAATATCATACATGTGTCGCATGATGTAAAACCCACATAAGTTAGAAGCAGGTGGTTGCCGACGTGTCTAAAATCAAACAAGCAGAAATATATAATTTATTACACAATGGCCAAGTTCACAAGGCAAAGTTCACAAGGTAGTGTCCATGCGTACTAACCGTTGGTTTGATCTGAAAATGGAAGAAATCACCAAGAGGGGGTGAATTTGGGATTTTAAAAAATCTTTTTGAAGGACAGCTTAAGTTTTCGAAAGGAAATGTAAAGCAAGAAGGCAGAGGAGGAAAAAAGTGTGGACACAAAAGATTTATATTGGTTCGGTCCTAACCTTGACCTACGTCCAGTCCCCAGATATCTTCTGGGTATTTCTAGTATCTCAATGAGCCTTAATTACAACAATGTAAATCACATGCAATCCTAATCACTTAGGACTTGCTCCCCTTTATACTTTGTAGTTGAACAACCCAACTCAAAAGTTCCACAACTTTGAGTTCTTACAAAAAAAATAATCAAATGATTTTCGAAATCAAACTCTCTTAAAGAGCAAATATGAATAAACACTGAAGTTCAAGAAATAGTAGTTTGCACAGCAAAGTTCTAAAGCAAGAATATAATCAGTTGTAATCGTGTATGTTTGCTTTGAGTCTTCATGGGTATTTATAGGTTAACCAGATGAGCTAGACGTTGCATTTCCTTCTCTTTGATTCTTCAAAATTCAGCTGTAAATCTGTAATATAATCGTTGCATATTTTTCTCTGTTCTTTCATTTCTTTAGCTGGAATCTTGGAATTAGTTGATGCAAATGGTCTTCCAGATATTTTGTCATTCCATAAAGTTTATTTTACCGTTGGAGAGAGATTTGATTGACCTATAACGGCCTGAGCTGAACCATTGGGATAGAGGAGAAAGTTTAGGCTTGTTCTTGGTTCTTCATTAATTGCATTTGACCTAGATCTAATTTCACCTTAATCTTTTCTGAATTCATCTGAAACTTACTTGAAAACTTATTAAACAATGTTAGAATCAATTGTAACATATGATATGACGTTTTAAGATTAACACCTGAAGATTTCACAGATTGGTGCAATCTGGTTTTTCAAAATCGTCGACACAAACTCGAGTTTACATTTCAAGACTCGATTTTTGGTTCATCCAGAGAGCGAGGTCGCGACATGAGTTTTGAACATCTTTTACAAAGCTTCCTAAACTCGAGTTGATAAGTACTGACTCGGGTTTTAGTTCTTACCGAGAGGAAAGTCGAGTTCTGGTCTTTGAATAAGATTTTGGACATATGGCAAAACTCGAGTCATTAAGTGATAAACTCGAGTTTTGGACTTTGGTGAGAAAAATAGACTTGAGTCCAAAACATAAAAACTAGAGTTTCCAAAGTCAAAACTGGAGTTTTCAAATCAAGTGGTAACTCGAGTGTTTTCTGTTTGAGCTAAACTCGAGTCTTCAAAGTCCAGACTCGAGGTTCAATAAGAATTGAAACTATGAGAGCTTTCTGCCGAAGGAAAATTGGAGTTTTCAAAATCAAAACTGGAGTTTACAAAACAAGTAACAGCTCGAGTGTTTCAGTTTAAGCCAAACTCGAGTTACCAAAAACCAAACTCGAGTTTCCAGGAGTTTACAAAATTCTGACATCTCTTCAACACATAAACTCTAATGAAAAACTGAAGTTTTCCTGACTTGTGAAAATACTGAAGTTTCTGAAGTCTTTCTGTCTGGTTTAAACTCGAGTTCTCAAACTGAAACTCGAGTTTGTCTTGTTATGGAAACTTCAACACATAAACTAACATGATCCATAAAGGATCTCTGACCTGATGCCTAGCCTTTCTTTTGGCCTTCTTTTGGTATTCCAACATGGCCCTATTATCGAAATAAAAAATTTCATTTATCATCAATAATGGTAACTGAAAATTCATAGAAGAGATTTTAGACAAAAATCAATGAAAAAATAACATGCGCTTACTTATCAACAATCTGCTTTAATGTAGGCACTGGTTCGTGTTGAAGGGAGCATAAAAAGACCACTTTATTTTCCTCCATATTTAAGAGGACCAACTGCCAATGGTTACCTTAGTTGAATGGTGTAAGGTACCACCTTCTCATATGCGAAGACAACCTCCTAGATAGGTATATTGTTCTTTCCTTTACGGTTGCTGCACTGAAGTAGTCTGGGCACAAGAATCCAAAATCATGTTCTCTACCTTGTACTCCCATTTCATGATGCAACAACCTACAATAATGACATGTACGGTGAATTAGCTAGTATATATGTATGTGTGTCTAAACACCTATCTTAAAATTATGTACATACTCGTAGAAGAAGATACTACTTACTTTATCAATAACAACATAATTGCATTAGTTATCTCCTTTTTAGGAAAGATTAGGGAGATTAAATCTTCCTAGTCAACGAAGACCGGTAGCTTCTCTTTTAGGCCAACTTCAGCATTTACAGACCACGATCTGACTCCAAAAGTTTGATTGACTACCATAAGTCCAATTTCATCCTTGGTGTTGGATATAATTAGTTTTGATGATGTCTCATACTTATGCCATTAATGAGAGCAAAAAGATTGAGTAATATGTTTATCTTCTTCATTGACTAATTCTTGAACTTAATGTAGAATCAAAGGTGTAAAGCTCAATCATGAAGAAGATCAATGAGGACGAGGAGTAGATGAGGATAAGGAAAAGGAAGAGGAGAAATTGAATCAGAAAGAGTTTATTGAATGTAACTTCTTCAATCAAGATCAGTTCAAGTTTATTAATGAAGAATGCTCAATTGAAGAAGAAATATTTTTGAAGAATAATTAAGGAGATGAGATTTCAGAAAGATGAAGATATATTGAAGAAGATGATGAGCTGAAGACAAATGATGAAAATTGATCAAAATGGAAGATGGAAGAAGTTGATGAGAATATCAACATCAACTCAAATATACGTGTGGAGAAGGTTCAAGAGAAAAGAAGGAAGAAAGAATAGAGTTTTGAAGAATGATCAAGTGAAGAGAAGAAAGAAATAGAAGATCTTGTCAAAAAGAATGAGAAAATCAATTTACAAGGTCTTAGATTGATATCATAAGTCTTCACGATCAAATAGATGTTGGAGTAGGGCAATTCAGAATGGAAGACAACAAAAAGCAAGCTCTAGAAGAGAATACTCGAGTTTCCAGGTCAAAACTCGAGTATATAAGCTTACTGAAAAATTTTCTTCTGGACGGAGAAAACTAAAGTTTGGGAAACCACAGTTCGGGCGTCAAAGAGTCATAAATTGACTATGGGAGTCAATACTCGAGTATGGAACTTATATACTCGAGTATTGGGAGTTTTCAGCTTTTCTGGCGCGTTTGGCCCTGACAAAACTCGAGTTTCCACTTCAAAACTCGAGTTTCCAGCTCCTTCAAAAACTTGTTCACCTCTGTTACATATACAGCTTTGGGTGAGGTCTGGTAATTCAATGATATCTCCTAAAGCAAACATCGGATTGAGGTGAAATTAAATTTGACTGAAACTAGACATCCAATGCGTCATCTTGACAAAGTTTCATGCCCAAAGAAGATCATACGAGAGAGCTATGAATTTCTAAAGTTGGATTAGAAATCCACGCCACACTTCAGACCAAGCTTCAGTATTTTGAGTATATATCACAATCTACAAATCGAAATGAGCTAAAATCGGTGGCATTTGAAAGAAGACTCATAAGGATTTCGATCAAGTCTTGATTCAACAAAAATAAAGATCAGAACAGAGAGATCCAGCCTTCGAAATTTGGATGACTATTCAAGATGTTGCAAAAACGCTGGTCAAGAACAAGGCTTCATTCATTGGATCATAACAGATGAAATCCAACGATCTTTGAGCTGAATCTTGTTGCATTGTAAAGAAGGACCAAGGAGCTATATAAGGATGATTGGTTTGCTAAGTTAGAGGCTATATCAAGTCAGAAAGCAACCAAGGGCTAAAACAACTTGAATTCTCGAGTTTACGAATGAATACTCAAGTATAGCTCAGACAGAGAGCTATGAACGTTAGTGAATCCTCAATACTCGAGTATAGGAAGCAAAACTTGAGTATAGATCAGACATAGATGAATCTGAAGTAATGCTACAAGCTTAATACTCGAGTTTCCAAGTCAATACTTGAGTATACACCGTAACTTCAGAAAAATCAAAGTTGCGAAAATCCTGAATCTGATCCAATCAACTAGAAGTTTATCCAAATGATTCATAACATTTATTATCATCATTTACATCATCTGTGGACATGTTTCAGATGATCAAATGAAGGATTCTATGAAGTTCAAGATGCTGAGCTGTCAAGTGCCAAAAGCTTCCAACGGCTGTATTTTTCCATCAATCATATCCTCAACGGCTATATTCTCCAATGTTCAGAAGACCTTCATCTATAAATAGAGCTGGATTCAAAATGCAGAAAGGTGGAGGAGTGAGCTTATACAGTCATAATGCCGAAATTCTGAATCCTCTCTTCACTCTATTTTTCAATGTCTCATAGTTTATCTTTTAGAGAGTGAAATGACTTGTTATGCACTTCAGTTTTTATCATAATCACTTCTTTAAGAGAAGAATTGCTGTAAATTATTCTAATTTCTGAGAGATACTCAAGATTGAGTAATCTTGAGTGGGAAATTGAATGTATCCCTTGGGTTGTGAGGGATAATCTCTGTGAGAGATTGTAAAGGCTACACAAGTGCCTAGACAAACTTGTGAGGTGTAAAGGCTTGTCTCTTGTGCCTGATTAAACAAGGAGAGTGTAAAGGCTTGTCTCTTGTGATTGGTTAAACAAGGAGATAGTGGAAATCTCAAGTGGAGCTTGAGGACTGGCCGTAAGTCAAGGTTGGACAGAACCAGTATAAATCTGAGTTTGCAATTCTCTTCCCTTAACTTTTTATTTCCAGCATGCATGTTTGAATGATTGTTTATAGATTTATAACTCTTTATTATCATTCAAACTAATTTAACTAAATTTTGAAAAGATTTTAAAAAGGGAGAAATTTTTTATCTTCACCCAATTCACCCCCCTTCTTGGGTTCAACCACGTTTTTCACTTGGCAATCAACTTAGGAGTGGTCAAAATATCACGCAAGGCTGCAGCTTCATCAGCAGGGGCTGGGGCTTGAGGAGGAGTACAAACACATACAAGCTTCACTGGCCATGAGATGAAGCCTCCCAAGAAATCACTCACAAGTTTCATTTGATTGGTTTGAAGAGGGATATGTGCATTAGCGATGATCACCTCATCAACTGACACCCTGACTTCATCATTAGCCATTTGTCGGTGGTGTACAGTTGATCCCAAGTTGTAGACATTCCCTCTTGCAACCAATCCTCTACCAGGATCCTCCACGTAGAGCTCACAAGCTTCCGCTGACTGTCCAACAATGCATCTCCCTTTAGTGCTATGCTGGACAAGTGCAGGTAAGTGTAGTAGGGGAACACTGCTCTCTCCACAAGAGCTGAAAATCATCACCATCATCCTCCTTCATCATCCATATGTGGGCAATCATTCTTTCTCCCAATCTCTTGTGCTTGCTGCCTTCTTCGCTATGAATCAAAATCGAAGACAACTATTAATTATGAAGAATTTTCTTTAATAGATTATCCACAACAACCGAATTTTATCTGAGACATAATCAAAGGATCTAAATGCATTCAAAGACGTAAAACTGTTGATTGGAAAATCCTTCAAGCAAGTCCACATTCTCCTCTTGTTTTGGACAAAATTGACAAATCCTCTTTCTTTTCTTTCGAGATTTTCGAGCTAATGAAAATCTTTTCTGGGAAAATAAAACTTCCATCGAAGAGAAGCAAATGAAAGGCTTTCATAAAAATTCTCGTAGATCAAGAATGAAGTTTTCATTCTGTACATGCCAGATCATGAATTAGTAATTGCATCCAATCTCCAAAAAAATCCCAATTGTTTCGAATTTTCTCTTTTTGGAATGGAATATTTACAGAATCCCCATGAATAGGACCAAGACATGATCCCAAGCGGATACTTGGCATGTCCCCCCTCTTCCAGGTCCACCACAAGGGAAACGAAAACCAAGATTTGAATTCCAGACCTCAATTCAAACACTAGTCAAATTCACTACATCAAGTTTCAAGAATTTGTAAAGGAAGATGTAGAATTGTATAATAAATAGGGAGAAACAGAGGAAAGCGAGTTGTAGAATTGCTGCCAACTCAGTCAATTCATTCATTCATCATAACTGGTTCTGTTAGTCAAGTTTCAATAACAACTTGCACATATACCATTACACAGTTAACATACTAACTAACTAATAGCAATGTCTACGTGACCTACTATAACAGAATACCTTCCTAAGCAAGAAACCTGACTAACGGCTTCATAAATGAACACAATAACATTCACATATCCACATAGGTTAATAAGTATACAAGAAGGGACAAAAAAATTAAATATAGACTCTCTAAAGCTTCTTCAGTAGTCCGTATCTGAACAAATTGTTGCCATGTTGCTTCATCAAGAAAGGCATACTTGGCACAAGGATTAGGGCAAGGCTCACCAACCGGAACGTCAGCAAAAATATAGTTGTTTGCCAACTGGGTCTTAAACTTCCTCCAACGATCAGCACAATACGACAATGTCTTGACTTTCAACTTCTGATCGTCAGGAACATTGTACGTAAGCCAGATAGAGGCCAAGATAAGATCCTTCACCTTCTCTTTGTCGACATTTTTCCACTCGTCGACCAAAATGCTTGGCTTACTGCGTGCTTGTAAGCCGATATAACTATTATATATGCTTTTATTAGGGCTGCAGGGAGCCAAATTTTCATAAAACTGTATACAAGCCTTTCATTGGCACTCCGCGCTAGGGCAAGCTCTTTCAATCGGGTGGGGCCTCTTCTACCACGATGGCGTGTAGGGCGATTATGAGGAGGCTTACTCTGAGAAGGGGATGGTTCGTTCTGACTAACACCAGTCACATCATCAACTGGCATTTCATGAACAGGACTAGACTCGTTTCCTCCATTCATTTTCGAAACAAGAAAAGAGGTTGAGAGAGGTGGTGCAAGAAAGGAATGCCAGAGCAAATGAGAGAGTAACAGAGGATGGTTGAGGTTTGCAAGGAAGAGATGTAATGTAATGCAACATGAAGAGGTGTTTGAGTGTTTTGCAACAAGAACAGGGGTTTCAGTGTTCAGATAGAAAGACGTAAGACACAAGTTAAAGTTTCGCGCGAGAAATAGAGTGGGCAGTTTTAAGACCGGAGAAACATAAAACGAGGGTCTTAAAGGTTAACATTTCATAACGTCCTTTTATTATGTCCAGTCTTAAAAGTAATAAACTATTAGTTTAAATTTTTTCATTATTTAGTATCGGGTGAAGTCTCGT
This sequence comes from Acacia confusa, assembly GCA_037074495.1. NCBI lineage: Eukaryota > Viridiplantae > Streptophyta > Magnoliopsida > Fabales > Fabaceae > Acacia > Acacia confusa. The sequence continues at coordinate 27,713,432 of CM073504.1, read as the reverse complement.
CCACTCTTAAAAATATTAACTTTAAGAATGTTATTTATATATGTCCGGTCTTAAAAGTATTTTACCATTTTATATATATTTCCTTATTATTTTGCATCGCAAAAAATATAAGTCTGGCTGTATGGGATTTCTCAATAATTTCATATTATTTATCAATTATTTTTAATGAATGTTTTAAGAGCGGTCATTTATATATGTCCGGTCTTAAAAGTTTTATACAATTATTTTTAAAAATTTCCATGTTATTTTTAACAGCATAAAATATAAGTCGGGATGTCCGCGATTTCTCTTTAAAGTAATTCATATTTCAATTTTTCTTTAAGAAATGTTTTAAGAGCGGTTGGTTTTTCCAGCAGTCTGAATAATATATTTAAGACCTATCGAAAAAGATATGGTCCAAGATGTTCTTTGATATTTACAAAATTGCCACCGGTCATATCTTTAAGACTGGAGATTTATTCATCCGCTCTCACTAAGACGGTTTTAAAAATTGATGTGGTGGAAGAAGTTCTTTATATTTACAAAATTGCCACCGGTCATTTCTTTAAGAGTGGGGCGTCGATACTCCGCTCTAAATGAGGCGGTCTGAAAACACTTTTTTGCACTAGTGAATATCTTGAAGGAATATTCATGTGATACAATTTACAGAGACTTAAATACGGCTCTCTGATAAACCAAGTCTTAAACTAGACCTATGGCTTAGAACCTAACACAGTTACTCAAACATATTGGCCAGATCAGTGTTTAGTCTAATGGGAGTCTCCCCGTCTTTTACGGAAACTTATGACACCCACTGACAAACCCTTTCTTAGTTTAAGAACCAAATGGTTTGAAATAACTTTATCGGATTCATGCCAGAACTAGGCCCTAATAACTTTCTTCAAATCCTCATCTCGACCGGTGCCTCTTTACGGCTTTGTCTACTTCACCTCTTCTCGGCTCCGTCGCCTCCTCAGATCCAGGTTGCTTTCCTAAACCTTTAGTCAGGGCTGAGATTCAATACTCATTGAATTTTAGGTAACAGTTAACCTCATGTTCAAAGTATAAACAATATATGACAGATATTCAATACATTCAGTGAACCATACATAGCACAAAGCAAATACATGTCAAAACCATCATACATAGCACATAGCACATGGATGAATGACCATGTTTGCACCTAACCAATGCCACGAACCCATGTGTCCTCAACGCTAGGAAAGCATACAACGGTGTTATCAAAACTATAACCCGCGTCAAGCTGAAAACCACAGCTATACCCTGAATGTAAGCAAACGACTGAAACCACAGTCTTGCTCATAACACATGAATCAAACAATCATATATGGGCATACAAGACACACAAGTTTTAAAGTTACCAGTACGCGAATGTACCTTTCACCAAGTAGTTACTAATATGCCCGTCCTTTGAATCCGACCCCAGCCTTTTTGGGTATCCTATAACGTTACCGTCGGATTATTTCCTTTTCCATAGTTTGTATGATATTACAATGAATACCATATAACTTGAAATAATATCCTAAGGGATTTTTACCTCCTTTGACCTTTTTACCCATAAAGGAATTGTTTTTCCATTTTTACCCTTACATTTCCTTAAAAACGAAATGCTGGATTTTCTGGGCATATTTTTCAGTAACTTTTGAAAAATCATAACTAATTCTAAAAAAATCAAATTGAGGTGAAACAAAGGTCAAAATTTCCCTCAACAAGTCTATTTTTCTGGAAAAATAATGCCTTAACCTTGAAATCCTTGAGTCATTCCCAGTTTTAATTTTTCCAACTACTATTTAGATTTTAGGATCCTGAACAAGGGCTAACTTCAAAAATTCATAACTCCTTTTCCAAAGCTTAAAACACTACAAATTCTATATATTTGGAAATCCCTACATCCCTACATGTCTACTTCATAACTGGAAAATTTGATGATTTTTAAAGCTCATTTGATACATACAATACTAGTCTCTTTGTGATTGACTTAACATCCCAGTTTTCTGGAAATTTTCACAATCTTGTTCCATAATTATCAACAATTATTCCCTAACATGTTTTCACTCTAATTTTTGTTTTAAACCCATTAGAAACCTTAAAAACATGTAAATAACTCTACTTTACCATTTCCTAGATTAACCTACAATTTTACCAAAAACTAAAAGCTTAAGATTAAGGACTTACCTCTTGAAGTTCTTGCTCCTTCCTCCTCCTTGCTCCAAGATTCTCCCTCACTCTCACTTCTTAGAAATCATCTACTTGGAGTATGATTTGGTGTGAAGAGAAATGAAGAGGGAAGGCCTCTATTTATAGGAAAATGTCTATAACATAAAGGGTAATTATCCTAAAGTTCCAAATCTCCTTCTTTCTTTCTATCCATTAGAGTGTTTTGCACTTTATGAAAGTTGATCTACTCCATCCACCTATGGCTGCTGACCTCCCCCTTCTTCCTTGGCCATTTGATTGTTTTTTATGTGTCATTAATCCCATGGTTAATGATTCTCATTGGTTGATTAATTTACAAGAGGATTTAGCTAATTTAAGGGGATTAATCTAGTCCATTGGATGGCTTTACATGTGCACAAATCCTAGCCCTTAGATGTAGTTGCAATTGTTGACTTTTCAAAGTGATTAGCAAAGTTTGATTAGCTTCCTAATCGAGTGCTTAAAGGCTTCTTACTTTAGTTATCATTAGCCACTTTAATTTCAAGAAGGCTTAAGCTTGATTATATCAAAATATCTCAGAAATACTTGGCTCCCATTGGCTAGCTGATTTTATTGACTTTTGGGGCACAAACAATTAGCCTTAATCATATGATTAATCTCCTTCTTTATTGCTAATGTCTTAGGTTAATTGATTTGCTAATTAATCCAAGTTATTAAAGCATTATTAGCAATTTAATCTCCATCAATTAATCCCTTGTCCTTAGGCTAAATTATAGTCTGTAAATAATGTCTCCTAATTAACCTTTGGTTAATTAGTTCCAAAGTGAAATTTGGATAAGAATACAATCAATAGATTAAATTCTTTGAGACATATATTCACCTTTGTATTTTACTAATTTATTTACCAAAATACAATATTTACATTTATCATGAAAATTAGAGTATTACATGAAGGAGAAAAAAAAATCTTCTACAATATGCTGACTTCGTCCTTCTCCTTAGGGAATTTCCTCTTTAAGCCTTGCTTCATTTTATTTCTCATATTCCAACCGCTCCTCTTTTCCGATCTCCCTTTCTTCCCCTTTAAGGCTAGGGCTAAGGGTGGCAAAAGTTCATCAAGTCCTTCATCCAATGGCTAGAGTTGTCTTGCCCTCTAATAGTAAAATGGACTTGCCCTTTCTGTAAGCTTAGCAAGAATATACTGATATGATTTTTTTTATTATATAACAGGAGTATTTACATGATTTACATAAACATTATAGACAATGAAATTAGTACACTATCATCCTACAATTCTTCGCCATTCCTTCATTGGTCCATCTTCAAGCAACCTTACCTCTAGGATTCTTATGCAATACTTCTTCATCGTGCTTGCCTACCTAATGGTTGGTTGTTGAGGATGAGATTCTAGAGAATTTCAATTTCTAACAATACCAAACAATGCATGAAAGGTAAATGCTAATGTATGAAATGCTTGCCTTGCATAGGCTCATATTAACATAATGATATTTTTTCCTTAATATTTCATACAACGTATTTATGGCTAAAGTATAATAAAAAACAAAGCTTCAATCATTCACAATATGTTACACGATAAGCAAGCAAAGCAATCATACACATCAAAACACAAGCAATAATATCAAGTACATGCATGTAAAGTAGGTCTACTATCTTAAATACTAATGTCCTTCCTTTGTTTTCCTCTTTCACCAACCATATGAGTTGCTTGAAGTACCTTCCATTCTCTTCATAGCCCTAAGTATAAAGTCATATTATTTAAAAGGTTAAAAAGGTCATTTTTATCACTTAAGACTCCTTATAACCCTTAGAGGATCAGTTATCCAACTTTGATTTTTATTTTACTTACTTTCAGAACTAGTTTGATTTTGTCCAGAATATGAATTGTAAAGCCCCTAATTCTACATCCATAATGATGACCATTTATGTCCCTTACTACCTATTAAATTATTTGGTGTAATTATTAGGGTGATGGCATTCACAAATCAAAGAGGTTACGCTACAAAGAGCATACATAATGTTTGGATTATGAATAACTGATAACATATACACAGACATATCCTAGTTAATTTAATTTTCAGAGGGATATATGCATGATATTAATTAAAATTTGAGAATATTGGGGTTAATCCCTTTGGAGGATGTTAGTTGTATAGTCATCCCAATATAGATTTAGTAATATACAATCCAAGATATCAGAATATAAAATTTCTTTAAATAAATCCCCTCTTTCTGTTTGAAATTATGCCCTAGGGGCTAATCATTATATAACTAAAATTAATTGAGATATCGTATCTAGATTTGATTTATGAAGATAAATCAATCATTTAATTAAATAGAGACATTGTATCTCATATTTAATTTTTGAATTAAATATATCATTTATCTCATTTAATTTAAATTGAGATATAGTATCTTAGTTTTATATATATATATATATATATATATATATATATATATATATATTCTTAGATTTAATTTATAGAGATGAATTAAATCAGAAGGCTTTTAATTTGGATTAAATAAATAGATTAGATTAGATCTACCAAATAGATTTAATTAATATATTTTTTTAATCCAGATTCAAAATTCAAATTTCAAAATAATGAGGATTAATTTTGAATATAATACGACTATCGGGTTTAGAAAAACCTACGGGACTTTTGTCAAGCGAATGAGAAAGCTGCGAGAAACCCTAGATAAAAGAGAGACGCGAGAATATTGAAAATGCTAGCACGTGGCTGTTCGTGTTTGAGGTTATTCGTGTGGATACTAGTAGAGGAAGGTGATCCAAAGAGTCGACTTCTATTGATCGAAGAAGGTAGCTTATCAGCTCAAATAGAACAAGATGCATACCAGCTCGACATAGGTATGATTTGGATTCTTTGAACCTTGATTTAAATGCGGTTGAGTGATCTTCTTCGAGATTCATAAAAATTTTAATTTTGCTGCATGTACAGATCCTAACAGGGGGTCTTCTTCTATGGCCCCACTTGCATCACCTTACTTCCCAATCTCGAACATCTTCCTAAATCTTTAGGTATGCCTGAGATTCAAGGATCAGTTAAATCCCAGGGTAATGGTTGAACCATATTTTTATATGGTTTTTAATAATTAAATTGGGATTCTTAATGCATTTTGTCATAATTATTGAGCTTAAAATGCCCTTCTTGTGATAAATTGAGATTAAGAGTAAATACATGAAATTAGGATTAAAAAGGGCAAAATTGTCAAAGAAATTGTAATTACTCTTAATTATTGATTTTTATGAGAATATTTATTGTCTTTATTATAGAAACCTGAAAAGATTAGATCCAATTTGAAAATGAAAGTCTGAATCCAAATTGCAAAACTTTCAATTTAGTCCCTCAAGCTACATTTTTTTTCTTTGTGGTTTGGTCCCTGCGTTTTGACCAGGGGGCATTTGACCTAGAAATGAAATGAAGGCTGGACAATTAAAAAAGAGAGACAAAACATGGGCCATGAGGAATTAAAGCCCATTCCAAATTGTAGTACGCCTAGTCCAAGAATGAATTAAATGATGAGTAGCTAAAGACACGATTAAAAAAAGGAAATAATTAAAGGGAATATCATTTCTGCCTTAAGTCAAAGCTACGTCGTTTTGGCTCTTTTTTTGTTTTTGTTTTTTTTTTCTTTGCTCTTTTTTATTTATTTTTTTTCCTTTCCCTTCTTTTGCTTTCATCTCTTTATCTCTTCATTTAAAAAAGAGTCAAAACGACGTAGTTTTAGCTTAAGGCAGAAAATTTTTTTTGCTTTAAAGACAGAAATGATATTCCCATAATTAAAAGAAAAGGGGAGGCGGCTGAATTGAATAAGGGAATAAAAGAGGAGACACAGTAAAAAAAGAACAGAGGCTGAGATACGGGAGATGAGTCCACATTTGGTGCCTATCCTTATGTGCCCATCCCTCTATTAGAGGGATGAGCATATTTTTTTTAATTTTATATATTGTATTTATTTATATTTAAATTATATGCTGCTTTCTGAAATATTTTTTACACCTAGTATCTTAAATTAAATAGTTTCCAATCCTGCATTCAGTAATATTTATCTGTAATACAAGTATCATGAAAACTAAATAATTTGAGATATTGGGTGCAAAAAACATTTCAGAAAGCAACATATAATTTAAATATAAATACATACAATATATAAAAAAAAATTTAAAAAAAATATGCTCATCCCTCTAATAGAGGGATGGGCACATAAGGGGATGGGCACTAAATGTGGACTCTACAGGAGACACAGACGAGAGACACAAACAGAGAGCTACAGTGCCGCACATCCTATCCTTCCTTCATCGACTTCTTCTCACCATTCCTTCTTGGTCGCCGATGACCTTTACTACTTCCATGCTGTTTGATTTCTTATTTTTGGGGTTCTCTAATGGCTATCTTGATGCTGGGAAGTAGCTAATTTTCTTTGCTCTTGGAGATGGATTGTAGTTGGAGTTTCAGATCATTAAAACAGGGAGTTTATTTTGTTTAATCTATTTTCTCTAATTTTATTTTGATTTCTTAGTTTTAAGAATATTGGTTTGGATTGTTGAGACTTAGTTTACTTGTTTGGATAACTTTGTGGATTGAACCTATGTGATTAAATTGGATTTTTGTGGCTTGTTGGATTTATATATATGTATTTTCCTTATTAATTCAACGATATTATACTTTCTACATGTTATTGTTAGATAGTATAATTGATTTGGATTAATTGAGTAGTGTGTTATCGCATTCATAATAAGAGGAAACAAGTTACATTAGTCTAATCATAATTGCACACTAACTGTACTTCAATAGTGTCTTAAGAGGTGATTAATAGCTACGATAGTAGCAGTAATCATTAATTAAGAACACTAGACTCAAGCGTTTGCTTGAGGTTTTTTATCAAAAATTAGTGAAAATTTACTCCTACATCTAATTGAATTATGATAGCCACTATTCCATTTCCAAGAGCATCCATCATTCCCATTTTCATATTCCATTCCATTTTATAAAGAAAATACCAAAAATAGTAGTTTAGGATTTAATTTAATTGTATTATTATTTTAGTTTATTAATTTGAAAATCCAAAATCTATTCACCCTTTGTTTTTATTGTATTTGCATGTCATTTATATTACTTAGGATCCAATAAAAGACTCCTCAAGAAGAGAAAGCGATCCCAGGTTTGCCTATACGCAATCCTTAGTCAATTTTTGATTGTGGACCCCAAGAATAAAGACAAAAGGCCCTCAATTAGGTAACAATTAATCTCATAAAAAGTGTAAATCATACATGACAAATATTCCATATATTATAGAGAAATAAACAACATTAAACAAATGCTCCGCAACCAGAATAGCACACATCAAATGTAACATCATAGCGAAAGCATATACAAGTGTTGGATACGCATATCGACAGACACCAGTCCTCAAAGCTAAGAAAACAAGCATGTAGCATTATCATATAAAAACAATAATCCACAACCAGCTGAATGAAAACACATGACTTGGGCATACAAACTTGGCTATAAGTTCACAATCATGATTATAAGAGACATGTATACAAACACACAAGAAATAGGAGATTAAGTTACTAACCTCAACTTAGTGAATATTTATAAAATCCTCAATGCTAGAAACTCAATTTCCCCTTAATATCCTAAAGTAAACCATTATAAATATTAATTTCCTCTTTATTTTGTAAGGTATTATATTAAATACTATTATAAAATATTAAAAGGGTTTCCGTTGTCCCTTAAGCCTCTCTTTAATCCATAAAGGATAAGTTTCGTATCTTTGACTTTAATGTGTTTAATTTTCGGATTATTCATTTTTTTGTCTAGAATTTTCACTAACTTTGAAAAATAATAATTAAATACACAAAAATCCAAATGATATGCTTCCAAAGTCTGTGAGTCCCTTAACATGTCTATTTTTATGGAAAAATACTCCCAATAGTCAGAAAATTTCAAATTATTCCCAGAATAATAAAGATTCAGTATTGTTCACATCGTACTTCTAGAAACATAAGTCAATCTGTAAAATCCATCTCTTTTTGTACACTCTAAGCCATAAACTTTAGATACTTCTTCATGTCTTCCTCTATTTCCCAAGTTGCCTCCCAAGAAGTTGGCCCCTTCTAGATCACTTTCATGAACGGAATATTCTTGTGTCTGAGCCGTTTCTCTTAGTGATCAATGATTTGCTCTGTTTTGAAAACATAAGTGTAATCATCTTGAACATTCATATCTTCATACTCGATAATATGCTTAGGGTCTGGTTGGTACTTCTTTCACTGAGAAACATGGAATATGTTGTCGAGTTAGCTTAGATTTGGGGGGTAAAGGCATTTGATAGGCTACTAGTCCATATTTCGCCAAAATATCGAATGGACTAATATAATAAGGACTTAATTTTCATCTCTTGAGTGTTCTACCAATACCTATTATTGGAGATATCTTCAAAAAGACATTATCTCCAATTTCGAATTCTAGAAGGGAAGTCTCCTTCTTTTATCATCATAACTCTTCTATCTGCTTTGCATTGTTAGGAGTCTCCTCTTTATTAATTTGATTTGTTTAGAAGTTTGGTCAACTATATCTGGCCCAAACAATCTTCTTTTATACAATTCTATCCAACATAAAGGTGACTGGCACTTCCGGCCATACAACGCTTCAAACGGAGTCATTTGTATGCTCGCATGATAACTATTGTTGTACGCCAATTCAACCAATGGAAGATATTGATCCTAGTTCCATTTGAAATTCAATACACACGGTCTCAGCATATTTTTTAGCATTTGTATGGTTCTTTTAGATTGGTCATCAGTTTGAGGGTGATAAGTTGTATTGAATCTTAACTTTGTCCTCAAAGCTTCGTGTAACGGTTGCGAAAATCAGGTTGTGAATTGTGGATCCCTATGTTAGATTAGTAGCTAACAATCTCCAAATATGTCATAACATATAGATACTATCTTCAAACCTATCTCCTTTCTCTTAGTTTCTTTAGCAAGTTTGTTGACTTTTTCTTGCTCTTTCTCATTTAGATGAAATATGGAGCTTGTAGAGCAAGAATAATTGTTTTGGACATGTGTCATAATCTTATGATATAAGCTCCTTAATTATCCCTCCTGATTACCAAAGAAAATCAAGATTATTTTAAGGTAATTGTACTTTTTGTGTACTTAATCTTGATTAGCATTCTGGCTTCTCCTATACTCCTCTTGTTGGCAACCGAAATTTTAGAATTCTTGGGCAAGATTGTGATGTCATTTTTGTGACATAAGTAAGAGGTTCGGTGTCCTCTTGTGAAATGACCAAAATACCCTTACGGTTTTGCCTTTATTTGTGTCTTATTTCACAAGCTACATGTCATTTTTTCTCTCTACTTAGGCCCAAATATTGAGCTTCTTAAGCAAGGATGTAATGTCATCCTAATGACATAATCAAGTGCTTACGTGTCCCTCTTGCACAATGACCAAAACCCTTTTCTCTTGGCTTTTCTCCTTTTGACACTTGGCACAAATTAGGAGCATGCACATGTCACCTTGAAATTTGCTTCTTGCTCTTTTACACCATGAGACATTTCTTAATTCTCTTTTCTTTGTCCCTTGGCCAAAAATATGGCCCTATTTAGGAATGTCACACCCCTTAAATTGGGCCTAGTCATCTGCCTAATTTAGACTTATTCTCGAATGTAAATGCCCAAAATTCAAGATGTTACATTCTTTGTGCTTTCTTTCTTTCCAACTTGCCTTTCTTTGTTTTGCCACCTCTTTTTGCTTTTCCCTCTAGCATGTGGCCTTCTTCATCCATCCTTAGCCCACATGGCCAAACTGTTTTATAAGAAAGAATATAATTTAAGGGAAAACATTTTCTCATGTTATAGGAAAACCATTTTCTCATGTCTCACACACATGCAATGGTGGACCCACATATACATATATTAATTCATATATGTATATGTGGGTCCCACCATTTCATGTGTCTGTAGGAAACTTTTTTTTCTTACGTAACATGAGAAAACCAAAGCCCATAATTTAAACCCAAAAAACGCTACTTTAGAGTTTATCATTCAAGGGCAGTTTTGATGTAGTAACAACACTAAAGCAACGAAAAGAAAGTAACATATTTGGGAAAAATCAGTAATGCTTAAGCCTAGAAAATGCTATAATAACTCTATTCCGTAGAGTTAACTTATACACTTTGAATTAATCAATATAACTTCAATAAAAAAAGAAGAAGAATTATTCATCATTATAAATATATCCAACGGTAATTAGGCTGAATGAAAGGGACTTGATCACGATGACTTTAAGTAGGGGTATTGGTGATTATTAATTTATTCTTATTGATTTGAGATTAATATAAAAACAAATATAAGTATTGCACTTACCTTTACCCATTGTCAACCTTGCAAAACGCACAACGATGGAGCCTGCAGATCCATTAGAGTTTGCTTCGAATATTTTGACAGCCACACTTCCAAATAATACAACATTGATGCAATTGTGACTGTATGTCAGCAAGATATTTTAATAGTTGTAATTGATAGTTGATAATAAAATTAATTATAACAACAAACAATAAATATTCCATTATGTAACTGAGAATTGAGGATTGAGAAATTGAGAATGAGAAATAAATTAGAAAATCAGGAAATCAGAATTAAAAAAATGAAATTTAAATTAAAAAATTAATATAGGGAAAATGTACAAATTTATCAATAGACAATTTCTCTATGAGCACCCATAAGAATGAACTACTTTCGGGTGCAAAAGCGGATGTAAACAATTTATTTGGGAGTAGATATAGCAACCTTATTAAGGAGACTTAACTTCCGTTGCATTTTGCAATGTGGGGTTAGTCTTCTCTCTTTATTATTTTAATATTTTTCAATGATAAAATATCACTTAAACCCTATGGGAACAATTTCATTTCAGTTAACCTCAAAAGATTATGAAATTCACTACACCCTAGGGTCAAAATTAAAATTTTCAGTAAAAAGATAATAATAGATTTTTTTTTTTTTCATAAAAGCATTTATAAAACAAATATGAGTATTATTAAGACAAATAAAGACATTTACAAAACAAACATGTGAATGACTGGGGAGTTCAAAAATTTTGGTCATTCACATATTTGTCTTGTAAATACCTATATTTTAATTGTAAAAAAATCATTTAACTTCCTAGATTCTTTTAAATCCCTTTGTTAGTCTTGTAAATGCATTTATTTGTTTTCTTAATACCGTTATTTTTCTTGTGAATTCTTTTATTTCTCTTGTGAATGACAAAAATGTTCTTGTTAACTCCTTGGTTTTCTTTGAATCCCTTTATTTGTCTTAAAACTAACCATATTTGTCTTATAAATGCACTTATGAAAACAATAAAGCAAGAGAGTTATTGCTTTTTCACTGAGAAAACTTAATTTTATTTTAACCCAAGAGGGTATTGTAAAACTTCATAATCTCTTGGGGTTAACTGAAATAAAATTGTTTCCATATGGGTTTAAGTTATATTTTTCCATTAAAAAAATATATTAAAGCAATAGAGAGAGAAGACTAGTGGGCCCACAATGTGAATTTATGTCTTCTTAACAGTGTTGCCATACTTGCTCAAACATAAATTGTCCACGTATAATTTTGCATTAGAAAATAGTTAACTATTATGGGTGCTCATAGAGAAATTTGTTCATTGCTAAATTTTCACATTCGCCATTAATATATTATAAGGCACAAGATCAAACGAAAAGAGGAAGAGAAAGGATTGAGGTAAGTATAGCCGCTAACTCTTTATCAAAGTGGTGAAATGAAGTTTTTTGTCTGACCAGTCTCTCGTTAATAGTCAACCAAGCTCCCGAATGCATGTAAAAAACCTATAACATTTACATTATTGTTTTGCTTATGTAAGACCTATTGGCCAATAAATTTATCTAAACACAAAATGATTTTAATCAGGCACATCTAATCGAAACGAACCAATTAATCCCTTGTTTCATGATGTGTAGCCGGCAATGTCTTTGATGGGAACAAAGGTAAATGAATTTGGAGTTTTCGGCATGTTTGACTCAATGAAGTATGTCTTACCTGTTAGATAAAATGAATGATCTAATCATGCTTAGTCACCGAATAAACAATTAGATCTTATGCGGAATAAAGAAATTAAAAATGCTGAAATACCTCCCGCCATTGATTCAGAATGAAAGCAGAAGACCACAATCCTTCTAAGCCCTCACTCTCACTCTCTGTAGATGGTGTTTGAGTAATTCAGTCGTGTGAGCAGACTTAGGGGACCGTGTAAATTAATAGATAAAGAGCACGACCAATTCCCACGTTTTCCCATTAAATCGTGCATAACGTTACGTGCCAAATTCATGGGTGGTTATGGGCAGTTGAGAAAAATGTGCATCAGAACGTGGACCACTTATTAATTTTATAATTAATAAAACCCAATATTAATTCAAATTAATATAAAGTATATCAATTTAAATTAATGTACAGATAATAATTATAAAATTTCAACATTCTCCCACTTGGTCCACACAATCCACCATATACCATAAGGAAAAACAAAATGCATGGATCATAGCGATAAGTCCTCTTAAAGCGAGTAGTATCTTCCATTTATCACATTGCACCATGTCTCCCAAGCCCATGTAACTTAATGAATAAACCCCATGTTTATTCTCGGTCCAAACTTAATGATGTTTCTCAAACAAAATAAACATATGAATATGCACATAAAACTGAAATGAGAAAACACCCAAATAGGGTTTCATGTAACTACATCGTTCTTACAATGAAAATTAAAGAAAATCATTCTTATAATGAAAATCAAAGAACGGAACTAAGTCCCATTCTCTCTACATGATCCAGAAATTTCATTGGTGGCATGCCCTTAGTTAGAGGATCAGCAATCATCAATTCAGTGCTTATGTGTTCAATGACCACTGTTCCATTCTTAACACGTTCTCTTATGGCTAAGTACTTAATGTCGATATGCTTGCTTCGACTACCACTTTTGTTGTTCTTAGCCATAAAGACAGCAGCTGAATTGTCACAATAAACCTTCATTGGCCTAGGAATTGAATCCATGATCCTAAGCCCAGAGATGAAACCCTTCATCCATACACCATGTGAGGTAGCCTCAAAACAAGACACGAATTCAGCTTCCATCGTAGAAGTAGTAATCAAAGACTGCTTCTTACTGCTCCATGATATAGCTCCACCGGCTAGCATAAAAATGTATCCTGAAGTGGATTTCCTTGAGTCAATACAGCCAGCATAGTCTGAATCGGAGTAGCCAGTCACTTCCAGATTGTCAGTCCGTTCGTACTTAAGCATGTAATCTTTCGTTCCTTGAAGGTATCTCAACACCTTTTTTACAGCTTTCCAGTGGTCTATACCTGGGTTACTCTGATATCTCCCTAATACTCCAACAGCAAATGCAATGTCAGGTCTAGTGCAGACCTGAGCATACATTAGGCTTCCTACTGCTGAAGCATAAGGGATGTGTCTCATTCGTTCCCACTCAAAATCATTCTTTGGGCACTGGTCCAGATTGAACCTGTCACCTTTCACAACGGGAGCTACACTAGGTGAACAATATCTCATCCGAAATCTTTCTAAGACTTTATTGATATAGGTCTCTTGAGACAAACCTAGTACACCTCGATGTCTGTTTCTATGTATCTTAATGCCAATGACATAAGATGCATTTCCCATATCCTTCATATCAAAGTTTTTAGAGAGAAATTGTTTCACCTCATACAGTAAGCCATTATCATTAGATGCAAGAAGAATATCATCCACATACAGAATAAGGAAACAAATCTTGCTCCCACTGACCTTCTGGTATATACATTCATCCACAATATTCTCTACAAACCCAAATGAAGAGATGACATTATGAAATTTTAAATACCATTGGCGGGAAGCTTGTTTCAATCCATATATGGACTTTCTGAGCTTGCACACCAAATGCTCACCTTTACTAGAGGAAAACCCTTCTGGTTGTTTCATGTAAACCTCTTCCTCTAGTACTCCATTGAGAAAGGCAGTTTTCACATCCATTTGTTGCAACTCTAAGTCAAAATGTGCAACTAAAGCTAGAATGATACGAAGGGAATCTTTCTTGGACACAGGAGAAAAGGTCTCCTTGTAGTCGATTCCTTCTCTTTGAGTGAATCCTTTAGCAACAAGCCTTGCCTTATGTCTGTCAATGTTGCCCAATGAGTCTCTCTTTGTTTTGTAGACCCATTTACATCCAATGGCCTTAGCACCATTAGGCAACTCAACAAGATCCCAGACTCTATTAGATGCCATAGAATTCATCTCATCCTTCATAGCTTCATACCATGAACTGGATTCTCTACAGTTCATAGCTTGTGAAAACCTTTCAGGATCATTTTCAGCTCCTACATTATAGTCAGATTCTTGCAGATACACAATATATTCACTGGGTATCGCTGATCTTCTTGTTCTAGTTGATCTTCTCAATGCTGTTTCATTACCTTCTTGAGGAACTTGTTGTTCAATTGGTTGTTCAACAACTTCCAGTTGTTCCTCATTAACAGCTTGATCTACTGGATCAATATCAGCGGGTTGTGGATCTTGATTGACTGGTTGTACAGCACTCGGTTGAGCCGAAGGAGCATTGTCAACAACCAATCTCAAACTCGAAGTGGAAGGTTGATTATCTAAATGATCATTTTCAGAAACAGGGTCTCTGAATTGATCACTCCCATTGATCAAGTCATACTCAAGGAATTTAGCATTCCTTGATTCCACAAACCTAGTGGTATGAGATGGACAGTAGAACCTATATCCCTTAGACCTTTCGGCATATCCAATGAAGTACCCACTAATGGTCCTTGGATCCAGCTTCTTTTCTTGTGGATTGTAGATTCTAACTTCTGACGGGCATCCCCAAACACGTACATGTCGCAAACTCGGTTTTCAACCTTTAAATAACTCAAAAGGTGTCTTTGGGACAGCCTTAGTTGGAACCCGGTTTAATATGTACACAGCCGTCTTCAGTGCATCAATCCACAAGGATTTAGGAAGCTTAGAACTACTAAGCATACTTCTCACCATGTCCAATAATGTTCGGTTTCTTCTTTCTGCAACACCATTCTGGTCTGGAGAACCAGGCATGGTGTATTGGGCAACAATCCCATGTTCTTGAAGAAACTTCGCAAATGGACCAGGTGCTTGTCCATCCTCAGTATATCTACCATAATATTCTCCACTTCTATCTGATCTCACGATCTTAATTTGTTTACCACATTGTTTTTCTACCTCAGATTTAAATACCTTGAAGACATCTAATGCTTCGTGCTTGTTATGAAGCATGTAGAGATACATGTATCGTGAGTAATCATCAATGAAAGAGATGAAGTATTTCTGACCATACGTATCCATTTCTGGACTACAAATGTCTGTATGTATGATCTCTAATAGTTCTGTACTCCTCTTGGCACCTTTCTTTGACTTGTTAGTCTGCTTTCCCTTTATGCAGTCTACACAAGTCTCAAAATCAGTAAAGTCTAGAGTACCAAGTACCCCTTCCTTTACCAATCTTTCAATTCTCTGAATGGAGATATGACATAGTCTCCGGTGCCACAACACAGAGGAATCATCACTAACAACATACCGTTTCGAACCAACAGTAACATGCAAGGCACTATCAGTAGTATCGTTTTGCAAATAAACAGGAAAAAGACCATTAGACATTGTACCACTTCCAATCAACTTTGATTTATAAAACAAATCCAACGACGTCTCATAAAACATAAAGGAATAACCCAAAGGTACAAGTTTTGAAACTGAAATCAAGTTCCTAGAGAAATTTGGAACATTAAAAGTCCTTTCCAAATTTAAAACAAATCCACTACTTAAAACTAAACTGTAAGTTCCTACAGCCTCCACATGTGAACTCATCCTTGCTCCTGAATAGATGTATTGTTCACTTCCCAACGGCTTCCTTAGGTTTTGCATACCCTGCAAGGAGTTCGAAACATGGATTGTAGAACCAGAATCAATCCACCATGTGCCATTACCATCATCGATCATATTTGTTTCATAACAGACAAGTGAGACTGACATACCTTTCTTCTCAAGCCATTGCTGGAATTTAGAGCAGTCCTTCTTCATGTGTCCCTTCTTTTTACAGAAGAAACACTTGGATTCCTTCTTGATTCCACCTTGGGGAGATGTCTTACTTTTCCCCTTCTTCTTGGCCTGAGTCTGACCCCTCCTCTCAGTTGTCATGAATGAACTCTCTCCCACTTCCATTTTCAACCTTGCCTCTTCCTGAACACACATGGTCAATAATTCATTGATCGACCATTTATCCTTATGTGTGTTGTAGGATATCTTAAAAGGTCCATATGGCTGTGGAAGAGTGTTCAGGATGTAGTGCATAAGGAAAGAGTCAGACATGTCAACCTCAAGCAGCTTTAGCTGAGCTGCAATGTCCCTCATCTGCATGATGTGCTCACGCACACCCTTTACAGTATTGAGTCTTAGGGATGAGAACTTCATAATTAGGGTGCTGGCTAGCGCCTTATCTGAAGTCTGAAATTGATCATCGATTGCTTTCAGAAGTGGCCTAATCTTGTCATGCTGTTCGACAGAACCACGAATACCAGCAGAGATTGATGTCTTTACGAACATAACTGAGAGACAATTAGATCGCTCCCACTTTTCATAAAGGTCAACCTCATCTGGAGTGCTAGTTTCCTTAATGGAAGGCGGTTCGTCTTTCCTTATAGCATAGTCAATATCCATCCACCCTAATTGGAGAAGAACTCTCTCTCTCCATACCTTATAGTTATCACCCCTAAGTTCAGGAACCTCACATTTCATATCAGAAAAATTTACAAGTTGTTTAACTGCATAACAATGAACATACATACTTAAGAATACTAAAATTTGAGACTAATAAATGTTATGTTTTACCAATGTAAATCACACAAAAAATATGTAAATCTACTGACATACAACTTGCCTGTGGGCTAAAGTTCTAATTCAACAAGATTTACAACTCTATGATAAAACTATCAAATTATTTACCTATTCTTAATTCCTGTGGGCAAGTTAAGAATATAATTTGATATTTTATCCTAATTAGTCATATAGAACATACAATAAAAATTCCTGTGGGATAAGATTTATTATATTACATATGACTAATTACAACTAATGTTATTATGTGATCTTGAAATTAAATATATGATTTTAATCAATTAAAGATGCTGTGGCTACTCTCTAACTAATTAAAAACATATAAATCACTCAACATTAACATTTAATATTGCAAAAAAAATTAAGCAATATTAAAACAAAATCAAATATTCATCTATATTATTCAACTTAATATTGCATGTATTATGAAATAAAATTAACACATACAAATAATAATATGAATCCAAAATAAATTAAATTTCAGATTTAAATTTAAATCCGAAAAAATAACGCTATATATATATATATGAAATCCACATATAACACCCAAATAACAGCTCGGCCTGATGGCATAAGAATGCCCACTTAAGGTTTTGCTTGGTCTGAGAGCCACGGTTCGAATCCCACTAATGGCCTTTTCCAGAAATTTTGCTTATCAAATGAAAAATTATTTAAATATAGTAAGAATTAATATTTTGCCACACATGAGCGCGTGGCTCAGCTGGCAAGGCGTTACCCATCAGGCGCCCACGCGCCCCTTGCGTCCCGAGTTCGAATCCCGCTGGCTTCCGTTTTCTGCGTTTTGCACTTAATTTTTTTTTTTTTTATGAAAAACGCCAAACAGACTTGACCTAACAGAAACGCATCCGGCCCAAAAATAAAAAACGAATCTCGGCCCGAAAACGCGCCTGGCCCATCTGAATTAATAAAACACAAGGTTTTATTAAGGCCCCAAACGGCACCGTTTTGGATCATCTTCCTTACCCAGCCGGAGCCCTAAAACCCGACCCTTCAACCCGCGACGACCCGGTTCCAGCTGCCGCGACCCGCGACTCCTGATGGTCGTTTTCGGCGATAGGAGAGATTTTTCCAATCGTTTCCGACGGAGATTTCAATAGTTAAAATCATAGAAAACACAATCTACTCCATATATTCATGAAATCAGAGATTTGAAACCAAATCTCAATTCATCCGAAATGAAACAAATTAAACGACTAAAATTTTCAGTTTTTCCGATGAATGACCGACGGTGATTTTCATGATTATAGCAAACGAAAAACCAGATTTAATATACCAATTGTATATATATCGAACCCAGATCTAGAACATTATAAGCCAAAAATTTCCAGATCCAGTTGAAATAAATCGCGAGACGGCAGTTTGAAAGTCAGAGAACGTTCAGCAAAAACGCAATATACAGGGATAATTTATCAACCGATTCAACAACCAATCGCAAAAACGAAACCCAGATCAAAACAATTAAAAGCAAAATCCAGATTTCTCAATGATCGGTGTTTAAGCACAAACTAATGAACCATAGATTCCAAAAGCATAAATGGAAACTACTCCTCATTGTAATTGCCGAACATGATTCAAAGGAAAACATAATGCGCAATTTAATATTAATTAAAGT
Organism: Acacia confusa; assembly: GCA_037074495.1. Classification (NCBI taxonomy): domain Eukaryota; kingdom Viridiplantae; phylum Streptophyta; class Magnoliopsida; order Fabales; family Fabaceae; genus Acacia; species Acacia confusa. The sequence goes on along the minus strand of CM073504.1, from coordinate 27,694,654 downwards.
AAATTGTAGGCAATAAGCAATTACTGAAACCATATATTATTCTAAGAGAAAACTTGAATCAAGGCAGAGGCATATTAGACGGCTCTGATACCAAATGTTAGATAAAATGAATGATCTAATCATGCTTAGTCACCGAATAAACAATTAGATCTTATGCGGAATAAAGAAATTAAAAATGCTGAAATACCTCCCGCCATTGATTCAGAATGAAAGCAGAAGACCACAATCCTTCTAAGCCCTCACTCTCACTCTCTGTAGATGGTGTTTGAGTAATTCAGTCGTGTGAGCAGACTTAGGGGACCGTGTAAATTAATAGATAAAGAGCACGACCAATTCCCACGTTTTCCCATCAAATCGTGCGTAACGTTACGTGCCAAATTCATGGGTGGTTATGGGCAGTTGAGAAAAATGTGCATCAGAACGTGGACCACTTATTAATTTTATAATTAATAAAACCCAATATTAATTCAAATTAATATAAAGTATATCAATTTAAATTAATGTACAGATAATAATTATAAAATTTCAACATTACCATGCAAAGTAAACTTCCAAGGGTGGTCGCATAAATCTCCGAAGGTGCCCCTTCTGCTTAATTGCACCCTTAATCCTATGGTCTTGCATGAAGAATACGACTGGCGAAAACCCGAAACTTAGTAATCAAATAGGTGTGAATCACAAACCTTTTGATCAACCAAAATTATGACATCGAGTTTCCATACATCAAAAGGTGTTGACTTCTTGATAACTCAAGCAAATATAATCCAGGTATTCTTGCAATCTTCAGTACCCCTAATAGGCGTGGATCAGAAACATTTTTATTGACCGAAATCATCATGTCGAGGTTCCACATATCAAAAGGTGATGACTTCTTGATAACCCAAGCCAAGCAACGATAGATCAGGTATCCTTGTGGTCATCAATATCTCTAATGAGTTCATAAGGGCAACCTGCCATGATCATGATATTAGGGATGAAGAGTTGAGATCACTAACAATAAAGAACAGATAGCACAAAACGAAATATATTGACGACATTAAGATATGTAAGCATTACTATAATCATCGGCCAACTATATTTATTGGAAATTAAGCTTCTTGGATATTTAATTTGAATTATAATTATGATAACTCCTTAAATCATGGGGTCAACTAATAATTTATGAATACAAAATAATATTGATATTGATATATAAAAGAGAGCGATAGATAATTACAATAAAATAATTATGATAGCTAAAAGAGAGTAATTATAAGGCAAAAGAGAGTGATAAATATGGATATTGATATTTTTTGTAACATCTCATTTTCCAAAGGCGGAATAATATATTTTTATCATAGTAGAGCATTGGAGCATATAATTGAATAATTGATATGTATTATAACTATTAGTTATGGTATTTCAGGCTAGTAATATTAATGGTACAATCATCCGAATATAATAATATGCATTCCAAAATAAAAATCTCCGGTCGTGTCTTCAGGCTGTTGCTTACCCCTGTCATCAGCCCCTGATGTAATACCCTAAAAATCCTACTTATGATAAGTATCATAATTTAGTAAATAATATCTATTGAAAATAGGTGAATATGAGGTCTCAAACACCTTGTATTGAATTTATCTTATTATTAGGACAATTTCTCCTAAGAATAGATAATATGCGAAAAGGTCCCTAAAACATTAGATAATTTGCAATTAGGTCCCTGAAATATTTATGGGTTATAAAATACTTGAAAATATTATAAAGAGGCAAATAAATATTTATTTGAAATATGGAAGAATATTGTCCCTAATTTAGGTAATTTATTAAATTATTACCTTGGAAAAATTAAAGGAGAAAAATCAAAAAGTATTGGGGGATCATATTGGACCCGATGATTTTTAATATTATGCATGGGACATAAATTACCAATGTCAGTAAAATAGTTGTGAGATAATAATTATTACTAATTAAGAAAATTGTCAATAATTAGTAAGTGGTTAAATTAGTACTTAAACATGAATAAAGGGGGAAAAGATGTGTAAAAAGGTTGTGAGTATGTGTGTGTGAGTTGTGAGTGTGTGTGTGCCTAAGTGTTGTGCATGTGTGTGTGTGTAGTAAAGAAAAAAATATCTAAGATATTTAGTAATTAAATAATATTATAAATGTGATATTTTATATAGGATAAACGAGAACCGATAGAAATAAAATCCTACCTAGAAAACTATGAACTAGGTTTCTAAAGTCAGAGTATATTATAGACAAGTGAATTTTTATCTCAAGGTAGGCTATCTTCAAAGTCATTTCCATAACCGACGAAGTGATCATGAGATTAGGCCAAGAAGATATTTTGTGGAATTAGAACAGATAGTAGAAATGAAAACCTATAGAAAATAATTCATAAACTGAAATCCGAGGATAAGTTGGTAAAAACCAGAGTATATTATGAATCAGTGGATTTTTATCCAAAAGATAACGTTGTCCGACGTTATTTCTGTAACTGACAGCGGTTGTCCGAAAATGTTCGGCAGGCAACGAAATGTCATTAATGAGATCAAAAATTTAGATAACCCAAGTATCTTGAAAGAGAAAGAAAAGATCTTCAGGATCTTGCTCCTGAAATTTTGAGATTTCCCAAGATTACACGATTAGGGCACCGAACATAGAACTTTATCAGATAAAGGCACAAAAAGTAAGAGATGATGCAAGCATGACATCACTTTGATGACTCAAGATGAGGTCATCATAGTGATGTGTAAAGCCAGGATCGTGCCACCTCAAAGAAGTGCGATCCAACGGTCATAAACTAACCAGACGAAGTTCAAAGAAACTACCAAAACGCCATCCACTTTTTCTATAAATAGCCTTTACCTTTCTCTTCATTCTTCACAAATCCTAGAGCTTTCTAGAGAGAGATTTTAGAGAGAAGGAGGAGTCTGTGGAAATAGCAAAGTGTCGGGTAAGTTCTTCGGTCCCTAGTCTTTAGTCTTAAGTACTTTCGGTAGTTATAGTAGGAATGTTAGATAGATCTTTAGTTTTTCAAGTTTGATCTAGATATTATGTTTTAGGGACAAATATGATATTTATTTCATAAATATGTTGGAAGAAGAGATATGTTAAAATCTTGGAGAAATAGAGTTAAAGTAGCAAAGCTCTAGCGAAATTGCACCGATTGGTAAGGGTAGGGGCAAAATGGTAATTTGTACCTCAAATGCCTATTATGATATCAAATATTGATAAATGTGACATTATCATTATAGGATAACAGTAATCTTGTTCTGCTGTCATTTCGCTGTCATTCCGCTGTTTTCCGTCAAAAGTACAGTTTTCCGTCAACGTACTAAACACTCGTCAACGAAGGTACGTTCGCGTACTGTAACACTAACTCTGATGTTTATGATATGCATATCTGTGGTATGTGTGTTGTATGTATAGAGTGTTTATATTATGGAGTGCATATAAAGGTTAGAGGTTATCTGTAATGCTGGGAGCGGTATGTCCATATGCTGGGAGCAATATGTCTGTATGCTGGGAGCGATATGTCCATATGCTGGGAGTAATATGTCTGTATGTTGGGAGCGATATGTCCATATGCTAGGAGCAATATGTCTGTATGCTGGGAGCGATATGGTTGCATGCTGGGAGCGATACATATGCATTGGTTGTGATAGATCGTTTGTATATGCTGTTGATGTTGTGGTATATGTCGTCTGTATATTTTGTATGAAAACATAAGGTTAACCGTTACCTGAGGTCCAGTGCACTGGATCTCAGTCCTCCATAGAGCTTCAGGGTTGGGAGGACTAAGGACCGTGGATAACGGCAAGTAGCCCGCATAGAAGACTCGGTTGAAGACTTCCTTTTGTTGTTCCGGTGGAAGCCTTTCTATTGTTGTTTTACTTCACTTTTGAACCACGTGGTTACTATACCGCTGTTGTAACTAGCCAGACATACTACGGTTGGCACTTTGAATATATACATATCAGTTACTCTTCCGCTCAAATGCTCTACTATGATGATTTGAAATAATTTTAAATGAAAAAAAAAATTTATACTGCTTTTGAAAAGTTGGGATGTTACACCCTTGATCCTCCAGACCCTAATGCTATAGTAAGAACTGAGGTCCAATGCCCATCGGACCTCAGGTAACGGTTAACCTTATGCTCAAGTAAACAATACATGTATGGCAGATATTCATAACATTACAGCATCTAACAATACATAGCACACATCAGATGTAAAGTTACAATATCACAACAGTACATAGCACACAGCACACGTAAAGTCTATCCATGTTTGCACTAACTAGTGCCACGACGGCCCCTCGTGTCCTCAGCTCTAGGAAAACTTAACGGTGTTATCAAGACTATAACTCGTATATAGCTAAATGTATAATCAGTGACTTAAGACAAAGTCTTAATCACGGTGCATGACTCAAGACCAAATCTCGATCATGACTTTATGAAATTATCTCTCACATACAAGCATACTTCAAGCATAAGAGTTAAGGTTACAGCACGAGTCTGTACCTTAGTCCATTCGGATAGTGATATGTTTGTTCGTTCGGTACGCCTTCTGATTTTCTGGATATCCTATAATATCATTATCATATTATTATAATGAATGCCATATATCTTAGAATGATATCCTAAGAGATATTCTTGCCACTATTTACCTTTTTACCCCCGGTGGATTTATTATTCTAATGTTACCCTTACATTTCTTTAAAAACAAAATGCTGGATTTTGTGGGCAGATTTTTCAGCAAATTTGAAAAAACATAACTAATTGTACAAAAATTAAAATGATGTCAAACCAAGGCTCAAATTTCCCTTAACAAGTCTATTTTTAAGGAAAATTAATGCTTTAACTCGATCCAACTATATCATTCCCAGTTTTAATTTTCTTCAGCTGTGTTCCAGTTCCCAGTTTAGAGACATGGGCTAGCTTGGAAAATTCACATCTTTTTGTACAACATCCTAAAAATTACGTTTTATATATGGATAGAAATCCCTAGATGTCTACTTTATTTCTGGTAAATTTCATGATTTTATAACTTCATTTGCTACATGAAATAATATCATCTTTTTCGCTGACCACCCAAAATTTAAGACTGAAAATCACTACTAGAAAATTCAGATTTTGCTACGGAATAATTTTCGTCGCAAAAATCAGAAAATTTGTGACGGAATAATATTTCCATCGCAAAAAAGATTAAAAAAAAGTAAAAATAAGAATTTTTGACATTATTAGCGACGGAAGACAAAATCCGTCACTGGCCCCGCACGAGTCAGCGACGGACGTCTGTTTCGGTTTTGGTCCCACACGGGGCCAGCGATGGAAGATTTTTTGTCCGCCAACTTGCATCTTCAATCCTCTTCTGAGCCCACCATCCCACTCGACCCCCAATCTCCCTACCCCCGATCCCTTCCCTGGCGACCTCGTCCCCCACGACCTCCACCCCCCAGGTGACCCCCACGCCCCCTAGTCACCTCCCCGGTGACCTCCCCCACGACCTTCCCCTACCCCGGCGACCCCCACCCACCCCCCACGACCTTCCCCCACCCCTCCGATCCCTACTCCCCCCCTCACACTCCCCCCTCCGACCCCCACCCACGCCTGTGCTTCTCCTCCTTCTTATTGGCTGGTGTTTCTCTTCTTCTTCGCTTGGAGTTTACTGTTCATTTTCCGGTGACTCTTTCCAGTAACCTTCATCTCTTCTCTCTTTTCATTTTGTTCTTCAGATTCATTATTTGGAAAATATAAGGCATTGTTTGTATAAATTTCATTACAATACTCTTATTATGTGATATTGTGTAGTAACTGTTGGAATGTGATATTTGAAATTTGAAAGTTTAGTATTTGAAATTTAAAAGTAGAAAAAATAAGAGAAAGTCATACTCTACATTATACTTATAGTGATAAATATGAGCAAAAACTTAATTATACTGATGCTTAATTTAAGTTAATGATATTGATGCTTAATTTGCTTATTTATTTGGATTATGGTTATTGTATTAAGTGATAAATATGCACAAAAAATTAATGATATTGTTGCTTAATTTGCTTATTTATTTGGATTATGGTTATTGTATGAAGGAGATTCCATGATTTTTTCTGTTATTGGGTTTTGTAGGTGTTTATTGATGAGATTAATGAATTTTTTTTCATTTTGTATGATTTTTTTTTGTTAATGTTGTGTAATGAAAAAATTAGTAGAATTAGTTAATTGATATAGAATATATATTTCTATTAATATAAAATATATGCTCTATTAATTATAAATTTTTAGTCTAGTACGGAACTTCATATATATAATATAGAATTCTAAAAATATAATTATAATATGAAGTCGTATTTTAGATTATTTTTTTTTTAATTTGTGAAAAGATCCTCAACAAGTTATGTTTGGATAATTTGTGAATTTTATAACACTTATTCTTTAAATCTTTAAAGTAATTTTTATTTTTTTCAGATTAAACTTTGTTCAATTTAAATCAATTCACATTAATTGTGTTAAACCTTTTATAATTAGCTTTAATTGATCCTAAATACTATTATTTAGAAAGTAAATTATTTATAACCAAATGCTTTAATTAAGTGACAATTGGTTGGCATGAGTGACCAATTGTATTGGCCACTTATATATTTGGGTAATGTTGTTTTGTGGATTAGGACATCTCCACACTCTATATATTTGCATAGGGTTAAATTGTAGAAGTATGGACGACCATTGTGATAGGAGTTGGATGTCCAATCATCTAACTCAAAAAAGAGAAAAACTCGAGCATTCATGGACAGTCTGGAAGGGTTCAGTCAATTTGCTTTGCGCACTCACATAATTCTAGTAGACACATCGTATGTCCCTGTGCCACATGCCGGTGTTTCAAATTTCAAGAGTATAACACGGTCAAAATCCATTTGTGTAAAAAAGGATTTATGGATGATTATGAATGCTGGGTATATCATGGCGAAGTTCGACAGACACCGAGTGGATATTGCGGGAGTAGTAGTCATCGAGGCAACCTTAATCAATACGAACAGTTGGTGATGGATGCCGTGGGACCGTCAATTGGGCAATATTTTGATCCTTTTACTCATGCTGAATCATCATACATGCAAGAGGAGACCGATATGAATAATCAACCATGTTATATGGGAGAGGATCCTAATCCGGAAGCCGATAGGTTCTACAAAATGCTTCAAGATGCGCAACGACTGTTATGGGAAGGTTGCGAACACATTGAAAGTAGTGAGCACTCATCGCTTTCGGCTACCTTAGCAACACTAAGTTTGAAAAATGATCACCATGTGAGTGAGAGAAATTATAACGAAATGATGCAGGTCATGTGCAAGATTGCTCCGAAAGACAATAATTTGCCGAAGGATTTCTATCAAGCAAAAAGAAATGTTAAAGAGCTTGGGCTTAGTTGTGAAAAAATCCATTGTTGCCCTAATGGATGTATGTTGTACTACAAAGATGATGCTGAGCTGACTAAATGCAAAATATGTGAACATAACAGATACAAACCTGTGACTAAAGAGAGGAAAACAGACTGTCAACCATTCAGCAAAATGTGGTACTTTCCCCTCGTGCCCAGGCTTCAGAGATTGTATTCGTCAGAGCAAATAGCCGCTCACATGAGATGACATCGGAAGCATCGCAGGGATGAAAAATTTGTGATGCATCCATCCGATGCCGAAGCTTGGCTTAAATTTGACGAGGTGAATCCTTTCTTTGCATAATGTCCGTCTTGGATTATGTTCAGATGGGTTTGCTCCTTTCAACCAGATGGGCAGGAGGTATTCATGTTAGCTAGTGATTGTGACTCCGTACAACCTCCCACCTTCTATGTGTATGAGAAGAGAGTTCTTATTTCTCAATGTGTTAATCCCTGGGCCTTCCAACCCAAAAAAGAATATAGATGTGTACCTCAGGCCTTTAATAGATGAGTTGAAGATGTTGTGGAGTGACGGGGTTCTCATGTACGACGTATCATTGAGCCAAAAGTTTATCATGCGGGCTGCCTTAATGTGGACGATAAATGATTTCCCTGCCTATGGGATGTTGAGTGGCTGGCAAACGTCGGGAAAGCTTGCATGTCCAATTTGTCTTGAGCAGAACATGGGCTTTAACTTGCAAAACAGTCACAAGGTTTGTTGGTTTGACAGGCACCGATGATTCCTACCCCCTGATCATTTGCTTAGAAGAAATAGAAAAGACTTTATACGGAATGCTGTCGAATGGGCAAATCAACCCTGTCGATTAAGTGGTCAAGAAATATGGGACAGGGTCAGGCACATTGCAAGTGTTGAGGAGGGGGTTGCATTCAACAAACTTGAGGGATATGGGGTTGATCATCATTGGATGAAACGGTGCATCTTTTGGGAACTGACATATTGGAAAGATGACCTGTTGAGACACAACCTCGATGTCATGCATATTGAGAAGAATGTGTTCTGCAATATTTTGTACACCGTAATGGACAGCAAAGGCTTGAAGAAGGATACAGTCTACGCAAGACAGGACATAAAAGCGATTTACAGAAGGCCTAACTTGCATTTGGTGGTGGATGCTAGGGGATGGACTTCCAAACCTCGAGCGCCATACACACTCAACAAAGAGCAAAATTTGGAAATGTTAAAATGGGTTTCAAATCTGAAACTCCTGGATGGTTATGCATCAAATATGGCTAGATGTGTCAAAATAGATGAGGTGAAGATATCTGATATGAAGACTCATGATTGTCACGTTTTTTTCAAGAGATTGTTGCCGCGGGCCTTCAAAGCACTATCGAAATATATATGGAGTGTTCTGACAGAACTTTCCATTTTCTTTAGAGAAATTTGTGCTTCCGAACTTAACGTTGACAAGTTACGACAACTGGAGGAGAGCATGCCATTGACGCTATGCAAGTTAGAGATGGTGTTTCCTCCGACCTTATTCAACTCAATGGAGCATTTGCCTATTCACTTGGCCTATGAGGCAAGGGTTGGAAGTCCACAACAATATAGGTGGATGTATCCATTTGAGAGATAATATATATATATATATATATATATATATATATATATATATATATATATATATATATATCTTTCTTGTTGTTATTATTTGACTCTCATGGTAGTAAAGTTTTAAATACCCTTAAATTGTCCATTATAGGTTTTTACGCACTCTCAAGCACAAGATCAAAAATCAAAGGTTCGTTGAAGGATCTATCGTTGAAGCGTATCTAGTGGAAGAGGCCACTAAATTTGCGTCATACTATTATCCCTCTGGAAATATATCAAGATGGAGAGGGGTAGCTCGCAACGACGATGGGGCGGTACAAGTGATCAGATATCTATATTTAATTTTCCAGGTCGAGTCGTGGGAAAACATGAGACGTCAACTCTGGAAGGAAGAGACAAGCGAGTGGCAGAGTGGTACATTATAAACAACTGTGAAGAGGCACCCTGTATTTAACGTAAGACTTCCTGTATTTTTGGTACGTTACGGTTAGTATTAAAGTATATTAATGAGATTTCTTTGTTACAGCTTTTTCTCCGAATGGGTTCGATCCAGAAATCCATTAATATTGGATTCCGAACTTGAACAATTCAAGATTGCTAAGTTTCCTTAATGGTTTGAATACTTCTTCGTGGAAAATCCATCAGCTCTCCATGATGTTGCATGGAGTTTATCTTGCGGAGCTATAATAGTTGTTACCCAGTGTTTGAAATATATAATCAATGGGTATCGTTTTGCAACAGTACAAGCGAACAAAAATACACTAAGTTGCAATTACGGCCTATGTTGCCGAGGTGGCCTAGTTGATGGAGTTGAGGCCGACTACTATGGGAGGTTAACTGACAAATTCAGCTGGATTATAAGTGGGACAAGTTCGTGACTATCTTTAAATGTGAGTGGTTTGATAACTCTCCTCGTGGTACAAAAGTTGATAAATATGGAAATGTTGAGGTCCAATGGTCGAGGTGGTACATGGTTGGTTATGACCTATTGATACTTGCTCAACAGGCGGAACAAGTTTATTATACATTGTATCCAACATCCCGTCAAGGGTGGATGGGAGTTATCAGAACCAAAGCACGCAATATCATACCCAACTCGAAAGAGTTAGAATCAAATGACTCTATGAATGAACCGTTTCAAGCTAATATGGAACAGGTACAGCTTGTACTTGTTGTTGATGACGAAGTACCAAGCAATCTTTTTGACAAGGCGTATGGGGTGTTAGAACTGATTCCTATCCATATTGTCGATGAGGAATCAGACGATGAGGAGGAAGATAATTACTTTGATAGTGAGTCTGAATTTCATGACTATGAGACTGACGAGGAAGGGGAGCAAGGAGAGGTGGAGGAAATGAAATCTTCCAGTTGACTTATGTTAGTCCACTATTTATAACCGTCCGTTCTAGTAGATATAATCCGTTACTTTGATAGTGACATTAAGTGTTTCTTTTTGACATTTTGACATAATGTTTACGAGTGTTCATAGATGGATCGTTCAGGAGGGCATTCTGGCAATGGTTGGAGTAGTGGTAGAGGCTGTGCCCGTCCTATCAGAGGTGGTAGGGCAACGACATCAGACCCGTCTTACAGCAGAGGGTACGGCTCTTCTCCAGAGCTTCCACCATTTCATATGTCGTCTTCACTGACCACTATTGACTCTATTATAGGAGGTGCAGGTATGCCTTTCAATCCCTTGATCCACAACAAGGAGCAGAGCAGGTATAGTTTACGAAATCTGATTGATGTACATCTTTTATTTTTTTTAAGCAACTGTGTAGTAAAATCTTGCAATATCATTTTGTCCTTCAGCACATCGCGTCTCCTCACAGTCAGTTCGGGGAACCTAGTTCCTCCTCGGCTGCACCAGTGTGGGGAATTGTTGATCCTGAGACAGGACGGGTGTGGATTTGTCCTCGCGGTGATTTAGAGTAAGTCATGTAAAGTTATTGATAATGATACGAGGTTTTTACTTTTATTTTGTATGCTAACTTTTACGTCTTTTCCTCTGTATCAAGATTTGAGCCTTACAATTAGGTCACGGATTTCGTGTCGGGCCAAATATTCTGCAATTTCAATCATCTGTGAGCCAATTGGAAAGACATTCCTGAAAATCGTCGGGAATCTTGGTTCGAGGTGTTCTTGGTAAGTTTTGTAAATTTTGTTATGCAAATGCAAAATGATAAGGTACATTATAATTTGGAGCACTAATTGTCCGTAATTGATTTTCAGGGTCATTTTAGGTGGTTACCTGAGCATCGAGATACGTTGAAAAAAGCTTACAATCTCAAGGCAAGCAGATGGTTGTCTGATAAGTTTTATAAATTGTGACACGGTCTAGGCAAGACTGATTGGATTCATCTTGAGGCTTTAGATCAATTACTTCATAAATGGAACATTGATCCTAAATTTCAAGAGAAGAGTGAGAAAAATAAATCAAATAGGGCCCATATGAATGGACTATCTTATACTAGGGGCTCCATCCCATACAGCGAGCATCGACGAAAAATTGTGAGCACAATCATTTTTTATTTCAGTATTTGATATCTTGTACTTTGAATTAATTAACTGGCGGTCATAATTTGTGATTGCAGGCAGCGTCTAGGGAAGTTCCTGCAGAAGATGTTGAGTGGGCTACCTTTGATCGGACCCATACACAGGAGTCTACCGATGGTAGTGGGCGCCGCTGGATCAACGCTAGGTCACAGCAATTTGCGGTGAGATATTTATTACTTTTTTTTTTTCGTGTCAGGCAGCAACATATTTATTTCATTTCACATTCGTCATCTGTGATCTTCTTTTTTCCTGCAGGAAACTTATCAGAAGCTGACACAGGAGAGAGACACCCATAGTAAGGGCGAGCGCGCATCCTCTCAGTCCGATAACGAGAGTTTATTCATTCAAGTTGTAGGAGGATTTGACAAGAAAGGGAGACTCTTCGGGATGGGTGCCTCTGCGAGCCGGCTGAAGCCTACGCAATAGTCCTTACCACGCAATGAAGGTGCTGATCCAAGTAAACATAATAACACTGTTCTACATTGTTACGTTTCCATTCCTTCTTCCTTTTAAATGAACTTAGAGAAACATATCTCACTCTGCAATTTTGTTTTTTTAGATGAGCTTAGGAGGCTAAAGGCGTTGGTGGAGTCACAAGACGAGATGATACGGCAGCAACGAGGAGAGCAGCAGCGGACAAATGACGTGGTGAGGTAGCTGCAGCTTGTACTTCAATCTAAGGGATGTGGCCGGCGCCTGGTGTTGATGACCATCCTGGTGGTGGTAATGACCATCCTGGTGATGATGATGATGATCATGCTGCTTCTTTATAGATTATGTTTTAGTATTTGTTGTTCACAACTTTAGAACATATATATTTTAACTTTGTTATTGTAAAAAATTCTATATGATTTTTATTTTAAATTTTTATTATATGCAAAATTTATTTTATTTTTTTAGGATTTTTAAAATTTTTATGCAATTTTCTCTATTTTTTTATAATTTTTATTTTTTATAAATATTTTTTACATTTTTTTATTTTTTTAATTATTTGCGACGGAAGACATAACGTCGCAATTGTGACGGAACGCCTTCCGTCGCAATTTCATTTTGTGACGGAATTTTTTTTCACAAAAAATGAATTTTTTTGTAGTGAATCCTACAACTTTCACAACCTTGATCCATGGAATTCCAAAAATTATTGTTAGTTATGATTAGTTTTGATGATGTCTTATATAGATGTCTTTCTTAAAAGCAAAAAGATTGAGTAATATATTTATCTCATCCATTAATGAATTCTTGAATTGAATGTAGAATCAAAGATGTAAAGCTCAATCATGAAGAAGATCAAGGAGGTCAAGAATGTAGATGAGGATAAGGAAAAAGAAGAGAAGAACGAAAGAATAGAGTTGTAAAGAATGATCAAGTGAAGAGAAGAAAGAAAGAGAAGATCTTGTCAAAAAGAATGAGAAAAATCAATATACATGGTCTAAGATTGATATCATAAGTCTTCACAATCAAATGGATGTTGGAGAGGCTCAATCCAGAGTTAAAGATAGCAAAAATCAGATTTTGGAAGAGAAAACTCAAGTTTCCAGGTCAAAACTCGAGTATACAAGCTTACTGAGTAATTTGCTTCTGGATGAGAAAACTGAAGTTTAGGAAACTCAAGTTTGGGAGTCAACTCGAGCTTACAAGTCAAAATTCAAGTTTGGGAGTCAATTCTTGAGTATGGAACTTATATACTCGAGTATTGGGTGTTTTCAACTTCTCTCGCGCTTCTAGACCCGATAATACTCGAGTTTCCTCTTCAATACTCGAGTATCCAGCTTGATCAGCAACTCTGTTCACCTCTGTTTCGTGTTCAGCTTTAGGCAAGGTCTGGTGATTCAATGATATCTCCTAAACTAGAGATCGGATTGAAGTGAAATCAAATTTGGATGAAACTAGACATCTAATGTGTCATCTTGACAAAGTTTCATGTCCAAAGAAGATCAGATGAGAGAGCGTTGAATTTCTAAAGTTGGATCAAATATTCACGCTACACATCAGACCAAGCTACAATGTTTTGAGTATAACTCACAATCTACAAGTCGGAATGAGCTAAAATCGGTGGCATATGATAGAAGACTCATAAAGCTTTCCATTAAGACTTGATTCAACAAAGATGAAGTTCAGACTAGAGAGGTATAGTCTTCGAAAGTTGACTGAAGATTCAGAAAAATGCAAAACGCTGGTCAAAAGATAACTTACATTCATCATATCATAACGGGCAAAATCCAACGAGTTTGGATCTGATTCTTGATGCATTGGAATGAAGACACAGAGAGCTATAGGGGGATAAATGTTTGCTATTTTAGAAGCTATATCAAGATAGAAAGCAACCAAGGGCCAGAACAACTTCAATACTTGAGTTTATGAATGAATATTTGAGTATAGCCCAGATAGAGAGCAATGAATGTTTATGGATCTTCAATACTCGAGTATATAAGTCAATACTCGAGTATAGGACATACAGAAACAAATCTGAAGTTATCAAACAAGCTCAATACTGCAGTATTCAAGTTAATACTCAAGTATACACCGTAACTTCAGAAAAATCAAAGTTGCAAAAATCTTGAATCTGATCTAGATCAACCAGAAGTTTACCCAAATGATTTGTATCACTTCTTAACATCATTTAAATCATTTGTGGACATGTTTCAAATGATCAATTGAAGGATTACATGAAGATCAACACAAGTTGAGCTGTCAAGTGAAAAATGAATATAATGACTATATTTCTCCAACAGCCACATCTCAACGTCTTCATTTACAACGGCTATATTCTCCAACGTTCAGAACATCTTCATCTATAAATAGAACCAGATTCAAAACGCAAGAAGATGAAGGAGTGAGCTCACACTGTTATAATGCCAAAATTCTGAATCTCCTACTCTCTGTTTTTCAACGCTTTCTTAGTTTATCATATAGACAGTGATATCATCTGTAATGCACTTCAGTGTTTATCATAATCACTTTTTAGAGAGAAGATACATTGTAAACATTTTATTTTCTGAGAGATACTCAAGATTGGGTGATCTTGAGTGGAAAGTTGAATTTATCCCTTGGGTTGTAAGGGAGAGTCTCTATGAGAGATTGTAAAGTCTGTACAAAGTGCCTGGACAAACTTGTAGATTGTAAAGGCTTGTCTCTTGTGCCTGGTTAAACAAGGAGATAGTGGAAATCTCAAGTGGAGCTTGAGAACTGGACGTAAGTCAAGGATTGGACCGAACCGGTATAAATATGAGTTTGCACATTCTCTTCCTTAAACTCCTTTATTTCCAGCATATATGGTTGAATAATTGTCAACATTTTATAACTCTTTCCTGTCTTACAAATTGATTTTGTCGAATTGCAAAAAGAGTTTCAAAAAGACACAAGTGCTCATCTTCACCCAATTCATCCCCCTTCTTGGATTCAGCCTGGTATTTTCAATTATTTCCTACCATGTTTTTACCTCTTCAGACATTTTTCAATGCAGTGAGGCCTAAAAACAAGTATAGTAATTTATTCTCTAATTCCCTAGATCAAATTACAACTATACGAAAAACTTAAAAGCTTAGGATCAAGAACTTACCTTTTGTTCTTGAACTCCTTCCTCCTTCTTGCTCTTATGATGTTTCTTTACTCATATCAGCTACTGAAGTGAGTTTGGTGTGAGGATTTGAAGAGGTTCAAGGCCCCTATTTATAGCAAAAAAACCAATGGCACAAGTGGTAATTCCTATAGAGTTTCAACTTAGCTTCTTGCTCCCCATCCATTGGATTCACCTTGCTCCATAAGGAGTTCCATCCTCTCCCTCCACCTAGCTTGGACGTCCTCCTTCATCATTTTTGGCCATGAGATGTGTTTTTGTGTGGCATTAATCCAATGGGCAATGTCTCTAATTGGTTGATTAATTTACAAGAGGATTAAGCCATTTTATGGGATTTAATTTGGACCTTAGGATGGCTTTCCATGTACAAAAATCCTAACCCTTGGTTTGAGTTGCAATTGTTGACTTTTCAAAGCTTAATTAGTTTCTTAATCAAGTGCTTAAAGCTTCTTAAATATATCTATCATTGGTTACTTTAATTAATGGAAGACTTAAACTTAATTAATCTCAACACTCTTGGTTCCCATGGGCTAGCCCAAATTGTTGACTTTTGGGGCACAATTAATTAGTCTAATCATATGTTTAACTTCCTTCTTATTACAAATATCTTAGGATTATTAAGTTTGCTAATTAATTCAAGGTAATTAGAGGATTATTTGTAATCGAATATCATCCTTTATTCTCTTGATATTTTCGAAATTAACAGCCCATTTTCCTTGATGATTTAATTATCCCTAATTTATGTTGCCAATAATCTCTAATTAATGAAAGCTTAGGTGCCTTATAATATTTCCTAATTGTCTTAATTTAATTAAATGTTTCCCTTGCTTACCTTGCTCTTTTTGATAGGAAATTGTTGTTATTTAATGTGATTTTTATTTCACATATTATTTTCATATGGCTTATCTTTGGTTACATTAAAACTAGATATTAAAATATTAATTTTAGGTTATTTTATGATTCCTAATTGAAGACTAGAAAATTGGATTTGGATTTATTAGATTCCAAAGAAAAATTTCCCTAAAAATGATAATTAATCAATTAAAATTTAGAGACAACATACTCTTTTATTTTAATAGGTATTAGTTGCCAAAATATGATACTTAAGAGAAATATCAATTTTAGGGTATTACATTTCTCCCCCAGTTAAATTAAACATAATATACTAAACAGGTAATATAAGCACAACTATTTTCTCCAAAAAGGGTCACTCACAGAATAGTTTTTAACAGCATTTCTACAAGTATATTATGGAAGAGAGATATGTGTTTCGTAGAGATTTCATAGATTAAATTGAATTTTCTTCCTTTTTGCAGGTTAAATGGATCAAGCACCCCTATAAGCTTGGTTTGTATTTTAAACTTAACTTCAGTTAATCAATTTAAACAAGTTAATTCATTTATCGCATAACAGGTACATGGATTTTATTGATCCACTATATGCCCAATTATTAATCCCTTCAACAACTATAGTTTTTATCTTTTTTCCCTTTAAATTTTTGGTGCAAACAACTAACAGCATGAGATTACAAGCAAAATTAAATCTTGGACGTGTCACTCACATGAGAAAGTTATCATATCATTAGATTACAAAACTTTAGCTGTTCTTTTTTCTTTTTCTTTTTTTTCTTTTTTTTGGCGGGAAGAGTAACATCTAAGAAAACAGCGGGATCAAACCAGCATGTTGCTGCCAAGAGCATATCTGATGCCACTCGGCCAATTGGCCTTAGGCCTTTTTTTTTCAATTAATAAATTTTTTCTTTGACGAAGTTAAGTTGTATGATAGCTCAATGTTGTTTTCAACCAATCCAACATAAAAAAACATCAAGAATAAAAATAGAATTCCTTTGTGACTGAAACTGAGAGTTTGATAATTAAATAATATTAGTTTCCCTTCTGACAAATCTTAGTCCTTCCGTTTCCTAAAATTCATCTACCTAACATTGATCATTTACAATATTTTATTCCATTAATTATTCCCAACCCGTCAAAATCATTCTCGATGAAAAAAATTAGCCAAATTGAAAAATGACAATTGGATACCCTTAAATTAGACCTCATCAGTAATATGTGGTTTTGACGGGACACTTTTAGCAAGAATCACAACCATGCGTTTATGATTTTTAAAAAATTAAATTATTTTTATCTTATTTCACAATTTTTTTAAAAAATAGATTACTCTTTATGGAGGGCGTTCGTCTTGTTTAATCATACTATTAAAACACGACCTAGAACAGAGTTTTAATCACAATTCCAAGAAAATCGTGAAAAACTAAACACTTTAGGTCCTAATAATATAGTATGCTATCAAAAGATAATTCAAACTGTAGGAATTAGGATATTCACAAAAAATAAAAAATCACTGGCACCACAATTACCTATAGGGTAAAGAAGCAAAGATACATATGTGCTTTATTTTTGGGAACACCCAGCACCATATGTTTTTTTTGGGAGCAAAAATACACACGTGATTACCATTTTAAAGCAAAAGTCACATTTCACCGTTATGTTACTGTTCACCGTGATAAGAGAGAAAGAGATTAAGTAAACATTAACATAACGGTGAGATGTAACTTTTACTCCAAAATGGTAACCACGTGTGTATTTTTGCTCTTAAAAAATGCATATAGTGTTGGGCGCTCTTGGGGTAAAGCACATATGTATTTTTACTCTTTTACCCTTACCTATATGTTGCGGAAAAATGATAATAATCACTATATCTATAGAACAACTGAAAAATCTACCTGTAAACTATTTTTTTTTTTTTTTTTGTGTTGATTCACATAACCAAAACTTCCAAATTAGACGACACTTTAATGTTTATAGTTATTTTCGTTTTTTTTTTTATTTTGCCTTTTTGGATTCCCTCCGTATAATAAAAAAATTAAAAATTTCAATTGATTCATACAACTAATTTTAATCTTAAAATATGGAGATTTTTCAATAAAAAAGTTAATTAAAATATATGTTACCTTTTTTTTTTTGGTTAAAAAATCTCTATATATTCGTAGATTTTTTTTCCCCTTAAAAAAGTAATCTCATATCACCAAAAAAAAAAAAATTGTAACTTCAACAAAATTCAAAGAAACGCTGTACAATAATGTAGGCTTTTTCCAGAAATAGATATGGAACTCATCTACTATTACTTAAGAACTGTCATAATGCTAAATTAACAATGAAACATTGGAGGCCAACAAAAGCATCAAACTTGCAAGATCAAAATGGGTCAACTTGTTGGACTTTTGGTTGCATGATTTCCTTAAAGACATCATTTGATCAGCTTCTTAAAAAGACATAAGCTTCTTTTCTTTTCTTTTTTTTTTCTTTTTTAAAATAAGAAAAAAAAGACGTCTTGAAGTCAACCATCCAGTCCCACACACACCCGCAAATTGCAACATGTTTTGTTAGTGTATCAAATTAATTTCTTGCGTGTGAAGAAAGCAAAGAACTATGAAAATTTGTTGGAACCAAGTCAAAACTAGGTTGAAATGTCTCCTTCATGTCCAAATAAAGCATGTTGGTGAAATTAAATAAATGCAAGAAAGACACAACAATGCCCCCAAATATGTAATCTCAATTCAGAATGTCAAGGCCACTTAATCACTGTTAAGTCTCTATGGCATCAAATTTTGTGGCAAAATTTAATAAGTACCCTAAATTTGAAAATAAAATAAAATAAAACGACAACAAAGGTTTAACAAGTAGAAAATTTATCTTATCAAATAACAACAATAATTAAGGGATTAATAATTAATTTCACTAAAGGCAATTAGGTCATTTTACAAAATAAACTTAATTCCAGAATAGATCGTAAGGACTTAACAAGAATTCAATCATTTTAAGGAACCGTTTTGAGATTCATATTTTGGTGGTCCTTATATATTTGTCTCCATAAATAATTCCCCTCCTCATATCTGTGTATGTTCCCAAATAAATGATCTACAATAGTCGCGTGAAATCAAAAAAGAGATGCAAGAAAAAGTAAGTTTGTATAAGACTTACAGTATATCTTATAATTACATGTACACTTCCAAGATTTCTAAACATGAAAAGTCAAAAATACAAAATAAAAAATAAAAGCCTTTTAGTTGAAAGATCATATTGGGCTATTTGGCACTGGGACAATTTCTTTTAAAATTTTATGTCCATTTTGGATTTAAAGGGATTGAGCCTAATCTTGATTTTTGTCCAAAAAATATTTTGTTGGCGCTAATATAAAATTTATTTATTGGTCCATCAGTTAAGAAAATTTATGTTTTTTTTTAAATTATATATAATTTTCAAGCTAGAATTAAATAAGGAAAAAATGATTTATGAAATTAAGGTACATTTTGGAAATTATAACCTCTTTTTTTTTTTTTTTAATGTAACACATGAATTCGGAGATAATTATTTTAGGAAAACTTTTGGCACGTTAATGTAATAAAAATATATAATAGGAGAGTTTTTAATTGTTTATTCACATATGTATATATGTTGAATTGACAAAAAGCCAGTCAACACCCATCTTTGGGAAATTCATTTCAGTCATATGATTGAAAGGAACTTAACCGAAGCAATCAAATTAACAAAAAGGCTACTTGCTTTCATGAAAGCTAACAAACAAATTAAGAATCTTTCCAAAAGGAATAAGGTGCTTTTTTTTTTTTTTTTTTTTTACATAAGTTCCGAAATAATTATGTAAATTAAAATGGCAACAAATAATAAAATTGGAATCAGCTTCCGTTTTCCTGGCCGTCTCTTATCCCATGCTTTTATCAAATTTACTCCCTCCATTATTATTGAAATTTTTACACTTTTATTGAGATTTAAAACAATAAAAATATACTTTAAAATCTTTAAATGTTAACTTAAATATAAAATGTCCTTCAAAGTGAAAAGTCAAACATTAATCATCAAATCAAACATAAAATTATCCTTCCAATTGCAATACTTTCATTCATTCTTATAAACTATTTTTGAGTTAGAAAAATATAAATTTAAAACAAATCATGTCCAAATTTATCTTATTCTGAATGAGTTACAACTTACAATGTTTTGACGTGGCTTGTTTGATTGCTCTTCTATTTTATTTTTTCATTTTTTGTTTCTTCGGGAAAAAATCCTTAAAGTTCTGATGCTATGAAATTCATGATTTTTCATTGATGCATGAGTTTTCTAGAGAATATGATACTGAGCAATAAAATATGGGACGCTTTTTTGGTGCCACGGGAAATATTAATTTTCTGCACAATATGAATAATGTAGTCCATTTTTTGTGGTAGTAGCGCGATTCATATAATTTACCACATTAAATGAAATAATTCTTCTTTTCGTTGATAGATAATTTGGATAATTATGATAGTGACATAATAACAAGTGAGAGCTATATTAAAGACATTATCTATTTTTTGACCTTGAAGACATTATCGATTTGAAAGAATGGCTTGAAGTAATTATGAGAAAGTAACTAGACAATGAATGACTAAATGGTTTGAACAAAAAAAAATATTGATTTTGGTCCATAAAAATCTGTTAGATATACTTGTGCCAGTTAAATAATGCCATGCGAGATGCTTAAGTTCTACTTAAAGGTTTGATGATTAATCTTTGGGCAACTTTATCAGAAATTTGAAACCATTTTGGGTCCACACGTCTTGAAGACCGTTTTGAACCATCAGGTATCAACAGATAAGTTATTTATATCTCTCAATTTTACTGCTATTTCATATTCTGTGATATGTGATTTTTATTCTATACATTAAAATTTTTGAAAATTGTTTTACGACAAGTGAATAGGGTGCTTGTTATTTTTATATATAGTATTTTCTAGATGAAAAAAATACACATAGGTCTGAAAAAAATCAAATACACAGATAGAGTTTCTGAATTTCATTTGATAATAAGTGTCAAAAGATTTAATGTTTAACAGTTTTATATGTAAATGACACAATTTGACCTGTAGATAAAAAAGTTTGACTTGTAAAGATTAAATTGTTAAATTTTATTGGTAAATAATATATAACTCGATCAACTTGTAAATATAATAGTTTAACACTTTAATTTGTAAGTATCAATGTCTGGGAACATATTAGTATTAAATGAACTAATTCAGAAGACCTATACTGTATTTAATTTTTCTCTGCAAATATATGGTTAATTTTTCCTTTATAGTTTATAATGAGGAATATGCTTAACCTAGAAAGTCATGCAAACATATTTTGAGCAGGTAAATTGATGATTAAATAGTAAGGAACGAGAAAATATTTATTTGAAAATTAGTCAAATCAACTGAACTTTTTTGACGAGTGTTGAATATATGTAAACTGATAAAATATTCAAAGTCTCAGCATATATGTTTTGTAAAAGATGGCGTGTAATGCAGAGTCTTCAATTTGTTGTCATTCAAATTCTCTCTAGTGGTTTGGTTTCCATTATATATTTCTTTTATTGTAAATTTTGAGTACTTCCAGGCTTCAATCTAATAACAAATTATGATGGCATTTTATGTATTTAAATTGGGACTGCTTTGTTATCATTACTGTTTATTGCCACATTATAATAATCCCATTTCTTTTTGGGGCCAGAACACATATAATAATCCATTACTAGATTATATTTATACAAAAAATTAAGTAACTTATCTCAAGACCCACTTGTGCAAACTACCATTTTTACAGCAAGACACTGATAACGGTTGTGCGACTGATAGACTGATAGTATTTTCATAGCTAAGATAAGAGACTTTTGATTTTGTACACTGGTTGCAAATGAAATCAGTGTAGAAAACACTTTCTAAACTAGTTAAACTAACTATTGGTGTATAGATAGTTTTTAAAGTATTTAATTTTTTTAAAAAAAATTTTATACTAGTTTGCTCAAAAAGTCCAAAACTTTTTACATTAGCGGCACCAATACCGGTTAGAAAAATATATTTTTTTATAAAAAAAAATTGCACATAATGAGAGCATACTAGTTATGTCTTTTAACAATTGCATACTTCTCAAGAGCAGCTTTGTATTTAAAATGCCACAATCATGAAAAACCTAAAATCAAGTCAATAGAGTTTCTTTCATTTAGGGCCCAACTTGATTCAAATTGATCATATATGATTTATTTGTTTTTTTTTATTAGATGCTGATTGATTTAATTTGTTAAAAGGAAGAAAATCATGGAATACGAGGTTACATAGTCATGTCATTAAAGACAGTTTTGGTATTGTCGTTTTATTAATTTGACTAGTATTTCAAAAGTATAGCAATTTCCTTCATCGCTAGCTTTAAGTGGTGTAGGCAGAACTTTTCTTTCTTTCACATTTAAGCCTTAGTTCTACATAACTTTTAGCATGCAAATTTCTTTATATACTTCTATTCCAAAATAAATTAATTTTTAATTACATCTAGAGCCAATATCAAGTAGGGCTTGTGTCAATCGGCCTAAAAGTGATGGGCTTGGATTAGCTAACACTTAACCCACTATGGTGCGGGTTGCTCCAACCCGCACTATGTAGCTTGTAGGCTTGTATGCTATGTGAATGTATGCATTAAGTGTATACATTCACATAGCATAATGAAAGATAAAGAGAACAGTGCATAAATGCATAACGCTTGGTCACCCATGTGCACCTAGGTTGTGGTGAGGCCAAGAAATCCATAAAACCGTTCTCGGTCAAATTAAGAGTTTTAGACGAATTGATTGGGTTGAATTTTATATATGTTCTTCCCTTATTAATAAGCTTAAAAGGATATTGTTGAGTAAAAACAAAAGAAAAAATAGCAGTCTATCATATTTGTGCTTTAATAACTAGTTTTGTTAAATTATATGTGGTTTATAGACAAATGTTCTATTTACTTATAAATAGATGTCTTTTTATTTAAATATTACTTTTTTCCAAGGATATATATTGAATTTTTTGTTTATTTTGATTATAACTGGATTCACCTTCTTATTCAACATTTCATCCAGGGTTTTGAACCACTGTGTTGATAAGTGTTAATTGTCGTTAGTTAGCCGTCATTATTGTTCATCTTTTAGGCCTGAGAATTATTTAAATTACTGATGCAGAAAATTGTTGTTGGACACACAGAATGATATAAAAAACAAAGCTCTCTAAGCAATATAAACTATATATAATGGATAAAAACTGTACGAAACATCAACAAACAGAGAATTTCCTGACTTATCAGAAACACAAGTCAATATGGGAGCCATACTAATTCTCAGTTTACACTTCAAAAGTAAACTAAAATTTCCACCTCACAAACCTCTTTATACCCACTTATTATGTTTACAAAACAAACCTGCTAACTATATATATATATTTCTATACTCCATACCCTATTTTGCTAAAATGAAAAATGAAATCAAACAGATATATAGATGAGGGTGACTTGACTGCTCCGAAAATTCTTACCTTCATCAATCTCTGGAATTTGCATCTCGCAATGAGGATGATGATCATGGAGGAGGGCAATAACCGCCTGGTAGGTCAGGCCATTGATTTCCACTAAGAGAAGATGATCCACCAGCTTTATTAGCGTTATTATTATTATCATTACTATGGTCATCATTGTTATTACTGGGACTCCCAGAATTGTCACCCATGGAAGTTGTGCTTACAGTACTCCACAATGAGTTCTGAGACCAATCATGAAGAGAAGCGTGACTGCTATTACCACCCATCATCATGTTCATGCTCGTTTGAATCATACCTTGATGATGATGATCATCAGATGCGTGCAGAGATTCAACAGATTCTACCTCCCTGCTGCTTCTGTTTGCCGCCCATTGGAATACCGGCAAGGAACGCGGAGGAATTTGGCTCCTTAAGGCCTGAGTCGACGGAGCATGATTGAACCAAGGATGAAGAAGACCCGGATTGGACGAAGGAGAGAGATTCAGAGAGGACAGATTGAACAATGGCCGTGATAATGGGTTTTGGGAGTGAATCGCAGCCGCAGATGAAAGATAACCACCATCTTGATAGTAGGAGCAGATCAATGGAACCCCTGACGCCGCCAACGCCGCCTCCGCAGAAGAACGACCGGCCAAAACGCGTGAAGCCGGGGAGGTCATCATCAGGTTTGGTTGCGTAGGTTGCAGCTGCGATGGGCAGCTCAACAGCTGTAGGGCGGTGGATGATGACGAAGAAGCTGACGAC
The DNA here is from genome assembly GCA_037074495.1 of Acacia confusa. NCBI lineage: Eukaryota > Viridiplantae > Streptophyta > Magnoliopsida > Fabales > Fabaceae > Acacia > Acacia confusa. The sequence continues at coordinate 27,670,390 of CM073504.1, read as the reverse complement.
GACGTTTTGGTCCGCTTTCCCTTCCGACAACCACCACCGATGGGTATGTTTCGCAACGATCCGCCATGGGTCCAGTACCTTTTACACGTTTTGCAGAAGTACCTTGGCTGCGAGAGGCTGTAGTTGTTGTAGTAACAGAACTTGGTGTTCACAGAGTCACACCGAGGGCATCTCTGCGGCGGCTGCGGCTGCGGCTGAGATTGATCATTCCCCGCACCTCCTCCTCTACCAGCACCACCGCCACCGGCACTACCTTCTTGAATATTCATCTCTCTCTATCTCTCTAACTGAATTGTGATATATGATGATTCTTCTAGTGGGGTTGGGTTTGTATATTTATATAGAGAGAAACGTAAGAGAAGGTCGGTGATAGGAACATGCGAGTGTTGAGAGAAGTGTGAGGATTTTGAGCGTTTCAGATTTGAAAGGCTAGTCTATAAGCTCCCAACGTGGCTGAAATTTGTGACAGAGAGAGAGAGAGAGAGAGCCTAAGAAACTGATAATCACCAAAACCACGGCGAGAGAGATCATATCTATAATGCATGTTTTAGCAAATACCACCAAACAAGCACCATATTAATAGCATTTTGGTAATGGTGGTGGTGGTTATTTTTATGAATGTATGTGCAGAAATCTGAATCTGTATTAATTCAATAAAATCTGTGTAATTAAATATGGTTGGATTCTCACAATATCTCACTCCATAACATGTAGTTCTAGAACATCAAATGAGGAAGGATATAAGGAAGCTGTATTTATATATAGACCTGTGGTTTCTGCAACGTGGCAAGTTAAGTCTGAAAAGGAAATGAACTGAATCTGAGTCTGAAAAGTGCGCTGTTTTCTTAGTTTGGATTGAAGAGGAAGAATTAATCACAAACTGGAAAACGTTTTTCTTATCTGTGTCGACCCAGAAAGCTTAGAGGAGAAGGAAACTTAGAAAACTACGGAGGAGGAAGGTCCAAATGGATAGGGCGGAAGGCGGCAGTGCCGGAATCGGCAAGGGAAGGCGGCGGTTGGGTGGCCGGGTGGCCGGAGTCTATGAAGCTATGGCTATGTCAGAACTGAGAGATGAAGTTCTCTTTACTTTCTTGCTTTTTCTTTCTTCCCTTTTTTATCTTTTGTCTTTCTCTCCCCAGCTTCGTTCATTTCCACTCCACTTCCATTAATTTTTTCAGAAAAATGAAATCAGCAGAAAATTATTTATATTATTGCAGTAATTAATAATCAATTTGTTGGTGTTTTTGTTGATCGTTCTGACATCATTGCGTGTGTAATTTCTTCCCCTCATCATCAAATTTGGGCCTAGAGCCCACGTAGACCATGATGGCCACCCTTCATATTCCCCATGATCTTCCTTTTTCACTTTGACCACCATTTTCTTGTTTGACCATTTCTTTGACCAACATTGAATAAACGGCATATACCATTAAAATCCGATCGGCTTGAGAGCATGGGCGGGCAAGGCAAGACCTGTGCCTAACGCCTTTATGAAGAATTACTGGGCTGGAAAATGTAACCCGGTGTTCAGTCCTACTTGATAGAAGTCTTAATATTTTGTGGTTGGGCAATAATGGGTTAGGCATGGCGGACTTTTCATGCCCAAATGACGATATCCTGCTACACCCTATGGGGAAAAAATTCTCAATCATACATAATAAACAATATTGTAAACTTTAAATGGAATCCATAATTATACACTTTAGAATATTCCAAAATAAATCTACAACTTGAATTTTGAAATTAAAAAAACTATCAATGTCATAACAAATAATCAAATACATATGTCTGAAGAATTAAATAACATCCATAATAAACAATATTGTAAACTTCAAATGGAATCAATAATTATACACTTTATAATATTCCAAAATAAATCTACAACTTGAATTTTGAAATTAAAAAAACTACCAATGTCATAACAAATAATCAAATACATATGCCTGAAGAATTAAATAACATTCATAATAAACAATATTGTAAACTTCAAATGGAATCCATAATTATACACTTTAGAATATTCCAAAATAAATCTACAACTTGAATTTTGAAATTAAAAAAACTACCAATGTCATAACAAATAATCAAATACATATGCCTGAAGAATTAAATAACATTCATAATAAACAATATTGTAAACTTCAAATGGAATCCATAATTATACACTTTAGAATATTCCAAAATAAATCTACAACTTGAATTTTGAAATTAAAAAAACTACCAATGTCATAACAAATAATCAAATACATATGCCTGAAGAATTAAATAATATCAATAGTCCATTAAATATAAGGCATCATTAGTAATATAATGGACTAACGATCAAATACTCAATGGATATATTAGAGTATTAGTAAATATGTAATATAATATAAGTCTATTAACTATTATCTATTACACACACACACACACACACACACACACACACACACATAGGGCAGGGCGGCATACGCTGCCCGATGCCCAACCCTGCTCGCAAAAATGCCTAGCTTGATTATGCCCATTTTTTCCAGGCTGGGCGGGCCATTTTTTGCTAGATGCCCAACCCTATGGTGAACCCATTCACTAACGGACCTGGTTTGAGAGATTATCAAAATTACGAGCTCCCACCAACCTAGTACGTTATAACGGACTTGGCTTTCCTCCTATACCATTTACCATCATGTTCCCTCCTTTTCCTTTTTGTACAGTTGGATCAAGATCTCAATGGCCCAGATTTATCATATGATTAAAATATTGTTATAAGGGAAAATGAGGGAAAATGATGATAAGGAAATATGATAAATCTGAGCCGTTGAGATCTTAATCTAATGGTACAAAAAGAAAAATGAGGGAAAATGATGGTAAGAGGTATAGGAAGAAAGCCAAGTCCATTACAGAAAGTATTTTTAATGTCTGTTTTAAAGTCAATCCTACATCCTTTTATAAAAAGACATATATGTGAGTGACATAGTAAAATATAAGAACAACGTCCGTTATAAAAGGGATATCGCAAGAGAGTTACAAAATCCCTTTTTTAAAAAGAACATTGTAAGGACTTTTTTTTAAGAAAATAAAAGAACCCACAATGTTTGAGAGGAGGGATAGTGTTCTACCAAACTTACCAAGCCTTCATGTTTGATTACATATTACATGACAACAAAATACTACACAAATTCAAACCAATTGCAACAACAAATCCAATGAATCTAAAATAGATCAAAACATATTTGTAAGGAAGACACAATGGAATCACATGGAGATATATGAGAATATGAAGAAAGAGAATGAGATAGAGAAGAAGACAAAGGACCTTAATAGCAAACAGCATAACCAATGACTTCGAGGACATACAGATGTAGATCTGTGTTCTTGCTCACCTTAATAACAAGATCAACTCAATTAAAAAAATTTCTACATATCCAAGATTTGTTACTTCCTACAAACGTTCATGTTCTTGCCCACCTGTAGATCTATGATTAACTTGCTTCAGAATCCTTTGAGGAACTTCGAACCCTTGGTTAAGAACACCATTTGTGTTGTATAAGATTGACGAGTGACGAGGAATGTGAAAAGGGGATTTTGGAGTCCCAATTTTGAATTGAAAACGTCCAAACACCATACTTTTGGTTTGTCAATTCTAAAAGAGATGCCAAAAGTATTAATATTGGCGCCACAAGATCTACTTTTAGTGTCCCTTTTAGAGTTAGGAGGCCAAAAGTCATTGCTTTGGTGTCCCTTTTATAAACTGGATGCACGTTTATGTAAAAGAGAGACCAATATGCCAAAATTCTCTACATAATTACAAATAGGCCACCACTTTTATTTTTTATTTTCCTTTTTGAAAAAATGACATTTTTTAGGGAAGTAAAATCTAAATTTTGTAGTAGTGGTAGATATGGATCATCCCTTTTCTAAATTGGATTAGAGCTGGGAATCAAGGCCAGCCTGTGAAGAGCCAGGGCCTAACATGGCCGGCCCTCTAGGGCTTGAAATAAGAAAAACACCTATTTTTCAAAGCCCAGCCCGAGAGCACCAGGGCCAGGGCTGGCCCGGAAATTACTATTCCAAATTTTAACTATTTTCCCTCCAATTTTTTTTTTAAAAAATATAATTAGTAAATTACAACATGAATCATTCAATAAATAAGCACAGTCACTAATTCATAATCAAAATCAAACTATGTTCATAAATAACTCACATAAAACATTAAAAGCATATCACCAAGTGACATTAGTATGATGACTATTATTGTCGTCATCTTCGTCACTATCATCCATTTTAACAACATTTGATTTTCTTTACTTTGAGTAGTAGCCTCTAGCTCATGAGTAAGAATATCATGAAATTCTTCTCTCGCATCATGAACACATCCATAATCTTTATTTACAACAGATAATAAATCAAATCATAAAAATAGAATATAGTAATTATGTATTTGTAGTTAAATGGATAAATAACTTTATAACAAATACAATATATATATAAATTAATAAATTTAAAAAGGAAAAAAAGAAAAAACCACAGTGAAAAGGGCCTGCTGGGTTGGCCCCGAGGCCCTCCAGGGCCGGCCCATTTAAGCTCGAGGCCCGTCAGGGTCGGCCCTCTAGGGCTAATTTCAAATAACTCATCAATTTTTCAAGCCCGACCCTTAAAGGGCCAGGGCTTAAATGAGCCGGCCCGACGGGCCTAACCCGTTTTCCCGGCTCTAAATTGGATGTCCGTTTATGTAATAGGGGCACTCTATAGGCCAAAATTCCCCATATAATTACAAACATGCCACCACTTTTATTTTTTACTTCCTTTTTTGAAAAACCAACATTTTTTAGGGAAGTAAAATCTAAATTTTGTAGTAGTGGTAGATATGGATCATCCATGTTTGGTGGGTTGAGGGAGCTAAAAGTAGGGGTGTGCATGAAGACCAAGAGCCTAATTCACCCACCTTAGCCAAGCTAAAAATGGCCCTGCCCAGTCAAGAAAAAAGAGGCTTGGGAAAAATGGGCACAATCGAGCTGGACATTTTTACAGGTAGGGCCGGGCATCAAGTAATGTATGCCGCCCTGCCCAGTATGTGTGTATGTGTGTGTGTGTGTGTGTTATTTGATATAAATATCTTTTATACAATAGTTAACACACTAATATTATAGGGTTAAAGAGCAAATTTACTAATAAACTATTGGCTCAGGAGCGTCCAGCACAATAATCTTTTAAATGGACCAAAACTACCAACAAATTTTTAAAAAGGTAAAGCCAGCACAATACCGTTTGGGAGAAGGTAACGTCCGTTTAAAGTCCGACAAAAATTACATAATAGGACCCATATGTTTATGAAACTATATTTAAGCCACAAAAACATTTCAAAATTTTTATTTTAGTCCCTGCACGTACTTTATATGGAGGGATTAAAGTGAAAATTATAAAATAATTTGGGGGCAGCAAGATAATTTTCCAAGACTTTGGGTTCTTTTCTGTAATTTTTGTGGGGCCATATTGCTACCTCTCAAAATTCGTCGTTGGATACAGGCCCTTTTTTTCAGCTTTAGCCTGGCCTGTGGCCAATTAAGGAGGCATGTGATTTTAAAAATTTTGTAAGCAACTTAACAAACCACAAACCTCACCTTAAAACAAGCTTACTTCAAACAGGGTCAAAGCAGACCTACTTTAAACAGGCTGAAAACAGACCTACATCTAACAGCTTGTTTAAAATAGGTCTGTTTTTTTATTTGTTTAAAGTAATTATGTTTTTGCCCTGTTTGAAGTAGGTTTGTTTTGAGATGAGGCGTGTTGTTTGTTAGACTGTTTACAAAATTTTTAAAATTACAGGCCTCTTTAATAGGCCACAAGTCAGGTCAGGCTAAGGTTAAAAAAAAGGTCTTTAACCAGAGGCCGATTAGGCCCCGCCACAATTACAAAAAAGAACCTAAAATTTTAGAAACTTATGTTCCATGCCCATAAAATTTTTATAATTTTCACTTTAGTTCCTCCATATAAAATACATGGAGGGACTAAAATAAAAATTTTGAATTTTTTGGGGCTTAAATATAGTTTCATAAACATCTGGGTCCTATTTTATAATTTTTGTTGAACCTTAGAAAACGGATGTTACCTTCTCCCTAACGGCGTTGTGCTGCTTTTATATTTTTAAAAGTTTGTTGATAGTTTTGGTCCACTTAAAAGATTATTGTGTTGGACACTCCTGGGCCAATAATTTATTGATAAATTTGCTTCATAACCCTATATTAATTATATTATATATTTAATAATACTCTAATATATCCATTGAGTATCTGACCATTAGTCCATTATATTATTAATGATGCCATGTGTTTAATGGACTATGGACAAAGGTGGAAATAGGCCAGGGGCCTGTTAAAAGCCTGGTCAAGCCTGACCTATCAGGCTAAAAGGCTAAGCCAAAGCCTCTTATAAGGCATGTTTTCACTAAATAGACCAAGCCCAGGCTTGATAAGAGGCCTTTTAGGCTTGTCAAGCCTACCTATTTATATTATTAGTATTTATTATGTAATTCTGGCATGTTTTTAACCTATTTAAAGTATGTCTATTTTCGACATGTGGCCTATTAGCTTAATCAAATAAACAAACAACAACAACAACAACAACAATAATAATATAAAGAAATTATAAAAAAATTAAAACTTTTAAAAAAGTGGCTGTTAGCTTAAATAAATAAATAATCATATAAATTTTAAAAAAAAATTAAAAAAAAGGGAGCCTCCTTAACAGGCCATAGACCGAAAAATAGACCTGTACAACAGGCCATAGGCCAGTCTCAGGTCACTTTGTTGCAAAACAGGTCTGACCTGTTAAGGGTAAAGCCTGGTCTAGCATGTTTCCAGCCTTAACTATGGATATTATTTAATTCTTCAAGTATGTGTATTTGATTATTTGTTAAGACATATGGTAGTTTTTTTAATTTCAAAACTCGAGTTGTAGACTTATTTTGGAATATTCTATGACATATAATTATGTATTACATTTGAAGTTTACAATATTGTTTATTAGGTACGATTGAAATTGTTTTTTTCCACATAGGGTGTGGTAGGGTATCATCATTTGGGATGGGAAGCCTGCCTTGTCCTAGCCCATTATTGTCCAGCTTAAAAATGTTAGGGCTTCTATTAGGTAGAACTGAGCACCAGACTACATTTTACTGCCCAATCATTCTTCGATCAGGGCATCGGGCAAGGGTCTCGCCCTGTCCAACCCTACCTATGTTCACCCCTAGCTAAAACCATAGAGCCGATAATCCAGGCTAGCATGTGGGTTGTGGTCCAGCCCACCATAGTTGAATGAGGCAGACCTGTACAACCAACATTAGCCCGATGTTTTTTGTGGGTTAGGCTCACGGGCTCCAACCTGAATTACAAGCTCTATCAAACTGTAATATTCTCTAATTAGTTTTATTAAAAGTTTTAAATTAGTCTATTGGATTAAACTGTAGCATGTCATACGTTTGTTAGTTAGTTTTTTTTTTTTTTTTGACAAGGCATATGTGTTTTAATAATTATATTATTATGTATTGTATGAAGTTTATCCATGAATGCACTCTATATTGCTTGTCCCAACCCAAGACTCGAACTTATTTTCTCCTTATTTTTTGGTGAGATCGCTTACCACCTCGACAAATGACTTGTTTGTTAAATTACTATTCTTTTTAGAGATGTGTGTGTGACCCTACTTTAACCAATTGTGATCGCTTTCCACCTCAACGTTTATTTTAATCATGATTTAGTCGACCCTACTTTAACAACATTCTAACTTTAGTTACAAACTGATTTAACGATGGATCCGATTTATTTTCGGTAACTTGATCACTTGATCTTACATTGTTTCACCAAAAATTAACAAAGATAGCTCTTGCCATTGCATGAATTTTATGGGGCACCGTTCAAGTTCTCTTCTCATGAGGAAGATAGCTCTTCTGAGATTTTTTTAATGAAATTATTATCTGATTTCTATAAAATTACTTTATTTTCACTTTTGCTTTTTACTAATTACTAGCCAAATACTTTTTGGCCCATAATTGCTAGCCGAATGAAGAGTGGCACTTCTACATGTTGGCCTTTATTGAATTCAAATTTTTAGCTTCTGACATGAAATTTATATACATATATATGTTCATATTATATATTTAAAGGCATAAGTATCTTCTTATTAAAACTTTGTAGGACACATTATTAAATACTAAATATTAGCAATTCTCCCATTGGAATTTCAGCCATAGTTTTCTATATTAGAAGAGACTAGCTCTTTTTGCAAGATCAAACTATGTGTTGGTATATTCACAAAATCTTGACAAGATCGAGGGATAAAATGAAATTGTACAGTGTTAACCCTAACCATCAAATTAAAATTGAACATTTAATTAGCACATTTACTTGTGTATGGTATAAACTATAAAGTATAAAAAATTGTAAATAGTATGATTTTTTATTTATAAACTTATGTTTATATATTGTAATTACATTATTTAATATTGACTATATTTTATAATATGAATTGGAAAAAAGGATTGAGATTAGAGTAGAGTGATAATTTGAGAAAGTGTACTAGATAAAGGCGAAATTGTAATATATTCCATTTTATCCTTAATATATAGGAACTAGATAATTAATTTTTAACTATTAAAAAAATTTAATTAAGATATATATTTATACCAAATTTTCTGTTTACTTAAAAAAGTTCTCAATGATTAAAACTTACATGCAATCAATACGGATAGCTTGAAAATAATTTTTATAAATTCGAAGCACAAAGCATAGACATATTTAGGACCAAACAAATTAAAGTAATCCCATCAACTAATTCATATATTTAGTATCACATAGTATATGTGAGCGCGCGCGCACATATGCATATGCTATGCATATGTGCATATACATACATACATACACATGTAAACACATACATATATTACACACACACAGAGGGTTGCTTTGAAAGTTTTTGCTAAGGAATAATATAATGTTGCTCCAAAAGTTTTCTTAGGTTCAATGTCATTCCAAATGTTTTAAAATATAATAAAGTTTCCTAGTCGGATAGAATAAAAAATTGATGTTAACAGTTAAATTAAATTGACGTTAACTGTTAAAAAATTGACACTAATAATTAAAATATTGATATTAACCATTAACTTTTATAAGGTAAGGCAATATTGCTTTATTTAACACTTTTGAAACAACATTAAATATTTTAAAAAATCTTGCATGGTATTGGTCGTCAACAAAAATTTTTGGGACAAATATTGATTTTAATGCTATATACACACACACACATGTATCCAAAACATCAACTTAGGTTGATGTAACAAGTAGCATGACCTTTTTTTGGATAGATAGTAGCATGCATGACTTTTACCCCTTGAGCAAGTGATTCAGAATTCGATTTTCAATTCTTGTGAATGGAGCAAAGCTAGGTGGCATATATCGAGTGGGCTACTATTTATCCCCCATATTCTGAGGAAGACTCTGGTTTCTATGTAGATGTAGATAGAAGATACTCTCTTTTTACAAAAAAAAACAAAAAAACAAAAAAAAACAAAAAAAAAACAAAAAACAAAAACGAAGAAAAAAAGTTGATGCAATTTTTGGTCTCTTAATTTTGACTCTATTATGGATTTAATTCTTCCAGTTTCAAATAATAGATTTTAGTTATTAAGGGATAAAATAATACAAGTATTTATTAAATTATAGGGACCAATATTATAAACAAAATAAAATTTAGAAGGACCAAAATTTATAATTTCAAACTTAAGGAATCAAAAGAAAAATGTGGGCAAATTTGAAGGATCAAAAGTAAAATAAGGATAAACTTAAGCGACCTATTAAAAAACTGATTCCCAGACATCTCAACAGAACAAAATAGGAAAGTGCACAACAAAAGAATCAGTAATCAAATGGAAAGATAAAGGTGCACACCAAATGAATTAGGATGCAAATGGAAAGTGATAAATACTTACATACTCCATGAGTACCACCTCATTTATAACTTTGACTTATTAAAATATGACAATTCAAATTATTTTAATCCTACATGGCAAATGAGTCATCTACAAAAATTCAAATTTTTTAATTTTTTAAAAAATAAACTTCATAATTCATAAATATAAAATATGCAATTCCCTCACATGAGTTACTTTAAAACAAATCATAAAATTTGAATTTTTCCAGATGACTTATCTGCCATGTAGGATTAAAATAAAATAAGTTGTTATATTTTAATTAGTCAGAGTATATATTAGATGGTGATCTTAGAGTATGTAAGTATTTCTAATGGAAGTAGGCAGAAAGTGCAAATAAAGGATTAAAATAAGGGAAAACAAAATAGGAAAATGCTCATACTATTAAGGAAAATAACTCAAAAAGGGAAATGAAAGCACACTGATTAAGAAAACATAAAATAGGAAAGTTGATTTCTCAACAATGTTTTTCCTTTTCAGTTTTCCCCCCTACTTTCTTCTCTTTCTTTTTTTTTTAAAAAAAAATCAAATCTATATTATGTAAAAAAATTCTACTCCTTTTTTTAAAAAACAAAAATTATCAAAATGTTACGAACGAGAACTTAAAATGAAATGTCTGAGAATATAAATATTTATGCCAGCTAAATATTATGTACATCACTCTAGCAAAAAAAAAAAAAAAAACTCCAATTAGAGTAATTATAAAATGAGACCATACTTAACATTTTGAACCAGGAGAATTATCTATTATGTGTCCAAAAACTCAAATGAAAAGTTGGCATCTATCCAATGGCAAAAGAAAACGAACGTGAAAATAACAATTTAATGGAAAAAGGAATAAAGGGGTTAAAAGGGGAAACACACAAATATAATATAATTTAACTAAAGTGTGTGATATTCCATATTAGCTAAGGAGATAAATGAAAGACATCTTATAAGAGTCAAAATACTTTCACTTTTCATGCATTTTTGAAACATTAGGGGTGACAGGGCTCTAAAATGGATAAGGCTCTAAAATGGATAATGTTGATAGCGAGACTCACTACAAAAAAAATGAAACTTTGTAGTGGGTAAAATGTAGCGGTGCACATAAACCACTACAAATATCAAATTTTGTAGCAATTTAAACCCAAACCACTACCAATTTGCAGCAACAACACTCACACCAAAACACGGGCTTGTTTGTAACGGCATTTGTAGCAGTTTTAAGAAACAAACCGCTACAAAGTTGGCATAAGCTTGGTGCGTAATAGTGCGGAGCTTTGTGGCAGAACTTTCTAGCGGTTATATGAAAATACCCACTACAAAGTTGGCGTGAGCTTGGCTCATACTGGCGCGAAAGTTTATGGCTAGAACTTTGTAGCAATTATATGAAATAAACCGCTAAAAAGTTGGCGCGATGGATATTTGTCATGGTTTTTGGGCAGTAACGGCTACAGAATTTGAAGTGGCACAAAATTTGTTGTGGTTTAGAAAAATAGAGGCCGCAATCACAATGATGTTTTTTTATTTATAGCGGTTATTACTTAAACCCCTACAAAATTTCAACCTATATATACCGCCCAACTTTCAAATCATTTTTAGAATATAGTGCAACATGCAACATAAAATTGGGTTGCAATATAGTTACCTATCTTTAATGAAAATAAGTCAGTGACTTTTTCATTAGAGATTGGTATCTATTTTGTAAATCTAATCTTCACATGGCAGGCTGCACTATCTTCAATCATAACGAAAGCATGTAGTGGTTTTTCCTTTAAACGGCTACATAATGAAAATGTCAGACATTTGTAGCGGTTATATCTCGAAACCGCTACATAATATCAAGGGTCAAGACATTTGTATTAGTTGTGGAACCACTACAAAGTTTCATGCTGGACGAGGTTGGGTTTTGTATTTTGTAACGGTTTATGTACAACCACTACAAAATGCTAATATTTGTATCGGTGTTATGACCCAATTGCTACAAAAGTCACGCCTTTTTAACCACTGCTTCCACCATAAAGCAAACCATGCTTTGAATCATCGCCTCTCAGCTTTCCTTCTCTCATTCTCTCTTACGTTTAGCTGTAACATTTACGAGTTATGGATTTTAGGAGAAATGTAGAGAAAGGGACAAATGTAGTATGCGATAGAGTGCCTTTAAGGGGGCAGTAGTAGAGGAGGCCGTGGGAGTAGAAATGTCCCTCTACTATCGTAGGTAGGGATTGAGATAGATAAACTCTTCTTAGATGAGCTAATCCCTCATCCAAGAGGACAGGAAGTACACCCATCCCTTAGCGACATTGATGAAAATACTAAGATAGGGATCAATTTTCCCATAGGCAAGGCAAAGTGGTTTATTGATCGAGAGGAGGAGCAGGACCGAGGGAATCCTTGATCGTCATCTTTGCACTCAACTTGATTTAAGGTAGATGTCTAAGGTAAATTTAATAATTTTTGTGGCAAAATTAAAATTAAAATTCCTTATTGTTAATTAAGTTGTATTTAAATTTAATACAAAATAATGTTCTTATAATTGTGCAGATCAGTAGGGGAACATCAGCAGGAGAAAGCTGGATGTTCTCGATGTAAATCTCATTAAGGGGCCTTGTATCATAGTTGAGTGGGATGAGTTCATAGACCACCTAATTAGGAGTGATGGTCACCTGTTCAACCGCTAGTTGATAGACCTGTACAGGAATTGGGTTCGGTTCCGCATCCACTTCCAGAGTTGGAATCATGTTCCGAAGTTTCCGAAGGACACATCGTTTGAGGAAGTTGTGTTGGTAAATTACTTTGTTTAATTTTATTTTAGACATAAATAGTTATAATTTTTTGTTTATTTATTCATTAATTGACTAATTAATTAACTATTAATTAAATAATGATGCAACATAAGTTTAAATTCCGAGCCAACAGGAAGAGGTATTCACTGGTGAAGATGAGGGACGAATGGAAGAACTAGAGGGGTCGTCTCTATAATAGAATGAATAAGGATGAAATGATTCCCCTGTAGTAGCTAATTGAGAGCATCCCAAACAGCGTCCCTACAAATGACTAGTTGAGTTTTGTCTAGTCTAAGAGAAGCTGAAAGGGACAAATACATTTTTAAAGAATGATTAATTTCTTAATAAAAATTCCTTTTTGTAATTATTGTAATGATTCGTACCTTATGCAGGCTTTGTTCTAAAGGACACCAAAAGCTGATCACCGCAGAGAATCCATCACACGGCAAGATCCAAAAAATTTGCTATGACCTACAATGAGCTGGTAATTTTAAAGTTAAATTAATTTTAGCTTTATATTACAGAATTATTAATTTTTTTATTTTTGAAATAAGAAAGTTCATATTGTTTTAATTCTTTTAGGAGAGGAAGGCTTAGGGGGAAAACCGTTGGACGGATTATAGGGAGCTATTCACATACACTCATAGACACCATGATGGGATGACAACCTCTTAGCAAGCAAAGGAAGTTATTGTAAGTTACAAACAAGAGATTTATATAATTTATGTTAATTATTTAAATTTTATGAAATTTTTTTATTAATTTTTTATAATATGTGTATGTTAGGAGCATATCAAGTAAACTCAGGTAGAGCTACAACAGTCTCAGACCCTGGAGTCACAGGGGTTTATGGATCCTATTGTTCTATTGAAAGCTGCCATGGGTCTAGTTAAGCATCTTGGGTGCGTTAGGGTTATGAGGTTAGGCGCCAGGCCTAACATGACATATGACAAAAGCGCCACCTGAGGCTGGACCCTCAAGAGTGAAAAGGCCAACATCAAAGGCGGTTCAGTCAATGATTAATGTTCAGATAGATGCAAAGGTAGAGATTAAGACTTGGGAGTTTGATATGTGGTTATAGGACTAGGCTGACACTTGGTATGCTCATCACAAGGAGAGCTAGGAATTCCTGGCAAGTACCTTGGCATAGATGTTTCTTGACAAGCGGTTTACACCTCCCCTGCCTCCTCCTACATTCACCTACGATGCTTCCCCTCTACCTCCTCCTACTGATGACGAGGGTGCTATTACCTTGCTCCTATGCACCATGATCTTGCCCATGAGACAAGACTTACTAATCAGGCTCCTGATAGTTAGCTTATATTTATGTTGGTAGAAACTTTTTTTTATTTAAAATGTTTATTATCTATAGTACATTTCTAGTTTTGGACAATTTTATGTCTTTAAAATGTTTGTTATCTTTCATGTTATTTGTTATATGATCAGACATTTGACCAACATTTGGCTTTTTCTCATACTAAACACACAGTACTATGACTGATTATTAATATGGTGAATGCAAAGGAATGCACTGTATCATATATGGCACTAAATATCCATGATATTTATCTTTTTCCTTCTTTTAAAATAATAAATAAATACTTGATTCTACATATCTAGCTTACACCAAAGATACCCAAATGGTTCTTATTATAAGTAATCTTCAAGAAAAAAATAGATGGTTATTATTATAAATCGCAAAGAGCACAATTATGTTTTTTTTATTAAGATTGCCACGTAACTTAAAATTTCTTTAATTGCAATTTTTATATAAATCAACAAGTGGAGCCTTGTTTTACAATTTTTTTATTTTCTCATAAATATAATATTTTAATACTTATATTAATTTATATTAGTTTATTAATGTTAATATAAATTGTAAACTTTTGATACACAAAAATTGCTACTAATGTATAACATTTGAAATTCAAAACAAAAAACCCACCTTTTTTTAAAAATGGTCTTTCTTTTGTAGTGGTTATCTAGACATAAACAACTACAAGTTTCAACATGAAACTTTTTCAAATCCCGCTAGAATTTTGTAGTGGTCTTTATGCTAAACCGCTACAAATGTTAACGGCCTACATTTTGTAGCAGTTTACAAGATAATAATTGTTACAAATTTGTAATGTTGTAGCGGTTTTAAATCACTACAATACGTCTTTATATTGGTAGTGGTTAGTGTAGAGGTTTTTAAACCATTATAAAAAAAGATGTGTTAGACCTGGCTGTCAACCAAGAGAAGGGTGAATTGGATGTCTGATAAAAACTTAGGATAACTATGAAAATCTTTTCGCAATTTACTGAAAGCAATTCATATGATAGTAATGATTTATAAAGCGATAGTTATCATTCAAGCATATATGTTGGGAATATAAGAGTTTAGGGAAGATAATATGCAAACTATGATTTATCCTGGTTTGGCCCAATCCTTGACCTATATCTAGTCTCTAAGCTCCATTTGAGATTTTCAATCCACTAACTTATTTAATCCGGGCACAAGAGAAGCCTCTATAATCCCACAAGTTCAACTAGGCACTTGTGAAACCGAATCTCTTACTGAGGTACTCACTCTTATACAATGTAAAGATATAATTGGCCTCCTACTCAAGATCACCCAATCTTGAGAAACCCTTAGATAAAATGATTAACAATCAATATTCTCTCTCTCAAAAGTAAATAAATAAACACTAAAGTACAATAGAAATCCTTTCACTCTCTATGATGAACTATATAAACATTGAGAACAAAGAGCGTATGAGATAAATGTTTGATTCAGAATGTTGGCATTTCAACAGTGTAAGCTCATGTTTCTAGCTTTATCGATGAATGCTTTTCCTTTTGTTGTCGATGAAGATCATTTAACCGTTGAGCACATTCTTCCGTTGAGTGTCTTAGGATATGACCGTTGGAAGTAGTCGTTGAAGTTTATGTGATTTCCCTCCAGTTTGTCTACTCTATTTTTCTCTGTAGTGCATTTAATGTTTCTGACACAAATATGACATTTTTGAGGATTTGCATCTAATACTCTGTTTAATTATCTGAAACTCACTAATAAATATGTTTAGAAGTATTAAGAATAATAATGAATGATGATAAGAAGTAATGAAATCATAATCAATGATTTTCACTTTACAAGCACGGTGATTTACTGATGCAGTAATGGAAACTCGAGTTGTCATTAACTAACTCGAGTTGATGACTCGTGGTTTCCTTCCAGAACTTGAGTCTTGATGGGTTTCTTCTTAACATGTCCTTGTTCTCTGTCTGAAGTTGACTCGAGTTATAAACTCCTTACCTCAAGTTAACCTCTTGTTAAAAAATGAATTTGCTCTCTGTTTGATCTTCACTTGAGTTACCCATTCCTTGACTCGAGGTAAGATATCTATACTCAAGTTCCATTTAATTAACTCGAGTAATAAACTCCAGAATCCAGTGACTTCAAAATGCAAGAACATTGTTAGCACAAATTTTAAATGCTAGTAAGCATAATGTCTTCATTAAGCTCCAAATTTGGCAAACCACATATCCCCAAAAAGCTCTTTAAGCCTTCTTTCCAATACAAAAAGAATCAGTTTCAAACTCATTGTATGCAGTGCATTTCAATCAGATTAATAGAAGCTGTTCTAGACTAGCATTTTTGTAATATCCTGAACTGACCCTCAACTTCAAAAACTCATCTCTCTCATTTGATCTTTTTTTTTTCCTTCTATCTTGATGTTTTCAGAAAGGTATGTGAGTCTAGTGTTATATGCCATTGATTTCAACTCAATTGGATGTGTAATTTGTGAGATACACCCAAAATATCGAAACTGGGTCTGTTGTGTGACATTAATTGATGTGCCAACTTATGAAATTCATATGTCCTTCATATGAACTCCTTTGGGCTTGAAATTTTATCAAAATGACGCATTGGAAGTCTAGTTTCATACAAAATTGGTATCACCTCAAGTGGATTTCTGATTTGAGAGATATCATCGAATAACTATACCTTACTCATGCTAAACATTAAACTGAGGCAAGAGAGCTGATAACTTGAGTCATTGGTAGCTAACTCGAGTCATGAATTTTCCACTCGATCGAGTTTGCTCGTATTAGAGGAGCAAAACACTATAGCGAAGTAGTAAGTGTTTTGTTTTCGATTTTTGTAACACCATTTGTTTTGGGTTTTTTTTTTTTTTTAAAAAAAAAAAGCCTTATGACATCCCAAATTAAAAAAGGGACACCATAATTAAGTCTATACTTTTCTACATCTCCTACATAAATGTCCCCTTAAACAGAGACGTATAAAGGGTTTAATATCGGTCGTTATAAGTGCTTTTTGTAGTCATGAAGTAATTCACATTGAATGCATATAAGGATTAACAAGATGAATGGGTTATTCCCATCCTCGAAGCTTCAAACTTGCTAAGAAATTTTAAAGTACTCCACCACTACCACTTAACTTGTACATTGTCTAAATTATTTCTAATGACACATAAGGGAACCATAGAAAACAAACATTTAATTATATGATTATACTCCGATCATAAATATAAGAGTTCGTAGAGGATATTTTTGTTTTAAATTCTAAATATAAGTCTTAAATCCACTTTATCTTCTAAATTCATTATTTTTTTCAATAAACTTTCCATATTAGTGGCGTATACTAAAGGGTTTTTCATTGAGGGAAATTAAAAACAAATGAAATTGAAGTATTTCATATAGTACAAAAATAATTCATTCTTATATTTAAAATTTGGGGGAGTAAGTATTGTTATATGTAAATCATCAATAGTTTTAATGAGAATTATGTTGAGGTTCAAAGGAAGACGAGTTTTCACAACCAATTCTAAGAAATTATTAAATTACTATAAAGTCTCAAAGAACATGTGAACAATTTATTAGAATTGAGAAAAGATAAGTTTAGCATAACTTATAATTAGTAGCACATTGACAAGCCAACGTGCAACCAATGACAAGTTAGGGTGTATCAATTGACAAGTCATGGTGCTATAATTGATAAGTTAGAATATGACACGTTAGAGCACCTTAATTGACAAGCCAGTGTGCCGCTTATGACAAGTCGATGTAACTCAATTGACAAGTCACATTGTCATTAATAACAAGCTAAAGAACCTCAATTGATAAATCAATGTGCTATCAATGATAAGTGATGGTATACTGATCTCTTAAAATTTCAATAAATCTCTCACAAGTTCCTAGGACTTCAAAATAATTTGATAGTTTTGTTGGATCTGGTTTTAACAATTTGTTTTCCTTGACACTTCAATGCAATTTTCCTGATAGTTTTTATTTTGCTTGTTGGATAAATGGTATTGAGCAAGAACGTATAGAAGTATTCCTAGTTCTCTCTTTTAATGCAATGTTGAGATAATTGAGAATTTATGAATATGAATGAATGACAATTCCATGATGCAATATAACGAGGCATTTCTGGGCTGTTAACTAATTAATTAAGTCCTAATGGACTAGTTCAACCTCTCTCGATCATATGTGGACACTTTATTTACAAAATTGACCAGTTCTCAACTCAATCCATGATCAAAGTTGCTCAGGCTTCGGTTTGGATTCGTCCCTGCATAATAATTCTTAAAAATAAAAAAAAAAACTATAAGCAAAAATATTCAAGTGAAATTGTATTAAAAATAAGAGTAAAATACTCTGACCACCCTCCTGTTTTTAGGGGTGTAAAAAGGCCAGGGGCCTGTGGCCTGGCCTGTGGCCTGGCCTGTTAAAAGCCTGATCAGGCCTGGCCTGGCAGGCTAAAAGGCCAGGCCAAGGCCTCTTATGAGGCCTGTTTTCCCTTAACAGGCCAGGCCCAGGCCTGATAAGAGGCCTTTTAGGCCTGTCAGGCCGGCCTGTTTATATTATTAATATTAATTTATGTAATTTTGGCCTGTTTTTAGCCTGTTTAAAGTAGGCCTGTTTTCGGCCTGTGGCCTGTTATTTATATTATTAGTATTAATTTATGTAATTTTGGCCTGTTGTTAGCCTGTTTAAAGTAGGCCTGTTTTCGGCCTGTGGCCTGTTAGCTTAATTAAATAAAAAAAAATTAAAATTTTTTTTTTAAAATTTTTTTTTTTTTAAAAAAAAAACACAGGCCTTAACAGGCCACAGGCCAGGCCAGGCCTATATATAGGCCAGGCCCAGGCCGAAAAGTAGGCCTGTAACAGGCCACAGGCCAGGCTCAGGCCAGTATGTTACAGAACAGGCCTGGCCTGTTAAGGGCAAGGCCTGGCCTGGCCTGGCCTGTTTACACCCCTACCTGTTTTACCTTAATTACACTGACCTCCCCTCTATTTTGGAAACTCATTTAACCTCCCTTAAAAAAAATATATATTATACGAACCTCCCTTATATTTTAGTATTCTATTTCCATCCACCCAAATTGTTAGTTAGCTATTAAATTTGACTTTTAAACTTTTTTTTTTTACAAAAATATCCCTCTTTAGTATTATATATATGAATAAGATACTTTGACCTCCCTCCTGTTTTTCCTTAACTACACATACCTCTCCTTTATTTTGAAAATATACATATAAGTCTAAACAATTAACTCCATTAAGAATATTCCTAAAAGATTTTAAAAATTTATTTTTTAATTAAAACTTATATAAAAATAAAATTTATTTACTATTTTACTCTTAATAATAAATCCCTGGTTTTACTTTTATCTTATGCATATCTATTTTGTCTTTCACATTTTGACTAAAATTGTTTTAAAGAATTTGATATTTTTTATTTGTTCATTAATTTCTACTTTTATCTTTAAAAATAGTTATTTGTTTGATGATTTTAGCACTGGTTAATGTAAATATCATAAACTTTGAATATTCAAGTAAGTTTTTAAATAATAAAGATGTGCTTGATCAAATATGTTTATAAATATTTATGAAAAAAATATTAAATTATAAATTTAAGGGAGAAGGAGCAATTTTACACATGAAGTTTGCCCCTAGGAGCACCCAGCACCACGAAGTTTTTTCTGGACCAAAAATGCACACGAAGTTACGTTTTGAGAGTGTCCAGCACCACAGATCGTTAGTCAACCAACATTAACCGTTAAATCTAACAGAAATGAACAGTAACTTTGCAGAAATTACAATTTTGGGCCTAATTTTAAGCTAAAATTACCATTTTGCCCTTAGTTTTAAATAATGTTTTTTTTAAAAAACAATAAAATAACCCCTTCCCTGGTGGTCTCACCACCGCTGGCCACCCACCCCACCACCGGCCGCCACCAGCGAACTCCTCTGGCGACTTTTTTTTTTAAAAAAATTAAGGTTTTTTTCAAAAAACTAAGGGGAGTCCGGTAGGCCCCACTACCGTCGGTGGCCGCCCTCCCCACCTCCAGCCGTCGGCGACTGATGGCCACCTCCGGTGAATTTGTTTTAAAAAAAAAACCTTAGTTTTTTTTTTAAAAAAAAAGTCATTGGAGGAGGCCACTTAGTTTTTTTTTTAAAAAAAAACCTTATTTTTTTTAAAAAAAAAGTCACTGGAGGTGGCCGTTGCCGACGGCTGGCGGTGGGGAGGGCGGCCATCGGCGGCGGTGGGGCCCACCGGACTCCCCTTAGTTTTTTTTAAAAAACCTTATTTAAAAAAACAAAGCCGCCACCGCCGGAGGTGGGGTGGGTGGCCGGCGGTGGTGGGGCCACCGAGGGAGGGGTGATTTTATTGTTTTTTTTTTAAAAAAACATTTAAAAATAAGGGCAAAATGGTAATTTCAGCTTAAAATTAGGGGCAAAATTGTAATTTCTGCAAAATTATTGTTCATTTCCGTCAGACTTAACCATCAACGTTGGTTGACTAACAGTCTGTGGTGCTGGACGCTCTCAAAATGTAACTTCATGTGCATTTTTGGTCCAGAAAAAACTTCGTGGTGCTGGGCGCTCTCGGGAGCAAACTTCATGTGTAAAATTGCTCATTCTCCCTAAATTTAAATGACATATACAAACTCAAACTTATATAACTTATTATTTTTTGATAAAAATATATGTGTTTAATATATATTTGAAGTCAAAATTAATTTATAATATCAAAACTAATAATTTTTTAAAAAAATTATAAATTTATATGTATAATACTAAAGAAGGACATTTTGGTAAAAAAAGAAAAAAAAAGTTCAAAAGTCAAATTTAATAGCCAACTAACAGTTTGGGTGCATAGAAATAAAATCTTAAAATATAAGGAAGGTTTGAGTAACATACATTTTTTTAAAAAAAGAAGGTTTATATGGGTTTCCAAAATAGAGGGGAGGAGGTCTATGTAATTAAGATAAAACAGAAGGGTGATCAGAATATTTTACTTTAAAAATAATAATCAAGTGAATAGATTACACTCACAATGTAGCTAATTAAGCTTCAAATTTTTATTAGAAATTATTTTTATATTTAATGTTTGACAGTTGAACATAATTGTCCCTAATAAAAAAATATATGTACTTTAAAAAATAGTCAAGTGGATATGAAAATAATGAATAAGTTCATTGTTAAAACATAATTTCATAATTCCATTTTTTAAACTTCATGAACTATTCATGCAGCTAAGCAAAGATGTTGAATAATGAAGTTTATAAAAATGGAATTCAATGTCAAGTGATCGAATATGAAAAAAATGACACTTTGTTGAGGGTATTTTGGGCATTTACTTGAAGCTGATGGCCCCAATCACACTATTCATTCATTCACCTAAGTCACGTGATGACGTTCAGAGGTTCCACCTTTCAACTGCTCCTCAACTAAAGTGGAACTGTGGAAGAGTGGGACCCGCAAAGACCTCCCTGAGCCTCACATCACATGCATCATGCTCCCTATGATTGTTTCATGTGGCTTCCTTTTCCGTTGAACTTGCACTACTGAATTCTGATCCCAAGTAAGGCCCCACAGTAGTTATATATAGAAATAAGTTTTTATTCATATTTATCATTTCCCCAGATTAATTTATATCAGTTAATTATTTATATAATTTGGTATTATATGTTGGATATATTTTAGTTTTGATGATGTCTCATATTTATGCCATTAACAAGAGCAAAAAGATTGAGGGATATGTTTATCTTCCTGATTGACTAATTCTTGATTTTAATGTAGAATCAAAGATGTAAAGTTCAATCATGAAGGAAGATCAAGGAGATCGAGGATGTAGAAAAGGTTAAGGAAAAGGAAGAGAAGAAAAAGAGGAGAGATTGAAGAAGAAAGAACTTTGAGTGGAACATCCTTATTCAAGATTAGCTCAAGTTTATCTGTGAAGAATGATTGAAAGATAGAAAGAGCTAGAGTATAAAGAATGATCAAGAGATTTCATCAAGAAGAAATTGAAGAAGAGAAAATATTAAAGAAGATGATAAGCCGAAGACAAATGATAAAATTTGATCAAGTTGGAAGATGGAACAAGGAAGAAATTGATGAAAATATCATTACACAAGTTCCAAGATTGATTATAGAAGTGTCCACAATTAAATGTATGTTGGAGAGGCTCAATTCAGAGTGAAAACAACAAAAATCAGGCTCTGGAAGACAATACTCGAGTTTCCAGGTCAAAACTCGAGTATATAAGCTTACTGGAAAAAATTGGCTTCTGGATGAGAAAACTGTGGTTTGGAAAACCATAGTTTCGGAAACCACAGTTTGGGCGTCAAAGAGTCAAAACTTGACTAAAGGGGTCAATACTCGAGTATAGAACTTACATACCGCGGGATAGGGTGTTTTTCAGCGTCTCTGGCTCTCTATTCCCGACAATACTCGAGTATTCACTTCAATACTCGAGTATCTACTTCAATACTCGAGTATCAGAGCTTAACAGCAACTCTGTTCACCTCTATTTCACATTCAACTTTGAGCGAGGTCTGGTAATTCAATGATATCTCCTGAACCAGACATCGGATTGAGGTGAAATCAAATTTGACTGAAACTAGACATCCAATGCGTCATCTTAACAAAGTTTCAAGTCCAAAGAAGATCATATCAAAGAGCTTTGAATTTCTAAAGTTGGACCAAATATTCACGCCACATAGCAAACCAAGCTTCAAAGATTTGAGTATAACTCTCAATCTACAAATCGAAATGAGCTAAAATTAGTGGCGTTTGAAAGCAGACTCATAGGGCTTTCCATCAATACTTGATTCAACAAAAATGAAGATTAGAGTAGAGAGATATGGTCTTCGAAAGTTGACTGATTGTTCAGAATGATGAGAAAATGATGGTTAAAGAACAATCTTCTTTCAACAGATCATAACGGGTGAATTCCAATAGATTAAGATCTGATTCTTGTTGCTAAGGAAAGGAGGATCAAAGAGTTATATGAGGATAATTGGTTTGCTAAATATAAAGCCATATCAAGTCAGAAAGTAGCCAAAGAGCTGAACAAGTTGAAAACTCGAGTTTATAGATGAAAACTCGAGTATAGCTCAGATAGAGAGCAATGAACGTTAATGGATCCTCAATACTTGAGTATGGGAAGAAAAACTCGAGTATAAGGCATACAGAGACGAATCTGAAGTTTTGACATAAGCTCAATACTCAAGTATACAAAGCAATACCTCAGTTCTCCCACAGATCAGGAAAATCACCGTTGCGAAAATTCAGATTTTGATCCAGATCATTTAGAAACTTTCCCAAATGATTTGTAACATTTATTATCATCTTTTAAATCATTTATGGACATGTTTTAGATTATCAAACGAGGGATTACATGAAGATTCAAAATACTGAGCTGTCATGACAAAAAGCATTCTAACAGCTATATTTTCCAACAGACATATTCTCAACGGCTCTATTGTTAAACAGACGTATTCTCAACGGTTAGAAGACTTTCATCTATAAATAGAGATGTATTCAAAACGCAAGAAGGTGGAGGAGTGAGCTTATACTGTTATAATGTCAAAATGTCGAATCTCCCACTCTCTGTTCTTCAATGTTTTCTGAATTTACCATTTAGAGAGTGAAATGAATTCCTATGTACTTCAGTGTGTATCATAATTATTTCTTTGAGAGAAAATATATTGTAAATCATATTTTCCTGAGAGGTACTCAAGGTTGGGTGACCTTGAGTTGGGAATTTGATTGTAACCTTACGGGTAGTAAGGGGGAGTCTCTGGGGGAAATTGTGAAGGTTGAACAAGTACGTGGATAAACTTGTGGGTGTACAGGCTTGTCTCTTGTGCTTGATTAAACAAGAAGAATAGTGAAAAGCTCAGGGTGCCTGAGGACTAGACGTAAGTCAAGGTTGGACCGAACCAATATAAATTACTGTTTGCAAATCTCTTCCCTGAACTCTTTATTTCCGGCATACATGTTTGAATGATTGTTTATAGTTTTATAATTCTTTACTATCATTCAAACTGATTTTATTCGATTGCGAAAAGATTTCAAAAGTATGCAAGTTTTTATTTTCACCCAATTCACCCTCCTCTTGGGTTTAGCCGGCTATTTACATTATATATCAGTATTTATATTTTATAAAGATGATCATATTTTTATAATTAACTGGTTTATTTGGATTTCTTTTGTTAAATTAGTTAGTTTTGATACTCAACAAATTATTACTTGTGATTTTAAATATAAGACTTAATTTACTTTTTTAGAGAAATTAATGACGTTAAAGTAATTTAATTAGCTTTATTAATCTCTTTAAAAATTCAATTAATTATTATATTTAGAATCAAAGATAGTAGATAATTAAACCTTTGTTATTTCAAATACATATATATCCTGCTATTGAAAATAATACTATTCGAAATACTCCCTCCCTCTGGTCCTTATATAAGGCACCAACTACCCAAAATTTTGGGTCCTTTTTATAAGGCACTAACTACATTTAACTAACTTATTTATTACTATTTCCTATTATGCCCTTACTTTAACAAACTTTTTTAAATCTATCTCATTAAAGTAGGGATAAAGTTGGAAACTTTTATTAATTTTAGGCTCATTAATGACTTAACTTCCATTTTCTTGGTTTGTGAGAAAAGATAGTTGGTGTCTTATAATAAAGACCAGAGGGAGCCTAATAGTAGGAATTTAAGCCTTAGCTGGCCAGCAATTCTTATAAATAAGACGGAGGACGTTAGGCCCAAGGAAAAACATAAACTATCCAATTGAGTAGTTCAGGGGTATGGACCGGTCCTAATTGAATAGGTCCAATATGAAAGGAGATCGCTGAATCAATTACACACTCAACCAAACAGATACAAAAATTTATACAAAAAAAAAAAAAAAAAACAAACAGATGCAAAACTATCCAATGGGGTTGGTCTAAATTTTTTTACCATATTTAAAATATTTTTTAAAAAAATCAAAAGGGTACCTAATACTAATACAGATAATTAAAAGGAGGATATGAACGTATGTTTCTTACAAATAACTAAGTAAATTATTTTTTAAAGTTTTTAAACATTTAAAACCTACCGGAAGGATATAATTATCTTTGCTAACAAAAAAAGAAGATGAAGGAAAAATTAAATTAAATGATAAAATTTAAAAAGAAAAAAAAAACACTAACAGTTGTCTTTGTTCAGAAAAGCAGAACATAGAACAGCAGAGACCTTGTTGACATCTCCTAAATGGTTCTTTTTCCCATGCCTTATTCTATATGTTTATTTCTAAAACTTACATCAACGAATAAAACAAATACTTACAAGAGTGGATAATGTTTATATTATACAGCATTTGGCTATCACATAAAAGCCATTACAAAATAAAACAAAGTGACTATCATATTTATCACCAAACTTATTTGCAGAAATTAAAAAAAAAATTTAAAAAGCTAATAAAAACTTGAAGTACCCTTCTTCTTCTTCTTCACCTAAACACCTTTCCTTGCATCATATCCCTTCCCAGCTTCTCTCCTCAATTCCACAACATCCTCATCCAGGGTCTCCACCTTCTTCCACCGGCCGCCTCTATTATTGTCTTCATCATCGTCATCATCATCCTTCCCAACCACCGTCTCCTTAATCTTCTGCGTCGTGTCCTTCGCCATCCCCCACGCTCCCTTCGCTGTCTCTTTCGCCTTCTCTCCCATATACTTCATCGTGTCTGCTGTTTTCTCTGTTGCCGACTGCGCCATATCTGCAGTCTTCTCCGCCGCAGCGGATGCATTCTCCTTCGCCCTTTCTTTCACATATCCCGCTGTGTCCGCCGTCTTCTCCGTGGCGGACTGCGCCATATCCGCTGTCTTCTCTGCCGCCGCGGATGCATTCTCCTTTGTCCCTTCTTTCACATATCCCGCCGTATCCGCGGCCTTATGAGCCCCTTCCTTCGTCTTATCAGCCACAGTATCCGCAGTGCCCTTGGCCGTGTCCTTCACGTCGTAAGCGTAGTCTCTCACCTTCTCTGAAGCCCTGTTCGTTCCTTCTCTTGCTCTATCCGCCATGGTTTCTGCAGCATCCTTGGCTTCTTCTTTAGTATCATGAGCATACTGTTTGGTTCTCTCTGCCATGTCCTTTGTCTTCTCCTTCGCTTCGTGTCCGTACTCTTTTCCTCTCTCTTTTACTTCTTCTGCTCCATCTCTTACCCAATCACCCATTTCTCTGTCATCTTCTTCACGTCTCGCATTTGCAGGATCGTATGACCAAGCTCTAGCATCCGCTCCTTCTGCTGTGTTTCTGTACTGGAAATTAAAAACCAAGAGTATCGCTATTAAAAAAAAAACACTAAATAGATCGAACTGTTTCTGACATCAATGACTGTGATAATGAAGAAGCATATATACGTGGGAATAATTATTATTGGATGAAGCAGATGCAAAGACGACTCTGGAGGGTTTGTGCGAAGATCTGAGGAAGATTGCTTGAGGGAAGGACTTTGAGATGCGGAAGAGAACAGTTCTTGTCATGAACATTGCTGCCATATTTTCTGAGATTTTTTTTGTTTGATTTCTGTGTGATTATCTTCTTCGTTCACTGAGCTTTTGAGAAGAATATATGTGAAGAGTTATGAAGATTGAGTCGTTTTATCGCCACCGCTTTTCGATGCAGGAGCATGTTAAAAAGAAGGTGACACATTATTTGATCGACAAGTGGTGCGGTGTTTGCCACGTGTAACGGGAAGTTGCCACGCCTTTCACCTGTTTAATTTTCTGGAAACATCTTTCCTGACTGAGATTAAAACTTCTCTTTAACTTCCTCCCATTTGAACCTTATTATTTAATTTGGTATTTTAGTTTAGAAGATTTTTTTTTTTTGGTGATAGATTAGATTTTTTATTAATTTTTAATGTTTTTTAAAAAATATTCTATTGATGAAAAAATTGTTTCCATAAAAAATAACTAAAATTTTTTCTTTACATTAAATAATATATTTTCTGTGTCTACCAAAAAATATATTAAAGTAAGGATATCATTTTATGTTCAGTATCATCATTTTATTTGAATTTAATTTTTATTCTATTATTTGAGAAAGATGTTTTAAAAATTAATTAAGGTTATTGTTGTAATCACATGCATCTTCTCTTCTTCTTTTTTCCTTCCCTTCTATCCAAACACAAAAGGGGTAATGTTATTTCTTCACTTTTTCACTTCCCCATATTCTCTCCCCCTTCATCCAAGAAGATCGCCTGCTTTGCTTTCGTACCATTTTCTCCTTGACTTGATTTTGATTTTAGATATTTTTTCCTTGGGAAAAAAGTCGAATGATGTTTCCAAGTCAAAAAGGGGCGAATCCTTTCGGCCCATTGTCTTTGTAATTTTTATGTTGCAAATTCAAGCCATTTTCTCCTTTCACTCCAATTTTAATGTATATAAGAACTTGTGGAGTTTGTTTGAATCCTAAATTATATGATCTCTACTTGTTGTCTTTCAAATTTACAATCCCCTAAATTCTCCTTATCGATCAAATACTTATTAAGGGTTTTTTCTATTAAGATAATATTTTCCAATACAAAAAATTAAAATGGATACTTTAGAAAAAGTAACACATTTTTTTTATAAATAAATAACTTAATTATTTTTCTTAATTTTTATAAACTAGTTATACAATTCTTGCATTTTAGGTATATCATTACTAGTATTCGCTTCTGAGTGTCTCTTTCTTTGCACTTTTAATTTTCAATTAAGCATCAATATTCTTTTTTTATAAGTATATCTATCTTCTTATTGGGATTAATTAAATGTTGGCACTTTTGTCACACAAAATAATTAAAAAAAAATTGAACTTTGGTCATCTATATTGTGATCTATTAATCCCCTCCCATTACATCCAACCCATTGCTTACCTGGCTTAATTCATCTACCTGTCACTTCTCTGATTCTCTCTTCATACCTTGTTGATCACTACTTCATTTCCGAGTCTCCGGCTTTCTGGCCTTATCTCTTACCTCTTGTAATTACAATATTTTGGTGCATTAGTTACAGTATCTCACTCCTACAAAAGGAATTATGGTACATCTATCAAAACAATCTCATAAAGGGTGTCTTTAAAAGCGTTTCGTTAAGAAACACTCATACACCCCCATAAGGATATCCATACAAACTTTTTTGAAATATAAATATTGTTACGGCAGTAAAATATAGCTCAGATATGGAGGCAAAGCACTTGGGCTTGGAGGCACATGAGGCCCAACTACTCAAACCCTAATCCTAAGGTACCTCTATAAATAGGACCTAAAACTCTAAGGTACACAAGCTCTTCTCTCTACTGAAAGTGGAAGAAATCACCAAGAGGGGGGTGAATTGGGGATTTTAAAAATTCTTTTCAACTTTTAAAAATGAAGCTTAATAAATGGATAATAAAAGAGTAAAAAAAGAAAAGCTTAGACACACAGAATTTATACTGGTCCGGTCTCAACCTTGACCTACGTCCAGTCTCCAGATACCTTCTGGGTGTTTCCACTAATTCAACAGATTTTCAATTACAACAATGAAGACCAGACACAATCTAATCACCTAGGACTTGCTCCCCCTTACACTTTGTGATTGAACAACCCAACTCACAGGTTCCACAACCTTGAGTTCTCACAAACAAATGCTTTCAAAAACTTACAAACTCTCAAAAGAGTAGATAAGGATAAACACTGAAGAACAGGTTGAAAATAACAGTACAGACTCAAATTTCAAAGTATAATCAAGATAGCTTCGTTGTGTGTGTTGCTTTGAGTTTTCACAGCCTCTTATAGACAGAATGGATAAGCTAGCCGTTGTAATTCTTTCTCTAATGTTCAGCTGCAATTCTGGAAAAATGGCAGTAGCATATTTTGCTCTGTTCTTTGAATTCTTAGCTGGAATCTTGGAATTTAGTTGTTGTTGAACGTCTTCCAGATTTTTAGCCATCCCATGATCTTAATTCGACCGTTTGAAGTGATCTTAATGTGTTACAACGATCTGAACTGAACATCTGGGATAAGGGAGAAGAATCAGCCCTGTTCTTGGTTCTTCATTTAATGCACTTATTCTGGATCAATATTACCCTGTTCTTGATCTCACCTTGATCTTGGCTAAACCTTATCTGAAAAACACTCAAAACTTCATCAAGGACATTAGAAACAATAATATCATATCATGAAATAATTTCAGGAAGACCCATTAAGATTTCACAGATCAATATCATTTGATTTTCCAAAATCCCCGATGCAAACTCGAGTTTGTTCTTCCAGACTTGAGTTTGGGGTTCATCCAGAAAGCATGTCCGTTGGTTAGAGGTCTAAACTTGCAGTCTGTAAAAGCTAACTCGAGTTTGACTTTTACAGAGAGAACTATCGGGCTTTGGACTTGGCATGGAATTTTGGTCCTGCTCCTAGACTCGAGTCTATTAGTGACTGACTCGAGTTTGGGTCTATGTTTGAAGAACAAGCCTAAGTTCCTGATTTTCCAGACTGGAGTTTAGGAGACAGACTGGAGTTTTGGAAAGATGGTAGAAATTCGAGTGTTTCTCTATTTGTCCTAAACTCGAGTTTACAATGACAGACTCGAGTTTATGTTTGAGCTGAAACTATTCAAATCTTTATGTTTGGTCTAGACTGGAGTTTGTAACTCTAGACTGGAGTTTATAACTTGGCCTGGAACTCGAGTGTCTTTCTGTTTGGTCTAGACTGGAGTTTAGGAATCCAGACTCGAGTTTGGCTTGCTTGGAATTCTGAGTGCTCTCTGTATCTTCCAGACTTCAGGTTTAGTTTTGCAAACTGGAGTTTGGCTTGTTGTGAAAATTTCTGATTGCTTTCTGTAACTCCTCAAACTCGAGTTTACATACCTAAACTCGAGTTTGCCTTTGACAGTGAGATTTTCATATTGCCAAAAACAAACTTCATATAATCAAGTTTACAATTGCTAGTTATCATCAAAACACATTGAGAACTAACATCTACCTCTTTATTTTCAGCAAACACAGAGCACACACCCCACCCCCTTATGTTTGTGCTCTGTGATCTCCTATCCTTCTTGATATCTCATCCATGGATACCTAGAGGAGAGCTACCAGATCTTATATCAATATGCTAGTCCTTCGAGATTACACATTTATGTTCTACAAACAGAACATTGGCGCCATCCGTGGGGATTGGTAAATTTCGATTCCTGCTACCAACGAAATTCAATCTACTGATAGCAATTCAAGGGCTTCAGAAAGGAAGAAAAGCCGCAAATCTACTGATAGCAATTCAAGGGCTTCGGAAAGGGGAAAACAAATCCATGGTTATGGAATTAAATTGATAGCATGGGACGCATTTTACAAGTGCCAGGTGCTGTAGACTTCGAGATGCTGAAAAGCTTCATCGCAAACACTCCTCAAGCTTCCTCTTTCTTCATGTTGCTTCTACTTTCTTCCTTTATAGCCGCATATTTTGACTTTTCAAAGTTTCAAAACATACTATGCTTCACGTGATTAAAAGCATAGCTAGAGACTTCTGCAAATTCTTGGAGACTTCAACAAACTTCTTGCTTCTTCTAGTATGGCGGTAAATTTGTAGAAGAGAGAGAAACAAGTTACTTTCTAACAGTGTCGAGATGCTGTCACAAAGCCGAGATCGAAGGAGAGGGAATGTGGCCGAGAATCCAAACTTGTGGAGCCGAGATAACTCTATACCTAGGCTTACTGATAAAAGAGGCAAGTCGGCAGGAGCAGCGAAATCAACGACGGCTACTCTGGACTGTGAAGAGTGCAATTAGGCTGACAAAAGCTGAGGGGCACGAGACTAAAGAGAGACGCCAAGCAGGAATCCAAGTCAATTGCCTTTCCTCGTGGCAAACTAGAAATGGCATCACTGGCCGTTACACCAGGAGAGCCCTGGGGATGATGAGTAGTTTAATGGTCCACCTTAACCCTGAAAGCTTATCTGATAGCTTTAGCTACTGCAAGGAACTTCGGCGTCGGCTATAGGCTGGGATCCAGAAACCTTGGAGATGAGGAGAGATGCTGAGATCCTGACATGTCAGCATGAGCTACCAAGATGCTCGACGTCAGTTCCGTGCCGAGATCCCAAATTCATGGGCAACGTGATATTTCAAAAAACTCAAGATATGCATTCAACGTATCAGGCAAAAGAAGCTATCCTTGGTGCCGAGATGGGCAGTCAACCTCGGCATAAGAGGGATGTCAAAGCACTGGTCGAAATGCTGGGTTCTGGCATGAGTTGCTGAAACTCCAAAAGGCCGAGGCTCTAGAGTTATGAGATGCCGAGATCGTTAGGGTCGAGGTACGCGGTCAATGTCGACAGCAAATAGACCAGTTTCTCGTCTCTTATGTCATGCTAATGAAGCTGTAAGTTAGTGGCCATGATGAAGTGTTCAGCTCTGCCGTGTTCATCCTGAACTCATATAAGAGAAGCCATACCCACCATAGAACTCAAGCATAAGAAAGAGATCCGTAATGTAAGGGCATCGAGATTACAAGTTCGGAGATGCCGAGATTTTGAAAATAGATGACAGGCAGTATTGGTCAAGAAACAGAGCTCGGTAGGACTGTAAAGCATATATCCGAGATTGTAGGGTGCCGAGATTCTTTGCACTCACTGTTAATGTAAGGTCAAGAAACAAGTTTGCGCTTGCCACCGTATATATGTAGCAACAACATTAACGGATACCTCTTCGTCGCGCTATCATTAGAATGAAAACCAGAAGACCTTATGATAAACAGATCGTTATGTTTTTTCCCATATTCCTTCACAATGCTCATTTCTAGCTGCATAGTCTTTATCATTTGCGAATTCCAAAACTTCACTTGCTATAGGCGGATTTGTAGTGAAAGATGGTATATCGTCAAGATTTAAAATTGGATCACCTTCCATCTGTTTCTTACTTTGGAGTACAATGGACAATTTTTTATTCGCCGGATCGGTGACATAAAAAACTTGTTTCGCCTGCCTCGCTAGAGTAAAGGGCTCATCTTTATAACCAGCTCTATGAAGATCAACCGAGGTAAATCCAAATTTATCTATTTGCACAGCATTATTGTTCACCCAGTGACATTGGAATAAAGGGACTCTCAACTTGGTGTAGTTGAGCTCTAATATCTCTTCAATAACCCCATAATACACCATGGATGCCAATACGGGGTTTTTGTCTTTCGAACTAGAAAAGTGCATTGCTTCAGCTACAACCGTCACCCCACTATTTTGCATAGTACTTTTCTCATCCTGGCCTTTTGTGTCGAAAGAATACTCGTTTATATCATATGCGCACCATGTGACAACTTGAAAAGAAGGCCCTCAAGCTAACCATCTGATTGTCTCAGACACACTGGTCTCGCCCAAAACCTTTTCCTTGAACCACCCTATGAATGCCTTGTTTTGCTCAATAGCTATCTCCCTGTCATTTTTCCTCGGATATGTTTGCTTTAAAATCTTCTTGTGTTCTTCAAAGTATGGTTGAACTTCTTCACGAGGCATACTCTTCACACTGAGCCCCCGTGTTCCCCAACTTCTACCCTTTTCATTACGAGACTGGGTCTTGGGCATTGACATATATTCTTTGCAGAAGTCCATAGCCTCTTCAACCACATATCTCTCAACGATTGAGGCTTCAGGTCGATAAGGATTTTTAGAATACCCTTTTAAGATCTTCATGTATCGCTCAAAAGGGTACATCCACCTTAGATAGACTGGGCCACATAGTCTCACCTCCCTTACCAAATGCGCAATCAAATGCACCATTATATCAAAAAATGCAGGAGCAAAATGCATCTGTAGTTGGGATAGAATGGCATAACCCTCCTTTTCTAATTCATCCAACTTTTCAATCTCAACAACTTTATCACAAATAGCATTGAAAAAACACACAACCTCGTTATTGTGATCCACACATCGTCTGTCATTATGCCTCTAATAGCCACTTGTAATAGTTGTTGCATCAGTACGTGGCAATCATGGGACTTCATTCCTTCTAACTTCAATTCATCTATCGAGACAAGCATTCCCACATTAGATGAATACCCTTGTGGCACCTTAATGCCATGCAAACAAGAACACAAACTCTTTTTCTCGGCTTTTGACAATGTATGCGCTGCTGGCTCCAGATATGCTCTCTTACCATCATCTCTTAGTTGTAGGTATAGCTGTTCTCTAATTCCCATTTCAATCAAGTCATGTCTTGCTGCAATTCCATCTTTAGTTTTCCCTGGTATGTGCAAAAGAGTATCGAGAAGGTTATCACACACATTTTTCTCCACATGCATCACATCAATACCGTGTCTTACATCAAGACTGCACCAATATGGAAGATCAAAGAAAATTGACCTCTTCTTCCATATGTGCGGCTCACCTGTAGTCCTCTGATTCTTACCGAATAATGTGACATTTCTTCTTTCAACCCGACTATAAACCTCTTCTCCAGTTAATGGCTCTGGAGCCGTTCCATGCTCTGGCAGACCGTTAAAACTCTTTTCTAGCCTGCGGTATGGGTGTGATGAGGAAGAAATTGCCTATGGCCAAGGTAGACCGTTTTTCTTCCATGCTTAAGTTGATGAGAGTGTGTGCCAGCTTCACATATCGGACATGCGTTATGCCCCTTCACACTGTACCCTGACAAGTTTCCGTATGCAGGAAAGTCATTTATCGTGGTAAAAATCATTGCACGTAGCTTAAAAGACTCCTGGTTATAGGCATCAAAGACATCTACGCCATCCTCCCACAACGTCTTTAAGTCCTCCACCAAAGGTGCCAAGTAGACATCAATATCGTTCCCTGGCTGTTTTGGTCCCGATATCATCATCGAAAGCATCATATGCTTGCGTTTCATACACAACTAGGGGGTAAGTTGTAAATCACCAGGAGAACCAGCCATGCACTGCGTGTACTACTAAGAGTACCGTAAGGATTGATTCCATCTGTGCAAAGCCCAAGCTGAAGGTTTTTTGGCTCGCTACCGAACTCAGGAAACATTTCATCTATCCTCTTCCATTGAGGAGAGTCAGCCGGGTGCCGAAGGTATTTTCCATCACATATTCTCTCATTAGCATGCCATCTCAACTTCTTTGTTTCTTTCGCATTTGCATGCATTCACTTAAACCGTGGTATAATTGGAAGATACCATAAAACCTTTGAAGGTTCCCTTTTACCTGTCTCATCACTACAGCTACTATGTTTCTTCACTTTGTACCGTGAAGTTTTACATTGCGGGCACTCACTTAGTCCTTCATACTCCTTTCTGTACAATAAGCAGTCATTAGGGCAAGCGTGTATCTTTTTATACTTCATACCCATCATAGACAACATTTTCCTAGCCTCATACATACGATCTGGAAGTACATTATCCTTCGGAAACATATCACGCAACAATATAAGTAACATAGTGAAACTACTGTCAGTCTAGCCACAAGTTGCCTTTAACTTCACCAAATGCAAAACAGCTGAAAAGGCGTGTATACTTAGTACACCCAGGGTACAAAGGTGTCTCGGCATCACTCTACACTCTGTCATATGCACTTGATTGTGCAAAAGACCCTACCTCAACATCACGAATCATTGCCTCCATTCTATCTTCGTCCATGACATCCAAAACTTCCTTCTTGTGGGACGCACGGGCAGCCACTTCCTTACCATGCCATATCCACCTTTTGTACCAAAGATCTATTCCATCACAACTTAAGTGATCTCGTATATCATCCACATGCCGTCGACTCCCATTTACACATTTGACACAAGGACAAAAATACTTCCCATCTGAACTAGGCACATTCCTTTTAGCAACTTTAATAAACTCTTCCACCCCATTCCAATATTCTTCAGTAATTCGCCAAGCTTTCATCCTACTGTGATCCATTTTATCACCACCTATTCCAAATTCAATATAGCACACTCAACCTTAGAACAATCGTCATTATGAATAGATTCTAAAAGCAAGCAATATGATCTATTTCCTACAATGTAAGGGAGTAAGAACTGAATGCAATACGATGGCCGAGTTAAAATATAATCCCCACTCATTAAATATAATTACCAATACAAAAAGGTTATTAAAAGTATGGAGATCAAAACCAAAACTTATACTTAACTATAGTTAACACATGTAAACACCATCAAATAAAAATCAATTGTGAAACTATAAGGATAGAAAACTATAACACTATTTGGAAAAACTACAATGCTTTAATCAAATCAAATTCAATCTTTCTGAATACAGGT
The DNA here is from genome assembly GCA_037074495.1 of Acacia confusa. Classification (NCBI taxonomy): domain Eukaryota; kingdom Viridiplantae; phylum Streptophyta; class Magnoliopsida; order Fabales; family Fabaceae; genus Acacia; species Acacia confusa. The sequence goes on along the minus strand of CM073504.1, from coordinate 27,635,117 downwards.
AAAGTAATCGCCTTAGTCATTTTTTAAAAAATTCAGCAGAACTTCGTTTTTACGTAAGACATCCAAAATATACAATAAAGATATACAAACCATGTCTTGCGTAGCTTGGCCTTCGCTTCTTGCTGACAGAGTCACAAATCAGGTCAACCTACTTGAATCAGGATAGAACACACGGCGGAGAGAAATTGCTCGATGAACAGTCAGCTAAAAAGTCACAATTTGAAGAGGAAATTTATTTAATATCCGGTACTTCTTTTAACTCTTGGATCTAAGCAGACATAACATCAAGCAGATACAGAGCGAACAATTTAAGAGAAACACAACCTAGTGAAGACAGAGCACAAACCTGAAGGAGAATAGAGCGGATATACGGCATGAACCCAATAAAGTGAAGAAAGGGGGGACAGATGAGTAAGAGAAAAACAATGAAGAAGCTTTTTACGATGAGTGTCATTCCAGTGAAGGCACGACAGAGTAGGAGGTGGAGGGACTGTAGGTGGAAGAACAAAAGAAGCTTAGGTCGCAAAGGAGGAGGAGGAACTATAGCTGGAAACCACAGAGTTAGAGAAACAGAACAGGCAAAAACCTTGAGGCAGAGAGGGGTTGGAGGAGGAGGGGGTAAGCGCGCGCAAGTGATAGAGGGTTAGTAATTTGAAATATGTTTTGGTAAACGAATGGTTGAAGAAAACGTCATTAGTCAAATTTTTGTGTTACGACAACCGTATTTTAAATTTTCAACGACTGTTATTCCAACCGGTCATGAAAAAGTACGACGATGTGTTTATGAACGATATATATCTTTATGCATGTGACGAGATGAATAGCAATGTAAAGACTAAAGAGCTTGGTTATGATATTCCATTGTCGAGAATCCACTTCTCATTCTCGAGAATTATATAAACAAAATCATTCACGTACAAGCTTAATTTTTTTTTTAAATCTTGTAAGTTTCAAGAAAATTGTTATTATCAAACACGCTAACATTGTCCCCTTTTGATGATGACAACATTTAGTTAAGAATTTAAAGTTTGAAAAGTTACATTTTTGTATCATGTTTTTCAGTCAGTTGTGACTTGTGAGTCAATAAGTTCATCAGATAAAAGATCCATAGTTGAGGAGGAGATAATAGATACTTAAACTTAATATTTTTCAAGAAGTACAAGTGATATAACTTATGATTCAAAGCATATTCAAAAGACAATATACATAGCTATTCATCACAAAAAGGTACAACTATTCCTATTTTTATTTCTCTCCCCCTTTGTCATCATCAATCAAAGAGGTCCAAAAAGGTACAACTATTTTTCAGGGTTCCTTAGCAATGATAGAAGCCGGTAATTGATAATCTTTGAGCACAAAATGGGTGAAGTTTTGTCCTTTGTTGACTAAGTTAAGCTATAAAGGTACCAAATAACCCTATATGTATCAGACATTTGAGAAGGCTTGAACTTCAAGGGTTTTCCATCATATGTCTCATTTGGCAACAGGATTTTAAAACAATCAGGCTCAGATAATTTTGGTAGGTCTTCAAGTGTATCAGAAAGGCCAAAATATGAATTTAGGATTCTAGCCGTAATCCTAATTGATCTACCCCTGACAGAAGTGGTAAGCACAGTCTCATTATCTTCTACTTCCTCAACCATATTATAATAAAACAGTTTCACAATCAGAGGAGAGTATGGAGTCGTGATACCCAGCAATGGCATGTATTGTGATAACCGAGGGGAAAGGTCCAAATTACACTTCTTTCTGAAGGTTTCAAAGTTTAGATAGATAGCAGGACAAAATGGCCTGCTTTCATAGTCAAATGTAAAAGAGGGTTCAGGGGGCATTAGCAATGGATCTTAACAAAATCCAGGAGGACAATGGATAACACTCTTCTGTCCAATTAGCTCAGAGGCAAATGGAGGAGGTTTCTGAGGCCTGTCTTCATTACTCTTAAATCGTAGCTCATGAACTTGAGGAATATCATCGCGATAGATGTCTGAGGCCTTCGTAGATTCAGAGGCCACAAATTTAGATGGAGAATTTTCTTGGCTTTTCCCTTTCTAGGATGGCAGTGAGTGAGTCTGGAAACGAGTAACTGGACGAGAAGAATCGGAGATAGCCACGCTCTTGGGCTTCGACGATGGAGATTCTGATTCTTTCACCTTCTGTCGATATTTGGTTCGAGGCTTCTTGGTAGGACGCCTTTTGTGTGATTGTGAAGAAGATTTTCCCATTTTTGAATGAATTTAGGGAGGAAACAACAATTTAAATTAAAGGTACGAAATTAGGTTTTTGAGAGTGAGAAATCGTGGATGAAGCACCTAATGAGAATGCAATATGGGAATGAAGGATTCTTGGGAGTTTGAGAAATTGGGTTTAAGGAATGTAGTGTTGGTAATTAGCGATATACGGATTCAAAAGAATTAAAATGACATGGTTGAAGTGGGGAACCGTGCTACCCTCAAGATGAATTGTCATTATTCTCTAGAATTGGTCTCCATTCTCGAGAATTTATGGTTCAAAAATTCTCCAGAACTTGTAGATAATTCTCAAGCAAGGAGAAGGAGTACACATGAAGACGTTTGCCGAGCTTGCTGAGCGCAGTGCCACGAAGTTTTTTTTTGGACCAAAAATACACATGACGTTACGTTTTGTGAATGCCCAGCACCACGTCCCGTTAGTCAGTTGACCAACGTTGACCGTTAAGTCTGACGATGACGAAAATGAACATTAACTTCACTGAAATTACCATTTTGCCCCTAGCTTAAAGCTGAAATTATCATTTTGCCCTTAGTTTTAAATAATTTTTTTTTAAAAAATAAAACAATAAAATAACTCCTCCCCCAAGTGACCCCACCACCGGCCACCTCCGACGACTTTTTTTTTTAAAATAAGGTTTTTTAAAAAAAGCTAAGAGGAGTCCAGTGGACCCCACCACCGGCCACAACACTACGGTTGCCCTCCCCACCGTTGGTGACTTTTTTTTTTTACAAAAAAACTAAGGGGAGTCCGGTGGACCCCACCACCAGCCACACCGCCGCTACCGCCCGCCCTTCCCATCGCCGTCCACCCCACCGGCGGCACCAATTTGCATAATACCCTCTACATCCTCTCCAACAAGGTTGACAAACTGATTCAAGTCCACTCCAATCTTGGTACCTCTGGTCTAAAACCTCCTTCACTTGACTCTCCTTCACCTTCCTTTGCTATCCATCCTACTTCTACCTTTTCCACTCCAGCAATATATTCTCATCCACTCCAAACACCTACCACTACTGCTCTTATTCCTCCATCTCATCCCTCAACTATTAGGCTTGCTCACTCTGCCTCATATACTCCAGTAATATCTTCTCCCCCACTCCAAACACCTACCACTGCTCTTATTCCTCCATCTCATCCCTTAACTGTCAGGCTTGCTCACGCTGCCTTATCCATTGCAGATATGCTTGACGAGCATAAGCTAGATGACATTGACACCTCCCAGCCTTCTCTCTCTCAATCCATATTCCCCTCTACCATTTCCTAGTTCATCTCATACCTTCTTCTCCCAATTTCAATAGCCTCCACTGTGATCCCCAAGTCAAGCACTTATTTATCTGACTTATTATCTTGTATTTTTGGCTCATATGTAATCAGTGAATATACTGTGATCTGAAATGAAAGACATTATGTATTGGCTTGTTATTTTCAAATTCCAACTAGCATATGATTATTTAATCGCTGATTGTTTTTATGATTCAAATTGTGGTTTATTTATTTCTATGTTCGTAACTTGCGCTTAGCTTGTGTCTTAATATTTCTCTTTGGCCATGAGTCAAAAATAACGTTCAAAACACTTTTCACACTAACTAACTCGAGGCATAGGTACTAGACTCGAGTTAAACGACCTAGATATGAAGTCTTAGTAGTTAGTAGTTAGTGACACGAGCCACCAAATACATGACTCGAGTCTGATATTAAGCTCGAGACATCATTTTCACTGACTCAGTCAACCTATTGTAATTTTTTAAGATTCTAAAATCATTTGCATTGTTTGACTCGGGTCAGTCAATGTATGTTAACTCAAGCCAACGTTTTGACCGTTGCTTTTAAAATTGATAATTCACCCGAGGTAATACCAACTGACTCGAGCCACACTACTGATGTTGATTCCTAGATGAAATTACCCACGATAGACTCGAGCCACGAGTTATGGTACCTGGAGGCTAAACCATAACTTGAGCCAGAGACACACACTTTTTATAACTCGATGTGACACTGCCTTCATAGCATCTTGTGTAAGGGTTATCCTTCTTCGACAAGGCAATGGGTGCTGTGTAAATATAAGTAGCAACACATCTCATCTCAAGCGGCAGGTAGCTCGAGCAGGTGAAATTGATTAATTAATGACGAGTAGAGAGAAATTAAAATTTGACCAAAAAAAAGAGAGCTATTAAATTAAAATTTATAAGAAAATACATAATCTGATTAAACAATATTACATGTACGTCTAATTGATTGTTCGATATTGCATGTGTATCTCATGTCTAATTCGGTCACGGAGATGACTCATTTTGGATTCGGAGTTACGACAAAAATTATTTGTCGACACCGAAGGCTGTTCATCATGATCACTATCCGAAGACTAAAATAGTGGTCTATGTCAGAATTTGTAATAATGAAATTATGTATTGCCATTATTGCGGAAACAATGTTGGTTTGTGTCCGGTATTTGTACGAGCTCATATGGTTTAACACTTGAAATCTATTCTTCCACACTCCAAAAGGCCTTTCTATGGTTAACCTTAAACGAGAATGATATTCGTTGAAGGTCTTGTTGGCTTCTATGAATCTGGGTTGATGCGGAGGTCTATAGGGACCAAAATAGGCAGCATCAACCAGATAATACTTGCTTGATAAATGTTGAAATTATATAATCATCATTTTAATTAAAAGTGTGATCGATAATATTTAAAATGTGAAATGAAAGTAATTGAAACTGAATTAGCTAGGTGACGGAAATATACCTGGAGGTGGATGAGGGAAATCAAGAGATTCACGTGACTTAGCATGTTCAAGAACACGATTATCTTCTACAGAACCGTACCAGCCCGCCAACATGAACGTAAAGTGCATGTCCCAATCACATACAACCAATACATGCTGTGTTGGGTGATTGTATTTATTCCTGGTAAATTTATGTAGGTCGAGATAAACCTCCTCGTCATCACTACGAATCACACACCTTACGTGAGTTCTGTCTATAGCTCCAATAGCATCATGGAAGTGTGGATGACTGTTGCTTATTTTTGGGTGGCATTGACAGAATTGGGGATCACTTAGTTTGATATTTTTACTCGATAGACTAAGGCAAGCTTGTAATACCAAATCGAAAACTTCACCTACCGTTTTCGGAGATCGCCAAAATAGTGCCTGTACCACCCTCTTGCCGACACCATGGCCAACAGTTAACAAAAACATGGCCACCATTTCCTCGACGCTTACGACCGGCCGCCTTGTACCCGGCGGTAATCCATGATGAGCGACCAATGTACAGCAAAAGCGCCTGAACATATCTACATCCATTCTGAACAACTGTCGACAACGTGAACCACGGGATTCCAATATCTCTCGGACCCATTCGTGACCTGAAGTCCTCCTTCTACTATGGACCATGGAAGGCACCAAATATGCAAGGAGGTATGAATATAATGTGTCAAACCCATTTAACGACTCATCATCATCATCATCATCATCATCTAAATTTAGAAGCTTGTTCAGATTTGCCATTGCTTAGCTTCAAAACAATAATGCTAAAGTGATGATGATGTGTGATTAAAAGAGATAACTGAATAAAGGAAAATGAGTGAAGTTAAGAGGGAGTTAAGCTAACTAGTAGATGAAATATGTGAGCTTGAAAAGAGTGATAATTTTAAGAGGGAGATAAGCTAATATGTACGTGAGCTTGGAAAGAGGATGATGACAATTAAGAGCATATGAGAAGTTGCTTGTAGATGGAATATGAGAGGGAAATATGTGACCTTATTTAACAGGGGAATTAATATAATATGTCAGAACACTGTCATCAATCATATCGCTGCAAGCTAGACTTCATAATTCATATCGTCCGATTGAAAAGACTTAATTGTTTGCCTGCTTAATTGGCTTGATTACCCAGCCAAACAATGTGGTCGAGTAAAACATTTTCGGTTGTTGTATACTACATGTTACAATGACAACAAAAACCGTCGTTTTGGTTTTAAGACAACCTGTCTATCATCTAAAAACGACCTATTTATCTGAGATAGTCGTTGTAATTTTAATACGACCTATTTATCCGAAACCAGATTGTAAGGTCACTTCACCCGGTATGCGTGCTGCTGATGTGTCCAAGAGTGAAGCTGGTAGAGGGAATATGTTAGCTCTTGTTATAAATAAGGGTTTAAATTTAATACTGTCATCAGTCGCTGCAAGACTTAAATGAGATAAGGAGAAGATCTCCTTCCCTGGCTTTCATATCGTACAATTGAGAAGACCCAACTGTTCAATATGCGTTGTAAAATGCTATTTGAAATAGTAATGTCCTCTGTTTACATTATAGTGTATACTGGCCCCCCCAGTCTACTATCAAGCATTCATATATAGCTTAGTTTATGTTTTTCTTTTTTTTAGGGCAATTAGTTTCATGTCTTTAACAAGTTCTTATTTTAATTTGTAACAATAGCAGCAGCATATGCGATGCCAGCTAGCTGCATATACATTTGAAATGTAGTGCAACGTAGTATTATTGTTGTGGGAATTTGTTTGCACAAAGTAGGCACCCAATATGCTACGATGAACGCATTCAATTCTTCATTTAACTCATCGTCGAAATTTCTGAACGAACCAATTAATTAAGTTTCAATTTTCTATTGCTTTCAAACAATACTAAAGTGACGACGTGTCATTACAATAGATAACCGAAGAAAATATAAGAGTAATAATTAAGATGAGGAAGCTGGTAAAGGTAATATGCATGTGAGCTGAAAGTGTTGGGAATATGTGAGCTTATTAATTAGTGGTTAATAAGGGTTGGTTAAAATATTTAATACTGTACTGTCGTCACTCGTTGCAAAACTACATACGTTTGAAAAGACTCAACTGTTTTAAGAATATGCGCTTCATTGCATAAAGGCAACAGAGACCCACTATATGCGTTGTGAAACAGAGATGATGAGTTAACAATACGTAGTTTATGAAATATGCGTTGTAAAACAGAGATGATGCGTTAACAGTTTATGAAGAATGCGTTCATTGGGTGACTTTCATCATATAAATTAATTTCCTAGTACTGCCATTGCTTCCAAACAATACCAAGTGATTAACAATCACAGAGATGACTTGATGAGTTGACGGTCCATATATATATATATCCTTTTTTTTATTACCAGAACAGAGACTAGGCACTTAATTATAATTGTTTGGACTTCCTATCGACGATCATATCGTAAGTGAAAAGGGTGAAGGGTCAAAAATACACATGACCTTTGCCCAAAGGATTACCCAGCACCACGACCTTTTTTTGGATCAAAAACACACACGACGTTATGTTTTAGGGTCACTCACCACCACGGCCGGTTAGATGACCAATGTTGACCATTAATTTGGACGGAAATGAACAGCATCACAGGTGAAATTACCATTTTGCCCCAGTTTTAATTTTTTTTTTTTAAAAAACGCTAAAATAACCCCTCCCCCACCCATACCACTGCTGTCTGCCGCCCTCCCCACCTCTGGCCGCCGGCAGCGGCCACCTCCGACAATTTTTTTTTTAAGTTTTTAAAAACTAAGGTTTCAAATAGTTTTTTTTTAAAAAAAAAACATAAAATAAACCCTTCCTCACCGGTGGGCCCCACCACCGGCCACCTCCCTACCCACCGCCGGCCGCCGGCGGTGACCGGCAGCTACCTCTTGTGACTGGCGACCACCTCCAGTGACTTTTTTTTTAAAAAATTTTAGAAACAAAGGTTTTAAATATTAAAAAAACACTAAAATAACCTCCCCGGTCAATAGGCCCTACCACCAGCAGCCACCCTCCCTACCTCTGGCCACCGCCGGCGACTTCCTCTGGCAGCCTTTTTTTTAAAATAATTTTTTTTAAAAAAACAAAAAACTAAAATAACCGGAGGAAGTTATTTTTGAAAAATGATTACAAAAAATAACTTTAAAATTATAAAATATAAATCTTATTTATTATCAATAATTGATAAAATAATGAAGAGACTTTATAAATATTTCACAATTCATTTTATAAGAAATTTCTAATTTAAAAAATTACAATTTCAAGGTTATTTTTGTGTTATTCTCCCGGTTATCTTTCACACCCGTTATATATGTATGGTGTCCGGCTAAGCATGCACAAGGTATCACTTTTCGTTTTTTTATACAAGTATACTGAAGTTCTAAATAAATTTATATATATGTCAAATATTATTATTATTATACATCTTCAGTAACGCCTAATTATTCTCACTGTTTGTGGTGGAAGTGGACAAACACCTAGGTACTACTCGATAGTTGCAAAAGTTTTCTTAGAATTTGCTCCATAAACACCAGAAAAAGCCATATAAAGTTGAGCAAAAGTTGAGCAAAAGCCTCAAGAATCGTTATTATTTATTCATAAAGAGCAACAAGCACTAGTGGGGGATGGTTATTTTGGTGTGTTTTTTTTTAAAAATATTTAAAACCTTTGTTTTTAATTTTTTTTTTAAAAAAAACAAGTCGCCGGAGGTGGCCGCCGGTCATCGGGGGCAGCCGGAGGTGGGGAGGGCGGCGGCTGGCGGTGGTGTGGTCCATCGGTAAGGGAGGGGTTATTTTAGTGGTTTTTTTTTAAAAAAGAAAAAATTTAAAACTAGGGGCAAAATAGTAATTTTAGCTTAAAACTAGGGACAAAATGGTAATTTCACCTGTGTTACTGTTCATTTCCGTCCAAGTTAACAGTCAATGTTGGTTAACTAATGGCCCATGGTGCTGGGTGACCTTAAAACGTAAGGTCGTGTGTATTTTTTATCCAAAAAAAAGGTCGTGGTGCTGGGTGATCCTTGGGGCAAGCGTCATGTGTATTTTTGACCCTTCACCCTAAGTGAAAATATATATATCCCCAAAGACTGAACCAAATTGTACCTTCGAAAGACTCAACTAATAAATGGCAAAATAGTCGACCGTAATAAGATTTTAAGACCGGGCTTAAATTGTACAAAATATTGACAAAAAAAAAATAAAATAAAGGAGCAATTAAATTGCCCAATAAAACTACTATTACCTTAGGAGAGTAAGCACAAATAACTGGAACAAAAATACCAAAATAACTTGTAAAAACTTGAAAAATGAAGATGACTAATGAAGATAGGAACATAATTTAAAAATATTTTATTATTATATTTTTTATCCTACCCGATAAAGGGAAGCCTACTATACAGACTTTTATTTTGTTTGTGCATGCATGTTCTATAGGATAAGATAAGCAAGTTGTGTTTCTACATCCTTCTATTTCTATGTGTTCACCTCTCTTTTAATTTCTTATTAGATGGTAGAGCCTCTAAGCCTCTTAAACACCCTACACAAAATTCTTCTCTCTTTTTGAACCCCTTGGCATATTTTTATATTCTATGGTTCGTGTACACCTGGCTCAGTGGCTCAACAATATCATCTTCATTACCAATAGGAATATTATTTTCTGCTTCATTGATTACCGTACCCCCTCATATCCTTCACGACTCTCAGCGGCTTTTCTTGCCAATATAATCTTACCAATTTATGCACTAAATCTCTATATCTTTACGTGATTTCAAGTTTAGGATCCAATTGTATCTCGTTTCCTATATAGTGTCTATTGCCTCCCTAGTCATGCACAACACCACTTATTCATTCTATTTTGGTTTCAATTGATCCTCATCCTTTATGATTCACCTACTCACAAATAAAATAACCATATATCTTAAAAGAAATCATAATTTTGGTATAATTTGGCAAAAAAATCATAATTTTTCTGTTCTTTTGGAAGCTAATTAAAACGAAAAAAAGAAAAGAAGAAAATACAATTTCAGAATACTATTATTGCTTAAACTGATACATGGTACAAGTGCCCTTTATATAGACACAATAAGTAATCTACAACTACAAGTATCTAAACTAACTACTTAGATGAATATCCTAACTAATATGTTATTCTAAGATATATACACTACACACACACACACACACATATTAATGGTGGTCACATAGCAGTCTGCCCAGAAGTACGAATTGAGTGTAGCTGAATAAGCAGTTAATAAGCTCGTGTGTTTGATGATCGCACTAAGCTTGGGGTTGGTGCATATATTAAAGATTTCTTCTGTGATATTAAAGATTGCTTTTGTGTTACGGAAAGACTGGTTTTTATGTTTTAGTCGCTAATTTACATTATACTACGACTTTACAATTTACACAGTCGTGGTAAAGTATAACATTATGAAAAAAATTCTTAACAATAATTCTTCATTTTTAAATTGGGTGGTATGTAAGTGACAATATAAAATTTGATGCAAAGATTAATTTTCATTGACATTCTTTTTTTTTGGCTCATAATTCATTAACATGCATTCTTATCATTCAAGATTATTGAATTATTCCTGTTGGACCTAGCTATCACCCAAGAGGGGGGGTGAATTGGGTGTTTGATAAACTTTAGGAACTTTTTAAAAAAACTTTTCGCAAGTTATAAATTGACAATTAGATATTCAAAGATGAGCATATACTGGAAATGTAAAAGATAAGGGAAGAGAGTATGTAAATTGTGATTTATCTTGGTTCGGTCCAATCTTTGACCTACGTCCAGTCCCCAAGCTTCACTTGAGATTTTCAATCCACTATTTGCTTTGAACTTGATTACACGTTCTGTACTTGAAGTAATCCTCTCACTAGGATTCACTCCCCCTTACAAACCGTAATCAATTCACTTGCTTGATTACACACTCTGGTACTCTAAGTAATCCCACACTCGGATTCACTCCCCTTACAAGCTGTAATCACAACAAAGTGTTTCCCACTCAAGATCACCCAATCTTGAGTAACTCTCAGAATAATAGGATGTTTACAATGAATCTTCTCTCTCAGAAGTAAGTGAATAAACACTGAAGCGCAATACATATCTCTCTAAGCTAGATATATGATCATTGAGATATTCAGAGAGTAGATGAAGCAGACGTTAGAATATTGGCATTTTCACTGTGTAAGCTCACGTCACTGTTCTTGTTCTCCCTCTTGTATCTGTGTCTACTGTTCTTCATTTTTGGGCTTCTTATATAGATGAAGAAGAGGAACTAGCCGTTGCATTTTCTTCTCTTTGATTCTTCAAAGTTCAGTTGTAAATTTGGAATATGACAGTTGCATATTTTGCTCTGTTCTTTCAATTCTCAGCTAGAATCTTGGAATATGTTGTTGTAGAGCGTCTTCCAGATTTTTAGTCATTCCATGATCTTAATTCAACCGTTTGAAGTGATCTTAATGTGTTGCAACGGTCTGAACTAAACATCTGGGATAAGGGAGAAGAATCAGCCCTGTTCTTGGTTCTTCATTTAATGCACTTATTCTGGATCTTGATTTCGCCTTGATCTTGTGATGAACCTATCTGAAACTTATCAAAAACTTGATATGATATGAATAATAATATAACATGATATGATAATTTCAGATTAACCCATAAAGATTTCGCAAATTGGCGCAATCTGGTTCTTATACTTCAGCGACGCAAACTGGAGTTTGGAAAGCCAAACTGGAGTTTGCAGCGGGCTAAACTGGAGTTTAGAAATACAACTCGAGTTTAGGTCTTCCAGAGAGGAATGTCGCGATTTAAGTTTTGGAGCACACTTGAACATAAGGGTAAACTCGAGTCATTAAGTGATTAACTCGAGTTTTGGACTTTTGAAGTGAAAATAAGCTTAAGTCCACAAAGCTCTAAACTGAAGTTTTCAAATGCAAACTGGAGTTTAGAAGGTTCAGAATATTGATGAGCTCTCTGTCTGCCACAAACTGGAGTTTGTAAACTAAACTGGAGTTTACAGCAAGCTAAACTGGAGTTTAGAAATCTAAACTCGAGTTTAGGTCTTCCAGAGAGGAATGTCGTGATTTGAATTTTGAACCACACTTGAACTTAATGCTAAACTCGAGTCATTAAGTGACTAACTCGAGTTTCCTTCAGAGATGAAAATATCTTGCTCTCTGTCAAGTGCAAAACTGGAGTTTGCTAACACAAACTCGAGTTTTCTTCTCCATGGCTCAGTCAAATATCCTTCTCACAAGTTCTTTGCTTTCTAACCTGATAAAGATCAATCCCTGGAATCCAGTACCTATCTCCATAAAGCTCTTTAAGTCTTCTTTCCATTGCAAGAAGAATCAGCTCCAAACTTACTGTATTCTGATAGTTATGATCTGATGAATGAAGGTTGTTCTTTGCCAGCGTTTTTGCAGCATCTTGAATTTATAGTCAACTTTCGAAGATCATATCTCACTCATTTGATCTTTGTTTTCCATGATCTTTATGTTTCTGGAAAGGTATGTGAGTCTACTTTCATATGCCACCGATTTCAGCTCATTCTGATGTGTAGATTGTGAGATACACTCAAGTCATTGAAGCTTGGTCTGCTGTGTGGCGTGAATTCCTGTTCCAACTTCTGAAATTCATAGCTCTCTCATCTCAGCTTATTTAGGCATGAAACTTTGTCAAGATGACGCATTGGATGTATAGTTTCATACAAAATTGATTTTACCTTAAACCGATCTCTGGTTTGGGAGATATCATCGAATTACCAGAGGTCGCCAGTTCTGATCTTGAAACAGAGTTGGACAGAGTTGCTGAAAGCTTACTAAACTCGAGTCATTAAGTGACTAACTCGAGTTTTGAGTTCCAAACTCGAGTTTACATTGGCTAACTCGAGTTTTGATGATCCAGAGACGCCAGAGTTGCTGAAGACTTGACAAACTCGAGTCATTAAGTGACCAACTCGAGTTTTCATTGTCTAACTCGAGTTTTGATGATCCAGAGACGCCAGAGTTGCTGAAGACACTACAAACTCGAGTCATTAAGTGACCAACTCGAGTTTTGAGTTCCAGACTCGAATTTTATGTTCTAAACTCGAGTTTTCTCATAATCCAGAGGCAGATCACTTCCTGTAATGCAGTAAACTTGACTTTTGAGTATCTGGCTCGATTTTTCTAATCCAGAACCTGATATATGCTTGTTTTAATTCTGAATTGAGCCATCCCAACTTCCATTTGATCTTGGAGACTTCAAGAATCAAACTAAGAACTTGTATAATGATTTTCTTAGTTTATTCAGCAAGTTCTTCTTTCTTTCTTCTCTCTTCTTGATTATTCTCCATGAATCAACTCTTTCTTTCTTCTATTCTCTTGTTCTTTCTCCGCATGAACAAATCTACATTAAATATAGTAATTAGACAATGTATATGATATAAACTTTTTGCTCTTGCTAATGGCATCTATATAAGACATCATCAAAACTAATCATAACCAACAATTCCTTATTGAATTAGTATCTAAATCATGCAATATAATTCAGCGAGGGATCAGAATAGGTCGATTATTATAACTGTCAAGAATATTAACCTGCTTTATCAAATATCACATGTAGCGTGTGCATTATTGGTATGTAAATTGAACTCAATCTTCGACCAAAAAAAAAATTGAACTCGATCGGTAGAGAATCAAGATCATGTGAAGTGAAAAGCTAATTGCCAATCTCCAAACATTTAACACATGCCATATTTCTTGTACGTAGTCATACATGCATATGATGATATATATAAACAAACAAATTAATGAATGTGTAGGTTGACTGAGTCTGCCAAACTTAAACCATGTAAATAAATTAAAAGTAATAATAACCTATAAAACGAATTAAGAACGTACGGGTGATTGAAATATTAAATTTATATAATAATGAAATAATTTTTTTATTCTACCCATATTTAAATAATAAACTTTCATATATATTTATATTGAATATATAATCTGTCATTCATAATTAATTAGTATACTAATTGATGATGAGAAATAAGCTCCGAAGAGAGTACGTAGTGTCTTTTCAATTATGAGAAGTTCAATTTAATTAATTGACAGCTTGACCATAGCGATTGAGATAAGTTTCAAATATTTTTTGCTAACATATTAATTGTTGTTATATTCTTAACTGTCGACTAGCCAAGCTATGATGTGATCGCAAGTTTGTAGCGATCGAGTGATGTTTTAAATATTCTCACCAGCCCAATTAGCTCACATATTAATACTTCAGTACCCTTAAGTATTAAAGTTTGTACTCAAAATTATTATGAAATATAATGTTTATAATATTCAAAATACAGACTGGAAAACAATTACATCCTGATGATCCTTTATAGTATACGCCTTTGTAGCGATTGAGTGATGTTTTAACTATTCTCACCAACCCACTTAGCTCACATATTAATACTTCAGTACCCTTAAGTATTAAAGTTTGTACTCAAAATTATTATGAATATAATGTTTTTATTATTCAAAATACAGACTAGAAAAAATGCTCATCCTGATCCTTTATATGCAAAAGGGCTCTTTGTTTGATATCCAATTCGTTCTCTACATTCCCTCCTAAGCCTATAACTCCTCCTAAGCCAGTTCTGTTTCTCTACCACTATTGTTTCCTATGTGCAACAGGACTTTCTTCCTCCTAACTCCTAAGCCTGTTTTGTTTCTCTACCTCTGTTGTTTCCAGCTACACTTTGTTGGGTTTGTACCACATATCCGCTCTATTTTCCTTCAGGTTTGTGCTCGGTCTTCACTGAGTTGTGTTTGTTTAGGGTTTAGGCAGTAAAGGTTAGCTTCTCTTGTCGTCGATCTGCTCTCCGATTCGGTGATATCTTCTTGCCTGGAAGCCGTAAACCCTAATATAAAGTTCCCTAGGTGTTCTTTTGGTGTTTGTTAAATTCTGTCGATTGCCTATTACAGTCTACGTTCATTTTGGGAAAAAGTTGGTTATTTTGGATATATTTTTGGGAAAACATTTTTTCATGTTGTAGGAAAACCATTTTCTCATGTCACATACACATGAAATATTTTTATCACTTTCACCTTCATTTCAAGCCTTCTTTATCACACATGAAACCTCCCGTTACATATTTTTATTATTTTTTCGCAATTTATATATTTCTTTTATATTTTCTATCTTCCACACAACCATTTATTTTTACAATGTGTTCGGCCATGTATTTTATATTTTCTGTGTGTAGACTGCGGATTTTCCCAGATAGAAATGTGGAGGGAGCTCAGTGGACTGTTGAGGCAACCAAGATTCTTCTAGACGCCTGTATTGATCAAATAAATTTTGGAGAACGGAATCGAAAGGGAAAGGGAAAGGAAAAGGGATATAGTACCTATGCGTGGGGGTATATTATGTCCACATTTCGGAAGAAGACTTCTCTACCATATAAGAAGACAGTCTTAAAGAATAGGTTGGACAACCTGAAGAAAACATACAATGCGTGGCAACGACTTCTCAAAGAGCCTGATGTGAACAGAGAAGCTGGGACTAATAAACTTTTCCAATTAGATGAGTGGTGGGCGGAGAAGATAGCGGTAAAAAATGACCATATATACTGACTTGTGGGTTTGATTTTTTCCTTTCAATAATGTCATTTAATTTTGGTTAATTAATTGCCATGTGGTTTCATGTATGCATGCAGGAGTGCCGCCAATATGAACAGTTTATGCCCCATGGCCTCGTGCATGAAGAAGAAATGCTATTGGTTTTTGATGAAGGGTGTAAACTCCAGAGGCTGAGAGGGAAGAACCCCCATCGTATCTATTTTCAGCCAATTCCAAACGGCCTTAGAAACAGCCGGAACATTTGGACTCACCCACCGAAGGCTCAAGGGACAGTGAAGATGAAATGTTTGGAATGCACAGTACAAGACTGACGGGTGAGATGGGAGGCTTGGGCTACACAAGCACTCCATCTTGCCCCCACGCAACTTCACCCCAACACGTGGGCTTTCATCATAGCCTTCGAGAACTTCTGTAAAAGCAAGGAGTTGAAATACTCCCTAAAACTTTTCTTCTACCTTTTCGCCATCCATGAGTCCAGTACCTCTGACAAGAAAGGGATTACCTCCCTCCGGGGGAACTCCTAACTGCCCAAAATTTTCGAGGTTTTTACCGATTCTTTTAAGGGGTTTAAGGCCAATTACTTCAAAGTTCAGGCTGAAGCCGGGAAAGTGCCCTGGTTTCTTAATAGCCTGAATGCCAGCATAGATGAGACCCCTTTCCCTTTATATTGGTTTAAGAACCACCATTCCTCCCGTCCTTCCGAATTTCGCTTCACAGAGAGACAATTGACGGAGGATGATGCCCTTACCATAGCCAGAATTTTTGCCTATGTCAGTGAACACCGCATAATAAAGTCTGCTGACTTCATTCCCCGATCCAAGATCACCATCCCTTCAGTCAAACGTATGACCATTGATTTTATTGCACTCTTGCTTTCATTTATCTTTCCTGTCATGCTAACAATTTTTGTATACTAACTCCGGGTTATTATTTTGCTTTTCAGCTCAAGAGATGGGTAGACCGAAGTATCTTAAGGCCGGGACCTTTAGTGATGCTGCTGAGGAGATCACCATCACTGGAGCGAAATGCCCTTCTTCCGCACCCAATGTTCCTGCCTCCAGCACCGACTTAAAGAGGCTGAAGAGAAGCAAAAAAAGCTCCACTCCGTCGGTTTCTGAACCCGTCTCATCAATCCAAGTTGAGGAGGCTGCTGCTGTTGGGGCAAAAGTGCTTCGGGCTCCTACTCCTCCTCCGCTGCCATCTGTTAGTTCTCTATGTGTTTTGATGATAACTGACAATTGTAAACTTAGCATGAAGTTTGTTTTTGGCAAGATGAAAAACTTACTGCCAAAGGCAAACTCGAGTTTAGGTATATAAACTCGACTTTGAGACTTGATAGAAAGCTGCTCTATTATGCAAGAAAGCCAAACTTGAGTCTGCTTAGACAAACTTAAGTCTGAGGAGTCACAGAAAGCAATCAAAGTTTTTCTCAATTAGCCAAACTCCAGTTTGTGAAAATAAACTTGAAGTCTGGGAGATACAGAGAACAATCAAAATTTTGCACAAGACAAACTCGAGTCTAGACCATGAAACTTGAGTTTAGACTAAACAGAAAGAATCCAGAAAAACTCAGTATTTTCATAAGTCTTGTAAACTCTAGTCTGTATTTCCAAACTCTAGTTTACACTTGACCAAGATAAAATTCAAAGTTTCAGTTCCTACTGAAACTCGAGTCTGAATCATACAGAAAGAACATAAAAATGTCCACATAGCAAACTCCAGTTTATGATCCTAAACTCCAGTCTAGAAGTTCTTGAACTTAGGCCTATCCTCTTAACATAGACCCAAACTCGAGTTAGTCACTAATTGACTTGAGTTTAGCTTCATGCCTGAAGTTCCATCCCAAGACCAGAGCCCAACAGTTCTCTCTGTAAAAACCAAACTTGAGTTAGCATTTGTAAACTGTTGGTTTATACCACTGATCAACAGTCATGCTTTCTGGATGAACCCCAAACTCGAGTCTAGAATACAAACTCAAGTTTGCATCGGTAATTTTGAAAAACCAGATTAAATCAGTCTGCGAAATCCTTATGGTTAATATGAAATTATCATATCATGTTGTATTATTATTCCTAACATTATTAATCAAGTTTTTGATAAGTTTCAGACAGGTTCATCACATGATCAAGGTGAAATCAAGATCCTGAATAAATGCATTTAATGAAGAACCAAGAACAGGGCTGATCTTTCTCCCTCATCCCAGATGTTCAGTTCAGATCGTTGTAACACATTAAGATCATTCTAAACGGTCGAATTAAGATCATAGAATGACTAAAAATCTGGAAGACCATCTACATCAACCACATTCCAAGATTCCAGCTGAGAATTAAAAGAACAGAGCAAAATATGCAACTGTCATTTTCCAGATTTGCAGCTGAACGTTGGAGAAGAAATAGCAACAACTAGTTCATCTAGCTAGGCTATAAAAGGCTATGAAGACTCAGAGCAAGATACACACAACGAAGCTACACTTGAATACATTTGCAATTTGAGTCTGTATTGTGATTTTTGATTTGTTCTTCAATGTTTATCAATATTTACTCTTTTAAGAGTTTGTGATTCTTTGAAATCATTTGTTTGTGTGAACTTAAGGTTGTGGAACTTGTGAGTTGGGTTGTTTAATTACAAGGTGTAAGGGGGAGCAAGTCCTAGGTGATTAGGATTGTGTCTGGTTTACATTGTTGTAGTTAAAAACCTGTTGAACTAGTGGAAACACCCAGAAGATATCTGGGGACTAGACGTAGGTCAAGGTTAAGACCGAACCAGTATAAATTCTGTGTGTCTGAGCTTTTCTTTCCCTACTCTTTCGTTATTTATTTCTTAAGTTTCTTTTTAAGAATAAAAAAGTTTTTTTAAAAAAAATCCCCAATTCACCCCCCTCTTGGTGATTTCTTCCACTTTCACCATCGATACCGCCCTCGTCTTCCAAAGGTGCACCATTAAGCCTACATGGATGATGACGGAACCTTCGTTTCGGCTCGTTCATCTGCACTTCCCACTATGACACCTGCCCCAGTTGACAGACAAGGCGAACCCGAGTCCGAAGATGAAAGAACTGTGAGCTCCTAAGGGAGCCAAGAAGTCGGCTTTCCCTGCTTTAAATTTGCCTTTCTGTTTTACATTTCAATGTTGTAATTCCACGTAACTTGGAGCAAAACAATTTAACAACATTTCTGCACTTTGCTATCAATTTTAATGATATTTCTGCACATTGCTTCTAGCCGTTATATTCTTTAATCTTGGTCCTAAACTTAAAAGCCTGGAATTTACGTCTAATGACCCGGCCAAGGCCATAAATGTTATCATGGAATCCATATGCTTGTTAACTATGGATTTGATCCGAGCTTTAAACCTATCGTAAAAACCTCATGACTTTTACTTACCACTCCGACTTTATTTTGTCTAAGTTATGATCTGAGAAAGGGCAACTCTCCTGGTGCACATTCTTGGGTTATAACTCTTCATGTACACTTAGACCTGATCAGGGTCAATTAAGGAAAGTCATTTCTCTATCCCAGAAAATAAATTTACATGCATCTATGTTTTGATAAACCTTTAGTCTTTTATAACGTCCCTCCCCATTAGCTTGGGTACCTCGGAAATCCTGGACTTTACCAAGAAGAACGCCTTTAATTTTCGCAATTGCTCTTTCACTAAGAATTGGGCAATGAAACTACCGTCTGATGACATGGCCGTATAATGAGACCTTAAATCAAAACAGTAGAGTCATAATCATGCTATTATCATAAATTCTTCAACAGAATTTGCATTCTCATACTCGGATAATTCATTTTATATAGACATTCTCTCATGGAGTATTCATATCTTAGACGGGGTCACCATCTTACAGAGTTCCTTAGAAGGAAGCATTAATTGACTAACCACTTTAACAGTATTTTTGCCTCTTTCATATAAGTCGGCTAACTGTAATATAGCTTTAATTTGTCAGCATTCCAAGTTCGCTTAATAGGCTTACCATCTAGCACCTCAAGGCAGTATGCCCTCCGATCAAGCTCTTCTTTGACGCGATAGGGTCCTTCCCAGTTCGCAGCCAACTTCCCATCTCCGGCATTCCTATTGCCAATATTAGCCCGCCGAAACACTAAATCGCCCATGCAAAAAGACCTGGGATTCACCCTTTTGTTAAACTTAGCTGCGATGAGTTGTTTCATTGCTAGATCTCGGCAATGGGACATGATCCTTACTTCTTCAATGGTGTCTAATTCCAAGGCTATTGCCTTATTATTACTGTCTTCCCCGGCCTTCATAGCCGAGGTTCTCCACCATGAGGACTGACCAATTTCCACAGGGATCATGGCTTCGCAACCATAAGTCAACCTGAAAGGGGTCTCCTGGTGGTAGTAAACTGTACACTAGTCCGATATCCCCACAGAATAAGGTGTAGTTGCTCTACCCAATTTGTTTTGGCGTCCTCCATCCGCCTTTTCAAGCCTCCCAGTATTACCTTGTTGGCTGCCTCCGCTTGTCCGTTAGATTGTGGGTGTTCCACCAAGGCGAATTGTTGTTTAATCCGGAAGGCCTTCATCATATTTTGAAAGCCTTTGTGAGCGAACTAGGTTCCGTTGTCCGTGACCACTTCTGCTGGGATTCCGAATCGAGCTATAATGTTTCTTTCAAAGAACTTCTGAACTTGTCCTGAAGAAATCATGGACAGGGTTTAGCCTCTATCCATTTAGTGAAGTAATCTATGGCAACAACCAACCATTTTAACTGACCCGGAACCATCTTGAAGGGCCCCAGCAAATCTATTCCCCATTTGTAAAAAGGCCAAGGGGCCAAGATGAACTTCAACTCAGATGGCGGAGCGAGGATCATCTTTCTATGCTTCTGGCAAGTGGCAACTGTCAACTTTGCTGTACCACAGTCCTGTTATTACCTGGAGTATTGATACTTGCTAACTTTGATAAAATATCAGCTCAGTTCTAAGCAAAAAAAAAGATAAAATATTAGCTCGGGTATTTTCCCCTCCAGGTATGTGGGTCACTATCACCTCATCAAAATCTCTTACTGCCGTTTTAACTTTACTCAAATATTTTGCTAACAACGGACCCCGGACTTGATATGTCCCTTCCACTTGAGCAGCTACCAACTGAGAATCAGTGAAAGCTTGTACCCTCTTGGCTCCGGCTTCCAACTCCGGTCCAAGAAACTCCTCATTTCCCCCCTCTAGCTTCCGGCTACTCTGCTCTTTTCACCTCTTATCCGGCTTCGAGTTTGATGCCTCTTGGGGTCGCTTATTGAATCTACACCCCTGTGTCTTTATCACATACTGCTGCAATTTGCCTTCCCATACAAACTTCTCAATGGCGTCATGGAGATCCCAACATTGGCCAGTCCTGTGACCCGGCTAATCGTGGAATTCACAGTATCGTGACTGGTCGAGAGTTGCCTTATGACCCATGGGACGAGGTCTTTCCACCTTTTTCATCTCGGTTAAGGCAACCTCCTTCCATAATTGGGATCTCGACACATTTAAAGGCGTGTATTTCTCATACCGGCATTGCGACTTTCCATTCCGGGATCTACCGTCAACATTAGTACCTCGGATGGCCGGGATTCTCTTCTTCGGCTGGGAACTCAGTGTCCGAATTTCCTTTCCGCTCAAATTAGCAATCTGCAGCTGCTCCAACTCTAAATATTTCTTAGCTTGAGAGTTAAAATCCTCTAACATTATAACTTCATCTTTTATTACAGACTCGGCCGAGAAGGGCTTAATTATCGGAGTATTGATCAAGGAAACGCTAATTCAGATCAAGGAAACTCAAACTCAGCAAGAGAATAGAGATGAAGCAGGGCAGAGTAACTTCGGACGTGGAAGGGAGTCATAAGGAGAACATAGTGGCCGAAGGACTCGTGAGGATTGAGGAGGAAATCCAGACTCCTGAGGATGGCTTGGCTGGAAGAACAGGTTAGGCACTGGCGGAGTATGATGGAACTCAGGACCTGCAACCGCAAATCCACCTCAACAATTTCAACATGGAGGTAGTGGTGAAAGGCTTCAAAGGACCAAAAGAAACTCGGCTTTTCGGCGATTTCTTGCTTATAAGATGAATCTCGTCTAAAAAGGTCATAATGAACGATCATATGGCAACGTTAGCCGAGTTTAGAGATAATTCAAAGAAGGTTTTGGAACTCGAACAGTTAGGAGTCCACCTCCAAGAGGGAAGAAGAAGCCAGGAAGTTTGAAGTTGGATAATCGAGGACGGACAACAGACAATAAACTTCGAGGAACCAGAGCAAAAGGAAGATACAAAAAGTATACGATTTGACTGAGATGAAAAAGGATGAGCGACCCCGGCCCCTTGATTCATAAAGCAGCCTTGGACAAATCACGATATTGTGAATTCCATGACCAATACGAACACACGACTGACCAATGCTGGGACTTGCGGGATGCCATAGAGAAATTCGTTTGGGAAGGCAAGTTACAAAAATACTTGATTCAAACTCAAGGGCGTCAAAACAGTATGTGCCCTGTTGAAGGATGGATTAGAAGTCCTGAGAGGAAGAAAAAGAAGCAAGTGGCGATGAGTTTCCTGAGGCAAGGTATGATTGGAATGTCATCAGTCTCGGAAGGCCGTCGCGGCTAACTACAATAAAAGGGTAAGACCTCGCTCCTTCGACAAAGGCGACCTAGTGCTAACAAGAGCCAACATGGGCAACAGAAATGCACGGCAAGGAAACCTAGCAGCCAATTGGGAATGACCTTACCGTATCAGGGAAGTACTAGAACACGGAGCTTACAGGATTTGGTTAAACAAATCTTTAACCGTGAGATTGTTAATGACTTAGAAAAAAGCACTTAAGCGCGATAAAATGATTAGAGCACTGATGTGCGAAACAAAATACTTGCTGCCAAAGTACTATACAAGCTAAAAATGAAAGGTACAATTACATATAAGCTTCTAAGGGATGAACCCCGGCAAAAGAACAAAAGAAAACATAAAAAACGAAATTATGGGCCAACTTCAGCATCCGAAAGGGTAGAAGCCCGAGATTGAGCATTATCAGCTGGATGAGCTTCAAGATCTCCTGCTACCCCAGATGGGCCTTCCCCAGCCTACTCATCCAGGGCTCTAGTTGGAACGATCTTTCCACCCTTGACAACCTCATCAAAACGAGTGTCCTCAAGGTTGAGAGTGGTGTTAGGGTTGAGAAAAACCACTTGCGCTATGGCATTGTTGAAGGACTCTTCCACGCCTTTCTCTAGATCGGCGATATAAGTCACGTCATGGGCCATCTGTGCTATCAGGCCTTCCATTTCAGCCTCCACACAAGACATCTTGACGTTGTCTTTCTGACGCTTACGCTTTTCATCCTCCAGCTCCAGCTGAGCAACCTTAACCATATCATCAGCACTCTTTTTTATCCCGTCCAGTTCAGAAAGGGCCCTGTCACGAGCATCTTCAGCCGACTTTACCGCCTTGATAGCCTCGTCCCTCTCTAAGATTGAGGATTTAAGCTTGGCATTAGCATCTGCCCACTTGGTTTTAAAATAAGGAACAGCCTCAGCTAGTCTGGCAGCATGGATCACCTGTTGCTGAGTCTCACGTAACAGTTGTTTTTCCTCAAAAGTAGGAGGAAGAGGCTGGAACCAGCTATTAGGAGGGCGAATCCCGTTGCGAAGTTCAAAATCGATCCTGTTGACCCACAAAATGGACGGTAGGGTATATTGGTCGGCAGAGAGAGTGGAGGTGGATGTCGTGACACCAGCAGCAGAAGGAGATGAAGAAGAAGGGGAAGGTCGGTAGGTTCCGGTTGGGAAGTATTGGCCTTTTTGGATGGTTGAACCTTGCCGCCTTTATCAACCTTAGGGGCTTCCCGTTTCCCGCCTGAGTCGGGTTGCTTATTAGCATCCTTCTTGCCTAGTCTCTTCATAAAAGTTGGCACAACAGGATCAGCCGACATAGCTGGTTCTACAATCTTCTTTAAGAATGGGCCTACCGTAAATATCTACAGGTATAGAACCCTTCAAGAAAACAAAGACAAACAATGCCCAACACACAGAATCCCAGGGAGGTAATCTAAAGAAGTTACCCAGAAACCCATGAACTAGAAAAGGACACAACTTTCACAAGAAGAAGAGAAGGGGAAGCAACAAACGAACTTAAAACAGGAGCCGACGAGGAAAATACACTTGAGATGGAATGCTTGGACTTAGAGTGTTTTCTCTTGACAATTGACAGTAGCAAGTGAGACGGAGCTTGTGAAAAAAATTTGAGGAGGCCAAATGTATACTCATGAACTAAAAAATTATTTGGGGGAGCCAAATGTATACTCATGATTCATGAACTAAGAATTTTTTTTTTTTGCTCAGGAACTAAAAAAATATTTGAGGGGGCCAAATGTATAAGATAAAATACTCTTTTACATTTATATTAATTTTTTTATAAAAATTTCTAGATAAATTTTTTGAGCTCCACTAATTTTGGGGGGTCATGGCTCGCTTGCTTCAAATTTGTTATATAGAGCAAATTTGAAGAAGCAGGTTTAAAAAGCTCCAACAGGCATGAGAGTGAAACGACAGGAGTTGTGACGTCAGCAAGCGCAAGGAATTAGGTACTACAATTGGTAAAACCCTAAAACAAAATACAATCATGATTTTTGAAAAGTCGTGAGCATTTAATGAGCGTGAAAACCAACACCTCAGACGTGCGAATGTTTGTTCGGGTGCCAAGTTCCCATTATACCCCGAACTTGGGGGCAACTAAGGCAACATATACCGGAGAAACGGAACAAAGAAAATTGGATGATGCAAAAGTCAGGGTATAATAAAATCTCGGGAAAAAAAGTTAAAGTTGGTACCGTTAGAGAGTGGGAAGGATCAGTCT
Source organism: Acacia confusa (assembly GCA_037074495.1). Taxonomy (NCBI): domain Eukaryota; kingdom Viridiplantae; phylum Streptophyta; class Magnoliopsida; order Fabales; family Fabaceae; genus Acacia; species Acacia confusa. The sequence continues at coordinate 27,610,626 of CM073504.1, read as the reverse complement.
CAGTTAAGGGTAGGGAAGAATTAGAAATTCCAAATCTGAGATATGGGGTTCTTCTCCTAATTCCGACATAATGGATTGCAAACCCGAATCCAATATTGTATAGTTTAGCCTCATATCTCAGCTTTTTTCCCAAAGTGCCCTTTCTTATGAATCTATTTACCAAAATGCCCCTCCTCTAAAACTATTTCTCATTGTGCCCCTGTCTGGAAATATATTCCTTCTCTGCCCCTATTTAGTCGACTAAAATAGGACTTTAGTCGACTAAATGTCGAGGCTTCAATTTTTTTTTAATGTCGTGGGGTTCATAATTCGTGGCTACATATTAGGAATAACTATAAATATGAGATTATATATATATATATATATATATATATATATATATATATATATATTAAATTTAATTAGAAACTAATAGCTATCACAATTCTTGGCTACATATTAGGAATAGCTATAAATATGGAATTAAAAAAAGCCCACTGTCGACATTTGGTCGACTAAATCTGTTGGGGGCTTTTAAAAAAATTGAACCCCACGACATTTAGTCGACTAAACCACAGGGTTTAGTCAACTAAATGTCACGGGCATTCAAAAAAAATTGAAGCCCCGACATTTAGTCAACTAAAGCCCTGTTTTAGTCGACTAAATTGGGGCAGAGCCGCAGAGAGGGAATATGTTTCAAAGGAGGGGCACAATGAGAAATAGCTTCAAAGGAGGGGCATTTTGGTAAATAGATTCCTAAAAAGTGGAACTTTGGGACTCAATGGCAAATTCAAGGGCGGTTCAAAATTGTTTAAAGTCGGCTTATTAGAAGCCTGAAACACCAAGCTTGGGGGCATCTGTTACGGACAAGCAGATTGGGCTTTACCACAATAGGCCTAATGCTAAAAGAGTCTAACGATAAGTGCAAGTTATCCGGTAAGATATTGTTCCTATCAGCTTGGGATTGAATTTTTTACCCCGGGCACTCCTAAGGGTAGTCCAGCTAAACTCTATCGGCTTGATTTTTGTTTTGTAAGAATTCATGGCTATGTAGAAGTGGCAGAATAAGGTCAAGGTGCAAGGGATTTTGTGGTCAAGGGCTCAAGGCAAAAGTTCTCAAAGGTGAGGGCATAAGCCCAACCATTGGGGTGAAGTTGTGTGGGGGTGAGGTTCAAATGGCTCAGGAGTAGCATTATGAATTTGGAAAAGGGATAGGACCCGCCGAGACGAGTAAGCTTGTCCCAAACTTCCGATACATGAGGAAAATAATGCATGTCTGAGTTCCCCACCCTCCAGGAGGCGACAGACTCTTGGGTTAGGGGGAGGCGTACTGTATACCCGTCACCATCACGAAATTTGGCGTCGTAAAGCTCTGTGTGGGACATAGTGTTGTAAATGGAGGAGACCTCGTCACTAATCATATAATCCCCCGGACTATGGGAAACCTCAGAACTCCACGACCCCTCATCGGTAGATTGGTTGCTAATGTTAATTCTCTATGTGTTTTGATGATAACTGACAATTGTAAACTTAAGTTTGTCTTTGAAAGTTGTAAAACTTTCTGTTTAAGGCAAACTCGAGTTTTGGTATAGAAACTCGAGTTTGGACTTGACAGACAGAAGCTCAGATTTTAGAATGTTGGCCAAACTCCAATTTGTATAGGCAAATTCGAGTTTGCAGAGTTATAGAGAGCTATCAAAGTTTACAAGAGTTGTAAACTCGAGTCTAGATCAAAGGCAGTGACACTCGAATTTCAACTTGTTTCCAAACTCTACCTTTGATTCTGAGAAACTCCAGTTTAGAAGAAAGTTTATGTGCTAAAAGTTTAAAGACTTGTAAACTCGAGTCTATGATTTGGAAACTCAAGTTTGAGATCAAACAGAAGCTTCAACGTTTTATCAAGTTTTCCAAACTCCAGTTTTAGTTTTACAAACTCCAGTTTGCAAAATGAAATAGCCTTCATGTTTTCAGTTTTCACTGGAAAACTCGAGTCTGGATTATGTAGACTCGAGTTTCGCATAAACAGAGATACTCGAGTTGATACTTGTTTTCTAAACTCCAGTTTAAATTTCAGTGACTCTAGTTTGTACTTAAATGAAAAGTTTTCAAAGTTTCAATGTACACTAAAACTCGAGTCAGATTTCTAGAGACTCGAGTTTAGGACTATTTGAAAATAATCGAGCTATTACATGATTTCTAAACTCTAGTCTGCATTTCTAAACTCCAGTTTTGAAGCTGTGAACTTAAACTTAAGTTTTTCATAAAAGCTTCAAACTCGAGTCAGTCACTAAATGACTCGAGTTTAGCCAAGTGTTCAAAATCTCATTCAAGACCAACTCGCGACTTTCCTCTCTGTAAGAACAAAACTCGAGTCAGTTACTTGTCAACTCGAGTTTAGGAAACTTTCAAACATATCTTGCTCTCTGGATGAACCTCAAACTCGAGTCTAGAACACCAAACTAGAGTTTGCATCGGTAACTTTTGAAAACCAGATCAAATCAATCTGCAAAATCATTATGGGTTAATCTGAAATTATCATATCTTGTTGCATTATTATTCCTAACATTATTGATCAAGTTTTTCATAAGTTTCAGACAAGTTCATCACAAGATCAGAGAGAATCAAAGATCCAGAATAAATGCATTTAATGAAGAACCAAGAACAGGGCTGATTCTTCTCCCTTATCCTAGATGTTCAGTTCAGACCGTTGCAATACATTAAGATCACTTCAAATGGTCGAATTAAGATCATGGAATGACTAAAAATCTGGAAGACGCTCTGCAACAACATATTCCAAGATTCCAGCTGAGAATTGAAAGAACAGAGCAAAATATGCAACTGTCATATTCAAGATTTACAGCTGAACTTTGAAGAATCAAAGAGAAGAAAATGCAACAGCTAGTTCCTCTTCTTCATCTATATAAGAAGCTCAGAAACGAAGAACAAGTGATACAAATACAAGAGGGAGAGCAAGAACAGGGACGTGAGCTTACACAATGAAATGCCAATATTCTAACATTTGCTTCATCTACTCTCTGAATATCTCAATGATCATATATTTAGCTTAGAGAGTGAGATTATGTGAATTGTGCTTCAGTGTTTATTCACTTACTTCTGAGAGAGAAGATTCATTGTAATCATCCTATTATTCTGAGAGTTACTCAAGATTGGGTGATCTTGAGTGGGAAACACTTTGTTGTGATTACAGCTTGTAAGGGGAGTGAATCCGAGTGTGGGATTACTTAGAGTACCAGAGTGTGTAATCAAGCAAGTGAATTGATTACGGTTTGTAAGGGGGAGTGAATCCTAGTGAGAGGATTACTTCAAGTACAGAACGTGTAATCAAGTTCAAAGCAAATAGTGGATTGAAAATCTCAAGTGAAGCTTGGGGACTGGACGTAGGTCAAAGATTGGACCGAACCAAGATAAATCACAATTTACATACTCTCTTCCCTTATCTTTTACATTTCCAGTATATGCTCATCTTTGAATATCTAATTGTCAATTTATAACTTGCGAAAAGTTTTTTTAAAAAGTTCCTAAAGTTTATCAAACACCCAATTCACCCCCCCTCTTGGGTGATAGCTAGGTACAACAGCTAAGCTGCGAAGATGATGTCATTTCTACCTACATGCAAAGCAAAGAAAAAAGATGGTTAGAGGAAGTATACCTCGATATGATTTTAAAGTGTCGGTGTAGGGTAAAGCAGTGTCGCCCATAGTTCTCTCGGGAAGTGTAGTAGGGTGTGGAGTCCATGTGGACACGTGGTCAACATCATCTGGGCAGAGGAAGGGAAACTTGTAGCAAACTGGGATATAATCACGCTATTAGACGTTAACGTCATAACCAACTCTCGACATAAGAGTAATTGCGAAAGTTAAAAGCGTTCTTCTTTAATAAAGCCAGGGTTGCCGAGTTTCATGGTTAAAAGATGGAACGTGGTGGAGGATTATACAAACCTAGATGCATCTAAATTTATTTTCTGGGATAGTGAAGTGACTTGCCTTACTTAACCGTGATCAATTCTAAGTGTGCATGAAGAGTTATAACCCGGTAGTGCGCACGAGGACAGTTACCTTATCTCAGATTAGAACTCGGACTAATTAAAGGTCGGAACAGTAAGTAAAAATCACAAGGTTTTTACAAAAAGTTTTAAGCTCGCATAAAATCCTGAGTTAACAAGCATACGACTCCGTGATAACATTTACGGCCATGGCCAGGTCGTTAAACTCGAATTCCAGGCTTTAAGGTTTGGATTCAAAATTAAACATTACAGCGGCTAGAAGAAAGGCGCAAAAATGCCGTTAAGTCTTATTTGTTTCTAAGCATATGGAAGTACAATACAAAAGCATAAAGAAAAAGACAAGGTTAAAAGAAGAAAGCAGACTTCCTAGCTCGCTCGTGAACTGGCAGTTCCTTCGTACACAGACCCAGATCTGCCTTGCTCATCAGCTGGGGGAGGAATCACTGTGGGTAGAGCGGAGGAAGGAGCAGAGACGAAGGTCCCGTTGTCGTCAGGATAAGCTTGATGATGCACCTTCGAGAAATCCAAAGAAGTCGTGGGGTGAAAGTACCGGACTTGATCCAGGGTGTTGTGGAAGGATTCCACAACCCCTTTCTTGAGCATGGATATCTCAGCCTTCAACTTCGTCTCGGTCTCCCGCGATTGTGTCTCCAGCTCTTGATGCTTGGCCTCTAGCTCCTCATTCACTTTCGCACTATCAGAAGGTGATCGTCGGGCGGTTGAGTGCTCTTCTTCAACCCTAGTCAGTTTGGTCTCCATCTCCTCCTCCTCCTTCACGGCAACTTCCCAAGCAGCATTGGCTCGGAGGGCTTCCTCGGAAGCTTGATCGAAGTCCGTCCTCAATTGCTCCAGATGCTCCTCGATCTGGACTCCTTGGTGCTTTTGATATACAACAAGGTTAGTAAGACCCTTCGCTTTCGCTGTGGTGTCTTCCAAGCTTTCCAAATTTCTGACTTCGTCCTCGATAAGACGGTTGTTCTTGTAAAAGACGGCAGGAGGATGAAAACCTAGACGATTGAGACCATGGATTCCGGAAGTATATGAAAGAGAGGAAGTATATGTAAATAGTCACCAAAAGCGCAAATTTGAAAGGCTAGGGGTAAAAAGGCCAGTAAAGAAATGCAAAATGATGGTTATACTTGGGAAACAAGGTGCGCTTTTAATACGCCTAAAGACTACAGGCGTCAAGAAGCGACACTAGGGTTTTCCACACAATGGGGTAGAACCAGCTGGCAAGAGAGAAAGAGCGCTTTCGTAATCAAGCGGAAATCGAAGTGGCACCTACGTAGATGTCGTAGCCTGTCTTGGTGACTCAGCAACTATGGGAAAATCGGGTTATTTGTATTTAGCTAAACCAGGTGGCATACTTACTTTCGAGAATATAGACAGAAAAGAAACTGCTCAAATACTCCTAACCTGGTACTAATCTCCAAGTTGGGGATACTGCTATTGGAGTTCGGAAGTACTGTCTCACTTGCAAACCAATTAGATCCCGATGAACAAAGCCATGGCTGAACCCAGAATAAAACTCGGCCGAAAGAACACATCTCGAATGAAACAAGTTACCATGAGTAGGCATCTATCTATGCAGATAATATGCATCCCGCCACCTTGGACATCCGAACTGCCGGGCTAGGGGCCATCTGTGATGGCCTATTACCTAAACCTTAAAGGGGCTAATGGCCCAATGCTAAATTTCAACGTGGAAGTCGGTCCACACATAGGGAAAACACTAATTACCCTTTTACCATGCCACTAATCTCGGATCGTACAAGTAGTAGAGCAGGGAAGGGCAGGTAGTGGAGCAGCAATTACTGCTTGTGGGGGACCAGAGACAATACACAAGAATGTACGTGGTGTAGAGATGCGGCGCATAATGCAGTGGATAAACCCAGGTAACCCATATAAATAATGAGGTTGCCCTCCAGGTACACACTAGACTCTCCATTTTTCTTTCAGTCTCACTATGCACACACACTACCCCCCTTGTGGTCAAGGCCACCCACCTTGTGCATGCACGGTGATCTTTTATTATCCAGTGATATCTGAATCTATAGGTATTGTTGTAATATTGTTCTCTGTCGAATATCTTCACCTCGATATTTGGAAGAACCATATTGATCCCACATAAACATCCACTAGCTCTCTGGAGTTAGACATTTAAGTTCTTAGAACAGAACAAGATGCAATGTCTTTTCGCTGTTGTGGCAATAGCATATCTGTGTTTATGAGCAGCTAGTTATTTGGTTTAGTTTTCAATAACCAACCCTTAACTCATCTGACTTGATCAGGATCAGTGCAACTGCTTAATTAACTCGGATATCATAAAATCATATCCCTTTCACGAGACCATTAAATTCTGACTTCACTAAAAGAAAATAACCTTTCTTCGTTCATTCTAGACTTGGTGGTTTAAAGAGGCGCATGCTGGACAATGCAGGGAGATGTGTAGCTAGTCGCTCCTGGCAACTATGTAGACATGCATACGGACACCCGAACTACGTACCAGGCTGGGGGGTGGGGTCAACTATTACGGCCCTAGATGACCTTATTGCCCAGTAAGAAAGCCCTGCGCAGAAGTTGGCCTAGTGACAGGTAAAACTCTAATTGCCTACTAACCATCTAACCATGCCACTAAGACCAGACAGTACAGCGTACAGGTAGTAGAGCAGGAAATATCCGAACGTGAGTGCCATGAGTAATATATAGAGGTGTACATTCAGTCTCTCTGTGCAGTGTGCATACACACTACCTCTCTGTGGCCATCGCCACCATCGTGTACGCACAATGATGAATGATCTGAGATACGTTCTGTGATATTTGCTTCCATAGATATCGCAGAGCCGCATTCTTTTGGATATTCACACCTTTGAGTATTCATTATTCATTAAAACCTATTGATCCTATATAAACAAATACTAACTCACCCGAGTTAGACACTTGTGTTCTTCATACAGAACATAACTAAAATTAAAAGTAAAACTGCTCGCCATTCACATGTAATGTTATCGTACATTCGTTTTTCCATATTTCAATCACGTGTAAAATCAATATATCTCTTCATTAACTGCAGTTCATACTCATTTTCTTTAATTTTTTTTAAAGAAGTTAAATTTTCATATAAGCGATAAATCATTCAATTAACGAATATATGATCTAGTTTGTAGATTTATCTAGTGAAAATTTTTATTTAATTTATTGAAACTTAAAATTGTGTTAGTTTTCAAATTATAGTGTGCAAGAAATAATGTTATAGGGAATGGAGAATATTTTCTTAAGGGTAGTTTAGTATTATGAATTTTATATTCTTGTATATGGTCCTTCTAAATAATTACAATTTTTATGGTCCTTCTGAATAAATATTTTTTCTTGTATGTCTTTTATTCTAATTTGCCCTTAAAAGAATATTGGGTCAAGGAACCCATGTTCAGAAGTTATTTGCGACCGTTTTCATTGCCAAGTCTATTTACAATTGTTATTTGCGACGGCAATACCCCCTAGACTTGCTGATGAATGAATTAAGATTTTTAAGACCGAGTTCAAAAGTAATAGCCTTGTCAAGGGCCCATGAGGACGATGCATAACGATGCTATATGGTTTAATATACAACAGTTGCACTGACCCAGATCATCCAGGATTGTTTGAGATTTTGTTAAGACTGAACTGAAACACGCGACGAGCTTATCAACCCAGGGTACATTACTTTTACACAAATCTGCTTGATGATTTAAATAAGGTGCCTCTACATGAGAGGGCGGCGAAGCGAAGCAAAGGAATAAAAAGAACTTTTAATTTAATATTTTAATTTTCCACGTCAACATTTCTGACGAGGTAATTTAATTCATTTGCAAAAGGGTTACAAGGACTTTCCGAGTTACATACATGAGAAAAAAAAACATCAGGTCTTCAAGTGTCCATGTTCACAAGGGAGGAGCTTCAGATTTAGGCCCGGCCTTCGATTGCGATTCCTTACCACCATCCTATTGTTCAACATAAAGTTCTCTTACAGACAAGTCAACCTCGACCCCACCAGTAGTAGAAGCAGTCTGGACTTCCAACGCTGGCTTTTTCACCATGGCTGGCTCTGCAAGAGGCAAACTGTCAATAAGATTCGAAAAATAAAGTCAGAAATATAAGAAGCTAAGTAAAACTCGTACCTGCTGTGGATTTCCTTTTCCTAACTGGGGGCCTTAATATAGTCGGCCGAATCAATTGATCCCTTGTCTATCTTGAGGTCCTACAGAAGGGTTATTGCCAGCTGCTCATCATGAGTGAGGCTTTTTATTTTAGGAGAGAAGGAATTAGGGTCTAGATCTAAATGCTCACTCGACCAATAGAGGGGGAATCTCCCCTCCATCACTCCCTGATCTGACCATTTCAGAAACCAAGGCTATCTATTTGGGTTAGCTACAACCTTGAAAAAATTAGATTTGAAGGCTTTGAAGGAGTCGGTGAAGGGTTCAAGAAGTTTCCTCTCTCCGATGCTCTCAAGAGTGGTCCAGGTAAATTCTATTGGTTTTTCCTTGGAAGTATATGACTTGGAAGGAGAAAAGAAATGGCAGAAAAGAGGCACGGTACATTCTATGCCTTTTCCCATGCATAGATTTTCAAAGACTATGGCGTAAGCCCAGGTGATGGGATGGAGTTGTGTGGGAGCAACACGAAGATGGCTAAGAAGGTGAATTTGGAAGTCGGAAAATGGCAGTTTTAAGCCAAGACGAGTTATTACATCTAGGTAAAGGTAAAAGAAATAGGGGTCCATCTCTCGAACTCGGATGGAGGCTACAGACTCGTCTATCTGGGGTAAACAGAGTGTATACCCTTCCCCTTCGTAAAGACGGAGATCAGGCATGTGCTCGGCAGTCATGATGGTTTTAATATTAAGCACTGCTTTGCTCACTATATAGGACCCCGGTTGATGGATGACTTGCTCCGTATCGTCAGAACCAGACTCTCCCATCACCGTCTGAGAAGAAGACGCCATCTATACCTATATGAAAAAAGACGAGTTAGAAAAAAGGGACGTGAACATTAATTGCATAAGGGAAACCATTCGCCTTGATTTTCTTGAAATTTTTTTTCTATTGTAAAATAAATGGCCATATTTAAATTTTGTTCTAAAGTATTTTTCATCTTGATTTTGATCCATTCAGTTTCTGAACTAGTAAAAACGATGAAGATGGGAAGATCTCTGAACACAGAAAATCCCAAGAACACTAATTCTGATAAAAAAAAAAGAACACTAAGCCTACCCAGAAACTGACCCAGGAAACTCTCCAAGCACGCTTTGGAAAAATAGAAAGAAGAAGGAGCAAAAGCAAAGCCACCAAAGCAGTAAACGTAGATGAGCTATATATGAATACTGAAATGTTACATGGATATGGCAGTGTGTGTAAGGAGGAGGAGAATGGTTGTCAATGAAGAGCTCCGTGCGGCGGAGGATTTGGCTTTGAAGAAGAGAGAACTCTAGAGTGAAAAGTGTTGAAGCAACACGACATTTGAGAATATATATAGTCGCTGTGAATTTGAAAAGACGGGGATATATAGCAGTGCCAACAGTCGCGAAGTTGAAGAAGCACATTGATGACACGCGGGATGGGAGAGCAAGAAGCTAGGCTTCAATTAAGAATATGAATATGATATTATTTATTTAAAAATTAATATATTTATATATTAGTATTAGAGCATTATAATTTATAATTATTTATTTTATTATAGAATTTCATATATATAATATAGAATTGTAAATATATAGTAATAATTAGTATATGAAGAAATTAAACGAAAGGAACAAGGATTTTATAGACGGTTGGAGATTTAATTAACTCCAATTATTGAAGGGCCCTCAATAATCAGAATTGGAGGAGAGTCAAGAGACACTTAGAGTTGGGAAGTTTACTTGGGAGCCGAAAAGGAAGAGACTGTTGATACATTGAACAAAGAGGATAAGGAATTTAAATGTAAGGAATTTACATCATTATTTTATACCATGACTATTTCATTAAAAATGACCATGTAAATTTTGTGATCATTAGTTTCATTGTCCGTTATACATTAGTTTTATTAATACAATATTATTTATTTAATATTTTATACACTTATATTAATTTCAATATTAATATTAGAGTATTATAATAAGTCCAATTTTTATTTTGTTACACACAAAATTTCAAAGGTGAAAAAATGCACATGGTGTAAGGGTTCCATATCATGTGTCCTCTTTTGAAGAAAGACATATGTTAGGAGAAGTTAGGACTAGTAGTTATTATTTCTTATCTGTTGTAATTAGGGAAGTTATTACCTCTTATCTGCTATATGGGACTATGAGAGTTATGATAAGTAGTTATTTAGGAAAACCTCTATAAATATTTGTATTCTGTAATAAGCACTGAAGAGTAATTAATTGTGAGAAGTAGTAGTGTGATTCAAAAGTAGTCAGGCCAGGGTTTCCACAGCAACAATATAATCAAGTCAAAGTTTCATATAGGAATTGATAATGTCTATGATAAGCTGGAGTCTCAGAAGTTGTCGTACTACATGAAGATTCACTAATCACACACACACACACACACACACATTCAAAACCAGCCTTGATAGATTGAAAGCTTTCATAAATCTCTACCAGCAACAGATGCAACTTCAATCTAACCTGTTTCATTACCCTCCAATTCTTGAAGAACTTCCGATTGTGAATCAAATTGAAGCAGTAATTAAGGATAAGGGAAACAAAAGAAGATGGATATACTAGTTTTCAAAGGGAAAAACTTGGAACCAAATAAGAACAGACTTGCCGCACACTTGATAACAAACTTGTGGATCAAATTTAGATGCAGAGTGAAAACAAAATGATACCACCTCCCGTCCTCAACATAAGAGCTAGTTTGTGATTGATTTTGGTCTTGTATATAAATCTTCACTTTACTTTGAATCCCAAACTATCCTATTGATCATACACATTGAAGTGTTTCTATGTAAAGGTAGTCATAATAAAATACTATGGTGTTTCAGGAAACCAACGTATAGTTGTTACAACAAACTAACTCCCTATATCTCATCAAATGAGTCAACAAACTCTTAATCATACATGAAGGAGGCTGTAATTAGAAAACAAAACAAAACAACTCAATACATTCTCTATCCTCTTAACTTGAAGAAAGATATAATCCCATCATGGCATCACGTCTCTCATTCCTGACTATTGTGGGTTTCATGTTCTAACAACTTTCTGATCCTTTGAGCAATAAAACGCCACTCTAAATATAAAGTTTACGTCTGATTACCAAATCCAAAAATGTATTGAACAAAATATTAATTAAATTCATGTTTGCAAGAATCAATTTTTATCACTCTATTTCTGCAAATACAGAAATTGCAAGTTTGGAAATGCATTTAAACATTTAAAATCGGTCTAATCCAAATCACCTTAAGAAGCTAGAATCACATCACCATGTTTCATTCCAAATTCCTCTGGGGTTCGATTCTCTGCGACCTGCTTGCCAGTCTTTTGAGCAGTAAACTGAAAATTTGGTTTTGCGAAGTGCTTCCTGTAACAATAATCCTTTATCAAAACCCCTAATTTCACGCTTTTCCCAATCGTATAGTGCAAATCCTCCTCGCCTAGGCACTCCACAGTAACTAGAATGCGCTCTTCGCCGGTCACCGGCCCAATCAAACAAATGACGTTCATTTCGGTGACGAACGTCATGTCACCACGAGAAAGCACATGCTCCTTTGCCATCTCTCCGCCACCGCCGCATTTTTTTCCATTTTCTTCGATTCCTCCATTTCTTCAGAATCACTTTCATCAGTTTCAGGGGTGGCTGATTGTTGTTCGCTCATTGAGTTGAGTAGGTTGAGAGATTCTTTTCCAGTTTGAATGGAAAAACCAGAAAAGAAAAGACTACTTCAAACCTTAAAAAGAAAAGAAAACAAACCCCTAAAAAGAAAATACTTCCATCCATTAATGCTTTTTTTGTTTGGTCGAAACATCCATTAATGCTTCAATAGTGTAAATACATCAAAAGTCAAAACAAAGGAAGAATTATTAATTACATTTATTGAAGTGGGCTCAGAATTCGAGGAGACCGGAGACGCATAGTCATACAGATGAAGATTAATCTAGAGCAAAAAAATGAAGATTAATTAATAACATTTATTGCCTTACCAAAAAAAGAACATTTATTGAAAATCTAACCGTTGGAGATTAACTAATAACATTTATTGCCTTACCAAAAAAAACATTTATTGAAAATCTGACCGTTGGATGTTACGTTGTGTATACTACGACTATAAAGGCTGTAATGGTCGTCTTGACTTTTAGTCGTGGTTACAAGATCTGCACATGATTGGACATCACACTTCTAGAAAGATAAGATACCAAGATACGTGCTCAAGCAAATCTAAAATCTGAACAAGATTGGACATCACACTTTCAAAAAGAAAAGCTACGGAGATACGCGCTGAAGTCCGTGTATTTAAGCTCCTCGTTGCTTTAGTTTTCTTCATATTCATCTACTCGTCCCCTTTTTCCTCCTCTGCATCCGGCATTCTCGAGGCAAATTGGTCGAGGATCTCCGTCAAAGCGCTTACTGGAGAAGAAGCTTGTGGCAACGGCTTCTCTAGTTGGAAGGGAAAGAGAGAATATAATATTCTCTCTTGTTATCCAGCTAGAGAAGCAGTTGCCACAAGCTTCTTATCCAGTTTTTTCTCCAGCAATATTGCCACTTTGGTTTTCCCTTCCCACTCCTGAACTTCGCCGTTAGGACTTTTATTTCCGTTCGGCGATTCAAAGGTTTACACATTCTTCCTCAATTCATGTTCCTTTCATTTCATTTTTTATGGATCCGTTATTTATTCGAATTCCTTGGTTTGATTTTCATCTTAAAATGGATACTTTCCAGGTATTTTTGTGTTTTGTTGCTTTTGGAGGATGGAATGTGAAACGGTTTGCCTTCGGTTGTAGTTTTTGATTAATTGATCTATGATTTGAATTTTTGAGTGTAGATTTGTAGTCTCTGGGTGATGGATCCTTCTTAGTCGGATTAATTTGTCATGCACTCATGCATATTCTGTTGTTGTTTTGTTTATGGCATTTTCGATATTGCTGGTCAATAAAATGGGATCTATTTTGATGGGGAGTTGTTTTTGAGTACCTGGCGGAAATTAATTGAAGAGGAAGAGAGTTGAGATTTCGGATAAACACCGCAAGAGAGAAGCACGACATTGCATGGGGGCCAACTATCCTTTTTCCAGAGAAGCTACTGTGATGGGATTGGATGGAGAAGTGTCTTCAGATCTTGGAGTCCATCTATTTTTTAAACATGAAAAAGGCTAAAAAATTAAGTTTTCACTACCACTGGGCTTTTTTCAACTTTTCCTACAAATATTGTTATTGCTGCAGTGGTTCCATTGTTTCCAAATCTGAAAATGACAATTATATTTGGCTGACTTGATTGAATAATGCAGATGTAGAACCAGGAAACTTCCATGCAAATTGTCGTGTTCGAGGTTGCTTGAATTTTATGCCCCTCAGGGAACTTGACAACCCAAACAATGGATACGTTTTGAATGATAAGTGTATTGCTGAAGTTGAATATTTGTGAGTGACATTTGAAGGCATTAAAAGTCGCCTAACATATCATATCCTTCCATATCCAAAATGGCTTCAAATGTCACTGAGAAATATTCAACTTGAACAATACACTTATCATTCAAAACATATCCACTGTTTAGGTCCTCAGATTCGCCCAAGGGACATAAAATTATAACAACCCCGAACACGACAATTTGCATGGAACTTTCCTTGTTCTGGCATTTGCATTAATCAATCAAGTATGCAAAATATAACTGGTTTTTTCAGATTTGTAAGAAAGATACCACGACTGTTATAATAAAACGATCGTTTAATTATACTACTACTGTTGATAATGAAATGGTCATTTAAGTTTACCACGATTGTTGATAATGAAACGATCGTTTAAGTTTGTGTATCGTAAGCAACAGTTTAATTATACCACAGCTGTTCATTTCAGAAAACGAGGTCGTTAACTATGTGTATTTCTATGATTCTTTTGACATGTTTCATTTGCAAGTATTTTTTCTCTCTTCATCATGCATACGCTATAGCATTAGTAAGGTAACTCAACTGACTTCATGACAGCAATAAAGCTCAATGTGTAATGCCTCAATCACTTGCAAAAGAACCAAGACAAAATCAAAGAGAGTATTGAATCTAGAGAGTATGCTTATTGTTCAAAATCTGAAACTTAAGCTCGAAAATCCTTCCATGTGGTTTCTCCTCTCTTAACAACAACAACTAAACCATATAAATTTAAGCATCAGTTGTGTTCCTTAAGACAAACTCTATTCTATGTCCTTTCAAGCAATTTGTTTCCCAATATTGCAAAAGTTCCTAGTGTGTGTTCTGATCATACAAGTTAGCAATCACAACACACAATCAACGCGTATTTATCTACATCACATCAATTAGCACGGTTTGCCTAATGCATATCATCAGTACCAAGGGGAAATTTGAGAGGGAGCAAGAATATAAAAGTCAATGTGAAACCACATGGCTGTAGCGTGTAGCAAGCACAGAAATATAACAGCACAGGACAGAAGCGAGACTACGAGAGCACTGAGAAACAGAAAGATTGAAAAGGGAAAAATTTTGTGTCAGTCTTCGAGTACAAGGAAATAGAAAGGGAAAATTTTTTGTTTCAATTAACCACGGCCAGTTGGGACTGGGGCACCAAAGCTTGCACTCTGAGGACTCCGTCGAGGAGGAGCGCTAGTGGCAGTGTCTTCCAGGGAGGAAGAGTCCGAGCTGGTGGCAGTGTCCTCCAAGGAGGAAAAGTCCAAGCTGGTGGTAGTGTCCTCCAATGAGGAACAGTCCGAGCCGGTGGCAGTGTCCTCTAGGGAGGAAGAGTCCGTGGCCACAGCGTAGTGAATGGACGAATGGGGATCAGAGAGAGTGATAGCGATGGCCGAGTCGAGGTCAGGAACAGGGTCTGGGTTGGCAGGCAGAAGAGAAGGCAAAGGGTTGTTTGGTGGTGGCAGAGGCAAGGGGTTTTTCAATGGTGGCGGAGGTAAAGGATGTTCTGGTGGAGGCGGTGGCAAGGGGTTTACTGGTGGTGGTGAAAGGTTTACGAAACCAGGGGCACTCCAGGTTGCCATTCGTTTAAGGCGGGAGGAGCAAGTAGAGGCCGCGCCTCGTAGTGGACGGGTGGTTGTGGGGCAACCCGGCCGCACCTCGCAGTCTGCTTGAGGCGTGACATGTCGGAGGGAGAAGGCCTAGGACGTGCAACGGGAATGAGGGAGAACAGAATGGAAGAAGGGATGTCGGTGGGAAGGGAGCATGCAACAAAGGGGTGAAGTGAATCAAGTGATGATGGCCGTAGTCATTATGGGTGCAATCAGTGGTGGACCTACATTAGTGCCAATGTGGGCAAGTGAAGACACAAAATATATATAATTTAAGAGAAAAAAAATGAGTGTGTAGGTGGTGCTTATGGTTAACACTTAACAATCAACTCCATCCTTTTAGTCACTGGTCACGTGTTCGAGCCCCAAGTTCTTGTTACTCCTTATTTTTTTCCCATTTCCCTCTCTCGTCTCTGCCCTGCATTCTCTCTCTTTTTTTCACTCTCTCGTCTCTGCCCTGCGTTCAGGTTCGGTACTGTCACAGTAAGATTCAGCCCTCCAGTTCTCTCTGTCTTTCTATCTGTTTCCAAATTCACTGTTTCTGTTCTTCTCCCTCCCTTTCCCTCCCTCCTCATATTACAATTACATATCAGATCCCAAGCTGCCCCCTAAATATACTGGAGACAAAAAAGAGGAACAAAAGGGAGGAAAGAAGGAGCAAATGGAATAAACAAAGGCATTGAAGGGGAAGTGGGATGGTACATTAGGAAATTGACAATGAAAAGTGGAGGAAGTAGTTGGGAAGAAGTTGGAACTAGTATCTTAAAACACAATGACTGACAAAAATGGCAACAGCAAAGAGTTTTTTGAGTGGCTTTTGGATAGAGAGAGCTCACCCGTCATAAGCTAGCAGTGCATTCTATTCCGTTGTAGCTTTAGGAAGCATTTGGAGTGTCATTTGGTGAAAGTGGTTGTGTAGTGAGGTACTTGAGGGTATCTGTTTGCTTAGAGGGTGAGTTCCAACTTAAATGTGAGTCATAAGCTCTTGTTTACCTGCGATGCTCACATGATCTGACAAGTTTTTTCATCTGCATTGTAAATATCAATGTTGGACTGCAGCTGCTTTGGTAAAGCACAAGATTGACCATGAAGCTTCCCTTATGCTTGCAAAACAACATTTAAAATTTCATTGTAGGAAGGATGAGGCAAATGTAATATACTCAATGTTGCTTATTTAAAGAATATACTACTATATGATATTGACGTTGCTAGTGAGTAACCTAGAGCTTCTCATTCATTACAGAAAACTTTCTAAGCCTAAGCTCAGGTTTTACCAAAAGACAAAATTCAGATGCTTTCATGTTCATAAAACGTGAGAAATCATATTATCTTTGTTAGTTCTCTAGGTGTTTTGATGATAACTGACAATTGTAAACTTAATTTGAAGTTTGTCTTTGAAAGTTGTAAAACTTTCTGTTTAAAGTAAACTCGAGTTTGGACTTGATAGACAGAAGCTCAAATTTTAACATAATTCGCCAAACTCCAGTTTGCAGAGTTACAGAGAGCTATCAAAGTTTACAAGAGTTGTAAACTCGAGTCTAAGTCTTGAAACTCGAGTTTAGAACAAAGACAGTAACACTTGCATTTCAACTTGTTTTCAAACTCTACCTTCAGTCTTTCTAAAACTCCAGTTTACAAGAAAATTTAAAGGCCAAAAAGTTTCAAAGACTTGTAAACTCGAGTCTATGTCTTAGAAACTCGAGTTTGGGATCAAACAGAAGATTCAACATTTTATCAGGTTCTCAAACTCTATCTTTGAACCTTCCAAACTCCAGTTTACAAGAAAAATTTAAGAGCTAAAGACTCGTAAACTCTAGTCTGGGTTAAGCAAACTCGAGTTTAGGATAAACAGAGACACTTGTGTTGATACTTGCTTTGTAAACTCCAGTTTTGGTTTCAGTGACTCCAGTTTGCACTTTAATAAAAAGTTTTCAAAGTTTGAATATACACTGAAACTCGAGTCAGATTTCTGGAGACTCGAGTTTAGGACTGTTTTGAAAACACTTGAACTATTACATGATTTCTAAACTCCAGTCTTGAAAATGGAAACTCCAGTTTGGGCTTTCAAAAGGTATTTCAATGTTTCAGTTTTTCACTGAAACTCGAGTCAAGGTTCTGGTGACTCCAGTTTAGCTCAAACAGAAAGCCTCGAGTAAATGACTGTTTTGAAAACTCCAGTTTTAAAAATGGAAACTCCAGTTTACATATGAAGAGATTTTTCAAAAGTTTCAGTTTACACTGAAACTCGAGTTTTGGATATCAAAACTCGAGTCTGGGCTATACAGAGAACTAAACAATATTTCGGATTTTGTAAACTCCAGTTTGCGTTTTCTAAACTCCAGTTTTGAAGCTCTGAACTTAAACTCAAGATTTTCATAAAAGCTTCAAACTCGAGTCAGTCACTAAATAACTCAAGTTTAGGCATGGCCTCAAAACTTCATCCAAGAGCCATTCGCGATTTTCCTTTCTGTAAGAACCAAACTCGAGTCAGTCACTAATCAACTCGAGTTTAGGAAGTCTTTCAAAACAAGATGCTCTCTGGATGAAGTCCAAACTCGAGTCTGAGTTTGTAAACTCGAGTTTGTAACGCACAGATTTGTAAAACCAGAAGGCGCGAATTTGCGAAAACTATTTGAATGATCTTAATACTTCATATCTTTAATTGCTATTATTCCTAACGTCTTTTAACCAGTTTGTTAGCAAGTTTCAGATGGTTTATTGAAGGAAACAATGAAGATTCAGACAATGAGCTGTAAAGCAAGAGAGAGAGAATATGTTGTCTTATAAAGTGCTCCAACTTGGATTAAATAAATACAACTTTAAGCACAACCCATTCCAACACAGGGACATCAACATTATCTTCATATTAATTAAGTCCCACATTGCTAGAATGTCTACAACAGATTGGACAAAAGCAGAATCCATCCATCAAGAAGATTTTAGTGGATTCTCAGCAGCTAGTTCTAGAAGTGGAGCCTCCAACATTCAAATTCGTAGTGCTCTTCCAACAGCTATGTTCTTCATTCAAAATGAACATCAACTGCTATAAATACCATTCAGAATCCAAGAACAAATAAAAACAGAAGCTGTTATTTACTAGCTTACATTTCACTTCTTATCTTCTGTAATATCTTGAGAAATTCATTTGAGCTTCAGTGTTTATCATTATATGCTCTTCGAGAGAGTTTGCTTTCATTTCTGATTACTTGCTGTAAGAATCTCAAGTCAAGGGACTTGGAGATTGGGAATATCAGTGTACAACTTGTAAGGGGGAGTGTATCCTAGTGAGAGGATAACTTTCGAGTACAGAGTGTGTAACTGATTGTGAGTGATAGTGAAAATCCCAGAGAGTCTGGGGACTGGATATAGGTCAAGGAGTTAGACCGAACCAGTATAAATCTTGCTGTGTCTTGTCCTTCCCTCATCCTCTGCACTATTCTAATCCTGCGATTAATTTCCAGAATTAAGAAAAAGAATTTTCAAATCCCCAATTCACCCCCCTCTTGGTGATTTGCTCCGTTTTCAATCTTTACCATACTACCAAGGGGTATTTAGCCAGATCTTCAAACTCAGCCTCCAACCTCTGAGGGTTCAAATTTTGGGTGTCAAGCTCAACATCAAGTCTACTAATGGTCTCTTTCACTTCCTCAAGCTTTAGTTCAATAACTTCCTTTTCCTCTTTAGGTTTGTCTCGTTTAATTCATGCCGAAGATTTGAAGGCATTTTAAAGATTTATACCACACTTCAAAACTATCCAAAGAGGTTGTGATCTTGCTGGATCAATGGCATCTGCAATATTAATGGTCTCACATATCATTCCAACCACAAGTTTACAGTTCTGACCTTCAAGAAGGTGCTCATGAAGAAACATTCCTTGACCACAGCAAAGCTCATAGTATTTGGCCTTGATTATTATTTTTCTATGTTAAGTTGAAGTTTTCTTTTCTTTTATTGTTTATGTTCTTTTGTTTTTTAATGCATTTAAAACTTTCTTTTAAAATGACAGCAGCCTACAATGGACAATGAAGTTTTATATGACAGCAGTACACATATCATAAGTAATCAGCCTGTAATGGACAATGGAGTTTTATATTGGCCAAACAGAACACTGATGTAAGAAAAAAATCTGAACTTTCAATCAGGGTTTCGACAAAGAAGGAAAACAAGTATCGAGGATTTGTGAAAAAAACACTAACAACACAGCAGCAAAACATATATCAAGGGTTTGAGAAAAGCAACGATTTTAACGAAACAAGTGTTGGACCTGGCTATCACCCAAGAGGCGGGGTGAATTGGGTGTTTGATAAGCTTTAGGAACTTTTAAAAAAACTTTTTGCAATTTATAAATTGACAATTAGATATTCAAAGATGAGCATATATTGGAAATGTAAAAGATAAGGGAAGACAGTATGCAAACTGTGATTTATCCTGGTTCGGTCCAATCTTTGACCTACGTCCAATCCCCAAGCTTCACTTGAGATTTTCAATCCACTATTTGCTTTGAACTTGATTACACGTTCTGTACTTGAAGTAATCCTCTCACTAGGATTCACTCCCCCTTACAAACCATAATCAATTCACTTGCTTGATTACACACTTTGTACTCGAAGTAATCCCACACTCGGATTTATTCCCCTTACAAGCTGTAATCACAACAAAGTGTTTCCCACCCAAGATCACCCAATCTTGAATAACTCTCAGAATAATAGGATGTTTACAATGAATCTTCTCTCTCAGAAGTAAGTGAATAAACACTGAAGCACAATACATATAATCTCACTCTCTAAGCTAGATATATGATCATTGAGATATTCAGAGAGTAGATAAAGCAGACGTTAGAATATTGGCATTTTCACTGTGTAAGCTCACGTCACTGTTCTTGTTCTCCCTCTTGTATCTGTGTCACTTGTTATTCGTTTCTGGGCTTCTTATATAGATGAAGAAGAGGAACTAGCCGTTGCATTTTCTTCTCTTTGATTCTTCAAAGTTCAGCTGTAAATCTGGAATATGACAGTTGCATATTTTCCTCTGTTTCTTCAATTCTTGGCTGGAATCTTGGATTTAGTTGTTGTAGATGGTCTTCTAGAATTCTTGTCATTCCATAAACTTAATTTGACCGTTTGAGATGATTCTTAGAGTTACAACGGTCTGAGCTGAACATCTGGGATAAGGGAGAAGGATCAGGCCTGTTCTAGGTTCGTCATTTAATGCATTTATCCTGGATTTTGATCTCACCTTGATCTTGGCTAAACCTTATCTGAAAAACACTCAAAACTTCATCAAGGACATTAGAAACAATAATATCATATGAGGAAATAATTTCAAGAAGACCCATTAAGATTTCGCAGATCAATATCATTTGATTTTTTAAAATCCCCGATGCAAACTCGAGTTTGTTCTTCCAGACTCGAGTTTGGGGTTCATCCAGAAAGCATGTATGTTGATTAGTGGTCTAAACTTGCAGTCTGTAAAAGCTAACTCGAGTTTGGCTTTTACAGAGAGAACTATCGGGCTCTGGACTTGGGATGGAATTTTGGTCCTGCTCCTAGACTCGAGTCAACTAGTGACTGACTCGAGTTTGGGGATAAGCAAAGAAGACTTAGCCTTATTCACAGAGTCTTCAGACTGGAGTTTAGGGTCAGAGACTTGAGTTTGTAGTGTAGCCAAAATGGATGATCTTTATGTATGATCCAGACTCGAGTTTGGGAAGCAAACTCGAGTTTTAGTGACTACTGAAATATTTGAGGTTTATCTGGGTCAAGTGCAAACTGGAGTTTGGAAGGCTAGACTAGAGTTTGGGAGTCTATTGAGTTTTATGGGTTCCTTTCTGTTTGGTCTAAACTCGAGTTAGGGAATCTAGACTCGAGTTTGGCTTGCTTGGGATTCTGAGTGCTCTCTGTATCTTCCAGACTTCAGCTTTGATTTGCAAACTGGAGTTTAGCTTAATGTGAAAATTTTGGATTCATTTTCTGTGTCTGTACAGACTCGAGTTTGTCTATGTAGACTCGAGTTTGGCTTTTATGTAAAATTGAATATCTTTCTGTCAAGTCTCAAAACTGGAGTTTGCTAACACAAACTCGAGTTTTCTTCTCCATGGCTCAGTCAAATATCCTTCTCACAAGTTCTTTGCTTTCTGACCTCATAAAGATCAATCCCTGGAATCCAGTACCTATCTCCATAAAGCTCTTTAAGTCTTCTTTCCATTGCAAGAAGAATCAACTCCAAACTCACTGTATTCTGAAAGTTATGATCTGATGAATGAAGGTTGTTCTTTACCAGCGTTTTTGCAGCATCTTGAATTTATAGTCAACTTTCGAAGATCATATCTCACTCATTTGATCTTTTTTTTCCATGATCTTTATGTTTCTGGAAAGGTATGTGAGTCTACTTTCATATGCCACCGATTTCAGCTCATTCTGATGTGTAGATTGTGAGATGCACTCAAATCATTGAAGCTTGGTCTGCTGTGTGGCGTGAATTCCTGTTCCAACTTCTAAAATTTATAGCTCTCTCATCTCAGCTTCTTTGGGCATGAAACTTTGTCAAGATGATGCATTGGATGTCTAGTTTCATACAAAATTGATTTCACCTTAAACCGATCTCTGGTTTGGGAGTATCATCGAATTACCAGAGGTCGCCAGTTCTGATCGTGAAATAGAGTTAGACAGAGTTTCTAAAAGCTTGCTAAACTCGAGTCATTAAGTGACTAACTCGAGTTTTGAGTTCCAAACTTGAGTTTACATTGACTAACTCGAGTTTTGATGATCCAGAGACGCCAGAGTTGCTGAAGACTTTACAAACTCGAGTCATTAAGTGACTAACTCGAGTTTTGAGTTCCAGACTCGAGTTTTGTGTCCTAAACTCGAGTTTTCTCATAATCCAGAGGCAGATCACTTCCAGTAATGCAGTAAACTTGACTTTTAAGTATCTGACTCGATTTTGCTCATCCAGAACCTGATATATGTTTGTTTTAACTCTAAATTGAGTTGTTCTAACTTTCACTTGATCATAGAGACTTCTAGAATCAAACTAAGAACTTGTATAATGATTTTCTTAGTTTATTCAGCAAGTTCTTCTTTCTTTCTTCTCTCTTCTTGATTATTCTCCATGAATCAACTCTTTCTTTCTTCTCTTCTCTTGTTCTTTCTCCACATGAACAAATCTACATTAAATGTAGCAATTAGTTAATGTATATGGTATAAACTTTATGATATAAACTTTTTGCTCTTGATAATGACATCTATATAAGACATCATCAAAACTAATCATAACCAACAACAAGAGAGTGAAATGGCGACAACAGAGAAGGAAAGGCCAAATATGAGAGCAAGGAAATTACACGTGATCAAAGATAAAGATTAGAAATTAATTTATTTTGTCATTCATAATATTTTTTGTGTTGCCCAGTCTTGCATCAGTACATAGATTAAAATAAATAAAAAACGTACACTAATACCTCATTAGGGGATATCCAGAGACAGAGTAGGAGTGGTTGGAGAAGCAGG
Organism: Acacia confusa; assembly: GCA_037074495.1. Taxonomy (NCBI): domain Eukaryota; kingdom Viridiplantae; phylum Streptophyta; class Magnoliopsida; order Fabales; family Fabaceae; genus Acacia; species Acacia confusa. The sequence goes on along the minus strand of CM073504.1, from coordinate 27,587,916 downwards.
ACAGGTATTGGTGGCTGGTCTAGGAGGCGAGGATGGGAGTGTCGAGGCCAAGAAGCGAGCGAAGTTGATGGTTTATAGCTCTTGCCAGCGGCGATCAACCACCTCGCTTGACCACTAGACGTGCACCATCCTATCCAGGATAGGGGGGATGAACAGAGGAGCAGTTGTGAGCCCCAGTGGTAGGTTGTCGCAGTCTGGGTAATAGCGGTCATGTATGGAGAGGAAAAGGGCCCAGTCCGGGTCGACGTCAGAGTCCTCAGAGGAAATGGATATAGAGGAAGGAGGGGTGGATGATGGTGGTGGGTCCGGGAGGCTAAGAGGAGGACTGGGCAGGCGACAATGATTTCGCGAGGGGGCCGCCGGGGTAATGCGGCGAGGGCGGAGGGAGTGGGGGCGGGTACGGTGGCTGGTGCTACCCTGCTGAGGGGTGGAGATGGTGTGGACCATGGTGATGTTCGGGGAGAGGAGGCATGGGTTAGGGTACTGTGGGTAGCGTAGAAGAAGAGAATGGTCAGGGAATATAAAGGAGAGCAGATGTGAAGAACAAGGGGGTGTCATAATTAGGGGGAAGGGAGACGAAAAGGTATCAAGGCTTAGGAGAAGTGGGAGATGGAAGAATGCATGAGAATTGAGAAGTGGGAGATGGAACGACAAGAGAGGATTTGAGTGAAAAGGTGGCAGGAGGGCTTGGGATGAATTAGGCTCAGTGGAAATGGGCCGCAACAAAACTAGATATAACATTGGTTGGGTAGAGACTAGAGAGACATATCAAAATACCTAGGCTGCCTCATGCACATTGCATAGAAATGTTTGGGGCATAATGTGGGTAATAGTGAAAAATTGATAGAGAGAGATTTCAGTTTGATAGATTGAGGGGATAAATTGAGTGTTTAGAAGGCTAATTGTTTGTCTATGGCAGGTACAATGACCTTAGCAAAGTCAGTGGTGAGTGTTATTCCTCTGTATCCTATGCTTGTTGCTAGGATCCAAAAAGGTGTGTCTTGAAGTTGAAAGGCTCCAATGAAACTTTATTTGGTGCATATTCTAGGTTTCTTCTTTTGGTATCCCACTCACTTCAGTGGAACCAACGGTTCCAACTAATCTGAGGTTTCCCTCCCTCCAATCCAAAGGAATACGGTGGATGCGTGGACTAGATTTTAAAAGGCTTTGTTCTGTGAACATGTGGGGGGCCAATTGGATGGAAACCTAGAATCACAATCACTACCACGGAATACGGTGTACGAGTGATTTGCATTTATTGTTAGATTATATATACATGTTTTTGATTAATAATTGAAGATCAGCATCAGCACCTATCTCTTTGATATCAAGTCTGCATCTTTTTGGAATGTTTTGTTTAAATTTCTTTCTTTTGCCTCGGGTCATTTCATTTGGTCAATCAATTATATAACCTATTGTCCTCCTTGTCTTATTCTAATCAAGTGGAAATATTTAATACCTATTCCTTTTGATTTTCGGGCGTACATTCTAGTAAAGTTGATATCTTCTTACATCTATTTTTTATGCGCCCGTGTCATGCCTCAAGTCTATCTTTTTAATGCCTCGAGGAGACCTCATTTTTAAAGAAAGATATATTTATTATATTATTTCTCCTCGACTCATCCTCGAACTCCCACATCTCTTTGAGTTGTTATCATTTCCATTTCTTCGCCTCTGCGCCTATAATATTCTCCATCATTATCTCATTTCAAATTCTTCTAATTTCGGGAAAACTCCTCAATATGCCTCTCAAAAGGCCTTCAAACTCTAGAGCTTCTCCTGATTATGAACCCAGTCGCCTCACTTTTTCATCTCTAAAATCCTTCCCTCGTCCAAAAAGGGAGTTTCATATTTCTTAGTCATGCATTCATTAAGGGGGAGCTTTACATTCATATGAAGTTTTATATCTTAAAAGTTCATCTCCTTTATTTGAAGAAAACCCTTTTAAGCATACTCATCTGTATTGATCACATTTTATTAGTTTTGATGATGAGTTAATATCATATTTTTCTTTCTTTATCTTTATTTGAAAATATCATATAGAAAGAAATGTTTGATATCTAATTGTACTAACAATTTTCTATTGCAAGAAAGTCTTACAATCGTGCCAGGAGAATTCTATCTGTGCAAGAACTTTGCTTAACATTCTACAAGGAGAATTTATTAGATTGGCCACGGGGATTCAACTAAACTGCAAATAGAAGCAAATGGACTTCATTGATCATTCAACAATTTGCTGAACCTACATGAGCTTTTCTAATCTCTAGCTTCTTATATTCAATAGAAACTTTTCACATGTTTAGTATCTATATGCTCTAATTGTGGAAGAAGTCTTGAAATCCTCTCAAATCTGTTTTCATAAAAACATTCTCAATTGCATCATATAAAGAATGAAAACACTTTCAAAACCGGGAGAGAAATTTTTTTTTCAGACATATGATTAAGGGGGAGAGAAATGGCAAGAAAAATTATTTTCATAATTGTCTCTCCAAGTACTTCTTCTCTTCTCAATTGTTTTTGTTGATGACAAAGGGGGAGAGAGCTAGTTAAGCTTATTTTTCTGTCGATTTCAATTTAATGGAGTTTTGAACTTGTTGGACTTGACTATATGCATATATCTTATCTTAGAAAAATCTTCAGAAAAATAACTTCAAATTTTCAAAACCATTATAAGTGTTGTCATCATCAAAAAGGGGGAGAATATTAGTTCTCATGTTTTTGATGTTTTGATGATGATAATTATAATGTAATTAATTCTTGATATTGTATGAAAATTTGAAGACTCAAAGTTGGTTACACATGATTTTTGAAAGATTAATGGCAAAATCGTAAATATGTTGAAGTCTCCTTCATACCTCTAGTCAATTAGTTATTTGCCTCAAGGCATTTGCATTCCAAGATATGATTTTCGAATAGCATGGCAAAGTTGTAATTATGCTAACTTCAATTAATGGCAAAGTCGTAATTATGTTAAAATTTACACTTGCCTCCATCGTATATGCCTCTAGTCATTCACAATTGCCTCTAGGCAAAATGCCCCAAGGCATGTGTTGTCTTTGTTTCGAATGCCTCCAGTCATTTATTCATGCCTCGAGTCAAGTCACCTCCTCGAGTCATTTAACTACCTCAAGTCATTTGTCTTGCCTCTTTCATGCCTCAAGTTAAAGCATGCCTCTAGGTACCGAAAATTTCCTCTAGGCACATCAATGACTCTAGGCATCCGAACATGACTCTAGGCACTTCCAAATATCAATTCTTCATATTTACCTCTAGGCATCTAAAATCACCTCTAGGCAATAGGTATTGCCTCTATGCAATTTTCAATGCTCTGTTTCACGTTTCAGTTTGGGCGACCTCCAGTAATTCAATGATATCCCCCAAACCAGGAATCGTATTGAGATGAAACCAATTTTGAATGAAAGTAGACATCCAATGCGTACTCCTTACAAAATTTCAAGTCCAAAGAATATCATATGAGATAGATATGAACTTTGGAAGTTGGAAGAGTGATCACCGTCATACAGCTGAACAACCTTTGGTAATTTGGGTGTATCTCTCAAAATACATATCAGAATGAGCTAAAATCAGTGGCATATGAAACTAGACTCATATACCTTTCCAAAAACATATAGATCATAGAAAATAAAGATCAAATGAGAGAGATATGATTTTTGGAAGTTGATAGTCAATTCAGGATTATGCAATCACTGCGTTTTTGACTCAAAGCAATTATTTTCATCTTCCTCGAGTTAATTCAAACACCTACAGTCTAGATACCTCAAGGCATGCACTTTTAACTAGAGTTAATTCTCTCTGTTCTTCAAATCACCGTCTCGGAATTTCAAATTAACAGATTATGATTTATCTTCTTCAAATTATTTCTCATTATAATTCTTAAATGCTTTTAACATGTTTGCTAAGTGAGTTACATATCAAATTGAGAAATTCCTTGAGAAGCATTGAGATTCGTTTGCTGAACTGGAAAACTGCAACCACAGTACCGTGTGCCAATTTATGTCAGAAACGCTTGCACCTTGAATGAAGAAATATAAATATCGCCCATCCTGGACATCGAACGTATGCTCAAACTGGAAAATCACAACTGCAGTATGGTGTGCTATCGTGGATGTCAGGAATGTCTGCAACTTAAATTAAACAAAGAAAACTTTCCAAATGTTGTCCATCGTGAAAAATGGATATGGAACATTCAGACTAGAAGAATGTCAGCCACTGATGAATTTGTGTCTAACGGAAACTCGATGAGATGTAACGGCTATATTCAGATATCTCACAACGGCATGTTCATATATCTCATAACGGCTATATTCAGATATCTCACAACGGCATATTCAGATATCTCACAATGGCATCAATGACGAACACTATAAAAGCTCATCAAGTTCAAATTGCAAAAAAAGAGAACACCGATGAAATATTCTGCGCATTCATTTCTTAGTTATTTTGATTAACAGTTTCATCTACTTCACTTAATATCTTCGGATATTTATTGTTCTTCAGTGATTATCATTATCTACTCTTAGAGTGAGTATTTCTGATTTGTTGAAATCATTTGTTTGTAAGAATCTCAAGTCATGGGACTTGGAGATTGGGTGTACGATTACAACGTGTAAGGGGGAGTGAGTCCGAGAGTGAAAGGATCATCCTGAGTTATTGTAATTGTATTGTGAAGAGTTAGTAGAAATCCCAAGGTGTGCTTGGGGACTGGATGTAGGTCGGAGTATTAAACCGAACCAGGATAAATCGTTCTGTGTCCATTCTCTCATCCTTTGTCTCATTATTGCTTCTTGAACATAACTCGCGAAAAGATTTTTGAGATCACCTATTCACCCACCCCCCTCTAGGTGATATTCCATCTTCACAAGAGTCTATCCTACATGTTGCTCCATGTCCTAAGCTGTGGCTGTCATGTTTGAATATAGAGAAAGAGAAAATTCGACCAAATTAAAAATTGACTCTGCCACATACTTTCAGAGTTGGCGCTATTATATCTGTAAGAAATGTCCACTTTGTAGATCTGAAGCTTGCATAGGCAAAAATTCTATATGCTTGGAAAATTCATTGAATCATCACCATTTGCTGCAAGACTATGGGTGTTATTTCTTGTCTCGAGCTTACGTAAAAAGCTTGGCGGGATTTCATCCAACAGAGATCTTCTTGGATCAAATAATTCTCAGACATGACTCAGTTGGTTGTGGCAGAGAGCTGCATTGTGGTTCACTGAAACTGTGGACAACCATTCAAGACCTTTATCTTGTGAAATAAGATCCCGTGGTCAGTCTATGAAAAGGATAATTTCAAGTGAGGATGTTGGTTGCCTCTTGCTTGGATACTTAAAGGTTGCTCCATTAACTGGAAGACTACAGTTGGTTGATGCTACGGGAAGCAATGATGTCCTCATACCTGATCTTCCATGTACACGGGATACTAATGAATTATATGAGGTGATGGACTTTAGCATGATAGTGGATGGCATACCTGAAATTGTGGATCACTGGGAATTTTATGAGTCATTATCATGTAGATTCCATCTGTAGTTGCAAGTTCGCACATGCAACAATAGATCTAAGCTTATTAATCCATGTTCACTTTCTCTTGAAGAATGAAAATGAAGGAATTCTCCACTTTATTTCTATCTAAGCATGAAGAACGAATCTAAGATGCTTGAACTTGGAAACTACCATATGCTTAGGGTATCTCGCATATTTCCACAGCTACAGGAGATGTCATGCACACTATTTCTTTTGGGTGTCCGTGAAGAAAAATTCAAAAAGGACAAAATTTCCTTTGACCAGGGACCGTTCTGCAAAGTTCAAAAGTTCCGTGAGGGACTAAAACTTCAATTTTTAAACTTTTTGTAGGGCATAAATGCACTCTATAAAGGGTACTATTATTTGGCAGGTGGACCTTTTCTTCTACCACTATATATTATCTTGAAAGCACCTGATTACTCTTGTGGGCATGCTGGTGTAAACTTTTATGATGGATGCTTCTTTCTTCTCCACATAGCAGAGGATGGATACATTCAATATACAAAATTTCATGAATATGATCATCATCATTAAGAGCCCTCTACCATGAACACTACATGATGTTTAAATTATCAATTGTCAAATAAGACATCATCAACACTGTTAGTTCTCTATGTGTTTTGATGATAACTGACAATTGTAAACTTGATTTGAAGTTTGTCTTTGAAAATTGTAAAACCTTCTGTTTAAGGCAAACTCGAGTTTGGGAACTTAAACTCGAGTTTGGGACTTTACAGAAGAATTGCTTATTTTTGAAAAAGAGCCAAACTCCAGTTTGTGTATACAAACTCGAGTTTGCAAAGAAACAGAAAGTAATCAACGTTTTTACAACAATGCTAAACTCCAGTTTACAATGCAAACTGCAAGTCTGGAAGAAACAGAGAGCATAAGTTTTTGAAACACATACAGACTCGAGTCTGGATATCTAAACTCGAGTTTAGCTCAAAGGTAGAAACACTAGATTTTCAACCTGCCTTGAAACTCTACCTTTGATTCTGAGAGACTCCAGTTTACAAAAAAGTTTAAGTGCTAAAAGTTTTAAAGACTTGTAAACTCGAGTCTATGTTTTGGAAACTCGAGTTTACGATCAAACAGAAGTTTCAACGTTTTTATCAAGTTTTCAAACCCTACCTTTGATCCTTCCAAACTCCAGTTTGCTAGAAAGTTTGAAAAAGATTTAAGAGTTGTAAACTCGAGTCTGGATTCTGAAACTCGAGTTTAGGACTATTTGAATAAACACTTGAGTTGTCACCAATATTCTAAACTCCAATCTCAATTTCTAAACTCCAGTTTACACCTATCTAAGAAAGTTTCAGTAAATGCTGAAACTCAAGTTTGGGTATGAAAATTCGAGTCTGAGTCATACAGAGAGTTCAATCATACTTACAGTTTCTAAACTCCAGTTTGTATTTATAAACTCCAGTCTGGAAGTTCTTGAACTTAAGGATTATTTCTGTAACAAACTTCCAAACTCGAGTCAGTCACTAAATGACTCGAGTTTAGGCTCATGTCAAAGCTTCATTTAAAGATCAGAGCCCGATAGTCTCCTCTGTAAGAGACAAACTCGAGTCAGCCATTCTAAACTCCAGTTTAGAACCTTGCTCAGAATCTCATTGCTCTCTGGATAACCTCCAAACTCGAGTCTGTGTTTGTAAACTCGAGTTTGCGACAAACAGATTTTCGAAATATGATGAAACCACATTGCGAAATCCTCATACTTAGTGTTATTATATCATATTATTCATTGCTACTATTCCTAACGTCATTTAACAAGTTTGCTAGCAAGTTTCAGATGTTTAAATCCAGGATTTCACCAAGAAAGACAGGATTAGCTATAAAGCAAGAGAGAGAAAAGATGTTGTCTACTTAAAGTGCTTCAACTTGGATTAAATTAACATATCTTTAATTACAGCCCACTCTAGCACTGGGACATCAACATTATCTTCACATTAACTAAGTCCCACACTGCAAGAATGTCTACAACAGTTTAGACAAAAGCAGAATCCATCCATCAAGAATATTTTCAGTGGATTCTCAACAGCTAGTTCTGGAAAGTGGAGCTTCAACAGCCAAATTCGTTGTGCTGCTCCAACAGTCAAGTTCTTCATTCAAACTGATCTCCAACTGCTATAAATATAATCCAGAATCGAAGAACATTCATCCAAGATCATTAGAATAGAAGCTGTCATTTACTAGCCTTCATTTTACTACTTATGTTCTGTAATATCTTGAGAGATTTTTTTTTAGCTTCAGTGTTTATCATTATCTGCTCTTTGAGAGAGTTTGTTTTCTTTTCTGATCACTTGTTGTAAGAATCTCAAGTCAGGGGACTTGGAGATTGGGAATATCAGTTTACAACTTGTAAGGGGGAGTATATCCTAGTGAGAGGATAACTTTCGAATACAGAGTGTGTAACTGATTGTGAGTGATAGTGGAAAATCCCAGAGAGTCTGAGGACTGGACGTAGGTCAAGGAATTAGACCAAACCAGTATAAATCTTTCTGTGTCTTCTCTCACATTCTCTGCTCTTTCCAATCCTGCGATTAATTTCCAGAATTAAGCAAAAGAATTTTTCAAATCCCCAATTCACCCCCCTCTTGGTGATTTGCTCCGGTTTTCAAACACTGCTTGAAATATTTATATGATAATAGCATTTTATGCAATTTTATATGTTAAAAGAAAGCCTAGGGTGCAAAAGATCCTCCACTACATTGGGTTTGAAGACGAACCCCCGGTTAAACGGAATCTCGTTAAAATCCAGGCTCCGTGAAAGTTATTGAAGGTGGACCTCAGTCAAACCGAATCTGGTTAAAGTCTAGGCTCTGTGTAAATTTTCAAAGGCGGACCTTGGATTAACTGAATCTAGTTAAAATCCGAGTCTCATTTGCAATCCGTCCCTACGAAAGGGATGAAGGTGGACCCGATCAAACTGAATCTGGTTAAAGTCCGGGCTCTATTTAAAGCAACATGGTCGCAAGTTTATGCAAGCTCCAGTGAAGCCAAGTGCTATGGCAATATATGAGGCGACATGGTCACAAGTCTATTTAAATGATTGAACTCGGATAAACAAACCCGTCTTCAGAAATCATATTGCGATGGCAATGCCGCCAAGCTTATTTACAGGCATGAATCCAAGGTACACAAACCCGTTTTCATGAATAATGTCAATGTTCATATGAATGAACAGTTAAATCTGTACTCCTTAATTGGACCTAGGATAAAGTATGATGCATCACAAATTTGTATTTAGGGGTAATGAAGCGAACTGTCATGTTGACCCTGATCAGGTCGATTTGTTTAAAACATCGATTAAAAGCTGAGTTTGAGCATGTAACGGATTGCCTTTACTCTGGATTGAATTTTGGAATACCAGAATGTAATGTGACAGATTAAATAAAGTCTGTACAAAATATTTTACCTGGTTTTAATACTAGATGAACATTAGCAGATTGTGAGCATATTTTTGACTCTGGCCAAGTCAATAAATAAGAACTTTAAACGTATGTTTGAGTTCATAATTAACAAATTTGGACATGAGATCCGATTTAAAAATCAATGCACCCCGACAGCCCAAAAAATTGGACTACCAGGCTCGGGGGCAGAAAGTAGACAGTATTTAAGTTGTCATGGTAATATGAAATGAGGAAATGAAAGCCTTTATGGTGTACATGAATTTCCAAATGCTATTTTGGTTTGTTGAATGTTGTTATTGAAAGACACGTTTTTAATAACCGAGATCAAGGCAGATAATGTTATCTTAGTTTTTTGAACGTTGTTATTAAAAAAACACGTTATCAATAACCGAGATCAAGGCAAACAAGCAAAGTATATAAACCCAGAATCTCGGGCTTAGAATATATCAACCCAGAATCTCGAGCATAAAGTATATAAACCCGGAATCTTGGGCTTAGAATATATGAACATGGAATCTCAAGCTTGAAAAATCATAAACCCAAAATCTCAGGATTGAAGTATATGAAGCCGGAATCTTGGTGTTAGAATATGTGAACCCAGAATCTTGGGTAAGCATGAAATCATAAACCCAAAATCTCGGGATCAAAGTATATAAACCCGGAATCTCAGGATTGAAGTATATAAAGCCGGAATCTCGGTGTTAGAGTATGTGAACCTGAAATCTCAGGTAAACATGAAAGAAATTCCAACAACCACATATTGGCAACTCAGATCTGAACTATCAGGCTGGGGGGCAACAGAAAGTGGACAACGAGGAATTAATGGAAGAGCATTTTTTTAATGCATGATCACTAGAATTAATGCAAAACAGAGCGGAAATCAAACTCTGACAAATGTTCAAAAAGCACAAAAGTAAGCATTTTTCATTAATTGTGATTTACTTACATATTGATAAATGCAGGAACATAGACCGAGTAATTATCCCGGGAAAAATTGCTACAAAAGCAAGCAAGACAATCAGTACATCCCAACAGCTCAGAGACCTGAACTACCGAGTTGGGGGGTAACTATTATGGTAGTAAAATATAGCCCAGATATGGAGGCAAAGCACTTGGGCTTGGAGGCACATGAGGCCCAACTACTCAAACCCTAACCCTAAGGTACCTCTATAAATAGGATCTAAAACCCTAAGGTACACAAGCTCTTCTCTCTACCTCTTTATTTTCAGCAGACACAAAGTACACACCCCACCCCCTTATGTTTGTGCTCTGTGATCTCCTATCCTTCTTGATATCTCATCCATGGATACCCAAAGGAGAGCTACCAAATCCTATATCAATATGCTAGTCCTTTGAGATTACACATATATGTTCTACAAACAGAACAAATATATTTTTGAAACACCAAGAAGGCAAAGAAAAAAGATCCTCATCCTCTTAAAATTTATTCTTCTCATAATCTCATCTCCACTCCTATTAAAAATGCAGAATTTAGATTAAGGAAACTCTAATTAAATCCAACTGAAATGTCAAAATTTAGATTTAGACATACACTTTTAACAAATTCTTAGTATGGCTGACATGACTAGTTAGGGATTTCTGAATCTTGTAAAAGTACCTAAACACCTTAGAAGAATTTGCGCCTTACCTCCACATGTGTTCTCTTTCGTGCCTCACAAATCAGTTAGACTTCTCAGTTCTCACCTATAGATAATAGTTTCGATCTATTAAAGTGGAGAGATTCGGAATAGAGTGTAATACACTAATTTTCATAATACATGTAAATATTATATTTTGATAAATAACACCTATTAAAATAGGTGAATTTGTGGTCTCAAAACTAGTGTAATAATTACCTTATTTCCTAAGGTGAATTCTCATGAAATTAGGAAGAATAAAGAGCTAAAAATCCCTAAGTGAATTTGTGGGTTATAAAATACCCTGAGAATATTATGATAAATCCTAAGAGGCAACTAAATATTTATTAAAAATTAGAGAGTATGTTGTCTCTAATTTAGATAATTTATGGGATTATTTCCCTTGGGAAATAATGAGGCAAAATTAAATATCATTTTGGGGAACATAAATTGCCCCATGATTTTTAATATTATGCATGATGCATAAATTATCAATATCAATAAAATAGTTGTGAGAAAATAATTAATCCTAATTAAGAAAATTGTCAACAATTAGTAAGTGATTAAATAAGTAATTAATTGTTGATTGTTTAAATATGAATAAAAAGGGGATTACGCACATAATTAGAACTAATTAATTGTGCCCCAAAAAGTCAATAATGACATGGTGGAGCTTTGAGAGCCAAGTATTTGAGATATTTTCCATGGGTTTAAGTTTAAGCTTACAATTAGTTAAAGCAACCAATAAGAGGCCTTCTTCTTGATATTATGAGACTAATAGAGCTAACTTATTAATTAAGAAAAGGTCATCAATAGTAAATTGATTTTTTCTAAGCTAACAACCATAGAAAATTGGACACATATAGAAGCAAACCCTATGGCCTAAAAGTGGCCAGCATTTCCGAAAAAAAAATAAAGAAAAGGAGGAGAATGGATTAGCTTGGTGAGTGATTGTGTGTGTGTGAAGGTGTATACATGTATGTGTGTATGAGTGTATGTGTGATTGTGTGGCTGTGTGTGTGTATGCGTGTATGAGTGATTGTGTGTATGAATGTGTATGTGTGTATTATGCATGTGTGTGTAATAAAAAGATCAAGAGGAGAGATGAAGAGTGTTGTGCATGTGTGTGTAGTAAAAAATCAAGAGGAAGGATGAAAAATCTATTATACATAGTTACAACTCAAGGCAACAAATAAAATGAGAACCTATGCAAATTAAATCATATCTTGAAATATTTGAACTAAGTATTAAATATAAGTAGATATTTGGAACCAGTAAATTATGGGCTTAAACTTGGTTATTCCCAAAGTCATTTTTGTATACTTTGGTGAATCATACCTAAGTGATTTAGGAAGTTTAAAAAGATCATAAATCTAATCATAAAATTGTGATTACAAAAGTGAAGTTAGATTTTGAATAAAAACCCCAATATACACCTAACTAAATTAGCATTTGGGAAAAGGTAAAAAAAATTGCAGAAAATGAAGGGAGGTGGCATTTTGTGTGTAGGTGTAAGGCTGAGAATTTAACTTCTTAACTAAGTTTAATCTAAGGGTTAAAATAGAATGAAAGTTGTTAGCAAGTTAACCAAGAATTTGCTATAAATAGGAGCTTAGGTTCTTCATAATCTTCACACCAAAACTCAATCAAATACGTGAGTTCTTAGAGAGCAAGAGTAGAGAGAAAGAGAGTAGGAAGCATGAAGGAGGAGGAGGTTCTTCAAGGGTAAGTTCTCTAGTTCTTGAGTTATAGCTTTTGAGTTCATAGTTTAAATGTTGTTTTGATCTTGAATCTTCCAATATATTTTAGATTTCATGTTTTTATGGTTAAATATGTCTTTATTTCGAAAATATGATGAAAAATATTATGGAGCAAAATTCTTGAAAGTTATAGATCAAAGTAGCAAAATTCTGCCAAAATTTTCAGTTAGAAGTTTCTCAGAGTCAGCAACATAGAGGCTATGATTTTATGTAGAAGATGGGGTTAATAAATTCTGAAACTTTTCATGGTTAAATTACACACATAGGGCTTTCCAAATATACCTAGAGTGTGTCATTCTGAGTTTTGTGCTAGGAGATAAAAATTCCTAAAGTAAGGCTACATTTTATGGGTAAAGTTCTGGGCAACGTTAATAAAAATGAAAACTGGGAATTTTTCATAAATTATGGGTATATAAAAGTATTTTTCCTCAAAAATAGACATCCTAAGGATTCCGAAGAATTTATAGATCCTCATTTCGATTTTTGTAGAATTAGTTATGATTTTTCAAAGGTACCAAAAAATCTGCCCATAAAATACTGCACTACGTTTTAAATAAATGTAAGGGCAAAGTTGTAAATAACAAATCCACCAAGGGTAGATGGGTAAATAGAGGTGGAAATATCTCTTAGGATATTATTCTAAGTGATATGGTGATATATTAGGATATCCGGGAAGTCCAAGGCCGGATTCAAAGGTCAGACATTTGATAATTACCCGGTGAAAGGTACGTTCGCATATTAGTAACTTTAACTCTGATATACCTTGTATGATTATATATGATTGGTTAATTCATGTTGAGTGCGGGACAAGACGAGGTCTTGGGTCATGCACCATGATTAAGACTCTATCTTAAGTCACTATTTATACATTCAGCTATATACGGGTTATAGTCTTGATAACACCGTTGAGTTTTCCTAGCGCTGAGGACACGATGGGCCGTCGTGGCACTGGTTAGTGCAGACCGAGATAGACTTTACATGTGTTGTGTGCTATGTATTGTTGTGTTGTGGTAACTTTACATCTGCTGTGTGCTATGTATTGTTAATGCTGAAATGTTATGAATATTTGTCATATATATTGATCATACTTTGCATATGAGGTTAACTGTTACCTGAGGTCCAAATTAGACCTCAGATCTGTCTAAAGTTCAGGAAAGGAACCGGGATAAAGAAGGTATCGGTGGACGGAGCTGTAAAGAGGCACCAGTCGAAGACGAGAGCCTGAAGAAGAAGAAGAAGAATACCAGGGCCTAGTTTTTGGCATGAATCTGACAAAGTTATTTCAAACTAATTGGTGCTTAAACTAAGAAAGGGTTTGTCGGTGGGTTGTCATAAGTCGCCGTGAAAGACGGGGAGACTCCCATTAGACTAAACACCGATCTAGCCAATATGTTTGATTAACTGCGTTGGGTTCCAGGCCATATGTCTAGTTGAAGAATTGGTTTATCAGAGAGATGTATTTAAATCTCTGTATATTGTATCACATAAATATTCCTTCGGGATATTTTTAATATACCAGCTTATGTCAGGGCATTAGCATATGTCTGGGCATTTTATATCAGATACTCATTGTCCAAATATTAGCGCATGCTTTCCTTTCCGCATTACTCGAAACTGTAGCACCTCAAACTCTGTTGATTTTCCTAAAACTAAGTGTTGACCGACACGACTTTCAAGCATGGAATTTGAGGTGTTACATAGAGTAGGAGAGGCGATTTTAAGGCTCACCAAATTTCTTGAGCCAACATTATCCTTCCATTGATTTAACGATTCCGATCACTTATTCAGGTGATTCAGTGGCTCTGCTTCTACCATTTTGTTCGCTTACTGGGTTTGTGTTTTGCTCTCTTGAAAGCTAAAAAGCGTACCTTTTGCCTTTTCTTTTTTAATTGGGTTTGGCTTCTGTTCTCTTAAACGTGAAGGGTTTGTTTAGGATTTTAGTTTGAAGAGGTTGAATTGTATTTTGCTGTGACTCAACTTTATTTGACGGAGGAATTTGGGGAAAAAAGAGGTACGTAGTTTGAAAAAGTGAGATTGCTTGTGAGTTTTCCAAGGGCATTGAGGTACATTTATAAGATTCAAAAATTCTTAATTAGAACTATCGGCCTTGCTAAAAATTTGTTGAAAGTGTAGGCCTAAATCTAGATTTTAGTATTTTAATTGGATCTAATTGGAACTCTCCCATTTAGATTTAATATGTCTTAACATAATATTATAGTATTATCTAAAAATAAATTTAAACTGTTAAAATTTAAATTAAACAATTCAACATATAAAAAAATTAATTTATAAAATATTATAATATTAATTTTAAAAAGTATTAAATCTAAACCAATAATTTTTTATCACATAGGAGAAGATGCGATTTTGAAAAGAAAAATGATAGAGGATTATGAGAGGATGCTTCTGTAGAAAAACCATAACACATTCATCACACCTATTGAAAAAATTAGAAACAAAAAATAACAATACACAAAAGTTTTAAAAATCAAAATTGAAGACCCATATAATCTAAATTTGAACTAAAAAGACGAGCACACCAGCAACAAGAAAAAGTCTGGATGTGGGGAATGGTCAAAAACTACTGACATAGAGTTTGTCTAACAATGTATGGGCCCTACTAGATTCTCCTTGGTCTCGAGTTCGAGTCTTATAAGAGACACATGTATTGGAAGGGATACCTACGAGCCCCAAATTGGATAATAATATGAAATAAAAAATGGCAAAAATGTAGGTGATGGTGAAAAATTTATACCTAAGATGAACGGTGAGATCAAACTACAAGATGGCAATTTGGCATAACAAAAAAAAAAAGAATTTAATTGGGAAGGTGAAAGAAAGAGAATCCTACTGTAAAATTAAAAAAGATGAATGATTCAAATTTGTGATCTGTGTGTATACTTTTCTTACCACCTTATGGGTATTGTGATTTAGTACCAAAGTCTCAATGGTTCAAACCACTTTTTGTCCATTTGAAAATATTTTAATGGTAAAGATGTCACTTTTTGGTTTGGATGTCCCATGAGTCTATATCATATTCATGTTAGTTTGGAATGATTTTGGTGTAGTCACTAATTATAAATTATTATTTCAACATTCGTGCAGATATTTGAATAACTCATATCCAATTCAATTTTTTCATTCACACTTTTCCTATCAAAGAGCATTTTAAAAAACGTTTGGATAGTGAATTATGTTTCTCGTACGACCACACATTGGCGTTTCCATGGTAGGATCTTTTGCTAACTATACGAAATCTTTACTGACGAAACAAAATGTTGGCTACTCCATTTGTTAGGATAGCTTCCGTTGAGTCTTGAATTAGAGGTGCATATATAGTCTTGAATTATGGCAGTGGCACGTCCCGAAACTAACTAAAGTCATTAATATCTAATTTTTATTGGCATTATTTTGGCAAAATGAAAGACAATTCAAGCCATCTATGTTCATGTTTGTGTGTAATTTCTCAAATTCATTACTTTTAATTTTTATTTGTATTTTCACTTGTAGCTGCCCAAAATCCCATCAAGCAATGCAATAAGCCCAACAGAAGAAAAAAACTAATCTGGACAGTTTTGGATAGCTTTAAGGGTTGATGAGCTTCTGTCAAAAAAGCCACTTTTGATAAAAGTCACCTTTTTTTAGATTCTGGCATGCATTTTTTTAGTTTTTAGAGAAAAATGTTAGGGATAGTCGATAGATAATTCAATAAGCAATATATTATTTAATATACATTTTTATACATTTTAATTTGTCTATTAGAATATATTTAATTAAGTACTTTAAAGTTTTTAAAATTTTTAAATAATAATTTATTTTTTTTATTGAATTTAAATTTAAATTTTTATCTTCAATTATCATAATGTATACAACTTATGTGTAACACCCCTATTTCCCTAAGTCCATTATGATAACCAGTTATATGTCTATAGCTCTTATTAACTAATTTATGTATATTTATCATAGTGAAGACATTAACAAATCATAGTAAATCACAACAGAGAGTGTACTTAATGTTTAGACGACTGACTAGCTGATTTCTTATGTGCAGACATATGCTGGTAATTAAAATTCTCAAAAGAATATAAGTGTGATACAAATTAAATTCATCGCGTTTGATCTTAGTTAACGCGTTAAGTTATAATTATTCGAAAGGTTCAACAATACATATTTAATACAGTTCCAAAATTACAACTCCTTCTGAGTCTTTACGCGTGTTGCTTACCCGGCTCTTTCTCCTACTCCCGATCCTCCTAATCATGATACTAGGGTAAATTCTGAGATTCAATGCTCATTGAATCTCAGGTAACAGTTAACCTTATGTTCAAGTATAAACAATATATGTATGACAGATATTCATTACAATTCAACATATAATTATACATAGCACACAACACATGTAATAGTTCATATCTCAACAATACCTCTACATAGCATACAGCTTATGTAAAGTCCACATAGTTTGCACATAAACCAGTGTCATGCCCTGGGGTGTGTCTTTAGCGCTAGGAAAACATCCATATGACATTACCAAGACTGTAACCCGTTTTCAAATCAAAGATGAATGTATTTAACATGGTGACCTAAGACCCAGTCTTAGCCACAGTCCATGACCCAAGACCCAATATTGTCCATAACTATATGAATCATCTCATCACATATTGAGCATACAAGCAACATAAGAGTTAGAGTTACAGTACGCGTCCATACCTTAGTCCTAGCGCTAATGGTACATTCACCTTTCGGTACTAGTTCCTGACTTTCCCGGGTATCCTATAATATCATCACCGCGTTATTTCTCTTATGATTAATATCCTGAAAGATAGCCTTGCCACTCATGACCCTTATACCCCTGATAATTTTATTCCATTATCCCCTTTTTAACTTACTATTAATACTAACACTTTCTATTAGTAATTCTCTTTATTATTTATTCATTATCATTTCTTCCCAATAATAATAACACTATTTGTTATTATTATAATTATTCTAAATTTCCTAATAATAATTCCTTATTTATTATTTATTCAACTATTACTCCATCATTATATTAAACTCTCCAGAGTTATCTCTTTCCTTTAAATTAATGGTTTAATAACTAATCAAATTAATAAATATTAGTCATCATATGAGAATATGATTGAATATTTTATTTAACGTTTCTCATGCTTTCTAAAGTATATGTTATCATTCTTTAATTAATGTAGACCCCATGCTGAAGTTATTATTTATTTTATATACTCGAACACCCACTTACAGTTAGCAAAAATCTTGGCAACATATATGTAAATTTAATACTCACACCACGCAGCACACTCCATATACACACATATATATACACCTATTCACTCTATTATTTATTGTTCATCACATTTATTTATTTTACTATTGCTCCATGTAAATTTTGAGTTTAGTACATTTATATAAAATTGCATTTTACTAATAAATGCCCAAAATCATATCAACATAAATTTTGTAAATACTAATTTGAATAAAACAACACTAAGCAAGATACATAATTATTCTCATACATACATTAATATATATACATATATAACTAGATTTGGTTAATTCATTTACCTCCCAGGCACGTTTACATTTTCTGTGTATGTATATATTATTTCAACTAAACACCGCTCTCCTTTTGTCTTATATGAATATAACTACCCAGAATTTTGTACCTGATTCCAGACCCCATCCATATGCATATAGGTATGAGAAAAATTAGCTACTCTTTAGTTTAATCATTTCTCAAGGTTCACCTAATACATAAATACATACATACATACATATATATATGTGTGGGTATGTATGTATATATATCTATTTCTTTGCTCCTAATTCTCTTTCTGCTTCAGTATTTATATATCTAGAGATATTCATTTAGTTCACTAATTTCCATCAGTTCATGCGCCTACAGTCCAGTAACACGTTATATAGGTATAGCCGTATAGGTATGCATAGTTTCTCTCATACAAACCCTGAAAACCGATGATAGCAAGGAATAATCTCTGCGTTTTCACCATATCAGTTCAGCTCTCTCTCTCTCTCTCTCTTTATTCCTTTCGACTAAGCAGTAATGCACCCGCATACATATATATATTTGACTTGCTCCTCCTTTCTTTTATACTTCCATTAACCAGAAGAATCTTATTTCCTTAAACACACACACACTCACCAGAAACATATTATGCAGCAAGGTTTTTCTTCCACTCTCTCCAAAACTTCAACTTGTTCATATGTAAAAGTTTTCTTGTTCTTTCTTTTATGTTTTCAGTTTTCATTCAAAGTGAAACTCTATGACAGCAAAAGAACACAGACTCCAGCATGTTTTCTTTTTCTTCCCTGTTTTGTTTTCATTCCAAGTTTCCACGGTCTATACTCCTATACCCTATTACTCATATTTTGCTATGGAAACGGATGGGAAAACAGATGAGCAAAAGACCGATGCTTACCTCAAGAGTAGACCGAAATAATAAGCAACAAGGACCCAGTTCCTCAGCTCTGTTTCCGACGGCAAGAACAGGGGAGTAATTTTTTTTTTGGCTCTTAACTCCCCTTACTCCTCTCGTTTTCCACTGTTTTCGAGACTGAAAACAGAGAACTATGCAGCTATGTTTCCTCTCTCGGCTCCTCACAAGTTCTCACGGACTCTCTCTTTCTCCCTTTCCGTCTCTAAAACTTACGGTGAAGACTTTCTTCATGGAAGAGGGCTGAATATTTGGACTTTATAGAATTCATACAGTCCAGACGCAGATGAAAAACACGATGGTTTAGCAGCAAAAACCCATTGGTTAATAAGCACAGGGCTCGAGAGACACGGTCTCTCACTGATTCTACTGATTTGATTGCTTATCCGAAAAGAACGCTGAATCCTGATTATATTTGGATTTTGCGCTGCTTAATACGTGGCCCTTTTCTGCTTCTGTGCTTCTCACTCACGTCGGACTGGAGGCTAAATATGGCTGAAGTATATTGGTTTACATTGCTACGTGTTAGGCTTGATGAGTTGGGCCAAGTATGTTTCCTAATTGTGTTTGATATAGGTTTCTTAAATAAGCCCATACCTTATTCCATTTGCTGCATTGGGCTTGGTCTGTTTTATTCTCTATTGATCATCACGTGTTGGGCTGATCCATTGTGAATAATATAGGCTTGCGTTTTCGGATGGACTGAAAAACTGAGGTTTTGTTTCTTGTCTTTCTGAGTTTTCACGTTGAGGTTGGAAGAGTAGGAAATGAATAATTAAGTTGGGCTGGGCTGAAGCATCTTTTATGAGCTGATTAGGTTTAGCATAAATATATCCTTGCTTCATTCTCCATTATCACGTGAGCTAAAGCAATGGGCTTCATCCATTTAATTGATTCTAATAAATCATATAATTCTTTTCCCAAAAAATTCATGGAAATTAGGCCATTAGACTTTAACAATTTCCTCCCTGAAATTCTAATTGGGCATAATAAATTCCCCTACAATTATTCCTTGACTTTACTCTTCTTTCAATTTATTTTGGCCATAAAATATTATTTCCAAAATATTTAGGCCAAAAACTTATTCCCTAATTATTTGTCCTTAATTTATGGAAAATATACCTTAAATTTCAAATATTATTTCCAAAATAATTAAGGTCAAATTTTCCATATTCAATTCGTAATTCTCATAAAATATTAAAGTTCAACTCCCAAAATTTGGGATGTTACATTATGTGTGTGTCTACACACACCCATACATATTCATATATTGTTCTAGTGTAGAACAAGAGATATTGGACTTGACCTAGGAGCAATTCCCAGGGGCTAGGGTCCTACGTACCGTTGAGAGGGATCAAAGTCCACGTAATTCGACGATAAAGAATAGGTTTATAGCCATAGGGGAGTGAGGGTGTGTGCTCTATGTATGCAGAATCATATAGAGCAGAGTATATAGCGTGTGTACTTTTTTAGGGTTTGAACTCTATTTATAAGTTTACCTGGGCTCTAAATTGATGGGCTTTCGGTTATCTTATCATTAAAGATATGTGATATCCTTAATGATAAGATCCTTGATTTGAGGGCAGTTAGGATTTGATCTGGATCTAGATGTGATATGTGGGTGTTGGGCCTTATTTTCCAGTGGGCCTTATTTGACTCCGTAACACACACACATTATTCAATAAGATTCATATCATTTTTCATCTCAACTAACTTTTCAAACGCTATTCCAAACATGAGTCCTTCTAGAAAAAGTCACTTTTGTCACTACTATCCCAAACACAAATCAGAGTCCTTCTGAGAAAAGTCACTCTTATCACTATTATCTCAAATACAAATCACATCTATAATATGACTTTTATCTTATCTTCTATTTGCAAAAACCTATTTAAAAAAAGTCATTTCTGGCACCACTATTTTAAATGGGCACACTACTCTTGTTCAATTGCTGTAATAATCTTTACTAATAGTGCACATGTTTCTTTCCTCTTCTTTCTAGATCTTAGTTTTTTTCTTTTTTATTTGATTTTTTTTTTTTTTTTGCATTTTTGTTTATCACAAAACAGCATAGAAAGCAATTAACCCTGGATCTGAGCACGTATCCCAAAGCTAATACTTCTCCACCACTGGTCACTTTCTTCTCTTTCCCGTTAAAGTATCCCTCTAAGTTTCATTTCTTCTCCTCTTTCTAATTCCATATTTGCAGTGTTAAGAGCAATACTTAGCTTAATAACTTTCTTTGCTTCTTTCACTCAATCTTAAAAGCATCCCTCATGTATCAAAACTTCAATCATCCTCAGATCTTTCATTTGGTTTTTGATGAACAATTAAGCTTTTCAACATCTTATTTCTTAATTACCATATTTTAAGAGCCCACATAGGGGATACATTTGTGCAAGTGAATAATAATTTTCCCTTTTCTCTATTATCCAGTGTGCTCTTTTAATTTCCCATGGGACCACTAAGAAATAGTGTCCACTATGGAATGCCAAATTGGGAATCAGCTGATGATCAGATCGAAAGGAAAAGCAAAGGAGCAATGATGAGCAAAATTGCTAGGAACCTAAGAAAACAGGCCAGACAAAGAACTAGAAGCTCATCAACTTCTAGGGTTTCTAATTCAATCTTGGAACAGGTTAGCATGGAGGAAACTATTGTTCATAAGAATGATCAGATTCATAGTACAATTCCCAGTACTCTACACGCTCTTGATGGGAAGGTGGGCTACTTTTTTATTTAGAATTCGAAATTGGGTCAATTTTAATCAGAAAAATAAAGAGATTTAATTTTCTGGGTATTTATTATATTCGGTTTTCTCCTTTTAATTTGTCTGCTTGACACTTTTTTTTATATGATTCATTGTTTGAGAACAGAAACTCAAAAAATTGCTCACCAAAAAGTTGAAAAACAGTGATGTTAGCTTTATGGGTCGTATTATCCTTCCCAAGGTAACATTTTAATGTCTTCCAGTACATTATTTGCTAAATCAAATTATTTATGTACCATTCATGCTCAAAAGTAATACTATTTTCCTTTTTATTATTTTATTTGATATGTATGTAAATTAATAATTAATTAATGATATCAAAATAGAAGGAAGCTGAGAAGAACCTTCCGGCTGTCCCCAACAAGGAAGGCATTGAACTTGTAGTTAAGGATGTATGTACGAACCAACAATGGAGCATGAAATACAAGTGAGAAAAAGTGATCCTGAAATATTCTAATAAAAATATGGATATTTTTGTGCTCTATATTTTATTCTTATTCCTCTTCATAGATGCTTACCATAAATCATTAATGACATAGGTACTGGTGTAATAATAAGAGTAGAATCTATGTTCTTGAAAATACAGGTAATAAAAATTCACTCATCATGTTGTTACTTTGTTGCAATTTAATAATTAATTCATTTCCAAGCTCTTGAATTTGGGATATTAAAATTAGTTTATGTTTCATGTTACAGGGAATTTTGTGAAGTATTATCAATTGCAAATTGATGATTCTATCACACTTTTTGAGGATGAATTGAAAAATCTTGTGAGTATTCCTTATATCACAAATTACAAGTTACTACTAAATTTTCAATGATGAGTATTCTCAATGCCATTAAGTGTGGTACTATTTGACGTTTCACATTGTTTACCAGGATAATTATGATTGTAAATATTAAAGAACCGGACCAGACGGTTCAAATATTCGGCCGTCCCTAAACTAAAAAAATCTGAATCCAAAAACATTGTACTATGGTAATAGTTACTCCCTTAAGACCTCATTATAAAGAACCAACTACCTAACCTATTTGCTCTTTTTTATAAGACATTTACTTGTTTTGAAAGAGTATTAAATATTATTTTTCATGTATGCTCATAATTAATAAGAGTAATGGGTGAGAATAATAATTAATATAATATTACAATTTAGTGCAATTAGTAGGGGTAATATTAAAAATTATTTAAATTTTATAAACAATTTAGTAACTTTAACTATTTTTTATTAATTTATAAGAATTGTTAGTTGGTTATTTATAATAAGGACTAGAGAGAGTAATAATAGTCCAATATGACAGAGAGAGATTAAGAGAAAGTGGGTCCCATGCACATGGATCTAATGAGATTCTATTCTTGATCTAAGTAAAACAAGAAAATCGTTTGAACCAGCCTACAGCTGTTTCCTACCTTTTCATAATTTTGTGGCTGATTTCAAGTAAGAAATGGACAAAAAAACTCCACAAGAATTTATGAATTAGTTTCTTTTCCTCCGTGTATAATCCCAATAGGATCAGAAACAGCCAGCTTTGCCTCTCTTTTCACTTAAATTTAACATACCATATAGAAAAAAAAAAAATAAGAATAATGTCATTTATAAGTCATGAACAATATGTAATTCTTCCCAAACTCGATAAAAAAAACATCCAATGCCTACTCGATCTAGTCCATGATTGTCAAATATGTGGCTTTTAACTCAACATTTTATTACACTATAAACAAAATCTTATATTAATGACTGGAGGTAGTGATTTTCATATCAAGTGTGGACTCACCTAACAAATTAGTAAGTAGAAAAGCCTAAATAGAAAGACCAACTTAAATGATGTTACTTGCCTTTGGCCATGTTTGGTATCCAAGAATTCTGAAGAAGAATTGGAAAAATATTCTTTACACAAGAAAGGTTTGGTACAATAATTGAATAACCATTACCTTAAATCTCAATTCCAACAAGTTAGGCATAACCCAATTCCACCTACGTGCCACTTTATCTTCACCCTCTTGTGACTTTTGCTATAAAATGTTTGTAATTTCTGGGTTATGACTTAAAAATTTCTGCTTTGAAATCAATGGTGGCTGGGTTCCAAAACTGTGGCCACTACTAAGTCAATTCTACTTTTTATTCTGATTCCTCCTTTCAAGGAATCAGTATTTAGTATGTATTGTTGCCTACAAATTAATAGAGTCATTTCTAAAACTTTTCATTTAGCCCTATAGTAGATCCATATTTGTTAAAGTGTACTATATTCAATTAGAATTCTAATATTTATGACTTGAATCAGTATGTGCTACCAACAAAGGGTCAAGCACCAGAAGTAGCCGATGATCAACAGCTCTTTTCAATAATCATGGAAGAGGAGAAAAACTATGACATTGATATGCCATACCATCAAGAAAAAGATTATGATAATGAAGAGGAAACATGTTTTGGAAAGTTAATTGATGAGATCCTGCTCTACCAAAAGGAGCAAGAATCTTCTTCACACAAGTGCAATGCTGTTGAAGGCTCATCGTCAAATACAGAAGTACTTTACAGTACTAATAATGCATCACAAGAGGTTTCATCACTGCCCAAAATGGAGAACAGGTGAAAGGAAATTATTATTCGGTCAAGTAATGGACCTCACATCCTCCTTGCAAGATGGCGACTTAGATGATTTCTTTGATGGCCTTGACATGTCTCAATTTCGATGTAACGTTAGCTTTCTTCATGATGCTCGCTCACTTTGCAGATGACTTGACATAGTTAATAGAAAGCACTTTAATTTGTACTTTTCGTTTTTATATAAAATAGATTTCTTTTAATTATTTTGCTTAATTATTGCACGATAGAAATTATATATATATATATATATATATATATATATATATATATATATATATATATATTATGTGTGTGTCATCTCTAAGTCAATAAGGACTTTAATGTGGTGTGGGTGCTTCATGATATATTTTGGTACTAATAAATTAGTAAATTGTATATAGAGATACTCTGCAAAGTATACTGGCAAGCCCTGATAGAACAGAATGGTTCAAATATTAAATCTTAAATAACTACAAATATAACGATCTATAATCAAATTAATGCCCAACGGAAAAATATTAAATCTTAAATAACTACAACTGGGGTATAGAAAATCAATCACCTAGCTACTTATTTGTGAAATTGTCACTAGTCTCACTTTTTACAAAGTAGCAACTAGAACAGAAAGGCCACGGTAAGGATTAACTAGTGTGCTTAGACTAACTACGTACTAAGCGTTTAACCATTGCATTATATTCTTCTGAAAAGGTTCTAATCATTCATGAGACGGATAATTACTGGAGAAATGGAAAAGGTATGATTGAGTTTGCTTCCTCATTTTACTTGAGTAATGAGTAAAATTAGAATAGGATAAGTTTCAGGAGCTTTATTAGTCAAGTATATAGAAAGGATATGATTATAAGACGATTATCAAGTAGAAGAAGATGAAATTTGTGAGAATGTAACAATTAATCTATCATCTTGAGGCAATTCTTTCCTTAACTTCAATATGTTTCTATTTTCTCTTGAATTATTTAGAAATAGAAATGCAAAACGAGTTTCTCTCCCATTTTTTTTATGTAATTATAAAAACGCAAGATAAAAAAAGCCTGAGAGACAAAAACAAGGGTTTATGCCTTGTGGATAAGCTATTAAAATAAGCTTATTTTGAATCATAATTATGACCAATGGGGTAATAATGTCTGTCATAAAAGCACAAAGAATCAAAAGACCTCTCTATGGATATGGATATGTGTGAGATTATAATTTTCATTTTTGTTAAACTATATTTATCTTATATTTTTACACACAAATGATTGTAAAAAAAAAAAAAAAGGCTTAGTGAAGAAAGAAGAGGAAAAAGTAGAATGGTTATAAATTATAAAAAATTGAACAGTATAGCTATAAGAAATAGATACCCAATATCAACAATGAAATTATTATTCACTTTAATAAGAGGAAAGAAAATATTTAGTAAATTTGATTGTAAATCAAGATTTTTTCAAGTAAAATTAGAAGAAGATAGTATGAAATATACAACTTTCACTACTTCTGAAGGTTTGTATAAATGGAATGTATTACCTATGGGATATCATAATAGTCCTAGCATATTTCAAGAATTTTTGTCTAAATTATTATTACCTTTAAGAGATTTTGCAGTTATGTATATAGATGACATATTAATATTTTCAAATAATGAAAGAGAACATGAGAAACATTTAAATCAATTCGTGAATCTAATTGAAGAAAAATGTTTGAATATATCACCTAAAAAGGTTTGAATATAACTAAAAATGGAATAGATTTACATGATTATATAAGTGAAAAAGTATTGGAATTTGATAGGATAAAAAACAAGAAATATTTACAAGAATTTTTAAGGACTAATTAATCAAGTAAGAAATTATATGGGTAATATGTGTGTGTGGAGAGAGAAGAAAACTTAAGTCATGCTGATTATATCCATCAGGTCAAGCACTCATGTGAACTCTCAAGTACACACACCCATTTTAACAACTAACAATAGCAAATAACAGTTATCCACATGAAAATTTACAAATTATAATTTACATTATAAGAGCTTGTACAAAAATTTATAAATGTTAATAGGTAAAATGTTTACACGTGTTCTACTGAAGAAGAAGTGATAGAAAAGAGATACAGAGACCAGACTATACATGACTACAATCACCACAAGAAGAAGATAGAACATGGATTCTATGGAAGATAAACCAATCCAGCTCCCTAAATCTTTTGACGTAGTTCAGAATAGATAATAACACTTCTACATGAAATATAAATGCACCAACAATCGGTTTTGGATGAGCATTATATACGTAGTTCTTATTATGGTGATGAGATATGTACCGTGCAAATACAATTTCCAAGGTCTAGATTTAAAATAATTAATTATTTTTGTAGATGAAAAAAATCAATTTAAAAAACAATTAAGAGATTATTTTTATTTTTGATTATGTATTCACATTAAAATTATTTTTAAGAAAAACATACAAAAAATAGGCTAACATAATTTAATTTGGATTGTCCAGATTTTAATGCTCATAATCTCTAATACCACTGAAACTGAATCCCAACAATAAAATTAGGCTAACATACTTTTATCTGGTAAATCTCATACGGTAACAACAACACATTGAATTGGACCGCTTCACCCCTTGGCTTGACTGATCTTCTGAAATCTAGACAGATCACTCGGGGGAGCCGGATTTCCATATTTAGAACAGAAAGAAGGGAAATTGATCCAATGCCAAAGCAAAATTGCTTCTCATATGATCTTAGGCCGAGTCAAAGAAGATTGCTTAGATCAAAACATGCATAGAAGCCTAGTTTAACTCAAATTCAGATTAGTCAGCATCAATATCCAAACACTAAATGCTTTGTCACCAAACAATGAGTTGGGGCTGACAATGACATTATTAGAATTGAAGTTTGAGTTTTTGGTGATTTTAAGCCCATAACATTTAATTCTAAGGAGAAGTTGGTGTTGGAAGAAACACCCTTATAAGCCCTTTTGCAGTGACCTTGACCCTACATGTAGGGCATTTTCCTTGTGCTTTTATTGCAGCCTTGATACAACTGTTACAGAATATATGACCACACTTTGTTGACACTTCTTCCACAAGTGGTTCCATACATATTGGACAGATAAAGACATGCTCCTTTGGAGGTTCAGCTGACTTTGTATCTTTCTCCTGCTTCAATTAAATGTAATAATCAAAATATTTTTTTTTTTACCTGATAATCCAGTCAGCTTGATACAATTTATTCATTTTCTAAACTTTGTTCTGTTTTGCAGACAGATTATGCGTCTTAAATTAATAAATTCCATAAGCACCTCTAGAGTTTGTATTCAACAAAACTTATCTTTGGCCTATTTAGTCTCTATATAGTGAGCACAATTCTATTAGTTCATGTGAGCAATGTACATCTGATATTAAAATAATGTCAATTTACAAATAACCATTGAGGACAAATGTATATACTTCTTAATAATAAAAGGAAACAAGGACAAAAACAAAATGACAGAACTTGACATGGAAGGTAGTATCTTTAGTCATTACAAAGAAAATCCAGTCAAGTTCTGATGTTAAGATCAGATGAACTGCACAGGGAACATCACTGTCTATATCCATAGCATCAATGATTTTTTTTTTTGAGCAAATCCTAGCATCAATAATATTATAATGATAACAAAAGTATAACATATACTGTTCTTAATATAAAAATTAATTAACTAATTCGATTAAGAAAATAAAATAAAATAGTTAATTATAACAAATATAACATGATCTCTCTAAAATAACCTGTGTAACATTAAATTATATAAATTATTTTTTAAAAAATGATAAATATATGAGACAAAATGGAGTGAAATATTATGTTTAGGTCCAAATCTAACACCCTAATTAACTAGTTCTTATAATTAAAGACCAAAGGGAGTTAATATATCTAGTTTATTCTGTGTACTTTTGAAAAGGAATGATTTAATTTCCCTTCTTACTAAGCACCACCATAAACTAACCCACTCAAAAGGTGTTCCCCCACCCCCCCCCCCCCAAAAAAAAATTTTTACATTAAAAAAGAGTTTTGTATTACCAAATAAAATTATTAAGAAGATAACCGCAACCTGCTAAGAGAAGAAAGAATTTAAATATCAACACTAAGCACCAAAAACATCTTGAGTTCTAACTCAAAATTAACTCCCATATTGGTTACAATAAGTAAAAGGGACATATGCAAGTTCAAGAACATCTCTCTGTTAGAGGAATCTATAACACACAATGAAGATTCCAGCAAATAGCATCCCATGTGAAGGCAAAAAAAAAAAAAAAAAAGTAACTAGCATCCCACATATTAGAATATATTAATCCCAAATCTAATAGTTAATTAAAAGACAAATTAAGAATGCATGAGCTAAGGGGGAGTTCTAGCGAATTGGCTTTAAATTATTTCAGTGTAGTGGACAATAATCATCAACCATAGAGTTGAAAAAGAAAAAAAAAACTAAAAAGGGAAAAAAAGTAAGACAAGGATTGTACAGTGCAGGAAAAAGGGAGCAAATTAAAGTAGAAATAAAGGAATGAAAAAATCATGGTAACATTTCAATTAAAAAGAAGAGAAAAAGTATTGGACATCTGTGGCATCTGAGATAGCGTGGCCTCTTGTGTAGTGAACATTCCTTAAGCATAGTATACAAAAGAACAAATATTATTTTCAATTTACCTCAATTTTCACCCAAGAAATAAGTCCTTTCCACTGTTTTTTTGGTTTAATGTCTCATGGAGTCAAATTCTCCTTAGTACATGTAAACGGAATCGCACTAGTCTTTTGATTTAATTTTCATACAAGGGGCACCTCTTTAAATTATATTTATGATAGTAAGAGTGATGAATGATGCATGGGAAGAGAGGACTCAGGACGGGTGTGTGCAGTTCTTATACATAGTTAATACAAACAATCATTTAAAAAAATATGTTAATTTTTTTTGAAAAAATATCAATATATTAATAAAATGTTAGTCCAACATAAAAAGATTACAGAAATGTAAAACATGTAAGATGACTTCACAAGCTAAACGCCAACTAATAAGAAAATATCCAAGATTAAACTTAAAAGCTTCAGCTACAACTATGACAACAACTCTTAACTAATAGCCAAACTGAAAGGATACAACAATCTATAACCAGCCGCAAGATAGATACCATGATAAGCCAGAAACACAAAGTTAATGAGGAAGGACATGAACAAGTAGAATAGAACATCTTCTGAAAGATCCTCACATCGAAATGTTGGTTGATGAAAGATTCATCAATAAGAAGTTGATGAAAAAGCTTATACGACTAACTTATCAAAAGAGAAAAAAAATATGTTAATTGGTACATGCAAGAAATAGGTCAATTTTTTCAATTTATGTCTATTTTCTCATGAAGTCAAATTTTTATTAGTATGAGGGAATAGCCCCTATTCACTAATTTCCCTGAAAAGAACACCACCAAATGCCCTCTTTAACTTCTATATATTATGGTGGTATAAATGCCTCCTTAATTTCCCTAAAATATTTTTCTTCATCAAAGACTTAGTATCATGTGTCTCACAACGGAATGCTTCACATGGAAATGAAATATAACAGTTCAAGGGGCTTTTCCACTCAATAGATTAATATTTTGGGACGATTGAGCTTTCTTTTCGGACTTGGGCTCATAAAACCTTGCTTCATTTTTCATGTTTCTACAAAGTAGCTTGAACCTTTATACACATAATTTCGAAAGTCTTGCAGGATAAAGCTCATCTAATTACCAATCACTTCAATAATAATAACAATACAGGTTAACAAGCTCAATTATATTGCAACTGATCAATAAATCAAAAGAAATAATAAATTAAGGAAAAAAATCATAGGATGGAAATGAAGCCTGACATAATTCAAACATTCTAATACCTGAGAACTAGCACTGCCTTCAAATCCTATGTGTGGATCAGAATTAGTAAGTTGTTGGTTAAAATAGTCTGTTGTGCGATTGTCAGGAGGAAATTCAGCTGCCTGTCTCACATAATCTGCAAAATTATCATTTACAAGAAAATATCAAGGGGATAGGACGGTAATAGGCAACAATTTCCTTATAACAAGAAAAATTTTAAAGTTTCGCAACTAACAAGCAAATCTAAAAGACTACATGAAGAATTAGATAACTAGTTTATAGATATTAAAACAATTAGTTATTATTTCTAAAAATTGTGTTGATATTCCTAAAGTATCCCTTTTAATCATTCTTTGCTTTAGAGACTACCCTATTGATGAAAAATCTCCTAAATACATGTAGTCAATGGGGAGTTTTTAGACCCAAAGGGGAAAAAAACACGGAGAGAGTAAACATGGGGGAATCAAAGTGGATTGCTGTCTTACATTTATAACTAACACAAACTTCTCTATTTGATTTTATTGGAGGGAGTTCTCCCCCAGTTATTAATATAAGACATATTTATCTAATTTGATTAGATTAATAAAGTTAGCTAAGCTAGTTTATATGACATGTATTTTCTAAAACGCCTATTCCCCTCATTCCTTCTCTTCCTTAATTATTGTTGAGGGAGCATCAATAGAGGTAAATTAAATAGAAAAACTATATTTTATATTTATAATCAAGATCAACTCCTTAAATATGTCTTATATTAAGAAATGGAGGGAGTATTACTTAACTGATAACATGGACCAAATATCATCCATATACCGATATCACATTCTGGAATTTCTTATATTCTCAGTGGTTTAATTACATAAAACATTGCAAAGTTAAAGTACTGGGTGTGTCATCTACAAACGGGTACTCATGAGAGTTGTATCTAAAATTTTAATGAAAAAAAATATGTAAAAGAAAAATATCAGCACCCATTACAAGATGTTTAAACAAAATGTTCATGAAGCTTCTAAACAAAGTACAAGAAGACAGAGTGATCAAATAACATATGTTACCAAATAAGTCCACATCAACTATAGTCCTCCCACGATGCCTTCTTGAATTGCTTTTAGCCTAAATCGTCGAACAAGAATCACGTGAATAAGGTAATTAGCTCCGAAGCTCAAATATAGAATGACAATATCATCAAATTACCAAAGAGATATAGATGTGTGTGTATCTGTATAATACCTCAAGAAAATCACTTTGTGTAGCTAAAATAACATCATCATCAAAAGCCTCCAAATCAATAGGTTGATGAACAAATTGAGTTGTCTCCTGCTCGAGAATCACTTGAGGTGGAGCCCTATTAAGATCAATAGCCTCCCTTCGTTGTTGACTTCTTGTAGAATGAGTGCTCATCTTGGGTACATTAAAGTCAATGTCGTATGAAAAATATCAACGAATTGGATATGATTTTTTTTTTTTGGGGGAGGGGGGGGGGGGTTGACGACCAAAATGAAAATGACAATTCCAAGAGCAACAATATGGTTCCAGCTGTTCATAATCATTTGAAGTCATCTTCCAGATTTCAGGGAGATTAATTATTTTGTGTTTTTGAGAAAAAGATAATCATTACATATTTATAATAATACAAGCAATAATTAACAATTTATTCCATTGATATATTCTCACTCGGGGCGTGCGCAAATGATATTTTTCACTTATATTGATGATTTGTTAATAAGCTAAGTGTGAGATAAATTTGAATTCTTCACGAATACCATGATAAGTTAAAATAGCCATATACTTGGATTCGTCACTCTTGAATAATCCATTCTTGATTAAAATAGCCATACACATGCACGTAAAGAAATACATTTGCACATATTGATGATTGGTAATAAGTGCAAAATAGTTTGAATTCTTTACCAATACCATGAGAAGAAGTCAATATAGCCATAGACTAGGATTCCAATAGAAGTACGCGTTCGCGTGTTCATGTAAGTGATACTTTAGCACATAATAAAATGATCGGTAATAAATGTGAACTAATTTGAATTCTTCATAGATATAGCAATAAAAAGCCAAAATAGTGATAGACTAAGATTTACGAAGAATTAGCAATATTTAAACAATTCTTGATAACGTACAAACTCAATGAACTAGTCTTAGACTTCATGTTCTGTAATCCTAATCGAAAAAATAAAGAACTAACTTTAAAGGTTATAAGCATTTTAAACAAACTCTAGTCTCAGTAAGAATAAATAAATAAATAAATTCACAGTAAGAGTGCTAGAGGGGATATATACTATGTGCACAAGTAATAATTTATAATTTATTATATTAATATTTGCGCACGTGAATGCACGGGTAAATTAAATAATGCTTTTGCACAAATTAATGGTTGGTAATGTGAAATAATATGAAATATTCATGGATACCAAAGTAAAATGTCAAAATAGCCAGACTTGGATTCGAGAAGAATTAGCAACAATTCTTGATTAAAATACAAACTCAACGACCTGAATGTCTAGGTTATAAGCATCTTAAAAGACCTCTATTCACAGGATAAATAAATTCATTTCCCTTACTGGAATGCTTAGACATACACAACGCGCATACATTGAATCATAAGGAAATCAATTGCCAACCATCGCTGCCCTCAAAGAAGCAATTGAGATGAAGGGTATGAATCCGCAAGTTAATTAGTATAAATAAGATATTTGATTATATAAAAAATGAAATTCCAATTTCTCATAATTTGGCTATTTTCTTATGAAATTTTTCATCAGTATAGGGCAAAAAAAGTTGCAAGTTTATAATTTCACGCTGTCTAATTCTTTTGAATATCTTGGAATTAGTATTAAATCATTTCAATTAAAAGAATCCTAAAAACGAGAAACCTAATTAAGTTTAACCACCGAATTCAAAAGCCATTAGTCACAAAATCATAACCAAAACCTTCGGAAGCCAACCAATCGAGTTGATAAATTCAAACCTAGATGCATGTTCTTTAGCTAAAATCGTTGATTTCAAGCATTTTAGACCATTAAATCCTTCGCAGCTATTAAGAAAATTGCCAAACGATAACAAAAAGCAAATAAATATGAACAAGTAAGGCTCTTTTTTCAGCATCGATGTTCAGAAGTTGAGAAAGATAAAAGATAAATTCAAACCTAGATGCATGTTCTTTAGCTAAAATCGTTGATTTCAAGCATTTTAGACCATTAAATCCTTCGCAGCTATTAAGAAAATTGCCAAACGATAACAAAAAGCAAATAAATATGAACAAGTAAGGCTCTTTTTTCAGCATCGATGTTCAGAAGTTGAGAAAGATAAAAAAAAAAAAAAAAAAAACACAAATGAAATGAAATCACCATCTACATGAAAAACTTAGCTTCTTGGACATCGATCTCTTGAACAAAAACGAAGATGTAGAGAGGAAATTCAAAACTCGTAGTAAGAAAACGAACCTTCAATCAGAACTCCGAGGGACAAAACGGGACGAAATATCAAACTTCACAACCATTCAACTGTGATAGATAGCGAGCGAGAGCTTCTTTCGTAGTTGATGGCCTTCTTAAATAAGGAGAATGAATGAGATAGAGCTCTGTAATAAAGTTATTTTCGTTTTTCTTTTCTTTTGTTTTTTAAATTAACGTTACGAAATTTTAGTTTCATTGAACTTAATATTTTTAATAATTAATATGGATATCTATTATGGATATCCTTGGCCTTATAAAGATATGAATCAATATGGATATGTAATTTTGGGAAATTTCTGAATATGTAAAATATCAATTAAAGGCATACACTAATACAGATATATAATTTTGAGAAATTAGTAGACAATAATACATGATTTTGAAATTAACTTATATATTAATATTTTAATTAGAATTTACTTATTATAATTTCTGAAGATTTTTTTGTAAGCTAACTGAATTCTAATGATTATATATCATTACACCAATCATTTATTATACCAAGCATATACATATTATCCTCTGATTTAATATTTTTCTTTTGAATTCCTTTTGGCCATTTAATTCAAAGCATAAATTGACCTGGAAAAAAAAGTCTCATTCCAAGAAATTAGATATCAGTATATCTAATTTATACGAATCTTTCTTAGTAGATTTTATACTTCATTTTTAGAAATAGTAAGAAATATTATTCCTTTCTGGTTAAGATTAATAATGGATAATCATATGAATAATTAATTCCATTATTTAATTTTAATTTTTCACCAAGTGACCTTTTTATGTTTATTAAATCAGATATTGATGGAAAAATTGAAGAGTATATTTTTTTTCTGCATTATCTGTATACAAACTCTAAATTTTATACTACGGGAAACAAATTTTTTTTTTTTTCTATCTTTATAATACTTTCTATATTACTGGAAAGATTTACTGTCATTAATGTTTTTTAAGTCAACCTTCAATTTCATGTTTTTATTATATCTACCACTTCGGCTATTCAGATGTATTTGGGATTTCCTTCTGCTATTAATTCCAATTTTCATCAATTTGGAATCTTTCTTATTTTTTTCTTTTATTTTTTTAAAACTATTAATACACTGATAAGTGATTGGCCAAGGTGCATTTATACTCCTAGGGATAGTAATCAATCAAACCAATCATCGATCTTCTTATTAAAAAAATATTAATTAAACTTACCATATTTAACAAGTAACATACATTTTATTAAAACAAAAACAAGATGGAAAAATAAGAAAGTGAACATTACATACATTTACCGGTGTTGAATTTTTGTTTGTAACAAGTTAGGCGTTCACGCTAGAAGAAATTCATGTAATATTTTATATTTTGGCCAAATAAATATTTTATTTTTATTATTGGCTTTTTAGCCAAACTTTAATTGCTACGTTAAACGAATAATTCTGTAAGCTTTTTTTTTTTTAAACGAATCCTAGGTTCATTTGTTTAGGTTTAAATATGCGTCAATTTTTGTTGTAAGTGTTTTTTTATTAATAATGAGAACCTAAAAATTTTGAAATCTATTCATGTACGTGAATTTTTATTATTTATTCACGAGTTAAGATATGATTGAAATTTTGATTTTGAAAATGTAATGAATATAAGAAAATTCCTATTTTCCCCCCTTTTTCTTACCAAATTAGCTCTGCTAGTTTCATTACTGATTCAATTAAAAGATTTAAATAAATTTGAAGTCAGCTTTAAAAATGCATGAGAATTCCTATTTCGTGCATAATTTTCATAATAAGAAATCATGCATAAAATATCAAAGTGTACTTTAAAATAGTAATTCATAGTATTATTTTATTCTTTTGTGTGTGTGTGTGTAATTGATTTACTCAAAATTATAAATGGTGGTGAAATTTGTTGGCAAAAAAAAAAAAGAGGGAAAATTTTTGAATGAAATATGTAAATATAAGAGAAAGCGGGGCAGGGTACGTACCCATCTCAATAATAATATTAAATTTTGAAAAAAACAAGACTATAAACACGAAAAAAATTAAGGGGAAAAGTTTCGACATATAACATGTTGGAGGAAAAATAATTTTTTTAAAAAAAACAAGGATTAGACCATAGCATAACACAATAATCTGAACTTAGTTCTGAGATGCGTGGTATCCATGATATAGCGGTTAATTATTTTCAAGGTATTTACAGAAGCAGAGAAGATGAGGACTTTAACTCTATATTTTCTTCGCTGTCTGCTCTTCATATAACCCAATTAAATAACAATCAAGTCAATGAACTCTTTGTCCCATTTTCTTTGGAAGATGTTGAGCGGGCTACGAGAGAAATATTTTTCAGATCAAAAAATGAGTTTTGATTGGTTTTTTATCAGTTTTGGCACTCTAGGTCGCTTCCTCTATCCAAAATAGTACTTATGTAGTTGGCAAAATCTACAAGAAACAACAAGATATTGTTTGAGTCATACCTATGAACAATGTCCTAATGTATAAAAATTTCAGGCCTATGCGAATTCCAATTACGTTACAGAGCAAATTCACCATAGACGGAAGAAGAATGAGAGAATTAGTTTTAGAGGAAAAGAATAGATATACCAAGACAATAGGAGTCATAGAATTGCTCGGTATACTCGATCAATTGGTGGATGTGTTGTATTGAATCATCTACCTTTAATATATACTGTTACGGATATCTCATAAATGGGCACAGCCCAATAACCAAAGAGCCTAGTCAAAATGGCTTCAGTTATGCTCATAACCGCTTCCTTGAAAATAGGAGTGGTTTTATCAAGAATATCTATCATGATGGTAACCGCCCATGAAAGGAGGAGATTATTCAAAAAAGCATATCTTAATATCCCTAAAATAAAGGACAAATCCAACTGATTAAGATAGGGCTCAGGTACGCTTATAAATAGGGTAAACCCCTCACAAGGTATACACTTCTGAAACCCTAACTTTTCTATTCACACAGAGCACACACACCACCCCCTCTGGCTATCATTAGCCTGCCGTATACTCTCGAACTACGTGGACTTTGATCCACACTGTGGTACGTAGGACCCCGAGATTTCACCCCAAGCCAAGTCCAACCCAACTTGTGATCCACACCGGATCATATACCAAAACAATAGAGTCATACAATTGCTCCTCTAGCATCATTGGTTGTCATTGATGCGCCCATTTTGGCCCTGAACAGCCTAGTTCTACAAATGTTCTAGAGAATCGGCCTTTAATAATTCTCATAGAAGTGGCCTTACATCAGACTCACATAGGTGATTCCTTATGACATAATTCAACATACATCATCTAAACACATTAAATTAAGAAACCATTAAAAGCCTAAATGCTTACCCTTGTTTATGCATTGTCTTATCATAAGAATGAGTATGAGTTTAAAACTCCATATTGCTTACATTCGATCATCACTTAGTTTTCTCTTTGGACCTAATTTGTGGGATCTCCACTTATCTAGGTAGAGTTACCACAATAATTAACAATTAATAGGCCTTAAATCCATTCCTTTTGACAAATTCTTAGTCAACTTTTTAGGAATCCCTTGAGTCAATAAATCCGTTTGTAATGTCCTGATTTATGTTTTACCAGAAACCCTGTATACTTGAGAATATTCAATAATATTTACCAAGGTTTAATATCCAGTGGGATATATTATTTACTTATTGAATATTGAGTATTGGGGAGAAATTAGACAACAAACACTGGTAAACAACTTAAACAATACCCACTTGAAAAACGTGCAACAAAACCCATACACGCAAACTGAGACAACGACAACATGACCTAGACACGTAAATTGAGACAACAACAACAGAACCCATTCATGCACGCAAACTAAGACAACAAACAATGAAACTTATACACGTAAACCGAGACAACGACAATAGAACCCGGCCATACACGTAAACCGAGACAACAAATAATGAAACCTATACACATAAATTGAGACAACGACAACAGAACCCATACACACAAACCAAGACGACAACAACAGAACCCAAACACATGAACTGAGACAACAACACCAGAACCTAAACACGCAAATCGAGAATACGAATACTGAAAATTAACACATACAGCACTTTCTCAAAAAACGTGCCACATACTACTGCCTCCCGAATTGTGACACCTGGTGTCATCATAACACACACACCCACATGCATGAAGACACATGGCAACATGCATGATAAACCACATGTCACACACACATTCACAACATAAAATCAGATTGTATGCTTCTTCCTTTCATTATGCATGGTAACACACACACATATAATTGATCACACTTTTCTCAATTCTCTCTCCACGGCTACATACACATACACACACATAATTGATTCCATTCTCTACTCAACTCACGGCCTCTCCCCCTGTCAAACATCATCAACATTTCCATTAATCATTCCCTCATTTCCAAGATCAGCAAGTCCTCTTCACACCCATCTTGTGTCACGATCAAATAAGAAGAAGATCAAGAAGTTCAAGGTAAGAAACTTGAACTCTATCTGGGGGATTTGGATGCTTCTTCTATGCAAGCTATTGAGATTGAAATTAAACTTGCATGCATGTGGTTTTTTTTCCAAATCGAGGCAAAGGATTCATTAAGGAAAAGGGTGGTTAAGTTAATCACAAGCTCCAAGAGCAAACCTAGTGGTAAGAACATCAATCTCTCCTTCAAGTTTTTGAAATATCAAGTTTGAGACCCAGATTTGCAATCTGAGGTAAACCTTAAGAAGGACAGAGAATTTCAAAAATATAAGACCACCATCATGTTCCTTATGGAAAATGGTGTGGGAATAATATTTTTAATAAATTTTTAAAGGGATTTTCGAATATAAGACATCAAGCTCCTTAAAGAAGTGAAACTTGTCATTTTCGAAATTCTGAGGTTAATAGCTTCCCTGTGTGGTTTGACCAAGTAATACATGTTTAAAAATTATGAAAGAATTCCAAAAGATAGAGAGCATAAAATGGCGGGTATTTTGTAAGATTTCAAGCTTTGAGTAGATAGAAATAATTCTTACAAAATGACCTGATTTCCTGAAACAAAAACCTGAACAGAGGGGTTTTTCATGGTATTTGATTAGGTTTATGTTCTTATAAAATTTGTATATTTTCCAGTCTTATAGAAGACTCTCAGGGCTTTATTTTGATATGTGGTTGACAATTTTTAAAGCTCTAAGTAGAGAGTCACTAATTTTTAAAGTTAAGCCAAGTTTTCAAGGAAAATCACTAAACAGTGCGAATGTTTTGGAAACTGTGATTAATCTCTACGTGATTAAATCCTAAAATTTTCCAGATACATAAAGGACTTTCAAAGCGTTACTATATAAACATTTGGTGATTTTAGGAGCTCTGAAAAATTAAATATGAATTTTTAAATGTAGGACAAGTAAATCTTGACAAGTGAGTAAACTTTCAAAAATTTGGATTAATGAAGGGTGCCATAAGCTCTGAAATCATTTTTCCTTTAAAATAGAAAGGTCATGGAGCATGTGAGAGTTAATTTCACAATTTTTTGATTTTTGTGCAATTTTTAATAAATATTTGAAGTTGCTGGATTTTCTAGATAGTAAAGGGATTAATGCGGAAATGAAGAAAATAAAGGATAAAAGTATTAAGTCTTTGTAAAAAGGGTTTTTAAGTAATTTCATATATAAATACAACCCTTTTATCTTCCCCAAATATCATGATTAATAACAAGGTACGGTGGTACTAATATAGGGATTTCCGGGAACGCACATTTTGCAAAGCAGTTGGTCAACAGCGAAGAAATTGCGCGGATAGGTGGTAACTTTAATCTTCTATGACTTGTGTGTGTTATATATGTATAATTCCCATATTTGTGGGGTGTGTCTTGTACACATATTATTTACATACGGTAGCTAATTGGCCAATAGTATATATGTTTTCCTACTTGCTGAGGATTCAGAATTGATAGGATTCGGTGTTTGACTGTTGATGTGTGTTAATGATGCATGTCAAATTGGTTTACCTGAATTATAGTTATTATTATAATTCAGTTATCATATTATGCATGTACATTTCATGGAGATTAACCTGTTACCCTGTGATTCAATTTTGGATCCTAGATATGAACAAAGCTTCAGGTAGTGACTCGAGAAGAAAGGGAAATACTGTCATATAAGGTGGCCGAAAGAAGGTGGAACTTGAGAAGAGTTCTTTAATTCTGTAAATATATATTTTGAATATCGTAGACGGTTGTATAAGGAGGTTTATTTGTATAGTTCATTTTGGGATGATTGAAATTACATATTGTAACACCCTCCCTCGAGTGCCTAAATTTTTAGCTTAATCTTATGCAGTAGTGTGGCAAGAACTAGAAATAATAATTATACTGATACAGCGAAAATTAAATTTGATTACATAACAAGGGCAATCTCAGGCTTTATACCCCTTTCTAACGCTTACATTCATTATAGACAGTAAGAATTAAATACACTTTACATCACTCTCATCCCTCGGTTCTTCTATTGTCCTTCTGCTGGGCCGACTTCAAGCAACGCTCCCTCCTTGAATCTTGTGCAGCACTCCTCTCAAGTGTATCCCCTATCTATTGGTTAGTAGGGGAGGATGAGATTCTGAGGAATCCCAGTATTAGACAATACCAAACAATGCAAGATAAATACTAATGTATGATATGCTTACCTTGCACAAGCTCATGTTAACATAATAAAATTTTGCATGCTCAATGCTTTATGCATCATACTCATCGCCATACCATAATCATAAACAAAGCTTTAATCATTCAAATATGTTATACATAACAAGAAAGCATAGCAATCATACATATATATATAAGCAATAATATCAAATACATGCAAGTAAGGTAAACCCACTACCTTTTAAGAACTACTATCCTTACTCGGGTTTCTCTTTTGCCAATCCTTTGAAGTTGCTTGAAGTTTCTTCATTCTCCTTGTGACCCTAAGGACATAACCATACCTTTAGAACTAGGGAAAATGAATGTTTATTTTCCTTTTCCTTTTATCCCTATCTTTATTAGGATTCAATTAAGTAACTTAAACTCGTTACTTTAAACATTTATCTTTCGTTGTCCTTAAAAATCCAGCAACTTCAATTATTTCTAATTAATTGCACAAAAATCATATTAATGTGCCGTTAACTCTCACACATTCTTCGACAAAGTCACCTTTCATGTAAAAATATTACCAAAGGTTATAACTTGTCAAATAATTCCTAAATTTTACGTTTTCCCGGACTGTCCTATTAAGCTTCCAGAATCCATAGCTTAACTTTAAAAATTCATATCTAGAGTTTTAGGTATCAATTTCAAGTGTTTCAAAAACCTATGAACTCCTCATTAAGTATAGTTTTTGAGAAAATTGGTTCCAACATTTAATCATACGTAATTATTTCCCAGATTTTGAAAACATTCAGACTGTTCAGTTATAGCTTCCAAAACTTAGGGTCATTTTTTAAAAATCATAACTCTTTACTCAGAGCTCAAAAAATTACAAAATACCCACCAAAAGAAATCTACGTGTGTCCTCTATCACCTGGAAGATTTTCACAATTTTATCTTATACCAATAATTCCCAATTCACAAAACCATCAGGTCTGTCCAGAAAACGTTACTGAAAAGTTCCCAGATTTTGACCCATCTTCCAAAAATCATATCTTCAGTTATAGACTTCAGATTGAGGTGAACCAAAGCTCATTTTAAACTTTAGCATGTCTACTAAATGTTCATAAAATTTCAGGGTCAAATAAGGTCGTTTACTATATTTTTGACCTATTTTAAAATCGTTGCGCATCTGGAAAATTCAGCATGAACAGTGACGCTACTACAGTAACCCGTTCCATCTGGGATTTACTGTAGCAAGGCGTTAAAATCGCTGTAGCTGAGCTCTGTTTTGACTAATAAAAGCAGAGAAACACATGCATACACAACAACGTTATATATTCATAAGCATTAGTTTTCTTGAAGTCATAGTTTAAGAAACCCAAAGCCACACGTATATGCATCACCGATAACTTCCTTCCTTCCATATTATATATATATACTTATACATACAGACACCAGCAATTAAAATCTCGCGTGAAACATGCATATATCAGTTTCTTTCTTCTTCTTAAAAGCAAACTCGATGACAGAAACATACTTATACTTTTCTTTCTTCTTTGCAGTCAAAACACGCACACACATGGACTCATCCGAAAGGAGAAAAACATACAGCAACACTGATTCTACATGCAGAAAAAGAAATCTACTGTATCCCAAGAACAGTCCCTGTTTTTCGTTTTCTTTTTCTGTTTCAGTTTTGGTGTCTTCATTTTAGCTTTTATTTGGTTGTATTCTAGGTAAACCATGACAGAAACGAAGGAGGAAGGAAAGATGAAAGTAACCTTCAGTTTCCAAGCTCCCAAGGCGATGAACGTCCGCTGATTCTTGCTCTGTTTAGCGCCGGCCAGAACAGGGAAAAATGATCTCAGATGGACTCTCTCGGTCTCTCTCTTTCCCTCAGCGTTTTTCTTTACGGAAATGGAGCAGAGGCGTGATTATATATGCTTAATGATCTTAACATGCAAGCTAAAACATGGACAGCTGGAACCTTACGTGTTTGTTAGGCTGCTGACCATGGTTTTACTGGAGTTAATGATACTCAACTGATACTAAGGCAATATGTGCTGGGTCGGGTTTGTGGGCTTGAGAAAGAAAGAGTCTGGACCGAAGGAGTTAGCTCACTGATACAACAAAAATTTCCACAATTTCTCGTCCTGCTTCTTTCTCTCTGGACCGTGGCTGGGTAGGGGATAAGTTATAAATGATGGGCTTTAACATGTGGGCTGAAAGGAGTGGCCTGAGAGCTGTGATCCATCTGCTCTTATTCACGTCAAGTTGAGCAAAACAATGAATATCGTTTTACTGATATTTCCTGTCTCACGTGAGCTGAAGGTGATTGGCTACATGTATTGGATATGGTTTAATGGGTTTTGGTCTTGGCATCATGGGCCTTAACGTGGCCCATTTGGTCTCTTTTTTTTTTTAAACAATATTATATTTGCAATTAACTTTAATTGCAATAATTCCATAATTCCAAAGAAATTTAATTCTTAATTTCCTAAGTCATAAAATATTAATCCCATAGTTATTTAGGCCCAATTATCATTTTCAATTTTTCTTTGAATTTTATTATTTTCCCAAAATAAATTAAAGGAAAATATAAACATTAATTCCCAATAATTATTTAGGCCATAAATTATCCCCAACTAAATTGCCTTTAATTTATGGAAAATATGCCTTAAATTTCAAATTATCAATCTTTAAAATTCTTTAAGGCCAAATTTTCCATAATTAATTCTTGATTCCCAAAGTCCAAAATTTGGGATGTTACACATATCCTGATGGGGGTTAATATTTAGTATAAAGCCAAAGTTTGTTTATATTTATTCAAATTATCAGTCACTCATTTGTCCAAACCAAATCCACACGCTCTCTGATGTATGTCGGGAGCCATAAGGGAGTGTTGCAACATCATTTATCAAATGTTTAAAATTAAATAAGCTAGAATATGCAAAATGAGCCATAATGTGGCAATATATAATAATTCAACATAGAACAAAAAGTTGGAAGCACAACTGTTAACAGAAGTAGCTTACGCTTTCGGAGCTTTCCCTGATGGACCCATACGAGTACTATCACCTGAAAAAATAATAACTATCAATTCATCTCATGGGGCATACAAGTAATTGCTCATGAGGTGTCAAGTGAGATATTATAAAATCATAGCAATATTAATAATTTCACATGGCAACACATATATGTATATATTAATGCACCATATCAATATTTCATTTTTCAGATCCAGCACATTATAGTACACCAATTAATTTACAAGAATTTATTCTCGATCCTTCCTTATTTCCTCCCTACCTTATTTCCTTTGACTGAACCCATGGGCTAGTATTCACCCATGTAACTGGTAGTTCAACTCAACAAGCTCACCAATCAAGTGATATGGACCAGCCAAAATCCACAAAGCGTAAGATCAGACCATGGGTTCCCCTCTAATGTACTAATGGGGTGTCAAGGCCCTACTAAAGACAAGAAGACTAAAGGACTAACCAATGTACACTTGGAAGTCCACCGCCTTATTTCCTTTTTTTATACAAAATTTCACCACCTTGCTTCCTCTTTAAATAATTTCCCATCAAATCCACATTCCTCATCCCCTCTCATACAATTCATCAATTATTAGTAAAATATTTTCAATCTCATAATTCCAGATAATTCCACATAATATAATATAACTAATAATTTTTTCATGAAAATAAACCCCACAAGACAACTGCATTATCAAAATGGTTTCATAGTTTATATAATCAAAAATACTCACAAACGTCATACAAGCATACACAACAAGAGGAAAGTGGTTACCTCTTGCCAAAATCAACTATTATTACCTTGCTCCTAATTCAAAAGCTCAAACACACGCCAAAATCATTTTACCCCCATTAATAACTGTTCAAAACTTTACATAATCAAAATTAATTTTTAATTCCTATAACAACTATTTAACAAATCAAAACCGATTAAAATTAACTATTAACCATTATCTACATCCCTATGGTTCTATATTAAGAAAAATCAAAATTTTCCAAAACCCTAACTCTAAAATATTCTCTAAACAATATGAAATTACTATCATAAGAAAGATAAAATTGTTTAGTACAGCTTTCACAAAGGACGTTTTGTGATTAGAAGTGATCTTGAGTATCTTATTGATTCTAAAATGTTAAACCCTAGACTGCCTAGACTAAATTGTGGAGCACAATGCCAGTGCACTCCCGATATCTCCTGTACGCGAATGGCAATTGATTGATGGCAATTGAATGAATTAATGGAGGGGTTGGGTATTTAAACCCCTCCACGTGTTGTGACTAAAGGGTTCATGTGCCCCTTTGGTCATTCAACACACACACATATATATCTTCTTATTTTTATTTTTTTTATAAATAATTGTTTCTTAATATGTAAGAAGATCTTAAAATAAAATTTAGGATGTTACAAAAAATGATTAAATAATTATGCTTCTATTCTTGTAAGCCTCTATTTTTAATTAAAAAAACTGTTTATAGTGGTTTTATAATGGCTACTAAAAAAAACCGCTACAAAAAATAAACCGTTACAGAAAAAATACTACAAAAATCGTCATGTTAACAAGCTTTTA
This sequence comes from Acacia confusa, assembly GCA_037074495.1. Classification (NCBI taxonomy): domain Eukaryota; kingdom Viridiplantae; phylum Streptophyta; class Magnoliopsida; order Fabales; family Fabaceae; genus Acacia; species Acacia confusa. The sequence goes on along the minus strand of CM073504.1, from coordinate 27,543,180 downwards.
AACAATAATAACTGTTTATAATGGTTATTTACTTATTTGTAATAAATGTATATTGGTTTCCACAAAATATCTCATTTAATCATTTTCATTGGAAGCTACTCCTTAATTACGGAAAAAATCCCTTAAATTGCAATTAGTTGTGATAATTAAGGGGAAAACATTACAATTTGTGAACACAGGGTGAATTGGGATCTTGCATTAAGACCAAAACAAACCTCTCAACTAGCTTATATAGAATTAGGATCATAGAGTGTATTTTATAGACTTCAAATGATTATAAGCTTTTAAGGTAAAAAATGACTATAAGCTTCAATTTTAAATATTATAATTAGTGGTTAAAAATATACTGATAAACATAAATTTTTTAAAATATTATATTTTAATTTTTATCTTCTAACATAGTCTTTTATGGGTTCGAATTGTTAATTTTTATCAATGGTTCACATGCTTCCAAATTTAAACTTCGATCTTTAAAAATATTCTTTTTCATCCATAATGATCAGAAAGGTATACATTGTACCATAGCCCTAGAAAAAGGCACGAATGATTGTGTAAAAAATAAATGAAACTGTATCTCTAGAGCCTAACCTAAGTTAGTCGTGGTGGACGGATTGAGTTTTTCTCAATGTTTCTTTTCTCTTCATCTCTTATAATCTTGAAACCACGTCCATCTAATTAAATCTAAAAGCTCAGGAATGAGCCATGTCATCAAGTTATTACTTCTTTGACTTTTTCGTTCTTCTTCCTAATCAACAGTTCAGATTGGCTCCTCTTCTCAATCAACGGTTCATATAGGATAATGAGAAATTGAAATAATGAGCGAATCTCCTCCCGTGGTGGACTGGTCTACACAGTCTATAACCTTGATTTGTCCTATTTTTTTTCTCTTTTCTCCACGTACAATAGGCAAGAATTCAATTTGTTGAACACAATTAAGTCAAATAAAAATACCTATAATTATATTAAACTCATTCTAAAATGTTAAAACATAATCATAAGTTCATAACAATCTCCAATAACAACATTCAACAATATAAGCATCCAAATTACAATCTGTTACGGACAAATAGATTGGGCTTCACTACAATAGGCCCAATACTAAAGAGTCCAATAATAAGTGAAGAATTATTTGATAAGATACTATTCCTATAATCTCGCTAACCACCATATACCATGCAAATAGTAGGGCAGTTATGAGTGGGACCAGGCGGATGCACCATAAGAAGATTAAGTAACGGATCAATATCTCAGGTACACTATATATATAGACTAATGTACGCTCACAAGGTACGCAAAGACTAATACTCAATCTTTTATTATTCGGTACACATAGCGCACACACCCCACCCACTCTGGCTAAACGCCTAATTGTGTATCGAACTATGTGGACTTTGATCCCTTATAAGGGTACATAGGCCTTAGGATTCAATCTTGGGACAAGTCCAATCATTATTGTTCTTACATCGAAATATTGGCACTGTCTGTGGGGACGTTAAATTACAATTCCCAAAATAAAGAGAGCTGTTAAGAATGGCAAATACCAGAAGTCGAAGTCAGGCATCTCGCCAGGACCAATCAAGGCAGTCCCTGCCGTTGAATCCTGAGCAGGGCAACGTGAGGGTTCAACACCTCTGAACCATAATCAAGTCCTAGTTGAGATAGAGGATGAGCTAGCCAACACTGGGACTTCTCCAGCCCCTAGTAACCAAGTTCCACAACATATACAACCATTGCTCATACCTCAACACAATCCGACAGAGTTCCAAATTGAAGATCCCGATGTTCGTCGCTTGCAAAACGTGATGGAGACATTGTTTAAACGAATGGAGGATATGGAAAAGCGCAACGCGCTGCAGAGAGAATCAACATTAAGCGTATCCAGGAGGACATGGAGCGCCAAGATGCTCTATGGCAGCTAGAGGAAGGACGTAGGCTACAACAGATTCTAGATGACCAACTTGGACGAGAGTATCGGGATGATAGGAGTGTAAGCCAAGGCGATGTCGGTCAAAACCAAATGGAGACTCAAACTCAGCAAGAGAGAACAAGAGAACGTGCTCTCGAAGGCGAAAAGGAGAAGCAAAATGAACCCAGTGGAAATAGAACTTGTGAAGAAGAAATCCAAAGGACAATCTGGTTGGAAGAACCAGTTAGGCAGCTAGAGAGCCAGGGGCAAAACAATGGCCGAGACGCTAGCAATCCTAATGTCACCACAGCAACATAACACGAAAATACCGGTGCGCCCCAAAGTGCTACTGACCATGCCAGAACACGTGTTCTAGAAAGACAACAACAGATAAACAACCCAGGCACCGAAACAACGGAAGCGACCCTGACAATCCCGACTAACACAGAAACACCGGAGAAAACACATTGTTGGGGCTCAAGGACCCTTTGCTGACGAGATACGAACTGCCAAATACCCTAAGGGTTTTTACTTAAGGGATTTGCCGAAGTATGATGGAACTCAAGACCCGCAAGTCCACCTCAACAATTTCAACATAGAGGTAATGGTCAAAGGCTTCAAAGGACCCATAGTACCTCGGCTTTTTGCAAGAACACTACTAGGAGCGGCACAGTTGTGGTTTCATTCTTTACCATAAAAATCCATCCGAGACATGGAAGGTTTTAGTCAAAAGTTCTTGATGAACTTCGCCACGAGCAAAAAACAGCCAAAAACCCAATTTCAACTCAAAAATATAAAGCAAGGTCCTAATGAAATGTTACAGAGATACCTCGAGCACTTCAAGGATGCCGCCTTACAGGTTCCGGACTTGAAAGAAGACGTACACCTGCATTTGGCGATTTCCGGTTTAGACGATGAATCTCGTCTTAAAAGGTCATCAATGAAAGATCATGTGGCAACTTTAGCCAAGTTTAGAGATCGTTCGAAGAAGTATCTAGAACTCGAACAGTTGGAGATGGCTAATCGAAGTAACAGAGGACGAGTTAGGACTCCACCTCTAAGAGGCAAGGAGCAGCCAGGAAGTTCGAGGTCAGATAATCGAGGTCAGACGTCAGGCAATAAAACTCGAGGAACCAGAGCAGAAGGAAGATACGAAAAGTATACACCATTGAAAGTTTCTCAGGAGCAAATATGGAAGGAAATCGCTCTGGCCGAGATGAAGAAGGTAGAACGACCTTGGCCCATGAGGCATAAAGCGGCCTTGGACAAATCATGATATTGCGAATTCCATGACCAATATGGACATACGACTGACCAATGCTGGGACTTGCAGGATGCTATAGAGAAATTCGTTTGGGAAGGCAAGTTACAAAAATACTTGATTCAAACACAAGGGCGTCAAAGTAGTAAGCGCCCTATTGAAGGATGGATTAGAAGTCCGGAAAGGAAGAAAAAGAAGCAAGAAGAGAGTGACAACGAGTTTCCTGAAGCAAGGTATGATTGCAACGTCATCAGTGGAGGCCCTAGAGGCAGGGATGACTCGTAAAACCAACGACGTAAGTACTTAAAAGAAGTTTTGGCGATTCGAGATTGCCCGTATTTCAAAAGAGGAATGAAAGAGCAAGAGTTGCTGGTACTCAGTTTCACTAAAGTCGACCTAGAAGACGTCGTGCCTGGACATTATGACGGCCTAGTGATAACTAGCACTATTCTAGATTGTAGGGTTCAAAAAATCATGGTTGACAACAGAAGTTCAGTGGACATACTCTTATGGGAAGCCTTTCAAAAGATGAGGCTAAACCCAGATGACTTAAAACCATGCAAAACGACCTTAATCGGTTTCAACGGCCAGGACACCAGACCCAAAGGATGTATAGACTTAAAGCTGACTTTGGGAACAAAGGAGGCTTTTAAATCCAAAATAGTAAGGTTTGTAGTCGCCGACTTCCCTTCTCCTTACAACATTATTCTCGGACGACCGACCATCTATAACTGGGATATGTTGGTGTCTATGAAACACCAAAAGGCGAAAATGATTGGAAAAAAGAATAAAGTGGTTGTCATCCGAGGAGACCAAAAAGAATCACGTCAGTGTTATTATGATTCAGTAAAAGGAAGCAAAGAAGATCCATCCTCTTCCTAAACCATGGAAGGAAATGACACCATTCATCTGGTTGAATTAGACATGAGGGAGGAGGAGAAGATTCGAAGGGTGGAACCCAGTGGAGAGTTAAAACATTTTACCCACGGTAACAAACCTGGACAAATTACAAAAATTGGAAAGGAGCTAAATGCCGAGATTCAGCAAGCACTGAAAGAATGCTTGCAAAAGAACGCCAATATATTTGCATGGGGACCAGCCGACTTACCAGGGATAGATCCAAAATTTTGCTGCCATAAGCTTGTGATCTGACCTGGGTTTACCCCAGTCGCACAAAAGAAAAGGAAGATGGGCCCGGACAGGATTGCCGCTCTAGAAGAGCATCTGAAAGATCTCCTAGAGGCCGGTTTTATCAGAGAAATCCGGTATACCACATGGCTGTCAAATGTCGTCCTAGTAAAGAAACCTAACGGCAAATAGAGGGTTTGCACGGATTACAAGGATTTAAATAAGGTATACCCCAAAGATGTCTTCCCCATGCCTAATATAAATCAGTTAGTTGATAATGCCTCAGGTTTTAAGCTCTTGTCATTCATGGACACATATTCGGGATATAATCAAATCACGATGCACCCCAAGGATCAAGAAAAGATAGCGTTCATCACAAAGAGGGCCAACTATTGCTATAACGTTATGCCTTTCGAATTGAAGAATGCCGGCGCAACTTATCAATGAATGATGAAGATCAACTGGGAAAGAACGTTGAGGTATATATCGACGACATGATCGTTAAGTCGGCAAACCCGGCACAACATGTCCAAGATCTGCAACAAACTTTTGACAAGTTGCAGGCCTAACTGATTTGACTTAACCCGGCAAAATGTGCCTTTGGAGTTCCCTCAGGGAAGTTTTTGGGTTTCTTATTGACCCATCAAAGAATTGAAGCCAACCCTGATAAGTGCCAGAAAGTATTGGATATGAAGGCTCCTTCATGTCGCAAGGAGGTTCAACAACTTACAGGAAGACTTGCCGCCCTCACCCAATTTCTACCAAAGTCGGCTGAACATTCGCTCCCTTTCTTCAGATTGCTTAAAAAGGAAGCAATCCATAACTGGAGTGCGGAATGTGAAGTGGCCTTTGAGAAGATAAAGCAGTGCCTTGCAACCCCACCTGTGCTAAACCGACCCGTACCCGGGGAGACCCTCATACTATATCTAGCGGTGGGCGAAGAAGCGGTAAGTATGGCGTTGGTACGAGAGCCGAAAGAAGGCCAGGCACTGGTTTACTTCGTAAGTCGGGCATTCCAAGGTGTGGAGATAAGATATCAAAAACTCAAGAAAATGGCCTTCGCACTGCTAGTTACGGCCAGATGATTATGCCAGTACTTCCAGAGTCACCCAATCGTAGTCCAAACTAACCAGCCAATTCGGCAAGTATTGCACAAACCTGACTTAGTAGGAAGAATAACGAGCTGGGTGATAGAGTTGTCGAAGTTTGATATTAGCTATGAAGCCCGACGGGCAATAAAGTCTCAGGCCTTAGCGGACTTTATTGTAGAACTCACTCTAACAGGAGGTAATACCGAAGAAAAGGCCCTATAGAAGTTGTTCATGGACGGATCATCAAATACCTCAGGAAGTGGAGCTGGCATCATCTTAGAAAGCCCAGAAGGAATATCCGTTGAACATTCCTTAAGTCTTGGATTTAAGACGTTTAATAACTAGGCCGAATATGAGGCCCTTATTGCCAGACTACTCCAGGCAAAAGAAAGCGGGGCAAAGAATGTGTAAGTGTCCACAGACTCTCAGTTAGTGGCATCACAAATAAACGGGTCTTACCAAGCTAAGGGACCATTACTAGTTAAATACCTCAGAAAAGTTATAGCCATTATGGCCGACTTTGACGAGGTAGAGATGAGGCACATCCCCCAAGGGGACAACACAAGGGCCGACATTCTATCCAAGCTCGCCAACACTCAAGGAGCCGGAAACCACCGGACCATAATACAACAAAGGTTACAAGTTCCGACATGTGTAATGGTCATAACAGAAAAAGATGATTGGAGGAAACCTATTGCTGACTACTTGGAACGAGGTATTCTCCCAAACGAATCTATGGAGGCCAGGAAACTGGTAAGAACGGCGATGTCATACGTAATGGTCAATGATCAACTATACAGGAAAGGGTTACACGTACCAATGGCAAAATGCCTTGGTTCCGATGAGGCGGAATACGTGTTGGCCAAAATACACGAAGGCATCAATGGGCAATACATGGGAGCCAAGGCGTTAGCTCGGAAAGCAATAAGGGCTGGATATTACTGGCTGGCGTTATCATCAGACGCAAGGGATCACGTTCGGAGATGTGACAGCTGTCAGAAACATGCCAAGGTCATTCGAATTCCTCCATCCAGGCTAAAATATATCTCGGTACCATGGCCGTTCTACAAATGGGGGATGGATTTATTAGGTCCATTTCAAAGAGCCCCAGGACAGCTACGATGGTTGATAGTCGCGGTGGATTATTTTACTAAATGGATCGAAGCTGAACCACTGTCTTCCATAACCTTGGCTCGAGTGCAAAAGTTTATGGCAAGAAATATCATTGCTCGCTTTGGAATCCCGGTGGAGGTTATCACTGATAATGGAGCTCAATTTGCGGATAAAAGCTTCCAAAAGATGATGGCCAACTTCTAGATTACCCAACATTTTGCCTCGGTCGAACATCCGCAGTCCAATGGGTAGGCTGAAGCGGCAAACAAGATAATTGTAGATGGACTTAAAAAGAGAATGCAAGAAGCCAAAAACAGACTAGGTCGAACAGTTATATGCTGTGTTATGGGGTTACCAGACTAGCGTTCAAACCGCCACAGGAGAAACTCCCTACAAACTGACGTATGGTTGTGAAGCAATGATACCCGTAGAAATTGGAGAACCCTCATGGAGACGAGAAAAGGCTCTGCAAGAAGAAGAGAATAACAAGGCCATTATGGCCGAGTTAGATCTCATAGACGAAGTAAGAGCCGTCGCACATTGCAGAAACTTGGCTGCAAAACAACTCGTCACGGTGAAATTCAATAAAAAGATAAGGCCTCATTCTTTTGAAAAAGATGACCTGGTGCTGAGAAAAGCCGACAAAGGCAACAAAAATGCACGAGAAGGAAAGCTAACAGCAAATTGGAAAGGACCTTACTGGATTAGGGAAGTGCTAGACCACGGAGCCTACAGGTTAGAAACCCTGAATAAAAAAAATGGTAAAAAGAACATGGAATGCAGATAAGCTCAAAATTTACTACAGCTGATATTGCAACATATTTCAAGCTATGTAGTCGCCGTTTCGACGCCAACTCGATAAAAGTTAGTTTTTTTTAAGTAAAGCATTTATTGTTTCATAGCAAGCCCTGTTAGAGCTATTATCTTGTAAGCAACATAGTTTCCATTTTCAATAAAAGTTCGATGAAAGCTAGTTATCTTATCAAAGATATAATGGCCAATTGGTTAGGAGCTTCAAAAGAGCCAAGTAAGACGGTCGCGTCGTCAAAACTAAATGAATTCAAGAAAAAGAGTTCTAAAACCTATTTTCAAATTAATTCTGTAAGGTTGTATTAAATTGTCAAGCCCATCAAATATTCTTAAGTGAATATATACAAGAGAAAGATGTCGACAAAAACTTTATGAATTTAAGAAAAGGAGTCCAAAAACCCATTTTCGAGAATTCAACACGACGGCTTTAGCCACCAAGACCATCATTAATACCTAAGTGGATTAACGTGTCGGTAAAACCGATGAAAACCTGAGTTAAAAACTGTTACGTCGGTCCTGATCAAGCCGGCTAAACGAAGAAGCGGTTAAAAGCACGAGGTTGTTAATGACTTCGAGTAAGTCAATTAAACATGGTGAAGTATTTAAACGCCGATGTGCGAAACCAAATATTAGTCACAATAAAACTCAAAGAAAAGTATTTCATTACCTGAAAAATGAAATTACAAAGCAAATGCCAAAGGGGATGACCCCGGCAACACAACAAAAAGGAAATTAAAAAATGAAGTTATGGGCCTGCTTCAGCATCCGGAAAGGTAGAAGGTCGAGATTCAGCATTATCAGCTGGATGAGCTTCAACATCACTTCCTATCCCAGATGGGCCCTCTCCAGCCAACTCTTCCAAAGCGCTAGCTGGGACAATCTTCCCATCCTTGACAACCTGGTCAAAACGAGTATCCTCGAGATTTAGAGCGGTGTTGGGGTTGAGGAAAACCACTTGCGCTATGGCGTTATTAAATGATTCCTCCACACCCTTCTCTAGGTCGGCAATGTAGGATGTGTCAAGGGCCAACAACAGTCAGTTGAGATATCTCGGTGGCATCCTCTTGGTGTTTCCGCCTTTTGGTTTCCACCTCCAACTAGGCTGCCTTGACCTTCTCCTCAATAGCTCCTTTAATCCCCTTAACCTCAGCAATGGCCTTGTCCCGAGCATCCTTGGTCGTCGTAACTGCGATCTGAACGGCCGCCTTGATGGCCTCAAACCTTTCTAATATAGCGGATTTGAGCTTAGCGTCTGTCTCAGCCCATTGAGACTTGAAAAAAGCGACTGATTGGGCAAGATCGGCAGCTCGAACCACATGTTGCTCAATATCCAGCAACATTTGTTTTTCCTCAGGTGAAGGCGGCATAGGAGTAAACCAACTGAGCAGAGGGCAAATAGAATTACGAATCTCTGAATCAATCGCATTCTCAAACAAGAAAGAAGGCCTGAAGTATTTACTTGGGGATTGGATTGTTCCAGAAGGCGAAGTTGTAGCAACGCCAATGATCGGAGATGGAGACAAAGGCGGAATAGCGGACGGCTCAGTCTGAGCGACATTCGATTTCTTAGATGGCTGAGCTTGGCCGCCTTTTGAGGGCTCAGGCACCTTCCATTTTCTGCCTAATCTCTTCATAAAGGCAGGAACAACTGGTGCAGAAGGCTTGGAAGACATGGTCGGGTCTGCACAAAATAAGAAGCAGTTAGAAACTTGCAAAAATAAGTATGAAATATGAAGAAAAGACATTAAACACGTCGGCCATACTTGTTTTTCTCGTATTTTTCTTTAAAGGAAAAGACAAGTAAATCCCAGCATCAAAAGGCCCCATGGCTTGGCCGAGGTCTACAAACAGTTCCTTGTTTTTCTTCTTAACCGGGGTAAGAGTAATGGCTTTGGGGTTGAAAGCTTTCGACCCTAAGTTGTGATGATCACTAGTCCAACAAAGGGGATACTTCTCTTCTAATCCCTCAAGGTTATTCACTCGAAGAAACCAGGGTGTCTGGGAAGGGATGGCTTCAACCTTAAAATAAGCCAACTTAAAGCCTTTGAATGATTTGGTGAAAGGGTTAAAAAGTTTCTTACCCCAGATTCCCCTAAGAACGGTCCACTCAAACTCAAGAGGCTGTTCTTTGGTTCTATAGGTATTTACTGGAGAAAAGAAATGGAAAAACAAAGGGACTGTACAGGCTATCCCTTGCTCCTTACAAAGATTCTCAAAAGCGAGAGCATAAGCCCAGCTATTGGGATGTAATTGCGTGGGGGCTAGTCGAAGATGATTCAAAACATGAATAATAAATTCGGAGAACGGGAATGAGGCACCAAGAAGAGTGACCACGTCTCGGTACATGAAGAAATGGGGAGCGTCCCCAACCCGCCAGTTGGCCACCGACTCCCTCTCTAAAGGTAGTCGGACGGTATACCCTTCGTCGTCCTTAAGAGTAGGTCCCTTAAATTCCTCCCAAGTCATTTTATTCGAAATCCTCATGACCTCTGGGCATATAAGAAGTACAGGGGCTATGAATGACATCGGTTGAACCTGATTCCTCGGCCACCGATTTTTCACTACTGTGAGATGAAGAAGCCATCTATACCTATATAAAGGAAAAGCAAAGATGATTTAGATAGAGATCTACCTCGGCGAGAAGACGTGAGATGCAGACTGCTCTCCGAAGTAAGGATAGGAGCAGATCCATGATTGCAACTTCTAAGCAAGGTTTCACTTGCCCTCTCCCGACCAAGTGCAACAAGGGTAATAAACTCGTTTTGACAATCTTCACAAGGAGAGACCAGGGTTGGACCCACTCTTCCGAGGAAAAGAGGCCGAAATGTCGAGCTTGGCACGGCCCTAACCACAGTTGAGGGCCTTATAGCCGAGATGGGATCAACTCTAATTGGAGTCGAAGGCTGTATGGCCGACATTGGAACGGCCCTTAAAGGAGTTAAAGGCCTGGGAACGGGTGTTGAGGAAACTCTTAGAGGAGAGGAAGGGAGAGGAGCCCTAAGCTTGGCTCTACGATTTCCACTACCTGAAGGTTTAAGAGCGTTTGCTTTCATAGATTCCTCAGAACGAGGGAGACCATACAACCAGTATGCCATCTTTTCTAGCATTTGCTTAACAAAATCCCTATCCTCCTCAGGAATAGGTCTACCATACATATCTACAAGAATATCTAGGCTTTTGTTCATGAAAACCAAGAATAGTCCAAGAAAACCAAGACAAAGTATCATCCAAAACCGAGAATCCCAAGAACAAGAACTTAAAGCACTACCCAGGAATGCAACGGCTCACCCAGAAAAAGAAAAAGTCCTAGGAATAATAGAAGGAGAAGTAACAAGCAATTCAAAAAGAAGAACTGGTGAGGAAAGTATACCTGGAAAGGAAGAACTCGATAAAGATGAAGAACGAGACTTGGGCTTGGAATGCTTGGAACGAGAGTGTTTTCTTTTGACAGTAGAAGGAATCTCAGGGCGTAAAAAAGAAAAACACCGCGACATCTGAAGATATATAGAAGAAAACATGAAAAGGCGGGTTTAAAAAACCCAACGGGTGCGAATGTGAAACGACAGGACCCATGACGTTAGAAAGGCACAGAGGTCCAGGTAAAACCCTAAAGCCAAAATGCAATCATGGCTTTTTCGAAAAGTCGTGAACATTTAATGAGCGCAAAAACCAAAGATGGCTGGCAGAGATACGTGGCATCAGTTTCGATACGCTATTACGCATTCCAACACTTAAGACTTGCGGATGCCTGTTTGGATGCCAAATTCATGTTATACCTCAATATGACGGAGAAACATAACTCAACATGACGTAACGGTGTAAGTCGGATAATACGAAAGTCGAGGCACAATTCAGACTCGGCAAAACGATCTAAGTTGGCATTAGTTGAGAACAGGAAGAATCAGCCGGGTTAAGAACAAGGAGGAACCAGAAGTCTTAAATCCAAGATATAACATTACTATCCTAATCCTCTGACATAAGAGACTGCAAATCCAAATCTGAGATAGTAGAAGCTTCGTGTTAAACGGAAAAATTAAAAACAGTTCAAAGTTTCTCAACCTCGGCATATCAGAAGCCTGAAACACCGAGCTTGGGGGCATCTATTACGGACAAATAGATTGGGCTTCACTACAATAGGCCCAATATAAAGAGTCCAATAATAAGTGAAGAATTATCTAATAAGATACTGTTCCTATAATCTCGATAACCGCCATATACCATGCAGATAGTGGGGCAGTTATGAGTGAGACCAGGTGGATGCACCATAAGCAGATTAAGTAACGGATCAATATCTCAGGTACACTATATATATAGACTAGTGTACGCTCACAAGGTACGCAGAGACTAATACTCAATCATTTACATATAAAGCACACACCCCACCCCCTCTGGCTAAACGCCTAATTGTGTATCGAACTACATGGACTTTAATCCCTTATAAGGGTACGTAGGCCTTGTGATTCAATCCTGGGACAAGTCCAATCATTATTGTTCTTACATCGAAACACAATCTATATTTTCATTATCGTAAATTCATAAAATCCTTCAACAAATAATCAACACGAGTACTCTAAAGTATCAATGTCATAATGCCAACTTCACAAACCTTAGCCTAACAAGTAAACCACATTACAAACAACAAGTAATAACAACAAAGGATTCAAATCTAATTTTCATAATGTTGAATATCAATCGCTTTTCTCGTATTGATTTCCTCTACCATCTTACACTTAATTCATCAGACAAAAACAAATTAATTAAAAAAGTAACTAGTATCACTGATAATGTAGGTTGGTCCTATTACAGTTATACGAAGTTGATCCTATCGCAACTTCATAATGTGAAATTGCGAATAGGATTGTATATTCCTGTCCTCCGTAATTGGGGATATAAATTTCGTATATTCCAATTCTACGTACATTTCCCCTTTTCCCTATCACAACTTCATAAAATTCCATGCCACAATACTTTTGAATGCATCTTTTTGCAAGACATGAATTACTTAAATATTATTCATTGGATATGAAAAGCGTAAATATTTAATGTAGGCAAATTTTCATATTTAGCTCTTCAATTGTATGTAAAATTTCAGTTTTGTCCTTTAATTTTCTAAAATATATTTTTAGTTCTATATTATTTAATTGTAACAATAATATTTATTTTAAAAATTGAACTTCATAGGTTAGTATTTGGGGGGGAAAATCAACATTTAAAATTTCAACATTTGCGTTTTTTTTCTGGGTTAACGGTGCAATATGATGATGTTAAAATTAAAGGATTGGAAAAAAAAAAATATAAAATTAAGGATGCCAAAATGAAGCCTTGTTTAAATGTACCGTTTTCCTTTACTTTAATACTATTAAATTAAATGTTTGTGTGTGTGTGTGTCATGAGTTTTTCAATAAAATAAAACGATAAATATGATGAAAATAAAGTCAAGAAATAATAATTAGAAGTTTGGATAAAACTGAGGAAACCAATTTAAAACAAATCAAGTAATTAAAGGAATCAATGAAAACAAACTTAGCTTAAATACCAAACAATAAGATTAAATTAAATTCAGAGTTAAGAAATAAGAATAAAAACTTGAGAAACACTATTTATAACAAGTAACTACGAAACCAATTTATATTCTAAATACAGTAGTCTTGGTTACAAAAGACAGTGCGCCTTCCATTGTTATACGGAAATCTCGGAAAAACACAAGTGATAGAACCACCTCATCTTCTTATAATCCCAAGCCCTTCCTCATTCCTCTATCAGCAAAGCTTCAAGCAGCAATATAACACAATAATGGACTTGAAATCTTGCTTTATTGTTTTCTTGCTATTCTTCTTGGCCATGGCGGCTAACGCTTTGACAGATTCTGAAGAAAACTTTAGCTTTGGTATTGCAGAAGGAAACTCTACTGGAGAAGCAAACGAGGCGATGGAGATGAATATCTCTGAATCAAACCCTAACCCTAATGAATCATTACTTGTAGATTTCCCTAAGTACATAAGCTATGAAGCTCTTAGGGCAAACACAATTCCATGCAGTTTAAGGGGACGATCATATTATGATTGTCGCAGGAAGACAATAGTCAATCCTTATCGTCGAGGTTGTGGCGCCATTACACATTGTAGAAGATTAACAGATTAGCCAAGGATCTAATTGCTTAATGACATGCATGGAAGCTCTAATGAAAGTGATAGATCACATGTTTGATCTTGCTTGCTTGTAACTTCAAACCCATTTAAATCAAACGCCGGATTGGTGTATTATATTGTTTGTATATTTACAATTGTCCAAGTCTTCATGATCCACAGCATATCCGCGTAGTAATTTTGAATTATATTGATAAATATTGATATTGACTTAGGGTTGATGTTGATTGCTATCCATAAAGACAAATTAATAAAAGATTGATAAATATGAAATATATGTTTTATATTTAGGGCCAAGATCAATTATTTAAATATGTAACAGGAGGAGTATGAATTTCTTTGTGCTTTTTGTTTCATAACACGTTTAAGTCTGTAGTTTAAGGAACAAAAGGAAATATATGTCCACATATAATAACAACAACAACATTATTAATAAAGATAAACCTTAGAACAATTATGTATGTGGTTTTTAAAAAAATACAAAAGTGTAGGTGAACTAGGTTTCTGAACTTGGCTATGAGACGGGTATACTTCCAGACTCATAGTGCTTATTCGCATTGGCAAGCGAATTTAAACATAAGACATTGTGAGTTATGACCCATTTTATTGACCAACCTTTATTTACAAAATGATGGTTACTTTTAAGTAATAATATTGTCGGGTAATTTATTTTTTATTCATTGAAAGTTCTCTTTCCATTTTATTTTATTATATTTAAATTTCATGTTGAACAACTTAAAATAATGATGCAATTTTAAGTTTTTGAAAAAATATTTTCGAAACCTTTTTCCAATTATTCTTAAAATAAGGGTGTGATTTAAATTTCATGCTGAAGAAATTAAAAATGGTGTGATTTAAGCTTTTTTAAGAAAATATTTTCGAGAAGTTGTTTCCTCTCCTTAAATTTTCTCAAGGACAGCAAAAATCTTCGAACTTGAGAATTCTTGTAGAATTATTTCATTTGAGGACTACCCGTATTCAGATTTTCTTTTTTAACAGCGGGGTTGTCATTTTGGGCCCAAAAAAACAGCTGAGTTGCAATGATACAAAGCTTAAGTGGGATGGGCCAAGAGGTTTATGGGCTGGGAATAAAATGAATAGGCCCATCTAGGTCTTTTGAAGGAAAGAGAAGAGAAACTCCACTCCAAACAGAAAATTTCAAGGTAAAAAATAGATACACAACACGTGCACAATATGTTTCCTTATCTCCAAAAGTTTATATAAATTTTTGAGAAATTTCTTTCATCAATAAAACCTACAGTTAAAATTTTTTTTATATCAAATGCAATAATAATTAGTATTCATTTATTTGTCATTTGTTAACCCAAAGTTAATATTCTCTTAGTTATTTTTGTCATTAATTCATACTAAAACTTGTCAACGCACAATTCAAATAATCTGTCACTTACTAAACTTTTCTTGTCATATGTTAAGAAAAAGTTGGTATCGCATGGTTAATTTAGTCATTTCATATATCTTAAAGCTTCATAATAGTCTTATATTATTTTACACTATATTTTCAAAAAGTTTTTGTGGCTCAATGTTTGTACCCTTTTGAGAACTACAATGTCGTGGGATTAAATTGACAAACCTTCGCTAAAACTTCTCTAGCACTAGTGGCAAGTAGGGGTGGAAATAAGTCAGGAGCCTATAGTCTAGCCTGTTAAAAGCCTGGTCAAATCTGGCTTGTCGGGCTAAAAGGCTAGGCCAAGACCTCTTATGTAACATCCCAAAATTTAGAAATTTAAAATTTGAATATTATGTGAAATTTAGTAAAGAGTTTGGCCTAAAATAAATATAAAAATTTAATTACCTTAAGGCCTATTTTTCTTCTTTCCTTAAATCCCTTTTAGGAAGGACTAAGATTAAAGATAATTTAAATCAAAGCAATAAAGAATTTATAGTTTGGTCTAGGAAACTAAGGAGTTATTTTATCTATTAAATTCAATTGAGGAAATAAAATAAAATACTCCAATACTCCCTCCATATTAAAAACCCAGATCCATTACTCCTTTCGTCCCATACACAATATGACCAACCCATTATTTCTCATGGGCCCAATGTACATATTTCACCAATCCATTGTCATGACCCAAACCAACTTATGACGCATTTGAATTCTTGGCCTGTTGGGGAGCATTTTACCTCCTACAATAAAGTCAAGAGTTCGAAACGCCGTCATCGCAGATATGAATCAAACCAACTTATTCTCACTCTAATGTTTTCGGCAAGCAACACAGATCCAATGGGTAGATAATTGTAAGCCAATATACGATGGCCCATTCTTTCAGACCAATTAACATTCCATCTAATATTCAATACCCACCAACTTGCTAAAAACCGAAGAGCAGACCACACAGCAGCAGAAAATCATAACCAACACCATAAGCAAATCAGAAACTCGAACACGCAAGCTCAGGGGAAGATCCAGCACCCTACTTCTCTGAGTCTCGAGCCCAGTGCCTTATAACCTCTGGGTATTATTTCTTGGACTGAAACTGAACCTACAAGATATATTAAGTGCTGCCTTCATTCTCACCGAAAACCAGAAGCAGAAACAGATGGGAGGAGGATATTCTCATTATCCCTTCTCTACCCATCCCTCCTCATCCTCTATCCTCACCTTTAAAATTTTGATTCAAGAGCCCACAAATATTTTGAAAAAAAACAGATGCAGAAGGGATGAGGAAGATTTTTTTTTGAAAAATATTTTTGGGCTTTTGATCAAAATTTTAAAGGTGAGGATGGAGAATGAGGAGGGATGGGTAGAGGAACTGGACCCAAAACAGATACAGTGAGAGTGAGAGCGTGAAAGTGGGTGAGAGTAGAAGAGAGACACGTAGAGTGAGTGAGAGAGAGGAACGGAAACTCATCTTCCCCTGTTTTTAGCAACCTGAAACAGAGAGAAAAACCAGAAGCATTTCTGCACTATTCTTCATCTGTTCAAACGGATCAGCGAAGGTGAGCTTGCTGTCATCATTTTTTTGTTTAACTGAAAAGCTTGCCGCCAACATTTCTGTTTAACGGATGCAAGTCCTGGTTCTCTGAATAATCATATATATATATATATATATATATATATATATATATATATATATATTGTTACAGATTAGCAGAATGGGCTTTGTGACAACAAGCCCAGTACCGAGGGAGCCCGTAATATTTGGTAAGAGTCTGTTCCTAAAATCTCTCCTACCACGACACCTGAAGCAAGTAGTGGAGTAGGCACGAATCTCAGCATTTAGGCGCACTACCAGCAGACATAGGGAATGGATCACAGCCTCGAACATTCCCTATATAAATAGGAGACTTCTCATAAGGCACACATGTACTGTTCATCTATTCTAAATTTTGTTCCATTGAGCACACAACCCACTCCTATATTAGTTGTTTGTGACGCAGTGATCTACAGACGTTTAGTTAAGGTACTCTCAGTAACAAAGCCGATTCCCTGTATCGATCCATAGTTGTCCATTGGACTTCTACGTACGAATGCCAGGGTATCTTGACATTATTTAATCATCTGTGTTCTTATACCAAAACATATATATATATATATATATATATATATATATATATATTAACGTATGATCTTATTAGGCTAGCTGTCATTGTTTTTGTTCTGTCGTCGGTTCCTTTGTTTTTCTGGCTGTCATGTGAGTTTCCTTCTGTTTCTTGCGGTGTGTGTGTGTGTGTTAGAAAGGATAACTTATATATATTTGTAGGTGTTAATATGCGGGTGTGCATGCCTTTGTGTCATAACCATAGAAGGAAGGTTTATGTGTGTGTGTACTGATATATGTAGAAGAAAAAGGAATAAAATGCTGAGCCAGGGAAAGGTTTACAATGTGTTTGCTGCATGCATGATCACTGTGGGTGTGTATAAGAAAGAAAAGGAAAATTTATAAACATGTATACTAGGGGTGTTCATGATGCTCATGGCCCTGAGCGCCCGCCCGAGCTTGCAAAAAAATCGCCTAGCCCAGCCCAAGAAAAATTGGGCATAATTGGGCTGAGGAATTTTGCGGGCAGGGCTGGGCATCGGGCATGATATGCCGCCCTGCCCAATAATATATATAGTATTATATATTTTTTATTTTCACTTATGAGTTGATTATTTGTTAAGACATATGATTGTCTTTTTAATTTCAAGACTCAAGTTATAGACTTATTTTGAAATATTTTAAAGTATAGAATTATAGATTTCATTTGAAGTTTACAATATTCTTTATTAGGTGTGATTAAAGTTTTTTTTCATATAGAGTATAGTAGGGTATTACCACTTGGGCAAGGAAGGCCCGCCTTGCCTAGCCCATTATCACCCTGCCCAAAATTGTTAGGGCTTTTATCGGGCAGGGCTGGGCACTAGGCTTCATTTCCCTGCCCAATGATCTTTCGAGAAGGGCATCGGGAAAGGGTCTTGCCCTACCCAGCCCTACCCATGAACACCCCTAATATATACATATATAGGCACCTGTGTGTGGAGCAATTTTGCCCTTTAAGTCTTTGTTGGAGCAATGTTGCCCCTAATGTTTATAATCGTAGCAATGTTGCCCCCATCTAATAGTTTGACCAACGTTGACTGTCAAATTGACAGCGTGTCAACGGAAGAGCACAGGCTGTGACCAACGTTGGATGACATGTAGACATGTATTGCTGAGTAGGAATGCTAGTCATTTAACCGTGATGCTTACCTTTAACCACTAGTCCTTTAACCATTAGTTTGATGGATACACTGGAAAAATTAATCAGAGAATAGGGTTGAATCGATAAAGCCGCTTTATCTGGAGAAATTAGAGTTAGGGCTCGAAAAAGGGTACGACAGAGGAATCTGGGAAAGGGTATTCAAATGCAGACAATGCGAAAATGGAAGATCAACAGAGAAATTGACATTTGATTCGAGGTGTTGTGTAGCGCTGTAACTGTTTGAAAAAGACGCGATGAACAAAGGAATGTTAGCTCCAATGTTTTGATGATAACAAAGATTGAAAATAATTTGAATAAAAATTAACAAGTGTGTTCCTTTATGCTTCATTGATTTGTCTGTTAAAAAATCAACTTTCATGATTCTCGAGAATTTACACAAGCTTTACTAGAACCCAGCTGTAATAATCATCTAATATGATTATGGAGAATTGGGAATCCATTCTCAAGAATGGTTCTTGAGAATGCAAGTCAATTCTCAAGAATGAACGAAAATCATAAGTTCTCAATATATTCTTCCGAAGCGATTCTCAAGAATTGGAAACCAATTCTCAAGAATGGTTCTCAAGAAGGAAGTCAATTCTCGAGAATGAATAAAAACAATATGATGGTTTGATACGTTCTTGTGAAGTGATTCTCGAGAATTACAAGCAAATTCTCAAGAATGTAAGTCAGTTCCCAAGAATCATCGAATGCAAATTGATCTTGATATTCTTCTGAAGTGATTCTTGAGAATCAGAAATCAATTCTCGAGAATGGTTCTCAAGAATTAGCAATAGTTCTTGAGAATGACTCTGAAAGATCAGAACATTTTACTGATTTAATTCACGAGAATCAAAAGCCAATTCTCGAGTGTGAACGAGAGTTTCCTCAGTCTTCTCGTATAATGCTTAAACTGTTTACATATTCATGTTATCACTCTTAAGTATCATCCAGGCATACTCATTGATAAGTAATAGTTCTCAACAATGATAAAACAAGTATTACTAACGAAAGTAATCTGGACTTTGCATATATTCTCTCAAATACTTTTATGTTTCCAAAATATCATCCTAAAAGTATCATCAGGTATAATGTTGGTAAGTTCATAGCTCTCAAAGACGTATGGATATTTCTTCAAAATGCATTTCCTGTATACACATTATACTTTACGCATCAATTGATTCTGAAACTCTATGTGCCTAACCTCAATTAATATTTTCAAAAGTATCTTATGTAATACTCAAGTAAAGTTTATGAAAGATTTAAAATCTTTCACAAAATCATTAAATTCTTTCATAATCAGACTGGGCTATCTTCCATTCATTCTCAATCTTATTCAACTTCTCTTTTATTATATCTAATCTGTTTGCTAAGAGTTTTTTTTTTCAGATAACCAAAATATTATTTGAATAGCATCAAGATTCGTTTGGACAACTGGAAAATCACAATTGCAGTATGGTGTGCTGTCATGTATGTCAAAAATGTCTGCAACTAACATTAAACAAAAAGAACCATCCAAATGTTGCCCATGCTAATAAATGGACATGGAGCCTTCAGACCAGAAGAATGTCGGCCACTGGTGAATCTGTGTCTAACGGAATCTGAAGGAGACACAACGGCTATATTCAGATATCTCACAATGGCATCAGTGGAGAATGCTATAAATGCTGGACACGTTCAAATTGTAAAATACCGAACATCGATGAAATACTCTGCGCATTCATTTATGAGTTATTGTGATTAACAGTTTCATCTACTACACTTAATATCTTGGGATATTTATTGTTCTTCAGTGATTATCATTATCTACTCATAAAGAGAGTATTTCTGATTTGTTGAAATCATTTGTTTGTAAGAATCTCAAGTCGGGGGACTTGGAGATTGGGTGTACAATTACAATGTGTAAGGGAGAGTGAGTTCGAGAGTGAAAAGATCATCCTGAGTTGTTGTAATTGTATTGTGAAGAATTAGTAGAAATCCCAAGGTGTGCTTGGGGACTGGATGTAGGTCGGAGTATTAGACCAAACCAGGATAAATCGTTCTGTGTTCATGTTCTCTTTCAATCTCTGCTTTATCTGTGTTCAAGCTAGCTGTGCGAAAAGATTTTTGACATCACCTATTTACCCCCCCTCTAGGTGATATTCCATTTTCAAGGAAGTGGGGCGCATGTGATCAGCAGACAAGGACGATTCATGCGGATTGAAGAGGTAAGCAATCTCTGAGTTTTAGGGAAGTATGCGTGTTATTTAAGTTACTGTGTAAAGTGATTTCAAAATATAGCCCTTGTTTTGTTTGTTTGTGGGTAAATTGGTATTATTTCTTTTGAAAATACTGTAGGTTTAGGGTTTGGGTGAGATGGGTTCGAAAGGCTGTAGGGGACCCTCTGGTGGTCCCGATGGTAGGGGTAGTAGTGGAAAGTTATGGGTCATAGATGCTTTTTTCCGTGAAGTTGATAGTGAGACAAAAGTGGTCTAGGACACGAAGAACAATCTACGAGGTGATGAAATGGGTAGTTGGAATAAAGGTGATCTGTCGCATTGGAGAGAGAAGAGAAATTACCTGGATTTGTTGACCAAAGACCTGTGTGATTTCTCCAAGAGGATTAAAGATGTGGTTCATGAGGACTCTGTAAATTGTGAAGGTGGAAGGGAACCAGTTAAGGATGAAGCTTGCTATGAAGCTCTTCTACGTCATCATAGGGAAGGTAATGATTTGGAGGGTGTTAATGTTGGACATGGTGACAAAGTAGTAGAGGATGGCAGTGGTGATGCAAATGAGGAGCTCTTGGAAGCATTACATGACAATGGGGACAAGGATAATTTTAGTGCAAGTAAAGGCGATGAGGAAGAGGGTGAGGATTGTCATGAGCCTGAAAGGAGTGATGATGGAAGTGGCTTTAAAGATGAGGAAAATGATGAGGAAGATGAGGATAGTGATGATGAAGATTTGTTCTTCACAGATGATAAGGATGCGTTAGTTGATGATGGTGAGGATGGAAGTGACTTTGAAGATGAGGACATTGAGGATGAATTGGACCAAAGTAGGGGACTTAGGCCTTTAGCCGAACAGAGAAGGAGAACAGAAAACATTGGGCCCAATGACATACCCTTTTTCACTCTAGAGTCCACGTTTGCTGATAAAAAACAATTTCTTGATGCTCTAGATCAATATGCCATAAAGGCAGGAGTAAATATACACCTAACCAAAAGTGAGCCATTAAGAGTGAGGGCCCGATGTGAGAATGGATGTCCTTTTGTTGTCTTTGCTTCCAAAGATGGATCTAACCCTAGTCTTGTTGTGAAGACCTTAAATCTAGAGCATAGTTGCAGTAGGGTATTCAAGAACCCTAGGGCGTCAGTAAAGTGGCTTTGTATGTACTTCAAATAGAAGGTACAAGAGAGGCCACAATATAAGGTTAAGGACATGAGGAAGGATTGTCGAGATGACTTGAAGTTGCATGTGAGTATTTACAAATGTAAAAGGGCAAAGAAGATTATGCAGGAGATGGAAGGGAGTTATGTGGATGAGTTCAAGAAGCTAGAGGCATATTGTCATAAATTGAGGATTTCTAATCCTGGATCTGATGTATCAATATAAATTAGCAAGGAAGCACTTGAAGGTGGAAGGAGAGTGTTTAGCCGCATGTATGTGTGCTTTAATGCTGCAAAGGTAAGATTTTTGTTGTTGTCCATATTATATGCAAGTAGGTTTACTTATTTATGTTCACTTCTAATAGCCCTAAAGTACGTGTTGTATACTGGATGGAAGGCTGGCTGCAGGCCTATTATTGGGGTTGATGGAACCTTTTTGAAGGGAAATGCCAGAGGGATTATGCTTACTGCCACTGGATTGGATGCAGATGATTCTTTGTTCCCGATAGCATTTGCAATCACTCAAAAGGAGAACACTCATAATTGGAAGTGGTTCTTCGAGTGGATTAGGAGATCTTTGGACTTGGAGGATGGTAATGATGTGACGATTATGTCTGATATGCAAAAGGTTAGTTTGCCTAATAACCTGACTTATAAACAATATGAAAACATTAACTGCTCATATGGAAAATATTGATGATCACTTTGTTGTAATCTGTTACTCAAGTTTGTTGTAATATGCTATTGTTACTGAACCAAAAGCTTTAACTGTTGATTTTGCATGGTTTTGCACATGACCACATCCACAAGTGAGATAATAGACACTTACATAATTGTTGTTTGCTATTGTAATCTGCTGTTGTTATTAAATATATTCATTGTTGTGTACAATTACCTAGGGGTTGATGAATGCTATGTCTGATGTTTTGCCACTGGCTGAGCATCAATTGTGTACGAGACATATTTATGCCAATTGGAGCAAGGCCTGGAAGGGTAGAGAGTTGAAGAAGAAGTTTTTTTTTCATGTGCATGGAGCACATTTCCTGAACAGTTCAACGATAACTTGGCTGCTCTTGGTCAATTGAAAAAAGAAGCCGCAGAGTCAGTTCTGACATATCCTGTACAGACATGGGTGAAGGCATTTTTTTGATGTAAATGTTTATGTTGGATGGTTGACAATAACATTAGTTGAAGTTTCAATTCTTGGGTTGATGAATATAGGTTTTTACTTATTATAAGGATGATAGATGGCATTAGGCTGAAAATGATGAGTAAGTGGGCAGAGAGTGAGAGTAATGTCCATAGGTGGAGAGGTAATTATAGCCCTAAGTGTGTTAGTTTATATGAGACAAACAAGGAACTGTCAATGAGGTGTACCATGTTTTTTAATAGTGACGATGCATATGAAGTGTGTGAAGGGGAAGATAGACATAATGTATTCATAAATAGAAAGCAATGTACATGTAGGGCTTGGGACCTAACTAGTATCCCATGTCAACATGCTATTTGTGTTTTATTTCATGCTAATGTTGACCCAGTAACGCAAATTTCAAGATTCTACCACAAGGACACCTACATTTCTACTTATAAAACCAAGTTGCAACCTGTTAGAGGCAAGGCCTTTTGGAAAGTTGATCAATTCTAGCCCATGGACCCACCTCTAGTGTGCATCTTACCACCTCCAGTGTGCATCCTACCTGGTAGACCCCCAAGAAAAGGAAAAGGAGAAATGAAACTGACAAGAGAAAGAAAAAAACATGTAGTCAACAAGATAAATAATGTGGATTATCCGGAGACATGCCTTGACCTTCCTCCCCCTCCTCCTGAGAAGATGTCCAGAAAAGGTTCATATGGAAAATGCTCAATCTGTCACCAAGAAGGCCATAACAGAAAAACATGCAAGCATGTAAGTATCACCAACAATGTACCTTTATATTCTGCCTGTCAGGATTGTTTTATGTCTTTAACCATGTCTTATGCATTATATTTTGCCTGTCTGGACTTGAAAGTTCCTTCTCTGGATATGTGTGTTTATAGCCATTGTCTTATATTGTGCCTATCAGAACTTGTTAAGGTTGTGTGTTTGTGCTTATGGTTGTGTGTTGGTGCTTGTTCTAGAAAAATCAGACCCCTGCGCACACTACAGAATCAAATATCAGTTCACAACAATCACAAACTACTTCAAAATCACGTGGTGGATCAAGTAGTGCACCGCCTTTCTATAAGAGTCGTATTGCAGTAGCATGGGACTTCAAATTGATGAGCATTCTGGACATACTGTGTACTATGTAAGTAATAACTCCATGCTTAATTTGTCCATTCTTCAATTCCACACTTACCAATTCTCTTTTGATTACTATGTAGACTGGTAAGACCCAACAACTTCTACATAAGGGCGGTGCTACAGAGTATATGGAGGAATATGAAGACTCGGAAAAAAGATTTCCAATCCCGAATGAGGCCATCATGTGGAAAACAAGGAGCATGAGTTCATCTCCACATAGCATAGGAAGTTGGACAGTCAAGTATCACGGCAATGAATCAAGAGTCCCTATTCCTGTTGATCTCCCATTCCAGCCTCCAGGACTGTTGTGGAAGGGGCAACATGCCGTTACAAGATCACAGCTTCTTTAGCAGAAGCAATCCACCATTAACACTTCTCCAACTGTGACCAACACCACTACAAGAAGAGGGAAGGGAATAGGAAGGGGAGGTGGCTAATTGGAGTATTTGTCCTTTCTTTCATTCACTGCCACTTCATGTTGGCGTGTTTTGTGTTGTATTATAATTTTCCAATGTTGGATAAACTATTGTCCAATACTTGTCACTTAGGATTTATTTTTGGCAAGACATAATTAACTGTTAGTTCTCTATGGGTTTTGATGATAACAATCAATTGTGGAATCAAGAATGAAGAGTTGTCTCAAGAAGTTGAAAACTTGCAGATTGAGGCAATACTCGAGTTTCAGTAGGAAAACTCGAGTATTGAAATTTCAAAGAAAAGCTCAATGTACTTGACTAAGGACAATACCGCAGTATTCAGATGAATACTTGAGTATTGGAGCATACAAAGAGCATCGCAAGTTTTCCATTAAGGAAACTCGAGTATTGACATGAAAACTCGAGTTTGAGCCTATATGACTCTTCAAACAATTTTAACTGAAATATAAAACCTTGCTTTGGAAAACCACAGTTTCGAAAACTAAGGTTTGGAATTTGAAAAGACAGTTTTTCCAACTTGGCTCTAGAACTCAATTATTTTCTTTTTCAAATGAAAACTCGAGTATCATTAGAATACTTAAGTATTGGGCCAAGCTAAGGTGTTCTTAAATTAAATCACTTATAAACCTTAGTATTTAAAACCTCAGTTTTGGAAACCACAGTTTATCATGATGCAAAACTAGTTTCAAAGTTTCAAAACTAAGGAGAAAACTCGAGCATGGAGACTAAAACTCGAGTATTGACCCATATAGAGAGTTATCGAGATTTCTAAGCCTTCAATACTACGGTATAGGATGAAAACTCTGGTTTTGATGTTTTGGACAATTATCCATCAAGAGTCCAAAACTCGAGTATTGGTTGAATACTTGAGTATTGACTTAAGTTCATTACGAACACCAAAGCTCAAATCACGAGTCTCGTCTCTGGAAGGAGAAGACTTGAGTATAAACTCAGAAACTATAGTTTAGGCATAAGTGCATAGTGACAAACTCGAGTATTGGTCGCGCCTTCTGATAATTCAAATTTGTGAAATTTGCGTAATGTTTGTGGAATGGTTCAAATAACTTAAATTATTAATTATCATCATTACCAGATATGTTTAATGTGTTTGCTAGTATTGTTCAGCCTAATTACAGATAATACAAGTAGATTAAAAGAGCTGTCAACACAAAAGGCAAAGTCTTGTCAGAAGTATTAAATGCAGACCACCAAACTTGTTGAAATCTCAACTACCAACCTTTACACGGTGGAAAAAGGATAAAGAGACTTTCATTTCATTGACGACTGACAATCCTAATAGATATAAACGACTAGAAGTCTCACTCTATCCTACAACTCAAAAAACAAGCACAAGTGTAGAGAGAGAAAGGACCAAACTACCTCAGACAGATAGGAGACTTCTCCAACGGTCAAATGAATGTCAGCAACAGGTATTAATGTCTCTCTAAGTATAAAAAGAGCTGCATTCAAGTCTCTACCAAGAACATAGAACTGAAAAACAAAAGGATATTAAATTTGTTCATTTATTGGTGTTCTTCTTGTACAGAATGTCGGTTGACACCATAGAGCTTCAGTGCTTATCATATATGCTCTATAAGAGAGTTTTATTGATTGTAATTGTTTGATTGTGAGGTATCTCAAGTCGGGGGACTTGGAGATTTGGGAAGTCATTGATTACAACTTGTAAGGGGGAGCAAGTTCTAGAGAGAGAATTGCTTTAGAGTTACAGAGTGTGTAATCAAGTGATTTAGTGAAAAGCTCAGGGTGCCTGAGGACTGGACGTAAGCCAAGGAGTTGGTCCGAACTAGTATAAACTGTTGTGCATTGCTTTTCTTCCTTGCTCTTTGATTTCATTCGATCAATCACCATAAGAGTCAAATTTGCGGAAAAAAAATCAGAATCCTTAATTCTCCCCCCTCTTGATGATTCAGCTCCTCCTACATTTGGTATCAGAGGAAGATCTTCTCAGAAGAGCTTAACATCTCAAGAAGGATCCTCATGGATGGTATTCTACCCGATAGAGCTTCAATCAACAGGCTACCTGGCTTTAGCGATGAACATTATTCTTTATGGAAGGCCGAATTCAAAGTCTTCGTAATGGCTTCTGAATATGGACTCTGGAGAGTATTTAAGAGAGGAAATTATGTTCCTAAATCTGAAGAAGACGGAGTTTGAATTCCAAAGCTAGAAGAAGAATACGATGACAATGACAAGAGGCTGGTTACTCTCAACAGCAAGGCCATCCTTATGCTGCAGAGTGCATCAAGTCAGAGTGAATATTTTTGAATAAGCACTTTAGCAACAGTAAAAGAAATGTGGGATGCCTTGGAAATAGCTCACGAAGGGACAATTGGAATCAAAGAAAACAGAGTTAATACTCTTATGACTGAGTATGATCTCCTCCGTATTAAGCAAGGCGAATCTATTGGAGACTTCCATATGAGATATACTCATCTAATTAATCAGCTTGCTACCTTGGGAAAATTCTATGAGCAACCAGTTCAAGTGAGAAAGATTCTAAATATCCTCACTAAAGATTGTGAAGCAAAAGTCACTGCCATTGAAGAAGCATGTGGTGAATCAATGAGATCAGTAGCGGCATTATTTGGCAGTTTATCAGAATATGAAGGAAAAATCAAGTTCATAAAAGAACTTGATGAAGTTAATCATAAGGTCAAGGGAGTTGCTCTTAAAGCAATCAAAGAATCCATTAGATCAGATGATGAGGATGAGGAAGACGAAGATGAAGAGATTAGTGTGATGGTCCAGAGATTCAAGAAGTTCTACAAGAAGGACCAAGGTTTCAAGAAAGAGTATAAAGGAAGCTCTAGCTTCGAATCAAAGAAACCAGTCATTTGCTATAAATGTGAAAAGTCTAGTCATATCAGGCTAGAATGTCCCCAGCTGATGGATAAAGATAAAGAAAAGAAGAGATTTGGCAAATCCAAAAAGAAAGCCTATGTCTCAGCTATTTGGGGTGATAGCTCATCAGATGAGGATGAAGCAGAAGAAGAAGGAAAAGCCAATATTTGTCTAGTTGCTGGAGAAGAAGAAGAGCAACACGATAAAAACAAGGTATATGATTCTTAGCCAACCTATGATGAATTATTTGATGAATATAATCTCATTCAATCTGAATTTGAAAAATTGTCTGATAAGTATCTTGATTTGAAAAGGAAAAATATATCTCTTAAAATGCAAGTCAAAAACCTTTCTTCTACTGAAAATTTAACATGTGATGACTGCATTAATTTAGAAAAGAAAATTTTGGATCTCACGAAGGCACTTGAGAAATTCACTAAAGGGAGTGAAATGCTCAATGTCATTTTGAAACAACAAAGGTTTATAAATGATCGATCTGGAATTGGATATAAACCTGTTTTTGATAAATGAAAAGGCAGGAAAAAGTTTGGAGAAAAAATCTATATGAGTTATTTCAGAAAAAACATTTATTCTTCAAACCCCTTTGCTTATTGCAATTATTGTAACAGAAAAGGTCACTCAACATCATCATGCTTTCATAGAAAAGAAAAGAAAAATAAACCTGCTGGAAACTATCAATGGGTGTCTAAGAGATCTTATAAGATTCCTAAGACACATGCTAACAAAAAAGGACCCAAGAAAAGAAGGGTACCTAAGATTTGAATTGTAGGTGTGACTAAGAGCCTCAAGGTGCAAAACTTGGTACAGTGATAATAAATACTCTAGTCACTTCACAGAGGATCATTCAAAGTTTGTCATAATCAAGCTTAAGGTTGATGACAAAGTCACTCTTTGTGAGAATTAATCTGAGAAATCACTGGGATAAGAGAGATGGGCAATACTGAAAGGATTCTAATATATCAAGAAATGGAGGATTGATGATGCTATTGCTTGATCTACAAAGATATCTAGGCATCTAGCTCAATATAAGAATGTGTGCAAGGTTGCAGTCAACTCTAAAAGAGTCGCGTGCTGAAAGAATGAAAAGAACTACCAGACATTGTACTGATATAAAGACTCTTGGCTCATGATTTTTCAAAAGGACAACCAAAATACTTGGTAGCACACTCAAATTCTGACCATGCTACAAAATAGATGCAAAAAGTACATGTGGTCAAAGAGCAATCCTATGAGGGATCACCTATATCATCCTATAACAAGTGTTGTTGTCTATCCAACTGAAAATGAATATGTAACTTCCAGGATCCAAATAGTAGCAAGATCATATGGAGCAGAGAAAAGTCCAAGTTCACTCTCACTCATCTTCAATTGGCTGACATTTTCGCTAAGGAAAAGAATAGTTTAATTTTAATAAGTTAGTTATGGTTTCGATGATATTCGAATTACTAACTTGAGCATCGGAGTCTGTAGTTTAATTTTGCAGGATGATCACAAAACTTGAGTTTTGTTATTCAAAGTTATATACTCGAGTATCGCAAATAAAACTCGAGTATCCCGGCAGACAGAAAGGAATTCATATCGACAAAGGATGAATACTCAAGTATGAGGAAAAATACTCAAGTATTGATCTGGGAAGTTCAAAAGTTCACGGTACACTTTTGAAGTCTAGGTTAGTCATGTATTAACTATACTCGAGTTTAAAATAGAATACTCAGGTTTGGGGAAGTTCAACTATAAATATGCGAAAAGTCACTTTTGAAAACCGTCGTTCTAAACTCTGGTTTGCCCAAGAAATCTTTTGTGCTCCCTATCCTTCTTGCTCTTCCTTGTCCTGTCTTCTCACTACCATAAAATCTTACAAAAATTCCACAATGGCGTCGAAAAGATGAGTTCAAGAGCCTGAAGTCACTACAATCTCTTCTGGAACTTCAGAAGGGCCTTCTCACTCTTCTTCTCAACAACCTGCCAAGAAGAAGCGAACTTCTAGGCAATTCTCATATCGTACTACAAAGAAAACCGCAAAAAGAACATCTTCAACATCTGCTAAGGAGGTTCCTACTTCTGAAGTTCCTTCCTCAACTTCTCCTTCTCGTGCCAATCCGAATGAAGTCTATTCCTGTTCATAGAGCCAAAAGAGGAAATGACTTTCTTCGTCGACTCGGAGTAAATATTCCTGAGAAGCCTTCAAACAAGACTCCTAAAACGCCAAAATCAAAAGGAGTTCAAATCAATGAACCTTCTGAGATTCTTCAAAAGAAAAAGGTTGATCCTTCTACTGCCATGAGGAAAGACAAGGAGCCAATTGTTGAAGAAAGCTCTTCCTCTGGAGACTCTATACCATCTTCTCCACAAACCAACATTCCTACTGAAGACACTTCTTCTAATTTTCCATCTGCTCTGTATGAAATCAACAAACATGACTCACCTCATGAGGATTTCAATACAGACAATGTAGGTATTTCTGTGGCCTCGTTAGAAAAGTTTAGACAAACATATTCCAAGAAAGAATTTTTCCCTCTGGTCTCTGTAGACCTAGAGAAAATTAAGGAAGAATATGGTATGGACCTATCCTTCTGGTTGAAGCCCTACATTTCCTATCTCTCGATTAAAGCCCCATTTTCTCCTACAATTGTCAGAATTTTTTACTTTAATATGTTTAAAGAAAATCTGAAGGATGATAAGGGCAATGTAGTGGAAGAATGCCTTTCCTCTTCCATCAGGGGAGACAAAGTTACCATTTCTGCTTCTGTTTTAAACACCATTCTTGGAATAAAAAAATCCCCCTCCTGCTCCAAAAATAAACTATTCTAACATTGAGATTTTCAAAATCATAAGACCTGGTATTCCTGTCCCCGATTAGGCATAAGTGCATAGTGACAAATTCAAGTATTGGTGCACAAACTCGAGTATTGGTCGCGCCTTCTGATAATTCAAATTTGTGAAATTTACGTAATGTTTGTGGAATAATTCAAATAACTTAAATTATTAATTATCATCATTACCAGATATGTTTAATGTGTTTGCTAGTGTTTTTTAGCCCAATTACAGATGATACAAGCAGATTAAAAGAGCTGTTAACACAAAAGGCAAAGTCTTGTTAGAAGTATTAAATGCAGACCACCAAACTTGCTGAAATCTCAACTACCAACCTTTACACAGTGGAAAAAGGATAAAGAGACTTTCATTTTATTGAGGACTGACAATCCCAATAGATATAAACGACTAGAAGTCTCACTCTATCTACAACTCAAGAAACAAGCACAAATGTAGAGAGAGAAAGGACCAAACTGCCTCAAACAAATAGGAGACTTCTCCAATGGTCAGATGAATGTCAGCAACGGTTATTAATGTCTCTCTAAGTATAAAAAGAGCTGCATTCAAGTCTCTACCAAAAACACAGAACTGAAAAACAAAAGGATATTAAATTTGTTCATTTATTGGTGTGTGAAGATGGAATATCACCTAGAGGGGGGTGAATAGATGATTTAAAAATCTAACTGCTTAATCAAAATTTTCACAAATTAATGAACTAACTGATCAAGAGTTTAAAGGAGAAGGAACACGAGAGAATTTATCCTGGTTCGGTCTATCCTGACCTACGTCCAGTCCCCAAGAACACCTTGAGATTTTTCACTATCTTCATAATACAATTACACAACTCGGAATGATCCCTCAGACTCACTCCCCCTTACTACTTGTAATTGTACACCCTTACTTAAGGTTCCACAACCTTAAGATTTTACAAACGAATGAAAATTGAATGTTTAAGTAACTCCTCACGAGTTGAATAATAAATGATCACTGAAGTACAAGTTGAGAGTAATGAAACTGATAAGATAATAACTCAGAGTAAATGCGCAGAGTTTCGGTAGGTGGCCGAATTGTATGCTTGGGTATTTATACTCTTTCACCATTAATGCCGTTGGGAGGAACTTGAGAGTTACCGTTGTGACTTATTTAATTTTCCGTTAGACACAGCTTGCTCTGTTCCTTGTGCAGCCAAATGGACCGTTGAGGCCTCATTAAATGAAATCTGTTCTTTCATTAAATGCGTTGATCATTGAGAGTGCTTTTGCAGAAGAATGTCTTGATTAAGTAATCCTTGGAAGAATGTTTCTTCCTGCTACTCTGGCTTCTTTCTATTTGCTGCTCTATTTCCTGCTTCAGCATTAAATGCTGTGACGTGAGCATCAGCTTTATGTTGATTTTGAATAATAACACGTTGTAATCCCTGAAACCACTAGCAAATGTGATAAAAACATTTCATATATTATATTAAGTGATTCGGAAAGTTATCAACCAAAGATCAGTTCTTTCGCAGAATTAGAAATCACAGACAACGCCAAGAACTCGAGTTGTCAAAGTAGAACTCGAGTTCTAGAACTTGAGTTCTTATCAAGAACTCGAGTTCTTTTGACTTTTCTTCACACACCTCTGATCTGCAAAATGAGAACTCGAGTTGATCACAAAGAAATTGAGTTCTTCATTTTTCTTCAATTTCATTTCTCAAAGAACTTGAGTTCTCAGACAGGAACTCAAGTTCATGAACTCCAGTTCTAGTCTAAGAACTCGAGTTCTTAAACTTGATCAGTGCTTACAAAGGAACTCGAGTTCTTTACTGAGAACTCAAGTTCATGAACTTGAGTTCTTTGCCAAGAACTTGAGTTCTGTCTTGTCCGAGTTTGCAACAAAGAGAACTCGAGTTCTTAATTGTGAACTCGAGTTGATCAACTCTAGTTTGCTACTAATGAACTCGAGTTCTTTCAGACTCAGAGCATTTTCCACAGACCAAGCTTGCGAACTTGAGTTCTTAAACCATGAACTCGAGTTCTTAGCCCATGAACTCGAGTTCTTTACCCATGAACTCGAGTTCTTCATTTTGCTGTGATGAGAACTGGAGTTTTAAAGCTTGAAATCAAGTTCTTATTAAAACATTTAAACCACTGATTTACAAGTGTTTAGTTATCATCAAAAACTTGGTTGAGAACTAACAGTGTGCTTCTTGTACAGAGTGTTGGTTGACACCATAGAGTTTCAGTGATTATCATATCTGCTCTGTAAGAGAGTTTCATTGATTGTAATTGTTTGATTGTAAGGTATCTTAAGTCGGGGGACTTGGAGATTTGGGAATTCATTGATTACAACTTGTAAGGGGGAGCAAGTTCTAGAAAGAGAATTGCTTCAGAGTTACAGAGTGTGTAATCAAGTGATTTAGTGAAAAGCTCAAGGTGCCTGAGGACTGGATGTAGGCCAAGGAGTTAGGTCAAACCAGTATAAACTGTTGTGCATTGCTTTTCTTTCCTGTTCTCTGATTTCATTCGATCAATCACCATAAGAGCCGAATTTGCGAAAAAAAAAAATCAAAATCCCTAATGCACCTCCCCTCTTGGTGATTCAACTCCTCCTACATTAACAACTTTTAATATTGCCATTGTTGGCATTTCATATTGGCATTATTAGGCTTATCATCTTTTTGGTATTGCCATTGTTGGCATTTCAAGTTGGCATTATTAGGCTTATCGTCTTTCCGTTGAGTAATTCTTTCCATTGGAACATGATCGTTGTGACTTGCTCAAAGTTACCATTGTGAGCTCTAACGTAATCATTCACTTTTTAATAATCTGATGTTAATCTGGGTTATGATCATTTGAAACTCATTAGCAAACTGATTAAAAACATTTGAGTATAGTAATGAGTAATGATCTGAAGAAAAGAAATCATAATCAGTTGATTCGAATTTTCCAAGATTTGAAAAACAGAGATGATCATGCTCGGGGGCATGATTGTTTGTCTACTCGAGCATCAGTTGAAATATGCATTATAAAAGCTTGTCATCACATTATGCTCGAGCATGAAATTGAGCTTGCTCGGGCATGGTGTTTTCGTGCTCGGGAATGAACGTTTAGGAATTTAACACAATTGCACGTCTCACTACTGCTCGGGCATGAAGCTCTCTCTGCTCAAGCATCATATCGCTAGTGTTCGAGCATGCCTTTAATCTTGCTCGGGCACAACCACATACAAGGCAAGGAAGAGGCTTTTGGTTCGTTTCTCGAGCATCCTTTTTCTCTGCTCGAGCATGTCATACATTCTTGCTCGAGCATGCTGATTATCTGCTCGAGCACGACATCACAAATACATTCTGTTTGGCTTAACCTTGCTGATGCTCGAGCATGACTACTTTAGCTTTCTGATTCGCTGCTACTCGAGCATATCAATGCTTTGCTCAGGCATGGCTCTTTGAAATATTTAATCAATCTATTAGGATGAGTATTCTCAGGTAGAAATAAAAGCCTTTACTAGATTGATCTTGTTCAATGATTAATCTCCTCAATGTGGTGAGCAACACAACAGTCAATTTCTCGTGAGCGTAACGTCTTCGATATAACTTCAAATCTGACAAACCACTCATACCTAAAAAGCTCTTCAAGTCTTCTTTCCAATGCAATAAGAATCATCTCCAAACTCATTGTATGTTGAGCATTATGATCAGATTAATAGAAGTTGTTCTTGAACCAACATTTTTGCACACTTCTAAAACAGACTATGAACTTCCAAAAATCATATCTTTCTCATTTGATCTTTTTTCCCTGTGATCTTAATGTTTTTGGAAAGGTATGTGAGTCTAGTTTCATATGCCACTGATTTCAGCTCATTCTGATGTGTATTTTGTGAGATATACTCAAATTACCAAACCTTGGTCTGCTGTATAACGGTGACAGATAGGGCAATTTCAAAAATTCATAGCTCTCTCATCTGATCTTCTTTGGACTTGAAATTTTGTTAAGATGACTCATTAGATGTTTAGTTTCATACAAAATTGGTTTCACATCAATCTAATTTTTGGTTTGGGAGATATCATCGAATTACCAAAGGTCGCCTAAAACAGAGCTGAACAGAGTAGCTGAGAAGTGTTGTTGCTCAAGCACACATATGGCTTGCTCGAGCAGAAACGATTTTGTGCTTGAACAGACCCAATTTTCGTGGTCGAGCAAGGTCGAGGAATGATCAGTACTGTAGCATAGTCATTGTAACAACTCGGTACTGTAGCAACTCAATTACTATTCAAGCAACACAGTTGGGTTATTTAATAAAAAAATTAATTCTAAAATAGTTCTAAAACCTTCAGTGTAATTTGAGCATTTAGAGTTTATCATTTGGGTTTTTCATATTTCATACAGATTTATATATCTTTTTCCTTGTTTGTTTTGCCCCTTATTAATGCACTTTTTAATTATTAACTAATATTTATTTAAAGAACGTAAATGGCATTTTAGAAATTCAATCCATTAATTTTTATAATAAACAATTATTAAAATCACGCTATTTGAAAAATTGGTTAAAATTAGTTTGAGACAATATTGAAAATTTAACTTTTTACCAGTAACACCCTCATTTGTATGGAAGGAAAAGCATGTGTTCTCAGGAGAGAATGAGAATGTATGAGAATTAAATACAATGATATAAATAATATACTTAATATAATTGATGTAAAATAGAAAATCAACCATGAAAATTAACATAACCTCCAAGTGTCTCTTATAAAAAGGAACATGTTATATTCAAAAATTGACTCTTATAAAAAGAAAAAAGAGATAATATTAGACTAATTTTTTTTTAAAAATGAAATAATTTAGTGATTTCTTGATTATTATTTTTTTTAGTTTATTTTCCGTATGATAAATTTAGTAATTTACCCAAACATATTTCAACCTAAAAAAGACAAAAGTGAAAGACAAAAAGACATGAAATGAGGGAGTGTAAATGGCATGTTTTGTGGCTTTTGGACCATCCCCATGCCTTCATCATGACGGGTCCCACTTTAATTCTCTTTTCCATTCGGTTCTTACGGTTTCGGTCTCTTCTTTGGTTTCGGTCAAAAAGCTTCACTTTCTTAATCTCCAACTAACTATCCCTTCATCATCATTCCTTGCTACGGCCCTTCTGTTTCATCACTTGACTTCACATTTAAGCCACTTGACATATCACGTGTTCATTTTTAATTTCAAAATTTGTCAGCTTTAAAAAAAAAAATCACAATTAAAAAAATAAATTACTCTCATTCTTTATGACACCGCACCTTCTAGAAGCTAGAAATAGACGATATTTAATATTAGACTAATATTAAACTTTTTGTAAACTTCAAACCTGGCTTGTCAATGTATTAAAAAAATAAAAAGAAAGAAATAGACGATATTTAATCATAAGTCACCCTATGTCCCTATTTAAAAGGTTATCTAAATGATGAATTGATTGATTAAATATATTATTTTATTTAAAACGTTAACTTTAACAATAGAAAAGACAACAAATTTTTATTTTCGTGTTATATAAAATTAGTTTGGTTACAGAAGAATAAATACAATACAATAGCAAGTAAGAATTTAATATCCAAGCCAAATTAAAAGACATTTTAAAAGAGTTCAAGAAATGGATTCGCAAGAAAATAACATAAATGGCTAATATTTGATTTTTTTTTTAATAAAAGTGAAAAATATCTATTTAAAAATATTAAAATCTCTATTTAAAAACTTTATTTTATATTGTAGAAAGACTTGATATATTTTTATATACATAAAATACTACTCTATATAGTTTTATACACATAAAAGTACCAATACTATAATTCAAATTCCTTATAACCAATAAAACTTTTAAGTGGGAACTTTTTATCGATTTTATCTTCTTTTTATTTAATAAATGTAAAAAAAATAATGAAAAAAATTAATGAGCAAAAGTTGAATCATGTACCCCTACGTAGATGGAGAGAAAATGAGTGAAGAAAGAAAATTAGGGAATTAAGAAGTTTTTCATGTCTAGAAAAGGAAGGAAAAGTGGAGATCTCCAAACATAGGCATTGATTTGGGAGAGAAAACTCATTGCCCTCACCAGATCCGGCTTTCCTCAGCTGAGGCTACCATCCATTGCTCTCTAATACCCCTAAACTTTGCCTTGGCACAAAAAACAGGTGCCTCGTTTTTTATTTTTCTTTTTTTAATATTTTAGAAAATTGTGGGTACTGAAAAGATACTTTAAGATACTTACAGGTACTGAAAAAATACTGACTAATACTTTATGATATTGAAAAATTATTTTAAGATCTTGAATAAATATTTCAGGATACTGACTGATACTAAAAAAATACTTCATATTCTTGAAAAATTATTTTAGGATCTTTAAAAAATACTTCAAGATTCTAAATTAATTTTTTAAGATTATGAAACAGTTTTTCAGTACTAGTTAGTATCCTTTGTCGTTGGTATCTTGAACTATATTTTTAGTACGAGTTACTACTCGAAAATATTTTTTCAAGATTCAAAAATAATTTTTTAAGAAAATAAAATATTTTTTCGATATCTGTATCTATCTTAAAGTATCATTACAATGCCCATAGTTTCCTGAAATATTAAAAGGGGGAAAAACAGAGGTACTTGTTTTTTGTGCCAAAATGGCACATTTTAAAGGTATTGGAGGGCAATGGACGGGGCCTCAGCGGGGAAAAGCCGGATCCACCCTCACCTACCCTCTTGAACCATGCTCTCCCTCCTTCATTTTCAATTTTTAGGTTGCAAAAAGCTCATCTCCACTCCATCTCCACCTCCACCTTTAAATCAAGCTTAATTTCTCAATTTAAATTTAGGTCACATTTTTCATTTTTTAACACTTCTTAAACGATGTCGTTCTTCTGCAAAAAAAAAAAAAGGGGGGGGGGGGGGAAATGGAACAAAGAAGAAAGCGTGGTTATTTTAATACTTCTAAGGGTGATATGTGGGGAATCATATTTGGCATGAGGTCTGATATGGAAGACATCTATTTGATGCTATTAAG
This sequence comes from Acacia confusa, assembly GCA_037074495.1. Classification (NCBI taxonomy): domain Eukaryota; kingdom Viridiplantae; phylum Streptophyta; class Magnoliopsida; order Fabales; family Fabaceae; genus Acacia; species Acacia confusa. Next base: position 27,506,236 of record CM073504.1, on the reverse strand, counting down.
TTAGAACGACATTGCTTCTATTTCAACACTTCCAATGATGGTCTTATAAAAAAAATAAAAAAAAAGCTTATATGTTAAAAATTTTTAAGGGTAAAATTGGATCATAATCCTTTGTTTTTATTTATATATTTATTTATTTGTGTGGGGTTGATGGGCAGTTTTGGAATACTAAGAAAATAGGGTGGGTATTTCTGTCCATCACGGAGATATTTTTCCCTTCCCTCAAGAGGAGGGGACGGAAGGGGCTACACTTTTTCCAACAAAAAAAAAAAACACCTAAAAAAAAGGATTAAATTATAAAGAATTCATAGAAAAAATAATAAGGATTTAATTAAAACTAATGTATAACTACATGAATTTGCATATTAATATCCCCATTCATTTTTTATCACTTGCGTGCGCGCACATATTAAATCCAAAGTGAATGAGATGGTTTATAATATATGAATAAAATAGGGAAAATTCCATTCAGGGCCCAAGGTAGGAAAATATTGTCAAAAAAGGCCCTAGGACATTTTCTAATATTATTTCAGAAAGCGTTAACAACTATATCAGTCCTCGTTAACAACTAAATCAGTATAGTTAACAACTATATATTAACAATTATATCAGTAGCCATTAACAACTTTTTTGAAATAATATTAGAAAAGACTTTAGGACCTTTTTTGATATTTGACTTTTCTTAGAGCCTTTTTTAACAATATTTTCCTATCTTAGGCCTTGAATAGAATTTTCCCAATAAAATATCGTTAAGAAAATTTATTTCTTTTTTTAACCTTGACTTAATTATTTTTTTTCCTCAAACTTTAAATCCGTACAACCTATCATCCTTATAATCTTAAATTAGCTATTAGATTTTAGAAAATAAAAGTTAAACATTATAAAGTAATATTTGATTAAAATTATACGAATTGAGTTGGATATAGTGAAAACTCAATATTTTAATTGACTAAAATTATAGAAATCAAATAATTAATTTTTTTAAAAAATGATATAAAAATACTATTTAAACTTTAAAATCCTATTGACAATAATAATAATAAGATTAATAAAACTAATAAAACAATTGACAATTGTTTTATTGAAAAAGCATATATATATATATAAGATTTTAAAGTTTAATACGAATTTTTTAAAGATTTTTTTAATCTTTACTTTTATATATTGTACATAGTACATGTGCATGTGTGGATTCCAGATGGATAATCAAGGGTCCTACCAAACTCAATGGAGGTCCCGATTTGAAAAGAAAGTTAAAAGGTTTATGGGGCTAAATGGCAGATTTGTACTTGTGCCTTTCACACCATTAACGACTCCATTTATTGCTCTCATCTGCATCTTCATACTTTTGTTTGACTTCTTATCACTTCCATTTTTAAATCTCTTCGTCTTGTCATTTTTCTTCTGATTTCAACCACTACTTTCTCCTCATCATGGTGCAGTTTTTGAAAGCTGCTTTCAATGGTGGAACTTACCAGAACAATATTTTTGAATTGTTTAAAGATTAAAGATCTAATCAGAGACAAGACAACTAGGGAAGTCAAATCATGAATTTTCTGATATCCTTTTAGTGCTAGTATGGAATTGTTTATCTTCAAGCATAACCATATTTACTTAAGTTAACACAACTTTTTTCTATATATTTATTTTTTACAGTTAAACTACGATTGAAAAATTATACTTAAAAAGTCTAATTAATCAAAGGAACCCTTACAGTATGTTTGATTTGAAGGGAGAGAAGGGGAGAGAATGGGAGAATAGAGAGGAATTTTACTAAATATTCATTAATGAAAAGAATATTCTTTTTTTTATTAAAAGTATATTTTTAAAATAAAAAATGTCTATAGATAATTTGATTAAGATAAAATTAAAAGTTATCTTCCCACCCCTCAATCCAAACACGTGGCATAACTCATTCATTCAGATCTGACAACTGAGATGTAAGATGGTGTAAACTAAATCAATTATTGACTTTTTTTTTTCTCAACTGAAATCTTGCCCAAAAAGCTCATTATACTAGATTATTGCTTATCTCACCTTTGGATTATTTAGCTCATCTCAAGTGAAATCTAGTGAGACGGTGTTTACTTTATACTCCTCTCATTTTATTTATAAATCACTTTCAGAATACTTCACCATAATTATAAAAAACATTGAATCTCCCTAGTTTTATCTAAACATTATGCTTATTTCATGTGTTAGAGTTCAATATCTGCACAATAAAGGGTGAAATTGTATATAATTTTTTTAAAAAACATTACTTATTATAGGATAGAAAATACATTATCTCTCCACTTTCTTAATAGGACCCCTTGTAAAAATGGGCAGATGAGCATTTAACTTTCCAAGCTTTGTTATTGTCTTAATTGTTTTTTTTTTTAATAAAAAAAAAGGGCCAAACGAAAGAGTCGAGATTCCTTCCCCCTTCTACACTTTTGTCCCAAAGCTAATCCCAAAAGCTCTTTTCCACTCAATTTTTCTCACTCCAGTCCAGAGTCTCTTCTTTCCCTTCGGAAAATAATATACTTTATTAATTTAATTAATTAATTGTATTTAGTTACAGCACGCAAGTTAATGGAACAGAATTGGATCATAGAATTCATATCAGCATTAATTGAAGTAAATCTATCGCAATTCATAGCCACCAGCCCACCACTGAACTGAAAGCTGTTAATTCAGAGAATTCGACTAGTATTCTGTAAACTTAATCAGCATTCATGAATCATGAGGAAGGATCAAAGCTTGATTTTACATACAATTGGCCCCAGATTCAGCCATTCTCTTCATATGATCAGTTACAATCGATGTTTCCCTTTCATCTCTCTCACCTTTTACTAGCTCATCAATGCCATTTATATCTTCTTATATGAGAATCTTTGAACAAGATCCAGAAAAGTCCCCAGAGATAGAGAGATTATTCAAGAAGAAGTAGTTGAAGAAGAAGAACCTGAAGCTCTGGGAGATGTCGTTGGAAACAGAGGCAACAAACGTGGTTCAATGTCCCTTGGAGTTGATGCTGGGGAAGGATGCAGGTAAAACCCTTTCTCTTTGATAGCTTTCTCTTCAGCTTCTGAGTCCAATACCAGACCGGTTCGGTCGAACGGATCGGGAATGAGCGGCGTGACCGGGCTGAGAACCAGGGAAGGGAAGTCGAGAATACTCGGCGACAGAATCTCAGGTTTTCGAGGCGAGAACCCGGAAATGTTGGGCGAAAACGAAGGGATCAGAGGGCTGATCTTGAGATTCTTACTGAGTGAATTCCTTCGTTCGTAGAGCTTGAAGACTGAGGATTGTTGCTTCTTGGGCGTGGATTTGATGGGCGGGATCGTGTGGATTTTCGCCGGAGACGGGTCAGAGGAGTTAGCGGCGGCGGGTTTGGGGGATCCGGTGAGCATTTGGACGACTTGCTTGAAGGAAGAAGTATCGGCTTGGACGAAGGTGGTGGGATACGGGTTTCCGGGTTCGGATCTGGTAATGGGTTTGGGTGAGTGAACGCCATTGTTGTTGTTGTTGCTGCTGCTAGTAGTGGTGCTACTGTTGGAGCTGAGGCTGCGAGGGGAAGGAAGGAGAGAAGAAGGGTTTGGAATCTCTGTGTTGTTATGGCTTGGGGAAATGGAAGCCATAGATGACTGGTTTCAGAGGGGCAGAGGAACAGAGAGGAAGGTGAAGAGAGGGATGAAAGTAGAGAAGATGAGAGTTTGTTGCTTTGTGTGTGATTTGTTGGTTGTAAGAAATGTTTTCGTAAGAACCTTCAAATTCTCTGCTGCTTGAGGCAATCTCTACGCGCCTTATTTGCAGCGTGTGTAAGGGAAATAGTATATATTTTAATACAGAGCTTGAAGTATTTTTATAATATGGAATGTATTCTATTCATAATCTTAAAATATTCTATTAAGTTCAACCAGCACCTGAAAATATATTTTTGCATCTAACACTGAAGTATTTTCAAATACATCTAATACTCTAAAATATTTTTTATTTTTTGTGTGTATTTGACATTAAAGCACAAAAAAAACTTTAGGATGTTAAATACAACTAAAAAAAAATATTTTGAAGTTTTTTATATATAACAAAATACTTTAAGATATTAGATACAAATGAAAGAATACTTACATATGTTGGATGCATCTTATATCTATGGTATAGTATATAATTGTTAATACTTTATTTATTTATTTTTTATCATGAGCCTACCCCAATGGAAGGATTTATTGAAGCCTGGATTAATTTCAATCAAGTAAAGTACATATCTTCTTAACTTGGTTCAACGCTTATAATGTGCAAGTTATGAGTTCAAAAATAATGCTGCTAATGTGAAAACTTGATTAGTAGGTGATTTACTTGTAAGTACTGTGAATCTGCGATGAGTGTGGGCATGTTTGAACTCTAATGAGTCCTCCAAATTCAACTTGAAACAATCACCATTTAATTAATTAAATAATTATATATAATGACCTTAGTAATCACATAATAATCAAAGTTAACCTAATGTTAGAATTTACGTGGAATTTAATTTTTTTCAAAACATGCTAGAATATGCATCATGAGCCATAATGTATGGCAATATACATTTAACAATTCATAAACAAAAACAAATAGAAGCCCTATGTGCTTCTGTCAGTTTCCCTGAAAGACTTGGATCTGACTGGTCGCCTGGGAAAAATTTTGTAACTATCAGTCCAGCTCATTATGAATATTAACATGTGCTAATGATGTGCCAAGTTGACTAAAACAATGCATTTCAAAATTTAATAGTTCATCAACATCCTCACAAATCATTTTCACAATAATGATAAGCATCATAATAGGTGTCACAATTTTGTTCATATTCAATACCCAAATTTTATGGGTGATGGGAACTACAGATTGTAAGTTAGGAAATAAGAAAGAAAAGTAGGGAAATAGAGCCAAAATCTGTAACTCTAGAAAAGACACAATAACTTTCCGATAATTCATTCATGATGCATAATTCACAGGTATTACATATTTATAGAATCTAAACATAACTGATAATAACCAAATGTAGGATAACTGCTGAAACCCAGATAACTTTCTGATAATTCATTCATAATGCATAACTAATCTGTTCCCCTATTGCCAACTGTCCTTTTCCTAGAATAAACTAATAGAGGACGTGGCATCCTATCAATGTGTCAATCTCTATAAATAAGAGAGATAATGATATATTAGCTTGATCTTCAGGTGATTAGTAGAATCTGATTAGCACAGAAGTTGGATTGCAGGCAATTCTAGCTTCACTCGTTAATAAATATAGATGCAGGAATCTTACTAAATAATGGTAAGAAAATTCAGAAATGACAAGATGGAGTGGCCAGATCGTGTTTAGCAAACTACCTAGCATTTTACAAAGTCAAGATCTTGGAACATATCAAGAAACAAGATAACTTCAAATCATTCATGCATAACAAAAACATGAAGAGTTTTTATCATCTCATCAAGAACCTCTAGTCACATCCAATTTTATTTTTTCCCCCTGTTCCCCTTCTTGGAGACCACAGAGTTTAGCTTGTGCTTGAGCAATAAATTGATCCAGCAAATCTTAGTTGAGTCAATGTTAAACATAAGGACGCCGAATTGTGACAATACGTGGCTTATTCAACATAAAAAGATACATGGTTGATCAACTCTTCTCCACTGCTGAGATATTGTTTTAGGAAAGCTCGCTAAGAAAGAAATAACACTAGCAGACTGAAGATTTGCGTATGACATTTCCAATCCCTGGGGCCCATAAGAAATAAAAAACATCTATAGATCAATATCCACAGAAAATATAAAAAACTATAATAAGGCTACATTATTCACAAGCTAATGAACAATACAATGCATCCATTACTTGTCATGCAATGAACAGGAGCATCGTCTACTAAACACTCCTTAGCTTTTTACTCTTGATTGTAAGTAAACTATTAGCAGTTTAATATATGCTAGAGTCCTTCAACCACATCAACTTCCAACCTACATCCCTAGAGTGTGTGTGTGTGTGTGTGCAGTTGTGCACACAAACAGGCGATAAATATAACTTCACATCCTAAAAAATAAGAAAGTTTAAAGTTAAAATTAGGCATCACATAGGACGACCCCTTAATATGAGTCCATAAAACGATTTAAAGAAAGTATAGAAGGTTAAGAACATCTAGATTCTGGAACTATTAAATTATGAAGGAATATATAGCAGAGAAATACTTGCGTTACATAATCATCCTCATTTAAATTTTCCTATAACAACATCATCCTTTCCCTTATTTTAAACATTGTTAGCTTTCATTTGATAAGAAAACCTTCCATTTGTTGCTTCTATTGCAACAATACACTTATTGAGTATTTGGGTAACTCTGAAACGATGATTTCATAAGCCATTTTCCACACGCCAAGACAAAACTTCTCTCACATATACTTATTTCGTAAATTGTAAAAATTATTCACCAAAGCTAATCCAAACACACATTTACTAGAACAACCATAAACAATGAAATTTGCCATATTCCGATTCAATCCCAGCGATTGTACACATTAAGATGGAAATATGAAAGAGCACATTCTTCATTGGAGTTTTATATTATATGTTAAGCAAAAGAACTACACTCTATTTTATTATCACTTCTATAAGAACTCCAAAGACCAAGGGAATGGAATCTGTCGGAACATTCAAAATTTCATCAACCTTCCAGAGGAAAGATAAATTGTCACAATCCATTCCTTATCTTTCTCTTTTCTTGATCTATTAGACCATTAGGTAGGGCTAAGCAAATCGCCCACAGCCAGTGAGCCCATTTTGGCCTAACCAAGAAAGACCCATAACGGGTGGGCTTTTGTACCAGAACCCTCGGGCTGCCCGTGCAAGCACACACGTACATATAAAGTTCTAGATTTGATTGCACTTGATTTGTTGGCTGCATTAGTCTCCATAGTGTCTTTAGAATCCACTTTTAGTAGTGAGAATCGAGTGCTAGATACCTTTAGAAGTTCTCATCTTTAAAATGACTAAGCTGCTATGTATTCAAAATTAGATATGCACAATTCCTCCCAAATTGAAGGAGGTTGATGCTAATAATTTAGTGCATGTCATTTCATGTGTGGTTTCAATGAGGAATGATGAGGATTGTGGTGCTTTGCTATTAGTGTTTTTTGTAATTTATATTAAGAAATTTGTGCCAACAATGTAGTGGAAATGCAGCTGCATATTGAGATTTGTTTTTTTTAAAAAAAGTATTATCAAAGCTGCCCATGCCCATTCAAACCCACATGGGTTTAGCCCAGCCCATTTGATATGGGCTTTATCGGGCATAGGCTGCATTTATATGGACAGAAAACATTTATTCTTAGAGCAGGGTATCCCCCAAAAACTTAGAGCCTGGTAAGCTCTTTCTATTAAAAAATAAACGTATAAAAGGCTTTGTCATGTCACAAAAGTTCCGATGATTACATCAGGCAATCCAAAATCTTAGACTGTAGACTCAAACACTCATTTATATGGACAGAAAACATGTACTCTTAGCTCCAAATGCCAAAATGAGCTTCAAAGAGCATCATTTAAGAAACTATAATATTGAAGTAATGAAGTAATCCTTGACATAAAGTCCTGTTTCATCAAGATAACTAAACTATTTCCGAACCACCTCATACGTTCTCACAGAAGAGACATTACAAACATTTATAGAACAAAAATCAACAAACCATCCCCAAAGAATATAAAATAAATAATGTGCAAATTATAAGAGAGAAGCATTGAATTTAAAGGTCTCATGAATTAACATCCAAACTTGGCACAAGTTCAACTTATTAGGACAAAGACAGCTAATAAAAAAAAAGTGCAAACCTTGTCAAAGCTCCTGTCAACACATGAAATCTAGGCTCAACGCATAACCTAAACTACATTGCATAGGAACGCTAATCTGTGACCCAAAAAACCAAGATTGACCGAACACATAATCACATTGCATATATCATCCATGGATGTAAAATTAATGTCATTAGAAAAAGGGAATAAGAATAGATCACAAACCTGTAGTTCTAGATAAATAGCAACGTCACATAATCACCATCTATGCTTGACCATCAATTTCCTTGTCTTCCACATCATTTGCGGTAGCAGTTGCCTCCCCACCATCACCATCCTCTGTTGGAGGTTGAGCTTGTTCCTCCTCAGGTAGTGGCTCCTCCACATAGTCATTCTCAAATGCATCAGCTGGAACCTCATAGATCCTAACTTGAGGCTTAGATGGATCCTTCACCAAAACATACTTCCCCTCATTCAATTTCATGCACAAGTCTACAATAGACTTCACAATTCCCCACATATTAGATGTGTTCAAATTAATTTGGGTCGCAAAATCTCTTGGTTTATAACCATTAACAGCCAAAATCACATGATTAAAATGATCACGGGGATGGACACGGGAGACGTAACCCAATTTCATCATATCTGCACTTGCCAACAGGGCTTGGGCAGTCCACTTAGCCAACTTATTTGCGTTATTCTTCAGCTCAGTCGCCAAGACTGCACCCCTCTGTGTCTCCAACTTCTGTCTCCATTCAACACCAGAATATTTGGGATCAAATTCATTCAATGCATTCAAAGTAAGGAAGGACCTCTGGTTGTTCATTTCAACAACACTCTGAACTTCACACCTCGCAACGAGATACATATCATTATCAAGCTTCCACCTCCTATACCTATATGCCACAGAAGCAACCTCCTCACCCTCATTTGCAAAAGGATTAGGCTCATCAAAAGTCACCTTCCCATCTCTAATCAAAACTTGTTGCGAGAAATTCTGATTAATATACGCTGCCTCAACGCTCAAAGAATGGGCTGAGTTAATATCATCCTTAGCCTCAGGCAGTGGCTCCTGCGATGTCTCATGAACGGACAGCAAATCTAGCTGTGACCCATCCCTCTTGTCAAAAAACAACTTGTTCCCAACTCGCTGAATAACAATATCCCATGAATAAACAGACCTGGGCGCGCACATGAGTGTTGAAAGAATAGTATCAGTGGCGAAGACCGTGGCTTTGTCCTCATTAGCAAGCCTTCGGATCACTGGGTCATCAGTGGTAGTAACTTTAAAAAAGTTCCTATTCTTAAACCTCTTGAGACGACGTTCATTCTTAGGAGTAATTCGATCGAACGACCTGTCATAGTACTCGAGTCCACCACAGAGAAGAAGGTCTTCGGGTTCAGGAACTGCGAATGACAGCTTCGAGAAAGTTGAAAACGGTATCTGATCCAACATGTTCCATTCGGGCTGAATATCCACAGAGGATTTGAAGACGGCGGCTTCACGGCGTTGGGCATTGGCGTTGGATCTGTTGAGATAGTAGAGCCGATCGCGGCGTGCCCTCTCCTTCTCAGCCTCACGTTTTCGGGCCTCCACCTCCTCGTCACGGCGCTGAGGAAGCTGCCGTTGCTGGTTGAACCGCCATTTGGGACCAAACTTGGGACGCGGCGGGGGCTTACCGTCGACGAGGCGGAAGGAGGAATCATCATCGGCGGAGGAAGGAAAGGAATCATCGATGGTGAAGTCGAATACGGCGTCAGCCGGGTTCTTTGGTCGTGCAGGGTTGTTGAAGTTGCGGGTCCAGTCAGCAATTCGACCCAGTTTGTCTGAGCGAGAGAACGGGGCGTAAGGTACATTCACCGGGAGGTTGCTGACGGCAGGGGCGGCGGCGGCGTCAGGCGGACCCCAACCGTCTGGATTGAAAGGCACAGCTCCGATTTCAAGGCCTCCGACCATTGTTGGGAATGGAATAGATTTCTGAGTGATAGTGAGAACAGAGGTATGAAGGTGATATAAAAACCCTACTCGATCCGTGAACACTGAATACCCGCTTTCCTTAAAACCCGATGTCTGGATCTGGCTTCTGGACACGCAGACGCACAGGATATAAATTTATTTTATTATTTTATAAGAGATAAGATATTCTTACTACATTTTTTGTTGTTGTTATTATCACTTTTTTACCGTTAGATAAGAATCTCAATGTCCCATTTTATAAAACTTATATTCGATAAATTCATGTGTTTTGGAGAATTTGAGAGAAAATTACTATTTAAACTTTTACAATCCTCTTGACAATAACAATAAGATCACTAAAATAAATGACAACTTATTTTATTAGAAAATCACCTATATAGAATTTTAAAGTTTAAGTAGTATTTTCTTTAATTTTTTTTCTATATTTTATTATCCTTGTATTTTATTAAGTCAAAAAAAGATAGATTCTCAAATGTCATACCCCTTCTTGTTTCTTGACATTTATCAAAGTATACATACATAACTCAATGGTAAAATAGTTCTAGAATAATATACTAATGTTTTTTTTTAATATTACATAATATACTAATGTTAAAGTCTTATTACATAACTGGAATCCCCATAGGTCTATACAAATATTTACAAATGTTCTAATATAGTCTATTACAAAATATAGATAACCAATAGTAGCTCTTAGCCCAACCCAACATCATCAAGTGCCAGTATACACTGTCTTGCCTTGGGAGCCACAACCACTGCATTGTTCACACCCTAATCTAGAGAAAATGTTTGAGATTCAAAAAAAATCTCAAAGTAACACATAAAAATGCACGCACATTACATGGTAGTCAACCAACACATAGCACATTTAACATTCAGATATCACACATTACATGCAACAACCGATTGTAAACAAGGATCCAACCAATCCATTACCACAGCGAGTGCATTCAATTGGGCATCGACCGAGATCATCTGAATGTAAATTAGGTTTCACAACCCAAGGAGTCACTACCTACTAGACCCTACTATCTAACATGTGTTCTCAACACTTATTACATAAAGGTTCACACATGTATATAAAGTTATACATAGTATGTGAGAGAAGAGAAAAGTTACTACTTGAAGGCCTTGCCAACTCTGTACCTTCACCAAGGTTTTTCTTGCTCTGGTTATCTTTTAGGTCAATACAAATTTCAAATCCTATAATATATGGAGATAAGTCATTATTCAATCTAATCTTAACAACAATATTAAAATTACATTTTACTAGACCCACCCATAGAATTTACCTTTTTTATTTTGATTAGTTGGTTATCATACATTATGTACTCTGTAATTTGTCCACACTTAGCTATATAGTCCTTCAAGTCTTACTTGAAAATTCCCAATTTAAGGCTAGCTACATTTTGCTAAAAAATGTAATTATTTCTAGACTTAACAGAAATTCAACTTTTAATTTCTCTAGAAATTTGAAAAAAATCATATCTTGGTCTAGAAAATTCCAAATCAAGTGATTTTAGTTCCCATTTAAAGCATTGTAAGTCTATTTTAGAGGAAAACTAATCAACCAATCAAAATATAATTGTGTCATTTCCATAATTTTACATAATAGTCACTACTTAAATATGAAAACAGGATTTTCTAGAATTTCATTATCAAACTTAAAAAATTCATAACTTTTGTTATACTAATCCAATTAATGTGATTTTGGACTTATTGTAAATATTATCACATGTACTATTTACAAACGTGAAGGACCATTTGCTAGATAAAACTTTACACGAATATGGACTTCACTTCTAGAAAAACAGAATTCGTCCAGTTTTTCTGTCCAAGTTTGAAAATTCTTATCTTGTGTTCTAGATCTCCAATTAACAAGATCTAGGACTCTTTTTAAAACTTAACATGTTTACTATAATCCACAAAATTTCATGGTTAGAAGAGATCAATTATCCCAATTTTGCCTTATTAAAAAATTAGTACTTCAATTCTTAAAATTTCATTTCCAAAAATTTGGACAATACTTCCTTCTAATTACAATGATTTCAAACCTATGTTAGAGGCATTGTCATAACAAAAACCTCTTATCAACACATGACAACAAATTAAGAAAAATCTAACTCTTTTATATCAAAACAATGATAGACCGAATAGGGGAACACATTTTCAGCTTCATAAATTCGAACCCATAGTCTACATGTATCAACATTTATGTCTCTCTCCTAAACAATCTAGGGAAAATTCCATTTAAATACTAGTTGAATTTGTTAAACCCCCAAAAGCCCACTAATTTGTTAAAGGATTGAGAAGGGATATGGGTCAATGAGGGATATACAATTTGGGGTGAAAAGTCGATACTGCCCTTTGAAAAAAAACAAATTATATCTCCCTTCCTTGTTCAGTCATACACAAACAAAAAACAGAGGAGGTAGATTTGAGCCAAAAAAAAAACACAGTGGGTGGAGGAAGGAGTGAAAAGTGAGCTTTCGAAGGATCATATGCAAATAAAGGAAAGTCAAGGAAAGATTAAAGGGTAAGTATATTTTCTCTCTCCTCACCTTCTCTGATTCTCTCTCCTCTCTCTCTCCCCCTCCCCCTTCCCCTACCCCCACCATGGATACTTCTCTGCAACTTACGAGGAGTATAGGAAGGATCAGAAAAAGGGAGAGGAAGTGAGGGTGAGGAGAAAGAAAGAGGAATTCCATTATTGGAAAGGTTTGGGATGTGGTAGTTGTTGGGTTAGACTCCATTGTTGGAAGGGGAAGGAAGGAGAGATGAAGAAGACGATGAATAGTGTTGCAAGTTAAAAACCTGACTAAATGACTAGTTATTCCTATTACCAAACTTATAAATACCATTAACGAATTTGTAATTCTCATTACAAGATTTGGTAAAATTGACCCTTATTTGTTGTTTCATCAGAGACACAAGTGAAAAACATGACAAAAGGACTACCTATTCCCATTACTGAACTTATAAATACCATTAACAAATTTATAATTCTCATTACAAGATTTGTTAAAATTAACCCTTATTTATTGTTTCATTAGAAACACAAGTGACATTTCTTAACAAATCTTGTAATGGAAATTACAAATTTGTTAATGGTATTTACAATTTCAATAATGGAAATAACTAGTCATTTCGCCAGGCTTTTCACTTATGTCTCTAATGAAACAACAAATAAAGGTCAATTTTAACAAATCTTGTAATGAGAATTACAAATTCGTTAATGGTATTTATAAGTCCCGTAATGGGAATAACCAGTCCTTTCGTCAGGTTTTTCACTTATGACACTGTTCATCGTTTTCTTCATCTCTCCCTCCTTCCTCTTCCAACAATGGAGTCTAGCCCCAACAACCACTACATCCCAAACCCTTCCAACAATGAAGTTGCTCTTTCTCTCTCCTCACCCTCACTTCCTCTTTTCCTTTTTTTGATCCTTCCCATACTCCCCACGAGTTGTAGAGAAGTATCCATGGCAAAGAGAGAGAGAAATAATCAGAGAATGTGAGGAGAGAAAAAAGATACTTACCCTTTAATCTTTCCTTGGCTTCCTTTTCTTTGCGTATGATCCTTCGAAAGGTCACCTTTCACTTCCTCCTCCACCCGCTATGTTTTTTTCCCCTTGCTTGAACCTTTGATTTTTGTTTGCATATGAGTGAACAAGGAAGGGAGATATAATTAGTTTTTTCCAAAGGGCAGTGTCGACTTTTCACCTCAATTTGCATATCTCTCATTGACTCATGTCCTTTTTCAGTCCTTTAATAAATTTAGTTGGCTTACGAGGGCTTAATAAATTCAACTGGTGTTTAAATGGAGTTTTCTCTACAATCTATCTATTTCTTCATTTAATTGTTTCTTCTATAATATTTTCACCTAAGGGGATGAACATACTACCTCTGAACAAAAAGAGCAGATTCAACATTCAACTATCCTTAACCATAATCGACATGCAAGCAGTGAAATCAATCCCACATCCCTAAATACATCTTCAGCATGTGATTTCTATTGCTTGAAGCACATATTCCCTCTTCTCTTTCTAAGATCAGATTTTCCAGCCACAATTTTCCTACCAAAAACGCATAAGAGGAAACAAACAAAGGTGAAATAGTGCTTAGAAGTCTTACCTCTACTCAAATCCAAAGCTCAAATGTGAAATTCCAGCACCTTCTTCCTTCTTCCTTCCTCCCTCCCTCCCTCCCTCTTGCTCTTGGTTTCTCTCTTAAGCTCTCGCCCTCTGTTACTTTTCCTTTTTATGTGTTGACCGAGAGAAATGAAATGAGGGTTGGAATGGGTGGCCTTGATAATCTACCTAAATGGATAAATGAAGCGTGTATATGGGTTGTTGTCCGCATGGTTTAATTGGATGCATGAGGGAAGTGATGTGCTAGCTAAATTTGAGAGAAGGAGGGTGAGGTGTCACAACATATAGGTATGTGTCATGCGTTGTAGCAAGGTGTCTCCAAATTTGAGGGGGGAGGGGGTGAGGTGGCGTGTCATGAGGAGGAAATTTAGTTTTGTGGGTCCCACAACAAAATAATCCGTCTTGATAATTCTTGACCATTTACAAGACTTTTATTTACATCTTGGTCATTTACTCATTTAGTTATAAATAATGGATGTGTGTTTGAAATTAATCCTTAATTCAATATAAAAATTTTTCTTTCTCAGTTAGCTTCCCTAGGCCATAAAAAATTACTCTAAATTTTTAGGCCAAAAATTATCTCTTACTATTTTTCCATGAATTTTCGGGAAAAATACCTTAAATTCAAAATATTAATTTTTAAATTTATTTAGGCCAAATTTCCTTAATAAATTCTCTTATAATATTTAATTTTCTAATCCTAAAATTTGAGATGTACCATATGGCCATTAGTCTATCATTATGTTCCTTATTATTTCAAATAAAATCTATTTGGCAACAGAAATTATGGAGTCTCACATAATTTTACCCAAAACAAAAATGCCATGTATATCTTAAATTGATTAACTTTTTGACATTTACACATAAATAAAATGATTTTTTGATATATTTTTTATGCAATTTCAAATTTCTTATAATTTTTTGAAAAAACATTGAATTTTTGAAATATTATTATTTTTTTAAAAAAAAATCAAAATTGCATCGTCATACACCCACCATCCTTTAAGTATCAAAACATCACTTAGTTTATGTTTATGGAGAATATATTAATATAAAAGAAAAAATGAATAGATATTTGAGAGGGTGAGTCTTTACAAGGAAAAAAAAACATTAGAAGGAGGTACATTGATTAAAGGCATCAAACCCTTCATTTATGCTGTTTCTTTTCTTTTTATTTTTGTTAAGTACATTTATTCTTTTATTGAAGACAATTTGAGACATTGCTAGATATTAAATGTAGTTGGTAAGAAAAAACAAGATATTTAAATGTAAACACTTGTCCTCGTGGGAACTCGAACTATTGTTTGTCACATTGTAAGAAACCAACACCTTTCATTAGACCTAATTCCAATTGGTCATGTATGTAGTTTCTTGTTTGACTATTGTCTGGTGACTAGTATTGGTATGGTTTAGTGTGGTGTGGTTGGGTCTAAGATTGTTTTTGGTTTGAAGTGAAGGGATAGAGGGAGGGTAGAAGCTCCCATCTTCCATTCTCTCATTTGGTTTAAAATTTTGGAGGCATGGGACCTAAAATCTCCCGTCCCCTCCGATACTTTCATTTTGGCTCCCCTTCAAATTGGGGAGTGTAACACCCCTACTGATGTAATTAGTGTACTTGTAATTAGTACTAATTAATGAGAGGTTTTATCTCGATTATTAGTATTATTTAATTATCGTACATAAATTTAATTGGGAAAATAATTTAAAATAAGAGGTGCAAGGGCAAAATAGTCAATTATTAATCCCCATAATAAGGAATTCTGCCTATCATGAGAAAAATAAGTGATTTAAGTCATATTCAGGTTTAGACTTGCAAGGCGAGTCCCATAGGCAATTATTCGGTATGAATGGGACCGATAATGACCAGCTAGGATTCTCTTTAGACTGAATGGAACAATTGTGGGGCCACTTTGGAAAGATGGAAGGGCACCACATGTGAGTGTCCATTCAGGGGAAAATGTATGGAAAAGTTGTAGAAGAGTACATAAGGAAACACTTTTGTACCCAATGGGGCCCGACGGGGGACTGGTTGATTAGGAACTGGACTGGTAAGGTGAAAGAAAGGGATTAAGTATAGGGGTCAGGTTTGTGGGGCCCATTAGGCGACACATAACCCCCTCTAATCATTAAAATGCTTTCTTGGTGATAATTGAATATTTTACACACTTATTTGTATCTACTGGGTAATAATTTTAGGATTGTTAGCTAATAAATAATGGCTTTAATGCTTATTTGGGCTTTGGACTTTTATTTGGATTTAATTTATTTTCATGATAAAATTCCATATTTAATATGCTTCATTGTTTTAACCATAACTTTTGAACTAGACATCGGATTAGCCTAATTTTTTTCTCATATTTCAGATGATTCAAAGAGCTACAAATGTTATGAAGACTCGGAAGGCAAATTCAGTCAAGAGGATGGTCAAACTTGGAGCTGAAGTCAGAGACATTTTTATGGATTTTGGGGCCCGAATATTGTAATTAAAAACCTATTTGTCTTTTATTTCGTTTTGGGCCATTGTGCAGCCCTAGCCCATTTCCATTTTAGGTTAAGTTTAAGATAGGTAGCAGCCACAAACACATATGTCATTATGTTTTTGGATTATTTTGGATTGAAGACAGAAGTTTCATTTTCTCTACAATGTTCTTCGTGTTCTTCGCATTCTTCATTTGTTCTTCATTTTTCCCGGTCATGTTCGGCTAAATTTCTCCGATTAACCAACGTTGATGATTCCATGATTCGTCTAGAGAGCTTGTGCTTAATCGGTAACTTTACTCGTTTCTGTTTTCATCTTATCAAATTCGATTTCTGGAAATAGTTCAAATATTAGATTTAATATTCGATTTTGTTCATCCCAAGGACTGAGTTCGAACTAGGTTTGAGTGTTGCTATGCGATAGCACAGTGAGACGCCACTGTTCGGACAGATTCTAGGCAATTGTCTAGTATAGGGATCTTTGGACGGATGCAGAGATTTCGGTTTGTCCAGAACCAAATGTGAGTTCGTTCTTATTTTGCTCAATGAAGGAAGTTTATGGAATTTTGAAATGTTGGGTTGATTTATTTTAATCTGTCTCTGTTTATTTTGTTTTCAATCTGTTTCATTTCATTTCGTTTTGTTTCTGTTTATTTTCTTTTTAATTTGTTTGAACCAAAACCCCCCCAAATTTACTATTTCTGTTTCACTGTTGCTGATGTAAACCCATTGCGAATTCATTGGGAAAACGATCCAGGTTCCCCATTATATTGCAAAATTATATTGATCTTGGTTATTTTGGGAGATCATGACAAATCTCTGTCAAAATTTGGCGTTGTTGCCAAGGAATTCACATCTGTTTGATTAGTAACAGATTAGGAATAGATTAGTCGGTCGGGTGACTGGGTAGAAAATTTTCTCATCCAGATCACTTGAACCAGGGCTTTCCCACATGGAAATTGGCATTCTAAACAATAGTCACTTCCTTTAAGGAATGTGGTCCTACTCAAAATTGCCAAATTCCATCGTTTAGGCCTTGTTTTTGCTGTTTTTTTGGTCTCGATGGGACGTAGCCAGTATTTTTGAAATTGTTCTAGGATTTCTATTAGACTTTGCGATTATCTCTGATTGACCTGAAATTTGACAGGTTGATAGATTTCGGCCTAAATATCAAGACACATGCTTTGCCATGGGGTCTTCATTTTTATGCCAAATTCCATCGTTTTGACCACTTTATCAATTTTTAAGTTTTTTATTGCATTTTTAGGCCCCCTAATGGTCTAGGAGTGTTTCTGTACAGATCCCATAAATTTTAAAAATCATTTGATAGTGTTTCTGCATTTATTTTGGTTATTTTCTAGTGTGGTTTTCTATTTTTGTGTTTTCAGTCTTCTAGTGTCATCTTAGTGTATTTGTTGTTTTGTGACTGTTTTTTGTTGTTTTGTGAGTCTGGTTTTGCTATTTTGTGAGTTTTCCATTCTGCTATATGCTGCTGTATGAGTACAAGGAGTACTACTGCTCTAGATGATTTGTTATAAAGAGATCCTGAAATAGAGAGAACTATCCTAGCTGCTAGATGAACCGTGAGGTTAAGTCAATTAGTAACTACGGATCCTGTCTCAGATTCTGCATTTGATTCTGTGTCTCTTGAGTCTTCTGAATTTACTAATTCTAGTAGTACTTTTGCTAACTTTGAAAATATGACAGAACAAGAAAACCGTCCAACTTTGAAAGAATTGGATGCACTTGCAGTAGTTAATCAACCTTTATGCATTCAATATCCTGAACTTGGTGCTAACTTTGAACTTAAATCTGGTTTTATCCATTTGCTTCCTAAGTTTCATGGTCTTGCAGGTGAATGTTCCCATAAGCATTTGAAGGAGTTTCATGTGGTCTGTAGCACAATGAAGCCACAAGCAATTGATGAGGAGCATATCAAACTGAAAGCTTTTCCTTTCTCACTTGAAGGGGGAGCTAAGGACTGTTGTTCTACCTTCAACCTCAATTTATTGCGTGCTAGAATGATATGGCCAAGCTATTTCTGGAGAAGTTCTTTCTATCCTTAAGAGCCACATCCATCCGGAAAGAAATAAGTAACATTAAACAAGTGAATGGGGAGAACCTACATGAGTATTGGGAGAGGTTCAAGAGGTTATGTGCAAACTGTCTACACCATCAGATTATTGAGTAGCTTCTTATTACATACTTCTATGAGGGTCTGTTGCCTAATAACAGAAATCTGGTTGATGCATCTAGTGGTGGAGCTTTGCAGAATAAGACACCTGAGGAAGCTAGAGATTTGATATCTACCATGGCTACCAACTCACAACAATTTGGTACTAGAACAAACAGTACCCCTGTGTACCAGATTCAAACACCCCATATTGCAGATCAACAAAGACTTGAAAATAGGCTTGATGACTTGACCTCTCTGGTTAGACAGTTGGCAGTTACACAGACAATATATGCTTCCCCTCCTCAGATAGGATATTCATGTGGATATTATGCTGATCCTTGTCATCCTACTGAGTCCTGCCCTACCTTCTAAGATCCCAATTATCATGACCATTCAGTAGCTGCAGTCAGTGTGTTTCCAGGGAAGCCTCAATACCAACAACAGAACAATGCTTTCTCTACTACTTACAACCTTAGCTGGAGAAACCACCCTAATTTTCGCTGGAACCAGAATAGGGTAATTAGAGCTAGCAGAATCAAGGCAACCAGTTTCAACAGAATGATAATTCTGGAAGTTACCAGCAGAGGCAGTTTAGCCCACTGGGTTTCCCACATTCTGCACCACCTCCTCTTCTAGCTCTTCCTCCCTACCAGCCAAATGTGCACCCCCTTCAGTGACATAACAGCCTAGTAGCAGTGGTAGTAGTTCTTCTGGTTCCTCACTTGAGGATATGATGAAGCAATTTACCAAGAATACATTGCAATTCCAATAACAAACATATACTTCCATTCAGAGTTTGCAAACCCAGTTGGCCAATTGGCAACATCATTGAACCAATTCCAACCTCAAGGTTCCAACAACACTGTTCCTTCATAGACTATTCCTAACCCTAAGGGGGACATGAGTGCTATCTCCCTACGGTCTGGAAAGCAATTGGAAGAGCCTAGGCTAGCTATAGATGTGATTATATCAGATAGAGAGTCAGGAAATGTGAAGAGTGACTCTAAAGATAAAGAGGCGGTAAAGCAAAGTGAAGAGGATATCCCTATCCCTCTTCCTTTCCCTCAAAGATCCATTTAATCCAAGAAAGTGGCAGAAAATGCCCTAACACAAGAGAATTCTAGAGACATTCAGAAAGGTTGAGATCAACATTCCTCTCTTGGATGGAATCAAACAGATTCCTAAATATGCTAAGTTTCTGAAGGAGTTGTGCACCAACAAGAGGCGATTGAAGGGAAATGAACGAGTGAGCATAAACCAGAATGTATCAGCACTCATCCAGCCTACCATGCCTCGAAAGTGCAAGGATTCAAGAATGTTTTCTATCCCTTGTATCATTGGTAACTATAGATTTGGCGATTGCATGCTAGACTTAGGTGCTTCAATTAATGTTATGCCTGCTTCTGTCTATGCATCTCTTGGTCTTGGTCCCTTGCATTCTACTGGTGTTATTGTTCAGTTAGCTAATAAGAGTAATGCTCATCCCTCTGGTTTGCTTGAAGATGTATTCGTCAAAGTTAATGAGTTGATATTTCTTGCTGATTTTTACATCTTAGATATGGAGGATGAGTCTCCTAATAGTACGTTACCAATCATATTAGGTAGATCATTCATGAAAACAACTAGGACTAAAATAGATGTGCATTCTGGTACTTTTTCTATGGAGTTTGGTGATATTTGTGTGAATTTCAATATTTTTGATGCCATGAAACATCCTTGGGAGGAGCACTCTATTTTCTGCATTGATATGATTGATGATGCTGTGGATGATGTTGCTGCTGCTTGGTATGTTGATTTTCCAGATATTGCATCTATGAGTGATTGTGCTATTTGTGATTGCTTTGATAATAAATGGTGCCCTATATGCACTGAGATTGATGTTGCATTGTGTGATGACATTGATTTTGATTGTGAGAGTGTCACTTTGCATTTTGATATTGATTGTGATGCTCTTTGTGATGTTGATTGTGAGACTTCTTCTTTTCATGATGTGCTAGATTTTGATTCTAACAGTGAGTTGCCTAGACACAGTTCTGCTTCTTTATGTATGGTTTCCAAGATTTCAGGTGTGTACACTACAGAACTTGTGGAACAACCACTCAAGCTTCGTCCCTCCATTGAGCAACCACCCACGTTGGAGTTGAAATCCCTTCCGGATCATTTGAAGTATGCCTACTTGGAGGTGGGTGAACAGTTGCCAATCATTATGGCAAACAACCTTCTACCGGAGCAAGAAGAGAAGCTGCTAAGCTTATTGAGGGCAAACAAGAAGGTGATTGGGTGGACACTAGCTGATATTGTTGGTATTAGCCCCTCTATGTGTATGCATCAGATTTTGTTAGAAGATGAGACTAAACCAGTGAGGCAACCCCATAGACGCCTTAATCCCCTTATTCTTGATGTGGTGAAGAAGGAGGTCACCAAGCTTTTATTAGCTGATATTATATATCCCATCTTTGATAGCTAGTGGGTTAGCCCGGTTTAGGTGGTTCCCAAGAAGTCCGGAGTGACTGTGGTGGCCAATCAGAAGAATGAGCTCATTCTTACTAGAGTCCAGAACAGTTGGAGGGTTTGCATTGATTATAGGAGACTTAACCAAGCCACTAGCAAGGATCATTATCCTTTACCATTCATGATCAGATGTTAGAGTGGTTGGCTGGTAAGTCTCACTATTGCTTCCTTGATGGATGAAAGTGGAGCTAAATCACCAAGAGGGGGTGAATGAGAGATTTTCAAAATTTTCGCAAATTCTGCTCAAATGATAACTGAACAGGGCATAACAGAGAGTAAGGGAAGAAGAGTAAGACGCAAGAGTTTATATTGGTTCGGCCCAATTCTTTGGCCTACGTCCAGTCTTCAGGCACCCTGAGTATTTTATTAAGACACTTGATTACACACTTTGTAACTCTGAAGCAATTCTCTTACTAGAACTTGCTCCCCTTTACAAGTTGTAATCAAAGACTCCTAAATCTCCAAGTCCCCCAGCTTAAGATTCTTTACAATAAATGGATACAGATAATAAACTCTCTTAAAAGAGCAGATAGGATGATCACTAAAGCTCAGATAGTATTAGTAGATACTTTGTACAGAAAAGCTAATGAACAAATTGAATGCTTTTCAATTTTTAGCTCAATGGTTGTTGAAGAGAATTGAATGCAGCTCTATTTATACTTAGAGTATGTTTAATGACCATTGCAGACATTCATATAACCGTTGGAGAAGATTATAGTCTGTTACAAGCATGTTGGTCTCTTCTCTCTCTTCATTTTGTTCTTCCTTTGTGTTGGAAGGATAAATGTTGAGTCCCTTGAGTTTATAGTCGTTGGAATGACAGGGTTCTGAGTAGGTGGATGTCTCTTTATCCTTTTTCTATCGTGTAAAGATCATTAGACGAGAATATAGCAAGTTAGGTGGCTCCTCATTTAATGCTCTGACAGTTCCTTTGCTTTAGTGAAGTCAGCCCTGAAAATATGCTTAATTCATCTGTAACTTGGCTGAAAAACACTAGCAAACACATTAAACATATATGGTAATGTTGATGGTTAATATTTGGAAGCATTTAGATCAAATAACAAACATTACACAAATTTTGTAAATTCAAATTTTCAACTGTCACGGCTCATACTTGAGTTTGTGCATCAATACTCGAGTATGTCACTATGCACTTAAAGCCATACTTGAGTATTCGGACCAATACTCGAGTATGCTCCTTCCAGAAACAAAACTCGCAATCTGTGCTTTGGAGCTTCAGTTGAGCTTAAGCTAATACTCGAGTATTCAACCAATACTCGAGTTTTTGACTCTTAATAGAATTTTATCCAAAACATCAAAACCAGAGTATTCCTACAATACCGCAATATTGAACATTCAAAAACTTTAGTTGCTCTCTGTATGACTCGATACTTGAGTATTCAACACCATACTCGAGTATGGGGTTCTTCTTTGAGACTCAGAGAAAGTATTAGCCAGTATGAAACTGGAGTTTTCCAAATTGGAGTTTGTATGTGTAATAAATTTTCAAGTCATCTTTTCTTGGCTCAATACTCGAGTATGTCAACACCGTACTCGAGTTTTCATTTAAACTTGAAAATACTTGAATTTGGAGCCAAGTTGAAAACTGGACTTTTAACATTCCAAAACTTGAGTTTTCGAAAATAGAGTTTTTAAAACTTGAGTTTGTATTTATTTTATAAAAACACTAAAGAGTCTCTTTATCCGATACTTGAGTATGTCATTCAATACTCGAGTATGCTCTGATGATAAACTTGCGATAGTCTCTGTATGGTTCAATACTCGAGTATCCATTAGGATATTGGGGTATTGCCCTTTGTCATTCGCATTGAGCTTTTCTTTGAAACTCTAATACTCGAGTATTGTTACTCATACTCGAGTATTGTCTTCATCAGCAAGAATTCACTTTCTTTGAGACAATTCTTCAAACTTGGTTTCACAATTGATTGTTATCATCAAAACCCATAGAGAACTAACATTCTCCCCATTTTTGATGATGCCAACACTTGTAAACCAAAATTCTCCAGATTTCGAAAAAAAAAAACTTTGAAGCTTTGAAAAAGTTTTTCTTTGAAAAAGGTTTGGTAAGATATATTCTTAGCATGTTTTTGACAAAGCATGTTTTTGACAAAACCTTTGACAACTTTACAAATTTTTAATTAGATGCAAAGCATAAATTCAATATGATTATATTCAATTTAGTTATGCAAAGCATAAATTCAATATAATAACATCCAACATAGTTAATAACATAAGCACTTCATTCATATGATAGAAACAATATAGCTCAAGGTACATAAATTCACACTTGCTATAAACTAAGACATAAACACATCAAGAAAACTTAGTTAGGAGATAAATTAATCATTTTTCAAATTCTGGTTTGTCAGCTATCTTCTTCTTTTCTGCCTTTTCTCCCCCTTTGTCATCTTCAAAAGTGGGTAGAGCGGAGATAGGAGAGTTGAAAAGATGAGAAATGATAGGAGTAGAAGGAGACGAGTGTTGAATGACTTCAGTAGGTAGAGTAGCAAAGGTAGTAGGAACTCTTTTTGTGGTAGGGGATACTGGAGAGGAGGTAGTGATGGGAGGTGTGGTGAAAGTAAATGGTGAGGAGAAGGATGGTTCACCAGTAGGGCTAGAGCAATTGGGTCCAAGTTGAGAAGAAGAGATAAACTTATCTAATTTCTCACTAAGTGCACCAGTGGTGACCATAATGGTTGAGAGCTACACAACTTGATCATCCACACTTTTCTGCTGATTATTCACACTGTCTTGTAACATTTTTAGTTGTGCTTTTAGAGCATCTTGATCTTTTACCATATCGTTGATGTAATTTGTCATCTCAGTTACTAGCTTGCCTACTTGAAGTTCCATTTTTGCCGCTAATCAATCCATAGCAGCATCAACTATAGCCTTGATTCTAGCATCAAAATCTGATGGCATAGTGGATGGAAGAGGGGATTGAACTTCTTAAGAATGGGAAGTTGTGGCATAGGAGGCACGAGATTGAGAGGGTGCTCCGAGTGACCTGACTCTTCATCCCCAAAGGAAATCTTCATATAGTGAAGTTGGGATTTTCCAAAGGGATGAGTGATTTTCAATGAATCAGGAGGACCACGATACCAGATTTTGTGGTAAAATAGGATGACGGAACTAAGAGAAGCAAGTGGAATATGTGAGACGACGAGAGGAGTATTTGAATTTGACCATCTCTTGGAAAATCCAGTGGCCAAGATTGATAGGGACTTTGTTAACAAAGGCAGCAAAAAGGGGATAATCTTTTTGTGTAAAATGAGTATAGCTTCCCCCTTTTTGAACAAAATTTTTGGAGTAAATGTACCACAGGGCCCTATGAGTGGGAGGCATAGCGCTTGGTGTAAATGAGAGGCGATGTGTCATTGATTTTGGAAAAGGTACATTAGGCACAAGAATTTCAAAGATTTCCCTATTTGTATAATTTGGAGAGGAAGGAATAAGGGGATTATCAATTTTGAGAATTGAGTTGATAATGGTGGGAGAAAGATTAAATGTTACTCCCTTGACAGATGTAGAAATTCTTTCCTCAATCAACACTCCATTAGAATCCAAATGATTATCGTAAATCATGTTAAAATATAAGATTCTAACAATGTTAAGAGTATACGAGGCAGAGATAGAAATAAAGGAAGAGTAGTTGCTTAGCCAAGGAGATAAGTCCAGATGACACTTGTCCTTTAATTTTGCCAGATCTACAGATACCACTGGGCAGAATTCCTTTTTCATAAATGTATCCTTAAATTTCTCAGTTAATGCAATGGGAATAACAGAAGTAGAGTTGACAAAACCTTGAGGAAGAGAATCATGATTATAGATTTCCTCAATTGTGTTAACTTCCAATTGAGTCTCCTCAGATTGTGAAGGAACTTGCTCTTGTTTAGAAACTTTGTTTTCTGAAACAACCTTCTTGGATTTCTTCTTCTTTTCACATTGAGGATTTTCATCTGCCTTTTCTTTTCCTTTGCCTTCAATATTTTCTGCCTCGTGCTTCCTTTTGGATCGGCCTTCAGATGAAGGTTCTTGAATGGAAATCCCTTTGGCTCTAATAGATGGTGAAGAAGCAGGAATGCCAGGAATTCGACGGTCAATGCCAGTTTCAAATCTCCTAGGCATTGCGTTCTCTCATTGAGGTCTGTGAACAGGAACAAATTTGGTCCCAATTGGTTGATGTTGAGGAGAAGGAGGAAGAAGAGACCAAGATTTTGAGGATTCGAAGTCTGAATTTGTGTGAGGAATGGCTTGAGAGGAGGATTTTGAAGCCATTTTTTTTGGGGTTTTGGCAAGAGAGATTGAATGATGAAGACAAACGAGGAACTGACCGTTAGGGCAAACTTGAGTATTTGTGATGGTTTCTAAGAACATAGATTCTTATAAATAGTTGAATTATCACATACTCGAGTATTCTAATCTAAACTCAAGTATAGATAAATTATAACTGACCTTGACTTTAAAAGTGTACCGTGAACTTTTGAACTTCCATGATCAATACTCGAGTATTCTTCCTCATACTCAAGTATTCGCCCCTTGTCGAAATGAATTCCTTTCTATCTGTTGGGATACTTGAGTATATCACTTATGTACTTGAGTATTCAATTTCTCTAAATTCTCCAGTCTTCGATGGCCCCGATAATACTCGAGTTTTGCTTGCAATACTCGAGTATTCTACTCTTGACAACAAAACTCAAGTTTTCTGAGCATCCTGCAAAAATCAAAGTACAAACTCCGATGCTCAAGTTAGTAATTAGAGAATCATCAAAACCATGACTAACATTGAAATGTAAGGTTTTATGTAAATAAAAACTTACAACTCATTGGGATTTACCATTCCCAATTCTCTTTGAATAAAATTAAATTGCTCCTTAGCTAATGGCTTTGTAAAAATGTCAACCAGTTGAAGATGTGTCAGAATGAACATGACTTTGACATTTCTCTGCTGAACATGATCCCGTATGAAACGATGACGAACATCAATATGCTTGTTTCTTGTGTGTTGTACTAGATTCTTGGCCAAGCTTATTGTGCTGGTGTTGTCACATAATATAGGGATCTCCTTTAAATGTACTCCCATATCTGATAGCTGTTGTTTGAGCCATAAAACTTGTGCACAACAACTTGAGGCAGCTACATACTCAGCTTCGGTTGAAGAGAAAACAACACTTGTTTGCTTCTTACTTTCCCTCTAACAAATCCTTGATTAAGAAGGAATTTGCTTAAACACTCATACCAAGCTCTAGGAGCTTGCTTAAGTCCATAAAGAGCTTTCTTGAGACGATAAACATAATCAGGATGATGTTGACTTTTGAAATCAGGGGGTTGTTTTGCATACACCTTCTCTTGTATAAAACCATTTAAGAAAACACTTTTTACATCCATTTGAAAAAGTTTAAAACCTTTAACACAAGCAAAGGCTAGAAGAACTCTTATTGCTTCCAATCTTGCCACTGGAGCATAAGTTTCTTCATAATCAATTCCTTCCTCTTGATTATATCCTTTTGCAATCAATCTTGCCTTGTTACGGACAATGATTGTTGCTTCATCACGTTTGTTTTTGAATACCCATTTGGTCCTAATGACCGGATGGTCCTTAGGCCTAGGTACCAAGTCCAAACTTGATTTCTTTCAAATTGATGAAGCTCCTCTTGCATTGCTATCACCCAATCATTGTCTGAAAGGGCTTCTTTAATCTTAGAGGGCTCAATATTGGAAATAAAAGCAGAAAATGTCACTCCATTTAAAGTGCTGCTCCTAGTTCTTACTCCTTGATGTTAGTTCTCCGTGTGTTTTGATGATAACTGACATTTGTAAACAAAGAAATAGTTCTTAATAGCAAAGAACAAAGGAAGGTAGAAGTTTGTTGGTCAAACTCCAGCCTAAGCTTTCCAAACTCGAGCCTGATCGTGACAGAAAACAAGTGTCTAGATTTTGACTGAAATAGACTCGAGCCTATTACAATGAACTTAAGCCTATAGATTACAGAGAGCAAAACTAGTTGCTTACCAATGGTTAAACTCGAGCCTAATTTGATAGACTCGAGTTTGTCTTACAGAGAGCACGATGAGCATATGAAACTCAAGCTTGATTTTTCTAACTCAAGTTTAAGTCTTGCAGGAAAAGATCTTGTCATTGGTCATGAAAGTAAACATAAGCTCGAGCTTAACTCTTACAGAGAGAATCCTTGGAAAATGAACTCGAACCCAACTGCTTTAACTCAAGTCTATCTCTTTATATGGAACACAACTAAGTGAAGTAAACTCGAGCCTGGCACTTATAGACTCGAGCCTAGCTCGGATAGAGAGATATCATGAAGTCTGCAACACGAGTAAACTCGAGCATGAGTGAATTTAACTCGAGTTTATCGGGTCTCTGTTTCAAGACAAGATCTCATGATCATTTGTTTCACTCTCATAAGTCAAATTTCTCACATATCAATGTTTGAATCATCTTACATACATATTCTTGATCAAATTCACTATTTTATTTCAGATGATTTCAGCAAACCAGGTCTGGGTCAAGTGCATTAAATGCAAAGCCAAAGACAAGCTTAAAACTTCTCCCTTTTGACAAGAGTTCAGCTAAGATCGTTGTAGCTCAATTAAATCATTTCCTAACGGTCAAAAATGAATCATAGAACAACAAGAACTCACGAAGATCATCTATAATGGCTATATTCATGATTTTAGCCAAAAAATTGAAGGATTGGAGAAAAACATGCAACAATTATTTTTTCCAAAATTTCAGCTGAACGTTCCTAAACAAGAGAGAAGTATGCAACAGCTAGTTTGCTTAGTCAAGCTATAAAAACCTAGGAAGACTCATTGGAGATACACACAAGAACTATAACTGATCACATTTTTCATTTGAGTCATTATTGTATTTGTTTTGAGCATCAGTGTTTATTTTTATATGCTCTTCTGAAATATGTCCACAAATGATTTAAATGATGTGACTGAGCATTACAAATCATTTGGGTAAGGATCTGGATGATTTAGATCAGA
Source organism: Acacia confusa (assembly GCA_037074495.1). NCBI lineage: Eukaryota > Viridiplantae > Streptophyta > Magnoliopsida > Fabales > Fabaceae > Acacia > Acacia confusa. Next base: position 27,478,114 of record CM073504.1, on the reverse strand, counting down.
TTCAAAATTTTATATGCTATTCTGATCTGAAGGAGAATACTGCAGTATTGCTTTGCATACTCGAGTATTGAGCTTATTTCATTACTTCAGATTCATCTCTGTCTGTCCGTTACTAGAGTGTTGACTTACATACTGTGGTATTAAAGATCCATTAACGTTCATTGCTCTCTGTCTGAGCTATACTGGAGTATTCACTTGTATACTCAAGTATTCACGTTATTCTTGACTTTGGTTGCTCTTTGACTTGATAAAGCTTCAATTTTGGCAAACTAATTATCCCCATATAGCTCTTTGTTTCCTTCTTCCCAAAGCAACAAGAATCAGATCTTAATTTGTTAGAATTTGTCTGTTATGTTCCAATGAAAGAAGATTGTTATTTAACCATCGCTTTTGCAACGTTCTGAATAGTCAGTCAACTTTTGAAGACTATATCTCTTTGGTCTGATCTTCATTTTAGTTGAATCAAGTCTTTATGGAAATCCTTATGAGTCTTCTTTCCAATGCCACCGATTTCAGCTCATTTCGATTTGTAGATTGTGAGTTATACTCAAAACATTGAAGCTTGATCTGATGTGTGGTGTGAATATTTAATCCAACTTTCGAAATTCACTGCTCTCTCATCTGATCTTCTTTGGACTTGAAACTTTGTCAAGATGACGCATTGGATGTCTAGTTTCAGCCAAATTTGATTTCACCTTGATCCGATGTTTGGTTTAGGAGATATCATCGAATTACCAGACCTCGCCAAAAGCTGAACGTGAAACAGAGGTGAACAGAGTTGCTGTTAAGTGCTGATACTCGAGTATTGAAGTGGATACTCGAGTATTGTCGGGACCAGATGCGCCAGAGAAGTTGAAAATACCCAATACTGCGGTATATAAGTTCTATACTCAAGTATTGACTCCTATACTCAAGTTTTGACTCTTTGACGCCCAAACTGTGGTTTTCGAAACTGTGGTTTTCCAAACTACAGTTTTCTCGTCCAGAAGCAAATTTTTCCAGTAAGCTTGTATACTCGAGTATTGACCTGGATACTCGAGTATTCACTTCCAGAACCCAATTTTCACTATCTTTATCTCTGAATTGACCCACTCCAACATCCATTGGATTGTGAAGACTTATGATATCAATTTAAGACCTAGTAAATTGATTTTTCTCATTCTTTTTGACAAGATCTTTTATTTCTTTCTTCTCTTCACTTGATCATTCTTCACATCTATATTTAAGCTGATATTGATATTCTCAATTTATTATTCAGCATCCTCCATCTTCCATCTTCTCCCATCTTGATAATTCTTCATCATGGACTAATTATTTTCTGCAAGTTCTTTAATATTTCCTCTTCTTATCATTCATAAAAGAACTTGAGCTGATCTTGAATATTAGTATTCCATACAATGAGCTCTTTCTTCTTCGATTTCTCCTCTTCTTCTTTTTCTTCTCTTTCTTTTCCTTATCCTCATCTACATCCTCATCTACCTTGATCTTCTTCTTTGCCGATTCTTTGAAGATTCTTCTTTCTATAAATTTTGATCTCCTTCTTGATCATTTCCCATTTCTAAACAATCTCTTGCATTCAATACTTCTTTATCAATCTTCGTCTTGATGATTCTGAATAGATGACTTTCACATCTTTGATTCTACATTAAACTCAAGAATTTAGTCAATGAAGAAGATAAATATAGTATGTAAACTTTTTGCTTTTTCTAATGGCATTTCTATAAGACATCATCAAAACTAAATTATATCCAACACAAGTCCTAGTGGATTAGAATTGCTTGATTGTTACATTGTTGTAATAAGAGAATTTTGATAGTAAGGAAAACCCAGAAGATATCTGGGGACTGGATGTAGGTCAAAGGTGAGGATCGAACCAGTATAAATTTCTTGTGTCCTAGATTTTCTACCTTTGCCTTTCTAACTTTGAGTTTTGAAAATTTGGATATTACTCAAAAAGATTTTTTTTAAATCCCCAATTCACGCCCTCTTGGTGATTTGTTCCATCTTCATTTGGTATCAGAGGATTGGTTGTCTACTTAAAGGATTCACATCCTAGACAAAAAGATCCAATGGAAGGAATACTACCAGATGGTGCCTCAATCAACAAACCACCAGGATTCAATGATAAACACTACTCATTCTGGAAATCCAAATTCAAAGTATTTGTGATGGCCAGTGAGTATGGTCTATGGGAAGTAATTGAGAAAGACAATTATGTCCTTACTAAGAAAGTAGGATAAATTGTTGTACCAAAAAGAAAAACTGAATTCGATGAAAACAATCAAAAGAAAGTTGTCCTCAACAGCAAAGCCATTCTGATGTTACAGAGCGCATTAAGCCAAAAGGAGTATTTTCGCATTTGCAATTTTCCTAGTTCCAAAGAAATGTGGGATGCATTGGATGTTGCTTATGAAGGACTTCAGGAATCAAGGATAACAGAATCAACACTCTCACAACTGAGTATGATCTATTATGCATGAAGTATGGAGAATCAATGCAGAGTTTCAGCTCCGTTTCACTCATCTTATCAATCAGTTGTTAGCCTTGGGAAAGGTATATGAACAAAAAGCTCAGGTAAGAAAAATCTTAAATGTACTAACCAAAGATTGGGAAGCTAAAGTGACAGCTATTGAAGAAGCTTGAGGAGAATCGATGCAATCTATAGCAACCCTATTCGGTAGCTTATCAGAATACAAGGGATAGATCAAGTTCAGAAAAGGGCTTGATGAAATAGAAGGCAAACAGAAGGGAATCGCTCTCAAAACCATCAAGGAAGACAAAAACTCTGATGATGACGAGATCGATGATGAAGAAATTGGAATGATGGTCCGAAGGTTCAAAAAGTTCTATAAGAAAGATTAAGGATTCCAGAAGTCCCAAAAGATAAGCAATAGCAAGGAAACAAAGAAGCCAATCATATGCTACGAATGTGACAAACCCGGGCATATCAAATCTGAGTGTCCCAAGCTGAAAAACAAGGAGGCAAGACTCAACAAGTTCAAACAGAAAAGCTACATTTCAGCAATCTGGGGTGATAGCTCATCCGATGAAGATGAGGATGAATAACAAACAACCCACATCTGTTTAGTTGCTCATGAGGAATCTGAAAATGAAGAGGTAAAAACTTCTGAACCAACATATGATGAGTTGCTTTATGAATATAATTCATACAATCTGAATTTAAAAAGCTTGTTGAAAAATATATTGCTTTAAAAAGGAAAAACACAGCTTCTGAACAGTAAGTCAAAAATGATTCAAAGAAAAGCATTTGTGAAAATTGCACTGATTTAGAGAAAAGAAATCTATAACTTACATAAACCCTTGAGAAATTCACCAAAGGAAGTGAGATGCTCAAGGTGATTTTAAAGGAACAAAGATTCATAAATGATAAATCAGGAATTGGCTATAGGCCTGATCTTGATAAAAAGAAAGGGAAGAAGAAAGATGGAGAAAAGAACTATCTAAACTATTTTCAAAAATCAGTTCATACATCTAATCCATTTGCCATTGCAACTATTGTAATAGAAAAGGACATACTACTTCCTCATGTTTTCATAGAAAGGAAAGGAGAAACAAACCTGTTGGCAACTACCAATGGGTGTCCAAAGGAACTTATAAGACTCCTGAGGCATATACTAACCCAAAAGGACCCAAGACAAAATGGGTACCTAAGACTTGATCTCTCTTTTTTTTTTTTGCAGGTTTGTCTAAGAGCATCAAAATCCAATAAGTGGTACATCGACAATGGATGTTCTAGACACATGACAAGAGATCAAGCCAAATTCACAACAATTAAGCATAAGAGTGGTGGCAAGGTCACATTCGATGGAAATCAGTCCGGGAGGATAGTCGGGATTAGTGAAATAAGGAACAATGATGGACCACAAATAAAAGATGTTTACTTTGTGGAAGGACTTTGCCATAATCTCCTCAGTGTGAGTCAAAGCACAGATAAAGGCAATCTAGTCATCTTTAACTCAGAAGAATGTCTGATTGTAAACAAGGATGATCTCTCATTGGACAATGTTAGGCCTCAAGCACTATTCAGAGCACCCAGAGAAGGTAATTGCTACACTCTAAATTTTTCAAATGACATGTCTGAAAAGTGTTTCATCAACAATCTAAATGAGAGTTGGCTATGGCACAAAAGACTAGGTTATGTGAACATGATCCAACTTGACAGATTCCTAAAATCAGATTTGGTTGTTGGAATACCTAAACTTCAATTTAAAAATGACATGATTTATGATGCTTGTCAAAAGGGAGAACAAACCAAATCTTCCTTCAAGACCAAAAATGAAATTTCAACTAATAGGCCTCTTCAACTAATCCATATGGATTTAGTTGGAACAACAAGAGTAAAAAGTCTTGGAGTAAATCTTTACACCTTGGTTATAGTTGATGATTTCTTTAGATTTACTTGGACTATATTTCTATCATCTAAACATGAAACATTTGATCAGTTTGTTGTGTTTACCAAGAAGGTCCAAAACGAGAAAGGAGTTTCTATTGCATGAATTGTTAGTTCTCTATGTGTTTTGATAATAACTTGACAATTGTAAACTAAAAGAATAAGATTTCATACATTTACTAAGTTTTTCAGGAAATCCTTACTCCAGTAACGATTATGTTACTCTAGTAACATTGCTGTATGTTCACTTACATTACTCCAGTAATAGGTTTGCTACTCCAGTAATATACCTTGTAAAATCGCATTTCAGTGAAATGTTACTCCAGTAGCGTGTCTGTTACTCCAGTAATATAATTGTCTTCAAAGTGTTTTACTCCAGTAAATTTTCGTTACTCCAGTAACAAATGTTGATTCAAAAGGTTTTTCAAAGCAATCTTACTCCAGTAGTGCTCGCGGTACTTTAGCAATATGTCTTGGTCCAGAATATTTTTCAAAATGCACTACTCCAGTAACTACTCCAGTAAGCATGTCATGAAGCCTTTTGTAAAACGTCTATGTCCATTCTTACTCCAGTAGCTTCACACTTAGTCCAGTAAGAGTGACTCCAGTTGTTACTAATGTACTGCAGTAAGTCTCTATGCTTCAGTCATTTTTCAGTTGTCTTCGAGTCAGTCCCGATAGCTTATCTAAAGAGAAACATGTTACTCCAGTAAGCACATTGTTACTCCAGTAACATTCCTACAGTAGTCACTTAACTACTCCAGTAACCCTTCATTCTCAGACACCTCCAGAACCTAAACCCGATAGTCTTTCAAAGTTACTCCAGTAAGATCGCATACAGAAGCAAAATGAACCTCAGTTACTCCAGTAACCAAGGAGCTACTCTAGTAGTCTCGGTGACAGAAACTAAATAGACTTCAGTTTACTCCAGTCTTCCAATGACTACTCCAGTAACAATTCAGACAGAAGCAAAACAAACCTTAGTTACTCCAGTAGTCAGGTACTTACTCCAGTAGGATCGAAGACAGAAACAATTTGAGAGTTCAGCTACTCCAGTAATCTGGTTGTTACTCCAGTAGACTTGAGTCAGGAATATTATAAGATGCGATATTACTCCAGTAACATAACATGACTCCAGTAAGCCAATTACAGAAAGCTTACTAACGTTATGAATTACTCCAGTCACTTACATCTTACTGCAGTAACTTGTATGGAAAACGATAGAAATCTTGAATTAATCAATGCTAACTGCTTTGATATTTATTGTTTTCATTCATTATCATTATTGTCCATGATTAACCATTTGTTTCAATAAGATTCAGTGAAGTTTTAAAGCAGAGATCTGAATGTTCTGATTGCTGAGCTGGAAAGTGAAAAGCACAGTATGGACAACCAGATGAATGTCGGGGAATATATGTAAGTTGAAATAAATAATTGTGGACTTTCTTTTGCTGCCTATTCTGATGGAAGATGATTAACATTATCTTCAAGATTAAATATTCTGAGGGATAAGAAAGTAACAGACAATACTGAACCAGAAGACATGGAATCCATAAACGCTCAAACGGTCAAATTCATGATGGAATTCCAACGTCAAATTTCCAGTGGAGCTCCAACAGCTATATTCTGATATGAATTATTCAAATGAAGTTCTTCAAGTATAAAAAGAACTCCAGAAACGCAGAAATACATAGAAGCATACTTATACAAGATTACATCTATTACTTCGGTTTTTCTGTGAAATACTTAGAGAGAAATCTGTACTTCAGTGTTTATCATTATCTACACTTAGAGAGAGTGTCTTTTGTTGCTAAAATCATTTCCTTGTAAGAATCTCAAGTCTGGGGACTTGGAGATTGGGTATATTAGTTTACAACTTGTAAGGGGGAGTGTTTCCTAGTGAGAGGATAACTTCAAATACAGAGTGTATAACTGATTATAAGTGATAGTGGAAATCCCAGAGAGTCTGGGGACTGGACGTAGGTCAAGGAGTTAGACTGAACCAGTATAAATCTTGCTATGTCTTGCTTTCCTCTTCTAACCTCTGTTCATCCCTGTTCTAGCGCATACTTTCCAGAGCATTGTCAAGAAAATTTTTAAATCCCCAATTCACCCCCCTTTTGGTGATTTGCTCCGCTTTCAGGAATTCGCATTGACCATGGCGGAGAATTTGAAAATCATGCCTTTAGTGAGTTTTGCGAGACCATGGGCATTGATCACAACTTCTCAGCTCCTAAAACTCCTCAACAAAATGGCGTTGTGGAAAGAAAGAACAGAGTACTCACAGAAATGGCAAGAATGATGTTGAATGAGAATAACTCCTCCCAAGTATTCTGGGCCGATGCCATGAGTACAGCTTGCTATATTTCCAACAGAGTATATCTTAGGAAAAAGTTGAACAAGATACCCTATGAGCTATACAAAGGAAGGAAACCAAATCTAGCCCACCTGCACATCTTCGACTGCAAGTGCTTTATCCACAATAATGGTAAGGACAATTTGGGAAAATTTGATCCCAAATCAGATGAAGGTATATTTCTTGGCTACTCTAATAGAAGTAAGGCCTATAGAGTATTAATCTTTGAACTCACACGGTTGAAGAGTCTATCCATGTAGTTTTCAGTGAGTATAAGTCCAACAACTTTACTAATGAGGATGATGATGAAGTTATCTGTCAAAATCAGCCTTCTTCTAAAGTATCTATTAAATTTATAGATTTTGAAAAATCTTTTCAAGAATAAATAAAAGCTAAACTTGAAAATACTTTTGAAAATACTGTTCAACCTCAACCACGTGCCTGGAAATACAGTAGGAATCATCCTCTGGAACAAGTTCTAGGTGATGTGAGTGAAGATGTGAAAACTAGAAAAACCATTTTAAATGAAGTAACTTTCTCAACATTCATTTCTGAAATTGAACCCTCTAAAGTTGAAGAAGCCCTTTCAGATAATGATTGGGTAATAGCAATGCAAGAGGAACTACACCAATTTGAAAGAAATCAAGTTTGGGACTTGGTACCTAGGCCTAAAGACCATCCAGTCATTGGCACTAAATGGGTATTCAAGAACAAATATGATGAGTTTGCTATCATAGTCCAAAACAAGGCAAGACTAGTTGCCAAAGGCTATAATCAAGAAGAAGGAATTAACTATGAAGAAACTTATGCTCTAGTGGCCAGATTGGAAGCAATAAGAGTTCTTCTATCTTTTACTTATATCAAAAGAATTAAACTTTTTCAAATGGATGTTAAAAGTGCCTTTCTAAATGGTTTCATTCAAGAAGTCTATGTAGAACAACCGCCTGGTTTTGAAGATGAGTTCTTTCCTAACCATGTTTACAAATTAAAAAAGGCTTTATATGGTCTCAAACAAGCTCATAAAGCTTGGTATGAAAGGCTCAACAAATTTCTTCTTGATCATGATTTTGTAAGAGGTCAAGCAGATAATACTCTTTTCATCAAAAGAAATAAACTCAATGAAATTCTTATCGTACAAATCTATGTGGATGATATTGTTAGTTCTCAATGTGTTTTGATGATAACTAGCAATTGTAAACTTGATATGAAGTTTGTTTTTGGCAATATGAAAATCTCACTGTCAAAGGCAAACTTGAGTTTAGGTATGTAAACTCAAGTTTGAGGAGTTACAGAAAGCAATCAGAAATTTTCACAACAAGCCAAACTCCAGTTTGCAAAACCAAACCTGAAGTCTGGAAGATACAGAGAGCACTCAGAATTCCAAGCAAGCCAAACTCGAGTCTGGATTCCTAAACTCCAGTCTAGACCAAACAGAAAGACACTCGAGTTCCAGGCCAAGTTATAAACTCCAGTCTAGAGTTACAAACTCCAGTCTAGACCAAATAGAAAGATTTGAATAGTTTCAGGTCAAACATAAACTCGAGTCTGTCATTGTAAACTCGAGTTTAGGACAAATAGAGAAACACTCGAATTCCTACCATCTTTCCAAAACTCCAGTCTGTCTCCTAAACTCCAGTCTGGAAAATCATGAACTTAGGCTTGTTCTTCAAACATAGACCCAAACTCGAGTCAGTCACTAATTGACTCAAGTCTAGGAGCAGGACCAAAATTCCATGCCAAGTCCAAAGCCTGATAGTTCTCTCTGTAAAAGCCAAACTCGAGTTAGCTTTTACAGACTGCAAGTTTAGACCTCTAATCAACGAACATGCTTTCTGGATGAACCCCAAACTCGAGTCTGGAAGAACAAACTCGAGTTTGCATCGGGGATTTTGAAAAATCAAATGATATTGATCTGCGAAATCTTAATGGGTCTTCCTGAAATTATTTCATGATATGATATTATTGTTTCTAATGTCCTTGATGAAGTTTTGAGTGTTTTTCAGATAAGGTTTAGCCAAGATCAAGGTGAGAACAAGATCTAGAATAAGTGCATTAAATGAAGTACCAAGAACAGGGCTAATTCTTCTCCCTTATCCCAGATGTTCAGTTCAGATCATTGTAACACATTAAGATCACTTCAAACAGTCGAATTAAGATCATGGAATGGCTAAAAATCTGGAAGACGTTCTGCAACAACTAAATTCCAAGATTCAAGCTAATAATTCAAAGAACAGAGCAAAATATGCTACTGCCATTTTTCCAGAATTGCAGCTGAACATTAGAGAAAGAATTGCAACGGCTAGCTTATCCATTCAGTCTATAAGAGGCTGTGAAAACTCAAAGCAAAACACACAATGAAGCTATCTTGATTATACTTTGAAATTTGAGTCTGTATTGTTATTTTCAACCTGTTCTTCAGTGTTTATCCTTATCTACTCTTTTGAGAGTTTGTAAATTTTTGAAAGCATTTGTTTGTGAGAACTCAAGGTTATGGAACTTGTGAGTTGGGTTGTTCAATCACAAAGTGTAAGGGGGAGTAAGTCCTAGGTGATTAGGATTGTGTCTGGTCTTCATTGTTGTAATTGAAAATCTGTTGAATTAGTGGAAACACCCAGAAGGTATCCGGGGACTAGACGTAGGTCAAGGTTGAGACCGAACCAGTATAAATTCTGTGTATCTAAGCTTTTCTTTTTCTACTCTTTTATTATCCATTTCTTAAGCTTCATTTTTAAGAGTTGAAAAGAATTTTTAAAATCCCCAATTCACCCCCCTCTTGGTGATTTCTTCCACTTTCAGATATAATCTTCGGCGCTACTAATGATGTCTTGTGTAAGGAATTTTCTGAGATTATGCAGAGAGAATTTGAGATGTCCATGATGGGAGAGCTTAACTATTTTCTTAGTCTACAAATCAAGCAATACAAGAATGGCATATTCATTTCACAGACCAAGTACTTAAGAGACTTGCTAAAGAAATATGGTCTAAATGACTGCAATGGAGCTGACACATCAATGAGTTCGACCGCCACCTTAGATGCTGATGAAAAAGGCAAAGCTTTCAACATCACAAGATACAGAGGAATGATTGGATCATTGCTATATCTAACAGCAAGCAGACCTGACATCCAATTCAGTGTAGGGATGTATGCCTACTTCCAATCAAACCCTAAAAAATCTCATGCTGAACATGTAAAGAGAATCTTTAGATACTTGCGTGATACAAAGGAGTTGGGACCATGGTTTCCCAAAGGCCAACCTGAACACCTAATGGCATACTCAGACTCTGATCATGCCGGATACAAGACTGACTGCAAGAGCACAAGTGGGCAATGCTAATTCTTTGGAAGATCTCTTGTATCTTGGTTTAGCAAAAGCAAACCACAGTAGTTGTATCCTCTACTGAAGCTGAATACGTTGCTGCTTCAAGTTGTTGTGCTCAAGTGTTATGGCTCAAGCAACAAATTCAAGATCTGGGAATTCAATTGAAAGAAATTCCTATCCTATGTGACAATACAAGCACCATAAGCTTGGCCAAAAATCCAGTTCATCACACTAGAACCAAGCATATTGATGTTAGACATTACTTCATCCGAGATCATGTCAAAAAGAAAGATATTAAAGTGATGTTCATCCCAACTCACCAACAACTTGCAGATATTTTCACCAAACCACTTGCAAAAGAACAATTCACCTTCATTAGAAGAGAATTAGGAATGGTAAATCCCAATGAGTTGTAAGTAGTTTCTATCCCATTGATAAGTATCTTTTTAATAATAAATGGTTGCTAACTTAAACATCAGAGTGTTTAGCAATGTTTTATGCAGGATAAAGCACTGATTATCGAGTGAAGCTTTCAATTAAGAGTGACAAACTCGAGCCTATCTACATCATGCTTGAGTTCATCGAAGACAGAGACTAAACGTCCCATCTTGAAGACACCAAACTCGAGCCTATAAGTGATAGGCTCGAGCCTAACGGAGAACAACTTAACTAAGGGAACTTGAGTAAAGAAACACGAACTCAAGCCTACATAAGGGAGGAAAAATCAATCCAGCCTCAGCGAGACTCCAAACTCGAGCCTATTAATGACAAGCTCAAGTCTACACAAGCCTGTCAAGCGTTCACAATACACACTTGACGTCTAGGTTAGTACAATTTTAGTTAAACTCAAGCTTGTTCTTGCAAACTCGAACAATTAACTCGAGCTTGCGAGTACTATGCTCGAGCCTGACGCACAGTATATATATCTGACGCTAGACCGATACTCTTCACTCATTCCTTTCCCTCGAGCTTGACCTAACTGCGCTCAAACTCTCTACTCACACTTCTTCAACTCAATCAATTTCATCTTCTAAAATGTCCCCCAAACGATCCACGATAGCAACTGCATCTGACTTTGCTACAAATTCCGCATCCCCATCAATCCAAAAACGACCTAGAAGGGAGAAATTTGCTCCCAAGAAGCTTCAAATAGGTATAGACAGTAGAATTCCTAGAGTTGCTGCTAATGAGCCCATTCCATCCGTCAATCCAAAGAAGCTGACAATTTAGGAACCCATTGGAAGTCCAAAGAGGAAGGCTATAGACCCTGAAGCTGCTTCTCGAAAAGACATGGAGTAGATCACTGAGGTTGCCCAGCCAACCAAGAAAAAGAAAACAAAAGCTTCAGGCTCTGAGTTTAAAGGAACTAGTAAGGATTAAAGTTCCTCTACAGCCACTCCATCCAAATCTCACTAAAAAACTAAGGTACATGCAGAACTCCCAGCAATCCTTAGGATTAATGATACTCCCTCCAAGCCCAAGGGTTTCTTTGATAAACTAATAAAGTTTCTAAGCAAATAGGCTACCAAATTCAAAGAGCAATTTTCCCACAAAGCCTTCTATCCTGTAGTCTCAATTGATCTGCATAAAATTAAGGATGAATGCAATATCGATTTATCTCCCTGGCTCAAACCATTCGAAACTTTGCTATCCATCAAAGCCTCCTTCAGTCCTTCAGTTATCAAAGCTTTCTACTTCTCTATGCAATCAGACAGCCTACTAGATGATGAAGGCAATCTTTTAGAAGAGAGAGTTATCACCAACATCAAAGGAAGAAAAATTACCATATCACCTACATTCTTGAATTCCCTACTCCAAATATCCAAGCCACCACCTGTTACAGAGTACAAATATAGTGACAGGGAGATCTTCAAGCTTCTTAGACCCAATGCACCAATTCCCACTTCAGGAAAAATCCTGAATTTTACTCCAGCTGCCATGACCACTGAGTATAGAGCTATCTGGTATATCTATGCTAGAAATCTACTTCAAAAGGGAGGGAACTTCACTCATTTAGCAAAGAAGGATTTTCTTATCTTTTGCCTCTATCATTGATAGAAGGCCCCACAATGTTGGAAACTAGATCTTCCAAGAAATGTCAAGATTCAGATTCTCTTTAAGACATTCATCCTAGATCCCATTTCCTTCATTAGTTTCACTAATCTTATTCAATGAGGAGATATGGCATTTGGCATCCAATGAACCCTTTGTCCCTACTCCAGTTTTTGGTAAACACCACTTAAATCTAATGAGGATAAATCTGGAAGAAGGTTCAGGGCAGTCAAGAGCACCTTCTCATTCAAAAGCTTCAAAGTCTACAGCCAATGAAGCTCAATTAACTCCACCTCCTTCTCCATCCTCCTTACCATCTGAAATGGCCACCTACTTGAGGGATCTTGTAGCTCATTCTGTATTTGAAGCTTTCTCATCCTTCCAAGTCACAATAGTCGGTCAATATCATGAGCTTACTAGAAAAATTGAGACTGAAGTTGGAAAAATGGTCTCAGAAGTCACAACGAGCCATAACAAGCTTGTTGAAGTACAAGATGAAAATGTTGATATACTTGCTGACATTGCTGGTGATGTAGAAGCGATTCAAGGACACTTCGATGATCTTAAAAACCAAATTGAAGGTATCCACACCCTTTATCTGTCTGTCAACACAAAGCTTGAAAAATTGCTGAAGAATGAAGCTCAAGCAGGACCCTCTGGTACAATTCCTTCACCTACAACCCATACGTCACCCTCTCATCATTCATCTCCTCACATTATCTCTTCTCCCATTCTTCCTCCTTCTCCAACTAAGCCACACCATCCTATTCTCGATATCATTCCCTATGTGGCCCCCACTCATACCTCCTCCACTATTCCTATTGTCACTATCCCTTCATCTCCTGAATCCTCCTCACCTGATCCACCACCACCTCCTCCTCTTAATCTCCCTCTTCTCTAGAACAACCTACCAATCAATCCCATCACTACTGTCCCTAGCTCATCCTATCTTGATGATGACAAAGGGGGAGAAGACAAGTGAAGAGTCAACTAGAACAAAATTTAGAAATTTGTTTTTCGTGTTGCTTACATCATAACTCTTGAAGTTCATTTGGTTTACTTTTTATTATGTATTTGATCTTGAATTGCAGTATGTGCTTTTTATTTTGTATGTCGAACTCAAAGCCTTAAGTTATTGAATTGGGTGGTTAAGCATATGAGTTCTATTTAAACAAACTCTAAATGTTAAATAAACCTTGGGTGCACAAGTTTTGTCAAAATTCTTATACAGATAGTTTACAAGTGTTGTCATCATCAAAAAGGGGGAGAATGTTAGTTCTCTGTGTGTTTTGATGATAACTGACATTTGTAAACAAAGAAATAGTTCTTAATAGCAAAGAACAAAGGAAGGTAGAAGTTTGTTGGTCAAACTCGAGCCTAAGCTTTCCAAACTCGAGCTTAATCGTGACAGAAAACAAGTATCTAGATTTTGACTGAAATAGACTCGAGCCTATTAAAATGAACTCGAGCCTACAGGTTACAGAGAGCAAACTAGTTGCTCGCCAATGGTTAAACTCGAGCCTAATTTGATAGACTCAAGTTTGTGTCTTACAGAGAGCACGATGAGCATATGAAACTCAAGCTTGATTTTTCTAACTCAAGTTTAAGTCTTGCAGGAAAAGATCTTGTCGTTGGTCATGAAAGTAAACTCGAGCCCATAAACATAAGCTCGAGCTTAACTCTTACAGAGAGCATCATTGGAAAATGAACTCAAACCCAACTGCTTTAACTCAAGTCTATCTCTTCATATGGAACACAACTAAGTGAAGTAAACTCGAGCCTGGCACTTATAGACTCGAGCCTAGCTCGGACAGAGAGATATCATAAAGTCTGCAACATGAGTAAACTCGAGCCTGAGTGAATTTAACTCGAATTTATCGGGTCTCTGTTTCAAGACAAGATCTCATTATCATTCGCTTAACTCTCATAAGTCAAATTTCTCACATATCAATGTTTGAATCATCTTACATACATATTCTTGATCAAATTCACTATTTATTTCAGATGATTTCAGCAAACCAGGTCTGGGTCAAGTGCATTAAATGCAAAGCCAAAGACAAGCCTGAAACTTCTCCCTTTTGACAAGAGTTCAGCTCAGATCGTTGTAGCTCAATTAAATCATTTCCCAACGGTAAAAAATGAATCATAGAACAACAAGAACTCACAAAGATCATCTACAACGGCTATATTCACGATTCCAGCCAAAAAATTGAAGGATTGGAGAAAAACACGCAACAGTCATTTTTTCCAAAATTTCAATTAAACGTTGCTAAACAAGAGAGAAGTATGCAATGGCTAGTTTGCTTAATCAAGCTATAAAAACCTAGGAAGACTCATTGGAGATACACACAAGAACTACGACTGATCACATTTTTCATTTGAGTCATTTTTGAAAATCTTTTTGATTGCTTGATTGTGAAAACTCAAGGTTGTGGAACCTGTAAGTTGAGTCTTTTGATTGCAAATTGTAAGGGGGAGCAAGTCTTAGTGGATTAGGATTGTTTGATTGTTACATTGTTGTAATGAGAGAATTTTGATAGTGAGAAAAACCGAGAAGATATCTGGGGACTGGATGTAGGTCAAAGGGTAAGATCAAACTAGTATAAATTTCTTGTGTCCTAGCTTTTCTACCTTTACCTTTCTAACTTTGAGTTTTGAAAATTTGGATATTACTTAGAAAGAAATTTTTTTAATCCCCAATTCACCCCCCTCTTGGTGATTTCTTCCATCTTCACTTGATTAACATCGCCTATCACTTGATCTAGTGGATGATTTCTAATAAATCTATAGGCTCTAGGTTGTGATTGATCTAAATTCTCAGAATCATTTTGAGGATTAGTTTCGAAAACATCTTCAGAATTTTCTATAGAGGCAGGAGTAGTTTTCGAAAAGAATTGATTTTTGAAAATATTTTCTTCTTCATCATCCAGAGGCTTGTTAGAATTAGTTTCGCTAAATACCACATGCATTGAGTCTTCAACAATGCGAGTATGAGTATTGAATACTCTATAAGCCTTACTTCTATTTGAATAACCAAGAAAGATACCTTCATCCGCCTTGGCATCAAATTTTCCTAGATTATCCTTACCATTATTATGGATGAAGCACTTACAACCAAAGATGTGAAGATGAGTCAGTGTTGGTTTCCTTCCTTTATATAGCTCATATGGAGTCTTGTTTAGCTTCTTTCAAAGATAGGCTCTGTTTGAGATGTAGCAAGCCGTGCTCATTGCATCTACCCAAAATACTTGTGAAGTATTGTTCTCATTCGGCATTTCTCTAGCCATCTCAGTAAGCACTTGATTTTTCCTCTCCACAACACCATTTTGTTGTGGAGTCCTTAGAGCTGAAAAGTTATGATCGATTCTAAAGGTGTCACAGAATTCTTCAAATGCATGATTGTCGAATTCTCCACCATGATCAGTTCGAATTCTTGCAATTGAAATACCTTTCTCATTCTGGACTTTCTTGGCAAAAACAACAAACTGATCAAATGTTTCATCTTTAGAAGCCAAAAATATAGTCCATGTAAATCTTGGAAAATCATCAACTATAACTAGAGTATAAAGATTGCCACCAAGGCTTTTTACTCTAGCTGGTCCAACTAGATCCATATGAAGTAGTTGAAGAGGTTTTTCGGTTGAGATTTCATTTTTGGTTTTAAAAGATGACTTAGTTTGTTTGCCTTTTGTGACAAGCATCACAAATCTCATCATTTTTAAAATTGATCTTTGGCAAACTGATGACTAAGTCCTTTTTCTGTAATTTGTCGAGCTGATGCATATTAACATGATCTAAACGCTTATGCCATAGCCAACTTTCATTCAAATTACTTACAAAACAATTTTCAAAAACAAAGCTGGAACTAGAGAGGTTTAAAGTATAACAATTTCCTTCTCTAGGAGCCCTAAATAAAGCCTTTGACTTTAATGTTTCAAAAGGAAAGTCATTCTGCTTCACAATCAAACATTCTTCAGAATTAAAAATGACTAAGTTACCCTTATCGTTGCTTTGACTTACGCTAAGGAGATTATGACAAAGTCCTCTACTAGATAGACGTCTTTGATCATTTTCCCTTTGTCATTGTCAATCTCTCCTATGCCAACGATTTTTCCAAATTGGTTTCCACCAAAAGTGACTTTGTCACCAATCTTGAGTTTGATTGTAGCAACTTTGAATGATCTCCCGTCATGTGTCTGGAACATCCACTAGTAATGTACCATTTGTTGGACTTTGATGCTCTTAGACACACCTGCAATTCACAGAATTTCAGGTCTTAGGTACCCATCTTTCCTTAAGTCCTTTTTGGTTCGTATGTGTCTTAGGAATCTTGTAGGATCCCTTAGGCACCCATTGATAGTTTCCAACTGTTTATTTTTCTTTTCTCTTTTATGAAAACATGATGATGTCGAATGACCTTTTCTGTTACAATATTTGCAGTGTGCAAAAGGATTTGAAGAATGAATGCTTTTAATAAAATAACTCATATAGAGCTTTTCTCCAAACTTTTTCTTGCCTTTTCTTTTATCAAAAACAGGTTTATAACCAATTCCAGATTAATCATTTATAAACCTTTGCTGTTTCAAAGTGACATTGAGCATTTTACTTCATCTAGTGAATTTCTCAAGTGCCTTTGTGAGAGTCGAATTTTTCTTTTCTAAATCAATGCAGTCATCACAAATTAAATTTTCAAGAGTAGAAAGATTTTTGACCTGCATTTCAGGAGTTATATTCTTTCTTTTCAAATCAAGATATTTATCAGCCAATTTTTCAAATTTAGATTGGATGAGATTATATTCATCAAATAATTCATCATAGGTTGGTTGGGAATCATGTACCACATTATCTTTATTTGTTGCTCTTCTTCTTTAACAACCAGACAAATGTTGGCCTTTTCTTCCTCTTCGGCTTCATCCTCATCCGATGAACTATCACCCCAAATAACTAAGACATAAGCTTTCTTTTTGGATTTGCAGAATCTCTTCCTTTCTTTCTCCTTATTCTTCAGCTAGGGACATTCTGATATGATATGGCCAGGCTTCTCACATTTGTAGCAAATAATTGGCTTCTTAGCTTCAAAGCTCGAGCTATCCTTATGACTTTTCTTGAAGCCTTAGTCCCTCTTTTAGAATTTCTTGAATCTTCAGACCATCATACTGATCTCTTCATCCTCATCTTCCTCATCCTCATCATCTGATTCCTTGGCCTCTTAGATTGCTTTGAGAGCCACTCATTTGCCCTTATGATTAGCTTCATCAAGTTCTTTTCTAAACTTGATTTTGCCTTCATCTTCTGACAAGCTATTGAATAAAGCAGCCACAGAAGCCATTGACTCACCATGAGCTTCTTCAATGGTGGTGACCTTTGCTTCCCAGTCCTTGGTGAGAATGTTTAGGATCTTTCTAACTTGAACCGGTTGTACATAGGATATTCCTAAGGCAGCGAGTTGATTGATCAAATGAGTGTATCTCAACTGGAAATCACCAATAGTTTCACTAGGCTTCATACGGAGGAGATCATACTCAGTCATAAGACTGTTAACTCTATTTTCTTTAATCCCAGTAGTTCCTTCATGAGTTATTTCTAGAGCATCCCACATCTCTTTTGTTGTTGTCAAGGTGCTTACTCGAAAATACTAACTCTGACTCAAAGCACTCTGAAGCATAAGAATTGCCTTGCTGTTGAGAGTGACCAACCTTTTGTCGTTATCATCATATCCTTCTTCTAGCTTTGGTGTCCAGACTCCATCTTCAACAGTCTCAAGAACATAATTACCTCTCTGAAATACTCTCCAGAGTCCGTATTTAGTTGCCATAACGAACACTTTAAATTTGGCCTTCCAGAACGAATAATGTTCTCCATTAAAACCAGGTGGTCTGTTGATTGAAGCTCCATCTGGTAGAATAACATCCATAAGGATCCTTCTCGAGTTGTTAAGCTCTTATGACAAGACCTTGCACTGATACCAAATGAAAGTAGAGCTAAATCACCAAGAAGGGGGTGAATTGGGGATTTTCAAAATTTTCGCAAATTCTGCTCAAATGATAACTGAACAGGGCAGAACAGAGAGTAAGGGAAGAAGAGTAAGACACAAGAGTTTATACTGGTTTGGCCCAACTCTTTGGCCTATGTCCAATCCTCAGGCACCCTAAGTATTTCACTAAGACACTTGATTACACACTCCTTAACACTGAAGCAATTCTCTCACTAGAACTTGCTCCTCCTTACAAGTTGTAATCAAAGACTCCCAAATCTCCAAGTCCCCTGACTTGAGATTCTTTACAATAAATGGATACAAATAATAAACTCTCTTAAAAGAGTAGATATGATGATCACTAAAGCTCAGATAGTATCAGTAGATACTTCGTACAAAAAGCTAATAAATAAATGAACAAATTGAATGCTTTTCGATTTTTAGCTCAATGGTTATTGAAGAGAATTGAATGTAGCTCTATTTATACTTAGAGTATGTTTAATGACCATTGCAGACATTCATATGACCGTTGGGGAAGATTATAGCCTGTTACAAGCATGTTGGTCTCTTCTCTCTCTTCATTTTATTCTTCCTTTGTGTTGGAAGGATAAATGTTGAGTCCCTTGAGTTTATAGCCGTTGGAATTGAAGATGGAATATCACCTAGAGGGGGTGAATAGGTGATTTAAAAATTTATTTGCCTAATCAAGATTTTCGCGAATTAAGACTAAACACTAACTGAGCAGAAATTTAAAGAAGAATAGACACGAAGCAATTTATCCTGGTTCGGTCTAATCCTAACCTACATCCTGTCCTCAAGAACTCCTTGGTATTTTCACTAACTCTTCAAGGATTACAAATACAACTTAGGGATGATTCTCACACTCACGGACTCACTCTCCTTTACTATTCATAATCGTACACCCACAACTTAAGGTTCTACAACCTTAAGTCACTAACAAAAATAATAAAAGTGTTTACAACTCCTTACGAGCGAGTAATTAATGAGCATTGAAGTACAGAAAATATCCGAAGATATTTGAAGGAAATGAAACTGATAAGTGTAATAAATCAAAGTTAAATGCGCAGAGTTTCGGTAGTTGGCTGAATTGAATGCTTCACCTTTTATAGTCTTCATCAATAATGTCGTTAGGTGAAGTTGGAACGTGACCGTTGAGACTTAATTAAATTTCCATTAGTCACATAGGTTCTTCGTCAACCAAATCAAATCGACTGTTGAAGCTTCATTAAATGAGTCTGCTTCTTTCATTAAATGCGTTGTCCGTTGAATATGCTTTTGCAGAGGTATAACTGAAACAAGTAAGCCTCAAAGGAATGTTTCTCTCTATTGCAAGATTTCATTCTATATGTTGCTCTGTTTTCTGCTCTCACATTAAATGTTTTGACACATTTTTGCTTTATGATGTTTTTTGAATAATACTTCATTGTAATCCTTGAAATCATTAACAAATAGGTTAAAAGCATTTTATATATCATACTAAGTGATTCCGGAAACCATAAGCCAAAGATCAGATCTTTTGCAGAATCAGAGATCACAGTCAGTGACAAGAACTCAAGTTTTCAATGTAGAACTTAAGTTCTTAAACAAGAACTTGAGTTCTTTTGTTTTTATTTCTAAACGTCTCAGGTCTGCAAGCCAATAACTCAATTTTGATGCATGCTTAGCTAACTTGTCTAGAGTTTTGCATAGGTACATAGAGTCTAATCTTGTTCTGAATTTTGAAAAGTATCACTTTATGGTTGAGTCAGGGATCATTTTGGGGCATATTGTGTCTAGTAAGGGTATTGAGGTAGATCCTGCTAAGATTGATGTTATTACTGCTTTACCTTAACCCACATCTGTGCGGAAAGTTCATTCTTTTCTTGGTCATGCAGGTTTCTACAGGAGATTTAACCAGGATTTTAGCAAGATTGCTTGACCTTTGTCTAACCTTTTGCACAAGGACATCGATTTTGTATTTGATGATGAGTGCAAGTTGGCCTTTGACCATTTAAAGTGGTGATTGACTACAACCCCTATGATTCAACCACCGAATTGGTTGCTTCCATTCAAGATTATGTGTGATGCCTCCAATGATGCTGTTGGTGCTATCTTGGCTCAGCGGGTTGACAAAGCTTCTCATGTCATTGCATATGCCTCCAAGGCCTTGGATTCTACCCAGTCTAATTACACCACTACTGAGAAGGAGTTGTTAGCTATAGTGTTTGCCTTTGATAAGTTTAGATCATATCTGTTAGCTAGTAGAGTTATTGTTTACTCTGACCATTTTACATTGAAGTTTCTTTTGAAAAAGGTAGATGCTAAGCCTCGACTTATCCGATGGATGTTGTTGCTCCATGAGTTTGATGTTGAGATTAGAGATAGAAGTGGAGCACAAAGCTGGGTGGCTGATCACTTGAGTCGCATTTCTCATTCTCCCTCTCACCCCTCTCCTATTCAGGATGACTTTCCTAATGAGCAGCTTCTTCAACTGCAAGGTAAGATTCCATGGTATGCTGATTTGGTTAATTATTTGGTTGCTAGAGTTTTACCGCTGATTCCACTAAGGCCCAAACTCTGAAATTGCAAAGTGATTCTAAATATTATGTTTGGGATGACATTTATTTGTGGAGATTTTGTAGTGACCAAGTAATTAGGAGATGTGTGTTTGATCATGAGTTTGACTATATCTTACATTTTTGCCATGTTTTTGCTTGTGGTGGTCACTTTTGACCACAAAGAACTGCTAGGAAAGTGTTAGATTGTGGCTTATTTTGGCCTACCCTATTTCATGATGCCCATATGTTTTGTAAGTCGTGTGATAACTGTCACAGAGCAGGAAGTATTTCCTATAGGCTTAAGATGCCCTAAAACCCTATATTGTTTTGTGAAGTCTTTGATGTTTGGGGTATTGATTTTATAGGTCCATTTCCTGTTTCTTATGGTCATACTTACATACTGTTGGCTGTGGATTATGTCTCGAAATGGGTTGAGGCGAAAGCCACTTGGACTAATGATTCTTCTGTGGTGGTGGTTTTGTTAGGTCTAACATTTTCTGCAGGTTTGGCATCCCTAGAGCCATCATTAGTGACCAAGGCTCTCATGTTTGCAATCGAAGCATGGGTGCCTTGTTACGCAAGTATGAAGTGCTTCAGAAGGTCTCCACAGCATACCACCTTTAGATCAATGGTCAAGCTGAAGCTTTAAATAAAGAGATTAAGCAAATCGTTCAAAAGACTGTTAACTCTACCCGGAAAGATTGGAGTAAGAGATTGGATGATGCTTTGTGTGCATATCGCATCACCTATAAGACTCCGATTGGGATGTCTCCCTATCGGCTTGTCTTTGGTAAGGCATGTCATCTTCTGGTTGAGTTGGAGCATCAAGCATATTGGGCCATTAAACAGTGTAACATGGATTTAGCCAAGTCTGGGATGGAAAGGAAGCTACAGCTGCAAGAGTTGATTGAGCTTAGATTGGAGGCCTATGAGAGTTCACGGTTGTACAAGGAGAAGACAAAGGCATTCCATGATAAGCACACCTTTGAGGGAAGAGTTTTCTGTAGGCCATAAAGTTCTTCTATTCAATTCCCGCTTGAAGTTTATGACAGGTAAGCTTCAATCTAGATCGGATGGCCCTTTTGTGGTTACTAATGTTTTCCTTGTTAGTGTTGTTGAGTTGTGTGATCCACCCACCGGAGGGACCTTTTTAGTAAATGGGCATTGCCTCAAGCAATTTCATGAGGGAGACGTGAAGCAACCTGAAGAAGTAGAGATCCTCCTCATTGATGCCACATATCCTCCATAAACTTCTTGGGGAGTATTCTTCTTTCTTTCCTTCTATACCTCTCTTTCCGTTTCTTTTATTTCTTCCATTTCACACTTTGCTTTTTCCAAATAAAATTAGTTAGTGAATAATATAGTTTCTCTTTCTATGAATGCCACATCTTACAAACTTGGACATTTGGGTTTTGATAGATTATTATGTTCGACTGCAATTCTGGACTCTTGGATTATTTGCCTTGGTAGTTGATTTTGTGGTGCTGATTGCATGATTTGATATTTCCCTATGTGAGATTTTGGGCCAATTTGAATGGAACTCATCTTTTATCATTCTTTCTTTTATGTGTGCATCTACTCATGATTCATGTTTTCTAGAACTTGCTCCCTTTCTTTTCGAAACTGCATTTTCACTTATATGTGTAAATATGATGGAGGCTTGTTTTCTTTCTTTTATTTTCCTACTTTGGCCAAATAGCTTTCCCTTGCATTATATTCCCTTTGCTAGCCCCTTTGTGCCTTTGTGACTCATTCTTTTACAAATCACATTACTAGCCTAAGTGTAAAACCAATTTTCACCGCACCTTGAAATTACATTGAGCATTGGTTTCACTTTTGTTTTGTGTTTAAATGTGGGGGTTGCTCAGGAGTGAAACAGTTTAAGTGTGGGGCAGAGATATTTGATTTTGTGCCATTTCATCAATTGACATTGATTTGGTCATTGAAAATCATTGAAAAAAAAGAAAAAAAAGAAACAAGAAAAACAAAGAAAAACAAAGAAAAAAAAGGAGAAAACAAAGAGAAATAAGAATATACATATATCATTTTAGTCATTTCATTTGACTAGTGCTCTTTTACATTTCTTTGGTGCTTAGCTTCACCCTAACTCCATTACAACCATAAATAATAAGCTCTCTTGATTTATGTATGCATGTGTTTTGAGTAGTGGAGAAGTAGAAATTGAGCAAGCCTATGGTAAAACAATTTCCTTGAGTAGAATTTGAATGATACACTTATCTCCTTATACACTTGAAAGATTGATTGAGGGCATCCCTAGAGAGATGACATTGTGTGATTAACATCATTGATTGAGATTGCCATCATTTGTAATTTGAGATGAAAGGATTTCAGTGTTGATTACTTGGTCTTTTGAAATCTTATGTTCCTTGTTCAAATTTTTACATTGTTGGCAATTACTAGAAATGAGAATTTTCTTTCTTCCAATTTTCTTTTCTTTTTGATTTTGCCCAAGAGTGCAAAAGGATAAGTGTGGGGGAATTTGATAATTGAATATTTTACACACTTATTTGTATCTATTGGGTAATAATTTTATGATTGTTAGCTAATAAATAATGGACTTTAATGCTTATTTGGGTTTTGGGCTTTTATTTTGATTTAATTCATTTTCTTGATAAAATTTCAGATTTAATATTCTTCATTGTTTTAACCATAACTTTTGAACCAAACATCCGATTAGCCTCATTTTTTGCTCATATTTTAGATGATTTATAGAGCTACAAATGTTATGAAGACTTGTAAGGCAAATTCGGTCAAGAGGATGGTCAAATGTGGAGCTGAAGTCAGAGACATTTTTATGGATTTTTGGGCCTGAATATTGTAATTAAAAACCCATTTGTCATTTATTTCGTTTTGGGCCATTGTACAGCCCTAGCTCATTTTCATTTTAGGTTAAGTTTAAGATAGACAGTAGCCACAAACACATATGTCATTACGTTTTTGGATTATTTTGGATTGAAGACAGAAGTTTCATTTTCTCTGCAATGTTCTTCGTGTCCTTCGCATTCTTCGTCTGTTCTTTGTTTTTCCCAGTCATGTTTGGCTAAATTTCTCCGATTAACCCAACGTTGATGATTCCATAATTCATCCAGAGAACTTGCGCTTAATCGGTAACTTTACTCGTTTTTGTTTTCATCATATTGGATTCGATTTTTGGAAATAGTTCGAATATTAGATTTAATATTCAATCTGGTTCATCCCAAGGACTGAGTTCGAACTAGGTTTGAGTGTTGCTGTGCGATAGCACAGTTAGATGCCACCGTTCAGACAGATTCTAGGCGATTGTCTAGTAGAGGGATTCTCTAAACGGATGCAGAGATTTCAATTTGTCTTGAACCAAATGCGAGTTCGTTCTTATTTGGCTCAATGAAGGAAGTTTCTGGAATTTGAAATGTTGGGTTGATTAATTTTAATCTATCTCTGTTTATTTTGTTTTCAATCTATTTCATTTCATTTTGTTTTTGTTTATTTCGTTTTTAATTTGTTTGCACGAAAACCCCCTAATTTTACTGTTTTTGTTTTACTGTTGCTGATGTAAACCCATTGCGAATTCGTTGGGAAAACTATCGAGGTTCCCTATCATATTGCAAAATTATATTGATCCTAGTTATTTTGGGAGATCACGATAAATCTCTGTCACTTAGGGAGCAAGAAAAGAAAATTAGTGTAAAAAGTCAACTGCGAGTCCCACGATCAGAGAAAAAGGGCAAAATGGGAATAAATGGGTAAAAATCAATTAGAGCAAGTTTGAGGGACCCACCATGGCGCCACATATGTACTTTTGGGCAGGTGAAAAGTTCCGGGATAAAGTTGGTAATTATCTAAAAGTTCCGGGCCAAAATTATAATTTTGGGAAGTTTCGGGCCAAAATAGATAATTTACCCCAATAATAGATAAAAATATGCCCTCTTTAGCTAGGGTGGCACCACATGGAGCTGCTGGAGGCCTCTAGACTTTTTTGAATTTGCTTGGTGGGCAAGTCAACATATTATATCCAAAAATTACTTCCTATCAGTCAAAAATTACACTGCTTAATTCTAAAGCTACTGTATCAATTTTTAACCTCTATTAAAAAGGGTTTTCATCTTCTTTTTCACCTTGAGGGGTGAAATTTCCAGAGGTCTAGAGAAGAGCAAACAGCCACCATAGCTAGGGTTTGTAGCTCAAGCTTCTAGATTCCATTATTGACTCTCCAATTCTAAAGTAACTAAAAATCTTTGTCTTCTTGAGTTCTTCTTAAGGGATTTTCGTGCAAAAGGTAGAAGCATGGTTTTAGGGATGGATTTTTGTATTTTTAAGGTCTCAAATGGCTCTGGAACATCGTTTTATGTAGGGTATGGTTAGAGTTTCAGTTTTCGAAATCAAAACACCGAAAAACCCCAAAAGAAGGGTTGCTATCAGTTCTAGAAAATCTGGGCAGTGAACCTTCTAAATAATTTTTGAATTGGTAAATGAACTTTTTTTAAGCTTAGATTTTACAGGCGGGAACTAGACATCTAGGGCATGAGTTTGCATATATAATAAGGAGAAGGAGCAATAATATACATGAAGTTTGCCACTAGGAGCGCCCAGCACCACGAAGCTTTTTCATAATAAAAAATACACATGACGTTATGATTTTGGAGCAAAAATACCATGGGCCATTAGTTGACCATACGTTGACCGTTAAGTCTGACTGAAATGAACAGTAACTCTGCTGAAATTACCGTTTTACCCCTAGTTTAAGCTGAAATTACCATTTTGCCCTTAGTTTTAAATAATGTTTCTAAGAAATAAAATAAAATAACCCCTCCCCCTGGTGGCCAAACCACCGCCGGCCGCCCACCCTACAGCCGGTTGTTGCTGGCGATCGCTAGCCACCTCCGGTGACTTTCTTTTTTAAAAAAAACTAAGGGGAGTCCGATAGGCCCCACCGCCGGCGACTGCCTTCCCCATTACTAGATGCCGCCGGTGATCGGCAGCCACCTCCGGCGATTTTTTTTTTGAAAAAAAACTAAGGTTTTTTTTAAAAAACTAAGGGAAGGCCGATGGGGCCCACTACCGCCGGCGATTGAGGGCCACCTCCAGCGACCTTTTATTTAAAAAAAAAACCTTCGTTTTTGTTTTAAAAAAGTCACCGAAGGAGATCACCGGAGGTGGCCGTCAGCGACTGACGACGGACGGTGGTGGGGAGGGCGACCGCCGACGGTGGTGTGGCCGGTGGTGGGGTCTACCGAACTTCCCTTAGTTTTTTTTTTAAAAAACCTTAGTTGTTTTTTTAAAAAAAAATCGCCGGAGGTGGCTGCCGGTCGCCGACGGTGGGGAGGGCGGCTGCTGACAGTGGTGTGGCCGGTGATGGGGCCCACCGAACTTTCCTTAGTTTTTTTGTTAAAAAACCTTATTATTTTTTCTAAGAAAAAGGCACCGGTGGTGGGGTGGGTGGCCGTTAGTGGTGGGGCCACCGGGGGGAGGGGTTATTTTATTTTATTTTTTTTAAAACATTATTTAAAACTAAGGGCAAAATGGTAATTTCAGCAAAGTTACTGTTCATTTTCGTCAGACCTAACAGTCAACGTCTGGTCAACTAATGGCCCATGGTATTTTTGCTCCAAAATCATAACGTTGTGTGTATTTTTGGTTCTAAAAAAGCTTTGTGGTGCTGGGTGCTCCTAGTGGCAAACTTCATGTGTATTATTGCTCATTCTCCCTATAGAATATAATAGATTTTGATAAATTTTTCTTGTTGAAATAATTGGTTCAAAATAGAGATGAGACCAGTTATGCGAATCTAGACTAAGGGGCAAAAAAGTGGTTCACGCCAAGAGATATGTACTTTTACCCCTGGGAATATTTTTTCTAAAAATTAAACATGTTAATGGTTTATATGGAGGTGGTTTCATTGAAAAATGATTTTTGTGGAATTTATGAAAATTCATTGAAATCAGGACAGAAACACTGGATTTCTGGAAAAATCTGTTGAGCACGGTTTTGACTAAAAAATGTAAGGATATTATTGGAAAATACTCAAATAAATTATTTTTATGATATTTAGTATCAAGCAATCAGTTGGGAGACTTGTGGGGCCCTTGAAAATACAAAACGGTATTTTACCACCAGATAGTAGTAACCTCTTTACTCCGGCACTTTTATGTGTTTGATATATGTTTTGCTTGCCATATGTGTTGTTGTTTGTGTTTGGCTAAATATGCATACAGAACATTTTTGTGACTGTGTCCCTAGCGCTGAGGGTGCCTACCGGGGTTTGCTTATGTGGCGACTCAACGGAAACAGGCGTGTGATTCTGGTAAATCTGGGGCCTGCCTTGGTAAGGTGGCTTAACTGTGCGAGGACGTGTATGTTGTATATGTTTTCTATTTGCATATATAGTATATTTGGCATGTTTTCTGTATTTGTATCTATTATACGATTGCACCCATACACACGACACATATAGTGCATGAGTATTGATGGTTACTCTGGGGGCCGTATACGGACTCCAAGAGGTTCTGGTGACGCAGGAGGGCGAGCCTGAGTGGAAAAGCCTTTTTGTAGAGGTAGGAATGATGAAGCAGATGAAGGATAGGGGATGCCCTATCATATTTTGTAGTTTACTTTTTTGGGGATGACTATACTTGTATTTTGAAGTTTACTTCCGAATGACTATACCCTAAACCTCCAAGGACTTTACATTTTGTTGCTTTTACTTTTACCAGTATAGTAGTTGTCCAAACCGATTCAGTGCTCTATTGCATGTGCTCTAATTTATTATTAAATGGACTTAATAATGAAGGAAAGGTAAACTATAAAAGGAATCTCTCAAACCCGCCATTTGAGAGGGCGAGGCCGGTATAAGTATGGTTGTTTGTGTATAAATACAAAACACTCAATTGTATTGGTTAGTTGATTCAATAAGAAGTATTTTGTTCAACTCAATATGGTATCAGAGCCCTAGGTTATGAGAACCAGCCTCAAGCTTCGATTTAGAGGCCCAAAAATCAAGAAACAACCTCAAGCTTTGACTTTGGAGGCCCACAAAGCAAGAACTACCTACAAGCTTTGACTTTAGAGGCCTATAAAATAAGAGCCAACCCAACAAACCGGCTAGCAACTCAAGAAGTAGACCCAAATACACTCGGATCTTCAAGATTCACCACAAGCTTACCCGACTTCCATTTGAAACTTCACCAAATAGAATCCCCGAAGATTGGATTGTTGCGCCTATATGATCCTGAACACAAAACAATCTCCACTGAGTCGTGAGTCACAAGTCTCTGCTTCATCTTCCAAGTTCGGCAAGAACCAAAGGTGATTTAAGAAACATTTTACAACCAACCATGATTCAAGAACAAATCACACATCACTAAAAGCAGTGGCAAATCTTCCTTAGGACAAGGGGGCCCAAAAAAAAAAAGTTCTCCCAAATATTTGATGTAAGTTAGATTTTTTTTTTTTTTATACAAGTGATCCAAAAATGGATATATTTGTTCCAAAAGTTAATACATTTGTTCCCTCCCAAATATTTTTTTTCTTAATTAGTTAATGAGTATATATTTAGCCCCTCAAATATTTATCCCAAGATCCGCCATTGACTTAAAGTGAACCCAAAATCATGAATCTCTGTAACTGAACCTATCTTGAGTCTCTACAATTGAAGTGCTTATACGTTACAAGATCATAGAATCACCAAAGGTCTCTTCTAGAAATCGCTTGGAAAATTCAAGAATAAATAGCCGAGTCTTTGCAACCAAAGGCTTCACGTTCTTGAGGCTCTGTCTTCTCTTTTCGGAATCACTAGGTTGAAGGGTAAGTCCACAAAGAGAAACTCTTTCTTTCAGATTTTGTGCTCTCTCTTTGTGCTCTTTGAAACCACTTATGACAGACAAAAGGGAAAAATATGAGCTCATCGGAGATTTCCTTCCTTTTGCTCATCCTCTCTACCTTTACCTTTGTAATACACAAGGATTGGCCCTTTTACCAGAAGCGCTTATTGAAAATTACACCGTATGGAGCAGGTCAATGAAAATTGCCCTCAAAGGAAAACAAAAATTGGGTTTTATTGATGGGACTTGTACTATGGATGCACATGATAGCCGATTTCATGATCAATGGGAATGTTGTAAAGCCATTATTATCTCTTGGTTACCTTATTTGCATTCTAAGGACTTGGCCAATAGTGTAATTTTTTATCAGGAAGCTTAGCTTGTTTGGCTTGAATTTTTAGTCTTTATAAACTCCTGAATTTTCAGTCTTCATAGAGAAATCAACTCTATGAGGTAAAGGACTCTCTTAATCTCACAATACTACTCTAAAATGAAAGAACTATGGGATAAAGAATATATCCTTTTACCAATTCACTCCTGTAAGTGTTATACTTCTCAAGTTTATTATAATGCCTTCAGCAACAGAAGTTATTACAATTTCTATTAGGACTCAATGACACCTACAATGTACCTAAGAGTCAAATTTTGTTAATGAGCCCCTTACCAACTATGAATCAAGCATTTAGTATGATTATGGAGGATGAGGCTAAGCATAATCTCAATAATAGTGCAAAACACACCCATTTGAAGGCGTTGCAATGGTTGCTCGTGGAAAAGGGCGTGGCAGAAGAAGAGGAAGAAACACTACACTACTAAAGTGCTCCTATTGTAATAAAAAATGGATATGTTAAGGACAATTGCTAGCATTTACTTGGATTCCCTACTAATTTTAAGGGGACCAAAGCAAAGACGTTTCAAGCATCCAATCTCACTCAATTTGATAAGGAGGGAGTTGTAGCTAGTGATGACACAATTGCTCTAAACTTGACCTTGAACAATATGACAAGCTCATGGAATTCCTTAAATAGGATACTAAGCCAAAGTCAAATATGCACGCATTGACCAGTACAAGTTTGAACATAATCATGTATTATTTGAGTGATAGATTTTGGTGCATTTACTTACATTGTTGGAGACTTATCTTTGCTAAATTCATATGAGAAATATACAGGGCCTATTAAAACAATTAAAATTCCTAATGGTGATAGAGTGATGATTACTCATATTGGAAGAATTAAATATTCTAATGAATTTAAGTTACATGGAGTTTTGTATGCACCACAATTGCATTTAAATCTAATATCAGGCTTAAGGATTATTAGTGATGCACATTGAATGGTTATTTTTTTCCCTAACCATTGTATTTTGCAAAGCCTGTTAGTTCTCAATGTGTTTTGATGATAACTAGCAATTGTAAACTTGATATGAAGTTTGTTTTTGGCAATATGAAAATCTCACTGTCAAAGGCAAACTCGAGTTTAGGTATGTAAACTCGAGTTTGAGGGTTGATAGAAAGCTGCTTACTTCTGTGAAGAAAGCCAAACTCAAGTCTACTTGGACTAACTCGAGTCTGAGGAGTTACAGAAAGCAATCAGAAATTTTCACAACGAGCCAAACTCCAGTTTGCAAAACCAAACCTGAAGTCTGGAAGATATAAAGAGCACTCAGAATCCCAAGCAAGCCAAACTCGAGTCTGGATTCCTAAACTCCAGTCTAGACCAAACAGAAAGACACTCGAATTCCAAGCCAAGTTATAAACTCCAGTCTAGAGTTACAAACTCCAGTCTATACCAAACAGAAAGACACTTGAATTCTAGGCCAAGTTATAAACTCCAATCTAGAGTTACAAACTCTAGTCTAGACCAAACAGAAAGATTTGAATAGTTTCAGCTCAAACATAAACTCGAGTCTGTCATTGTAAACTCGAGTTTAGGACAAATAGAGAAACACTCGAATTTCTACCATCTTTCCAAAACTCCAGTCTGTCTCCTAAACTCCAGTCTGGAAAATCACGAACTTAGGCTTGTTCTTCAAACATAGATCCAAACTCGAGTTAGTCACTAATTGACTCGAGTCTAGGAGCAGGACCAAAATTCCATGCCAAGTCCAAAGCCCGATAGTTCTCTCGGTAAAAGCCAAACTCAAGTTAGCTTTTACAGACTGCAAGTTTAGACCTCTAATCAACGGACATGCTTTCTGGATGAACCCCAAACTCGAGTCTGGAAGAACAAACTCGAGTTTGCATCGGGGATTTTGAAAAATCAAATGATGTTGATCTGCGAAATCTTAATGGGTCAATCTAAAATTATTCTATCATATGATATTATTGTTTCTAATGTCTTTGATGAAGTTTTGAGTATTTTTCAGATAAGTCTAGCTAAGATCAAGGTGAGATCAAGATCCAGGATAAGTGCATTAAATGAAGAACCAAGAACAGGGCTGATCTTTTTCCCTTATCCCAGATGCTCAGTTCAGACCGTTGCAACACTTCAGGATCACTCTAAACAGTTAAATTACGATCATAGAATGACTGAAAATCTGGAAGACCTTCTACAACAACTAAATTCCAAAATTCCAGCTAAGAATTCAAAGAACAGAGCAAAATATGCAACTGCCATTTTTCCAAAATTGCAGCTGAACGTTAGAGAAAGAATTGCAACGGCTAGCTCATCCATTTAGTCTATAAAAGGCTGTGAAGACTCAAAGCAAAACACACAACGAAGCTATCTTGATTATACTTTGAAATTTGAGTCTGTATTGTTATTTTCAACCTGTTCTTCAGTGTTTATCCTTATCTACTCTTTTGAGAGTTTGTAAATTTTTGAAAGCATTTGTTTGTGATAAATCAAGGTTGTGGAACCTGTGAGTTGGGTTGTTCAATCACAAAGTGTAAGGGGGAGCAAGTCCTAGGTGATTAGGATTGTGTCCGGTCTTCATTGTTGTAATTGAAAATCTGAATTAGTGGAAACACCCAAAAGGTATCTGGGGACTGGACGTAGGTCACGGTTGAGACCGAACCAGTATAAATTCTGTGTGTCTAAGCTTTTCTTTTTCTACTCTTTTATTATCCATTTCTTAAGCTTCATTTTTAAGAGTTGAAAAGAATTTTTTAAATCCCCAATTCACCCCTCTCTTGGTGATTTCTTCTACTTTCAAAGCCTTCAAGCTAGGAAAATGAAGGGACTGGTAGATTAATTGAGGATCTATACATACTGCAAAATGACTCAAATACTAATATACATCTTGTAGACTTAGTTGATTGAGGAATTTTCTGTCAGAATGAACCCATAGATATTTGGACCTTACATAATAGGTTGGGTCATACCCTATTGTCGATTTTGAAAGATCTCAATTTTGTAAAAGACAATGATTTTGCTATCAATAAAAGTTGTGAAGTTTGCATACAATATTGGCAAACAAAACTTTCTTTTACCTCTAGCTGTATTAAATCTCTTTATTGCTTCGAATTGCTTCATATGGATGTCTAGAGTCCATATAAGGTACCTATACATCAAGGTCATCAATTCTTTTGTTGATGACTACTCAAGGGCAACTTGGGTATATCTCATGAGGCATAAATTTGAAACTACTAGGTACATAAAGAACTTTGTTGCCTATGTTCTTATTAGTTTGCTTTTTATGTTAAACGAGTACGTAGTGAAAATGGAGTTGAATTTGTAAACAATAATATGTAACCATATTTTCTTGAAAAAGGAATTACACAAGAAACATCTTATGCAAGTTTCTAGGAGCCGCATGCTTCAATCTCCATAAAATGGTAGTACACCTAATTAATTGGGTACCCTATAGCATCTTAGGCTTTCAAACTCCCTACGAAAGGGTGTACAAGAAACAACCTGATTATAGTTTTTTTTAATTGTTTGGCATATGCTACTGATTTGACTAATTGTGATAAATTTTAGTCTTGTGCCATTTCTTGTGTGTTTCTTGGTTACACAAATCGTCAAAAGGGATATGTTCTTCTTAACTTGTGTAATTAGAGCATTTTGATTAGTAGACATGTTCTCCTTATTGAGGAAACATTCCCTTTTCTTGATAATTTGCATGTTGATGAGATGAATGACACTGCAGAATTTCACAAAATGTTTTTATTTGATGATGATTGACCTTTAGGACGAGTGACTATGCAGATATTGTTCCTCCTACGACAAGAGAAAATGTAGACCATGAAACTTTGCATGAAAGTGGTATCATTGACTCAGAAAATACACTTACTCAACTTGGACCACAAATATTGTTTGTTGGTTGTGAAAGGATGGTAAGGGAGTGTAAACCTCCTATATGGATGATAAAATATATTTATAGGCTTGTTGTCTTAGAGCCAGGTTTACACAGAGAAAAGAGTAAATGTTTGTATCCTATTGAGAATTATGTGTCTTATAGTCATATTTTTAGTTCACAAATGTGTTTTTTGTGTAATATATATTTAGTTGTTGAGCTTAGTTCTTATTATGAAGCAATGAAAGATGACAAATAGGTTTAAGCAATGAATAAGGAAATTGCAACTTTAGAGGGCAACAAAACATGGGATATTGTCCTTCTTCCAAAGGGGAGAAGGCCTATTGATTACAAATGGGTATATAAGATTAAGTATAAATCTAATGGCACTATTGATAAGTATAAAGTGAAAGCAGAATATCACCTAAGAGGGGGTGAATTGGGTGATTTCAAAATTTTACTGAATAAATCGAAGAACAATGAAATAGAGTTGAGAATAGAAAGAAGATGGACAAAGAAGATTTATACTCCTTTGGTCCAAACTCTTGACCTACATTTAGTCACCAGACAATTTGGCTTTCTCAGTATCTCTCAAACATGATTAAATACTTTGAACTTCAAAGTAATCCTCTCACACTAGGATTTATTCCCCCTTACAAGTTGTAATCGATACACACTCAAGGTCCTTCTACCTTGAGATTAAACTTATAATCAATCAAAAGGATTAACTCTCTCACAGAGTAGATATATATAATCACTAAAGTACATAATATCTGAAGATATTAAGAGTATTGAATGAAACAATAGATAGTAATAAATTCGATAAAGCGTTTAGTTGTTTCAGTAATTGGCAAATTCAATACTTTTCATATTTATATTAACTACCATTAATGACCATTGAAAAAGCTTTAAGATAGCCGTTGTGAGTCTTAAAAGCTCCATTAGACTTAGAAGGCTTCAGTTAGGCACAAATGATCGTTGTTTAAAGATTCCAGAACAAGTCGCTTTTGGATTGCCATCGACATTCTTCATTTAATATGCTTTTGGTTTGGACAACGATTGACTCATGAGAGTTGCTTTAGTTGAAACGTTCTCCATTTAATTAATGAAATAATTATATAAATTAATCATCTTAGTCACATAATAGGATTTCAACGGAAAATAAATATCTAGAATATGCCAGAGTATGCATAATAAGCCCTAGTGTGTGGCAATATACAATTATCCGTTCATACACAAAAAGACAGAAGCAATACTTGTAGCAAAGTAGACTAGGCTTCTGTTGACTTCCCAGAAGGACCTGGACATAAATGGTCACCTGGAAAAATATTGTAACTATCAGTCCAACTTATTACGAATACCAATATGTGCTAGTGAGATGCCAAGTGGATTAAAACTATGCAATCCAAAATAAAACAATTCATCAACATCCTCTCCATTAAATATCACATTATTACTATGTATTGCAATTAGGTGTCACAAATCTCTTTTGAACTCAATTCCCAAAATACCTCCCATCAATCCAACCGAACCGCCTTGTTTCCTCTGACTAGACCCATGGGCTAAGTCACACCATGTTACTGGTTACTCAAAAGCTCACTGGTCAAGTGATGAGGATCGGCAAAAATCCTCAGAGCACCTGTCCCAAACCATGGGTCTTTTCCCCACTTTAATATAGTAAGGTGTCGTAAATGAAAGTGGAGCTAAATTACCAAGAGGGGGGCTGAATTGGAGATTTTGAAATTCTTTTCGCAAGTTTTGTTTTAACAGCAATGAAACAGAACAAAACATAGAGTAGAGAGGAAGAGTAGAGACACATAGGTTTATACTAGTTCGGTCCAACTCTATGACCTACGTTTAGTCCTCAGGCACCCTGAGTATTTCACTATATCAATCGATTACACCCTTTGTAACTCAAGAGTAATTCTTTCTCTAGAACTTGCTCCCCCTTACAAGTTGTAATCAATGAACCCCAATCTCCAAGTCCCCTGACTTGAGATTGTTTACAATTAATGAAATACAAACAATAAACTTTCCTAAAGAGTAGATAAGATTAAACGCTGAAGCTCAATAGTATCAAAAGATACTCTATACTGAAAAACTTAAGAGTAGATGAACAAATTGAATGCTTTTCATTTTCTGGCTCAATAGTTGTTGAGAAGAATTGAATGCTACTCTATTTATACTTAGAGTATGATTAATAACTGTTGCAAGCTTTAATATGACCATTGGAGAAGTCGTCCATCAGTTGGAGGCACCTTGGTCTCTTCTCTTTCTACTCTTTTGTTCATTCTTTGTGTTGGGAGGATAAATGTTGACTTCCTTGTATTTCTATCCATTGGAATGTCAGTGCCTTGATTAGGTGATTATCCCTTAATCCTTTTTGCATTGTGCAGAGCTTGGATGATCAAAATAAGGCAAGTTAGGTGGCCTTGCATTTAATGATCTGACATGACTTTTTGCTTTAGTGAAAAAAACTCTCATAATCTGCTTAAATCATTTGTAAATCAGCTGAAATACACTAGCAAACACGTTAAACATATCTAATGTAGTTGATAATTAATATTAGAAAGCATTCAAATCAATCAATAAGCTTTTCACAAATTTCGTAAATTTGAATTATCAGTAGCCGCGACGCAAACTCGAGTTTGTGCATCAATGCTCAACTTTGTCACTATGTACTTAAGTCCATACTCGAGTTTCCATATTAATACTAGAGTTTCCTTCTTCCAGAGAGGAAAATCGCGATTTGAGCTTTAGAGCTTCAGTTTAGATTGGGACCAATACTCGAGTTTGCAAGCGAAACTCGAGTTTTGGACTCTGAATGAATATAAGTCCAGAACATCAAAACTGGAGTTTTCATCCAAAACTAGAGTATTGAAAATAGTGAAAAACTGACGATGCTTCTGTATGATCAAGACACGAGTTTGCAATCCTAAACTCGACTTTCCAATTTTAACTTGAAAGTCAGAGAGATCTTTAGACATTTCAAAACTAGAGTTTTCGAAACTGGAGTTTTCCAAACCGGAGTTTATAAATACATTGAAATTTTGATCAACTGTGCTTGGCTCGAAACTCGAGTTTTCAATGTTATACTCGAGTTTTCATTTGAAATATGAAAACGTTTGAACTCTGGAGCCAAGGAGGAAACTGGAGTTTTCATTCCATAAACTTGAGTTAATACATGAAAACATTTTTGACTCCTAATACTCGAGTTTCCAAAATGAAACTCGAGTTTTCCAAGTTTTTGGAAAACTTAGAAAATCTGAAAATTGGAACGTTGAAGGGTCTCTTTGGCCTAAACTCGAGTTTTCAAACTGATACCCGAGTTTGCCCTGATGGAAAACTTGCAATGCTCTCTGTAAGGCCCAATGCTCAAGTTTCCAAAAGGAAACTATGGTTTTGCCTTTAGTCATTAAAATTGAGCTTTTCTTTGTAAAGCTAAAACTCAAGTTTTGATGCTGAAACTCAAGTTTTGCCTCAGACAACAAGTTTTTACTTTCTTGAGAAAAAACTTCAATCTTGATTGTACAATTGGTTGTTATCATCAAAACCTATAGAGAACTAACAGTAAACCCATCACTCTGGTGGGTAAGTCCCTCATTAAACCGATAGTACAATAGTAAGCCAATAAATGTGCACCAATGGAGGCCTCACCACGTGGTAGAAATAACTTTTCCTTTTCCTCCCAATTCTACCCCTTTCCATAATTAAATAAATGCATATATGTCAACTCATAAATTTCCACAAGGCAATTTCTATTTAAAATATTCATAATCAATTCAGAAAATACTCATGGGCAACATATCAATAACATAATAAGTGAAAAGTGGTTACCTCTCGCCAAAGCTAATTTCTATTACTCTACTCCTAATCCACACACCAAAAATCAATCTATCACAATCAATTTAATAACCATTAAAAATTCTTCTAAAACTCTTCATAAAGTTATAACTTGTAATTTAATAAAAGTTAAAAAAAATATATTCAAATTTTAATAATGAATTTATAATGCTTGAAGTGGCAAAATGGGACGGAATTGAAAAATTAGGGAGACCATCGTAATTCATAAATATCATTTCTCTTTTAAAAAA
This sequence comes from Acacia confusa, assembly GCA_037074495.1. Lineage (NCBI taxonomy): Eukaryota > Viridiplantae > Streptophyta > Magnoliopsida > Fabales > Fabaceae > Acacia > Acacia confusa. The sequence continues at coordinate 27,441,293 of CM073504.1, read as the reverse complement.
AAACTACCTTTTTATTTATTTACTATTTATTAATAATTTCCTAAATTATTTATTCCATTTTTACTAATTATTATTATTAATATAATTATAATAATAATTTATTCCTATTTTTAATAATAATATTATTATTTAATTTAATTTAATTATTTCTTCACCATTACTTTAAACTCGTTATCTTTTCCATTTAAATTAGTAGTTAAATAATCAATCAGAGTTAATAATAACCATCATATAAGAATATAATTGAATGTATTTATTTAATGATTCTCATGGTTTCTCTTAAAACCTTGATAAATACTAATCCTACATAACTTATGCTTCATGCAAATTTTGAGTTAAGCATATTTATAAAAATGCATTTTGAACTTAATTCCCTCAAAAATTACAAGGTCTCAAGGTCTTAAACATTATTTACCACTTTTAGTATATGTACAACACCTTTTAATAATCCAAAAAAATCTCCCAAATGGCAGCACATACACATGAAATAGGCAAAAGTTTGAGTTTATAATACATATACTTAACACACACAAAGCAAGCTTTTATTCTTCTCTTCTGTTCCATGAGTAGTAACTTTAGCGCATATATATATATATATGTATATATATATACATATATATATATATATATATATATATATGTATATATATATATATATGTATAGGTAAGCTTCCCCTTCCTTTCTATATAGATACAGGGCATATATATATAGTTTGATCATCTTCCTTTCTATAAATGTATATATATGTAGCGGTTAAAGTACTACAAATTGACTTTAAGTTTGTAGTGGTTGGTATAATAGTTTTTTGACTGCTATAAATTGTCCAATGTTCCATATAAGATCATCATACATGGTGAAGATAACTTAACATTCTCTCTCTCTCTTGAACTATACTCTTTCCATCTCAATTCACTTCATAAGGATAAGTCATTGATTAAGTTGTCGTGCATTTCTCCTTTATATCTGACGGGATTAAACACTTTCTTAGATTTTTCTTTCTCTCACACTAGCTATAATGGTAAGATCATGTGTCCATGTTGTCGATGCAAGTTCAAGAAGTGTCATACACGAGAAGTTGCTAAGGAACATCTGCTTCTAAAGCCTTTCTTAGAAGAATATACCTTTTTGGAAGTTCATGGTGACGTGCATGGTATGGGATATAGGGATCATCTTCCGTGAAGTTCACAAGTAGGAAATCAATTAGAGTAAGATGATCCTGTTAATGAAGCTATTCGTGATGTTTTTGGTTTTTAGGACGAGAACTTAATGGCAGAAGTTAAGGGTGAAGAACTTGTTTTCTTTAGGAATGATGCAGCTCAAGAATTTTTCAACCTTATGGATGAGGTTGATTCTCCCTTATAAGCAAGGTCCCAAAAGTGCTCCAAATTATCTTTCTTGATAAAATTATATCATATCAAGTGCTTGTGTGAGATCACTGATAAGGCAATGTCGATGCTGCTGGAATTATTATGAGATGCTTTCCTAGCCACGGATATTCCCGCTACCTTCTACGAGGCTAAGAAGATAATTAACAGATTAGGCTTAAATTACGAAAAGATTGATGCATGCCCCAATGATTGTATGCTTTACTGAGGAGATGACCTTGCAGGGTGACCTGTAAGAAGTGTCACACTTCGAGGTTCAAGATAGTCCGAAAGCATCCTAGCCACGGAATTATTATGAGATGCTTTCCTAGCCACGGATATTCCCGCTACCTTCTACGAGGCTAAGAAGATAATTAACAGATTAGGCTTAAATTACGAAAAGATTGATGCATGCCCCAATGATTGTATGCTTTACTGAGGAGATGACCTTGCAGGGTGACCTGTAAGAAGTGTCACACTTCGAGGTTCAAGACAGCCCGAAAGGGGAAAAAGAAGAAGAAGAAACTAGCAAAGATTCTCAGGTACTTTTCTTTAAAACCTAGCTTACAAAGATTGTATATATCGTCTAAGATAACTGAGTATATGAGGTGACATCAAACTAACAAGAACAAAGATGGTAAGCTAAGACATCCACGGGATATTAAAGTGTGGAAAGCATTTGATTTGTACTTTTCAGCTTTCGTGGCGGACCTAAGAAATGTTTGGCTTGCTTTGGCAACCAACAATTTTAATCCGTTTGGGAATCTTAGCAAGAGCTATAGTATTTGGCTTGTCATCTTAATACCTACAACTTGACTCCCTCGATATGTATGAAACAAAGCTCCTTCATTTTGTCTATGATCATTCCAAGAAAAAAGGCACCTGGAAATGACATCGATGTGTATCTCCAACCGCTTATTGTGGAGTTGGTGGACTTGTGGAATATAGGCATCGAGGCATATAACGTGCATGGGAAGACACTGTTCAACTTGTGTGCAGCCTTGATGTGGGTGATAAGTGATTTTCCTAGCCTGGGAATATTATTGAGGTGGAATGTGCATTCGACCTTACATGTCTAGCTTGCCATTTTGACTCTAACTTAATCTGCCTTCCCCACAGTTGAAAGTAGTGATTTATGGGTCATTAAAGGTTTCTTGATGGTACGCACAAGTTTAGGTTGCAACGCAATCATTTCAATGGGCAATAGGAAAAAAGAGGACCTCCTCATAATTTATCCAGTAAAAAAACTTGGAGCAACTTCAGGATATTGATGTGGAATTTAGAAATTACAACACTATAGGAAAAATCAGGAGAAAGACAACCAGGACTTTTACTTCTTCCCTTCAGTAATGGTAGAAGATAAGCATCTTCTTCGCTCTTCCGTATTAGAAAGATAATTTGTTGTGACACAATCTTGATGTATATACATTGAAAAAAGATGTGTGTGATAATGTGTTGTACCTGATTCTTAACGATTTAGGCAAGTCAAAAGATCATCTTCAGGTGAGGAAAGATCTACGGGAGATGGAGTTCGTGCAGATGTGTGGCAGGATGAACATGACATATTTTAGCCCTCAAAATTCACCCTTACAAAAACAAACAAGGAAATCTTCCTCACGACCTTGAAGAAAATAAAAGTTCCTGACTGGTAGTCAAGCAACATTTTACAATGTGTTGACACCCAAGCTCGAATGGTTGTTGGGCTGAAGAGTCATGACTTACATGTGTTTATACAACAATTACTTCCGCTGGCCATCAATAATACACTATTGCTTGATGTGTCGGTAGTTTTGGTGGACTTGTGTTTTTTCTTTCGGAAGTTGTGTTCTAAGGTTTTGAACATGGAAGAGCTCAAGTAGCTACAATAGAAAATCACTCTTACGATGTGTCATTTGGAGATGATCTTTCCTTCATCCTTTTTTACGGTGATGGTTCAACTGACAGTGCACTTTGTTCACAAAACAAAGCTTGCTGGCCCAGTTTAGTACCAATGGATGTATCCTATTAAGAGGTACCCATTTAAAATAAATTACATCAACATTACTTGCTAGTCACATATAACTTTCTGCATCTATATATCAATATTTTCCCTTCTTTATAGGTTTCTTAAGAAATTGAAATCTTACATAAGGAATAAGGCATAGCTTGAAGGTTCCAAACATATAGAAATGTCTTGATTAATTACAATAAAGTTGAATTGTACATTTAGTAAGTATTTTCCATAAATATATGTTATCCTATATATTTCTTACATTTTATTCTTACATTTCATGATTGTCATCACATGCTTAATTGTAGAGAATTCAGAAGTCATGTAAAGCGTCAACTGTGGGTCCATTCATAGACATCCTCTAAAATTTACAGAAAGGTCTACTGAGAATTCCTAGGTTGGTTTACATGGAGAATACTAAATGATTACAACCGGCACTCACCAAAATTTAGAGTTCTTACACTTGGCCCACTTGACCACGCACAAAGATTTACAGTGTACAATGTCAATGGTTTCAAGTTTTACACGCTATCGTGAGATCAAGGATTACTAACCCAAAACTCGGGTTTTCATGGCACTTTTGGGACAATGAGTTATGCGAACAATAGTGACGGGAACATGTAGTTCGGTGACATCTTGTATTATGGAAAGTTGCTTCATGTGGTGAAAATAAATTACCAAGGCCATTTCACCGTGACGGTGTTCAAGTGTTTGTGGGCAACTACGATAACTTCCCGGGGACTCCCAACTGACGACTTGGGCATCACCTCAGTCAATTTCTCCTGACTTATTCACATTGGTCAGTCTCAAGATGATAAGCCATGTATTCTTGCCTCAGAGGCACATCAAGTTTATTATGTCACGGATGAGAGGCATAGGGATTGAAATATGGTTGTTCACTTAAACGGCTAACCCAAAGAGGCTAATAATTTTCTTCTAATTAGAGGGGGAACCTTTGAAAAACCCTATTCATTCTCATATTCTCTCAGTATCTATTATTATTTTTTATCTCATCAAACTAAGGGAAAAATAGGCTATAGCCTCTACTTTGTCACAAATCTTGTAGGTTAATAGAATTTTCATTAGCTACATATATATTATAATTCAATTTGTTTGTGTTGATGAGATTTTGATGATACTATTGAAAAATCATATAAAAGTATGGTTCAATCAATTCCTCCATGCTTAGACCTTTGTACTCTTGAACAAAACAAAGGCAATTAAGTACAAGATTTTCAGTTCCAATCACTAATGCATTTGAAAGATGAGAAATTTCATAATTAGAAAGCAATGGATCAATTAATCAAATTTCTCTAGCCAAACACTAGTCATAGTCAATCGATGCCAAAAAAAAAACATAACTAACTACACAATACAACATATTAGAATGAAGTACAAGAGAACTCTCAAAGTGTTGTGTTTCACTCATTTCACCTCATTGAAATAATTTCACTCTAGCTCACTTAATCAACACCTTACCATAGGCTTGTAACAATTCTAACATCTCTATTGCTAATATCAATTAATATAATGAATCAAGAAGATTTAAAAGGATTGTAATATTGGATGAAGGTTAGATGGAATGAATTAATTAGAAAAAGAAAATAGTTGATATGTAAGTCAAAGCTAATGCTGTAAATTCATAGCACCTAAACAACTTAACAAACTTTTGCCAATTCTTTCTCAAATCCATGAACAAATGCTTCTTCATTTTTGCTTTTTCTTTTTTACAAACTATGCATACTTGTTTTTTTCTTCTTTTCTTTTCTTTTCTTTGTGATTTATGTTTCTTCTTCTCTTTTCTATATTCTTGGCATTCAATATATACATTGTTCAACTTTATTCATTGGCAATTCACTTTTAATTTTTAGAATACTATGAACACTATGATTAATGACATGTATACAACATAGGAATGACTCAAAAGGGGTTAGCAAAGGGTAGATGAATGTAGGTTTGTGTTTGGGTGAAAATGGTTTAGAATTTGAGTGTCTCTTTCATTGCCATCACTCTAACGTAAATGCTGTCTTGAAAAAGAATTGAAACAAATTCTAGAAGGTGAAAAACTGAGTGAACATGTACACATGAAGAGACTGCAATCTAAGTCCCACAATAAAATAATGATAAACCTAAACAAGGAAATCAAATATATAGTCAAAGCATAAGATTGAAGAACTCCCCTATTAAAGCACAAATGCTCAAACCATAAATCCTCATCGTAAGAAGCAAGGGTTTTAGCCACATATAGCTAGCCATGGAAGAATCCAACTGGAGCTATGAAACTGAAATAGCCATGGAAACAAACTCAAAGAGGCAGTAGTGATTGAGAGCAGAGCTGCTGGTGGATATAAGAGAGAGTAAACTGAATCTCGATGATGGTCTCTCCTCTATCGTGGCTCGATTTTCTCCTTTCCTGTTCTGGGTTGTCCACCATCACTGCTGGTTCTTTTATTGGTTGGGAATAATAAGGTTGTTGGCTATGATAGAGGAATGGACATTGCCGGCGACAGAGAAGGACAGAAGTGAAGGCTCGATGGGCCTTGGTGCCTTTAGGTTTCAAAGTTTCCAAGTCTAACTTGTGTCTCTGCAACTGAAGCTCTAAGTCTGATCTCTCGTGGTGGTAATGGTAGATGATGGTGATGAGTGACTAAGGAGGTGTCTATGGTAGGAATGTAAGAGTAACGAAGGTGGAGGTTTTGGTATTGAAAATCGAAGAACAAAGGTCTCATTCTTGCGGCGCTCTGTTCTGTATCTTTGGCTAGTGGTGGAGATTGAAACGACGAGGGCAGAGAGGAAGAGGTACTAGTAGTGACGATGATAAGTCGTCAATGATGGTGGTTTTGGAAATTATGCCCTATGAGCTAATCATTTAAACTAATTGAGATATCGTATCTCATATTTGATTTAAGAAGATAGATATCATATCTCATATTTGATTTATGAAGATAAATCAAATCAGTTGGCTTTTAATTTGCATTAAATAAATAGATTGAATTGAATCAGTTAGACAGATTTAATTTTCAATTCAATTTCAAAATTAATAAGATTGATTTTGAGTATTTAATGCAGCCCATTAGGGTTATAAATACCCTTAGGTTGTAAGTAATTGATTACACACAAGAGAATTGAAGAGTCACAAAAAAAAACCCTAGAACAAAGACATGAGACAAAAGCTTGAAGGTGCTAGCACGCTGCCGTTCGTGTTAGAGTGTTATTCGGTGTGAATACCAGTAGAGGGAGTGGATTCATAGAGTTGGCTCCTAGAGATTGATCGACCAAGAAGGTATTAGCCCATGAGTTCGCAAAGCATGCACAAGAGTTCGCATAGGTACGATTCTTAATTACTAACCCAATTTAAACGCTGTTGATAGATCCTTTTCTTGGGATTTGTAATTTATTGGATAAATTTCATTCCGCTGCGTGTACGAATCCCAACAGTGGCATCAGAGACAGATCAATTGTGCGTTTAAATTTGGTTTATGTTCTTAATGCGATTATATATGGGATATATTGTGTATTTATGCGTAACCATATTTTTGTTTTGTATGCGTTTAAATGGAAAATTTTGAAACGTTCAGAACAACACCATCTCTAAGGTGTAACATCCCAAATTCCATGTTCGAAAATCGTGTCGGTCGACACTTAGTTTTAAAAAAAACAACAGAGTTTGAGATGCTACAGCTTAGAGTACTGCGGAAGTGGATAGCGTGCGCTAAGATTCGGACAATAAGTATCTGATATAGAATGCCCAGATATATGATGATGCCCCGACATAAGCTGATATATTAAATATCCCAAAGGAATATTCATGTGATATAATATACAGAGATTAAATACAATTCTCTGATAAAAGAGAGTCTTAAACTAGACCTATGGCTTGGAACTTAAAATCAATTAATCAGACCATTTGGCCAGGTCGGTGTTCAATCTAATAGGAGTCTCACCAACTCTATGGCGACTTGTGACAACCCACCGATGAACCCTTCCTTAGTTTAAGCACCAAATAGACCGAAATAACTTTGTTACATTCATGCCAGAATACTCTGCTTGTTATACTTCTACCGACCTTCATCTTCGACCGCTACCTCTATACGGCTCTATCCTCCGGCACCTTCTCTATCCCGGTTTCTTTCCCGTTCTATTCATTAAGATTGAGGTCCAATGTCCATTGGACCTCAGGTAACGGTTAACCTTGTTAGTTCTCAATGTGTTTTAATGATAACTAGCAATTGTAAACTTGATATGAAGTTTGTTTTTGGCAAAATGAAAATCTCACTGTCAAAGGCAAACTCGAGTTTAGGTATATAAACTCGAGTTTGAGACTTGACAAAAAGGTATTCAATTTTACATAAAGGCCAAAACTCGAGTCTGCATAGACAAACTCGAGTCTGGGCAGACACAGAAAGGAATCCAAAATTTTCACATCAAGCTAAACTCCAGTTTGCAAATCAAACCTGAAGTCTGGAAGATACAGAGAGCACTCAGCAAGCTAAACTCGAGTCTAGATTCCCTAACTCGAGTTTAGACCAAAAAGAAAGGAACCCAGAAAACTCAATAGACTCCCAAACTCTAGTTTGGCCTTCCAAACTCCAGTTTGCACTTGACCTAGATAAACCTCAAACATTTCAGTAGTCACTGAAACTCGAGTTTGCTTCCCAAACTCGAGTCTGGATCATACAGAAAGATCATCCATTTTGGCTACACTACAAACTCCAGTCTATGACCCTAAACTCCAGTCTGGAAAATCACGAACTTAGGCTTGTTCTTCAAACATAGACCCAAACTCGAGTTGGTCACTAATTGACTCGAGTTTAGCTTCCAAAACAAAATTCCATCCCAAGTCCAGAGCCCGATAAACTCGAGTTAGCTTTTACAGACTGCAAGTTTAGACCACTAATCAACAAACATGCTTTCTGGATGAACCCCAAACTCGAGTCTGGAAGAACAAACTCGAGTTTGCATCGGGGAATTTGAAAAATCAAATGATGTTGATCTGCGAAATCTTAATGGGTCTTCCTAAAATTATTTCCTCATATGATATTATTTTTTCTAATGTCCTTGATGAATTTTTTGAGTGTTTTTCAGATAAGGTTTAGCCAAGATCAAGGTGAGATCAAGATCCAGGATAAATGCATTAAATGACGAACCTAGAACAGGACTGATCCTTCTCCCTTATCCCAGATGTTCAGCTCAGACCGTTGTAACTCATAAGAATCATCTCAAACGGTCAAATTGTGTTAAAGGAATGACTAAAAATCTGGAAGACCTTCTGCAACAACTAAATTCCAAGATTCCAGCTAAGAATTCAAGAACAGAGCAAAATATGCTACTGCCAGTTTTCCAGAATTGCAGCTGAACATTAGAGAAAGAATTACAACGGCTACCTCATCCATTCAGTCTATACAAGGCTGTGAAAACTCAAAGCACAACACACAACGAAGCTATCTTGATTATACTTTGAAATTTGAGTCTGTATTGTTATTTTCAACCTGTTCTTCAGTGTTTATCCTTATCCACTCTTTTGAGAGTTTGTAAATTTTTGAAAGTATTTGTTTGTGATAACTCAAGGTTGTGGAACCTGTGAGTTGGGTTGTTCAATTACAAAGTGTAAGGGGGAGCAAGTCCTAGGTGATTAGGATTGTGTCTGGTCTACATTGTTGTAGTTGAAAATCTGTTGAAACTAGTGGAAACACCCAGAAGATATCTGGGGACTGGACGTAGGTCAAGGTTAAGACCGAACCAGTATAAATTCCGTGTGTCAAGCTTTTCTTCTCTTGCCTTCTTAACATTTACTTTCAAAAGGCTTTGAAAAAGAATTCAAAAGTTTTTTTAAAAAAAAATCCCCAATTCACCCCCCTCTTGGTGATTTCTTCCATTTTCAAACCTCATGCTTATGTAAACAGTATATGACAGGGATCACAATAATAAATATACCATGATAACTTTCAAAATCATAACAACAAGTAACATAACACAACCACTGCAATATGTATGTTACCCTAGTCTGCACATAACTAGTGCCACGATGGCCTATCGTGTCCTCAGCGCTAGGAAAACTCAACGGTGTTATCAAAACTATAACCCGTATACAATTCAACATATCATGAGCAACTTTCAAAACGGAGTTTCAACATGTGAACACAACTATCATATATAAGAAAACTATAAGCATAAAAGTTAAGGTTACAATACGCGTCCGTACCTTCTTTTGACGGGTTTTTGGGTACGTTTGTCGTTGGTACGCGTGCACAGTCTATTCTAAAAGGGTAATATCGTCTCAATTAATTCTCAAACAATATTTCAAGAGACACCTTGGCCACACTTGACATTTTTACCTTTGAAGGATTTATTTTTAATTATTTCCACATAATTTTTGGAAAAATCGCTGGTGCAGAATTTCTGGACAGAATTTCGCCTAACTTTGAAAAATCATAACTAATTCCAAAAAAATCGAAATGAGGATCCGTAAAATTTCCCGGAATCCTTGAGAACTCTATTTTCAAGGAAAAATACTGGAACTTACCCAGAATTAATGGATAATTCCCAGTTCCCAGATTTCAAACCGCTGCCCAGATTTTCGCCCAGAAAACATAGCTTAACTTCTGAGATTTTTATCTTTTCGTACAGAGCTTCAAATGACACAAACTTTATATATATGGAAAGCCCTAGATGTCTAATTTCACCATGAATTTTTTCAGAATTTTAGAACATCATCTTCTTCATAAAATACTAACGTTTTTGCTACTGACTCCAGAAATCACTATTTGAGGAAATTTCGCCAGAGCTTCGCTATTTTGATCATAATCTTCCGGAAATTTTTGCCATACTCTTTCTTCATCATTTTTTCGAAATAGAGCTATTGGAAACCATAAAAACATGAAAATAAAACTGTAATTGGAAGATTGGTGATCAAAACAACATTTCTAGTATTTCTACTTCATAACTAAGAACTTGAACTTTAAAAAAAAAAAGCTCTCTTACCTCTTGAAGAACACTAGCTTCTTACTTCTTGAAGTTCCTCTACACTCTCTCCCTTACTCTCCAAATTTCAGCATATGCCTTGAGGAATTGGCGAGAATTTGTGTTGGATGAAAGCTCTATTTATAGCCAAAGGAGAAGTAGCCATCAAGCAATTCCTACATGATCCTAGCCATTGATTTTACCTTGGCCAAGAGGTAAAAATCTCACCCTTACACCTCATGAAAACCGACCTCCCTCCCCCTTAGCTCTTAAGTTGTTGCTTCATCTCCTATTTACTTCCAAATGCTAATTTAGTTAGGCATAAGTTGGTGTTTTTACTCAAGATCTAATTTCACTTTTGAAATCAAAATTTTATGACTAGATTTATGGTGATTTTTAATTCCCAAAACACTTAGGTATGAATCCTAAAAGTATACGAAAATAACTTTGGGAATAGCTAAGTTAAAGCTCATAATTCACTAGTTCCAAATATGTATTTATATTTAATACTTAGTTCCAATATTTCAAGATATGATTTAATTCCTATGAATTCTCCTTGATTTGTATTTGATTAAAAATTACTTGCTCCCCAAGTTTCTTTACTTGCCTTCCAAGTTTAGCAACTTGCTTCTTAAGTCTCCAAATCTTCTCCCATACTCTATTGACCATTTATTATCATATGTTTGTATGTCTTTTAATACAATTTCCCCTTCTTCTTGCTCAAGAAAATCGTCCCCCTCTCTCTAATTTTAATTATCAATTTACATTTTAATTGCTCTCATGATTTAGGAAGGAAAAATCTCTCATTGGTCCAATTTAATTTCACAAAGATTTAGGATTAAAGGTTAATATAATCTCTTCACTCTTTTAATTAGTAATTTTTGCCACTTAAAGAAAGAATTAATTAATCCTTGGTTACTATTGCTAATATAGAGTTTTAGGGGTTACTAGGCTTAATTACCAAAATTTGACAAGGTTTCTAATTCAATTTTGATAATTAACAACTCCTTGTATGCTAATCAAATATCATTTGGTCTTAAATTATGACCTTAAAAAAACTTAATCATTAACTAATTTCAAAAATTAATAAAGTATCTCAATTATTGCAAATTTCAATTGCCCAATAATTGTTGTCAATTCCCTCTAATTGATTTTATCATCCTCTGATTATTCTAATTGTTGAAATTATTTTTATACTAAATTATAATAATCTTAGGATATTTTATGATCCTTAATAAGGTTGAATTTTGGATTTATTAGAATCCAAAGAAAATTTCTCTAAAAATAAGAAATCAATTAAAATTTAGAGACAACATACTCTCTTATATCATGTCCCATAATTAACCTTTTGTTAATTAATTCCAAAGGAAAATTTCCTAACATTAAATTAATAATTTACACAAATTTTGAGACCACATATTCACCTATTGTAATAGGTGTTATTTATCAAAATATAACATTTACATGTATTATGAAAATTGGGGTATTACATAAGGGCTAAAATTTTCTTTCAAAGGTTTTTATTAGCTGCTTGATGAAAAAAAAATAAAAACAATAAAAGAAGATTAATACGATTACCCAGTTTTTTAGCATGAAATTATGTAAGATTTGTTAAACTATGGTTAAACATGCAATTTGCGTAGAGTATATGCGTTGCAATAAATGTTATTTATTAACAAAAAATTTCCATATTTTATGTCCTTTTATTTGCAAAAGGTGTTCTGTCTTTTATGACTGACTTTTCTACTATAACGTATAGACATTTGGACATAGTATGGTGGGAATTATTATAATTATTAATTGATGGGAATTGAGAATTGACATCATGTTATAATTATTATAATTATTAATTGATGGAGAAATCATGACATTTTCTTTCATATGGTATGAATTAATACCTGTTATGATTTACTTTTAAATTGTTTGGGTATGGTGAACAACATAGCTTTAGTCTTTAAAATGGTTGTAATATTTAAATATGGCCTGCGAGCTATGTCTCTCTCTAAATATTCTTGATGTACATTCTCTTCTCATCTCACTCCTCTTGTATGTTTAAACGAGGTTTCTCTTGATGTAATTTTCTTTCCTTATTTAGAGAAGTCCCCTCATTGGCTTGAGAGGATTTCAGGTTAGGTAAACCATGTTGTGTCACATTTTAATTATGTTTTTTTATTAGATCATGGCATGTTTACTTTGCGTATTATATGTTGTTTGTATGACATACAACTATCATTGCATTCACAAAAATATAATTAATTAGATTAAACCCTCTAAATGAAATCTTAAGTCATAATGCCGTCAATTAATGAATACTTGTCAAAGCCTAGATCACTCATTTGTATGTTCCACTAAAGTGGATGCATTTAAGTTATCTTAGTGAGACAAGCATGAGTAATGGTGATACTCAACATTCATTATTGTCTTGACTTAATTGAGATTATCAAAACGGTTTAAGATCTCAAGCCATTAGATGGGATTCAACATGCCAGGTTATATGATGATCGAATCCCATAACGATCTAAGAGTTAGTTGTGATGTAATTGGCAAAGAGGTTGCGTAGCTAAATAACTTGACTTTAAGCATCCTGCCAAAGTGGACTTAAATTTAAGCTAAATATGGATCTTAGCCCGCTAATAATATTGAGGGTTTTTAATTTAGTGGGAGATTACTAATTGACTTTGCATATTTTAATTATAGAATCATGTCGACTAGTAATACTGCTACACTATTGCTGCAATCAGTCCTTGAGAATGACAAACTAAATAGGACCAACTTTCTTGACTTGAGAATTGTTCTCAAGCACAAAAGAAAGGGTATGAAAAGGAAAGACAAGGGCAAAGGAAAGGGTGATGGCTTATTTGGTAAGACCAAAGAGTCAAACAGGCCCAAAACTAAGCCTGTAGCCAAGAAGGCAAAGCCTTCGAAGGATGGGGTCTGCTTCTTCTGCAATGAACCTAGTCATTGGAAGAGGAACTGCAAACTCTACCTTGAAGATCTGAAAAAGAACAAGAAGGATGGCAGGGCTATCTCTTCAAGTATTTATGTTATAGATATTCATGTTTCTACTTCCTCTACATGGGTATTAGATACTGCATGTGGTTCTCACATTTGCACAAATGTGCAGGGTCTTAAGGACAATAGAAAATTGAAGAAGGGCGAAGTGGACCTACAGTTGAAAACCGAGCAAGAGTTGTTGCGTTAGCCGTAGGCACTTATGAATTAATTTTGCCCAGTGGCCTTTTGTTAATTTTGAACAATTGCTTTTATGTTCCTTCTTTGAGTAAGAACATTATTTCTCTTTCTTATTTGGATAAGGAAGGTTTTACTTCCATTGGGAATTGTAAATGTTCTATTTATCATTATGACATTTTTTATGCTGATGGTGATTTGCATTTTGGTCATTATTCACTAAATTTAGAACATCCTAATAATGGACATATCTATAATGTGTCAACCAAAAGGATCAAGTCAAATGATTTGAACCCGACCTACTATGGCATTGTCGTCTAGGCCATATAAATGAGAACGCATTTCAAAACTCCATCAAGATGGATTTCTTAACTCATTTGATTTTGAATCATTTGATACATGTGACTCTTGTTTATTAGGAAAGATGACAAAGGCACCTTTTACTGGGCAGAGTGAAAGGGCCACTGATTTATTGGGCCTTATTCATACTGATGTGTGTGGACCAATGAATACATCTGCAAGAGGTTTTATGTACTTCATTACATTCATAGATGATTTTAGTAGGTATGGGTATATCTATCTAATGAAACATAAGTATGAATCTTTTGAAATGTTCAAAATATTCCAAATTGAAGTGCAAAACCAACTTGGCAAAACAATTAAAGCACTTCGATTTGATCGGGGTGGTGAATATTTGAGCCAAGAGTTTATCGACTATCTTAGGAGTTGCGGGATCATCTCACAACTAACTCCTCCAGGAACGCCATAATGGAATGGTGTTTCTGAGTGGAGGAATCGAACTCTATTAGAAATGGCTCAATCTATGGTGAGTCAAACATATCTTCCGCCGTCCTTTTGGGGCCATACCCTAGAAACATCTGCGTTCAAACTAAATATGTTCCATCAAAGGCAGTTGAAAAGACACCATATGAGATATAGACTGGGAAGAAACCCAGATTATCATTTCTTAAAATTTAGGGATGTGAGGTTTACATTGAACAACAAGCCTTTGATAAATTATCATCCAGATCCTCAAAATGCCTTTTTATAGGGGTATCCTAAGGAAACTAAAGGATACTATGTCTACAATCTTACTGATCACAAAGTGTTTATTATTTGCAATGGTGTCTTTCTGGAGAAAGAGTTTATCTCTAAAAGAATCAGTGAGAGTAAGGTGAACCTTGAAGAAGTTCGAGAGTCACAAAACAACGTAGAACCACAAATGGAAAATGGAGAAGACTCACAACAAGTTGATGAGCCTGCTCTAGTAACACAAGGCCCATGAAGGTCCGATAGGACACAGCAAAAGCCTGAGAGATATGTACTTCTGACTACTAGAAGTCGTGATATCTTGCTCATTGAGTAGAATGAGTCAACTACCTATCGAGAAGCCATAGTAGGACCAAACTCCGAAAGATGGCTAGATGCCATGAAGTCTAAAATGCAATCCATGTACGACAATAAGGTATAGACCTTAGTCGATCTACCTGAAGGTGTAAAAACCATTGGGTGTAAGTGGGTTTTCAAGGAGAAAACTGACATGGGTGGCAAAGTAAGTATCTTCAAAGCATGACTGGTTGCAAAAGGATTCACTCAAACACATGGTATGGACTATGATGAAGCCTTTTCCCCATCTGCAATGGCTAAATCAATCAGAATCCTTCTTTCCATAGCAGCATATTATGACTATGAAATATGGCAGATGGACGTCAAAATAGCCTTCCTTAATGGAAAGCTACTTGAGGATGTGTTCATGATGCAACCTAAAGGCTTTGTGCGTCCAGGGGAATCTGGTAAAGTTTGCAAGCTTCAAATATCCATTTATGGATTGAAGCAAGCATCTCGGAGTTGGAATCATTGTTTTGATGAAGTAGTCAAAGAGTTTGGATTCATTCAAAGCATTGATAAACCTTGTGTTTATAAGAAGGTTAGTGGGAGCACAGTTGTATTTCTAGTGCTTTATGTAGATGACATCCTACTCATTGGAAATGACATCCCTACCTTGCGGAGTGTCAAGTCTTGGTTAGGAAAGTCTTTTTTAATGAAAGATTTAGGCGAAGCCACTTACATCCTAGGGATCAGGATCTATAGAGATAGATCCAAGAGGTTAATAGGCCTAAGTTAGAGCACATACATAGACAAGATACTGCATAGATTCAGTATGCAAGATTTAAAAAGGGGTTACATGCCCATGTCTCATGGCATACATCTCAATAAAGATCAGTGTCCTAGTACACCTGATCAAAGAGATCGCATGAGTAAGATTCCATATGCCTCTGCCATTAGATCTATTATGTATGCCATGTTATGTACTCGACCGGATGTCTCATTTGCCTTACGTATGACCATCAGATATCAACAAGATCCTGGTGAGTTAAGGGTCATTAGACTGCTGTCAAGAATATCCTAAAGTACTTAAGAAGGACAAAGGACTTATTCTTGGTATATAGTGGATTGGGTGATGAGCTTTGTGAGACTGGTTACTCAGATGCGAGTTTCCAAACTGACCAAGATGATCTAAGATCACAATCTAGATATATATTCCTTTTGAATGGTGGTGCGGTAAGCTAGACGAGCTATAAGCAAAGCACTGTAGCAGATTCTACAACGAAAGCTGAGTATATAGCAGCATCAGATGTAGCTAAGGAAGCTGTTTGGATAAGAAAGTTCATTACTGAACTAGGGGTGGTTCCTACCATCTCAAATCCAATAGACCTGTTTTGTGACAATAGTGGGCCTATTGCGCAGGTCAAGGAGCCTAGGTCACATCAAAAGACCAAACATATACTCAGACGTTTTCATCTTATCAGAGAAATCAATGATAGAGGTGACATAAAAATATACAAAGTACCAGGAGAAGACAATGTTGTTGATCCTTTTACTAAGCCGCTTGCACAAATAATACATGAACGTCATGTGAGGACAATTGGAATTAGCGAAATTAATGATTGTACCTAGTGCAAGTAGGAGTCTTTTGTTGGAAAGGCTAATCATTGTACTTTAAACATTATTGTTATTTAAAGTATTTCTCCATTTTGTTATCATATTGATTGCATGTTTATTATGATGACTGTATCCTTGGATGTATCTTAAAGATTGTCCTAAATGTCCCTGGTCATCATCTATATAGGAGGAATGATGAAATAAGACCAGTATGACTTTGGTAAGATATAGAGATACGAATCAAAGTCTTAGGCACTTGTAAGAGTACAAGGTGCTGATCGACCCACTATGAGAAAGCTGCATGGATTTAGTTATAAGTTTTTCTCATATATAACGGCGTCACAATGCCCTTTGACCTGAGATCATCATGGATTCCTACATGAGATTTGCTGATCTTTAACCTAGTCAAAAGTCACCTTTGACCGGGTGATGATATAGGCTTCAATCGAGATTAGGGGTTTTCATGTAGAGCAATATGAATGGTCAAGATGGAATTTGTCCCTTACATTTATAGAGAGATAATACTAGGCCCTCGATGAGTGAGTCTAAGAAATGTATGGCCTTACTGTGATGGAAAAGAGTTTCCATTTCAATTATTAGACTACTCAAGAATCAAGAAAGTAATGATCAAGAACGAAAGGATGACACTATTCATGCTTCATCGTTGACCAAATTATTGCGTGACAAAAGGGATGTGACATGGTTATATGATAGGATGCATCATATCATCGATCCTCATGTGAATTGGGTAGTTGTAATGTCTTGCTAGAGGTTACTTGAAACTTGTAGGCTGGTACAGCATTGGCCTGCTGCCAATCTCATATGAGCCTACAGAGTCGCATACTAGAATAGCTTAATACGAGCTATAATGTCCAGATTCATTGAATCTAAGATATGTCTAAGATTCAATGAATACAACGTTTTATCTAGGGATGATATATATAATGATTGCACCTAGTGTAAGTGGGAGTCTGTTGGAAATTATGCCCTAAGAGCTAATCATTTAGATTAATTAAGATATCATATCTCATATTTGATATATGAAGATAAATCAATGATTTGATTTATGAAGATAGATATCATATCTCAGACTTGATTTATGAAGATACATCAAATCAGTTGGCTTTTAATTCGCATTAAATAAATAAATTGGATTGAATCGGTTAGACAAATTTAATTTCCAATTCAATTTCAAAATTAATAAGATTGATTTTGAATATTTAATGCGACCCATTAGGGTTATAAATACCCTTAGGTTGTAAGTAATTTGATTACACACAAGAGAATTGAAGAGTAAAAAACAAAAAAACTTTAGCATGCTGTCATTCGTGTTGGAGTGTTGTTTGATGTGGATACCGGTAGAGGGAGTGGATTCCTAGAATCGGCTCCTAGAGATTGATCGACCATGAAGGTGTTAGCCCACGAGTTTGCAAAGCACGAACACGAGTTCGCTTAGGTACGGTTCTTAATTACTAACCCAATTTAAACGTTGGTGATAGATCCTCTTCTTGGGATTCATAATTTATGAGATAAATTTCATTCCGCTGTCTGTACGAATCCCAACAGGTCGTATTGTTCGTCTCGTTCCCCTCAGTTCCTTCCTTTCAAGCCTCCATTGGACCTCCCTCTGATCTCTCTATGCGTTTTGGTTTTTTAGCTCATAATGCAACTCCATGGTGGTTCTGTTTATGTGTCTGTGTTGTCTACAAGAGCCTAATTGGTTCTTGGTCAAAACACAAGTTTTGACCAAGGACCAATATGAACATCTCAAACGTTTTGATTAGGGATTGCAGTGTAGATGTTTGAACCATTAGTAGGGCAGAACTGTGATTTATAAAACATCTGGGTACTTATCTGCAATTTTCTATGGTCCCTTCTCTACCTTAATTTGCAATTTCTAGAAAATTTAGAGACAATACTTGTAATTTTCTCGAGTTCTTAAAATATTAATTTTCACCCTCCAAAATCTCAAATTTTTTTTCTTGAACACATATAATGCAACATTAAGCACAAGGTAGCATCAAAAGTCTAAGAAATCATTTGCATGAATAATTAACAAATTATGACCATTTTACCCCTAATGAAACTTAATTCAATACAAATGTTAATAACTCAAATTAGTCCTAAATCATGCAATAATGTCCTAGGAAATGCATTAAGATCACAAATTAATCATGAAAAATCATATAAAATTATGATTCAATCAACTATAAACTAAAGACTTACACCAGCCCAATGTGTGCGTTTGTGATTCAAGATACTGTAGGTAAAATTAATCTTATATCGATTTTTTATTTAAAAAATGGGAAAGAATTCACACAAATTGATAGCATATATGTTGAGAAATTATCTATACATTCCATCAAAAGCATAGTAGGTTCAACAATTTTAACTAGCCAGTACATATATTACAAACTAGAATAAATTTCCTCACTAGCTCAGTGTTCAAAATAAACAACTCATTTAGAAAATATGCCCTAGAATCTCCTTAATCTCTCAGATATCATTGCAGCAACGTTGACAGACTCCTCTACCTGAAAAATAATGCAGAAAAACTCATAAGAACCAAGAAAATACAAATTAAATTTGTGTTTTCAAGTTATCTATATAGATTTTCCCCCTTTTAAATGACCCCTATAGGACCATTGTATAAGCATAATATAATACTGCTCCGTCCTAAATGTAGGAATAAGTGTATGATTTGCTTTGATCATAAATGTAAAATTTTAAAACACTTTATATCTCAGATTTATAATTAATTTTTAAAATTACTCTATTAATTGCACTAATTAAGGAATTTCTAATGCGAATGATTAACAACATTAAACTTAATGTCGTCAAACTTAGACTGGATCTTTATAAAACTATAGGAACTAAAAAATAATATTTAAAACTAAAAGAATCAAAACTTAAATTTAATTAAACTATAAGGATCAACAATGATTGTAATCCAAGCTAACTATTTTTTTTTAATCTTTACAAATTAATTATCTAGATCCCACGTTTAGGATTGAAGGAGTAGAAAAAAGGAATAGAATAAAATGCATGTGAATTCTCTGTGATTATACTACCATCTAACGAGGAGATAGAGATATAAAGAGTGGTAGGTCCCACCTATTATATATGTGTGAAAATCGTAGATGGGCTAACGAGAGAAAAGGAGAAAAAAAATTCTCCTTCCAAAATTCTAAATGTATCTATCTTTCTCGTTGTACGTTTGGACATAGAACTAGAATGGGTATTGCTCCGAAACACAAATCTGAACCAAAATCTTCATTTGTATAGTGTAATTTATTTGCTTACCTCACAGTATATTATATGAATAACTACATCTTCAACAACTGTGTAATTGGCGTTAACAATATCTGCTCCTTCTTCATGAAGAAGCCGAATGATATCAGTGAACGAAAACTCACTATCCAATTCAGTCCTCAGAACAACTTGTAAGGCAATGGTACCCACTTCTCTGATCTCAAACCATGGCGCTGATTTTGATGATTTCTTAATCATATTTCTATATTTGATAAAATTTGACCTTTGATTATTTGTTGCAATTAGGTTGTCCTTCTTCTCCTTCATTCTCTCCAACTTCATCTGCAACTTCTTGATGTAATTTGTTGCCTCCTCTAACTGATCAGGTAGTGGAATAGCCTCCTGCGTATATCAGATTCAAACCATAGTTCAATTAAATATTTTTGTAGACTATGTATAGCTAGCGATATTGAACAAGAAAATATAAGAAATTGGGTTTATATAATTGCTGATCGTTATAGTGAAATTTTGATTTTAGTTCCTATAATTCCATAATGGCTCGATCTGAATTTAAATATGGGGATTAATATCAAAACTCATTTAAAGTACATAGATCAGCTGATAAACTCAGACCATATCCTTATTAAACTATGGTATCAATTGTAAGGGCCAACAATGATATTAACACAGTAAATTCATTCAAATTTAAATCTAACTACACACACATCAGAATAAAAATTTCACTTCAGGTTTTTCATCTTTGTCGTTCTCTTTAATTTAGAAATTCCTGAATCAATTGCAAGCCTGAGTGGTTTTATATTCATTTGAGACTTGGATCCTTTACACAGTAGAACATATTTGATCCAATGACTAGGGGAGAACTTTGATCCAACCATCTCATTTTTATTCACGTATATGTGATACACAACATAATTAATTGTTAGATCAATCTATATTCACCCAATCATTGAATCCAGCCTACCATATTCTGAAGAATAGAAAACAATATGAACAGTAAAACTCTCTGCTCAATCTCACCTCTCACCTCTCTCTCTCTCTCTCTCTCTCTCTCTCTCTCTCTCTCTCTCACCGTTTGAGTTACTCTCAAACCTATTATAACACGTATTTCTACAAAGGAAATGGTACGTTTCCATGCATGGTATAGATTGCTTTAACAGATAAAGAAGGAGGAATATTATAATAAATTTAAGGGAAAATAAGAGATGAAAACCCTCGGAGTTTGATGAGGAACAAGAGATTTGAGCTTGGAGTAGAGAGCCTTCATTTGATATCTCCGATTCCTCACTATGAGTTTTCTGTCAGTAGTTCTGGATGATGAACTAGGGTTGTCCTCCATGAATATCTATCGATGATCAGTAATTAATGCAGCTCATGAGATCAATCTGAAAGCCATATATATAAAATATTCTCTCCCTCAGAAAAGAAAAGAAAGTATACCCTTCTCAGATAGATAATATATGAGATGTCTCTTTTCAGCGATAATATTTGAATTTGTCGGGGACTTTAAGAAAAGCAAAATACATATCAATCATTAGATGCTACTGATAAAGTTTTCTGATAAGAGATTGGTGGGGCTCAATTATTTTAATATTGTCTTTGACTGTTTCTGTTTAGACATATAGAGCATCTCGTCATTTCACGTCGGTAACTTACATTATTTTGGGCTGTGCGCTAGCTCGTTTCTCGTAGCATATATGAGACTGTGAATTATATGACTAACTACGAAAATCTTCAAAATCTGGTAACACAACACATTAATGTTAATAGATATGCAGATAAATAGGGAAAATTAATCCTTTTTTCCTTCTAATTTTGATGCGGCTGTAACGCAGTTACTGAAATTTGACTCCATGCAACTCAGTTTTTACGATGTAATCCATTAAAATATTAGTCCTTATATTTTAGAAAATAAAATTACATATTTTATTAACCTCAGGACTAAAGTTTTAAATTATTAAAATTAGGGTTAAGGTACATTTTTGCCAACGGACAATTACGCTAGGAGCGACTGGGCCAAAAAAGTATTGAAGGTACCTAAAATGCCAACGAACAATTATGTTAGGAGCATGTGGGCCAACGCCGTTAGTTTGACCTTAACGCCGTTAGTCTGAGGGCCGAAAAAAATTACAAAATATGACCCATATGTTTCTGAAACTATAGTTAAGCCCCAAAAAATTCCAAAAATTTTATTTTAGTCCCTCCACGTACTTTTTGTGGGGCCTAAAACCACCCGTGGTTAAAGACATTTTTTTAGACTTTAGCTTGACTTGACCTGTAGCTTATTAAGAAGGCCTGTAATTTTAAAAATTTTATAAACAGCCTAACAAACCACAAGCCACAATTCAAAACAAGCCTACTTTAAACAGGGCGAAAACATAATTATTTTAAACAGACAAAAAACAGATTTACTTTAAACAGGCTGTTAGATGGTTGTTAGATGTAGGTCTGTTTTCAGCCTGTTTAAAGTATGTTTGTTTTCACCCTGTTTGAAGTATATTTTTTTTAAAGTGAGGCGGTGTGTGGTGCGTTAGACTGGTTACAAAATTTTTAAAATTACAGGCCTTCTTAATAGGCCACAGGTCAGGTTAAAGCTGTAAAAAAGCTTGTGACTAGCAGCGGATTTGGAGGGCTAGGGATGACCCCACAAAAATTACAGAAAAGAACCCAAAATTTTAGAAAACTTTCTTCCAGACCCATAAAATTTTTATAATTTTCACTTTAGTCCCTCCATATAAAGTATGTGGAGGGACTAAAATAAAAAATTTGAAATGTTTTTGTGGCTTAAGTATAATTTCACAAACACATGAGTGCTATTCTGTAATTTTTGCGGACTCAGAAAACGGCGTTAAGGTCAAACTAACGGCGTTGGCCCACACGCTCCTAACATAATTGTTCGTTGGTATTTTAGGTACCTTCAATACTTTTTTGGCCCAATCGCTCCTAGCGTAATTGTCCGTTGGCAAAAATGCACCTTAACCCTTAAAATTATTAAGACTGAGTTGCACTGTGTTAAAGTCAAGAACCAAAGTTCAACAAAGTCAAAAATATATAGATGAGTTGCATCGAGTTAAAGTTTGAAGATTGAATTACCAATTGATGAGTCAAAACTATAAGAAAAAATATTAATTTTCCTAGAAAATGTATTCACAAACTCATGGCAGAGTAATAAGCTGCATATATAAAACTTGGATGCATGACCTTTTTTTTTTTAATGGTAGCAGCATGGAGGCATGACTCTTCGATGCTTACTAATGACTAATTTAGTAAAAATATCTAATTCAATTCTCAGATGTTAGAAAATTTGAGAGAGATAGAAATATGTAAATTTTAAGTTTATGATCTGGAAGAAAGTACTGAAACTATTCAAAGAAATCACAATTAAGGCGTGGAATAATGTTCCTCTCATCTCCCCCTTCACTAAACAAAGGCATAATTGGACGATGCTTACTCTCTAACTACATCAGTCATAATTAAGATAAAATTATAAATTAAATTTATTTATGAGAAGTAAGGTGAGATATTTTTGTAGGGGCACACAAGAATATAAAACAGCTTCCTTTTTTGGAATATATATTACTCTTGTTATTTCTAAATTTATAAGTTAGATAACTAATTAATTTGCAGAATTAAGAAAATAAGTTAATTTAGTTGCATGTAAAAAAATGTCTGTTAATTTTCTTAAAGTATCCATTTTAATATCTATATTGGAACTACTCGTTTGATGACAAGTTTCCTTGGTATATGCAATAAATATGAAGAGTTCATGAAAAAATTATGAATTTGAGAGACAAATTAAATGGATTAAGATATTAAATTTGGAACTAAAGTAAACCCCTGTCCATTTAATGTTGAATTAGCTTCTTTTTTAGATATTACATTTGGACTGGAGTGACTATTATTTTGGCCTTGAGATTTCTTAGCCATTCTTCTTTAGGTTGAATTAGCTTCCAAGTTAATGTTTCAGGAAAAAAAAAAAAAAAAACAGAGTGGTGAAATTGAATCACTCCCCTCCTTTCCAATCGGGACATAAATGATTCATTCTAAAACCCATCTTTGCTTTTTACATTTAATGAAGTATTTGTTTTCAAGAATGTCACATGTTAACTGTACAACATTTGTTAATATTTACAATAAATTGATGTTTTTTTAAAAAAAAAACTAATAAAATAATTAATGTGACAATTCATTCTTTATATTAATTGTTTGATTTGTTTCTATTATTTTTTAGCCATTTACCTTCTATAATATATTAGGCATATTAAACATGGTGACTAATCATTCTCAATTTCTTGTCAGAGATAAACATGAATGTACATTTATCATTTAATTGAACATAATTAAAAATAATAAAAGAATCAAGAATATAAATAATATCAATGTTCACCTGCATCTTTATTTTTCTCTAACAATAATCAAAATGTTTAAAATTATCTTTTGTTTGAATTAAAAAAAGAGTGAGATTACAAGGATGAGGGTTTTTTTTTTCTTTTTGGTTAAAAAAATACTTTTACGAGTTTACAGGAACGGCTTTAATTGCTTCTTTTCTTTTCTTATTACTTCAATTTATATCATATTAATGCATCTAATTAAATTTCATGTTTTAATGCACGTGCTCTTATTCTAAAAAGGATTTCGTCTGCAGCAAATACAAAGGTCTGTTCCGTTGTTTTCATCCCTTCCTCAGTACATTGTAATAATGTACTTTATGTGATCTTAATTTTTAAAAGTTATATATATATAAAAGACCAATGAAGATTAACAAAGAATTTAAAAAAAAAAAACAATTATGACTTTGTTAAAAGTATATCGTACGTTGAATGCAATATGAGAGCCACAATCTATTAGGCAAGAACTTATCTTAAAGCAACACACCCACATAATGCTTAGAGACCAAAAAAAAAAAAATAATCATAATCATAATCATAATAATAAAAAAACAGGATAAAGAAAGGGATGGATTTCTTATTAATCTCTGAATCGCACTGGGACATTCTGTAGTTATTTGAAATTTAGGTTTGAGTGTTTCTGTGTACAATAGTTCTGGCTGCAGAAAACGTCAAGAGCACAAAAATGATGAAAGTGAAAAGGATTACTCTTTATATAAAGTGGCTTTGGAGCTTTGTTTCTCCTCCTCATGTATGGGGAAAGAAGTTGAACGAACATGAGGAAGGAAATCATACACGTATCCCTTATATATTAAGTTATAATATAATTGAGTTTAAACTCTAAATTGAGATTTTAATATATATATATAAAAAAGTTATAGGTATGTGTACTATTCATAAGTCCCCATCTCAAATTTCTTGAAACTGCACCGGTCGAGCTTATTCCAAGTGTGTAAAATAGTAGGTTTTACCTAACTCAGAAGAACATCATACATAAGATGCCAATTATCAATAATTTGATTGATTAATTTCATAAATATATTTGGTAATTAAGTAACGATAAAAAAAAAAAAGGGAGGGATAAAATGGTAAATCTACTGGTTCAAGCCCAAAATAATTAAATCAGGCTAATGTTTAGGCCGAATTTAGAAAATATGGGATGAGCTGCACAACGCTTAAAAAGAAGAGCATCACATCATTTTTGTTGGTCTGGCCTTCATGAAATGCCAAAATAAGAGTCTTAAGTGATATGCTTATCATGTGGACCCAAATGAATAAAGAACTTTTCTTTTCCCCATTCATCAAACACTTCATTTTATCCGTGCATCAAAAATTAGACAGAGTGAGAGGGGGAGAGAACGACAGAGAAGATAAAGCAGAACGAAGAGGTAGAGATCAAAGAAAAGGTGGAAACTCACATGATGTTTTGAATTCTGATTCTTGTGAGAGAGAAAATGGAGGAGTTGAGTAACCGAAATAATCATAGAAGAATGTGAAACCCCATTCACCTTATAGCTTGGTGGCATGGATGGGGAAAAATACAAAAATAGCAACTTTTACCAAAAATTGTACCCAATTAAAGAATATGAGAAAATATTTACTGAAATAAGGCATTTAGTGGCGTTAGAGGTGGGAACGCCACTAGTGGCGTCAAAAAAAGCATGACGCCACTGCAGCTAGTGGCGTCAAAAAATGTGACGCCACTGTAGTGGCATTAGAGAGGTTGACGCCACTAGAGGCATCTTCATCTTTGACGCCACTAGAGGCGTCTTCATCTCTGACATCACTAGTGGCGTCAACCTCTCTGACGCCAATGAGGGTACATGCCTGGTGATATGTCAGGATCTAGTCGAAGTCTAACTAGTCAAGTCACCATACATCCGATAACAGAGGTGACCATACCAATGACACCTATAGGGACTTTGAGCGTGATGCGTGTTCGAGACCGTGGCCCACATATACTCCATCCTGAGCGTATTGCGTGTCGGAGACAGACGTTGTTATGGATTATGTTATATTTGCATGAATTACTATATTTATGGATTATTGTATTATGTTATATTTGCGTGGATTACTGTATTTGAATTTGTGGATTACTGTATTTGCATAGATTACTATATTTATGTACTACTATGATGCAAATAGGAATTCATTATATTAAACTTGATATTACAACATCTAATTCGAATGCAAATATGATAGCAAATAGTAAAGCAAATTTAAACTAATTAGCTAGGTGCCTTGCAGGACATGAACACTTATTATGTTTGGATTGTTTACATATATTACATCTAGTTTGACTACAGATAGGTTGCACCTCCACCTTATCCATTTCATTGCGAATGTGTGTAGATTTAAGGCGCTCTATACCACACAATTTAAATTCATCAAGGATAATCTTTGGTCCGGAAGCCGGCAATATTCCTTGTTTACTACCGATCGGCTAAAATGATAAAGAATAAACATGTATAATATAGTAGATTGAGAATACTGGATCCACATACTGTTTAGCATCATGGGATATCGTCGGACATGTAGAAATTACATGACTATATGGGAATTTGAATGCCTAAAACTTCCCACACTGGCATTCCCCCTTGGTCAAGTTCACTGAGTATATATCGCCCTGATCATCAACTTCAAATGTGGTACATGCCACATTAAACTCTCAAACATGCATTGATGTAGCTCGCTCTCCATTCTTTGTCATAGCTTCTCCAATAGCACTTGAAAAATGCTTTCCGTTCATTGCATCTTTTTGTGCTTTGTTCCTTCTCTTAACCCAGTAACGAACAAGTTGATTATAGGTGCATTTCACAAACTATGTTATTGGCATGTTCCTCGCTCCCCTGAAAACCTTATTGATTGATTCAGACAAATTGGTTGTCATATGACCGTATCTTCGTCCATCCTCATTATAACTTCAACACCATTTCTCTTTTGGAATTCTCTTAATCCATACAGCCACTTCACTACTGTAACTACAGAACTGGGCATACAAAGCATCAAAGTGTATTTTGTTTGGAACATATGCTGTAAAAAAGACAAAAAGACATAACATTATTGGGGTCTAGTAAATGAGAATATGAAAGTCACTGCACATCACTAGTAGTATATATTACATATCTTCGTTAAGTTTTTCTTCAACTCCTGGTCCTTGAAGCAGGTATTGAAATTGCTCACAACATAACAAATGCAAAACACATGGTACGCATTAAGAGGCTGCCAACCAATGGCCTTATTGTTGACTGCTGATATTATACTTTTGTGACGATCAAAAATAAGACATAGACCAACCTTATTTGCAGCATACAGTTCTATGGAAGACAAAAAATACTCCTATGCTTCGTTAGTTTCACTTTCAACAATTGCAAATGCAATCAGCAGGATCTCATTATTTCCATCTTGGGCGGTGGCAATCAATAATGTCCCCTTATACTTACTGTATAAATGTGTACCGTCCACTTGTATGACTGGTTTGCACCAGTTAAACACTCACAACATTTACAGAAGGTCCAAAATGTACATTGAAAAACCTAAATCCCATTACCAACCTACCGATCAATAATATACAGTCCATGTTGAATATTATAAATAGATCCTGGGGAAAAGTTCAACATGTACTTGAACCATCTTGGCAACAACGCATATGACTCGTCCCAATCGCCGTAAATCTTAGCTATTACTTTTTGTTTTGCCTTCCATGCCTTCCTGTAAGAAATATGATAACCAAACATTCCAGTCACCCTTTCTTGTACCATGATCACAGCTACTGAAGGTGTTTCCTTGACCACGTCTGCAAAACCAATCACAAAAATTGTACACTAAGAATGTTATTTATGTTCATTGACAAAAACAAATAAATTCACTTTAGGACAAATGGTATTGTGCATCGTACCTTTTATGGGCTCGAAAATAATTTCATAATCAAGTTGTTTGTGATCTTGGGAGATAATTTTGATCACACAACTATGATTTCCAACACATTTATTTACCACCAAAGTGTTGCTATTCTTCGGTTTAATTGCTCTTACTCTTCAAGTGAACCTTGTTCATGATTCCAACATTTCATTAACAATTTGGTTGTAGTACTCCCAACCACTGCGACTTCATGATATTCCTTCATGCAATAATGTTTTATTGCAGCTTGCACATCATTCTTGGACCTAAACTCTTGTTTCAGATATAATCCATCTTCTCTTGCCCACAGACCCCGGCCCAAGCCTTCAACATCCAGTATATTCTCATGCGGATAATCGTCATCAATAGCCTCATAATGCAGAATCTCATTCCAAAATGGTGTAATATCTGCACATTCACACATAATACAATTTATGCGAAAACGTGCTAACTAATAAAAAATAAAATATATAATAATACAGCTCTGTAACTAACCTAATGATTGTAACATGCCAGTTTGTTGTGGCATGCATTACCATGATATTCGTCATTTGCATCACTATCATTTTGATCATGGTCATTAGCCAATAAAATGTCTTCATCTTCTTCTTCTTGCTCTTCCTCATTGTAAGGTTCATCTACCATATAGTCACTTTCTTCTTCATGCACTACGGTTGATTGTGTTGGTTGAGGTATACTAGAATGAGCCATATAATGTGAATAATATACATTGCTCATTTTTCACCTTCAAAGCTCAATCATTTACACCTATATTTTTAGAACCATCATAATATACAAATGAACGAATTTGATTCATTTTTTTGCTTATATTATATTATGAAAATAAAAAATTACAGATAAAACAAATAACAACAACACAAATTGCAACTGAGCAGAAGAAGAAACACAAAGTATATAAGGAATTAAAAAAAGAAATGAAGAAACAGAATGTGATCAAAACAACACACACAATTAGAAAATATAAATTGTAAGAACAAAAGAAACTGCAAGATAAAAATACAATGTGATGGAAAACTGAGTGTGAATTCGTAAAGCTTCATAACACACAAATGTCGTATATATAGAGAAATTATAAACTAGTGGTGTCACCAATCCTTATGCTACTCTTCTGAATGCCACCTCACTGGTTGGGGTCTTGGCGCCACTAATGGGGTTACAAAACGCCACTAGTGGTGTCATGACAGTTAACACCACTAGTGGAATCAGAGAGGACGACGCCACTAGTGGCGTCACACAGGGCAACGCCATCGCCCCTATTGGCTGACGTGGCGGGAAGTGGCATCAGGTCATACTATGCCACTGATGGTGTCGCCTGTCGTGAGGCCACTGACTGCCTTATTTCGGTAAATCTTTTCCCATGTACTTTAATTGGGTACAATTTTTGGTAAAAGTTGTTATTTTGGTGCTTTTCCCGGCATGGATGCTCTCTTGTAAGTGGTCTCATATAGTGTGTGGTAATTAAAGCTTCATAGGTTTGAATTTTTAAGGTTGAACATTTTCAAGCCTGGAAATTCCAGATTTAATAATGATAATTTTAAAAAGAAGATTTCCAAATGAGATAATGGCTTATTGGTATAAGTGCTATATAAATTGATGGTGCGTGGGAAAATGCCAATAGCTTAAGATTGTAGCTAATAAAGTTATGAGTTTGTTTGAGTTGGCGTTGGAAAAACACATTCATGTAAGGGAGACAAAGCTTCTCTCACAAATTTATTTTGTATACAGCGGAAAAATAGCTTCTATTGTTGATCCAAATAGATACATAATTTGGTTGAATTCAGTGTTAACTTAATTAGTCAGTTTGTACTTTAGTTAGGAAGTAAAGTGCCAAATGTAACCATATTCTAGTGGGAACCATACTCTTATATGTACACATGTTGTAAACTGTAATATCCCAAATTTTGGGATTTGAAAATTGGAATGTTATATAGAGATTTAAATAGTGAAATTTTGCCAAAGTAATTATAGTATTAATTATTGGAAAATTAAGGCTTATTTTCCCTAAATTAATTTGGGAAAAGAATAAATTCAAATAAGGAATAATTTTAGGCCTAAAAATTGTAGGAAACATATTTTATGTCTTAGATAAATCCTTATATTCAATTAGAGATTTATCTAATATCTATAATTTAATAAAATAAAAGACATAATTGCAAATAAACTTGATATATGATTTAAGGTTTACTCAAGTGAATTCATTGTGGACTTTTAATTAAGCCTTCATCTTATAATCCATGTGCTTATATATAAATACATATGAAGAACCTAACCCCACACCTCATCTTCTCATGCAACACAATGGATCAACCCATAGCCTCTGCATCATCTCGGCCTAACAAAAGCCAAATCCTTCACTGAACCCCCAAGCCCATGTTGCTTCTCACTCTCATAAACATGCATTCAGCCCATACATGCAGCCTCCCTTCTTATTCAATAATACCTTCATCCAAAACTAATATATTATCATTCAGCCCATCATTCTCTTCGGCCCAACAGCACGTGATAGCAAGAGGAATGTATATCAACTCATGCAATTGGCCCAACACGTGACAACCCATTCTTCATTCTCCCAGCCCGTCGAATCATAGCAGCAAAATATCAGCGGCAAGGATATATACTTTGCAGACTCAGCCGCATTCACGCACGAGCTAATCAAATAAACAGAAAATCTGAGTTGTCATGATTTGCTCGTCAGCATATTTCTTAGGCCATCTACTAGTCACGCAAGAACAGGAAGACCATACTCCTGCATCCTTCTAGAGCTCCAAGCCAACTGTCTATATCCATCAGTCCTTCTCTTCCTCATTTTGCTCAAGCCTCTCAGTTAAGCTCCTACATCCTTATATATTGCCTGCTTCACTTCCATTCATGCATCACCGTGAAGGAGAGAGGGAGCGTCGGTGAGAGAGAGATGAGAAAGGAGGGAGAGAGAGATCCAACAACTTGTAGAATGTTGTGCTATGTTCCTTGAGTTCGAAAACAGAGTGTGAGGCGAAGGGAGTGAGCAACGGTGAATCATATCACGTAAGCTTGAAAACAGAGGTTAGTTATCGGGTCTCTTTTCCTTTGAGTTTCTGTCATTTCCCAATGCAAGTCCCTGAGAAATAAATCGTAGGAAATAAAGCCATGAAGTCTCTTTTTTTCCTTTTTAAATTTATTAATTTATATATATATTGTATTTGTTATAGAGTTATTTATCCAATTAACTACAAATACATAATAACTATACTCTAATTTTATGATTTGATTTATTATTTGTTGCAAATAATGATTATGGATGTGTTCATGATGCGGGAGAAGAATTTCATGATATTTTTACTCATGAGCTAGAGGCTACTACTCAAAGTGAAGAACAATCAAATGTTGTTAAAATCGATGATAGTGACGAAGATGACGACAATAATAGTCATCGTACTAATGTCACTTAGTGATATACTTTTTATATTTTATGTGAGTTATTTGTAAACATAGTTTGCTTTTGATTATAAATTAGTGATTGTGCTTATTTATTGAATGATTCGTGTTGTAATTTACTAATTATATTTTTTAAAAAAAAGTGAAGGAAAAATAGTTAAAATTTAGAATAGTAATTTCCGGGCCCTATGGACTGGCTTTGGCCCTGGTGCTCTCAAGCCGGGCTTTGAAAAACAGGTGTTTTTCTTACTCTAGGCCCTGGAGGGCTGGCCTTGTTAGGCCCTAGCCCTTCACGGGCTGGCCCTCTAGGGCGGGGCCGGCCCTGATTCCCAGCTTTAGCAGTAAGGGATGGAGATTAAGGAGGGGATGAAGCATCAAGAGGAGTAGAGACATCTACAAGCTTCACTAGCTAAGAGATGAAGGTTCCCTTGACATCACTCACACACTTCAGTTGATCAGTTGGAAGGGAGAGATGCATCAATGATCATCTTTTCAATTGACACTCTGACTTCATCATCAGCCATTTATTTGTGGTGTACAGTTGATCCCAAGTTGTGGATAGTCCCTTTAGCAACTAATTGTCTATGAGGTTCTTCCACGTACAGGACATAAGGTTACTTTGACTGTCCAACAATGTAGCTCCCTCTAATGCTCTGCTACACAGGTGCAGGTGTATGTGTGAAGGGAACATTGCTCTCTAGACGAGAGCTAATAAGCATCTTCATTTGATTCATTTCCTCCTTCATTTGCCTCATTTGGGATTCAAACAATTCTTTCAACGTAGCCTCTTTTGTAACATCTCAATTTTCAAAAGCGGAATAAATTAACTTTTCATTTAAAATCATTTCAAACCATCAGAGTAGACCATTTGAGCGGAAGAGTATCTGTTATTTGTATTTCAAAATGCCATAAGTCTGGCGGGGTACAATAGCGGTAAGAAAACCGAGTATCTCAAAAGGACTGTACAACAACAAAAGGATGGCTTCTGCCAGAACAACAGCGGAAAGTCTTCCGCCGGGTCTCTAAGGATGCTGCTTTCCCCTCTCCTTAGTCACTGGTTCTCCTGACCTTGAGGCTATGTTAAGAGCTGAGGTCCCATGCATACGGACCCCAGGTAACGGTTAACCTCATGTTTACATACACAATATATGAACACATAAACCACCACATCAACAACATATACAAACAATCCATCACAATCAATGCATATGTATCGCTCCCAGTATGCAACCATATCGCTCCCAGCGTTACAGATATGCACTCCACAGTATACATACTCTATACGTACAACACACGTATCACATATATGCATAACATAAACATTAGAGTTAGTGTTACAGTACGCGAACGTACATTAATTACCTCATACAAGCATACCATACACATAGCACATATATGCATACAGTAAACATCAGAGTTAAAGTTACCAGTACGCGGACGTACCTTCGTTGACAAGCGTTTAGTACGTTGACGATAAAATGTACTTTTGGCGGAAACAGCGAAATGACAGCGGGACAAGATTACTGATATCCTATAATGATAATATCACATTTATCAATATTTGATATCATAACAGGCATTTTAGGTACAAATTACCATTTTGCCCCTGATCCCCTAATCGGCGGAATTTCGCCAGTACTTCGCTAACTTGACCCTAATCTTCCAGAATTTCCACATATCTCTAACTCTATGATGGTTTTCAAAATTAATACCTTAATTACCCCTAGAACATGATTTCTAAACATACTTGGAAGATTAAAGATCAATCTAGCAGTTCTACTACAACTACCGAAAGAGACACTAAAACTAAAGACTAGGGACCGAAGAACTTACTCAGAGCTTCGCTATGAACTCTTTACTCCTCCTCCAGAGCTCCTCTCTCTAACTTCTCTCTAGATTTTGTGTGAATTGGTGAGGAATGAAGAGAAAATGAAGGGCTATTTATAGAAAAATCCAAGTTACTATTCATGCTTTGTCAGATGAATTCTGGACCGTCGGATCGCACTTCTTGGAGGTGGCAAGATCTTGGCCTTACACCTCTCAAGGATGATGTCATCCCTGCTGCATCATCAAGCCTTATGTCATCTTGCTTTATCAGGTAAAATTCCTGGTTCGGTATCCTGATCGCGAAATTTCGTAAAATCTTAAAATTTCGGGAACAACACTCCGAAGGTCTTTTCTTCCTCTTTCAAATTATCTAATTTAACTCAGTTTCTGATCCTGCTGAGGACATTCTGTTATCAGCTAAAAATCCTCGGTATTCGTGCCCGGCTACAGACATAACGTTTCCGGTACTAACTCCGAGACAAAAATCCACTGATTAACATTATACTCTGGTTTTTCCCCACTTATCCCCAGATTCCCACAACAGGATTATTTTCTATTCGTTCTCCTTTTGGCTATCTGCTTTAATTATACAAAATATCTTCCTATTCGGATCTCCAAATCACTCCGTCGGTTACAGAAATCACTTCGGAGACAGTCCACTCCGAGATAAAAATTCACTTGTTCCTAATATACTCTGACTCAAGAAACCTAGTTCACGGTTTTCTAGGTAGGATTTTATTTCTATCCGTTCTTGTTTATCCTGTATAAAATATCACAATTATAATATTATTTAATTACTAAATATCTTAGATATTTTTTCTTAATTTCCATTTTAATTTTTCTTAATTTTTCTTCATAATTTCGTTTATATATATATATATATATATATATATATATATATATATATATATATATATTTTAAGTAATTTCCACCCTTTTCTCTTTATCTTATGTCTAAACAATTAGTCATTAATTATCTAATTAATCACTTACTAATTGTTGACAATTTTCTTAATTAGTAATAATTATTATCTCACAACTATTTCACTGACATTGGTAATTTATGCACCATACATAATATTAAAAATTATGGGGTCCAATATGGTCCCCCAATACTTTTAGGTTTTTCTCCTGTAATTTTTCCAAGGTAATAATTTAATAAATTACCTAAATTAGAGACAACATATTTTCCAATTTTTAATAAATATTTAGTTGCCTCTTAGGATTTTATCATAATTTTCTTAGGGTATTTTATAACCCATAAATATTTCAAGGACCTATTTGCAAATTATCTAATGTCTTAGGGACCTTTTCGCACATTATTTAATCTCAGGAGAAATTGTCCTAATAATAAGATAAATTCAATACAAGGTGTTTGAGACCTCATATTCACCTATTTCCAATAGGTATTATTCTACAAATTTATGATATTTACCCTACGTCAAATTTGCCTCTTTGGCCATTGCCTCTTGATTTAATTTGGTTATCGTTTAGTCCATCTCCTCTAGGATAACCATACTTTGTTTAAGGCATTTGGATTTACTAAACTATTCCTTTTGGCCTACCCTTCCTCCGATCCCCCTTACACGCCCTGAGTGATCCGGTTTTTCAGTTGCAACGGTTAGAACATCATTCCTCCTGCCCGACACAAAAGATCCCTTTGCTTCTTTCCTTTTAAGATCTTCCTGTATAGAACTAACATATTAACTTACTAATAGCAATGTCTAACCACTAGCTAATATAACAGAACTAGCTAAGAATATATTAACGGTTAACATATCAGACATGCATATAACTAAGACATTTTCCTCTGATGTAGGACAAAGGATGGAAATATTTACTTATACTCACATATTAAACCATCTAACTAACGAGATTAGACGAACACAATAACATTCACATATCCGCATAGGTTAATAAGCAAACAAAAAGGGCAAACAAAACTAAATATAAACTCACCAAAGCATCAGGAGTGGTCCGAAGCTGGACAAATTGATCCAAAATTTGTTGATCAATAAATATGTACTTGTCCCAAGGATTATGATCAGGTTGAGCCTCGACAAAAATATAGGTGTTGGCTAGAAAGGTCTTAAATTTCCTCCACCGATATGCACAATAAGACAATGTCTTGTCTTTCAACTTCTCAGAGTCAAGGACAGTGTATGTAAGCCGGATAGTGTCCCAAAGAAGATCCTTCATGGTGCGACGGTCAACATTTTTCCACTCATCTATTAAGATGCTGACCTTGCTGCGTGCCATATAGCCGACAAAACTATTGCATTCATTTTTATTCAGACTGAAAGGTTCCAACCTGTCATTAAACTGAATCTCAATCTTTGACCCAGTGTTCCATTTTATGGCTATGTCCCTCATTCGTGTGCCACTTCTACCACGGCGTGCAGGGCAGTTACGAGACTTATTTTGAGATGAAGAGATTTCTTTCTGGCTTACACCAGTAACATTAGTAACTGGCGTTGACTGAACAAGAAGAGAATGGTTTTCTCCGTTCATTTTCGAGAAAGGAAGAGAGGTTGAGAGTGGTGGTGCAAAGGAGTAACGCCTGAGAAAGTGAGAGAGTAATAGAGGATGGTGGTGGTTGGCGAGGAATAGACGTAATGCAACAGGAAGTGGGGTTTCGCAAAGAAAACAGGGGTTTCAGAGCTTAGACAAATAGACGTAAGTCGTAAGTAAGGTTTCGCGGGAAGAAGTAGATGTTTCCATTTTTAAGACCGAAGTAACTAAAACGACGGTCTTAAAGGTTAACTTTTAATACCGTCTGTTATTTATGGTCGTTCTTAAAAATAATAAACTATTATTTTAAAATTTTTCATTATTTAGTTTCGGGTAGAAGTTATGTCCGCTCTTAAAAGTATTACCTTTAAGACCGTCATTTATATATGTTCGGTCTTAAAATTTTTATATGATTATATTTAAATATTTCCTTATTATTCTTTACCGTAGAAAATATAAGTTGAGGATGTATGAGTTTTCTCTATAATGTAATCCATATTTTATTTTATTTTTTTAAACATTTTTAAGAGTGGTTGGTTTTTTTAAGTGGCCTGAATATTATATTTAAGAATTGATACATTAAAAGAAGTTCTTTATATTTACAAAATTGCCACCAATCATTTCTTTAAGATCAGGGCATCGATAATCCGCTGTAAATGAGGCAGTCTTAAAACACTTTTTTGCGCTAGTTCAACAATCTTTTCTTTTTCTTCTTCGTAATATATATATATATATATATATATATATATATATATATATATATATATATATATATATTGATAGCTAAGTGTGTATATATATATTAGCAAATGAGAGGTTTGAACCGATGCATGCCATGTGTGTGTGTGTGTGTTACTATATATAAAAAGTTGTTACTGTGTGTGTGTGCGCTATATATAAAGAGTTGTTACCATGCAAATATATAAGTATATATTAACACTACAAAGAAATGAAAAATGTTGTTGTTACATGTGAGTGTGTGTATATGTGTGTATCTACACACACATGCATTTAAACATTGTATATAGAAAAGAAGAGAAGGGAAAGTTTTGAAACCAAAGTCTTGATATTATATACAGAGGTACACACACACACCATCAAATATAAGTTTGTGTCTCTGCAATTTGTTTTTGTGGACGACACTTATATCTAATGATACATCTGATTTTGAACTCAAGAAATTAGCAAGAGCAATATATTTTGCAGCTGAACTGATTCACTATGTTGTTGTTTCATATCACATTGTTGTGCTGATATGATATATATTATATGATATAGTATAATCTGATATTATATTTTGTATATATATCTTGAAACCAAAGCATTGATATTCTATCAATATATACTTGATGTGTGTGTGTGTGTAAAAAATATCTTTTATATATATATATATATATATATATATATATATATATATATATATATATATATATATATTGTTGTATATATTGCTAATTAATATCTTACCTATATCATATTACCTAAAGCCTGGAAGATAATAAAGTTATATATATATGCATATATATCAAGAGACCATGTATTAACACTGGTTAATATACCACTGTGAGTCTTCGAAGAAGGTATGTGTGTGTGTGTGATCGTAACTGAGTTTTTATAATGTCTGTTTTGATTTTGATGTACAGTTAATAATTTAAACCATGCATATTATTAATAAAACAAATATATTCAAATGTGAGTACAGGGAATATATTGAGATATTTTAGTCATATATTACCTATATATAAATTATATATGAATAGAAATCTTAACCATATATTTAATATATATATATATATATATATATATATATATATATATACACCTGAGATTTAGCCATATATAAATATATATAGCGTATCAAAGTTTATTTCATCTAGTGGTTTGTATTTATCAAACTCAAATTGCTATATATATATATATATATATATATTATTTTGTGTGGTGTTTATATTTATTAAACTCTTAATTTAAAATGTTGATATCATGATTAATCTTGAAATAGACTTAGGAAGTTTAGATTAATTGTAGAGTAGTAATAGTCATGATAATAATAACAACATTATTATTAAAAAAAAAAGGAATCAATAACATTAATATTAGAAAGGGGAATAAACAACAATTAGAAAAGGAAATTATCGATAAATAAATAGAAAGGAAAATTAACAGTTATAATGGTCTTACATTAGGGCATTAGAGAAGTTCAAGTTTCTAGCACACTCTTCCAATTAATATACATATTCCACACTCTCAATTCCCACTTCATCACTATTCTTTTCACACACATACAAGATACACACACAATGGCACCTCATAGGACACTTGTCACAACCACACTAAACCAGACCTCAATCTCCCTCTTTCCTCTCTTGTTGCTCGGATGATACAATCACAAAAATCAAATCTCACATCCTCTCATTTCTCTCAACCTCTACTCCCTCACAGCTTACCTCCCTCTCTTACACCAAATCACCATATTCATCATCTCTTCTCCTCTCTTCCCACGTCTTCCCTCTCCAACATCATCAACATCATTATCATCACAAGCAAAGAGAAGACCCACAGTTAGAAGAAGGAAGAAGAAGGAATCACAAGAGATTCACGGTAAGTTTGCAAAGAAAGTTGCAAATCCTTCTTCATCTCCTTATGCATGTCGTTTTGATGAGTTCAAATCCAACATGTAAGAGTTGTTCTGGGTTTTACATTGAAGGCTAATCAATAAAGGAGACGAGAAAGTGGCCATCAAGTCAAGAAAGTAAGATCATCAACTTTCTCTTGACATTTTGGAAATTCTGATTTGGAAACCCATATTTTTGGTCTGTGGAAAAATTTTAAAACTAAATGGATTTTCAAAAATCTGAGCTCACCAACGTGTTCACCACTGAAAATGGAGTGGGAAAAAGTTGGTGGATGAATCTTTAAAGGTACTTTTGAGTATAAGATCATAAGCACCTCAAAGAAGTGAAATTTTCTAGTTCTGGGTTTCTGGAGTCAGTCGGTGTTCATGTATGTTTTGACTGAGCTAATGAAGCCATAAAAATATGAAATTTTTCAGAAAGCAAGTAGAGACGTGTAGATTTAAAACGGTGGGTATTTCGTATCATTCTGAGCTCTAGTCAGTGAGAAATAAATCTTACAAAGTGGCCCTGCGTCTAGGAACCAAAACTGGGCAGTCCTGACGTTTTTCAAAACTGGGAATGACTCAAGTAATATTAAATTGTGAAAATTTTCATCTAGTTAGAGGACTTCTAGAGCTTTAATTTGATGTATAATAGGCATTTTTCTGAGCTTTATACGTCAAGTTATTGATTTTTAAAGATAAGCCACAATTTCTGAAAAATTCTGGGCAAAGCTTAAGTTTTTGAAATTTGGGAATTTTATCAGCCATAAATTAACTTGGTGACTTTATTTTATGAAAATAGACTTATCAAGGAATAAATAGAAATTGGAATAACTCCATTTGGAGTTATATAGACCAAGTTATGAATTTTCCAAATTCCCGTGGAAATTAAAGGTTAATTTTTGATTAGTCTTAAAATGGTCACATAAGTTGCTAATTGTGTTTAACCTTTAAAAGTAAAGGTTCCTATGGATAAATTAAAATGTTAAATGGCTGAGATGATGTTTATTACATAATGAATAGTGTTCAGTTAAACAAGTCCCTAATAAGTATACACCCATAACCATAAGGTATTAAGGGACAAGCATTTTGGGGTGGGTCTATAGAAGCTAAATCTTAATTATGTCTTTAAGATTAAATCGGTTAATGATCCATTCTCCATATAAATGTTATGTATAGGAATTCCCAAGTCCGCCCGCACTGCGAAATACTCAGATGGTTTTGAAGTTGCTACATATTCAGGTGGTAACTCTAACTCTCTATGACATATGTATGTTTATATGTAATTGTCATGCTCATGGATTTGTCTTGCGCACACAGTTGATTACATTTACATATTCTGTTGTTTGGCCAATCACATGTGTCTTTCTATATGCTAATGGAATTCAGAGCTAGGTAGGCTCTCTATTGTATTTTTCTTGTGTACTGAGGAATTCGGAACCGGGTAGGTTTTGTGTTCATCTTCGCTAGCACTATGGAATTCAGAACCGGGTAGGTTCTATGTTTACTTTCCTAGCACTGTGGAATTCGGGACTTGTCCGGTTCTGCCTATTCACAGTTAACATTACAAGTATGATATAATGTTT
Organism: Acacia confusa; assembly: GCA_037074495.1. Lineage (NCBI taxonomy): Eukaryota > Viridiplantae > Streptophyta > Magnoliopsida > Fabales > Fabaceae > Acacia > Acacia confusa. The sequence goes on along the minus strand of CM073504.1, from coordinate 27,401,312 downwards.
GATTGTTGTTATGCTTTGATACTGAATGTTGAACTGTTTCCTGAGTGGTGATAATTTGTGAACCTGTTACCCTGGGATTCAATTTTGGATCCCAGACATTGATAAAAGTACATGTAATGGATCAGGACGAAAGGGGAAGGTAGTGCTGTAGTCGAAGGCTGAAGAAGGTGAACTCGGAGGAAGAGTTCTTTTCGACTTGTATATTTATTTGGGATAAATGTATATATTTAATTATCCCAAAAGGATTAAGTTTTTAATCATTACCAAGTTATGCTTTATTTAAATTATTAGTTACTCATTCGTCCAAACCAGATCCGCATGCTCTTTGTGTATTAACTCTGATATGTAATTGGGAGACATAAGGGAGCGCTACATTTCTTTCTCCATAAAAATACTTCAGTGTTATGGTATCAGAGCAATCTCACTCTCAATTTGTGGTTTACTTTTTCAATTATTTTGGATTCATTTACTTCTTACTCTTACCTTTCGGATGCAATTCAGAATCCTTCAAATCCATTTTACATTCATCCTAATGAAAATCCATCATTGGTGCTTGTCTTGCCTATTTCCAAAGCCATGAAAATGGTTATCAATAAGAAGTAGGTTGGAGAAGAAGAGAAAAAGGAAAGGTGAAAGAGAGTGTGGATAAAAGTCCCATATTGGACAAATCAAGAAAAGTGGAACGGTATATAAGATTGAACATCAAACCTTTAAAGTTGGGTCCTTGTACCAACCCACTTTTATAGAGGAGAGGGGATGTAGGTGGGCCAAGGTCCACAACACATGCGTCGTCACCACTGTTGTCCATCGCGTGTGCTGCCGCCTACCAACCCTGTTCGATCCAGTCATGTGTATGTGAAATTATAAATAATTTTTTATTAAACAATTTCTTAGTTTTGTCCAAACAATCCTTGAATTTTTATTAATTCCTTTTTTTTCCTCTGTGATTCTCCTAACTAGCACCGTAAGCAAATCATACTATTGGATCGTAATCAAAATGCATTAAGGAAACTAATGCATCCAATCCATTCTAGTCCACCCATTCGTTTTGTATTGGTGTGTTTGTTCTTACGACACACCAGTCCACCAACAAGAGTCGTCGTTTGCTCCATTCTAGTATGTGTATTCGTACAATGCATCAATTTGAGAGCAATAGTCAAATCTGTTTGATCAATTTCTGTCGTCTATAAATAGGATATATGAGTGACAAAAAATATATCTAAATTTCATGTACTTCGCTATGATATACTACATATTGCATACAACATTCTGCATTCTACATTCGACAATCATCTCATTTTCTACACAATTCTTAAAGCACATGGTTGTGTTCATTTGAGCTCTTGTTTGGTAGTGCCATCATTCTGGAGATGTAATTCATTCTATCCTTAGATGCAATTGTTCTTGACCATTAGGCATCCATATAAAGGGAGAAAATTGTCTTAAGGAAACAAAGTACGTTGAGCTTGTATTTTCATCATCATTTTCATTGTCATTTTCAACAGTTTTGTGAGTTGTTTCTGTTTTTTTTATAGTACACAGAATTGTTGTATGTTTACTTATTATGACATCTTAATTACATGGATTCTTATGTTAGAGCAATTTCTACCTTGAAAGTGTTTTGAACAACAATTTTAGAATTCTAAGTATAATACTAAGCAACGTACTTATTGTGGTAAGCTATGTCTTACCATTGAGACTTGTTATAAGAAACATGGCCATCCTCCTAGCCTTAAATTTTGCAATCCAGTCACGGTTAATAACGTATCTGAACAGGTAGAGAATAAAGAGAATCTGGTTCCTTCTGCTTTGGGTTCAAAATTGCAAGTTAAGAGCAGTAAACCATACATCGGTTTCACAATAGAGCAATACTAAAAGTTGCTACTATTGGTTCAAAAGGATTCTTCTCCTTCTTTTAATCATGCGGTGAATAATGTTACATCAAGTAAAGATGTCCCATTTTCTCTAAAGAATTTTTGGATCTTAGATACGGGAGCTACTGATCATATATGTTCCATGCCTTCTTTCATTATATCTCTTGAATATATTTCACCTATCGTTGTTAATTTGCCAAATAATTCCTCTGTTGTAGTTGATTGTTTTGGTTCAGTATGTATATCTAATTCCCTTGGTCATTCATAATATTTTATTCATTCCTAATTTTCATGTTCACATTATTTCTGTTTCCAAGATCACTCATTCTCTTCCTTGTTGTGTGATTTTTCAAAGCAATTTTTGCTTCCTCATGGATCAGAACCAATGGAAGATGATTGGTTTAGCTATAGAGAGGGAGGGCTTATATTTTCTTCCTCATCAACAGTTTGCACATTGTATGGCTTCTTCTATGGCTATTCCAACTGATTTGCTGACGCTTTCCAATTTTGATTTGTGGAACTTTAGGCTAAGGCATCTTTCTGATTCTGTTTTCAAGTGTATGGTTTGAAACATACACTTGAAAAGTGATTATTTTTAAAAGTGTTTGGACCAAATTTAGAAACTTGAAAGTGATTATTATGCAGATCTAGATAATATATTTTTATATACTTAACTTGTATATTATAAAATCATGATTAAAAAGTTATTTTTAAAAGTTTTGACAAGCATATAAGTAGTCTCTCGTTATTAGTATAAGCTTAGTGTTTTTTAGTTCTAATAATCATTCCAAACATGCAAAAATTTCTTTCTAGTAAAATATTTTTTTAAAAAAATCAAGCAACATGATCCGATAATTTATTACCAAGATGGCAAGCTGGCAACTATAAATACTAGCGCTCCATAACATAATGAAGATATATAACAGAAATGAAAATTTTGACCTAAAAAAACAGAAAGGGCAAAGGCAAAAGTATGAAAAAACCCTAATTAATTAATTAATTACCAAAATGCCACTGTAGCAAAACCATTAACCCATCTGCCTCCTTGTAATCGATTACATGCCTTATGTAATCGATTACAGAGGGTCAAATACATTTTTTTCTTTTTTTACACTTCGTAATCAATTATGCATTGTAGTGTAATCGATTACGTAAAAAAAACACTAAGTAATCGATGCGTAATCGATTACATAGTGTTTTTTTACATAATCGATTACGCTACAGTGCGTAATCGATTACATTTCGACAGATGTGTTTTTTAAAAGGCAAATTGAACTCATTCGGGTTCATTTCAACATTTCTGTCCTAAAGCTCTTTGGTTGGTCATGTTTTGGTCAGTTTTTGTGCGACCCATCAAAGTGTAAGGCCATTCTCCTCTTTGAATGTAGTAATGTTGTGTAATCTTTGTAGTTTAACTTCATCCACCTCTATTTTTGTGTAGAATCTGAAACCCACCCCCTTGCAGCTCCCATTTTTTGTTGTGGAGGATGAGTTCAAGTTCTAACGCCTACGTTGCCGTAATATACCATAGTGGGAGGCATTTTGAAGGGCCCGATGGCGTGCAATTTGAAGGAAAAACCAAAATGATGAAAATCAATCGGGGCATTACGTACAACCAGCTCAAAGAAAGGATTTGCCAAAAATTGGGGCTACATGGCAACCATTGCATCCATCAGTTGATTGCCAAAGTGGAGACTATTGTCGGTTTTGATGGTGTATACTACATTAGTAATGATGTGTGTGATGATGAAGATGTATAGAGCATTATAGATGCCTTTGACAATCGAAAATCATGAAATTTTATTCAGATTTATGTTGAGGTTGAATCCGGTGAAGCATCGTCTGTTCCCATGCATACAAGATCTCCACAATATTATGATCAAGAAGACAGAGCTGTCAGTTTATCTACACCGTTACAAGTATTAAGTCAGTTGAGATTGATGGAGGAAGAGGAGGATCAAGAAGACGAGGGTAAGGAAGAGGAGGATATTCATAGTGAGGAGGGAGAACCTGATAGTGTGGTTCCATTAGGCGACTTGTCAGATACTGATGTCGAGGGTGATTTTGATGATGACACGAACACTGTGCAGCTAAGTACCTTGGGAACGTCACCGTCACCGCTTCATGTTGACCCAGTTAGTAGTGGTAAGCTATTAAATATGTATTTGTTGATGTATTTGTAATTCTTATTCAGTGGTTTTGACAAAAAAATCATTTGTACAGCTGTTGGGACTGATATTGAGCCATTTTGGAACGAAAGCCCACACTATTCCAGCATTAATTGGGTGCAATGTGATGATGAGACGGAGATGTTGTATGGTGATGATGACATGCAAGGTGGTTGGCATTTAGGTGATCCATGCTATTTGTATCAACAGTTTCCTTCGAAATCTAAAATGTAACATGCCGTTAAATTATATTGCGTGAAGTCGCGTCGCATAGGCATAGTTGAGAAAAGGGATGACCATAGGTTTGTCATGAGGTGTCAAAACCATGCCGACGGTTGTCCTTGGTACATGAAGGCAATGGTTCCCAAAAATAGAAATTGTTGGGTGATTCGTAAGTGGGGTCAAGACCACATCTGCCATAACTAGGCTCTTGTCTGGGATCACAGATAGTTGGATTCAGACGTTATATGTTCAACCATTATCGGTATGTTTTCTATTTTCTTGTAGTGTCATTCGGTTTGTTTATTGACAGCACATTAATGAACTATGATTCACTTTCACTAGGTATGTTAAGAGAAGATCCGGCTGTAAAACCAGCGCTGATACAAGAGAGGATACAACATTTATATAGATATAATGTAACATACAAGAAGGCCTGGAGGGCAAAAATGAAGGCAGTTGTGAAGTTGTTTGGTGATTGGGAGGAATCATATGCATTCTTGCCCAATTGGTTGACATACATGACGCAATGTAATGTGGGTTCGATTTTCAGGCTTGAGACCTTTGAAGCCTTCAATGGACAGCGTGTTCACACCGACAAACGCATATTTCGTAGGGTTTTTTGGACATTTCACCAAACCATTGAAGCCTTCAAATAATGTAAGCCCGTACTGCAAATTGATGGCACCCACTTGTACAAAAAATACAAAGGCACTTTGTTGATTGCGACTTCATAGGACGGGGATGGGAAGCTACTGCCCATTGCCTTTGCGGTTGTCCCTCCTGGTGAAAAGAACAATGATTGGTTTTGGTTTTTTTATCTCCTACGTGTTCATGTGACCTAGAGGCAGGGTGTTTGTTTGATACCTGACGTCACGCAGTATCGTAAAGGCGGTTAAAGATCACTGTGGCTGGCAGCCTCCAAATGCCTACCATGTGTATTGCTTGCGTCATTTCGGGAGCAACTTTAACACTAGGTTTAAGGATAATGAAATGAAGAAAACAATTATGAAACTAGGTAAGAAATTTCACATTCCATTTACATGTTTCACATTATTGTAAACATTTATTTGTTACGATTGTAATGAGTTTGCATTCACTGTCATGCAGGGTACATGAGTTCAAAGATTCAATTTGAAATAAAGTTTCAAGAGTTCATTGAGGCAAATCCATAGGTTGTGTCCTGGTTTGATCGGGCTCCAAAGGAGAAATGGTGCATGTCCTGTGATGAAGACGGATGGAGGTTCGGTCACATGACGACTAACCTATCCAAGTGTGTCAACAAGGTCCTCAAGGGGGCACGTAATCTATGAATAACCACATTGGTCAAGATCACATGTAGTCGACTTGTCCAATATTTCGTTACGAGGCGTGTTGAGATTACCAAACACATGACTACAGGTAAAATAGTCTCTAAAAAGGTTAAAGACCACCTACAAAAGATGGACGAGTAGACAGTCGCGTGTCAGGTGATGCTATATGACAGAGAGTTAGGGTTATTTGAGGTCGAGGACATATATGTTGGGGACATAATACAGGTTGACTTGATTAATCGCAAATGTCAATGTGGGAAGTTTACAACAAGAAGGTATCCAAGCGTCCACATGCTGGCAGTGTGCAGGGCCGAAAATTTTAATCATTATGATTATGTTGACCCAGTGTTCACCTTACCGTACATTAGTCAAGTATATGTTGCACACTGGTACCCGATAGGCAATGAATGATAGATTCAACAAGTAGATGGCCCAACCGTTATCCCGGATACAAGTTTGTCATGCAGAAAGGGAAGACCAAAGTCTATGAGGATACAGAATGAGATGGATTAGGTGGAGTCTCAACCGTCAAGCAGTTAGTCCCGATGTCAGCATTGTAAGCAAGTTGGTCATAATATCTGTACGTGTCCGTTGAGGAATAGGCAGGCTTAAAGTGGACAAGTTATGTTTTTGTATTTCATTTATGATGACATTGGTGAACTTATGTGAAGATAGTTTGTTAATGTATTTTGGTGTTCAGTTTATAAATTTCTATTTTAGACATGCTTGAATGCAAATGTGCTAATCGATTATGTCATTGTCATGCTTCGTTGGACCAAAAACTGAATTTTGTACATTAATGGACTAGGCCTAGGGTGGACGGTTAATTGTTGGCCTAGGGTAAACAGTCAATTTGGTCATCAAGCAATTTGAATTCAGCTTTTCATTGTGCTTCTGGAGCTGGTGTAATTGATTACACCATACTGGTGTAATCGATTACATGGTATTTTACACTATGTAATCGATTATGCCACAGTGTGTAATCGATTACATAGTGTATTTTTTATGTAATCGATTACGTAGTGTCAAAAATGAAAAAAAAAATATCTGACCCTCTGTAATCGATTACATAAGGCATGTAATCGATTACATGGGGCAGATGGGTTGATAGTTTCGCCACAGTGGCATTTTGGTAATTAATTAATTAATTAGGGTTTTTTCCGTACTTTTGCCAAGGGCAAAAGGAAAATTTGAAACCCCCAACACTCGTATCTCTCCCCAACAAGCCTGTACTCTCAAGGGACGTCACTTCGTCCTCTCCCCTTTGAATTCATATCAACCTCAAGTACCGAAAGAAGGCAGAAAGCAAAGGAACCACTTTCCCTGCTCGTCCTCTTGGGGACAAGCGCTCGGAGATCTAGGCGGTCCAGATCTCCCCATGAGATCTGGACCGTCCATTTTATTTTTTTTATAAGATTTTTGTAAAATAATTTTATCAGGATTTTTTTTAGTACCAGTAAGTATGAAATATCTTTTTAGTAGCAGTCAATAGTCTAAAATATTTTTTCAAGATCTTCAAATAATTTTTAAAGATTATAAAGTATTTTTCAGCAACAGTTAGTACCCTAAATTTTTTTTTAAACAGCACCAGTCAATATCCTGAAGTATCTTTTTAGTCTTAATTAGTCCCCTGAAAAATTTTATCAAGATGATAAAATTTTTCAGGGGACTGACTGAGACTAAAAAGATACTTCGGGGTTTGGTACTGTTAAAATTTTTTTCAGAGTACTGACTGAGACTAAACACATACTTCAGGATACCAATTGACATTGAAAAATATTTTATATTCCTGAAAATAATTTTTAGAATCTTAAAAAATTATTTTAGAATACTGACTGGTATTTAAAAAATTATTTTAAGATACTGACCGGTACTTAAAAAAATATTTTTTTCAAAAATCCTATAAAAATAAAAAAAAATAGATGGTCTAGATCTCATCCTCCTAGATCTCCCCAACGCTCGTCCTAAGGGGGACGAGCACTCCCTGCTCACCCAAAGGATGAGTAGGGAAAGTGGTTCCCAAAGCAAATGAGTCACTTCATCCTCGACGCGCTCAATATCCGCGTGGTAGGCTCCGGCGCCAAGTCCTCATCCTCTCTCACGACTTCGGGACTGACCAATCCGCCTGGCAGCGTATTCTCCCTTACTCTACCCGTCGTTACTCCTTCATTCTCTATGACCTCGTATATGCTGTCAGCGTTAATCCCGATTACTTTGACTTCCGCTGCTATACCACTCTTAACGCCTACGTCAACGGCTTGCTTAACATTCTCAACACCCTTCGCGTTCAACGTTGTGCTTATGTCGGTCACTCTATCTCCACCATGATTGAAATCTTAGCCGTCATTCACCGACCTAACCTCTTCACTAAGTTTGTCATTATCGGCGCTTGAAACTAGTCTTTTAATCACTGTGATTCTTGTCATATGGCCAAACAAAAATGTTTACCAACCCCTGTAACTCACATTCCAATAAAAATTTGTTCACAATTTCATGTTGATATCTGGGGTCCTTATCATCTTGTTTCTATTCATGGTCACAAATACTTTATAACAATTCTTGATGATTGCTCTTGCTATACATGAGAATTTTTGTTGCATAATAAATCTAGAACACGCCAGGCTCTTCAAAACTTTATTACTCTTTCTGAAAATCAATTTCAAGCTAAAATTCAAACCATACGATCTGATAATTATGTTGATTTCTTATACCTGATTATTTTGTTTCTAAGGGTATTCTATAACAAACTTTATGTGCGGAGACTCTCAACAAAATAGTATCATTGAGCGCAAACATCAATATATACTTAACGTGGCTCAATCCTTACTATGTTAGTCCAATTTGCCTTAAATTTATGGGAGAATTACATTTAGGTCCCAAGGACTAGAATTAATTACAAAGGGACTTTTTTGATAGTGATTACAGAAATTTTAACAACAGAAAATGTCATCTTTACAACTGAAAATGCCATATTTACAACTGAGACTTTTTTGATATTGGAATTCTAAGACTTTTTGTAATTTTTTTTTGTTCCTTGGGACCCAGATGTAATTCTCCCTAAATTTATTGGTCATATGTTGTTTTACACGCTGTTAATCTTATTAATCGCTTATACACTCATTTTCTTCAAAATTTGTCCTCTTTCTATTGTTTACATCAATCTCATCCTGATCTTAACTACCTTTGGGTGTTTGGTTCATTATGCTTTGCTTCTGCTCTTTCTCATCATCGCACCAAGTTAGATCCTAGAGCCAGGAAATGTGTTTTCTTAGGTTTCAAATCTGGGTTTAAGAGGGTACCTTCTTTTAGATTTGCTAACAGACAAATTTTCTGTCAATTATTTTTATAAGCATGTGTTTCCTTTTCATTTTGTAACAACCTCTGCTCCGATTTCTCCTTCTATTCCTTTGCCACAGCCTATACCTTCGCTTGATTTTCCTAAGAATTGTTTTCTGAGAATTCTGTTTTTTAGGATCCTTCTCCAACTGTCACAGCTTCTATGCCACGGAGATCAACTAGGCAATGGCAGCCACCATCTTGTTATCATCTTAAATAAGATGATAACAAACTTATAGTTTGGTTAATTACGTTTTAACTTAATTAGTCAGTTTTTAGTTTAGTTAGGAAGTAAAGGGACAACTGTAACCATATTCTGACAGTACAGAGTAATGAATAATACGATTGCTTTCTCTGCATCACAAGTCTCTCTCTCTCTCTCTGTAGCTTGATTTAGAGATCTATTCTCACTGACATTGCTCAAGCTTGATTTCCTTCGAGATCTTTCTTTCTCCACATAAATAATTATGTGTTATGGGGAGAAAAAAGGGCATGAACCAAAATTTTGTAATTTAGAGATTAAAAATGAAATTCTCGTGCAAAATTATCAGGAAGTGGTGTCAGGAAAAGAAATCTAATTTTCAGGTCATTATAGTTTCTCTGAATTTTGAATCGGGTCCATAAATTTATTTCCGTTGTTAGTCCTTTGTACATAAAACTATTAAAATGGGGACTAACGGTGTCAAAAAAAAATATGTTAGACATTGAAGAGGTGGCCAACAAATGTAACATCCCAAAATTTCAAAAGTAGGACATTAAAATAGGTGTGGGATTCATTATGGGAAATTTAGCTTGGATAAATTATAAAGTCAATACTTAGAATTAGAAGCATATTTCCCGTAAAAAATAAAGACGAATCATTAAGAATAATTTTAGGCCTAAATGTTTTTGGAAATAATATTTTATGGCCTAAGTAAATCAATTGAGAAGGTATTTTTATTTGGAATTAAGGATTATTTTCAAGTACCAATTCCTATTTTCATATTCATTTCCCATTCTGTTATGAATATACTTATTATGTGGATGTCCATTGACTCCCGGTTTCCAAATACAACAAGATGACATGGGACCCACGCATAGTATCATGCATAGTGATTTACTATTTGGTGGGACCCGCACACAATTATACACACACCCACGGGAAGGAAATCCGTGAGTGTACAGTTTATGTTTTAGGGGAAAAATACACCAAATGACCCTGAGGTGTAAATTACACTAAAAACCCATTTTCCTTCTATAAATAGAGGTCTTCTGTAACTATTCATTTTATAGTTGAAATAAGAATTTCTCTCTCTATTTTCTCTTTCTATAATCTCTTCTCTTATTCTTTCATCAGTTTCATAACTCGTTATCAGCACGAAACTCCAACCAACTGAGCGTGCTGAGTGTGCGTCGTTCATCATCTCCCACTCTCAGTCATCATCGTCAGCCTTCCTTCATCATCCTCACAATTATTCACCTTCTTCCTACACTGTTAGTCACCAAACCACCTCTTTCCTCCATTCTTCCACCAGTCGCCGAAAAAGGAGGACAATGAAGATCAAACCTTTACCTTTCTTCTTCTCTTCCTCTAATCTTCTTCACACCAGTCGCCGATGAGACTTCAGAGAACTCTGGTGAGTCAGAAAGTTGAGTTCAGATTTTCTTTTTACTTCCTTCTCTTCTGTCTTCATGGTCACCGGTGGTGTGAGAAAGAGAGTTCAAAAGTGAGCGTTGCTTTGCATAATTCCTTACTTTCATTCATGCTTCTACCGACAGAGAGAGAGAGAGAGAAAAAAAATGGGCCAATGATTATGACATACAATTGTTTCTTCAATCATGAAAGCAAGGAGACAATTCACGTGAAGAAAGTCCAACGGCAATTCCAAGAACAAGCTGCTTAATATAGTATGGAAGAAGAAGTTCTACGGACAATCAGGTTAGTAGGTTTTTCAATTTTCTTATTTTATTTTATATAATAATAATAATTATTATTATTATTTTAATATTTTATTTAATTGTCATTTTATTTATGTTTTATTAATTTGACTCCAGATTGGAAATCTAGAATTAATATTTATTTTAATTGTTTAAAATTTTATTATTATTACTAACATTTATTTTATGTAACTAACATTTACTTTTACACATTTACTTTTATGTTATTTATTTTTATTTAAATTTTATGGTAACAACACTAATATTAGTGGGTACCATTTATTTATTTTACATTTATTTATTTTTCATAGTGGAACACTAGTATTAGTGGGCTCCTTTTTATTTATTTATTTATTTACTGCTTCATTTATTTTGATGGAGACACACTAGTATCTATTAGTGGGCTCCATTTATTTATTTATTTAGCATTTATTTATCTTTCATGGTGGTATACTAGTATATATTAATGGACTCCATTTATTTAATTTACTTTTAATTCTTTACTGCTTTATTTATCTTTTATGGTAGCGACACTTAGTGAGCTCCATTTATTTGATTTTTATTCTTTACTGCTTTATTTATTTTTCATGGTGGTGACACTAGTATAGTGGACTCCATTTATTTATATTTTATTTACTGCTTTATATATCCCCCTCCCTTTTATTTTTATTTATTTACTGCTTTATATCCCCCTTCCCTTTTATTATTTATGGCAACGACACTAATATATACATATTAGTGGGTTTCATCTATTTATTTTATTATGCTTATATTTTATTTATCCTGAAGATAAACTGTTGACAGGCCATATATAACATGAGATCAAAATGCCATGGAGATATGAGACACAAATTGGCCTAAGTGATATGAGGCATAAATTGGCTAGAAGCCAAGAGATAAATTAGCTTAAAGCTAAGAGGCAAGTTAGCTTGAAGCCAAGAGGCAAGTTAGCCTGAATCCAAGAGACATTATGAAATAAGGCTTGATCCATAAATTTTGTATGACCTCAATTGTATAAAGGCCTCAATATTGTATATTTGGCATTTAATACTCCCTTAAATTAGGAGACAAGGGATTGTATGATCATGGTTGATTGTAAATAAATATATCCAATTTGCTCTTGTAGCAGCAAAATTGTGATTAAGTCAAGAAATATTGTGGATTAATTTCTTGCCATGATCAAACAAATCTGTGAATTATGGATCATGAATTTTATCCAACTTCATTTCCAGAAGTGAATGAAGCAATAAATAAATTGTGATTATGGTTATTTTACTATTAATTTGTGTTTAGATAATTATAACAATTTTTGTGAATACAAGAGAAAGAATATTTATAAATAAAACAATTAAACAAAAAGCAATATTATTTCAACAAAGTTTAATAGTGAGTGGCTCAACTCCATTACAAACCTTAATCATCTCATTTTGAAGATATTTAATGTCTTCTTCTTTTACTTCTCTTGAGATGGGATCCAGATGAGGCAAAGCTCTTCATAATATCGAGATTTGCATCATAAGTTTCTTAAGCTTTTTGTGTGGTCACTCAGTTAACCCTCCTTTTTGATAGATCTTTTGTATGGTGTGAGTAGACATATTTAATTGTTTACTTGCATCATCTAGGGTTAAGTGAAAATAATCACTTAAATCATGATGCGTTGTTTTCTTTATTCTTTCTCGTTGCTCCATTGTTAATCTATATAATTCACCCTGATTAAGGGATGATATATCATATGGAATATTAACCGCAGGCTGTTTTCCTTTATCTAATGGATTTTCAATGTTGATTTGAAATGAACTCCGCGGTAGTTCATTTGGGTTTTTAGCCCATTCCGAACCAACACAAAGGACCTCATGATAGTCCAATATAGGATCACGCATCAAGTTATATCCTGATGCTTGTAAATCTATACAATACTGTGTCAGAAAATGTTTGATTTCTCCAAAATTTTTATTACTAAAATCAAACATTGGAAGCCTGTCAGTATTGTAAGATTTATCCTATACATTTGCAAATAAAACAGCATGGGAAATCATACCTATCTTCCTTCCGTGAATTTCAAGTTTATGATATTGAAGTCCGTTGGTATGTATAATTTCCCGTAAAACATGACAACAACTACATTCCAATAAGCTAGTAGTTGCTAATTGGCTTGTGGTTGTTGGCTGGATGATTGTTGCTGGTTGGCTGGTTGTTGATGGCTGGCTGGTGGTTGTTTGCTGGCTTGTGAGTGCTGGCTCATTGATTGTTGTGACTATTGGTTGAACTTTATTGGTAGACTCCATCAGTTCGGCCATAGTTCTACACCTTTTAACAGGTCTTCTTGATGAACCTGCTTCAGTTGTACCTTCAATCCTTGTAGATTGAGGAAGAACACTTGTTCTTGGAGGAGAAGTAGGTACATTTGAAGCAGAATGAGGAATAGTAGAATGAGGAATAAACATCTCAAGAGGATTAGGAGATAATAAAGAACTAAATGACATGTTGGGCTGATCATCATGCAACAAAGCATCAAGTAATGTTGTTTCAAATGTATCAGAAACTGGGATAAAATTGCTAGGTCCTGCCATGACAATAGAATTTAGAGAAATATGTGAGTATCTGGTAATTGATATTATCAAATGCTTGTGTGTTTGTGAGGCATGTTTGTTTGCCTTCTTCTATTTATAGCCGAATTAAATCCTATTGAATCTCTGCAGATTTGCGTAGTCCTGTTAAATCTCTGCAAAACTCTGCTCCCTATAAAGCACGATCCTGGAATCTTTTTGACTTTATATGCATACGACAATCTGAGTTGTTGCGCCTGTGATCCCACAGTGATACATGTTACGCCTGTGATTCCACAGTGATGCGCCTGTGATTACACAGTATTGCGCTCATGAATCTGCAATTATACACCTGATGATTTTGTATTTAATATATATTTGTTTGTTGATTCTGGAAAATGGAAATTTTGTTACCAGAAGTAACAAAATTATGCATTGATAATGCATTAAGAAATCTGTGGAATTTTAATGAAATAGATATCATATATGCTATTATTATGGAATATTGTATGGAAATTCCATTCAAGTGTGAATATTTATGTGATAATTCTTTGTGATATTTATGTGATAATTCTTTGTGAATATTTCTGTGTTGATTCCCCCAAAATGAATATTAGATTTGATGATAAATCATATGGAAAGTTGGCATGACTTGTTTGATCATCCAAGTCATATATTATGTGCTGCTTGTTCTCAAATAGAAATAATTATTGGAAATGGATCTCTGGAAATATATCAAATTGAAAGATTAGATGTGAGATTATAAGTCTGTAAAGTTTGCAGTGATGTTTGCAACTAGAAATTTGTAATATATTATGCGCGTAATTTTCCAGATTGAATGATCCAGAAATCATATATGAGTAGATCAATGATTATAAGAACATTGTTTATATATATTTGCAGCAATTATATAAGCCAACAAAATTCTCCCTGTAAAATTGGCTTTTGGTCAGGAGCCAGATAAATTCCATTTTAACAGTTTTGAATGTGCAATAATCCACTATAATGCACACAGATGGATATACACTACATGATTAGATGAGGGGGAGAAAAAATAAGCAGATTGGGTAAAGAGATAAAGTAGAATGAATTATCATTAGCTCATTTTGATCCTCATACAAAGAAATGTGCACTGAAAAAATAATTCAATTTCAGAAGCATTTATTGACCTAAAGAAAGTGACAAAGTCACAAGTCCCAACTGCAAATGCTCCTATATGAATTGTTATAAAGCACACCTGAAGCATTGCAGGTCCATCGGTATTAAAGATAAAAATCCTCGAAAGAGAAAAGGAGCTATAAAAATATAAATGATCAAGTTGAGGATAATTAAGAAAAGCTCCAGAAGAGCAATCTCATGTAGAGTTATTATCTCCAGTAGAGATATTATAAGAAGAGAGTATTGTGGTCCAAAAAGAGGCCCAGGTACCTAATATATGTGAATTTAATGAGATATCAATAAATTATGAATGAAATCCGATGGGACCGAAAAATAAAGTCAACGTTGACGACATTTATGTTGATATGATAGCATATGTTGTAATGAATGATTATGAGGATCATGAGCCACAATATATTAATGTGTGCTAAAAGCACATGTCCTTGAAGGACGTAAGGCGCCAGAAACACATATGTCCCAGAAGGACTCAAGATGCTAGGAGCATCAAATTCTCGAGAATAATCAATTAAATAAATTCATATAGTGCATATAGCATCATTATCTGAATAAACATTTATTAAAGTTCTATATGCACATGTATATTTATGAAAAGATTATTATGATTTTACTTGAAAGATTTAGATCTTGCAAGTATACAATGAACAATCAGATTGGGTGTTTCTATTATTCCACAACGAATAACAGAATACTTGATGACAGAAAGAGAGTTATGCTCAGAAGACATTAAAAATTATGTAATCATCAAGGGGAGCAAAACTGATGTAATCAAGAGGGGGAGACGATACATGATGCACTCTTTTTCCCTTATCTAGGTTTTGTCCCATTGGGTTTTCCTATAAAGGTTTTTAATGAGACAACACTAAATAATGTATCAATGAATGATGTACTCTTTTCTTTGGCTAGGTTTTTATCCCACTGGGTTTTTCCTAGTTAAAGTTTTTAACGAGGCACATTCATAAATGGACATCCAAGGGGGAGTGTTATGAATATACTTATTATGTGGATGTCCATTGACTCCCGGTTTCCAAATACAACAAGATGACATGGGACCCACGCATAGTACCATGCATAGTGATTTACTATTTGGTGGGACCCGCACACAACTATATACACACCCACGGGAAGGAAATCCGTGAGTGTACAGTTTATGTTTTAGGGGAAAAATACACCAAATGACCCTGAGGTGTAAATTACACTAAAGACCCATTTTCCTTCTATAAATAAAGGTCTTCTGTAACTATTCATTTTATAGTTGAAATAAGAATTTCTCTCTCTATTTTCTCTTTCTATAATCTCTTCTCTTATTCTTTCATCAGTTTCATAACACATTCTTCTTTATTTGAATTATAAGCTCCCCCATTTATTGATTGCATGCAGCCCAGCAAACCCAAAACGCACATAACCCCATAACCCCATTGATCATTAATTCATATGGCCCAATGATAGAAGCTTTTATTCCCATTTCTTTATCCATTTATTTCGGTCAAACTTTCAGAAGAGAGAGAGTGTGTTTGTTTTTGCATGTGTTCCATTTCTACTCCTTCTCACTTCACTCATGTTCAGCCAGCACATTATATACCTTCCTAATATCCATTCCTCCACCTTACGACACAACTCCTTCTATTCTTCATCTCGGTCCAGGACAGGGGAAACAGTTGGCAGCAAGAGATCACAGCTGTTGTGTGCATTGTAAGACAACTCACCACATTCATGCAGCCTATATTCTGCTATTCTATATATTCGGACAACCCTCCATCCTGATTCATTCATTTCGGTTATTTACTAAAGGCAAAGAGTGAGATCGAGAGAGAGGGCTGAGGGTCGCTGGAGAAAGGAAAAAAAGGAGATCCTGGAACCTACATGCAATCTGATTTTTGGGATTTAGGTAAGCCCTCTAAGTCTCCTTCCATACTCAGATTTTTCAGTTGGGTATATTGGGTAGCTAAAGTTCAATGTTAAATCAAGAGAAAGAAACAATTAGATTAATTAATGGTAGATTGGAGTAGGATAGATCGAGTCTTATTTAGTTTCCATGTAGCTGATATTAGTGCACCGAAACAAAGCATCAATATATAGTATAGAATGTTGTTGTCAAGTTCTTATGAGAGCTTTTCAAATCTAGAAATTTTAATGGGGGTGGCGTTAATGCTGATTCTTTATGGTTAAGTGATAAAGATGATATATACTAAGTGTTATCTCTGTGAGGGTAAATATTATTGCATGTCATTTTCTCATCTCTGCACCTTAGTCCAAAAACAGAGGTTGATGTACATGTCGTTTTCAGGGTTTAGGAGTTGAGTTTTTCTCTAAACATTTTACATGAGATAGTACTCTCCTCAAGCTTGAAGTTGAGCTTTGGAACACCCAAAACGAAGGTCTGTAGCTCTAGTTATGATTTTTGGAAGTTGAGCTATGAATTTGAACACGTTTTTGTGATATTCTGGAGGAAGATTGATGACGTTGCATTTTTTAATGAGTAAACGAATTTTAAAAATTATGAAAAGTTTCCTGATCATAGATGACATACATAGCTTTAAAATGGTATATATTCCGTATCATTCTAAGCTCTGGTAAGTGAGAAAAAAATCTTACAAAATGACCCTGCGTTGGGGAACCGAAACTGGATAGTCCTGACGTTTTTCAAAACTGAGAATGACTGGAGTAAGATTAAATTGTGAAAATTTCCAGTTAGTTAGAGGACTTCTAGATCTTTAATTGGATATATAATAGGAATTTTTCTGAGCTCTGTACAATAAGTTATGAATTTTCGAAGATAAGTTACAATTTCTAAAAAATTCTAGACAGAGCTTAAGTTTTTGGAATTTGGGAATTTTTCTCAGCCATAGATCAACTTTGTGACTTTAGTTTATCAAAATATACTTATCAATGAATAAATAAAAATTGGAATCACTCCATTCGGAATTATATAGACAAAGTTATGAATTTTCCAAATACTCGTGGAAATTAAAGGTCAATTTCTGATAAGTCTTAGAATAGTCACATAAGTTGTTAATTGAGCCTAACCTTTAAAGTAAAGGTTTCTTTGGATAAAATGAAAGGTTAAATGGCTGAGATGATGATTATCCATAATGAATAGTATCTAATTAAATAAGTCTCAATAAGTATACATCCCTAGTCATAAGGATATTAAAAGACAAGTATCTTTGAGGTAAGTCTAGAGAAGTTGAATTTATAATTATGATTGATTTGGTTAGTGACCCATCACCATATGTAAATGTTAATTATAGGAGCTGAGAACCACCGTACCTGAAGGACAAGTGAAGTAATAAGAACCTGGTGGAAGGGTTAAGTCGATAAGACCAACAGGTACTAACTATAATCTCACATTCTTTACATAACTATATATGTTTTTGTAAACCATATTGTATGTCCCACCTATATGGGGCCAGCACCACTCATGGCTCGATTGAGTGGAAGGGCCGACCATGGGGCCAGCTTCCCGGTGGCTGGTAAGGCTTAGTGCATTCAGTAAATTTTGGTATTGATTTACCTGAAATGAATTTCCTAGTGTTAAGATATTTGAAATCATTTTATGATTTACTTGTTTTACAAGCTGCATTTGGTATGTAATACTTGTCGTTTGAATTTGAATTGAAATTTGTTTGCTTTATATGTTGTGTGGACTACTTTATTTGATTGATTTATATATATTGCATATATTAGAATTTGAGATTAACCTATTACTCTAGGATTCATTTATTTGAATCTCAGAGCCTTTATCAAATCCAGGACGTAGGCAGATTAGTAAGCAAGGCGGAAGAGGCAAGGGCATTGAAATAGCCTGATTTTGAGGAAAAGGTAGTGAAGAGGAAGCAGATGAAACATTTAGTTTCATTATTTTGTTTATGGATATTGCTGCTTCCTTATGACTTAGATTTTATTTTGAGCTAGCTGTATATGGCTTCTGAGATGTATATTTTTAATTAGATACATATGATCTCGTAGAAGTAGTTAAGATACATATACATATATATGTTGCTAATGATTGCTATAGGATCGAGCATGTATGTAACAAGCCCAAATTACGGTGAATGATTTAGTAAAGCACTAGGTTAATCGGAGAAATAAAAAAAAGTATACTCTGATAAAATCTAACCAGGTCTAAGAGTAGATGTATTTGTTAATAAGAGTTTGAACCACTTAATTAATGTTTTCTAAAGTTTTAAATTTTTAGAATAAGCCCATTCGAACAATAGTTTTGAAGTCTATGAATGAGTTGAGTTTTTGATATATTTTTGAAAGGAAAAAGTTTTTACTTCATGGAATTAAACCTAAGCTTAGTGGTTTAAATTCTTTATTAAATAATATATTGAAAGAGTTAGGAACATGTCACTCTGTTCTAGGCACAGAACAGTAGGGTGTTACAACAAATGGGTATGATTTTAACAAATTCCATCTAATTAGGCATAAGTGAGTCCACATACAGTGACTGGACTACTCTCACTGTAGGAGGCTTTTTATGATGAAGAGCAATGCTTGAATGGACGATGAAAGATAAGGTCATCAAGTAATAAACTCAAGGACCTAATCATGGGTGGAGTCAAGAATTGCAATTAGGAGTGAAAATGACAAAATAAAACCTAGATGTTCATGAAACTATATTTTAGCCCCATAAACATTTCAATATTTTTATTTTAGTCCCTCCATTTAACTCTACATGTAGGGATTAAATTGAAAATATTGACATTTTTTGAGGTTGAAAGATAATTTCATAAACATTTGGGGTTTTTGTGATTTTAGGGCCCTTGCCCCCCACCCCCTGCCCAAAAAAAAAAAAAAATCCCGCCCCAGGACTTAATTCTATGTCTATGTATATATATGTATATAGGGGTGGATCCAAGAATTTTATTAACGAGGGCAAAAATAAAAAAATATTACATCATAAATAAAAATACTTAAAATACAATACAGACATAATATACAAAAAAAAAAAAAGAATCTATTACAAAAATTAAGATTACTTCACTTGACTCTTACTCTACGTGTTTTCATATTGTTAAACTTATCTATAATTGAATCCATGTTAAAACTCAAAACAATTTCTTTTTCAATGTATGTAACTAAGGAATCATCAAGAAATTGGTCTTTATGACAAAGAGCATGAATTATTTAATGACCAATATGATTTTAAAAATATTATTAATAATAAAAGTAAATCGATTAAAATTAACTATTAGTCATCATTTATATTCCTATAACCATCTTTTAACAAAACTCAAAACTTGTTTAAAATACTAACCCTAAAATATTATCTAATCAGTATAAAAGTAGTATCATTAGAAAAATAAAATCATGTATAATAAATTTCATGAAGAAATTTAATGAAAAGAAGTGATTTTGAGAACCTTATTGATTCTCAAAATTTGTAATAAGCTGTTGAAAAAACATGGTGGACGAGCAGCGAATGTGATGAAGAAGAAGAAGGCAATGTCGGTGGGGTTGGGAATATATTAAATGACATCTTTTGATATGCATATCAAATGACATCATTAAAAAAAAAAAAGAAGGAAACTATATATAATAAACTCGGATAAGTGCATATCAAATTACACATTTTTAAGGAAAAACAAATTTTTTGGGGGGGGGGGGGGGGCGCCACCCTTGGCCCCTCACTGTGTCACCTCTGTATGTGTGTTTGTGTGTGTGTGTATAGATATGTATTATATATATATATATATATATATATATATATATATATATATATATATATAGGCGTGTAACTAACACTCTTCCCATTGAACTTTCTTGTGTATTTATATATTCTTCATATTCCTCAATTTTTGAATTATTATTACTTATTGTAGTATTTTTTCCTTCTACTACATTCATCATATTTATATATCTTGATTTTGGTTTTATATTCTTTTTTTATATTCTCTTCATCTTCTGAACTTTCTTCTATTTCTTCTTCTTCTGACATTTCTTCTTCAAAATCATTTGTTAATTTATATATCTATTATTCATTATTTGTGGGTTCTTCAAATTCTAATAAATCTATATCTAGAGGTTCTCTGTGTGTGTGTGTGAGAGAGAGAGAGAGAGAGAGAATACCATTAAGGTCCCAACCAATAGAAATATATCAGATAAGTTCATTGATAAGTGAAGAATTACCATTGACAAGTTATGAAACTTGTCAGTATATTATTTTTATTGGTTATGACCTAAATAATATTCTCCCTATTTATTTGTTTTAAGTTATTGTAAGTTAATTTATGTGATGGTATATATCTAACTTCATAACGAGGAGGATAAGGACTGATATTAGCCCAAGGTTAAGCGTCATGTGGAGAAAATGGCAATTAATGCATGAGAATTAGTAGATAGTTAGTGTATATGAGTGTTTGAGCCACACATTTGTGTAAGCTTAGGCATAGGTCATTGTGTAAGTTAGATTATGAGATTATGGGGAAAATAGACATCCAAAGCTTTGATGAGTGCTAATTCATAATTTTTAAATGTGTACATAAGATATAATTTTTTAAGGGCTTAGGTGCAATTTTACTGCCAAATGTTTTTTAAGGGTATTAGACAAAAATAAGTTTTGGAAGAGGAAAAAATACTAATAAACAATTTAAAAGGTGAAAATACATTAAAACTGTTAAATTTCACCACTGCCGTTAGGGTTGTTTTCTCTTATAATTTAATAGTCGTTTGGTCAAATTTAACGATTTTGGTGAATTTGCATCCATTTAAATTGTTTGTTGGTATTTTAGCTCCTTCCAAAACTTATTTGTGCTAGACGCCCCTCAGAAAAAACTTTCACTAATACAAAAAAAGCTTTTTAGACCGAACAAAAAATGCCCATTAGAACAGATCTAGAATCGGTCTTGATATCACTACTAGAAAATTGATTTTTTGCGGCGGAATTTTTCCGTCGCAAAACAAGTATTTTCCATCACAAAATAATTTTGCGGCAAAAAAGTGTCCGTTGCAAAAAAAACCCCTCGCAAATTAGTTTTATGACGGAAAAAATGCATTTTCCCTTGCAAATTAAAATTTTGTGATGGAAATTTTTTTTGCAAGGGACAAAAATTTTCCCTCGCAAAAATGAGAGATTGTGCGAGGGAAAAATTTTCCCTTGAAAATTCCAATTTTGCGGCGGAAAAATTTTCCCTCGCAAAATTTGAATTTGCGAGGGAATTATTTTTCCTCGCAAATTGCGAGGGAAATGTGTTTTCCATCGCAAAATCGAAATTTGTAGCGGAAAAAATTTCCCTCAGGGAAAACAATTTTCCCTCGCAAACTGACAGATTTTGCGAGGGAAAAATTCTCCCTTGCAAAATTAAAAATTATTTAAAAAAATAAAAAAAAATCCAAAAAAATATTAAAAAAACATAAAAAAATATAAAAAATTAGAAAATAAAAATAAATTGTATATCATAAAAAAATTGTACAATCATCATACGAGTTTACATAGTAAAAACAAAATATTATAAATTATAATGTTCTAAAATGAACTAAAAAACTCTAAATAGCAGCAGTCTGCCCATTCAATTTTCATTCGTTTGTAAAATATTAAGGTTGTGGAACCTTAAGTAAAGGTGTACAATTACAAGTAGTAAGGGGGAGTGAGTCTGAGGGATCATTCCAAATTGTGTAATTGTATTCTGAAGATAGTGAAAAATCTCAAGGTGTTCTTGGGGACTGGACGTAGGTCAAAATAGACCAAACCAGGATAAATTCTCTCGTGTTCCTTCTCCTTTAAACTCTTGCTCAGTTAGTTCATTAATTTGTGAAAATTTTGATTAAGTAGTTAGATTTTTAAATCACCTATTCACCCTCCCTCTAGATGATATTCCATCTTCATATACTTCTTTGTATATTATGTTTACCTTGCATTTCATTTTAATAAATATTAATATAAATATCAACTATAATAAATACAAATTTCTACCTCCTAACAAATTTCATTTCCAATCATACTAAAGTTTAATTACGTAATGCATAATAATCTAACTTAACATTCATCAATCATACTTAACAGAACTACTATGTACATTCCTCTCTAAATTCAAGCTTACAAATTAGCAAATAAGAACAAGTTAACCACTCCAACAATTAGATCTCTTAGCTTCAAAACTAACAGAAAAATATACAAAACAAGAATCCCAACAAAATACTAAGAACTTACTAGTTGAAGAACGTCTTGAGGAAGATAAAGAAGAGAGAGGACGGTGGAGTATAAATCGAAGGGAGACGAGGAAACTAGGACGGTGGAGGACGGTCGGACAGCAGCAAAGCATGGAGAAGGGAGGAAACGAGGAAGGCACGCAAGAAAAATGGAAGAAGAGACATGGGGGGCTGCATTTATAGAATTTTGTGGAGGAAAAGGCGTGTTCCGCAGTAAATTGCGGCGGATCATGGTGGTCGGCTGCAATTTGCGAGGGACACGAGTGGTCTGCCACAAAGTGTCCACCGACACTTTACGGCGGAAAAGGCGTTTCCCCCGTAAATTTTGCGGCGAACGACCTCCTTTGGCCGCAATTTGTGATGGACCGTGTGGTCCACCGCAAAGTGTCCATCGACACTTTCCGGCGGACTACCTAGGTCCATCGCAATTTACGGCAGACAACTAAGGTCCATTGCAAATTGCAGCGAACAAGGCGTTTCCGCCGCAAATTTTACGACAGACAACCTCGATCCGCTGTAAATTTTGCGGCAGAGAAGCTTAGTCCGCCGCAAATTGCGGCGGACCACGGTGCTCCGCGCAAAGTGTCGGTGGATCGTCCACCGACATGTTGCGATGGACCACTCAGTTCTGCTGCAAATTGCGACAGACTACTTAAGTCCGCCGCAAATTGCGGTGGAGTGGCCTTCTCCGCCGCAATTTTGTGGCGGGAAAATTTCTCCACCACAAATTGGGGCGGAGTGAAATTTTCCGTCACAAATTGTCCTAATTTGCAACAGCCCTTCCTGTCTGTCGCAAATTTGTGACGGAATTTGATTCCCCCGCAAATTCCGTCGCAAATTTGCTGTTTTCTAGTAGTGATATAGGCGATCTAAAAAGTTTGTCACTTTTAAGACTGGATGTGCGACCAGTATTAAACAATTGTTTTCTAGACCGGTTAAAAATTATTAGCTCTAAAAATTCAAACTATATAGATCTGACATCATTTATATGTAGGGTCTAAAAAGTCCAAATTATAGGATGTATCACAAAGTTGGTCTAAAAATTCTAACTTTTAAGTCTAGATATTTAACGAAACAACCAACTAGTCTTAAAGATTTGAATTTTTAAACCTGTTGTGTGATACATCCGTTCTTAAAAGTCAGCCTATTTTAGATCAATGGTGTTATACATCCAATCTTAAATGTCTGGAACAACTATGTGAAACATCTTGTCTTAATAATCAGACTTTTTAGATCTTCTGTGTAATACTTCTGATCTTATAAGTCTGGACCAAAATTTTTTGACCTATTATTTATATCATTTAGTCTAAATTTTCTTGTATTTTTTCTCTAATATATTTCTTCATCCTACCCACTCGCCACCCAATCCAACACTTACAAGATAGTAGTACTTTAAGCTATAAGCTATGAACAATTCATTATGAATTACAAATTGAATTATTGGAAATAAATACAAATATTATTCACCATGAGTTATGTCCTCTTAATGAATATACTAAGATAGTTCCTAAATAAATATACAATATGAGTTACAAAGACAACACCTAAATTAATATACATGCCCAATTCAATATGTCTTGATCAGATTCTCATTCAACAACTTTCCTCTTTTATCATGCCCCTTTGGTATCTCTTGAGGATCATGCCACAAAAAACAAAACAAAACAAAAGCTTCACAGTCAATGCTATTATTTAAGAACATAGGAAGAATATAGTTAAAACCTTAAATTTTTTAAATAATTTTGCATAATATAAATCTTAGCCGATCAATTTAAACACCATTATTGACATAAATCTTAGCCGATCAATCTAAACACCATTTAAAATGGGTTGAGTGGGATCAAAACAAGTTGATCAGGTGGTTCCAGCCATGAGTTGTTGCTGATCAAATCATGTGTGCATACCTTCCTCGGGAGGAGAGAAGGTAGGATAAATACTATTGGAAACCTTCATCTGATAATTGTTTTCCTGTAAACTTTGCATACCATTTTTTTTTTGTAGGTGCACATCGAGACATAAACTTTGTTTGGAAGATGCTGAGGAGATGGGTTGTCCTAGAGAAAATTAAGTCTTTTATGTAGACCTTTGCACATGAAAGAGTATATACGACATGACTGAGAGTTTAGAAAGGCATTAAGGAGTCAAGAATATGCCCATTTCGATGCAACTAGGAGAAGGACTTAATGCACTTAATGAGGGAAAGGAAAGATATGTTTCAAGAAATACCCCAGTCTTATTCTTATAGAAGAAGTTCACATCACTCCAAGAATTGGAGCGGCTATAGTGAAATCTCAAACATGAAGTAGGAAGGGATTTCACCAAGAATATCCCATGGGCTACACTGTTCAATTACATCTGCTGGGACATTTGGGTTGATCATTGAAAGAAATTATTTGGAGAGGACCTCACCAAAGATAGCACAAACACATATGCTAGCCTTTTCAGCGTTAGCTAGGATAAGGATTGTAACATCCCAATTTTCTAGGACTTGAATACTGGGATTTTATGGAAAATTTAAATTATGAAATTGGGCTAAAATAATTATGAGAATAGTTATGGAAATTAAGGTCTATTGTTCCTTAATTTCTTTTGAGGAAAAGAATAAATTTGAAGAAAAATTGAAAGTGATAATCTTGACCTAAATATTTTAAGAATAATATTTTATGGCTTAAGAAAAATAATTTGGGGAAGGAAAAATCCCTATATTAATTAAGGATTTTTTTCCATAATTTTTCCAATAATTGCAATTAAATTTAATTGCAAATAAGCCGTTATTTTAAAATAATAAATGGAACAAATGAATCATATGGGCTCATAGCAATTCAAAAGCCCAATGTATATTCCTTGCTTGGCTCAACACGTAACCACACATAAAACCCATTTCTTCATTTGTTTGGCCCACACAAATGGAATCAATGAATAAATTGGATAAGGGAGTATTACCTACACGTGGAAATGCAACAAGAAAATGAGATAGATATCTACCGTCGTTGTGACTCCTTTGGTAGGCGATCTCGTAAGTGCTCATAGAGTCCGGGGTCGTACCCTGGCTTTGGTGGGGAACTGTGTCGAACTCCTCCAAAACTTTTTTTTTTTTTTTATAGAAAAAAAACACAATGAATCACTCCATCTCATTTAATGAATTCCTTTCGGCCAGCAACCTGAAAAGATCACGCTATTCACGCATAGCAGATGTCACCGCCGCTAACTGCAGAAGCAAAGTTCAGAACCCCATGCTGCAGATCATCTCCCTTACCCCTCGAGCTCCACACCGAAAAACCTCTGGACCTTTGCATTATTAACCGGACATTAGAGACTTTATATATACACAGTGGCGGAGGATCATGGAGAAAGGGGGCTATGGCCCCCTAAAAAAAAATCTGTTTAAATATTTAATGCAAATTAGATTTTTTTTTTTTTTTTTTTATGCATTTGGCTTTAAAATGTATATATTTATTCCAAAAATTTATATATTTGACCTGTCAAATAATTTTTTTTAATTAGTTAATGAATATATATTTGGTCGCTCAAATACCCGATTGTATATACAGATTGCTAGCCATTCTCCAGATGGTTTTCATCCTGAGAAAGAGTGAGATTTTGCAAAGTGAAAGGGAGAAAGTGAGTGGCCGAGAGTGTTGCTGGGGTGAGGAGGGGGAGTGCTAAACAGAGGCTCATTATTTGGCTCTGTTTTTATCGCTGAAAAACAGAGGAAACCAACCAGCGACTTGTCTCAACGTTTTGACGGGAGCTTCGAAGAGATGGAAATCAACGTTCAGTCCTCATCAACGAAGCCATTATACTTCTCCATTTTTGGTTCATTCTTTCGGCCATGAACCAGAAGAAAATAGAGAGTGAGAGTGAGAGACTGAGAACAATAAGAAAAAGTAGAAGAAGAGTAAGGAGGAGCTGAAGGAAGCCAACCAATACCAGCGCTCATTCTCCATATATCCTTCGGCTAAAACACTTGCAGAAACAGAGGTTAGTTATTGGATCTCTCTTTCCTCTAGTTGCTGCCAAGTAGACGTGAGTGTGTATATATATATGTTCACGGGAAGCCCATGTAAGAACATATAAGTATATAAACTGAAAGAAACTTCTTGCGTGGGAGATATATCTAAGTTGCTGCTGCCAAACCTTTAAGTCAAATAGATATATATGTGTATCTGTGAGTGTCTTAATGCTGAGGGGAAAGAAAGAGAAAAGAGAAAACTTTTGAAATAGATATATATAAGTAGACGTGGTTACTGGATAGTGGATAGTGTAGTAAGTATATATGTATAAATATAATCATCATGATCAATGCTTGAGTTGCTGCGTGAGTGTGTGCATCGTGGCAGCCAATGAAAAGAAAAAAAAAAGGTGAAGGTGCAAAAATACACATATGTTTTACCTGCAGGAGCGTCCAGTACCATATATTTTTTTTTGTGCAAAAATACACACGCCGTTAAGTTTTAAGAGCAAAAATATCACTTCCGTTAACTGACCGTTAGTTGACCGTTAACCATGGTGAAATTACCTTTTTGCCCTTAGTTTAAAATAATTAAAAAAGAAAAGGGTTAAGGGCAAAAAAGTAATTTCACCATGGTTAACGGTCAGTTAACGGTCAACTAACGGAAGTGGTATTTTTGCTCCTAAAACCTAACGGTGTGTGTATTTTTGCATTAAAAAAAAAACATATGGTGCTGGGCGCTCCTGGAGGTAAAACATATGTGTATTTTTGCACCTTAACCCAAAAAAAAAAAAAAGAGGTTAGACGTAGGTGTGTGTGTGTGTGTGTGTGTGTGTGTGTGTGTGTGTGGTAGAAGACAAAGAGAAATGAAAAGGATATGTTTTTATCAGAAATACTAATATTATTTGAAGAACTTTTTACCTTACACCTTGATATAAATTCTAATTAATTAATTGAAAATAGGGATGTGCTGATTTTTCACCTGGGGAGCAATTTCTAAATAGGTCAAAAGCATAGTAAACGACATTCTTTGACCCTGAAATTTTATACGAATTTAGTACAAATGCTAAAATTTAAAATGTGCATTGGTTCACCTCAATCCGATGTCTATGGCTCAAGTTATGATTTTCGAAAGATGGGTCAAAATCTGGGAACTTTTCTGTAACATTTTTGGGCAGCAAAATGACGTTGGATTTCGGGCCCATTAAAAATTTTAATTTTTACATGAAATTTTCTAGATACATAGTAGAGACATAGAGCTTTAATTTGATAGGTAATTTGTCAAATTTCGATAAGTATGGAAATAGTTATGAATTTCGGAAGTTGGGGTACAATTTTGGAATTGTTTCTGAACAGTGGGTACCATTTTGAAATCTGGGAATTTATGACATGTGATAAAATGTTGAAACCAATTTTTATAGAGACTAGACTTAATAAGAAGTTCATAGGCTTTTGAACCACCTAAATCCAATGTCTAAAACTCTAGATATGAATTTTTGAAGTTGAGTTATGAAAACTGTTAAGTTTGTATTCCTAGATTGGATAGTGCTTAAGATATTGAAATTTGGGAATTTTTCTCAATGACAAATCAACTTAGTGACTTTAATTTATGAAAGAAGACTTATCAAGGAATAAATAGAAATTGGAATCACTCCATTCGGAGTTATATTGACCAAGTTATGTATTTCCCAAATACCCATGGAAATGAGAGGTCAAATTCTGATAAGTCTTAGAATAGTCACCTAAGTTGTAAATTATGAAAGAATATAGAATTGAGGATTATTATTATTTAATAAAGAGTAAAGGAAATATAAAAGAATTATTAATTAATAATAATTGAGGATTATTATTAATTAATAAAGAATGAAGGAAATATGTAAGGGTTATTAATTAATAATAAATGGGAGTTATTATTAATTAATAAATAGGGGTATTATTGTTAGGGAATTTTTAAGGGATTAATAATTATTAATCCTCTAAACTGATTTGCGTAATTACTTTATTTGCAATTCAAATAAGTGACTGACAGCAATGATAAACATTTTTAGGAAGATCTTGATATTCATCTGATCCCAACGACTTCAGTACAAAGAAAAGGGATACACAGTTGAGGTGGGTAACTCTAATATTGTAATCATGTACGTAAATGTTTATGTAATAATTAGCTGATCATGTATGTTGATTGAATTACTTGTTTATGTTTTTTCTGGCCATAGATTTGAGAATGCGGTCTCATGGGGCTGCGTGTCCTAGACAAGGGCTGTGGTCCTTGGCCGTTAACTGCGGTTACGGTTATGTGTAATTTCTTCCATGTTTAATATGTGCTATTATGTCATATATATTTTCATACATGTGGATAAGATTAACTGTTATCCTGGGGTCCATTCATTTTGACTCCAGACCTCATGAAAGATACAGGCATTGGATCAGGATCAAAGGGCAAAAAGCAGCTGTAAGGGTTATAGCAGTTGGAGCTTTTGGACAAAATTAGGAGTAATTAGATTATAATTTAACGTTTATCATTCATCTGTTTTGGATTATTGTATTAATATCACACAATGGGATAAATATCAAATCGCGAAAAATTAGTCTATGTTTTCCAAACTAAGTTAATTTCAAAAACTTCGATTACGAAATCAAGTTGTGCAAATCATCTCGATCCCCGTACGCGTTAACTTTGATAAAATAAAGGCCCCAAAGGCCAGGTGTCAGAAGGATTTAATAACAAATTTTCAATTTTACTCTGACCAGAATATTGTAGGATTGGTCAGCAAAGAACGTCAACAAGGATTTATCTCTCTTAAGGTAGATACTTCAGTTCAAGAGTTAGGGAGAAGTGGTTATGGAGGCACTATTAGAGGAGACGATAAATGATGGATATGCAGATTCATTGTAAACTCACAATAGTTCCCCCAGTAATAGCAAAAATCATTTTAGTCATCAAAGGTCTTCAAATATGTTACAATAAAAGATACAAAAATGGTTGTTATACTATCAAATTGTGTTGAAGCTGTTTATGTTTTGATTAAAGCTTGTGATCATTCTCATCCTTTTAGGGACATTATAATTGATGCCATGTTGTGTTTATAAAAAAAAACTCACAAATTTTAGTTTGTCATATTCTTAGGGAAATCATTTGGCTAAACTAGCTTATAATATCATAGGAAACTGTCTCTTTAATCACCACCACCTTCTTACCGGGAGGTGGTAGTTGCTCAATTATAGTAGATTGTAGTTTTTCAAGTTGTAGATGATCTTTTGAGTTACTAATAAATTCCAGTTTTCATTCAACACTAAAAAGGGCATTATCAGGAATTCTCAGAGACGCAAAAACTGCGAGAAGTTTGAACACAACCACATATTCTTGAATCAACGTTCGAACGGAACAAACATTGTGAGAAATTCTCACGAAAATAAATCTAAGAAATATAATTTACCGGACTGTTGATGAGCTAACACAAACAATTTTTTCAATTATACCTATGAGAATTTCTCACCAATATTAAATCATGAAAAAATATTAATCATAAAAACTAACTCAGGGGTTCTTACATTCCGTGAAATTTTTTTTTGGAGAACATAAGCTAACACACAAATAATTTTCTAATTCTGAAAACATTGATTTTCACCAAGGTTATTAAAACCAGACTGGTTATTGAACCGGTCGGGATACTGGGTCAAAGGTTAGTGGGTTAGACTGGAGTCAGACCGGAGCTAAATCGGGGTCAAACCGGTGAAAAGTGAAAATTTTAGGGTAATTAATATAAAATAATAAAAATGTTAAAAAAGATGATAGAATGCATATTTTATACAAAAAGGAGATTCAAATTTCAAAGAAGAATGTTGTACTAAACATATTTTGAAGCTAATGCTTGACAAGACTTATCACCCCCAAAGTCAATTTAGTGGGCCTAATGCTTCTCCCTAAGTCAGTTTTCTTATGATTCATTTATTACTAAAATGATTTTAAAATTTACAACAACTAATAAAATATAAACAAAATACGAAGAGGAGGGACTCATGTAGATACATGATTTGACCAAAACAAAAGATGTCAGATGCGTGTTTATTAAATAAAAATGGAGGGATAGTTTTGTGGAAATAATAATTGCAGAAATATGGGAGAATGTGGGGAGACTGGACAGTCAGGCAGAGTATGCGTGTCCTTGAAGCTGAGCCCATCTTCATTGTTAATATTCATTCTTCATTCTTTCTTCATACCAAAAAAAGAGACAGAGCAGAAAGCGAGAAAGAGTAAGACCTTGGAAGAGAAAGCAAATCATCAGTAAGAGTGAACACATACTAGAATCTTCGACGATACGATGGAGAAAGAAAAATCTGATTTTCGACGAGGACCACCAATCCCTCCGCCAAACCAGATCAAGACGAGAGACATCGGTGTAAATCCTCACACAAAACCCAGATCGTGATCTGGGTTGACTGTTCTTCCTCTCCGTCTTCCACTTTTTTTAAAAAAAAAATATTGGCTGATGACCCCGGTTCCTATGGTTTCCTGGACCGGATTCATGGCCGGTTCGCCGGTTTCCGGTTTGAACCGGCCGATCCGGTCCAGGTTTAATTACCATGATTTTCACTATGTTCTCTTAAAAATATTTAGGTGACATAGATCTTGAAGGCTTTTCAAATCGTTATGACAAAATTCTACATCTGCAAAAAGTTATAAATACACTTACAAGTTACTCACAAAATTCTCACATCAATACGAAGACCTAATTGTTGGCTCTCATAGAAATTAACTAATATTTTAGATCAAATGAAATCGTCCATCCTTTCTAATAAAAAAATTATTTATTACTTATTCCTCCAGCTCTTATTATAAGCGCAAATAACAAATTAATTGTAAAATATCTTAATTAATCTCAATAAAAGTCATTAGCTAAAGAAATTTGGTTAATTGGTTTAGAAATTTTATAGATAGTAAGAGGTATCAGGTAAAAAATAATTAATAGTAGTAATATAGATAGAAACATGTTATATTCAAGATTATTAAAACTGGACCGGTCATTGAACCGGTCGGAATAGTAGGTTAAGGGTTAGTGGGTCAGACCGGAGTCAAACCAAAATCAAATCGGTGAGAAAGTGAAGATTTTAGGGTTATTAATATAAAATTATAACAAAATTAATTTCCTTTAATTAATGGCTATTACCTTTGTATTTTTTTGTTCAATTGCTATTACCCTTTGATTAAAAGGACGTGAATTACAATGGATATCCATTGGACAAAAGGAGTGATCGATGAAATGAATTGTCTTTTCTGTTCTTTTAAGTCTTGCAGTCACGTCATGTCATTGATCAAAAATTCAAATTTTCAATCATCTCCTCTCTATTTTTTGATGTTTCGTATCTCTCTTTCTTGAGTTTTTCCCTTTGTTTTCTATCTCTCTCTCACGATTCAGGTTCAGCGCTCAACACTTGAAGAGTTCAAGCATGGCTTCTCCGTAGGTCTCGGTCCCTCTTCTCTCTGCCTATCTGTTCTTTGATCTCACCAGTTGTCCGCCGTCAACCAGCACCTCGGTATATCTACCATCGTCAAATCCGATGGCCTCCCTCCTCGTCAATCTCCGGCGGCTTCTGAAGGGAAAGAACTAGCGTTTGCTTCGATTCCGGCAACCTCTGTACTTAGTTGCTTCTCTGTTATGTCCGGTTTCCAGTCCGAACCGGCCGGTCCGGTCCAGGCTTAATAACACTGGTTATATTATGAAATATATTGGAGGTCCTTATAATAAGGACTGGAAGGTGTGCTAAGAAACTTTAACCATTGTATAATGCAAGTTAGATACTTTTTTCTAGCAAATCAGAAGTTAACATGGATGCCATTGGTTTCACCTTTGTCTTCGAGATTATCCTCTCATCAGAATAAATCATTGGTGAGAAGAAAGTAGTTGAAGTGTTCCTTTCACATGGACCTAGCCACTTTGATTGCATGTACCTTTGCTTCCTCCATGGTCCCATGTGCATTTTGTTTTCCTTCATACATCTTTTGGCTGCTAGGCACATTATCTTTATTAGGGTTCTTAATCTTTCTACTTTCCCTACAAACACCTCTGGCAGACGTCGGACTAATTGGTTGTACTCTTCGCTTGCCCTTGCCATCTCAAATTCGGCTCGGAAATGCATTTCAATGATCACCCTAATCACCTCTCCTTTCTTTGAGCTTTTGCTGTCTACCACATCCACAAAATTGTGCTCCCCTGCACATTGGTTTTAAGCTCACATTGCATGTGAAGTTCTTTATAAGGAAACACATATCTATTAAGGACTTGTACGTGACAAAGGATATAAGCAAATATAACATAAGGATAAATGAAATATAAGAATCTTAAAATTGTCTATCAAAATATATAGCTTAATGTATTCTTACGAGAAGATTTTAGGGACTATTTCGGAAATAAGTCTTTTTGCTTTTTGTGAAATCACCTAATTGCTCTAAGTGAAATTATTTAGAATTTAGTAGTCAATGCCTTAGTTTTCGGCAAAAAAAAAAAGGCCTTAGTTGTTATCATTTGATAAGTAAAAGTTGTTATTTGTTAAATTGTTGTTATATCATTAATATTCATAAAAAAAATTCACTAAATTTAGTTTGTCACTGTCTTAACTGTTATTATCATTTGTTAAGTTACAAATGTTACTTGTTAAACTATTGTCGTCATTTTTTCTTTCAAATCGCATTAAGGTAATTTCACTAAATTAAAAAGTAAATTACATGTTAGTTCCCAGAGACTTTAAAGTGATAAGAACTGTTTTAGAATCTTGATTTGAAATTTTCATATGGCAACAGGATTTTTCTGTCATTCTCTCAAAATATACTTAAAAGTATTTTTTTTTTTTTTTTGCTCAGAATACTTAAAAGTATTATAACTATCCTAAAAAGTCAAAAGTGGCTGTGAAATCAATCATCTAACTCTTACAATTAGGATGGGGTGCAATGCAAGGATTTGTTTTTTGCCAGAAACAATACAAGGACTTTTATCAATGCAGATAATGATTAAATGTGAAATTTTAAGAAAATTAATATACATTGTTTTAATAAATAATTAACTTAACTAATTTTTTAATATCTATAAATTAATTCTCTAGCTTCTACATTCAGAATCAGGAGTAATTAATTAAAGGGATATTGATCTATGCTTTGAAAGAGACAACTGAATTGAAAAAATCGATGGGATAATGTAGATAATTATTTGGTATCAATGTCATTGGCCCACGAAAAAGATTTTTTTGATTAAAGTATTGTCAATATATATATATATATATATATATATATATATATATATATATATGAGGAGTGGTGGAAATTAAGATCTAAACCTAATTGAGTTTCCCCCATCAATTATATATGAGTGAGTTCCATGAATATTCTCTTTTAATATAAATTATTAAATATTTAATATAACCATATAATGAAAAACTTATAATTGATTAAATTTACCTGATGGAATATTTGGGGGTGAGTTTCTCCATTTTGTTTTGCAAATGGCACTGTTATAGCCATCACTCTGAAGCCGACTTGAAATTTGTCTTAATAAGCACTTCTTGCAGAAGAAGTTTTTTGTTCCTTTCTGATCTGCGCAGCTATAACAAGTAATAGCCTCCAAGCTTTGCATCTCTTTAAGTGCTTCTTTCGTTCTATTTCTTATTCTTGACTCCACACTACTGCATCTACCCAGTGTAGCCTGTTCTAATTACAATATATATTTGATCACTACCTTCCCTCTAAATTTAAATTCCAAAAATATACATTAATATATGCAATTAGAAATCAGACAGGCTAGTTCGACTGGAAAACCAATAAATCAAACCTTTCTTGATATGAAACACTGTAAAATTCAATACAAGTCCAGAAAATGTTTACTCTCATCGGCTTTAAATATAGGAGTAAGATGACTTATTTATAAATATTAAGAAAGTTAGGTATTTATAATAATTGATTGATTATTTTTCTGAAATGTCTTATTATGCATTGCCCTCATTGATAAAAACCGCTGTAGTATATGCATTTAGAAGGATATGAAGTAAAATGGACTGAGGTATTACTAGTAGGACTAAAACAAACACATCAAACGGCTTTTACATTTAAAATTAGATGAGTATAAAACTAGCTAGTCATAAAATCAATTAAAACCAACGAAACAGTAATAAAAGGAAATGATAAATAATAATCAAAATTGATATATAAATCATTTTAATCGTTTATATAATATATTTATAAATAAAATTTTAAAATTTATTTAATTAGAATGTAAATAATAAGCCTTGAATCTAATTTTAAAAGACTTTTCAAAACACCAAAAAGTGCACAAATAGGACGGATCTATATACATAGCAATCAGATGGTATACAAATTTATATATACCTGCAAAAGTTGGCATTGATCATCCCAGAAGCTCTTGTTCCGTTCAATTCCAATTTTGCCCTCGTCTTCGTCTTCATCTTCATCTTCATCAAACTCCATTCCATTTGAGTTCCATATTTCATCTCTGCTTGTAGACGTTGCAGAAAATGACTCCCCTCCATCCCCAAGAAACTCAAACTCTAGCTCCTCAAGACCCGCCTTTTCAGAGCCATGGCGGCAGACACTATCTCTTTCCCAGTGGTGGCAGCTTGGCAAAAATCTGGTTACTCTTCCAGCCATGAAGGAGACTCCCTGGATATATGGGTTTAGGATTTAGGGGGTTTTTCCCTCAGAAGAAAATGTGGCTGTGCGTATATGACCATGTCTAGAGTTATAGGCTTATATATATATATATATATATAGACCCCCCCCCCCCCAAAATTTTTGGGGTCAAGCATGGATTGGCCTATGACTATGTATATATAGGTTCTTTTATTAAATGAAATAATATAAATATATAATTAATTTGCCTCACTTTTTTTCGCCAACAATAGGCTTCACTTTTATTAAATGAGTTATTTTCAAGTGCTCACTTCTATTAATATTTTTAATTATATGGTAAAACTTGTAGTAAGTTGAGTGTGCGAGTTTCTTCCAGTGTTGTCAAAAACTAGTGTAGAAATGTAAAAACATATGTTTTTATGTTTTTACCGAGGTGTTCAGTGCTAAAACGCAGGTAAACATTGTTCCAGGTAAAAACTGGTAAAAATTAGTGTAAAAACGTATAAACTGGTAGAAACTTATGTTTTTATAGTCATTACCGTTTTTACTTAAAACCAAAAATAGAAGAAAGGTGAAAGGGAACCTATGAATGGTGATGATTTTGACATTCATAACTTTACAAATGAACTTGTAAGAGTAAGAGGTTAACATTGATGACATCAGTGGTGGAGCCAGAAATTTTTCTTAGCTCGGGCCAAAAAATAAATATGTTAAACTATTTACTGAATAATATCGCATAATATTAAAAATACAAATAAATAATAATCAACAATTATAAATCAAAACAAAATATAAAATGATAACATTTTTAGTAAGTATGTCAAACAAAAATTTTACTTTCCTTTTACATATCAATGAGTAATGAACCAAATATTATCCTAAAGATATCACAAATATATTATAATAATAATATGTATAATAAAATTTAATAAAATTAACATTTAAATACATATTCCACCTACCTCAACAAAATAATTGGAGAAAATAAAATAAATATAATATGAACCCCAACAAATATTTTAAAAAAATATAAAGATCTAATTAAATTTCAGCTAAACAAATATATAAACTTATAAACTATTTCTTAAAAGAGAAATTCATTATAAAATCATAAGACAACCAAATAATAAATCCAAACTAATAAAAATTAGCCATGAATCATTCTCTACATATATATAGTTATCTATTGTAAAAACTCAAAACTATACCAAAATCATTATCTCAAAATTTTCAGTAATCAACACCATATTACCCTCATTAGAAAGAGTAAAATACGTAGGATAAAATATTTAGCTGGGGCCAAATTATTGACCAAAATAAGATATTATATGATATATATATATAAATACATAAGATAAGAGAAGGCCAGCTGGGGCTAAGACCCCAGTTGGCCATAAGGTAGCTCCAACACTGAATGACATTTAAGATAATGTATTTGATTTGAATGAATTGTTATAATTTATGAGTTATTAAAATTTATTATTTTGATGTTTTAGACTTATATTTTATATGTTTATATGACTTGTATTATATCTTTTAAATATGAAGTTTTTCATTGAGCAGTAATTTATGATTTTTTTCTTGTTGAATTTTGAGTAATTATTTACTAATTTATGAATTCTTTTCCATGCATGTATATATAATTTTGAGCTCTGACATTAAATAGTAGAAAGTAGAAACTTTATATGTTGTGTCGTTTCTACGATTTATGTTTCTATCACTCCCTTCATATCTATGTAGAAACTAGTTTTTGACAATATTTGTTTCTTCTATTAAATGAAACAAGGCGAACCAAAAAAATTTTAATTATTCAGCTTCAATTCTAATGATTTGAATTGAATGCTTTATTTATATATAGTGTTATTGTGATTTTGAAAATTCATAAATAAATATAATTGGTGAAAACTTTATCTAACAATTCACCTCAACATAAGAAGGAAAAAAATACTACTATTTCTCATCCTCATTTTTCTTTCAACTTTTCTCTTCAAAATTTGAAAAAAAAAAAAAAAGAAAATAGAGAAAAAAAAAACTCTTCCAAATTTCATCATAAACTTTTATTCACCCTCATTAGTTGTTGGGACCCACATGTTTTGGTACTTCATTATTTTTCTTAAAAAATATCAAGAATAATAATATCCCGTGTATTAATGCACCTAGCCTAAATCCAGTTATTTGTACGTTTGATGGAATTTTTAGGTTCTGGTCGCCGCGCACATGATACAAATTTGATTGAATTCTCAGTGTCTACGTGGTAACCTCTTATTGGTTAATGCAGATCCGATACTACTGAATGTTGACGGAAGGTGGGGCCAGACAGCACGGATCCACGTCAGTTAGATTCAAGCATTCCATCCCAGCCATTTAGATATATCCAGTCGACTATTCATATCTTCTTTTTAGTATGTATTTGTTTACTAGAAGAAATTATATTGTGAAATCCAGGCCTGGCTCAGAATAAGAACTAAGAATTCAAGTATTTGGGATAAGAAAATATACTGTAAATCAAGTGTAAATATTACCTTTGAATTATAGGATATCTTTTACCCACGTTCAACTTTTCTTAGGAAGGCATTTTTTGTTGCATAAAAAATTATTTTAAATTATGAAAATCAAAGATGGCTGAATCATCTGATCACACAAAAGTCCAAAGAATGAGATTTCTTCTTGTTTTTTTTTTCTTTTGATAAAATATAATTATGCATTTAAACAGATAATAAAACATAAGTTACAAAGTAGGGTAATAATATATTGACATCTTTCAAAAGATATTGTGGATCATCCAACAAACATTTCTAGTTTGAGTAATTATTTTTATGTATGATAGTTTAGCCAACTTGCAATGGATAGGAACACTATTGGGATAATCGTCATATTTTGTTGGAGGATAAGAGTCATTGCTTCACGGAGTGCCTACTGCTGCAATTGAAGGATTCCAAGTTTTATCTAATGAGCTAGCAACCAGTGGAGAAAGTGAAGATTGTTGAAAAGGGTGGTAATAGAAATGGCATGCCCACGTTTGTTAATGTTACTGAGCTTGAAGTACTCCCACTTGCAAGAACAATTTTGTAGGATAGATTGACAAACACTGTATTTTGTTGATGAAAAGTATCATCTTGTTGATGCCGCCAAAAACTAATTAGTGAAGGCACGTGCTTTGGCTTATGCCAACTTAATGACCTACAAAGAAGAAATTCTAGAAACTGCATGACAAAGTTTGTTTCTTGCAAGCCAGAGAGAAAATAAAATCTGAAAAGATAAATGGGTCAGAAAGTTGCCAGGGTCATTGTGGCTTATCAACCATATCTCTATCCAATCTTGCAATTAATCTTTTATCAGGGATAAAGTCAATCTTAAGACCAATATTAAAACCAAACCAACAGACTTTGGAAAAGGGACAATGTAAGAATAGATATTCTAAAGATTCATCATTATCATTACAAAAGGAACATAGCTCGGTAGAAGCCAAGTGTCAACGACATAAGAATTGATTGGTGGGTAAGATACATCTAAAAATCTTCCTTAAGAGCAAGTGTAGGAGGTAAAGACGAGTTCCAAATTAAAGTTCATATCTCATTAGCTGATCGATTAGATATCCAAATGTATATTGAAGAAGTCTATTTCCATCTCGAACAATGTATATTCTTGAATTAGTAGTAGACCATCTAATAATATCAAGGATTTAGATAAAAGAATTGGGTGTTTTAAAATTTATCAAACCACTTGCCCATGATAGAGTTAGGATAATAATTGGATATTCCAAGATCCTTTAAGATGCAATATATGGCCAGATACCTGAAGATGAGGATATGTCAGACCACACTGCTGCTGTGGCCAACAAAGCCGACTATCAAGAGATATAGAAGTACCCTCACCTACTTGCTAGGTAAGATAATAAGTAACAATATCACCCGATTTGAGAATGTTATTCTGCAATGATGAACTATTATTAGGGGGCGTAAATATATAATTTTTCTCTAGATCCAAAAATTTTTGTAACTTCAATGTCCTAAGCAGGAAGATTTCTTAGAGATGACTTGCCACAAATGATTTGCTAAGAGTGTGGAATTAAATGCCTCTACTTGGACAATTTGGAGACCACCATTCACTTTGGGATGACATAACTCACCCCATCGAAGGAAATGATCCGCGTTTGAAGTTTCTGTTCGACCTCAGAAGAAAATTTTCATCTTCATTTCTATTGCATGACATCATTTAGAAGAGAACTTCATATAGGAAAGGGGATATAACAATAAGGTGTAAAATATTTATTTGTCTCACGAATAAATAAGTGTTATTTTCATTTAATAAGAAAAGGGTAAAATGGTAATTTGGTATGGGAGTTGTTAACAGTCATAAAGAAGCGACTGTTGATAGATGCAGTTCTCAAAAAGCAAAAGGCACGTACGTTCAAAAAAGATAAATAAAAAGAGCATAAGAGACCTTCAGAGTTTAACGTAAAAGTTGTATCACATTCATATCATAAGAAGATACAAGAAGAGAGAAAGTCAAGACTCTAAGAGCTAAAGATCTTCCGCAATTATGGAGAAAGGTTAATATATATTTAATTATATTGAATGTGAAAGCATGATATTCTAAGATTCTTTAGAGTTGTGTTCTTGTATGATAATCCCTGAGATGAAGAACACATTATGTATTACGTGTTGTATCAAAGCTGTGTTTAGGAATTTATGTTTTCCATATATGATTATAAAAGAATTTCTAGTTGAAAAATTAGGATTTCCAATATTTATGTTGTTTCTTATAGTTTTTTGGTATGGATTTTGTTTCTACAATCTGAGATATAATTATCTTCATAAATATATGGATTTCCAATATTTATGTTGTTTCTTACAATTTTTTTTGTATAGATTTTGTTTTTGTGATATTTGATATAATTATCTTCATAGATATATGGAAACTCAATATCCCAAATTGATCTTTTTTCCTCTGTTAATTTTCTTGATCAATTGTTTTGCCATTTTCTATTTTTTGCAACAATATATATTGATATATGAATCATGGATAAAGATTATATCATTATTTTTATGTCAGAATATATTCAAAATTTATTGTTTTAATGTTGGTTATGATTGATAAAGATTGAAAATAAAATCTTATGGAGATATTGAAAAGAGATAAGAAAAAAATATATATGTTAGGGTACAGTTTGTTGTGATTTTTTGAGATTGGATGAGGGAAAATCATGAGTTTTAGGCCATGAAATTAGCATGTGAAGATATATGCAAAATCACAATAAGTCCATATCATTTGGAGGAGGTTGAAGACAAAACAAAATAATAGGATTGACAAGAGATGCCGACCTCTTACAAAATAACCAAGTTCAGTAAAAAGATTTGCAGTATAAGGAACCTGGATCGTTTCCCACGGAATTCGCAGTAGGTTCAATAGAAACAAAAAAGATAGTAACAGAATGGGGGGAAGAGTTTTTCAATGCAATTAAGAATGAAAGCAAAATGAAACAAATAAGGAAAACGAGATTAATTATACTAAAAATGACTAACCCAGAATTAGGAATTCCAAAACCTTCATCAGACTAAAATAATACACCAAACTCGTAATTGATTTTGGACAAACGAAAATCTCTGCATTTGTCCAGAAATTCCCTCCACTGAACAATCGTCCAGAATATATCCAGAACAATGGCGTGTCACCGAGCAATCGCCCAGTAATCACTTAAACCCAGTTCGAATTGTGTCCTTGGGATAAATCAATTTGGGTTTTTAATCAAAAACCCAATCCGAATTCAGAAATCAGATCCGATAAAAGAAGGCAGAAACGAGTTTAGATGTTATCAGTTAAGCGTGAGTCTTCTGGAATACGGAATCCCTTAATCCATGGGTTAATCAAAGAGGCTTAGCCGAGCATGGTTGGGCAAAACAATGAAGAACAGACGAAGAACACGAAGAACATCTCAGAGAATTTAATTAAAACGTTTTTAATCCAATAACAATGCAAAACGTAATAAGGTAATGTGTTCAGCCACCATCCATATTTCCTTATACAAGAAGGATCAATCAAGATGACTAACAATTAGGAATCAATCCCCTAATCATAGGAAAATTCTAATCAATCTAAAATCTTTAATAAATTAGGAAACTTCTAATAATTGGTCCTTTATTACAAAATTCGTCCAAATTAAAAATCCAGCAAAATGGGTCTGTCTATAGCTCCAATTTCGTCCTCATTCTTGTCCAAATCAGCCTTCGAGGTCTTCATAACAATTGTAGCTCTCTAAATCATCTGAAAAACGAAATAAGAATGAGGCTAATCCGATATCTAGATCAAAAGTTATGGCAAAAATGATGAAGCATTGTAATTCTGGAATTTTATTACCAAAAACGAATTTAATCTAATTAAAAGCTTAGAGCACAATTCAGTAATAAAACCCATTATTTCTCAATTAAACATCCCTAAATTATTAACCAAGAGATAAAACTAAGTGGAATAATATTCAATTATCAAACTCCCCCACACTTATTCTGTTGCACTCCTGGGTAAAATCAAAGAAAAGGAAATGGAAGAAAGAAATTCTCATTTCTAGCAATTGCCAATAATATAAAAATTCAAGGAAACACATGAGGCTTCAAAAGACCAAGAAATCAAGACTAAAATCCCTTCATCTCAAATCACAAAGCATGGTAATCTCAATCAATGATGCCAATCACATGACATGATCTCTTAAAGGATGCCCTCAATCAATCTCTCAAGTGTATAAGGGAATAAGTGTATCACTCAAATTCTACTCAAGAAAATTATTTTACCATAGGCTTGCTCAATTTCTACTTCTCCACTACTCATAACACATGCATGCATAAATCAAGAGAGCTTATTATTATTCATGGTTGTAATGGGGTTAAGGTGAAGGTATGTATAAGTATGGAAAAGAGAAGCTAAGCACCAAAGAAATACAAAGAGTATAGTTCAAGAAAATGGAATCACTAAAATGATATATGTAAAATTTTTATTTCTTCTTCTTCTTCTTCTTTTTCTTTTCTTTTTTTTTTTTGATTCTTTCCTTTCCTCTTTTCTTTTTCTTTTCTTTTCTCTCTCTCTCTCTCTCTCTCTCTCTCTTTTGTTGATGAAATGGCTCAAAATCAAATATCTCTCCCCCACACTTTAAATGTTGCACTCCTGAGCAACCCCCACACTTAAACTCAAAACAAAAGTGAGACCAATACTCAATACATTTCCAAGGTGCAGTAAGATTGGTTGTACACTTAGGCTAGTAATGTGGTTTATAAAAGAATGAGTTAAATAGGCACAAAGGGCTATTAAGGGGAATGAAATGTAAGGGAAAGGCTATTTGGCCAAAGTAGGAAAGTGAAAGAAAGAATATAAGCCTCCATCATATTTATGCATGTAAGTGAAAAATAAAGTTTTAAAAAGAAAGGGAGCAAGTTCTAGAAACCAAAGATCATGAGCAGATGCACACAAGAAAGAAAGAATGGGAAAAGATGAGTTCCATTCGTATAGGCCCAAAATCTCACATAGGTAAATATCAAATCATGCAATCAGCACCACAAAATCAACTACCAAGACATGTAATCCAAGAGTTCAGAATCATAGTCCAATCAGAATGATCCATTCAAGCCAAAATGTCCAAGGCCATCATATATAGCAATCATAGAAAGAGACTTCTTTCTTCTTTCTTTTTTTTTTTTTGTTTTTGTTTTTTGTTTTGTTTTGTTTTGTATTATTATTATTTTTTTTATTTTTAGAAAAAGAAAACAAAGTGTGAAAATGAATGAAAGAAAGAAAAGAAAAACGGAAATAGAGAGAGAAGAAGAATACTCCCCAGGGGTTTATGGAGGATAAGTGGCATCAATGAGGAGAATCTCTGCTTCCCCAGGCTGCTGCTGGGATCCCTCATGAAATTGCTGAGGCGGTGTCCATTTACCTTGAAGGTCCGTCCTATAAGTGGATCACACAACTCAACAGCACCAAAAGGGAAAACATTAGTAACCACAAAAGGGCCATCCCATCTAGATCGAAGCTTACCTGGCATAAACTTCAAGTGGGAATTAAATAGAAGAACTTTCTGGCCCACAGAAAACTCTTTCCTTAAGATGTGCTTATCATGGAATGCCTTTGTCTTCTCCTTGTACAACCATGAACTCTCATAGGTATCCAATCTAAGCTCGTCTAACTCTTGCAACTGCAACTTTTGTTCCATACCAGACTTAGCCAAATCCATGTTACACTGCTTAATGGCCCAATAGGCTTGATGCTCCAACTCAACCAGAAGATGACATGCCTTACCAAAGACAAGCCAATAGGGAGACATCCTAATACGAGTCTTATAAGCGGTGCGATAGGCCCACAAAGCATCATCCAATCACTTACTTCAATCTTTCCGGGTAGAGTTAACAGTCTTCTGAAGGATTTGCTTAATCTCTCTATTTGAAGCTTCAGCTTAGCCATTGGTTTGAGGGTGGTATGCTGTGGAGACCTTGTGAAGTACTCCATACTTGCGTAACAAGGCACCCATGCTTCGATTGCAAAAATGGGAACCCTGGTCACTGATGATGGCTCTAGGAATGCCAAACCTGCAGAAAATGTTAGACCTAACAAAATCCACCACCACAGAAGAATCATTAATTCAGGTGGCTTTCGCCTCAACCCATTTTGAAACATAATCCACAGTCAATAATATGTAAGTATGACCATAAGAAACAGGAAATTGACCCATGAAATTAATACCCCAAACATCAAAAACTTCACAAAACAATATAAGGTTTTGGGG
Source organism: Acacia confusa (assembly GCA_037074495.1). NCBI lineage: Eukaryota > Viridiplantae > Streptophyta > Magnoliopsida > Fabales > Fabaceae > Acacia > Acacia confusa. The sequence continues at coordinate 27,357,255 of CM073504.1, read as the reverse complement.
CATCTCATGCCTGCGGGAAATAGTCCCTGCTCTTTGACAGTTATCACAAGACTTACAAAACATATGGGAATCATGAAATAGGGTAGGCCAAAATAAACCACAGTCTAACACTTTCCTAGCAGTTCTTTGTGGTCCAAAGTGACCACTACAAGCAGAAGCATGACAAAAGTGCAAGATAGAATCAAACTCATGATCAGGCACACATCTCCTAATTACTTGGTCACTACAAAATCTCCACAAATAAGGGTCATCCCAAACATAATATTTAGAATCACTTTGCAATTTCATAGTCTGGGCCCTAGTGGAATCAGCAGGTAAAACTCTAGCAACCAAATAATTAACCAGATCAGCGTACCATGGAATCTTACCCTGTAGCTGAAGAAGCTGCTCATCAGGAAAATCATCCTGAATAAGAGAGGGGTGAGAATGAGGAATGCGACTCAAGTGATCAGCCACCCAGTTTTGTGCTCCACTTCTATATCTAATCTTAACATCAAACTCTTGGAGCAACAACATCCACCGGATAAGTCGGGGCTTAGCATTTACCTTTTTCAAAAGAAACTTCAATGCAGCATGGTTAGAGTAAACAATAACTCTACTAGCTAACAGATATGATCTAAACTTATCAAAGGCAAACACTATAACTAACAACTCCTTCTCAGTGGTGGTGTAATTAGACTGGGCAGAATCCAAGGTCTTGGATGCATATGCAATGACATGAGAAGCTTTATCAACCCGCTGAGCCAAGATAGCACCAACAACATAGTTGGAGGCATCACACATAATCTCAAATGGAAGCAGCCAATTCGGTGGTTGGATCACAGGGGTTATAGCTAAGCACCGCTTTAAATGGTCAAAGGCCAACTTGTACTCATCATCAAATACAAAGTCGATGTCCTTATGCAAAAGGTTAGACAAAGGTCGGGCAATCTTACTGAAATCCTGGATAAATCTCCTGTAGAAACCTGCATGACCAAGAAAAGAATGAACTTCCCGCACAGATGTGGGGTAAGGTAAAGCAGTAATAACATCAATCTTAGTAGGATCTACCTCAATGCCCTTACTAGACACTATATGCCCCAAAACAATCCCTGACTCAACCATAAAGTGACACTTCTCAAAATTCAGCACAAGATTGGACTCTATGCACCTATGCAAAACTCTAGACAAGTTAGCTAAGCATGCATCAAAACCAGATCCATATACAGTGAAATCATCCATAAACACCTCCATACAATCCTCTAGAAACTCAGAGAAAATACTTACCATACAACGTTGAAAGGTGCCTAGTGCATTGCAAAGGCCAAAGGGTATCCTTCGATAGGCATATGTTCCAAAGGGGCATGTGAAAGTTGTCTTCCCCTGGTCCTCAGGAGCAATATGGATCTGGAAGTAGCCAGAGTAGCCATCAAGGAAGCAATAGTGAGACTTACCAACCAATTGCTCTAACATCTGATCAATGAATGGTAAAGGATAATGATCCTTGCGGGTGGCTTGGTTGAGTCTCCTATAATCAATGCAAACCCTCCAACTATTTTGGACTCTAGTAGGAATGAGCTCATTCTTCTGATTGGCCACCACAGCCACTCCGGACTTCTTGGGAACCACCTGAATTGGGCTAACCCACTGGCTATCAGAGATGGGATATATAATACCAGCTTGCAGAAGCTTGGTGACCTCCTTCTTCACCACTTCAAGGATAAGGGGATTGAGGCGTCTCTGGGGTTGCCTCACTGGTTTAGCCTCATCTTCCAATAAAATCTTATGCATATACACAGAGGGGCTAATACCAACTATATCAGCTAGTGTTCACCCAATCGCCTTCTTGTTTGCTCTGAATAAGTTCAGCAGCTTCTCTTCTTGCTTTGGTAGAAAGTTGTTCGCCACAATGACTGGCAACTGTTCATCCTCCTCCAAGTAGGCATACTTCAAATGATCTGGGAGGGATTTCAACTCTAATTTGGGTGGTTGCTCAATGGAGTAGCAAAGATTGAGTGGTTGTTCCACCAGTTCTGTAGTGTGCATACCTGCAATCTTAGAAACCATACACAAAGAAGCAGAACTGTGTCTAGGCAACTCACTGTTAGAATCAGAATTCAGCACATCATGCAAAGAAGAAGTCTCACAGTCAACATCACAAAGGGCATCACATTCGATATCAGAATGCAAAGTAACACTTTCACAATTAAAATCAATGTCATCACACAATGCAGCATCAATCTCAATGCATATAGGGCACCATGTATCATCAGAGCAATCACAAATAGAATAATCACTCATAGAGTAATCTTCCCTGGGATGTTTCATGGCATCAAAAATATTGAAATTCACAGAAATATCACCAAACTCCATGGAGAGAGTACCAGAATGTACATCTATTTTAGTCCTAGTTGTTTTCATGAATGGTCTACCTAATATGATTGGTGACCTACTAGTAGGAGACTCATCCTCCATATCTAAGATGTAAAAATCAACAGGGAATATCAATTCATTAACTTTGACTAGTACATCTTCAAGTAAGCCAGAGGGATGAGCATTACTCCTATTAGCTAGTTGAACAATAATACCAGTAGGACGTAAGGGACTAAGACCAAGAGATGTATAGACAGATGCGGGTATGACATTAATAAAAGCACCTAGATCTAGCATGCAATTATCAAATCTATAATTACCAATAATACAAGGAATAGAAAACATACCTGGGCCTTTGCACTTACGAGGCATGGTAGGCTGGATGAGTGCTGATACATTCTGGTTTAAGCTCACTCGTTCATTTCCCTTTAGTCGCCTCTTGTTGGTACACAACTCCTTTAGAAACTTGGCATATTTAGGCATTTGCTTGATTGCATCTAAGAGAGGAATGTTGATTTCAACCCTCCTGAAGGTCTCTAGAATGTCCTTCTCTTGTGCTTGTGCTTTTTCTACTACTTTTTTAGATTGAATAGATTGCTGAGGGAAAGGAAGAGGAATAGAACGTCCTCGTCACCTTGGTTCACTGCCTCTTTATCTCTAGAGTCATTCTTCACATTTTCTGACCCTTTACCTGATGTAATCACATCTGCAGCTTGCTTAGGTTCTTCCAATTACTTACCAGACCGTAAAGAGATAGCACTCAGGTTCCCCTTAGGATTAGGAATGGTCTGTGAAGGAAGGGTGCTGGAACCTTGAGGTTGGAGCTGGTTCAATGTAGTTGCCAATTGGCCAATCTGAGTTTGCAAACTCTGAATGGAGGTTTCAGTTTGCTGCTGGAATTGCAATATATTCTTGGCAAATTGCTTCATCATATCCTTAAGTGAGGAACCAAAGGAACCACCACTACTGCTACTAGGCTGTTGTGTCACTGGAGGGGGTGCACATATGGCTGGTAAGGGGGGAGGAACTGGAAGAGGAGGTGGTGCAGATTGTGGGAAACCTGGTGGCCTAAACTGCCTCTGTTGGTAACTTCCAGAATTATGATTTTGTTGAAACTGGTTGCCTTGATTCTGGTTCCAACGGAAATTAGGGTGGTTTCTCCAGCCAAGGTTATAGGTATTAGAGAATGCATTGTTTTGTTGCTGATATTGTGGCTTTCTTGGAAACACACCAACTGCAGCTACTGAATGGTCCTGGTAATTGGGATCTTGCTGGGTAGGGCAGGAATCAGTAGGATGGTAGGGATCAGCACAAAACCCACATGAATACCCAATCTGAGGAGGGGAAGTCTGTACTGTATGTGTAACTGCCAATTGTCTCACTAAAGAAGTCAAGTCATCAAGCCTGTTCTCAAGTCTTTGTTGATCTGCGATCTGAGGTGTTTGAATCTGGTACACAGGGGTACTGTTTTCTCTAGTGCCAAATTGCTGTGAGTTGGCAGCCATGATAGATATCAAATCTCTAGCTTCCTCAGGTGTCTTGCTCTGCAAAGCTTCACTACTAGATGCATCAAACAAATTTCTATCATTAGGCAATAGACCCTCACAGAAGTATGTAATAAGAAGCTGCTCAGTAATCTGATGGTGTGGACAGCTTGCACACAACCTCTTAAACCTCTCCCAATACTCATGTAGGTTCTCCCCATTCACTTGTTTAATGCCATTGATTTCTTTTCGGATGGATGTGGCTCTTGAGGATGGAAATAATTTCTCCAGAAACAGCTTGGCCATATCATTCCAGCACGCAATAGATTGAGGTTGAAGGTAGAACAACCAATCCTTAGCTCCCCCTTTAAGTGAGAAAGGAAAAGCTCTCAGTTTGATATGCTCCTCATCAATTGCTTGTGGCTTCATTGTGCTATAGACCACATGAAACTCCTTCAAGTGCTTGTGAGGACATTCACTTGCAAGACCATGAAACTTTGGCAACAAATGGATAAGACCATATTTTAATTCAAAGTTAGCTCCAAGTTCAGGATATTGGATACATAAAGGTTGATTGACTACAGTAGGTGCAGCCAATTCTTTCAAAGTAGGACGAATTCCTTGTTCAGCCATATTCTCAGAATTAGCAAAAGTACTACTAGAATCAGTAAAGTCAGCAGATTTAGGAATAGAAATAGAGTCAGACTCAGAATCTGAAACAACCTCTGTAGTGACTACTTGACTTAACCTGACAGCTCTTCTAGCAGCTAAGATAGTCCTCTCAATTTCAGGATCTCCTTCTAACAAATCTTTTGGATTGGTAGTATTCCTAGTACTCATACAGCAGCATATGGCAGAATGGATGGATTCACACCACACAATAGCAAAAACACCTACAAAACAACAAAAAGCCCTGCAGGAGAACACAAACACTAAATGACACTAGAAGACTCAAAACACAAAAACAGAAAATCACACTAGAAATTAGCCAAAACAAATACAGAAACACTACCAAATGATTTTTAAAATTTATGGGATCACCACAGAAACACTCCTAGACCATTGAGGGGCCCAAAAATGCAATAAAAAAACTTTAAAAATTGAAAAAGTGGCCAAAACGATGGATTTTGGCTTAAAAATGAAGACCACATCACTTCAGCATGTGTCTTGACATTTAGGCCGAAATCTATCAACCTACCAAATTTCAGCTCAATCCGAGATAATCGTAAAGTCAAAACAATTTCAAAAATGACGTCTACGTCCCACCAAGACCAAAAACAGTGAAAAACAAGGGCTAAACGATGGAATTTGGCAATTTCAAGTAAGACCTCATCCCTAAAGGGGTGATTTTTGCTTAAAACGCCCAAATCCTTGTGAAAAAGCCCTAGTTCAAGTGATGTAGGTGATTTGTTTTACCTAGTACTCCTTATTTGTTACAAATCAAACCGATGTGAATTCCCCGGCAACGGCGCTAAATTTTGACAAGAGATGCCGACCTCTTACAAAATAATCAAGTTCAGTAAAAAGATTTGCAGTATAAGGAACCTGGATCGTTTCCCACGGAATTCGCAGTAGGTTCAATAGAAACAAAAAAGATAGTAAAAGAATGGGGGGAAGAGTTTTTCAATGCAATTAAGAATGAAAGCAAAATAAAACAAATAAGGAAAACGAGATTAATTATACTAAAAATGACTAACCCAGAATTAGGAATTCCAAAACCTTCATCAGACTAAAATAATACACCAAACTCGTGATTGATTCTAGACAATCCGAAATCTCTGCGTTTGTCCAGAAATTCCCTCCACTGAACGATCGTCCAGAATATATCCAAAACAGTGGCGTGTCACTGAGCAATCACCCAGTAATCACTTAAACCCAGTTCGAATTGTGTCCTTGGGATAAATCAATCTGGGTTTTTAATCAAAAACCCAATCCGAATTCAGAAATCGGATCCAATAAAAGAAGGCAGAAACGAGTTTAGATGTTACCAGTTAAGCGTGAGTCTTCTGGAATACGGAATCCCTTAATCCATGGGTTAATCAAAGAGGCTTAGCCGAGCATGGTTGGGCAAAACAATGAAGAACAGACGAAGAACACGAAGAACATCTCAGAGAATTTAATTAAAACGTTTTTAATCTAATAACAATGCAAAACGTAATAAGGTAATGTGTTCAGCCACCATCCATATTTCCTTATACAAGAAGGATCAATCAAGATGACTAACAATTAGGAATCAATCCCTTAATCATAGGAAAATTGTAATCAATCTGAAATCTCTAATAAATTAGGAAACTTCTAATAATTGGTCCTTTATTACAAAATTCGTCCAAATTAAAAATCTAGCAAAATAGGTCTGCTTTTAGCTCCAATTTCGTCCTCATTCTTGTCCAAATCAGCCTTCGGGGTCTTCATAACAATTGTAGCTCTCTAAATCATCTGAAAAACGAAAGAAGAATGAGGCTAATCCGATATCTAGATCAAAAGTTATGGCAAAAATGGTGAAGCATTGTAATTCTGGAATTTTATTACAAAAAACGAATTTAATCTAATTAAAAGCTTAGAGCACAATTCAGTAATAAAACCCATTATTTCTTAATTAAACATCCCTAAATTATTAACCAAGAGATAAAAATAAGTGGAATAATATTCAATTATCAAGGATGAAATAATTGTGATGCGCATGATGTCGAATCGATGCGTGACTTGCAGTAATGTGAAGCCAAATGATTGCTTCACAAACCACCAAGCCATGAGTTCGAAAGGCTACGTCTTCACCTAATGAATCAGGATGTGCATGGTCTTTATAGTGATGTTTTAGTTACCCATAACCTTGATGCTATGAAATTATGTTTATGTTAAGGGTGAATTAAAGTTTGTTATTATAAGGCGATTATGGATCAACCCAAAGGTTGGTTATTTGTTTTTATAATAATAAACATAAATGTTGGTGTTGTCTATATACTTATAGTTTTATTTAGACATCCAAAGATAATAAATATTTCTAGTTGAGATATGCATCAAGCCAAATTATATGAAATCTTTATAGCATCTTTATAGTTGAAAGTTGTATATTAGTGGGTTCCCAAAGCTGAACATTGATATGCATTAAATAAATTTTGTCTGAATTTGCGAAGCATGTTAGGATATGATATATATGACTCAAAGCATTAATGTTTTCAATTTTTATTTTATTTTATTCCTTGTAGTACATGTTGCTACACATTCGCTATCCTCAATAATTACATTTTTTTTAATTATTGAACTTCTCTAAATGGAAGGAGAAAATTCAATTTTACCTTAGGATAATGGATTTAGATTTAGCTCTTAGAGAAGAAAAACCCAATGCTATTACTGATGATAATGCTGAGGGTGAAAGAAACCATTTTAAGAACTAGGAATGATCCAATAGATTGAGTTTGATGTACATGCGAATGAGCATCGCAAGCAACTCTAAGTCAAGTCTTCCACAAACTAAAAGTGCTAAAGAAATGATAAAACTTGTGGAAGAGCACTCCCAAACTGCTGACACGTCTCTTGCTGGGACATTAATGAGTAAATTGACCATTATGAAATTTGATGGTTCACGTACTATGCATGAGCATGTTTTTGAAACTAAAAATGTTGCAGCAAGATGAAAGTCATTGGGAATTGAAGTGAATGAAAATTTCCTAGTGTAGTTCATTTTGAACTCATTACTGTCTGAGTATGGTCCTTTCCGAATGAACTATAATACCATGAAAGACAAATGGAATGTGCATGAACTGTATAGTATGCCAAGAGGAAACCAGGATTAAGAACCAGGGAACTCATTCCATTAATTATGTGAAACATCAAGGAGCTGAAAAGAAACATGATAAGAAACATAAGAAGAAAGGAAGGGGACCATTAAAGATCAATGAAGACTCCTCTTCTCTAATCTACAAGAAGGAACATGACATAAAAGGATATCATTTATGTGGTAAGGTCGGGCACTTCAAGAAAGACTGTCCAAAACGTAAGGCTTGGTTCGAAAAGAAAGGTAAGCCTAGTGCTTATGTATGTCTTGAATCAAGCCTAGACATTTATCAACTTTCTCTAGGTCCTCTAAATATTTCTGTTGTTATGATTAGGAATAATCTACAAATAGGCACCTATATTTCCCCAAGCGCGAATGAAATCTAATTTGGAGTAGCTCAGAAAATTGGTGCTTCAATTGGTGGGAGACCTAGGGACTACATACAAGAGATGATTTTTGGTAATTAATGTGTTGACCTGAGATAAAGGAATATTGTTGAAGTAAGGCCATAACTTTATGGCAATCATTTTCTGTAGCTCGACAAAATAGAAAAGAGTCATCAACATACATCAAGTAGTTCACCGGTATTACACCTCAAGAGATGAAGATACCCTTCCACCAATGATAATTCTCTGCCTAATGAATCATGCAAGACAAAATATTGACACATAGGAGAAAAACATAAGGAGAAAAGGGATCACCCTATCGAAGACCTTATGGCAATTTAAAAGGAACACCTGATGTTCCATTGAGTATAACCTGATAAGAGACACTCAAAATGCATTTCATGATTAATTCATTCATTGCTAGTGGGAAGTTCATCTTCAAAAGAATTTTATGCAAAAAAGACCAGGAGGATTTGTCATATACCTAAGCAATATCCAATTTGATTCACACCAACCATGTTTGCACCTGTGTGAACCATGTAATTTGGCCATACATTTTGAGGCAAGTATAATATTATCAGTGATATATAGGCCTTAAATGAAAGAATTTTGGTTTTGGGTGATAAGGTCATCCAAGATTTCCTTCAAATGATTGCAAAGGATTTTGGAAATGAGTTTATAGAGAACAATACAAAGGCTAATAGGGCGAATATCCTTGAAGGTATAAGGATTATTGCATTTGGGACTCAACTCAATGAAGGATCTATTTCATTCCTTAAGTAGAAAGCCACATTGAAAGACTTAGAAGACCATTTAAATGATGTCTTGTTTTAAGAAGGACCAGAATTTCTAATAAAATCATGCATGAAACCCATTTAGTCCTAAAGCACCATCTACTTTCATCTCAAAACTTCTTTCTCAATTTCTTAGGAAGACACATTGTGATTTCATAGAACTAGGAATTTTCTTCTATTGACTCTAAGATGGATCATGACTCATCATGATCACTTACTATGCACAGGTTCCTAAGTCAACCAGAAGTCATCTAAATTCTACCAGTCTTGTAAATGATTAATCCTTTGTAAAGGACTATGAGTCCTTTTAGAATGTTTATATATACTCATGCATTTGACTCATACCCAAGAGTAAATTGTTCTCCCCATTTTTTAGGTGGATAGAGTTGTACAATCAAAACATAACCCTATGACATAGTGTTTGATGACATCCTCAAGTCCAGGACGATCTGCACTACCAAACAATGAGAGACATTACAAATCCAATGATACTCTCTACAAAGAATCCTTATGGAGCATCTTTGTGGGTCAATTCAGCGCTATGTGTTCATCACCATGCCTACATTTCATAAGGTCTATTCCTTGTATCTCTATACATGTAGATGTCGTCGTACTAGTCTTATTGAGATCACTAATATCCTTTCTTGGAGATTCAAGACTAAGAATATGTTTCAGGCAATAGACATATAGTGTCCTCAAGTCCTCATGATCATGATCTCTATCATTGATGCTTGAGTGAACACATTTTCTATTCCTAGGGCCTTTATCTTTAATTGCATATTAACCTAAAATATAGACGATACATAAATACAATAAAGATAAAGCGTGTTCAAATATATAAACCATGAAATACTAAATAGTACAAGGTGTTCATATGATAAAACATATTGTCTCTAGAATAGCATTATACTAACAGATAGTATAAGAGGTATGGATCTAGTGGGAAGAGGCATCCTAAATTGTACAAGTCACTGAAGAAAATATACCCAAAAACAGCCCCCTTTCAACCAACTTGATCAACTATATAGATATCACAGAAAGAAAACCTACTAAGGTTTTTGTTAGTTTACATTGCTTCATAAGGGTTTTACTTAGGAATAAAAAAATTAGGAGAACATTTACAATAAAGATTTTTAATTTGTTGAATTGTTGTGGTTTTACCAAGACCACAATAGTTCCAAAACAATACCTTCATGATCCCAAGCAAAGATTTTTGGGGAAAAAAACTCCGCAAAAACCCAGATCAGAGAAAAAAATGTAGAGTGAGAAATGTAGCAGCTGGGGCAGTATAGCTATGAGCTAGCAAAGGAAGACATGTGTCATCACCCGAGAGAGAGCATTTCTTAGTTTGGGAGTTTTGTTTGAAAAGTAGTATAAAAGATCTAGTTAAAGTAGCACTAGTAGATATGGCACTATAAGGTAAAGCAACATAAGGGTCTTAAAGAACATAAGGCTAAAACTTGACAAAAGTTTAGTCTAAAAATTGCAAAAGATAAGGGAGCCCTCCATGTCAATAGGATAGGCAACATGAACCAGAGGATTAAGTAAATCAGAAAATATTTTTGCCTAAGTATGTTATAAAGGAGGTTGCATCATGCCAAGCCAAGTATTATATGGTATGAATCCAAATAAGACGAGCCAAGAAAGATACCATTAAATCATGCCAAATCTTCATCAAAGTCCAAAGAAGTGGCAATAAGGATCGATAATCCTTCAAAGGACATATTGACCAAAATTGAATAGGCCTCTATATGATTGGTAATCGAAAAGGAGCTAAATGTAGATTCTAAATGTGAAATATGGTCCAAAAGCCACTAAGAAATCACATGCCATAATCTCAATGGGTAAAATTCTTTAAATACCAAACATTCACCTGAATAGAGTCCACCATAACCAATCGGAGCATGCTACTTGAATCAATATGGGCCAAGATGAACCAAACTAGATTGATCAATCAACTTAAAGTCAAAAGCAACTAGACAAAATGATGGTTGTGGTTAATGAAACATGTGCACATTATATGGCTTAGAGAGATTAGTCTGTTCAACAATAGGGGAAGGATGTTGATGAAGATAAACATATGATGTAAAGGCAGAAGTTGTGTGGCTATATTGATTATGATTAGTATGAACCCCAGTTGATAACATATTGTTTGGTTGATCAGGTATGGGAAAATTGTCTAGTTACGTTGATCATCTTAAATACACTATTGCATATTAAAATTGACGTTTTGTAGCGATTAAAATTGTGTATTTGTAGCAGTTTTAACCACTACAAATGATAGTGGTAGCAGTTCAAATAATGGCTACAAAATACATTGTTGCAAAATGTTTTGTGGTGTTTTAAAAAACCACTACTCATGTAATAAATCCACTACTATATTATGTTACAATATTATGTTGAAAATTTTTATTTTTTAAATGATATTTGAAAAAAATAATAATTAACTTAAGTTAGATAAGTGTAAATATTATGTAGGTATAATACTTAGAATGTGTAGATAATGAGGACTTATTATATTGTCTACTAGATGATATTTGATTAAGGAATGAATGTTGATGATGGTAGAAGGAATGTTGAGGAAATGTTCTTAAAGTTTTGGATTAGAAAAAATAATTAATATAAATAATATAAGAAGGAAAAAAATAAAACATTGAAATAAACGATTTTTTTTACCATATTAGTTTAAATTGCTGAACACTCACCCTCTTCATAAAACCTATGTAGATGAAAGAAAATGAGAGAGAAGAGGATGGGAAAAAAATGAAAGAGTGTGTAAAATTAGGTGTGGCGGGAGTATTTATAGGGATTTACGTAGCTCTTACAGTGGCTGATGTGACATATTTTGTAGCATTTTATATGACAATTTTTATAATGATTTTACTTTTGTAGTGGTTTTGGTTTGTTTTATAGCAGTTATAAAACCACTACAAAAATTCATTGGTATTTCTTAAAAAGTAAAAGAAGTCTACAAAAACAACAGTATAATTTGTTTAATCATTCTTCATCGCCATCCTTACAAAAAATGTGTGGAGAAAATGTTAGTGGTGAGTTTAATATGCTTGTACAAAAATTAAATATCAATTAAGTGATAATAAAATGTAACTCAAAAGTCAAATTTACTGCATTACAGGAAGTGATCTGCCTCTAGATTATGAGCAAACTCGAGTTTAGGACACAAAACTCGAGTCTGGAACTCAAAACTCGAGTTAGTCACTTAATGACTCGAGTTTGTAGTGTCTTCAGCAACTCTGGTGTCTCTGGATTAGCAAAACTTGAGTTAGCCAATGTAAACTTGAGTTTGGAACTCAAAACATGAGTTAGTCACTTAATGACTCAAGTTTAGCAAGCTTTCAGCAACTCTGTCCAACTCTGTTTCACGATCAGAACTGGCGACCTCTGGTAATTCGATGATATCTCCCAAACCAGAAATCGGTTTAAGGTGAAATCAATTTTTTATGAAACTAGACATCCAATGCGTCATCTTGACAAAGTTTCATTCCAAAAGAAGCTGAGATGAGAGATCTATGAATTTCAGAAGTTGGAACAGGAATTCACGCCACACAGCAGACCAAGCTTCAATGATTTGAGTGTATCTCACAATCTACACATCAGAATGAGCTGAAATCGGTGACATATGAAAGTAGACTCACATACCTTTCCAGAAACATAAAGATCATGGAAAACAAAGATCAAATGAGTGAGATATGATCTTCGAAAGTTGACTATAAATTCAAGATGCTGAAAAAACGCTGGCAAAGAACAACCTTCATTCATCAGATCATAACTATCAGAATACAGTGAGTTTGGAGCTGATTCTTCTTGCAATGGAAAGAAGACTTAAAGAGCTTTATGGAGATAGGTACTGGATTCCAGGGATTGATCTTTATCAGGTCAGAAAGCAAAGAACTTGTGAGAAGGATGTTTGACTGAGCCATGGAGAAGAAAACTCGAGTTTGTGTTAGCAAACTCCAGTTTTGAGACTTGACAGAAAGATATTCAATTTTACATAAAAGCCAAACTCAAGTCTGCATAGACAAACTCGAGTCTGTACAGACACAGAAATGAATCCAAAATTTTCACATTAAGCTAAACTCCAGTTTGCAAATCAAACCTGAAGTCTGGAAGATACAGAGAGCACTCAAAATCCCAAGCAAGCCAAACTCGAGTCTAGATTCCCTAACTCGAGTTTAGACCAAACAGAAAGGAACCCAGAAAACTGAATAAACTCCCAAACTCTAGTCTGGCCTTCCAAACTCCAGTTTGCACTTGACCCAGATAAACCTCAAATATTTCAATAGTCACTGAAACTCGAGTTTGCTTCCCAAACTCGAGTCTGGATCATACAGAAAGATCATCCATTTTGGCTACACTACAAACTCCAGTCTATGACCCTAAACTCGAGTATGGAAAATCACGAACTTAGGCTTGTTCTTAAAACATAGACCCAAACTCGAGTTGGTCACTAATTGACTCGAGTTTAGCTTGCGGACCAAAATTCCATCCCAAGTCCAGAGCCCGATAGTTCTCTCTGTAAAAGCCAAACTCGAGTTAGCTTTTACAGACTGCAAGTTTAGACCACTAATCAACAGACATGCTTTCTGGATGAACCCCAAAATCGAGTCTGGAAGAACAAACTCGAGTTTGCATCGGGGATTTTGAAAAATCAAATGATGTTGATCTGCGAAATCTTAATGGGTCTTCCTGAAATTATTTCCTCATATGATATTATTGTTTCTAATGTCCTTGATGAATTTTTGAGTGTTTTTCAGATAAAGTTTAGCCAAGATCAAGGTGAGATCAAGATCCAGGATAAATGCATTAAATGACGAACCTAGAACAGGCCTGATCCTTCTCCCCTATCCCAGATGTTCAGCTCAGACCGTTGTAACTCATAAGAATCATCTCAAACGGTCAAATTAAGTTTATGGAATGACAAGAATTCTGGAAGACCATCTACAACAACTAAATCCAAGATTCCAGCCAAGAATTGAAGAAACAGAGGAAAATATGCAACTGTCATATTCCAGATTTACAGCTAAACTTTGAAGAATCAAAGAGAAGAAAATGCAACGTCTAGTTCCTCTTCTTCATCTATATAAGAAGCCCAGAAACGAAGAACAAGTGATACAGATACAAGAGGGAGAACAAGAACAGTGACGTGAGCTTACACAGTGAAAATGCCAATATTCTAACGTCTGCTTCATCTACTCTCTGAATATCTCAATGATCATATATCTAACTTAGAGAGTGAGATTATATGTATTGTGCTTCAGTGTTTATTCACTTACTTCTGAGAGAGAAGATTCATTGTAAACATCCTATTATTCTGAGAGTTACTCAAGATTGGGTGATCTTGAGTGGGAAACACTTTGTTGTGATTACAGCTTGTAAGGGGAGTGAATCCGAGTGTGGGATTACTTTGAGTACAGAGTGTGTAATCAAGCAAGTGAATTGATTACGGTTTGTAAGGGGGAGTGAATCCTAGTGAGAGGATTAGTTCAAGTACAGAATGTGTAAACAAGTTCAAAGCAAATAGTGGATTGAAAATCTTAAGTGAAGCTTGGGGACTGGACGTAGGTCAAAGATTGGACTGAACCAGGATAAATCACAGTTTGCATACTCTCTTCCCTTATCTTTTACATTTCCAGTATATGCTCATCTTTGAATATCTAATTGTCAATTTATAAATTGTGAAAAGTTTTTTATAAGTTCCTAAAGCTTATCAAACACCCAATTCACCCCCCTCTTGGGTGATAGCCAGGTCCAACAAATGTAAGTTAGGAGGAAGAAGAAGAAAGCCGTTTGTTCACTTAACTTTTGATATATATTATATATCTGCTTCATCTGCATCACCTCTCTGTCTCTGATTTGATTCTAAGCTTTTTGAATTTTCTGAAGTGTTTTATCAGAAACAGCAATCACTTGCAAAATATTTATATTATATATGTTTCTTTCTTCCAGATCTAGGTTTTGGTTTTTTTAAAAAAAAAAAAAAGCATTAAGGCGTCCTATAGGTAAAATAGGACCATAAGGCATCTTGATTTAATAGTAGGACACCTTTTTTAAGGCGTCCTCTATTACCTATAGAACGTCGTATATATTACTACCCCTATTTAGATGTTTATTACCTATAATTTAGGATGTTTTTGATGTTTTTGTAGTAGTGTACTGGTGAATTTTCATCACCTTAAGTAAAGAAGTTTTTGAAATTGGCTGACTAGAATGGCTTACTCTCGTAGGCAATGTTATCATCATCACTCATGTTGTAAAGGTCTCAAGGATTTAAGTAGACCACCATATTCCAATCTGTTGGTTATGATTAGTTTTAATGATGTCTTTTATAGATGTCATTATCCAGAGCAAAAACTTTACATACTACATTTTTCTTCTACTTTAATTAATTCTTAATATGAAGTATAAACACTGAAGAATGATCAAGATAAGAGATGGGAGAAGATGAATGGAATAAGAATATCATTATACAAGTCTCCATGATGAAGTGCAAGTTGAAATGGCTCAATTCTGAGTTAAAATAAGCAAATTCAAGCTTCTCGATGAATAGGAGTTGCTATATATCAATTGCTATAGTCCCGTGAATGAACAGCTGCTTCCTGTTCATAAAACTCACTCATTCTCGAGAATGATGTTGCAATTCTCGAGAATGGCATAGTGATTCTTGAGAATCCTATTCTAATTCTTGAGAACTCAACAATTGCTCAACTCTGTTCACATTTCACCTGGGCGATGTTCAGTAAATCAATGATATCTCTCAAACCAGAGATCGGATTGAGGTGAAACCAATTTCTTATGAAACTAAACTCACAATGCGTCATCTTGACAAAATGTCAAGTCCAAATAAGTTCATATGAGAGAGCTATGAATTTCACAAGTTGACACATCAATCAACATCACACAGTAGAACAAGGTTTGCTAATATGAGGATATCTCACAAACTACAAATCAAAATGAGCTGAAATTGGTGCCATATGAAACTAAACTCAAATACCTTTCCAAAAACATCAAGATCACAGGAAAAAAAGATCAAATGAGAGAGATATGATTTTTGGAAGTTCAGAGTCTGTTTCAGAATGGTGCAAAAACGTTGGTCCAAAACAACTTCTATTAATCTGATCATATTGGCCAACATACAATGAGTTTAGAGGTGATTCGTGTTGCATTAAAAAGAAGACTTGAAGACATTTCTGGGTGTAGGTGGTTTGCCACATTTAAAGCTATATAGAAGACATTAAGCTTACAAAAGTTAGCTGCTACAAGTACTTAAATGAGAATGACTCTTGAGAATTTCATATATCAAGCTTCAGACATGACTTTTGAACACATAAGCAATTCTCGACAGTTGAATCTTAATTCTCGAGAATGCCTTGCTTCAAGCTTCAGACCGTAATTGGCTTTCACGACAATTCTCGAGAATTAACACATAATTCTCGAGAATGCTTGAGGATGAGAAATATTCACTTATCCATTGACCTTATTCCCTCCTCAATGATTCTCAAGAATGAGAAATAGATTCTTGAGAATGTCATCTCATAGACAAGATGATATGTGTGATATAAAACTACTAAATCCATACAATTCTTAAGAATGAGAATTAACTCTCGAGACTGTATACATTAAGGGTTACATCAAGGCATGGTGAATAACATCACAACAATTCTCGAGAATTACTACATGATTCTCGAATATGATTAATATCAAGTCACAAGCTACAACGATATCGATTATGGGCTATCAGCTGGCGTAAATAATCTCTGTAACATTGTTCGACTGTTTTGACTATTCAATTAATTCTTCTTCTACATCACTCAATCTTATCTATGATATTACTAATTATATTATGCTTAATCCTTGTCTAAGTGAGTTGCAGATGTTTAACTTATTTGAACTCTGATTAGCTATGAAGCATTTAAACTTGTGAGGGACAGAGCCGACAAGATGATTTCAAGAAGCCCATACCAGCAAAAGTGTCTGGCCATTATTTTAAGTCATCCTTCAACCAAGACCACGTGAGAACACACTGTTAGACCAACAAAGTACATAGGATGGGGAATTACAGCTCAGCACTTTTTCCAGCGAAGCAACTAACGGGATGAGTTAATCAACAAACACTAGTGCGTTTCCAACGGTCAAATGCTCACAACAGTCGAATGCTCGCAATGGTCAAAAGATGATTACTTATAAAATGCAAAGTTTTCAAACTGGAAAAGAGACGACAGACGACGAGACAATTGACAAATGAATCGACGAAGCTAATGAGATAATCTTCACTGCTAATATCTCAATACCCACTTAGTCTATACACTCTCTGTTACTCCATGATATATATCTTACCATAGAGAGAGTCAAATGATCGATTATGTACTTCAGTGTTTATATATTCACTTCTGAGAGAGAGAAGATTTATCTGTATACATTTTATCTGAGAGTTACTCAATATTGGGTGATCTTGAGTAGGAAACACATTGTGTTGAGTACAACTTGTAAGGGGAGTGAATCCTAGTAAGAGGATTACTTCGAGTACAGAGTGTGTAATCAAGCAAGTGTAGTGATTATAGTTTGTAAGGGGGAGTGAATCCTAGTGAGAGGATTACTTCGAATACAGAACGTGTAATCAAGTTGAAAGCAGATAGTGGATTGGAAATCTCAAGTGAAGCTTGGGGACTGGACGTAGGTCAAGGATTGGACCGAACCAGGATAAATCACAGTTTGCATACTCTCTTCCCTAAACTCTTATATTTCTAACATATGCTTATTTGAATATCTCACTGTTGATTTAGAAGTTGCGAAAAGATTTTCAAAGTTCATAAGTTTTAATTAGACACCCAATTCACCCCCTCTTGGGTGATAGCCAGGTCCAACACAATCCCTGTGCCTCCCATCCTCAACATAACAAACCTGGTGTGCCTCTTAAGCAACAATATATAGCTTATTATCTTGAGATTGACCAGTGTAAATTAGCTAGGAGAAATTTACTAATATGTGCCTAACTCATTAGCTATGAGTCCCTAGGAAGTTGTTATATTTTTCCCACAAAAACTTGAAAAACGTCACAATAAAACGACCTTAGTAATTTAGTTTGACGACATTAAGAAGCTTTCCATAATAAGGGACGTCTCTGAAATGCATGTTGTTATCATTGCTGCTCGCATAACTCCTTGACTGGTCACCTAGGAAAAATTTTGTAACCATCAGTCCAACTCATTATGAATATTAACATGTGCTAGTGAAGTGCTAAGTGAAATAAAACAATCAATCCAAAATTAAATAGTTCATCGACATCCTTTCAATTCATTATCACAATAATAATAGATATCATAATGGGTGTCACAAATTCTGTTCGTATTCAATACCCAAAAACCTCTCATCAATCTAACCGAACCGCCTTATTTCTTCCGATTAGACCCATAGGCTAAGTTACACCCATGTTACTGGTTACTCTAAAAGCTCACTGGTCAAGTGATGAGGACCGACCAAAATCCTCAGAGCACCTATGTCAGACCATGAGTCTTTTCCCCTCTTGAACTGTTGGGGTGCCGTAAGCCCTCTTGAACTGTTAGGCTAGTCCCTCTTGAACTATTGGGACAATAAAAAAGCCAACCATCGTGTACCAATGGAGGCATTCACCACGTGGTGTAAATAACTTTCCATCTTCTCCCAATTCTTCCCATTCCATAATTATCATGATTAAATAAATGCATATATCTTAACTCATAAAATTCCACAAGGCAATTTTATTTAAAATAATCATAATCAATTTAACCAATACTCAATAGCAGCATATTAATAATCATAACAAGTGGAAAGTGGTTACCTCTTGCCAAAGCTAGCTACTTTCACACTGCTCCTAATTCCAGAGCTCAAATACACTCCACAATTTAATCTATCAATATCAATTTACTAACAATTAATAACCCTTAAAATTTCACATATTAAAATTTATAATTTGTAATTCCATAACATTAAAATGTAGCAATAATAATACCGTCAATATTTATTGTTGTTGTTGTTGTTGTTATTAGTATTAATAATAATAATAATAATAATAATAATAATAATAATAATAATAAGCTCCCCATCAATCATTGGTCATTATCACTAAATCTTCAATAATAACATTATTTGTTATTATTATCACACAACAAATAACACCAACAAATAAATATCTATCTTCAATTAAGAAGATAATTAATTAATTTTAAAAAAATTTCCTAATTATTAATTTACTAATTAATATTACTTACCAACCATTTATTTAACAAAACAATAAATGCTTATTATCATACAATATAATTTAATATGTTCATTTAATCCCTAAAAGACCAACCTTACACATTATATATATTTTCTCACATTCTCTTGTTCATTTTCGGCGCACACAACCATTCACATATGTGTTTATACCCATTTCTTTCTTATTCTCACTTACACAGTGAACTTTTCCCCACAACAACCCTTACATGCAAGCATGAATAAGTAACCGAACCTTTCCCCCTTATACCTAATACACGCACAAACCGATGGCCAAAAGAAGTAAAACAAAAACATTTCATAATCATCTTTTCTCTCACATCACACACCCAATATACACATATATAAGCTTCCTTTTCTTCGGTACATACACAAACCGAAGTAGAATTCCGACCACAACTCAACCAATGCACACACATAAGTATCTAATTTTAATCTTTCATTTCTTCTCTTTATCATCAATAAAAATCATGCAAAGTATTCTTTTCATTCCTTTAATGTTTTACTATCATCCACCATTCGTTACACACTTATATACATATCATGGAAACATGCAGCAACCAAGAAAGAAAGAATACAAATAGTAAGCTTTTTATGATCTTTTGAAATACACCAACAAAAGCAGAATTTCGACACTAGAAGGCATTGTTTTGACAGAAAAACATATGATTACATGCAGCAACATATACACAAGAACAGATGCTAAAAACCCGACATGCACAGACTTCACACACAAATATATTAAACTCACACTCTCCCTTTCTCGTGCATGACAGATTCACCAGACACAAGAGTATTATGCAGCAATCACTGAACCTAAATGCAGGAAACTTAAACATCTAAAACAACCCAAATAACCCCTGTTTTTCGTTCTCTTTTCTGTTTCAATTTCAGTTACTTATATTTCAGTTTCCTTTCGGTTTAAACTATCCTAAGATACAATAGAAGTGTGAAAACAGCAGGAGTAAGAAGAATCACCTTCGACTTCCAAGCTTTGAAGGTGATGATCCAATGCTAACACACTCTGCTCCTCGGACGACAAAACAGGGGAAAGAAAAACTCTCAAAACACTCTCTCGGTCTCACTCTCTAGCTCTCATTGTGTGCATTTCTGATGGTCAAGAAAATAAACCCGAAAGAGCTGAGATGGTTTATATATGTCTTAATGGTTATTACATGCATGTTGACGGGTGAACAGCTGGAAACATTACGTGTTAATTATCTGCTGACGGTGTTTACTGTAGCTAATATATGATTCTTACTTGTTAATCATTGGATCGGTTTGGGTATTGGCTGAGATCATTGGGCGGATATGGTTTTGATTTTCTCCTTCGGTTTTAACTAGAGGAGGCACCGATCAAGCTTGGTTTGGATCCAAGAATAATACCAAGTTATGCCTCTGCATTATTCTCGTTGAATTGGGTAGGAAAGAGAGAAAATTTATTTGTTACTGATTCCATGCGTTTTTGGATGCTGCACAATGGAAAATTTTGGAGTATGTATATATTTTTTTATTTCTTCATTTACAATTTAAATTATACCAATTGCTTAAATAAAAATTGGATTCCTAAGTTATTCATCAATTAGATTACCATATTGTGATTATTATTTGACAATAGTGATAATACATTTTATCACACCAATTCTTTTGCAACTGTTCTTAATTGCAATTTTGGGAAATAAATCCCTTAATATTTAATCCTACAATTATTATTTACTATTTTCCTTAAATTTATTTTATTCTCAAATAAATTAAGGAAAACTTAAACCTTAATTGCAAATAAGTATCTTTGCCCAAATTTATCATTTCATTCTCACATAATATTCCAATGTTAAAATTCCAGAAATTTGGGATGTTATAGTAATCCTTGATCTCATGAAACTGTGCAACACTTGAAACCATTGACACTATATTTCATTAACTTGTTTGCATGGTCAAGAGGGCCGATTTTCATAGTTTTGAAATATGGTGAGTGCGGGTTGTTGTCATCTAGTATTTTGCAGACAAACCAACTTGGAAATTCTCTATGGACCTTTTTGTTAATTTCAAAGGATCTTTGTATATGAATCTTGAGTTGACGTTTCATATAACTTTTGAATTCTTTGAAATTAATCATAAGATGGACATCATGAAACGTAAGAAAATATATAGGATAATATATGAATGTACAATTCTTACTAAAGGAAAGGTTCAACTTAAGTGCAATTAATCAAGACATGTTTATATGCTTGAAATTTCTCAGTTGTTGTTAGTTTGAAGTTCTTACGTCCTCCAACTGGTTTATCAACACGAGGGGTTAACAAATCTCTTGATGATGGCTCAGGCTTAGAACAATTATCTACAAAAGGTGATCAATTGAAGATAATCTTTTGACTTGCCTGATTCGGTAAGCATAATGTATAACACATTATCGTGTACATTTTTTCAGAGTGTATGACAACAAGACTTTGTTGAAGCATATTATATTTCCATTATGAAAGAGTGAAGAAGATAGTTATCTTCCACCATTGCTGAGGTGCAGAAGTAGAAGTCATAGTAGTCTTTCTCATTGCTTTTGCTGAATCGTCATTTTTTCCAAATGCAAATTCAACATCTTGAGGTTGTTGAAAGATATTTGCACCAGATAAAGTCTAAGGAGGTCTTCTTCTTTTTTCGATTTCCCATGAAAATAACTCTGTTGTAACCTAAACTTGTGCTTACCATCGAAAAACCTTCAATGACCCATGAAGCACCACCTTCAACTATAAGGAAGGCATAATGAGTCAAAGTCAAAATTACAAGCTCATATCCATATTCCACTTGGATAATATTCTCAAGCTAGGAAGTTCACTTATAATCCACATCAAGGTTGTAAGCAAGTTGAACAGTGTCTTCTTATACGTGTCATATGTCTCAATACTGACATTCAATAAGTCTTGCAATTCCGTAATAAGCAATTGGAGATATACTGACATTTCATAAGTCTAGCAATTCCGTCATATGCCTTTTTGGCTAAAATGATCATAGATAAAATAATGGAGCTTTATTTCATACAAATCCAAGGCGAAGTTGTAGGGAACTTGTTAGAACTGGCTGACACCCCAGAGGGGTGAATTGGGTGTATGATTATAACTTATGAACTTTGAAAATCTTTTCACATCTTAGTAAAATCAATATATATGATAGTAATGAGTAATAAACCAATAGTCAGTTATTCAAACATATATGCTGGAAATATAAAAATTTAAGGAAGAGAATATGCAAACTGCGATTTGTCCTTGTTCGGTCTAATCCATAATGACCTATGTCTAGCCTTAGGCTTCTCCTAAGATTTCAAATCCACTATGTTCCTCAAGCTTAACTAGGTACTTGAGAACCACTTTAATCATACAAGTTTAGTCGGGTACTCTTGGAGCCCTTTACAAATCTCACACTAAGATATTCCCCTTACATACCATAAAGATACAACCTTTGTGATGAAAGATTACAATTAATCTTCTCTCTCAGAAGTGAATAAGATGAACATTGATGTACATTGCAAATAATCTCACTTTCTATGGTAAACTATATGATCATTAAGATAATTGACAATGAGTGATATAAGCGGTAGGGTATTGGCATTTTAACAGTGAAGGAACCAGCTCCTGTCATTGTCTTCGTCAATGTTTTTCGCTTAGTCTTTGTGCCTTAAATGAGTCTCTATTTATAATTGATAAGGATCATATGATCGTTGAGTAAATTCTTCCCATTGTGTGTATTGGTATATGATCATTGGAAATAGTTGCTAGAGTGTCTATGAATTCTCTCTCTTTTTTTCATGTCATTTAACTTTGTTGAATGACTGTTGTGAGTGTTTAAACTTTCCGTTAGAGAGATGTCATAGTTGTTCACAGAAATAGAGACTAAGTCATATCGCGTTACTGCCACTTATCTATAAACAACATACCTTTAGTGTGATCTAGGATAGCATAGGTTAGGTTCATTTTTTTAGTGAAATTTGGGTGATGCTTGACATTCAAGCTCAAACTCGTGAGGTGGAAAAAATAAAAGATTTCGTTCTTCACTAATTGCAACATAAACTAGAATTTAAAACTGTAACACTTTAAGTACTCATGAGTTATTAAAAGTGTAATTGTTTAAGCAATGAGTTAATATATGAGAACTCGTTGTTAGTTCTCTATAGGTTTTGATGATAATAAACAATTGTAAAATCAAGATTGAAGTTTTGTCTCGAGAAAGTGAAAACTTGCTGTCTGACGCAAAACTCGAGTTTTAACTCGAGTATCAAATTCAAAACTCAAGTTTTGGCCTTACAGAGGAAAAGCTCAATTTAATGACCAGAGGCAATACCGCAGTTTCCTCTTGGAAACTCGAGTATTGGGCCATACAGAGAGCATCGCAAGTTTTATGTCTGGATAAACTCGAGTATTAGTTTCAAAACTCGAGTTTAGGCCAAAAACACTCTTCAGTATCTTTCAAAAGAAATGAAAACTTTAGTTTCGAACGCTCTAGTTTTGGAATGTGAAAACTCCAGTTTTCCCACTTGGCTCCAAAATTCAAACTTTTTTCATTTTTCAAATAGCAACTCGAGTATGACATTAAAAACTCGAGTTTTAGGCCTAGTACGGATGATAATTTTTTTAATGAAGCTATAAATTCCGATTTGGAAAACTCTAGTTTCAGAAACTCCAGTTTTTAACTGGATGATGTTATCTTTCAGTTTCAAGTTACAAATACAAACTCAAGTATGGGTTTGGAAACTCAAGTTTCGAATCATACAGAGAGCATGGATGTTTTCCAAAGATTTCAATACTTCAATTTCAAGTGAAAACTTCGGTTTTGATGTTTTGGACACATTTTCATTAAGAGTCACAAAACTTAAGTATGGGTTATAAACTGGAGTATTGGTCTAAGTTAAACTGAAGCTCCAAAGCTCAAATCGTGTCTTTTCTCTCTAGAAGGAGGAAACTCGAGTATCAATATAGAAACTCGAGTAAAGACTTAAGTGCATAGTGATAAACTCAAGAATTAATACACAAACTCGAGTGTGCCTCGCGGTAACTGATAATTCAAATTTCTGAAATCTATGAAAAGCTTGTTGATTGATCTGAATACTTTATAATATTGATTATCAACTTCATTAGATATGTTTAATGTGTTTGCTAGTGGATTTCAGCTATCTCAAAAATGATTTACACGGATTATAAGAGTTGTTTGAGCTAAAGCAAAAAGACATGGCAGAGCATTAAATGCAAGGCCACCTAACTTGCCATATTTTGATCTACTAAGCTCTGCACGATGCAAAAAGGATAAATAGACATTCACCTAATCAAGGGACTGATATTCCAATGGATAGAAACGTATAGAAGTCAACCTTTATCCTACAACACAAAGAATAAGCAAAAGGTAGAAAGAGAAGAGACCAAAGTGCTTCCAATAGATGGACAACTTCACCAATAGTCATATGGTTGCTTGCAACAGTTATTACTCACACTCTAAGTATAAATAGAGCAGCATTCAATTCTTCTCAATGACTATTTAGTTAGAAATCGAAAAGGCATTAAATTTGTTCATCTACTCTTAAGCTTTTCTGTACAAAGTATCTTTTGATACTATTAAGCTTCAGTGTTCATCTTTATCTGCTCTTTAAGAGATTTTATTGTTTGTATCTCATTTACTGTAAACAATCTCAAGTCAGGGGACTTGGAGATTGGGGTCATTTGAAAGAGGAGCTGAATCACCAAGAGGGAGGTGAATTGAGGATTCTGAAAATTTTTTGCAATTTTGACTCTAATGGTGATTGATCAGATAAAAGCAATGAGCAGGAAAGAATATTGATGCAAGAAAGTTTATACTGGTTCATCCCAACTCTTTGGCCTACATCCAGTCCTCAGGCACCCTGAGTTTTCCACTAAATCACTTGATTACACACTCTGTAACTCTGAAGCAATTCTCTTTCTAGAACTTGCTCCTCCTTACAAGTTGTAATCAGTGATCCCCAAATCTCCAAGTCCCCTGACTTGAGATTACTTACAATGAATGAATATACAAATGAAATACTCTCTTAAAGAGCAGATAAGATAATCACTGAAGCTCAAATAGTATCAACTGATACTCTGTACAGAACACTCTAGGAGTAGATGAACAAAATTAATGCTTAGTCAATTTTCAGCTCTATTGTTGTTGAGAGAATTGAATGTTGCTCTATTTATACTTAAAGTATAATTAATGACCGTTGCAAACATTCTTTTGACTGTTGGTAAAGATGTTTAATCAATTAGAAGTACTTTGGTCTCTTCTCTCTCTACTCTATAGCTTGTTCTTTGATCTTTAGGATAGAGAGTGACTTCTAGCCGTTTGTATCCATTGGGATTGTCAATCCTGAATTAGGTGAATGGCTCTTTATCCCTTTTGCTTTGTGTAAGCCTTGGTAGATCAAAGTATAGCAGGTTAGGTGGCCTTGCATTTAATGCTTTTGACAAGACTTAGCTTTGTGTGATAACAGCTCTTTTAATCACCTTGAATCATCTATAAATTGGCTGAAATACACTACCAAACACATTAAACATATTTGGTAATGAAGACAATTAATAATATAAATCATTTAGATTATTCCATAAACATTACATAGTTTCACAAATTTGAATTATCAGAAGGCACAACCAATACTTGAGTTTGTGCAACAATACTCGAGTTTGTCACTATGCACTTAAGACTATACTTGAGTATCTGTGTCTATACTCGAGTATTCTCCTTCCAGAGACAAGACTCGCGATTTGAGCTTTGGAGCTTCAAATGACTTTAAGCCAATACTCGAGTATTCAACCAATACTTGAGTTTTGGACTCTTGATGAGTTTTTGTCCAAAACATCAAAACTGGAGTATTCGTGTTATACTGGAGTATGAAAAGCTTAGAGACCTTAGTAGTTTTTTATGACTCAATACTCGAGTTTCAATTCATATACTCGAGTTTTCTCTTTAGTTTTGAAACTCAGAGATCATTTTAGAAAGTGCTAAACTGGAGTTTTCAAAACTGGAGTTAATGAGTGATAAACTTTTTAAACATCTTTGTTTGGCTTAATACTTGAGTATTCTAATGCGATACTCGAGTTTTCATTTGAAAATGAAAACATTTAAATTCTGGAGCCAAGTTGGAAAACTGTCTTTTCAAATTCCGAACCTGAGTTTTCGAAACTGGAGTTTTCCAAACTGAAGTCTCTATTCCTATTAAAGAGTCTCATAGGCCTAAACTCGAGTATGCATATTAATACTCGAGTTTTCGTTGATGGAAAAACTTGTGATGCTCTCTATAAGGTCCAATACTCAAGTATTCATTTGAATACTACGGTATTGCCCTTAGTCATTTACATTGAGCTTTTCTTTGAAATTCCAATACTCGAATTTTGCTACTGAAACTCGAGTATTGTCTCTTTCGGCAAGTTTATGCTTTCTTGAGACAATTCTTCAACCTTGGTTCTACAATTGATTGTTATAATCAAAACCCATAGAGAACTAATATAATTGATTACAACTTGTAAGGGGGAGCAAGTTCTAGTGAGAGAATTGCTTCAGAGTTATAGAGGGTGTAATCAAGTGACATAGTGAAATACTCAGGGAGCTTGAGGACTAGACGTAGGTCAAATTGTTAGACCGAACCAGTATAAACTTTTGTGTCTTATTCTTCTTCCCTGCTCTTTGTTTTACCTTGTTCATTCATCATTAAAACAAAACTTGCGAAAAATTTTAAAAATCTCCAATTCACCCCCCTCTTGGTGATTTAGCTCTGCTTTCAAAAGATATTTAGGTGTTTTCCCCAATGTCTGCTAGCCAAGAAACCATGATGCCCATGTCAGTTCCATGTATGCATTCTCAGTCAACTAACAGTCAACATAACAAAAAGTTAACGGGATGTGTATTTTTGTTCCAATTTTAAAAGCTTATAAGTAATTTTGCACCGTAAAAAAGCATATGGTGTTGGGCACTCCTGAGGTAAAAGCTCATAAGTATTTTTGCACCTTAACCCAATATATAATGCAAACTTTTTGTTCTTAAAATTGGTATTTATATTTGACATTATCAAAACTAATCATATCCAACAAAACCAAGACTACCAGCCAAATATTGTAACTTGTGCTAAGATTCCAAAATGGATTAAAACCATTGTTCACCAAAGCAAGCTGAACAATTATAAGGTCCGCCATGAAAGCCAGAAAATATGAGTCAAACGCTTTCCAGACTTCTGCATCCCGTGGATGTCTTAGTTTACCATCTTCATTCTTTTCAACTTCATGCCACCTCATATGCTCAGCTATTTTAAACCACATAAATAATCTTTGTAACAATGACTTTAAAGGAAAGTAATTTAGTATCTTTGATGGTTTCTTCTTCTACATTTTCCATTTTTGAATTGTTTTGTACTCAATTTGTGACATTGCTTACAAATCTCCCTGTGAGCATCATCTCCCTTATATAGCATACAATCATTCGGGGATGCATCAATGTTTTGGTAGTTCAAGCCTAATATGTTATTAAGCTTCTTGGCCTTATAGAATATTATTGATATCTCCACATTAGGGAACACATCTTGTAATAATTCCAACAACATTGACATTTCCTTCTCAGTGTTTCCACACAAGCACTTGATATGGTACAATTTGATCAAAAAAGTTAACTTTGAGTATTTTTGACAACCTTGATACAAAGGATGACCTACCTCACCCATGAGGCTGAAAAAATCCTAAGCTACTTCATTCCTCAAGAAGACAAGGTCTACCCTTGCACTTCTTTGTTGAAGTTTTCTTGTTGAAACTAAACACATCACGAACATCATCATTAATAGGATAATATTGATCTACTTAGACTCCTACTTGTGAACTTTGAGGAAGATGATCATCAAATGTCATAACGAGTTTCTCAATATGAATTCCCCATAATGTATAGTCTTACATGAAATGCTTTACAAGCAAATATTCCTTAACAACTTCTTATGTATACCACTTCTTAAACTTCCATTTGCAACACAAATACACAATCTTACCATTATAGCTTGTGTGAGAGTATGTGAAACCCAAGAAAATGTTTGATCCAGCCAAATATGATGGAGAATTGCGTGGCAACTTAATCCATGACTTATCCATAGCTGGTGAACAAAGTTAGCAAAGAAGATGGGTGAAGAGAGAATTGAGTTCTTTGAATGACGTGTACCAGTACACTTAAATTAAATTTCTCTAATGTTCAACAATTTATAGTAGTTCAAAAATTGCTACCATATATGCAACAAACTTCAAGACCATTGGCGGTATTCAATATAACCCTTTGTAGCAGTTATATGCCAAAAACCACTATAAGTTTCATGATTGTTGGTAGGTTCCAAAATATTTAAATTTCAAAATTTCACATTTTTTTTAGCAATTATACTTAAAACCACTACAAATTGATGACTGCTGGTGGAATATGAAATATTCAAAATAACATACTTTGTAGCAGTTTATCAACTACAACTGCTATAAAGTTAATGACCATTGGTGGGATACGAAATATTCAAATATCAATATTACATACTTTGTAGCGGTTACTAGAAAATAACTGCTACAAGCTTGTACATTTGTAGCCGTTATTCTGCCAAAAACTGCTACAAGTTTCTATAACTTTTGTAACAATTATTTAGCTAAACTACTACAAAGATAAATGTGTTATTTAAAAAATAAGTTACACTTTGTAATGGTTTCTAGAAAGAAACAGCTACAAAATGTTGTCATTTATTTATTTATTATTTTTATTTTTTGTATAACTATTATTTGGAACCTGAATTACATAAAAGAATAAAAGCTCACTAAGTATTCAAATTACAAATGTCTTTTAATTTTTTTTACAACTATTCAAAACAAAAATACAAATGTCCTAAATCATAAAGAAAAGCCAACTAACCATCTGGAGCTTAATCATTAGGTCCTCTTTCAAGGGGCAAGACCACTAGGCTTACCAAAGTTCACAGAACCATCGTTATCAACAAGAGAAAAGAGGCAGCTCGATGAAGAATCTAGGGATAGGAAATGAAAGCGGAGCAAATCACCAAGAGGGGGTGAATTAAGGATTTTAAAAATTCTTTTCTAAGTGCTCTGAAACTTGAACGCTAAAACAGAACAAAAAAAGAAAGAGAACAAGAAGCAAGATTTATACTGGTTTGGTCTAACTCCTCGACCTACATCCAATCCCCAAACACTCTGGGTTTTTCACTATCACTTAGAATCAGTTACACACTCTATACTTGAAGTTATCCTATTACTAGGATATATTCCCCCTTACAAGTTGTACACTAATATTCCCAATTTCCAAATCCCTCAACTTGAAATTCTTACAATAAATGATTTCAATAAATGAAACTCTCTCAAAGAGTGGATAAAGATAATCACTGAAGTTCAAATATGTCAAAAGATACGTTATAGTAGAAAAATGAAAGAGTAGTTAGAAACTTGAATGATTTTTGTTTTCTATAGATTGTTTATTAAGACTTGAATGTAACTCCTTATATATAAAGAGAGCATATAATGACTGTTTGATTCTTCAATGTAACTGTTGGAAACATTGGAGTAGCTGTTAGGAACATTTTGGTCTATTCTCTCTCTACTATTCAATTGATTCAGCTACATAGAAGTTTATGGTTGACTTCTCTTGAATTAAATCTGTTGGAGTAGCAGCTTCTTGATAGGGAAAGAAAATGTTAATCCCTTTGCAATGTGTGTAGAATGATTGTCCAAAAGGATGCAAGCTTTCTAGACTTTATAATAAATATTCTGACATTACTTTTTACTTTTGACTAAATCTTCATTTATATTCTCTAAATAATTTGAAACTCACTACCAAATTGATTAAACATAGTTAGGAATAATAATGAATGATGATAAGAAGTGTTAAGATCAAACATGAAGATTTCACAAATTTGACCAATTTGATTTTCAAACTGAGCGACACAAACTCGAGTTTGTTTATCCAAACTAGAGTTTGTAACTTTGCATCAGAAGGCCAAACTCGAGTGTCCAAATCCTAACTCAAGTTTAGTTCTTCTAGAGAAGAACGTCGTGATTTGAGCTTTGAAGCACAATTTGAACATATGAGTAAACTCGAGTCAATTAGTGACTAACTCGAGTTTCGGACTTCTAATGAGAAATAAGTTTAAGTCCACAAAGCTCAAAACTGGAGTTTTCAAATCAAAAAAATAGAGCATAGCTCTCTAATTGGTTGAAACTCGAGTTTTTTTTAAAACTGAAAATCTTTGAAAACTCTTTACCAAGAGAAAATTGAAGTTTGGTAAAACCAAATTGGAGTTTCCTCAAAGTGAATAAAACATGAAAACTCTTTGTCAATCCCAAATTCAAGTTTACAAAGATAAACTCAATTTTTCTCAAAACTATGAAAAACTTAGAAAACTCTTGGCCTAGTGCAAACTTGAGTTTGTCATAAAAAATTGGATTTTGCTCAGAATAAGAAAACGTTAAGATTCTTGGCTAAGCCAAACTCGAGTTTGCAAAAGCAAACTGGAGTTTGTCATATTTTAGAAAATATTGAAGGTTCTCTGTTTGGTGCAAACTTGAGTTTGTAAAATTAATCTCGAGTTTGTCTTAATGTGAAAAACTTTGAGTGCTTTCTGTATCTTACAAATTCAAGTTTGCCTATGCAAATTGGAGTTTGTCTTAGTTCATAAAAATTAAGCTACTCTTTGTCAAGTCCAAACTCGAGTTTGCCTTTGACAATAAGTTTTTCAACTTACCAAAGACAAACTTCATTTTGAGTTTACAATTGTCAGTTATCATCAAAACACATAGAGAACTAATAGGTAGGACCTCTAGATGCTCCTTATTTGGAAACAATTGACTCTATGACCTTGACAACATGATGTTCGTGGTACCTTGCCACTGGGTCTACTGAGCGTAAAACAAATTGGCATGCACCTAAATCTGCCTGGCAACCTCTATACAAATCTCCTAAATAGTGTCTTCTCTTGGCCTTCTAACGTTAGAGGTCCTTGCTTGAGAGGAGCTGGCCTCAGAGGCGTCGTTGTAGCTGTAAACCATACTAGGCCTAGCGCCTAACCCTAAACCCCTACAGTGTCCAGGTGCTCAATTAGACCTAGACCAGCTTTCAGAGGTACATTGTGAAACGACCACCATTTAATTAACTAAATAATCACATAATTTATCAGAGTTGTCACTTAATAAGAGTCAAACAGTAAATAAAATTTTTGTGGAATTTAAAATTTTCAAAATATGTCAAAGTATGCATGATAAGCCCTAATGTGTGGCAATATACAGTCATCCAAAACATACAACAAAAGAATAGAAGTCCTACTTTTAGCACAGTAGACTAAACTTTTGTTTGCTTCCCTGATGGACTTGGACCGGACTAGTCACTTGGAAAAATTTTGTAACCATCAGTTCAGCTCATTATGAATATTAACATGTGCTAGTGAGGTGCCAAGTGGAACAATTTATATAACCAAATATTAAAATATATCTCGAAAATATCGATATCACAAAATCTCATATCATAACTGAAATATCATAAAATAAGTGTTTCAATTTCTCAATTTACAAAAATTCATCAATATCCTCTTCATAAAATACCACATAATCACATGCTATCATATTTGGGTATCACAATTCTTTTTGAATTCAATTCCCTCCCAATCAATCCAACCAAACCGTCTTATTTCCTCTGACTAGACCTATGAGCTAAGTTACACCCATGTTACTGGTTACTCAAAAGCTCACTGGTCAAGTGATGAGGACCGGCCAAAATCCTCAAAGCACCTACCCCAGACCATGGGTCTTTTCCCCACTTTACCCCAGTGAGATGTCGTAAGCTCATCACTCTGGTGGGACAATAATAAGCCAACCATCGTGCACCAATGGAGGCATCACCACGTGATGGATATAACTATATCATCTTCTCCCAATTCTTCCCATCTCAAAATTATCATAACAATTTAATAGGGGAATTTTCAGAATAATCATAATAACCATGTCATCATATATCATCTCTCAATTCATTTGAATGCATGTATTTCAACTTATAAAAATTCCACATGGCAATCTTATTTCAAACAATCATAATCAGTTCAACAAATACTCATAAGGAGCACATTAATAACATAATAAGTGGAAAGTGGTTACCTCTCGTTCGAGCTAACTACTTTCACATTGCTCCTAATTCCAGAGTTCAAATACACCACAACTCAATCTACCAAAATCAATACACTAACAATTAATAACATCTTAAAATTCCACATATTAATAATTATAATTTATAATTAAACATGTATTAATAATAATACCTTCATTATTTATTTATTTCCTTATTCCTAATGATAATGACACATTATTATCATTATTATTATTCTTTTATTTTATTAACTTGAATTCCCCAAAACATGGTATTGACACCTTAAATAAACATTAATTACCATATAATTTTTTAGGATTAAGTACCAATTTTGCCCCGAAAGTATGCGCTCAAGAGCAATTTTGCCTTAGAAGTTTTCGGCGTAACAATGTTGCCCCAAAAGTATCAAAACGTAGCAATTTTGCCCCTCCATTAAAAACCCTAACAGTCAACGTTAGGGTTTTTAACGGAAGGGCAATATTGCTATGTTTTGATACTTCCAAGGCAACATTGCTACATCGGACACTTCCAGGGCAAAATTGCTCCTGGGCGTGTACTTCCAGGGCAAAATTGGTACTTAACCCAATTTTTTAATGTTTCTCAGGGTTTCCTATAATATATGTTATTGATTCCCTTTTATAACTAATAACATTATTCATTATTATTTATTTACCTCATCTATTATTTATTAATAGTATTTAATAATTTCCTTTATTATTTAATCTCTTTTCTTAATTATGATCACTATCTTTTATTTATCCATTTTATTTTGTCACTGATATTATAAATTAAATAATATTAGAATTAGTTAGTTAGTTAGATCCTATTATTCAAGAACACCTTAATTCAATTCCTATTTTATTTTGAAAATAACTTCTAATACAATTAATTATTTCCTTCTAATATATAATAATATTATTTATTATTATTACTTATCTAGTTTATTGTTTATTTTCTAATTATAATTTAAACTCTATAACTATCTTAATAACTATCTCCACAACAATTTAAACACCAGGCGTATATATATCCTACAGAGACACTGACAATGCCCAACAACACAATGCATGCATGCATCTATATATATATCCAGTAACCATTTAACAGCCAAAATTCCTTTTTGCGTTCATCACTCTCATTTTCCCAGTCAGCATTCTTTCGTCTGAACATAATTTAGACTTAAATACTCACATAAATCACACCACCTCTTTCTAACACACACACACACACACATATATACGTATATATCTGTTGTGCAGTGACTCGCACCAGGAAAAAGAAAAAGACCAGCACTATTTTCCTCATTCTTATGCTTCATGCGTTTTCTTCTTCTTCTTCTCTTTTATTTCCCATTCATGCATACACACCCTCCTCTCTCTCCTCACAACCAGTCACGGCTTAGCAAGAATAATAACAAACAGGTTTAGATTCAGCAACCTATATTTAAACACACACTTATCCTTTCCCTCCATGTTTAAGACACTCACAGTAAGGACCAGAAACACATACCAAGCAAAACAAAAACACCACCTATATATTTACTCTCCTATCAGCAGTTTTTTTTTTCTTTCCTTTTCTTTCTTTCTTTCTAGCCAAAAACAGAGCCTAAGTGCAGAAAAGAAAACACAGGCAGTCACAGCATGCATAGCAAATACCTGTGTGTGTGTGTGTGTGTGTGTTGAAGATTATCTCACTCATTCCACCACCAAAGGAAAACCCGATGACAGTGAAAGAAGATCATTTCATGCCGCAATACTTCCTCTTCCTTCCCTCAACATGACAGCAAACTCACACATATAAACACTCAGGAACCGGCGACAGCAAAGACACAGAGAAAAACACGATGGTACCTTGCAAGAGCGTCTGGTCTTCCCCTGTTCTGCGAAGCTCAAACAGGGCAGCTGGTTTCGGTGTTCTATCTCTCGCTCTACCCTCTCGCTGCCCTCTCTCTCGTCTCACTCTCTGTTTTTCATGAGTTTCAGTTTCAGTTTTTCTGTCTTCAAGTTTCGGTGAAGACAAAGGAGAAGGAAACGAAGGCAGCACTTGTGGTTCTCGGTGAGAATGAATGAAGAATGAATGGAATGAAGACTGTACATATATATTGACGGGTGAGGAGTTGCTTGGCGGGTCAAGACCAGAGGTATTTGGCTCGGTGCTCAAGAAGCAAGGAGGTTCTGAGCTTGCGTGTGGTAGCTGGTTTTTCTCTTCCTGTAGTTGCGCCAAAAACGCTGAATGATTGGACTAGAAGAGGGAGAGAGAAGGAGAACGATAGGGATAAGCATGGATATTAATGGGCTCTTTGGGTTTGGGCCACAGGTTGCTGGCCATGAATGAAGGAGAACTCATGCATTTCATTCCTTCTTTTCACGTGAGGCCACGGAAAACTTGGGTTGAGAATGTGCCGAAATGAAGCATTAAAAATAGAGCAGGCTTTCCTCCGATTCCCTTAAAATCCGCTGCTCTCCTTTTCTTCAATGCGGCGACGTTTTGGTGCCAAAATGGCAATGTTCAATTTTTTATTTTTTATTTTTTAAATAACATTCAGAAGTTTGTTTTTTAACACCGGTGACGTGAAGTATTTTTTAAGATCATGAAATATTTTTTAAATACTAACTAGTATTCTGAAATATCTTTTTAGTACCAGTCAGTATCCTAAAATATCTTTTTTAGTACCAGTCAGTATCCTAAAGTATCTTTTTAATATCATTCAGAATCTTAAAATATTCTTTTAGCACCAGTCAGTATCATAAAATATTTTTTTTCAAGAGGAAAAATACTTAATGATACTGATTAGTGCTAAAAAAATATTTCATGATACTGACTGATATTAAAAAGATACTTTAGAATACTGACTGATACTAAAAAGTTACTTTAGGATACTGATTAGTACTAAAAAGATATTTCAAGATACTGGCTAGTCTTTAAAAAATATTTCATGATCTTAAAAAATACTTCAGGATACTAAAAAAAAATACTTCAAAATACTTATCGGTGTTAAAAAGCAAACTTGATGCTGAATGTTATTTATAAAAAAAAAAAAAAAAAAAAAAAAACAGTGCCATTTTGGCACCAAAACGTCGCCGCATTCAAGAAAAGGAGAGCAGCGGATTTTAAGGTAACCGGAGGAAACCCTGCTCCATTAAAAATAGATGGATATTTGTGTATTGCTTCTGCCTTCACGTGCAGCTGAGTGGGAATTGGAAGAGTGGAGCTAAATGGGTTCCATTTGTTTTCATGGGCTAGAATGTGTGCCTGATATTGGGCCCAAAAAACAAAGGGAATAATGGGTTTTGGTTTTTAATATGAAGACATGGGTTTGGGATTTATGTATATAAGTGTATAAGTATTTTCTTTGGTTGTATGAACTAGGAAATAAATTTCATAATTTTATTTATTTATTTACTTATCTCAAACAATAAATTTAATCATTAGGCCTAAAATAATCATTTCCTTAAATTATTATTCCTCCCAAATTAATTTAGGGATAGTAAGTCTTTATTTTCAAATAATCTTTATTTTCAAATAACTAAATTTTATAATTATGGAGACCAATTTAAATAATTATTACTTAAATTTCTTATAATATTCAAATTTAAGTTTTCCCAAATTTTTGGGATGTTACACATTGGAATCCACAAACCCTTTTGACTCATAGGTCTGGCTCTGTCACAGCTCTACTAATAACTGCTAAATCCACTCCTGTTGTATGAAGTTTATGAAACATTTCTAAGAAAAAATTTATTTAATATAAAAAAAATTACATAAATTAAAACAAAAAATGTTTATCGCTGACAATGGCCTCCTCTACTTGCTGAGAAGTCGTTGCCCCATCTTGGTGTCTATTGGTGTATGCGAAGTGAAACGACCTTCCATAATTACTGTTTAATTAATCATATTATACCCAAACACATTTAAGGCCGGCCAAAATAAATTAGCCCACAATAAGCATCATATCAAAGATATGTAGTGATCCTAATCAAGATATGCAACATACTAAAAGGCTATAAAGTCGGCAATATACATTAGACCATACTCATGTAATAAAATGAGACATACAAGATTAATAACTCAAATCAAGTCTTAGATATCTTCCCCTTGGAAACACTACTTGAATTCTTACCTAAGAAAAAAATAACAATAACAAGGTGAGTCATAGGGACCCTGTAACCACATATCCCAACTTGTTTCCACTCCATTTTGCGTTTTAAAAGCAATGAATATCTTAAAAACATGTAAAGGAATTTACTTTATCTTTTCCTAGATTAAACTACAATTCTAAAGAAAACTCTAAAAGCTAAAGACCAAGAATATTACCTTTGATTCTTGAACTCCTTCCTCTTTCTCTTGATTTTCTCCTTGCTCACTCTCACTCTCACTTATGATCAGCTATATTATCATGTGTTTGTGTGAAGAATAAAGAGGAGAGGCATCTATTTGTAGGAAAAATCCAAGCTCATGTGGTCCCTTGTTACATGAAATCAAATTCCTCTTCTTCTTCCCTAACCATTAGATCAATTTCACTTTTTGAAACTTTATCTCCTCCCTACACCTCTTGGCTGCCCACCACCTCTTCTCCCTAGCCAATGAATGATTTTCCATGTACCTTCCTATTTATGGCTTATGTCCTTTTGCTTAGCTCATTCTTGCATGTGTATTAACCCAAAAAAAAAAATGATCTAATCCCTTAGTCCAGCAGCTGCACGAAATTTTACATTATTGGGGGTGATTTAATGAGCTCTTTTAATGCGAAAACTAATAGCTTAGGTGTCCCTGGTGTTAGTTCTTTATATGTTTTGATGATAACTGACAATTGTAAACTAAGAAATTATTCTTTGTTGCTAAAGTTCAA
Source organism: Acacia confusa (assembly GCA_037074495.1). Lineage (NCBI taxonomy): Eukaryota > Viridiplantae > Streptophyta > Magnoliopsida > Fabales > Fabaceae > Acacia > Acacia confusa. Next base: position 27,320,209 of record CM073504.1, on the reverse strand, counting down.
ACAAGGTAAAAGTTTGTTAAAATTGATTTAATCCTTGTAATATAAGTTAAACTCGAGCCTGGATTTGTTAAACTCGAGTTTATACTTAATAGAAAGCAAGACGAGTGTTTTGAACTTAGGAAAACTTGAGCCTATTATGTTAAACTCGAGTCTATGGATTACAAAGAGCAAAACAAGTTGTTTGTTCTTAATTAAACTCAAGTCTGTCATGATAAACTCGAGCCTATGCCTTACAAAGAGCATGTCACCATTTTATATACTGTTAACCTCGAGCATGTCTTCTTTAACTCAAACTTAAGTCTTACAGAGAGCTCTCCAACAATTTTTCATGTGAACAAACTCGAGCCTATGAAGTTAAACTTGAGTTTGTCCCTTATAGAGAGCATTCAAAATCTTTCTCAAATATAAACTCAAGCATGATTATGTAGACTCAAGCTTATCTCTAATTGAAAGGATTTCAAATATGTTTGACTGAAGCAAACTCGAGCCTAAAACTTACAAACTCGAGTTTGGCTTAGACAGAGAGAGCTATCAAAGTTTGCAACAGAATTAGACTCGAGCCTACATAGCTTAAACTCGAGCCTAATGAATCTTTGTTTTACAGATGACGTCTTCTATCTATTTGATTCAAACTTATGAACTAATTTACTCACATTTTAAGTTTTGAATCATCATATATATGTACTTGATTGATATACTCATTAGTTTTAGATGAATTCAGTAAGGATCAAGGTGAAATCAAATATGGGTTAAATGCAATTAATGAAGAACCAAGAACAAGCCTGAAATTTCTCCTCTATCCTAATGGAGCTCAGGTCGTTATAGATCGTTCAGATCACTCTCCAAAGGTCAAATATAGGTTATGGAATGACAAGCATTCTGGAAGACCATTTGCATCAACTAAATCCAGGATTCCAGCAAAGAATTCAAGAAATAGAGAAATATATGCAACTGTCATATCCTAGATATGAAGCTGAACATTGAAGAATCAAGAGAAGAAAATATAACGGCTAGTTTCTCTCATTAAACTATAAATACCTAGGAAGACTCATAGCAACAACACACAGAACTACAATTGATTACATTTTTCGATTTGAGTCTTTATTGTGCATTCTATAGTATTTGAAATTCAATGCTTATCCATATCTGCTCTTTTTGAGAGTATGTTTTTGAAAATCATTTTGCTTACGTGTTTGAGAGAATTCAAGGTTGTGGAACTTAAGAGTTGGGTTATTTGATTACAAAGTGTAAGGGGGAGCAAGTCCTAGGTGATTAGGATTGCTTGAGAGTTACATTAAAGAATCTTGAGATAGTTGAAAAACCCAGAAAATATCTGGGGACTGGACATAGGTCAAAGTTAGGACAGAACCAGTATAAATCTTCTGTGTCTAGCATTTCTTCCCTTGCTTTCTGAAACACCCGCCTTAAATACACTCTTTTAAATATGTAATTACGTACACATAAGCGTATTTTCAAAAACACTGCGAAAGTCACTATTCACGTATACAGTACTATTCACTATTCACGTATACAGTACAATGTATGAAAATACTTTGTACTTTTATTACATACACATAAAAACACAACACTGTCACCCCTTAATCCATTAAGTTGCCCCTCCGTTGAGCATTCTTCAGGCAATACTCCCCTTTTGAGCTCACCTGTCTAATGGTAGTGGTGGTTGAGATCCTAAGGAATTCCAATAGCAAACAATACCAAAACAATGCATGCAAGATAAATGCTAAAGTAAGGTAAGCCCACTACCTTCAACTAGTGTCCTCCCCTTATATTTCCCCTTCGGCTTTCCTTCTCTCTTTTTTCTTTCTTTTTCCCTTTCTCTTTCTCTTCTTTCTCTCTCTTTTCTCTTTCCCTTCCTCACTCGTCTGAATGAGAAATGAAACTGTAGGTGCATTTATATAATAATGGAAAATGGGTCCTTAAGTGTAATTTCCACCTCTTTGGGTCATTAGGTGTAATTTTCTCCGGACACATTTTCAAGCTTCACCCGTGACTCTGTCGATGTGAAAGTTTGAAACAATTGACCGTGGGTCCCATCACTTTATATATTATATTAGTTTATTATATATTATATTATAATAATATAATATAATATAATATTATTATATTAAACACACACCACACGGCACACACACTACACGTATATATAATATATTATATATTATATTATATAATATAATATTTCGAGGTCCAAATAATTTTCCCAATTAAGACCTTGGACTCATAGGGGCCTTGTAGTCCTCTTATTTTAGTCTATTTTGAGACTCCATGTCTCAAAATTTGGGATATTACAATTCTCCCCCCGTTCAATAAATTTCATCCTCGAAATTTGAACATTCATACCTCTAAAAATATCCTGTAAACCTCAAAAATCATTATCTTCCGCTGCGCACTCTGATACATAAATCATAAATCTTATTACCAAATGCATTGCCTTTCATTATATTGTCTCTTTTCAAATTTTCACACATTGAACATTTCTGTGGTTGCAGTATTTTTAAGCAATTTGCACTATACAAACAGTAATAGTGCTATTACTTTTCAAGCTTATTCGCTGCCAACACATTTTTCATGAAAAACACTACAAGAAAAAGGGTAAATACCGACTGACTTTTAGAGGCGGTTTCAAAGAAAATATTGTATAGCAATTTAGAGGCGGTTTCAAAGAAAATATAACCGCCTCTAAAAGATATTTAACGGCGGTTTCATCGGCGGAAAATATAACCGCCTCTAAATTGCTATACAATTACGGCGGTTGCTCTTAATCCGCCTCCAAATGAATCATATAGAGGCGGTTTGGCCGGCATAAAATATAACCGCCTCTAAATTGCTATACAATTGCGGCGGTTGACCTTAAACTGCCTCTAAATTAATCATATAGAGGCGGTTCGTGCGGCGTTTTTCATCCTCAATGTAAATTTACTAATTGGAGGCGGTTTGGCACAAACCGCCCTAAATTTACATTTAGAGGCGGTTTTAGAGGCGGTTTTTTATTACATTTGTTTTTAAAATATAAATATTTAATATTTATTTTTCTCATTTCTTTACAACATTGGCAAACTTGTTTCCCTTCGTATGAAAAAGTCTGCCAAAAAATAGGGTTCAGTGTGCCCATCAACCATATAAAAAAGATATACACTGTTGACAAATAAAGTTTACTAAAAAATAAATAATTTTGTTAGTTACCATTTATTTTACTAGGTAGCTTCCTCTCTTTTTTGTTACAAAAATCACAATTAGAGATAACACTCCAATTTTCATGGCAATGCTTCAAGGATTAAGGATCTGCCCCATCAACCATATACACTGTTTGTCATTTAAGGCCTTGACACTTATAAACCACTCAAACTTTTTTTTTTTATTAAAAAAATCTTTTTATATTGAAGACAAATCTCATCAATGTATTTTTTTGGGGGAAAAAACTATGAGGTTATCATAGAATATTTATATATGTATTTTCAGTAGATTTTGGAATTTTCCAGGATCTGATTCAATGGAAATGAGTCACGTTCATTCGTAAAGTTTTTACGTTGAGGAAGCAAGTTTATATTCTATTCATTTTTTTCCACTTAAAAAAATCTAACGAGCATGATAATAATAATAATTTATTAGATTGATTCAATGGCGACAAAGGCTTTAATTAAAAAGTTGGTGTAATTCAGAAGCTAAACTTTGTGTGGCAGAATAGAAGAATTGATTCAGAATTATTAGATTTAGTTGAAAGAAATAATAATAATTAAAAAGGAAAGAATAGAAAAAGTAAAAAAAAAAAGTGTTAAATTAATTGTAAGTGAAGGAGAGTCCTGAAAAAAAACAAGCAACCTTTGAGATCTTGACCCGAAGTTGGAAAACAACAGAGAGATCAGCCTCATCTCTTTTAAACAAAACAAGCAACCTTGTTTTTCCTCTTCATTCTTTTTTGGATGTACTTTTTTAAAAAAAAAATAAAAACAAAAATTACGACTTTCCTGGTAAAGAAGTTGTTTATTTTATTGAAATTAAATTATTCTAATTTGTTTATAAATTAATTGGAATATTACTTATTACTGCATCGTTTCTTTGATAACTTCTTTATAACCTAATTTTCATAAAGTATATATGTTTCTCCAAAAAGAAAAAGGTTAAATGGATTAATAATTGCATTATCATATGATCGCTTTAAAAGTAAGAAATTATGCCGTTAGTCTTATTCCACCTGAAAAAATTTGGTAAAATGAAGGGTAAAGCCATAAAAATACTAATAATTTTTTTTTTAAAAGTGAGCACAATACAAATGTTTTTTTAAATGGCAAAAGTAATTATAATTATAAATTCTTAAAATAGGCGGATGGAATCAGCCTCATCTCCTAGTGGATATTGGATGAAATCAAAAACTAATTTGGTGGATTTTTCATTTCTCTTTTCATCAGTCCGCCTCTTCTCGAGCCCAAATATTGCTTACCGCCTCATCTCTTTTCATCAGTACCCCTCACTCCCCTCTCTTTTCATCAGTCCGCCTCATCTCGGCTCACTGTCTCTTACACCCTCAAAGTCTCAAACTCTCCCTTCGGTCCCTCAGTCAGTCGCTCACCGTCGGCGTCGCAGTCACAGATCTTTTGCCGGCTCGAAGCTCGTTCGTCATCTGGGTATTTTTCCTTTTTATTTTTATTTTTATTTCTTATATTTATTTTTTTCCATCTATGCTTTCAAGTTCTAATATGGGTATTCTCCCACTGGTCCATCTTTGTTCTTCGTCGATTTGCTTCTCATTACTTGGTTACTCGCGGCGGATTCTTTTTTTTTTTTTTTGGTTCTCTGCTTCTAATTTCTTCTCTATATGTTGCTGTCATTGTTGCTTCATTTTCCCCATCTAATTTCTTCTCTTTTTTTGGATTATATATGCTGCTGTCTTTGTTGCTCTAATTTCTTCTCTATTCTTTTATTTATTCTCTGAACCCCAAATGAGTAATATATATAGTGGTCCAACTATTCTGTGTTCATATTCCCAAGTGACTTTAACAGTACTCAATGTGGTTATGTCAGTCTCCTTATGCATGATAATTAGTCAACAAACAGCAACACCACTATAATTTAACTATTCTGTGTCCATCTTTCGTGTTTATTATATGTTAGAGAGAAAGAAAAATAATATATGTATAGTCCAATCAGATATGGACACCACACACTCTTCAATGTGCCTTCTGTTTTCTTTTTATCTCCTCGCTTGGTGGATTATTTAATTTCCTGCACCTATGTCTTATTGTGTGTCTGACCATCAGATATCTTCATAGATACATGAATGGAGCCTAATTATTTTTTTAATTTTATCAAGATATGGTAAGATATGTCTTCTGCATTCATGTCTTTTTTTTAAAAAAAAAAAATTATTGTCTACCCTGCACCCATGTCTTATTGCCATATGATTAACTTGAATTCTCTCAACTGTTAACATCTTATCCTGATATAATTGCAATTAAGGCATCAGAGGTTTTTAAGTTAAAGACCAGAGGTTGATTTTTTTTCTTTTCCTACTTGGCAGAACAATAAGAGTAATATCTGAGACATTTTCTTTAACTGTTCAGGAAGCAGCAATCCTATCTCATGTAACTGTTCATCCATTCATGTTTGCGTTGGTTCTGATTATCCAATATTGCATTATACTGTTGCTTATAGGTTAAGGGTTTGACAGAACAATTTCCCACTGCATGTTACACCTCTTGCTTTGGTGCTAAAACAGTTCCTGGCAGATCATATCGAAGAGTCCTATTCTGGCGGCTTAAGTTCCTACTGTTTGGTACGCATTCCTAATATTTTCACATGAAATCTTCTTAGAGGCCTCTTGGTTCAGACGTAACACAGATGTGATTTACATATTCCCATAAATTCCTTACATGTTTACTTCTTTATATCCTTCTATCAAATTATCCAACACAATTTAACTTGCAATTTTTTTTAAAGACTCAATCACGTGATGCTAAGTTGTAAAAAAAATATACTTGGCATGTTTTAATTGATTATTAAGTAACCTAATAATAAGGATAAGCAACTGCATGCAAGATTTTTTTTCCCATTCTGTTGTCCAAAATCTATATATATGTTTACTGCCTTCCACCACTACGCAAAGTACTGGATCCATATATATATATATTAGTACCTTCCACCACTACGCCTTCACGTACGATGGATATTACGTTTCTCGATTGTGTTTTTATATATGTTTAGTGCTTGTTTATCTTACCTGTCTCCAGTTTCTACCTAGGCTCATCTTGGATTGAAGTAGCATAATCTAGGAGAGAATCAAGGGATCCTAAACTTAATCTCCTTATTTATTTCCTAATATTCTAACATGGGAACTACATTCTCTTTCCCCCTAACCCTAACATAGAACCCTAACGGTTTATAAATAGTGGTAGCAGTGTAAATATCTTACATTCATAATATTGTATTATTGTCCTATGCTGACAACTTGGACAATAAAATATTGGCACATTTTTGTCCAAAAAAAGAGTTTGACAAGAATGCTTCACTTATTTTCAGAGTGAATGGACAAGTCTTGGATTATAAAACCGTGAAACTCAATTGAGTATGATGAAGGAGTTAGGAGATTCATTGATTTTGCTTTTGAACATAGTTCAATTGAAGGCAAAATACTATGCCCTTGCTCACCTTGTGGTTTTATAAAGTGGCTGTCAAAAGAAACAGTGTATGATCATTTATTGTGCAAGAAATTCCCTAAAGGATACACATTTTGGTTCTATCATGGAGAGTCAAAGATTGGGTCAAGTAGTAATGTTACTAGTGGATACATGTCACATGTTGTACAAGACCACAATGTTGATGTAGATCCAATGTTCTGAAAATGGAAGAAATCACCAAGAGGGGGGTGAATTGGGGATTTTAAAATCAAACTTTTGAATTCTTTTTCAAAGCCTTTTGAAAGTAAATGTTAAGAAGGTAAGAGAAGAAAAGCTTGACACACGGAATTTATACTGGTTTGGTCTTAACCTTGACCTACGTCCAGTCCCCAGATATCTTCTGGGTGTTTCCACTAGTTCAACTGATTTTCAACTACAACAATGTAGACCAGACACAATCCTAATCACCTAGGACTTGCTCCCTCTTACACTTTGTAATTGAACAACCCAACTCACAGGTTCCACAATCTTGAGTTCTCACAAACAAATGCTTTCAAAAATTTACAAACTCTCAAAAGAGTGGATAAGGATAAACACTGAAGAACAGGTTGAAAATAACAATACAGACTCAAATTTCAAAGTATAATCAAGATAGCTTCGTTGTGTGTATTTTGCTTTGAGTTTTCACAGCCTTTTATAGACTGAATGGATGAGCTAGCCGTTGCAATTCTTTCTCTAATGTTCAGCTGCAATTCTGGAAAACTGGCAGTAGCATATTTTGCTCTGTTCTTGAATTCTTAGCTGGAATCTTGGAATTTAGTTGTTGCAGAAGGTCTTCCAGATTTTTAGTTATTCCTTTAACTCAATTTGACCATTTGAGATGATTCTTATGAGTTACAACGGTCTGAGCTGAACATCTGAGATAAGGGAGAAGGGTTAGCCCTGTTCTAGGTTCGTCATTTAATGCATTTATCCTGTATCTTGATCTCACCTTGATCTTGGCTAAACCTTATTTGAAAAACACTCAAAACTTCATCAAGGACATTAGAAACAATAATATCATATGAGGAAATAATTTCAAGAAGACCCATTAAGATTTCGCAGATCAATATCATTTGATTTTTCAAAATTCCCGATGCAAACTTGAGTTTGTTCTTCCAGACTCGAGTTTGGGGTTCATCCAGAAAGCATGTCTGTTGATTAGTGGTCTAAACTTGCAGTCTTTAAAGTTAACTCGAGTTTATCGGGCTCTGGACTTGGGATGGAATTTTGGTCCGAAAGCTAAACTCGAGTCAATTAGTGACCAACTCGAGTTTGGGTCTATGTTTGAAGAACAAGCCTAAGTTCGTGATTTTCCAGACTCGAGTTTAGGGTCATAGACTGGAGTTTGTAGTGTAGCCAAAATGGATGATCTTTCTGTATGATCCAGACTCGAGTTTAGGAAGCAAACTCGAGTTTCAGTGACTACTGAAATATTTGAGGTTTATCTGGGTCAAGTGCAAACTGGAGTTTGGAAGGCCAGACTAGAGTTTGGGAGTCTATTGAATTTTCTGGGTTCCTTTCTGTTTGGTCTAAACTCGAGTTAGGGAATCTAGACTCGAGTTTGGCTTGCTGAGTGCTCTCTGTATCTTCCAGACTTCAGGTTTGATTTGCAAACTGGGGTTTAGCTTGATGTGAAAATTTTGGATTCCTTTCTGTGTCTGCCCAGACTCGAGTTTGTCTATGCAGACTCAAGTTTTGGCCTTTATGTAAAATTGAATACTTTTCTGTCAAGTCTCAAACTCGAGTTTATATTCCTAAACTCGAGTTTGCCTTTGACAGTGAGATTTTCATTTTGCCAAAAACAAACTTCATATTAAGTTTACAATTGCTGGTTATCATCAAAACACATTGAGAACTAACATGTTCAACATGATCAATGATGCATTTGGCATAAATAGGTAATGTGACAATGAAGCACAATTTCAGTCTGAGGAAAACATTGCCCAAGATGAGGGAACAAATGGTTTTGCAAATGAAGAAGTTCATGCAGATAAAGAATTTTATGAATTAGTAAAAGATGGGGAACAACCATTGTATGGAGGGTGTCAAAAATATTCAAAACTTTCATTTATTGTGAAGTTGTATCATATTAAGTGTTTATGTGGGATGACTGACAAATCCATGAATGTGATATTAGAGCTATTGCACGATGCGTTTGAACATGCAAAGATTCCATCTTCATTCTATGAGGCAAAGAAGACCATTACCAAGTTAGGATTGGACTACCAGAAGATACATGCTTGTCCAAATAATTGTATGTTGTATTGGGGAGTGGAAGATGAAAACAGACAAAGTTGTAAGGTTTGTACTATATCTAGATGGAAGCCACTTGTTAAAGAAGGTGATCGTACATCTTCTCAACAAGGAAGAAAGAAGCGTAATGTGGTTGCAAAAGTTGTTCGATACTTTCCCCTTAAACCACGCTTGCAAAGATTATTTTTATCAACAAAGACTGCTGAAGATATGAGATGGCATGCTATGCATGATAAAAATGATGGCTTGATGAGACATCCTAGAGACTCTCAAGCATGGAAGAAGTTTGATGAGCTGCACACATCATTTGCTTCAGACCCACGAAATGTACGACTCGGTTTAGCAACTGATGGTTTTAATCCTTTTGGTAATATGAGGGCTAGTTATAGTATTTGGCCAATCATTCTAATTCCGTACAACACCCCTCCATGGTTATGCATGAAGTCGACGTCTTTTATCATTTCAACCATCACACCTGGTAAAAAAATGCCAGGTAATGACATTGATGTGTTTTTACAACCTTTGATCAAAGAGTTGAAAGAATTATGGCAAGAGGGTGTAGATACTTATGATGCTTTTGCACGAGAGATGTTCAAGTTACATGCAGCATTGATGTGGACGATTAGTGATTTTCCTGGCTTGGGAAATCTATCTGGCTGGAACACATACACAGGCTTAGCTTGCCCTTCATGCAACTTTGATTTTGAACCTTGTCGTCTTTATCATAGTAAAAAATGGTGTTTTATGGGTCATCGACGCTTTCTTGACCAAAGCCATAGATTTAGATTGAACAAGGTTCAGTTTAATGAGAAGCAAGATCTACGTAATCCTCCAAGGTTGTTGTCTGGTTGTGAAATACTTGAACAAGTTAAAAATATTAATGTCAAATTTGGTCGAACACCTGAAGTTAGTGGAAGAAGAAAAAGAGGACGTGCTAGTAATCGTGATGCAGATGACAACTCCCAACAGTGGAAAAAGAAGAGCATATTTTTTGAACTTCCATATTGGAGGCATAATTTATTGCGTCACAATCTTGACATGATGCATATTGAGAAAAATGTGTGTGATAATATAATTTTTACATTACTTAATGATGCCTCTAAGTCAAAAGATCATATGAATGCTCGAAAAGATCTTAAAAGAATGGGTTGTAAGCATGACCTTTGGCCAGATGAGAATGGAAAATATCCTTTAGCAATCTATACAATGACTAATAAAGGCAAAAAGATGTTTCTGACAACATTGAGGAATATTAGAGTACCAGATGGTTATGCAAGCAATATTTCTAGGTGCATTGATGTTGATTCTATGCGGTTGAATGGAATGTTGAAAAGTCATGATTGTCATATATTGATTGAGCAATTACTACCATTGGCTACACGAGTAGCAATGCCTGATAATGTTTCAAGCATTTTAATTGAGTTGTGTTTATTCTTCAAACAATTGTGCGATAATGTGTTGAATGTTGTAAATTTGGATATACTACAACGTGGAGTTGTGCTCTTGCTATGCCACATGGAAATGTTATTTCCTCCGTCATTCTTCATATTCATGGTTCATTTGATCATCCATCTTGTTGAAGAAGCTAAACTTGGAGGTCCTGTGCACTATCAATGGATGTATCCTATTGAGAGATACTTGGGGCAATTAAAATCATATGTACGTAATAGAGCTCAACCAGAAGGGTCTATAGCACAAGGTTACATAATGCAAGAAATTCTAACATTTTGTTCAAGGTACATAGATGATATTGAGACTCGATGGAATCGATCTAGGCGGGTCGATGATGTACCTAATGATGCGCAAGCCAAATCACGGGTGGATGAATTGTTTCCTTGGGTGGGAAAGCCAATCGGTGCATCATCATATTTCAATCTTACATCAATGGAGAGGTTACAGGCTCATAGACATGTGCTGACAAATTGTCCACTTGTTGAATGCTACCTCCAGTAAGTAAACCTAAATATTTTTTTAAGCAAGTTATTATTGCTCATGGATGTTCTAATTTGAATAATTTATTTAGGAAGTTCCGAAGAGATGTGAAGAGGCAACTAAGAAGGACTACTCGAAGTCAAGCTGAGATAGATAAACGAGTTCATAGGGAGTTCGTTGATTGGTTCTCTAAGCGTGTGGGTATTTTATTGCACAACAAGGATAAAAAATATTTTTCCTTTTTGAGTTAAATTGCACGGTGCTAACATTATTTCTTTTGTGTTGTAGATTCCTTTAGATATTGACAATGTTAGAGAATCAGACAAAAATATTATGTTTTCCCTCGCTAAAGGTCCTATTTATGAAGCAAGAAGGTTCAGTGCATATAATGTGAACGGCTTCAAATTTCGAACATTGGATCGAGACAACAACCTGAAAACACAAAATAATGGGGTTTTTGGAACATTTGACACAAGAAGTTATTCAAGTAGTAGAGATGGCCAAATGATATGTGGAGGAGTTCCTTACTATGAAAAATTGGTTGACATTATTGAGATTAACTACAATGGCTTGTTCACTGTGCCTTTGTTTAAATGTCAATGGGCTGATACTACCACTCATAGAGGGCATAAGAAGGATAAATTGGGTTTTACCCAAATTAACTTTTCAAAACTAATACATACTGGTGAAAAAGAGGATGATGAGCCATATATTAAAGTTTTGAAGGTCAAATGGTTTTTTACGTTGATGACAAGAAAGAAAAGGGTTGGAGCATACCTGTCCATGTAAAGCCTCGAGACTTATATGATATGGGTGAAGATATCATGACAACCACTGACCTATTTCCATCACAAAACTTGGACCACATTTTAGTTGATGGCACAGTAGCTCTACAGTTATCAAGACCTACCATAGATGATGACATTCCAAATTTGATAGCTAATCACAATGAGGATGAAGATTTAGACATATAATTTTTTGTTTAAGGCTTAGGTTATGTGTATTTACATGGTGTTGTGTAGTCTAACATTTTGAGGATTGTCTTTTGTATGGTGTGTTGTGTTTGGTTTTCTTTTTATCATGTGTTTTGCTTGTATGTAATTGTTGTTGAAGATTTAATATTTACAAATCAATTTCTTAATGCTCATATACTATTATCTTTTTCCAATATATATTGGAATTGTATGATTTTGTAAATACTTAAATATATGTTGCCATGTTATATTTTGGACAAATGGATTAGGTGGAATGGGGCGTACAAGGAGATTCCCTGCAAGAACAGCTTCAACAAGCTCTACAACAACTTCCCTCCAAACACAAAATGTACAAGAAGATCAAGTTTCGAATCAATCCTAACAACAAAATGATATTCAAAGGGTGGAACCACAGCCACGTGAAATGGAAGGCCAAGAAGATCAAGTTTTGAATCAATCCCAACAACAAAATGAAAGACCACATCTCTACAAACCAAAGAGGGCGTGCAACAAATATTGGGTGGTTGATGTTAAAGGTATACCATTTAACACCTATGTTACACTGCATAAATTTTTTTTATGTATGCCTATGTCATATATTATTGCACCACTAACAAAAATCACATGAATATTATATGTTATAGATGATCAAGGAAGAATTTCTGAGGAAAGATTGCGCATTAGGGATGTTTTGGTACTTCCACCTCACAAGCAAGTAGTGGTGCAATGGAGTGACGAGAATCAGCCTGTTGGTGACAGCGGTTCACTCTTGAATGGCTTTTTAGGACATCTTGCATGTAATACTAATGTATTCCCAATATGTTACGATAGGTGGCCTAAGGTACCTCGCTCGTATAAGGATAATGCTTGGGAGATGACCATACAGGTATAAATGCTCTTTCAATTTCATTTACTAAGCTTAAATAATTGTGACTTGATTTTTATTTTTTCCCTATTGCAGAAAAAATTCAGTCTCCATACTGATTACCAATATGAATATTGTTTGGCAAATATGGGGAAAAATGGAAGGATAATAGGTGGAGGTTGTGCAATTATTATTATGATAAAAATGCAAGTTATGAGCAAAACCTTGAAAACTATCCTGAAGGTATGACTCGAGAACAATGGGCTGGTTTTTTGGCATACAAGTTAAGCGAAAAAGCTAAGGTAATGACAAGCTTGCATATATTTGTTTAATTAGGTTTACTTGATTTAATTTGAAGTATTTTTTCTGGACAATGTAGAAATACAGTGAGATAAATACTAGAAATAGAGCAAAACAAAAGATTATGCATACCCTTGGATCCAAAAGCATTGCATGTCTAAAATATGACCTGATATGTACTTCAATTATAATCTTTTTTTATCTATCTTTGATCTTTTGTGAATTTAACTAACCTTTTGTATATTGACATTGCTTTAGGAAATAAACTATGGACGCAAATTTAGTAGGGGAGAGATGTACGCCATTACGCACAAAAAAAAAGGATGGCAGTTTTGTCTGTGAGGAAGCTAGAGAAAAGAATGTATGTATTTTATTTGAGAATGAGGAAGCTATACATGCTATTTGATTACATGTTTGATGTTGTATTGCAGGACCAATTACTAGCTGAGATGGAGGAAACGTCTTCTGAAGAAGAGGCCTATGAACATGTCTTTGGGAAAGAGCACCCTGGACGCGTTAGAGGAATGGGGTTTGGGGTGGTTCCATCTCAAATTCGTAAGTGCTTTAGCGGTTCTGCATCATCTTCTTGTGCTGGTCCTTCTCAAGCAGAGTATGATTCCCTCAAAGAAGAACTTGACACCTTAAAAGGGAAAATGGGAGAACTTGACGCCTTGAAAGCACAAATGGCTTCTATCTTGCAACATATTGGTGCTCAACAACCTTCTAATTTTCCCTTCAATGAGGTAAATTTTGTGTCATAATTAAATATATACTTCAGAATTAGATCGTAGGTTCAATCTTGGAATTAAAACCCTTTTTTGTAGTAGAATTGTGTTCATAATTAAATAGATAATGAATTTAGAAAAAACATTATATTATCTGCGTGACTATTTTTAATACAAATGACGGAACTGAAGAGCATTGGCTTTTCAGATAACTATCATCGACAAATCCTTATCTAACAACTTGAAGTTACTTCGGTTTCAATAAAAGTATGTCCTCATATTACTATTCATCCTATACAAGTAAATAGCAGAACAATGGGAAGTTATGAACCAGAAAAATTGTATCACAGGAACTCAAATAATAGAAGCAAGAGACAAATGAAGTTGTTGAAAATTTTAACTCTTTTGACAAGAAGCCTATGACAAAGTAGATTAGAAAACACTAGACAATTACAAATTAAGCATGACCCAAATCATAATGGAATATGTATAAAACCCTGCAGCATACATGTAGAGTCTTTTTAATTTAAACCTGAAAGGTTTAGAAGTTATTGTTGTCAAACATTTGAGGTTTGCACAAAATCATAACAGAAAGTGGAAATGAGGACAAAAGTAGGTGAAACACTGGAACTGAATATCAACATTGATTTGGCTTTATAACAAATCTTACTTAATCTTTTGATCTGGCCAGACTTGATTCCCTGGCCCCACCCAGAAATATTTTGTGCTAGTAAACCAAGGTTCATCATAAGTTACAAATAACACAAGAATCTCTGCTGATAGGATATACAAATTTCCATGCTGATTCTTTGAATTTCTGAATCTTTTTCCTTCTTTCATCTGTCTGAAAGTCCAGTATCTCATGCCCCTTTCCATATATTAATCATCTGGCCACTTTCTGTTAATGAAGCTAGATTCAGATTAGCAAATTATAAGCAAAAAAGTTTCAAGGAGTAAATAAAGTCAAGAGAATGACAGTGTAATGACAAACAGATGTATTTGGCAACATGTTACCTAGCCATCATGCCTCAAAAGCAAAATAGGAAGTTAACATTATCAACTCATGTTGCATGCTCAATCAATTGTAGAGGGGCAAATAGAGTAAAAATGCTTATCAAAGCTTATATGGAGAATAATTATTATGGTATTTGTGGGGTTGAGATCCACTAGAGTTTATAATCCTCAATCACATGTCATATTGTACTAGGTGAACCTTGCCCAAGGCACAGCTGCAAGCAAAAAAAAAACATCAAAAAAAAATTCACCAGAATATAGAGTTGGCGCACAATATAGAAGTTTTACAGGTTAGAATAATTGCTGGGAAATAACTAGACTGCCAACAACATTGGTCATACATAAGAAATGTCAGAATGAGCATCAAGATTTTCCTTTTCTCAGCTAGACTGAAAACAAGTTGCTTTAAATAAAGTTAGAAGAATATGCTGGCTGGAAACTTTAACTATTACTAACCAACCAAAAATTGTGGTGTGAGTGTGGAGTTGAAAGAGAGACCTGATATAACATAAAAATGTAAAATTGGGTCTACATCTAAATCTGATCGAGCAGCCATCATTCTTTGAGCACACTTTTACATTTGGTGGGTCCATTTGAGCGTATTGCCCATTTTCAAACTCTACCATACTCCAAAGATTTTATTTTTCCTTCTTCCTCTGTTTTTTATTATGTTTTTAATGCCAAATACTGGCTATTAGGTTTCTCTGGTTTTCCTGGGGCACAAAGACAAATATAATACCATCTATTATTATTAATATATAAAATCTAGTTTGTAGTTAAACTAAGTCTTATATATTAATAACCAGTGATAGTACTGTATATAATAAATAGAGGGAAAACGTGGGTAGGGACTGTTTAACTGAAAATATAGTATAATAATGAACTTGCTGTCATTTTTGTTTTGGTTTCCTCATGCATGAATAGATCACGGTATATAAATATGCTTTAGTGCTGTTGGTGTTTATTTACTATGTTTGGGTCTGTGTCTACTGAAAACATGCTTTGCTGCATGATTTGGTTCAGTTTTGCTGTCCGGATTATTTTTGTCTGTTAATGCTATCGGGTTCCTTACTGTCAACGTATTCATTGAATTTTTATGGTGCGATGAGTATAGTGTATATTTGTATGGACCTTATTTGTATGGACCTTTTTTATGGTGCGATGAGTATAGTGTATATTTGTATGATCAAGAACCTAATAAAATTTGAGCTCTTGGAGCGTGAATATTCTGATCAAGAACCGACTAAAGATTTACTAATTGAACATGAGAGATTAGTCTATGTGATGATGTGCATGTGGTGTGTGTGTGTGTATTTGCAGATTTGTTATTTACTAATTGATAGTTATGTTGATGCCATTATGCAATGAAAAATAGATAAACAAGACATTGTAGCATTTGATGTTTGTTTTCAATTTTGTTTCAATGTATCAGGATGCAAATTCGAGGTCTCCTGGGCTCAAAAGATCTTCTCATGCTAGTTATGACCCGTATTGTGACGGACCGGATTCATCACCTCATATTCCATCTCCATCACCACAACCACAACCTTGAATATTTTATTTAGATAGCTTTTGGATAGTATTGTTGTCATTATCAAGGGAATTTATCCAATGTTTAGCACTTATTGTCAAGATTGTGATGCGAACATATTTAGCATGTTTAGCACTTATGACTTTGTTTATGGTTGTTAAACATATTTGGCAGTTGAGACTTATGTGATTGTGATGAATTTATATATCTTATACTTTTAATTAAGGGCTTTTAACATTGTATGGATATGTATGCTGAAATGCAATAATTTTTTTTCCTTGATACATCAAATACAAGTTATTATTTCATTATAAGAAAAAAAAATTATTAAATTGAAACTGTAAAAAATCACCTATTAACTACCTTTCATTATTAAAATTTAAACATAAAAAAGTAAAAAAAATTATTTTTCTACAAATTAGCTCATAAATAAGCAAACCGCCTCAGAATGACATGTTGAGGCTCTTAGAAAACCGCCCAAAAATGATATATTGAGGCGGTCCACATAACGGCCTCCAAAAACTAATCTGAGGCGGTTGACAATAACCGCCTCTAAATTACATTCTGAGGCGGTTTCAGAACCGCCTCAAAAAATTCTTTAGAGTATCTTGAGGACTTTTATTGTTCTTATTGAGGCGTTCACAGCTCGCCTACGATACCACCTTTGTTTACTGGGAGGCGGTTACACCAGCGGCTGATTTAAACCGCCGTAGTTTAGCTCTCGACGGTGGTATTTTCGACGGTTTCTGAATGGCCGGCCGCTGAAAATAGAGGAGGTTCTAACCGCCTCTAAATGCCTATAAAACCGCCTCTAGATACAGGTTTTCTTGTAGTGAAACAATTTCACTACCGGATTAATTTAAAAAAATACTCACTATCGGTACACATTTATGAGTAGGATTATTTATTTACTTTTGAGGGCTCTTACCACTATTTCAACCTTTCGGTACAGGAACATAACCTAGCAAATCACCAAAGTGATTTCGCACTAGTTGGCCAATGTGGGAGAGTTTCCATCTCATAAGAGACCCAGTGCCCACACTAGCACAATAACAAACCACCCACCGGAATCCCATATTGGGACAAAGGACCATCGTCCACGGAGCTCTGCTCCAAACACCTACATAGGTGCCGACTAAACAAGGAAAAATAAAAATACATGCCCCTACAAGGCAAAATTTCTTAAAAATTAATTATATTATATTATAATATTTCTTAATCACTTTATATATTATATTACTTTATTATATTATATATTATAATAATATAATATTATTATATTAAACATACACACGGCACACACACTACACATATATATAATATATTATATATTATATTATATAATATAATATAACATATAATATAATATTTCGATGTCCAAATAATTTTCCCAATTAAGACCTTGAACTCATAGGGGCCTAGTAGTCGTCTTATTTTAGTCTATTTTGAGACTCCATGTCTCAAAATTTGGGATATTACACTTTTTTACACTCTGTTTTCAATCTAAAAACTTAGGTGTTTCAAAACGAATTTTTAAAATTTCTAATTCACCCTTTCTTAGTGATTTCTTCCATTTACACCTAGGTTTCTAGATGTAATTGATTTAAACCATGTGCTCTTATTTTGGTTTAATTACCCATAAATGCTCCCACATGGCCAGCTATTATATAGATCTTTTGGGCTGATTTAATCAATTTTAATTATCCTCTTAATCCTGTGCTTAAATGTCTTTTTATCACAAATGTCATTGCCTAATTGGTTTGCTACTCAATCAAAGTCATTAGAGCATTATTAGCAAATTATTTCATCTTCCATTGGCTGTTGATATTTTCGAAATATAACAGCCCTATTTCGACTATTTTATTTGTCTCTAATCATGTTGTAATTAATATTTAATTAATGAAAGCTTAAGTGCCAATTAGTATTTTCTAATTTACTTCAATTTACTTGTGTATTTCCATAACATTATCTTACATTCTTTGGTCATAAAATAACATTATTTTATGTATTATTTATGTCACATTTTATTGCCTTATATGTTGTCTCAAAACCTACCATTTAATTATAAATTTCATGAAGAAATTTGTCCAAAATTATAATCAATAGATTACAATACTTTGAGACATATATTCACCTTCGTTTATATTAATTATTCATCAAAATAAAAATTTATGATAATGAGCTCCATCTTAGGTAACGGGGGCCTTTGAGCATGTATCACTTTCCTTTAATTTAACATAATTGTCTTAGTGTGGCGAAAAAAAATCAGTTGAATAATTGTCATTTTGTAAAGGCAAAGGTAAAAAAACAGAGAAATTTAACTTGTAGTAAATTATCTAACTAAATTTTTTTTTTATCATAACTTATGTACCCATTATATTTGTAACGAGTTCAAACTTACTTGAAAGCATAGGGGGAGTTAGGAATTGCAATTTGGAGGCAAAAATTATAGAATAGAACCCAAATGGGTGTGAAAATATATTTCAGCCTTGTTAATATTTCAAATTTTCATTTTAGTCGTCCCTCCATGTAACTTTACATTGATGGATTAAAGTGAAAGTCATGAAATTTTTATAACAATGAAATGTAATTTCATACAACTTTGGGTTCTTTTCTATGATTTTAGAACCCCAAAAAAATAAAAATTAAAAATTAAAAAATCCGCCGCTGCCTGAAAGATTTAAAAGAGAAGCTTCTTAATGTCGTTGGGCTTTATGAACCCAGACAAATTATCAAACTAGACTTAGTCAACAAAAACTTAATCAAGTTATTTCCTAATATTTACATGGATATTGAAATCAACTAGGTTTTTCAATTTCTTGTAATGCATATCTTAACACTATTAGTTATGAATTGACTGAATTCGATACTATATAAGTAATATCCTTTTTAAAGTCTAATAAACAAAAACATATTATATACATCTTATGAATAAGTAAGCTTGCTAATACAAACTATATATTTTCTGTGATATTGTATTGACATTAAATATTGATAATGATGATAATAATTAAATTTTTTATTTTAAAATTTCATATTTGTTTGGAAAAATCTGATTACAAAGGATTCCGCCAAACATGGGATTTTATTAAATAAAAATGCAAAACATTTATCACAATGATGATGATTGAATTTATCCAATTCAAATTATAAAGTGCTTCAGTGCTTGTATGTTGGTCACCGTTTATTGTCTCTCTTATCCAATTTAAATTCATGAACGGAACTAATCAAACATGCGCCTTGGCTCCAAGCAAACAAATGAAAATAAATAAATAATTTTTTAAAAAATATTGTACACTTGTTTTGACCAGAAATAAAATATTGTTAACACTAAACAAACAAGACAGCGAAATGATTTGGATGTACGCGGGAACGGCTTCATACTCATGTCAAAGCCAACCGCGTTGGATTTTCCTAGCTGCACTATCATAAAGTATGTTTATTTTATTCAAATTTACATTAATAATGATTTTTTTATGAATATTATAATAGTGTGTTGGAGTCAGAAAATCAAGTCAAGCCCATTGAACTGGCCCTTTTAGGCCTTGTCCTTTCAAGGGGCGAGTTTGAAAATTAAAGAAACTAAATGAAATAAGCTTTACAGGGCTGGCCCTGTAGGGTCTCGGGCTTAAAAGGGCCAACCCTGTAGGGCCTCATACTGGCCATGTATGTCCTTTTAATGGATGTATTTATAATGTGAGAGAAGAAATTCATGATATTCTTACTCATGAAATAGAGCCTACTACTCAAAGTGAAGCGCAATCAAATGTCTTTGAAATTGATTATAGTAGTGAAGAATATGACAATGATAGTCATTATACTAATGTTGCTTATTGGCATGCTTCTTATGTTTTATGTGAGTTATTTATGGACAATAGTTTGCTTTTGATTACAAATTAGTGAATGTATTTATTTGTTGGATGATTTATGTTATTTGGATATTAATGTTATACGATGACAACATTTATTTGATAAATTAGAACTTTAGTTGTTGTAATTTACTAATTATATTTCTTTAAAAAAACGGAGGAAAAATAGTTTAATTTAGAATAATAATTTTCGGCCCTATAGAGCTGGCCCTGGCCCAGGTGCTCTTGGAGTAGCTTTAAAAAACAAATGTTTTCTTTTTTCTCGGAGCTCTAAAGGGCCGACCCAGATTCCCAACCCTAAATATGTTGCTGTCCTCACTCCCCAACTACCTCCTAAATTTTTTTTTTTATATATATATATATATATATACAACGAAAATTAGACCTCCTTAAACATTCTTCTTTCCTCTAGGATCTGGATAGGAGTAGTAGGCCTGACCGCCTGATTCAAGTACTCATTTGGGCCTTCCTTTATAGTGGAGCATGTAATATAAGATTGGACCCATCTGAAACTGCCCATCATGGTAGAGTTGGGAATCGGGTCAACCAGCGGATTGCAGGATCACTTGCATCAACCCACGGGCCAGATGGTGCAGCTGGCAAAATACCAAACCTAACCCACAGTTGCAAGGTTGTCAGTCCAGCCTGCATGGCCGCATTTAAAAATTTAAAAAAAACACAAAATTTCTAGTTTCTTAAGTTAATTGAAAGTTTGAGACACATATATAAGTTATCAAATTTGCCTTCATAATATCAATCATTCCACTTATAAAAATTCAAAAAAAATAATCCACTTCAAAAGATAAAGTCATCAAATTTTCCTCAGTTTACAAACAAAAAAATCAATAATTCTCAAACAATCAAGACAATAATTTTGTTTAAAGAAAAAGGAAAGAGACTGAGATTTTTTCTTTTTGGAATTGGAAGATACCAAGGTGAGAATGTGGGACATTTGGGTTTTGTGATATTATCATAGTAAAAACAAAAATGTGCGGGTTACCGCTAACCCAAAAGTCACATGGTGCGGGCATCTGCGACTTGCACTTTTGTGAGCTAGGGAACTCCCAACCCTAAGCCTAAGCCTACCCAAAAACCATGGGCTAGCAAACCGGCTTTCCATTATAGGCAAGCTAACCAATTGTACTTGATAATGGCACCTACTTCCAGTTCTTATAAGAAAGAGATGAACTTTGCATATATGTGCAATGAGTTTGGGTGCTCATAGCTGCTCATCAAGAGTGATGCGCACCCAAATCAGGACTATATAGATTAGTTATGAACATTCTAAAATAATAATAATCTTTTTACTACAAGTCTTCAAGAAAAAACTACTGTTTTAATTTAAAAGTCATCAGTTAAAAGCTTTCAATCTGAACCTTAGACACTGTGTTTGAAGTTACATGGTCAAGACGAAATCCTTTTGCATTATGCCTTCATCAGTAGTAATGAAAAGATAATGTATTTTTTACCCCCCCCCCCCCCCACCCCCCGAAAAAAAAAAGAGATAATGTGTTCGTATTCATTATACTCCTATATATATATTAGTGTTTTTTCGCCCCATGTATCCATTCCACTTTTGACCTCGTACGTACTGTAACCTGCAGGATCACAAAGGAAGACTTGACTTGGGTGGGACCGTAATAAATTGGGTGGGATCGTAATAAATTACCTAACCATCAGAATGCTAACCCCATATTGATTTAGGGATCATCTGAATAATTCAAGGGAAAATTTTATTATACTGAAGACTCTTAGCCGCCTAAGTTGAACATTTTAATTATAATGGAAATTAATAATTATGGGGGTCCCTGAAGAAAATGACGTACGAAAGGGATGAGGATTGAAAATCATAAGCAAAATAGAGAAAGAAAAATATGGATGGAGACATGGAGAGTTTCAGTCAGCACTTAGAGTGATGAATGAAGAATGGGAAGAAAAAGGAATAAAAATTGCATCATCTCAAATAAAGGGTTATTTTTACTCTATGCAATTTTCTTTTGAAGAAAGATTAGGCTCAAATGGGCAAAGCAAAGGAGATTTCAATGATAGGGATGAACATTTGGCCAAACTAGCTATGAATATAAATGTCTAAATAATCGTTGTGGATGGAAAAGGGGGGAAATTTGTCAAAATAACAATCATTTTGAAAAAAATTCTCGAAATGAGGCACTGTTCAAACATTTTGTCAAAGTAATGCTGCCAATGGCATCACCTGACACAACAACACAAGTGGTGTCGTGTTGTGTGACATTACTTACGTGGCGACACCACTGATGGCATCAGTACACTCTAGTGGCGTCAATATCCTACTCCAAACATAATAGTTTGAACAGTGTCTCGTTTTGGGATTTTTTTTTTCAAAAAGGTTCTTATTTTGACAAATTTCCCTGGGAAAGAGATTTTAAATTTCTAAAGAGATTTAAAACAAGTTCTTAAGATGATATACAATAAATGTACTCCTTATTTTGAGAGAGAGAGAGAGTGAATATTTAGGCTCAAGTTCATCACCTTCTTTTGACATCCTAAAGTCAATTATCTACACCAAATTCTATGCCTATTTACTAACATTCCAAGAAAATAGAACTGAGTTCTAATAAAACTCAATCTTTGTTAAGTTCAAATCATCCCAACATTGACAATGTTCACAAATAGTATCCAACTTCAAAAAAAAATTGTTAGAAATTTTTCAAAACAAGAAAGTTTTTAAATGTTCAAAACTATTTTTAAACCACACTTAAATAGAACATTATCCTCCATTTAAACATGTAACAATAAATAGTAGAAAGTTAAGGGGTAAACTAGATAGAGGTAAATTTTGCAACCCTTTACTTCGTAAGTATACGAGTCGTATCAAATAATACAGAGTGAATAAAGTATTGTTTACAGGAGGACTTATTATCAACAATTCATATAAGCAATGATTTTACACGCAATTCCGAGACGTTAAAAAAGTTTGTGTTTTTCTGACCTTAAGTAGGCTCAAATGGCCTATGTGACTGTTTAGGGCCCAAACGGAGGAATCTCCCATCATGATATAGTTTATATTTATGATTACATTTTTCTATGGGATGAGGAATTAGAACTTTTTCAACGTCTAGGAATTCCGTAGAAACTCACCAACCCTCCCCATTTTTCATAAGGATACTAAAATGCCTAAAATTGTTGCGAGATTCCTCCGTTTGGGCCTTTGGTAGATTCCTTCGTTTGGCCCCTGAACGGCCACATAGGCTATTTGGGGCCTACTTGAGGTCAGAAGAATATGAACTTTTTCAACGTCTCAGAATTACGTGGAAACTCATCCACCCTCCTCATTTTTCATGAGGATTCCAAAATACATAAAATTATTGTGAGATTCCTTCGTTGGTTTGCCGAAAAAATTGTTGGCCATTGGGTCACCACCCCACCAATAGTTTTGATACATTATATATGCAAACAAATATATATCTCTGTGTGTGAGTGTGTGTTAACTTTGGATCTGTAACTCAAGCTCTTTAACAAGTTTTTTTAAGGAATTCACGACATTTTATTAAGTTTTAACAACTTTCATTTACCAAGTAAAAAACTCATACCGTTAGATTATTCATAAGTTTTGTTATAGAATTCAAAATATTTCATTAGGTTTTAAAAAAAATCCACAAAAAAAACTATAAATTCCTTTACAAGTTTTATTAAGGAATTCACGACATTTTGTTAGGTTTTAACAAATTTCATTTACCAAATAAAAAATATTCACATCATTAGGTCATTTCTAAGTTTTGTTAAAGAATTCACGATATTTCATTAGGCGTTATTGGATATGATTAGTTTTGATGATATCAAATATTAAGAACAAAAATTTTATATAATATATTTATCTCTTACATTAGCTAACTGTTATATTTAATGCAGATTAGGCAAACAAAGATTAGAAGATATGGAGAATGATCAAGAAGAAGATTATGAAAGAAGTTATTGAGTCGGATTGATCAAGAGAAAGAAGAAGAAAGAGATTGAACACATTAGTGAAGAAAACAAGAAGTTATCAAATTATACTGGAAAACAACCATTAAGAAGAAGAGAAGAAATTCTTAAAAAATAATAATAATAACTTGCAAAATATAATAGGAATATCAATATTTATGTTCTTAGATTTGATGTTGGAAGTCTCTATAATCAAATAGAAGTTAGAATGACTTAATTCGAAGTTAAAATTGAAAGTGGAGCTTAATCACCAAGAAAGGGTAAATTGGGGATTATAAAAATTTTCTTAACTGCTCTGTTTTCGCACACTAAAACAAAGCTAAGCAAAGTGTAGAGAAGAAGAGCAAGACACAAGAATTTGTACTGGTTCGGTCCAAACTATTGACCTACGTCCAATCCCCAGACTCCTTGGGATTTTCACTATCTCAATCAATTATTGATAATTGAATATTTTACACACTTATTTGTATCTATTGGGTAATAAATTTAAGATTATTGGCTAATAAATATTGGGCTTTAATGTTTATTTGGGCTTTAGGCTTTTATTTGGATTTAATTCATTTTCATGATAAAAAATTCCATATTTACAATGTTTTATTGTTTTAACCATAACTTTTGAACCAGACATCGGATTTGCCTCATTTTTGTCTCATATTTCAGATGATTCAAAGGGCTACAAATGTTATGAAGACTCAAAAGGAAAATTCGGATAAGAGGATGGTCAAACTTAGAGCCCAAGTCAGAGATGTTTTTCTAGATTTTTGGGCCCGAATATTGTATTTAAAAACTCATTTGCCATTTATTTCGTTTTGGGCTATTGTGCAGCCCTAGCCCATCTCCATTTTAAGTTAAGTTTAAGTTAGGCAGCAGCCACAAACACCCTATGTCACTACGTTTTTGGATTATTTTGGATTGAAGACAGAAGTTTCATTTTCTCTGCAATGTTCTTCGTGTTCTTCGCGTTCTTCATTTGTTCTTCATTTTTTCTAGTCATGTTCGGCTAAATTTCTTCGATTAATCCAACGCTGACGATTCCATGATTCGTCCAGAGAGCTTGTGCTTAATCGGTAAATTTACTCGTTTTTGTTTTCATCTTATCGGATTTGATTTCTGGAAATAGTTTGAATGTTAGATTTAATATTGGTTTGGTTCATCCCAAGGACTGAGTTTGGACTAGGTTTAAGTGTTGTTGTGCAATACTACAGTGAGACGCCTTTATTCGGATAGATTCTAGGCGATCGTCTAGTTGAGGGATTCTCTAGACAGATGCAAAGATTTTGGTTCGTTCAGAACCAAACTCGAGTTCGTTCATATTTCGTTCAATGATGAACGTCTCTAGAATCTGAATGTTGGGTTGATCGATTTTAATTTGCTTTTGTCTATTTTGTTCAATTTCTGCCTATTTTAGTTTGTTTAATATGTTTGAACCAAACCCCCTCAATTTTACTGCTTCTATTTCACTGTTATGAATTAAACCTACTACGAATTCATTGGGAAATGATCCAGGTTACACTATATTGCAAATATTTTGTTAACATGGTTATTTTGTGCGAGGTCGACAATCTCTTGTCAAAATTTGGCGCCATTGCTGGGGAATTCGCATCAGTTTAATTAGTAATAGATTAGGAGTAGATTAGTCAGTTCGAGTGACTGGGCAAAAAATTTTCTCACCCAGATCACTTGAACCAGGGCTGTTTCACAAGGAATTTGACATTCTAAACAATTAGCACCCCTTTAGGCATGATGTTGTTAGTTATGATTAGTTTTGATGATGTCTTATATAGATGCCATTAGCAAGAGCAAAAAGTTTATATCATATACATTGACTAATTGCTAAATTTAATGTAGATTTGTTCATGTGGAGAAAGAACAAGAGAAGATAAGAAAGAATGAGTTGATTCATGGAGAATAATCAAGAAGAAAGAATAAAGAAAGAAAAACTTGTTGAATGAAATGAGAAAAACATTATACAAGTTTTTTATATTGATTCTTGAAGTCTCTACGATCAAATGGAAGTTGGAATGGGTCAATTCGAAGTTAAAATAAGCAAGTTGAAGCTTCACAATGAATGGTGCCCGAGTTACTCCAGTCATACACATATTACTCCAGTTATATATGTGTTCTTGTGTTCATTACTCTAGTAATGGTTGCCTTACTCCAGTAAGAGTTACTCCAGTAATCATTTACTTACTCCAGTAACTCGTTACTTTCAGCCGTCTCCAGATCAAACCTAATAGCCTGTGCACTGTGTAGTCACGTTACTCCAATAACCCCATATTACTCCAGTAACCGTGACTCCAGTAGTCACTTAGGTACTCCAGTAACGCGATACTCTTAGCCTTTCTCTAACCAAACCCGATAGCCTATGAATCCTGAAGACGCATTACTCCAGTAATGAAATAGTTACTCCAGTAATATGAGTGGTTCAGCAACATTACTCCAGTAGTCACTTATTACTCCAGTCATATGAGTGGTTTAGCAACTCTATTCGCTTCTGTCTGATCTTTACTCCAGTCATTCATTAACTTACTATAGTAATGTTAGGACAGAAAACATCTAATACGAAATTGCTGCAGTCATCCTCATGTTATTGTGGTAATACGTGTATTTCAGCAACTCTGTTCCGCGTTTCAACTGCCGACCTCTGGTAATTCGATGATATCTCCCAAACCAGAGATTGGATTGAGGTGAAACCAATTTTGTATGAAACTAGACATCCAATGCGTCATCTTGAAAAAAAAATTCAGGTCCAAAGAAGATCAGCTGAGAGAGCTATGAATTGTTGAAGTTGCCTCATCTGTTAACGTCACTCAGTAGACCAAGGTTTAGTAATCTGAGCATATCTCACAAAATACACATCGAAATGAGCTGAAATCAGTGGTACATGAAACTAGACTCACACACCTTTCCAAAAATATCAAGATCAAAGATACAAAAAAAATCAAATGAGAGAGATATGATTTTTGGAAGTTCAGTGTCTGTTCAGAATTCTGGAACTGATCCTCAAACAAGTGAAGAATTGTGATAACTCCAGTCATACTAGGTGCTACTGCAGTGAAACACGTTCAGAGAGGAATTAAACCCTTTGTTACAGCAGAAATACATGAGTTACTGCAGCCATATCAAGACAGAAAGTCATTATCATTTTTGTTACTCCAGCCATAACTCTAATCATGAGCTTACAGAAACGACATGAACTTTAGTTACTCCAGTAACTAAGTTATTACTCCAGTAAACTTGTGTCAGAAACGATGTAAGCCTTGTGATTACTCCAGTCATTTAATCGCTACTCCAGTCACATAGAAATAGAAGCGAGACTCTGTTTCTTGAAGCTTATGATTTGATCTCATTCACTTTATGTGGTTCATATTTTCAATTTACAATTATACTCTGTTATACTTGATCGATTTTCTCATGAGTTTCAGATAAACATAGCAAAGATCAAGGAGAAATCTGACTAGGTAAAATGTAATTAATAAAGAACTAAGAACAAGCCTGAAATTTCTCCTCTATCCTAAGAGTTCAGCTCAGGCCATTCAAGCACGATTAAATCATTCTCCAACGGTCTAATAAAGTTATGGAAATAACAAGAATGTTGGAAGACCATTTACAACAGTTATATCCAAGATTCCAGCCAAGAATTGAAGAAACAGAGAAAAATATGCAAAGGTCATATTCCAAATTTACAGCTGAACATTAAAGAATCATAGAGAAGAAAATGCAACGGCTAGTTCCTCTAATTAACCTATAAATACCCATGAAGACTCAGAGCAAAGGGACACTAAACTACAAATGATCATATATTTAGCTTAGAGAGTGAGATTATATGTATTGTGGTTCATTGTTTATTTACTTACTTCTGAGAGAGAAGATTCATTGTAATCATCCTATTATTTTGAAACTTACTCAAGATTGGGTGATCTTGAGTGGAAAACACTTTGTTGTTATTACAGCTTGTAAGGGGAGTGAATCCGAGTGAGGGGATTACTTCAAGTACAGAGTGTGTAATCAAGCAAGTGAATTGATTACAGTTTGTAAGGGGGAGTGAATCCTAGTGAGAGGATTACTTCAAGTATAGAACGTCTGATCAAGTTCAAAGCAAATAGTGGATTGAAAATCTCAAGTGAAGCTTGGGGACTGGACATAGGTCAAGGATTGGACCGAACCAGAATAAATCACAGTTTGCATACCCTATTCCCTAAACTCTTATATTTCAAGTGAAGCTTGGGGACTGGACATAGGTCAAGGATTGGACCGAACCAGGATAAATCACAGTTTGCATACCCTATTCCCTAAACTCTTATATTTCCAGTATACATATTTGGATAACTGATTACTGTCATAGAATTGATTTCAAATTAGTTACGAAAAGTTTTTAAAGTTATTCAGAGTTCTATCAAACACCCAATTCACTCCCCTTCTTGGGTGATAGCCAAGTCCAACAGTTGTCTTACCTGAAATTGCCAAATTCCATCATTTAGCCCCTATTTTTCACTGTTTTTGGTCTCGGTGGGACATGACATTTTTGTAAGCAATTTCTTAACTTACTCTGATTGGGCTGATTTTTGGTTAGCTGAAGGAAAACCATATTTCAAAACGAACGCAGTGCCTCTGGACTATGGTTGCTCAGATTTAAGCCAAATTCCATCGTTTAGACCACTTTTTCAATTTTTAAAGTTTTTTCATTGCATTTTTGGGTCCCTAAATGGTCTAGGAGTGTTTCTTGGTGATCCCATAAATTTTAAAAATCATTTGGTAGTGTTTTTGCATTTGTTTTGGTTAATTTCTAGTTTGGTGTTCTGTTTTTATGTGTTGAGTCTTCTAGTGTCATATTAGTGTTTTTGTTGTTTTGTGACTGTTTTTGTGGTTTTGGGAGTATGTTTTTGCTGTTTTGTGAATTTTCTATTCTGCCATATGCTGCTATATGAGTACCAGGAGTACTATTAATCCAGATGATCTGTTAGAAAGAGATCTTGAAATAGAGAGAACTATCCTAGCTGCAAGACGAACGTGAGGTTAAGTCAATTAGTCACTACGGATCCTGTTTCAAATTCTGAATTTGATTCAGTGTCTATTTCGAGTCTTCTGAATTTACTAATTCTAGTAGTACTTTTGCGAACTCTGAAAATATGGTAGAATAAGAAAATCGTCTAACTTTGAAAGAATTGGCTACACTTGTAGTGGTTAATCAACCTTTAAGCATTCAATATCCTGAACTTGATGCTAACTTTGAACTTAAATCTGATCTTATCCATTTGCTTCCCAAGTTTTATGGTCTTGCAGGTGAATGTCCCCATAAGCATTTAAAGGAGTTTCATGTGGTTGTAGCACAATGAAGCCACAAGCAATTGATGAGGAGCATATCAAACTGAGAGCTTTTCCTTTCTCACTTGAAGGGGGCTAAGGACTGGTTGTTCTACCTTCAACCTCAATCTATTGCCTGCTGGAATGATATGGCCAAGTTGTTTCTGGAGAAATTCTTTCCCTCCTCAAGAGCCACATCTATCCAAAAAGAAATCAGTGGCATTAAACAAGTGAATGGGGAGAACCTACATGAGTATTGGGAGAGGTTCAAGAGGTTGTGTGCAAGTTGTCAACATCATCAGATCACTGAGCAACTCTTGATCACTTACTTCTATGAGGGTCTATTGCCTAATGAGAGAAATCTGGTTGATGCATCTAGTAGTGAGGCTTTGCAGAATAAGACACCGGAGGAATCTAGAGATTTGTTATCCACCATAGCTGCCAACTCACAGCAATTTGGTACCAGAGCAAACAATACCCCTATATACCAGATTCACACACCTCAGGTTGCAGATTAACAAAGACTTGAGAATAGACTTGATGACTTGACCTCTTTGGTGAGGCAATTGGCAGTTACCCAGACAATACATGTTTCCCCCCCTCAGATTGGATATTCATGTGGGTATTGTGATCATCCTTACCATCCTACTGAGTCTTACCCTACCTTCCAAGATCCCAATTATTAGGACCATTCAATAGCTGCAGTTGGTGTGTTTTCAGGAAAGCCACAATACCGGCAACAAAACAATGCATTCTCTAATACCTATAACCCTAGCTGGAGAAACCACCCTAATTTCTGTTGGAACCAAAATCAAGGCAACCAGTTTCAACAGAATGATAATTCTAGTAGTTACCAGCATAGGTGGTTTAGACCACCAGGTTTCCCACATTTTGCACCACCTCCTCTTCTAGCTCCTCCTCCACTACCAGCCATATGTGCACCTCCTCCAATGACACATCAGCCTAGTAGCAGTAGTTGTGGTTCCTCTGGTTCCTCACTTGAAGATATGTTGAAGCAATTTGCCAAGAATACAATGCAATTCCAGCAGCAAACTGAAACCTCCATTCATAATTTGCAAACCCAGATTGGTCAATTAGCAATATGATTGAACCAACTTCAACCTCAAGGTTCCAACACTCTTCCTTCACAAACCATTCCCAACCCTAAGGGGAAAGTAAGTGCTATCTCCTTACAGTCAGACAAGCAATTGGAAGAGTCTAGGCTAGCTGCAGATGTGATTACATCAGATAAAGAGTCAAGAAATGTGAAGATTGACTCTAAAGATAAAAAGGCAGTGAAGCAAAATGAAGAGGGCATTCCTATTCCTCTTCCTTTCCCTCAGAGATCCATTCAATCTAAGAAAGTGACGGAAAAGGCATTGGCACAAGAAAAGGATATTCTAGAGACATTCAGAAAGGTTGAGATCAACATTCCTCTCTTGGATGCAATCAAGCAGATTCCTAAATATGCCAAGTTTCTGAAGGAGTTGTGCACCAACAAGAGGTGATTGAAGGGAAATGAATGGGTGAGCATGAACTAGAATGTCTCAGCACTCATCCAGCCTACTATGCCTCGAAAGTGCAAGGATCCAAGAATGTTTTCTATCCCTTATATTATTGGTAATTATAGATTTGATGATTGCATGCTAGATTTAGGTGCTTCAATTAATGTTATGCTTGCATCTGTCTATGCATCTCTTGCTCTTGGTCCCTTGCGTCCTGCTGGTGTTATTGTTCAGTTAGCTAATAGGAGTAATGCTCATCCCTCTGGTTTGCTTAAAGATGTATTGGTCAAAGTTAATGAGTTGATATTTCCTACTGATTTTTACATCTTAGATATGGAGTATGAGTCTCCTAACAGTAGGTCACCAATCATAATAGGTAGACCTTTCATGAAAATAACTAGGACCAAAATAGATGTCCATTCTGGTACTCTCTCTATGGAGTTTGGTAATATTTTTGTTAACTTCAATATTTTTTATGCCATGAAACACCCTAAGGAGGAGCACTCTATTTTCTGCATTAATGTGATTGATGATGTTGTGGATGATGTTGTTGCTGATTGGTATGCTGATTTTCCAGATATTGCATCTATGAGTGATTATGCTATTTGTGATTGCTCTGATGATACATGGTGTCCTATATGCACTGAGATTGATTTTGCATTGTGTGATGACATTGATTGTGATTGTGAGAGTGTCACTTTGCATTCTGATATTGATTGTGATGCTCTTTGTGATGTTAATTGTGAGAGTTCTTCTTTTCATGATGTGTTGAATTCTGATTCTAATAGTGAGTTTCCTAGACACAGTTCTGCTTCTTTGTGTTTGGTTTCCAAGATTTCAGGTGTGCACACTACAGAACTTGTGGAACAACTACTCTAGCTTCGTCCCTCCATTGAGCAACCGCCCAAGTTGGAGTTGAAATCCCTTCCAGATCATTTAAAGTATGCCTACTTGGAGGTGGGTGAATAGTTGCTAGTCATTGTGGCAAACAACCTCCTACCAAAGCAAGAAGAGAAGTTACTAAGCTTATTGAGGGCAAACAAGAAGGCGATTGGGTGGACACTAGCTGACATTCTTGGTATTAGCCCCTCCATGTGTATGCATCGGATTTTGTTAGAAGATGAGGCTAAACCAGTGAAGCAACCCTAGAGACGCCTTAATCCCCTTATTCTTGATGTGGTGAAAAAGGAGGTCACCGAGCTTCTACAAGCTGGTATTATATATCCCATCTTTGATAGCCAGTAGGTTAGCCCGGTTCAGGTGGTTCCCAAGAAGCCCGGAGTGACTGTGGTGGCCAATCAGAAGAATGAGCTCATTCCTACTAGAGTCCAGAAGAGTTGGAGGGTTTGAATTGATTATAAGAGACTCGACCAAGCTACTCGCAAGGACCATTATCCTTTACCATTCATTGATCAGATGTTAGAGCGGTTGGCTGGTAAGTCTCACTATTGCTTCCTTGATGGATACTCCGTCTACTTCCAGATCCATATTACTCCTGAGGACCAGGAGAAGATGATCTTCACATGCCCCTTTGGAATATATGCCTACTGAAGGATGCCCTTTGGCCTTTGCAATGCACCGGGCACCTTCCAGCATTGTATGGTAAGTATTTTCTCTGAGTTTCTAAAGGATTGCATGGAGGTGTTCGTGGATGATTTCACTGTATATGGATCTGGTTTTGATGCATGCTTAGCTAACTTGTCTAGAGTTTTGCATAGGTGTATAGAGTCCAATATTGTGCTGAATTTTGAGAAATGTCATTTTATGGTTGAGTTAGGGATAGTTTTGGGGCATATAGTGTCAAGTAATGTTATTGAAGTAGATCCTGCTAAGATTGATGTTATTACTGCTTTGCCTTACCCCATATCTATGCGGGAAGTTCGTTCGTTTCTTAGTCATGTAGATTTATCTAGGATTTCATTAAGATTGCGCACCCTTTGTCCAACCTTTTGCACAAGGACATCGACTTTGTATTTGATAATGAGTGCAAGTTGGCTTTTGATCAATTGAAGCGGTGCTTGAATACCACCCTTGTGATCCAACCACCGAATTGGCTGCTTCCATTCGAGCTTATGTGTAATGCCTCCAACTATGTTGTTGGTGCTATCTTGGCTCAGCGAGTTGATAAAGCTTCTCATGTCATTGCATATGCCTCCAAGACCTTGGATTCTGCCCAGTCTAATTACACCACCACTGAGAAGGAGTTGTTAGCTATAGTGTTTGCCTTTGATAAGTTTAGATCATATCTGTTAGCTAGTAGAGTTATTGTTTACTCTGACTATGCTGCATTGAAGTTTCTTTTGAAAAAGGCAGATGCTAAGCCCCGACTTATCCGGTGGATGTTGTTGCTCCAAGAGTTTGATGTTGAGATTAGAGATAGAAGTGGAGCACAAAACTGAGTGGCTGATCACTTAAGTCACATTTCTCATTCTCCCTCTCACCCCTCTCCTATTTAGGATGATTTTCCTGATGAGCAACTTCTTCAGCTGCAGGGTAAGATTCCATGGTATGTTGATCTAGTTAATTATTTGGTTGCTAGAGTTTTACCTGCTGATTCCACTAAGGCCCAGACTATGAAATTGCAAAGTGATTCTAAATATTATGTTTGGGATGATCCTTATTTGTGGAGATTTTGTAGTGACCAAGTAATTAGGAGATGTGTGCCTGATCATGAGTTTGATTCTATCTTGCATTTTTGTCATGCTTCTGCTTGTAGTTGTCACTTTGGACCATAAAGAATTGCTAGGAAAGTGTTAGACTGTGGTTTATTTTGGCCTACCTTATTTCATGATGTCCATATGTTTTGTAAGTCATGTGATAACTGTCCGAGAGCAGGGAGTATTTCCCGTAGGCATGAGATGCCCCAAAATCCTATATTGTTTTGTGAAGTTTTTGATGTTTGGGGTGTTGATTTCATGGGTCTATTTCCTATTTCTCATGGTTATACTTACATACTATTGGCTGTGGATTATGTTTCAAAATGAGTTGAGGCGAAAGCCACTCGGACTAATGATTCTTCTGTAGTGGTGAATTTTGTTAGGTCTAACATTTTCTGCAAGTTTGGCATTCCTAGAGCCATCATTAATGACCAAGGCTCTCATTTTTGCAATCGAAGCATGGGTACCTTGTTATGCAAGTATGGAGTGCTTCACAAGGTCTCCACAGCATACCACCCCTAGACTAATGGTCAAGCTGAAGCTTCCAAATCCTTCAGAAAACTGTTGACTTCACCCGGAAAGATTGGACTAAGCGATTGGATGATGCTTTATGGGCATATCGCACCGCCTATAAGACTCTGATTGGGATGTCTCCCTATCGGCTTGTCTTTGGTAAAGCATGTAATCTTCCAGTTGAGTTGGAGCATCAAGCCTATTGGGCCATTAACCAGTGTAACATGAATTTGGCTAAGTCTGAGATGGAACGAAAGCTGCAGCTACAAGAGTTGGATGAGTTTAGATTGGATGCCTATGAGAGTTCATGGTTGTATAAGGAGAAGACATAGGCATTCCATGATAAGCACGTCTTGAGGAAAGAGTTTTTTGTGGGCTAGAAAGTTCTTCTATTCAATTCCCACTTGAAGTTTATGCTAGGTAAGCTTCGATCTAGATGGGATGGCCCTTTTGTGGTTACTAATGTTTTCCCTTTTGGTGCTGTTGAGTTGTGTGATCCACCCACCGGACGGACCTTCAAAGTCAATGGACACCACCTCAAGCAATTCCATGAGGGAGACATGAAGCAACCTGAGGAAGCAAAGATCCTCCTCATTGATGCCACTTATCCTCCATAAAACCCTTGGGGAGTATTCTTCTTTCTTCCTTTCTATCCCTCTCTTTTCTTTTCTTTTGTTTCTTCCATTTCACACTTTGTTTCTTTTTTCCAAATAAAATTAGTTGGTGAATAATACAGTTTCTCTTTCTATGATTGCCACATCTTACAAACTTGGACATTTGGGTTTTGATAGATTATTCTGCTGGACTGCAATTCTGAACTCTTGGATTATATGTCTTAGTAGTTGATTTTGTGGTGTTGATTGCATGATTTGATATTTCCTTATGTGAGATTTTAGGCCTATTTGAATGGAACTCATCTTTTATCATTCTTTCTTTTATGTGTGCATCTACTCAAGATTCATGTTTTCTAGAACTTGCTCCCTTTCTTTTTGAAACTACATTTTCACTTACATGTGTAAATATGATGGAGGCTTGTTTTCTTTCTTTCATTTGGCCACTTTGGCCAAATATCTCTTGCATCATATTCCCTTTGCTAGCCCCTTTGTGCCTTTGTGACTTATTCTTTTATAAAACCACATTACTAGCCTAAGTGTAAAACCAATTTGTATCGCACCTTGGAATTATATTGAGCATTGGTTTCACTTTTGTTTTGTGTTTAAGTGTGAGGGTTGCTCAGGAGTGCAACGGTTTAAGTGTGGGGGAGAGATATTTGATTTGGTCTTTGAAAAAAAGGAGAAAAAAAAAGGGATAAGAAAAGAAACAAAGAAAAAGAAAAGAGCAAGAAGCAAAAAAAAAAAAAAAAAGCAAAAACAAAGAAAGATGAGCAAAAACAAAAAAAAAAAGATTTGGTCATTTTCTTTAACTAGTACTCTTTTAATTTCCTTGGTGCTTAACCTCTCTTTTCCATATTTATATATACCTTCACCCTAACCCCATTACAACCATAAATAATAAGCTCTCTTGATTTATGCATGCACGTGTTGTGAGTAGTGGAGAAGTAGAAATTGAGCAAGCCTATGGTAAAACAATTTCTTGAGTAGAATTTAAGTGATACACTTATGTCCTTATACACTTGAGAAATTGATTGAGAGCATCCTTTGAGAGATCACATTGTGTGATTAGCATCATTGATTGAGATTCCCATGATTTTTAATTTGAGATGAAAGGATTTTAGTCTTTATTGCTTGGTCTTTTAAAACCTTGTGTTCCTTGTTCAAATGTTTTTATTGTTGGCAATTACTATAAATGAGAATTTTCTTTTCTTTTTGATTTTGCCCAGGAGTACAAAAGGATAAGTGTGGGGGAATTTGATAATTGAATATTTTACACACTTATTTTGTATCTTTTGGGTAATAAATTTAGGATGGTTAGCTAATAAATAATGGGCTTTAATGCTTATTTGGGCTTTAGGCTTTTATTTGGATTTAATTCATTTTCATGATAAAAATTCCATATTTACAATGCTTTATTGTTTTAACCATAACTTTTGAACCAGACATCAGATTTGCCTCATTTTTGTCTCATACTTCAGATGATTCAAAGGGCTACAGATATTATGATACTCAGAAGGCAAATTTGGACAAGAGGATGGTCAAACTTGGAGCCCAAGTCAGAGACATTTTTCTGGATTTTGGGCCCAAATATTGTATTTAAAAACCCATTTTCCATTTATTTCGTTTTGGGCCATTGTGCAGCCCTAGCCCATTTCCATTTTAAGTTAAGTTTAAGTTAGTTAGCAACCACAAACACCTTATGTCACTACATTTTTGGATTATTTTGGATTGAAGACAGAAGTTTCATTTTCTCTGCA
Organism: Acacia confusa; assembly: GCA_037074495.1. Taxonomy (NCBI): domain Eukaryota; kingdom Viridiplantae; phylum Streptophyta; class Magnoliopsida; order Fabales; family Fabaceae; genus Acacia; species Acacia confusa. Next base: position 27,283,762 of record CM073504.1, on the reverse strand, counting down.
ATGTTCTTCGTCTGTTCTTCATTTTTTTCAGTCATGTTTAGCTAAATTTCTCCAATTAACCCAACATTGATGATTCCATGATTCGTCCAGAAAGCTTGTGCTTAATCGGTAACTTTACTCGTTTCTGTTTTCATCTTATCGGATTCGATTTCTGGAAATAGTTCAAATGTTAGGTTTAATATTCGATTTGGTTCATCCCAAGGATGGAGTTCGGACTAGGTTTAAGTGTTGTTGTGCGATAGCATAGTGAGACGCCTCTGTTCGGAAAAATTCTAGGGGATTGTCTAGTTGAGGGATTCTCTGGATGGATGCAGAGATTTTAGTTCGTCCAAAACTAAACGCGAGTTCGTTCATATTTCGTTCAATGATGGACGTCTCCAGAATCTGAATGTTGGGTTGATCGATTTTAATTTGCTTTTGTCTATTTCGTTCTGTTTCTGCCTATCTTAGTTTGTTTAATCTGTTTGAACCAAAAACCCGCCAATTTTACTGTTTTTATTTCACTGTTACGAATTAAACCTACTATGAATTCATTAGAAAACAATCCAGGTTACACTATATTGCAAATCTTTTTTTAACTTGGTTATTTTGTGAGAGGTCAACAATCTCTTGTCAATTACACACTCTGTAACTCAAGAGTAATTCTCTCACTAGAACTTACTCCCCCTTACAAGTTGCAATCAATATCCCAACCTCCAAGTCCCCTGACTTGAGGTCCTTACAATAAATGATTTGCAATAAATGAACTCTCCTAAGAGTGGATAAGAATAAACACTGAAGATCAATGTATCAAAATATACTTTATAAGTGAAAACTGAATGAGTAGTTGATAAACTTAAATGCAATTCATTTTTAGCAGATTAGTTGTTGAGAAGAATTGAATGCAACTCTATTTCTACACAGCAAGCATTAAATGATTATTGTAATCTTCAATATAACCATTGAAGACATTAAGGAATGATTAACACAAGCTTTGGTCTTCTTCTCTCTTTACTCTTTGGTTAATCTAGTTGCACAGATGTTTATTTTTTACTTCTTGACTTTTAATCCGTTAGAAGAGTAGCTACTGGATGTGGAAAGAAAACATTAATCCCTTTGCAACGTGTGTAGAATGATTGTCTAAGAGAATGCAAGTTTTCTGCACTTTGCATTTAATGTGCTAACATCACTTTTTGCTTTTGTTCAAATCTTCGTTTAACATTCTCTAAATCATCTAATACTCACTAACAAACTAGTTAAACATAGTTAGGAATAGGAATGAGTGATGATAAGAAGTATATAGATTAAACACAGAGATTTCACAGATTCGCGCAATTTGAATTTTAAACTCTGCGATACAAACTCGAATTTGTTCATCTAGACTAAAGTTTGTAGTTTACTTCAGAAGCCTAAACTCGAGTTTTATAAAACTAACTCAAGTTTTCTTCATCCAGAGAAGAATGTCGCAATTTGATCTTTGGGGCGGAGTAAGGGCTAAACTGAAGTTATTAAGTGACTAACTCAAGTTTTGGATATTTATAGTGAAAAACATATTTTGAGTCCAAAAGCTCAAAACTGGAGTTTTCATTTCAAACTGGAGTTTTCAAAAAGTTTAAATAGAGCAAAGCTCTCTGCTTGGCATAAACTCAAATTTACAAAGTCTAACTCGAGTTTCCACAAAACTTAGGAAAAATTAGAAAACTCTCTGTATTGTTCAAACTGGAGTTTGCAATAGAAAACTGGATTTTTCAAATCTTTAGAAATATTGAGTTGTTCTCTGTAAGATCTACACTCGAGTTTTATAGAAACAAAACTTTGAAAGTGGAAGAAACCACCAAGAGAGGGGGTGAATTGGGGATTTTAAAAATTCTTTTCAACTCTTAAAAATAAAGCTTAAGAATTGAATAATAAAAGAGTAGAGAAAGAAAAGCTTAGACACACAGAATTTATACTGGTTCAGTCTCAACCTTGACCTACGTCCAGTCCCCAGATACCTTCTGGGTGTTTCCACTAGTTCAACAGGTTTTTAACTACAACAATGAAGACAAGACACAATCCTAATCACTAAGGACTTGCTCCCCCTTACACTTTATAATTAAACAACCTAACTCACAGCTTCAAAACTAGAGTTTAGAAATGCAGACTGGAGTTTACAAGACCTGAAATATTGCATAGCTCTCTGTATGATCCAAACTTGAGTTTTGATATTCAAAACTCGAGTTTCAGTGAAAACTGAAACCTTTGAAAAATCTTTTTATGTGTAAACTGGAGTTTCCATTTTTCAAACTGGAGTTTTCAAATCAGTCATTTACTTGAGTTTTTTTTTGTTTGAGCTAAACTCGAGTCACCAAAATCTTGACTCGAGTTTCAGTGTGAACTGAAACATTTGAAACATCTTTGAAGGCTCAAACTGGAGTTTTCGTTTTCAAAACTGGAGTTTAGAAATCATGTAATAACTCGAGTATTTTTAGTTTGTCCTAAACTCGAGTCTCCAGAATCCAGACTCGAGTTTCAGTGGTAGCTGAAACTTTGAAAACATCCTGTTAATCTTAAACTGGAGTCTCTGAAATCAAAACTGGAGTTTACAAAATAAACAAGAGCTCGAGTGTCTCTGTTATAACCCAGACTCGAGTCTTCTACGTCCAGACTCGAGTTTCAGTTGAAAACTTTAAACTTGAAGACTTTTGTATTTGGTAAACTGGAGTTTGTGGATATGAAACTGGAGTTTTGAAATTTTGATAAAGCATTGAAGCTTCTGTTTGATCCCAAACTCGAGTTTCCAAAACATAAACTCGAGTTTACAGTTCTTAAGAATTTTGATTGCTCTCTGTGTAATGCAAACTCGAGTTTATCTTACACAAACTGGAGTTTGGCCAGCTTTGTAAAAACTGAGCTTCTGTCTATCAAGTCCAAACTCAAGTTTCGTTCCCTAGACTCAAGTTTGCCTTGAACAGTAAGTTTTACAACTTACCAAAGACAAACTTCAAATTTAGTTTACAATTGTCAGTTATCATCAAAACACATAGAGAACTAACAAACTTGAGTTTCCTCATGATAGAGAAAACTTTGTAAAATACTTTAACTAGTCCAAACTAGAGTTATAAAATAGAACTCGAGTTTTCTCAAGCTTAGCATGGAGCATAGCTCTCTTTGTGTTATAAACTCGAGTTTACTCATACAAACTCGAGTTTCCAAAAAAAGCTTGGAAAACTTAGATTTATTATGTCTTGTCAAACTGGAGTTTATTAAAATAAACTCTGGTTTGTTTTGTCTTGAAAATTTTAGGAACTCTCTGTATGATCAAAACTAGAGTTTGCAGAACTTAACTCGAGTTTGTCTAAGTTCTCAAAAACTTGAGTTGCTTTCTGTCAAGTTCAAACTTGAGTTTTCTAACCAAAACTTGAGTTTGTCTTTGACAATAAGTTTTTCAACTTTACAAAGACAAACTTCAACTTGGTTTTACAATTATCAGTTATTATCAAAGCACATAAAGAAGTAACAAAAATACCTAACCTGAAGCTATTTCAACTTCACTCAAGTGACTCTTTACTATCCCTCAAGTTATAGAAGCATCACTCAAGTGTTTTTTAAACTTCACTTGATTTATAGAAGCATCACTCAAGTTATTATCAAGTTTTAGCATGCTCTATTTTGCTTTATTTTCATTCAGCACGGTAAAGGTTTAGTAATTTGGTCATATCTCTCAAACCACAAATCCGATTAAAGTGAAACTTATTTCATATGAAACTAAACTCCTAATATGATACACAAAAACCATGAGCTAGCTCAACAAAGTTTAGATGGAAGAGATATCATATTCAGAAGTTGACATTCAAATTTATCGTATCATTTCAAAACAAGTTTAGTAATTTGGATATATATCAAAAAATATACATCCAATTAAAGTGAAACTTGTTGCATATGAAATGGAAATAAAAATTTGTTGCACTAAAGATGAGATTAAGCTCAAAGAGACTCAAATGGAAGATATATAGGTCTAAAAATGCTTGATGTTCTCATTATTGTAACACCCAACCTTTAAGGCCTCTTATTTACCAGAGTTATCGCACACTAGCATCGTAATGATTTGGATGGCTTAAATTGTAAAACAAAACTTTCATAAATAACTTATTTTGCAAACACAAGGATAAATTCTTTTTAAGTGAGATATCTATCCCGTAAGGGAATTTAATATAATATTCCAAAATGATAAACAAATTAATACAATCCAACTAAAATACGCCATCATAAAAGTCCCTTCTCCTTATAGCTGCAACTTGCCTCTTAATCCTGATCCACTACCTGTCTCATTCATACGGTCTGGAGTTCAAATAAATGAACCTTATGGTAATAGTTAATCTTATATGCAAGCATGAAGCATTAATGACCACATAACACATGTTAAGCAAAGATTAATTAGTAATAAAATAAGTCACACCCTTAAGCGCAGTTAACGGCCAAGGACCGCAGCCCTTCAGGACACGCAACCCCAATCCATAGCTAAGATACATACATGCAATTATCTAGTAGACATGTCTAATCATACATTAATACAATCATACAAGCTAATAAGGTAACATTTACCCACCTCAATCTTGAGTCCTTAAGTCTCACTTGTAAGTGCCAGGATCAGCAGAGGTGTCACAGAATTCCTTTAATTTGCTAGTCTATACTTTGTGATCTTTCCTAGAATCACACACCCTTGCCTTTGGTGTAAATCTCCAAGGAAAATGAATGAGTATTAATCATAGCAGACTCTTCCTTTCTTCCTCTCTCTCTCTCTCTCTATCTTAGCCTCAGTTTTTTGGTTGCAGTATGATGAATGAATTTCCAGGAACCACTTTTATCTAGGAGTTAAGGGTCATGTTCAATTGGAAAGAAAATCAGGAGCAAGTGATGTTGAATTCAAAAAGCATGGTGCCACTGATCTTGCGTGTTTAGGGAAAAGAGGAAAATACGCTGGTGAAGTATAGCTAATCAGATTTTACTGTCAACTCTCTCTCCCTCTCTCTCTCTACTGCGTTTCTGACTGTCTACTGTGTTTCTGACTGCATTATTGACTATAAGAGTATATTAAAATATGCATTGAAAGAAGTGTTCCTTGGGTCGAGTTGGCTCAATTGGGCTTAGAGCAAATTGGATAATTTGAATTATTATATAAATTCCTTTGTCCTAAAATGAATTAAAAATAATAAGCCTTAACTTCCAATATAATTATTCTTGGCCAAAATTCATAATACATCTTCATATATTATTTCAAATTTTAAAATCCCAAAAATTCAAGATATTACATTTCTCTCTCGTTAATTAAAATTTCGTCCCCAAAATTTGCTCCACATTTTGTAGACTCTATGCCATAAATTTTGGGTACTTCTTCTTCATGCTTTCCTCTATTTCCCAAGTTGCTTCTCTAGGAGACAATCCCTTCTAAACTACTTTCACAAACGGAATATTCTTGTGCCTGAGCTACTTTTCCTAGTGATCAATGATCTGTACTAGCTCAACCATGAAAGTATTGTCATGTCGGAGTTCTATGTCATTATACTCTATGACATGATCAGGGTCCGATTGGTACTTTTTCAACTGGGAGACATGGAATATGTCATGGAGTTTACCCATGTTTGGGGGTAGGGCTAACTGATAGGCTACTGGCCCACATTTCATCAATACTTCAAATGGACCGATATATCGAGGACTTAACTTTTTCCTCTTTAATGTTCTACCAGGGGATATCTTCAGAAACACGTGATCCCCTACTTCAAACTCTAGAGGTCTTCTCCTTCTATCCGCATAGCTTTTCTATCTGCTTTGTGTTGCTATGAGCCTCTTTTTGATGACATCAATGTGTTCAGAAGTTTGATCAACCAAATCTGGCTCAATTAGTCTTCTTTCAAACAACTTTTCCCAACAAATAGGTGATGGACATTTTCTACCATATAGTTCTTCAAATGGAGCCATTTGAATGCTCAAATGATAGCACTGTTATTGTAGGCAAACTCTGCCAATGGGAGATAACGATCCCAATTACCCTTGAAGTCTAATACATACACTCTTAACATGTCTTCTAGCGTCTGTATGGTTCGTTCTGATTGATCGTCAGTCTGGGAGTGATAAGCTGTGCTAAACTTTAACTTTGACCCCAAAGCTTCATGTAAGGCTTTTCAAAATCGGGATGTAAATCGTGGGCCTCTGTTAGAAATTATACTCTTCAGTATACCATGGAGTCTCACTATCTCCTTGATATAGATCTCAGCTAGTTACTTAGGAGAATAACTAGCACTTATAGGAATAAAATGTGCCAACTTCGTCAACTGATCAACAATTACCCTGATCAACTGATCAACTAAGCAAAATATTGAAGACAATGTTATAAAAAATACTTAATACAAATTAAAGGTTTTAGTCTTAACCACAGTCCTACTTTGGAATCTAGTTATCATAATAAAAACTAGAAATAGACAAGATCGAGTTCAAAAACCAAAAAGCATAAAATTTGTGCCTATATCTTGCCCATTTAATTCATAATTGGGCGGTTTCAACCCTCCTTATCACAAGTTTTTAATGGGCGGGCTTAAACGAGCAAATTTTAGATGGGTTCGGGCTAGACTACGTGGTTGAGGGTAACTTGCTCAACCCTAATTTCAACTTCACTCAAGTGACTCTTTACTATCACTTAAGTTATAGAAGCATCACTCGAGTAATTTTCAAGCTTCACTCGAGTTATAAAAGCATGACTAGAGTGATTATCAAGTTTCAACATACTCTATGTAGCTTTATTTCGTTAAGAAAGATAGAGGTTCATTAATTTGGTCAAAATCTCTCAAACCACAAATTCAATTGAGGTGAAAATTGTTTCATATGAAACTAGACTCTGAATGTGGCACAAAAACACCATGATGAGGCTCAATAGAGTTCATATGGAAAATATATGAGATTCAGAATTTGACAATGGAATTTATAGCATTATTTCGAAATAGATTTAGTAATTTGGATGTATCTCACAAAATACACACTCAATTAAAGTGAAACTTGTTACATATGAAACAGAACTCAAAATTAGTTTACAAAAGTGTAGATCAAGTTGAAATAGACTTAGAAGAAAGAGATATGGATCTTGAAAGTTGACACTTGATATTCTCACTATGTTGTCATGATGTTCTAAAACAAATGTCCTTCTTCGAATCATAACTTTCAAAAGACAATAAATTTAGGACTAGAGCTGGGAATCAGGGCCGGCCCATGAAGGGCCCGGGCCTAACAGGGCCGACCCTCTAGGGTCCGGAGTAATAAAAACACCTGTTTTTCAAAGCCTAGCCTGAGAGCACCAGGGCCAGGGCTGGCCCGCAAGGCCTGAAAAATTACTATTCCAAATTTTAACTATTTTTCCTCCACTTTTTTTTAAAAAATATAATTAGTAAATTACAACACGAATCATTCAATCAATAAGCACAGTCACTAATTCATAATCAAAAGCAAACTATGTTCACAAATAACTCACATAAAACATAAAAAACATATCACTAAGTGACATTAGTACGATGACTATTACTGTCGTCATCTTCGTCACTATGATCGATTTTAACGACATTTGATTGTTCTTCACTTTGAGTAGTAGCCTCTAACTCATGAGTAAGAACATCATGAAATTCTTCTCCCGCATCATGAATACATTCATAATCTTTATTTGCAACAAATAATAAATCAAATCATAAAATTAGAGTATAGTTATTATGTATTTGTAGTTAAATGGATAAATAACTATATAACAAATACAATATATATATATATATATATATATATATATATATATATATATATATAAACTAATAAATTTTAAAAGGAAAACAAGAAAAAACTATAGTGAAAAGGGCCTGCAGGGCTGGCCCGAGGCCCTCCAGGGCTAGCTCGTTTAAGCTCGAGGCCCATCAGGGCCGGTGCAAGGCTAATTTCAAATAACTTTTCCATTTTGTAAGCTTGGCCCTTAAAGGGCCCGGACTTAAACGAGCCGGCCCGATAGGCCTGACCCATTTTCCCAACTCTATCTAGGACTAAGAATTTTTGCATATAAAATTAGACTAAAGAGGTATTTCAAAAGCATCAAGATCATGCTTAACAAAGTACATCTTGAAGAGATATGAATTTTGGAATTTCATAGTCATATAAAGACGCTGCTCTAGACCAGCTACTATGAATTTGATTGAAACTTTTAGAATACAATGGATTTGGAGTTGATGCTTTTTCCGTTGGAACACAGGCTTCAATACTTTTTTGATGATAGGTTATTTGTCAAATTTGGAGTCATATTCAAAAAGTTAAACCCATTAGAAGTTGACCTCTGTGTTAAACTATTTATGTTCTGAAAATGAAAAGTGATGAAGCTTCACTTCTAGAATTTCTGAAAGTCGCTCGCAAGTAATTTGAGAGTAATGAGAATCACTGTAGTGATTTAGGAAATCACTCAAATGATTGATGATCATTCCAAGTAATTTGTGAGTGATGAAGAATCATTCGAGTTATTTGGGAAATCACTCAAGTGATCCATGATCACTTGCAAAGATTTGGAAAAACATTCAAGTGATATGAATATCATATGTAAAGATCACTTTAGTGACCACTCATGCACGAGTGATATTGTTCACATATTTCTTAATCATCATCTCAAAATTTTCGATATCCTTGCAAACTCATTTAAACCTTGATTATATTTCTTCTAATAATTCCTAATAATTACTAGTCAAGTTTAGATGAAGATTACATATGATTAAACTTAGACTAAGTTAAACAGTCAAAAAGAAACTTTATGTCAGAAGCTTCAACAACTACTTCTAACGAACATCTAATAGTCATATTCTAAGATATCCAACGGAAGAATGTATTCAACGATCAAATGTTCTTCATCAACTATAAAAGCATAGACATTCAAGATAAATAGAGACATATATCGTGAGCACACAATGTTGATATGTTGATACTTTGTATCTTACCAAATCAAAGCTCTATAATCATACTCCCACCTTGTACTTCAATGTCAATCAGTATCTACTTCATATAAAGATAAGTATGCTTTCATTGTATTCATTCTATCTTTGTGAGAGTTACTCAAGATTGGGAGATCTTAAGTGGAAAACATATTGTATTCTTATAGTGTGTAAGAGGGAGTCCTTATATTAATGCAATAATTGTAAGGGCTTACCAAGTACCCGAATCAAACTTATGGGATTGTAGTAGTTCTCTAGTACTCAATTATACTTGAGGGAGATAGTGGATTAAAATCCTATGAGGAGCTTAGGGATTGGACATAGGTTATCATGGATTAGACCGAATAGGGATAAATCACAGTTTGTATATTCTCTTCTCTAAGCTTTTATATTTCCAACATGTATTTTTTGAATAACTGACTGCTGATTTATAATTCATTACTTTCATGCCTATTGCTTTTAATAAGATGCAAAAAGATTTTCAAAGTATTTAAATTTTCATCTTACACCCAATCCACCCCCTCTTAGGTATCAGTCGTTTCTAATAGGTTTAAACAACTTTCATTTTCCATTAAAAAAAAATACAAACAATCAATTCATTCACAAGTTTTTTTTTTTTTTGAGGAATTCACAAATTTCATTAGATTTTAACAACTTTCGTTTTTTACAAAAGAAAAATACAAACTATCAATTCATTCACAAGTTTCATTAAGGAGTTCATGATATTTTGTTAGGCTTTAACAACTTTCATTTTCAAAGTATAGACTTCATGCCATCAACTCATTCATAAGTTTTATTAAGAAATTCATGATGTTTCATTAAGTTTTAACAACTTTTATTTTCCAAAAAAAAAAAAATACAAACTATCAATTCATTGAAAATTTTTGTTAAGGAATTCATGACATTTCACTATATTTTAACAACTTTTAGTTTTCAAAAAAAAAAAAATACAAGCTATTAATTCATTTACAATTTTTATCAAGGAGTTCACAACATTTCATTAGGTTTTAATAACTTTTGTTTACAGAGTAAAAAATTCATATTATCAGCTCATTCACAAGTTTTATTAAGGAATTCAAGATATTTTATTAGATTTTAACAACTTTCATTTTCTACGAAAAGAAATACAAACTAGCAATTAATTTACAAGTTTTGTTAAAAAATTCACGAATCTTAATTAGGTTTTAACAACTTTTGTTTCCCCAATTAAAAAATTCTTACTATCAAGTCATCCATAAGTTTTGCTAAGAAGTTTATGACATTTCATTAGGTTTCAACAGCTTTTATTTTTCTAGAAAAAAAAATCCACACCATCAAATCATTCATAAGTTTTATTAATAAATTTATAACATTCATTAGGTTTCAACAACTTTTATTTTCTTAGAAAAAAATTCACATTATTAGGTTATTCACAAGTTTTAAGGAATTCACAACATTTCATTAGGCTTTAACAACTTTCATTTACTAAGTAAGAAATTCACACCATCAAGTCATTCATAATTTTTGTTAAGAAATTCACAATATTTCATTACGTTTTAACTTCTTTATTGAAATTATTAAATTTAAAAAAGAAAATACTTGGTGTTGGGCGATCTTTTTGCCAAATCACATGTGTATTTTTGCACATATGAAAGTAAAAAAAAAAAGTCAAAGTTAATGGTCAAAGTCAAACTTAAGGTTAAGTGGCATTTTTGTACATAATTTGTAACCACGTGTGTACTTTTATACCTAAAAAAACACTTGATGCTGAATGCTCCTCGAGAAAAAGCACATGTATATTTTTGTACCTTAATCCTTTATAAATCTAACTTGGAAACAATAAAGTGGATGACACATGAATTTGCTAGATAAGCATGTTTGACCAACAAATGGGTAAGCTTATTTTAGATAAGAGACGAAGTGAAATTGCTACAATTTGAAAACTTTCAGAACAACATAGCTTTTGAAAGAAAACTTGTACGACAACTTTGCAGCTAAACCCAAAACAAAAATGATGTGGATGTTATGTGAACTGCTAGTTTAGTATTTTTTGTTAACTAATGATCAAACTTAATCAAGGTAATGATTAGTGGGGTGCAATTACTACAATTTAGAAATTTCCAGGATTACATTGTTCCAAAAAAAAAAAAATTAAGGCAAAATTGAGATTTTTTGACAACTCTGGAAACAAAGATGGATCTTAACCTAAAAATAAAATTGATTGCAATATTACATTTCGGATAAAACTCAACCCCCAACTAACTATTATTTAAGGAACTGTATGTAACTAAGTTACAGAAGTTAAGAAAATTAATTTAGTTATTTCAAACAAATGTACACTTAGTTTCTATAAAATATTGTCTTTTATCATTTGTATAAACAAAAAGCTCTTTAGTTCTTCATCCAAGGCTTTCTATAAGAACTCAATAACTAAATTACACAATTTAAGAAAATAGTTAAAATTGGTACAATATGTTGAAAATGATTTCTTTTTTTTTTTTTAAGTGTGCCCCTATTTTGAAGAGAGCTAAGTAAGAAAGAGAAATAAAATAGTAACAAAAGAATGTATAAAAAAAATATAGTATGGGAAAAATATTAGGGAAAATTCCATTCAGGGCCCAAGGTAGGAAAATATTGTCAAAAAAGGCCCTAAGAAAAGTCAAATGTCAAAAAAGGCCCTAGGGCCTTTTCTGGTATTATTTCAGAAAGCGTTAACAACTATATCAGTAGCAGTTAACAACTATATTAGTCTCCGTTAACAACTAAATCAGTATAATTAACAACTACATATTAACAACTAAATCAGTCTCATTAATAACTATATCAGTAGCCATTAACAACTATATTTGTACAACTTTTTTTTGAAATAATACCAGAAAAGGCCCTCTGGCATTTGACTTTTCTTAGGGCCTTTTTGACAATATTTTGATAATTTGAGCCTTGAATGGAATTTTCCCAAAATATTATGAGAGAAAGTAGAATTAATTAGGAGTAGAAATAGTAAAACCACATTAAATATTTTTATAACCATGTGTGATTTTATTAAAAAAAAAAAAAAAACAAAAACAATTCAAATTTCATACTAATATAAATATATTAGAGGGAGTTTATGCAATCAGTCATTAAGGATGATTTAAAAACAATTGTAGATTTAGAGATAAAGTTAATTATGATGTTACATTTAAGATTTTGAGTAAACATCTTCATTAGTTTCAATAAGAGGAAGGGGAAGGCCGGAAAAAAGAAAGGAGGATTGTTGATATTTCAAGTTTGGACTTTGTAACTAAATTTTAGTCCTTCGGGGCATTATAAACATTAAAAAAAATATACATGTTTCATGTCATTTTCATATGGGGAAATCCATATGGGTCCCAAAATAAAAAGATAATTTCAAAAAATGTCCAAAAAACATTTACATGTCAGAAAAAATCCTAGAGCCTTTTATGACATACAATTCTAAAGTGAAATGAGATTGATGCCCTCCTGGTTAGTGAATTTGTTGCCCACGAAATTTACTCCTCCTTCCCCTTCACGCTTCTCTGCCCTCTCCTCTCCCTCTCTTATGTAAACCTTTACTTCCCCTCTTTCTCTCTCCCCTCCTCTCCTTTGTTCTTCACCAATAGACCCCCACAACACTTGGTCTTGAAGGAGAATTGACTCCAAGAACACTAGAGCAAAAATTTAAGAACCTGTCCATTCTTTTGCTCTTAAAGTTGTGAAGAATGTGTTTTGTTCATTTGTACATTTTAATATCAAAATATAAGCAAAAATTTAAGAACCTGTCCATTCTTTTGCAATTCTCATTCCATGAATAACTATCAAAACATAAGCAAAAATTTGTTGTTGTCATTGAATAAAAATTGTGAAGTTAGCATCAGTAGAAAATTTACAAAAGAATAAATGGTGAAGGTTATTCTTAAGAATACAAATTTGTGATAAATACATATTTGTCATCAACTATAATGTGTCCTAACAAGTGAATAGGTCATTCTTATGCCGTTCCTCATATTAGTTGAAGAATTCTTCAGTGAATATGTTGTATCCAGAGAACCTTGAATCCCTTTATGAAGATTTCGGCATGTTATTGCTTCTTATATTACAACCTTCTTGCTCGTATACTTGCAACAATTGTAAATGAAGTTCATTTAAGATTACCCTTGATTATAATTAACTAAGTAAGGTTCTTCATCATCCCACTTACTGTCTTCTTTATCACAGAATGACTTCTGCCATAAATTAATAAAACAACATTTGTAGAGTTTATTAAAGAGAAAAAGAAAGCACAACTTGGTGAAGGATAAGATATCCCCAAGCCAGAAATGAGTCAAACGACAAGACAACTTGAAAACAGGACTAAGAACAACATCCATACAAAACTTATAAGTGTGGAAGAGCTGTTCAATTGCTTCTCCTTTCCATATCAGATCCTCAAAGCACCAAAGAGAAGTCTCATACATATTTTCTAATGAGAAGGCTTGATGAATGTTTTGATGGAGAATGAGAATTTACCAAAACTTATAAGCGGATGGAAATGACGAATTTTCAACAAACCTCCCAAATCCATCAACAATGTTCCCCAACCCTCATGTTTTTAAGATCTCTATTTTGTCAAATGTTCATGTCAAGTAATCATACAATTAGACACTTATTTTCACTATCATTTTCTCTTGTTAATGTTAACCATTCAAATGACGGGCAAAAAACACAAATTCAAAATAAGGGAAAGGAAATTATCATTTAACCATCCAGGTCAAAATAACAATGGCCTGTCGGAGCTTAGAGCATTAGTGAGGGCTCTCAAAGATCTCGCTATTGAAGTTAACAGTGGCCTTGAACCTCGATACGTGATTGGGACCTTCCTTAACGCACGTGTATATAAGAAGGAAGGTTGAAGCAGCTCCGTTGTGCTAGCTCCTGAAGTTGGTTCTTGTACATTTCTGTGCCGTAAGCTTTCACACTTTCTCCTTCAAGAAAGTGATCTACCAGAGGAAATGGTAGCCGGAGCAGGAGCCAGATCGGACCCACTAGTTTCGAGTCACCAGGGGGCTAAAGACCCGATATTTCCTTTGCCTAGTGTTCTTGGAGTCAATTCTCCTTTAAGATCAAGTGTTGTGGGGGTCTATTGGTGAAGAACAAAGGAGAGGAGGGGAGAGAGAAAGAGGGGAAGTGAAGGTTTACATAAGAGAGGGAGAGGAGAGGGCAGAGAAGCGCCAAGGGGAAAGAGGAGTAAATTTCGTAGGCAACCAATTCACTGACCAGGAGGACACCAATGTCATTTCACTTTATAATTGTATATCAGAAAAGCGCCTAAAGCCTTTTATGACATTTGAATTTTTTTAGACCTTTTTAAAATTACCTTGTTATTTTGGGCCTCCATATGGATTTTCTCTTTTCATATCTCACCCATTCAAACGTGGAAAAGCCTAGAACCTGCCTAGCTCAGCCCTAACCCCACTGGTTCGTTTTCTTGCTTTTGTCAACCCCCCAGTTCTAGCACTCTAAGCCTAACACGCAAAAATCTGTACTTAATATTACCAAATATATTTAAATTAGTTGACTAATCAAAATCTTGCACAACTTTATCTCCTTCGGACTTTCTAAAACCGTCATTTTCGTTTCTTCTTCTTCAACCTCACAATGATGAAACTCAACCACCGGACACTCTGTTTCTTCCCTCATCTCCTTCTTCTTCTTATGATATTCTCCATCTCTGATTCATCTCTCGCTGTCGATTTCATCTTCAACGGCTTCACCTCCCCCTCCGACGTCTTACTCTACAGCAACGCCACCCTTGAATCTGGAATCTTATCTCTCACTCATGACCAAGTTTTCTCTATTGGTCGTGCTCTTTACCCTCAAAAAATTCCCTCCAAGAACCCTAATTCTTCATATGTACACCCTTTTTCTACTTCCTTCATTTTTGCCATGGCTACTTATAAGAATGTTCTTCCTGGCCATGGCCTTGTCTTCCTCTTCACGCCAGTTCGAGGAATCCAAGGTACAAGCTCTGCTCAAAATTTGGGTTTCTTAAACTTCACCAACAATGGCGATTCCGGCAACCACGTGTTCGGTGTAGAGTTCGATGTGTTCAGGAACCAAGAGTTCGATGACATAAACGACAATCACGTTGGGATCGATATAAACTCTCTCAAATCCGTTGCTTCACACGACGCCGGGTTTTGGCTGGAAGACGAAAACGACAAGTCGTTCCAAGAATTGAGGCTAAACAACGGTGAGAATTATCAGGTTTGGATTGATTACCGAGATTCTCTCATTAACGTAACTATGGCTAAAGTTGGTACAAAACGACCTCATATGCCATTGTTGAGTGTGTCGTTGAACTTATCTGAGGTTTTCGAAGATGAAATGTATGTGGGATTTACAAGCGCCACAGGGCAATTAGTTCAAAGTCACAAGATTTTAGCTTGGAGCTTCAGTAATTCAAATTTTTCACTTAGCGAAGCGTTAATTACTTCTGGGTTACCTTCTTTTGTTAAACCAAAAGATTCAATCTTCGAATCTACTGGGTTTATCGCAGGATTCACAATTGGGGGTTTCTTCATACTCTGTTTCATCGTTCTGGTGACTCTGTTTTTAATACAGAGGAAACGAAGGAAAGCGAGGGAAAGAGAAGCAATGGAGGATTGGGAATTAGAGTACTGGCCGCACAGAATAACCTACGAAGAAATTGAATCAGCAACAAAAGGATTCTCCGAGGAAAACGTGATCGGAATCGGAGGAAACGGCAAGGTATACAAAGGAATCCTAGGAGAATCAGAAATCGCAGTGAAACGAATTTCTCATGAGAACAACGGAATGAGAGAATTCCTAGCAGAAATCGCCAGTTTGGGAAGACTGAAACACAGAAACCTCGTAAAATTACGAGGATGGTGTAAGAAAGAGACAGGAAATTTCTTACTGATCTACGACTACATGGACAATGGGAGTTTAGAAAAAAGGGTATTTGAAAACGAGGAAGACGACAAGATTTTGAACTGTGAACAGAGGATGAGGATTTTGAAGGATGTGGCTAGTGGGGTATTGTACTTGCATGAAGGTTGGGAAGTGAAAGTTGTTCACAGAGATATTAAAGCTAGTAATGTACTGTTAGATAAGGAGCTTAATGGAAGGTTAGGAGATTTTGGGTTAGCTTTAATGCATAAAAATAATGGTGAAGTAGCTGGGACCACTAAAGTGGTTGGGACCGTGGGTTACATGGCACCAGAAATGATGAAGACAGGAAGAGCTTCTACTCATAGTGATGTTTACATGTTTGGAATCTTGGTTTTGGAGGTTATATGTGGAAGAAGGCCTATTGAAGAAGGTAATAATGTTGCTTCTCTTTTTCAAAGTTTCATTCAAACCAAGTGATTATCCACTGCATGAGATAAACATGTGATAGTAATTTTCTCTTATGTAGAATAAATTTATTCAACATGAATAATGTAAAATACTTTTCTAATTTTAAATATCGGAGCTAGATAATAAATTAGTTTTGTTAGTTATTTATTAAAAAAAATGTGTATTTGTTTTCATAAAATATCTCCTGTGATGGGTGTTTCTCAGCCATACTAGTAGTAGCTGAAGAAATAGTTATGTGGGTCCGTATTATTAGTAGGGGGAAAAAAGCATTCCCATTAACTAATACATTTAGTATCGGAGAATGTTTTAGTATGAATTCAGGAAGGAAAATAAATAATTAAGAAAACTAAAGGTCACCCTTATTTGTGTGTGTTTGTTGTGTGTTGGGATTTGGTATGAACATTAATTAGTTTATCTCGTTAATCTCCAAACTCAAAGTACCCATTATTTATTTGCTTCAGGAAAGCCATCCTTGGTAGAGTGGGTGTGGCAACTCAAAGCACAAGGACAAATATTAAATGCAATGGATGAGAGATTGAGGGCAAAAGGAGAAGTGAATGAACAAGAAGTAGAAACACTTCTTAACTTGGGATTGTTATGTGCTTATCCTGATCCAAAAGCCAGGCCAACCATGAGACAAGTATTGAAGGTTTTAGAGGGAAAGCACAATAATACTGAAGATGGGGGAGAGTATGAAAATGAAGACACGGTTACCTATTTGCTTAGGTACATTAGATCACCAAGAGACTTACGGTCTGAGTATTCTCATCACTTAAATTTCCCATCTCACCCAACATTTGAAGATATTAGATCCAGTACTGCTCATTCTTCCTCTATGTCTTTCGGCACTTCGTCTAACTCTATTTTTCAGGGGAGATGATGTAGAGAACAATGAATTCTCTGAAGAAAAAATTGGTCGAGTTGAATGTAAAGTCTCCACAATGAGAGTCTTAACTTCAAAAGATTTAAATATAAATCCTCGTTAGTGATTAAAGCACACGTACAATGAGGATATATGGGGATATGAATAGAGATTAAACACGTTTTGTGTTATCTAATCTCTATATTTGTATATCTTTTTCACTTTGATCATTGTAGCTATTGTTGTACAGTGTTAGATTCAATTTTTTGAATCATGGTTGGTTTTATTGGTTTTGTAGAATAGAAAATGTTATGCATTATTATAAATCTGATAATAATAAGGATTTGAATGAGCTCACTAGAACTGCATCACGAGAAGTTTTTTAACTTTTAGCAATGCTTATAAAAGTATTTCTCGATAATTACTCCATTCGGTTTATAATACAATTTTTTATTAAAGTTGGTCTTATATTAAGGTATGAGAAAATATTTACTATTTGGGTTCTCACATCAACAACAAAAAAATCCACCGTATTGTTTTTATATTGTTGTACAATCATCTTCAATGTAATCAAGTAATTAAAGATAAGTTTGTATAACTTCAATACATATTGAAGTACATTTTCTTCCTTTTAAAAGGCCAATTGCAAACCTTAACAACTAAAAATATCTCAAGAGCTATATAAGAATCAGTTACCAATGTATTTTTTTTTTCCAAGTCATTATTTGTACTATTTAATCTTATAATCCAATTTTTTGATGTTATGCATATATATTAAAGTTATTTTTATCTTTTAAGAAAATCACCATTGCACATTATATATATATATATATATATATATATATATATATATATATATATAGAGAGAGAGAGAGAGAGAGATTTTTATGAGGTTGGACTTTCAAACACAGGTGCAGGTCGAACATGGTGCTGCTTTAATAATTGAAGTAAGCAAAATGGAGCAATCAAACTACTATTAAAATAACCAAATGCCATCATATATAGCTATACCTTTTTTTTTTTATATGAAAAAAGTTTTAGAAGGGTTCGACATCAATCCCCTACTAAGGTCAAGACATGGCTCCAGGTTTTATGAACACTTACTGGGGACTTACAAAATCGCCTATCAAAGGAGTCCCGAGGGGATCGAACCCACGACCCAAGGGCCTAGTCTTAAATCCCTTACCATCTGTGCCAACTCTCATTAACATATATAGCTATACTTTATGGGTAACGTAAAGAGACAAATTGAGTTAATTGAGTTGATGCATGATGTGAGTGATATTATAATTGTTATTAGGTAGAAAATTTGGATTCGTACCTAATTTATCTATGTGTGTGTAGACTAGAGATAGTTGATCAACACAAACGTTGACCTTTTGACATAATTTTACAAACCCCATGAATAAAAATTTAAAAGCCAAATGCTAATCAAGTAACTTCGTGCTTCATAACAAATCATCTCTCCCTCTAGTTTTTAATATAAGAGTTATTTAACTAATATAGATAGATTAAAGAAATAAAATGATTAGTTAATTATAACAAATGTAGCATGATCTCCTTAAAATATCATTTTGTAAGTTAAGTATAGTTTTTGGGAAGATAATAAATATATAAGAGATAAAATTATAACAATAAATATAGCACTATAACAACCAATTTCTCTTGGGAAATTAGGTTATTTCGTATAAAACTTAATTTTAGAATAGCTTTTAAGGACTTTATAGAAATTAAAATTATTTTGAGAAATCATTTTGAGATTCTTATATTTTGATGGTCCTTATATGTCTCTCTTCCAAAATAAAAAAATATCCCCTTTAAGGTAGAGCATAAAACTCATAACCCGGTAGACCCGCCCAAAAGCCGGTGTGATTGGGTTATTTTGAGCCCGCCCAAAAAAATTTATAATGTTTAACCTACCCATTTAAAAATTAAATGGACAAGCTATGGGCACACCTTCAGGCTACCCATACTCGCCCATTAATGATTTTTTTTATTAATTAACCCAACCCTAATAGCTATTGACTCTTAGTCTCTCACTCTCTTTCTCCCTAGATCTACCTATTTTAACAGGCGAGTCGTTGCAACTGACCAAAATGGCAAAAGGAGAGAGTCAACATTTGTATTCCTCATGTCTTCTTCATCCGCTGATCTAGAACAAGAGAGCAAGCTAAGGTCATGCCAATATCTAAATGTTGTTTAATTAAATTCTCATTGATTTGTCCTCCATCTCTATTTTTTTCCCCTTCAAATTTAAGTGGTCCAGTTTTTGTTTCTAGAAAGAATTATTTCTTCTCATTTAAATCAATCCTCTAGCTAACACACCACACCCCGAATAATCCAAATGATTTTGAATTGCTTGGAATATGTGAAAGTTGTTATGAACCAGTAAAACTCAATCCCAATCTTTTTTATTATGTTTTGACAATGACTGATAATAAAAAAGTCAAATGTAAATGGGTTATCCAAAAACCCAGTGAGCCCGCTTATTTATGTGTTAGCCCATTTACATGTGTTTAAATGAGTTGAAGTATAGGTATGGATCAGCCCATACCCATTTAAAGCTAAATGGGCAGGCTCTGGGTTAGGGCACAGGCTACCCAACCCACCCATTGCTCTGTCATAACTCCCTCTAGTCTTAAATAAAGAAAGAGTTAACTTTTTAAAAAGATTAACGAAACTAATTAACTTATTTTATAATATTTTATTTGTTATTTTTTTCAAACTATTTTGCCTAATTTATAAATTGATATATAATCTTAAAATATACAATATATAATATGTTTAAGTAACTTATTTAGCTTTCTTAATCTTTTTAAAAAAAAAAGGTCAAGCATGCCTTATATTTAGGATAAGAGGGAGTAGTAAGTATAAATTAATGAGAAAAGGGGGGAAATTGAGGAGGAAG
Organism: Acacia confusa; assembly: GCA_037074495.1. NCBI lineage: Eukaryota > Viridiplantae > Streptophyta > Magnoliopsida > Fabales > Fabaceae > Acacia > Acacia confusa. The sequence goes on along the minus strand of CM073504.1, from coordinate 27,263,694 downwards.
GTATGGTTTATGGAAAAAGGAGTTTTAGCTGATCCTATGAACCGTAATCTTTGGATGATGTTATAATCTAGGATACCCAATCATTTCTCTCATCATGCAAAATCGGTAATTTAAAAAAAAAAAAAATCCTGATGCATAGAAAGAGTGTAAAAAAGGTAATTAATAAGAGGCTATGAAATGAATAGCTTGCTGGTAAAAATAAAGATAATTAACCAGGCTACAGCAAAAGGCCAAAGCTTATGAGCAAGAGCTCAATATGGGGGAAGGATAAACCTCTATATTATATTATACTTCATTTGGTTATAGGCATAATATGAGTTGAGACTTGAGAAATATATTTTTATTTTAAATATAAGACCTCAGAAAAAATATTTTCTTAAAAGTTATAATTTTTTATTCAAACCATCTCTATTAATTGCTAGAAGTAAATGAAATTTCCATAAACTGGGAATAGTTTCAATGTAAAGGATTAAAGGGGTATTTTAAGAAAATTAACTTAACTAATTTTCTTAATTTTTATACTTCTTCATGTCCCTAATATAAAAACTACTTTTATTCATTTAGTTAAATTAAGTAAATGAAATAAATTAGTTAATTTAAACAATTGTGACATGATTTCTCTAAAATAACCCTATAAAATATCATATTATTATCAGTTTATAAATTAATTATACTAGTTTGAGGAAAATGATAGGTATAGGAGATAAAATACATTAACATATATTATATTTTACTCAAAATCTAACTCACCAACTAACTCTTATATTAAGGGTTAGAATTAACAATAATTATCTACCTCTTAAATTTAAAATTAAAGTAAGACTTAGAAGAAAGTACAAATACTCTTCAATATATAAAAATTGTGTGCGCGTTGAAAAGATTAAGACAAAGTTTGATTTGCCTGATTTGGACTCTTCATCTTGATGAAGAGTACACGATACATGAGTACCTAATACATTTTCCACGAAGTAGCTCTTTTCTTCGAGGATATTAAAGAACAAATAATCTCTTTTTGGAATGTAAAGATGTAATACGAAGACCAAAAGCTTCATGGACCCACATCCTAGGATATGGAGGCAATTATTCCTAAGAAGTATTCACGGTATGAGACGGGACTAAGACACCTCCATCCCTTTTTTTTTTTTTTTTTGTTGCCTATCCGGTATCTAAAGCTTCACCCTGACTAATCCAGATCTAACCCACGTCGCGCACTTGGCTATGGTGGAAGAGTATCCCAATAAGAGTTTTTTGCATTTATAACACTTGAACTTGAGACCTTACTTAAACGACACAAACCACTTATACTTATGCCAACCATCATTGGTACACGTCCATCCCTTGTTTCGTCTTATAAAATATCACACCAACATTTTTATTTTGTCCCGTCCCTGGGCTTCTTTCATTCCCAAGCTTCTTTTTCTTCAACCCAATATACTTTGGTGGGCCTATTTCACAACATATACTGCATTTGGTAAAATGAATTGAAGAGAGACCCAGGCCCAAAATAAATTAAAATTGAAGAGAGATAGAGCGAGTACTTTAAAAACATGTAACAAGGTTTTACCCAAAAAAAAAAAAGGGACCTGGCCTACCTCCGTTGCGCCGATGGTCCTCTGCCCTCCTATTCCATGATACTGCGTCGTTTTGGCGCAAAAGCTGGTCCTTTTTTTTTTTTTTTTTTTTTTAATATTTCAGGGTATGATAAATAATAAAAACCGGTACCAAAAAATTATTTCAGATCTTGAAAACAAAAACTTCAGGATCTCGAAAAATTATTTTAGGACCTTGAAAAAATATTTTAAGGCACTCACTGGTACTAAAAGGATATTTCAAGATATTGACTGTTACTAAGAAAAAATTTCATGATCTTGAAAAATTATATTAGGTTCCTAAAAAAATATTTTGGGTACTGACTGACACTAAAAATATACTTCAAGATATTTTTTCAAGATGTTAAAATAATTAACCATAATATAAAAGGTTCAAACCACATGTTCTAAAACACTGTCATGGTTAAAAGCATTTAAACCACTATTAAAAAAAACCATGATAAAAAATAGTTTATTATTAATTTCAAATATCTCTATCAATCCCCAATACCATCAAAATACATTTTTTTTTTCAAAAATCCTACGAGATAACTCATCGAGGTTTAAAGAATTAACAACCCGCCCACAAACTTACTACAGTAAAGCAAATATCAGAGTAAGGGCATAATCATAATATGGGTTAAAAACCCAGCACACTTGCCCATATGTATTATAACATATCACTGAACACCACAACAGCAAAGTCTTTAACAAAAAAAAAAAAAAACATAATAATAATAATAATATAGTAGATCCACAAAATCGTTGGTTGAATGCACAAGTTAAGGCCTCATGCCTAAAGATTGTAACTCTTATGCTCGAGGATTAAGTACATGGCGATATTGTTTGATTCTTCTGCTGGTTGGAGTAGTAGGAGGAGGGGTACATGTTTTCTTTTCCAAATCTTTCCATTTGGAGAGAGAAACTTTCGAGAGAAAATGGGTGGTCTCACTTTCTATTTTCTCCCAAATTTTTTTCACTCACTTTTCCTTCTTTATTCAATCAAATAGAGAAAAATCAATTATTCCCCATTCTTCTCCTTAGTTTTCTTTCTTCACTCATCTTCTCTTCATCCAAATAGGAGTTAAAGTAATTTTTTATCACTCAACACCTTAAAGTAGTTTTTCGGTGTAATTTTTCTCTTGGAACATTTTTAGTATCTATGCTTAACATTTTCAATAATCAGTTCTTCAATTTTCTTTCCAGTTTTCAACCCCAATCTTCAATCATTTTGAGTACTGAAAAAATAAACGATAAGTACTAAAAACATTTACGAAAAATATGGAAGTTGTGTACTAAAAATATTAAAATGTTCCTAAGTTATTTTTCAGCACTCATCTTATATATTTTCATTACAAACCTTCCACCTTTTAATTATTAGTTTTTCACTAGTCATATTAAAATGTTTTAGTACTTATCTTTCTAAAAAAATTTTTGAATTTAAATATAAACCTCAGAAGCCACCTTGGAATAACATTTTTTTTTTTGGATTGAAAAATGGAGGATCATAGTTTGTTGTATTTTAAATGTTTTATAATTATGAGTCCAGCATGTTATTTCATTGGTGGATCTAAATGGGCAACCAGTTTTCTTTTTTTTTTTTTTCATACACTTATCGCCCCAAACTGAAAATAAACTTTGGACTTAGCCCGCCGCCGTTTTTTTAAGAGTTCACATGTTTTTCTTTTTTTCCAATGGATAGAGCGCACATATTTTGAATTTACTTCTCTTTAATGGGGCTTGTGTATATAAACCACTTTCTAAGCATTAATTTAAGAAATAAAATGTCTGGAAAATTATTTTCGCCAAATTCACCTAAAAACATTAAGAGTAAATACCCACAGTTTTATTCATAAATTTATACTGTTGAATGGTAAGTAATGGTTAACTTGTAAATTTGTGTTATTTTAGTGATAAATACTTGTACTTTTATTATTAAATTTGCTTTATGTGAATGATAAATTGTTGGGGTCCTTAAAATAAATAATTTTTAAATTTGGTTCTTGGCAATAATTTTCGTTGTAATGTACGTAGTATTAGTTTTTGTGACACGTCTGCTTACTGTTTCTCTCCAACAATTCAACCTCTCCAAGTGATTGGGCGAGAACCTAAAGCCCAATGAAATAAATTTGTAAATGAAAACAGTAACACATTGCATTAAAAAAAAGAATAAATATTATTAAGATAAAAAATATTATAATACAGAGTCAGTATGTGGGTAAAAATATAAACTAAAAAAAAAAACTCATTATAATAGTGTTATGTCAAAAGAACACAAGTGTCTAGCCCTAATAGACTAGTATATTGATATATGATCTGGTAGTTGTCTCCTAGGTATCCATGAATTAGATACCTAAGAGAAAGGAGATTACATAGCACAAACATGAGAGCTCTCACCCAATGAAGTGAGGTGTGTGCTCTGTGTATACAGAATAATAAGGAGGTAGAGTGTAGAATTTGTGTATCTTAAGGTTTTAGGTCCTATTTATAGAGGTACTTTAGGGTTAGGGTTTGGGCAGTTGAGCCTCACTTGCCTCCAAGCCCAAGTGTTTTGCCTCCATATCTTTGTCATATTTTTATTCCATAACAGTTGACCCCAGCCTAGTAGTTCAGGTCTCTGAGCTATCGGGATACATTGCTTGTTTAATGTGAGAAGTGGATTTGGCCATGATATATCCGGCTTATCCAGTTTATGTTCCTGCATTTAATAATATGCCAGCAAATCACAATCAATGGAAAATCTTACTATTTTGCGCAAATCATTTAGTTTGCTTCTTTCTTGTCGAACTCGAATGCTTGTCCGAGCTTGATTTCTTTTCAAATATTCGTTCGAGTTTGACTTCCGTTTTGGTTTGCCTTGATCTCGGTAACTGCTAACATGCTTTTTCCTCCAACAATTCACTATCCACTCAACTGCCCCCCCAGCTCAGTAGTTTAGGCCTCTGGGTTGCTAGGATGTGTTGATTTTCCAACCCGGACCAGTTATTAATGAATTTTGGGATTCCTTACATGCTTACTTGAGATTCCGGGTTCAAATACTCTAACACCGAGATTCCGGATTTATATACTTTAACCCCAAGATTCCAGGTTTATATTCTTCAAACCCGAGATTCCATATTTATATATTTTAACCCCGAGATTCCGGGTTTATATTTTTCAAACCCGAGATTTTGGGTTTATATTCTTCAAGCTTGAGATTCCGGGAAACTTTACACAAGCTCGAATTTTAATTGTAATATGCTTTTAAAAATTTACACGGAGCCTGGATTTAAACCAGATTTTGTTTTACTGGGGTCGGCCTTCTATTCTTATTTCCTGCAAAATTTTGTGCGAAGCCCAAATTTAAACTAGATTCAGTTTAATCGGGTCCGCCTTCAAAACTTCACATGGATCCCTGATTTAAACTAGATTCAATTTGTATCAAGTATGACTTCAAAATTTTACACAGATCCCGGATTTAAACCAGATTCAGTTTAAATCGGGTCCAGCTTCAAAACATGATTCATGAAAACGGGTTTGTGTATCTCGGATTCATGCATGTAAATAGTCTTGGTGGCATTGTTGTCGCAATATAATTTCTGAAGACAGGTTTGATTACCCGAATTCAATCATTTAAATAGACTTGGCGGCATTACTGTTGCAATATGATTTCTGAAGACAAATTTGTTTGCCTAAATTCAATCATTTAAATAGACTTGGCGGCATTGCCGTCGCAATATATGTTAGTTCTCTATGGGTTTTGATGATAACAATCAATTGTAAAACCAAGATTGAAGATTTATCTCAAGAAAGTGAAAACTTGCTAGTTATGGAGAAACTCGAGTATTAGTAGCAATACTTAAGTATTTATCTTTAAAAGAAAAGCTCAATGTTAATAACCAAAGGCAATACCGCAGTTTCCTCATGGAAACTCGAGTATTGGCCCATACAGAAAGCATCACAAGTTTTATGTCTGGACATACTCGAGTATTAGTTTCAATACTCGAGTATAGGCCAAAGAGACTCTTCAGTATCTTCCAAAAGAAATGAAAACTCCAGTTTCAAAAACTCTAGTTTTGGAATATGAAAAGTCTTGTTTTCCCACTTGGCTCCAAAATTCAAATGTTATCGTTTTTCAAATGAAAACTCGAGTATGATATTAACAAACTCGAGTATTGGGCCAAGCAAAGATGATCAAAAATTTATTACACTTACAAACTCTGGTTTGGAAAACTTCGGTTTTAAACTAGTTGATGTTCTCTTAGAGTTTCAAATTTCAAATGCATACTCGAGTATGAGTTTTGAAACTCGAGTATTGAGTCATACAGAGAGCATAAGTGATTTCCAATGTTTTCAATACTCCAGTTTCAAACAAAAACCACAGTTTTGATGTTTTGCACATACTCTTGTTAAAAGTCCAAAACTCGAGTATGGACTACATACTCGAGTATTGGTCTTAGTTAAACTGAAGCCTCAGAGCTCAAATCGTGACTTTCCTCTCTGTAAGGAGAATACTCAGACTTAGAAACTCAAGTATAGACTTAAGTGCATAGTAACATACTCGAGTATTGATGCACAAACTTGAGTATGCATCGTGATAGTTGAAAATTCAAATCTGCAAAATCTGCATTATGTTTGTTGATTGATCCGAGTACTTTCTAATATTAATTATCAATATTACCAGATATGTTTAATGTGTTTGCTAGTGTATTTCAGCCAATTTACAGATGATTTAAGCAGATCAAAAGTGTTGTCTTCACTAAAAGCAAAAGAGATGTCAGGGCATTAAATGCAAGCCACCTAACTTGCTATATTTGGATCTACCAAGTTCTGCACGTTGCAAAAATGATAAAGAGACTTTCACCTAACCAAGAGTTTGATATTCCAACGTATAAAAACGTATAGAAGTCAACCTTTATCCTACAAGACAAAGAATAAGCATAAGAGTAGAGAGAGAAGAGACCAAAGTGCTTCCAACAGATAGGAAACTTCACCAACGATCATATTTTCTTAGAAACTCAAGTATAGACTTAAGTGCATAGTAACATACTCGAGTATTGATGCACAAACTTGAGCATACATCGCCATAGTTGAAAATTCAAATCTGCAAAATTTGCATTATGTTTGTTGATTGATCTGAATACTTTCTAATATTAAATATCAACATTACCAGATATGTTTAATGTGTATACTAGTGTATTTCAGCCAATTTACAAATGATTAAAGCAGATCAAAAGTGTTGTCTTCACTAAAAGCAAAAGAGATGTCAGAGCATTAAATGTAAGCCACCTAACTTGCTATATTTGGATCTACCAAGTTCTACATGATGCAAAAAGGATAAAGAGACTTTTACCTAACCAAAGGTCTGACATTCTAACGGATAGAAATGTATAGAAGTCAACCTTTATCCTACAACATAAAGAATAAGCAAAAGAGTAGAGAGAGAAGAGACCAAAGTGCTTCCAACAGTCTTGAATACTCACCGTCCTTACTATGAAGAAATTGTCAGTGAAAGCTTGGCGTCCATTTGTGATCCACCGGGACCGTTGTCGTCCACCACACGTGTTTTCTGCATGTCAACAAATGAGTGTGGGACTAATGCTTCACCCATGATTGCTTTTTGTTTTTGTTTTAACTCCCCATTTATCATACACTCCAATTTTTTACGTGCCTTTTCCTTTGAGTTTTTGATGGTCAAGCACCGAGATATGCATTCAATGTTGGTACTAGGGTTGCTAAGTTTGAGAGTGCTATCGTATGTAGACTTCAGAATCTAGTGACAGAATCAAGATACTTTTGACCATCTGAAGCATGATGCTTAGTGAATCAAACAGGAGTTGCTATGGTAATGTTGTTGAGTATGCTTCCTATAGGAACTAGCCTAAAAACTTTAGACGTGATTATAGGCGTTAGGTACCACCGAGAGCTATAACAAACACCAACCAACACTGAACCAATGTATGGACCCACAGGCAGTCCAAAAGTTACAACCACATGGCTAGTATTCATGATTAATAGAGTGGTAAACATAAATAAAGATATTGTCCATCCTCTTGAATCGGTGGGATACATCTCTGCACTTCATCCCCTCCATCTCGGCCTTTTGAGGAATGCTAACTTTGGATTTGAATAACTTGGATTCGGTGTCTCGACGCGTTCTAAAAGTACCTCGGCAGGGATATATTTCGGCCCCTCAGAATCTCGGACTAGCTTTCTTGGCATTTCTTCCTCCTCCTCAGCTTCACTTGTGAGGAACAGGTGCACCACATACCTCATGTTGGATTTCTCACCATGCAGGACTTCTAATGTTTTGTATATAATAATTATGATCCATGCTCTGAGTCTCACGTGCAAGTCTACATGAATAGTCCTGAGGTGCAGCGAGCTCTCCATGCACTCCCAACAAATTGGACTCATTGCACCTTGGCTCTGAAGCTCTTGGCAACATATGAAATGCAGGATTCCATTTGCTACTGTGGGCGTTTCTAAGCAAGAGAACCTTGGTCTCGGCTTATCATCGTCTCGGGCATCTCCAATCTCGGTCATTTCATGCAGATGATCTCAGCGACTGCATGAAGGCCGACTTTGATCCCGACCAACAACTTCCTATCCATCTCGGGACGAGGTGGAATGAATAATAATGATCTACCGCTATCTTCCTGGCCGTCACCACGTCAATGAGAGAACACCAACTAAAAACCCATGTGAACATTGAATTAGAGAGTCGGCCTGTTACATAATCAAAGCAGCAATGCAATAGCCTCCACTCTCAAAAGAGGAAGTTGAAAACTTCTAAGAATCCTCCAATTACTCCATAACTTCATGTGATTTCATACATGAACCTGGTTGTGCGAAATGATTGTGTTAGAGTGATTTTGAAGACCAGTTAGGTCAATGGGTAACCCAAACGCAGGCCTCAACTACTCAACGCTTCTGCTTCGCCACACACCCAGTGAATCAGAGGAGAAAATCAACCTCACCAACCCTAACTGTAAATCTCCATGATTGCTCATTTGACAGTTATGAATTGAAATCAATGGACTATCTTTGGTTGCGAGAATCAGAAATTTATCGAGTCCCAACAGACGGCGCCAATGTTCTGTCAAAAGAACATAACTGTCTAGCCCTAATGGACAAGTATATTGATATAGGATCTGGTAGTTGTCTCCTAGGTATCCATGAATTTGATACCTAAGAGAAAGGAGATCACAGAGCACAAATATGAGGGCTCTCACCCAATGAAGTAGGATGTATGCTCTATGTGTACAGAATAATAAGAAGGTAGAGTGTATAATCTATGTAACTTAGGGTTTTAGATCCTATTTATAGAGGTACCTTAGGGTTAGGGTTTGGGCAGTTGGGTCTCACTTGCCTCCAGGCCCAAGTATTTTACCTCCATATCTTTGTCATATTTTTATTCCATAACAAATAGAAACCACAATCAAACGCGTGCATGGATTCTAGTCATGATTCAAGCATAAAAATAAAGCTTAATCCAAGGTGGCTTCCGGGATTTTAGAAAGTATTTAAAAATTCCCATACAAAGCAAAATTCCAGGATGACAGAAATCGAAGTTATATATGTATGAAAGATCTTGTGTTAAATAACTACGTTTGGATTATAATAAAAATATTATAATAAAATAGGAAAAAAAATCATCTGACCATCATTTTAGTTTTTAGTTTTAAAAAATAAGTTATTTCTTTTGTTTTTCTCAAAAATAAATTACCATTTTTTTCTATTTTCAAAATAAAAAAACTGTTTTCAAAACAAACAAACTCTTGGATTCATAGCATGTACTTTTCACAATATGCAAGAAATTAATGGTAAGCAGGAAGCTATCCGCAATAAATAGCCCTTACTGAAGGCACTTTTATTGGAGACAACAAAATTATGTTCGAAAAGCCCAGAACAAATCATTTTAAATGTTGACAAGTTTGAAGAGAAATTGTCCACATCCCACCAAAAATAGCCATCACTATCCGCAACAAATGGCCCTTACTCAAGTCACTTCTATTGGCTTATGTATGATTTTACAACTTAATATTAGTATGTAAGGAACTTGACCTTCGTAATGTTTTTTTTTTTTTTGTTTGAAGTTTGTGAATGGATGAGAACTGACAAATTTAACAGCAATAAGCATTATTTTAAAACTCATGAGTCGAATCTCTGAGTTTACCATTTTTAAGTTTATAGCTTATAAAAACAAGTCGAGTCTTTGATAAATTTGTGTCAATTGTAAACTTTGTCATTTTTACGTTTCTAACTTACAAAATTATATTAATTTACTCTTAAAGTCGTGTTACTTTTTTTCTTTTCTGATTTGATCATGCTTGCTAGTTTTATATATAAATTTTCTAGAAATTTCTTTATTAAATATGATAATTGATGAATATTTATGGATTTAACTTCAATTATTTGGATTTAAAATATATTTAAATTAACTATTGTCATTTTTATATTTTAATTATTTAATTATACTCTAGTAATATCTATTTAATAATAGGGTCATAGTGTAAAAATACACATGTGCTTTTCCTTGAAGAGCACTCAACACTAAGTGTTTTTTTCAAATACAAAAGTACACACGTGGTTACAAATTATGTGTTAAAAATACCCTTTGACTGTTAAGTTTGACTTTGACAGTTAAGTTTGATTTTTTTTTTTTTTTTACTTTCAAATGTGCAAAAATAAAAATGTGATTTATCAAAAAGAGCACTCAACACCAAGTGTTTTTTCTTAAATTTAATAATTTTATTTCAATTAAAGAAAAATTATTATTTTTTTAGGTATAATTTCTTGGAGGCCAAATTTTTTATTTCCATAATTTTTTTTTTAAAAAAAATCCATATTGGTGCAAACATTTGTATTGCATAATTAGAAAATGCAATAAAAATTAACTACTATTGATTGAAAAATTATTTAAATACTTTTTGTTCGATTTGTTAGATCAACAAATTAAAATTATTTTTAATTAAATATAGTATTTATAATATTAAATTTTTAATTCATAAATACTCATTTATTAAATATTAATTAGAAAATTTAATAAGAATTTAAAAAAAGAAACTAAATTATGGAAATAAAAAATTTAGCCTCCCAAGAATTACATATAGAGAAATAATAATTTTCTTTTAATTGAAATAAAATTATTAAATTAAAAAAATAAAATTTGGTGTTGGGTGCTTTTTCTGCCAAATCACATGTGTATTTTTTCATATTTGAAAGTACAAAATAGTCAAATTTAATGGTCAAAGTCAAACTTACCATTAAAAGGGTATTTTTGCACTTAATATGTAACCACGTGTGTACTTTCACATCTAAAAAAATCACTTGGTGTTAGTAAAGCACATGTGTATTTTTACACTTTAACCCTTAATAATAAAAGTAAACTCTTATAAGTTTACGATTCAAATTCACAATACGAATCTACGTCATTATCACGAGTTTGCTTAACCTCGTGAGTTTGACAACCTTAGTGATAAGTAATTATAATATAAAAAATCATTACAGATAATATTCCAAAAAAAGAAAATGAAAAAAATTTATTTCTGCTATATATATCATTTTCTTAATAATTTCTATTCTTCTTATATCAAAATAAAATAAAAACAAGCATAATGAAGTTGATGGATATAAGTTTTATCCCAAAAAAATTGATGTGCATCTTAAAAATATGAAGCAATTGAATAATAAATGGAAAAAGACAACTTAATTTATTTTATATTGTTGAAAGTCATGGTTGAAAAGAAAATGCTAACATCATTCTTATTGTTCGCCGATTTAGCGCTTGTTTAGGAAGTATAAAAAAGTGGTTTTTTAAAAAATATTTTTCTGTAAGTCTAGAAAAAAATGTTGTACATAATTACCCCATAATTACACCCCAAACGATCTTAAAACCACTTCCAATAAAATAAAACAAATAGAAACTTGGAAAGAAACAGTCAAACCCCTAGATAAACGCAGCTATATCTCTAAGAGGGATCCACTTTTCCTGCCCATCAAGGATGGGCAGGGAGAGCTTGGCTCTCCTGGACTGTCTAGATTCGATCTAAACGGCCGAGATTTAATATTTTTTAATTTTTTTAAAAAAAATTATTTTAATAGGTAGAAATTCTAAAATAAAGATAATCTCTTAACTAATATTTCTTCAAAAAAATAATTTTTTCATTTAAAAATAACTAAATAAAAAAATATTAGATCTGGACGGTCCAGGAGAGTCAAGCTCTCCCTGCCCATCCAACAGGAAAAGTGGATCCGTCTAAGAGTACTTCCTGCAACCCAAAGTGTACGTGAGTGGATAACTAATTTACCAAGATTATAAAAATTAGTCAAATTAAAATATGTGTTGATTTCTTAAAAGATGGAAACTAGTTCCATATGAAGCCCTTCTTTAATATGTCTAACCAATACTTGCTCCGGGTTTTTTTTTTTAAGCAACATATGCCCAAATTATGCAAAATGAAATGTGGATTAAAATTTGTTAAAAGTAATAAATATATAAGAGATACACGTTTTTTCTCAAATATATTTTTATTTATGAAGATTATGTGTGAGAGAGAGTGAGTGGGAAAAAAGGTAAGAGAGAGTGAGTGGGAAAAAAGGTAAGAGAGAGTGAGTGAGAAAAAGATATTATTTATGGTCTTTATTATAAGACACCAATTACTAATTCTCATAAATTAATAAAAAATGATAAAATTATTAAAGTTGTCCTAATATTCAAGTGATTTTCAATGTTATTTTTACTAACTAAATTAAACTCAAGTATCATATTAATTATTATTCTTTTTCACTATCCTTACTAAATATAGGCAGCATGAAAAAATAAATTAAATGCTTATTGTATTAGATATGATTAGTTTTGATGATGTCTTATATAGATGCCATTTTAAAAGAGCAAAAAATTTGTATACTATATTTATCTCTTTCATTGATGAATTCTTGAATTTAATGTAGAGTCAAAGATGTAAAGTTCACTCATGAAGAATGATCAAAAAGAAGAACCGGCAAAGAAGGAAAAGAAGAAGATCAAGGAGGACGAGGATGTAGATGAGAATAAGGCAAAGGAAGAGGAGAGATTGACGAAGAAAGAGTCTATTGAATGGAACATTCTCATTCAAGATTAGTTCAAATATATTTGAGAAGAATTTTCAAGAGAAGAGAAGAAAGAAGGTAGAAGTTACAAAGAATGATGAGCCCATGATAAATGATAAAGAATGATCAAGATAGGAAATGGAAGATGGAAGAAAATGATGAATGGAATGAGAATATCTTTGTTCAAAATCAAAATGCTCATGAGAAGAAGAAAGAAAGAATAGAGTCACTACTATAAAAAGTGGATGCCACTTCTCTAAAAGACGTCCTTATTTTAAAAAAAGGAAGTAAAAAGTATAGGCGAGACTTATGACGCCCTAAATATAAGTTTAGGGCGCCTAAAATTAATTTTAGGCCCCCTAAATATAATTCAGGGCGCCTAAAATTTATTTTTTGGCGCCATATGATGCTATCTGTGGAATTTTTTTAGCGCCAGCAACTTTGTGGGAAATGTTTTTAATTTTTATTTGGTTTTGGGCGACTTGAATAATAGAAAGGACACCTTAAATTAATTTTTGGCACCCTATAATTAATTAAGGTCTCCTAAAATAGTCATTTGGGGATTTTTTTTTTGCGCTAGCTACAAAATATGTGGGAAATATTTTATTTTTTTGGTTTTGGGCGACTTGAATACTGGGAAGGACATCCTAAATTGATTTTTGGCGCCCTATTTTTTATTCAAGACGCCTTAATGAATTTATGTAGCGTCCTTGCTTTAGTTTCAGCATGCCACAATTGCTAAAAAAAAACGCTATCTACTTGCTTATTTATTACATACTAACACTAAGCTCGCTAGCATCTCCTCCCCCCTTCTCTCTCATTCTTATCAAAAGACAAAACCATTTCTAATGTTTGAAGCCAAAAAATGCTAGCACGGGCACGACAATAACTGATGCCCCTTGTATGCCTAATCCTCCAAAATCTGAGACTAAGCATGAAGAAATCCCCGGCTGGTTTCTTTCTGATGTGGACAAGATGGTCATCAACTCTATGCAGCTTGCACACCTTGGTAGAAAGATAGAAGAGGATGAGGAAGATTACGATGAAGAAGGGTGAATATTAAACTCTCGTCTTCTATCTCCTTAGATCTGCGGCTCCTCCTCTCCCATCTTAGATTTATGGCTCATCCGCTACCATCTCTTCAAATCTGTGAGAGACGGAGGCAGATTTGCAGCTCCTTTGCTCTCATCTCCTCAGATCTGCTAGATGGGAGCGAAGTATCGGTGGAAGACTATTCATCCTTCCTCTACCCAAATCATGGAAAACTTCTGTTCCTCTTCTCCTCCACCTATCTTTTGTCGGCGTAAGCATCGGTGCCTTCTTGTTCTAGCGCCTTGTTCGCAAAATCCAGCATCTTGTTTGTCGATTTGGGTGTTGTCTTTGCTTTTTTTTTTAAAAAAAAAAAATTTTGAATTTAAGATTTTGGTCCTTCCTGATTTGATTTTTAAGCTGTATGATTGCATTGATGATAATATGGTGTCTTCTTGGTGAGAGTTTGAGTAAACTGTTAGGATATTCAATTTTATGATGATAATGTGTTGTCTTCTTGGTGATTATGCATTAAATTCTACTTTGTAACTCTCTTGCTCTATAAAAAATTTGGCAAAAGCATGGTGGAGAAAGAAGCTACCATGGATGCTCGGTTAGTTGAAATTGTTAGTTCGACTTGAACCATTTTAACTTCTTGATCTGTTTCATATTGAGCTTTGGATTGTAGCCATGCCATTTTTTGGGTTGATTTTCTGTGTCTTCTTGCATCCATATCAATTTAACTATGTTTGGGTTTTTTTTAAAAAAAAAATTTACGACGACCTGAATTAATTTCAGGACGCCTCATTTAAGGCGTCCTGAAACATGATTCAGGACGCCTCATATGAGGTTCAGGTCGCCTTAAATTAGGCGTCCTGAAATTAATTCAGGAAGCCAAACATTCCAAAAACAACTACTCTCCCACATACATCTCTTTGAAAAAGGATGTTAATTGGGTGTTATTTAGGTCGTTTTTTTCGTTTTTTTGTAGTAGTGAGTTGTGGAGAATGACTAAGTGAAGAGAAGGAAGAAAGAGAAGATCTTAACAAATAAAATAAGAAAATCAATATTCAAGGTATTAGATTGATATTATAAATCTTTACAATCAAATGGATGTTGGAGAGGGTCAATTCAAAACTAAAGACAACAAAAATCAGGTTCTGGAAGAGAAAACTCGAGTTTCCAAGTCAAAACTTGAGTATACAAGCTTAATGCAAAAATTTGCTTCTAGATGAGAAAACTGGAGTTTGGGAAACTCGAGCATAACACTTATTATCATCATTTATATCATTTGTAGACATGTTTTAGATGATCAAACGAAGGATTACATGAAGATCAAAATGATGAGCTATCAAGTCCAAAAAGCAGAACTAACGGCTATATTTTTGCAACAGCTATATTCTCAACATTTTTATTCATAACAGTCATATTCTCAACGTTCAGATCATCCTTATCTATAAATAAAGCCAGATTCAAAACGCAAAGAGAGGGTGGAAAAAGATTGCACTGTCATAATGCTCAAATTCTGAATCTCAACACTCTCTGTTTTTCGGGTCTTATTTTATTTATCATATAGAGAGTGAAATGACTTGTAATGCACTTCAGTGATCATCCATTCACTTTTTAGAGAGAAGATACATTGTAAAACATTTTATTTTCTGAGAGATATTCAAGGTTGGGTGGCCTTGAGTGGGAAATTGAATGTATCCCTTGGGTTGTAAGGGAGAGTTTCTGTGAGAGATTGTAAAGGCTGCATAAGTGTCTGGCTAAACTTGTAAGGTTGTAAAGGCTTTCCTCTTGTGCCTAGTTAAATAAGGAGATAGTGGAAATCTCAAATGGAGCTTGAAGACTGGGCATAGGTCAAGAATTAGACCGAACCAGTGTAAATCTGAGTTTGCAATTATCTTCCTTAATCTCTTTTATTTTCAGTATATATGTTTGAATGATTGTCTATACTTTTATAACTCTTTACTATCATTCAAACTAATTTTACCAAATTGCGAAAAGATTTTAAAAGATTGCAAGTTTTTATCTTAACCCAATTCACCCCTTCTTGGGTTCAGCCGGGTTTTTCATATTGGAAACTTATAAGTGCTTTATTAAAAAGAACAAAAATATTTGTTGGTTGATGTCTTATATTAAAAATCAGAGAGAGAAAGAGAGATGTATAATTAATTGAGGGTAAATATGACAAAAAAAATTACATTAATTTACGTAAAGTCAAATTTTTGGTTATATAAAGGATTAAGCCCATGAGAGATGTTATTTATTAAATAGGACCAAAGGTAGCATTGATTAAAGGGGATTGAAGTTTAAACTTTAGAAAAAACATTATTCAATTAACTTTTAAAATTAGGATGAGAGGGAAAAATATATTGCTTTGCCACCTTTTTTATGACTCAGGGAATCGTAATTTTAAACCGCACTCATGCAATTAATTTGTAAAAGCGACATACAAAGGCATTTTTTTTTTAATTAGAAACTCAGAAAATGTTCAAGAATTAAGCTAACAAAAATATTTTAAAATCATTTTTCATTCATTCTATAATACCTTTTTTATATACGTAGGAAAAGTAAGACAAACTAAACCTAAAAGAATTGAAATAGACAAGGTGTGCTTGTTGTGATTAGAGTTTTTAAAAGTAACTTTTCAATCACGATATATGGAGTAAGTATGTGGGATACATTTCGGTCTTAATTTATGTAAATAAACACTTTTAAGGCCTCAAAGTAATCCCAAACAAGCTTGAGAATGAAGAGGATTCATGGTGGATTTTCGGATAAAATATACAGACCCAGACCCATACTCATACTCGGGACCTTCATTGTCTTCCCGGTTAGAGAGTAAGATAGGAGCATGCCAATTCTTACTGAGGCACAGCTGCATCATAAGAATTAAATCTTTATCGTCATGGAGATCCAGATCCCTACATTCCGTACCACCATGAGCGAATCACGTAATATTTTCTCATGCTTACAGCCACAACACCAAGCAGAGATGGAGTGAAACTTCTAGTATAAATTGATTATGAATATTCTCCTCCATTCTCTTCTTTCTATAAGTACTTTTTTTTTAAAAAAAAAAATCTCATAATTATTTTTAAAATTTAAATTATTTAGTTAATATTTTTTTGTTGTTGTATGAGACCTCTTTGCTAACAATTTATCAAAATATTTTGTTTTTGATAAAGTTTAATGGTGATGGGTGTCAATGTAGTCAATCCCACCTAATGAAATAAATTTGTTGTTGTAGTTAAAATTTTAATTATTTATTTGTTTATAGAAATTTACAATTCGATAATTAAAAAAATTAAAACAAAGGACATAGAAAAAATACTAATAATATTTTTTGTAAAGGACCATAAAAATAATACTTATTTGCAAGAACCAAATATCAAAATGTAAATTTAAGAATATTAAATTGACCCTAACTAAACCTCCTATATTATCTCTACATTTAGAATTAAAAAATAACTTAAATTAGAACTAAAATTGACTATCACCCGCATGTTAGGTGATCATGTCTTTATTTTTAATTTGTTATTAATATTGTGGTAGGGGATGTTCATAATCTCTCAGGATGTAAAATATTAAATTAACCCTAGCTAAACCTCCCATAGTTTTATGTTGCATGTAGATTAATTATAATGTTTATGACATTATTGTAACTTTATGATTATTTGGGTTAATTCTTATGTTTATGGTAAATCTTGGGAGAATTGGGAGTTTATATATAAAGGCTTAACATAAATGATTGAATATATAAGAAAATGTTATATGAATTAGAGTCATCTCCACTCTTCATCTTTACAATTCTCTTGCGTCTTCATTCATCCTTTCATCTTAATCTCTTATATTTTCTTGATTTTATAATATAATTTTTATTTTCATATATAATACAACCAATACATCATTTAATTATTAATATCAATATTTATTCACTTATGTCATATATCTTTAAGTTTTTTTGTTCCGATTTTTGACTTATACTATTATACTGATATAACTAAACTCTTTACATAAAGATAAAAAACTAAACTCTGAAGATGAAATATCGCCTAGAGGGGGGATGGATAGGTGATTTAAAAATTTGTTCGTTTAATCAAAATCTCCACGAATTAAAACAAAACATTAACTAAGCAGAAATTTAAAGAAGAATGAACACGAAGCAATTTATTCTGATTCGGTCTAATCCTGACCTACATCCAGTCCCCAAAAACTCTTTGGGATTTTCACTAACTCTTCAGAGATTACAAATACAACTTGGGATGATCCTCACACACACATGGACTCACTCCCCCTTACTACTTATAATTGTACACCCACACTTAAGGTTCCCCAACCTTAAGATTTAACGACTGAATGAAATAAGTGTTTAATAGCTCCTTACGAGTAGATAATAAATGACACACTGAAGTACAGGAAAATATTCGAAGATATTGAGTGAAACTGATAAGAGTAATGAGTTAGAGTAGATGCGTAGAGTTTCGGTAGTTGGCTGAATTGAATGATTATACTCTTTGCCATTAATGCCATTGGGAGGAACTTGAATGTTACCGTTATGACTTGTTTAATTTTCCGTTAGACACAGCTCTGTTCCTTGTTCAACCAAATGGACTGTTGAAGCTTCATTAAATGACATATGTTCTTTCATTAAATGCGTAGTTCGTTGAGCATGCTTTTGCAAAAGAATATCTTGATTAAGTATCATTGAAAGAATATTTCTCTCTGCTGCACAACTTCATTCCATTTGTTACTCTATTTCTGCTGTTACGCATTAAATGTTGTGACGTGAGCATTTGCTTTATGTTGTTTTTGAATAATACAACGTTGAATTCTCTGAAAACACTAGCAAAAGTGATAAAAACATTTTATATATTATACTAAGTGATTCTGGAAGCCATAAGCCAAAGATCAATTCTTTCGCAGAATCAGAAATCATAGACAACGACAAGAACTCGAGTTTTAGAACTTGAGTTCTTAAACATGAACTTGAGTTCTTTTGTTTTTCTTTATGAGCTTCTCAGGTCTGTAAGCCAAGAATTCGAGTTGATCTTCAAGAACTTGAGTTTTCAATTTAAGCGCAAATTAGCTCCCAAAGAACTTGAGTTCTTAATCATGAACTCAAGTTCTTAAGCTTTGATCAGGTACCACAAAAGGAACTCGAGTTCTTTACTGAGAACTCAAGTTCATAAACTTGAGTTCTTTCCCAAGAACTCAAGTTCTTAATCTTTGACCAAATTTCTCATAATAGAAACTCGAGTTATTTACTAAGAACTCAAATTCATGAACTTGAGTTCTTTTCCAAGAACTCAAGTTCTTAGACTTTGGCCAACTTCCTCATAATAAGAACTCGAGTTTTTTACTAAAAACTCAAATTCTTAAACTTGAGTTTGGTACTAAAGAACTCTAGTTCTTAAGCTTTTAAAAATTTTTCACTGACAAGGGTCACGAACTCGAGTTCATCACACAAGAACTCAAGTTCTTCATTTTGTTGATATAAGAACTGGAGTTTTAAGATATGAAATTGAGTTCTTATTTAAACCATTGATTTACAAGTGTTTAGTTATCATCAAAACTTGGTTGAGAACTAACAAACTCATCTTATATTTTCAAAATATAATAGATTATATAAATTTTAAAATTTATTAATATTACATAAATTGTTTAACTCAAATAATTTTTTTGTAAAATAAAAATAAGTCACATAAACTTTCTTTAATTTCAACTGTTTAAAATTGTGTAAATTATATATATATATATATAAACTTATATAATAAAGAAAATTACTTATTTTAAGTTCCTTATAACCATTTTATAAAGTTCTACATTTCTATCTGCCCATGTACGCTATTTTTGAATTATTATCTTTTAACTATATACCTTTATGAAAAAGGTACAAATAATCCAATGAGATTGGAGAACTTGAAGTAATATGTATAAGGAACTTGATGTAAGTGCAGTTATATAATAAATTAGAAATGGTCTTAAGTTTTATTTAAATTATATATAATCTTTATTTTTAATTAAATTTGCTTGGATTTTTAAAAAATGATAATTTTGATAAAATTGAACCATGTGTACTTTTTTTCTATAGATATCTATTGAAGTAGTAAGAATTGTGGAAATATTAGTTTAATTTAGGGAAATTTTTTTGACCATGAATTTAGTGAAAATTTAATTTTTATTTTTTAATTTTGAAAATCGAATGTAAGAGAGGATATAAGAGGGAACATAGAAGATTCCATTTGGGATAATTTCGTGTTTATAATTTTATATTTTTATGTTAAGTCCCTCTTAAATAATCATAATTTTTATAATTCTCCTCAATAAATATCATTTTTTTTTATAAGGCGCTGCATTTCATAAAAGTGAGGAAACATCCCCATGATACGAGTATACGACCATTTGCCTAATAGGTGGAGCCGTGGAGGGTTATAAATAGCATTTCCTCCATGTCTTTTCCCTTTTAAAATATTAAATTTAAATTATTAAAACTTGATATTTTGGGTTCAAAATAAAGGGTTGGGTTTCTCTCCCTATCTTTTTCTCATTATCCCTCATCATTTTAAATCATATTCATCAAATCAATCACAATACTACTTTAACTTATCTCTCCTCTTCTCAATCAATGGCCTAGATGGGGACAATGAGGGAAAAGGAGAAACAAGACAATGAGAAAATACTCTCCCAAAAATAAAAGGGTTAAGGTGCAAAAATACACATAGTTTTACCTCCAGGAGCTCCCAGCACCATATGTTTTTTTTTTTTGTGCAAAAATACACACACCGTTAGGTTTTAGGAGCAAAAATACCACTTCCGTTAGTTGACCGTTAACTGACCGTTAGTTGACCGTTAACTATGGTGAAATTACTCTTTTGCCCTTAACCCTTTTCTTTTTTAATTATTTTAAACTAAGGGCAAAAAGATAATTTCACCATGGTTAACGGTCAACTAACGGTTAATTAACGGAAGTGGTATTTTTGCTCCTAAAACCTAACGGCGTATGTATTTTTGCACAAAAAAAATATATGGTGTTGAGCGTTCATGGAGGTAAAACATATGTATATTTTTACACCTTAACCCAAAATAAAAGCAGGTGGTTTGTAAGGGGAGAGAGAAAGTGCAATTTGACTCATGACTACAAATAATATTTTATTTGGCAAACGCCTGAGTGACTGAGACTCTGAGAGGGACAATATGTTTGAATTGCAAAACATTGCTCATATGCGCAGAGTGGCCTATCAATGAATAATGATGAGCCATTTTTACTTTTATATATTTTATTCTCTTAAACTCTTGATCCCCTCGTATAAATATTCACTGAAAATTTGATCATCATCACCCCAGGCTTTTCAAAAGAGAATATAACACTACTTCCAATAGAGTGTTGCCTGATTTCTTTCAATCCAGGTAGAACCGATCAGAAGCTGTAGACTCATCCCTTGGCAGAATTTTTTTTTTTTTTAAATTATCAATACCCAAATTTTTGTTAGCAATATATCGTATTTTTGTTAAAAGTGAAGTAATTTAATCTGCTCTGCTTACACTTCTGGAATTTTGTGTTTCGATACCCATTGAAGTAAGAGTGACGTTTATTCAAATTTCATGGAACTTTGATTATAGTTGTCTGAGAGATTGGGCTGAATTGCTGAAGTGGGTGTGTTGAAGTTTATATTTGGGCGGTTTAGGGGCAGTGTATAAGATATATTTAAGGTATTAAATTTTCTGGGTATGAAGGGTTTCGGATACAATGAATGGGAGGTTTGCTGGGTAATCGTTCAAGTTCTGTTTCTTTAGATAAACAGTTACAGAAAAGATTTCCAACTATTCAAACAGCACGAAAGCTTTCCAAGATGGTGAAGGAAAAAGAGAAGCTCTTCATGCGATCCTTCATGGTTGCTAAGCGAAAGAGGATTGGCATGCTGTTACTCTGTGCCATTTGTGCTGCGATTTTCTTCTGGGTTTTGAACGTCGAAGAAGGTTCTCATTTTCTGGTTTTTCTTCCCTCCCAATTCTTCTTTCAAGTTATCCTCTCTCTTCCTTGGTTTTTAGTGATTGTACCATTTTTAGATAATGTGATTCCTCTCTATTTCAGCCTAATGTTATTTCCTTAAAGTCGCATAGAACGCAAATGATTTTGTAGTTTGTTGAGCACCAATTGGATGATTAAAATGATGTTAGACAGCTAAGAGGAACTTGGTACTTGAATTTGTCTGGTTAACTACTAGTCATGAAATCCGTGCAAATGACGTGCCAGCTTTTTTGACAAAACATATTCTGGATTGACTAGGATGCTAGAAGTGTTTAATCTATTCTCTTCTCTTTTCTTTTTACTAGTGTGCCTGGCTGTTGCAGTTCTTATTTGATTTCAATTTTCAGACTTGGAAGTTGTCTCTATTAATGATTATTAAATGGGTATAAGCGAATGTTATGTGGTTCTTCCATTGATTCAAATCGGCTCACTGGCACATGCTATAGTTTAAGAAGTCTCTGCCTGCTGAAAGAAGTGGGGAAGAAGAAGAAAACCCGTTTTGTGATTTACAACTTGATGCATGATTTCTATTTTAATTAGGTAATGTTTGAGATATGGCTTATTTCAGGTGAAGGATCACAGCAAGTAAACAGTGTACAGAACAATAATGTTAATGAAAGCATTGTGAGCTTAACTTCAAACATGGCATTGCCTCCTCCTCCACCTAGCCAATTTCTGGGCTACACTCTTCCTCCTGGGCATCCTTGTAATAGCTTCACACTGCCTCCCCCACCGGCAGATAAAAAACGCACTGGACCACGGCGTAAGTTATTTTAAACTACTACTTTTACCCTGGTTATAAGGTTGAGAGAGAATGTTTGTTGTCCTATTTATAAGTCATATGATTAAATTATTCATATAAAGGTACAATTTTGCCCTTTATTTATCATATTGTAGACTTTGTTCTCATGGAGTATAATATATATTAAATAGGGGTAAAGTTAGAAAGTTGTTAAATTTAAGGAAGAGTTAATAAAGTCTAAGGTTTTTTTTTTTAATTTATAATTCTAATGAAAAATGTTGGAAGTGACTTATAATAGGACCAGATGATTATTTTGTACTTAGATATCTGCAGTAGTATCTTTGAACCCAGCATAAATTACCCAGTTCCTGAAGTTTTTTATATTGAAGACTATATGCTGAGCTTGAAGTACATTTTCTGATACATTTATGCTGGTGATGTTGTTTCTGAATATTTTACTTGTTTATGTTTTAGCATGCTCGGTATGTTACCTACCTGTAGAAGAAGCCATAGCACTGATGCCAAAGTTTCCGTCACCTTCACCTGTTCTTCAGAATTTAACTTTTATCCATGAGGAAATTTTGAGTAGAGATCGAGAATTTGGTGGTTCTGACTTTGGTGGATATCCTACTTTGAAGCAGAGAACTTATTCTCATACTATTCAACCGTCAATGAATATACATTGTGGGTATGTTCTAGTTGTTGTTGGATATTTAACCGGAATATTCATATTTATCCGATACTTAGCTCACATCTGTTCATTGTCCATCCTCGGTTGTGCATGTGTTTATCAATCAGATTTGTTCAAGGAACCAAGCCTGGCCGCAACACGGGATTTGACATGGATGAGGATGACCTTCTGTATATGGAACAGTGCACGGGCGTGGTTGTTGCATCTTACATATTTGGTGTGCATTTTATCATGCCAGTCTTGTATTTTCTTACTTTGTATAGGCATTGAAGTTAGTTATAATTGAAAATGTTGTTCAGGAAATTTTGACGATATAAATGAGCCTTCAAATATAAGCGACTATTCGAAGAAGACTGTATGCTTCCTTATGTTTATTGATGAAGAAACAGAACAATATCAGAGAAGTTCTGGCAGGCTGAATAGCAGCAAGAAAATTGGAGTATGGAGAGTTATTGTTACACATAATCGTCCTTACACTGATGGGAGACGTACCGGGAAGGTCAGAGTTTATAAATTTGGCCAGCTTCATCATGACTGTGACTTAGATATGCATAAACTTAAAAAATTTTGGTTCAGATTCTCTGAATATTTATGTCTTTCCTTATGATCTGCTTGTTGTTTTAGAGAACTATTGTATTTGACAGTTGTTTTTTCTTTAGTTTAGATTGGAGGAGGTATTTAGATTAGCCTTCAATACATGGAGGAAAAAAGAAGCTCAGATCAGTATTTAGATATAATATTGGCTAAGATGCTTTTATTTGATCTAAGC
Source organism: Acacia confusa (assembly GCA_037074495.1). Taxonomy (NCBI): domain Eukaryota; kingdom Viridiplantae; phylum Streptophyta; class Magnoliopsida; order Fabales; family Fabaceae; genus Acacia; species Acacia confusa. The sequence goes on along the minus strand of CM073504.1, from coordinate 27,239,766 downwards.
ATTATAATGATCTTATCTTTTCTTTGCTGATTGGGATAACATAGATTTTAGTTGAACACTTGTTTGTTTTCCGTTGCATAGATCTTCTTTTTTCATCTTCTCTGCACCATTTTTCACCTTTTCCACAGATTCCAAAGCTTCTGATACATAGAATGGCTCCAAATGCCCGCTATTCTATATGTCTTGATGGAAAGCTTGAGCTTGTTGTTGATCCACATCAAATTCTCGAAAGGTACATCTCAATGTCTCTCTGAGATTTCATATCCATGCACAACTAATATTTTGCTTATTTTTGGTGTAATTTGCATTCAGCTTACTGTGATAATTTATCAGAATAATTGTACTCATCTGGATCTGGCGTTAATGGAAGTATCAAATCATTGTCTTGGAATGAAATTTTAGATCCCTCCTCCCTTCTTCCATCTAGGACTTGACCCATGTCCTTGCTACTGTTCACAGTTCAACAATTTGTTTCCCATAAAACAAGAACCTGATGATGTCTGTTTGTGTTTGGGGAAATTCTGGTTTGATTTTTTACTATTATCTCTTCAAATATGATAATTATTGGTCGAATTCATTTCCTATTGGACTAGAAAATTTCTTGGAATCGTTTGTTTATCTGAGGAAGAGTTGGAATAGTGTTTATTGAAGTGAAAATAGTAAAAAAAAAAATGTTTTGAGGTGGTTTTGACATGTACAAAGAAAGCCATTGGAGGCTCTAGTGAAGAGTGTATGTTAAGTAGTATAAAGTACTACTTTGAAAAGTAGCAGAGGAAGACCGAAAAGAAAGCCTAATGAAGTTATCAAGCAGAATCTTTTGGCTAACAATTTATTCAAATATTTGGTCTTTGATAGAGCAAAGTGACACTAGTGATCCATTGTTGCTTTTGCTTGCCATGAATGCTTGTTTTGGAACCTTTAACTACTACTCTGCTTATATTATTCAGGTTTTTGTGGAGAAAGAATGCAACTTTTGCAATATCTAGACATTATAAGCGGTTTGATGTATTTGATGAAGCTGAGGCAAATAAAGCAGCCGGAAAGTACGACAATGCCTCCATTGACTTTCAGATTGAGTTTTATAAGAAAGAGGGACTGACCCCATATACAGAGGACAAATATCCCATCATAAGTGGTACGCAAATTTTTACTTGTTGGCTCAAAAAGCATTTTCCCCCCCCCTTGATTCACTTTGTTATTAGTCTTAAACTTGATGGTTGATTTTGCAGATGTTCCTGAAGGATGTGTAATTGTGAGAGAGCTTATTCCTATTAGCAACCTCTTCACTTGTCTATGGTTCAATGAAGTTGATCGATTTACGTCTAGGGATCAGATAAGTTTTTCAACCGTGAGGGACAAACTTCTGTCTCAAGTGGATTTTCATTTTAACATGTTCTTGGACTGTGAAAGACGCAATTTTGTTGTTCAGGTAATTAATTCTCTCATCTTTTTTCCTCCTTAGCATTAACTAAAGGAAAAGCTTTAAATTATAATGTGTGCATTTTTGTATGAATATGTGATATTTAATAGGGAGAAAGGCTCAAAAATCCGTACCAAATATGTAAATCCCTATTCAAGACTTTGAAATGACTTAATCAATGTGAAGTCTCTAAGGACTAGTTGGGGATCATATTTTATAACCAAATTACCTAAATGCCCTTAATTTGAAAAAAGCAAAATGACAACACAGTTTAACAAATAAAACCTTTAACTTATCAAATGACAACAATAACTACGTTTGTGAGAAACAATTTCAGTGAAATATTTTGCTAAATATCGATGACAACAACAGTTTAACAAGTAAGAGTTTTAACTTATCAAATGGCGACAACAAAAGTAATAACAACTAATTTCCCGGAGGTTAATTAGGTCATTTCATAAAAAACTTGATTCCAAAATAGTCTTTGAAGAACCATATTGAAATTATCACATGTAGATGGTCCTTGTTTGTCTATTTCCCTATTTAATATTATTGACTAGTCTGGATTTGACTTGTAGAATTTAGAGTGGAGCAATCTAAAACCACAGAAATACCTATTGAACCTTACTTTGACAAAGCATGGTGGCCATGTATTACTTGTTCTGTTGCATTGAACCTATTATAACCAATTTTTATGTGCTCATAGAAATACCATAGAGATGTATTGGAGCGCATCATGGCTCTGAATGCTACTCTATCTCAACCCCTATCTCCGCCTCCGCCTTTGCCACCGCCGCCACCGTTGCTGATAAGTCCGCCTGTGAAGGCAGATCCTCGACAACAAAGGAAAGGTTGGAGGCCGGCATCGATGTACAACCGCAAAGTTTTTCCTGGCAAAGGAGATACTGGTGCAACTTAAAAGCTGTGTTTGGGTAATCACATTCTTTTTCATTTGACCTATGAACAATATTCATTATTGAGCTGGAGGAAGATCCGCAGGAAGGATGTGTTATTTAATTTTTTGGCATATAGAAATTCTGTTATTTATTCTTTACACTATGTCTTGTATTGTTCATGTTTAATCTTTTTTATTTTTTGGTTCTATATAGAGTAAAATTTCAATAATTATTTGATTTTGTTGTTACAATGTCGAAGAAAAACGTATTTGTTCTCATTTGTATTCTAGGAAAGCCATGTATCTGTTCTCTTATTAATAAAGTGACATACCTATTTATCAAACAACAACAACAAAGCCTTCTTATCCCACAATATAGAGTTAGTTACATAGATCACATAATGTCATTGTGATCTATTGAAAATCAAATCTTTTAATAGAATATTAACAAAAAAGAAATATCATTTTATAACCTTATTAAGTGTATTTCGATCTTTCTCTAAATATTTTTAGAGGAATTTAAATTGCTTGATCAAGTCTCCTCAACGGTGCATCTGATAGCTTTCTTTGAAAGTGTTCAAACCATCTTAAATGATTATCTACTATTTTCTTTTTAATAGATGCAACTCCTAATCGTTCACTTATATATAGCGAGTTAACCTACTATTTGCTTGCTTGTATGTTTTTTCTTCTTATTAAATCTTTCAATTTTACTATTGAAGAGTAAGAGTCTTATTAAAGTGGGACACAATTTTCAACTAAATTAACATAATTGATATTTAGTGGTCTATCCACTGCCAGATTTCACGGGCATATTACCATTACTTTTATTAAGTGTTAGGATCTCATGCATGCACATCATAAAAATTACTAGATCATCTAAATAATCCATATCTAATTTAGATTACCTCAATTTAATGAGTAGAATATGAACATTTCTATAATTTTTATCTTCCTTAAAGCATGAGGTCACTTCCAAAGCAGGACTTTTAGTGTCTAGTGTCTGTTTGGATTAATAATAGGAGTTGCTTTTTCAATGTAATTTACATGAGGTGAGATTGTAAGAAAAGTTTTGTTTCAACTAGTGAACATGATTTTTCAACACCAATTCAAATAGACCCTTACACTGTTTACTATGGGAAAGGTGCAGAAAGTGTGCCCAATAACGCTAAGATGTGATGCTGTTCATTTTCTCCCAATTTCTTTACAAAGTCATCAGAAACTTTAAATAATTCAATATGTTCATTCATGCCACTCAGTACCATCTTTGACTTCATCATAGACCCAAAACTTTGCAGCTATCTCTTCCTCTCTCTTGTTTATCTCTTGTTTTGAATAATAAACCAACAAATAGGGGTGAGCAGAACAAATCCAAAAACCGAACCTATAATACCTTACTCTAGTGTCATGTATTAGAGTTATTTAACCACTTGAGAACTCACTATGAATACCCATGGAAAGACTACAAGCTTGAAACTCTTTCTCAAAGATTGGGTATACATAGAGATAAAGAATTTTCCTGAAACTTAGAAAATTCATAACTAATAGTTACTTGTTTAACTAGTTGTCCCTTGTAACTAAAACTTGTAGTTTGGAATGTAAATCTTTTAGGACAATTTCTACTCATTTGCCCGACATCTAAACATATATGAACATAAATTAATCTATAAATCTAGCATGTAATAATAGCAACCAACTACTGCTAATTGTGTATAAGCCTCTTTATAGTCATCACTACAGATGACACTTACCTTTAGATTACTATAGCCTTAACTTTTCTCTTTAAGGAGGATATTCACATGCCAAAACAGACACACGGGAGAGAGGGCGCGCACACACAACTTATATTTAAAGGAATCATGGCTAAATAGATAGCCAACACCTAAACAAAATATTTATTTTAAACTCCTTTATCTCCAACCTTCTTCAGGCTTCACCAATCACAACGCCCCAACCCCTAGAAGTACCTACCTGTATTGTATATCTATCACGCATGCATGCACGCAGCATTTAACCTCGAAATAAGAAATTGTATTGATACTAGGTATCAATAGAACATATTCAATTAAATAGAAATGGCTAAAGAAATAGTGGATTCCATCATTTTTATGGTTACTTCTTAAATGGAGAGGTCACACACGCACACACCTCAAACAAAATATTTATTTTAAATTCCTTTATCTCCAACTGTTATAGAAACTATAATTGTAAACCTTGGGACTCAATTGTAAATTTTGTCTAGGCACTTAAGTGAATAAATGTACAATTAGTAGGATAATTATATTAATTATCATACTAACAACATATTAGTATTTGGGGAGGGCTGTCATATTATAAATAGCTCAAGCCTTTCATTTGTACGATCATGTTTGATATGACCATGCAGAATACATGGTGAGGGCCATAGTTAGCTCTCTTCTCTATCTCTAATAGTCTCCTTCTTGTGTCTTTTCTACTCCTATTATCTATTCTTGATCAAAAAGCATATTAGTGGTATCAGACCAGTATTTCCTTGGTTGTCTCTTGTGTGAATCTGTCTTGTTGCCTTCTGGTTGACTAAGTAAACATAAGAAAATGAAGATTTTGGTTTTGTCTAACAATTCAGAGGTTATTACTGGTTTGGTTCCTCTCTGCTTGAAGTCTTTTGGAGGACTGGGAATCAAGAAACCAGCAAGAAGTGCAAGAAGACCAATGAGACTAGTGGTGGATGGTCAATACTTGGTCAACCTTTGCAAAAACCATGAAGGAATGCATGGCGGCAATGGAAGAACACTCTTAGAAACTCAATAAGATCTTTGGGTTTGATGAAAAGTTGGAAAGACACAATAATGACTTACAAGATATTGTGTTGGTGTTGAGAATTGAATTAAGACCATTGGTTTTAGCCACTCAATAGCAAGCCGCATAGGGCCAAGCATTGCAACGTCAAGGTGATCACTCACGGCAACGTGGGAATGGTCAAGGACCCAGGGGTGGATTCCACAGACATTGACAACTAGACCCTTAAATGCGATCGATTCTTCCATTTAGACAAAACTCCTGAAAATGAGAAGGTAACGATGGCGTCAATGGATCTTGATGAAGTTAGCTTCTCTTGGCACATAGCGGCGGGACGACAATGGCAGCAGGCACCAACTTGGAATGAATATATGGTGATGCTCCACAACACGTTTGGCCTTCCAGTGGACAAACCAATGGGCAACCTGACGAGGCTGAGGCAGAAGGGATCATTGGCAAATTTCAATGCCAAGTTTGATGCTATATCAGCCAAATTGGATCTCTCTGAAGCCTACCTGGTTGAGATTTATGTTTCAAGGTTGAAGGATGAAATCGCCAATTCAGTCTTGATGTTTGACCCACAGAATCTTGGTGAGGCACATCGGCTAGCAAGAATCTAAGAAATTGCCGTGAGGCGAAGGCCGTCGTGGATCGCATGTCTTGTTATGCTTCGACATCTTCGTCGATATATAATTCGAATGCCCCAATGGTGTCGCAACAACCATGACTTTATATAATAAAATAGGGGCCCTGTGACCTGGACCCCACCAAGGGAGATGCTTACTAATTCAGGAATTCCAGCTTAGCAAGAACCAAATGCCACTCGACGCTCCAGTAATACAGAAAAATCAGGAATAAAATCTCGGAGAAATGCAAAAATCCTTTTTACATAAGATGAAGCTGGGCATTGAGCAAAGAATTTATGTTTCTATTGCCATGAGCCATTTACTAGGAACCACAACTACCCCCGAAGACAGAGAATGAGGCTGCAATTTATGGAATCAGTGGAAATCAATGATAACAATGATGTTGACAAAGAAGAGCCTAAGGAAGAAGATGAGTATGCCCCATTAATTTCTCTTCATGCCATAAATGGGATTAATACAAATGACTCTATGAGAATTCAAGGGCATGTAGGTAAGAAACCAATCCAGGTGTTGATTGACAACGGAGACGACCTCATGGACTATGATTTGGTAGTAAAAATAGGATGGAAGAATGCTTAACCTCCTCTTGCTGCAGTTCAAGCTGTCAGGGGTCAAAAATTACAATTTTTTGGCGTTTGGCATGGGTTTAGATGGAAGATGCAAGGGCTGGATTTCGTGTGCGATCTCATAATTATTAAGCTTAACACGTTTGACATTGTGCTAGGATTAGCATGGCTAAAAACCATTAAGAGTGCCCTATGGGACTATGAAAAACTCTCGATGCAATTCTGGTATAGGGGAAAATTGGATGAATTGCAAGTAAGCCCTATAGCTCACTTAAGGTGGTGTCTTCTACAAAACTATGGGGTAACAAGCAACATGGTCCCCAAATGTATTTGATACAACTCTTGCACCCTTTGCCTAAAATTTCAGATTGTTGCAATATTGTTAATGCTGAAATTGTAAGAAGTACAGACCTGCCCACAGAAAGTCAAAGGGTACTCGGGAGGTTTGAGGGTCTATTTGATGAGCCTAGGGGCCTTCCTTCACTATGAGCAGGCCATAACCACCCAATTATGATTCAGGATGGTACTAATCTTATAAGTCTCAAGCCATATCATTATTCGGTAGCTCAAAAGGATGTCATTGAGAAGCAAATGACCGATTTGATTCAAACGGGCGTGATCCAAGAAAGTTCGTCCCCTTTTTCAGCCCCTATTGTGTTGGTCAAAAAGAAAGATGGGTCTTAGAAGATGTGCATTGATTTCCGAGAGCTAAACAAGAAGGTAAAGAATCAATATCCTATTCTTCTAGTTGAAGACCTTTTGGATGAGTTACATGTAGCTAAATGTTTTACCAAACTTGATTTGAGGGTTGGTTACTGTCAAATCAGAATGCAACCAGAAGATTGCTATAAAACAACATTTAAAACACATTCGGGACACTTTGAGTGGCTAATGATGCCTTTTGGATTGACCAATGCTATGGCTACATTTTTTGGTGCAATGAATGACATTTTTCGACCTCTATAAAGGAAGTTTGTGAAGATGGAATGTAACACCCTGGATTTCTAAAGTTCAAATAACATAAATATTCCAATGGTTTTCATAAATAATAATAGAAATCCAAAATAATCAACATCCGGAAGGTGTCACCGCCGCACTTGTATGGAACAAGTGCAAGGCTTCTTATTACAGGAAATAATTCTAAACTTAAACATTATTCGAAAAATAAAATTAATGAAAATAAATGAAAGTAGATAACTAGAGTTTATTGTCCGTTATCCTCACTTCTCACGGTTAGCCCCAATTTTTGAAACCTGTTCACTGAAACTCTGCTCCCCCGAAGGATCATCGCAGCCCAAGAATACACACATCAGCAAACTCTGGTAATCCTAATTAATTAAGGGTAAAATGAAATAAAATAGAACAGAAATGAGTAGATAGATAAATAAATTTGATATGAATTAAAATAAAATAAATAAATTATAAAATAAAATAAATTAATCATAAAATAAAATAATTTAATTCCAATAAAAAAAATAATTATAAAATAAGATAAATTAATTACGAAATAAAATTAAATAATTGTAAAATAAATCAATTCCAACATAAAATAAAATAATAAAAATAAATTAATTGCAAAATAAAATAGCATAAAGGCATCATATGTGTATATGTATAAACTAAAAAAGTGTCATGGTTTTTAGAGTTTTCTAGTGGGAAGAGAACCATGGTAGACCCGGATATCCTGCCAGTTTACCCTGTGACCCGGAAACCTGCCAGTCACAAATCATCATCAAATTGGCCATAATTCATATTCTTCCTAGTGTGCACACCTCTTCCCAAAGTTGCTATTAGTACCCCGGATATCCTGCCAGGTACCACTTTGGGAAGAACGGACATATCGGTTCACATCAAATAATTTTCTTTTCGAAGGCATAAAGCCTTTAAATGTGTGTTCATCACTTTAGGGGTACTATCCTAAAGTTATCCTCCCACGATTAGATTATTTTAATCACACACAAAAAAAATGAAAAGATAAAATAAAATAAATAAAATAATTAAAAACAGAACAGAAGCACATAAAATGATCTGAAATAATCATTATGCATAAACAAAAAGATGACTAAGCCAACACAATTTAATTAATGGGTAACCAATTATATACATTAATGAAAACAAAAAAAAAAAAACATTAATAGAGGTATGGCACGTGATTACGGGAAAGTGAATACCAAAGGTTAGATAAAGTGATATCTGGGAAGATTAAACCTATTGCAAGTAATAATTGCAATTGCAAAGCTTGATGGGATCCTTCGTATATAATATATATGGAGGCGGTGATGATTTCTTAGAGAGGGAGAAAAAAAAAACAAGACAAAAACAAAAAACAAAAAAAACAAATCTCCAGCCACATCCGAAAGCAACATGATGAGCAATTTATTATAACAAATACAGTAAGAAGATATTAAAACTGAACCCATATATATTCTCGGGAGAGCTTAAAAGATGACGCAAGGCTTAGCATATAGCATTATTCACACAGAGGAGAATTAATGTGTATATATGTATGTAAGGTGGCTAGTTCCTAATGTTCTAGGGATTAGGATTACAATCAATTAATTCTAATCAACGTTCTAACGCTACTAACAATTAATTTTTATTGCTCAAGGGATTAGGATTACCTGGCCTCCGTGGTTGCAGAGCTCCTAGAAGAGAATTTCTGCCGCAAAAATTTTTAGAGAGGGAGCTGATAGGTGATGGCTAGGGTTAGATGACTAGTCCTAAGTTTATAGTTGAAATTAGGGTTTCCTATGGGTTGGGCTCTGTGGGTTGGGTTTTAACTATTACTAGTTTAATAAATAATGACAAATCACCTATTAGATTCTAATTTAAATTTTTATCTTTACCTATCCATTTATCATTATTATTATGATATGTGTGTGTGTGTGTATATATATATATATATATATATCTACACACACATTACTTTATTATGAATTATAAATTTTAATATTAGTATTATTAGTATTTATTATCATTATTATTATTATAAAAAAAAGATAAAGTAAAAATCTAGGGTATTACATGGAAGAAATCACCAAGATGGGGGTGAATTAGGGATTTCAAAAATTCTTTTTGAACTCTTTTTCAAAACCCTTAAAAAGTAAATAATAAGAGAGTAAGGGAAGAAAAGCTTGACACACAGAATTTATACTGGTTCGGTCTTAACCTTGACCTACATCCAGTCCCCAGATATCTTCTAGGTATTTCCACTAGTTCAACAAGCTTTAACTACAACAATGTAAACTACAAGCAATCCTATTCACCTAGGACTTGCTCCCCCTTGCACTTTGTAATTAAGCTACCCCACTCACAGGTTTCCACAACCTTGAGTTTACACCAACAACTTTTGATTTCAAAGAATCAAGACTCTCAAAAAGAGTAGATAATGTTTAACACTGAAGATCAATTTAAAATCACAATATAGACTCAAATTGCAAAATATAATCAAAGTAGCTTAGTTGTATGTTCTTTTGCTCTGAGTCTTCATAGCCTTTTATAGGCTAACTGATGAACTAGCCATTGCATTTTCTTCTCTAACGTTCAGCTGCAAATCTGGAAAATGACAGTTGCATATTTTGCTCTATTCTTTCAATTCAGCTGAAATCTTGGAATGTGTTGATGCAGAAGGTCTTCCAGGTATTCAGTCATTCCATAACCTTCATTTGACCGTTGGAGAGAGATTTAATTGATCCATAACAGTCTGTGTTGAACCATTGGGATAGAGGAGAAGGATTAGCCCTGTTCTTGGTTCTTCATTTAATGCACTTTATTCCAGATCTGATTCCATCTTGATCTTAGCTGAATTTATCTGAAAATCACTCAAAACTTCATCAAAGACATTAGAAGCAATAGTATCATATGATAAAATGATTCCAGGTTGACCCATAAAGATTTTGCAGATCAACATCATTTGGTTTTTCAAAATCACCGATGCAAACTCGAGTTTGTAATCCTAGACTCGAGTTTGGGGTTCAACCAGAGAGCATGAATGTTGATCAACGGTCTAAACTGGCAGTTTACAAATATTAACTCGAGTTTGGTTCTTACAAAGAAGACTGTCGGGCTCTGGACTTGGAATGAAACTTTGGATATGTACCTAAACTCGAGTCAATTAATGACTAACTCGAGTTTAGGGCTATGTAAAGAGGATGAGCCTAAGTTCAAGAATTTCCAAACTGGAGTTTAGCAGCATAAACTGGAGTTTGCAAAGCAAGCATATTGGTGGTCTTTCTGTATGACTCAGACTCGAGTTTGAGGAAGCAAACTCGAGTTTCAGTAAGAGCTGAAACTTTGAAATTTTTCTTGGTTAAGTGTAAACTAGAGTTTGGAAACACAGACTGAAGTTTGCAAGTCTTATGAAAATAATGAGTTTTCTAGATTCTTTCTGTTTAGTCTAAACTCAAGTTTCATGTTCCAGACTCGAGTTTATCTTGCTCAAAATTCTGAGTGCTCTCTGTATCTCCCAGACTTCAAGTTTGTTTTCACAAACTGGAGTTTGGCTTGTTGAGAAAATCTTTGATTGCTTTCTGTGACCTCGCAAACTCGAGTTTGATTAAGCAGACTGGAGTTTGGTTTTCTTGCAGAATTGAGCAGCTCTCTGTCAAGTGTCAAACTCGAGTTTACATAGCTAAACTCGAGTTTGCCTTTGACAGTAAGTTTTTTCAACTTACCAAAGACAAACTTCATGCCAAGTTTACAATTGTTAGTTATCATCAAAACACATAGAGAGCTAACAGTTTGTTCTTATTTTCTTTGATGACATTCTGATTTATAGTACTGACATAGAAGAACATGCTCAACATCTTGAGGAAGTGTTCCAAATATTGCAAAATCACCACTATTTTGTAAAAAGGAGTAAATGTACTTTTGCTGCAAAGAGTGTGGAGTATTTGGGGCACATAATTAACAAGGTTACCATAGCTACGGATCCCAAGAAAATTCAGGTAGTGGCTGATTGGCTTAAACCAAAATCAACAAAATAGTTAAGGGCTTTTCTGGGCTTGGCTGGGTATTACCGGAGGTTTATACTAGGGTATGGTTCGATAACTAAGCCTCTTACACTCTTATTACATAAAGAGGGGTTTAAATGGCCAGAGTCAGTAGCTGCATCATTCAAGGAATTGCAATCTGCCCTTATTTTAGCACCTGTTCTAACATTATCGGACTTCTCCAAGGATTTTGTGATTGAAACTGATGTATATGGAGGAGGAATAGGTGCTGCATTGATGCAACAAGGTAAGGCCTTGGCCTATTTCAGCAAAGCTTTGGCTCCTAAACATGTAAGCCTCTCTCTATATATGAAAAAGAATTTTAGCTGTTGTACAAATAGTTGAATATTGGCACCAATATTTGGAAAGATGCAAATTTGTTATTAGGACTGATAAGCAAAGTCTTAAATACCTGTTGGGACAGAAATTTAAAACCATGTTTTAGATGTATTGGATAGCAAAACTCTTAGGATATGACTATGAGATTCAATACAAGAAAGGAAATGATAATGTTGTGGCTAATGCATTGTGTAGACTATATGGTTCTCAAATTCTGCAGATACCACTAGACACTACTTCCTCGGAATCATTGGAGGAAATTCAAAAAAAAGTTAGGAGTTAGATCCTGAAATGGTGGCTATCCCGTTCAGGTAAAGGAAAATGATGGTATTTTTCACTCATTCATGGGATAACTCTTGTTTGAAGAAAAATAACAGGTTGGTGGTAGGCAATGTGGTTGTACTAAAAACTAAGTTGCTAGAATAGTTGCATTCAAGCCCTCAAGGGGGCTATTTAGGCATTCAAGGTACCTTTTACAAGGTAAAGGGTTTATTTTGGTGGAAACATTTCCATAGGGATATTGGGGAATTCATTCGGGGATGTGATACTTGTGCTCAGTGCAAATATGAAACCATGGCTGCACCTGATTTGCTTCAGCCTCTTCCCATTCCAAGTAAGGTTTGGGAGAGTATTTCTATGGATTTCATCAAAGGTTTACCCAAGTTGGGAGATAAGGAAGTAATATGGGTTATTGTGGATAGGACTAAATATGCCTACTTTATTTCACATTCTCATCCTTATTCAGGATCTACTTTGGCACAAGTGTTTTTGGATCAGGTTTATAAATTACATGGTGCCCCAATTAAAATTGTGAGTGATCGAGATCCTTTGTTCCTTAGTAATTTTTGGAAGGTATTTTTGAAGATCCTAAAGGTTCAGTAAAGCCTATCTTTAGCCTACCATCATCATAGTGATGGTCAAACTGAAGTCCTCAATAGGTGTATAGAGTCCTATTTGAGATGCATGTGTTGGGAGGTTTCCTAAGAGTAGAATCAATGGTTAGCTTTAGCTGAATGGTGGTACAATACAAGTTTTCATATAGCCACTAAAGCCACTCCACATAAGCTATTATATGGCCAAAAACCAGCTATTTACATCCCTTATGTGCTTAGGATAGCCGTGGTAGAGGTAGCTAACAGAAGTTCTACAACAAGAGAGAAGATGCTTGCTATCCTAAAGCATCATCTCCATCGATCAGCAAATACCATGAAGCAAAAAGCTGATGAGAAGCGCTCGGATAGAAATTTTGAGGTTGGGCAGTGGGTGTTTTTGAAGTTGTAGTCCTACTGTCAGATTTCAACAACCACTAGAAGCAACCAAAAACCATCTCCTTGCTTCTTTAGTCTATGCAAGGTATTGTAGAAAGTTGGACCAGTGGCTTATAAGTTAGAATTACCTCCGAAAACGAGGAATAATTCTACCTTTCATGTATCTTTGCTGAAATTATGCTTGGATCCAAGTGTTACGTAGTGGCACCCGCTAATTGATTGGCCAGCTGTCCCAAATTCTCTTTATCCTCAACAAATATTGTCTCAACGTGTTGGTAGGAAAAAGAGAAGGATAATTACAGAAGAATTGGTACAATGGTAAGGCTATTCGAAAGAAGAGGCTACTTGGGTTTTCTTATTCAATTGAAATACCAATTTCTGGAATTTCCATTGCCAAACCCTTGAGGCCAAGGGTTATTTTGAAGGGGGCATAGTTATAGAAACTATAATTGTAAACCTAGGGACTCAATTGTAAAGTTTGTTTAGAGATTTAAGTGAATAAATGTATAATTAGTAGGATAATTAATAGCGTATTAATATTTGGGGAGGGCTATAATGTTATAAATAGCCTAAGCCTTTCATTTGTACAATCATGTTTGACATGACCATGCAGAATACATTATGAGGGCCATAGTTAGCTCTGTTCTCTATCTCTTATAGTCTCATTCTTGTGTCTTTTCTACTCCTATTCTCTATTCTTGATCAAAAAGCATATCACCAACCTTCTTCAGGCTTCACCAACCACAACGCCTTAGCCCCTAGAATTACCTAACTTTGTTGTATATCATGGAAGAAGGAGCTGGCTTCTCTCCACTGCTAGTAATGTCTGTTATTAGTCCTTTTCTTGAAATTACATCATTTGGGTGTAGTTTTGAGAATGAGATAATGGGTTGAGCGATTTTTTTTTTAAAAATGGTATCTATTATTTTAAAGTATTTTTTCATAAGTATCTAGTATCTTAAAATATTTTTCAAGTAGCATACAATATCTTAAAATGATTTTTAGTGCTTTTAACTACTTTAAATATTTTTTCAATTGTACCCAGAGTCTATGTCTTATGAGACTTTGATTTTACCCTTAGAGTATTTATCTAATGAGCAATCAAAACTGAGTATACTAATATGGGTTAAGGAGAAAATTTACCAATAAACTATTTGCCTAGGAGCGTTGTAACATCCCAAATTTTTGATGTTGGGAATTAAGAAAAATTAATTATGAAATTTGGCCAAATAATAATTATGAAGTGAATTATTGGAATCTAAGGCGTATTTATCCATAAAATTAAGGACAAATGAATTTGGGAAAAATTATTGGCCAAAACAATTTAGAGAGAATATTTTATGGCCTAAAAACAATTATGGGGAATTAGGAATTTATTTTGCTTGGAAATAAAATCATGGAAAATAATCGCAAGAGAGGGTGTTGGAAATTAAGGTCTAATTTCCTTAAATCTATTTAAGGAAAAGACTAAGAGTAAGGAATATTATTGAAAGATAATTTAGGCCAAGGAATTATAGAATTTACATTTCAAGGCCTAGGAAAATTAATTGTGAAGGAAAAGTTCTTATGGGAAATTAAGGATTTTATTTTTGAAATTATTCAATAATTACAATTAAATCTAATTGTAAATGAGAATTTTTAAAGACCAAATGGAACAAGTGCATGGGCTTCATAACAACCCATTTAACATCAAAAGCTCAAACTTGTCCAGAGCCATTTGAAGCTCTTTTATTCATAACCATTTCGGCCCGTACATTAAGTAAACAAATCCAAGCCATTATGCCAAACCATATCCAATATCAAATAAAGGAAAGGCCCATGTGAAAAACACCTATGTATCAGCAATGAATAAATCTCTCACCCTCCAGTTTCGACAAGAAGAGCTGAAGCAGTTTCAATTGATTTGGACCACAAAGAACTCAATGATTCAGCCCAACCCGTAATAACACCTTCAGCCCAGCTTACCCATCTAATATATGATAACTTTTGATCAGTCAAAACCGAAAAGAGAAGAAACAGATCACTCCTCCTCACCGTCACGTAAAGCCTGCAAACACACGTCCATAGTTTCCTTTCGGCTTCTACAGTACACGCAAGGGCTGTTCGACTGAATAAAGAAGCATTGTTCGCCTCACAAGTGTATGAGTCCTGCAAGTAATAAAATGATAAGTAGAGTATCGTTCCCACGAGGATTAATGTAACAAATTAATCAAATAATAGGCTTTAGTCTTAGCGAGTTCAATTTAGTTGAGTTAAAACAAAACTTTGATGAGAAATGAAAATATTTAAAGACTACTTCTAAAACTGAAAATAAATTGATAAAAGCAAATGATTTTTGGATTTTCAAGGATTTAATAAAATCTAGGATTCTTTTTCCCCTTTTGCATTTCATAACACTTGATCAATTTCCTCTCTATTAGTGTTTCAATACATATATGTGTCAGTCTAAGGTTCACAAACACTTAACAAGCTCTCTCAAGTCAATATTAAGTTTCTCTTCTCATTAAAATGCACAATCTCTTGCTACAATTAATGAGAATCAATATTTAAGCAACAACCTTAATGTGACTATACAAGTTTAGTAAATATATCTCTATTTTACTAACAAACTATCCATTTATCAAGTAAATTTCAAGACAAGCATGATTTCAATCAAGTTCTACACCTAGATTAGCTTTCTCAAGTCAAATCCAAGTGAATAAATTATCTAAATGGAGGCCAACCACTTAGAAGCATTAAATCTAAATTGAAATCAACACACACACACACACACACACATATTTATCTACCAAAAGAGAGGAAAATCTAAGTATTAATCCATATAAAGGGTCAAAAGAACCCTATAATAAAAGGTTTAGCTACTTATATCCAAATATAAAGGGATTCTACTCATAGCTACAGGACCCATGAAGAAACAAAGAGGAAAAGGGAAGAAAATCAGAAAGAACCTAGGTAGAAATCCCAAAATCCCTCTTGAGATTGGTACCCAAGCCTCCAAAATGCTCCAAATCTCTCTCCCAAACTATTTTAGTGGCTGCTTCAAGGTTCTCCAGTGTGTGGAGTCTGATTTTCGGCCCTTCCCCTTAGGTTAAATAGTGCTTCTCTGTTTCTGATTTTACAACGCGTAACTGTACTTTTTCACGACTTGTCACTGTGAGTTGGACAACTTGCCTCGGCCAGTTAAGACAGAGAGCTATTTTCCCCGACTTGCCACAGCAAGTTGGTCAACTTACTGGAGCCAGTTGTACAAGTCCTTTAAGCTATATATCTTTTCATTGCCTTCATTCTTTTCCTTGTTTCTTGATTCTTTAGAGCTTCAAATCTTTGTTTCTATCCTCCTACAAAAGAGGAAGGAATTATCAATTCACAATTGCCTCTAAAACTCTACAAAATATAACAAGGATTTCTTTGAATTTTGATTGATACTTTGATATGCACATTTTCTTTTATACACTTTACTTTTCATGCACATTTTGAACCTAAAATATTCAAAAAGGTACAGAAAATGTGCCGGAATGCTATCAATTTCCAAGAGTTAACAACCATTTTCTGTTCAAACCGTGACTGCCAAGAAAAGAATGATAGACGTGAGGGAGTTGCTGTGTGTAATGGAAACCAAGTTAATATGCATGTATATATGTGAGTTTGCTGTCAAGGGTATTTACTGTTAACGGGTTTCTTAAAAATGAAGTTTTCTGTCACTTAAACTAAAGGAAAAGCATAGATGCAGACATATATGCATGTAGCCGTGAGTTTACTGTCATTATTCTGTCTAAAACCGTTGCTGTCATGTTAAGGGAAGGAAGAGGAAGTATTGTTAACGGTTTTGCTGCATGTGTGATAAGTATACATATATATGAGTGTACGCCGTGAAGGAAAAGGGGGAAAACTTCTTAAAACAAGTTAAGTCATATACTGTGTGCATGCTGTAAGTGAGAGTGAGAAAAACTCCTGAAAACATAAACATACATATGCATGTGTTTAGATGCATGTCGTGGGAGTAAAGGAACTATATTTTCTGCATAATAATAAAGAGAAACCGTGGACACCCAAAGTCGAGAATTAAATGCTGCATGAGTATACATATATTTCTATGATGTCTCATATATTGCTGCAATTTTCTTTGTCCAGTACGTGGGTTTTGTTTCTCTTATGTCAATGCATATTGGATATACACATGAAGTTGCATGGATTTTGTCACCACTTAAGAGTTTTTGAGTTAGTAAGAGAAATTGGTATGCAAATACTTAGAAGTGGTAGATAATAAGCCTTTGAGATCTTGTGATTTTTGTTAGGGAATTAATTTTATAATGCATCTCATAACTAGCTTAACTCAAAATTTTTGTGAAGAATAAACAAAGTTGTAATAGTGTTTATTAAGTTTTTTTTTTTTTAAAGGAAACCATGAGAAACATTAAATTAATAAATTTAATTATCTTCTAGTATGATGATGGGCATTTATGGATTTTAATTGGTAATAAGGGGAAATAAATAAATATATTATTGATAAATAATTAGTAATAGTTTAAATAAATGAGGAATTATTATTATTATTAGGATTAATAACAATAATAATAATAATAGTAATAGTAATAATGATAATAACAAATAATGTTATTATTATTGGGAATGAGTGAAAATAATAAATAAATAAATTATTGATCAGTAATTAATAGGAGTTAATATTAATTATAGAGAGTTGATAATGATTGATAAAATAATAATGAATAATTTTGTTATTAGGAAAAGGGAGTAACTAATAAAGGAATTATTATTAAAATTAGTATAATTATGTTTTGTAGAGTTTTTAAGAGTTATTAACAAACAAAAAATTGATTGTTATAGATTGATTTATGGCGTTTGTTGAGCTCTCGGATTAGAGGTCATGTATAATAGTTAGCTTTGACGAGAGGTAACCACTTTCCACTTATTATGATATCGATATGCTGCTTTTGAGTATTTTTTCTGATTGATTATATATGTTTTAAATAAAGTCTGCCATGTGGATATTATTTTTTTAAAATTGAATTTAGAAGCATTGAATCATCATGAAAATCATGGGAAAGGGAAGGATTGGGAGGATATGTGATATTTATTTGCCACCACGTGGTGAGGCCTCCATGGATGCATAATGGTTGACTTTATTATTGTCCCACTAGTTGTTTGGGACTAGCCCACAGTTTATTGGGCTTACGACACCTCATTGGATTAAAGTGGAGAAAGACCCATGGTCTGGGGCAGGTGCCCTGAGGATTTTGGTCAATCCTCATCACTTGACCAGTGAGCTTTTGGAGTAACCAGTAACATGGATGTAACTTAGCCTATGGGTCTAGTCGGATGAAATAAGGCAGTTCGGCTGGTGTATATGGAGGTATTGGGTATTGCATATATTACTTCCGATCATGATATTAAAGAATCATGTGATATTATATAATGAAGATGTTGATGAATCGATTATTTGAGATGAACTGTTTTAAATCCACTTGGCACCTCACTAACACTTATTGATATTCGTAATGAGTTGGACTGATGGTTACAAAATTTTTCCCCAGGTGATAGCTCACGTCCAAGTCCATTAGGGAAGGCCTCAGAAGCTTAGGCTACTCTGTTCAAAGTAGTGCTTTTGTTTCTTTTGGTCTATGTCAGATAATTGTATATTGCCACGTTAGGACTCATAATTCATACTTTGATAAAAATTTTAAATTTTTCGTGAATTTTGAAGTACTATTAAGTTAATTACCTATCTAATATTAGGTTAATTCAGTTAATTAAATAGTGGTTGTTTCAAGCGTCCAGCACAATAATCTTTTAAGTGGACCAAAACTACTAACAAACTTTTAAAAATGTAAAAGCAGCACAACGCCGTTAGGGAGAAGGTAACGTTCGTTTTCTGAGGTCCGGCAAAAATTGCAGAATAGGACCCAGATGCTTATGAAACAATAGTTAAGCCCCAACAAATTTCAAAATTTTTAGTTTAGTCACTCCACTTACTTTATATGGAGTAGAGCTGTTAATCAGGGCTGGCCCGGCCCTCCAAGGCTGGCTTATGAAGGGCCAGGGCCTAACAAGGCCGGCCTTCCAGGGCCTGGAGTAAGAAAAACATTTGTTTCTTAAAGCCCGGCCCGAGAGTATCAGGGCCAGGGCCGACCTGTAGACCCGGAAATTACTATTCCAAATTTTAACTATTTTTCCTCTATTTTTTTTATAAAAATATAATTAGTAAATTACAACACGAATTATCCAATAAATAAGCACAATCACTAATTCACAATCAAAAGCAAACTATGTTCACAAATAACTCACATAAAATATAAAAAGCATATCACTAAGCGACATTAGTATGATGACTATTTTTGTCGTCATCTTCGTACTATCATCAATTTTAACAACATTTGGTTGTTCTTTACTTTGAATAGTAGCCTCTAGCTCATGAGTAAGAATATCATGAAATTCTTCTCCCGCATCATGAACACATCCATAATTTTTATTTGCAACAAATAATAAATCAAATCATAAAATTAGAGTATAGTTATTATGTATTTGTAGTTAAATAGATAAATAACTCTATAACAAATACAATATATATATATATATATATATATATATATATATATATATATATAAATTAATAAATTTAAAAAGGAAAAGAAAAAAAGCTACAGTGAAAAAGACCTATAAGGCTAGCCTGAGGCCCTCCAGGACCGGCCCGTTTAAGCCCGAAGCCTGTCAGGGCCGGCCCTCCAGGGCTAATTTCAAATATCTCGTCCATTTTTCAAGCTTTGACCTTAAAAAACCAGGGCTTAAACGGGCCGGCCCGATGGGCTTGACCCATTTTGACGGCTCTAATATGGAGGGACTAAAGTAAAAATTCTATAAACTTTATGGGCTTGAAAATAATTTTCTAAAATTTTGGATTTTTTTCTGTAATTTTTGTGAGGCCTAAATCTGCCCCTGATTAAAGGCCTTTTTTTGGACATTATCCTGACATTTCTATTTATAATTGGTTTACCGTCCGCATTAGTTAGAATTGCTTCAAGTAAAAATTGCTTTTTTTTAAAGCTTTGGAAACCATCTTTTCATGTTCTAGAAATAAATAAAGTCCTTTTAAATTGAGATTGGATACTAATTTTCTAGAAAATTGACTGATCAAGTTTTTTTAAAAAATGAATTTCATTTGATAATGATTTTTTTTTATCAAATCTATCTATTTTCTGTTCAAAGTCTGGATAATCAGTATTAATATTAAGAAGGATGGCGTGAATCTTATTTATTAGAATGTAGTTTTTTGTGTAAGTTTTATTCTTGAGTGGCCTATTAAGGAGGCCTGTAATTTTAAAAATTTTATAAACAGCTTAACAAACTACAAGCCCCATCTTGAAACAAGCCTACTTCAAACAAGTTGTTAGATGTAGGTTTGTTTTTGGCCTGTTTAAAGTATGTCTGTTTTTACCCTGTTTGAAGTAGGCTTGTTTTAAAGTGAGGTCTGTGGTTTGTTAGGCTACTTACAAAATTTTTAAAATTACAAGCCTTCTTAATAGGCCACAGGCCAAGCTAAAGCTAAAAAAAAGGCTTGTAACCAGTGGCAAATTTTGAGGGGTAGGGATGGCCCCGCAAAAATTATAGAAAAGAACCCAAAGTTTTAGAAAATTATCTTGCAGCCCCAAAATTTTTTACAATTTTCACTTTAGTCCGTGGAGGGATTAAAATAAAAATTTTGAAATGTTTTTGTGGCTTAAGTATAGTTTCATAAACATATGGGTCATATTTTGTAATTTTTACTAGTCATTAAATGGATTACCTTCTCCCTAACGACATTGTGCTGGCTTTACCTTTTTAAGAGTTTGTTTGTATTTTTGGTCCACTTAAAAGATTATTATGTTGGAGCTCCTAGGCCAATAGTTTATTGGTAAATTTGCTCCTTAACCCTACTAATATTATAGATTGGCACCCACTCAAATATTTTTCCAAGTATCACCCACTATTTTGAAGTAGTTTTTGGAGCTATTTGCATCATAAAATATTTGTTCAATGTCATAAAATATTTTTTAGCGATCTTAGCACCCTAAAATATTTTTGGGTAAAAATTTAAATCAATATCCTAAGTTTTGGGTGTTCGTTACTATAGAAAAAAATGCATTACAATTAAAATTATAGTCAACATCCTGAAAATTATTTTAGGATAATGTATGCTACTTGAAAAATATTTTAAGATATCAGATATTTATGAAAAAATACTTCTAAATAATAGATACCATATTTTTTCTTATGAAAAAAAAAATTACTCAACCCTACCATATAATTCTCAAAACTACACCCAAAACGGTGTAGTGTTGAGAAAATGACTAGTAGCTAACACTACTGACAGCGGAGAGAAGTTAGCTCCATGGAATAAAAGGGTGAGATTTTGGGAAATCTCAATAGGAGTAACAAATTTCTTCATGTTAATTGTGCAAGATCAGAACTAAGCATGCAAAATAAGCCATAGAGAACAACACTCTACCACAACTGTATCAAATTATGCTCATAACAGATAATTTAGCCAATCGCTATTGGTACGCATTCATAATTAAATGAATAATAAACTGGCACATATTGCCATGAGAAATAATCTCATTTAAGTCAATTTACATGTTCTCATGCACAATCAACATAATGGCACAAACAGACATGCAACAGATCAATACACAATCACATGAAAGGAAAAGAGTTACTATCTTTTGTGCTTTCTTTCAATTTACCACCTCCTTGTTTCTTTCCTTGATAGTTCCTTTTTGGTCTTGGGTGTTAGGAAATATTGTATTAGGAAATAATCAATTGTAATCAGTATTAATTAGTATCCTTACGAATAAGGGATTAGAGGAAATCAAGGACTAATTATCATTAAGAGCCATTAATGTTTAAGGCTCTCTCCTCTTGTATAAATACACCACATATGTACATGAATAGACGAGGAATTTAGAGTATTCTTCTACATGGTATCAGAGCAACAGATCTGATTCCTGCAACCCTTTTCCGTTCGTTTTTTGGTCTTTCTGTTTTTGTCCAGCGAAAGGGAGAGTGAGTGAGGAAGAGGGAGAGTGAGGGTTTCAGATCTACGTTGTTCGCCGCGTCTTCAACATCCATGCGTCGCCCCACCGTGCTCAGGGGGTCCAGATCAGCGGAACCCAACTGTCCTCCTCCCATTTCGACGGCGCGTGACGGTACACGCGCCTACCGGAGCTTCACTGGAATATCCATGCGCCGGCGTGTGACGGCTGTTTTCGGCGAGTTTCTCGTCATCGTTGGCTTTTCTGGGATCGACTCTTTGCTGCCGTCTCGATCCAGGTAGTTTCGTTCTTATATCTTATGGTTTGACTCTCTGCTCAGTTGGAAATTGGCTCGTTTTTTGTCTTCTTTTTGGGCTTTAGAACATTGGTTTGGCTAGTTTCGCATTGGTACTGTTTTGTTGGTCCTTGTGTGACCATTTGGTGATATTTTGATCATTTGGCCATGTTTCTACGTGTGGTTGTTGTTGTGATGGCTGGAGTTTTTTGCTTCTTGTTGGATATCTCACCTTTGTTTCCCTCTAGTAGGTCGTTTGTTGAGATTGGTTTCTATAATTTTCTTTTCTTGGAAAGGTTGTGTTGGCATCACTCTTGATTATTGGTTTGGTACTTCCTCTACTGGTTTTCGTGGTGCTCAATTTGCTTTTGGAGAAGCGCAATGGCTGTATCCACGTCTAGTTCTTCCATTGCTCTTGCTACAGGTAATATTGCATCTAGTCTTGTTACTTCTTCCTCGAAGTGGATCATCGATTCTGGTGCCACTGATCATATGACAGGTAACCATCATTTGTTCTCTTCGTACACGCCATATGCCACCCCCTCTAGTATAACAATTGCTAACAATTCTTACTCTCGTGTCCTTGGCTCTGGCACTGTTCAACCTACTCCGTCTGTTTCCTTATCACATGTCTTTAATGTCCCTGATCTTGCATTTAACATTTTGTCTCTTAGCAAGCTTACTCGCCAATTAAATTGTTTCATCACACTCTTTCCTGACCATTGTTTGATTCAGGATCTCACAACGAAGCAAGTCCTTGGTCGGGGCTATGAATCTGGAGGTCATTACTTCCTTGAGGATCAGGTATCGCATTCAGTTGCTTGCTCTAGTGGTTCGTCTCCTTTTGACATTCATTGTCGTCTAGGTCATGTGTCTTTGTCTTCCCTGAAGAGGATGTATCCTCAATTCCATCATTTATCGTCTTTAGAATGTGAGTCATGCCATTTTGCTAAACATCATCGTGTTCATTTGGCACCTCGCGTAATAAACGAGTTGCGTCTCCTTTTGATTTAGTCCATTATGATGTTTAAGGCCCATGTCATGTCGAGTCTAAGCCTGGTTTTAGGCACTTTGTTACTTTTATTGATGATTTCTCTCGTACCACTTGGCTCTACTTAATGAAAAGTTGTTCCAAGTTGTTTTCTCACTTTTGCAATTTATGTGCTGAAGTCAAAACTCAATTTGGTGTGTCTGTTAAAACCTTGCGGAGCGACAATGCTAAAGAATATTTTTCTGCCCAATTTCAAAACTATATGCTCCAACATGGCATGCTTCATCAGTCCTCCTGTCTTGATACACCGGCTCAAAATGGTGTTGCAGAACGCAAGAACCGACACTTATTAGAAGTTGCTCAGGCTCTAATGTTTCAAATGAATGTTCCCAAACCCTTTTGGGCTGACGCCGTGTCTATTGCGTGCTTTCTTATTAATTGTATGCCATCACCTGTCCTGAATGGTACTTCTCCATACACCACCTTATTTCCTTTTAAACCCTTGTTTCCTGTTGACCCTAAAATCTTTGGTTGTGTCTGTTTTGTTCGTGATGTTTGTCCCATTGTTACCAAACTTGATCCTAAATCTCTTAAGTGTGTCTTCCTTGGGTATTCTAGGGTTCAGAAGGGTTATCGGTGCTATTCTCCTACTCTTCGGCGTTACCTTGTGTTTACAGATGTCACTTTCCATAAGTCGACCTCGTTCTTTCCTGTCTCTCCTCTAGGTCCATCCTTTAGTCCTACCGATCCTATTAATGAAATCTTGGTTTATCAAGTCCAGTCACCACCAATTCCAGCACCTGATCCGGTACCTGCTAAGCCACATATTCATTATGTGTATCAGAAACGCCCTCGAGCAAGTAATGGCGCCGTTTAGGTTCATGACCCACCAGTGCCTGCTTCAACGTCTGATCCCGAGTTAGATTCTCCCGCATTTGTCCCTGAATCAGATAGTGTGCCTCCTGCTTCAGATATTGTCCCTAACCCGGATATTGTTCCTGAATCAGATATTGTGCCTGCTTCTAATGACTTACCCATTGCTCTTCATAAAGGTAAGAGTTCTTGTACCTACCCTATTTCTTCTTTTGTTTCCTATAACCACTTTTCCCCTCCATCATGTTCCTTTATATCCTCCTTAGATTCTATCCACATTCCTACTACTCTTCACCAAGCCTTGGCCCATCCTGGTTGGTGTGATGCTATGAAAGAAGAAATGTTGGCCCTTGATCAGGCAGGTACTTGGACTCTCGTTGATTTACCTCTAGGAAAGAAGGCTATTGGGTGCAAGTAGGTGTTTACAGTTAAAACAAAAGCTGATGGCACCTTGGAACGTTTGAAAGCATGGCTTGTTGCCAAGGGGTATGCTCAGACCTATGGCATTGATTATTCGGAAAATTTTTCTCCTGTGGCCAAACTATCCTCTATTCGTCTCTTTATCTCTATAGCAACTACTTATAGTTGGGACCTTCATCAGTTGGATGTTAAAAATGCTTTCTTGAATGGTGAGCTTTTGGAGGAAGTTTACATGGAGCAACCACCGGGTTTTATTGCTTAGGGGGAGTATGGGAAGGTATGTCGTCTTCAAAAATCACTATATGGTTTGAAGCAGAGTCCTCGTGCTTGGTTTGATAGATTTAGCCGGGTGGTTAAAAGGTTTGGTTTGAATCAGAGCAAGTGTGATCATTCAGTATTCTATCAGAGCACCGATGATGTCATGATTCTCCTAGTAGTATATGTTGATAACATTGTCATTATAGGGAGCAATACTTCAGGAATCGCATCACTAAAGACATTTCTTAATTCTCAATTCTAAACTAAGGATTTGGGTCAATTGAAGTACTTTCTTGGAGTTGAAGTTATACGAAGCAAGAAAGGGATTTACTTGACGTAGAGGAAATATGTACTTGATCTTCTAAAAGAAACTGGGAAACTTGGAGCAGCACCGAGTAGCTTTCCTATGATTCCTAATCCTTTCTTGGATATTGATGATGGCATACCATTCGATGAGTTACCGGAGGATGTGAGAAAGAAGGTTGACCTGGAGAAGATCAAGCCATTTGCCTATCTTGAAAGATATCGTAGATTGATTGGGAAACTAAATTATCTCATAGTGACTCGACCCGATGTAACTTTTCCAGTTAGTATTCTTAGTCAGTTCATGACAGCTCTGACCGTTGCTCAATGGGAAGCATTAGAACATGTCTTATATTACTTGAAAGGCTCACCGGTACGTGTCATACTCTATAAGAATCAAGGTCACACCAAGATTGAATGTTTTTGTGATGCTGATCATGCAAGGTCAAAGGCTACCAGGAGATCCACCACAGGATACTGTGTGTTTGTGGGGGGAAATCTAGTATCATGGAGGAGTAAGAAGCAAGATGTGGTTTCTAAGTCAAGTGCAGAAGTTGAGTACAGAGCCATGTCTCAATCAGTACAGGAAATTGTGTGGATTCATCAGTTGATGAAGGAAGTTGGTCTCACTACATCTTTGCCTGCAAAATTGTGGTTCGATAACAAAGTTGCTTTGCACATAGCCTCCAATTCTGTATTCCATGAACGTACAAAGCATATTGAAATAGATTGCCATTTTATGCGTGATAAAATCAAGGAGAACTTCATTTCTATAGCATGTTAGGTCTAGCGACCAATTGGCTGATCTACTAACTAAAGCCTTAAATGGAGCGGGTTGATTATCTTTGTAACAAGTTAGGCATGATTAACATCTATGCTCCAACTTGAGGGGGAGTGTTAGGAAATATTGTATTAGGAAATAATCAATTGTAATCAGTATTAATTGGTATCCCTATGATTAGGGATTAGAGGAATTCAAGGACTAATTATCATTAAGAGCCATTAATGTTTAAGGCTCTCTCCTCTTGTATAAATACACCACATGTGTACATGAATAGATGAGGAATTCAGATTATTCTTCTACATTGGGCAAATTTCAAATCCTAATCATGTACGTATAGGTCAGTATAGATTAATATTTATGCCATTCAATTTATAACTTAGCCAACTCTTCTTAGTATCCCCACTTCAAACAAAATCTATTCTCAACTTTTAAATGAACTTTGAAAAACCATGACTTAATTTAGGAAACTCTAAATGAAGTGGTTCAAATCTTTCTTAATCCTTCACTAGGGAAAAATATTATTCAGCATTAACGCAAGGCCAAAAACCTAAACTTCCAGTGTGAACTGTCACTATTTATTTGGTAAAACAAGATTTTCCAGTTTTCCTGTCCAATCTTTTAAAAGTAATAACTTTCAATGTACTACATCTAATGAATAATGTGTTCTACGACTCATTTTAAAGATGATGATATCTACTAAATGCTAATCCAATTTCATGGTTAGAAGAGGTTGTTTACCTTGGCGTTACCTCACATAAAATCAGCTCTTCAACTTCTAAAATTCCATTTTCAATACAATGGGATAGCCCTTCTTTTAATGTACAGAAAATTCTTTAGCTTTGGGATACCACTCAAGTCCCCCAAAACAACATAGTTACTAATTAATTAAACATCCCTAAACATACTTTCATACTTTAAGTCACTTGTTTAACAGTTTAAAATCCCAAAACAACAATTTACAGTCAGTTTCTAAACTTCAACCATGTAGTTCAGCAAGTATCACTCTCATATGCATGAATAACACCTTTCTATAAGTTCAGCCTCAACTATTTCAGATACCCCTTCTTATTAAGCCTAAAAATTGTTTTACAGACTTTAAAATAACATTACAGCTCTTCAATCCTAAACTTTAACCCTTAAAATAGCTAATAATCATGTAGAGGTAGCAACTAGTACACCTTCATAAACTTTGCATCTTCTCATTTCCATCTTTATTACGTACAAAACACTTAATGAATCCTCTGATATAACCAGCTTTATACCTTCAATAATGTTTTAAAAATCAGCATAACAAAATCTGAAAACTACCTTTGCTTTCAAAATTCGGAAAACTGAAATTAATTTCTCATGCAGTGTCATATCTCAACTCAAATGCTCTTAGACACTACTGTTAAGCTTTTCTTCTTCCCATTTTATGATAAAGTTCAATGCCACACACATTAGAACAGGGGAAAGCTTTTGGGTTCCCAAATGACTTTACACTGTCAGCAAAATCAACATGCAACCACTTTAAAGACGCTTATACAGTCATATGTCACTTATTTCATGTATTTATAAGCATTTTTCTCTCCTTAAGCCTTAATATCATAAAGCCCAAGGCCATACAAACTGATATCGTAAGCCCTAGATTCAGCCATCATACAAACATAACCAAATAACACATGAACCTCAGATTGTAATGATTATAAGTCTTAATTTATCTTTGGCTACCACTCTAACTCTTGATTGATGGTTCCTCACCTCAGACCCAAGATTCAAACACCGTTCCCATTCCAAAACAATTCAATCTCAAAAATCAGAGGTGCAAAGAGGCTTAGGTGCCTTACAATGACTGGATTCTAAGGTTGCATGTGGATTTCGGCCCCTTCTTCTTGTCCCCTTCCTCCTCTGGCGACCCTTAATCCTCTTGATTTCAAATTCGCACTCTCAAACTCTTTCTCACTCCATCTTCTAGTTTTGGTCTAGAAAGATGAATTAAAAAGCTGAGGGGATAGGTGTTTTGTGAGGGAAAATTAATTGTTTAATACTTGATCCCACACATAAAACACTATCTCACTGAAAAATAGCTTTTGTGAGGGAAGTTCTATCCCTCGACCTCAGCCTTTCATCGTATCTCTCTCTTCATTCACCCTAAATTTTGTAATTTTAAAAGTAGTTAACTTTGTAATAGGGTAATCAATTTAATAGTATGAACACAGAATTTGAAAATATATATCAAAATTATTATTTTTTAATTTTGGACAAAGATATGGGATTACACGATTATTAAATAACATTTATGTTAATCATTATAGAAAAGTAACATTTTTGTCAAGGATTCGTCATTTTGGTCAAAATGATGAATCCGTCCTATAATTAAACGATCAAACAATTGAGTAGATGAAAGTTAAATATCAAAATTAGAAACGAGAGTTATACAACATATGATTTAATTTTAAGGGATATCATATACATTTTCAAAATGAAAGGGAAGTTTATGTAACTCAAAATAAAT
Organism: Acacia confusa; assembly: GCA_037074495.1. NCBI lineage: Eukaryota > Viridiplantae > Streptophyta > Magnoliopsida > Fabales > Fabaceae > Acacia > Acacia confusa. Next base: position 27,211,418 of record CM073504.1, on the reverse strand, counting down.
AGCGAGAAGTCGGTACATTTTACTCTTGAAAAAACTATTTTTTCTCTACTAAACTAATTTTTTAATCAAAATCACATATAATTGAGTGCATATATAATTATGGAAAAATTAATTTGCAAGTACTTATAGTTCACCTCAATTTTAAATCAAGTCCTTATAGTTTATTTTCTTTTAATTGGGCTCTTATACCTTACTCTGTTAGCTCCGTCCATCCCTGAGGGTTCAAATCGTTATAACATCGTTAAATTTAATGAGTTGGAGGAAAATTTGGTAGTCACTAGTCAAGTAGAGAGTTTTGGTGCTACGTGGACAATCAAGTGCTCTTGCTGGTTGTTAGGGCATGGGTTTGTTAAGAAGTGTTGGATTTTATGTTTAAATCCCATGGGTTATGAATAAGAAATAGGTACTGGTTCGCCATGCCAGTCGTGTCAATTCGCCATAGTCTTGTTGATTCACCAGTGGGTGTCTATTTGGCCGTTTCATCATCTATAAATAAAAGTGCTATGACAAAAAGATGAACCCGTTTTTCCGTCACTCTACTACCATACGTACAGTATTCTACATTATGCATATCTCATACAATGTGCGATTCTAAAAACACTTGGTTGTGTTTGTTTGGGTTCTTGACTGATTGTGCCATCATTCTAGAGACATAATTCATTCTATCTTGGGAGACAATTGTTCATGATCGTTGGGTATCCGTATAGAGGAAACAAATTATCTTAAGGAGAAAATCTACGTTGGGCTCAAATTTCATCAATTTCATTATCATTTTTGGCGGTCTTGTAAGTTTTTTTTCTGTTTTTTTATAGTATACAGAATTGTTGTATGTTTATAGATTCTAAACCTAGCTCAGATTTCTACTTCTAAAAGTTTTTTTAACAAAAATCTTAAGATGATTTGTGTTGAACATCTGTTCAGTTTTTAAATTTTTGATTTTTAATTTTGAAAAACTGGAGTTTCTAAAATTATGCATAAAGGTTGTGACCATGCGTGTTTCCTTGTTGATGTGGATTTTTGATTGTGCAACTATCATCGATCTCTTGGTGTTCATCATCATATATATGATTTTATCATAGTTCTCATGATTCTCTTTCTGTTGTGTCGATATAAACATGGGTTGACATCTAATGTTTATTTCTCTCATACATGTTTCTATCTTGATAAAATTTGCAAGATTTTCTACTGTTTCCCGTGTTAAAATGAGTCATGAATGTATATGGATGTAATGTGAAATATCTAAAGGTCATAGGATCCCTACTTGCAATGGGTAGAGTCAGTCATCTGAAACTTTAAGACTGGGTTATTTTAAAATACTGATTTTAGACCTTAAGATTAGTTCTATCGAGTGAAGGAGATGAAATCGAACAAAAGATATATATGTTTCTAGAAACTAGTGAAGAAGTTCTATTGTTCAAAATGAGCCCCGCATGTTTTTTGTGATTTCTGATAGGGTCATGAGAAAAAAGTATTTTTAGGCCACAAAATAGGTGTCATCGTGTAGATCTCAAAAAAAAAAATGAAGTGATAGACATCAAGAACATGAAAAACCAACATAAAAAACGCGGTTATGGAGGGATGAAGTGTCGGGTCTATCGGACCCAACCAGAAGGTCAACTGGGTCCAAATGACCTGACTAGAGGAAGGAGAAGGACCAAACACATCATTTGGTCCTTGGTCAAAACAACATGCCCATATGCATCCTGGATGTAAAGGAGTGTTCCATCGAAACACATAGTTTCATTTAAATAAAAAAGGGAGGCCTCCCTTCAAGTCTTGAACCTCTATTATTAAGAAACTTCTTCTGCCAATGAGAGTTGGCACAGATGGTAAGGGGTCCAGGACTAGGCCGTCGTTGGGACTCCTTTGGTAGGCGATCTCGTAAGTCCCCAGTAAGTGCTCATAGAGCCCGGGGCCGTGCCCTGGCCTTGGTAGGGGACTGGTGTCGAACCCTTCCAAAACTTTTATGTATAAAAAAAAAAAAGAAACTTCTTTTGTATTGGGCCAGCATTTTGGGCTATTGCTACAATTTTATTTTTTTTAAAGGATGCGTATGTGCTATTCAAAATGAAACATTCATTTAAGTTTTAAAAAAAAACTTTTTAGGTTGTACAGTGTTTTTGGGCCGAAATGTTTTTTTTTCCTGCTGCACGATTTTCGGCTGCATTTTTTTGGGCTGGTTTATGTTCCATAGAAGAAATTAAGAAAGAAAAATGTTGGGCTCTAATTGTTTTGGGCCATTTACAATTGGATTGAATTAAGGAAAAAAATCTGTTTGGACTCAACAGAATTTGAGTATTTTAAGGACGAGTGGATATCATTTAATTATGGGATGATGCTTCCTTGCAACTATAGAATAAACACAAGTTTATTATGTCTAAGACATGGGTACCTTAAAAAGTCATTATTTTGGTAGAAGAAAATATATTGAAAATTATGAAATTGCCATGCATTATGATTAATTAAACTAAAACTTTGTTATTTGATATTAAAAGCAAATTATGTAAATTATAAAATATTTTGTGACAAGCATACGACAGTGGTATGAAAATTTAATCATTTATCTAGTGTAGAAATAAATGTACTCTAATTTTCATAGTATTATTATTTTTCTTGGTAAAAGTATGCATAATGTCGTGAAATATTTAATTTAATAAGAGTAACTTGTTGGCTGAATAGTCATATGACACAATTTGGATTTTTGGTGGTGGAATAAAGTTAATCCATACTATTGGTCTTTAGGAAAGTTGTTCAAAGGTTAAGCCTTGATTTAGTGGTTATTTAATTAGTCACCATTGTAATAACACAGAGAGATTCCCATTAGATTTGCACTTACCTTGCCAATTGGTATGATTAACAAAGTTGGTTTCATGTATTGGTAGAAATGCGATTGTAGCTTTAATTTTATAATTATGGATGTTTTTTTTGGCTATGATTTTATGCTTTTAAATATTGTGACTAACAATTGTATGAATATTAAATATTTAAGTTTTGGGATTTATTAGTGACTAAAGTAGTCAATTCTTTATGAATTGTTTTAATGCCAAATATTATGGTAAGTTAAATATTTAAGTTTTGGAATTAAGTATGATGGATTTGTTAGTCACCAAAGTAGCCAAATCTTTATGAATTATTTTATTTCCAAATATTAAGGTGATGTTTCGATTACTCGTAATGTTGATGCTATAAAGTTATATTTGTGTTGTGAGTGAATTGAAGTTTGCTATAAGGCAATTATGGATCAATCCAAAGATTGATTATTTGTCTTTATAATAATTGAATATAAATGTTGGCCCATTTAGACATCCAAAGATGATAAAGATTTCTAGTTGGGGTAGGCATCACTACCAAATTATGTGAAATCTTTATAACATCATTATGGTTGAATGTTGTATATTAGTCCAAAATCAAACATTGAGAGAAATGATGAATGCAATGTTGATTACATCTAGCTTACCACCGAATTTGTTGAGGGAAGCCATTTTAACGACTAACTTTATAATTAATAGAGTGCTTCATAAAAAGATACAAAGCATATGAAATATGGAAAGGAAAGAAACAATCTTTGAAATATCTGAAAGTGTGGGGGTGCTTGGCTAAGGTCGCAATTCCAAAGTCCAAAAGGTTGAGAATCGAACCTAAGATGGTGGATTGTGTATTCATTAGCTATGCACTTAATAGTAGTCCATATTTGTTTTTGGTTAATAAGTCCGATGTATCAGATATCCATGTTATTGAGTCAAGGGACGCAACATTATTTGAGAATATTTCTATATAACAAGGGAAATGATGATAATAATACTATGATACGTTAGGATACTACGACTAGTGATGATCCTATAGAGGAGGAACTTAGATGTAGTATAAGGCGAAGGACCACAACATCCTTTTAGGCCTAATTTTCTAACATTTTTTTTTTTTGGAAAATGAGTCTTGAATGTATAAAGAGGCTATGAGCTCCCCTGAAGCGCCATTTTGGGAAGAAGCGATCAATAGTGAAGTTGAATATATTTTTCCAAACCATACTTGAGAACCTTCCTCATGGTAAAAAGCCTCTAAGAACTAAATGGGTCTTCAAAAAGAAGATGAAAATAGACAACACTATTGATAAGAAGCTAGACTGGTAGTAAAAGGCTACAAACAATGTAAAGGTCTAAACTACTTTGATACATATTTGCCTATTACAAGGATTACATCCATTTAAATGTTAATTACGTTAGCAGCATTTGATGGGTTGGAAATACATTAAATAGATGTAAAAATAGCTTTCTTGAATGGTGATTTTGAGGAAGAGATCTATCTAGAATAACCTGATGGATTTTTTATCTCATGATAAGAATGGAAAGTTTGTCACTTGATAAAGTCCTTTTATGGACTTAAGCAAGCCCTTAAACAATGTCACACGAAATTTGATGAAGTTATGTTGTCGAATTGCTTTAGTATTAACGAATGTGACAAATGTGTCTATATTTGTAACACTGAAAACGAGTTTGCCATAGTCTATCTTTATGTAGATGACATGTTGATATTGGGTAATAATAATCAAATGATTAAAGTTACTAAGCAATTGCTTAGCAGTAAGTTTGATATGAAAGACATGGTTCTAGTATATGTTATTTTGGGAAATAAAATCATAGAACATCTGATGGATTGGCTTTATCACAAGCACACTATATTGTTAAAATTCTTGAGAAATTCAAGAGATTCATCATAGCTCTTGTGAAGAACCCTATAGATTCTAGCCTTCAACTATTGAAAAATACTGGCAAAGTTGAAAAACAAACGGAGTATGCTCAAATGCTAGACAATGTTATGTATGTTATGAACTGCAGTAGATATGATATTGCCTACTATGTAAGCATGTTGAGTCACTTTACTATTAGTTATGATTAGTTTTGATGATGCCTTATATAAATGTCATTCTTAAAAGCAAAAAGATTGAGTAATATAGTTATCTCCTACATTGACTAACTCCTGTATTTAATGTAGATTAATCTAAGTTGAATTGTAAAGGTTAATCAAGAAGGAGATAAGAGATTTCAGAAAGAAAGAGTTGAATCATGAAGAATGATCAAGAAGAAGATCAATAAAGAAGTATTAAATGAGAGGAAGAAATTGAATCAAAGAAGAGTCAAATGATCAAGAATGATCAAGAGAAGAGAAGAAAGAAAAAAATTGATTTATAGAACAAGAAGGAGATAAGAGATTTCAGGAAGAAGAAATTGAAGAAAATATTAAGTTCAAGAAGAAGAGGAAATATTGAAGATCTTGCAGAAAATAATGAGTCCATGACAAAGAATGGTTGTAACATTCCAAATTTTGGACTTTGGAAATCAAGAATTAATTATGGAAAATTTGGCCTTAAGGAATTTTTAAGATTAAGAATTTGGAATTTAAGGCATATTTTTCATAAATTAAAAACAATTTAGTTGAGAATAATTATTGGCCTGAGTATTTTGGGGATAATATTTTATGGCCTAAATAAATTAATTAAAAAAAAGAACAAAGTCAAAGAAAATTTGGAAGGGATAATTTATAGCCTAAAATAATTATTGGAAATTAGGATTTATTTTCTTTGGAAATAAAATCATGGAAAATAATTGTAAGAGAGGATGTTGGAAATTAAGAATTCAATTATTCAATAATTTCAATTAAATCTAATTGCAATTGAAATTGTTTATTAAAAAAAAAGAACAAACAGAAAATAAAACGAAGCAGACATAATATATATACATTCCAGATACTACTTTTGGGCTCAACTTGTGATAACCTATGTATTCTCTTAAATTGCCATTTAGCAGCCCATCTTGAACTTGCTCTCGTCCAGCCCATATGGAAGCATTATTCATCCATTCTTAACCCCAAAATGCTGAAGCAAATAAATCAGTTGATCTTCTCCTTTTCCTTTTTGGGCCACATGATGAACATATATGTGCAGCCCATACAAGATGCTCAACCCATTAATCTAATCCATTATATCTAATATTACCCAGCCCTCACGTGAAGAGAAAAAGAAACAAAAAAGAAACAGATGCAGCAAATCACGCAAAGTAAGATTTCAGCCTCTTTTTCACATGACAGCAGCAACTCAGTCCATACTTCTCTGCATCTTGAGCCCACCGCCAATACCCTCTGGATTCTAGCCTTCGGACTGGACCCTTGCTTATTATATATACATGCCTTCTTCATCTCCATTTCCATTCCACATTTTCCCACGGCCTATATACAGAAAACTGAAGCTGAGAATGAGAGAGAGGCTGAGACACAAGAGAAACCGAGCGAGAGGAAGAAAGTAGTGCTGTCGAGGCTTCGACCAGCACCCAATATGCCTCATTTTCTGTTTTCTCCTCCTCATCCGTTTGGCTCTGCTCTAGTTGAAGGAAAACAGAGTGAGAGGTGAGTCTTGAGCTCGTTTCTCATAGTTTCTGCACTTGAGTTTTCTGAAATGGGAGGTGTAGCGTATGGTTTCAGTTCTGTAGGATACTATCCTGTTTTATAAGCCACAAAACATAGGATGTTGAAGCTTAACGTGCATCACTGATCTGTATTATTGTTGCATGCCGTGAATGTAAACATATATATAAGAGAAAAAAAGTAAAAACGCTGCACATGATTTAAGATTTATATATGGGATTAATATTTCTACGTCGCAGAAATATTAATCCCATATTATAAAATGTATATGACCCCACACGTTTTACAAACTAGGTACAAGTTTATTGGTTTGGCAACAACCTCAATGGCCTGATATAATCATATAATTTATAATTTATGTTTCAACAATCACACTGTTATACTCTTTGGCACTCCTCTTCCTGTAGTCCCAGGTCCTGAACTTGGAATAAGCAACTCATATGGTGAAACTCCAGCACCACACCTATTCCTCAGCTCTGGGTCAGAATTTCTTTTCTCAATCTCTTTCTCTATACTTCTAATCTCCATTGAAAACTCATAGAACGCGTCAATTATCTCGGGATCTCCCACCCAACTGGACAAATCATTTCTATCTCCAATGTACTCTTCATCCGGTGAATGCGCAGAAATTATATCAATCACAGCCATTCACTTTGTTGCCTGAAACAAACTTGGTAATGATGACGCAAAGTACTTCTTTGGGTTATTCACAAAACTTGCATAGTCTTCGGGATCATTCTCAGTCGGAATCAATCTTCTCATTAATGGCGGACGAGTTGGAACATAGCCTCCAAAGGGGTATTGGCCAAAGTTTAAAGCAGCATGTTGTGCTGATACGATCCAAATTATTGCGGAGAGTATGAACATTAGATCGTTGGGAGTTTCAAGTTTTGGCCACCAAGGAGCATCTTTGAGATCAGCATGCCCTAAATTTATGGATTCTTTGTACCATGATTGGAGCTCGTGATCTGAAGAAATTGCTTTTGAATCTTTATAGTAATAGTTTACATATGTTCGAACCAACTTCTCTATGCTTGACCATATGAGAAGTCCATCAGATGCATATGGATAGTCTTCAATCAGCAGCCTAACTCCATTTGGTTGGCTTGCATCCGGAACTGCTACGCCTCTGAACAAGAAGATGAAATTATGCTCACATGGACATGTGTCTAAAAAGGTAATCCAAAATTTCCCTATTTCTCCATATCAAAATGCACCAATTTCATTTAATGAGGACACTCTTAAATAGTAGAATTCATGGGAAAACAAATACTCCCTCTGGTCTTTTCATTTTTCATTTTTTATTTTCCTGATTTGATCTCTGTTACGGATAAAAATAATGGGCTTGGCGCAGATTCGGCCCAACAAGAATTATTTAAGGACCAATTAGGTAAAATAATAACTGCCCACTAATTATGCCTAAAATATAGGAGTGTGCAGATAATGCAGATAATGGAGATAATGGAGTTGACAGTTACTGATGGCACGATGAATAAACCCCTGAGGTAATTCTTATAAAAAAGAGAGTAACTTAACAAGGTACACAGCTTCCAACTCTGCCTCTTTACGATTCTGCATACACAGAGCACACACCCCCACTCCCTATCTGTGTAATCGAACTACGTGGACTTTGATCCCTCTCACGGGTACGTAGGCCCTAGGCATTAATCCTAGGTCAAGTCCAATATCTGTGTTCTTTTTCCAGAACATTGGCGCCGACTGTGGGGACTCGGTAAATTTTGATCCCTACTACCAACGAAATTCTAGAAAAGTCCCAAATCCACCGATGGTAATTAAAGAAGGAACCCTAAGAAGGGCCAAGGAGATTGAGAAGAAGGAAATCAAGGTTTTCAATACAATTCCCTTCAGCCATAGAGATGCCAATGGCTTCAACTTCATCTACTCCCTTATTAAAATATCGACACACATGTGGTATGGCCATAGTAAATGGCGACACACGATCTGAACCATGGCTAACGTGGCTGCTTCCACGATGATTATACCATACCCAAGCATGCTTTTGTGGCTCTGGTGAGCTCTTCTTGAGGCGAGTGCAATAGGGACCGCCACGTCGCGAGTATTTACGACCATGATGTTATCAAATGCATTCAAAACAAATTCCGTTATGCTAGAGAATGTGCTGCTGATTTCGACCTTGCTGAACATGACGTCGGGGTGGCCATACTTGTCGATTGTGAAAGCTTTAGCTTGTTCGACATGTTTCTAGTCTCTGATGTCACAGTGGTGAACTTGGTGGTCGAGATGCTAAATTCATGGTCGCCGAGCCGGAGTCATGGGCACCAAGATATGTCAAAACACTTAAGATACGCACTCAACGTCTCAGTCAACAGAAGCTACCCTTGGTCGCCGAGATATGCATTCAACCACTGAGATAAGCATTCAACCACTAAGATAGCATTCAACCTCGGCGTATGAGGAGTTTGTCAACAAAAAAATAATGAAATGTGGAGGTGTTGACAGATTGCCTAAGGTCGACATTGGTTCAAAATGTCAAGATAGCTCCTTGATGCCGACGTGGTCCCCAAGGTTGTTTCTTCAACAAAATAAAGCTTCGGAACCAAGCAGCTTCATCCATATATATAGAGGTCCTTCCACAGTTTTCGTACCATATTTAATCGGAATACATCGGCAGCTCTGAGATTTGAGAGCCCAGGCATTCAACGTCGGCTTATAATAACGTATGAAGATGAGAAGCAATCTAGAGGAAGAATCCAACGAGAGTTGTTCCTTGCCATACTGCCGCCGAGTATCTTGGTTGGAAATAAGATTTCAGCAGATGCACCAGATGCGGGAAGCAGTCAAACTCGAAGAAAGGTTTATGCCGAGATTCTAAATTTCCGAGATATAAAGATGCAGAATGCTTAAGGTCGGTATTCATGCAGAATGCCGAGATTGACTTGTTATGCTGATGTGAGGAAGTACCGAGTTCAAATCGATGAGATCAGCCAAGATAGGCAGAGCATGTAAGTGTGAAGTCGAGATACTTCAATCTGCAGAGCATGAAATTCAAGGTTTCTCTGTTGATCAACGGTTACAGAAGTGGAGCTTGCATGCAGGATATTCACTCAATAAGCGAAGACGACAATGATTACCGGGTTTGCATTCCATGGTCTTGGAAGCAAAGCTCTAGAAGTCATAGGTGAAATGCAGAAGTCGGTAAAGCCAAATGAAGTCGGTAAATCATGTCTAAGCAGCCATAGTTGTATATCGGCTACATGCCTAGTTTCCAAAACGAGGTGCCGAGATAGTAATTCAAGGTGCCGAGATACAGAGGTGCTGAGATGCTGCGATGATCGAGTGCCGAGGTAAATGGTGCACCTGATTTTCGCAAGTGAAGCAGAGGATGAGGAAGGCCAGTTTGAAGTACCAAGACTCCAAGGATTGAGATGCCGACAGCACCGACCAAGGCAGCGCTTTGGGAAACTATTACATATCTTTGAGATTATAAGATGCCAACACATATTCTTAGGTGCCGAGATATTCATCCAGCATCGATTCATATGTTCACAAAGATGCCATCTAAGGTGCAAACCCCTCCTCCATGTTTGAAATCATTAAATGAGTGCTGCAAGCTGTTATGGGTACAACAAAATGGCAATTGGAAGAGCGTAGGAAGGCCAATAAGCTAAGCTGCAGCCTGCAGGCATCAGGAAGTTACAAAGGATGACGCCATGCCCACTGACAAGGCTATAAAGTTCATGTTAAAAATTAAAACCAATGAAACAGGATTGCATAGATCTGGCTCCTCCATCAGAACGCCATGACTCGCATTTCATCATCAGTTCAATGAAATGCTGAATAAGATGAGTCCAGATAAAATTATTTACATTGCTTTGATTGGTGGGTACCTGAAACATAAAAATCCGCAAGAAGCTTTGTGTTTACGGATGAAAATGGTTGAGATGGGTATAAAGTCAGATTTGCTTACTTATACTTCATCAATTTCAGGTTGTTGTGGCTGTGGTCTCTTACAAGAGGCAAAGTCACTGCTTGATAGATACTTGCAAAGGATATTATTCCTGATGAGATTCTTTGTATTTGTCTATTGAGAAAATATTATGAGCAAGTAAACACAAGTGATGCTCTGGCTCTGCAAGATGATAAGATTAAGAGGAGCCTGATTTATGGAACTTTTGATGTTACAGCTTTCTCTATACACATTTGAGAGGGAAATCATGCTTTTCTTAGTCCATTTTTGCCAGTTATAGTGACCAGCGATCAGAATTTTGATGCTTGATTCCAAGGTTGAATATCATAAATTCAAATGAATATGGCGTCTAGTTATGAAAGGGCAATTGCCATTTCCACTTAATGATTCTGGAAGCCACTCTTATTTGAGTTCTGCTCTTGGGACTTCTTTTGCAAGCTTGTATGTGATGACCCCAAAGAATGATATTCTTATTCTTGAGGATAATTCTTCACGAAATCAAATCATAATGCAGAAATCGGACCATGAAAAAGAAGGGAACCAGTCCTCAAGGGAATGAATTGGTAAAAATGAGACTACTGCAAGACTAGTGCTGATGCAACTTAAGCTTGTTTATCATGTGAGAATTCTTTAAAATCATTGGTAGATTCCCTGCTGATACAAAGAAAGAAAAGGTGTATCTCCCTCAAGATGACAATCTCCTCTACATCAGCTTACTGCAAGCGTGATATCTCTAGGTTTGAAGATGATGAACCTGCCTTTATGTCAAGGGATGAGATTGATAGATGTTCTCCATAAAAAAAAAGAAAAAAAAAAGATGGCAACGAAATTACCATACACGTACAAGAAAGAAGCTCAGAACTTCAAAGAGACACCTCAAAATCATGATCAGTATGGGTCTGTCAGCAAAGCAAGAGAAAGTTGCTGCTTCAAAGCATGCCAAGACGTGTCTTAGAGAATTGAGAAAAAGAGTTGCCAATGGTGGAGATCCAACAAGATATGTAAACACCCAATTGAGCATGACTTTCCGGCTAAAAATGATACAACAACAAAACTTTTCGGTGGCATGTGAACAAGAGGAATCAAACCCACTCCTACTTGCCACTTTACTCTAGTTAGCTTCCCGTGCGAAGGCTTTTCCAAGTTTGATGATGCTAAGTTTCTTATTAAGCATATCAAGCAGAAGGTCAAGATAAAAAATGGACAATGGGATGAAATTGAAGCAAAGTTGTCTCTGTAGTGGTGGCCATGAACTTAGGCAGATAGTACCCAGAAAACTGAATGACTTTTTGTTCGTAAATGGCTTGCACCCTCCTTGATCAAGTACAGGGCAACCACGTGGCATTTGAATCAGTCCATACACCAGAGCACTCTTGACATCAGTAAGTAGCGATGGTTTGGAGGGGATTGAACCCAAGAAAGAAGGGAGAGAACAATGAAAGAAACGATTTTGGCAGATGTACTATACTGGGGAAACAATCAGGCTTGGAGAAAGGTATATGTCGAGTTGCACTTCTAAGATTGGCATGAAATGCCGAGGTTCCAAGGCGCCGAGATGCTGTTAATACTGACCAAAAGGCAGAACTTTGAAGGAAATTATTGCATATATTTCCTAGATTCCAAGGTGCCGAGGTATGCATCCAATATCCTGATTTATAGCTTTGATTCCGACTCGTAGATGCCGAGATGTCTAGATCCGAGGTATAGATGCAGATACGCTGAGGTTACAAAATCCTGAGATGCTGAGATCCGAGATGAAGCTATGCCGAGACTACTTTGGTTTTTACCGAGGTAGGCATTCAACGTTGACTTTGATGCCGAGATCCGAGCTGAGACTATTATGGTTTACGATGCGAGGTAGGCATTTGTTCTGTGTCTCGTTTTGTAGCATCTGAAACTAAATTAAGAAACCAAAGTGCTGAAAAGTGCTCTGGGACCAAAGTGCAAATTTTCAATATTTTTGTGGGGGCATAACTGCACTTTCTCCGAGTTCCGTGAAAATTGTTGAAAGCAGACCTAGGATTAACCGAATCTGGTTACAAATCCAGGCTCCATATAAATTTTTGAAGGCGGACCTTGAATTAACTTGATCTAGTTAAAATCCGAGCTCTGTGAAAATATATGAAGTGATATGGTCGCGAGTTTCTATAAGCTCCAACGGAGCCAATTGCTACGGCAATATATGAAGCGACATGGTCGCAATCCTATATAAGCTCCAATGGAGCCAATTGCTACGACAATATATGAAGCGACATAGTCATGAGTCTATGTTAAAGGCAGCATGATCATGAGCCAATTATTTTGTAAGCGACGTAGTCGCCTTTCCAATGTAAGCTCTGGTAGAGCCCATTATCTAAGTGACTTGATTGCCACAATAAAGTTTTTGGAGAGCCACTAAGTGGTAAGCGACGTAGTTGCCTTTAGACTATAAGCTCCGATAGAGCCAATTAAGACGGTCGCGCCGTCAAAGTCAATGAATTTAAGAGGAGGAGTCCTGGAACCCATTCTCGACAATTCAATATAATGGTATTAACCATCAAGTTTATTAAAATTCCTAAGTAAATTAAATATGTCGACAAGTTAACAAGGATTCAAGAGAAGGAGTCCTAGAACCCATTCTCAAGAATTCTATGCGACGGTCTTAACCGCCAAGTCTATTTAAACGATTGAATTCAGGTAAACACACCCGTCTTTAGAAATCATATTGCGACGGCAAGGCCGCCAAGTCTATATACATGCATGAATCCGAGGTACACAAACCTGTTTTCATAAATCATGTTAAATTTATATAAATGATTGAATGCGGGTAAACAAACCCGTTTTTTGAAATCATATTGCGACGACAATGCCACCAAGTCTATTTAAATGATTGAAGTCGGGTAAAACAAGCCCGTCTTCATAAATCATATTGCGACGGCAATGCCGCCAAGTCTATTCACATGCATGAATCCGAGGTATACAAAACCTGTTTTCATGAATCATGTTAAGTTTATTCACATGCATGAATCCGAGGTACACAAACCTGTTTTCATGAATCATGTTAAGTTCATATACATGCATGAATCTGAGGTGTACAACCCGTTTTCATGAATCATGTCTTGAGGCTAAACTCGGTTTAAACTGAATCTGGTTTAAATCTGGGCTCCATATAAAATTTTGCAAGAAATAAGAATAAAAGGCCGACCTTGGTAAAACCAAATTTGGTTAAAAGCCGGCCTCTATGTCAATTTTAAAGGCGGATCACGGTCACAATTCACACTTGTGTAAAGTTTCTCGGAATCTCGAGGTTGAAGTATATAAACCCGGAATCTCGGGGTTGAAGTATATAAACCTGGAATCTCGGGGTTGAAGAATATTAGCCCGGAATCTCGGGTCAACGAGTAAGGAATCCCAACAATCATGGACACATGGTCTGGGTTGGATAATCATTGCATCCCGGCAGCCCAAAGACCTGAACCACCAGGTTGGGGGGTAACAGAGTAGACAACAATACAAACGAATTGTTATTGGAAAAGCATGTTAGCAATAACCGAGATCAAGGCAACCCAAAATGCAAGTCAAACTCGGACGAATATTCGAAAAGAGATCAAGCTTGGACAAGCATTCGAGTTCGACAAGAAAGAAGCAAACTGAATGATTTACACACAATAGTAAGTATTTTCCATTGAGTCTGATTTGCTTATATATTATTAAATGCAGGAACATAAATTGGATAAGTCGGATATATCTCGGCCAAATCCGCGTTTCACATCAAAACAAGCAATGCATCCCGGTAGCTCAGAGGCCTGAACTACCGGGCTGGGGGGCATCTGTTACGGATAAAAATAATGGGCTTGGCGCAGATTCGGCCCAACAAGAATTATTCAAGGACCAATCAGGTAAAATAATAACTGCCCACTAATTATGCCTAAAATATAAGAGTGTGCAGATAATGGAGATAATGGAGATAATGGAGCTGACAGTTACTGATGGCACAATGAATAAACCCCTGAGGTAATTCTTATAAAAAAGAGAGTAACTTAACAAGGTACACGACTTCCAACTCTGTCTCTTTACGATTCTGCATACACAGAGCATACACCCCTACTCCCTATCTGTGTAATCGAACTACGTGGACTTTGATCTCTCTCACGGGTACATAGGCCCTAGGCATTAATCCTAGGTCAAGTCCGATATTTGTGTTCTTTTTCCAGAACAATCTCCATCTGGTCTTAAATGTAAGAGTAATTGAGAGGCTTGATCTTGTCCTAAATGTAAGAGTAATAGAGGGGTTTGCTTGGTTATAAATGTAAGACCTCCTTTTCATCCCAAATTTATAATTTCTCTCCGGACTCTCTCTCCATGTTGATTGCAAATATTAAGGGTTTTTCATCAAGAGAGTACTATCTAATGTAAATAATTAAAATGTGTACTTTTAGGAAAAGCATCACTCATTTTTCTACAAATAATTAACTTAACTAACTGTTTTAATCTTTGCAAACTAGTTTTGTACCTCTTACATTTTTCATCGGAGAAAATATCTTATTCATCTGAAGAATTCACACATATACTGGTTTATATTTGGTGTGAGAATTCCATAAGACAACTATGTGCATATGTACACATCACATCTACAAAAGAACTTCTCAAATTCAAGAGTTAATTAATTACCTTCTAATAAGATCAGCAGGGAGAGGCTCAAGGTCAAAGCGCCACCAGTCTCTATAAGCAGCACAACTAATTTGCATGCAATATTTGGCAGGAGTGAAGTCAGATTCAATTACGCCTCCTTCATTGATGAGTGTCTCACGTGCCATTGCATTTATTTTCAGAGTGTATCTCATGTGTGGATGTAAAAGCTTAAAGACTGGATGAATCACACTCAATTGTCTATGTGTCGCTATTATAAATGGTTCCATACATGCGTGTGCGCGCAACCTGTAGTTCCCCAATTGCACAAAAATGTGTGATCATGTTAGATCAATTGTGTGTGGCTATTATAAACGCATGGTTTCATCTTATGTGTAAGTTTGGCTACCAATTAGAAAACCTAAGCTGAATTTTAACAAACTCAAGTCTGATGTATGCTTGGTTGGAAGACTAAATTGATTCCTAGAAAATGCAATATTAACCCATATTTGGTTTTGCAAATGGAACCAAAAGTTACAGGGAGAAAGACAAAAATACATCCAAATATGAAAATCCCAATTCAGGACTCCAAATAGCCTAATCACTGTGAAGTCCCTAGGAACTATTGTAGGATTTAATTTTGTAGTGAAATTAACTGAATGCCCTTAATATGAAGCATGAAAAATGAAGAACGAAATGACATCAATAATTTAGCAAGTAACAATTTTAACTTAATCAAATGACAACAATTAAGGCAATGACAACTAATTTCACCTAGGGCAACTAAACCATTTCTCAAAAACTTAATTCCAAAATGGTTACTAAGGATTTCATATAAGTTAAGCTATTGGAAAAGAAGTTACATTGTTTACAGACCATGAAATTGTGCAACTTATTGTTTAGACCTTTTATTTAGAAATGACTTTGGATCTCTTCAAGCAATTTTCTAAAGGAAGACAAACACATAAAATAAACTGGATATCAATGGTGCACAAGCTGATGAACACCAGCATCATTAGAGCAAACATGGGCTTTGGCAAGCTGCCATAACCAGTTGGAGGTGGCGTCCACAGGAGGTGAAAGGACTCGCTTTGAAGGATTATTATTGAGATCCTTTGGTGGAAGAGTAAGCTCAATGGCTATGGGTTTTAGAGTGCCCACTTGTGTTGGAAAGAAAAGTGTGCGTGTCGCATAAGTTTTGCGATCTTCCAGAGCATTTATATGATCCAAAAATGGAAGGTAAAATCCAATATGAACACCTTGTTTTCTTTCAATGCCTGAAATTCCAAAACCAGAGATCAATTTTTCATACATTTTTACTCATATCTTATCAATTACTTCCTCCAATCCTAAATTTAAGATATAGTAAAGGGGTTTATTTTGATTTTAAATGCAAGACTTCAATCCATTTTATCTACTCTATATTGATTGCACATAGTAAATGAGTTTTTTTTTTTTTTTTTTTATTTATTAAGGAAGTAGTAATTAATGCAAATAATTAAAAGGGAAATTTTTTAAAAAATCGACATAACGTTATGATTAAAAAATCAACACACAATCAATATATTGTAAATATATTGATTTATTTACGAATGGTTTGATTATAATTAAAGAAAAATTAGATGGATACCTGTTGTAGGTTCATCCCATCAAGGTTATCTTTGATGTGTTCTTCCTTGAGTGCTGATTCTAATGGGCCATAGATAGAGGGATCTAGCTTGCTTTTAGGTGGAAATTCCTATTGGAAAAATGTACGATATTTAATAGTTATGGAAAAACAAATAACAAAAGTTTTGTGAAACATAAAGTCGCATTAATTAACTTTTTTCCGTTGAAATAAGTTGATAATGTTATGGATTATGTCTGTATTTTTTCTTCATTTAACAATTACAACTAGGCAGATAGTAGACCCCATGTGTTTGTATATTTGAAACTCAATGAGCCACTTTGTTCCACTTCGACATGAACAACGTGCAATTTCCTATAACTTTTAATATATATATATATATATATATATATATATATATATATATATATATATATATATATATATATATTACATTGGAATTCTAATAAATGACAAAAGTGGTCCCAAATCGATGGCAACCAGTAATATCAAAAGTAATTTTGTGTGTCGACATCAAACTAATATAATGTGAAAAATAGTTTTAACTTAGATGAGGAAAGTGAAAGGTGTAATCTTATATAGTTACCTTACATATTTCAATGCTTAGAGGGTTTATACCAGCAAGCATTTGGCGCGCAAATTCGTCATCTCTCAAGAAATAAGCTGTGCTTGCTGAAAATTTATATAGCTTCTTTAATATTATTAGCATAAAAAGATGCATGAATGATAGTTATATGGCAAAAGATTAATTTAATTTAATCATAGTTAAGTTTGAGATGAAATTTTTGAATTTTTTTAAATATATATTCAAACAATTATAAATTAAGAAGTTTTAATTACAAACAAGACAGGATTTTAAATTTTAAATGTAACTTTCATCAGTTGTAACTAAAAATCCTTTTTGCAACTGTTTGAAGTGAGATTTTAGTAACTCTTTTTTTTTTTTTTAACAAAAAAGTTAGAGACTTAACTATCATTAAATCAATGTTTTGAGACTTAAATGTCATATTAATTTATATATACAATACCAGTTGTGTCCTTATAATACCGGCTTAATACTATTTTAAGAGCATTATTATCTCTACACCTTTCTAATCAAATATTTAAGACACTTTTCATTTAGAAAAAATCACCATAATTTCTTTTTAAATTTTATTACATCCTATACATCAAAGAAGTCCTGAAATACCTTTAATGGTTTATATGGAGCCCCCAATATGTCTATATATGTGTGTGTCTATGTCAAATTTACTTACTTGAAGATATCTTTGGAGGATCAAATTTGAAGAACTCATCAATGGTTCCTTGCAAATTATTGAAAATCTTGGGAAGTGATTGTTTTTGGGACTTCTTCATTCCAAAATATTGTGAAGGTTCTTTAAGGATGTTGTCAAGTTCTGAGACCTCATCACTGCCTGAATTAATGTTATGTAACAATGATGGAACAATATTCCTAAGCGTTCCTTTGAACTTTCCTTTATCAACAGTTTCTTTCTTTGAATCCTCCAATTCTTCATCTCTTGGAACATATATTGATTCGAATTCAGGCAACCTCGATTCTGCTGTCACATCTGTTCATACAATTTTCATATAAAAAATAATAAAAGAAATTAATGAATCATCACATGTATAGTTATAAGTCATGTACAATGATTAATAAATACAAATGAGCATGACACATTGGTTATCATTTAGGGGGGAATTACAAATTGAAATCAAAATTTCAATTTACTTTTAATATAGGACAAATAATTTGACACGGATATGTAATATTCTTCAGTTTCATAAATATCTTTTTTAGCAAAAAAACTGCATAAATATCATTGTTACGGATAAAAATATTGGGCTTGGCGCAGATTCGGCCCAATAGGAATTATTCAATGACCAGATATTAATAATCAGGTAAAATAATAACTACCCATTAATTATGCTAATAATATAGGAATATGTAGATAATGGAGATAATGGAGTTGACAATTATGACGCATGATGAATAAAACACTAAGGTAACTCCCATAAATAAGAGATGAACCGAACAAGGTACACGGCTTCGAGCTCTATCTCTTTTACAATTCTGCATATACAAAGCACACAACCCCACTCCCTATTTGTGTAATCGAACTACGTGGACTTTGATTCCATTCATGGGTACGTAGGCCCTAGGTATCGTTCCTAGGTCAAGTCCAGAATTTGTGTTCTTTTTCTAGAACATTGGCGCCGTCTGTGGCGAGTAGGTAAATTTTTTATTCCCATGACCAAAGATGGTCAATGATTCTAATTCTGAATTGCCTGATGAATAACAAGTAATCTGCTAGAGAAACGTTTACGAAGAAGGCGTGATGCAGATAAGAGCTTTCACAGAGTTATATTTGAAGGTCCACGAAGATTTTGGGATCTAAAATTATTCGATAAAAAGAAGTTATGGTAGAGTTTGGATTTCCAAAACAGATTGATTGTCTTAAGGTTTGCCTCTGGTTCATCAAAAGAAGCTCTAGGCGAGGTACTTTAAGCAATGGGTTTCAAAACTATTGGAAGTCCGACTCGGATACAGGAGTTACCATCCGTCATGAGATGAACGTGATTGAATATCAACCACAAGATGTGCAATAACGTCCTCCAGAATAAAAATCAGAGGAAAAGGTACTCCTGATCAATTCTATTAAACAGATCATGAATGCATTAAGTAGAAGCTTGAAGGCACCACAAAAAGTATTTGTTGGACCAAGGAGGTCGAAGTCCTAAAGATTAGAGGGAGGGGTTCAACCTTCTGCCAGGACCGTCTTCAGTCTTCTCAGGAGAAACTGGGGTGCCGAGATGTGCATGTCGGAGAAAGGTGAGCCCGAGATGCATAACTGCGCCGAGCTCAACACCTGTTTTCAAGTTTTCCTCTGCTTAAACTCTCGTTTTCAAGCTTTCCATCACAAGAGTTGAGCCCTAGCCCGCCGAGCTCAACTCATTTTTCCTAGTCTGAGAATGCCAAGGACCAACCCTTGAAGAGAGGTTCGGCCATGACGCTACTCCGTTGTTACGTAGAAGCGTGAAATTCTAAGATAGGTTTAATCCCGAACTTTGGCTGAAGTCACTTTGGCCTGTCACTTCCCAATTCCGCTATGTTCAATTCATTTGAAAGAAAATGCCGAGGTGTACATTTGACACTATTCTCAGGCATCTCCAATCTCGGCATAAAAGGAGTGTCAAAGCACTGGACAAAAGGCTAGGATTCCGACATGAGTTGCTGAAACTCCAAAAAGCCGAGACTCCAATAGTATCGGCCAAAGCTTCCTTGCACTCAGAGTGTGGGACAGGGTGCCAAGGTGCCGAGATCCCAAGAAGTCAAGGTGCCGAGTTTCTAGGATTCAAATTTCTCCATGAACATGAATCGCTGACATGCCTAATGCCGAGATTCCAAAACTTGTAGCCGAGATGCACATTAAGCTCGGCTTTTCTGGGTTGCAAAGCGAAGTCAAACTGTTAACAGTTATGGGCTTCAATGATGGCTATAACATGTCTCTGAAAATCCGAGGTTTCCAATATGCTCTTGCACCATCGGCTATGAGCTGAGATTCCGAAAAGCTTGGAAATAAGGTAAGATGCCAAGAAATACAACGTCGGTTACCCGCTGAGCTTCAGCGGTGCGAGATACTGAATTGCTGGGATGTTTGGGTGCCGAGATAATTCAAGTGGAGACATGTCAAATATTTCCCTCGCACGACCTCAGAAGCACTCTGAGTTGCATATCGGGATGCCTCTTTATGTCGGTATTCTATATTCATGAAAAGCTATGTATGGATCAATTTGTTACGTTCCAGCAAATTACGCCTAGCTATGAGTTCAGATCTGCTGGGCCCCTCAAGTAATACATCACGTGGGCATCACCGCACTCTCTGTATTTCACAGCACGTATGCCGAGTATAAATTGCTGAGCACATATGCCGAGTATATATTGCCGAACATGTATGCAAAGTTATATATTGCCGAGATTATAAAGAGCCGAGATGTGTATTCAGAGTTCCAAGATGCTCATTCAACTCCAGCTGCATGCCGAGACTCCAGAAAACTAGGAAATGAGTATAAAGTCGCCGAGGCTCTGTTTTGAGAATCGGGAAGAGTCCAACGACAAGAAATCCTGACAGACCAGGGGAGTTTGTGGTTATGTACCATTCAGGGTTTTTAGATCAGATGAATCTTCTGCAGAAGAATTACGCCTGAGTCTGCGATGCATTCTGCCAAAGTCAACTTTTTCAAGTTCTTTGATGAAGATGCTGACGTAAGATATGCATCCAGCATCAATTCATATGTTCATAAAGGCGACATCTAAGGTGCAGACCCATCCTCTATGTTTGAAATTAGTAAATGAGTCTTGGTTGATGAAAAGGAGAAAAGAGTTCGTGAAGCCCTGCTTTTTGTTAGTAAAATGTTAAAGATGAACTTGAAGCCAACGACTGAAACTTATGCTAGTCTGATTGTGCAAATGTTGAAACATGTCAACTTCAATTATACTAATAGGATTTTTAAAATAATGATATCCTCCGGATGTTAGCCTGATGTATATACATATACAATATTTGTTCATGCATATTTTAATCAAGGAAAGGTAAAAGAAGCTGAGAACATGACGACTAAGATGAAGGCAGATGGAATCATTCCTAATTTTTTGACCTGCACATTATTATTTGATGCATATGGGCACATGCAATTTTCAGTACCGAATGAAATCAACCAGGACACCATGCTTGCTTGGGAGGTTAGCCAATCTCTTTCATATTGTTAGATATGTTGCCTTTCTCTAGCACGTCATTTTGCTATGAAATTATTTTTGAAAGTTAAAGTTCTTAGGCCTATCACCAAATAACTGTGCCTATGTGATCATGATGTCATGTTGAATTAATGCTTGTAGCTACAGTATTGTAGCCTATGCCTGTGAGGTATTCATTGTGCATGATCTCGAGCCCATTTCTGATTTGGATTTATCCAATTACATCGCTATTATGCACCGAGTTGCTTAAGGTCTTCACGCAACTGAATGAATATTTGTTTTGCACTACTGATGAGGGATACAAGTGTTCCAAGAATTTTACTTCCTTGAAATCAAAGTACCTCAATTTACATTTTAGAGGTAACCTTATTGAATACTTGAGGAAAGATATGCAATAAACGAAGGCCCGTGAGTATTATTTGTGGAATCATGTGGCAAGTATAAAGGTGCAAAACTATGGTACTGAACAAGTTATATTAGTAGACTTGGTATGTCGCAAAGATAAAGTTGCTAAAAATGGCAGAGGGCTTATCAGTCCTAATTGTTTTGATAGCTTTAACAATGCAGGCAATTCCTCTATTAAAGATGGAGAATTGGATGTTCATGAAGAAAATAGCCATGTCAGGGTTGTGGCCACTAAAGATCTTAAGGCAGGATGTTCTAGTATTGATGATGTCATCTTTCTAATGCTTGGTTCATGGGTGATTTATCCAAAAATGATGTTGCCCAAGTTTATCATGATTTGGCAAAGAAAGCATTTTACTTTTACTGGTCAGGATGCAATCAGTTTAGCAGACAACGTCCCTAATGCTCAGAAAATTCTCAATAACCAACATGACTAGAAGTTACAGCAGGGTCTTTCATAAATCAATAAATATGATATGTAACTCATTGTTGTGAGTTGATGTGCTTTAAGGTATCAAATGCTCTCTAAGCATTGCTGGATCTGCTAAATTGGCGCTAGATTTAATACAGAAATTTTTATCTTTCAAAGTTCAAGACCAGAGAACATCGAATGTGATTTAAATATTATAAGGAGGACAAAGATTTGAGCTCTCCTACACTCATTGGAATAGCTCTAGGGATATTGTGGGTGGACATATTTCAGATCTACAAGCTACCAAGACCCCCAATGAAAGATGGAAGACCACCAGAAAATGTATTGAATGACAAATCCAAACCTTGGAGGCCAAAATAAGACACTGACGTGGATGAAAGTATAGGAATATTAATCTTAGTGGAGTTATCCCATGAAAAACAAATATTGTCTTTATACATATCCTTGGAAAACCATAAAGGAATGGCAACACGGGAGCACATGAAATATTGTCTTTATGCATGTCCTTGATATGGCAACAAGGAATTCTCGCATAAGACACCTAGCAACCATACACTTGCTTTTTGGAATCTCTGAAACTTGATGTTATGGAATTTTGGAATGGATAATAACCACGTGTCTTGTTTGATCTCTCACTGTGTTCTTATGCACCAATTTAAATATTCAAGCTTTGACATCTGGAAAGTATCTCCATGTTGTTGAGAAGCAAAAAGTGAGTACATAATGTAGCTTCATGAAGAAATCGTCATTGCTAAAGGCTACTTAAATATGTATCGATAAACAAATAAGGCCGACTTGGGAGCTGATTGATGGGATCCGTAAAGAGGGTCTTGCTTTTGAAACAGCCAAGAAAGAAGGAATTACTGAGGATATTATTTAAAGAGCTGAAGCTCTTTATTTGTTAGTTTTCTGCTAAGGAATTGCTTCCTTGGAAATATTTCTCAAAGCAGGATCAAATAAATTCCTGAGCACCTGATAAGATAGACTCATCTAATACTACAGTAAAGGGAAAAAGCGGACCCGGTTAAACCGAATCTGGTCAAAATCCAGGCGCCGTGTAAATTTTTGAAGCTGGACCCCGGTTAAACCTAATCTGGTTAAAATCCGGGTTCCATGTAAATTGTTGAAAGCAGACCTCGGATTAACTTGATCTAGTTAAAACCCAGGCTCCGTGTAAATATATGAAGCGACATGGTCGCGAGTTTATGCAAGCTCTAGTGGAGCCAATTGCTACGACAATATATGAGGCAACAAAGTCGCGAGTCTATATAAGCTCCAGTGGAGCCAATTGCTACTTCAATATATATGAAGCAACATGGTCACCAGCCTATATAAGCTCCGGTGAAGCCAATTGCTACGACAATACATGAAGCGACATAGTCGCGAGTCTATATAAGCTCTGGTGGAGCCATTTTTGAGGTGACATAGTCACAAGTCTATGTTAAAGGCAGCATGATCATGAGCCAATTATTTTGTAAGCAACATAGTCGCCTCTTCAATATATGCTCTGGTAGAGCCAATTATTTTGTAAGCGACGTAGTTGCCATCCCAATATAAGCTCCGATAGAGCCAATTAAGACGATCCCGCAGTCAAAGTTGATGAATTTAAGAGGAGTCCTGGAACCCATTCTCGACAATTCAATATAATTATTAACCATCAAGTTTATTAAAATTCCTAAGTGAATTAAATATGTCGCAAGTTAACAAGGATTCAAGAGAAGGAGTCCTAGAACCCATTCTCGAGAATTCTATGCGACAGTCTTAACCGTCAAGTCTATTTAAATGATTGAATTCGGGTAAACAAATCCGTCTTCATAAATAATATTTCGACGACAATGCCGTCAAGTCTATTCACATGCATGAATCCGAGGTACACAAACCTATTTTCGTGAATCATGTCAAGTCTATTCACATGCATGAATCCGAGGTACACAAACCTGTTGTCATGAATCATGTTAAGTTCATATACATGCATGAATCCGAGATGTACAAACCCATTTTCATGAATCATGTTTTGAAGCTGGACCCGGTTTAAACTGAATCTGGTTTAAGTCTGGGATCTGTGTTAAAATTATGAAGGTAGACCCAATCAAACTGATATGGTTTAAATCTGGGCTCTGTATAAAATTTTGCAGGAAATAAGAATAGAAGGCCGAACTTGGTAAAACCAAATCTGGTTAAAAGCCGGCCTCCATGTAAATTTTTAAAGGCGGATTACAATTAAAATTCGCGCTTGTGTAAAGTTTCTCGGAATCTTGGGGTTGGAGTATATAAACCCAGAATCTCAGGGTTGAAGAATATTAACCCGGAACTCAAGGTCAAAGTATATAAATCCGGAATCTCGGATTAGCGTGCAAGGAATCTCAACAATCATGATATCTTAGTCCGAGTTAGAAAGTCAATGCATCCCGACAGCTCAAGGACTTGAACTACCGGGCTGGGGGGCAACTAAGTGGATAGCGAATTGTTGGAGGAAAAGCATGTTAACAATAACCGAGATCAAGGCAAACCCGAATGAAAGCAAAATTCGGACAAACATTAAAAAAGAATTCAAGGTCGGACAAGCATTCGAGTTCGACAAGAAAGAAGCAAACTGAATTATTTGCGCAAAATAGTAAGTATTTTCCATTGATTGCGATTTGCTTACATATTATTAAATGCAGGAACATAAATTGGATAAGCCGGATGTATCTCGACCAAATCCGCGTTTCACATCAAAACAAGCAATACATCTTGGCAGCTCAGAGACCTGAACTACCGGGATGGGGGGCATCTGTTACGGATCAAAATATTGGGCTTGGCGCAGATTTGGCCTAACAAGAATTATTCAATGACCAGATATTAATAATCAGGTAAAATAATAACTACCATTAATTATGTCGATAATATAGGAATATGCAGATAATGAAGATAATGGAGTTGACAGTTATGACGCACGATGAATAAAACCCTAAGGTAACTCCCATAAATAAGAGATGAACCGAACAAGGTACACGGCTTCGAGCTCTATCTCTTTTACAATTCTGCATACACAGAGCACACACCCCCACTCCCTATTTGTGTAATCGAACTACGTGGACTTTGATCTCATTCATGGGTACGTAGGCCCTAGGTATTGTTCCTAGGTCAAGTCTAGAATTTGTGTTCTTTTTCCAGAACAATCATAGTTTGTCAATAAAAAAATTTATGATATCAATTTCAAATTTTGAAATATCAGTGTCACAAATTCAACCAAGAACTGGATAAATTACAAATAATCTAATAAAGCAAAGTTAGTAATTAAAGTATAACCCGAGGAGCTGCTATTTTTTTATCTTTAACTCAACGATATCGTTTTAGGCGGAGTAAGAGGGAAAAATATAAAAGTCATCCTGGTAGATCAACTCATCCAGAACTCTTGATTGGATTAACCACAAGACTGGTGGTTTAACTCTGGATTGGGTTTTAATACCATTGGTAAACTATAATTATATACTCCTCCAATTTTTAATATAAAATACATTTGGGAAGTTGATCTTCTTCCTAATTATAAAAGATAGTTTTTTTATTTTGTCAATCATTTCCTAATTTACCCCTATTAATAATAACAAGGAGAATAAGGAATGAGAAAATTAAGGAAGATGACTAAGATATTTAAAGAAACACGTGTCATGTCAACTAACTTAACCAACTTCTTTAATTTAATCAAAGTAATTAAATATGTTTTATATTAAAGAGTTGGAGGGAGTATTTATTTAAATATACTTCAATTATCAATTAGTGTACAAGACTTTACCTGTATTAGTAGATGGGCGACCAGTTCGACATCGTCTAGGATGAGGGTTGATGGGGCCACCAAGTGTCGGTCTTTTATATTCATCTCCTTTGTCAGGATCACCCAAATCATTATAAACATCATAATCATATATGTTTTCAGAACTTATTCTCATTCCTGTGCCATCACCTCTTTTCTCTTTCAATTTTTGCTCTCTTAGGTTCTTCAGTCCTATTGGTGTTTCACCTGGTAAATATGCCTGTTCAGGTTCATGATCATTTATGATTAATTATTAGTTTTATCTTCTAACAAGAACCGACACAATTAGAATTTACTCATTATAATTAAATAATGTTTGAGATAGAGAAGTTTAAAATTTAAACTAATCAAGTTAAATTTTAATTAGAGATGAAACCCAATGCCTTGATTAAAAATATTTAATCCTCATCATCTTGTCATATTTATAAATCACTTTCAAAAATTTTGCGTGAAACTAATTAAGAAAAACCTTAAACCTACTTAACTATATCTTAAAATTTAATAAATTTTCAACTTAATCCCTATTTGATATACATTATACCCCATCAGAACAAAGTCTACTAAATAATAAATAAAAGGTAAAATTGTATATTCATGTGAACAATTTAATGAAGTGGCTTATAAATAGGATAATAAAAATCATTCTCTCTATCTTATAGATGATACAATGGGGGTATATGTAAATGCTTTTCCACGCATAAGTCTGGTGAGTTCAGAATTGTTTCAATTAAACATACAGATTTGATACAAAAGAAAGGAAGCATTTGATCTTGAAATTTATAGTTTTCTATACGAAAAATAACCCTTCAACAATTATACATTTATCCTCTCCAATTAATTAAAATGTGACGTCTGCCAGCTAGCTTTGTCATTCAGGGTTCTTAACAATTTTATATTTATACTCATGGGGCTCCAATTTATCTTACTTTATTTTTCTCTTTTCCTTTATACAAGAGGACAATCCTATAACGATAAATGTTGCATATACGCAACCACCCTTGATATATTTTTCAAGCCTTATATACGTGTCAACTTGTTTCCATCAATTTCCTTTATTTATTTATTTTTAAAAGTACACTCACATAGGTTCAGGGGTAGGAAAATCAAATTCCAATAGGTTTCCCAAATTTTATTTAATACTAATAAGTAATAATGAATTTAATGTTTGCAAGTCAAATTTTCATATTTACAAGTTGAGTTGCGTTATTTACAAGTCAAATTTATCATTTAATATTTACAAGTTAAACTTTTATATTTAGAAGTCGAGTTGCATCGGTTACATGTTCAACATGTAAATATTCAATCCCTTGTAACCTATTTGTATTCACTAAAATTTGGGATCTCTTTGTATTTTTTTTTCTTACCTAAGATCTATAAGTAATTTTTCCTTATTTTATTTTAATTTGAAGTACTAAGGAGGAAGATTAAATACGCAACCAGGTAACTAGTTCCCTGTTTGGATCTCATAATCGATTGAGTTAAAATTATGGTTTTCTTGAAAATTACCCAAACACCCTATAAATGCAATAAATTAATTATGAACCAAAGCATAAGTTACTAAACACTCTATAACACGTCAAAATCAAACAAAGAAATCAAAATTATGGTTATCTCATAAAAGTATTATATTATAAAATTAAAAAGCAGAATTGAATTTATGGTAATAGTGGCTTCAATGACTAGCACTGGCTAAACACTATTTCTGTAATACCCAGATAACTATAATCTGAAATATTATATTACAATAATAAAAATGTCCATTTATGAAGATTTTGATCTCCACATGATATATGATTAGTCTATGCTTTAAGGAAGACACGAAGAAAATTAAAGGAAATTTATTGGCGGAAATGTGAAAAATACACCTTAAGGCCATAAAGTACCTTGAGGAGAATTAAGAAAAATTCTAAAAGGCATGAAAAAATTATTAAAAATTTAGAAAGCATATTATCTTTAATTTAGACAATTTAATAAATTACTTCCTATGAAAATAGGAAAAAGGAAAATTGAAAAGTATTCTATGACTAAAATGAACTCTATGATTTTTGTTAATTTGCATGGAGCTTAAATTTTTCATGTCAATAAAATTGTTGTGAGAAAATGATTAGTTTTAATTAAGAAAATTATTAGAAATTATTAAGGGATTAATTAAGTAATTTTCGAGAAATTTTATAAGATTGTAGAAATTTAGGAAACATGAAAAATAAAATAAATATAAATAATTAATAATAAGGGCCGAAATTTTTGGCCTAATTAAATAATAGTAAGGGTTATGATGTAATCTTGAAAAAACAAGATCAAGGGCTTAAGAATTTTTCAAGGAATTTTAAAAGCCTAAATCCATGTAATTGCTTATGGACCAATAGGAAATTTTGGGGAAATAAATACAAGATAATAGAATATTATGGGAAATGGAATATATATATATGTGTGTGTGTGTGTGTGTGTGGGCCGAAATTAGGGGGAGGGATAAGGATGAATTAGATATTTGAATATAATAATAATATGAGATAAAACATGTGTTAAATAAGTAATATTATAATAATAAGGAGTGAACAGGATAATTGACCACGGATAGAAATAAAATCCTATCCAGAAAACCTTGAACTAAGTTGCTAGGGTCAGAGTATATTAGGAACAAGTGAATTTTTATCTCGAAGTAGGCTGTCTCCGAAGTCATTTCTGTAGCCGATGGAGTGTTTTGGAGATCAGGCTAAGAAGATGTTCTGTAGAATTAAAGCAGATAGTCAAAATGAGAACCGATAGAAAATAATTCGGATGCGAGATTCCGGGGATAAGTTGGGAAAAACCAAAGTATATTATTGATCAGTGAATTTTTGTCCAGAAGTTGGCACCGACCGAAGTCATTTCGGTAACCGGTCGCGAATACCGAGGATTTTCAGCAGATAACGGAATATCCTTAATGAGATTACAAGGATAGGAAAATCCAATACTCTTGAAAAGGAAGAAAAGACCTTCAGAGTGTTGTTCCCGGAATTTTAAGATTTTACAAAAAATTTCGCGATTAGAACACCGAACCAGGAATTTCATCTGATAAAGCAAGATAACATAAGCATGATAATGTCATCAATTTTGTCTTCTTGTGGGAGGGGGAGGTCGGCCTATAGGTGTATGGCCAAGATCAAGCCATTTCAAAAAAAGTGCGATCCGACGGTCAGAATTTAACCAGACAAGTTCAGCGAAATTACGGAATTGCCACTCCCTTTTTCTATAAATAGCCTCTCATTTCTCTTCATTCTTCACCAATTCACTCACAATCCTAGAGAGAAGTTAGAGAGAGAAGCTCTGGAAGAGGAGTAAGAAGTTCATAGCAAAGCTCTGAATAAGTTTTTCAGTTCTTAGTCTTTAGTTTAAGTAGTTTTTCGGTAGCTATAGTAGAATTGTTAGAGTAGTCTTTAATTCTTAAGTTAGCTTAGATATCATGTTTTTAGGAATAAATATGATATTTATCTTAGGAGTATGCTAGAGGAAGGGTTATAGCAAAAATTTTGAAAGCTTAAAATCAGAATAGCGAAATGCTGGCGAAATTCCGCCAAATAATCAATCTAGGGGCAAAATGGTAATTTGTACCAAAATTTTCCTGATATGATCTTAAATGCTCACACCAGTGATACTATCCTTATAGGATACCCGAAATCACGAATCCATGTTTCCACTGTCTTCGCTGTCATACCGCTGTCATACCGCCGTCAAGCGTACCACAATCCTACTGAAGTGTCCGGAATCGTCAACGGAGGTACGGACGCGTATTGTAACCTTAACACTTATGCTGCTCATATACCTATATGTGATAGACATGCTTATATACTGAAGCTCTGTCTAGGGTTGTCGATATACATACAGCTTTATACGGGTTATAGTCTTGATAACGCCGTTGGGTTTTCCTAGCACTGAGGACACGATGGGCTGTCGTGGCACTGGTTATGTGCAAACATTATGTGGGGCTTTACATACTGCTGTGTGCTTATGTTCTGCCAATATGTGATTATGCATCTGCTGTGTGCTTATGTAGTGATATACTACTGTTATGTGATTATGTACATGTTGTTATCCATATACTGTCTTATCTGAGCATAAGGTTAACCGTTACCTGAGATCCAATTGGGAATTGGATCTCAGCTGTAGCTGCAGGGTCGGGAGGACCAAGGTCGGAAGAGAAAGGCAAGCAGGCTGCGTAGGACCCAAGACAGAGTTTTATTTTGTTATGTCTCTAGTTATGTATTTTACTTTCCTTCGGATGTTAGAAGACTATAATAGAACAATTACACTGTGGTTATGTTTTATCAAGGTTCAGTTACTCGTTTTGGTCAAAAAGCTCTACTCTGATCACCGTTTTAAAAAAAAAAATTTCCGTTGTTTTTAAAATGGGATGTTACAATTTCAATATCAATGATATAGATTTAAAATTCTTTAATACCAACTTTTAATTTTAAATTTTTTTATAATGAATAGTTAGGAAATTATCTTTATTATTGATTTTTTCTACACTAAAAATATTTCCAAAAAAAAAGTAAAAAAATAGATAAATTTAGATCGCCCATATTAAATATGGATGGCCAAGATTTGATAGCACCAATGGTCACCACTGAAACTCCATCATGAAATACCCATGTTTACAGAAATGGTGAGCCAAGATAGTATATGTGGGAAAAGCACCATAGCAACTTTTACTAAAAATTATACCTAATTAAAGCACTTTAGAAAAGAATTATCAAAGTAATATAATCAAAGACGTCACCTATCTTGACGCTATTGGTGACACCACTAGGTAGTGGCATCAACATGTTTGACGCCACTGGCGTCAATTTAATTGAGATGGTTGTAGGCTTCAATTATAATTGACGCCAAAGGCGTCATTAATTGACACTAGCGACGTCAATTTAGTTGATGGCATTAATTGATATGACACCACTAACTCAATGGCATCAGAAACCCTGATGCCACTTGTGGTGTTTTGTTAGGTAACGTCTTTGATTGCATTACTTCGGTAATTCTTTTTTGAAGTGCTCTAATTAGGTACAATTTTTTGTTACAATTTCTATATTGGTACTTTTCCCTAGTATATGTTGCTAAATATACCTTGTTTGTGAAGAAAACTCTCTTCTGAGGATGAAGGGCATTTGGCTGAATCCAAGACTGGCAACCAAAATGAACACATCTTTCAATGGTTATGGTTTCAAGGAAGAACTCAGTTTCATAATTGTTAATAACGGTAACAGCCCCAGGAATCCCAAAATATGAGTCAACCTCAAATTCCACCTTGTGGGTCCCACACTCATCAGCTCCAATTAATCTATGTTCATTGGATCATTCCAATACAGCTTCATTGCTCAGCTTCGGTTCCAAGCTCCCTTCAATCATGAAATAGATTAAAAAATGATAAGGGTGTTCTGGTAATTTTCGAGAAAGTGCAATAAAAAAAAAAAAACAAATTGTCCTTTCCTGCTCCCTTGTCTCCTAACCAATTGAGCAAGGCACTTGTTAAATATGCAAGCTAAAATAAACATGTTATATATAGGGAGAAAGATAAAAAATAACCCTCAATATGCAAATATGAATTTAGGATCCTGAAATGGCCTAAGGTAGTGATAACTAATTTAACAAAAAAAATCTCATTGAATATTAATAATAATACTAGTTTAACACGTAACAACTGTAGCTTATTGAATAACAAAACGTGATAACCAATGTCATTGAAGGAAATTAAGTCATTTCATTAAAAAAAAAAATAATTCTAAAATGATCTCTAAAGGCTTCATATATAGGAATTAAATTATTTCAAGAAAAATTTTTGGAATTATCATAATATGGTTATCGTTGTATGTATTTATCCCTTATACTCTCTCTAGTCTTTATTATAAAACACCAACCAATAAGTGTATTTGGTCCTTTTCATAAGATACTTGCTTGTTTCATGTATGTTCATAATTAATAAGGATAGTGGATGAGAGTAATAATAATATAATATTAGAATTTAATGGAATTAGTAGGATAATATTAAAAATTACTTAAATTATAGAACAACTTTATTGACTTTAACTGTTTTTATTGATGTGTGAAAATTATTACTTAATCCTTTATTATAATAAGGACCAAAGAGACTATAAACATATATTGGAGTCACTTATTTTGACTTTTATTGAGATGAAAATAATGTGTCATGGCCATGATCACTACTAGAAATCATGAAATTTGCGGTGGAATTTGCGGCGGAATAATAATCCGTCGCAAACTTGCGAAGGAAAACGCCCTCCTGTCGCAATTCTCATAAATTTGCGGCGGAAATAACTATTCCGCCGCAATTTGTGGCGGAAGAGTCATTTCCGCCGCAAATTGTGGCAGAACACACTGGTCCGCCGCAAACTTTTGCGGCGGAAACACCTCTCCGCCGCAATTTTGCGGCGCGGCGGAAAAGTGTTTTCCGCCGCAAAATTGTCGGTGGGATAATCCCACCGACAGTTAGCGGCGGAACCACGGGTTCCGCCGCTAAATTTTGCGGCGGAATCGGGGGGTTCCGCCGCAAAAGGGATATGATATCCCTTCCCTCTCCCTTCGTGTTCATTCCCCCGTCGTCTCCCTTCCTTCATTTTGCTCTTCTTCCTCTCTTGGTTTGCAGGTTGTGCCATCTGAGCTCCGCCGCAAGATAACTGCCGCCGCTGATCTCATCTTACTCCGGCATACTTTCTCGTTCTCAACCTAGGTTGTTTCTTCAACTGGTATGGTCCTTTTCTTCTGCAAATTTAGACTTTGTTTATTGCTAATTCTTTTTTATCTAAAATGATAATATTAATGGAAGATCTTGAAATCTTGATTTTGTTTATTTGATAGTAATTTCAATATGACTGATTTTACAATTAGGTTTTTTTTTACATCTCTATTTTCTTTCCAAAGACGTAGAAGGCACTGAATTAGTTTAATGCTCTACATTTTTTTAAGGAAAAAAAGTGTAAAAGACAATATTATAAAAAATAACTTAGGAAGCATTTGTTAATTCTTTTTAAATTTATATTGTTAGAAAAAAATTATGTAAATTATTGGATAATTTTCTCTTTATTATTCTTTCCTTGTATCATAATATTATTAATACTCATGGTCAATAAACAAACACTATTATATGTATTGGTTATAACTTGTGTATGAGTTACATGTTTTAGAACAGATGATATCCTTTTTATTAATTTTATTATGAATATGTTGAAAATTTAAATTTTTTTTTTTCTCACTTATTTTTTTATATCTTTTTTCTCATTTATTTTTTGTGACCCATGATCCTAGTAAATAAGGATATATTTTGAGAGAAAAAAATACATTTATCCCATTTAACAAATTTTAACTAACTTTTTTATTCAGTTATTTGATTATTTGTAGTTTTTAGATCCAAATACACTAAGACAATTAGAATTATTTTTTAATCATATTAAAATTATATTGTCTACTATTTATTAGAATTATGTGGTTTGAATTTAATTTTTTAATTGAGACAATTGAAAATTTTTATTTATAATTGTTAACTTCAAGATCATTAATATTGGAAATAACAATTAATAACAATTTTTAATTTACATATTTGAATACAAAAAAGTAGGAAGATATTACATATAGGAAATATAGCAATAACTTTTAAGAGTGTATACTGATAAGTCAATACTTAGAATTCATTATAAAAAAATTTCATAAGACTTAAATATAATTGTGAGATTTTCATAGATCATTTTTTGTTTTTTGTTTAAGACGTCAATGTAATTTTCCTTTTATTAAAAAGTATTAGTTATTAAATTTTTATTTATAGTTCTTAACTTCAAAATCATTAATATGTGAAATAACAGTTAATAATAATTTTTAATTTATATATTAGAATACAAAAAATGTAGGAAATTATTGCATATGTGAAATAACAATAAATTTTAATGAATTTATTATATATATGAATGAACAATACAATAAATTACAAAAAAAAAAAA
Organism: Acacia confusa; assembly: GCA_037074495.1. Taxonomy (NCBI): domain Eukaryota; kingdom Viridiplantae; phylum Streptophyta; class Magnoliopsida; order Fabales; family Fabaceae; genus Acacia; species Acacia confusa. The sequence goes on along the minus strand of CM073504.1, from coordinate 27,177,451 downwards.
GATTTGTTATATGTCCCCATTTTCAATCGTACTTCGTCATTCTTTGTTTGACCCATCAACTTGTATGTCCCCATCTTCTAGTGTACTATCCCCATTCTCTGGTTGCTTGCTGGGATCTGTTCTTTGTTCACTGCATGTGTTTGTTTGCCGCTTTCTTGATTAAGTGGATTAAGTGGCAATTGTTTGGTATAAGCGACCAGCTGTATTTGCCACTTAAGTTAGTTGAAATAGTTAGTATTATTGTATTATGTTTCAATAAGTGTCTGTGCAGGGTTGGGTTGGGGAAGTATGGAAGGTGATCGTGATAGGAGTTGGATGTACAATCGTCTAACTCAGAAAAAACGACTTACTCGAGTATTCTTAGACGGTTTGGAAGAGTTCGTCCAATTTGCCTTAGCGCACACAACTAATTCGAATGCCTCGATCAGTTGTCCGTGTGCGAGATGCAGGTGTTTTGAATTTCATGACGCGGGAACGGTCAGAATCCATTTGTGTAGAAAAGGATTCATGAGGGATTATGAATGTTGGGTACATCAAGGGGAAGTCCAACAGACACCGAGCGGTTATTACGGAGACAGTACTCATCGAACCAACCTTAATTAATATCAGCAGTTGGTCATGGATGCTGCGGGACCGTCGATCGGCTAATATTTTGATCCCGTGACTCATGCTGGACCTTCACACATGGAAGAGAAGACCGGTACACATAATCAACCATCATACATGGGAGAGGAGCCTAATCCGGAGGCCGTTAGGTTCTATCAAATGCTTCAAGATGCGCAACGTCCTTTATGGGAAGGTTGTGAACACATTGAAAATAGTGAATATTCATCGCTATCGGCTACCCTAGCAACATTAAGCTTGAAGACTGATCACCATATGAGCGAGAAGAATTACAATGAAATGATGCAGATCATGAATAAGGTTGCTCCCAATGACAATAATTTGCCGAAAGATTTTTACCAAGCAAAGAAAAAGGTGAAAGAGCTCGGGCTTAGTTGTGAAAGAATCCATTGCTGCCCCAACGAATGTATGCTCTATTACAAGGATGATGCTGAGCGAACTACTTGTAAATTTTGTGAACATGATAGGTACAAGAAGATTAAAGGGAAAACAACCACTCAACCATTAAGTAAGATGTGGTACTTTCCCCTCGTGCCTAGACTTCAGAGATTGTATTCATCACAATAAACAGCTGCTCACATGAGATGGCATCGGGAGCATCACAGGGATGAAAAATTTGTGACGCATCCATCTGATGCCGAAGCTTGGCTAAAATTTGACGAGGCGAATCCTTCATTTGCAGCCGATCCCCATAATGTTCGTCTTGGTTTATGTTCAGATGGGTTCGCTCCTTTCAACCAAATAGGCAGGATTTATTCTAGTTGGCCGGTGATTGTGACTCTGTATAACCTCCCACCTTCCATGTGTATGAGAAGAGAGTTTTTGTTCCTCAACGCGTTAATCCCTGGGCCATCCAACCCAAAAAAGAAAATAGATGTGTACCTCAGGCCTCTGATAGACGAGTTGAAGATGTTGTGGAGTGAAGGGGTTCTTACGTACAATGTATCATTGAGTTAGAACTTCATCTTGCGGGCTGCCTTAATGTGGACAATCAATGATTTCCCTGCATATGGGATGTTGAGTGGATGGCAAACGTCAGGGAAGCTTGCATGTCCTATATGTATGGAACAGAACGTGGGGTTTAGCTTGCCAAATAGTCGCAAGGTATCTTGGTTTGATAGTCATCGGCGATTCCTACCCCTCGATCATCCGTTTAGGAGAAACAAAAAAGACTTTAGTCGGAATGTGGTTGAACGATTAGCTAAACCTCGTCGTTTAAGTGGGCAAGAAATATGGGAGAGGGTGAAGGGCATTCAAAGTATTGAAGAAGGAGCTGCTTCCAGTGAGCCTGAGGGATATGGCATTCATCATCATTGGATCAAACGCAACATCTTTTGGGAGCTACCATATTGGAAAGATCAATTGTTAAGACACAACCTCGACGTCATGCATATTGAGAAGAATGTGTTTTGCAATATTTTGTACACCGTTATGGACACCAAGGGTAAGACAAACGATACAGTCAATGCAAGACTTGTCATACAACATATTTGCAGAAGACCTTCTTTGCATTTGATAGAGACTGCCACGGGCCGGATTTCCAAACCTAGGGCGCCGTACACCTTGAACAAAGAGCAGAATATAGAATTGTTAAAGTGAGTTAATAGTGTGAATCTACCGGACGGTTATGAATCAAATTTCTCAAGATGTGTGGACTTGAACGAGGTGAAGTTACGCGATATGAAGAGTCATGATTGTCACGTTTTCTTTCAGAGATTATTGCCGTGGGCCTTCAAGGCACTACCAAAGCATGTATTAGATATTCTGACAGAGTTTTCCTTCTTCTTTACAACAATTTGTGCTTCTGAACTTAATGTTGATAAGTTACGACAGTTGGAGGAGAGCGTGCCAAAAATGCTATGCAAGTTAGAGATGGTGTTTCCTCCTAGCTTCTTTGACTCAATGGAACATTTGCCCGTTCACCTGGCGTACGAAGCAAAGGTAGGAGGTCTGCAACAATATAGGTGGATGTATCCGTTTGAAAGGTAATATATATTTGTTTTTGCTGTGATTAGTTCAAACACATTGTGACATAGGTTATAAATACCCTCTAATTGTTCGTTGTAGGTTTTTACGCACACTGAAATATAAGATCAAAAATACAAGATACGTTGAAGGATCTATTGCTGAAGCGTATCTGGTCGAGGAGGCCACCAAATTTGCCTCATACTATTATCCCCCTGAAGTTATATCAAGATGGAGGGGGGTACCTCGCAACGATGATGGCGGTGAAACGAGTGGTCAAATATCAATATTTAATTATCCTGGTCGGGTCATTCGAACAAATTGTAGGTCAACTCTGGAAGGAAGCGATAAGAAAGTAGCGGAGTGGTACATTCTAAACAACTATGAAGAGGCCGCCCCGTACTTAAAGTAAGATTTCAGCTTTTCAGTAACTGCTACGGTAAGTATTAAAGTATTAATTTCTTTCTTTTTGTTACAGATATTTCTCACAATGGGTTCGATCAACAAATCCTTTGATCTCGGATTCCGACCTCGATGAATTCATGAAGGATAAATTTCCTCATTGGTTACGATACAACTTCGCGCAAAAAATATGGAGTTCAACTTCTACGTCAGATCCCCATGATGTTGTATGGAGTTTAGCTTACGGGTCTGCAATAGTTGTTACCAGGATCAAAAAATATGTAATCAATGGGTATCGGTTTGCAACTGTTAAAGCGAACGGAAATACAGAAACTTGCAATTACGGTGTATGTTGTCGAGGTGGCCAAGTTGACGGAGTCGAGTGCGACTACTACGGCAAGTTAATTGATATAATTCAGTTGGATTACAAGTGGGACAAGTCAGTGATTCTATTTAAATGTGAGTGGTTTGATAACAGTCCGCGTGGTACAAAGGTGGACAAATATGGAAATGTTGAGATCGATTGGTCATGGAGATATGCAGTTAGTTATGACCCATTCATTCTTGCTCAACAGGCAGAACAAGTTTATTTTACATATTACCCTACATCCCGTCAAGAGTGGGTGGGAGTTATCAAAACCAAAGCACGAAATATTATACCTACTTCAAAAGAGTCAGAAACAAATGACGATATGACTGAACCTTTCCAAGCGGATGTGGAACATGTACTTGCTGTAAGTAATGTCGAGGACGATGTACCTTGCAATCTCTTTGATTCCACTGGAAACTTAGAGCTGATTCCTATCCAAATTGAGAATGAGGAATCAGACGATGAGGAACAAGCGGGTTACTCCACTACTGAATCTGAATTTGACGATTATGAGACGTCAGAGGAAGAACAGTAATCATCCGATTGATTTAAGTTAGTTGTTTTGGTTTATGACGATCTGTTATATTTGATATTCCATTGCTTAGTCATTATTGTATTAAGTAAATTTCTCTTGTTTATATATATTTTGACATCATGTTTATAAGTGTTCAGAGATGGAGCATCCAGGAGGCCGTTCAGGTAGTGGATATAGTAGAGGTAGTGGTCGGGCTCGTCCTATCAGAGGGGGTAGGCCGACATCATCTACCCCCTCTGTAGTCAGAGGGCTTAGCTCTTCGCCGGAGCTTCCGCCTCTTTATTTTTCATCTTTACCGCCTACTACTGACTTTGTTATGGGCGGTATAGGTGAGCCTTTCACTGATACATATCCACACCAGCAAACAGGGCAGGTTCAATTTATGATTTCTGACTGATTTAAATATATTTTCTTAAACATCTAAGTTCTAACATTTTGCAATATACTTCTTCCTTTAGTACACTGCATCGCCTCATAGCCAGGGTGGGGAAGCTAGTTCCTCTGACGACCCAGCCTGGGGATCCATTGATCCTGCGACAGGGAAGATGTGGATCTGTCCTGTAGGGAGCACCGAGTAAGTTATGTAATGTTATGATTTTTTACCTTTAGTTTGTATGCTACTATTTGCAACATTCTCTTTGTTTTCAGGTTTCATCCTCATAAGCCGGTGGCGGATTTCATCGGCGAGCAAATATTTCGTAATTTTGATCAACCTTGGGCCACATGGACATTGATTCCTCAGAGCCAGCGAGATACTTGGTTTAGTGAGTTCTTGGTAAGTTATGTGATGTATGGTTATTAATTTATTATTCTCATCAAAATACAAACTGATTAACTACTTGTATAATTTAGAGCACTAATTGTTTTAGTATTGTTTTTCAGGGAAAGTTTAGCTGGTTGCCCGAGCATGTAAATAATTTAAAGAAAGCTTATAACTTCAAGGGAAGCAAGTGGTTGTCTGATAAATTATATAAATTGAGGAATGAAAAAGGAAAAAAAATTGGATTCAGCCTGAGGTTGCAGGCCAGTTATTTGAAAAATGAGCGACTGACGAAAGATTTTTGAAGCAAAGTGAACAAAATAAATTAAATAGGTCCCACATGAATGGACCGTCATATGCTGTCGGCTGCATTCTAGTTAGTGAGCATCGACAAAAGATTGTAAGTATACGCTATTTTCTACTTCAGCTTTCAATATTTTGTACTTAATAAATAATTAATGAATGGTTATCATTTGTGTTTGCAGGCAGTGTCTGGGGAAGTTCCTGAAGATTTGATTTCTTGGACCACCTTTGAGCGGACCCATACCCAGGCGGTTGAGGGACAAGGCAAGCGCTGGATTAACGCTAAGTCCCAGCAATTCGCGGTTAGATATTAGTTATATTTATTATTTGCTTCAAACATTAGTATATTTCTTTCATTTTATATGCATTATTTGTGTTGTATTTTTGTGCTTGTAGGAGACCTATCAACAGCTGACACAGGAGAGAGACTCACAGATTCAGAGTGACCCATCGTCCTCTTATTCCGATAACGAGAGTATCTTCCTTCAGGCTGCAGGCGGAATTGACAAGAAGGGGAGAGTCTTCGGGATGGGTGCTTTTGCCAGCCAACTGAAGTCGTCTTCGAGGCGCTCATCCGGCAGTAGTAGAGGTGGTCCTGAAGGTAGAGTTGTACTTTTGTTATCAATCGCAAATCATTACTCCCTCTTTCATATAAATGAAGTATTACAAATAAATTGACTTCATAATGTTGGTTTTGCAGAGGATAAGAGGGTAAAGATGTTAGAACAGAAGGTGTTGGAGCAAGAACAGAAGGTGCTGGAGCAAGATGAGAAGATGAGGGAGCAAGATGAGAAGATGAGGGAGCAAGGAAATATTATTAGTGAGATGTGAGCACTTCTCCATGCCCTATTGAAAGACAAAGGTATGAGGCTGCCTCCTAATGGTGACGACGATACTGGCGGTGACGATGGCCAGGCTACTGCTATTTAGAGTTTTTTTTTTTAGTTCATTTTAGAACATTATAATTTATATAATATTGTGTTTTTATTATGTAAACTTGTATGATGATTGTATAATTTATTTTTATGATTTACAATTTTTTTTATTTTCTACTTTTTTTATAATTTTTAATGATTTTTTTAAATAATTTTTAATTTTGTGAGGGAAAATACATTTTCCGTCGCAAATTTGCGAGGGAAAATAATTCCCTCGCAAATTCAAAAAATTTTGCGAGGGAAATTTGTTCCGCTGCAAAATCTCAATTTGCGAGGGAAAATTGATCCGCCGCAAATTTGGAATTTGCAAGGGAAAATATTTCCGCCGCAAAATCTCTCATTTTGTGAGGGAAAATTGTTCCGCCACAAAATTTGAATTTGCGAGGGAAATTCCTTTTTTCCGCCGCAAAAATTATTTGCAAGGGCTTTTTTTACGACGGACAAATTTCCGCCGCAAAATATGTTGCAAAATAATTTTGCGACGAAAAATGCTTGTTTTGCGAGGGAAAAATTCTGCCGCAAAAAATCAGTTTTCTAGTAGTGGATCTTGAAATGAAGTGGCGATGTGTAAGCGGATTTTCCCCCCTTTCTAAACAATATTTTACCCAGTTGACATGAGAAAAAGAAGGGAAACCTCTAAAAAATTAAGGGAAAATCTCATTCAAGGCCCAAGGTAGGAAAATATTATCAAAAGAGGCACTAAGAAAAGTCAAATGTCAAAAAACGCCCTAGGGCCTTTTCTGGTATTATTTCAGAAAAAAATGTACGAATATAGTTGTTAATGGCTACTGATATAGTTGTTAATGAGACTGGTTTAGTTGTTAATATGTAGTTGTTAATTATATTGATTTAGTTGTTAACGGGGACTGATATAGTTGTTAACCGCTACTGATATAATTGTTAACGCTTTCTGAAATAATACCAGAAAAGGCCCTAGGGCCTTTTTTTGACATTTAACTTTTCTTAGGGCCTTTTTTGACAATATTTTTCTACCTTGGGTCCTGAATGGAATTTTCCCAAAAATATGCTTTAAGAAGTTGAAAATCCCAAATTAGGGATTTCTTCTAATTAAACGTGTTGTTGTTTGTTCATCATCAGTAGTAAATAGCCAACGAAGTACAGTAAACAAAACTGATTTGGGATTTTAATATTTTTAAGGGTTTTTTAGAAAAAAAATTAAAAAAGAAAACACTTCTTTGGTGAAAATATGGGAGAGAACTTACTGTCGTCAATTACTGTGCTAACAAGTTGCATAACAACACCTTTGCTCTGATGTTGAGGCATGAAATTGTTGATTACGTTCTTCACCATTTCTCTGGCACAGGCCTTATGGTGTCTCACAGAAACCATAGCTACAAGCTTCACACTCACTGGCTTTAAATTTAGATATCTCTCATTACTCAGATCCGCCGTTACGGGTGGCGTTTGCTTTACCCTTGTCGTGGTCGTTATCTTCTTCCTCAGTCCAAGTTTTGATCTTTTCCTTTGTAGAGAAAACACCTCCAATTCCTCAACGGAATGGTGGTAGAAAGGAAGAACGCGATGAACACGAAAAGAGTTCAAAAGCATTTTCTTATGCTTTCTTGTCTCTCTCTCTAAAGTTTTTGTAGTAGTGATATAACTGATCTAAAATTGAGGGGGATTTTGTAGATTTTAGTCATCAATTAAAAAGAATTTATATTTAGGATAGAATGGAGTCGGTGGGAGACTTTTTTAATTCACGTGTAAACTATGGGATATACATGTAAATGATTTTTAATGAACTAATGATGATTCTTGTGGTGGCAACCGACGAGATAACTATAAGATTGATTAATTCAATTTTATCATTATCTACTTTAATTTGTTGTTGTCCTATTATAAGGGGAAGTCATTGACAAGTACTATTTTAATCCTATTTATAAATTACTTATAGGGTTTAATGTTTCTACCACTGAGACATAAACATTTTTTCTGCCGTACTTACATATAAATGAGTAGGGCCCATTATTAAAAAAAGAGAGAAAAAAATAAATAGCCCCCACTCACTTCTATGTAAGTGAGTGTGGCAGAAAAAATATTTCTGCCTTAGAAGCAGAAACATTAAACCCTTACTTATAGCATGTTTTACTTGAACTAAGAAAAACTGCAAACTTTTTAACTGTGTCTATTTAGTATACATTATATCTCATAAGAACAAAGTATTTACAATAATAATAAATGAAGGGTAAAATTATAAATTCATATGGAAAATTTAATTATGTGATTTATTAATAGGGGAAAAGAAATTTTTTAACCTTTGCTTTATAAACAGGATAAGAGACGAAAAAGATAATTTAAGACAATTAATTCTGAGACCCGATTTATTCTTAAAACGCAAATGGTTCATAGATAATCAATTAAATGTAGATTTGAATGGTCCAAATTTGATCATTACATCAACATTTGAATGGTCTAGATTTGATCTTTTATAAAATTATTATGAAAATGTTAAATTATAAAAAAATAATTAATTAAATGTAGATTGCTAAATTTTGATATGAATAATTCAATACTAAAATAAAGAAAATAAGAATAATATTTTGTATAAAACTAAATCTTTTAATGGTTAGAAAAGGAAGAAGAGGAAAGAGGATGGGGAGGGAAGAAGAGGAGTTTCAAGCCCACTAAGTCCTATTAAATCAAGGTTCTTAAACCCAAACCGATCATTAAACAGGTTGAGCTACTGGGTTGAGGGTCAGTGGGTCAGACCAAAATCAAACCAAAGTTAAACCAAGGCTTCAATGAGAAATTGATTTCTTTTTTTTTTTTTACCTCACACTTTCCATTTTTCAAGGTTTTAAAAACCCAGATCGGTCACTAGACTAGTCGGAGTTTTGGATTAAGGGTTAGTGGATCAGACTAAAGTCAAACCGAAGTTAAATCGGGGTCAAACTGGTGAGAAATTGATTTGTTTTTTTTTCCTCACACTTTCCATTTGTTATGTTTAAATTTTTTTTAAAAAATGTCTCCTCCTCCCTCCTGTCAAGTAGTGTGTCAAATTTCAATTAATAAGCATGACCTACCAGTGATTCAACCAAATGTTTTGTAGATCTTTTGATTTTTTTTTTCCTTACTCATCATTATCATCAACCAATGTTTAGGTGGAAAAGATTAGAGCCGGAAAATCGGGCAGAGCCCATTGGGCCAACCCATTTAGGCCCTGGCCCTTGAAGGGTCGAGCTTGAAAATTAGATGAACTAAATGAAATAAGCCCTACAGAGCCCCCTTATAGGGCTTTGGGCTTAAAAGGGCCAGCCCCGCAGGGCTTCGAGCTGGCCCAGCAGGCCCTTTTAATGCATGTGTTCATGAATGTGAAAGAAGAAATTCATAATATTCTTACTCATGAGATAGAGCCACCTATTTCTCAAATTGAAGCACAATTAGATGCCTTTGAAATTGACGATAGTGGTGAAGAAGATGACAATGATAGTCATCATACTAATGTTGCTTTGTGGTATACTTCTTTTGTTTTATGTGAGTTATTTATGGACAATAGTTTGCTTTTAATTACAAATTAGTGAATTTAATTATTTGTTAGATGATTTGTGTTATTTATTTGATGAATTAGTGAATTTACTCCATGCCCTATTAGGTCTGACCCTTTAAGAGCCGGCTTTGATTCTCATCTCTAGACGAGATATTGCTATGTAGAAAGTTTTCCAAAACGCATGTGCTTCTTCGTCCCCACAAAAAAAACAAAAATCTAGTCTACTAGGATTTCCTGCCGCTTAGTAAGACTCTTACATTGTTATCAATTGGTACGTCAAGTTGCCAGAGTCTCTTCAGTCATCTCTGTCTCACACAAACATCAACACACCCATCAAAAATGCATTTCAAGATTTATCTCTTCCACCATCTTCACTACTTCATATCTCTCTCTCTCCCTTGCTTGGCTCCTTCTCATTGGCCTTTCCTCCAAAGATCTCCCATTGATGCTCCTCTTTTAGCTCCCACTCGTTCTTTTCTCACCGTCAAAAGGTATGAAACTCATTGCTTACATGTTGAAACTCTCCTTCTCATTCAGTCGATTTTCTTATTAAAAAACAAACAATCTTTCCGACTCTGACTCAACCAACTCGGTCGATTCAGGCCGAGTTGATCGAGTTGACCCCATGTCAACTCAAGACTCCAGTTTTACCCCTAAGTCAAACCGATTTCTCGGCCGGCTCGCTAGTTTCCGGTCAAAGTTGGTCAGTTTGATCCAAGTTTCAAAACCTTGCCATTTTTTTATGGTTACAAAATTTTAAAAAATATCACTTCCTCTCTCCTATCAAGTAGTGCGTTAGATTTCAATTAATAAGCATGACCACCAGTGATTCAACGAAATGTTACTGGATCTTTTGATGTTTTTTCCCTCACTAATCATTATCATCAACCAGTTTTTAGATGGATGAGATATTGCTTTGTAGAAAGTTTTCCAAATGGCATGTGCTTCTTGGTCCCCACAAAAATGAAGATGGAATATCACCTAGAGGGGGGTGAATAGGTGATTTAAAAAGTTAATCGCTTAATCAAAATTTTGGTGAATTAAGACAGAATTCTAACTGAGCAGGAATTTAAAGAAGAATGGACACGAGGCAATTTATCCTGGTTCGGTCTAATCTTGACCTACATCTAGTCCCCAAGAACCCCTTGGGATTTTTCACTAACTTTTCAGAGATTACAAATACAGCTTGGGATGATCCTCTCACTTACGGACTCATTCCCCCTTACTTGTAATATAACACCCACATTTAAGGTTCCACAACCTTAAGATTTTACAACTGAATGAAATGAATGTTTTTATAACTCATCACGAGTAGATGATAAATGATCACTGAAGAGCAAGAAAATATCCGAAGATATTGAGAGTGATGAAACTGACAAGATCAATAACTCAAAGTAAATGTGCAGAGTTTCGGTGGTTGGGTGAATTGAATGCTTGGGCATTTATACGCTTTCGCCATTAATGCCGTTGGAATGAACTTGAGAGTTACCGTTGTGACTTATTTAATTTTCCATTAGACACAACTCTGTTCCTCGTTCAACCAAATGGATCATTGAGGCTTTATTAAATAAAATCCGTTCTTTCATTAAATGAGTTGATCGTTGAGAGAGCTTTTTCAAAAGAATAACTTGATCAAGTAATCCTTGGAAGAATGTTTCTCTCTACTGCACAGCTTCATTCCATTTGTTGCTCTGTTTCTACTGCTATGCATTAAATGCAGTGACGTGAGCATTTGCTTTATGAAGTTTTTGAATAATGCAGCGTTTAAATCCCTGAAATCACTAGCAATAGTGTAAGAAACATTTTGTATATCATACTAAGTGATTCTGGAAACGATAACCTTAATAGCGGTTCATCTGCAGAATATGAGATCAGCGTCAGTGACAAGAACTCGAGTTTTCAATGTAGAACTCAAGTTCTAGAACTTGAGTTCTTAAACAAGAACTCGAGTTCTTTGGTTTTCTTTCTGAACAACTTAACTCCACAAGATAAGAACTCGAGTTAATAATCAAGAACTCGAGTTTTTCATTTCAGGGCAAATTCATTTTTAAAGAACTTGAGTTCTTAATCATGAACTCGAGTTCTTGTCTAAGAACTCGAGTTCTTAGACCTTGATCAGTTGCCTTATAAAGGAACTTGAGTTCTTTATGTTAGCTCCATGTTTTGATGATGACTTGGCGTAATCAAGGAATTTAGCTTATCTGTGAAAAACATAAGTAACGGGAACCAAAACTTGGTTGTCATAAAAATTCGAGGTTAGAGATTAAACCTCAAGGTTAGGCCAAAACTCGAGGTTGAAATTCAACCTCAAGGTTCCAGGTCTCAGTGATCTTCTGATGATCCTCGTGCCAACCTCAAGGTTTGATTACTAACCTCGAGGTTCGACTAAAACTCGAGGTTACAAAATAAAGCTCGAGGTTTTAGCCCTTAGATCACTTCTGAAAGTTCCCTGTAAAAACTCGAGGTTCAGAAACCAAACTCGAGGTTAGGCTGAAACTCGAGGTTGGTTTCATAAACTCGAGGTTGCATCTGTTTCTTCGCTGACCATGATTCTTCACTGCTTAGACAGAACCTCAAGGTTAGAAAAGTAATCTCGAGGTTTTGACAAAACTCGAGGTTGAGAATGTAACCTCGAGGTTTGCTTCATATTATATGGCTATCCGAATATCCCATCTGATCTCACATAAACACGAGGTTGAAAATACAACCTCGAGGTTAGGCAAAAACTCGAGGTTGATTTGTGAACCTGGAGGTTGACAAGTTATGTACTGATTTCCCATGACGTTTGCGTGCTCACTTCTGTTAATCAATGTGTATCTGGATCATCTCTTTTTCTATTATTACATTGTTATAGTTGTTGCTAACCACATTTCTTGAAGTTTATCTTTTCATATCAGGAATTCTTATGCTCTATCAAAAAGGCAGATGATGATGTCATCAGCATTTATTATATCTGATGAAAAGCAAAAACAGAAATAGAGTGACAACATTCTCTTGCAGAATCGCAGAACTTTAACGGTCAAATACAAAAGCACTCTCGTTCTCTTTCTCTTGAGGACAATAAGAAAAGAATGTTGGTGCTATGCTTTAGGAATTTCAAACTGCTAGCAGACAAGTGCCAAAATGCCAACGTCAAGTGACCTCTACCTTCGCCTGCCAACAACAACAACAACGGTTGTATCAAGAAGACAACGGCTGTATCAACACAATCAACACAACGGCTATTTTGCAACACAACTATAAATTGAACAAGCATTCAATTCAGCCACTGACCGAAACCTGCGCATTTACTCTGAGTTATTATATTATCAGTTTCATTACTCTCAACTTGTACTTCAGTGGTCGTTTATTATTCAACTCGTGAGGAGTTACTTAAACATTCAATTTTCATTGGTTGTAAAATCTTAAGGTTGTAGAACCTTAAGTGAGGGTGTACAATTACAGGTAGTAAGGGGGAGTGAGTCTGAGAGATCATTCCAAGTTGTGTAATTGTACCTTCGAAGATAGTGAAAAATCCCAAGGTGTTCTTGGGGACTGGATGTAGGTCATAATAGACCGAACCAGGACAAATTCTCACTGTGTCCATTCTTCTTCAATTTCTTGCTCTGTTAGTTTTTTAATTTGCGAAAATCCTGATTAAGCAATAGATTTTTTTTAAATCACCTATTCACCCCCCTCTAGGTGATATTCCATCTTCATTTAGTATCAGAGCCTGGTTGCTCAGATCGGATTAACATCCAGAGTTCGATCATGGACGGAATATTACCTGATGGTGCTTCAATCAACCGACCGCCAGGATTCAATGGCCAACACTACTCGTTTTGGAAAAAAAAATTCAAAGTGTTCGTGATGGCTACTGAGTTCGGCTTATGGAGAGTCTTCGAAAGAGGAAACTATAAGCCAACCATTCTCGGCAATGGTCTCAGATTGCCAAAGCCGGAAGAAGATTATGATGATAATGATAGACGAAATGTTACTCTAAACAGCAAGGCCATACTCTTGCTCCAAAGTGCACTCAGTCAACAAGAATACTTTTGTATTTGCAATCTGGAAACAGCTAGAGAAATGTGGGTAGCCTTGGAGGTTGCTTATGAAGGAACAACAACTATAAAGGAAAACAGAGTCAATACTCTCACAACAGAGTATGATCTGCTGAGAATGAAGAACAAAGAGTCAATTGCTGAATTTCAACTTCGTTATACTCATCTGATAAACCAGCTAGCTGCATTGGGTAAGAGCTATGAATAACGTGCCCAAGTCAGGAAAATTCTCAATGTGCTAACCAAAGACTGGGAAGCCAAAGTTACAGCTATAGAAGAGGCTCGAGGTGAATCAATGACTTCAGTAGCAGCCCTATTTGGAAGTCTGTCTGAGTATGAAAGCAAACTAAAGTTTAAGAAAGATTTGGACGAGATCAACGGCAACAACAAGAATAAAGGAGTTGCCCTCAATGCAGTTAAAGAAAAGGAAGAAAATGATGAAGATGACGAGGACGATGAAATGGGTATGTTCGTGAGAAAATTCAAGAAATTCTACAGAAAGGATCAAGGCTTCAGAAATCGATTTCAAAAAGGAGGCTCCAATAGTAGTTGACGTGAATCCAAAGAGAAAGATAAAATCATCTGCTATGAGTGAAAAGCCTGGTCATTACAAATCGGAGTGTCCTCAGCTAAAGGGCAATGAGAAGGACAAAAAGAAGAAGTTTAACAACTTCAAGAAGAATGCATATGTTTCAGCTATCTGGGGAGATGACTTGTCAGAGGAGGAAAGTGAAGAAGAAGTTGAGACAGCTAATGTGTACTTAGTTGCAGAAGAAGAACAACCTGAGGTAAACGATTCATTACCTAGTTATGATGAGCTATTTGATGAATACAATGAAATACAATCTGAATTTGAAAAACTTGCTGATAAATATTTAGATTTGAAAAGAAAAAATATTTCTCTTGAAATGCAAGTTAAAAACTTTACTGACAAAAACATACTTTGTGAGGATTGTCTTGATTTGAAGAAAAAGAATTCGTATCTTACCAAGACCCTGGAGAAATTCACCAGAGGAAGTGAAATGCTTAATGTGATCTTAAATGCCCAACGTTTTACAAATGACAGATCAAGTGTAGGATATAATCCTGTTTTTGATAAGAAAAAGGGCAAAAAGAGAACTGGTGGAAAATCATACTTAAATTATTTTTCAAAAGTCAGTGCATTCATCAAATCCTTTCGCTTATTGTAATTATTGTAATCAGAAGGGTCATAGCACATCGTCATGTTTTCATAAAAAGGAAAGAAGAGATAAACATGTAGGAAATTATTAGTGGGTACTCAAAGGAACCTATGTTCCTATGCCTCATACTAACCCCAAAGGACCCAAGAAAAGATGGGTACCTAAAACTTAATCTCTCTTGTCTTGTAGGTGTGTCTAAAAGCATCCAGAGTAAACAAGTGGTACATTGACAGGGGATGTTCACGACACATGACGGGTGATGAAGTTCATTGCTCTAAATTCAAGAGATGGTGGCAAAGTTACCTTTGGAGGAAATCAATCTGGGAAAATCACTGTTATAGGTGAAATTGGCACTAAATAAGGACCTCTCATCAAAGATGTTTACTTAGTGGAAGGACTATGTCATAATCTTCTAAGTGTAAGTCAAAGTGCCGACAAGAACAACTGGATCATTTTCGATTCAGATGAATGTCTCATTGTCAATAAAGATGATTTTTCAATTGACAAAGGTAAACTCAAGGTATTGTTTAAAGCTCCTAGAGAAGGCAACTGTTATACCATGGACTTTCCAAAAATCGTCTCAGAAAAATGCTTTGTTAGTAACTTGGATGAAAGCTGGCTATGGCATAAACGTCTTGCACATGTGAATATGCATCAGCTAGACAAGTTGCTAAAAAAGGATTTAGTAATTGGTTTGCCCAAAATTCATTTTAAAAATGATATGATTTGTGATGCATGTCAAAAAGGCAAAACAAATTAAATCTTCTTTCAAAAACAAAAATGAGATTTCAACAAATAGACCTCTTCAACTACTTCACATGGATTTAGTTGGACCTGCCAGAGTGAAAAGCTTAGGGGGAAATTTATACACTTTAGTTATAGTAGATGATTATTCCCGTTTTACATGGACAATATTTTTATCTTCAAAAGATGAAACATTTGATCTATTTTGTGTGTTTGTCAAGAAAGTGCAAAACGAGAAAGGTATATGTATTGCAGCTATTCGAACTGACCATGGTGGTGAATTTGAGAATCAGCTCTTTGAAAGGTTCTGTGAGGATCATACATAGACCACAATTTTTCAGCACCAAGAACACCTCAACAAAATGGTGTGGTGGAAAGGAAAAACAAAGTGCTGACTGAGATGGCCCGTGCAATGCTGAATGAACATCAGACTTCACAAGTCTTCTGGGCAGATGCCATGAGCACAGCCAGTTACATCTTAAACAAAGCCTATGTATGAAAAAGATTGAACAAGACACCATATGAACTCTACAAAAGGAGAAAACCAAATCTGGCTCACTTACACATTTTTGGCTGTAAGTGTTTTGTACACAACAATGGTAAGGATAATATGGGTAAGTTTGATTCTAAATCAGATGAAGGTATTTTTCTTGGTTATTCTAATAGGAGTAAAGCATATAGAATTTTCAATAAATGTACTTGTATAGTTAAGGAGTCAATTCATGTAGTGTTCTGTGAGTCAAAATCAATAAATTCTGTGGATGAAGTTGATGAACTCATTCAGAAAAACCAATTCTTCTCAAAATCTACTCCTGCTTCTATTGAAAATCCTCAAGACGTTTTTGAAAATAATCCTCAAAATCATCCTGATCAATCTCAGCCAAGAGCTTGGAAATTTATTAGGAATCATCCTCTTGACCAAGTTATAGGAAACACTGATCAAGGAGTTAGAACTAGAAATAGTGTTTTAAATGAGGTCATGTTCTCTGCCTTCATATCTGAGATTGAGCCCTCAAAGATTGACGAGGCCCTATCAGATAATGACTGGGTCATCGCAATGCAGGAGGAATTACATCAATTTGATAGAAATCAAGTTTGGGACTTGGTACCTAGACCCAAAGACCATCCCGTCATTGGCACTAAATGGGTATTCAAGAACAAACAAGATGAATCCGCAATTATAGTCAGAAACAAGGCTAGGCTTGTTGCCAAAGGCTATAATCAGGAAGAAGGGATTGATTACGAAGAAATGTATGCTCCAGTAGCTAGATTGGAAGCCATACGTGTTCTTTTGGCCTTTGCCTACATCAAAGGGATCAAGCTCTATCAAATGGATGTTAAGAGTGCTTTCCTGAATGGATATATACAGGAGGAAGTTTATGTAGAACAACCTCCTGGTTTTGAAAATGACCAATACCCTGATCATGTCTATCATCTAAAGAAAGCCTTATATGGTCTTAAGCAAGCTCCTAGAGCTTGGTATGAGCGATTAAGTAAATTTCTACTAGATCAAGGTTTTATTCGAGGAAAAGCAGATACTACTCTCTTCATTAAGAATAATAAGCTTAATGAACTGTTAATTGTGCAAATATAAGTTGATGATATTATTTTTGGTTCTACTAATGAATCTTTGTGTGAGAAGTTTTCAAAGAAAATGCAGAGTGAATTTGAGATGTCTATGATGGGTGAGCTAAATTACTTCCTTAGTCTGCAAATTAAGCAACAAAAGGATGAGATATTTATCTCTCAGACCAAGTACTTGCGAGACCTGCTCAAGAGATTTGGAATGGAAAATTGCAATGGTGTAGATACTCCAATGAGTTCTACTGCCTCTCTTGATGCTGATATAGAAAAAGGAAAAGATTTTAACATCACCAAATATAGAGGAATGATCGGATCTCTACTGTATCTAACAGCTAGCAGACCTGATATCCAGTTTAGTATAGGCATGTGTGCTAGATTTCAAGCTACCCCAAAGGAATCACATGCGGAGCATGTGAAGAGAAGTTTTCAATACCTATCTAATACAAAAGAACTTGGACTCTGGTTTCCAAAAGGAGGACGAGAAGATCTGGTTGCTTATTCTCATTCAGATCACGTGAGATACAAAACCGACAAAAAAAGTACCAGTGGGCAATGTGAATTTCTTGGTGGTTCTTTAGTGTCATGGTTCAGCAAGAAACAAACGACAGTGGTTGTTTCATCTACTGAAGCCGAATATGTAGCAGCTTCTAGTTGCTATGCACAAGTCTTATGGTTAAAACAACAGCTATCAGATTTGGGTATTCATCTGAAAGATATTCCAATCCTATGTGATAATACCAGTACCATAAGTCTAGCCAAAAATCCAGTTCAGCACACCAGAACAAAACACATTGATGTAAGGCATCACTTTATCCGGGATCATGTGCAGAGAAAAGATGTGAAAGTGATGTTCATTCCCACACATCTACAACTTGCTGATATTTTCACTAAGCCACTTGCAAAAGAGCAATTCTTGTTTATCAGAAGAGAATTAGGAATGGTAAATCCCAATGAACTGTAAGTTTTTAATTGAGATTATACGTGTTTTGATGATTACTGACTTAAGCTTCGGAGTAATTTATAGGTGATTATGCAGGACTCTGCTATGATGCAAGAAAAACAGAGGTAAACAGAGCCCAGTTTAACTTAAGGCTATCAACAACCTTGAGTCAGCAAAAGAAGAATTTTTGGGATTCAGGCCGACAAACCTCGAGGTTGACTAACCAACCTTGAGTTTGTGGCAAACCTTGAGGTTAGATTATGAACCTCGAGGTTACCTGTGTCTCTCCTGCCACTTATTTGCGATGATGAACCTCGAGGTTAATATGAACCTCGAGTTTCAGGACAACCTTGAGGCTGATATACCAACCTCAAGGTTAGTTACCATTGTGCCCTGTGTCTTTTCGAATACGAACCTCGAGTTTTCCTGTGCAACCTTGAGGTTGGTCATCAGCGCTTAAGGGTTATATCAGTATCCTCTATTTCATCCATTTCTCACTCTTCGCTTGCGATTTCAAATTCCAAACCCTAGCAGAGCTTTCGTTTCATAATGGCTCCTAAAACCTTGCCCAAATGTCCATCCAAAACGCTGAAACAAAGCTCCGATCAACCACCGAACCCTAGATCGGCATCTCCTGCACCAAAAGCTCCACGCTCCAAGCTTCCTTTGAAGAGATTTCGGCCAAAGGTGAAATTTGATGAACCAGCTGCAAAGAAGCCGAAGAAGCTGGTGATCCAAGAACCAAGTGAAGCTATCCCAAAGAAACCGGTTGACCCAGAAGCATACACAAGCAAGCATAAAGAAATTGTGTCTGTTTCACCCAAGAAATCCAAAAGGAAGCCACCTGCATCTCCGTCATTTCAGAAATCCGGTACTTCTGCATCTGGGTCCAAAACTTTAGGTTCCAGACCTTTTGATATACCTGCTATTTATGCCATTTACCATGCTCCTCCCTCCAATCCACCTTTGGATTTTATTTGTGGTCCACATCTTTTTAGTCCCGAAGAAAGTAGGAAATTCGGACAAGACTATGCTATGAGGGGTTTCTGTCCAATAGTTTCAGTAGACCTAGATAAACTTAAAAAGGACTGTAATTTGGATTTATACCCTTGGTTCAAAAACTATGCATTGTTTCTATCCATACATGCATCTTTCAGTCCCTCTCTAGTTCGGATTTTCTACTTCTCTCTGAGCAATTATCATCTGTTTCACAAGAAAAAGCAACCCATAGGAGAAAAACTGATTTCTTATGTTAGGGGTAAAAGAATTGAGATTACTGTAGATTATCTCAATTCTTTGCTTCAGATTTCTGATCCACCTACTGTTCCCTCCATCGAATACAGTAATGAGGAAGTTTACCAAATCCTGCAACCTGATGTAGCTTTCTCAGAACCCTTGAAGTTCACTCTTGGGTCAATGCCTCCAACCCTTAGAGCCTTGTGGTATATTTATTTAAGAAATTTTGTGCAAAAGGGGCGCAACTATACTCACTTTACTCAAAAGGATTATTTTGTGTTTACATCTTTTGTGGACAAGGTGCATCACAATCTGGGCCACATAATATTTGAGGAAATGAAGAAATGTGTGGAACACTCCAATAAATTCTCTCCTATACCCTTTCCCAGCTTAATCTCAATCATCCTGTTTCATGAAAAAGTCTGGCATCTGGAATCAGGAGAGCAGCCCAAGGTTCCTGATGTATTTGGTTAGATTCAACTAAATCTTATGAAGATATCATTTCCAGAAGGTTCTGGAGAATCAAGAGCTCCATCAGCATCCAAAACTTCAAGATCCAAAGCCCCTAAATCAGCCGGTCCAGGAATGTCATCTCAGCACACTCCATTCTCACTTGGCCCTCAAATTAAGGCCATTATAGAGAAAGCTGTATCTGATAGCTTCGGTCCTGTGCTCATGTCAATAGCAGCTCAGAATACGCTCTGCGTGAAGCTTGAGTCTGCAATATCCAAGCTGGTTAAAGAAGTCACTAATCTTCAAGATGATCATGCAGATCTCACTGAGCAAGTAGAAGCAATTTCTGGACATCTGGATGATCATAGCAATAGTATGACAAACGTATGGAATATGGTAGTATTCTTGATTGAGAAGGTGGACAAGTTGTTAGCTACTCAACAACCTCAGCAAACTCCTCCTCCACCAGCATCTTCAGGTCCTTCACATCCACCTCCATCTTCTCCCATTCAATCTTTAATCCTTCCTCTTCCTTCATCTCAGCCTACCTCTCTACCTCCATCAATTTCCATTCCTGCTTCCAGCCCAATTCCTGCTTCTCAGACACCTTCACTACCTATCTTTGATTCTACTCCCATTTTAGTTCCCTCTCCCTCACCTCTCCCTCTTAACATAACCTATTCAGGAAGTTCCACAGCCGACTTATTTGAGGAAGCAGATTCTCACCCTAAGATATCCTCATCTCTTCCTCCTCCATCCTTCACTTCCTCTCCATTACCTTTCCCATCCATTTCCCATCCATTCTCCTCTCAGCATCAACTCCCACCTTTTTGATTGATGCCAAAAGGGGAGAAGCAGAAGAGTAGCAGTAGCAGAAAAGTAGAAGTTAGCAGTAGAGTTAGAATTGAAAAGAAATAGAATTAAGTTAGAAGTCAAGTAATGTTTTAGTTAACAGTCAGCAGTCAGCAATTTCATGGAAAAGGTTCTAGTACTAGCAATTAGCAACTTCAATTTTTATACTTCATGTAATTTGCTACACATTCTGGTTGATGGTTGTTGATAATACTATGCAGTTATGCTTACTATTTATGCCTATATGAGATATCAAAACCTCATTTGAAATGAAAATCTAATCTGAAACAAAAGCATGTTAAGATCAAGATAAAATCTATATGTTGTCATCATCAAAAAGGGGGAGAATGTTAGCTCCATGTTTTGATGATGACTTAGCTTAATCAAGGAATTTAGCTTATCTGTAAAAAACTTAAGAAACGGGAACCAAAACTTGGTTGTCATAAAAACTCGAGGTTGGAGATTAAACCTCAAGGTTAGGCCAAAACTCGAGGTTGAAATTCAACCTCAAGGTTCCAGGTCTCAGTGATCTTCTGATGATCCTCGTGCTAACCTCAAGGTTTGATTACTAACCTCGAGGTTCGACTAAAACTCAAGGTTACAAAATAAACCTTGAGGTTTTAGCCCTTAGATCACTTCTGAAAGTTTCCTGTAAAAACTCGAGGTTCAGAAACCAAACTAAAGGTTAGGCTGAAACTCGAGGTTGGTTTCATAAACTCGAGGTTGGTTTCATAAACTCGAGGTTGCATCTGTTTCTTCGCTGACCATGATTCTTCACTGCTTAGACAGAACCTCAAGGTTAGAAAAGTAACCTTGAGGTTTTGACAAAACTCGAGGTTGAAAATGTAATCTCGAGGTTTGCTTCATATTATATGGCTATCCGAATATCCCATCTGATCTCACATAAACTCGAGGTTGAAAATACAACCTCGAGGTTAGGCAAAAACTCGAGGTTGATTTGTGAACCTCGAGGTTGACAAGTTATGTACTGATTTCCCATGACGTTTGCGTGCTCACTTCTGTTAATCAATGTGTATCTAGATCATCTCTTTTTCTATTATTACATTGTTATAGTTGTTGTTAACCACATTTCTTGAAGTTTATCTTTTCATATCAGGAATTCTTATGCTCTATCAAAAAGGCAGATGATGATGTCATCAGCATTTATTATATCTAATGAAAAGCAAAAACAGAAACAAAGTGACAACATTCTCTTGCAGAATCGTAGAACTTTAACGGTCAAATACAAAAACACTCTCGTTCTCTTTCTCTTGAGGACAATAAGAAAAGAATGTCGGTGTTATGCTTTAGGAATTTCAAACTGCTAGCAGACAAGTGCCAAAATGCCAACGGTCAAGTGACCTCTACCTTCGCCTGCCAACAACAACAACAACGGTTGTATCAAGAAGACAATGGCTGTATCAACACAATCAACACATAAACATTCAATTTTCATTGTTTGAAAAATCTTAAGGTTGTGGAACCTTAAGTGAGGGTGTACAATTACAGGTAGTAAGGGGGAGTGAGTCTGAGAGATCATTCCAAGTTGTGCAATTGTACCTTTGAAGATAGTGCAAAATTTCAAGGTGTTCTTGGGGACTGGATGTAGGTCAGGATAGATTGAACCAGGATAAATTCTCACTGTGTCCATTCTTCTTCAATTTCTTGCTCTGTTAGTTTCTTAATTTGCGAAAATCTTGATTAAGCAATAGATTTTTTTTAAATAACCTATTCACCCCCCCTCTAGGTGATATTCCATATTCACTTTGCTGAGAACTCAAGTTCATGAACTTGAGTTCTTCACCAAGAACTCAAGTTCTTAGCCTTGACCGAATTTCTTACAAAGAGAACTCGAGTTCTTTACCAAGAACTCAAGTTCTTGAACTCGAGTTTGGTACTAAGGAACTCGGGTTCTTAAGACTTGGAGAATTTTTCTACGGCCAAGGGTCGCGAACTCGAGTTCTTGACCCAAGAACTCGAGTTCTTCATTTTGCTGAAATGAGAACTGGAGTTTTAAGACATGAAATCGAGTTCTTATTTAAACCAATGATTTACAAGTGTTTAGTTATCATCAAAACATGGTTGAGAACTAACAAAAAAACAAAAGCCTAGTCTACTGGGATTTCCCACCGCATAGTAAGACTCTTACATTGTTCTCAATCATTACGTCAAGTCGCCAGAGTCTCTTTAGTCATCTTTGTCTCACACAAACACCAACACACCCTTCAAAAATTCATTTTCAGATTTATCTCTTCCACCATCTTCACCACTTCAGATCTCTCTATCTCCCTTTCTTGGCTCCTTCTCGTTGGCCTTGCCTCCATAGATCTCCCATCGATGCTCCTCTTTCATCTTCCACTTGCTCTTTTCTCAACATCAAAAGGTATGAAACTCGATGCTTACATGTCGAAACTCTCTCCTTCTTCTCATTCAGTTGATTTTGTTTAAAAAAAATTATGTTTTTGACTCTGACTCGGCCAACCCAATCGGTACAGGCCGAGTTGATCGAGTTGACCCCAGGTCAACTCAAGACTCCAGTTTTACCCCTAACTCAAACCGATTTCCTGGACGGCTCACCAGTTTCTGGTCCAAACTGGTCGGTCCGGTCCAAGTTTCAAAACCTTGCCATTTTTTATGCTTACAAAAATTTAAAAAAATATCACCTCCTCTCTCCTTTCAAGTAGTGCGTCAAATTTGAATTAATAAGCATGACTCACCAGTGATTCAACCAAATGTTCCTGGATCTTTTGATTTTTTTTCCTCACTAATCATTGTCATCAACCAGGTTTTAGATGGATGAGATATTGCTATGTAGAAAGTTTTCCAATACGCATGTGCTTCTTGGTCTCCTCAAAAAAACAAAAGCCTAGTCTACTGGGATTTCCCACCGCATAGTAAGACTCTTACATTGTTCTCAATCAGTACGTCAAGTCGCCAAAGTCTCTTCAATCATCTTTGCCTCACACAAACACCGACACACCATTAAAAATTCATTTTTAGATCTATCTCTTCCATCATCTTCACCACTTCAGATCTCTCTCTCCCCCTTACTTGGCTTCTTCTCGTTGGCCTTCCCTCCACAGATCTCTTATCGATGCTCCTCTTTCGGCCTCCACTCGCTCTTTTCTCACTGTTAGAAGGTATGAAACTCACTGCGGACACTCTCTCATTCTTCTCATTCAGTTGATTTTGTTTTAAAAAAAAAACACCTTTTCACTCTAACTCGGCCAACTTGGTCGATTCAAGTCGAGTTGATCGAGTTGACCCTAGGTCAACTCAAGACTCTAGTTTTGCCCCTAACTTAGACTGATTTCTCAGCCGATTCGCTGGTTTCCACTCCAAATTGGTCAATCCAATTTGAGTTTCAAAACCTTGCCATTTTTTATGCTTAAAAAATGTCACCTCCTCCCTCTTGTCAAATAGTGCGTCAGATTTCAATTAATAAACATGACCCACTAGTGATTCAACAAAATGTTCTGTGGATCTTTTGATTTTTTCCCCTTACTAATCATTGTCATCAACCATTTTTTAGATGGATGAGATATTGCTATGTAGAAAGTTTTCCAAAATGCATGTGCTTCTTGGTCCCCACAAAAAAACAAAAGCCTAGTCTACTGGGATTTCCCGCGGCATAGTAAGACTCTTACATTATTCTCAATCAGTATGTCAAGTCGCTAGAGTTTCTTTAGTCATCTTTGTCTTAGACAAACAGCGACACACCCTTCAAACTTCATTTTCAGATCTATCTCTTCGACCATTTCACCGCTTCAAATCTCTCTCTCCCCCCTGCTTGGCTTCTTCTCATTAGCCTTCCCTCCACAGATCTCCTATCGATGCTCCTCTTTCGGCCTCAACTCGCTCTTTTCTCATTGTCAAAAGGTATGAAACTCACTACTAACACTGCAAACACTCTCTCCTTCTTCTCATTCAGTTGATTTTGTTTTTTTTTTAAAAAAAACACTTTTTCACTCTAACTCGGCCAACTTGGTCAATTCAAGTCGAGTTGATCGAGTTAACCCCAAGTCAACTCAAGACTCTAGTTTTGCCCCTAACTTAGATTGATTTCTCAGCCGATTCGCTGGTTTCCACTCCAAATTGGTCAATCCAATTTGAGTTTCAAAACCTTGCCATTTTTTATGTTTAAAAAATGTCACCTCCTCCCTCCTGTCAAGCAGTGCGTCAAATTTCAATTAATAAGCATGACCTACCAATGATTCAACCAAATGTTCCGTAGATCTTTTGATTTTTTTTTCCTCATTAATCATTGTTATCAACCATTTTTTAGATGGATGAGATATTGCTATGTAGAAAGTTTTCCAAAATGCATGTGCTTCTTGGTTCCGACAAAAAAATAAAAGCCTAGTCTACTGGGATTTCCCGCCGCAAAGTAAGACTCTTACATTGTTCTCAATTAGTACGTCAAGTCGCCAGAGTCTCTTCAGTCATCTCTGTCTCACACAAACATCGACACACCCTTCAAAAATTCATTTTTAGATCTATCTCTTCCACCATCTTCACCACTTCAGATCTCTCTCTCTCCCTTGCTTGGCTCCTTCTCGTTGGCCTTCCCTCCACAAATCTCCCATCGATGCTCCTCTTTTGGCCTCCACTCTCTCTTTTCTCACTGTGAGAAGGTATGAAACTCGCCGCTAACACGACTAACACTCTCTCCTTCTTCTCATTCAGTTGAATTTATTTTTTATTATTTTTTTTTTAAAAAAAAAAGCAATCTTTTTGACTCTGACTTAGCCAACTCGGTTGGTTTAAGCCGAGTTGAATGAGTTGACCCTGGGTCAACCCGGGTAATAATGCTCCATATTTTATATATTTAAGGTACATTTTGGAGATATTTGTAGAGTTACCTAAACAATTTTGAGAGATTTCTATGAGATTATATGATTATAAGATCAAATTAAATTGGTGCATCATTGGTGAGATTTCAATTTAAAATAAATGTTTTTGAGTTTAATAAATAATAGTATTGAGAAGTTTTCTAGAAAAATAGAAAGGAAGAAATAAATATTTATTTTTATTAGTTTTATTTATTATTATTACTATTATTATTATATAATTAGAATGAATGAAATTGGACCAGGGGAGCATGTTGCATTTGGGAAATGGATTGGTTTGGATTGAATTAAACATGGGGCCCACCAATGCATTCAATGAACAAATAGAATGAAGACCAAAAAGAAAGAAGAAAAGAAGCATGTGTTTGGGCTGGAGAATGGATAGTGAGTGGCAATTGGATTAGGGCCTACGTTGAATCAAATGAACCATTTGAATGTGACCTAAAATCAATAAAAAGGCCAATGAGAGTTGGCATAGATGGTAAGGGGTCCAGGACTAGGCCCTTGGGTCGTAGGTTCATCCCCTCTGTCGTCGCTGAAACTGATTTGGTAGGTGATCTCGTATATCCCCAGTAAGTGCTCATAGAGCCCAAGGCTGTGCCCTGACCTTGGTAGGGGACTGGTATCGAACCCTTCCAAAACTTTTTTGTAACAAAAAAAATCAATAAAAAGGGAGACACGAAGGAGAAATAAAACGGAGTACCTGAAAGACATGCTGACAGCAATGAATTGAGAAACAAAGACGCAGGAAAAGAGGAGAGAACTGGACGGCTATTCATTTGAGCTAAGAGATGCGGAGCACGACTTGAACGAGGAGAAGCAGAGACGCTAGAAGAGCTTCAGTTGAATAGTCTTCCATCTTGTGATTTTCCTCATGTCTTTGAATCTTGATTTATTTTTTTGTGCTGCCATGAATTTGTTTAAAGCCTTGTGTAGTTGATTTTATTTTGCAACCTAGAGTAGCTATGAACTTATTAATGGATTAAATTTAGTTTTCATTGTTTAGTTAGAATTAGTATTAATTTTGGTTGCTTAATCTTGTTTAGTTTTATCTATTTGGTGACTGGCCATTACTAAATATGAATTTGAGAATTAGGATTTACTTTGACGAAGAGAATTTTAATTAAGCTATTAGATTAAGCAATATGGGATTAAATTACGATTTAATTTACAATTAGGATAGACATATACCTAATGGTCCCATATAATTGTTGAAGAGTGTGTCCGAGTTTTGTTGCCTCTTGAGTAATTATGTTAGACATAACATTTTATACTTAAGAGAGGGTTGTAAGTGGACCGACAGACACTTATAGCTATTTATACTTGAGATTAACAAAATTGATATTAAGGGTAATTAAATTAGTGAAAACAAAGTTTATGAAGTTAATAAGGGATTAGTGACTCTAGGTTGCTCGTTTGATATTTGTAGTAGTTAGTTGATTTTAATTTCTTTTTATTTAATTAAATTCACTTTGGTTTGCTTAACTTAAATGAAAGTGTAAAATCAATGCCTGATCAAAGTTGTGGATACTAAGTCCTCGTGGGAACAATATTTTACTTACTCTTTATTACTTGATACGACCCGTATACTTGTGGAGTTTTAGGCTTTAAAATTTTGCCCTATCACCGGGACTTTGGTTTTACCCCTAACTTGGACCAGTTTCCTAGGCGATTTGCTGGTTTCCAATCCGAACTAGTTGGTTCAGTCCGGGTTTCAATTGAAACCCGGACTGGACAAAACCTTTCATAAATTGCAATTAATTACAAATTAACGAATTTCAAAGTTGGGCAGGAGTTTCAGACTTCCTTAAATAGAAACTCCTTCGGTCTTTAATATAAGACATATTTATATAATTTTATTAGATTAAAAATGTTAGTTAAATTAGTTAATATAACATATATTTTTTAGAACGTTTTACTCATCTCCCTGAATTTCTTTATTCTTTTTTCTCATTGATTATTATTAAGAGAGCATTGATGAGGGCAAATTAGAAAAAAGATTGACAAATATAAAAACTATATCTTATAAATCAACTTCCTAAATATTTCTTCTATTAGGGACCGGAGGAGTATAATGAATTTCAGAAACAAAATTGCAAATTGAAAGTTTTATGGAAAAAAATAAATTATAAATAATTTTAGAAATCGTGCAATAATGTCTAGATAAATAAGTTAAAGTCCAGAAGAGTCCACGATATGTCACAAGGAAAAAGTAAAGCCTTGGAGAGCAATAGTTGCATCGGTGATTATCTTGAAGAATCGTTAGAACATTTGTTATTAACTCCTCAAAAGATCTGTTAGGTAAAGGTATAGCCATCACCCTACAATATTTTTTAAGGTACTAGACACACCTGAAAAAATACTTTAAATGATAGATTAACCTAAAAAGTTAGGAGAATCCATTGAAAGGGGAAAAAAATTAAAGGAATCTAATTTAAAATTTAATGAAATTATCGTTTTATTCTATGATTTTGTTCCATTGCTCGTGTTTATGGTTTTATTCTGTTACTTTAACTTTTTATTTGATTTCAAATGTTGGGACAAGTTTAACACACAAATGATTACTTGCTGTATATAGTAATTTTAATGCAAGTGACGAATAATATGGTGATGACATGTGCCATTGCAGTGTAGCAACCATAGTTTTGTAAGTATTATATATAATAATAGTGAGGGACATTATTTTAATTTGATACCTGAATATATAGTAATTTTAATGCATGTGACGAATAATATGGTGATGACATGTGCAACTGCCGTATAACAACCATAGTTTTGTAAGTATTATATGTAATAAATGTGAGGGACATTTTGAACAAAAAATAAAATAAAAATGTGAGGGACATATTATTTTCATTTGATACCTGAATCATCCTTGGAAGAGGCGTGATAAACTTGAAATTTATCACTCATCATAAATCATATAATTCTCATAGAGTTAAAATAGTATTTTTGTCCTTAAATTATTCTTCCAAGGGCAATAAGTAAATTAAACTATCAAGTGGCCGGTGCAGTGTGAACTCTAAAGTATTCAAAAGGGTGAAGTGCAGCCCTTCCATCAAACATCTATCATTTTTACCTTAGTTGAGTGAAAAAATTACGAAGGAGGACCTAAAAATTACAAATAAATAACTTATTGAGAATTAAGCCACAAAAATTACAAGTAAATGTTAAGGAACTAAGTTTTCTTTCTAACAAACATGTAAAAGACCAAAATACCTTTTCGATCAACCACTTTGACGAGCCACCTGGGTGATAAACTACTTTGCTAGTAATAGTGTTGGTAATAATTAAAAATACTATTTTTGTTTTAACAATATCTCATTAAATTTTTAACACTCATATTTAATGGCGTAAATATTAATATGAAATGTAAATTGTGCGTGAAGATTTGTGAATAATATAGAAATGAAGAACACGATAACCTGGAGAGGAATTCAAAAGTTTTTTCATTTTTGTGAGTCTTTTTAATAATCAATTTTTTTTTGTTTTTATTTTCTCTCTTTGAGGTCAACAATTACTTATATACGTTTGGGTAGGATTCGCGGACAATATAGTTGCAATTCGCGGATATAAATAATACCCCCATAGTTATATTACTGTAATAAAGTAGAATACAATTGTCACGGGTCTAGACTAATCTACATTGATTGGAGACCTTTTTGGGTGGAAATTATGCTGTTACATTGCTAGGGTTGTGGTCTCTTTGAGACATAATTACCTTAAAACAATCCCATTACCGGTTAATTCAAACGCTCAATGCTACAAAGTCACCTTATTTTAAGGGAAAGACATACTCTCTAGTGGGATACCGGGCCGGATTAAGTGCCATTGAGATGAGTTATACTATATATTATCTGTGAATATTAAATATTGAATCAAAAGCAGGGACCTTTTTTTTTTTAATGATAGGGGAATATATTAATGAATCAAAAGCTGTACATTAGAGCTTTGCATAAAAAGAACATCAAAAGAGTAGTGTGCTATTACCACTGCCCCGTATCAAAAAAGGAGGGGGGCACTGCTAGCTAGATCTAATTGTATGCTCAGTAAGTACATTTATATTAAAAGCAATATCTTCAGCCGTGAGACTCAAGTCCTGGAAGATCCTTTTGTTTCGATTCTCCCAGAGCTTCCAACATAAGAGGCCAAATTTTGTCCTCCAGATTTGGCCATTGTTCATTGGATTAAGGTTTTGGAACATCCAGTCAACAAAGGAAGTCTGGAGACGATGAGATCAGGTTCCATCGGGATCAAAGAGATACCAACATTCAGCTGCGAGGGGGCAGTATCGCAAAACATGATCAATGTCTTCGAAGGCGCTCAGCGTTGGTTAGGAGTTTCCCTTTAAGTACGTTCTGACCTTTGCCCTCCGGGCCATTTCCATATACCCAGTTTAGCCTGATTCCAGTTAAGCTTTTGAGCTGCTGTGTTTGCAGAGGATAATGAGAACTCACCACTAGGCGTTACATTCTAGTAACACGATCCATCCCCATCATCAGGAGATAGGTCATTTTGCTTCTTCCTCCACTATATCGGTGAACGTCAGGTGACTAAGTGGCCCAAAGTCTTCTCTCTAGTTTTCGGTCCAGAAGCACACATTGTTGCCTGCTCCTGGTGTCCAAGCAATATGCATGTTGATCTCCTCCCACACCATGGCTATGCTCCTCCAAATATGCGAGGAGATTTTGGTCTTAAATGAGTAACCTGTGGTTCTTCCCCAACCATATTTTTCGTGCAGCACTCGTACCCAAAGCTTCTCTTGTTCAGCCACCAAATTGTAGGCAAGCTTTGATAGAAAAGCTTTATTTTGCTCTTCCATACTTCTAATTCTACATCCTCCATTCATGGTGGGCTGGCACGTATCTTCTCATTATTATTATTATTATTATTTTTTGTCAAAAAAAGTTTTGGAAGGGTTTGACATCAGTCCCCTACCAAAATCAGGGCACGGCCCCGGGCTCTATGAGCACTTACTAAGGACTTACGAGATCGCCTACCAAAAGAGTCCCAGCGACGGCAGAGGGGATATCGAACCCGCGACCCAAGAGCTTAGTCCTAGATCCCTTACCATCTGTGCCAACTCTCATTGATTTATTTTTATTATTATTATTATTATGGGTCAATATCTTCTCAATATAACAGGCTAGTTTTTTTATGGTTTTCATCACTGCACCAAACAAAGTTATGAACAATTTTATCTATTTTGTGCCAGCAAGAACTGAGAAGCTTGGTTGTTTGCATAGCATAGTAAGGAACAGTGCATAAAGCACTTTTTACGAGGATAATGCGACTTGCCAGGGTAGTCTTGGCTTTCCAATCAGAGAGTTTCTGACTCAAACGATCAATAATATAGCTGTAGGAATCTTTGGAGACCCGATCATGCAACAATAGGACACCTAGGTATTTTCCCAAGTTTGTTGTTCTCTTATACCCCAATTGAGAGCGTATGTTAGTTGCTTCTCTGTGTGAGACATTCCTGGAGAAATGGACTTTTGTTTTCACTTCACTAATTTTGTGGCTAGATAATGCCGAAAAATCAACTAGCACCCTTTGGATGACCTGCATTTGCTCGGGTTAAGTGGATCCAAAGAGAATGAGGTCATCAACAAAAAAATAAATATGATAGAGGGGGTCTTCGCCTGCCCATTTTGATTGTCAGCCTGTTGCCAGCATTGACTTCATGTGTAATGGCTTGTGATAGCCTTTCCATATATAGTTAAGATGTCAGGACTAAATGGTCCAGTGGCCTTGCCATTCCATAGAATGCTCATAGAAGGGGATGAAATGCATATCATGATTAGGTGGACTATCCTTGTTGGAAAGCCAGCATCTACTAAGATAACTTCAATGAATTCCCATCTCAACCTGTCAAAAGCTTTTTCTAGATCAACTTTTATTGCAAGCTAGCCTTGTTTACCTGTCTTCTTTTTCATTGAATGAATGAATTCTTGTGTAATTATGACGTTATCAGTGATATTTCTACCTACAATGAAGCTTGTGTGACAAGGCACTTTCAAGTGTGGAATCACCAACTTGAGGCGGTTAGCAATAATCTTTGTCTCAATTTTGTAGGCAACAGTACAGACACTAATAGGCCGGAAATCCTTAAGGCACTTAGGCCCTATTTGTTACAGGGAAGATTTGAGGAAGGAAAGAAAAGGAATGAAGGGAAAGAAAGATCAGGAGAGAACTTTAAAAATGTCAGCCGTTTGGTAGACATGGGAAGGGAACTTAAGTTGAGGGAAAATAAAATGTTTGGTAAAAAGAATTGGTTGTTGGTTAAGTGGGAAGGTGAGGTAAAATTCCCACAATGCCCCTAGCTAACATAAAAAAGGCAAACAAAAAAAGACTGGAATGAATCTTTTTGTTTTGCCAATCGGACATAAACAAATCCTAACCAAATCGCGTGTTGGTTTAGATGAAAAATTGAGGGCAACGTCGATGGGATATGAAAGTATGATGAGTAGAACGATGTCATTTAAAAAAAATAAACAAAAATAGTATATATCAAGGGAATAATAGCTATTGCTATCAACGTTCGAACTTCGCTCTCCTGTTCGAACGTAACATGCAACAAATTACCTGCGTTTGAATGCAAAAATTGATAGCAAACATTATGAGCAGATATATTCTTCACTCAAGCATAACAGAATGTAGAGGGGGCAAAAAAACAATTTCATCCGATATTCCAACTGCTTGTCTCATTTACATCTCCTGACTCACCATAAGTCAACCCACAAACATACAAGTTATCACAACATGACGCAAAATAAGTCACCCAAGTTGCTTCCCAACGCATTATCAATTGAGGATAATTGTTTGAAATAAGATGTTGGAGCTCCACTGTATTAGGGTCCATCTACTACTCGCCTAAAGCATCTTGGAGCATCAAAATTCTATTTTGACGCTGATGAGTAATTGCTTTAGTATGGAAGAAGGTGGTATTTCGATCACCAACACTACTAGAAAATTCATTTTTTGCGGCGGAATTTTTCCGTCGCAAAACAAGCATTTTCCGTCGCAAAATAATTTTGCGGCGGAAAAGTGTCCGTCAGTTTTATGACGGAAAAAATGCATTTTCCCTCGCAAAAATTCATATTTTGCGAGGGAAAACACTTTTCCCTCGCAAATTGGCAGATTTTGTGAGGGAAAACCTTTCCCTCGCAAAATTCTAAATTATTTAAAAAAATAAAAAAAAATCCGAAAAAACAAAAAAAAATTCATAAAAAATGTAAAAAAATTAGAAAATAAAATAAATTGTATATCATAAAAATAAAATATAATGTTCCAAAATATTACGAGTCTACATTGCAAAAACAAAATATTACAAATATAATGTTCCAAAATAAACTAAAAAAACTCTAAACAATAGCAGTCTGGTCATCGTCACCATCAGGAGGCAGCTCCGTACCCTTGCCCTTCGATAGGGATTAGAGAAGTGCTCGCATCTCTCTAAGCATCTGTCCTTGCTCCCTCATTGTCTGTTCTAATTCCTTTACCCTATTATCTTCTGCAAAACCAACATTACAAAGTCAATTTATTTATCCTACTTCAATTTATTTGTCCTTCAAGACCACCTC
The DNA here is from genome assembly GCA_037074495.1 of Acacia confusa. Classification (NCBI taxonomy): domain Eukaryota; kingdom Viridiplantae; phylum Streptophyta; class Magnoliopsida; order Fabales; family Fabaceae; genus Acacia; species Acacia confusa. The sequence goes on along the minus strand of CM073504.1, from coordinate 27,144,586 downwards.
TACTACTGCCGTGTAATATATAAATAGATTTCATTCATTTGTGTTTTCATTTCTTCAACATTTTTACACATAAACCTTTAAAAAATTTCAATTTATTATCCAACTCATATACATCATACAGCAGAATCCAAAAGAAATCTAATTTCATTCTATAGGTAGGCAAAATAAGAATATTTTGTATAATTAATTCATATAAAATAATATTTGTATTTTTTATCCCTTTCATTTTGATAATGTTTTCAAGGAATAATATAGCAATTTATTTTTTAATTTCTTAACTATTGTATTGTTTTTAATTGAATAAACATGCAATTAAGATAACATTATTTTTTGGAACAAAATAAATGACGTAATACCATATTTTTATTTCAATTTAGAGAATTTAAAGACAATTAGTTTATATACACTATAATTATTAATTTTTATATCCTATAACATATTTGTATATTGTTGGGATTGCCCAGAAAATATTTCATTGCAAAAATAACACTAACTACCTCAAACATGGTTAAGGACTAAAGTATTTTAGAGTAGATCGTCGGCAATTTCTTTAACAATATGCAAAACCTAAGACATTTATACATAGCTAGAGCAAGAATTTAAAAATTGAAATCATATATTGCACAAATGTGTGACGGAGAAAGAATAAGTTACCCACATTAAGGATTCTACAAAAGATCATTAAAAATAAAACATACCCGTTGAAGTTCATAACTTGAGGCGGAGAAAGAAGAGCAAGAAAGGCAGATAAGGGCTCAAGATGGAGGTGGTTGAGCTCCGTGGGATGGTGGCCGGACTTGGTGAGGAGAGAAAGCTTCAACGAGGACAGATGAAGAATAAGCTTCAGATGTGCGAGAAGAAGAAGAAATAGGGGGGTTTTAAAAATTGGTTTGCGACGGAACAACTTGTTCCATCGCAAACCGGCCTGTTTGCGACGGAACATGGGGCTCCATCGCAAAACTGCACCGACAGTTTGCGACGGAACGCCTTGTTCCGTCGCAAACCGCCACATTTTGCGACGGAACAAGTGGTTCCGTCGCAAACTGTCGGTGGGAACTGACAGTTTGCGGCGGTACAAATTTTTCCGTCGCAAATTGTGGCGGAAAAAGTTTTTCCGTCGCAAAATGCGGCGGCAAAATTTGTTCCGTCGCAATTTTTTTTGTGGGAAATACCAATGCTGGCGAAAATTTGTAGCAGAAAAACATTTTCCGTCGCAATTTGCGGCGGAAAACATTTTCCCTCGCAATTTGCGGCGGAATAATTTTCCCTCGCAAATTCCGTCGCAAATTTATTGTTTTCTAGTAGTGCAAGTTTGATCCAATAATTTCGAGACTTCTGCATCCACATCATTTCTTATTGTAGGCAACTTGGCAAGTGTCATCATTTTCAAGATTAAGTTCTTGTTCCAGCTCAAGCAAATGTAATGTAGGCCACTCCTCTAATGCTTTTTGTATTCTCGTAATTCTGGCACGAAGGCGGCGCTTTCTTTTCCCCACATTGCCGAAGACCTCTTGGTTCCAAAATATTGCACAGTTTTGAAAGGATTTAATATTTTCAGCCAAGTTATGAGATATTGACTGGGACTCATTCACAAGACGCTCAACGTCTGGATGAGTGACCCAAGCAAAGAGAAATCTGAAAGGTTTAGGTCCTATATGCAATTGTTGAAATCCCATGTCTACTTGGATAAGACGATGGTCGCTTTGAATCTTAGATAAATGCTGCACACAAGTATTGGGAAAGTTTGTAACGCATCCTTCATTCGTTAAGGCTCGGTCAAGGCCAGCCAAGAGAGTTCCTCGCCTCCATGTAAATCTTGGCCTGAAAAACCAAGATCAGTGAGATGGTTGGTGTTGACGAAACTGATGAAGGATTTTAGTTCCCAGTGACTGAATGTGTCTACCCCTTTTTCTTTCATATAGGGAAGGTGTTTCATTGAAGTCCCCAGCAAGAAACCAAGACTCCATACAATTATTCATAACAGCAGATAGGTCAATCCAAAGAGGCTCTCTAATGGAAGGTGTTGGTTTTCCATAGACAGCGGAGAAGTAGGTATGCTTACCAAAGTCAAGCCAATTCAAACGCATAAGAATGAACTGATGATGGCTTTGAAGAATCTTGACTTCAATATTTCCTGGCCAGAGTACCTAGATGCCACCAGAAAGCCCTTGAGATTCTACTCGATGGGACGTTGAATAGCCGATCTTGTTTACCACTTTATCAATTTGAAGACCAGATATTCTAGGTTCAATTAAGATACAACACGAGGCTTATACGCCTGCAAATTTAGGAGCCGCTGCTCCTTGACAATTCCAAACAAGAACAAACATAGAAGTACAGAGAAGTGGGTTAATACCTTCCCCATGGACTCCATCTCGATCTCCTGTCAGATATGCATCTGGGCCTTCATACTGGGCTTAGTCCATCTCTATAGGTAAGGTCTGAACCAGCTCATGTGAGGGAGCAGCTTGAGGCTCTTCGGCCTCTAGTTAACCCACTTAATCTTAACATTTGGAGGCAAGTGGACCCCCGATGTCGTTGCATCCTTGTCATGGCCTTTTGGGTGAAGGGATTCCTTACCGTCCCCTTTTTTCTTTTTTGGGCCTTATGGGGTTGGCATTGGAGGCTCACTTTGGCTTTTGGGAAAATTACGTTTAGATGCTAATAAAAGAATGTAATATCTGAAAAAAAAAAGTCCTATGAGCTTGTAAATAACAAATGAAACAATAACTATTAACATGTGGATCAATTACTATTAATAAGTTGTGGGATTTTTCTACTATTATTTGTCTTATTTAGTATCTAAACATGATTTCCCCTTATTTCTTTAAGGTATGAGAGACTACACTTGTAAGCTGCCGAATTGAAAATTGAGTCAGAAGCCTGTGTTTAGTGTGTTGCTTTTCTCATTTCTGTAGCCTTGCCTCTAGCATATTGCTTGGTTTGTGCTTTTCCCACATCCTTTTCTTTGCTTCGATTTCTCTGTTTTGTCAGAAGTAGCTCTATCGTTCTCATTGCTAGGGGTGGCGTTAGCATGTTTGGGGTACAATGCATTATCTACTGGCTCGTCCACTGTGTTTGTTATGTGTTAGCGTGAGAAGTTATTTTTTTAACCAGATTTAAGATATACGAGGTTAATTTGTGTGAGAGTTATTTTTTTTAACCATATTTAAGATATATGAGGTTAATTTGTGTAAGAGGAGTTTTGTTTCCACTTACATAAATGAACTTTTCTACCGTCAATTGCTACTACCTCCTTAGGAGCTATGGTGGTGATTAGTCTAATTGGTTGTCTAGGTGTCTTGTAACATCTACCAAGGTCATGGATCCACTTGTGGCTGCTTTTTAAGATTCACATTAAGTGTTTCTCTCTTATATACTTCTTATATGCTTATCCCACTAATTTTGGGGTGAAGGCATTCTTTTTTAATTTTTTTTATATTTTATTTATTTAGATTAATTATATACTGCATCATAAAATACATTTTTTATACAATATCTCAAATTAATTAATTTCTAGTCCTCTATTCATAAATATTTTTCTTGTAACACCAATATCCTAAAAATTAATTAATTTAATATACTAACTGCAAATTTCAGAATACAATATATAATTTAATTTAAATAAAAAAAAAAAGTCCCCACCCAAAATTAGAGGGATGAGTGTATAAAAGAGAAGCAACTAATGTGAATTCCTTCTTTTCCGGTACTCACTTACCTCGATCTCCAGCGATCAGCACTGCGCTTCTTCGGGAAAATTTCTTCAAGATGGCCGTAGAGGCCACAGTGAAAGCAGATGGGGGGCAAGCTTTCGTATTCAATGAAGATCATTTTATCATCAACATTCACTTTCGAGTTTAGAGGCTTGGATAAATCTATAACAATGGCAATTCTAGCAAAGCGCCCTCTTTCACATGTCGATGTTATAATCAATTCTTAAGTTATGACCGTCCCCAGCATCTTTACTAAAATAACTGATCGGAAGCATGGGTAGGAGAACCCATCCAATGACTTGGTTGATTGAGTGGTCCAGAGGAGAGAAATCTTTCACTGAGAGGTAATGGCCGAACACTACCCACACGGCCCATTGACAAGTTGAGAAGTACCATTTGGTAATCTTGCATATTACTAAATTTAAGGTTGGAGACATAAATGATGGGCTCCTCCCATCTGGAGTTTAAGATATTAAAATACCTCGTCAGATTTTGACTTTTGAGCCGAGCCCATTTTGAAGAAAAGAGAAAAAAACAGTGGTCCAAGCAGCTAGGCCAACCAGGCATTGTGGGCCAGAAGAGCAGCGGCCTGTTATCCCTCCACCGTTGAGAGCCAGAGGTTTTCGCTGCTCTGTGAAACCAGCCTCACGCAGTGCCCTCTCGTCTAGGTGCCAAGAGATCTAAGCCTTCGCTTAAGTCCCATGGCACAACTCTCCACTTGGAGCGGGCAAGTCAGCAAATTGCAATTACCAGCCCAACCCAGTTGAACCTGAACCGTGTCCCACTGATTTAATGCCCCCACTTGGGTCACAAGCTGGCGCAACTCAGCTCGGCGAACTTGAGGATCCTGCCAGAGCCTTATATAAAATGAGTTTCTTGTAAAACTAGAAGGTGTGGGACTCTTTTGATCTGTCATGGTCGCTCAGAAAAATATTGTTCTGCAGATGACATTTTGAACCCCACGGAATAGAACATGATCTTACATTGTTATAATCATAAATTCAGAGTGGAAGCTTGCGATGTTGTAGAAAAGAGGAATCTGTGGCCTTTTTTTCTCCACTCGGAGTTTTTCTTTAACACTCGTACGCGATGCTCTTTGCTGAGAGATTTTCTACCACAACAGACTAAAAGATCACCTGATCCACAAATCTATTAAATACTCCAAGTAGTTTTCCCAACAAGTTATATTAACTAGCGTCATATCTAGTTTCTTTTGAGGCTATACTAAAAGCAGAGACAAAATTCTTGCGAAGAACGAAGGTTAATTGCTTCACTACCATTTTCCATTTAGCAGAAACTATAGATGATCAAAGGAGCAGTACCAAAATGAACCAGATTAGCTTCTTTTTTTTTTTCCAATAACCTGTTAATCATAACGCCTTCCTAACCAGGCTTTAAATAGCATCTTATAATAACTCTTTCATCCAATTCCTACTCGAGCAAATTGTTCAAAGTTTCTAACAATCATTTCTAAAATTTTATACAGAATCAGAGTCCAATGTCCACTACTAAGAACCCTGAAATGAATTCAAAGCGAAATATAAATGGCATATAGAAATATGAGAGAGAGAGAGAGAGAGATCGTTTGTCGTCTAGCGTCGGAGCTTCTTCATTCTCTTCCTCCATGTGCAGTAATCTTCTTCCTCTCGTTTCACTCAATCCTCACTGCCCACACCGCTACCATGAGCGATTGTGTGGAAGCCCTCCTTTCCTCTGCCGCAGTAGGCGACGTTGGTCCCTTTTTCAGTCTTCGCCGCTGCAGTGGGCAACGGACACGATGGCTCACTTTTCAAGAGAGAGCTTCTCTCTTCTTCTTCTTCACCAACACTCGTTCCAATTTTAATATCGAACGACTTTAATCTTTGTACGTTCCCTTGCTCATGTCATTTACTAGATATTTTTCTCCAAATATTTTCACAATTATATTATTGTAATTCTAGAATTCTAATGGCAGTGGAAGAACAGAGAAAATTGAAGAAATAGTTGGAGAATTAAATGTTAAATGGCAGTATAGAAAAATAGAGAGCTCTAACTATGAGTCTAAAGAATATATATTGACCCCGGGAGTTGCTATTTAAAAAAAAATATTATAAACAAAATTCTTCACATATTTATCTTATATATTGTAAATTATATTAGAAAAATAACTTTCAGTGCTAATCAAAACAAGCATATTGTAGTTGCAAAGCTAAAATGACACATAAACGCTGTAAATATTGGATCATGCTATCGATGCATTGGAATTGGAGCACTTATCTATGACTTGCCTCGTTTTAAGAGCATCAGTTTGGTTTGGAGGACCTCCAATTTCAGCACTTTCCCTGCCTTTAAAGATTAGCTTAAAAGAACATTGATTGAATTTAAGTAGGGATGGGCAAACTAAAATGATGATTTTGATTATCGAGTTTATTAATTGTTTGTGGATGAAGAGAAATCTTTTTGCTTCAAAAAGGGAAGAAAGTGGAGCCATTGCAGATAATTAAAGAAATCCATTTTCCCTCGTTGCTTTTACAAATGGTTCTTCCTCAGACCATTCAGCTACGTTCTATTCCATTAAGTGGCTGGAGCATTATTATGGGAAATAACCGCTCAGGAAGATATGTGATTCTCTGCTCTCATATTTATTATCAAGGCCAATCATCAGTTCAAACTCTGCAATGGAAGGAAAATCTATCAGTGATGAATTTTGTTCATATGGGACTACAGTATGCTCTCCTCTGGATTATTAAATGTCCTCTCTTTAGCAATACAATGATAGGGAAGTTAATCATTTTTTGTGGGAAGAAGAGATGGCTCTTTAATGTGGAAAAATGACATTTTTCTATTGATATTGTTTTTCAGAATATAGCAAGTCTTTTAAATTATTTTGATTTGGATAGATTAGGAGTAGTATCATTACAAGAAAACAATCATACAGAGGCGGGTTTTTTTTTTTTCGGGGGAAATTCAGACGGTTTAAAGAATTGGCGATTATCGAACCGTCAGAGATATCTTCGTCGCGGGGCCATTCATAGGCAGTTGTGTTGAAGCGCCACGAAAACTGCCTCGATTAATTAATTCCAGACGGTTTAGTATGAACCATTTCAACAATCCTGCCTCTAACTGCCTGTTTTCTTGTACGTAGTGTATCTAATATTGATAATAACACTTTTTATTCTTTGCAATCATCCCCCAAGTTGATTGCAAAGGTCTGATGTAACTCATTTTTATTTTTTATTTTAATGCAAATTGTCTCTTATTAAAAAAAAAAAAAGTTCAAGTGCTCACTGTAAGAATGGGAGCAACTCAGTCCTTGCACTTGTTAACTTCTCTAAACATGAAATTTATTTATTCCTAAGTACTGCGCCTGTCCTAAATTTAAGATCTATATTTTTTAGTGCAAGCATTTAGAATCAAAGGGGTAATACAAAACATTGCAACAATCGATCTATATTTTTTATGCTTTACATGTCTTCATGTTATTGTTGGTTGTTTTATTTCCATGTTGTACGTGAAATTTGTATTTTAAAGTATTTCACCTTTTTTTTAAGAAAATGGTTAATGTGTTAAAATAACTTTCAACTTTGTTTAAAAGTACAACAATATCTATAAACTATTTTTTGGAATAAAAGTAACCATAACTTTTGAAATTATGGGAAAATCATTAAATCCAACTAATTTCTATCTATTACAATATAAAGAAAGTACTGAAATATCCCCTCTAATAGTTGCTTTCATCTTCCCTCTCATATTCTCCACTCTTCATCTTTATCACCACAACACCATTACCATCTACAATTCCAAAAAATCAACATCAACAAATCCATGTATTAGAAAAATGAAAAAGCTGTGAAAAAAAACTAAAAAGATCTGGATCGTCCTATTCACTGGAATTTTCTCTTTTATGCATATATGGTCATCTGTATAAAGTAGCCCCCATCCCCATCCCCAGATCTCAGCGTTGGTGATGAAGTAAACCCCTCCATGCCCTATTCTGGCTATGAGCCTTTTTTTCATTTTCATTTTAAATTATTACTATGAACGTGGTGTATTTTTTTTTTTTCTTGGGAATTTATACCATACATTCTTAATTTTTCGTGGTAATGGTGCAGAGTCTAGATTGCTTAAGACAGAAGTATAACCATTATAACAAACATCCTTTTATTTATTTTTTTCCCCCCTTTTTTTTTTTAACTTTTATAGTATGGATTGTTGATAATGACTTTTTGGAATTGCGATGGTGATGGTAGTGGAGGTGTGGTGATGAAGATGAATAATGAGAGTGAGAGAGGGAGGGAGGGAGAGAGAGAACAACTATTAGAGAAAGGAAAATGGAAAAATCACCGGATTGTGTAGCAGTCACGATTTTTTATTTAGGTATTTCAATAGTTAATAAGTTAAAGTTAGTTGTGTTTAATTGTCACATTTTTTTAAGTTTATGGTTACTTTTATTTTAAAATATAATTCATGATTAGTGTTATACTTCTAATAAAAGTTCAAGATTATTTCTGTAATACCCAGAAAAAAATATTTATTTTAAATATTATATTTCTATAAATAATACCTATTTTAAATAGGTGAATAGGGGATCTCAAATTTTGGTATTTTATTTATCTTCATTTATAGGCAATTTTTCCATAGAATTCAAGAATCTAAAAAATTATTTAGCTTGTTAACATATAAAACAATATTTTAGGGATTAAATTAGGATTTAACTCATTATTCCTAATTTAATCCTATGAGATAAAAATCTCTTCAATAAAAGAATAAATAAATTATGCAATGATATTAACTTGAAAACCCAAAATCAATAAGTCAAAGGTATATAAAAGAAAATTAGTATATCTTAGGGACCAAGTTATTATATAATTAGACAAAATTAGATAAAAATCTATAGAAAATAAATCATAACTTGGAATCTTGGAATTAGATTTTAAAGATAAATACATATTTGAACTCAGTGGAATATGAGCTTCAACTGGGCTATTCCCAAGATTATTTTCGGTTACTCTTAAGATTCATACTTAAGTATTTTGGGAATTAAAAATCACCATAAATCTAACCATAAAATTAGGATTTCAAAAGTGAGATTGGATGTTGAATTTAAATACCAACTTACACCTAACTAAATTAGGATTTGGGATTAATTAGGATTAACTTAATGAAGAAGAGGCTTTTCTTGAGGACCAAGCAAACAAATTTCTAGAAGGGGGAGGGGGAAATTTCGGCCAAGAGGGAGAGGAAGGCCAAGATCATTTCTTTCTCTCCAAGTAATGATCCAAGAGCCAAGATCAAGCAAGAGTTGCAAGATGTTTAACCTCTCCTTGCCTATAAATAGAGAGCCTTGGCTAAACATATTCCTCACACCAATCCTTCTAGCCTTGGCTGCAATTTAGGGAGAGTAAGAGAGGGAGGAGCTGCTGGAGAAAGAGATACAAGAAGTCTTCAAGAGATATAAGAGTTCTTAGCTTTTAAGTTTAAGTTCTTAGTTTATAAGTAGAAATGCTAGAAAAAGTTGTTTTAATCTTCAATCTTCCATATACAGTTTTAATTTCATGTTTTTGAGGTTTCTATTGTCTCTATTTCGAAAAATTGATGAAGAAGGAGTTATATCAAAATTTTTGGAAGATTAGGATCAAAATAACGAAGCTCTGGCGAAATCAGTAAAATCTGAGTAAGTAATAAAGATGCTAGTATTTTATGATGAAGATGATGTTCTAAAATTCTGGAAAAATTCATGATGAAAGTAGACATATAAGGCCTTCTAAATCTATAAAGAGTGTGTCATTTGAAGCTCTGTGCAAAAAAATAAAAATCTTAGAAGTTAAGTTACATTTTCTGAGCGAAAATCTGGGCAACGGTTTGAATTCTGGAAACTGGAAATTATCCAGGAGTTCTGGATAAGTTATAGTATTTTTCCTTGAAAGTAGACATCTCAAGGATTCCGGGAAATTTTACGAATCCTCATTTCGATTTTTGTGGAGTTAGTTATGATTTTTCGAAGTTAGGCGAAATTCTGCCCAGAAATGCTGAATTAACGTTTTTTCCGAAAATTAAGTGGAAATAATTAGAAATAAATCCTTCAAGAGTAAAAATGTCAAGTTTGGCCAAGATGTCGCTTGAAATGTTGTTTAAGAATTAATTGAGACAATATTACCCTTTTAGGATAGACTGTGCTCGCGTACCGTCAACAAAACGTACCCAACAACCCGTTAAACTCAGGTACGGACGCGTATTGTAACCTTAACTTTTATGCTTATGGTATGGTTATATATGGTAGTTGTTTCACATGATGATACTCTGTTTTGAAAGTTTGCTCATGATTGTTGAATTGTATACGAGTTATAATCTTGATAACACCGTTGAGTTTTCCTAGCGCTGAGGACACGATGGGCCATCGTGGCACTGGTTATGTGTAGACTGGGGTAACATACATATTGCAATAGCTGTGTTATGTTATTGCCTTACATGTGGTTATGTGTTTTTGAAACTATGATTATGTTGTATATCTGTGATAACTGTCATATACTGTTTACATAAGCATAAGGTTCAATGGGAATTGAACCTCAGCCCCTGCTGTAGCCTCAGGATCCCAGGGAGTCAGGATCGAGGACAAGGGTAATAAGACGGCGTGAAGACCCTGTGAAAACCTAATTTTTTTTTGATATTTTAGTTTAGTGTGACAGACATATGGATGACTGTATTGTTATATATTCAGTTATTTACATTACATACAATATTATTCAGTTACTTTTTCTTTTGAGAAATATTTTCAACACACAGCTCTGTATAAAAATGATTATGAAAATGGGATGTTACAATTTTAGCACTTTAACCCTTAATTAAAAAAAAATAAAGTGATACATAAAGTATCTATAGTGCAACTAGAGAGAATTTCATCGAATAGTTATTGCCAGAATATGCCAAGATGAGTAATATTAAAACCTAAAAATCAAACAACATGCATATAAAAACTATTGATGATTGCACATATGGACTATAAAAGTAAGATAAATAAGATTTCAGATCTCAAGGCAAACAAGAAAAAAAAGAAAAATAAAGATTTGCCTCCCTGATATTCTACTAAAATACACCTGTTTTTATTATTACAATGCACAGCTTCAAATTGCATTTACTTCATTCTCATATCGTTTCCGCAAATTTTTTTTAGCTTTTACTTTTACTTTTTTGTTAACTAAACCCAACTCAGATTAAATCTACATTTCTTACATTTACTGGAAACTTTACCAGGAAACAACTTCAAGGGATCTGTATTCCTCCAATTATTTGCTAACGTACAAAAAGCCTGTTACCCCTCGAAATATCTCAGATTGATCCAATCTTTCCTTGAGCAAATAGGATGGCCGCCATCAACTAAATGAAATAATCTCATGAAGATGCTGAGTTTTCTGTCCCCAACTTTATTCTGCTGATAAAATCATTGACTGGCATGTTTCCAAGCTCTCCGGCAAACCTCGATCTAACTGTAACTGTACTTGTTTCCATTTCCTTTTGACCCACAACTGCCATCAATGGAATCTTCTGCTTCTCTGCATTTCTTATGAGCTTCGGCAGCCGCTCTCCGTGGCAAACTTCAGCTCGAATTCCATTCTCTTTAAGTTTGTTGGTCACTTCATTGCAGTATCCAAGCTGTGTGAAGACACCTTTTCAGTTCATTGATAATCAATTGTTTCTCACCCGATAGGAAAAAAAAGGCATCTAAACCATGATCAGCCTAGAAGGAAATTTGACTTGAATACACAATTATGCATCTAGCACTAAGATGAAATAAGCAAATGGCTTTAAAATTCAATAATGAATGGTGATAAGTTTCATGTAAATAATCACTTAGCTTTTATACCCAAAACAAATAACCAATTAACTTGTTTTGTCATTTTTCCTTATCATAAATCTCAGTTTGTCTCTATTGAATAACAGGCCTCGTGGATCATTGTCAGATAAAATAGCTTAGATTTGATAACCATGCTTCCATCATAATATTGTGATCAACCAGCTTTAGGAGTAGGGAAGAGGTGAAGAAAACCGGCCAGTCCAAGAAATCACTCAATTAGTAACAGTCGCTAAAATGGTATGCTGATATATCTAAAAATTTGGAAGTCAAAAGATTTTAAACATACAACATTATGAAGTAGAGTCGCCCTGCGGTACTGCCACTTCTTCAGTTGATGCTTTTATTAACTTAGAATGTATATGATATTCATTTTAACATGTTCCTAAGGTAAAATAAATTCCTTAAATAATATATATCATGTTGCAGATAGTGGTAGAGGGGAAGAGGAAAGAAGAGAAGGGAGAGAGAAGGGAAGAAAGACAGAGAGAGAGAGAGAGAGCTGAATTGTACACTGAATATTACTCAAAAAAAGGTAGCTTCTATTGGCGTCTAACTCCTAAGCCTTCAACGGACTCCCTTTACAACCACCTTATAACCACCTCCCACGTTAATTACAAATTATACATCACGTCTTAAGGAAAACAAACAGTATCATTCAAAATTGTGAACTTCTTTTATACATAATTGAGTCATCGGATAGTGTTCTAGGCTAGATAGGCCATTAAATATTGTTTAATCATTATTTTAATCACAAATACTTTAGTTTTTACATACTATGATTTCCATATATTGCTGTGTGATATATAATGTTTTTAGAAAGGAAAAAAGCAATTGACAACCAATTCAATCATTGTTAGACCAGTGAACCACCCCTGTTACCAATTCATAGATTTAGAGGTTTTGGTAAGTTAGAAATTAAGACTGTTAAAGAATTCATAGAATAACCAAAGAATTCCTAGAAAGAGACATAAATAAACAGCTGAAAGCTTAATTACCTGGGCATCAGTAACTGGTAAAACTCGTGCTTGTAATGGAGCAAGCCATAATGGAAAATCACCAGCATAATGCTCTATCAGAACGCCAAAGAATCTTTCCAAGGATCCAAGAATTGCTCTATGGATCAATATAGGTCGCTTTTTCTCAGTGTTTGAGTCTACATAAGTGATGTCAAAACGCTGTGGTAAATTAAAGTCGACCTGTTGAGTCAGAGAATTTAAGTCAAACATCTGAGCAGAGTCCCATATTACTTTTATAATAAAAATGCAGGTCTGCATAGCCCCTCATGCCATATACTTGCCCCCACAACACAATGTTTCCATCAAAATCTTACTTAGCTATCTAGCTCATAACATTCTATGGAATTGAGCCAATCCTTTCAAAGGTCAGGATTACCTGTATGGTTGAACATTGCCACTTCCTACCAAGAGCATCCTCAATCTTGAGATCAATTTTTGGCCCATAAAATGCGCCTCCTCCTTCATCAATTTGATAGGACCACCCTTTATCATCCAAAGCATCTCTCAAAGCAGAAGTAGCTTTTTCCCATATATTGTCATCTCCAACAAATTTCTCAGGCCTTGTAGATAAATTTACTTCATACTTGTCAAAACCAAATTGCAGCAATATTTCTTCAGTAAGATCTAATACACCTCTGATTTCATCCTTAATCTGGTCATCTAAACAAAATATGTGTGCATCATCCTGCAGAAATGATTGAGATGAAAAGAGTTATCTATTAGCATGTGTCTGCTAAGAGAAACCCAAAGAAAATACAGCCCTACCGTAAATGTTACCCATATAATTTTCACTAAGGTGTCACATGCTGTATACATGTTAGAAGAAGTCAAATAAGTAGAGGTAACACTGAATTAATATTAAAATCAATAAGATCTGGCTACTTAGTTTAAAGGAAAATAAATAATATTAAAAAACATACAGAAATAAACTTTTAAGCACGATATAACAGCTCACCTGGGTGAAGCCTCTGACACGGAAAAGGCCATGTAAGCTTCCAGATAACTCATATCTATAAACAGTCCCCAATTCTGCTACCCTGATGGGAAAGTCTCGATAAGAATGATGCCTCCTTTTGTATATCAAAATATGGTATGGGCAATTCATTGGCCGAAGTTGATAAAGTTCATCTTCAATATTCATCTGATCATACATATTCTCTTTGTAGAAGTCCAAATGGCCACTGATCTTCCAAAGATCTGCTTTGGCCACATGTGGCGTGTACAGCAGATCATAACCACGTTCCATATGAATACTTTTCCATAAATCTTCAATTATGTGTCTCACAATAGCTCCCTTTGGGTGCCAAAATACTAAACCTCCACCAGCTTCATCCTACTAAAAAATTAATAGAGGTCAAATACATCAGGGGCAACAAAATTAAAAATAAAAAACTTTGAAAACTTAACTAATAAACCAAAAGAATAATCAAAATCAAAATAGTAGTAGACAATAAACTTAATGGCGAATCCAAATAGTTATGGTATTGGATAGCATAAGCAAAATCATTTTAACAGTATCGGTACCTGTATTGAAAACAAATCAAGATCTTGTCCTAGGCGCCTATGATCCCGACGCTTAGCTTCCTCTTTGAAGTGAAGGTATGCTTTCAATTGCTCTTCATTTTCCCAGGCAGTGCCGTAAATTCTTTGCAACATTGGCTTCTTTTCATCTCCTCTCCAATAGGCACCAGCAACCGATTCAAGTTCAACTGCCTTTTTGTTAATATCTCCAGTAGTTTCAACATGAGGTCCAGCACATAGGTCCCACCATTCATTGCCTTAAATTAAAAAGGAGTACAAGATGAGATAACAAACAAAGGAAAGCTTCTCAGACAAAATTCTTAACGCCATATCAAGCCTGCATAGTATGGTATTTTACTTGGGAACATCCCCACCTCGTCATTTAAATCTGCTCAACAGTCTCAATATCAAACAAACAACATTGTCTATTGTCGTTCAACTCAAGCATGTTAACTGTTCAAGCTAAAGATACAATAAAAGTTTAATTCCCTCAGTACTTAATGGTCAAATAAATGGTGAAGACAGACAGAAGCCTACCAATATGATAAATTGTGATGGGTTCTTCCTTAATACTATCCAAAATCTCTAGCTTGTAGGGTTCATTCAAAGCCAATATTCTTTTCTGAGCTTCATCTCTCGAAATTTCTTCTCTTACAAGGGGTAAATTCTTTCCGACAATTCGGTCCTACAAGAAATTCCACAATTAAAATTTCATTACCTGAAAGTAAAGTTTAACGCATAACTTCTGGAGCGTTGTATGCCCAGCTTTTAAATATGAGAATGTCAAATAATTTAAATACAATGAGTTTACTTTTCTTACCATCTCTTTCTTGATTCTCTTCAAATCTTTATCAGTCAAAGGCTCCATGTCAAAGTCATAATAAAACCCATTTTCAATCCAAGGACCAATTGTAACTTTTGCATTGGGATAAAGTTTTTGAACAGCCATAGCCATTACATGTGCACACTGCATACAAAAAACATGTTAATGCATCCATAGACACACAAAAATGCGTTCAGCAATAATTATATCTATTTCACACAGAAAAACAGAGACAGGAAGAATTCAATCTGTAAATACCTTCTGTATTGTGCTTTGGAAAATAAATTATACTTGTTCTCTAAAAATATGTTCTGTCTATCATATACATCAACACTGCAACTATCTTTATCTTATTCTATTGACTCAGAACAACTAGATATGTTTCATAGTAATGGAAACTAAATATAGAATACCTAAGCCCCATATTGGGTAGCATGAGACATTCTATGGAGTATTCTAATGGGTTGGTTCTTGGACACACATGACCATCAGTTAGTCTTAAAGCCGGCGGTCAGTAGTTCCACAAGGGACCCCAAGAGGGTTCTACCAAATGAGAAAACTGAGTGAAATGCACGAGTATACACTACCAACTTAGGTGTGCATCACATTATTATATTGCAATTACATTCAGTCCATGTCTGCATGATTTAAGACCCTTCCATCCCTTCCCAAGCCATCAAAAACATAAAAATATAGAAAACATTCAAATCTGCAAATGTTTGTTTAGGTGGGAAATGTTTTTGCTATCAATTATAAAAACCCAAAATAGAACAATTTTAACACCCCCTTCAGAAAAATCTTCTTTTATTCAAGTTTTACAACATCATTTCTTCAATTTTCGAGGTTATATTTTCGAAAATGAACAATGATCCGTCTCCACTGATCTCCAAAATAAAAGTAATGCCTCCTCAGTCAAGTAGCTATAAGTTTCAACAAGCTAAATCTAATATCAGTACACAAGAAAATACAAAACTAAGATAAAAGAAATTAAGCTATAAATTGATCATCCTCTTCAAATTAAAAAGGGGGAAAAATGAAAAGCAATTACAGTGGGCAATATTGCAATACCGTGTGACGAATTCTGAGAAGCCTCTGTGATGACTCGTTCGTGGGAAGAACAACTTTCTCTTTCTTGTCGTTCTGGTCTTGCTCTGTGGAAGCTGTAGCATCCAACGAATCAGTGGCCACAGCCGAGACCGTTGAAACCCACTTTCTGTTGTAGCAGAGAAGCATCGTCTTGAGGTTTCTTCCATGGAGTGCGGCATGCATCGAAGTCATTTTGGAAGTGTGTTTAAGAATGTACGGAAGACATGATGTGTAAGGCTTTATGAAGGGAACTGAACAAGAAAACGAGGCTGTGGGTATGGCAGCCATGGACACGGAGCTTCGATGGAGATAGGATGAAGATGTCCACTGATTTGAGAAGAAATGATTTTAAATTTTTAATATTTAATTCACTCGTTTTAAAAAGTCTATATTACGTAAAAGTACCCAAAACTTTTGATCTTGCATAAATAACCCCTTAACCTTTAAAAGTTGTAATAAACTTGTTTGGGTTCGCGCCACGCAGGGGGATTGGTGGAGACAAAAAGAATCAGTGAGAAAAAAGTTTAGTTTGAGGTTTTTGGATGTGTTTGGGTTAGTTTATTTCTAACGTTTATACTGAAAAAATAACTTTTCCTTGGATGCTACCGTTGGGAGCCTAGGTTGAGCTTTTCTGCGGCATCTTCATAATGCAGCTCCTGGTTCTTCGTCTCTACAAATCGTGTGATGAAAAAGACGCTCTCCTCCTATGAGGAGCTATCGACAGAAGTGATAGTGATTGAGAAATGAAGTTAAAAAAATTTCCTTTTATGAGTGGATTTAAAAAAATCAAAGAAGTGAAGTTAAAAAATTTTAATAAAAGGAAGATGTAAGATAAAATAGTAAAAAAAAAAAATAATTAAAAACTTTTAACTACATTTTTTATGTTTTTTAATTCGTTCAACTAAAAAAAATCACCCCTCCCAAATCTCACATGCCAGACAACCAAAACAAAGTAAAAATACTTTAATTCCTTGTTGAGACTCGGATTACTGGGCTGTATTTCCACATCTTTTTCTTGATAATGTCTATAGTTTTCAAAATTCTACGGCTTCCTTATAGAGGCTTATCAAATGTTTGCAGGTGCCAAAAACATTAAAAGAAAAAAAAAAGATTGAGACTCGTGGTGGAATAAAAAAGAAAATTTCGCCGAGCGTCCAGTATCCATGAGGCGATTAGTGGTCGCATCAAATTCGGATTGAGGCTATAGTTGGGGTTAGATAGACTCCTCTCCAGAGTTGGGCTTCCGATTTGGGGATTCGTCGAGATCGAGAACTCTGCTAGGGCTTCTGATTTAGAGAAAGTTGAGCGTTCCGTCATCTACTGTGGCAGAGGAAATGAGTGCCTCCTTTGGCAATGCTGTGCAAGGGGGGTGGAGAGGAAACACTAAGAGAGGATCGTGAGGAAGGCAGCCGAAGGAAGAGGAAAGTGAGCTTCGCTAATGGAGAATTCACAGGAAATAAGATGCTAAAATCTCAAGAAAAGAATTGGATGAAGCCTGATGGGAAGGAAAATGCAACCAAGACGTATCATGAATTGCTGTTACAGAATGTGAACTAGAGAGTATGCTGGTAGGAATGGGAGAAAGGCGAGGAGGAAGATGAAACTGAGGATTATGGAATTGAAACAGATTTTGCAAAAGTGCTCAATCCAGGTGATGGAATTAATGTGGATCTATCTAATCCACTGTGTCTGGTCTTTAGCTTTGACAAAAAGGAGAAAGAGAGGCTATGGAAACCGTTTCGAAGAACATTGGCGGTAAAATTGATGGGCAGACAACTTTCATGCAATTTATGGTTAAGAAGCTGCAACAGATTTGGGAACGTGAGGGTAAGATTGATGTTTTTGATTTAGAAAATGACTTCTATCTAATTAACTTTCAAAATAAGGAAGATTATATGGAGGCCCTGACGAGGGGACCATGGGTGATCTCTGATGCCTACCTGAGCGTTTCGAGATGGAGATCGGATTTCAACCCGAGAAAGGAAAAAATAGAATTAGTGATTGCTTGGGTGAGATTGCCTAATCTACCTACACTGCTGTTCGACAAGAAATTTCTTCTCAACTTGGGGAATTCAATCGGAAAGGCCATTCGGCTAGACATATACATGACGCAAAGGGCTAGAGGTAAGTTTGCGCGCATGTGTGTTGAGTTGGACTTAACGAAACCTCTAATACTTGAATTCAAAGTTGAAAATCAACTACTAAGTGTCATGTATGAAAACCTAGGGTAGTTATGTGCCAAGTATGGAAGAGTAGGGCACATGAAGGAAAATTGTAGCAAGTTCCAAAATAAGAGCAAAGGCCTAGAAGGCAAAGGAAAGCTATGGCACCAATTCAGAATTTGGGCGCTAGATCTAGATTTGCAATATTACAAACTGAACTGGGGGAGGAGGACTAGAGGATCAGAAAGGGCTAATATTCAGGAAAGTATACAATAAGAAAATGGGAGTAAGGGAGAAATGGAGAAGGAACAGCCAAAACAAATACAGAGGAAAAGTTAGGATTGATAGCAAGGGAGAGGTGAACAGGGGCACTATACAGTTAACAAATAGGAGGTTGGAGAAACCACTACCAAAAAGTCATAAAGGAAAGGAAGGAAGCAAGCAAGTGGACCACTAACAACAAATAGGAGCGGGAGAGAGGAATTCAGGTGATGGTAATTAGTACAGCCTCAATAACAATGAGGTTGTGCTAGAAAGCAATTTTGACAAGCATAAGTGGAAAAAAGTTAACATGGAAGAGAGAGAACTTATGTCCAGGAAGATCCATATGGAGGGACAAGAAGATTGAGAATATGGGCATGGTGACACATTCTTTAGAAACTAAGGTGAAGACCCTATTGATAGTTTTGGCATGAGCAAGGAGGAGGAAGTTCCTACCGCTGCCTTGGCGGATTAAGGTAACTTTGGCCTTAGTATTATACCAATTTAAATGCCTTATGATGAAGATTCTAATATGGAACTGTAGGGGTGCAGCGAGCAAGGTTTTTGCTGCTGTAATTAGAGACATGAAATGTAGATATAAGTTGGATATGGTAGTTATTCTACAACCAAGGACAAGTGGCAATTCTGCAGCTAAAATCAATAAAAGCTGGGGATTTACGCATGATATAAGGATAGAGGCTATCGGTTTTTCTAGGGTAATTTGGTTACTATGGGAGATGGATGAATTACAAGTAGATGTAGAAATAATGAATGAACAATTTATACATTGTAAGCTAACTCTTGGAGATGAGGAGATGTTATTCACAACTATATATGTTAGTCCAAATGAACAAAATTTGGCACGAATTGCATAGTTTAGCTGGCACTATAGAGAAACCATGGATGTTAGCAGGAGATTTTAATAAGATTAGAACTCTAATGGAACAGAGAGGGGGTGGTAGAATTAATGAAGGAAGATGTAATAATTTCAATGATTGGATTGAGCAGTGCAACCTTATTGATATAGATTGTAACATCCTAAATTTTTGGAGTTGAAATTGTATGGAAATTTAAATTATGAAATTTGGGCTAAAATAATTATGAGAATAATTATTTGAAATTGAGGTTTACTTTTCCTTAATTTATTTCAAGAAAAGAATAAATTCAAGAAATATTTGCAAGTGATAATTTTAGGCTTAAATATTATAGGATAAATATTTTATGGCCTAGAAAATTAGGAATTTAATTTTTAGATTAATCAATAATTGCAATTTAACCAAATTGCAAATTGTAAATATTGTTTTGAAAAAAAGAGAGAATAAAAGAATCATGGGCCACGTAATTAGAAGCTTAGAGCATTAAGAAGGAATGAATCCAAGCCCAATCCATCATCTGTTAACCTCAGCTCTTCAAAACCTAAAAGAACCAGAAGTAAATCACCTTCAGCCCACGTTAGAAACAGGAAATATCAGCAATGAAGTTCACTTCCCTCAGTCCAGTTCCGATGTGGAGAAAGACGCAGAAACAGATCACTTCTTCTTAATATCCATTCCTCACTGTCACGTAAAGCTGCAACTCGCCATACTTCCAGATCCAACTTTCGGCCTTCTACTATACACGCAAGATCGTTGACTTTTCTTTCAAAGCACGTAATCACAGTGTAGCAGACCTCCCTTACTTTTCGAGCCTTGTGCTAGATATCCGATGGACTAAGCTGCTGGACCTTCATGTTTTTTTATCCTTGACTGGTCCTATATAAACCTTGCAAAGCCTAGATATTCAGCCCCTTCCATTCAGCAAGCTTCACCGTGAGAGCCAGAGAAAGACCGAAAGTGAAGGAGAGAGGGAGTTAACGGAGAGAGAGAGAGATAAATAACCAAATCATACTCCTCTGTTTTGGGCTGTCGGGAGCAGGGGAAGATAGCAAAGCAAGATCCTCCATCATTCCCACTAAAGCAGCGAAGGTGAGCATAGAACTTTCTATCCTCCTTGTTGCCCATCGGATAGTAGGAGAGCAAACTTAAAACGGAAGCTGAAAAACTGAACTGAAATCAAAGGGGGGTGGGGCTTTCATCGGTTTTTCTGTGATTCCATAAGCATGAGTGAAACTATAAATACAATACTAAGTGTAAGGAAGGAAAGATGCTGCGAGATATATACACAAAACTCTTTTAGTTGCTGTTTCATTCTTTCTTTCTGTTTTGTTGTTCTTGAAGCATATCATGTGTGTGTAGAAAGCCGTGGGTTGTGAGTATGCCGTGGGAAAGAAAGAAGACGAAAGAATAAGGCCAGACGTGATGCATGAGATGGAATCATTGTGTGTGTGCATGAATATGTATGACTTTGCTGTTACTCTCACTGTGGAACCGTTGTGTTTTGCTGTCATGAAGTGTCACTGTCACACCATTTTAGTTTACTGTCATGTGAATATTTTCTGCAACCTTGCAGAAGAAAGCGTGACCGTGAATATTTTACTGTCATGAGAATATTTTTCTGCAAGCTCCCGTCAAGTAATATGTGTGTGTGTGTGTGTTCCTATATATATTGTTTTATATAGCTATAAATATATGTGTTTGTGGATTCAGTTTGCTGTTATGTTAAAGGAAAGGAAAAGAGTTATTTTCTGAATAATAATGTATTGAAACCGTGGGGTCCAGGGAAAAGAAGAAGATGCTGGTTGGGTGTTTAGATAATTGTGTGTGTGTGTGTACGTGTTGTGTACAAGAAAGAAAGGAAAGGAAATAATTTGAAGTTTTGCTAATCCAAATAGAGACAAAACTATATATATATAGATATTTTGGTGCAAGTATTTTCCTCGATAATCACATGCATTTGAGACTAAAAACAAGTCAAGTATATATATATGGGTGGTGCTGTCATGCTTGTGTGAATAAGCGTATAAATAAATGAGAGTTGATGCATAGGGACATAGTAAATTCATGCTTTGTGTGTAGAGGTGCCTTTGTTTCAAAAACATATATGCCTTGTTGAGATGTTTTGAAAGAAGTATTTTACTAAAGCATATTTATTAAGGGGATAAATTATAAATTAATATTTATAAATTTTAATTTATGGTATTTATATTTATTAGGCATAAGGTAGTAATGTCTACAATCATGGGTGATGCATTAAGGCACAATTTTGTATACTATTAGTATTGATCAAGGTTTTAAAATAAAACCATGAGAAATATTAAAGTAATAAATTTAGTTACCTTTTTGTATGAAGATTGGCATTTATTAACTTTAATTGTTTGTTAATAATAATTTAAGCAAAATAAATAAATAAATTATTGATCACTAATTAATAGGAGTTAATATTTGATTATAGAGAGTTAATAATGATTGATAAAATAATAATGAATAATTTTGTTATTAAGAAAAGGGAGTAACTAATAAAGGAATTATTATTAAAATTAGTATAATTATGTTTTGTAGAGTTTTTAAGAGTTATTAACAAATAGAAAATTGATTGTGATAGATTGATTTATGGCGTTTGTTGAGCTCTCGGATTAGAGGTCATGTATAATAGTTAGCTTTGACGAGAGGTAACAACTTTCCACTTATTATGTTATTGATGTGCTGCTTAAAAGTATTTGTTGAACTGATTATGATTGTTTTAAATAAAATTTCCATGTGGGTTTTTTTTATAAGTTGAAATACATGCATTCAAATGAATTGAGAGTTGATATATGATGACATGGTTATTATGGTTATTTTGGAAATTCCCTTATTAAATTATTATAATAATTTTGGGATGAGAAGAATTGGGAGAAGATGATAAAGTTATATCCACCACGTGGTGATGTCTCTATTAGTGCACAATGGTTGACTTTTTTTAATTGCCCCACCGGTTCAATGAGGGACTAGCCCACCAGTTCAAGAGGGCTTACGACATTTTTATTGTCCCACCTGTTCAATGAGGGACTAGCCCACCAGTTTAAGAGGGCTTACGACACTCCACCAGTTCAATGAGGGGAAAAGACCCATGGTCTGGGACAGGTGCTCTGAGGATTTTGGTTGGTCCTCATCACTTGACCAGTGAGCTTTTGAGTAACTAGTAACACGGGTGTGACTTAGCCCATGGGTCTAGTCGGAGGAAATAAGGCGGTTCGGCTGGAGTGAAGGGAGGTATCTTGGGAATTGTGTTAATAAGAATTTGTAACACCTAATTTATGATATTTCATTTATGATATAAAATTTTTGATGTGGATATGGTGAATTGTTTTTTTTAATATTTTGATATTAAAGCAAAGCTCGAGCCACTATCGCACCTCTCCTTTACTGTCAAGCTATTACGTTCCAACACCACGAAAAAAGTAAACTATGGTTGCCCACTGATATAATCATAGGTGAAATCCAATCCCTTCGCCTATCGGAAGCAAGAAAATGAGCAGCAAGCTGAAAAAGACCTAAACCCAACAATCTTCCCTCCTCAAATTGTTCCACTTGGCACCTCACTAGTACATGTTAATATTCATAATGAGTTGGATTTATGGTTACATATTTTTCCAGGTGACCAGTTCGGTCAGGTCCTTTAGGGAAGTCGACAGAAGTATAGTGTACTGTAATCAAGTAGGGCTTCTGTTTGTTTTTGTGTATAAATTGTTAAATGTATATTGCCACACATTAGGGCTCATGATGCATGCTCTAGCATGTTTTGAAAAATTTAAATTCTACGTAAATTCCAATATTAGGTTAACTCTGATTATTATATGATAACTTTGGTCATTATATGTGTTTAATTTGTTAATTAAATGGTGGTTGTTTCATAGACACTACTGGCCCTTTTTTCACATGGAAAGGGCCCAAATGGGAAGGATTAGAAAGAGTGTATAAGCGGATGGACAGAAGTTTGTGCGACATTAGGTGGCAAGAAAAGTTTGAGGAGGCTGAGATTAGAGTAATTCCTAAAATAGACTCTGATCATCGCCCCCTTCTTGTGTGCACCAAAATGGAGGAGAAGAAATATAGGCAGCGAGTGTTCATATATGAGGCAGCATGGCAATTGCATGAAGGATTTGAGGAGGTATTGGAGAACAGTTGGGGGGAACAGAGGAAGCCTATGTGAAACTATAAACACTACAAACGAAGCTACTTAACTGGAATAAGGAGACCTTTGGGAGAATAGAAGATCGAAAGAGAAACATACTGAATAGAATTGATGGAGTATAAAAGAGTATGCAAAGGTGAAACAATCCTTACCTAATTATACTAGAAAGGGAGTTAGAGGTGGAACTAATGAATATTCTTCAGCGGGAGGAGGTGATGTGGTTCCAAAAATCAAGAGGGAAATGACTAGAAGAAGGGGATCACAACACAAGATACTATCACTTGAAAACAATAGTGAGAAGAAGGATAAATAAAATTAAGATGCTCAAGAAGGATAATGGGGAGTGGATTGAGGCAAAAGAGGAAATAGTACAAATGTTCCAAGAGTTCTATAATAAACTGTTCAAAGAAGAAAAACATGATAGAACATGGGTGCTAACTAGACAAGGATGGGGGAAAGTTGAGGAGGGAATAAGTGTGGAGGTGAGTGGGGAAGAACTAAGAAGAGCTTTCTTTCAAATGGGGGGTTTCAAAGCACCTAGGAAGGATGGGTTTCTTGCTAGTCTTTTTACCAACAGAACTGGAAAGTGATGGGAGACTCAGTCATATAGATCATTAAGGAGCTCTGGAGGCACCCGGAGAGAATTGGGGAAGTCAATGACACTTTGGTTATGTCAATTCCAAAGGTAGATCAGCCTGAATTAGTGAGTCAATTTAGGCCCATTGCTTTGTGCAATGTAATACACAGGGGGTTATCCAAAGTACTAGTTAATATACTAAAATCACTCATGGATTGTTTTATATCACCATTTCAGACAAGCTTCATTCCTAGGAGAAGCATTCATGATAACATCATAGTGGTAAAAGAAATTGTTCATTCATTAAGGAAAGCACAAGGAAGTAAGAGATACATGGTCATTAAGATTGACCTAGAGAAAGCCTATGATAGAATGAGTTGAAAGTTTATGGAAAAGGTGCTGGATGAGATTGGGGTGGCGAAAAATATAAGAAACACAATAATGAGATGTGTTAGAATAGTGAAAACAGCCTTGATGTGGAATGGAAGTAAAAGGGAGGAATTTTTGCCTACTAAAGGGCTAAGATAAGGGGATCCGCTTTCCTCATATTTGTTTGTATTAGGGATGGAAAAACTAACACATATGATTGTAGATTGTGTGAGGTCTAAGGAATGGAAACCCTTGCGGATGGGAAAGGGTGGAGCAGAAAAATCTCACCTGCTTTTTGTAGATGAGCTGCTTCTAGTCTGTGAGACATATATATGGATTAGATCTGTCTGGTTATGAATGTATTTGAGAAGTTTAGGGAGGCTTTTGGACAGAGAGTAAGTATAACAAAGACAGGTATCTATTTTTCCAAAAATGTAGAAAGAAGAGTGAAAAACGAAAGATGTGGCTACTCAAGATTTAAAAGAGTGGAAGAGCTCATAAGATATTTGGGAGAGTACATGCCGACTGGAAGGGGGAATAACAGGAAATTCCATTTCTTGCTTAACAAGATGCAAGGAAAATTAAATAGTTGGAAGAAGCAAACATTGTCTTTTGCTGGGTGCTTGACTTTGGTACAATCAGTAACAAATCAAATTCTAGTATTTGCCATTTAGCACTCGACTATTCCTATTAGGGTGCAGAAGCAAATGGAGAAAATGCAAAGAAATTTCCTTTGGGGTAGTGAGGAAGGCAAAAGGAAGATTCATGTTGTCGGTTGGGAAATGGTGTGCAAGGAAAAGAAGAATGGTGGCCTAGGAGTAAGAAACTTAGAAAAGATGAATGAAGCTCTATTGGGGAAGGTGGTGTGGAACACGATTTCACAGCCAAGTAGCTTGTGTTCAAAGGTATTAATTGGAAAGTATAGAAGAGGAAACAATTTATTACAAGGATGTGGGGGGATAAAATCAGACTCTGAGTTATGGAGGGCTTTGGTGCTGCTATGGCCAAAAGTCCTAGAGAATACCTGCTGGGAGGTTGGTAATGGAGAGGAGGTTATGTTTTAGGAAGATGATAACTCTCCATATTTTATATATATAAAGTACATTTTAAAGATATTTGGAGAGTTATTTAAACAATTTATAAAGATTTGGTGCATCATTTGTGGGGTTTCAATTTAAAATAAAAGTTTTTGAGTTTAAGAAATAAATAATAGTAATTAGAAGTTTTAAAAAGGAAAAAAAAGAGAAAAATTTAGTTTTAGTATTGTTGTTATTATTATTATTATTATTATTATTATTATTATTATATAGTTCTCATTTATTTCCACAAATTGAAGGATCAGGAGGGAGCATTATTTCGGCTGAATTGAATTGATGAATGCACAGCATGGGATAGACGCGTGGACCCACGAAAATGAATTGAACATTGCATTGGGCAAATGGATATTGGGCTAGATTGAATGGCATTTGGAATTGGGCCCCACGAGCCCAAAGAGAATTGAAACCTAAATCAATTAAAGGAGGAAAAAGAGGTCTGGACGCGGGGGGGGGGGGGGGGCGGAGAAAAACGAAGGCAGGGGGCATCACGACGCGGAACGGTAGTTACAAAGAACAGAGGCAACGGCTGGGTAGAGGAAGAAGAAGCAGAGGAGCAGCAATTCTCTTCATCATCTCCACGGAAGGACGAGAGGACTGTAGAGGCCAAAGAGAACACAATCAGCAGCTTCATCTTCCTCTTCCGTGGCTCATCATCAACTATGGAAGTTTGAAAAAATATATAAAAAAAATTCTTATGGAAGTTTGAGTTTTATTTGTGAGCATTGTCATGATTAATTTGATTTGAACATGATAAGAGGTGAATTTGATTAGAGATTTATTCTCTGTTTTTTGAATGTTGGTAAAGAGGTAAAGATTTGGTTTGGGTACTTTACCTTAGGATGTCAAAGAACCTGTGAGGAATGTATGCCTAAATTTTATTCTTTCTAAGAGAGAGTACACCTATTGTGATTTCATCTCTAGAATTTGTCTTGAATCTCTTTTAAAACTTGAAATTCCCTTGCATGCACAAAGATGATTTAGACATTCATTTCATTAGCTAGTTTGGCCAAATGTCCATCCCTATCTCATGAAAATATTTTGTTACCCCATTTGAGCCTTTTTGAAGAAATTTGCATAGAGTAAATAGTCATTTGTTTGAGCTATGCAATTTTCAGGACTTGTTCCCTCCATTTTTCCCCTCTTTACTTTAGTGAGTGCTAAGTGAAGCAATTTAAAAGAGTGAAAGAGTTAGAAACTCAACACTATAAGAGTATAGGTAGGTAGTAAAAAACAAAAAAACAAAAAAACAAAAAAAAATGAATAAAAAAATGAAAAAAGAAAAAATGGCGCAAGAAAGATAGAAAAAAAGGAGAGATAAAAAAAAAGGATTGTCAAAGTCAAAAGAATAAAAGTTCTACATATATAGTGTTATTGAGTTCGTTTTCTCTTGATGACTATTTCTTTATTCCTTCATTCTTCATCATGAATTTCATTAAATTATTTAGTACTGATTAAAGTATTTTCCCATACCATTTGATCACTTTCATTCCATTATCCTACTTTGATCATTACAACAGAGAGAAAGTCCTTTTGATTTGAGTATGCTATGGGATAATATATCCAGTGGAGATTGAAATAATAAACAAGCCTATGGTAGATAACATGCAATAGGTGGAATGGAGTGAAACACAAGCCCTTGAATATCTTGAGAAAAGAGTGTAAACACTGACTTGTGAGGGACATTCTGATGTGATTTATCTTTGCCAAATTAATTGCCTTGCTACTCGCATTTTTGGAATGTGGAAAAGATTTCTGGGAAAGTTTGTTTCTTGAAAGTTTGAATTGACTTCAATTTTATAGTGCTTGCTCTAGGAATCTTATTTCCATGGTTTTCTTGAGTTAGATTGTTTTAGAATTTAAAATCTAAAGAACAAGATTTAATGCAAGTGTGGGGGTGTGATAACTCTCCATATTATATATATATAAAGTACATTTTAAAGATATTTAGAGAGTTATCTAAACAATTTATAAAGATTTGGTGCATCATTTGTGGGGTTTCAATTTAAAATAAAAGTTTTTGAGTTTAAGAAATAAATAATAGTAATTAGAAGTTTTAAAAAGGAAAAAAAAGAGAAAAAATTAGTTTTAGTATTGTTATTATTATTATTATTATTATATAGTTCTCATTTATTTCCACGAATTGAAGGATCAGGAGGGAGCATTATTTCGGTTGAATTGAATTGATGAATGCACATCATGAGATAGACGCATGGACCCACGAAAATGAATTGAACATTGAATTGGGCAAATGGATATTGTGCTAGATTGAATGGCATTTGGAATTGGGCCCCACGAGCCCAAAGAGAATTGAAACCTAAATCAATTAAAGGAGGAAAAAGAGGTCTAGACACGGGGGGAGAAAAACGAAGGCAGAGGGCATCACGACATGGAATGGTAATTACAGAGAACAGAGACGATGGCTGGGCAGAGGAAGAAGAAGCAGAGGAGCAGCAATTCTCTTCATCATCTCCACGGAAGGACGAGAGGATTGTGGAGGCGAAGGAGAACACAGTCAGCAGCTTCATCTTCCTCTTCCGTGGCTCATCATCAACTAGAGGGAAATTCTTGTTCTTAATTTCAATACTCTGTTCCTATTCCCCTTCCCTTTAATTTTCAATATGGTTTTGAACCTAGCTGTGAACCTGGAATTTATTGTTGCTGTGGTGTTTATTAAAGTCATGTGTAGCTAGTTTATTTTGCAACCTAGAGGAGCTATGAACTTGATTAAACTGAGTTTTCATTATTTAATTATAATTAGTATTGATTTTGGTTGCTTAATCTTGTTTAATTTTTTCTATTTAGTGACTGGCCATCATTAAATATGATTTTGAGCATTAGAATTTACCTTGACGAAGGGGATTTTAATTAGGCTCTGAGATTAAGCAATGTGGGATTAAATTATGATTTAATTTGCAATTAGGATAGACATATACCTAATAGCTCCATATAATTGTAGAAGAGTGTATCCAAATTAAATTGCCTTTTGAGTAAATTTGTTACACATAACAGTTTCTACTTAAGAGAGGGTTGTAAGTGGACCGACAGGCGCTTATAGCTATTAATACTCGAGATTAACAAAATTAATATTAAGAGTAATTAAATTAGTGAAATCAAGGTTTATGAAGCAAATAAGGATTAGTGACTCTGGGTTGTTTATTTGATATTTGTAGTAGTTAGTTGATTTTAATTTCTTTTCATTTAATTAAATTTACTTTAGTTTGCTCAACTTAAATAAAAGTGTAAAATCAATGTCTGATCAAAGTTGTGAATACCAAGTCCTCGTGCGAACGATATCCTATTCACTCTTTATTACTTGATACGACCCGTATACTTGCGGAGTTATAGGCTATAAAGTTTTGCTCTATTAGAAGACAAGTGGCAGAGGCAGAGGATGGGAGCAGTCTAAATAATAGAAGCCTAATCTAGCTGACAAAGGAGGAAAAGAGAACCAGGGTAAAGGAAATGATAATTGCAGATGGAGGATGAGATATGGAGAAAATGGAAAATAAAATGAGCAAGGAAGGAATGGATCTTATCCTACCAGTAGTGCTACCTAGTGAATTGAAGGGAGTAGACTTTGTAAGACGGGGAAGCAAAATACAGAATACATATTTTGTAGCAGTGATGTATCATGCGCTGAGGAAAGAAGCTAATAGTGGAGAGCATGTCTGGACTCAAATCTGGAAATGGAAAGGACCCAAGAGGGTGCAAACTTTCTTGTGGCTTGCTACACATGAAAGGATATTAACGAAGGAAAGGAAGAACAAAATAATTGGGGGGGATGTCTGCTGCCATTGCCGCAGTAATAGTGAAGGATTGATGCATGTATTGAGAGATTGCAAGAATACATGGGATCTGTGGCTGGAATTGAAGCAAGTAGTTGTTGAAACTAAATTTGTAATGCTACAAGGGTGGGAATGGCTGAGCTAGAACCTGAGAAAAACAAATGGTGATTGGAATATGATATTTGGCCTAACTTGTTGGCTGTTATGGTCTTGGAGAAATAAGAGCTACTTTAAGGAAAACTACTCGATGCTAGACAGTAGTGCCAGGATAATACACTAGTATGCAGGAGAAACAAAGAGAGCATGCCAAGAGTTTGGAAGGATTACAGGTAAAAGAACAAAGGTGAATGTAAAATGGCTTACTCCTGGCGATGGCTAGGTGAAGATTAATGTAGATGGGGCCTCAAAAGGTGAAGGAAGAACAATTGGGTGTGGTGGTCTGATCCAGGGAAGTATGGGTGAGTGGCTGGGTGGATTTGCAAACAAATTAGGTACTTGTACAACTATAAAAGCTAAGCTTTGGGCAGTGTACTATGGAATGAATCTAGCTAGGCAATTGAACCTTGACAGAGTTATAGTGGAAAGCGATTCAACTGTTGTAATTCATATGCTAAAAGCGCTGCAGTGGGAAGAGATAAAGGTTTCTGGTTTGCTGAGGCAGATAGATAACCTTAGGAAAGATTTCTCAAATGTTGTATTTCAACATGTATATAGGGAGGGGAATAATTGTGCAGATTATCTTGCAAATTTGAGCATAATGCAAGATGAGGTAAAAGCTATGTTTTATAGACCCCCATGCACACTGATTAGAAATTTGTATATGGACTGTGTGGGTGCTACTCGCCCAAGGTTTATTTTGATAAATGAATAATACAGGCTAAGGCCTCAATTTCTTACCAAAAAAAAAAAAGAAGAAAATTTCGCCAACATATTAAAAGAACCTTTGTTTGGTTGGACTACTAATAAAATTAAGGGAAAAAGAAGTTTATTTAGAAAATACCATTAAAACTTAGGGTAAAGGAGCAAAAATACACATGTGTTTTACCGCCGGAAACGTCTAACACCATATGCTTTTTTTAGGAGAAAAAATACACACGTGATTACCATTTTGAAGCAAAAGTCACATCCCACCGTTATGTTACTGTTTATCATGATGAGAGAGAAAGAGATGAAATGAACAGTATCATAATGGTAGTGAACAGTAACATAACGGTGGGATGTGACTTTTACTTCAAAATGGTAACCACGTCTGTATTTTTGTTTTTTAAAAAAGGCATATGGTGCTACGTACTCATGAAGGTAAAGCACATGTGTATTTTTTCTTATTTGCGCTAAAACTTATATAGGATAAGAAAGGAAAGTAGTGGAAATCTTGGTTTTTTATGTTTCAGCTTTAAGACCAAAATACCCTTTTGACACATTTTTTTAATACCTAATGATTTTGTCAAAATCATTACTATTTTTGAAGTTAGACAATAGTGTGTGCCCTGTTTGAAATTATATTGGCTGCGAACTACAAATAAGTTAGTCTTATATTAAAGAAGCTAAATAAGTTATATTGAATTATTTATATTTATAATTTTTCATAAAACTATATTACTTGACTTGTAAACTGATATATAATTCAATAATACATAATATATATTATAATTAAATAGTTTTATTACGATTAAAAAATTTTTTTAGCTTTTTTAAACTCACACAGAAGAGTCAATTAGCTCTTACAAGGAACGGAAAGAAGAAGTAATATATTTTACTTACATGAAAGTAGAAACTAAAGGAAAGCCTTTTTTAACCCTTTGCGGTTCCTCGAGGACAAGCATGCATACATATATCCTGATGCATATGCATATTAGTTAACCACATTGAAATTAATTCCAAAGGCTAAGTTTAAATCCATCGTCATACGCACACTTCTTCTCACCCATCAAGACATTGACACTTCACTCTATGCCCCTCTCTCACTTCTTTGAGTGTATATATATGTGTGTGGAGTAAATGTTTAACAAGAAATATTTAGTGGCCAAATCAAATTAATGAGTTTTACTTTGGAAGAAGATGGGAGGAAGAAGGAAAGGCCAAGACCGCACACAAGAAACCGATGTGAGATTCTGCTTATCGTACAAACACAAGTCAAAAACTTGTTAAATTCAGCTTGTCGGGCTGTAGCTAATAATATAAAAGAAAAAAAAAAAAAAAAAAAAAAACTCCAAAGTAGATTCGACGGATTTTTAACATAAACAATGACTTTACTCCTGAGGAAGAAGCAGAGATTCGCAAAGAGTATGAATAGGACTTTGAATATTTAGATGGATGTCCAATTTCTTCTTTCATTTCCATGATTTAGATTGATCACAAATTTCTTTCGTTTCTTTCTTATAAAACTCAATTAGCCTCCGTCTCTTCCTCACTTCTTGTCTTTTTCTCGCCCTCTGACTGCATGAAACCCCACACTAGGTGTGCTTATACAGATGAAAAAGGATGAAAAACCATTTCCCTCTTTTACTCTTGAAAACATGGTGCTGAAAACACGTTGTGCCTTCCACTTCCGATTTTTAATATAATATATATATTTTTCCTGACATTTATATATTTTTTTTGAATTTTTGAATTATAATTAAATCCTAAAAAGTAAAATTAGGATATTACAATGACGATTTAGGTCAATGTATAATCTGGCTTGGACACTTGAACACAAAAAATGGTATTACAGTCAAATATATCCCACTAAGCCTTGAGCCTATGCAGCTATTTGTCCACAAACATCCCATGAATAGTGCCACGTGTAAATCATTCCCGAATATTAAGCTTTCTTTTTTTCATTAAATGAACTCCACAGTGATCTTAACGATTGCAGTTACTTCGTTTCGAAATTATTTCTTCTTATGAAATCCTATATCTTTACCATTTTAGCGGTGAGTGTTTAGAAACAAGCATGGCCAACCGTGACATAAAATACCCCGTGCGTTGTGTTGTTGGTAAAGTGTGTTGCACAATTACAAAGCTGAATGCGGGATTGTATGAGTAAGATTCTATGATGAAAATAGTGTAGCTCAAACCCTAATGTTATTTTTGTTAGGAAATATATCAATGTATAATTAATTAGTATCGCATATAATCAAGGATTATAGGAATCATGAGTGATTAGGGAATCAATCATCATAATGAGTCATTACTGTCTTGTGTATAAATACCCTATTGAGCATATGAATAAATACATTTTCATTTGAGAGTATATTTCTCTCTATTATTTCTCTACATGGTATCATAGGTTGGTTAGTTCTTGGCCAATTTGAGCTTTTCTTTTTCGGTGGCCACTGTTACCGTAGCATGAACAGTAACAGTGGGCATCCAGAGTGTGTTCTTTGGATGTTCTATCTTTTCTGGTTCTGAGACAACAACCACAGTGGCCAGATAGAGTGTATGTGTCAGTGAGGTTGCTTTTCTGTGAGGTTCTCACATTCTACAAGATTTTCAGTTTCCGGTGCATGTTTCCAAATTCCGGTCAACTTGTGAATTTTCAGTGTGTGGTTCGTGTCATCTCTGTTTCTGGTTTGGCTCCTTAGCCGGTGTCATATCCTCTTTTCCAATGACGTTGCTTATCACTCTTCACAAGGGGAGAGAGAAAGAGTTTGTCAATTCCTCTGTTGTTTGGTTGCTGCATTTTATGGTGTTCTCCGACGTGGAGCCTTCATTCTCGAGGTGTGTAGGCCGGTTCTTTGCTTCGAAGGTTGCGTTGTATGACTCAGTTCAGTTGTTTGGCACAGACGACATTTTGTTTTGTGCACGTTCACTTGTTTCTAGTGGTTGGATTCTTCGTTTGTTATGTTTTCTAGTACGTTTGTGAAGTGCTCTTTTGTCTTGATGTCATGCTTGTGATTGGGTAATTTGCTGTACTTTGCCTCCTCTGGTGAGGAGTTTGGTGGTCCTTGTGTGACCTATTCGTTGTTTTGCCTCTGGTGAGGTGTTTGGTCTCTCGTGAGACATTTTGGAGTATTATTTGGTCCTTGGTGAGACCGTTTGCTATTTGCTTCAAGATCTCATGAAAGAAACAAGTTATTGGTGATTAGTTTCTGCTCATATTCATGCTCTTTTAGTTTGAGAGGGAGTGTGTGAAAATTGGATGAAAAGGTTCTTAGGAAGAATAT
The DNA here is from genome assembly GCA_037074495.1 of Acacia confusa. NCBI lineage: Eukaryota > Viridiplantae > Streptophyta > Magnoliopsida > Fabales > Fabaceae > Acacia > Acacia confusa. The sequence goes on along the minus strand of CM073504.1, from coordinate 27,111,145 downwards.
TATTTTGTTTGGAATTATGTTTTCTTGTAATAAGTTAAGCATGATTAACATATATGCTCCAACTTGAGAGGGAGTGTTAGAAAATATATCAATGTATAATTAATTAGTATCGCATATAATCAGAGATTATAGGAATCATGAGTGATTAGGGAATCAATTATCATAATGAGTCATTACTCTCTTGTCTTCTCTCTTATGTATAAATACCCTATTAAGCATATGAATAAATACATTTTCATTTGAGAGTATATTTTCTCTATATTTCTCTACAATTTTCATTACTCATATCATACTCCCTATATAGCCTTTATCATAAGCCACTAACTAGTAAGAATATATTTTGTCCTTTTTATAAGACACTTGTTTATTTCCAAGGAGAATTAATTGTTTTCTTCCATGAATGCCTATAATTAATAAGGGTAGTGGGTGAGTATAATAATAGTAGTAATAACATTAGAGTTTAGTGCATGCAATTAGAAGGGGCAATATTAGAAATTTCTTAAATTTTAGGACAACTTTATCAACTTTAGTTTTCATTGATTTGTGAGAATTATTAGTTTGTATCTCTTATAATAAGGACTAGAGGAGTATATATCTGGTTATTATTATTATTTAATGATTTCCATGAACAGCTTAGTAACTTTTAAATTCATCATAAGCATCGACCGTATCATATATCCCATGTCATGGTTAGGAGTTAGGCCCAGTGGGGCTTGATTGGAAAGGATGAAACAAATAATAAAGAAAAAAGTGCTAGTCTCTTCTACAACCTTTGTTGTATTATATGTATACATAGGTTTTGGATAATCTTTTTCAAAAGATAAAGATCTTTGTGATGGGTAATATGCTTATGGAATACAAGAATGTGGAGCTATTGACGCTAACTAGGGTTAGGCAGGGCTGGTTTTCTAGAACACTTTATACATTAATATGGTTATTTCAGATGTCATTTGGTCTCCCATAAATCACGTTGCCCATGCTTTTCTTAGAACAAAAAATCATGTATGCACACGCGCATGGCAACCGTCAGAGGCGACTACTAAGGTGAGGCAGCAGCTGGGATTATCCTATTCGTTCTCAACAGTCAAGCATTCCCTTCAAGCCTTTTAAAATACTGGGGATAAACGTGCGTTATACTTCAATTTTTCAATGAAGGGAGTCAGCATATATATATATTTTTTTTTTTCATATTGACAACTATATATTGCACTATTTGAGGGTTAGAAATTTCAATAGTTGAAATTATTTATATTGGATGAGTTCAATAAATGTAGTTTATAGAAAAGTATTTGAAAACCTTTTATTATATTAATATCATGAAGTCAGTCTTACTTAATCATAATATTATAGGCTTATTTGAGTTAATGATGAGAACGGTGACTTATTTTTTATCTGACTTTTATAGAAGTCCAATAGAAAACAAGTCAGCTTCTAAATATAATTTATGTTTAGATTGATGGTGATAGAAATGGCAGAGCCTACATCAAAAAAGTTGAGAGCTTTTTTCTTAAAGTGATCCTATGGACTTTTTCCCAAATTAACTTTTAGGAGCTTTTTTTTTTTTTTTTTATAAAAAAAAAAAAAGACCAATGGACTTAAAACTACTCAAATACTTCTCTTAAAGGCTTTTTTCTACTACTACTTTTTCCTGGCTTTTTGTGACTTAAAGTTAGCCAATACTCTCTCTCCAAATAGGGCCAATATCACGTATTGCGTGTTTGCCGCAGCAAACAAAACATTAACAGCAGAACCCCACTGCTCTTTGGTTGTGGTTATCTTCTAATCCTTCATTGTCATTCTTTGGTCATTTTATCTTCAGTTCTTCATCAAGAAGTCCCAGTAAATCAATATATTCAAGAGTAATTGCAAAAACATACCAAGTATGCCCATTTTAACACTCATAGTTAATCACTCTTTCTTCCAAATTAATCATAAAACACGCGTTAATGCCAAAATAACATGATGAAAACCCTTAGAATGATGTGAAATAATATCATAGAAAATTGATTTAGATCATGGAGGATGAGACCTTTGACTTTCCCATGCTTGAACTCCTCGAAGTAGATAATGGCGAGACGACGGTGAGGAAGTTGAGTGTCACATCTAGCACTTCAACACCATTACTACGCATCAGGAAGCTTTATGGTTAAGAAAAAGTGTAAATTGAATGTCATAAATTAAAATTTACATTTTAGTCATTGGGTAACTATTTGTTGGACATTACCAGTTTCATTGTCCAATTTTGAAAAATCTTATATAATTTTGATATTATGTAATGTCAAAAGATACAACTTATTACTTACGTTACTTGCTCTGTTTATCGGGTATAATTGTGTCTTAATTTCAAAAATTCATAACTCATAGTGTAAACTTCTAATTGGCCCGATTTAAGACCTATTGGAAAGCTTTATGTGTCTAGTTGATGCATAAAACGTCTCATGAGTATTGGACTTTATTACTATTCATTATTAAACAAAACAATAATTATATTATGAAAGTAGCCTATACTGGACAGTCACGAAAATGCATCATTTTGGTAAAACAAAAAAAAAAAAAGAAAAAAAAAGAACATGCATCATAAAAACACCGCTTTAAGGCCATCTTAGGGGATATAACCATTTGTAATTCATCATTACATATAGGATATAAATTCCAAGGCATCATAATTAATTTAACTCATGAGCATTGTTTTACATTTTATTTTATTACTTATGGCAAAGCATTGTCATGGGATGATTATTCTCCTTCCACTTACCTTTGCGCTTTGCTCTTGCTCTTTTTTTGGAGGCACATAACCTAACGTGGCTAGTCAATGTTAGGTGAGATTCAAGGAATCCCAATAGCAAACAATTGCCATTCAAACAATCAAGTTATGCCTCTCAAATAGCATTGCAAAAGCTTACAAGTAATAAGAATATGCACATAAAAACAGAATTGTCAATAGTGGCCATGATATAATTCAAGAAAAAAAAATTCCACATGTTCAAGATAAAAGAGTCACTTTATTCATGGCAAGCTAAGAGCATAATAAAAACCTAAACACAACATAAAAACAAGAAAGGTGAATTTGCTCTGTAAGTTTTTGTCTCTACAAAATAATAATAATAACAACATTTTCAGCGGCGGCAATAGAAGTTGTGATTGAAAGTCAAACTTTCAATTGCCGCAAAGTTCTTTAAGAACTACTCTATATTGTTATATCTCTATATAATTCGTTAGGATCTGTGTTCTTTGTATATTTAATACATCGTTATGGAAAAACACTACTTCATTCAAACACATAGACAAATATATATATTCTTTGTTATAGAACACACACACATATGTATACAAATATATATATATATATATATATATATATATATATATATATATATATATATATTTGTGTGTGTGTATTCCATAATGAAATAACCACTATTTAATTAACTAAATTAACCTAATATTAGATAGGTAATTAACTTAATAGTACTTCAAAATTCACGAAAAATTTAAAATCTTATCAGAGTATAATTATGAGCCTTAACGTGACAATATACAATTATCTGACATAAACCAAAAGAAACAGAAGCACTACTTTTAACAGAGTAGTCTAAGCTTTTGAGGCCTTCCCTGATGGACTCAGATGTGAACTATCACCTGGAAAAATTTTGTAACCATCAGTCCAGCTCATTACAAATATCGATAAGTGCTAGTAAGGTGCCAAGTGGATTTAAAATAGTTCATCTCAAATAAACGATTCATCAATATCTTCAGTATATAATATCACATGATTATTTAATATCATGATCGGAAGTAATATATGCAATACCCAATACCTCCGTATACGCCAGCCGAACTGCCTTATTTCATCCGACTAGACCTATGAGCTAAGTTACATCCATATTACTGGTTACTCCAAAAGCTCACTGGTCAAGTGATGAGGATCGGCCAAAATCCTCAGGGCACTTGCCCCAGACTATGGGTCTTTCCCCACTTTAATCCAGCGAGGTGTCGTAAGCCCAATAAACTGTGGGCTGGTCCCAAACAACTGGTGGGACAATAATAAAGCCAACCATTTTGCATCCATGGAGGCCTCACCACATGGTGGCAAATAAATATCACATTTCTTCCCAATCCTTCCCTTTCCCATGATTTTCATGATAATTCTATGCATATAATTTCAGTTTGTAAAAATAAATCCACATGGCAAAAATTTATTTAAAACATTCATAATTAATCTGAAAAATACTCAAAGCAGTATATCTATATCATAATAAGTGGAAAGTGATTATTTCTCGCCTAAGCTAACTATTTTACATGACTTCTAATCCGAGAGTTCAACAAACGCCATAAATCAATCTATCACAATCAATTTTCTATTTGTTAATAACTCTTTAAAAAAAAAACTCTACAAAATATAATTATACTAATTTTAATACTAATTCCTTTATTAGTCACTCCCTTTTCCTAATGACCAAATTATTTATTATTATACTATTTATTCACCATTATTAGAAACTAGTCACACAATAATCATTTTAATGATTCTCATGGTTTCCCAAATTATTTGTTATCTTTTTCCTTTAACTAAAAATTCACAATTCATCCTATTCTTTCACAATTAACAACTCAGTGACTACTCTAAAACTTATCAGAATTTGACCTTTAATTTCCATGGGTATTTAGGAAAGGCATAACTTGATCAATATAACTCCGAATGGAATAATTCTAATTTCTAATTAATCCTTGATAAGTCTGTTTTCACAATTTAAAGTCACTAAGTTGATTCATGACGGATAAACATTCCAAAATTTCAAAAGTATAAACATTGTTTAAATCTGGAAACAGAAACTTTCTAATTTTCATAGTTTAACTTCAAAAATTCATATCTTGGGTTCTAAACATCGAATTTAGGTGATTCCAAATTCTATAAACTCCTTATCAATTCTAGTTTCTATGAAAATTGGTTTCAATATTTTATCACATGCCATGAATTCCCAGATTTCAAAAATGTGTCCACTGTTCAAAATCACTTCCAAAATTGTACCCCAACTTCCGAAATTCATAACTATTTCCATACTTATCGAAATTTGACAAATTACCTATCAAATTAAAACTCTATATGTCTACTACAAATCTGGAAAATTTCATCATTTTATAAATTCATTGACTTGGTCAAAAAGTCAACGCCATTTTCTGACTCCAAAAATAACACTAAAACGTTTTCAGATTTTGACTCATCTTTCAAAAATTATAACTTGAGCTACAAATATCGGATTTAGATGAACCAAAACTCATTTTAAAGTTTAGAATGTCTACTAAATGTCTATAAAATTTCAGGGTCAAAGAAGGTAATTTACTATTGTTTTGGCTTATTCAAAAATCGCTGCCCAGCTGAAGGTCATTTACCATGCAGTAGAGTTTTTGACACATTCACACATACAAGTTCTTATTTCTTTCTTGCCTTATATTATACACGCATACAGACTCATGCATCAGCACTCATGTGGAATCAAAGTTATGTCTTCCAAGCTAGTATATACACACTGAAACGCATACACATACACAGCAAGCTTTCGGATTTCCTTGTAGCTCTATATTTATATACTTAAACTCATGACAGCAAAATAATCCTCTCAGCATATATATTTATGACTGCCAGCCGAACTCATGCGCGCACACAGCAAGCTACCCATAACAATAAACTTCTTTTCCTCTAATCATTTGTATATATATCAGTAACCTTTGGTTTGATTATTATGTAACTATGTCTTGCCGTGACACACACATATATATACACACTCTGATATATATATATGCACTACACTCATCAAGATCTTCCTCTTCTCTCTCACAGCGACACACATTTATACTTAGCAACCCCCCCCCCCCTGTTCTAATATTCATTGAGCAGGGGATTCATGTACTAATTCATACGTTTCCCAACGCATAAACAGAAATAAATCTTAGGTTGGAAAAATCATAGAAAACTGGAAGAAGAAGAGCTAAAATGTACCTCTGTTTCAGCAACGTTTTACAGAGGAAGAATGAACGCAGTATTCTCTCTCTCTCTCAGCTCATTTTCGGTTTTCTCTCTGTCTCTCCTTCCTTCACGACTTTCACGTTCTCATTTCTGTTTTCTGTTCTCAGGCGTTCTTCCACGCTCTCAGCCTCTGTTTCTCCAGTATAAGAATAGAGGAAAGTTGTCCTTCGTTCTCTCTTGTTTCAACTCTTCCTCACTCTCCCGTTCTCACTCTCTCTCGGTTTCTATCGCCTTCGTTCCAGAATGAATGCGAACAATGGAACAGTATTATATATGGACCTAAGGGTCCATTCCGACGCATGAAAAACCAGGGGGTCAAGCCGCACAGGGCTCGAGAAGCATGGAGAATTCTGAGGAGGTATGGTGTTGCGTGATCTGTTTTCTGATTACGTGATCTACTTTCTCTGCTTAAATGACGCTGAATGAATTCCTGCTGTGATATTCTCATGTGTTTTCGGTGAGCTGGAAGGATGAAGAATGGGTTGGGTATATGTATTCTGGACTGAAGCAATTTATTGGGTATTTCTGTTGCATGATTGGGCCAAATGAAACGAGCTGCAGTATGGGCTGAATAAAATACCTTGCTGATGATATATGCTGCTGCTGTATAATTATCACAGTTTGGGCCGAACTGCATGGGCTAGGAGGAACAAAATACTCTGGCCCAGAATGGATAATATGCTGCATATGTATGGGCCACATAGAACACTAATACTCGGGCTTCATTTTCTTTTCCTTAACCATAAAACTACAACAATAATTTTCTCCAGAATTCCAATTTAATTACAACTTTTTTTTTAAAGTGATGGAATTTAAGTTTTTATTTGAATTTATTATTTTCCTAAAATTCGCAAAAATCAGGCCTTAATTTCTAATAATTATTTTAGGTCATAAATTATCCCTTACAAATATTCTTTGCCTTTATTTTTTCATTAATCAATTTATTTTGGCCATACAATATTATCTCCAAAATATTCTGACCAATAATTATTTCCAACTAGATTGCCTTTACTTTATGGAGAATATGCCTTAAATTCCAAAAATCTAAAATTTGGGATGTTACAATTCTCCCCCTGTTCAATAAATTTCGTCCTCGAAATTTGAATGTTCATACCTTAGGGACTTATCCTAAGCATACTGCCTATCTCTTTCCTATGCATGCTTACTAAGCATATATCTTCATTATACCACATTCTTACTTATCATGTACTCAGGGGTAGTATTCAACCATATAAGACCCACTAGTCTATTCTCTGAGCGCTTGGCTACATAGGCTTCTTTGCCGGTAATAATATGCCATTTGGCTTATTATATTTTTCCCTTTGGCTCATTTTCTTACCACAACGCTATATATCCTGGTCTTATAGCTCTATACACTGGGTCTCACAACCATGAGCCTCTACTCATCTATCCTGTGTCTGAGTTTCTTCAACTTAATCTCTCATATCACTTTTTTCTTGCTTAGCATAGTAACTAGAAATTCATATCTGACCTATTTGGCTCAGGCCTCTAAACCATTCTATCAGTTTCTATTCCTGTATCCACAAAATTACCAACTGCATTGCTTTCCATTTCAACTGTGCTGTCCCTTTTTTTTTTTTTTAATTTTCACACATTAAAAATTTATGTGGTTGCAGTATGTTTCATGATCTCTTAAAATAGAATTTTCACATTTTCAACAAAATCACTACCAGCACACATTTATGAGTGGGATTATTTATTTCACAAATTTAATAGTCAAAAGCTCTCGCCACCAGTTCAAACTTTCGGTACAATCATCTTCTCAATCTGTTTATACACACAAACCACTGTAGTGGCACTGCACTCATTTTCCACTGTAACGGCTCACCACCATAGAGGATCCAACCGTAGTTGCTGTCCCCAGGGCCTAACCCCTTGCACATGTGGTGTTTGACCAGACAAGACAAAATACATGCCTTACAAGGCAAAATTTGGCATGAACTATTAGCCTTCAAGGCTATACTTTTTTGGTAATATATATAAGGTTCTTATACTGCTCATAAGCATATTAAATTTATATATTTTATCTCTTCTTTTAGGAATGCAAATTTCATAAAGTATTAGTTTGTAGGACCAGAATAAAAATATCATCGAAAACATTTTGTGCTATGAGATATTTTGACATTTACTCATAAAATCATGAATTAACATAGTATAAGATATTTTAATCATTGGCCTTCTAGGCTATACGATTTATGGCTTTCATCTAGTAGCCATTGTTTTATACAAATTCGGTTGAGACTCATGAGTAGTATAATTCTATTAATGTGATCATAGAAAAATAAATATGATAATTAGTCTTCTAGACTATTACTTCTAGTGAGATAATTCTCATTGGGTAATTAGTCTTTAGGATACTATATAGTACAAATTTTCAAAGATACAAAGCTCTTTTATATCATATGATAGTGGCATAAGCCTTCATGGCTTTAATTAAAGCACCACAATTTTATTACCCATGCCATTTATTAAAACCATAAAGTGTACTTTTACAAAAGAACCATTATTACAAGTAATGAAGCTTCTAACCATTTAATCAAGAAATCGAGAGTATAATGGGCGCTTGCCTTGAAATTATAATATTAGTAAATATAAAAAATAAATATTATAAACATATAGTCATTTAATTTTAAGATAAAATTGAATATTTATGCCTTTTAGCTATATAATGAGAAAATAAAAGCTATATGGCTTCTGGCAAAATAATAAGGTATAGAATAAAAAAGATAAAAAAAAAAGTTATATGATTTCTAGCCCTTTAAAAAGATAGAAAACAAAAGTTGTATGATTTTTAGCCATTTAATAATATATAAAAAAAAAAATGTGCATGACTTCTGGTCATATAATTTCAAAATATGAAATGACCATAAGATAAAAAAGAGAAATTATATAGCTTAAGGTCAAACTAAAAATAATGATTTTCAATCTTAGCCATGGAACTTGGTATATTAAACAATGGTAAAGTATCATTTCAATTCTATATAATGTCTCAAATTATCCTTCATAGATCAAATAAGAACTACACGTGAACATAATAAATATCTATTTTCATAACGTAAAGCAAATATTTCATAATCATCAAAACCAAAAAGGTAAAATTTCATTTCTTAAACCTTGAAATCATAAATTAAATCGAACCACACTAACATCAAGTTCATGATAAATATTCAATATAAATCATACAAGTTTCAACTGTTTAAAATAAAAGATACACGCAGTAAGGAGATTAACGGGAATACAACACTATGCTCAAAGTAGAAGTGGTCCAAAATTGTATGAAAACATATCTACCCAACATATAGATTCAGAATCAATATAAGCTTTGAAACTAAATCAAAACAATGACACATGGAATGAAATGAAACATAAATAAGAGAGGATTGTGTACCCGGAGGAATATTATCTCAAAGATTATCCTTTTTCTTTTTCTTTTTTTCTTTTTTTTTTCTTTTTGTGTTTTGTCGGTTCTCCTTTACGCCTCCCATGAGAAAGAATTGAAGACAAATCCTGAAGCCTTCTCTTCCTCCCTCTAATATGAGTGACTCGCAAAATCCTAAATTAATTTCTTACAGATGCGCCACAAGGAATCACGAAAGGTTACGAGACCAAAGGGGTTCAATAATGAAAATAAGTTGTCTCTTTTGGAGACCACTATCGAAGAAACAAAGGGACCATGCGGACTTCTTAAAACTTCAGGATTTTTTTTTTTTTTTGGGGGGGGGTAAGTTTCATGTAGAGTTTTGTGCTGATAATGTGTTATAATTAAAAGAGAAAGTTAATAAGAGAAAAATTCTCATTAACTATCAAGGTATAACCTGTACATGATATATGTCTTTTATTTATAGGCATAGCTTTACAATATCAATAAAATCTATATCTACATATTTAATGACAATAAGAGATCATTGTGGGATACCAGAGATAATGAAGATATATCTACATCCACACAAATATTATATTCATAACAATTAAGTTGATGAGATAATACAGTTTTATTTATAATTAAATTTGTTACTATAGTTAACTTAAGAGATATAATGATGTTTATGATAATAAATATTTCTATAAAGGGACGATAAATAAATAATATAATTGAGTGAGATAATAAAATTAAATAATGTGTGTGAGAAAATATAATTAAAGATAATTATATTTTTTTAATTTTAAATATAGTTAATTATAATTTAGAAAATGTAATCTTTTAGTCCTTCAACTTTGAACTCATTCATAACTCAGTCGCTTAACCATAACTCGATGCAACTACTACCTGAACCTTTGTAATACCTAGAATTCCTATTCATCATAAATCTTTATTTTGATGAATGATTAATATTAAATGAAGGTGAATATGGGTCTCAAGAAATTTTAATCTATTGATTATAATTTTGGGCCAATTTCTTCATAATATAAGCAATGGAAGCACTTAATTAAATTAAAACAATTAGCAAAGACTATAAGGCACCTAAGCTTGCATTAATTGGAGATTAATTGCAACATAATTAGGGATAATTAATTAATCAAAATGAATAATGGGCTGTTATATTTTCAAAAATATTAAGGGATTAATTGATGAGATTAAATTGCTAATGATGCTCTAATGACTTGAGTTAATTAACAAATCAATTAACATAGGATATTTGCAATAAAGTAGGGGATTAAACACATGATTAAGACTAATTATTTGTGCCACAAATTTCAACAATTTCGGCTAGCCAATGGGAGTCAATGGGATATTTGTGCCTCAAATTTCAACAATTTAAGAAGCTTTAAGTACTTGATTAAGAAACTAATTAAGCTTTGCTAATCACTTTGAAAAGTCAACAATTGCAACTACATCCAAGGGCTAGGATTTGTGCACATGTAAAGTCATCCTAAGGTTCAAATTAAATCCCATAATTAGCTTAATCCTCTTAGAATTAGACCAACCAATGGAAACCTTTGACCATTGGATTGTTGACACTTTGAACAATTAATCAAGAGCCAAGAATGAGCATGGAGGTCGGCCAACATGCTGGAGGGAGGGGATTTAAATGTCAAAAAGTGATTTGTGATCTAATGGATGGGGAGCAAGAAGAAGATTTGAAACTCTAGGAAAATTACAAGGTGATGCCATTGAGTTTTTCTATAAATAGGGAGCTTCCCTCTTCATTTTTCTTCACACCAAATCACACACCAAGTAGGTGATTTCTAAGAAGGAGAGTGAGGTAGAATCTTGGAAGCAAGGAGAAGGAAGGAGTAAGAACTTCAAGAGGTAAATTCATGATCTCTAGCTTTTAAGTTCTTAGTATAATTGTAGTTTTATCTAGGGAATTAGAAAATAAATTCCTATACTTGTTTTTAGGCTTCCTTGCATTGAAAAATGCCTAATGATGTAAAAACATGTTAGGAAATAATTTTTGGAATTTCATGGATCAAGATTGTGAAAATTTTAGGATTTTCAGTCTTAAATTCTAGGTAGTCAGTGAAAAAGATGCTATTATTTCATGTAACAATTGAATTTGTTAAATCATGAAATTTTCTAGTAAGAAATCAGACAAAATTTTTGGGAATTTTCACAAAAAGATGGCTACATGAAAATTTTAGGATTTTCAGTCTTAAATTCTAGGTAGTCAGTGAAAAAGATGCTATTATTTCATGTAGCAAATGAAGTTGTTAAATCATGAAATTTTCTAGTAAGAAATCAGACAAAATTTTTGGGAATTTTCACAAAAAGATGGCTACATGAAAATTTTAGGATTTTCAGTCTTAAATTCTAGGTAGTCAGTGAAAAAGATGCTATTATTTCATGTAGCAAATGAAGTTGTTAAATCATGAAATTTTCTAGTAAGAAATCAGACAAAATTTTTGGGAATTTTCACAAAAAGATGTGAATTTTCTAAGTTAACCCATGTAACACCCCATTTTTCAAAAGCGGAATAAGGTACTTTTATTAAAGTAGAGCATCGGGGCAATTTAAAAGAGCGAGTATCTAATAAACATCCACTGTTGAGGTACTTAGTTGCTTATACAAAAGTACAAAGGTCTGAATATTTATTAATATGGTAATACAAGTCCAAAAAGAAATTCTTCGGCCGGGACTCTAAGCATGCTGCTTGCCCTTATCTTTGGTGCTTAGTCCTCCTGATTCTGAAGCTATATTAAGAGCTGGGGTCTATGCATCGAACCTCAGGTAACGGTTAACCTCATACTTATGTAGACAATATATGTATGACATCACAGCATTAATCAACACATAAGTATATAGCAGATGCAAGATTAATATATCCACCGTACACATCACATGTAAGGTTATCTATGCTAACAATACACATTGCATGTACAGTTATTTATACAATTCACATGTATAGTTATCTATGTTAACAATACACATCACATGTAAAGTTATCTATACAATTCACTTGTATAGTTGTCCATCACACATACGCATACAATAAGCATCAGAGTTAGTGTTACAGTACGTGAACGTACCTTCGTTGATGACTTTCGGTACGTTTCAACAGATTGCGATCGTAGATATCCTATAAGGGTAATATCATCTCTATTAATTTACAAATATTATTTCAATATATATTTTGTATAAGACCATTTTACCCCTGGTGGATTTATTTTCCAATTTATTCCCTAAATTTTCGGAAAACACTAATTTCAGCATTTTGAGTAGATTTTCGTCTAACTTTGAAAAATCATAACTAATTATAGAAAAATCGAAAAGGGGATCCGTAAAATTCTCCGAAATCCTTGGGGTGTCTATTTTTGAGGAAAAATATTCCCAGAACCTAGAACACAAAGAATCATTCCTAGTTTCTATTTTTCTTAACGCTGCCCAGAAATTTCCCTGAAAACGTAGCCTTATTTCCAGAATTTGTATCTTCTAGCACAAAACTCAGAATGACACATTCTAGGTATATTTGGAAAGCCTTACATGTCTACTTTCTCTCTGGAAAATTTCATGATTTTATAACTTCATTTCATACATAAAATAATGTCATGAATTTCGCTGGCTGTACAGAATTTTAATACCAAAAATCCTACAACTTTTATAACATTAATCTATTGCTTCCCAAAAATTATTCCCTACTATGTTTTTACCTCTTCAGACATTTTTCAATGCAATGAGGCCTAAAAACAAGTATAGGAATTTATTCTCTAATTTTCTAGATTAAACTAACATTTATACTAAGAACTTATAAAAACTAAAGACTAGAAATTTAAATGCTAGAACTTACCTCTTGAAGACTCTCCTTCTTACTTCAAGATTCCTCCTCCCTCTCCTACTTAGAAATCACCTTTCTTGAAGTGTGATTTGGTGTGAAGAAAAATGAAGCATGAAGCCTCCTATTTATAGCCAACCATGCATTAACTTCCTTGCAACTCTAATCCAATTCTAACCCTTGGATTTAACTTAGCTAGGAAGCTTAAATCTTGACCTTACACCTCTTACAAAAAAATGCCACATACACCCCTTTTCTCTCTATCCTCTTCCATGTCTTTATGACTTCAATTGCACATGTGGTTGAAAGCTCAATATCTAGATTTTTAATTGCCTAATGCTTATCTCTTCTTTGACCAAAATTTCAGCCAGCACAAACATATACATATATATTATTTTTTCCTATTTTACTTAATTATAATATTCCATTTATCTTATATTTATTTTCCACAAAATTTCCCTATTGGCCCATAAGTAATTACATGGATTTAGGCTTTTAAAATTACTTGAATAATCCTAACCTTTGATCTTTGCTTTTCAAGATTACATCTTAACCCTTAATAATTATTAATTTATCTAATTTGATTTTTCAAACCTAATCAGTGCCTTAATCACGAACTTAACAATTCTTTTAGGATTAGGGATCTTTATGTACTAAATCTCAAAATATTTTTCTTAATCTTTATTAATTAATTAGCAACATTTTTTATGCTAATCTTGACCCTCCATTGTTTATTAATATCAAATTAGAGGTTTCATATAACTAACTTTTGTTATCTCCTTTATCTATGTCTAAACAATTAGCCATTAATTATTTAATTAATTACTTACCAATTGTTGACAATTTTCTTAATTGAGATTAATTATTATCTCACAACTATTTTATTGATATTGATAATTTATGCATCATGCAAAATATTAAAAATCATGGGGCAATTTATGTTCCCCAAAATGATATTTAATTTTGCCTTATTATTTCCTAAGGAAAATAATCCCATAAATTATCTAAATTAGAGACAACATACTCTCTAATTTTTAATAAATATTTAGTTGCCTCTCAGGATTTATCATAATATTCTCAGGGTATTTTATAATCCACAAATTCACTTAGGGATTTTTAGCTCTTTATTTCTCCTAATTACATGAGAAATCACCTTTGGAAATAAGGTAATTATGACACTAGTTTTGAGACCACAAATTCACCTATTTTCAATAGATATTATTTATGCACATAGAATTTTTAAGGTATATTATTTATTTTAAGATAAAAAAAAATTTTCGGGTATTACAGCCCATGTCTCTGAACTAGGAACTGGAATACAGCTGAAAGAAACTAAAACTGGGAAGGATATAGATTTTTTTGAGTGAAAGCTGTTATTTTTACCGTAAAATAGACTTGTTAAGGGAAATTTTGGCTTTGGTTTCACATCATTTTGATTTTTGTACAATTAGTTATAACTTTTCAAAGGTGCTAAAAAATCTACCCAGAAAATCCAGCATTTGGTTTTTAAAGAAATGTAAAGGTAAAATTAGAATAATAAATCCACCAGGGCTAAAAAGGTAAATAGTGACAATAATATCTCTTAGGGTGTTATTCTAAGACATATGACATTCATCATAATGATATAATAATGATATTATAGGATATCCGGGAAAGTCGGGAATCAGTACAGGAAGAGAAACGTACCAGGTGAAAAAGGTACAGACGCGTACTGGTAACTTTAACTCTAATGTGACTTGTATGCCTATATATGATTGTTTAATTCATGTTGAGTGCGGGATAAGACGAGGTCTTAGGTCATGCACCGTGGCTAAGACTTGGTCTTAGGTCACATACATTCATTGTATAGCTATGGTTTTCAGCTTGATGCGGATTATAGTCTTGATAACACCGTTTGTATGTTTTCCTAGCACTGAAGACACGAGGGTTTCGTGGCACTGGTTAGGTGCAAACACTGTCAACATGCATGTGTTGTGTGCTATGTATGGTTGTTTTGACATGCATTTGCTTTGTGCTATGTATTGTTCACTAAATGTATTGAATATCTGTCATATATATTGTTATTACTTGAGCATGAAGTTAACTGTTACTTAAGATTCAATTAGTATTGAATCTCAGTCTTGACCCTAGCTTTAGGATCTAGAGGATCAGGAGAAGCTGGTATAAAGGGTGAGATATAAGCGTGAAGACTCGGTTGGAGTTTTTATTTTGGACTGTATTTATTATTTAAATACCAAGATTATTGTATCGTTATTATACCAACCAGATATTAGTTTAAATTTGTAGCCATGAATATGTATCAGTAGTCACCCGACACATGCGCTCTATTGCTCCACTCGGATGATATTCATATATATTGTGTATTTATATACATGATTAGTAGTCTAGATTAGGGTTGTTACAACTTTTAATTTGGTTATGACTTAGTCCCCCATCTTTCTATTTTTTATATTATTATCCTTCTTATTTACAACTCATACTAAGTCATCCTATTGGCACCAAGTCAGCACCACGTGAACAAAGAAGGGGCGAATGAGTCATCATCTTCATCTGAAAATTGCAATTGGACCAAAGGATATGGGGGAAGCTGTACGGTAAAAATCTTGATCATCTTCAACCTTCATAGCAATTGGGCTCAAGGAACCGGAGGAGGATGAGCTGAGTCATCTTGTTCCTTGAGAGAAAGGAGCTCGACACTGACAGCAACTAAAGAAGTCGCTGGTGCTACTGACGACTCTGGTAGATGGTGATTGCATACTCCATGGATGTAATACCCTAAAATTCTTATTTATTATAAATATTATATTTTGATAAATAACACCTATTAAAATAGGTGAATATGTGGTCTCAAAATTTGTGTAAATTATTAATTAAATTTTAGGCTATATTTTAGCCTAAAGACAAGAGGTAGATGACAACAAAATTAAATAGACATTTAATGCATAATGATTAAGGCAAATTTAGGCTAAAGTTGCATAAGCCTATTAAAAGAAAAATGCCTAATCAAATGTGAATTTACTTGTGTAAGTGTTTTCAATTTGGTTAAAGGCAATTAAAGGCATTAATTTAAGACTAATTGCAACATGATTTATGAGATAATTAAATCATCAAGAAAAGGGGTTGGTATCTTGGAAAAGAAAATGAAGAGATTAATTGATAAAGATTAAATTGCTAATAATGCTTTAATAACTTGAGTTAATTAGCAAACCAATTAGCGTTAATTATATTAGCAATAAAGAAGGAGATTAAGCATATGATTAACCTAATTAATTGTGCCCAAAAACTCAACAATGACAACTAGTACATGGTGGAGCTTTGTGAGCCAAGTGTTTTCAAGATATTTTCATCTAATTAAGCTTAAGTCCTCAATTAATTAAAGTAACCAATGATGATTATATTTAAGAAGCTTTAAGCATTAAATGGCATCACAAAATCTGGCCAAAAACGTCCAGCACATATGGGAGTAAGATTTGGATAAGATTTCATAATAAAACACATGCAAATGCTCTTGATTAATTGACAAACCAATTGGGTATAGACATGTGGAGCTTAAGGACACCTAAACACTCAATTGTGTCATCAAAATGACCTCATCAACTTGCCAAGGAAGTAAAAAACGTCCAGCCAAGAGGTGTAGGGTGGATATGAACTCCTTATGAGGCAAGATGAATCCAATGGATGGGGAAGAAGGAAGCCAAATTGGATCTCCAAAAAATTACCAAGTAATGCCATTGAGATTTTCTATAAATAGGGAGTCTTCCTCTTCATTTTTCTTCACACCAAGTCACACTTCAAGAAGGTGATTTCTAAGTAGGAGAGTGAGGAGGAATCTTGAAGCAAGAAGGAGAGTCTTCAAGAGGTAAGTTCTAGTTCTTAAGTTTATAGTCTTTAGTTTTATAAGTTCTTAGCATAAATGTTAGTTTAATCTAGGAAATAGGAAGTAAAATTCCTTCTCTTGTTTTTAGGCCTCATTGCATTGAAAAATGCCTGAAGAGGTAAAAACATAATAGGAAATAAAGTTTGGAAGTTCTTAGATTAAATTTGTAAGAGTTGCAGAATTTTCGGTTTTTAAGTCCTTGTCAAGCAGCGGAAAAGATACTATGATTTTATGAAGAAAATGAAGTTATAAAATCATGAAATTTTCCAGAAATAAAGTAGACATGTAGGGATTTCCAAATATATAAAATATGAAAATTTTTGATCTCTGGTCAAGGAGATATGAATTTTTGAAGTTAAGCCATTTTTACTGGAATAAAATCTGGGCAACGTTGAGAAACGTAAAAACTAGGAATGACTCATTAATTCTGGGTGAAAATGAATATTTTTCCTCAAAAATAGACATCCTAAGGGTTCCGGGGAATTTTACGGATCCTCATTTTTATTTTTGTAGAATTAGTTATGATTCTTCAAATTTACTGAAAAATCTGCCCAGAAAATACTGCACTGCGTTTTTAAATAAATGTAAGGGAAGAATTGTAAATAACAAATCCACCAAGGGTAGAGAGGTAAACAGAGGTGGAAATATCTCTTAGGATATTATTCTAAGTGATATGGTGATATGTTAGGATATCTGGGAAGTCCAGGGCCGGATTCAAAGGTCGGACGTTTGATGATTACCCGGTGAAAGGTACTTTCGCGTACTAGTAACTTTAACTCTGAAGTGCCTTGTATGATTATATATGATTGGTTGATTCATGTTAAGTGTGGGACAAGACGAGGTCTTGGGTCATGCACCGTGATTAAGACTCTGTCTTAAGTCACTATGTATACATTCAGCTATATACGGGTTATAGTCTTGATAACACCGTTGAGTTTTCCTAGCGCTGAGAACATGATGAGTTGTCGTGGCACTGGTTAGTGCAGACCGGGATAGACTTTACATGTGTTGTGTGCTATGTATTGTTGTGTTGTGATAACTTTACATCTGATGTGTGCTATGTATTGTTAATGCTGAAATGTTATGAATATCTGTCATATATATTGATCATACTTTGCATATGAGGTTAATTGTTACCTGAGGTCTAATGGGTATTGGACCTCAGATTTGTCTAAGGTTCAGGAAAGGAACCCGGTTAGAGAAGGTATCGGTAGGTGGAGCCGTGGGAGAGGCACCGATGGACGGAGCTGGGAAGGGTCACCGGTCAAAGCAAATGCTGGAAGAGCGTCCTCAGAGTATTCATTTTGGCATGATTTAACGAGATTATCTCAAACGGTTTGGTACCGAAGGCACGACTAGTCTATGTGGGTCAGTCAATAAGTCGCTGTGAACTCGATGAGACTCCCATGATAGACACCTGCCTGGCCAAACTGTTTGATTAACTGAGTTAGGTTTATTGCCCCAAGTCTAGCTATGGCTTAGTTGAAGATTGTATGATTACCATATAAGAATTGTAATTATACGAAGCTCTGTATTGTATCACATAAATCTTCCTTCGGGAAATTTTTAATATATCAGCTTATGTCGGGCATCAGCATATGTCTGGGCATTTTATATCAGATACTCATTGTCCGAATATTAGCGCACGCTATCCATTTTCGCATTACTCTGAGCTGTAGCACCTCAAACTTTGTTGGTTTTTCCTAAAACTAAGTGTCAACCAACACGATTTTCAAGCATGGAATTTGGGGTATTACAATGGAGATGCCTCCTTTCATATTTTACAGGACTAAAGCAAGTCTATAAAGAGAAATCTTTATTTTCCTTTTTCTATTTGGATTTAAGAATAAAGGAGGAACGTAGTTAATTTGTTCTTTTGGGTCTAAATATCAATCTCTCAAAAATAATCAACTCCAAAAATAAATAATTTTCATTCTAATGTATATTAATGTTTTGGCCTCATTAAGATGATCAAATGAAGCATACAAGTTGCAAATGAAGCATACAGCTCTGGTTCTCCTCTAATGGCTTCCTCCAGCTTTTGTTTTCAAATCCAAAAGTCCTCAGGCGACAACAGCTTCTTCAATTCTAGTTGGCGAGCCTCACCTCTCAAGGAAGAAGATGACTCTGCTGTTCCTCCTTTCGTTGTTGCTATGAAGGTTGAAGATGATCAAGACTTTTTTTCCATTCAATTCTTCCCCATGTCCGTTGTTCCAATAACGATAGTGATGATAGGATGATGATGATTCATTCACCCCTTCTTTGCTTTTGTGGAGCTGACTCGGTGCCGCATAGGATGGCTCAGTATGAGTTGTAAATAGGAAGGATAATAATATGAAAAAAATGAAAAGATGAGGGGCTGAGTCATTGTCTAGTCAAAAGTCCATGGACTAAGATTAATTTTCCCTTATAATTATTATATCATGTAGTTAAGTTTTATTTATATTTTATTTTGTCTGATATTGCAAATTGTATGCTTTATTTTTTGAACATTTTATTTTTATGTGTATCAGAAATAAAATTTTTAATTTAATAATATTAATAATAAATGAAAAAAAATTGACCTCCAACAGCAGCAACAACAATGTCGATGTAGAAAATGACAATCTACGGTGACTATTATTGGCGTCTGATCTGTAGGACAGACTTTCAGTGGTGACTATATTTTTTATAGTGATAACTTAGTTGTTGATGCCCAAAGTGATTTTTGTGGTGAAAAAGGTGTTGCCACTGAATCTTACCTTCAATAGGGATAAAAGTCACCGCCGATACCCTATTTTCTGCGGTGACATCCATTTTCACGGATTTCCTTTTACTTTCTGCGGTGACAAAACGTTACCACTGAAAGTTCATGTTCATATTCACTTGGCGACGATAGCTAAAAGTCTATTTTTCAGTAGCCTGATTCTAGAAGTTTTGTAATGTTCAATGCTATCTCAAAAGTTTCAAGATGTAATAATGTTGTCTCATCTTATTAGAAAAATAATGTAAACCATTTAAAAATTGATGTAGATTATTAATATTTTTAACAGTAAGGGGCAATATTGTTTTATGTGAACACTTTTAGACAATGTTGAATCCAAAAATACTTCTAAAGCAACATTTTTTTTAGTAATAGATGGTGAATGGAAATGGGTGGATATAGGAATGGCAAAATTAAAAAAGAGGTGACAAATGGAGTAGATTCCCCCTAGAGCGTCAAACTATACCTTCCTAACTTCAATTGATTAAAAAAGTTTTACGCACTAATATCTACAATTAGCTCAACTAGCTCCATTGGTTGAGATTAAGTAATCAAACACATTAGATTCACCAATCACATAAACTATACATAATGGACAACGTACTCAATTTAATCATAAAGCATTAGTTGATAAGCTAAATCCAACATTCATACAACCAAATTAAGCATTTCAACAAAACAAATCAAGTGCTCAACCACATAATCTCAATATTCCAATTCTAACCAATATTACAACTGGAATGTCTCAACTCTAGCTACACAAATTAATTACTCAATTAGAATAATCAACATATATAACTAGAGTAGGAGAAAGAAATATGAAAAACTTCCTAAATGATGCTTCAAGCTCTAGCAAAGCTCTCTACTCCTTGGGGAAGGACAAATTTAGCTCTTCATGGGTGAAGAAGCTGTCAGGCGGTGTTGAGAGCTCCCCATGTCATTCATTGAAGGAAATAAATCGATTAAAGGAAATTGATGAATAAAATATGGAAGAATGAAAGTTTGGATGATGGAAAATGGATGGCAATGGCGGAAGATTGATGGGAAATAGAGATGAGAGGGAAAAGAGAGGTGTTAGAATTCGAATGGGGCAGCTTCCTCCATATTTTCTTGCCTCCCCCTTTCATAAAATCTATTTTTTCAAGTTATATATAAATGCTGGGTTATGGATTTTTGGATCAAATGGACATTTTCAAAATTTAGGTACTATAGTGTTATTTCAAAATGAGTTAAGGTGTAAAAATACTCATAAATAGTTTATTAAAATGCACCCAGCACCATATGGAAGGTGCAATAGAAAAACTTTCAAAATCGGGGGGGGGGGGGGGGGGAACCATCCTACTAAATCCTTGTTAAGTTGTTATGTTGACCGTTAATTTAACTGAAAACCTGACATGGAAGCTGATGATTTGACCATAATAATTCCTAGTTGGCAGTGAAAAGAAGGAATTCAAAAAAAATCCACGTGTGCCACTAAAATTAATTTATTATTTAAAAAAAATTGTCAACCTGGCGCATCATCTTCTTCAAAATCTCATATCGCCCCAAGCACAAAATCTCAGATCTCAGATCTCCGATCTTCCTACAAAGTCTTCTTCTGCTTCGCCCCCTCTCTCTCTCCCCCTCTCACTCTACATCTTGTGCCGCCCTTGGCTTTCCTCACCTCAGATTCGCCGCCCAAGGATCGTGCTGGACCTTTCCACGTACAGAGGATCCCACCCGACCCGACTTTGATGCTTGGATCTAAAATCTCGGATTTTTTTGCTTCCTCGGTCAGATTTATCTTCTAGTCCACCGGCGCTCGTTTTGGTATTGGCGGAGGGGGTTTGGGTTGGGAAACGACATACCACTGCCAGAGCTGCTCTGTGAACAATATTGTTTGGGGTCGATGGAGGAATTGAATTTTGCATTGCGGTGGAAGCCATATTTGAACTTCGCTCGAGGGTACTGCAAGAGTGGCAACACTTGCAATTTCCTTCATGGAGATGGTGATGGAGCTATCTACTTCAATGGTGCTATTTCTTAGTTTGATGATTTTCTGTAGAGCGGTTGTTGTTTCTTTGCTGGATGATTTCTTCATTAATTATGAACAAATATTTGAACATGTCTTGATTCCTGTTTTCTTGATGCTTTGGGTTCAATTTATCCTCTTTTGGATTTGTTGATCTAAGCTGTCGGATTTGTTGGAGCTGTTGGTGAGGTTATATATGTGGCTTGATTTCTCTGGCAATGACAGTGATACTAGGTTTTTCTTTTTACTTTTATGGACACTTAGGCTGAAATTAGTTTAGTCATCCACCACGTCAGCATTTTGTAATACCTAGATAATTATTTATCTGAAATATTATATTAACAAACAAAACCTATTGGTAATAGGTGAATGTGTAGTCTTAAAGTGTAAGATAAGTAGTTTAAGCTCAAAGGAAAATATTAAGGAAATAAAGGTGCCAGAAAGGCTTAAAAAAAATGCATTTTAGGGACATAAAACATCCTAAAAGAAATTATGAAAAATTCTAAAAAGCATAAGGATAATTATTAAAAAAAATTAGAAAGAATATTGTCCTTAATTTAGACAATTTACTAAATTATTTCCTATGAAAATTAAAAAGTATTCTAAGACTAAAACTGGCCTTAAGATTTTTGATAATTTGGATAAAGCTTAAATTAGATATGTAAATAGAATTGTTGTGAGAAAATAATTAGTTTTAATTGATAAAATTATCAAAAATTAGTAAAGGATTAATTAAGGGATTTTTAGGAATTTTATAAGATTATAAGAGTTTAGGAAAAATGGACCAATGGGAAATTTTTGTGAAAAAGAAATGGGATATTGTGGTAAATGGAAAAAAAAAATATAATTATATATATATAGTGGTGACCGAAATTTTAGGGGAAAAAGAAAAGAAAAAGAAAAAACAATGGAAGGATAAGGATAGGTAGATTTTTAAATATAATAGTAATATTAATTAAAACATATGTTAGTTAGGAAATATTAGAATAATCAGGGAAAAGTGAACAGAATAAATGAGAACGGATAGAAAATAATTCAGATGCAGGGATCCGGGGATAGGTGGGGAAAAACCAGAGTATATTATTGATCAGTGAATTTTTATCTAGAAGATGACACCGACAGAAGTCATTTCTGTACCCAGTAGTGATTACCGAGGATTTTCGGCTGATAATGGAATGTCCTTAACGAGAATATAAGGTCAGGAAAACCCAGTATTCTCGAAGAGGAAGAAAAGATCTTCAGCGTGTCATTCCCGGAATTTTAAGATTCTACGGAATTTCGCGATCAGGACACTGAGCTAGAGAGTTCATCTGATAAAGCAAGATGACACAGGCAGGATGAGGTCATCATTCTTTATCTCTTTATGGATGATGAGGTCAGCCTAGTAGGTGGATGGTCAAGATCAAGCCACCTCAACAAAAGTGAGATCCAACAGTCAGAATTCGATCAGACAAAAATTACGAAAATGCCCTTCCCTTCACCTATAAATACCCCTTCACCATTTCACATTTCTTCACACCATTCTCTCTTGAGAATTTCGAAATTTGGGAGAGTAAGGAGGAAGGAGAAGTCCGGAGCAAAATCCTAGTGAAGCTCTGAGTAAGTTTTCGGTCCTTAGTCTTTAGTTCGGTAATTCTTTCGGTAGTTATAGTAGGATTGCTAGGGTAGTCTCTAAATTTTCAAAGTTAATTAAATATCATGTTTTAGGAATAAATATGATATTTATCTTAGAAATATGATAGAGGAAAGGTTATAGTAAAAATTTTGAGAAATTAAAGTCAAAATAGCGGAGCTCTGGCGAAATTCCGCCGAAAAGTCAAATTAAGGGCAAAATGGTAATTTGTACCTAAAATGCCCGTTTTGGTTCTGAATACTCTTATAAGTAATATTATCCATATAGGATATTCGAAACCACGAACCGCTGTTTCCGCTGTCACCGCTGTCGAACGTGCCGTAATTTGACGAAAGTACCAGAAATCGTCAACGGAGGTACGGACGCGTACTGTAACCTTAACACTTATGCTGCTTATAGTCATATATGTGATTGATATGTCATTTATTGAGACTCTGTCGAGAGAGGGCAGTTGTACATACAGCTTTGTACGGGTTATAGTCTTGATAACGCCGTAAGGTTTTCCTAGCGCTGAGGACACGATGGGCCGTCGTGGCACTGGATATGTGTAGACTTGTTGTGGTACTGGTTGTGGTATTTGTTGTGTGATTTAGTATTGATATGCTGTTATGTTATTATGAATATCTGTTGCCATATATTGTTTATTTGAGCATAAGGTTAACCGTTACTTGAGATCCAATTAGAAATTGGATCTCAGCTGTAGCTTCAGGTTCGGGAAAACCAAGGGTTGAGGATCGGGGCAAGTAGCTGGCGTTGGATAGCAGAAGGAGTTTACTTCTGTAGCTCTATTAAATCTGGTTAGACGCTACCCTTTCTGAACAATGGATGACTGTATAAGTACAATTACACTGTGGTTATATATCTTTGAATTCAATTACTCACTTGCTACAATGCTTGACTCTGATTACTATTCTTTTGAAAAAAAAATTTTCCTCCATTTAAAATCTGGGATGTTACACATTTAGTGTCTGTTTGGCAATTCTAAAAACAATGTTTATGAAACTAAAATCTTGCTTTTGAAAAATATTTGTCGAACATAACACAAAAGGCTAAAAGTGATTCCCAGGGTTTTGGAGAAGCTCATATTTTCAACATTTCAGTTGCACCTCGAGAAAAGAGAAGAAAACATTAAGAAATAGGGGAAATTCGCCCAACTAATATATTTTTTAAAAAAATTGTCAGTTTGGGGTACTGTGCAAACAAATTGTTAAAGTAGGGCATTTTGTGACGCCATGTCAGATGGCACCACAGGCCACGTGGCATGCCACATGTGGCAGTGCCACTTGTTGTAACATCCCAACTTTTCAAAAGCAGTATAATTTTTTTTCATCATTTAAAATCATTTCAAGTCATCAGAGTAGAGCATTTGAGCGGAAGAGTAACTGATATATATATATATATATATATATATATATATTCAAAGTGCCAACCATAGTATGTCTGGCTGGTTACAACAGTGGTACAGTAACCGAGTATTTCAAAAGTGATGTACAACAACAAAAGGAAGGCTTCCGCCGGAACAACAAAAAGGAAGTCTTCAACTGGGTCTTCTATGCGGGCTGCTTGCCGCTATCCACGGACCTTGGTCCTCCCGACCTTGAAGCTATATGATGAGTCGAGATCCAGCGCACCGGACCTCAGGTAACGGTTAACCTCATGTTTACATACACAATATACGAACGACATATACCACAACATCAACAACATATACAAACAATCTATCACAACCAATACATATATATCGCTTCCAACATGCAACCATATCACTCACAGCATTACAGATACCCTCTAACCTTTATATGCACCACACAATATAAACACTTTATAGATACAACACACATACCACATATATGAATATCATAAACATCAGAGTTAGTGTTATAGTATGCAAACGTACCTTCGTTGACGAGCGTTTAGTACGTTGACGGAAAATTGTAATTTTGACGGAAAACAGCGGAACGACAACGAAATGACAGCGGAACAAGATTACTGATATCCTATAATGATAATATCACATTTATCAATATTTGATATCAAAACAGGCATTTTAGGTACAAATTACCATTTTGCCCTTACCTTTACCAATCAGTAGAATTTCGCCAGAGCTTCGCTACTTTAACTCTATTTTTCCAAGATTTTAACATATCTCTTCTTCCAACATATTTATGAAATAAATATCATATTTGTCCCTAAAACATGATATCTAGATCATACTTGAAAAACTAAAGATCTATCTAACATTCCTACTATAACCACCGAAAGAACTTAAGACTAAAGACTAGAGATCGAAGAACTTACCCAGAGCTTTGCTATGAACTTCTTACTCCTTCTCCATAGCTTCTCCCTCTAACTTCTCTCTAGGATTGTTTGTGAATTGGTGAAGAATGAAGAGAAATGAAGGGGTCTATTTATAGAAAAAACCAATGGCATTTCGGTAATTCCCTTGAACTTTGTCTGGTCACTTTCTGACCGTTGGATCGCACTTCTTTAAGGTGGCACGATCCTGGCCTTACACCTAACATTTTGCCTTCAAAGTCAACAAAATGATGTCATGCTTAGTCACTAAGGTGATGTCACACCCTTGCATCATCTCTTGCTTTTTGTGCCTTTATCTGATAAAGTTCCCTGTTCGGTGTCCTAATCGCATAATCTTGGGAAATCTCAAAATTCCGGGAGCAAGGTCATGAAGATCTTTTCTTTCTCTTTCAAGATACTTGGGTTATCTAAATTTTTGATCTCATTAAAGACATTTCGTTGCCTGCCGAACATTTTCGGACAACTGCTGTCAGTTACGGAAATAACGTCGGACAACGTTATCTTCTAGATAAAAATCCACTGATTCATACTATACTCTGGTTTTTACCAACTTATCCTCGGATTTCATTTTATGAATTATTTTCTATAGGTTTTCATTTCTACTATCTGTTCTAATTCCACAAAATATCTTCTTGGCCTTATCTCATGATCACTCCATCAGTTACGGAAATGACTTTGGAGATAGCATACCTTGAGATAAAAATTCACTTATCTATAATATATTCTAACTTTAGAAACCTAGTTCATGGTTTTTTAGGTAGGATTTTATTTCTATCCGTTCTCGTTTATCCTATATAAAATATCACATTTATAATATTATTTAATTACTAAATATCTTAGATATTTTTTTTTCTTTACTACACACACACATGCACAACACTTAGGAACACACACACTCACAATTCACACACACACTCACAACCTTTTTACACATCTTTTCCCCCTTTATTCATGTTTAAATAATCAACAATTAATTACTTATTTTAACCACTTACTAATTGTTGAAAATTTTCTTAATTAGTAACAATTATTATCTCATAACTATTTTATTGACATCAGTAATTTATGTCCTATGCATAATATTAAAAATCATGGGGTCTAATATGGCCCCCCAATACTTTTTTATTTTTCTCCTTTAATTTTTCCAAGGTAATAATTTAATAAATTACCTAAATTAGGGACAATATTCTTCCCTATTTCAAATAAATATTTGTTTGCCTCTTTATAATATTTTCATGTTATTTTATAACCCATAAATATTCTAGGGACCTATTTGTAAATTATCTAATGCTTTAGGGACCTTTTCGCACATTAATTAATCTCGGGAGAAATTGTCCTAATAATAAGATAAATTCAATACAAGGTGTTTTAGACCTCATATTCACCTATTTTCAATAGGTATATTCTATCAATTTATGATATTTACCCTAAGTCAAATTTTTAGGGTATTACACTTGTTGGCACGTCACATAGTTGGCGCCACTTAAAAAAAAATTAGAAAAAATATCAAAATTGCAGGGCGCTGCTACCTCAAGGGCAGCTTTATTAAAGCTGCCCTTGAGGCAGCTGTAAATGTGGGGGTGTGAAAAATTCACGCCCCTACAGTAATTTTTTTTTTTAAAAAAATCTTCTATATAAATCCATCCAATCTCACACTTTGGACACACACACCAATTCACATACACATACATATGTAGAAGCAGAAGGAGAAACAAGAGAAAATTAGTCTCCATAATTTTCATCTCCATCCACTTCTTGCACTTTCATTTGTTCTTTTAATCACACTTCTTTGTTTCATTGCTTATATACATTTTGTTTCTTCTTCTGATTAGTTGCAATTTGTGTTGTGGTTTGTTTTATCTGTAATTTTTTCTTCTTGTTCATTCCATAAGAAAAGAAAAATGAATCAGATTCATGCAGTTGTATATTATAATGGTGCTAAAAATATAGGTGCAGACGAATTGCCCTTTGGAGGTGAAAAACGAGCAATGTATATTGTTCGAAGCATGTCATTTGTAGATTTAAATGAAAAGATCTGTCGAAAGCTAAACCTGCAACATGAGCAAGTAATATCTTCAGTGACAGTTAGAGTTCCTATTGGAGACGACAAATATACCGGTATTGAGATAGCCGATGATGAGGATTTGGGAATATTTTTTGAAACATTTAAGGAAAGTCCTACGAACAAATTTGTTGAGTTCTATGTGAATATTAAAACATCAAAGGAGGGTGTACCAATACCGTTTGCTAGATTCCACCTTGGTAATGAGTCCTCATATATGGCTTATTCCAGTACACGTCATCCAACACAATCTATCATTGCGCATGGAGAAGAAAGCGACTATTTGGTAGATGAACCTGACAACAAGGACTAGCAAGAGGAAGAAGATGAAGACACATTATTGGCAAATGACGTTGATCATACTGATAGTGATACAGATGATGAAGACCATGGTAATGTCATGCCACAACAGATTAGCATGTTATAATCATCAGGTTAGTTACGAAGCTATATTACTTTATATTTTAATTTTTTTTAGTTAACATGTTTTTACATAAACTGTATTATTTTTTAATTTGCAGATATTACATCATTTTGGAGCCAGATTCCACATTATGACGCTATTCATGATGATTACCCGCATGAGGATATACTGGATGTTGAAGGCTTGGGCCGAAGACCGTGGGCGAGATTTATAAAAAAAAATTAAAATTCTTAATATATATATATATATATATATATATATATATATATATATATAATAATAATAATAATAATAACGAAATTTATATAATAATAATAAAAAATGAATAAGAAAAATCAAAATTCAATAGTTATTTAAATTCGTTTAATAATACCGAAAATTTATAAAATAAATGAAAAACCCTAATATATAATAATAATAATCAATATAACATATATAATATAATATAAGGAAAATTAATCATATAATTAAAATTCATAATATATAATAATAATTAAAATAACGACATTTATATAATAATATTAAAATTAAAAAAAAATCAAAATTCATGTAAAATTATGCAAAATTATATAATAATAATGAAAATAATATAATACTAAGAACGAAAATTAATTACAAACTTAAAATGCATAACATATAATATTAACGCAAAATATTGAAAATTATATTATAATAATGAAAATTAATCAACATATAAAAATTATTCATGTAAGTAAAATAAATGAAAATTAACTAATAATAACAAATTTTTTTTAGAAAGTCATAATATATATATATATATATATATATATATATATATATATATATATATAAAAAAGTAAATTTCAATATAATTATATACATTGAAAAATTATTTGTAATTTGATTTTCTCATCTTACTTTGGTGTTTTTTCTAATGTACTACTAAATAATTTGATAACTAACCCGATTAAAATTTCCATAACATCTTTATTAACCCAAATATACTATTTGCATAACATTTAATCGGTAAAAATATCCTATAATACAACATTGTTAAACTTCTTAAATGTAAAAATTAGTTTTAAATTTCTCAAACAAACAAAAAATACATCTAATCTGCATTAAATTTATTGTTAATAATTTACTACATAAATACAGTCTTTTATTGTCAAAACTTACAACTTCTAAAATATTCTAACTCTAAGATTTTTCCTAACCAACACAAGACTACCTTTATTACATAGACAAAAAAACAAACAAAACATTTTATGAAAAAAATTTATTAAAATATTTTAGTTTAGCTACATAAATAATCTTATACAATAAATAACATACCTTAAAATAGCTTTCAACCGTTATATTCTCCTTTCCTTCTTTCTTCTTACTATACTCGCAAGCTCTCTCGCAAGATGAAATGTGTGTATATGTGTGAAGTTGTGTGTGTGGGGGTGGTTTATATAGAAGTAGAAGTAGATTTCTTTTTTTTATAAAAACAAAGGCAGGGGTGTGCTCTGCGCCCTTGCCTTGCGCTGCAATTGCAGCATCTTTCTGATGTTGCAATTGCAAATTTCTTTTTTTTTTTAAACCCTCTTACATTTTTTTTAAAAAAATTTCAAATTTTGGGAGCAAAGGGCGGAGACCCCTGCTCAAAAGAATACAGCTGCCTTTGAGGCAGCTTTTTGCAGGGCACTGAGGCGCCCTGCAGTTTATATATATATATATATATATATATATATATATATATATATATATATATATATATATATTTAAAGTGGCACCAGCAGTGTTGGCATCACTTATGTGGCGTGCCACGTGGCAATGCCACATTGCTGTGACGCCACTTGTGGGGCCACAAAATGCCTTGACAATATGTTTGCACAGTACCCCAAACTAACAATTTTTTTTTTGGTATATTAATTGGGCAAATTTCCCTAAGAAATAGAGAAGAAAGCTAGGGAGAGAGAAGAGCATTGGGGAAGGAGAAGAAAACATTAAACATGGAGGGGGAGAGGGAGGGGGGGGGGAAGAAAAAGGCTGGAGAGAGAATTATGTATTAGGGAAAGGGAAAAAAATTAAAAAATGGAATAATGTCATGTATAAATTTATATTAGGGAAAAAACACAATGTTTATAAAGACCATAATTAAATTTTGTAAGTTTTAAAACAAAACATCACTATTATATGTTTAAGATTTCATTTTTTAGTCATCAAAAATTTAATTTAACTATCAAATCAATTACATATATCCATCTAAAAGATATTGTTTTAGATAATTATTATTTATAAAGGATTTTTGTCTATACAATTTGTTAATACATATATATGTTTGATCTTTTTTTTATTATGTTACATAATTTATTAATGTTACAATTTTAATTTTGTACACAAATTTAAGGATTTTTTTTGTATTTATTTTGAAATTTAAAGTTAAAAATGTTTAAAATAAAACTTTATTCTTTATACCTAATTATCACAAAAGCTAATGTCTTTTTTAGTAATTTGAGCATGCAAAGGATATTCTAATCATAATATCAAAACATTATTATTTTATCAAAATCACTTTTTTCACAAAATCTATTCTAAAAAAGTTTTGTTACCACTTTTTCTCCAAAAGTTATTCTCTGAAAACTAATCTATACCTGAGCACAAAAAGAAAACTAATCTATACACACATTTTAGTCAAATTAATGCTCAACGATGTGACAAGGATTTAACAAGATGCAATACCCCAATTTTCATAATACATGTAAATATTGTATTTTGATAAATAACACCTACTATAATAGGTGAATATGTGGTCTCAAAACTAGTGAAATAATTATCCTATTTTCTAAGGGTAATTTCTTATGAAATTAGAGTAAATAAAGAGTTAAAAATTCCTGAGTGAAGATATGGGTTACAAAATACTCTGAGAATATTATGATAAATCCTAAGAGACAACTAAATATTTAAACAGAAGAATATGTTGTCTCTAAAATTTTAACTAATTTATTATCATTTTTAGGGGAATTTTCTTTGGATTCTAAATAAATCCAAATCCAATTTTCTAAATCTTATTAAAGATCATAAAACATCATAAGATTATCATAATTTAGTATCAACATAATTATACCATTTCAACGATTAGAATCATCAAAGGATGATAAAATCAATTAGAGGGAATTAACAACAATTATTGGGCAATTGAAATTGCAATAATTGAGATACTTTAGTAATTTTTGAAATTAGCTAATAATTAATTTATAAAGATCATAATTAATGAAATACCAATTAAATCAAAAACCAAATGATATTTAGAAAGTAAATTTAGCACATAAGGAGTTTTTAATTATCAAAATTAAATTAGAAACCTTGTCAACTTTTGGTGATTAAGTCCAATAACCCCTAAGGTTATTATGTGGGGCGAAATTTTTGATAAGTAAAGAGGCAAGAAATTAAACAAATATCTTCATAAATGGAAAACCAAGATTAAATTTCATAAAGTAAATTCTAAGGCTTAAAGATAATTTCACTATTAAAAAGCCTTAATCCAAGTTAAACCCTATGAACCAATAAGGAATAAGTGGAAGAATGTGTGAGACAATGAAAACACAATTGAAAGAGTAAGGATGAGGGAGAGCCACGTTTTTCTTGGCTTGGAGAGGAAAGAAGAGATGATTTATCTTAAAGCTTAGTTTGAAAAGTCAACAAAGGAGACTAGCCAATGAAAACACTTGAACCATGGATAGTTTGCTAATAAAAATCATACTAAATGGGAAAGAGAGAGAGAGAACGGTTTGGAGTAGGGAGGAAGTAATTTCATTTTATTTAAATTCAATTAAACAAAGCACATGGGATAGTTATAAATGGTCAATAGTGTATGGAAGAAGCTTCAAAGACTTAGGGAGCAAGTTGCTTGACTTAGTGAGCAAGTTGTTATTAATTTAATTAAATGAATTTAGATGAGAGTCTATAGAAATTAAATTATATCTTAAAATATTGGAACTAAGTATTGAAAATAAGTACATATTTGAACTCAGTGAATTATGAGCTTCAACTTGGCTATTCCCAAAGACATTTTCGCATACTTTTAGATTCATACCTAAGTGTTTTGGGAAGTTAAAAATCACCATAAATCTAGTTATAAAATTAGGATTTCAAAAGTGGAATTAGATCTTGAAGAAAAACCTTAGTTTACACTTAACGAAATTAGCTTTTGGGGATAATTAAGAGATAAAGTGCAAATTTAAGAGAGAAGGGGGAGGGGGTTGGTTTGAAGAGGAGGTGGAGGGATAGGATCATTACCTCTTCACCAAGAAAAAGACCAAGGGCCAAGATCAATTGAAAATGTCTTGAAGGCTACTCAAGGTTTTGCTATAAATAGGGGTCCTTGGCTTCACATTTTCCTCACCAATTCGTCAAGCCTAGACCGAACTATAGAGAGAAAGGGAGAGAGTGAGGAGCTGCAGGAAATAGGGAGCAAGTGTTCTTCAAGAGGTAAGAAAGTTTTAAGTTCTTAGCTTAAGTTCTTAGTTTATGGAGTATAAATGCTAGAAATGTTGTTTTGA
This sequence comes from Acacia confusa, assembly GCA_037074495.1. Lineage (NCBI taxonomy): Eukaryota > Viridiplantae > Streptophyta > Magnoliopsida > Fabales > Fabaceae > Acacia > Acacia confusa. The sequence continues at coordinate 27,078,314 of CM073504.1, read as the reverse complement.
TCATCAAACTTCCAATTTTAGTTTGAATCTCATGTTTTTATGCCTTCCATTGTCTTTATTTCAAAAATTTTATGAAGAAGAGGTTATAGCAAAATTTTTGGAAGATTATGATCAAAATAGCGAAGCTCTGGCAAAATTTCATCAATTAGTGATTTCTGGAGTCAGTAGGAAAAACATTAGTATTTTATGGAGAAGATGATGTTCTAAAATTTTGGGAAAATTCATGGTGAAAGTAGACATCTAGGGCTTTCTAGATATATAAAGTTTGTGTCATTTGAGGTTCTGTGCAGAAAGATAAAAATTCCAGAAGTTAAGTTACATATTCTGGGCGAAATTCTGGGCAGTATGTTAAAACGTGAAATCTTGGAATTATCCATGAATTCTGGGTAAGTTTCAGTATTTTTCCTTGAAAATAGAGATCTTAAGGATTCCGGGAAATTTTACGGATCCTCGTTTAGATTTTTGTGGAATTAGTTATGATTTTTCGAAGTTAGGCGAAATTCTGCCCAGAAATTCTGCACCAGCGATTTTTCCGAAAATTATGAGAAAATAATTGAAAATAAATCATTCAGGGGTAAGATAGTCAATTCTTGCCAAGGTGTCACATGAAATATTGTTTGAGAATTAATTGAGACGATATTACCCTTTTAGGATAGACTGTGCACGTGTACCGATGACGACCGTACCCAAAAACCTATCAAACTCAGGTACGGACGTGTATTGTAACATTAACTCTTATGTTTATGGTTTGCGTATATATGATAGTTGTATTCACATGTTGAAACTCTGTTTTGAAAGTTGTTCATGATATATTGAATTGAATACGAGTTATAGTCTTGATAACACCGTTGAGTTTTTCTAGCGCTGAGGACATGATAGGCCATCGTGGCACTGGTTATGTGCAGACTGGGGTAACATACATATTACAGTAGCTGTGTTATGTTACTTGTTGTTATGGTTTTGAAAGTTATAATGGTGAATTTACTATTATGATACATGTCATATACTGTTTACATAAGCATGAGGTTAACCGTTACCTGAGGTCCAATGGACATTGGACCTTAGTCTTAATGAATAGTATAGGGAAGAAACCGGGATAGAGAAGATGTCGGTGGGTAGAGCCATAAAGAGGCAGCGGTCGAAGACGAAGGTCGGTAGAAGTTATTAAGACTTAGTTTTGGCATGAATCTAATAAAGTTATTTCAAACCATTTGGTGCTTAAACTAAGGAAGGTTCATCGGTGGGTTGTCACAAGTCGCCATAGAGTTGGTGAGACTCCCATTAGATTGAACACCGACCTGACCAAATTGTATGATTAACTGATGTTAGGTTCCAAGCCATACGTCTAGTTAAAGACTTTCTTTATCAGAGAATTGTATTTAATCTCTGTAAATTGTATCACATGAATATTCCTTCGGGATATTTAATATATCAGCTTATGTCGAGGCATCATCATATGTCTGGGCATTCTATATCAGATACTCATCGTCCGAATCTTAGCACACACTATCCACTTCCGCAGTACTCTAAGCTATAGCATCTCAAATTCTGTTGATTTTCTTAAAACAAATTGTCGACCGACACGATTTTTGAACATGAAATTTGGGATGTTACACAAGATGTCACTTTTTGTTTTGATTTTAAAAGCTACCGGTATTTTTGTACATTAAAAAAGTATATATTGTTTGGTACACTTTGAGCAAATTGCTCATGGGTATTTTTAATCCTTAACCCTTTTAAATCTTGAAGACTTGATTGAAAATATTTTGGGAACTAAACTGTAATTTCTAAAATTCATTTAGTTGGCTAAAATAGCCTAAAAGAATTGTAATGCAATGTTAATGAATAATCATGAATATAATAACTTTTTAACCCCTTTATCACCAATTCATGCAATAACTTAAAAATATTTATTTATCAACATAATAATGCATTTTATAGAGAATAAATACATTAAAAAAATGACCCAGTGATGCATGAACAGTATATTAATATTAGAGGATAACACTGACTTACATTGTAACAATTACAAAGGGATTTTTTTAGATAACATATGAACCCAATGAATAGAAATTTTGCATCATTACATAAAATGAAGTGTTTTAAATCCCAACAATCAATGTATATAATACAAGTAACTGTAGTACACACTCAAGGTACTTCCTCCTCAAACCATCTAGAAGAAAACCGACATATCGCTCTTGAGAAGTTCAAACCCAAAAGCGTATATTTGTTTTCCAAATCTTTTTTATTTTGTTAACAAAGGACAGCAATCAAAAAAAGGAAAACATAGTTCTTACAATGAAGCATACAGCTCTGGTTCTGCTCTAAACTCCAGCTTTTGTTTTCAAATCCAAAAGTCTCCTATTAGAGTCATCGGCGGCAGAAGCTTCTTCAGTTCCAGTTGGCGGGCCTTTCTTCCCCGAATCCTTTTGCTCTTTCACCGTCTCATACATTGGGCTGGTTATGATGTCCTGTTGTGCTATCCTCGAGTCTTGGAAGAAACCTGATATGTTGTCTTCTTCCACAATTCTTGGTTTCGGGACCTTTTTAAAAGAGAATACGAAAAGATACCAATATAGTGGAAGCTGTGTAATTATGTATAGTAACGCTACTGGTAACAAAATGACCACATAGGATATGATCATAGGCTTATACTTCTCTTGAGGATGAAAGTCATGGGATAGTGCAGCATAGAAAGAAACCAACATTGACATAAGCGAGGCAAGGAATGAAATAGTGCCTAAACAAAGCTTCAATGGCAAACTCCGACGAAAACCTTTGGGTTGTACCTTTCTAGAGAGATAAATGGCTAGAAAAGTAGCCAATGAAGTGATGGAGCATAGGAAGGAAATTAAGACGGCGATAGAAAATGTCTGACCAAATCTATGAATGTCCTGGAAGCATGCAGAAAAGGAAGAACCAGTAACAAGGGTAGAGGCAACCATGTATGATCCACACATGTCCTTTACTGTGTTGTCACAATCATTAATGAGATTCAGGTGCTCGTTGGTGAAGATATCCCCTGGCGTCTCATCTTTATCGTTGCGTTGGGAAATGAAGTGAGGTGGCATACTTTCTTTGACATACTGTTTCAACATAAAAAATTTATTGAATTTCATCATTAATGCACAGAATCCACTCAACATAATGAACGAGAAAGGAGTAGTGATATGATATTGGTTTGCACTAACCATATAGTTGAATGTAATATGGGTATATGACCATAAAAATTTAGATCAAAATAGATCATGCATATACATATGTGCTCTTTCGGTCCTTAATATAATATATATTTATACCTAGTTTAATTTTGATTAGATTAAGTACATGTTTTTTCCCTCTAAAACAATCTAATCATATTCCTTAATTCTATACATCTCTTTTATACTTGATTATTGTTGATGAAACATAAATAAAGGTAAATTAAAAAAGGTTGACAAATGTGGGGAAATAGACCTTACTTTTAAGGTAAAAACCAACTCTTCAATTAGGTCTTACATTAAGGACTAGGGAGTATATACCACCTCATAATCTTAGGATTGGCAGGTGCATGCAAGCCAAATGTAATTATTAAAAATTTAGCGTTACAAAATGTGAATAAATATTACTCCCCTTGGTTCCTAATATAGCACATTTTTTGGAAGTTGATCTAAATATTAAATATAAGATATATTTTTTCATATTTGTCAAACATTTCTTAATTTATCCCTATTGATGCTCCCTTAACTATAATCAAAAAAGAGAGGGAATGAAGGAATTAACAAAGATTATTATGGTGTTTTAGAAAATAAATGTATATTAACTAACTTAACAAACTTCATTTAATGTATACATAATAGTACTAAGAATTATTAAGAGAATTCCATGAATGGCAAGCTTAAGTGAATATGTTAAGCTATTTTTTAAGACCTCAAGAGATGTTAAAGAGAATTACATGAATGTCAAGTTATGATGGTTCAAAAGTGTAATCTCTGAATGTGTCGGGTCTTAAGTGAAATTATGAAAACTTCACCTGAAAAGTTCAGGAAAATTGGGAAAATGATTCCCAAGGGACTAAAGGGGTTCCTAAATCATCTCTGTTGTTCTTATTATCTTAATCATATATACATGAAAAGTAAGCTGCACATGACGTGCACTATTTTCTTTTCGCTCTAAAATCGATCCTTTGTAGCTTTGTACACATGATTACTTTCACAAAATTAGAAAATAAATTTTATGAAATTTTTAGAATAAGAACAAAATATTAGTATATAAATACCTCAAACCAATGGATCTCCCATTGCATTTGCATAATAGATCCTGATTGATGTCTTCCACTTGCTACATATTTTGATTGCTTTGCCGCCAAGTGCAATGCATTATTTCCACAAGCATCCACCTTTTCTCTTAGTACAAGCCAATGCTCATGTTTTTGTTTCTTCACTTGCTCCAATACCTCGCTCTGTCTTTCCTCTATGGCCACATGTACTATATTCTTCTTCTCTATGAGTAATTGGTCATGGATAGACACTGGTATACCTTCTAGAATTTTCTTCACTGCCTTAACGAGACCATTTTTAGCTGCTATCAACAGTGGCGTTGAAAATTTTATTCTATCTGTCAAGTAGCAACGACGTTATGTCACTCTTCTCTACAATGAAATATATGGGAAAATTACAATGAGGTCCTAAAAAAGAGACTTAATTACCAAAAAGTTTGAATGACATATTAGAAGGAGTAAAATCCTATTGTCATTTCTCTCACTTTTGAGTAGTTAGATCTCTTCCTTGAAACCTCATTGTATGTGATTCGCCCAAATAAAAAATACTTGTTTCCTTTTCCAAACTCGTACTAATTAATTACCTCCTTGTATTTCCATATCTTTTTCCGGATAATATTTAGGGTTTTCAATTTTCTGCACCTCCATGGCATGATCTTTTTCCTTATACCAAGGATCTTGTTTTACAAGTTTTTCCAAGATGCGGTAACTAAACTTGTTTTTATCTTTCAGCTCCCTGTAGAAGACTTGGCAAATATTTGCAGGCGCCAAACACATCAAAGGCATAAAAAATTGAAAAGCAAAAAACAGATTAAAAACTCGAAGTGGAATAAAAAAAGATAATACAACGAACATAATGAAAGAGCCAGTTTTTAGTTGGACTACTCAAAATTTATTCTTGAAAACAGACTTGGACAGCAAGAACAAGCTGTGTTGAGAATGCGAGCTGCGGGTCAGGTTGAAAAGCTTACCCATAAAGAGGCTGAGATTTTGTTAATTCCAACATGCAACCCACCCGTTTTTGGAGAAATACTTACATACTCTAAGAGTGCTAGCTAGATCCTATATTTGGATGATAACAAATCTTAAAGAATGTTATTTACAATATTTACATTGATTTAAAGTATATAATGTTGAATTAATTGAATAGGCACTCATGTGACGTGAAAAAAGTTTGATCACATGAGTGATGTGTCCAAACCTCGCCACCTCTCTCACCTTGGGTTTCTAATCTCAATTCTCTCTCTCTCTCTCTCTCTCTAAAACTCCTACTCCAGCACCGTCGCTCTAAAGTGTGAACCCAGTGCAGAGCACTTTCGTTGATATTATTATTATTATTTTTTTGAATTCGTTTATGAAGTAAATGTTGTTTCATCATAGCAGAAGTGCTTTGATTTTGTGTTGCAATACTTCCCTCTCAATATTGCTTAAAGATTCCATCATCGTTAGCCTATAAGGCGAATATATTTATATGGTCGATGAATGAATCAAATTTCACATGCAGTTATATCTGAGGCAATATAATGGAACAGAAATTCACATCGGAAGTGCCATATTCCGATTGGTGCAATTGGAATAAAGGAGAAAAATCAAGAGAATTCCAGAGGGGGGGAGAGAGAGAGAGTTGCATAAGGGAGATGGATAATGGGTTAGAACTAACTAATGACAAGAAGAGAGAGACAGCGTGGGAACGTGTTATGGACGGATAGGTACCATCAAGCTAGCTCATCTGGACTGATTTAGATGGTCTAGATTTTAAATTTTTTCTTTTTATTTTTTTAAAAAATTATTTTAAAAGATAGAAAATCTAAAATAAAAATAATTTATCAACTAATATTTTTTTAAAAAAAATATTTTTTTTTATTTAAATAAAATATTTTTAAAAATATCAAGATATTCCAAATAAGATAGATTCATGGTGCCTATTGATAACTATTCAAGGGACGAGGTAGTTGATGAAGGGTGGAGGACCGGCAGGAGGGACGATGAGAGGAATTTTTTTAAAGAAATTATTTAAAAAGAATAATGTGGGACCTACTAAATCAAAAAGTGAAGCCGTTTGCATTATTCGACGCATGTGGCAGTTTTGGTTACCAAGTGCGCTTTTGAGAAAAAATATATAAGTATTTTTGTCCTTTAACATATTAATAAAATATATTTTGAACAACAGTAAATTTAGGGCATTCAAAATTTTCAAACAAAAATATATGGCAACATCCTTGTTTAACAAGCAAAATTTGATGGCTTATTCTCTACGAATATAATGCTCCCTCTGATTATTCATAAATAATAACTATCACTTTCACGCAGATTAAAATAGTAGATAAATTCAGTTGAAACCAATAATTATGCAATATATGCAATTTTTCCCCAATTATATCTTATTCATAAAGAAGGTTTAGGTTAGATAATGAGTGGACATTTAATGGGAATGGAAATAAGAGTAATTTAGAAAACACTTGAAATAAGTACAGTATTATTTATTGTAGACATTGCTAAATGGAGGAATTTTCGTGTTCTCAGGGCATGTTTGATACTGTTAGAGGCATGTATTCAATGAGGTATATAAGTTGAAGTAGGAATGGAAATATGTCCGGTCAGACTAAGCTTTGGCTAAATAGACCTAAGTCTGAGCCTAAATATAGATTTTTTTTTTTTTTTTTAGGCTCAGGCCGAGCCTTCATAAGCCCTGGTCAAAGCCTAAAGCCTTTTAAAAACCTAATTACAATGTAGGCCTTTTAAAAAACCTCACATTGTAGGCTTTAAAAATTATAATTAACTAATATAAGAATAAATTTAGTACTAAAATTAACTAATTATAATTGAAATTAGAATATAACAATGAAAAAAAATTAAATATTGTGTTATTTATATGATATAAATATATTTATATATATATAAATTGTAAACAAGTCAAACCTTAACAAAAAAGGCCTATCCTATTTATATTTTTAAGCCTTGAAATAGCCTATATCTGGTATTTTTAACAAACCAAGTTATGCCATACCAGATCCTAAACAGACCAAATCGTAGGCCGCCTGATAGGGCCTGACCTATTCCCACCTCTAAGTTGAAGGACAAATTTTAAATTTTTTATAAATGGGATTTGTTACTAATAAAAAGATCTATAACCAAGAGAAAATATTACTTATAAAAAAGACAGGACCGAATAACTTTTTTTAAAAAAAAAAAAAGAATGGAAAACATTATCTTTAGTCTCTACTGTTAACCTTTTAAACTATTTTAAGCTACTGAAAAAGGAGCCGGTCATTAATTAAATCAAAGGAGACAATGGTTCGGTTGTCAACAGTCTTATCGTGGTTAAACCGAGTCAACCTGATAATGTTTTAAATATTATAATCTAATTCAAAATATATAAAAATATTTATATATAACCTTGAAAAGAGTAATACATAAATTTTTTGTTAATAAAATAGTAATATGTAAGAGTTGCAGGTCCTATCTAGGAAGTATCAGACTTTCTAAACCGGCGGTCAATGCAAGACCTAACCTAAAAATAGTATAAAATAGCGCGCCCCCCCCCCCCCCCCCCCCCCCCCAAAAAAACAAAAAAAAACACAATTTGTTATACCGACCTAAAACCCCTAACTAGTTAGGCTGCCTATAAGACTAGTTCACCATTTACTTGAACGACCGGTTGATCGAGTAGGGGCTTAATGCCATTTTTTTCAACAAAAAGAGGAAAATGAAATATGAATAGAATTGATACTAACCTCCCATGAGAATACCAGTTTTGAAGGCAGAAGGGATGGACACAATCTCATCAAGAGGTAACTTCCCAACTTTATTGAAATAGCTACCAATACTTTCGTGTTCGAAAAGCTGAATTATTTTGTATGACAGACCTAGCAAACATTCAATTGCACGCAATTAATTTATTACTCTTAACTGTAAAAACATATGATAATAATAGGGTATACTCACCAAAGTATTTTCTCCTAATTGTACAGTGAAGTATAGTATCTCCATCATTTCTTTGCCAAATTGACGGTGGGAACATTGGATTATGAAGCTTGTAAATTTCATGGAGATAAAGGAAGGCCGATTGGTCTTCGTTAAGAGCAGCCAAAAAGAGTGGTGTCTCTCCATCATTGTTCCGCTCATTAAGCAACGAGTTGTACGACTCGTCGTTTCTAACTATGTCACTGCAGATGGGTTTGGAGCCCCGTGTGGCTGCACAGTGCAAAGGAGTATCCCCTCGTTTATTCTTGGATTTCAGAATCTTCGAGACAATATCACCAGAATTTTGTTGCTTTATTGCAGAAACCAGATTCTGAATAAACGATTCTTTAGCGTTATAAGTGATAGCCCAGTGCAAAGCAGTGTCGGACTCATATTGATCGTTGTCTGCATCGGCTCTCTCTTTCTTAGGTGCCATCTCGGCCATCTTACTAGCATGAATCTCAGGATGACCATCAAATAGGGTTACGACTTTCGGCCAATTTTCTGTCATAAGGGCATAGTACAGTTCTTTCTTATTGTCTGTTGTCTGGTTGCTACTGGAAGCCATTATTAGTTTGTCTTTTCTATTGCCGGAAGTCTGTGGAAAAGAAAGACAAACTTATTATTTGGATGATGAGAAAGAGAATAACAAGTAAGAGCCATGAACCTCTTGATGATTCAATGGCACCTTACATCTCTTATGGAATGTATAAGAGATGGTTGGATATATATGTGGGTAAACAAAAAGAAAAAGGATAGAGGAATTAGAAAGAGGATAGCAACATTACCTAATTCAAGAAGAAGAAAACTCCACCAGTTTGAAGGTCCAAGTTTACGTCGATACTTTAGGATGCATATAAATTGATGGTTTAGAGTCTTTAGCTTATAAATAGGGCCTTGCAGGGAGGAAGGCAATTACATCTTTTAAATGTTTTTAAAGAAGTGCAGTATCACGTGGAGGTGCTAGTTCAAGATATATATATATATAGAAGTGCAGTATCACGTGGAGGTGCTAGTTCAATATATATATATATATATATATATATATATATATATATATATATATATATATATATATATAGACACACACTGTATATAACTTTCATAAATTAATATTTGAATTTAAATAAATAACGTTCAAGTACCAGCATTATCATATTCATGTCCAATATTCAAATCATTATCGTATAATTCATCCCGTAAATCATGATCATCAAGTATGAGAATTTCAATCCGAAATATGTCACTTAACTTAATGAACCAAGTAGCTAGCAGGCAAGCAGCTGCTAGAACTAATTAATGGAGTCTATAACGCGGGCTGTCTGAATTTTAAATCTTTTATTTTAATTTTGACATTATTATTATGTCGTTTACGATTGGTTCTCGAAATTCTTAGTTTGGAAGTTTCAGATTGATCAAGCGCCAATTAATTAATATTTCAGTGGAACCGACCAATTCAGTCCTTTCCTATCTCTTTACTAGTGTTGAATTATGAGGAGGAGAATGATGCATACTTAAATTTAAACAAATTAAAATCATTAAGGGGTGGTCGGTCTTTGTCTGCCAGTACCAAGTTGGAAGTAATATATGTAGAGTATATGGGTTTTCCAACTCAATGATTCTGACTTCATAATTAGATATTAATTACAAGCATTCCTTCCGAAACGATACGATATTAAAATCTTGTAATTAAATGATGTCATTAAAAAATATCTACTTAATATAGTTGACTAAATATATAATATTTTATCGTTTAATATAGTACTAGTTATGTTCAATTAGCCTTTCTTGTACGAAACATTTACAAATTTCTGTCATACTAAACAGACTTGGGTCATTTCCAATGTGTCCCGTAGAGAGGACGCGGGTTATGGCGATTCTTATATACTAAAACATGTGTTACGTTATACCATAAATTATTACAAGATGCGTTCTTCTTTAGTAAACAAAAGTTATTCAAAAAAGACTAAGTCAATATATTATTCATTATACCTTTCTATTTTAAAGGACCCCCATTTATGTTGAATCACCTTGTTTTAGTTGAAAGATGTTTTATAGGGATTTATTACAAATTTAATGACAAAAGGATCATGTTAAGAGATTACATAATCGAAATCCTTTCAAATCCTAAAGATAACGTATTCATTTGTGTTGTGTCTGTTAGTATGCATACATGGTACATTTAATCATTCTCAGATCCCACGTGGATAGAGCCTTATACACTAAGTCACTCTTTATTGATGTTTAACATGCTAATCTTGCTAACTATGCATAAACATGCTAATTCACATTCGTAATGCGTTATAACCCGTCTTTAATATTCTTTTCAACATTCTAGAAATTCATTAACGTGTTAACAACTTTGTCGAAGACATGTAACTCTTACAATTTTCTATTTAACGTGGGTGTTAACTTATTCATCCAACGTGCGTGTCAAATATATTCTTGAATGAATATTTTATTCTGCAAATCATCTAACACATCAACTCTTACCGTTAATGTCATATCCCTGATTTTGGGCCAATAAAATTCAAGAATTGGCCTGAAATAACTAAGATATTAAGCTCAATTGAGTAGAAATCTCACAAAATGTCTTGGAAAGATAGAACAACCGTAAACTTTGGCCTTCCCAAATAAAAGGCGAAACACATAGTTAAATGTAGACAAAGGCATAATAAAATAGTAGACTCTTCAATGTAACATCGTATATCTACAGTCTCGGTTTGTGCAAAAGCGTAATTTCTCTTAACATTTGGGGTACGTAAGGGCAATTTCAGAAATCATGTTCACAATTTCAGGAAAATAACCCAAGGACACAAGTACGTATAAAAAAATTCCCTACGTTGTATTCGTGTCTTAGTTAAGGTATCACTGGTACAAAAAAAGCTTTTAAGACCGGACGAAAAAGGCATCGTAAGACCGGATCAATGACCGGTCTCGTTCCAAGCAGTCTTAAAAGTGTGACTTTTAAGACTGGATACGTAACCGGTCTTACAAAATACTTTTAAGACCGGACTTTTAGAATATCCTGTCTTAAAAGTCTCATTTTATTACAAAAAAAGGGACTTTTAAGACCGGTTGTGAAAACACATCAAGTCTTAAAAGTCCCTTTTTGTTAAAATAAAAAATAAAAAACCTAAAACCAGAAATTTGTCCGGGTGAGCAGCATATTAGAGATAAATTTGAATAATCTCCTTTGATACAAATCCAATACCATCATCCCATCCTTCTGGACGTTGCACAGATCACATCATTTCATCATTTAAGTTAGGCTATTCTAATTCAATGAAGGATGAAAACTTGAGTTTTCTTTGAAATGATATAACAAATGAGAAACTAATCTAATTCACGACATAGTATACTTTGAAACGATTGAGATAATTAGCAACAAGACGGTCCAATTCTTCCTGCATATATATAAATATGCAAATTACTATAAATGAGAAGTAAACAAACATTGTGTACCTTAAACAAAAACATACTTTGAATGTTACAGTGATTCCAGACCCTCCAGCAAGCATCCCAAAGATAAACCCATCCGGTATCCCGAATTGGCCTCAATTCATAAATTCTGGCTTGCAAATTTTCCAAGTCATAAAAGTAAAAATAAAATAGATCGAAGAAGACAAAGTAAAAATTGCGAACCTGGAGAAGCTAGAACCAAAACAAGAAACCTTCAGAGCAAAGAAGACGAAAGCAATTTTCGTAACGTTAGAAAATTTGTGAGTGAGGTCCTTGAGATAAGATGAGTTAAGTTGAAAAGAGTGAGGTAAGATTTAAAAGGTCGAAGAAAGGCTTAGAGAGCGAAATTTAATTTTCGAAGCGGAAAAATAAAATATTCATTTTTTAGACTTTTTAGAATGAACTTTTTAAACATCCGGTTTTAAAAGTATACTTTTTATATTGGACTTTTTAAACATCCGGTCTTAAAAGTTTAAAAAGGCAAAATTCAATTTTAAATAAAGGATCCACGTTGTATACTTTGATCGGACTCAGATGCATAGGCGCAACTGGAGACTTCTTACACGGCTTTGATATTGGCTTCCTCACTGAATGAAGCCAGGAATCATGTTCAGCATCATTTGCTTCCTCTGCGACGACGGATGAACCATAAGAACTGGAATACTCTTGCATCATCTTGCAATAATCTTTTTGAATGCGAACGTGACGACGACGATATGATAATTGCTTAATCAAGCTTTGCGATTGCTAAGTATATATACACATAGGTGTAGGGAATCCATGTCAAGTGTGCAACGATAAAGGCGTAAAGATAAATGATAAAAAGGGTTTTCAATTAAAGGCAGCGATGGAGTTGAAGGGGAATGAATTTCTAGAAAATAAATTTTTTAGACCTGACTTTTTAAACATCCGGTCTTAAAAGTATACTTTTTAGACCGGATTTTTTAAATATCCGATCTTAAAAGTCTATTTCCTAGAGATTTAGAGAGTGAAATTCAAATTTTGGAGCGGGAAAATAAAAAAATTCATCTTTTAGACTGTTTAGACTGAACTTTTTAAACATCCGATCTTAAAAGTCTAAGAGAGCGAAAATCAATTTTCAGAGCGGGAAAATAAAAAATTCATTTTTTAGACTTTTTAGACTAGACTTTTTAAAGCGGATACTTTATAATTCGGTCCAAAAAGTTCTTTATATTTACAAAATTGCTATCGGTTATACTTTTAAGACCTGATTCTCTATAATCCGGTCTAAATGAGGCGGTCTTAAAGCTTTTTTTTTTTTTTGGCATTAGTGTATAAATAAAAAAAACCTCAAAAAGATATTTTAAATAATTATTAGAACTGTCGTTAATTAAAAGATAATTAGCCAAATTTAAATATGAAACACACCAGGAGCTTTAAATAATTTAAAAAAAAACATTTGGGGGCGGGATTTATTTCAATGTTAATCTGAATTTATAAAAATGTTTCAATACCCTATAAATGGAAATTTTATTTTAATGAATATTTTGCCTGCATTTTATCCAATAATAAAGCAATTTCTTTGAAATTATGAGGAAAAAGGTAGAGACCGAATTTGGCTTGAAAAAATTAGGGCATTACTCCCTAGTAAATGTGAATTTGTTATGGTCTTGCATAGTTATATGAGAAAAGAATCTTCAAAAAGCATTTCTTGAGGATTAATCCCATATTAATTAAGAAGCAAAGGTTAAGTGGGATTATCAAATCTTCAAAAATAGACTATTTTCTCGCTTACAATGTCTGTTTTTAGTAAAACAGACACTGTAAGTCTTACTTGCACAGACTTACAATGTCTCTTTAACAAAACATGCATAGAATTTTATTTTTAAGAAATGAAATCAGTATTCTCTTCTATACGCAGCCTTTTCTAAACAACCAAAATAGAGAAAACTGAGTAAAAAAACAATTAATTCCCATAACTGAGAATAAAGAAAAGTAGACATCACATTATAACACCTTGCTTATATACAAATGTTCTCTAAACATGTTAATATAACAATATGCACAAGTTCACAAGTTCATTTGTGGACAAGTGTTTCTAAACCACTACGCCATGTAAAAACAAAAAATAAAAATAAAATTCTCTACACATCTTCCATCTATTGTAGAAGATGTCTTGCTAAAAGGTCTCATATAACATTAATGTCTTCCATTTTGTAGGGTTCCTCATTACCCAAAATCTTTGGGAAAACTGAAGGATAAGTTAATATAAATAAATCAATTTAATGAAATAACTATCAATTCACTCACAAGAAAAAAAAAATGAAAATCGTTTTACAATAAAGTAATGATAACTTGCCATGCCCAAAACATAAGAAGCCATAGGAAGAGTCTCTCTCCGTTTGGCCATAAATTTTGTGGAAGTAGCTACCATAAAATTAAAATGACATAACTTAGGGAATTTAAAATCCTAAAAATCACTGCATAAATTAAAGTTAAAAATAAAGGATAAGCTCACTTGATTACATGTAAACCATCTTATGTATATTTCCTCCAAATATAAGAACTCCCTAATATATTTCCTATCACTAGTGCAAAAATTGCTATTTTGACTAGTTCTAGATCCAGTCTCGATACAATTGGTCATAAAAGTCTATTATTTTTAAGACCAGTTATTCAAATATTATGTCCTAAAATTCAAAATTTTTAGACTTGACATGGCTTATGTGTAACGCCCCTATTTCCTAAATCTGTTATGAAGTCCAATTATGGCTTAGGGTTCTTATTAAACTAATTCGTATCTATTTATCAGAGTGAAGGCGTTAACAGATCAAAGTAAGTCACAATAGAGAGCATGCTTATCGTTTGAACGAATGAGTAACTGATTTCATATGCCCAGACATATGCTGGTTAATTAAAATTCCCAAAGGAACAAAAACGTGATACAAATAAATTCGTCTCGTTCTTCACAGTTGACTCGTTAAGGTACAGTTATCCGAAAGGTTCAACAAAATTTATACATATTTTTATCCAAAAATATAACTCCTTCCGAGTCTTTACGCGTATTGCTTACCCTTTTCTCCCGCTCCCGATCCTCTTGATCCTGAAGTTAGGGTAAATTCTGAGATTCAATGCCCATTGAATCTCAGGTAACAGTTAACCTTAAGCTCAAGTATAAACAGTATATGTATAACACATATTCATTACATTTTAGCATATAACCATACATAGCACATAACAAATGTAATAGTTCATATATCAACAATACATAGCACACAACAAATGTAATGTTCACCTCTATATAGCACACAACCCATGTAAAGTCCACATAGTTTGCACATAATCAGTGCCATGCCTCGGCTTGTCTTCAGCGCTAGGAAAACATCCATAAGACATTACCAAGATTGTAACCCGTTTTTCAAATTAAAGCTGAATGTATTTAAAAAAAAAAGTGACCTAAGACCGAGTCTTAGCCACAATCCATGACCCAAGACCAAGTCTTGCCTATGACTACATGAATCATCTCATCACATATACAGCATACAAGACAACATAAGAGTTAGAGTTACAGTACGTGTCCGTACCTTAGTCCTTGTCGCTAGTGGTACGTTCACCTTTCGGTACTGGTTCCAAATTTTCTCAGGTATCCTATAATATCATCACTGTATTATTTCTCTTGTAATTAACATCCTAAGAGATGGCCTTGCCATTCATGACCCTTATACCCTTGGTAAATTTTATTCCATTTATACCCCTTTTAATTTATTATTAATTAATACTAACACTTACAATTAATTAATAATTCCCTTTAACTTTACGCATTCCTTTTCCTAATAATAATAATATTTATTATTATTATTATTATTATTATTCCTATTAATAATTCCTTACTTATTATTTATTCCCCCTTCAATTTAGTTATCAATTGATAATATAATCTCCCTTTATTTATTTATTATTATTTTTTTCACCAATTATTACCTCTCTATAATTAATGTAAACTCTTAATAATTACTTATCAATAATTATTTTTATTTATCTAATTATTTCTCCACCATTATTTTAAACCCTCAAGAGTTATCTTATTCCTTTAAATTAATAGTTTAATAACTAATCAAAATTAATAATTACCAACATCATATGAGAATATGATTTAATATTTTTATTTAACGTTTCTTATGATTTCCAAAATATATGTTATCTCTCTTTAATTAATTTAGACTCCATGATTCTTAATTATTACATTTACTAACACTTCAAAAGAATATACTTTTTATGTATAAAAATCTCGGTAACTTATATATATTTATATTTCCAAAGTTTTTCTCTTTCTCATTCATAAGAACACAAGGTAGCAGCGTTTTTTTTTTTAGTTTAAATAAGTTTACCTTCATTAAATTAGTTTACTCGCACTACAGTATCTATATATATAGCTCAGTTTATATATTCCCTTCATTATTTTATCAATATAAATACATACCCATGGTAAATACTTACACCCATGGCGTTCCCAGCCAAGAGACACATACAGGTCAAGTTTTAATATGCTATGATGTGTCTGTCTGCATCATTTTAAATCAGGAGGTGTCGCGAGGAGCTAAAAGAGGAAGTAAAGTTAGAGTTTCACTGCCACCATTATAGAATATACTATCGTCAAAGAATTCAATTTATACTCAATCATTGGATAAAGTCTATTTTTCTTCGCAGCCAGGTCATGAGGTTGCCGTCATTCTTAATAAAGTCAACTAAGCTGAGAGTTTTGCTTAAACCACAACCAGATAATGTCAATATTTAGGTAGAAATTTACCCTTTGCAGTTTATGACCTTAAATAGTTTTTCATATGACCGTTGTGTAGTAGCTTATGCAGAAACGCAACACACTAACAGCCCCCCTGTGTTTAGTTTCATTTTTCAGCTTCCACGGTTTTGTACTCCTATATTAGTTACACAAGCTTTTCTACGGAAAAATTGATAGGAAGTTCAGGAAAATGATCCGATGGCTTACCTTAAAAGCAGCTGGACGATGAAAAGAAACGCTGAAATATCTCTGTTCTTGACAACCAAAACAGAGAAAGATAATACCAGCTGATCCTCTCCTTCCTTCTCCCTCTCTCTCTCGGTTAACTCACTTAGTCTCAGCCTCACTCTCTTCTTTTCTGCTGCCAAATGCTGAATGAAAAACAAGCGAGAAACTGAGGGGAGTGAACATTTAAATAGAGCCTCAACTTCCAGACAAGACCATCGGTCATGCGCATAACCTATCGGTTACTAAGCACGGGGCTCGAGACGTATGGCTGTTTCTCTGATCCTTCAGTCCTTCCTTGCCGATTACGTGATCTGTTTTTCCTTAACAGTCGCTGGTTGATCTGGATGGCGTGATTGCTTCTGGTTTTCTTTTCGGTTTTGACTGGTTAGAGGATACAAGATAATGGGTTTTGGGCCTTGTGTGCATGGGCTGATCATCTGTATATTTTCTCTGGTCCATGGCGTGTTAGCAAAGTGCAAAGATGATCATTATTGGTGTTTTCAATGAGAGTTGTCACAGATGCTAAGGGATTCAGGACTAGGCTCTTGGGTCGTGGGTTTGATCCCCTCTACCATCGCTGGGACTCCTTTAGTAGGCGATCTCCATAGAGCCCGGGGCCGTATTATGGCCTTGGTAGGGTACTGACGTTAAACCCTTCAAAAACTTTTCATTATCAAAAAAATTATTGGTGTTTTCATGCTTCTTCACGTGGCCATTCCTTTAACTGATATTGGATATGGTTTGGCATAACGGGCTTTTGTGATTATCATTTCAGGGCCCATATGGTTTTTCTTTGTTCTCTTTTTTCTTCTTCTTCTTTTAAAAAAACACTATTTAATTTACAATTAAGTTTAATTGCAAAACAATGGAAATTCTCAATTTCCCAGGCCTTGGAATTTAATTCCTATTATATTAGTTTGTAATTTAAACTTAATTGAAATTATTGAATAATCATGGAAATAAAACCTTAATTTCCAATAATTATTCTTCTAATTATTTTAGCCCAAACTTCATAATTTAATTTCCATAAAATATTACATTTAAATTCCCAAATTTCGGATGTTACATTATGTTAGGTCTAAAAAGTTAGACTTTTTAGATCAATTGCATAAAAGAATCGGTTTTAAATATATGACTTTTTAGATTGGTAATATACAAGAAATGGTCTTAAAAGTATGACTTTTTAGTATGATTTTATGCAAGAACCACTCTTATTTTTTACAATATCATGTCCAAATATCCTTTTTATACTTGATTTTTAGTATATCTGGTCTAAATTATTTTTGTGTTTTTTCACATATCTACTCGATTCCTTCCTCTGACCTACTTACCATCCAATTCAGCACCTTAAAGAGAGTACTTTAAGCTACAAGCTATGAACAACTCAATATGAGTTACAAATTGAATTATTGGAAATGAATATACAAATTCACCATGTCTATATCTAATTGACCACTATTATTCTCCTAATTATTTAGGCTAAATTATATCTCCTAAATAATGTATCATAATTAACCTTTGGTTAATTAATTCCAAAGTGAAATTTGCAAGAAAATATAATCAATAGATTATAATTCTTTGAGACACATATTCACCTTTGTATTTTACTAATTTATTTACCAAAATACAATATTTACATGTATTATAAGAATTAGGGTATTACATCAAGCCGGTTAACATTCTGTACATACCCTTTTAGGAGTTTTATAGATCTTTCAATTAGGTACATAGACTGTAAATGGATAGGGCCACACAACTTTATCTCCTCCACTAGATAAATAATTAGATTTGCCATGATGTCAAAAATTGTAGGAAGAAAAACTTTCTCAAGCTAGTATAAGATAAGATACCTTACGTTTTCTAATTCATCCAATTTTTTTTTATCTAAAAAACTTTATTATAAACTACATTGAAGAATAAAAAAGTCTAGTCAAAATATGTTGAAAATTTTGGCCTACTAATTTCAAGTCCTTTATCGACACATGCGTCTTAAAATTTGAAGAATATCCTTAGGGACCTTTTGTGCCATGTAAACACTCGCAAAAACTTATTTTCTCATCCTTAGATAAAGTAAGTGAAGCTGGAGGATAATAAATCCTGTTACCATACAGCATTAGATGTAAGTCTCTGCATATTTCCATTATTTGCAAATCCAATCTTCCATTTACACCATCCTTAAAACTATTTTGTATGTTGAGAAGCATGGGAACAATACCATGACATCAAGATTGTGCCAATATGGAAAATCGAATAATACATATCTCTTTTTCCATATATATTTTTTTCAATTCTACTCTTTGCAGTCTTACCAAAGATGATATTGATATTTTCCACCTTTTTATAAACTTACTCCCCAGTCAATACCTTCAGAGCATCTTGATACTTCTGGCCACCAAAAAAAGCTTTCTTTAATCAATGATATGAGTAGCCTGATCTAAGAAATTTCCTATAACCAAAATAAATTGTCTTTCTTCCATGTTGAAGTTGATGGTAGCATGAGCCTTCTTCACAAACTGGATATGCTTTATGACCTTTTACACTATGCTCTGACAAGTTTTCATATGCTAGGAAGTCATTTATAGTACAAAAGATTATAGCTCACATTTTGAAAACCTCCCTCTTGTTTGAGTAAAAAACATCGACACCTTCTTCTTACAACTCTTTCAAGTCTTCAATCATCAAGGACTCTAGGAAAACATCAATGTCATTTCTAGGTTGTTTTGGTCTAGAAATCATCAAAGACAACATGATGTATTATTGTTTCATGCACAACAGAGGAGATAAGTTGTGCATAATCAATATAATAGTCCATGAACTATGCATATTGCTAAGGCTACCATAAGGATTCATGTCATCTGTGCTAAGGCTAAACCTAATGTTCCTAGGTTCTATGCCGTAGTTATGAAATAATGGATCAATTTTCTTCAATTGAGAAGAACCAGCTGAATGTCGAAGCTTTCCATCATAAGTCTTCTCACCTGCATGCCAGTTCAAATTTTTTGCATCATTTTCATCAGCAAACAAGTGCTTGAACCTTGGTGTGATTAGAAGATACCATAACACTTTTGTAGGCTCCTTATTTGATTTGTACCTTAGGGTTTTACATATCAGACACTTCTGCTTCTCTTTAAACTCTTTTATATACAATATGAAACCATTTGGGCATGCATGAATCTTTTTGTACTCAATCCCCATTGGAAAAAGTATTTTCTTAACATCTAGAAGCAAGTCCTTAAAAGCCTCAAGCATTTTTGAAAAACTCTTGTCACTCCATCCATGCTGTGCTTTCAGGCTTATGAATTTTAATGCCACATTCAACAATTGGTATTTCTTACACTTAGGGTACATCGGCTTCTTTGCATACTGCACATATTACCATGTACATGTGATTGCTTAAAAGCCTCTTCTCTTATATCAGAATAATTTCCTATATCTGATCATCCATATTTGTGTCATTATCATTAAAGGCCACTTCCCCCTGTTGAGATGCACTATGAATTTCTATTTCTTCGCTATGCCATACTGTATAACTCTTACAAAATCCATCACAAATTAAACGTGTGTAGACTCTCTCTCTCACACACATGTGTATATGTATACACACACACACATGTGTGTGTGTGTGTGTGTCTATATATATATAGACCGCATCACTTAGTAGCCTCTCCTTCAAACATTCAACACAAGGGAAATAATGCTGGGATTTGTACACACAGTAGAAGGATGATTCTAACCATTAAAATTTTATGAATCCCATAAAGAGGATTTATCAACAACGTTTAAATTAGGTTCATTAGGAACTGTACCTTTGCAAACTCATGTGTGTGCTTTACGATCTTGTGAGCTAATGACTTCTTGCTTGATCAATCTTTAGGAGCCAACTCTACAAATCCACTCCCTCTACCGGTATCCACACTGAACAACGCTCCAATGCGCACGGTAGCATGCTAGCGCCTTTAAGCTTTGCGTCTTACATCTTCTAGGGTTTCTTTTGCTACTGTTCTCTCATTTTAATACGGCTAGATCATTACCTTATAGGGTTTCTAAAACCCTGAAGGTCCGTATTAAAAATATTCAAAATTAAACTTAATTAATCTTGAAATTCAAATTTGGATTTAAAATAATATTAATTAAATCTGTTCAACAGATCTAATCTAATTGATTTATTTAATCCAAATTAAAAGCCAGCAGATTTAATTTATCTTTATAAATTAAATATTGAAATATTATGTCTATCTATTTAATTAAATCTAAGATACAATATCTCAATTTAAATTAAATCTAAGATATGATATCTCTATTCGAAATTTAAATATGAGATACAATATCTCTATTTTTTATAGTTATTTAATTTATCAAATAAATTAAATACAAAACAAATATTATATAATAATATTATAATATATATTAAATAATATTATTATATTATTTTGAATTTATAACACACACATACATACACATCTTAGATTAAACGTTACATTTATTAAATCTTAGACATTTCTAAGATTCAATGAATCTGGACATTGTTGCTCGTGTTGGGCTATTCTTGTGTGTAACCTTGCAGGTCCACATGAGATTGGCAGTGGGCCAATACTGTACCAGCCTATAAGTCACAAGCAGCCTCTAGCAAGACATTGCGACTACCCAATTCATATGAGGATTGATATGATACAACTTATCATACAACCATGTCATGTCCCTTTTGTCACGCGATAATTTGGTCAAGGATGAAGCATAAATAATGTCAACCTCTTGTCTTGATCATTACTTTCTCGATTCTTGAGTAGTCTAACAATTGAAATGGAAACTATTTTCTGTTGTAGTATGACCATACATTTCTTAGACTCACTCATTAAGGGGCCCAGTATTATCTCTCTACAAATGTAAGGGACAAGTCTCATTTTGACCATTCACATTCCTCTTTATGAAAGCCACTAATCTCGAAAGAAGCCTTTATCATCACCCGGTCAAAGGTGACTTTTGACTAGGTCAAAGATAATTGACTCTCATGTAGGAATCCATGATAATCTTAGGTCAAAGGGCATTGTGACATGGTTATACATGATATAAGCTTATGACTTTAATCCATACAGCTTTCTCATAATGGGTCAGCCTAGCACCTTGTACTCTTACAAGTGTCTATGACTTTGATTCGTATCTCCATACCTTATCAAAGTAATACTAGTCTCATTTCATCTTCGCTCCCACATAGATGACCAACCAGGGACATTTATGACAATCTTTATGATACATCTAAGGATACAATCATCATAATGAGCATGCAAATGATATGATAACTAAACAGAGAAATACTTTAAATAACGTTAATGTTCAAAGTACTATGACTTGCCCCTAGGGCATAATTTTGAACAAATAAAAATCCCACTATCATCATCGTCATTTCTTTTAGCAAATTATAAAAATTCCCTCATCCCATTATGATATTCAACACTCGTTAGTAAAACATTTACCCTATTATGATCCATATTAAAATTCCTATAGACGGGAAGATTTAACATATAAGAAAGGTACATATTATCATATTGAGTCTACTAAATGGAAAGATAAAGAATATAAGAAAGTGATAACAAACCAAATTGAATTAAATATAAGACAACCATAAATGAAGGTGGATACAACAAGCAACATAAATTTTCCATGAGGAAATTAAATGCATTGCATTAAGGTTTTGTGTACTCATTTATAACATATAAATTCAATGGTTTTTAAGAGGGATAATTCGCCGCACATTGCTTCTGTTAAATTTCCTTGTCTAGAGGAATAATTCCACGGACATTGCTTTTGTAGATAAGAAAAGTAACCCTAAAAAACACTTATTGGTAAGTTGGGTAGGTCTCAAGTGTAAATAAATTTTTGAAAACTAAATATTTGTAATACCCTAAAATTTGTATTTAACCTTAGTATCATATTTTGGCAAGTAATACCTATTAAAATTAGAGAGTATGTTGTCTCTAAATTTTAATTGATTTATTCTTATTTTTAGGGAAATTTTCTTTGGAATCTAATAAATCCAAATCCAATTTTCTAATCTTCAATTAGGAACCATAAAATGCCCTACAATAAATATTTTAACATCTAGTTTTAATGTAACCAAAGATAAGCCATAAAGGAGTATGAAAATAATATGTGAAATAAAAATCACATTAAATAACAACAATTTCCTATCAAAAAGAGCAAGATAAGCAAGGGAAACACTTAATTAAATTAAGACAATTAGTAAATATTATAAGGTACCTAAGCTTGCATTAATTAGAGATTAATGGCAACATAAATTAGGGATAATAAAATCATCAAGAAAAAGGGGCTGAAATTTTGAAATTATCATGGCAATAAAGGATGATATTAAATTACAAATAATTCTCTAATCACCTTGAATTAATTAGTAAACTTAATAAGCCTAAGATATTTGTAATAAGAAGGGAATTAAACACATGATTAGAATAATTAATTGTGCCCCAAAAGTCAACAATTTGGGCAAGCCAATGGGAACCAAGTGTTTTGCGTTTAATTAAGCTTAAGTCTTCAACTAATTAAAGTAGCCAAGGATGGTTGTAAGTAAGAAGCTTTAAGCACTTGCTTAAGAAACTAATTAAGCCTTGTTAATCAACTTTGAAAAGTCAAGATGGGTAGCTAAGATCAATGGCCAAGATGAAATTTAATAAAGGTAGATCTAATGGCCTTGATAAATCACCTAATTAACCTAAATCCATGAGATAATAGTTGAACCAATGGGAGGCTTTGTATACACTATCTAGAGACAAAAGAAAAACAAAAAGATCAAGAGAGAAGGGGGAAGGGGGGACGGTTTTGTTGCTTAGAGAAGAAGAAGGAAAAGCTAAAAAATCTAGATATTAACCTTTTCAAACACATGTTGCAATTAAAGTTAAGATTAAGATACACATGTAAGGAATATTTTGTAAAAATGGAAGAGGATAGAATGGAGAAAGGGGGTGGGACGGTTCTTATGAAATTGAGGGCTGAGATGAGTGTTTAATAAATTGACCTAGATCCCATGGTTCAAATTTAAGAAGAGTTAGGTTTGGAAAATTTACCAAGGTGCCATAGCATTTTCCTATAAATAGGGACATTGGGTTCTCCATATTCTCACACCAAAAACAACTAAAAATCTGAATATAGAGTGAAGTGAGAAAGAAGGAGGAGTATCTTGAAGGAGTTAGAGCATTGGTATGTAAGTTCTTTAAGTTTGAGTTCTTAGATTCATAGATAGATCTTGCTTTGATCTTAAATATGCTAGAGTAATTTTATTTTCATGTTTTCATGGTTAGAAATAGCCTTTTTCAAAAAAGGGATGAAGGAAGTGATAGAGTAAAATTTTTGGAAGAAAAATATCAAAGTAGTGAAGTTCTGGCGAAATTTTTCAATTAGGCGGCTCCTGGAGTCAGTAGTAAAACTTCCATAATTTTATGTTGAAGATGAAGTTAATTAATTCTAAAGTTTTTCATGGTTAAAGTAGACATATAGATTTTTCCAAATATACCTAGAGTGATCATTCTGAATTTTTTGCAAAAAGATAAAAATTCACAAAGAAAGGCTACGTTTTCTGGGTAAAATTCTGGGCAGAGGCTAAAAACGTGAAAAATGGGAATGATTCACTAATTCTGGGTAAAAACAAGTATTTTTCCTCAAAAATAGACATTCTAAGGATTCCGAGGAATTTTGCAGATCCTCGTTTCAATTTGTATGGAATTAGTTATGAATTTTCGAAGATAGAAAAAATTCTACCTGAAAATGCTGAAATCAACGTTTTTTTTTAAGTGAAAGCATCAAATTGGAATAATAAATCCACCAGGGGTAAAAAGGTCAATAGTGACTAAAATATCTCTTAAGATATTATTTACACTGGATTAATGCAGAAATATTATTATAGGATATCTGAAAAATCAGAAGGCGTACCGAACAAATGGACATATCACTATCTGAATGGACTAAGGTATAGACGCGTGCTATATCCTTAACTCTCATGCTTGAAGTATGCTTGTATGCGTGAGATAATTTCATAGAGTCATGATTGAGACTTGGTCTTGAGTCATGCACTGTGATTAAGACTCTGTCTCAAGTCACTATGTATACATTCAGCTATATACGTGTTATAATTTTGATAACATCGTTGAGTTTTCCTAGTGCTGAGGACACGATGGGCTGTCGTGGCACTAGTTAGTGCAAACAGGGATAGACTTTACATGTGTTATGTGCTATGTATTGTTGTGTTGTGGTAACTTTACATTTGTTGTGTGCTATGTATTGTTAATGCTGAAATGTTATGAATATCTGTCATACATGTTTTGTTTTACTTGAGCATGAGGCTAACTGTTACCCGAGGTCTGATGGGCATTGGACCTCATCTTTTACCATAGCATTAGGGTCTCGAGGACCGAGGGCTGATAACAGGGCTAAGCAGCACGTCTGAAGACACGACTGGAGATTTTTATTTTTGGATGCATATTATTATATTCAGATAAATGTACTGTTAATATGACTAACTAGAAACACCATAGTTGTAATACGTATCAGTTACTCAATTATATGCTCTACTCAGATAAAAATACATTATTCTGCTTTCAAAAATGGGATGTTACAATATTCATTACCAACAATGGAATCCACAAGCACATTTCACCAATTTAATTCAACCATTCAGAAAAACCGGAAAGAAAAGAAGAAAAATAAGATAGTGATATCAAACAAAAACACCTCTTAGTACAGCTTGGTTTATCGATGTTGAGCTAAGAAAATAGAAAGTGATCATTTAACCAAAACTAGTATGTCGAGAAAGAAACAAGAATCAGCAACAAAAAAGGTGAATTTGCTCTATAAGTTTTTGTCACTACAAAATAATAATAATAATAACAACACTTTTAGCGGTGACAATGGAAGTTGCTATTGAAAGTCAAACTTTCAATGGCCGTAAAGTTCTTTAAGAACTACTCTATGTTGTTATATCTCTATATAATTCTTTAGGATCTGTGTTATTTGTATATTTAATACATCTTTATGGAAAAACACTACTCCAGTCACACACACACACACACATTCTATAACACCACAAAAGATATTTACTGAATTTACAAATTCAACAGAAATTTGAAGAATTCATAAAGGTTAAAAACAAACTACATAAAGATCAAATGATAATGATATAAGATATTTAAAGGCTAAAATGCACTAAGGAAAATTTGAGGGCAATGCAAAGACATACCATATGAACTTTATACTCCAATATTACTAGTGCAAGAGAAAATTCACTACATAAAACGCTTTGAGTTGTAAAAGTTGAAAAATCAAATAAATATGATAATAAGGTAAATTACTTTATCCTCCATGGCATGATCTTTTTCCTTATACCAAGGATCTTGTTTTACAAGTTCTTCCAAGATGAGGTCACTCAACATTTGTTTATCTTTTAGCTCCCTATCGAAGACTTGGTAAATATTTGCAGGTTCCAAACACATCAATGGCATAAAAAATGAAAAAGCAAAAACAGATTAAAAACTCGAAGTGGAATAAAAAAAGATAATACAACAAACATATTGAAAGAGCTAGTGTTTAGTTGGACTACTCATAAAATTTATTCATGAAAACAGACTTGGATAATAAGAACAAGTTGTGTTGAGAATGCGAGCTACGAGTCAGGTTAGAAAGCTTACCTGTGAACAGGCTGACATTTTGTAAATTCCAACATGCAAGCCACCCGTTTTTTGAGAAATACTTACATACTCCAAGAGTGCTAAATCCTATATTCAGATGATAACAAATCTTAAAGAATGTTATTTACAATAGTTACATTGATCTAAAGTATATAATGGTGAATTTCTTGAATAGGCACTTATGTGACGTGAAAAAGTTTGATCACATGAGTGATGTGTCTAAACCTCCCCACCATCACTTCACTAGATTAAAATGAGTTAGTTGTGAGATTTCTAGTATGAACATAGAGTATCCCGAACTTAATTTGGACTTGGGTCTAATCTTTGACGGACTAGGAGCGTTAAGGTTAAAGCCCTCCCAACAAGTGTACTTCCCAAGATTTGAACTTGTGTTCCCTTCCTTATGAGGTGAGACCAGTTACCATCTCAACCAACAACTTGTTGGTATACATGGCTACATTTTAATTAAATGCCAAATAAAGACTTCTTTTTATTGAAATTAAAATAAAAGTGGAAAAAGGGCCAGTTTGCAGGTTCTCTAGCTCGTCCAGCATAGGCTAAAGAGACCTACAACAAAACTTTTGCTAACACAAACTATTTAGGCATGCAAGCTCTATTACCACCTAGGGGTGTGTTTGGTTTTGAGGGGAGGAGAGGGAGGGGAGAGATTTTTATTTTATGTTGACCAAATTGCCCATAGATTTTGTTGGTTATGATTAGTTTTAATGATATCTTATATAGATGTCATTAGCAAGAGTAAAAAGTTTATATCAAAAAGTTTATATCATATACATTGTCTAATTGCTACATTTAATGTAGATTTGTTCATGTGGAGAAAGAACAAGAGAAGAGAAGAAAGAAAGAGTTGATTCATGGAGAATAATCAAGAAGAGAGAAGAAAGAAAGAAGAACTTGCTGAATAAACTGAGAAAATCATTATACAAGTTCTTAGTTTGATTCTTGAAGTCTCCAAGATCAAATGGAAGTTGGGATGGCTCAATTTAGAGTTAAAACAAGCATATATTAGGTTCTGGATGAGCAAAATCGAGCCAGATACTCAAAAGTCAAGTTTACTGCATTACAAGAAGTGATCTGCCTCTGGATTATGAGAAAACTCGAGTTTAGAACATAAAACTCAAGTCTGGAACTCAAAACTCGAGTTAGTCACTTAATGACTCGAGTTTAGCAAGCTTTCAGCAACTCTGTCCAACTCTGTTTCACGATCAGAACTGGCGACCTCTGGTAATTCGATGATATCTCCCAAACCAGAGATCGGTTTAAGGTGAAATCAATTTTGTATGAAACTAGACATCCAATGCGTCATCTTAACAAAGTTTCATGCCCAAAGAACCTGAGATGAGAGAGCTATGAATTTCAGAAGTTGGAATAGGAATTCACGCCACACAGTAGACCAAGCTTCAATGATTTGAGTGTATCTCACAATCTACACATCAGAATGAGCTGAAATCAGTGGCATATGAAAGTAGACTCACATACCTTTCCAGAAACATAAAGATCATGGAAAACAAAGATCAAATGAGTGAGATATGATCTTCGAAGGTTGACTATAAGTTCAAGATGCTGCAAAAAAGCTGGCAAAGAACAATCTTCATTCATCAGATCATAACTATCAGAATACAGTGAGTTTGGAGCTGATTCTTCTTGCAATGGAAAGAAGACTTAAAGAGATTTATGGAAATAGGTACTGGATTCCAAGGATTGATCTTTATCAGGTCAGAAAGCAAAGAACTTGTGAGAAGGATGTTTGACTGAGCCATGGAGAAGAAAACTCGAGTTTGTGTTAGCAAACTCCAGTTTGAGACTTGACTGAAAGATATTCAATTTTACATAAAAGCCAAAGTTGAGTCTACATAGACAAACTTGAGTCTGTACAGACACAGAAATGAATCCAAAATTTTCACATTAAGCTAAACTCCAGTTTGCAAATCAAACCTGAAGTTTGGAAGATACAGAGAGCACTCAGAATCCCAAGCAAGCCAAACTCGAGTCTAGATTCCCTAACTCGAGTTTAGACCAAACAGAAAGGAACCTAGAAAACTCAATAGACTCCCAAAACTCTAGTCTGGCCTTCCAAACTCCGGTTTGCACTTGACCCAGATAAACCTCAAATATTTCAGTAGTCACTGAAACTCGAGTTTGCTTCCCAAACTCGAGTCTGGATCATACAGAAAGATCATCCATTTTGGCTACACTACAAACTCCAGTCTATGACCCTAAACTCCAGTCTGGAAAATCACGAACTTAGGCTTGTTCTTCAAACATAGACCCAAACTCGAGTTGGTCACTAATTGACTCGAGTTTAGCTTCCGGACCAAAATTCCATCCCAAGTCCAGAGCCCGATAAACTCGAGTTAGCTTTTACAGACTGCAAGTTTAGACCACTAATCAATAGACATGCTTTCTGGATGAACCCCAAACTCGAGTCTGGAAGAACAAACTCGAGTTTGCATCGGGGATTTTGAAAAATCAAATGATGTTGATCTGCGAAATCTTAATGGGT
Source organism: Acacia confusa (assembly GCA_037074495.1). Lineage (NCBI taxonomy): Eukaryota > Viridiplantae > Streptophyta > Magnoliopsida > Fabales > Fabaceae > Acacia > Acacia confusa. The sequence continues at coordinate 27,049,434 of CM073504.1, read as the reverse complement.
CTTCTTGAAATTAATTCCTCATATGATATTATTGTTTCTAATGTCCTTGATGAATTTTTGAGTGTTTTTCAGATAAGGTTTAGCCAAGATCAAGGTGAGATCAAGATCCAGGATAAATGCATTAAATGACGAACCTAGAACAGGCCTGATCCTTCTCCCTTATCCCAGATGTTCAGCTTAGACCGTTGTAACTCATAAGAATCATGTCAAACGGTCAAATTAAGTTTATGGAATGACAAGAATTCTGGAAGACCATCTACAACAACTAAATCCAAGATTCCAACCAAGAATTGAAGAAACAGAGGAAAATATGCAACTGTCATATTCCAGATTTACAGCTGAACTTTGAAGAATCAAAGAGAAGAAAATGCAACAGCTAGTTCTTCTTCTTCATCTAAATAAGAAGCCCAGAAACGAAGAACAAGAGACACAGATACAAGAGGGAGAACAAGAACAGTGACGTGAGCTTACACAGTGAAAATGCCAATATTCTAACGTCTGCTTCATCTACTCTTTGAATATCTCAATGATCATATATCTAGCTTAGAGAGTGAGATTTTATGTATTGTGCTTCAGTGTTTATTCACTTACTTCTGAGAGAGAAGATTCATTGTAAACATCTTATTATTCTGAGAGTTACTCAAGATTGAGTGATCTTGAGTGGGAAACACTTTGTTGTGATTACAGCTTGTAAGGGGAGTGAATCCGAGTGTGGGATTACTTCGAGTACAGAGTGTGTAATCAAGCAAGTGAATTGATTACGGTTTGTAAGGGGGAGTGAATCCTAGTGAGAGGATTACTTCAAGTACAGAACGTGTAATCAAGTTCAAAGCAAATAGTGGATTGAAAATCTCAAATGAAGCTTGGGGACTGGACGTAGGTCAAAGATTGGACCGAACCAAGATAAATCATAGTTTGCATACTCTCTTCCCTTATCTTTTACATTTCCAGTATATGCTCATCTTTGAATATCTAATTGTCAATTTATAAATTGCGAAAAGTTTTTTTAAAAGTTCCTAAAGCTTATTAAACACCCAATTCACCCCCCTCTTGGGTGATAGCCAGGTGCAACAGATTTTTCTAAGGCTTTCCTCACTTCCTCTTAACACCTAACTGTGGAGCAGTCCCATTTGAGACAACTGTTGTCGCCCCCCTCAAATCATTGAGCTTGGGGCCTTCAGTGATTGCACATTATGCATACCTTTCTCTACCAGTGCGGTTGAGACCAATAGTGGGAAATTCAAAGTCAATGGCACACCCTGACTTGTCGTGTGTTCTCATCCAAAAGTAACAATAAAGGCATGTTGTTCAAAAGGTCGGACTTCGCCATAGGTTCTCATCTATTTCTTCCTCCCTCATGGCATTGACACCATTCCTTGGATCCATACCTTGACTCTGACCACTGGCAAAGTTTGTTGACGACAATGAGATCTGGATTTACGGTTGAGTCAGGCACAGCGGGTGACAGCAATGAGGCTAATGATGCATATGAGGGCGTAAAGGAAGGCAACATTTATGGCATAACGCTGAAAATGGAGGACCTGTGAAGGAGCCAGGCAGAGGGTTGGAGGCATGGAATATTGGAAACTATCCATGGGCAATTTGGTACAAATTTACCCACTCTTCCGCTCAAATTTAACACACTATAAAATTTCAATGTTTAAAAAATTAGAATATATGCCAATATGGGGAACTTGAGATGGATCGATGATTGTTTGAAATTTATGTGCCTTGATCAACTTAAAAACAAAACAGAGAGAGAGAGAGAGAGAAATAACTATGGTCATTTATCATAATGTCAACTTCTAAACATCAAAAAATGCAGGAGATAGTACAATCAAGGAATATAATAAAAAGTAAAGATGGGGAAATTTGAAGGTTCCAATTTAAAAATCTATATCAACCTTGGGATGTGACCAATTGGCTTATTAGTTCAAGAGGGAAGAGTGTCACTTTCCACTACGTGGGTGAAAAGACAATTATGCCCTTAATTTTTTGTTTGAGAAAAATGAGTCAATAGTTGCCAAAGCTTTAGTAGCTAGTTGTCAGAGCTCTGACAACCATTGCCACTACCCAGATCATCGTCGCCCATAACGATGGCGCCAGTGTCAGAGGTCACTTGGAAAATTTAGTTGTAAATCACCTTATGTTCATTATAAATCCCTTTGCTCCAGTTGTTAATTCATATATGGACACTTCTGTTACCAGACTTATGTTTGTTGTAACTCACTTTAATTCTTTTGTAAATTTCCTTATTCGAATTTTTAATTCATATATGGACACTTCCATCTATGGCACTTATTCATTACCTTATGTTTATGGTAAATTGCTTTATCAATCTCCTTATTCCGGTTGTTAATTCATACATGGACACTTTAATTTATAAGACTTGTTAATTACCTTTTTTTTTGTAAATCACCTTACTTTCTTTGTAAATCTACTTATTCCAGTTTTTAATTCATATGTGAACACTTCCATTTATGAGACTTGTTAATTACCTTAATATTTCTTGCAAATTGCGTTACTTTCATTGCAAAAATATTTATTCCAATTGTTAATTTATATATGAACACTTCCATTTTTGGGATTTGCTCATATATGAATTAAAAAATGAAATAAGGGGATTTACAAGTAAAATAAGACAATTTACAACTAAATTTTTGGTTACATGTGCTAGCACTCCGGCTAGCGTCATTGCTTTTGGGGTTGATACTTTGGCAGCGGGGCCCGGATCATTCTTCAGCGAATATCGACCCTTTTTATAAAAAAACATAAAGTGAGGGTTCCAATGTCTTTTCACTCATGTTTTAATTGCATTTTGGTCTTGTGCGGTGATGTTTTAGAAAGTTATGGTACATAGATATTGGATATAAATTCTCTATGGTGGGGATGCAGTGAAGTTTTCCCTCTTAGAAATCTGTCAATTTTAAAATTTTTATACAAGAACTTCTTTTCGTACTTGAATTAAAAATTAAAATATTTTAATTTTAATATGTTGACTTTGAGTTAACCCACCAACCTGTGTTGAATTATAAATTATAATTCTCTATTGAATTATAAATATTGAATTATAAATTTTAATATTTTAAAAATATTGAATTATAAATATTTTAAAAATTTTAATATGTTGAATTATAAATTCTCTATTGTGTTCTGGAGTGAACACTAATAAATATATAATGAAAAGGTACCCCGACGATCGTACGCAGAAGTCCAATGCACCAATGGACAACTAAGGATCAGTATAAGGAGCCTGCTTTATTAACTGAACACCCGTAGATCACTGCGTCACACACAACCGATTTGGGAGTGGGGTGTGTGCTCAGTGTATTAAAATATAGCGTATATGAATAGAATATATGTACCTTATGAGAAGTCTTCTATTTATATGGGGAATACTCTGAGGTCGTGGCACCGTTGATAATGTGCTTAGATCATGGGATTCGTGCTTGTCCTACTAACTGCTTTAAGCATCGTGGTAGGCGAGTTTCTAGGAACTGCCTCTCTTCAAATGTTTTGGGCTCTTTTAGTAGTGGGCTTGCTGATGGGCTTGCCGTTGTAAAGCACAACATGCTAGTCCGTAAAAGATGACCCCAAGCTCGGTATCTCAGGTTTCTGGGATGTCGAGGTTAATTGCCCTTAACTCGGTATTTCTTGGGAACGAATTGTTTCGTATGCTTTTTTCTGCCCCCAGCTGTGCTCCGTCGAGATTTCATCAAGTCATTTTTAAATCTTCTTTAAGCCTCAATCTTTACCTCCATCCAACGTACATTTTGCATTGGGCCTCGACTTTCCTTTTGTCTGACGTCAATTCGACTAACCGACTTAACCTTGTTCATCGAGTTGTATTGCACCGCATATCACCTGATCCCCCCAAGTTCGAGGCTTGATGCAAACTTGGCTATATGAATAGGCATTCTTCGTGTTTTTTTTGCGATACAGCACATGAAACCTTATGTTTTTACCGCCTCTGTCAGCCGTTATTGGTATTTGCGCCTATTTATTGTGCGCGTTTTTTCATAGGGGTCATAATTGCGCTGTTAGGGTTCTCTTTTTCAAATCTGCATTTCTGCGCCAAAGTGATGTCACCAACCTTGTCGCTTCACCTTCGCGTCTGTTGGTGTTTTTTTAAAACTCCCATCTCTTCAAATTCTTTATATACTTCACATGTCAAGGTGTTTTGCTTTCTTACGACCAGAGACTCCTGTACCTATCAAGAAAAATCCTTTTGAGCGTAAATCCCATAAAAATCATTCTTCTTCTCTTTCCAGATCTTCGCTTCCAGGTATTTTCGTTAGTTTTGTTCTTGCTTTCGGTTTGGTTCTTGTTGCTACTTCTTTGTTTTCTCTTTGAACTTGCTGGGTTTCTGGGTATTTGGGGTAGGTTGCTTGAACGTGATCTTTGGTTTCTGGGTTTGGGGTTTAATTTCCTCTTCACTTTCTATAATTTGGTTTTCCTGTTCTTATTTTCCTGTGGATAATAATCCAGAAATACCCATAGATATGTATGGTAGGGCAATTCCAAAGGAAGATTGGGAAGTGGTAAAAAATATGCCTGAGAAATCTGCTTTCTGGTTGTACGGTATTCGTCATTCTGACGATCACTCAAGGTTGATGTTCTTAAGCCTTTTGGTAGAGTTAGTAAGAAAAGAAAGTCTAGGGCCCCTTTTTCTTCTCCTCCTGCCAGAATTCCTTCAACTGAGAATAAGTCTGGGGCTTCTTTTCCTCCTATAAGAGCCCCTCCAATCTCGGCCTTTCGGCCTTTAACTCGGCAACCGATTTTACCATTACCGACTCATCAAACTATCCCGCTATTGGCTTCTCCATGTGAGAATTGCCAACACGAATATATAACCTTAGTCGAACTGGGTCAGGAAAGTGCAGCTGAAGTGCTGTTGAGGAGTTGTACTCATGGGTCCGCCCCTATCCTCACCTCGGATAGTGGCTCTCCTTTTGTAGCAATGCACCGAGGTAGATCTCTATCTAACTTGCCTTTCTTTTTCTCTTTATTTGTATAGGTGTAGATGGCTTCCTCTTCCCAAGTTAGTGATCATTCGATTGCTGAGGAGTCTAGATCCACTAAGATGGCTCATAGCCCGGGTCATTTCGTGATATCGAAAGAAGTCCTTTCCATATTTAATAAGATGACGTTAGCCGAGTTTAAAGGTCCCACCTATGCCGATGGTGATGGATACACTATTCGGCTTCCCCAAGACAATGAATCGGTTGCATCATGGTGAGTTGGGGATTCTCCTCACTTCTTTATGATGTACCGAGATGTGGTAACCCTTTTAGGTGCCACAGTTCCCTTTTCCGATTTTATCATCCATGTTTTGAATCATTTGCATATATCCTCGACACAATTACATCCCAATGGCTGGGCCTACATTCTGGCCTTCGAAAATCTCTGTAAAGAGCAACAATTACCTTGTACAGTTTCCTTGTTTTTTCATTTCTTTTCTCCCATAAACACTTATAAAACTAAAGAGGAGCCCTTTGAATTTGAGTGGACCATCCTTAGGGGAATCTGAGCTAAAAAGATATTAGACCCTTATACGGAGTCCTTCAAAGGCTTCAAGTCGACATTTTTTAATGTTGAAGCCACTCCTGGGCAAGTTCCATGGTTTCTTCGGGTAAACGACCATGGGGTATTAGAAGAAAAGTTTCCCCTAGATTAGATCAGTGACCATCACAACTTAGGGCCCTAAACTTTTAGATCCAAAGCACTTGTTCTTACCTTTATGGGATGGCTTTGGAAGTATTGACGTAATCGTTGAGCTGCAATCAGTAAGACAAAAACCATCTTCTCGAGTTTCTGATATCTTGTTTCGGCATTTTGAAGTGCCCGACTTACGAAATATATTGGTAACTGCCCTTCTCTAGATTCTCGCACAAGGACCGCACTTACTGCCTCTTCGTTGATGGCTAAATACAGAACCAAAGTTTCACCTGGCGTAGGTCGACTTAATACAGGTGGTGATGCTAGACATTATTTAATCTTCTCAAAAGCGGCCTAGCATTCCTCACTCCAGTCATGCACGACCCCTTTTTTAAGTAACTTGAAGAAAAGGAGCAAATTTTCAGTCGATTTGGGCAAAAACGGAGTTAATGCTGCTAACCGTCCTGTCAATTGCTGTACTTCGTTACAACATGTAAGAGCTTTCATGTCCAACATCGCCTGGCATTTGTCCGGATTAGCCTCTATGCCTCGATGAGTTAACAGGAAACCCAAGAACTTCCTTGAGGGTACTCCAAAGGTGCATTTTACTGGGTTAAGGCGAATTTAATATTCCCGCAATTTATTGAAAGTTTGCTGCAAGTATTGGACATGCTGAACCTTATCTTCCGACCTAACGATCATGTCGTCATTGTATACCTCGACGTTCCTTCTCAGCTGGTCCTCAAAAACCTTGGTCATCATTTGTTGATAAGTGGCACCAGCGTTCTTTAATCCAAAAGGCATGACATTGTAACAATAATTAGCTCGTTCTGTGATGAAGGTTGTTTTCTCTTGGTCCTCAGGGTGCATAGCAATTTGATTATATCCCGAATACACATCCATGAATGACAAGAGCTTAAAGCCCGAGGCATTGTCCACTAGCTGATCTATGTTCGGCATTGGGAAGGCGTCTTTGAGGCATACTTTATTTAGATCTTTATAATCTGTACACACTCTCCATTTGCCATTAGGTTTCTTGACCAAGATGACATGAGAAAGCCATGTCGTGTATTGAACCTCTCTGATGAAGCTTGCTTCTAAGTGGTCTTTTACATGTTCTTCGAGAGCGGCTATTCTATCCGGACCCATCTTTCTCTTCTTTTGTGCGACTTGGGTGGATCTCGGTCGTATGGCAAGTTTATGACAGCAAAAATTCGAGTATATTCCTTGAATATCCATTGGTCTCCAGGCAAACACATCAGCATTTCTTCTTAAGCATTCCTCTAATGCCGCCCAGACTTCCACATCTAACTCTTTTCCAATTTTCGTGACTTGTCCCAGCTCTCTGCCGAGAGTAAAATCATCTAGTTCTCCGCTGGGTTTTGTTCTTCGAATCTTCTTTTCCTCTCTCATATCCAACTCCACAACATGAATAGTTTCATTATCCGCCATAACCTGAGAAGAGGATGGATCTTCCTTGCTTCCTTTGACCGAATTATAATAACATTGTTGTGATTCTTTTTGGTCACCTCGGACGACTACTACTTTGTTTCTTTTGTCGATCATCTTTGCCTTTCAATGTTTTGTGGACACTAGCATGTCCCAGTTATGTAATGTTGGCCTGCCTAGGATAATATTATAAGGAGAAGGAAAGTCGGCGACCACGAACCTTACTATGTCTGTTTTGAAAGCTTCCCTGGTTCCTAGAGTCAACTTCAGATCAATGCAACCCATAGGCCTTGTATCTTGTTCGTTGAAGCTGGTTAATGTGGTCTTGCAGGGTCTCAATTTTGAGGGATCCAACCCCATTTTTTGGAATGCTTCCCATAGGAGTATGTCCACCGAACTCCCATTGTCAGCCATAATCTTTTGAACCCTGCAATCTACCACTGTCCCTGTTATCACCAAACAGTCATCGTGTCCTGGAGCAACATCCTCTAGGTTGGCTTTAGTGAAGCTTAATACCGGGGAATCCTGCTCCTTCGCTTCTCTCTTAAAGATAGGATGATCACGAATCGCCATTATCTCCTTCAAATATTTGCGTCTTTAGTTTTGAGAATCTCCTCCGCCCCTCGGACCTCCACTGATGATGCTACAATCGTATCTTGGCTCCGGAAAGTCTTCGTCACTCTCCTCCGGCCTCTTTTTCTACTCCTTTCTTTTTCTCTTAGGGCTTTGAATCCGCCCTTCAATGGGGCACTTATTTCCATGACGACCTTGTGTTTGGATCACATACCTCCGTAACTTCCCTTTCCGAATGAATTTCTCTACTGCGTCTCTTAAATCCCAGCATTGGTCAGTCATATGCCCATGTTGGTTGTGAAATTCACAGAATTGCAACCTATCTAATGTAGCCTTATGCATCAGAGGTCGAGGCTGTTCTGCTTTCTTCATCTTGGTCAATGCTACCACTCTCCAAATTTGTTCTCGGGATACTTTTAAGGGCGTATACCTCTCATATCTTCCTTCTTCCCTCTTTCCTTGAGGCTTGTTGTCCATGATCTTTCCTCGATTGCTTGGCCTTGAACCACTTGGCTGATTGTTATCTCTTGGAGGTAGGCTTTTTAGTCGTCCTCGACTACACCAGCTAGCAATTTCTAATTACTCTAATTCTAAATAACGCTTTGATTGGTCTCTGAACTCGGCTAGAGTTTTAACATAATCCTTCATCGTTCACCGTTTGAAGCGAGATTCGTCATCTAGGCCAGAAATGGCCAAATGTAAATGCACTTCTTCCTTTAGTCTAGGGACTTATAGAGCCGCATCCTTAAAATGCTCGAGGTACCGTTGTAAAGTCTTGTTTGGACCCTATTGGATTTATCCGAGCTGAAACTCGATTTTCGACTGTTTTCTGCTTGTTGCAAAGCTTAACAAAAACTTTTGTCCGAAGTCCTCCATGTCTCAGATCGAATTCCGTGGTAAGGAATGGAACTACAACTGCGCTACTCCTTGAAGCATCCCTACGAATAACCGAGGAATAATAAGTCCTTCGAAACCCTTTACCATTATTTCCATGTTGAAGTTGTTTAAATGGACCTGGGGGTCCTGAGTTTCGTCGTATTTCGGTAAGTCCCTTGAATCGAACCCTTTGGGATATACAGCAGCTTGGATTTCGTCCAAAAAGGGACCCTGTACTCCTCCGGCATACGTTCCTTCCGAGATGTCCATGTAACACCCCAATTTTCAAAAGCGGAATAATTTTTTTTTCATTTAAAATCATTTCAAATCATCAGAGTAGAGCATTTAAGCGGAAGAGTAACTGATATATATTCAAAGTGCCAACCGTAGTGTGTCTGGCTGGTTACAACAGCGGTATAGTAATCACGTGGTTCAAAAGTGAAGTAAAACAACAATGGAAAGGCTTCCACTGGAACAACAAAAGGAAGTCTTCAACTGGGTCTTTTATGCGGGCTACTTGCCGCTATCCATGGTCCACAGGCTACTTATATGGAGAGCTAAGATCCAGCGCACCGGACCTCAGGTAACGGTTAACCTCATGTTCACATACACAATATACGGACGACATATACCACAACATCAACAGCATATACAAACGATCTATCACAACCAATGCATATGTATCGCTCCCAGCATACAAACATATCGCTCCCAGCATATGGATATATCGCTCCCAGCATTACAGATACCCTCTAACCTTTATATGCACTCCACAGTATAAACACTCTATACATACAACACACATACCACAAATATGCATATCATAAACATCAGAGTCAGTGTTACAGTACGCGAACGTACCTTCGTTGATGAGCGTTTAGTACGGTGACGGAAAACTATACTTTTGATGGAAAACAACGAAACGACAGCGAAATGACAACGGAACAAGATTATTGATATCCTATAATGATAATATCACATTTATCAATATTTGATATCATAACAGGCATTTTAGGTACAAATTACCATTTTACCCCTACCTTTACCAATCGGTGGAATTTCGCTAGAGTTTCGCTACTTTAACTCTATTTCTCCAAGATTTTAACATATCTCTTCTTCCAATATATTTATGAAATAAATATCATATTTGTCCCTAAAAGATGATATCTAGATCATACTTGAAAAACTACAGATCTATCTAACATTCCTACTATAACTACCGAAAGAACTTAAGACTAAAGACTAGAGACCGAAGAACTTACCTGGCACTTTGCTATTTCCACAGACTCCTCCTTCTCTCTAAAATCTCTCTCTAGAAAGCTCTAGGATTTGTGAAGAATGAAGAGAAAGGTGAAGGGCTATTTATAGGAAAAGTGAATGGCATTTTGGTAATTCCTTTGAACTTTCCCTGATCAGATTTTGACCGTCGGATCATACTTCTTGGAGGTGGCAAGATCTTGGCCATACACCTCTCAAAGATGATGTCATTCTTAGTCACCAAGGTGATGTCACACACTTGCTTAAGAAGTTTTCTACTGATCAAGTCCTTGTTCGGTGTTCTAATCGCGTAATCTTGAAAAATCCCAAAATTCCGGAAGCAACTCGCTGAAGATGTAATCTTCCTCGTTAAGAATATTTGGGTTGACTAAATTTTTGATCCCATTCAGAACATTTCGTAACTTGCCGAAGATTCTAAGCCGAACGTCGTCGGTTATGGAAATAACGTTGGACAACGTCAACTTCTAGATAATAATCCACTGATTCATAATATACTCTAGTTTTTACCAACTCGTCCTTGGATTTCAGTTTATGAATTATTTTCTATAGGTTTTCATTTCTACTATCTGTTCTAATTCCACAAAATATCTTCTTGGCCTTATCTCATGATCACTCAGTCGGTTACGGAAATGACTTTAGAGATAGCCTACCTTGAGATAAAAATTCATTTGTCTATAATATACTCTGACTTTAGAAACCTAATTCATGGTTTTCTAGGTAGGATTTTATTTCTATCCGTTTTTGTTTATCCTATATAAAATATCACATTTATAATATTATTTAATTAATAAATATCTTAGATATTTTTTTCTTTACTACACATACACACATGCACAACACTTAGGCGCGCACACACTCACAACTCTCACACACACATACTCACAACCTTTTTACACATCTTTTCCCCCTTTATTCATGTTTAAATAATCAGCAATTAATTACTTATTTAATCACTTACTAATTGTTGACAATTTTCTTAATTAGTAATAATTATTATCTCACAACTATTTTACTGACATTGGTAGTTTATGCACCACGCATAATATTAAAAATCATGGGGTCCAATATGATCCCCCAATACTTTTTGATTTTTCTCCTTTAATTTTTCCAAGGTAATAATTTAATAAATTACCTAAATTAAAGAAAATACTCTTCCCTATTTCAAATAAATATTTATTTGCCTCTTTATAATATTTTCAGGGTATTTTATAACCCATAAATATTTCAGGGACCTATTTGTGAATTATCTAATGTTTTAGGGACCTTTTCGCACATTATCTAATCTTAAGAGAAATTGTCCTAATAATAAGATAAATTCAATACAAGGTGTTTGAGACCTCATATTCACCTATTTTTAATAGGTATATTATCAACATAATATTCCAGATAAATAATTATTCAGATATTACAGTCCGTGTTTATGGGGATAAACATTCTTCCTCTTTTGTCCGTGTTTAGGTTTGCCGGTATTGCTCCTGTTCAGCCTGCACTTTGGGCCTCTATTGGTCGCTTTCTCGCTGTAATGGCCTTAGCATGCTCAGTGACGCCTGACAGTACACTTTCAATTCTTTTTTGTGCTGCCACATTGGTATTTGTTACGTTAGGACCGCTTGTATCTCGGCCATTGTGCTCCCCCAAGCTTTCCAATTGCCTAACTCGTTCTTCTAGCCAAGCCATCCTCCGTACTTCTTCCTCTCGTTCATCTTGCTTTTCTTTTTTGCAGCTGAGGTTGGGTCGTCCAACTCTCTCTTGATCCGAGTTTTGCCCATTCGCCCTACTGGGCTCTGCCTTATCCCTGTTCATTTGTCGAGTTATATTGTCAGTTTGGTCCGCATCGGTATTATCTTGGCTTATACTATGGTTATCTCGCCCTTCCCGTTTGAGCTTGTTACCCAATATCTGCTGCAGTCTACATTCTTCTTCCCGTCGCCATAAATCATCTTGGTGCTCTATGTCTTCCTGAATGCGCCGAATGTCGGCTTTTCTTTGTAACATATTGCGCTTTTCCATTTCCTCCATTCGTTTGAACAATGTTTCAATTACACTTTGTAGACGACATAAGTTTGGGTGTTCAATCTGGAATTCCTACGATGGTTGTTGAGGCACGAGCAACGGATGCGCTTACTGTGTAATTTGGTTACTTGGCGTTGGGGAAGCCCTAGTGTCGGCGAGTTCATCTTCTGTTTCCACCATGATCTGGTTGTAATTGGGAGCTACAGAATGCTCATATTGCACCAGTTTAGGCTCCAATGGTGGTGGCTGCCGTGTTTGACCTCGATGAGACACCTGACTGCGATTTCTGGTATTAGTCATTCTTAGCTATAATACCCTAGATTTTTACTTTATCTTTTTTTATAATAATAATAATGATAATAAATACTAATAATACTAATATTAAAATTTAAAATTTATAATAAAGTAATGTGTGTGTAGATATATATATATATATATCATAATAATAATGATAAATGGATAGGTAAAGATAAAAATTTAAATAAGAATCTAATAGGTGATTTGCCATTATTTATTAAACTAGTAATAGTTAAAACTCAACCCACAGAGCCCAACCCATAAGAAACCCTAATTTCAACTATAAACTTAGGACTAGTCATCTAACCCTAGCCATCACCTATCAGTTCCCTCTCTAAAAAAATTTTTGCGGCAGAAATTCTCTTCTAGGAGCTCTGCAACCATGGAGGTCAGGTAATCCTAATCCCTAGAATGAGCCTCTATCCTTCCTGTACTTCTTTTTTTGTGTTTCTGGTATGTTTGAACGATTACCTTCTTGTGTTTCTGGTATGTTCGATCAATTATATATATATAAATATACCGTTTTGTCTTTTAGCAAAGCATCTTCCATATATATTAAAATTTTTCTCGTTTTGCCTTTCCCTGCCGTGTGTGCCGTACCTGTAAGAATGCTTTTGTTTCCATTGCTATGCAAAATCTCCAACTCCATCATAAATGCCGTGGGCTCCACCCCTTTCTCTTTGGTTCAGCATCTCCTTTTGAATTCAAATTTATATATGTGTATGACTTGTACATATTGCCTTTTCGGATTGATTTTGGCTTGTGCATGTGGGCCCACCCAAGTTTTATTCAATACCCTTCTTCAATTCAAATATATATATATGCATTTGACTTTAACCTATTTCTTTCGGATTGTTTTTAGTTTGGGCGCGTGGGGTCCACGGATCATGACTATTAATGTGTATATATATAAATATGCACGAAATATTTAGCCTCTGCTTCTGCCAATACTCTGCATATAGGATAGGATATAGATAGATATAATATCAAAGTATCCTTCCATCTTATAATTAATTAAAAGAAACCTATGTACATACATACATACATACATATATGTATATATATATATATATATATATATATATATATATATAAAGATAAATTAGCAAGTGGGAGGATAGCTTTAGGATGGTACCTCCTAAAGTGATGAACACATTTTTAAGGCTTTATGCCTTCGAAAATTTATTTGATGTGAACCGATATATCCGTTCTTCCCAAAGTGGTGTCTGGCAGGGTTTCCCGGGACACTAGTATCAACTTTGGGAAGAGGTGTGCACACTAGGAAGAAGATTACAATATAGCCAATTTTGATGATTTGTGACTGGCAGGGTTTCCCGGGTCACAGGGTAGACTGGCAGGGTTTCCTAGGTCTACCATGGTTCTCTTCCCACTAGAAAACTCTAAAAACCATGACACCTTTTAGTTTATACATATACACATATGATGCCTTTATGCTATTTTATTTTGCAATTTAATTATTTTTATTATTTTATTTTATGTTGGAATTGATTTATTTTACAATTATTTAATTTTATTTCGTAATTAATTTATCTTATTTTATAATTATTTTTTTATTGGAATTAAATTATTTTATTTTATGATTAATTTATTTAATTTTATAATTTATTTATTTTATTTTAATTCATATCAAATTTATTTATCTATCTACTTATTTCTGTTCTATTTTATTTCATTTTACCCTTAATTAATTAGGATTACCAGCGTTTGCTGATGTGTGTATTCTTGGGCTGCGATGATCCTTCAGGGGAGCAGAGTTTCAGTGAACAGGTTTCAAAAATTGGGGCTAGCCGTGAGAAGTGAGGATGACGGACAATAAACTCTAGTTATCTACTTTCATTTATTTTCATTAATTTTATTTTTCGAATAATGTTTAAGTTTAGAATTGTTTCTTGTAATAAGAAGCTTTGCACTTGTTCCATACAAGTGCGGCGGTGACACCTTCCGGATGTTGATTATTTTGGATTTCTATTATTATTTATGAAAACCCTTGGAATATTTATGTTTTTGAACTTTAGAAATCCGGGGTGTTACATTAGCTCTTGCTTTAGGAATCGTAATTTAATGTCCCTACGATCGGCGCCAATGTTCTGGAGTGAACACAAATAAATATATAATGAAAAGGTACCCCGACGATCGTATGCAAAAGTCCAGTGCACCAATGGACAACTAAGGATCAGTATAAGGAGCCGGCTTTATTAACTGAACACCCGTAGATCACTCCGTCACACACAACCGATTTGGGAGTGAAGTGTGTGCTCAGTGTAACAAAATATAGCGTAGATGAATAGAATATATGTACCTTATGAGAAGTCTTCTATTTATATAGGGAATACTCTGAGGTCGTGGCACCGTTGATAATGCGCTTAGATCATGGGATTCATGCTTGTCCTACTAACTGCTTTAAGCATTGTGGTAGGCGAGTTTCTAGGAACCGCTTCTCTTCAAATGTTTTGGGCTCTTTTAGTAGTGGGCCTGTTTCTGGGCTTGCCGTTGTAAAGCCCAACATACTAGTCCGTAACGATATTCATATCCAATACTCAGATCATCATCGTATAATTCTTCCCGTAAATCATGATCATCAAGTATGAGAATTTCAATCCAAAATATGTCACTTAACTTAATGAACCAAGTAGCTAGCAGGCAAGCAGCTGCTAGAACTAATTAATGGAGTCTATAACGCGGGGGCTGTCTGAATTTTAAATCTTTTATTTTAATTTTGACTTATTATGTCGTTTACGATTGGTTCTCAAAATTCTTAGTTTGGAAGTTTCAGATTGATCAAGCGCCAATTAATTAATATTTCAGTGGAACCGACCAATTCAGTCCTTTCCCATATTTCAGTTGAATTTATGAGGAGGAGAATGATGCATACTTAAATTTAAACAAATTAAAATCATTAAGGGGTAGTCGGTCTTTGTCTGCCAGTACCAAGTTGGAAGTAATATATGTAGAGTATATGGGTTTTCCAACTCAATGATTCTGACTTCATAATTAGATATTAATTACAAGCATTCCTTCCGAGACGATACGATATTAAAATTTTGTAATTAAATAATTTCATTAAAAAAATATCTACTTAATATAGTTGACTAAATATATAATATTTTATCGTTTAATGTAGTACTAGTTATATGCAATTAGCCTTTCTTGTACGAAACATTTACGAATTGCTGTCATACCAAATAGACTTGGGTAATTTCCAACTATATTTTATATATTTAAGGTATATTTTGAAGATATTTGGAGAGTTATCTAAACAATTTTAGGAGATTTCAATGAGATTATGCTATTATAAGATCAAATCAAAGTCGTGCATTATTTGTGGGATTTCATTTTAAAATAAAAGTTTGAGTTTAGGAAATAAATAATAGTAATTAGAATTTTTAAAAAGAAAAAAAAGACTATTTAGTTGTACTATTATTATTATTATTATTATTAGTATTATTATTATGTAATGTCATTTGTTCTTCACTTCACCAGGATTGTTACGGGCTGTTTTGAATTGAATTGGACTCTTGTGATTGAATGAATTGGGCTGGAGAAATGCAATAGACACGTGGGCCCATAAAATCATTCAATTTATCAAAGAGAAGCTAAAATGGATATGGGCTAAATGTAATGAATCAATGAAATGAATTGGAGATTAAAAAGTAGTGCAGTGGTATTGGGATTCATTTCCCCCTTAAGTTCTAGGTTTGATTCCCTCCCCGCCTTGTATAAAAAAAAAAAAAAAAATTGGAGATTAAAAGCTTTATGCGTGTGGGCCCACGGGGAAATGAATTGAAGAATGAATTGGAAAACCTAAAGCAATTAATAGGAGGGCCGAAATCAATCAGAAAAGGGAGGGGAGACAGAACCGAAGCAGGGGAGAGCGCGCCACAACTGGGCCGAAAAGAAGAAAAAAGGAAAAACGCGAAGGAACAGAGGAGCAGTGTTTTCATCGGTTCATCATTCTCTTGTGAAATCGGCGACCAGGAGCGAGGCATTATTGTTGGGCCGTTCAGTCATTTTCATTGTCTTCTCCAGGGAGCTGCAGCACCGAACAAGAGAGGAGGATATTGTTGAGTTTGTCTTTGGTCTTGGTTCAAGTAAACTCTGGTTTAGTAGCTTTTTCTTGTATAGTATTTCAGTAATTTAGACTTTGCAATTCCAGTATGATGTTGAATCTGAGTTTTTATTTTGCTGAGATGGATTGGATTAAAGTCATGTGTGGTTAACTTTTCCTTTGCAACTTAGAGCACTATGAACTTGTTTGGATTTTAGAGATTATTCCCACTATTTAGTTTTACTTAATATTAATTCAGTTTATTTAATCTTGTTTTGATTGTTATTGTTTAGTGATTGGTCACCATTGAGCATGTTTTGAGGATATAAGATTGAACTTGACAAAGGGAATCTTAAATTGACCTTGAGATTAAATAATGCGAAATTAGATTTAATCTAAATTTGCGTCTAGGATAGACATATATCTAGAAGCTCCACATAATCAAATTAGAGTGAGCCCGATTTAAATTGCATCTTAATTAGTTGTGTAAGACATTGCATAATTAATTGAGATAGGTACATAAATGGGCCGACAGACATTTATAAACACTAATACTTTCGATTAGCTGATTGAATTAAGTTAAAATTAATTTAGTGGGAATAAAATCTAAGAACAAATAAAGGATTAGTGACTCTAGGTTGTCCTTTTGATATTGAAATTTGCTCTTCGTGAAAATTTTTTGTTGATATTAATTTCTTGTTCTATTTGCATTTCTTTTTACTCGTAATGAAAACAATTTTGATTTATTCAACTTAAATGAAAAAGGAAATTTAACACCTAATCAATAGCTGGATTGAGTCTCTATGGGATGACCATGATTTACCACTTACTATTTTCATGACCTGTACACTTACGGTGCTTAATTAAATTTTGGTAGCATCTAGTTTTTTAGCGCTGTTGCCGGGGACTCAAGGCAATTGGTAATTAGTATTAGAAATCCTTTAGTAGTTTTAGTTTGAGTATTTTTTTTCCTTTTCTTTCTTCTTGTTTTAATTCTTCCTTTGTTTGTTTTTGTTGTTCATATGATGCTTTGAGATTTGTTTGGTTTTGAAGTTAATTTGGTACATGCCTCGTAGATCCAAAGCTACTAAAACACCACAAAAAACAAGGAGTATCCAAGGGCTTTTGGAAGCTACAACATCTCAAAACCAAGAGGAGGAAGTAATACATGCTGAAACTGAAGAGATGGCTGAGGATGAAAATGATAATTTGTGCATCCATGATTTTCTGAGAAGACAATATCGGGGCTATCAGTCAGGAATCAGAGTGCTTGATTTTCAAGCCAACAATTTTGAAATCAAGCAAACTATGTTGAAGATGCTTGAACTACAGGGACAGTATTCAGGAAACGATTCAGATGATCCAAATTAAATCGGCATCTGATACAATTCCTTGATGTTTGCAACTCATTCAAGCAAAATGGAGTTCCTAATGGGGTGATTCGCCTTCAGCTTTTTCCTTACTCTCTACAAGGGAAAGCCAAAGAATGGCTCAACAATTTAGAAGAGGGCAACATAACCTCTTGGGACACATTAGAAGAAAAGTTCAGATCAAGATTTTTTTCACATAACAAGATGGTAGATGCAAGAGCCGCTCTTACTAATTTCTGTCAACAATTTGAGGAACATCTATATGAAGCTTGGGAGAGGTTCAAGTTGCTTGTTAGGCAAACCCCTGGTCACAATCTAGAGAAGTGGGTTTTACTTCAAATATTTGTTGGTTATGATTAGTTTTGATGATGTCTTATATAAATGCCATTAGCAAGAGCAAAAAGTTTATATCATATACATTGTCTAATTGCTACATTTAATGTAGATTTGTTCATATGGAGAAAGAACAAGAGAATAGAAGAAAGAAAGAGTTGATTCATGGAGAATAATCAAGAAGAGAGAAGAAAGAAAGAAGAACTTGCTGAATAAACTGAGAAAATCATTATACAAGTTCTTAGTTTGATTCTTGAAGCCTCCAAGATCAAATAGAAGTTGGGATGACTCAATTCAGAGTTAAAACAAGCATATATCAGGTTCTGGATGAGCAAAATCGAACCAAATACTCAAAAGTCAAGTTTACTGCATTACAGGAAGTGATCTGCCTCTGGATTATGAGAAAACTTGAGTTTAGAACATAAAACTCGAGTCTGGAACTCAAAACTCGAGTTGGTCACTTAATGACTCGAGTTTGTAGTGTTTTCAGCAACTCTGGCGTCTCTGGATCATCAAAACTCATGTTAGCCAATGTAAACTCGAGTTTAGAACTCAAAACTCGAGTTTAGCGAGCTTTTAGCAACTCTGTCCAACTTTGTTTCACAATCAGAACTGGCGACCTCTAGTAATTCGATGATATCTCCCAAACCAGAGATCGGTTTAAGGTGAAATCAATTTTGTATCAAACTAGACATCCAATGCGTCATCTTAACAAAGATTCATGCCCAAAGAAGCTGAGATGAGAGAGCTATGAATTTCAGAAGTTGAAACAGGAATTTACGCCACATAGCAGACCAAGCTTCAATGATTTGAGTGTATCTCACAATCTACACATCAGAATGAGCTGAAATCGGTGGCATATGAAAGTAGACTCACATACCTTTCCAGAAACATAAAGATCATGTAAAACAAAGATCAAATGAGTGAGATATGATCTTTGAAAGTTGACTATAAATTCAAGATGCTGCAAAAACGCTGGCAAAGAACAACCTTCATTCATCATATCATAACTATCAGAATACAGTGAGTTTAGAGCTTATTCTTCTTGCAATGGAAAGAAGACTTAAAGAGATTTATGGAGATAGGTACTGGATTCCAGGGATTGATCTTTATCAGGTCAGAAAGCAAAGAACTTGTGAGAAGGATATTTGACTGAGCCATGGAGAAGAAAACTCGAGTTTGTGTTAGCAAACTCCAGTTTGCAAATCAAATCTGAAGTCTGGAAGAAACAGAGAGCACTCAAAATCCCAAGCAAGCCAAACTCGAGTCTAGATTCCCTAACTCCAGTTTAGACCAAACAAAAAGGAACCCAGAAAACTCAATAGACTCCCAAACTCTAGTCTGGCCTTCCAAACTCCAGTTTGCACTTGACCCAGATAAACCTCAAATATTTCAGTAGTCACTGAAACTCGAGTTTGCTTCCCAAACTCGAGTCTGAACCATACAGAAAGATCATTCACTTGGCTACACTACAAACTCCAGTTTATGACCCTAAACTCCAGTCTGGAAAAACATGAACTTAGGCTTGTTCTTCAAACATAGACCCAAACTCGAGTTGGTCACTAATTGACTCGAGTTTAGCTTCCTGCCCAAAGTTCCATACCAAGTCCAGAACCCGACAGTTCCCTCTGTAAAAACCAAACTCGAGTTAGCTTTTACAGACTGCAAGTTTAGACCACTAATCAACAGACATGCTTTCTGGATGAACCCCAAACTCGAATTTGGAAGAACAAACTCGAGTTTGCATCGGGGATTTTGAAAAAATCAAATGATGTTGATCTGCGAAATCTTAATGGGTCTTCCTGAAATTATTTCCTCATATGATATTATTGTTTCTAATGTCCTTGATGAAGTTTTGACTGTTTTTTAAATAAGGTTTAGCCAAGATCAAGGTGAGATCAAGATCCAGGATAAGTGCATTAAATGAAGAACCAAGAACAGAGCTGATTCTTCTCCCTTATCCTAGATGTTCAGTTCAGACCATTGCAACACATTAAGATCACCTCAAACGGTCAAATTAAGTTTATAGAATGACAAGAATTCTGGAAGACCATCTACAACAACTAAATCCAAGATTCCAGCCAAGAATTGAAGAAACAGAGGAAAATATGCAACTGCCATATTCCAGATTTACACTGAACTTTGAAGAATCAAAGAGAAGAAAATGCAACGGCTAGTTCCTCTTTTTCATCTATATAAGAAGCCCAGAAACGAAGAACAAGAGACACAGATACAAGAGGGAGAACAAGAACAGTGACGTGAGCTTACACAGTGAAAATGCCAATATTCTAACGTCTGCTTCATCTACTCTTTGAATATCTCAATGATCATATATCTAGCTTAGAGAGTGAGATTATATGTATTGTGCTTCAGTGTTTATTCACTTACTTCTGAGAGAGAAGATTCATTGTAAACATCTTATTATTCTGAGAGTTACTCAAGATTGAGTGATCTTGAGTGGGAAACACTTTGTTGTGATTACAGCTTGTAAGGGGAGTGAATCCGAGTGTGGGATTACTTCGAGTACAGAGTGTGTAATCAAGCAAGTGAATTGATTATGGTTTGTAAGGGGGAGTGAATCCTAGTGAGAGGATTACTTCAAGTACAGAACGTGTAATCAAGTTCAAAGCAAATAGTGGATTGAAAATCTCAAGTGAAGCTTGGGGACTGGACGTAGGTCAAAGATTGGACCGAACCAGGATAAATCACAGTTTGCATACTCTCTTCTCTTATCTTCTACATTTCCAGTATATGCTCATCTTTGAATATCTAATTGTCAATTTATAAATTACGAAAAGTTTTTTTAAAGTTCCTAAAGTTTATCAAACACCCAATTCACCCCCCTCTTGGGTGATAGCCAGGTCCAACAATATTCAGTACCCGATTGACTCCTGAATCTAAATCAGAATTAAATGCTGTTACTAATGGGGGATCACAAAGCAACTGGTGAACCATGTCTGGAAATGCTTAGATGACTGATCTGCTGACTTTATACAAAACAACAATGAAAGAAGGCCAGTAAAGTCAATTGATAAGGTTATTAAAGACCCTTCTTCACAGTTGATGGCAATGCTAAATACAATCAACAAAAGGTTTGATCACTTAGAAGCTCAAGTAAGCTGATCTAATAGTAGACACATGGGAGTAAATGCCATTCATGCTTCTTGTGATTATTGTGGAAATGGCCATGATAATGGACAATGCCTCATATCTCAATAGATGGAGCCAATGAACTATGCAGTAAATTATCGGGGCAATAGCCAGAATAATCCCTACTCAAATACATACGATTCTGGGTGGCGTAAAAATCCTAACCTCTCTTGGAAATATGGTGCAACTCTTAATGAAGCACCAACCTCTAGTACAAAACAAGTGCCACCTCCTGGGTTCTATCAATTGGAAAAGGAAGTTACTCCTACCCAAGAACCTAAATCAGATCTAGAGGCAATGGTATCTCAGCTTGTAAGTCTTCAATTGAAGAGTACTCAGGATCAAGCTGCAACGAATACAAGAGTGGACTCATACATCAAGAATCTTGAGGTACAAATAGGACAAATTGCAAATGTTGTGAATGCTTTACAACAGAGATAATTGCCAAGTTATTAATACTGTGACTAATCCTCGTAGAGATGGGAAAGAGGAATGCAAAGCTTTTACATTGAGAAGTGGAAAGGAATTACCTGAGATTCCACAAATAACGAAGAAACCCTTAGCTTTTAATGATCAACCAAATCTCATAGTTACTATAGAGGGTGATGAAGAAGCTACACATAAGGTACACGGAAAAGTCAATGAAGAGAAAGTTGAGATGGAGTCTAAAGAGGGTGAAGTGAAAAAGAAGACAAACTAGGAGAATCTTAAATGGGTACCGCCTTTACCATTCCCTTAAAGGTTTCAAAAGAAAGCTTTAGATGAGCAATATAAAAAGTTTTTGGGGATTTTCAAGCAATTACACATTAACATCCCTATCCTTGAAGCTTTAGAGTAGATGCCTCAATATGTGAAGTTTCTAAAGGAGATGTTGATTAAGAAAAGGAGGTTTGGTGACTATGAAATAGTAGCCTTAACTGAAGAGTATAGTGCTATTCTTCTCAACAAGCTACGCCTTAAACAGAAAGATCCAGGCAGTTTTTCCATACCTTGCATAATTGGAGAAAAGTTTTAAGGAAGAGCATTATGTGATCTAGGATCAAGTGTCAACTTGATGCCACTATCTGTGTTTAGAAAATTGCAACTGGGTGAA
This sequence comes from Acacia confusa, assembly GCA_037074495.1. NCBI lineage: Eukaryota > Viridiplantae > Streptophyta > Magnoliopsida > Fabales > Fabaceae > Acacia > Acacia confusa. Next base: position 27,027,278 of record CM073504.1, on the reverse strand, counting down.
GCTCAACCAACTTCTGTGACATTTCAACTAGTTGATCGAAGTTTAGCTTTTCCAAAGGGTATCATTGAAGATGTTTTGGTTAGAGTTGACAAGTTTATTTTCCCTGCTGACTTTATTGTCTTGGATTGTGATGAAGATAAAGATCTACCACTTATTGTGGGAAGACCTTTTCTTGCTACTGCTCAAACTCTAATTGATGTTGAGAAGGGAGAGATCAAGTTAAGGGTGAATAATGAAGAAGTTATATTCAACATGAACAAGGCATTGAAGTATCCTAGGGATGTTACAGATTGCTTTAGGGTTGACATGTTTGATGAGGTGATTCAAGGGACTTTAGAATCCTTTTCTATAAAAGAACCGTTAGCAGCTGTTTTACTTGGGATGGATGAAATTGAAGAAGGGAATATAGTTGAATGTAAGAAGTTACTTGAAGCCTCTCCTTATTATAGAAAACCATCACAGCAATCTGAGTTGTTGGAGGTGGAATCAAGGCAAACTACTTCTATGAAGCCTTCTATTGAACAGGCACCAACTCTAGAGCTTAAACCCTTGCCACCGCACCTTGAATATGCATATTTGGGTGAATCTGAGATGCTACCTATTATCATCTCTTCTTCCTTATCTTAAGATCAAAAGGAACGATTGTTGAAAGTACTCAAGGGCCACAAAGGTGCCTTAGGTTGGACAATTGTAGACATAAAAGGTATAAGCCCATTAATTGTAATGCACAAGATACTCTTGGAAGATGATCACAAGAAATCCATCCAGAATCAGAGAAGATTTAATCCTATGATGAAAGAAGTGGTCAAGAAGGAAATTATTAAATGGTTAGATGTTGGGATCATTTACCCAATTTCTGATAGCTCATGGGTTAGCCTAGTGCAGTGTGTTCCTATAAAAGGGGGTATGACAATTATCACTAATGAGCAATATGAGCTTATCCCTACTCGCACAATTACTGGTTGGCGTATTTGCATGGATTACAGAAAGTTGAATGATGCTACAAGGAAAGATCATTTCCCACTTTCTTTCATTGACCAGATGTTAGACCGATTGGTTGGTAAAGAATTCTTTTGTTTCTTGGATGGGTATTCAGGGTATAATGAGATTGTGGTTGCTCCTGAAGATCAGGAAAAGACAACATTCACCTGTCCTTATGGCACATTTGCCTTTAGAAGTATGCCGTTTGGTTTATGCAATGCTCCTGCCACTTTCCAAAGATGTATGATGAGTATATTCTTTGATATGATAGAAGAGATAATGGAAGTGTTCATGGATGATTTCTCAGTATTTGGTGAATCATTTGAAAATTTCTTGATCAATCTAGATAAGGTGCTAAAGCAATGTGAGGGGACCAACTTAGTGCTCAACTGGGAGAAGTGTCATTTCATGGTGATTGAGGGCATAGTTTTGGGTCATAAAGTTTCTAACAATGGTTTAGAGGTCGATAGAGCCAAGATTTCTATGAATGAGCAAGTTCCTCCTCCTTCTAATGTCAAAGCCATAAGAAGCTTCTTGGGCCATGCTGGATTCTATCATCGATTCATTAAAGATTTTTCCAAGATTTCAAAGCCCCTTTCACAGTTACTGGAGAAAGATACCCCTTTTCAGTTTGATGAGGAGTGTATAAAGGCTTTTGAAGAACTGAAAAGAAGATTGACTTCAGCTCTTATCATTGTAGCTCCTGATTGGTCACTACCTTTTGAAGTAATGTGTGATGCAAGAGACTATGCTATTGGAGCTGTGTTGGGACAGAGGCGTGTGAAGATCTTGCATCCTATTTACTATGCAAACAAGAACTTAATAGCAGCTCAGGTAAATTACTCCACCACTGAAAAAGAAATGCTTGTTATAGTGTTTGCTTTTGAAAAGTTTAGGGTCTATTTGATGGGTGCTAAGGTTATAGTTCACACTGATCATGCTGCCATCAAATACTTGTTAGGAAAGAAAGAGTCTAAACCTAGATTGATTAGATGGGTCTTGTTGTTACAAGAATTTGATGTGCATATAGTTGATAGGAAAGGAATTAAAAATCAAGTTGCTGATCATCTGTCTAGAATTGTGAATCCTTCTGATCATGTGAATGAGTTTTGATGGATGAATGTTTTCCTGATGAGCAATTGTTTGCTGTAAGTAGTTATGGTTTGTCGTGGTATGTTGATATTGTGAACTATCTTGTGTGTGAAGTGTTACCTCCTGACTTGAATTTCTATCAAAGAAAGAAGTTTTTGCATGATGTTGCTTATTATATTTGGGAAGAACCTTTTCTTTTTAAGAGATGTGCTGATTTGATTATTAGAAAATGTGTTCTTGAAGTTGAGCAAGAGAACATTTTGAATGCATGTCATGCATCCACATATGGGGGCATCATGGGGGGCAAAGAACTGCATTGAAGGTTCTTGAATCTGGTTTTTATTGGCCTGCTTTGTTTAAAGATGCTCACCAATTTGTTATCAAATGTGATAGATGTCAAAGAATAGGTAATATTTCCAAGAGACATGAGATGCCTCAATCTGGAATCCTTGAGGTGGAGTTATTTGATGTTTGGGGGATGGATTTCATGGGTCCTTTCCCATCTTCAAGAGGAAACAAGTACATTCTGGTTGCTGTGGAATATGTGAGTAAAGGGGCTGAAGCTATAGCTTGCCAAGCTAATGATGCCAGCATAGTGGTTTGATTGTTGAAGAAGTATATCTTGACAAGATTTGGCACCCCCAGAGCAATCATTATTGATGAAGGGACCCACTTCAACAACAAGAATTTCAAGGCTCTCTTGGAAAAATATAGAGTGGACCACTAAATGTCACTTGCATACCATCCACAAACCAATGGTCTGTGTGAGTTGACTAACAGGGAAATTAAGAAGATTCTTGAGAAGACTGTGGGCCCCATTAGAAAAGATTTGTATGACAAGATTGATGAGGCTTTTTGGGCTTATAATACAGCTTTTCATTCTCCAATTGGCATGTCACCATACCATTTGGTTTTTGGAAAAGCATGTCATTTACCACTTGAATTGGAATATAAAGCATGGTGGGCAATCAAGAAGCTAAATATGGACCACCAACAAGGGGGAGCTAAAAGGTTGCTTCAATTGAATGAGTTGGAAGAGTTTAGACTTCAAGCATATGATAATGCACGATTATATAAAGAAAGAACAAAGAAATGGCATGACAACCATATCTTGAAGCGATCTTTTGAGCCAGAGCAGTTGGTGCTTCTCTTTAATTGAAGACTTCATTTGTTTCTTGGGAAATTTAAGTCAAGGTGGTCTGGGCCTTTCAGAGTGGTTTCAGTATAATCAAAAGGTGCAATTGAAGTTAAAGATGAGAGAACAGGAGCTTGCTTTAAAGTAAATGGGCAAAGACTAAAGCATTGCCATGATGGTGAAGTGAACCGACAAACAATGGTTCACCGCTTGTCATCGCCTACTTAGATTGATGGTATAGTCAGGCTGAGGACTATAAACCAAGCGATTCTTGGGAAGCAACCCAAGGTATGGTTTGTTGTTTTGTTTGCTTTTGTAGGACTGATGAAAGCCCCCATGCGATGTTCCGCTTTGGTAGCAAGGATTGAAAGCACAAGTCGAGGATAGATAGGGGAGTTTCCTTCTACCTTTCTTTGATTTGGTCTATTTGATTGCTAATAATAGATTGTTGAGTACTGGTCTTATGTGAATATATTTGTGATGAATATTGAGTGGTTGTTAGCACTTAAGCTGTTTCATTGGTGGAAATTTGAAATCTCTGAAATTGATGTGTTACCCTTACACTTTAGATATGATTGCTCTTCACTTTCATTACTTGTTGTTACTTGTTCACATTGAGGACAATGTGACATTTAAGTGTGGGGGTGAGGATATCCTTGATTTTACATGACTTGTCTTATCTTGTCCTCAATTTTTTTTTAAAAATTCTTTTGGAAGTTTGACTTTTATTCATCATGAGCATTGTCATGCTTGGTTTGATTAGAAATTTATTCTATGTTCTTTGAATGTTAGTAAAAAGGTAAAGATTTGGTTTGGGTATTTTACTTTAGGATGTCAAAGAACCGGTGATGAATTTGAGCCTAAGTTTCTTTTCTTTCAAGAGGGAGTACACCTATTATGATTTCATCTCTAGAACTTGTCTTGAATCTCTTTTGAAACTTGAAATCCCTTTGCATGCACAAAGATGATTTAGGCATTCATTTCATAGCTAGATTAGCCAAACCCACCCCTTATCTCATCAAAATCCTTTGTTACCCTATTTGAGCCTTTTTATTTTTATTTCTTTTCCTTTTAAAGAAATTTTCATAGAGTAAATAGCCCTTTGTTTGAGATATGCAAATTTTTTTAACTTTTCCTCTCCATTTTCCCCCTCTTTACTTTAGTAAGTGCTAAGTGAAGCAATTTAAAAGAGTGAAGGAGTTAGAAACTCAACACTATAAGAGTATATGTAGGTAGTGAAAAGCAAAAAAATAAAAAAATGGCACAAGATAAAAAAAAAAAAAAAAAAAGAGAGATCCAAGAAAGAAAGAAAAAGATTGTTAAGGTCAAAAGAATAAAGGTTGTATATATATAGTGTTAGTGAGTTTGTTCTCTTTTGATGACTATTCCTTCATTCTTCATCATGAATTTCATTAAATTGTTTAGCACTAGTTGAAGTATTCCCCCATACCATTTGATCACTTTCATTTCATTATCTTACCTTGATCATTAGAACCTAGAGAAAGTCCTTTTGATTTGAGTGTGCAAAGGGATAATATGTCTAGTGGAGATTGAGATGATAAATAAACATATGGTAGATGAGGTACAATAGGTGGAATTGAGTGAAACACAAGCCCTTTAAAATCTTGAGAAAAGAGTGTAAACACTGACTTGTGAGGGACATTCTATTGTGATTTATCTTCGCTAAATTAATTTCCTTACTACTTGCATTTTTGGAATGTGGAAAAGAATTCTAAGAAAGTTTGTTTCTTGAAAGTTTGAATTAACTTCAATTTTATAGTGCTTGCTTTAAAAATCTTGCTTCCATGGTTTTCTTGAATTTGATTGTTTTACAATTTAAAATCTTGAGGACAATATTTGGTTTAAATGTGGGGTGTGATAACTCTTTATATTTTATATATTTAAAATACATTTTGAAGATATTTAGAGAATTATCTAAACAATTTTGAGAGATTTCTATAAGATTATTTGATTATAAGATCAAATCAAATTGGTGCATCATTTGTGGGGTTTCAACTTAAAATAAATGTTTTTGAGCTTTTAGGAAATAAATAGTAGTAATGAGAAGTTTTCTAAACAAAAATTAAAAAAGAAATAAAAATTTAGTTTTATTATTATTATTATTATTATTTCTCTTATTATTATTATTACTATTATTATATAATGACCATTGCTTTTCACAATCAGAATAGGGAGCACGTGGGTTTCATTTCAACAAATGGGGCTGAATGCATTGGACTTGGGATTTTGCATTGAATGGATAAAGAGCTGGGCCCACGGTTTGAATTGATGAATTAATTGGGCAATTGAATTGGGCTGATTGGAAAAGTAGCCCACGGGTTGAATGAGAATGGACTAAATGAAGACCTAAATCTAAGAGGCTGAAAAGAAGGATTGGAGAGGAGACACGCAGCAAAAAAACAAGACAGAGACGCGGAATCGAATTGGAGGACCAGAGAAGAGGAACACGCGCAGAACGAGAAAGCAAAGAAAAAGACGAAAGGAAAGAGAGACGCAGCCATTAAAGGTTGAGACGGCTGGGCATTGAACGCAGAGCAGAAAAGGCGAGAAGCAGACCAGAGACGCTAACGAAAAAAAAAAAAAAACACTCAGAAGCTGCTGGTTGAATTTCCTTTGTTCTTAATCTTTGTTTTGTTATCTCAATTGACTCTAGTCCCATTCAATTCTTATCATTTTTTATATGTCTCTAAGTCTAAGTATTGATTATCAGTGCTGCTCTCTTCTGGAAGTCATGTGTGGCTAGTTTTGTTTTGTAACTTAGAGAAGCTATGAACTTATAAATGGATTAGACTTAGTTTCATCGTTTAGTTATAATTAGTATTAATTTTGGTTGCTTAATCTTGTTTAGTTTTGTCTATTTATTGACTGGTCATCATTAAATATGAATTTGAGAATTAAGATTTACATTGACGAAGGAAATTTTAATTAGGATATGAGATTAAGCAATATGAGATTAAATTACGATTTAATTTGTGATTAGGATAAACATATACCTAATCCCATATAATTGTAGAAGAGTGTGTCCGGATTAAATTGCCCATAGAGTAAATTTGTTAGACATAACAGTTTCTACTTAAGAGAGGGTTGTAAGTAGACTGACATACACTTATAGCTATTAAATTAGTGAAAACAAGGTTTATAAAGTTAATAAGGGATTAGTGATTTTGGGTTGCTCGTTTGATATTTGTGGTAGTTGATTTTAATTTTTTTTTTCATTTAATTAAATTCACTTTGGTTTGCTTAACTTAAATGAAATTGTAAAACCAATGCCTGATCAAAGTTGTGGATACTAAGTCTTCGTGGGAACGATATCTTACTTACTCTTTATTACTTGATACGGCCCGTATACTTACGGAGTTATAGGCTTAAATATTTTTGCCCTATCAACGTGGGTTATGGCGATTCTTATATATTAAAACATGTGTTATACTATAAATTATTACAAGATGCATTCTTCCTTAGTAAACAAAAGTTATTTAAAGAAGACAGAGTCAACTATATGAGAGTTGCTCATCTTTGACCTAGTCAAAAGTCACATTTGACCGGGTGATGATAAAGGCTTCGATCGAGATTAATGGTTTTCATGCAGAGGAATATGAATAGTCAAGGTGAGATTTGTCCCTCACGTTTGTAGAGAGATATTATTGGGCTCATCGATAAGTGAGTTTGAAAAATGTATGGCCATACTATAATAGAAAGGAATTTCCATTTCAATTGTTAGGCTACTCAAGAATCGAGAAAGTAATGGTCAAGAACAGGAGAATGACACTATCCATGCTTCATCCTTGATCAAATTATCGCGTGACAAAAGCGATGTGACATGGTTGTATGATAGGATGTATCGTATCATCGATCCTCATATGAGTTGGGTAGCCGTAATGTCTTGCTAGAGGCCGCTTGCAACTTGTGGGCTGGTACAGTATTGGCCCACTATGAATTTCATGTGGGACTACAGAGTTGCAAACATGAATAGACCAACATAAGTTATAATGTCTAGATTTATTGAATCTAAGATATGTCTAAGATTCAATGAATACCATTTATCTAAGGAGGATATATATATATATATATATATATATATATATATAATATAAATTCAAAATAATAATAATATTATATATAGATAATAATATTATTATATTGAAGGCGCTAGCATGTTGCTGTTCGTGTCGGAGTGCTATTCTGTGTGGATATCGGTAGAGGGAGTGGATTTGTAGAGTCGGCTCCTAAAGATCGATCGACCAAGAAGGTGTTAACCCACGAGTTATCAAAGCACACACACGAGTTCACATAGGTACGATTCTTAATTACTAGTCCGATTCAAACGCTGTTGATAGATCCTCTTTTTGGGATTCATAATTTATTGGATAAATTTCATTCCGCTGTGTGTACGAATCCCAACATATGCTATGTATTGTGATAACTGAATGTTGATATCCATATTGTGAATATATGTTATATATATTGTCATTACTTGAACACAAGGTTAATTGTTACATGAGATTCAATCCGATTGAATCTCAAGCTTGACTGAAGGTTTAGGAAAGGAAATTTGGACATTGGAAGGCAAAGTAATGAAGAGGCACCGATCAAGACAAGAGTCTAAAGAGAGTTACTAGAGCCTAGTTTCTGACATGAGTCAAATAAAGTTGTTTCAAACTGTTTGGTGTTTAAACTAAGAAAGAGTTGGTCTATGTGGTGATAATAATTAGTCACCATGAAAGACGGGGAACTCCCACTAGACTAACACTGACCTGACCAATATGTTTGATTAACTATGGCAGGTTCCAAGCCACAAGTCTAGTTAAGGCTTGGTTTAGAAGAGTTTAAGATTGTATAGTTATTATGTTAGAGCTTTAATTATACCATCTCAAAATAATTATATTACACATGTATCCCTAAGGGGAATTGAATTAACCAGTATATGCTTGGGTATATAATATCAGTTACTCATCATCCAAACGTTAATGCATGCTCTCCATTTGACTTTACTATGACCAATAACACTATCAACTCTATTGATATCCCTAATACTATGTGTCATTGGACATAGTAAATAGTATGAAATTTTGGGTGTTACACAAGTCAATTCATTAGTAAAGATCTGATGAAACATGAGTGACTTGCTTAAGATGTAAAGAAAAAAAAAATAAAGATATGCCAATTCCATGTCTAAATAATGCTTTTGTGAGAGAGAGAGAGAGAGAGAGAGAGAGAGAGAGAGAGAGATTATACTTACAGTGGTAAAGCAATTTTGGCCACCTTCTGAGAAGAACGCCATTGTTAAAAGCAGAAGGAATCATGACAAGCTAGCTCATTCAGAGGTAAATGTCCGTCTGTATTGAAAGAGCTCCCAATCTTTTGGTCTTTGTAAAGCTCAATTATTTGGCATGACAAATCTAGCAAACATGATCAATTCCACGTAATACATGATTTGTTAGTTCCGTTCTTATTGCAGCCAGCAAGCATCATTATATGTGAATAAGGAGATCAATAAGGATAATTTGGTATTCATTTTTCCTCACTTGGATCTGAATACGAAAACCGTTCTTTAATATGTGCAATACACAAGATGATTTATTGCACTATTAATTAATACTCCTAGACCAAATTGGGGAGTTGATCTTAGTTCTTAATGTAAGATATATTTCTCTTATTTATCCATATTTTCTTAATTTACCCTTATTGATGCTTTCTCAAGAATAATAATGTAAATGAGATATAGAGGGAATCAAGGAAGATGATTATGGCATTTAGAAAAAACTTGTCATATTAACTAACTTATTTAATCTAATCAAATTAGGTGAATGACCTTAAGTACCAAAGGGAATAACTTATAGGCTAAATTACATAAAACATCCGTGAACTTAAAACCATGTACAAATAGAAACCTCCTGAACTTATCAAACTTAATAATAAATATAAGCCAATAAACTTTCAAGTCTATGCAAATAACACTAAACTAATCAATTTTATATTCTTAAACCTTTTTTAGAAGTATTAACTCTCTCAAACCTTGAGTTATATGCAGATAAGTCCCTTCAACTTACTCTTCTTTGAAGATAATAAATAATGAACAAACTAGGAATACAAGAGTTATTAGTTAAAAGTACAAGGAGGTTTATTATAAATTTTCAAAGGATAAGAAAGTTATTTGCATATGAGATGAAGTTAAAGAAGGTTTTATATATAAGTTAACCTAACTTATATGCCTAATACAACTTGTGATGCATGTGTTTTTAATTGTAAAAGGAGGCAGCATAATTATGTGTTTATTGACCAAAGTGTTTTCTCTGAATGGTGCAGTGATGTATAGTCATTTGTTCAATTCCAGATTGAGGAAGGTAACAAGGGCTCTCTCTCCTTACAAATTGAGTGCAGAAAATAGAACACTAATTGGCAACCAAGAAAAGCAGCCAAGAAGAGCGGTGTCTCTCCCTCGGTGTTAAGCTCAAAAACCAATGACTTGTCAACACGTGTCATGCGCTGACAAATAATGAGAGAGCCACAGAGTGTCACCTCTACTATTACTAGCTCTCAGAGTTTCCAGTGTCTTATCATTACCAGCCTCCACTATTACATCAACTAGTTTCTCAACAATAAATTATGGTGCCTCATTAGTGATAGCCCAGTGCAACATAGTGTCCGACAAGAACTCATCATACTGTGATAAGTCCGCGGATCTCATCATAATTCCCATCTTCTTGTCATGAATCATGGGATGCTCTCCGAAAATCTTCACAGTGTTGTACCACACTCTTCTCTCATAAGAGCTATGAACAACTTTTCATCAGGATTCTCTTGCTGGCTAGCACTAAAAGTGTTGCTATTAGTGCTCATTTCTCTTGTGCAATAGGGCATTGAAGGTATTCGATGATGGAAGAGAGTGGAATGGATAGAAGGAATGGACAATAGACTTTCTTAAATCCTCTCTAGTAGATAAAAAGGGTGAAAATACACTCCAGAAAACCGAAAATTTCATTTGTGTCCCTATAAAAGAGAATTATATTTCCCCGTTTAACTTTATAAAAGTATACATCCAACATATATATAAAAACATAATTTCCTTGTACATTGATTATGAATCGGAATTTTATAAATATTACAAAATATAATAAAATAAAATTAAGGTTTTCTAACCAACTAAATATGACATTAGTGGTACTTCTTGTCTTACCCATAGTGGTTATTTCTTTAATTTTTATATTTTTCTCTTGAACTTATTAATCTTTAAGTGCTCTAACATTTAGCTTACTTATAACTTAATCCTTCATCTTTTAATTTCTTATAACTTAATTATGGGTCATCGGGAAAAAATGGCTTCTAACTCAGTTCCACATGGAAAAAATTCTTCTAGATCAGAACTCTACATCTGCCACCTCACATGTTGTCCTGACTCCAGCATCGCCTGTAACGACCACCTTAAGGGGGCCTTTATGTATCAGGATTATCACGCACAGGCATCGAGATGATTTGAGCAACTCAATTACGGAATAAAAGTTTTTTTAAATTAACTTAGTTTGAGACATACGGACAAATTTTTCATGATTCAAATCCATTCTATAGTTGGATGTTAATACAGTAATCCAAAATAGACAAATGATAAACGCTAAAATATAGTCTGGCTACTCATATTTTTCTAAAAAGTTCCAACTGCTATATCCCTTATAGCTGCTTCTTGCCTTTTGATCGCGAACCACTACTTGTATCTTTCATGTGGTATGGAGTTCAAATGAATGAACTCCAGTGTAATAGTTAATCTCATTTATAAGTATGAAATGTAAATGACAGTATAACACATGTATAAGCATAGAATAATTCACAATAATCAAGTTGCACCGTAACCACAGTTAACGACCAAGGACCGTAGCCCTTCAGGACACGTAGCCCTGTTCTAGGACACGGCCTTGTCAGAAACGCAGCCTCAATCCATAGCTAGGATACAAACATGCAAATTATCTAGCAATTATGATCAGTCATACATGCAATATACCACGGGTACAAAAAAGTATTTTAAGACTGGACAAAAGAGGCCCCGTAAGACTAGACTGTTAGTTCTCTAGGTGTTTTGATGAAAATTGACAATTGTAAAACTTAATTTGAAGTTTGTCTTTGAAAGTTGTAAAACTTTCAGTTTAAGGCAAACTCGAGTTTAAGTAGCTAAACTCGAGTTTAGACTTGGCAGACAGAAGCTCAAATTTTAACATAATAGGCCAAACTCTAGTTTGCATAAGCAAACTCGAGTTTGCAGAGTTACAGAGAGCAATTAAAGTTTCTAAGAGTTGTAAACTCGAGTCTGCATTTATAAACTCGAGTTTAGATCAAAGGCAGTAACATTTGCATTTCAACTTGTTTCCAAATTCTACCTTTGATTATGAGAAACTCCAGTTTACAAGAAAGTTTAAAGGCCAAAAGTTTCAAAGACTTGTAAACTCGAGTCTATGTCTTAGAAACTCGAGTTTGGGATCAAACAGAAGCTTCAACGTTTTATCAAGTTTTCAAACTCTACCTTTGATCCTTCCAAACTCCAGTTTACAAGAAAAGTTTAAGAGCTAAAGACACGTAAACTCGAGTCTGGGTTAAGCAAACTCTAGTTTAGGATAAACAGAGACACTTGTGTTGTTACTTGCTTTGTAAACTCCAGTTTTGGTTTCAGTGACTCCAGTTTGCACTTTAATGAAAAGTTTTCAAAGTTTGAATATACACTGAAACTCGAGTCAGATTTCTGGAGACACGAGTTTAGGACTATTTTGAAAACACTTGAACTATTACATGATTTCTATACTCCAGTCTTGAAAATGGAAACTCCAGTTTGAGCTTTCAAAGGTATTTCAATGTTTCAGTTTTCACTGAAACTCGAGTCAAGGTTTTGGTGACTCGAGTTTAGCTCAAACAGAAAGCCTCGAGTAAATGACTATTTTGAAAACTCCAGTCTTAAAAATGGAAACTCCAGTTTACATATGAAGAGATTTTTCAAAAGTTTCAGTTTACACTGAAACTCGAGTTTTGGATATCAAAACTCGAGTCTGGGCCATATAGAGAACTAAACAATATTTCAGGTTTTGTAAACTCCAGTTTGCGTTTTCTAAACTCCAGTTTTGAAGCACTAAACTTAAACTCAATATTTTCATAAAAGCTTCAAACTCGAGTCAGTTACTAAATGACTCGAGTTTAGGCATGGCTTCAAAACTTCATCCAAGAGCCATTCGTGATTTTCCTTTCTGTAAGAACCAAACTCGAGTCAGTCACTAATCAACTCAAGTTTATGAACCTTTTCAAAACAAGATGCTCTCTGGATGAACTCCAAACTCGAGTCTGGGTTTGTAAACTCGAGTTTGTAACGCACAGATTTATAAAACTAGAAGGCGCGAATTTGCGAAAACCATTTGAATGATCTTAATACTTCATATCTTTAATTGCTATTATTCCTAACGTCTTTTAACCAGTTTGTTAGCAAGTTTCAGATGGTTTATTGAAGGAAACAATGAAGATTCAGACAATGAGCTGTAAAGCAAGAGAGAGAGAGAATATGTTGTCTTATAAAGTGCTCCAACTTGGATTAAATAATTACAACTTTAAGCACAACTCATTCCAACACAGGGACATCAAACATTATCTTCATATTAATTAAGTCCCACATTACAAGAATGTCTACAACAGATAAGACAAAAGCAGAATCCATCCATCAAGAAGATTTTAGTGGATTCTCAACAGCTAGTTCTGGAAGTGGAGCCTCCAACGTTCAAATTCGTAGTGCTCTTCCAACAGTCAAGTTCTTCATTCAAATTGGACTTCAACAGCTATAAATATCATTCAGATTCGAAGAAGAACAAAGACAGACAAGATACAAGACAATCACAGTGTGCAACAATCAGATTTCTGTATTCATTCTTCTGTAAATTATCCTGAGAGATTTGAACTTCAGTGTTTATCAATATCTGCTCTTACAGAGAGTTTGCTTCTATTAATCATTTGATTGTAAAGAATCTCAAGTCGGGAGACTTGGAGATTGATTGTACGACTACAACTTGTAAGGGGGAGTGAGTCCTAGAGAGAGGATCATCCCAAGTTACAGAGTGTGTAGTGTACTGTGTTTGGGTATATCACTTGCTTTAGAATCTCAAGTCGGGGGACTTGGAGATTGGGATATCAGTGTACAACTTGTAAAGGGGAGTGTATCCTGGTGAGTGGATAGCTTTCGAGTACAGAGTGTGTAACTGATTGTGAGTGATAGTGAAAATCCCAGAGAGTCTGGGGACTTGACGTAGGTCAAGGAGTTAGACCGAACTAGTATAAATCTTGTTGTGTCTTGTTCTCTCTCCCCTTTCTCTGCACTACTTTGCTTCAGCGATTAATTTCCAGAATTGAGCGAAAGAATTTTTCAAATCCCCAATTCACCACCCTCTTGGTGATTTGCTCCGGCTTTTTCATAGACCAGCGACTGGTCTCGTTCCAAGTAGTCTTTAAAAGTATGTAACTTTTAAGACCGGACCTAAACCGGTCTTAACGAAATATTACAAGACCGGACATTAAAAACAATGGGTCTTAAAACTCACACTATATAGACCGTACATATATTTTGTTCGGTCTTAAAACAAGAATTTATTTGGTCAGGCAATAAAAGGTCCGGTCTTAAATATATCACTTTCAAGACCGGATCAAATAACATCGGTCTTAAAAATACGTAACTTTCAAGACCGGGCAAACATATGTACCAATCTCCAAAAAAAAAAGACCTTACTATAACATATCACCAGTTTTAAAAATATTACTTTTAGGACCAAACTAAATTATTAAATGCGGTCTTAAATGTTGGTATTTTTTATAATATATTAGTACTTTTAAGACCGTAAGGAATAACATCCGCTCTAAAAAGTTTGACTTTTAAGACCAGACATTTAACACACCAGTCTTAAAAGTGGAATTTTTCCCTGTTCAAAATAAATTTGCCACACAATCCAGTATCTAAAAGATAGTACTCAAGCTATATATATATATATATATATATATATATATATATATATAAACAATCCTTTATAAATTACTATAATTGAATTGGAAATGGATACAAATATTATTCACCAGACCATGAGTTATATTGTGGCATCGTAATGAATGTATATAGCTTGTTACTAGCAATTACAGTACACACCTAATAATAAATGAATGTAATAATACAATAAGTTAAATAAGTTACAAATACATACAATGAGTTACAATTACAGTGTACAACACCTAAATGAACAATATATATACCAATTCACTTGTCTTCATCATCGGATTCCCACCTTTTCAATAACAACATAACTAACATTCCTCTTATTTTGTAACAAGCCTATTTCGATCAGATCTTGCCGAAAATATAAAAACAAGAATAAAAAACTGTCAATGATATTGTTTAAGAACATAATTAAGAAAGAATCAAATATAGTTAAAAACGTAAATTAAAACGTTAAAGTTTTCAAAGAATTGTGCAGAAGATGAATATTACCTTATGAATTGATGACTCTTTTATAAAGGGATATCCTCCCATATCCCTTCTTGATGATCATTTCTTATGTCAGGTTCATTATCCACTTCATTTTCTTCGTTAATGTCCGGCAGACCCCTTGAAAAAGGAGTACTCTCAGGAATACCATAATTTGCATCATTTTTCTCATCAATATGAATGACCCTTTTTCCTTGGAGAGCTACAGACCACATTTTATTTTCTTCATCAGTGATATAGAAAACTTGTTTCGCCTGGTCTGCCATAATAAAAGGTTCAACTCCAAAACTTGTACTAAGATCGACTAATGTAAATCCGAGCCAATCGATCTAAACACCAATATTGACATTAACCCACTTCCATTTGAAAATAAGAAATTTAATTAAGACATAGTCCACCTCCCAAATCTCTTTAATAACCTTGTAATATGGCATGACTGATAATATAGGCCGCTTGTCTTTCAAACTGGAGAAGTGCATAGATTCAGCCTCTAACATTACACCACTATTCTGGACGGTGCTCCTATCATCTAGGGACTTTCGTGTAAAATGTGTAACCGTTGATCACATACAATTTCCAACTTATGACATCAACCTCAGGACCATGTGCTAATCATTTGATTGTCTCAGAAACAAATTCCTCTCCATCAACCTTTTGTTTGAACCAGTTTGCAAAAGTTCTGTTATGCTCCCTAATCAACCTTTGTTCAGTCACGCGGGGATTTTCTTTCCTCACAACTTCTTTATGTGTAGCTATGCTGGATTGAACTTCATCAATATTATTCAAGATGTATAAGTGGACCTATGACAATTCAAACTCATTTCTATACAATATGCAATCATTTGGGCATGCATGGATCTTTTTGTACTCCATCCCCAATGGACAAAGTATTTTCTTAGCATCATAGTATCGATGCGGCAACACATAATCATCTAGAAGCATGTCCTTAAAAGCTTCAAGCATTTATAAAAAACTCTTGTCGCTCCATCCATGACGTGCTTTCAAGCTGACCAATTTCAATACGGCGTTCAACAATTGGTATTTTTTTACACCCAGGGTATAGTGGGGTCTCTGTATCATTGCACATATTACCATATGCATGTGATTGATGAAAATCCTCTTCTCCTACATCACGAATAATGTCCTCTATGCGATCATCCATATCCGTGTCATTATCATCAAAGGACACTTCACCATGTTGAGATGTACTCGACACTTTTTCACCGTGTCATACCCATACTGTATAAGTCTTACAAAATCCTTCACAAATTAAATGTGTGTCTATAACTTCAGGACTTACTCACCTCCTATTCAAACATTCTACACATGGGCAAGAAAACTTCCCACTATTATCATGGGCATTTTGTTTAGCAAATTCTATAAATTCCCTCACCTTATTCTGATATTCAACACTCATCCGTCTCACATTTATCCAACTGCGATCCATAGTAGAATTCCTATAGACGGAAAGGTTTAACATACATTATCCGAAAAAATTGAAAATTGCATATACAACCATAGCTAATTCCAAATGCATATTCTCAATGTAGGTTATATATTTATTATTTTATTTTTTTATATGAGTGAGACTTTGCCCATTAAATGCAACACCCGTGCACATAAATGTATCACATACAGTTAATCCAAGAAGCTAAGCAACATAAATACATGACGGGGAATAAAAAGCAGAAAAACCCAGAACGAATAGCTAAGCAACATAAATGCACTTGTTGGTCAGTTGGATAGGTCTTAAGTGCAAACATAAACTCGAATGTACAATATTCAAATACACCAGAGTAACCCATGACAAACCATGAAAAACCCAAAACAAAAGGAAAAAAAATAAAAATATATATTTAACTGAAATACACCTCTTACAGGTTTGTCACCGTTTAGCTAAGGAACCAACCAGAAAGTGACAAGTTGACCAGTACTAGCTTGTCGAGAGATTTGTCTTGCGGCAACGATGAAGCAATACACAAACACTTTAGAGTTGAGGGAGAACAGGAGTTATTATCACTTTTGGCGGGACAAGAGAAGTTCATAGATGAAAATTTAACTTTTCCGCATGACAAAGACATTATATTTACTTTCATTAAGAATGGTTAATTATAAAACATCCGATCATAAAGGTATTCACTTAAAGAAGTTTTAAGATCGGTTATTTATTAAGCATATGCTCCTAAAGGTTTCATTTATTTTTTTAAGAATTTAGTGAAAGTCCTCATTTCCTTTAAAACAAGCTTATACTTTCCCGTGCGTTGCACCGGTGATAGTAATTCACGGATTACTCAAATATATTTTACTTCATAAGTGATGCAACTATCTTGCTTTTAAGAAACATTTAAACCTTATTACTAATGAATGACTACATATTAAAAATGAAATATTGGTTGAAATTTGAAGATTGAGCAATGAGCAAATTTGAAATTGATTTTCAGAGTTCTATTATTTTTAAAAAATAATTGATATACCTGGAAAACTTGAAATAAGACATCAAAGAGATCTAGCTAAATAGCTTCAAGAATCAACTATATCTTATATCATGATTGTCTTTAGACGACATTAAATTAAGAATGGAGGAAAGAGATTAAAGAAACTGCATGTATTGTCCATGTCCTGTTACTATCCTTTCCAAAAATTGAAGAGACTCCAATAGCTTCAAGTGATGTGATGCGAAAGGACAGATGCAGGATGTGGCGCGGCACAAGTGGGTTGAGTTTCTCTCATAATCTTTTTCTCATTATCCCTCATAATCTGTAAATCATATCCATCCATCCAATCAATACAATATTACTTTTACTTTTCTCTTACTTTCTCAATCAACGGCCCAGATTTAGCCAATGAAAAAAAATGAGAAAGAGGATAAGGAGAAGATCTCCTTCCCGGCACAAGTAAGCCATCCCAAAGACAACACAAGGCGACGGTGAAAAGGACTGTTTATCAAGAACCCAAGGGAAATGTCCAGATGTCAAATAACTTTATAAACTTTAACAACCCTTCCCACATCAAAGGATCAAAAGAATTTAGTGGACCTTATTACTCAATGGTAAAGATTCAGATGTTAAGCAGAGAAAATGAGAAATTAAAAGAAGTTGAGTATATGCTACGGAGATTTAGGTGAGCCATCTTTGTGATCCAAGTTCCGTAAGTCTTTATCCTAAGAGATTTATTCGTTGAACATGGAAACTACACATTATAACTTAGTATGAAATTTGAAGCATTAAGATGTATACATCTTTGAGGATTGAACATGAGCCATATGCTTAGTTTAGAGTTATAAATATTTCAAGGATTTTGTCTAGCTAATAGTTTAAGCTGGAGAGCTGAAAGCAGCATTAATTAACTCGGCTTTGTTTTCTCCTTTAAATCAAATAGCTGCATTTCAATATTGACATATCATTCACAACTTTTGAACTATGTCAATATGTTAAGAAAATCTCCTTTTTGTCTTGCTTTCTTGTGCAGGTCACTTGTTTCTCGATTGGAAGATGTTAATCCTAGAAACCATGAGCATGAAGAAAAGCTAGCTTTTTGGATCAATGTGCACAACACCCTAGTGATGCATGTAAACTTTTGCTTTTTGGAACTTCCAATGTTATTTCATTTATGGTTTTGTTCCAAGTCTCAAAGACAAACCTACCTACCGTATTGTTGTCTGTCATGCACAGGCTTTATTAGTTTATGGAATTTTAGCCAATAATGCCAAAAGAATTTCTACAGTACTTAAGGTGAGTTGGTCCCTAATATTAAGCTGACAAAATCCATTGACATGATTTGAAGTCCTTCTGAATTAAACTGGTTGATAATGGTGTTCAGGCTGCATATAACATAGGGGGTCTTAATGTAAGCGTAGAACTTATACAGAACTCCATTCTGGGATGCAGATTGCCTCGTCCAGGACAAGTAACTGCTATTTGTAATTAGTATTATCTTTAATAAGTAACTTGCACTTGTACATAGAAAGCTATAAACTGCATAAGAATAGCAAGAGCAAAAAAGCAATAAGTAATAATCAAGTGAGATGTTGTTACCAAAGTAGACTCGTCAAACAAAACTGAATCAGCAACATCTTTTGCAGTCCACGTACTCTTGTCAGTTGATTTTATAAACTTTGAATTTGGAGGACCTATTTGAATAAGATAGAAATAATTGGTGTGAACAAGAAGGAAAAAAAAATAAAATAATTGGAAAGTGTTGTTTTCATAACCAAAAGTAAGTATGTGATTGAGATCATACCATACTAGAGATTATGAGATTATCAATAATATCAACATGCTCAAACACAATGCGAAGGCGAGCATCAGCTGCATACAATTTACAAAGCAATCATAATCATTATTTTCAAGGTTGTTATTGAAAATGCCTTGTCAATCATATATGTTGAAGCAAAAAAAAAAAAATAATAAGAGTTCACTAATTAACTCAAAATTTAAATGTTGGTGGTAAGGAAGTACAAAATGGAATCAACCTCACACAAACACACACACAAATACAATCCCACAGGCAAACATAAAAACAATGCATAAATGAAGCAACATGAAGAAATCAAACATATGCAGAATCGACCACGAGTCGATAAGAGCATAAGCAAGCACACATAGATGTACTAAATACATTCACACACACACAAATACAATCCCACAGGATCTTGAAAGTTACAGGCTTCTACCCCAGTCTAGCACAATTCAATTAAGGGGGAAGGCAACAATTCATCACTCAGTTTAGTATATAATTCTGTATACATGACATGCTAGCAATGAATTAAGCAGAAAATTTGTCTGCTTAATCTTAGACTAAGTGATCAGCCCCCGTAAAATATTATTATTCTCTGTCTTCAATTCAACAAAAAGATAAATAAGGGCATCTACCTTTCATCATCCAAATTAAGCAAGTCCAAGACAGTCATGAAGCAAAGCAACAATGTATGTTAGAAATATGTGTGCTAGAAATATATCATGCATATAGTTCAAAACCGCAAGATATTTCATCCCGTTGATTCTTAAGAAGCACCAAATTCATGTAGGCACCTCAGTCATACTCAATTGTTATAAATGTAGGAAATAAAGAATAACAGTCAGTCTATGGCCAAACAACACAACAACAAAAAAACACATATTATTCATATTCATTAAATTCAATTTTCAGGTCCCAGATAAAAAAAGGAAAAAGATACATTACTCACGACAGTTTTCAGAACAGAGAAACACCTTCCATTGAGGAGTAGGCTCGCCAATGAGAATAGATTCATTTACAAATGCACTTCCAGGAGATATAAGCATGTTTGCAGGTACAGACTTCTCTTCTCCATTCTGACCTGAAGAGCATCCAATAGATACAACATCCCTAGTGCCAGAGAGTTTTACCCATCTATAATTCAAAACAAAATATAGGTATATAAGCAGCTTTAGGGACCATACTGATAAAACCCAGTATGACATTTTAACTGAATCTAAAATGTCATTAAAATACAGAATTAAATGCTATCATTGTACCTGATTCCTGTCTGCTGATTCCGCATGAGGTCATAGTTCTTATGCTCTTTGGATATGATCTCCCCTGGTCTCCTAGGAGGCCTTAGTGTCAAATGTGGCATTTTTTTCCCTTTTGAAATAGAATCTTCAAACTGAAATTCCCTGAACTATAAATTAAACTTTGCAAGGGTTACTGACACGTTTTTGCATATAAATGGTGATTCAATCATGTCAAGTAGCTAATGAAATTTTAGATTCTTTACACCAGCAACCAAGATGGTAAAAAGTAAGGGAAGGAGACCACAAACAATGGGTATATTTGTTATTCAATTTATTCTTATAACAGACTATAAAGAGGAGACATTGTTAGGATACCCAAGCTGTTCAGAGAAATTGTGAACTCGGAATGTTAGGATATCGCGTCCTCTTTTAGTATACTCAAGGAAGAGGCGCTCTGTTTAGGGAAGTTTGTAGTCTGTTTGTTGTGTTTCCTTGTTATGTTGCTTTTCTATTTATACTCATTATGACAGATTATGGACATGTGAAGTATATCCAGAAAACTTACTCTGTCTTGGTCTAGAACTTCAGATTCAGTTTCTAGAAGGTTTCTTCCTAATTTCCTTGATCCTAAATCCAAGGAACTAACACATATCCACAGCTATGAAGGTGTAAGCAATGCATATTTTAAAGAATATCATTCATCGTGATGGATGTTGAAAGTAATATGACTTACTCTGTCATAAGCAGTGCTTATTGCATGACAACAAATAAGATCCAAAGCAAAATGAGTGAAAGTAATATGACTTAGAATTTCGTCAAGTAGGGTAAATTTTGTAAACTATGAAAACACAAGTTATTAATCATCATAGATCAACGGGTTTTGCTGGCAGGTGGTTTCTAAGTTTGATTCTTCCTGTAACTAATTCCTTCTAATGCTTCAAAGACATATCATTTTTGTCAAAACTGAAAGATTCATGTATAAATTGATCAATCTTCTTTCCCTAGTTGGTAAAATCCTATGAATACCAGTGACATATTCCTAAGTCTAAAGAAACATGTTTCCAATAAACATCGCCATGGATACCTGGTCATTCAATACTATGCACATGTTTGAAAATTCCCAAATTCCTAGTCAATAACAGATAATTTGCAAACAAAATAATTAAAGTTTGAGGACAGGGAGGATATAAAGAGCACCTTCAAATCTCTTGGAATGCTTGCCAACAGCTAAATTCTTTGCCTTAAAGTTTGAGGACAGGGAGGATAAATCACTATAATTGAAGCAAATTCTTAACATGAAGTTGTAGATTCAAATTTCCAAGAGAAAGGCATCAAGAAACACCATCTATATCTGTTTTATTTTTTACTTTTTTAAAAAAAAATTATTCTCAAAAATTAAACCAAACATACTATAATAATTAGGCGGTATATATCAAAATATAATTTTAGAGTTCCATCAATATACGCAATGCAGTTTCAAGAGTTTCCAGAAGCGTGGGTCTCTGATGCTAAATATTTCAGTCAATTATGTGTACTTTAAAAGATGTCTTGAGCATATTTTAAATTAAGATCATGAATACTATACATACACAACTTTTTTTGGCCCGAATACATACTTTCAATATTTACTTTGCTCCTTAAGATATGTACTCCATTTTTGTAAGGGAAAGGAGTAAGATAAGAGTATAAATTCAGTTAGTACAAATGGTCTGGTTTGGTGGATATTGAATTTCCCCCATGTTCCTAACAGATACAGATTGCCAGGTGGTATCTTGAATGAAATGTAAAGGAGCGAGGAATACAAAGAGCACCTTCAAATCTCTTGCAAACGAACTGATATACTTTTTTTTTTGGGTCAAGCACTGATAGACATTTGGCAAAGGTAAAAACATAGCATACATAGCTGAATTATCATTATCAGAGTCACAAAGCATACCCATTAATTAATGAAGTTATTATACGGAGAAAAGGTAAAAACAAATTAACCTTTGGCAAGTTCTGTTCCCTCAAGTTTAAACACAAAGCTCCCCTCCTCTTCATCAGTCTACACACCTGCGCTTATGAATAATGGACGAAATAGGGTATGCTTTTACTTGGAAAAAAAAAAACCCGTTGATCCTATCAAAACCATCCATGAATAATCAACGAAATAGCAGTGGATGAAGAATAAGAAAACGGTCTTTACCTTCATCCATTTCCTCCTCTTATGCTACGAAGATCATTTAAGTGCTTTTGTCTTTCTTTGTAAGTCTCCATCTCCATTTTTTGCCTCCGTCGCATACTCTTCTCTGCCTCTTCTCCGTCGCATCCTCTTCTTTGCCTCCTCACCGTCCTCACTTCCCATGCCGGAGGAAGAAAGGGAATGGGAAGGGCAAACCAAATGAAGTAAGGAATCAAAGGCAGAAGAAAAGCAAAGAAATGAACAATTGAAAATGAAAAATCGTCGGGATGCACACAGACCTTCTTCCCGTCTTCAAGTAGGAGCTTCGAATTTTTGAATTTTGAATCCGAGGCAAGGTCCAGAAGGGAAAAGGTAAGGGGAAGGGAAAAGGTTCATGGATGATCGAGATACAGCTATGGTTTTTGTATGGGTGAATCGAGGAGGAAAAAAGGTGCGTAGCAGGAACCATGACTTTGCCCATCTCTTCTGAAATCTGAAACCATGCCCGTGTCTTTTAACATTGAAGGAGTAAAACTGTTTATTTGAGGAAATGGCTTGCTCGTAGCCCAAAAAAAATGAGAATGGCTTATGAACAGTGATATGGGTCTTGAGACGTGTATAAGCCGTTTTTGAATGGCTTCATGGGATGGGTCATTATATATATATTGATTAAACTACAAGATTACAGCAGCAACTGAATGACAATAAAGGATAGTTAGGAGTATGCTTTTTTCATTAATAATCTTAGTTCATCTTGATTTTTACATTAATATGCAAGTACTAAAGAAAAATAAGAACAACAAACTTACAATTAACAAAAACAACCTATAATGTGATCAAAAATCCTAATGCTTATTATCAACTAATGCCTTGTCGATATCAGCTTCAACGGCAGAAATTTCACGCCGGAGATCAACAATTTCTTTCTGTATGTATATCAGTATCACTTCATCAAAAGAAAGAGGGGAGGTGTCAAATGTAGGCGAGCTGGGACTAGGAGGCTGGAGAGGGGGAGCAGGAACCTCTTCATGGTCTGAAGGCTGGAGGGGGCTGATAACCTCTTCATCATCTGAAATAACAATGGGTCCAACGACTCAAGACTCCTCTGTTAGAATAAAACGCACTGGACCAAAACCAACCAGAGATCTAAAGAAGGCACAAGATTGAGGAGTACCCCTACGAGCGGTTATCTTGTATCTAACCATTGTCTTAGTTTGGGAGTTAGGGTAAAGATCAGTTAAGACTTAAGACTTAAGAGTTTAGAGCAAATAGATACGAAATGGGAATGTGAGAATATGAGATTCAATATAAATAATTAGTAATAATATTTAAAACCTAATAACTATATACATCCGGTCCTAAAGGCCTATTACTAATTTTTAATTTGAACCAATCAGATTTAAGTTGAAATTTGTAATACCTTTAAGATCTCATTTGACAAATGGCTGGTCTCAAAAATACTTTTAAGACAGTCCTTTTTAAATAATCGGTCATAAAAATCTTTATAATTTTTTTTTACTAATTTTTTCTTATTACAATTAAATGTCTTGTATTTTCAAGAACCATTGTCATATTCTATCATGTCTTAAAAGTTCCGACGTTTTCAAAATATAAATACTGGTGCAGTAACCTAAAATTTAATGCTTCGGTTCAGGCGAGTCTCCTCGTAACCTAATATTTTGTCCTTAATTTTTTTAAAAAGGTACAATATTTTTTTTTACATTATATTTATAAGAACGATTGTCATACAATATGCAATCTTAAAAGTTCGTTCCAAATTCCAATATTGGTGTAGTCTCATCCTAAAATTTAATGCTTAAGTTTAATCAAGTCTCCTCCTATCCTAAAGTTGTGTCCTTTATTTATTTTAAAAATACATATAAGACCGGTTGTCTTCGAACATGCGGTCCTAAAAGTGCCGTTGTTCCAATTTCCAAGAGGTGTGTAGTCGTATCCTTACACTCTGTAATTGATGATTTAGAGTCTCTTCGGCTTTTTAGGACAATCCAATGATGGTGCTTGATCTATTTAAGCCCCTCGTTACTCTAGTTTCTTCACATTCTTCTCCACATTTGCTTCTACAATCTTCGACTATGGATCCTATAATGGCTGCCTCACCACCTCAACCATCGGGTCCTCCTTTTCCTCCTCCTCCTCTCCAACCTGTGAGACCTCCTCCTCTGCCATCGAATTCAACTATCAAGCAGATAGTGGAGCATCTGTTGGCCTACGTCAATCACATCGATCGATGATTAGGCAAACTCTCTGACCTCCTTTGTAACATCCTAGATTTTCAAAAGCGAAATATTATTTTTTTTCAACAAAAATCATTTCAAATCATCAGAGTAGATCATTTGAGCGGAAGAGTAACTGATATTTGTATTTCAAAATGCCATAAGTCTAGTTGGATACAATAGCGGTATAATAACCGCATGGTTCAACGATGAAGTAAAACAACAATGGGAGAGCTTCCGCCAGAACACAAAAGGAAGTCTACAGCCAGGTCTTCTAGGTAGTCTGCTTGCGCTTTTCCTCGGTCCTTGGACCTCTCGATCCTGAAGCTATGTTAAGAGCTGAGGTTCAATGCCTATTGAACCTCAGATAACGGTTAACCTCATGTTTACATACACAATATATAGACGACATATACCACAACATCAACAGCACAAACAAACGAATTATCTCAACCAATGCATATGTATCACTCCCAGCATGCAACCATATCGCTCCCAACATACAGACATATCGCTCCTAGCAATACAGATACCCTCTAACCTTTATATGCACACCACAGTATAAACACTTTATACATACAACACACATACCACACATATATGCATACCATAAACATCAAAGTTAGTGTTACAGTACGCGAAAGTACCACAGAGCTATTAGTTAATTCACATAAGCATACCATACACATAGCACATATATGCATACAGTAAACATCAGAGTTAAAGTTACCAGTACGAGAACGTACCTTCGTTGACGAGTTTTGTTTTGTCGGTCAGAATGCGGTCACAAATATCCTATAAGGGTAATATTATCTCTATTAATTCACAAATATTATTTCAAGAGATATTTTGGCTATATAAAACCATTTTACCCCTGGTGGATTTATTATTTACAATTATGCCCTTACAATTATTCAAAAACGCAGGGCAGTATTTTCTGGGCAGATTTTCGCCTAACTTCGAAAAATCATAACTAATTCTAGAAAAATCAAAACGAGGATCCGTAAAATTTCCCGGAATCCTTGAGACGTCTATTTTCAAGGAAAAATACTGGAACTTACCCAGAATTCATGGATAATTCCCATTTTTTACGTTTTAAGCTTCTGCCCAGATTTTTACTCAGAAAACGTAGCCTATCTTTTGGGATTTTTATCTCTTTGCACATATCTTCAAATGACACATTCTATACATATTTGGAAAGCCCTATATGTCTACTTTCACCATGAATTTTCTCAGAAATTTAGAAAATCATCTTTTTCATAAAATACTAACGTTTTTGCTACTGGCTCCAGAAATCGCTAATCGATGAAATTTCACCAGAGCTTCGCTATTTTGATCCTAATCTTCCAAAAATTTTGCTATAACTTCTTCTTCATCAAATTTTCGAAATAAAGACAGTGGAACCCATAAAAACATGAAAATAAAACTATATTTGGAAGATTGAAGATCAAAACAACATTTCCTAACATTTCTACTTCATAAACTAAGAACTTGAACTTAAAAACTAAAAACTCTCTTACCTCTTGAAGAACCTTGCTCCTTGCTCTTGGAGCTTTTCCCCTCACTCCCCTACTCTCTAAATTTTCGGTTGGAGGCTTGTGAATTGGTGAGAATTCATGAAGCTTGGAGCCTCTATTTATAGCCAAAGGAGGATTAAACATCTAGCATCTTCCATTAGATCTTGGCCATTGAGTTTTTGCTTGGTGAGGAGGTAAAGATCTTGTCCCTCCACCTCACTAAAACCGACCTCCCCCTCCTTTCTCTTAGATTTTCTTGCTTTTTCTCCAAGTTACTCCCAAAGGCTAATTTAGTTAAGTATCAACTAATGTTTTTCTTCAAGATCTAATTTCACTTTTGAAATCATAATTTTATAACTAGATTTATGGTGATTTTTAACTTCCCAAACACTTAGGTATAAATCCTAAAAGTAAATGAAAATGACTTTGGGAAAAGCCAAGTTGAAGCTTATAATTCACTGATCTCAAATATGTACTTATCTTTAATACTTAGTTTCAATATTTCAAGTTATGATTTAATTCCTATGGATTCCCATCTACTTCCTTCTAATTAAGTAATTACTTGCTCCCTAAGACAAAACACTTGCTCCCTAAGTTTTTTCTAATCTTCTTCCACACTCTACTTAATTATCCCATGTGCTAATCTTTATTACAATATTATAAATTCTTTCTCCTTCCTTCAAAATTCTGAGCGAAATTCCCCCTAATATCCATTAAATGTGTATTTTAATAAACAAACAATATCCTAAACCACTAGGCTTAATTACCAAAATTTAACAAGGTTTCTAATTTAACTTTTGATGATTAACAACTCCTTGATGCTAATCAATATCATCTGGTCTTTAATTATGACCTTTAAAAATTAATCATTAACTAATTTCATAAATTATTAAAGTATTTCAATTATTGCAATTTCAATTGCCCAATAATTGTTACTAATTTCCTCTAAGTGAATTTATCATCCTCTGATGATTTGAAATTGTTAAAATGGTATAACTAAAGTTATGATAATCTTAGGATGTTTTATGATCCTTAATAAGTTTAGAAAATTGGATTTAGATTTATTAGAATCCAAAAAAAAATTCCTAAAAATGATAATAAATCAATTAAAAATTTAGAGACAACATACTCTCCCATTTTAATAGGTATTATTTGCCAAAATATGATACTTTAGGAGAAATATAAATTTTAGGGTATTACATCCTTCATACCGTCAACAACAAGATCAACATGGTCCTCAACGCCAATGACGTCAAGGTCCCTACTTCTTAAGTAGACACTACATCCTCCTCATTCGGCAAAAACATGTCGGATTAATTAGATTTTTTTCTTGTCTTTTTTTTAAATGCACTAGCTGCTGCCCCTATGAGGTAGCATAAAAATATATATAATTGTGCCACAACTGCCATTTTGTTTCAGTCTTTCTCTCTTCTATCATTCATATTTGTATATAAATTTTGGACAAACCTGCTTGGATTACCCCGCATTTGAGAACCTTACAAAAATGACTTTGAAATTTAAATTATAGTTATAATAACAACATTAATTAAGAACATACAAATTAAAACATGCAAAATAACATTTTGTTTCAATCTTCCTCTCTTTGTCATTCATATATGTTTACATATTTTGGACAAACCTTCTTGGATTACCCTGCATTTCAGAACCTTACATAAATGACTTTGATATTAAAATACAACATTAATTAATAGCATACAAAACATGCAAATTAAAATCCTTGTGAGTCATCGTTAATTGACTTTAAAATTAACCATGATATATTTGCTCAGTTAATTTGATTTGAACATAAAATAGCCAGTCCTAAAGGTCTTCTTCAAATTATATATAAAAAAAAGACCTTTAGGACCGGACATAAATTAAATAGTCGGTCCTAAAAGTCTCGCATATTTTTAAAGTAAAAAACGTAATTTTAAAAAGAACATCAGGACCGGATAGTTATTATATAGACGGTCCTAAAAGTCTCCAATATTTTAAAAAAGGACTTTTAGGACCAGACATTTATTAACCAGTTACTCCTAAAAGTCTCGTCGTATTTTTATAAAGACCTTCAGGATCGGATTGTTATTAAATAGACAGTCCTAAAATTCTCCAATACTATGTAGTTTAAACCAGGACTTGTGGATTTTAGTCTTCTACTTTTGGGTGTGTGAGGCAACTTGTGAAAAACTTCACAAATGTTTGTTATACAACATTTGAGAAGGCCAATTTCCTTCAAGTTTTTCCATTTCACATGGTAGGACATATGCTTCAATGTTTCAAACATTGGTTCCATGATTTCATGGAAGTTCGAACTGTTTTGCTTCATTCAAACTTGAAAATTTGTTTTTTTGGGTGCAATTAATTTTTATGTCGCATTTGAGATGGAAAATTTCCTTCATTTCATTTCCTTTCCTTTCCTTTGTGCCTACAGTTTACTTTGTATCATTCATTTCTATTTATTTCGCCACTTTTAGGACCACACATTTATTAGCTAGTCGCTCCTAAAAGTCTCACATATTTTTAAAATTAAAAACGTATTTTCAACTATGAAATTTAAAATTCACAGACAAATTAAACAACCAAACAAACTTGACATTGTTTGAACAAATTAAATATATATACAAACAAATTAATATGATAGTGAAAAGAAGACTAGGTTTTCTTTTAAATTGAAACCGCGCCTTTTTCCTATTAACATTTTTTTACTCAAGCCAATATTGATCAGTGACTCGAGCCATCAGGTGGATAAGATGACTGAGACTTCAAAGCCTATCCACTTTGTTGTCAAAGTCCACAATGTATTGTGAATATTGGTGAGACTTGCACTCAGGTCTTCAATGTGACCTCTAAGATTGACAACTTCCTCTTTCATTTCCTTTTGAGCAGCAAGTAGCTTGGTGACCTCATTCACCAACTTGCCAATCTCAGTCTCCAATTTCACAGTTAGCTCATGACTCTGAGCTATCATAGCTACTTGAAGATGACCAATTTTTTCAAAGACAGTCTTCTCCACTATAGTCTTGATTGTGGCTCCAAGTGTAAAAGGTAGAGGGTGTGAATATTGTTCTTGAGCAGGTTTAGATTGTGTCTTATGAGCTCTAGATTTGGAAGCTCTTGATCTTGATAGGGCTCGGGCTCTTGATTTTCCCATATCCTTCTTCAAATGAAATCCTCATCAAATTCAAATGATGTTTTCCAAACATCTTAGGCTTTTTAGGAACCTCATTCTTCTCTAGGTACCAAACCTTTTCATGAAACAAAATATCAGAGACAAATTTTGGGAAAGGGATGGTGGAATTCTTCTTGGAGTGAAGACGAAATCTCTTCATTTCAATGAAAATCCAGTGTCCAATATTATGAGGAATCTTATCCACAAAAGAAGCAAAAAGAGAGTAATCCTTTTGAGTAAAGTATGTAAAATTCATCCCCTTTTGTACTAAGTTCCTTGAGTAAATATACCACAAGGCCCTATGCACTGGGGCTATGACAACAGGAGTAAAACTGGGTGTCCCTACTGGTTTACTTAGTGGTTCATCTAGTAGAAGGATTTTAAAAATCTGCTCATTGTCATAATGAAATTCAGGAGGAAGGGGAGGATCAGAGATCAAAAGCAGATAATTTATGTAATTGGTAGTAAGAAAGATTCTTTTGCCTCTTACATAGGTAATTATTTTTTCCTCAACTATGTTATCATGCTTATCTAGAAGGTTGTGGATAGTCATATTGAAATAAAAAGTCTTAACAAGAGTTGGGCTGAAAAAAGCACAAATAGACAAGAGATTTTCATAAGGTTTATATCAAGGCGAAAGATCAAGATTGCAATCCTACATTATTCATGTCTAGATAGATAGTTGGACAGAAGTTCCTAAGGTTATAATCCTCTCTAAATTTCTTTCCTTCATCGGCAGAAAACATAATAGGTCTACAAGTGAACTCAAAAGAAGGGACAGGTTGATGATAAATAGCTTCAAGAGCCAGTTTTGGAAATGGTACCTTAGAGCTGGATGGCTCTTGAACCTTAGAAGCTGAGGATTGACCTTCAGGAGGAGAGGATTTGCTTCGAGGAGTACCTCGAAATTCAAACGAAGGAACAGGCTTCTTCTTCGATTTCTTAGGAATGCCAAGTGGTTCTTGAATCAACACTCTCTTCGATTTCTTGGGTGATGGTTTGTCATACGCCACTGTCGGCTAACATCTTCTTGGAGGTTTCTTGGATCGTCTAGGCCGTTTGAATGGTTCAGGAGATGAAGATTGAGTCACCTCATAGTCTGAATCGGAACCCATAGACATGGCAGAGGTTATGGACCTGGATTTGGGGGGCATGGCGAGGTTATGGCTCTAGTTAGGGATAGGGTTATAGAGACAGGCCAGAGAGAAGACTCGGGCTAAATGAGAAGTAAAAATATGAAGTCGAGAACAGATGAAAATATAGGAAGCTATAAACTCGAGCTTCAAGCTATTAACTCAAGCCAAATACACTTCTAAAAATGTCAAACTCTTGGCCTTAGCTTGGCTCGAGTTTGGAAACTTCTTGGCTTGAGTTAAAAAGGCTTCTCAAATTGACTAACAGTCAGCCTTAGCTTGGCTCGAGTTTGGAACTTCTTGGCTTGAGTCAAATAGGCTTCTCAAATTGACTAACTATTGGCTTTCAATTTTTGGATCACTCAGACCTTTAGGACCAGAGATATAGTAAATAGCCGATCCTAAAGGTCTCTGCAAAAACTTTTAGTAATGAACATTAATGAAATAGTCTCCCATAGTTTTAAAAGAATACGTAGACCTTCAAGACCGAACTGTTATGAAATAAACAGTCCTAAAAGTCTCAAATATTTTGAAAAATTATACGAGGACTTTTAGGACCGGTTTGTAATTAAATAGTCGCCCCTAAAAGTCTAGCATATTTTAACATTTTTAAATAATTAAAAAATTCATATTTTTAAAAATACCTTCAGGACTGGACAGATATGAAATAGACGGTCCTAAAAGTCTCTAACATTTTAAAAAATTATACGAGGACTTTTAGGACCGGACATTAATAAAATAGTTGCTCCTAAAAGTCTCACTAGACATTTTCAACTTTATAATCAGCTCATTTACAGTATCTTGTCCTAAAGGTTTAAGAACTAATTCAATGCAATACATTCAACAACAAAAAATAAAAAACATAAATATAATTTGTTGGAAATGAATAAACAAATTTATTAATTATTGATCATTAAATTGTTCATTATTATTTACAGAAGGTGTAATAGTTCTATAGCACATATTTACAAATTAATTCTGGGGGGCATTTGTGAGTTCCTAACTGAGATATTCACAAATGACTTGGTGTATGCGCTCAATATCACCATCAGGAAAGGGGTCAGTACAAGTAAACGTCTGTAACATATCAAAGACAGAAATATATTAGTCCTTAATTCCTTGCATCAAAGGGGTCATCAACACGCCAAACGTATGTAATATCAAATACATTTACCTCTTCAGTGATAGTCAGAATTCTTTGCGTGATAATGTCATGCATGTGTCTCATGATGTAAAACCCACATAAGTTAGAAGCAGCTGGTTGACGACGTGTCTAAAAACAAACAAGAAATATATATATATATATATATATATATATATATATATATATATAAGAGCACATATAATTTGTTAGATTATCAAGTTCACAAGGTAGTGTGCCAGTGTCCATGTACTAACCTTTGGTTTGATTCATACAGGATCTTTGACTTGATACCCAGCCTTTATCTTGACCTTCTTTGGTAATCCAACATGGCCCTATTATCGAAATCAAAAATTTCATTTATCAATAATGGTCACTGAAAATTCACAGTAGAGATTTCAGACAAAAATCAGTTACAAAATGACATGCGCTTACTTATCAACTATCTACTCTAATGTAGGCAGTGGTTCGATGTGAAGGGAGCATAAAAAAGACCACTTTATTTTCCTTTACGGAAAGGAGGACCAAATGCCAATGGTTACCATTAGTGAATGGTGCAAGCTACCACCTTCTCATATGGGTAACCAACCTTCTAGCAATGTATGTTATTCTTTCCTTTACAGTTGCTGCACTTATGTAGTTTGGGCACAATAATCCAAAATCATGTTCTCTGCCCTGTACTCCCATTTCACGATGCATCAACCTACAATAATGACATCAATGAATTAGCTAGTATGTATGTATGTGTGTCTAAACGAACCCTCTTAAAATTATGTACGTACTCATAGAAGAAGATACTACTTACTTTATCAATAAGAACACAACTGCATTAGTTATCTCCTTTTTAGGAAGGAGTAGGGAGATTAAATCTTCTTGGTCAACGAAAACCTCTTGCTTCTCTTTTAAACCTACTTCAACATTTTCAGGCCACAATCTGACTTCAAAAGTTTGATTGAATACCAGAAGTCCAAAATCATCCTTGTCATTCAACTTAGGAGTGGGTAGAATATCACGTGGGGTTGCAGCTTCATCAGCAGGAGCTGGAGCTTGAGGAGGAGTAGGAACATGCATAAGCTTCACTGGCCATGAGATGAAGGTTCCAATGCAATCACTCACAAGTTTCATTTGATCAGTTTTAAGAGGGATAGGTGCATCAATGATCACCTCTTCAATTGACACCCTGACTTCATCATCAACCATTTGTCGGTGGTATACAGTTTATCCCAAGTTGTTGACATTCCCTCTTGCAACCAATCATCTATCAGGATCCTCCACGTAGAGGTCACAATGTTCTGCCGACTATCCAACAATGCAAATTCCTTTAGTGCTCTGTTGGATAGGTGGAGTTGAGTGTGACAAGGGAACACTACTCTCTCCACGAGAGTTGACCATCATCATCATCTCCTCCTTCATCTTTTTCATCTGCTCTTGAAACATTGCAGTTAATGAAGCTTCTTGCGCAGCTACTTTCGCCTCTGCTTCCTCAGTTGCTTTAGCCAGTGTATATTCCATCTCCTCCCGGGTAACCATACTTTGTTTTTGGCGTTTGGATTTACCAAAGTATTCCTTCAAGCCTACTCATCCTCCAATTCCCCTTACATGCCCCGCGTGATCCGGTTTTCCAGTCGCAACGGTAAGAATGTCTTTCCTCCTGTCTGACACAAATGATCCCTCTTGTTCTTGCATTTTGAGTTCTTCCTATATGATACAGATAACGAGAGCATAATTAGTAACAAAACATGTTTAGTAACTAAAAATTAAAAAATAATGATACTTACACTTCTTTCAGCAATTGCACGAGTTTGTTCACTAGAGTATGCCCTACCTTTCTTTTTGTGAATATACAACCATAACTCCTCACGATGTATTGGAGATGCCAGCCGTGGATCACATATCTCAGAAGGATTGGATGCAGCTTAGGCTTCCAATCTCTTTCGCTTGGCGGCCATCAACTCTTTTTCAGTCTTTTCATATTCGCCACGAGAAGCCATCTGTGGGCAATCATTCTCTCCCAATCTCTTGTGCCTGCTGCCTTCTCTGTGAATTAGAATTTTAAACAACTATTAATTATGAATTCCAGACCTTAATTCGAACACTAGTCAAATTCGCTTCATCAAGTTTTAATACTTTGTTAAGGAAGATGTAGAATTGTATAATAAATTGGGAGAAACAAAGGAAATGGAGTTGCAAAACTGCTGCCAACTCAATCAATTCATTCATTCATTAGTTAATTCATTCATTCATTATAACTAGTTCCAACTCAGTCAAGTTTCAATAACAACTTGCACATAAACCATTACACAATTAACATGCTAACTAACTAACAACAATGTTTATGTGACCTACTATAACAGAATACCTTCCTAAGCAATCAACCTGACTAATGGCCTCATAGATGAACACAATAACATTCACATATCGTCATAGGTAAATAAGTATACAAGAAGGGACAAAAAAATAAATATAGACTCACCAAAGCTTCTTTAGTAGTCCGCATCTGAACAAATTGTTGCCATGTTGCTTGATCAAGAAAGGCATATTTGGCGTAAGGATCAGGGTGAGGCTCACCAACTGGAACCTCGGCAAAAATATATTTGTTTGCAAAGTGGGTCTTAAACTTCCTCCAGCGATCAACACAATACGACAATGTCTTGTCTTTCAACTTCTCATCGTCAGGTACATTGTACGTAAGCTGGATAGAGGCCCAAAAAAGATTCTTCACCTTCTCTTTGTCGACATTTTTCCACTCGTCGACCAAAATGTTTGGCTTGCTGCGTGCTAGTAAGGCAACATAACTAGTATATTTGCTTTTAGTAGGGCTGCAAGGAGCCAAATGTTCATCAAATTGTATATCGAGCTTTTCACCGGCTGCTCGCGCTAGGACAAGTTCTTTCAATCGGGTGGGGCCTCTTCTACCACCATGGAGTGCAAGGTGGTTACGAGGAGGCTCACTCTGAGAAGGAGATGGTTCATTCTGACGAGCACCAATCACATCATCAAATGGCATTTCATGAACAAGACTAGACTCGTTTCCTTCGTTCATTTTCGAAACAAGAAAAGAGGTTAAGAGAGGTGATGCAAGAGAGCAATGCTTGAGCAAATGAGAGAGTAGTAGAGGATGGTGGTGGTTTGCAAGGAAGAGATGTAATGCAACAGGAAGAGGTGTTTGAGTGTTTCGCAACAAGAACATGGGTTTCAGAGTTCAAATAGAAAGACGTAAGACATAAGGCAAGGTTTCGTGCGAGAATATATTTAACAGTTTTAAGACCGGAGAAACAAAAAACGATGGTCTTAAAGGTTAACATTTCAAAACGTCCTTTTATTATGTCCGGTCTTAAAAATAATAAACTATTATTTTAAATTTTTTCATTATTTAGTACCAGGCAGATGTCACGTCCGCTCTTAAAAATATTTAGTTAAGTGAAAATATGCCGGTATAAGTAAGTATACGACATTTTCAAAGCAGTCGGGCACACCCTGCATTTTTGAGAAAACACAAGTATGTGGCATCATTTATCGGGTCTCGTGTCTTAGTCCTGAGTAAAACCAGAGCAAGAATTCAGGGTACGCCACGTAAATCAAGGCAAAAACACAAACTAAGACAACACACACATAGACACATGGCATCTTGCATGCCAAACACATGCCACACACACTCTTTTTTCATGGACACATGTCACACACACACATTAATGGTAAATTGATTTCACTCTTCCCTCTTTAATTCACGGCAACACACACACATAATTAACCTCACTTCTCTCAATTCCCTCCCTCATTTCCCACGACAACACACACACACATAATTGATCACACTTCTTTCAATTCCCTCTCTCACACCATAGCAAAACACACACACAATTCATTCCATTTCTCCATGTCATTCCCTCCCTCATTTCTCACACACACACACACACACACCTAGCTCATCGAAGTTACTCCTCCCTTAAAGTAGATGATCTATGGAAGTAAGAAGCAAAAAGAAGAAGAGAGATTATTGAAGATAAGGCTATGAACATTTAACATAGTCTCTCATCCTCTTCTTGCATGTTGTTTTGATTAAGTTTAAATCAACATGCACATGATTTTCTAAGTTTAGGTTAAGGGTTTGAAGGAGTGAAGGTGACTACAAAGCCAAGGACAAGCTATAGTGGTAAGATCATCCACCTTTACCAATTTTTGAAGTTCTTGACTTGAAACCCAGATTTTGTAATCTGAGGCAAACTCAAAGAAATGAGTTGAATTTGGTAAATCTGAGTTTACCATGATGTTCACCATGAAAAATTGTGTGGGAATAAAGTGGTGGACGAATTTTTAAGTGTGGTTTGGAAAATAAAATTATAAGCTCCATAAAAACACTATAACTAACAGTTTTGGAAGTCTGGTGTCAGTCCTCTTGCATGCATGTTTTGATTGATCAAATGGAATTATAAACTTATGAAAATATTCCAGAATATATAAGACATGCGTAGCTTTAAAATGGTGCATATTTTTGTATTTTTCTAAGCATTGGTCAGAGAGAGAAAAATTGTATAAAATGACCCTATGTTTTGGAAGCAAAAACTGGGTAGTGAGCGTGTATGTGGAATTTTAATGGGTAAACGAACCCATAAAATTCTGAAATTTTTCAGAATGAAAGAGGACTCACATAGCTTTAATTTGATATATGGTTTGTAATTTTTAAAGCTGTGTGCAGTGAGATATGAATTTTTAAAGATAAGCCATGAATTCTGGAAGTTTAATAGAACATTTAGTGGAAACGTAGAAGATGGGAATAATTTGACAAGTTCTGACCTTTGGAATTATTTTTATATCAAATGGGACTTTCCTGGGAATACTTGAGAGTTGACAACACATTAAAATGATTTTTTTGCAATTAATTAAAAATAATTGAAGTTGCTGGATTGTTAAGGATAGTGAAAGATAAAGGTTAAAATCAACAAGTTTAAGTTATTTAATTAAACCCTAATGAAATAAGGGTTAAAAAGGAAAGTAAACTTTCATTTTCCTTGGTTCTAAAGGTATGATTATGTCCTTAGGGTCTAAAGAAGAATGAAAAAACTTCAAGCAACTCTGAAGGTTAGCGAAAGAGGAACCTGAGTAAGGATAGTAGTCCTTAAAAGGTAGTGGACTTACCTTACTTGCATGTAGTTGATATTATTGCTTATTGTGTATGTATGATTGCTATGCTTGCTTGTTATGTGTAACATATTTGAATGATTGAAGCTCTGTTTATGATTATGCTATGACCATGAGTATGATACATGAAGCATTGAGCATGCAGAATTGTCATTATGTTAACATGAGCTTGTGTAAGGCAAATATATCATGCATTGGCATTTATCTTGCATGCACAGTTTGGTATTATCTGCTACTGGGATTCCTCAGAATCTCACCCTTCTACTACCAATCAATAGATAGGCGAGCACAGGAAAGAGTGCTGCATAGTGCTTATGAAGGGAGCGTTGCTTGAAGATGGCCCAACAGAAGGGTAGTTCAAGAACCGAGGGGCGACAGTGATTATTTTTTATTTATTTATTCCCCCCTTATTTCCCCACCATTTTTTTTAAAACCCTTAGGTGTTATCTTTTTCCTTTAAACTAGTAGTTTAATAATCAATCAAAATTAATAAATACCAACCATCATATGAGAATATGATTTAATGTATTTATTTAATGATTCTCATGGTTTCTCTTAAAACCTTGATAAACACTAATACTACATAACTTATATTTCACAAAATTTTGAGTTAAGCACATTCATAAAAATGCATTTTGAAATTAATTCCCTTACAACAAAAATCACAAGGTCTCAGGCTTAAACATTATTTAAGTGTTTCCTATAATTCTAATTATTTTCCAACCTCATAGATATTTATTTTAGCCATTCAATCGGAACCTTTATGCATACTTGACTTTCTAAAATACTTATATTAATGTTTCTATTTCTATGCATTAGGAGCAACTTCACAGAACCTAAAAGCTCCCAGAATCGACATGCTCCAACTACAAACAAAGCAAATAACTCTTATTTAACTTGTCCATATAAGCACTTAGACTCTCCTTAATCCTATATCTATATATGTATAGCTCAACGTTTTTTTTCTTCCTTTTTCTTCTACATTTGACAGCAAAACCATACATGACTTAAGACAGATACCTACGCATGACTTGTCTCATGTGCAGCAATTTTTTTTCTTTTCTCCTCTCTCCTATATATATATACAGCAATCACATTCCTTTAAGCTCTTTCATTAGGAAACCCGAAGCCATATTCATTAAAACAGTGAGGAGTCGGTTCAGCCATGACAGTAAGCCTTTCTTTTTCTTTTGCAGCAAAAAAAATACATATATATACACTCATAGTCTTACGGAATGCTTCATGTATGTATGAATAGATTTGGTTAATCATTTTATACGTGTATACCTATAGTTTAGACAAGCATTCCACGTAAGACATGCATGTATTCATTATTATAATATCACTTCATTGCAACAGCCCTCCCCACCTTGAAATATATATATATTAATGCATTAGCTAACAGTCCCACGTACAGAGATGCTATGAGCATACA
Source organism: Acacia confusa (assembly GCA_037074495.1). Taxonomy (NCBI): domain Eukaryota; kingdom Viridiplantae; phylum Streptophyta; class Magnoliopsida; order Fabales; family Fabaceae; genus Acacia; species Acacia confusa. The sequence goes on along the minus strand of CM073504.1, from coordinate 26,989,158 downwards.
CCAACGCAAAGCACAAGTAGCGCACACACACACACACACACACACACACACACACACACACACACACACACACACACACACACTCTTCTACAGCCCCAACTTGCTTCCTTTTTATGCATATACATACAGTGATCTACACATGCAAGAGGCAACGTATAGCATTAAAAAAAACATGACAGCATGTTCCCATAAAGTAGCGTTTTTCCTTCCCTGTTTTTTTTTTTCGTTTTCAGTTTCAGCGGTTTCATGATCCTAATTCCTACAGATAGAACTTCTTTCTTGCGTTGAAAAATGAAGGAAACGAGAGGGAAAAGAGGCTTAACAACTTACCTTCAAGGGGCAAGCTGAAATGATTAGAGATAGCTAGCCAATCCACTCCCCTGTTTCAGCGACTCAAGGACAGAGCAAAAGATTTTCAGTTTCCTCTCGGTCCCTCACGATTCTCATTCTCAGCGTTCCTTTCCCCTCACTCTCGGTCTCTCTCTTCCTTCTGGTTACTCACCGTGGAGAACAAAGAACTATTTATATAAGGACTAGGGGCGGAGTCAGGAGTTAATGGGTACACAATTAGTGTAGGGTTCGGGGGCAGGGCCCTGAATTTTTTTTTTAAAGAAAAGTTTTAATTACATTAAGATTGCATCATTGACATTTTCTAGAAGGAAAAAAGTTTGACAAGATCAGAGAACATGTTGGGACCTATAAGAAATCAAAGAATGAAGAATTATAATAACTAGAAGGTGGGCAAACAAACCAAATTTAAGATTTTCATAAAAGCTTCAAACTTGAGTCAATCACTAAATGACTCGAGTTTAACCATGTGTTCAAAATCTCATTCAGGACCAACTCGCGACTTTCCTCTCTGTAAGAACCAAACTCGAATCAGTTACTTGTCAACTCGAGTTTAGGAAATTTTCAAACATATCTTGCTCTCTGGATAAACCTCAAACTTGAGTCTAGAACAACCAACTTGAGTTTACATCGGTAACTTTTGAAAACCAGATCAAATCAATCTGCGAAATCATTATGGGTTAATATGAAATTATCATATCTTGTTGCATTATTATTCTTAAAGTTATTGATCAAGTTTTTGATAAATATCAGACAAGTTCATCACAAGATCAGAGAGAATCAAAGATCCAGAATAAGTGCATTTAATGAAAAACCAAGAACAGGGCTGATTCTTCTCCCTTATTCCAGATGTTTAGCTCAGACCGTTGGAACACATTAAGATCACCTCAAACGGTCAAATTAAGATTATGGAATGACAAAGAATCTGGAAGACGTTCTGCAACAACATATTCCAGGATCTCAGGAAAGAATTAAAAGAACAGAGCAAAATTTGCAACTGTCATTTTCCAAATCTGCAACTGAACGTTGGAGAAGATATTGCAACGGCTAGTTCGTCTAGTTAGGCTATAAAAGGCTATAAAAACTTAGAGCAAGATACACACGAAGCTACACTTGAACACATTTGTTTTTTTTTTTTTTTGAGTCTATGTTGTGATTCTTTTATCTGTTCTTCAGTGATTATCAATATTCACTCTTTTGAGAGATCGAAATTCCTTTAAAGTATTTAGTTGTGTAAACTCAAGGTTGTGGAACCTGTGAGTTGGGTTATTTAATTACAAGGTGTAAGGGGGAGCAAGTCCTAGGTGATTAGGATTGTGTCTTGTCTTCATTGTTGTAGTTAAAAACCTATTGAACTAATGGAAACACCCAGATGGTATCTGGGGACTGGACGTAGGTCTAGGTTAAGACTGAACCAGTATAAATCCTATGTGTCTGAGCTTTTCTTTCTCTACTCTTTCATTATTCATTTCTTAAGCTTTATTTTTAAAAGTTGAAAAGAAATTTTAAAATCCCCAATTCACCCCCTCTTGGTGATTTCTTCCACTTTCACAATAAACAATTAATTGACTAAACCAAAATTTCAGGACAACCTATAAGAAATGAACAAATGCTACAACGATACAATTTAGAAAGCAATAGCGAAGAAAGATAGAATCGATACCAGGAACATGGCGGGCTAAATTAACTAACACAGAATCAAGCTCATCTTCTTGGTTCGATTCAAGAGAGACAAACTTCAAGAATTTATGGCGGGATCTGGAACGGGAGGGCCAGAGGGGGATCTAGAAGCACTGATGGTAGACGAGAGGCCGAGAGCAGGGAGCAATTGATGGTGGGATCTAGAACGGAGAGGGGGGATCTAGAAGTGCGGAGGTTTTGGAGTCGATTCGAATGAGGAAAAAAACGATGGAGAGAGTGAGAGAACAATATACAATGAAATGGGGAAAGGGGAAAGAATAAAGAGAAGATGGAGGCAGGAGGTTCGAACCAGTGACCTAAAGCAAAAAGCAAAGTCTTAACCAACTATACTATCCATACATATTGTTCCTAATTTCTCTCAATTTATATATATATATATATATATATATATATATATATATATATATATATATATATATATATGGGTTCACTTGCCCCCATTGGCACAAGTGTAGCTCTGCCCCTGATAAGGACCCAAAGTCCAGACAAGAACGAGACACAACAATCCAGAAGCTTAAACCGTCAGATATTAGACATAGGGCTTGAGAGGAATGGCCCTTCGCTGGTCAACTGATCTTGCGTGTTTAGTTCATCCATGTTTTACTGTGCTCTCTGCCTTTCTGTAGACCACGCTGAATCCTGTTATGGTATGATTTTCTGCTGCTAATGGTGTGATTTGCTTCTTCGGTTTTGACAGGTTGATTTTTTTTTCTGTTAGATAAAAAGTTTTGGAGGGGTTCGACACCAGTCCCCCGCCAAAACCAGGGTATGGCCCCGGGCTCTATGAGCACTTACTGGGGACTTACAAGATCGCCTATCAAAGGAGTCACATCGACAGCAGAGGGGATCGAACCCACAACTCAAGAGCCTAGTCCTGGATCCCTTACCATCTGTGCCAACTCTCATTGGCATTTTAACGGGTTGATGGATATTAGATAATGGGTGGAATGTATTTTGGCTGGAGGTGATTTGGGCTGAAGAAATGGATCATTGCATAATGGGCTTACATATATTGCTACATATTGGATCTGTTTGTTCGCTGGTTTCATTCATTCATTTTTTTTTTTATAAAACTAATTAATTAATTAGTTTATTTGTTATTATTATTGGTACTTAAATATTATAAGGAAAGGCATCAAATACTACAATTTCAAACTCCCAAAATTTTGGGATATTACATCGCCACCCTCAACCCAACAAATTTCTTCTCAATCTCAAAAATTTGGATTTGAGATGTCACAATGCACGCAAGGAGGAGGCGGTGTGTTGAAAGCAAGGAAGCCACTCCTATGAGACAGAGCCTCCTTAGCAAGAGAATCTGCTGCAAGGTCTGCTTCCCGTCGATGTTAACCATCTCAAGAATCACTCTTGTAAGCCCCACGGCCTCTTCTTCAGTTCCAACACCAGCGTTGACCTTCTCCTAACTCAAGACAAGCAGACTCTACCACCACTTGCTTCAACCCACGATCCCACGCCACCTTCAGACCCCATATGTAAAAGACCCACTCCTCAGCATTATAGCTATTACCGGCTCCTAGGTTTAGGAAAAACCCACCCAGGACTTTACTGCGATGATTTCTTAATAAACCACCACAAGCCTAGTTGCTCTCGTCCGCCGACGTAGCTGCCCCGTCAATGTTAATCTTGAGGGAACCAATGGATGAAGGCCTTCAAGCATCATTTAGCACAAGCTCTCACCTTCTGGATAATAGAAGAAGAACCCTCTGTCTTATTCTCAAACATCCGGGAGTTTCGAACTAGCTTGAGTTGTCTGCAATTGAGTCCGAAAACGACTCTGGCATTGGGTGAACTGTTAGGAAATGGTAACCAATGTGGACAAATTGTTGGGGACGGTAGCTCAGGTGAGACTTAGCTCCCCAAAACATTTTAAAGCCGATGGCTTCTTAATAATCCTTAATCAACAACATATGCAAAATATTATAAATATAAAAGCTAATGAAGGAGTTATTTGATTCTAAATATAAGACCTCAATCTATTTTATCTAATTCTTATTCTAAACTCTCACTATTGATTAAACATATTAATTAAAGGGATTTTCATTAAGAGGTAGTTTCCAATGCAAATCACAACTAAGAGGATACTTTAGGAAAATAATGCACATTTGTTACAAGTTACTAAGTTAACTAATTTTTTTAATATCTAAAAATTAGTTATGTACCTTTTATATTTATCAGGAACTCTGTTTCATGCAAATGGTTATATTTCATAATTCCTTCAAATGGATAGCAATTTTACAGGTTCAGATAAAATGAAGTGTTCCAAATTCCAACAATCAACAACATTTGGGATACAAAGTAACAAAAGTGTACACACACATAGTACTTCTTACAATCATATGGGAAGAAAAATCACACTGATCTGAAGAAGTTCAAACCCTAAAGCATATTTTATTCTTCTTTCCTCAAATCTTGTTTTTTTTTTTTTTCCAACGATGGACACTAATAGAAAAGAAAGAAAGCAGAGTTCCCATTATTATTCTTGTACTCCGAGAAGGCTTAGGCACATACTTGTGTTTGCTCTTTTACAATCTCATACATTGGGCTTCTAGTGATCCTGTTTTTCAATCCGCAAGTCTTGGAAGAAACGTGAAATGTTGTCTTCTTCCACAATTCTTGGATTTGGTACCTTAGTAACTGAGAATTTCAAAAGATGCCAATATAGTGGAAGTTGTGCAAATATGTACACCAACACTACTGGTAATAAAATGACCCCATAGGATATGATAGGCTTATACTTCTCTTTGGGTTCAAAGTCATGGGACAGAGCAGCATAGAAAGAAACCAACATTGAGATAAGCGAGCCAAGGAATGAAATAATGCCCAAACAAAGCTTCAATGGCAAACTTCTACGAAAACCTTTGGGTTGTTCCTTTCTAGAGAGATAAATGGCCAGAAAAGTAGATAATGAAGTCATAGAGCAAAGGAAGGAAATTAAGACGGATATAGAAAATGTATGACCAAATCTATCGATGTCTTGGAAGCATGCAGAAAAGGCAGAACCAGTAACAAAGGTAGATGCAACAATGTAAGATCCACACGTGTCCTTCACTGAGTCGTTGCTTTCATTGATGAGCTTCAGGTGCTCATTAGTGAAGATCTCCCCCGGAGTCTCACCCTTTTTATTGGGTTGGGAAATGAAGTAAGGTGGCATACTGTCTTTCACATACTGTTCCAACAATTAAATCATAAGTTTCAGAAGTAATGCTTAAGTCTCTATCGAGTATGTTTGTTATTATATGATATGAATATTACTAGCAAAACATAGTTGATGACCATGGATATGGCCATTAAAAATTTAGATCAAACATTATAAGTATCCTGGATTTTCTTATATTTAAGTACAAATATCCTAAGAGAATCATAATAAGAGAATTTTTAAAATACATAAAACCCTCATGAATGTTAGATTAGCTCCACATCATCTTCCTAACCTTTCAAAGTTTAAATTAAGAACTCTAATGTTTACTATTTTGACCATTAACTCTCCTACCATTAAAACTAATTACCGTTAACGTTAGCAGCTTTTACCATGTTAAAATATTTTATATCTTTTATTACGTTTCGTGCCACTGAAAAATAAGCCTTGACATTTAACATGTAATTCTAAATATTTTTGAACACTTAAAATAAAATACTTAAAATACTTATAAATATAAAATAATTCAAAACGTATTTAAAATATTTATTTGATCTCCTTTTTAAAATAAAAAATGTATAGAATACTTCAAGTTACATGTGAAATGCCAAGAATTATCTTTTTAAATGATATATAATAAAAACCGTTAGCTTTAATGATATGGCTTGGGAGTTGATAGTTAAAACATGAAACATTAGGGACCTTAATTTAAACTTTGAAAGGTTAGAGAGGTTATATATGCAACTAGCCTAAAGTTTAGGGGGTTTGTGTATTTTTGCATAAACTAATCATATCTAAATTAACCCTAACTTTCTCTAAGCATATTCCATCAATTTGGCAGCTTAACACTCATGATCAGGTTCCCTAAATTAGGGTTAACGCAAAATATAATCGTTCTGCAATATCGTAACGCAAGACAGGTACATTTTTTTGCCTCTTCTTATATACATGAATTGATTAAAGGGTAGAAGAGCAAGAATTGCAGGGAATCCATAAAACAGAACTAAATATTATATAAATACCTCAAACCACATGACTTCCCATTGCATTTGCATAACAGAGCCACGTATCCCATTAGCTGTATATTTAGATTGCTTTGCAGCCAAATGCAATGCATTATTTCCATCGACATCCACCTTTTCTCTCAGTACAAGCCAATGTTTGCGTTTCTTTACTTCCTCCATTACATGACTTTGCCTTTCCTCTATGGCCACATGAACTATATTCTTCTTCTCTATGAGTAGTTGGTCATGGATAGACACTGGAATATCATCTAGGATTTTCTTCACCTGTTCAGTCAGGCCATTTTTAGCTGCTATTAACAGTGCCGTTGATCTTTTGATTCTGCCTGCGAGGTAGCAATAACTGATCAGAGGTTATGTTAATAATCCCCCTTGTTCTTGCAAATGTTAGATGACAAATATCTACTTAGTTGTTGCGTGGAACACCCTTTCTAATTATATGCTTTGTAACTGCTATTGATGTAAACACTGCCTATTTTCAATGAATAGGATACTTTTAGATAAAATTATAAATTTAAGAAACAAAGTGGATTGGACTTATCCTAATGACCAAAGTAAACATCTCTTATCTAACTCTTATATTTAGGACCGAGTAGTATTATATATGTAGAAAGAATTAGAAATCCTTTAATACACACCCGCACACACACACAAGGACAAATCGTGTTACCTTCCTGTATAATCATATCCATGAGTGGGTAAAACTTCAGGTTCACAATATTCTTCATGTCCTTCGCTTTCTCATTTTCCCGATACCAAGGATCTTGTCTTACGAGTTCGTCCATGATTTGGTACACTTGATTCTCTTTTAGTTTAACAAGGCAGCCTTATCAAATATTTGCAAACACAAAAAACATTAAACGCATAACGAGCAAATCTAAAACTCGTACAGTAAAAGCAAAAAAAAAAAAAAAAGGTCTAGTTATATTCATTATTACTAAAACAATGGAAAATAATGGTGGGGACCATGGGGCAAGCAACCTCTTCGCCCCTCGATCAGCCACTGGCCAAAGAAGTATACAATATTCATCCATTTAAGAAATCGCTTCAATAGATAATTATAGATGATTTAAATTTATGCTGGTGTCATATCAACAAATGAAAAAATAATAGATATATATGTAGTTTTACATAATTTACAGAGGGAGCGCCGGTGGTTTCACCAATCATGTGATTATGAAATATATTTTTGAAAACATATTTTCAGCATACAACTTTTTCATCTTTGATTCTGCGAATGATTTGAGACTTATTGCTTTATTGTAACGCCTTTATATGTATGTTTCGATGTGAAAGATTGAAAATGGTTCTTCACATTTAGTAAGTGAGAACCAAGGGGCTTTAATTTATGGTTGATCCATTATCCATAATTTGCTTATTAGTTAGGATCTCTTTGGATTAGTGTATAATTGAAAGTGAACTTATTAAGCACAATAACAGAAAAATTCCTCAAATATTAAAGAATAAAAATTCAGGTCAATCAATTAGTAAAGATCTGATGAAACGTGATTTACTTGTTTAAGATGTTTAGGGGAAAAAAGGATATGTCAATTTCATGTCTAAATAATGTTTTCATATGTGAGAGAGAGATTATACTTACAGTGGTAAAGCAGTTTCTGCCACCAACTGAGAAGAACGCCATTGTTAAAAGCAGAAGGAATCGTGACAAGCTCATTTAGAGGTAAATGTCCATCTTTATTGAAAGAGCTACCAATCCTTTGGTCTTTGTAAAGCTCAATTATTCGGTATGACAAGTCTAGCAAACATGATCAATTCCACGTAATACAAGATTTGTTAGTTATGTTCTTATTGCAGCTAGCAAGCGTCATTAGTTGTAAATATGGATATCAACAAGGGTAGTTTGGTACTTATTTTTCTTCTCTGGGATCTGAATACGAAAACCGTGCAATCAATAAGGATAGTTTATGAAAAAATTGTAAATTTATGAGAGAAAATGAATTGATGTAATACATTTAAAACTCAAACAAACATACAAATTAGCTCATACAATTTTTTGTATACCGAAAGATGATGGGTTGCTGTTTTATTTAATACCCCCTCCTATCATTAGTGTAGTACCAAATTAGGGAATTGATCTTTGTTCTAAATGTAAAACCATTTTTCTCTCTTATTTGTGAATATTTTTTTTTTTAATTTGCCCTTATTAATATTCCCTTAACAATAATGAAATAAAAAAAAATATATGGAAGGAATCAATGAAGTTGATTCGGGTATTTTAGGGGGGGAAAAACTTGTCATGTTAACAAAGTTATTTAATCAAATAAAATTAGGTAAATAACATTAAGTACTGGGAGGGAGTAACTCATAGGCTAAATTACATAAAAAATCCCTGAACTTGGAACCATGTACAAATAGCAACCTCCTTAACTTTCAAACTTAATAATAAATATAACCCCCATAAACTTTCAAGTCTATGCAAATAACACCAAACTAATCAATTTTATACTCTTAAACTTTTTTTAGATACATGTAACTCTCTCAAACCTTGAGTTATATGAAGATAAGTCCCTTAAACTTACTGCTCTTTGAAGATAATAAATAATAAACAAACTAAGAATAGAAGAGTTGTTAGTATAAATGTAAAAGTACAAGGAGGCTTATTATAAACTTTCAAAGGATAAGAAAGCTATTTACATATGAGATGAAGTTAAAGAAGGTTTTATATAAGTTAACCTAACTTATATAACTAATACAACTTGTGATGCATGTATTTTAAATTGTAAAAGGAGGCAGCATAATTATGTGCATACTGACCAAAGTGTTTTCTCCGAATGGTGCAGTGAAGTATAGTATCTCCATTTGTTCTTTTCCAGATTGAGGAGGGTAACGAGGGCTCTCTCTCCTTACAAATTGAATGCAGAAAAAGGAACAGCAGTTGGTGACCGAGAAGAGCAGCCAAGAAGAGCGGTGTCTCTCCCTCGCTGTTAAGCTCAAAAACCAATGACTCGTCCACACGTATCATGCGCCGACAAATAGAGAGAGAGCCACGTGTCGCTGCACAGTGCATAGGAGTGTCCCCTCTACTATTATTAGATCTCAGAGTCTCCAGGGCTTTATCATTACCAGCCTCCACTATTACATCAACTAGTTCCTCAACAATAAATTCTGGCGCCTCATTAGTGATAGCCCAGTGCAACACAGTGTCCGACAAGAACTCATCGTACTGCGAAGAGGCCGCGGATCTCTCATTTGTTTCTTTCATCATATTTCCCAACTTCTTGTCATGAATCATGGGATGTTGTCCGAAAATCTTCACAACGTTGTTCCAGTCTTCTCTCATAAGAGCTATGAACAACTTTTCCTCAGGAGTCTGTCGCTGGCAAGCACCAGAATTGTTGCTATTGGTACTCATTTCTCTTGCGCAATGGGCAATTGAAGGTATTCGATGATGGAAGAGAGTGGAATGGATAGATGGAAATTTTCTTTATCTGGAAATTATTTTCTCTTACTTCAATCCGTCTTAATACAACTTCTTATGTTTGTGTGAAATGTGGAGTACAGAAGATAACAAATTGGGGTACTCAGCAATTACTCAGATGACAACATTATTATCACCTAATTTTCCGGGCTTGTTCGAAGATAGTTAATTTTGGAGATGCAGGTTGAGGTCAATAATTGTGAATAGAAGCAATAGGAGGTCCCTAATTGTCCGTTTGGTAGCACAGAAGTCAAGCCTGGGAAACGGAATTATTTATATACAGGGCTCAACAACTTTTTTGTTTTTTGCTGTCAGTTTTTTTATTTCAGCTAATGAGGGCATTACAACTACGAAGGGATCAATGTTTGGTCGTCTGCTAGAATCTGAACGGCGAGTGATGCTGAGTTAATCATTGAATATTAGCATAGAGTGGCGGCTAATTTTAAAAATTAGTACTAGCTAGTATTAGTGATAAACTACCAAGAGGCATCGTTTCTAGTGAGAAGGGCTTTGACCAAACGAGGTCTCAAATTCATGTCTGTGTGAATTAAACAATGCCTTTGTGAGAAATGCTTCCGCTCGACAATTCTAACATGACCCAATCAAAAAGCCGTTTCAAAAACGTAAACGTGTTAAACTATGCAATACATAATTAAGATAAGGCTCAGTACACTTTTGATCCCCCAGTCATTTATAGGTAGTGCCTCTTTGGTTGAAATCTATGAATAAAGATCTCTGGTTCACAAAGCGTCTTTAATTAACATTTGTTAACAAGGCCTTTTTACACCAATTTCCCAACCGGTGTAGAAAATATTGGACTTTCTACATTGGTCAACATTACAAAGTGTAAAAAATTTATTATTATTTCTTAAACAAAATTGTTTTCCCACCCCTCTTATAGAAAAAGTAATAACGTATGGTGATACAGTCAGAGACGAGTAGAATGCCCTTTGTGCATGAAGATTGCTTTACCAGCCTCAAAAGCATTCTTCACATGCTAATGATTTTTCTATAATAGAGGTTTACATTGGCGAATAAACAAAGCAAGTTGTAACGTCCCCTATGTTGAGCCCAAAACAGAGTGACATCTTCCTTCAAATTCAAGTCAGATGTAGCTTTAACAATGAATTTAAACCACCAAGCCAGGTTTGGTCCTGGGAAATAAAAACCTTTTCAAAAAGAGTTTAAAAGCTTAACCCAAACACATGATCTACTCTTGTGAATCAAATGGGCTTTTCTAAAAAATTTAAAAATTTTGAAAACATTTATTCAATTATTCAAACTCTTCATTAAAATACATCTTCTTGTTAGATATTATCAGAGTAATTATTAATTATTGTATCTAACCTAGTGCTCTACTAAATAACTAATCACCCATCACTTTATGGGCTCATAACATACTTGCCCAATCCCTGCAGCAATATATATAGGTTTCTAGGTATCTATTTATACATGCACATCATAATAGTCACATTTGGCTAATTCAAAATAATATCTAAGTCAGAATATGAACTAAGTCATAAAGACTATATACAGAAGGTGAAACAAAATAAGTAAGATGTACTATCAGCTCCTCCGCCACCTTCTTCACGTCAAACAATAACTATGCCCTTTCTTCTTGAACCTTACTTACTATTCTGCCCATGTCTTGGATTGGAGGAAGGTCTTGAGATTCAAACGATAAATCCCAAAGTAACAGGTTAATCTCAAGTTTCAAGCATATATAATAAATGTAAATCAACCACAATAGAGTAGTCCACACAACATGTAAAACATTCAAATTCATTCACATGTATTACCATTCATATACAACATGTAATACAAGTAATCATCATATGATTCAATATCTTAGCGCTAGTGAAAACAATTTGGATACTTAAACTGTCCAAAATACTTGAATGGACTAAGCCTTGCCTGGCCAGCTTCCTCATGGTTGGCCCTTCCACTCAATTGAGCTACAAGTGGTGCTAGCCCTATACAGGTGGGGCATATATATATTGTATAAACAAACATATACAGTTATACAAAGAATGTGAGATTAAAGTTACTACATTTAGTCTTTACAACAATGCACCTTCCATAAGGTTCTTATCAATCTACTTGTTCTTCAGGCTTAGGTAATTATCGAGTCCTAGTCCCAACAACGTTTTTGCATGTGAGATTAATCCTTCTTCTTCTTCCTTCTGGTTCTCACTGTTTCTAACTCTCGATTCTCTCTCTCGGTCTACTTGGCCAAGAATGAAGAATGGGAGTGTTTGTTCAAATGAAGGGAGCTGGTTGAATGAGAAGAGGAATAGCGATAATGTGTGAGTGTGTTAGACAGTGAAGAAATGAAATAAGGACAGAGGAGTGTTGTGCGTGTTTTATTTTGTCTAGAAGAAGAGAGAACAAGGATGTTGAAGTAAGGAATGGGGGTAGGTGTGTGTTGTGTGGTTGATGGCGTAAAAAGAAAAGAAAAGAAGGGGAGTATGTGTGTGTTGTGAGAGAGAGAGAGAGAGAGAGAGAGAGAGAGAGACTGGGTTGCATGTGGGACACATGTTGCATTTTGAGAAAGGAGAGGATCATGAGAGGGAGTGTACATAGTGTGTGCGCGCGTGTCGTATATGTGTGCGCTGATGAGAGGGAGAGAGAAATTAAATAGAGGATGTGGTGTCTCACTTTAATAAATAATCATATTTAACTACCTACTAGGCTTTTGCTTGCAATTGGTCATTTCCTAATTTATTTGCAAACATTAGTTAGGTGATAGAAATTAATCTTTAATTCTATTTAAGGATTTTTCTTTTTCAATTAATTTTTTTAGGCCATAAAATATTTTTTTCAAAATATTTAGGTCAAAAATTATTCCCAACTATTTTTCCTTAATTTTACGGGAAAATATGCCTTAAATTCCAAATATTAATTTTAAAATTCATTAGCGCTAGATTTTCCATAATTAATCTCATGTTATAATTTAATTCTCAAATTCTAAATATTGGGATGTCACAATTCACCCCCTGTAAATTAAATGTCATCCTCAAAATTTGATACATACCTTAGGGCATAAAGTTCGGATAATGCTTCTTCTGCCTTCTAGGTTGCCTCTCTAGGAGATACAACTTTCCTGACCACCTTCACAAATGGAATAGATACTTCTCTTGGCAATCAATGATCCGCTCAAACTAAATCACATAGGCATGGTCATCTTGTACGTCAATGTCTTTGTACTTGATCTCATGCTTAAGGTCTAGTTGGTATTTCTTTAATTGTGATACGTGGAAGATATTATGAAGCCTACCCAAGTTCGAGGTTAAAGCAATTCAGTATGCCACTGGTCTAATTCTCATCAAAACTTTAAGGACTAGTGTATTGATGGCTTAACTTCTTTCTCTTGATTATCCTACCAATCCTTGTAACTAGAGATACTTTCATGAAAACGTGATCTTCAACTTCGAATTCTAGAGGTCTCCTTCCTTTGTCAATGTAACTTTTCTGTCAATTCGATCTATGCTGCTAGGAGCCTCTTTATAATCAATCTAATTTGCTCTAAAGTCTAGTTAATTAAATTCAACCCGTACAACCTTCTCTCAGACAATTATGTCTAACATAGCAGCGATCGACATTTCCTTCCATACAATGCTTCATATGGAGCCATTTGAATGCTTGCATAATAGCTATTGTTGTAAGCAAATTTTGCAAGGGGAAGGTAACAATTCCAACATCCCTTAAAATCCAATACACACATTCCCAACATATCTTCCAGCGTCTATATTGTTCTTTCTTATTGTTCATCCGTTTGAGAATGATAGGTTGTATTAAATGTCAATGTTGTATGCAGAGCATCATGTAAAGCTCTTCAGAATCGAGAAGTAAATAAAGCATCTCTATCAGAGATAATACTCTTTGGTGTACCATGAAGCTGTAATACCCTAAAATTTGACGTAGGGTAAATATCATAATTTAGTAAATAATACCTATTGGAAATAGGTGAATATGAGGTCTCAAACACCTTGTATTGAATTTATCTTATTATTAGGACAATTTCTCCTGAGATTAAATAATGTGCGAAGAGGTCCCTAAGACATTAGATAATTTGCAAATAGGTCCTTGAAATATTTATGGGTTATAAAATACCTTGAGAAAATTATGATAAAATCCTAAGAGTCAACTAAATATTTATTAAAAATTAGAGAGTATGTTGTCTCTAATTTAGGTAATTTATTAAATTATTACCTTGGAAAAATTACAGGAGAAAAATCTAAAAGTATCGGGGGACCATATTGGACCCCATGATTTTTTAATATTATGCATGGTACATAAATTTCCAATGTCAGTAAAATAGTTGTGAGATAATAATTATTACTAATTAAGAAAATTGTCAAAAATTAGTAAATGATTAATTAGATAATTAATGGCTAATTGTTTAGACATAAATAAAGAGAGAGAGAAGGTGGAGATATTTGTGAGTTGTGAGTATGTGTGAGTTGTGAGTGTGTGTGTGCCTAAGTGTTGTGCATGTGTGTGTGTGTAGTAAAAAAAAAAGAAAAAAAAATATAATAAAATAAAATATGAAAGAAGATCTTAAATAAAATAATAATATAATTAAAACATGTGTTAATTAGATAATAATATAATAATCAGAAGAAAAATGAACAGGATAAATGATCACGGATAGAAAGTAATCCCGTTGTGAGATTCTGGGAATGAGTTAGGAAAAACCAGAATATATTATTGGTCAGTGGATTTTTATCCAGAAGTTAGTACCGACCGAAGTTATTTCTGTAACCGGTCGCGAATACCGAGGATTTTCGGCAGATAACGGAATGTCCTTAATGAGAGAATAAGGTTAGGAAAACCCAGTATTCTTGAAGAGGAAGCAAAGACCTTCAGGGTACTGCTTCCGGAATTTTAAGGTGCTACGGAATCTCGTGATCTGGGCACCGAACCGGGATTTCATCAGATAAAGCAAGATGACATAAGACTTGATGATGCAGCAGGGATGACATCATCCTTGAGAGGTGTAAGGCCAAGATCTTGCCACCTCCAAGAAGTGCGATCCGACGGTCCAGAATTCATCTGACAAAGCATGAATAGTAACTTGGATTTTTCTATAAATACCTCTCCATTCTTCACCATTTTCACACCAAGCTCTCTTGAGCATTTCGAAAATTTGAGACAGGAAGGAGGAGGAGGAGTCTGGGGAATTTCGCAGCGAAGCTCTGAGTAAGTCTTCGGTCCCTAGTCTTTAGTTCGGTAGTTCTTTCAGTAGTTATAGTAAAAGTGTTAGGATAGTCTTAATTTTTCAAGATAATTTAGATATCATGTTTTTAGAGTAAATATGATAATTATCTTAGAAAAATGTTATAGAAAAGATTATAGCAAAAATTTTGGAAGTAAAAGTCGGAACAGCGAAGCTCTGGCGAAATTCCGCCAAAAAGGCTAACTAGGGGCAAAATGGTAATTTGTACCTAAAATGCCTGTTATGATATTAAATATTGATAAATGTGATATTATCATTATAGGATATCAGTAATCTTGTCCCGCTGTCATTTCGTTGTTTTCCGTCAAAAGTACAGTTTATCGTCAACGTATTAAACGCTTGTCAACGAAGGTACGTCCGCGTACTGGTAACTTTAACTCTGATGTTTACTGTATGCATATATGTGCTATGTGTATGGTATGCTTGTATGAGGTAATTAATGTACGTTTGCGTACTGTAACACTAACTCTGATATTTACAGTATGTGTATATGTGGTATGTGTGCATGTTGTGGTGTGTTGTTTGAATACTTGTTTGGTAAGAAATAACTGTACACCTGCATACACTGGGAGTGATATATCTGTTTTCACTGGGAGTGGTACTTTTCGCTGGGAGCGGTACATTTGCATTCACTGGGAGTGACATGTTTGGAAGTGAACCAATTGTTGTGGTTTTATACCATATATGTAAATATGAGGTTAACCGTTACCTGGGGTCCGTATGCATGGGACCTCAGCTCTTTACATAGCATCAGGGTCGGGAGAACCGGTGTCGGAGGAAAAGGGAAAGCAGTATGCTTAGAGACCCGGCGGAAGACTTCCCGCAGTTGTTCTGGCAGAAGCCATCCTTTTGTTGTTGTACAGTCCTTTTGAGATACTCGGTTTTCTTACCGCTATTGTACCCCGCCAGACTTATGGCATTTTGAAATACAAATAACAGATACTCTTCCGCTCAAATGGTCTACTCTGATGGTTTGAAATGATTTTAAATGAAAAGTTAATTTATTCCGCTTTTGAAAATTGGGATGTTACAGAAGCTGCACAATTTCTTTTATGTAAACTTCTGCATTAGTAAGGCAGTCAATAACTACCCATATTGCATCATAGTTCTTGATCTCAAGTAATCCCACCACCAGATCCATAGTAATGTTCTCCCATTTAAATTTAGGAATCTCTATCTCTTGTAGAAGTCTTGCTAGTCGCTGATATTTAGTCTTTACCTTTTGACAAGTTTAACATCTAGCAACATATTGTTGGATATAATTAGTTTTGATGATGTCTCATATTTATGCCATTAATAAGAGCAAAAAGATTGAGTAATATGTCTATCTTCTTCATTGATGAATTCTTGAATTTTAATGTAGAATCAATGATGTGAAGCTCATTCATGAAGATTGATCAAAAAGAAGAAGATCAAGAAAGTCGAGGATGTGGACGAGGATAAGAAAAAGGAAGAGAAGAAGAAGAGGAGAGATTAAAGAAGAAAGAGCTCATTGTATGGAATATTGATATTCAAGAATAGCTCAAATATGTCTATGGAAAATGCTCAAGAGAAGGAGAAGAAAGAAAGAATAGAATTGTGGAGAATAATCAAGTAAAGAGAAGATCTTGGCAAAGAAAATGAAAAAAATCAATATACAAGGTCTTAGATTGATTATAGAAGTGTCCACAATCAAATGGATGTTGGAGAGAGTCAATTTAGAGTTGAAGATAGTGAAAATTGGGTTTTGGAAGTGAATACTCGAGTTTCGAGGTCAAAACTTGAGTATACAAGCTTACTGGAAAAATTGGCTTATGGATGAGGAAACTATGGTATTGAAAACTGTGGTTTTGGAAAACTAAGGCTTGGGAGTCAACTTAAGTTTGCAAGTCAAAATTTGGATTATGAAGGTCAAAACTCGAGTATGGAACTTAAGTGTTCGAATATTGGGTGTTTTCAGCTTCTCTAGATCTTCTGGTTCCGACAAAACTCGAGTTTCCTCCTCAATACTCGAGTTTCTAGCTTGATCAGCAACTCTGTTCACCTCTGTTCCACGATCAGAATGGGCAAGGTCTGGGAAATTAATGATATCTCCTAAACCAGAGATCGGATTGAGGTGAAATCAAATTTGGTTGAAACTAGAAATCCAATGCGTCATCTTGACAAAGTTTCAAGTCCAAAAAAAGATCAGATAAAAGAGCTTTGAATTTCCAAAGTTGGATCAAATGTTAACACCACACATCAGAGCGAGCTTCAGTGTTTTGAGTATAACTCATAATCTACAAATCGAAATGAGTTAAAATCGATGACATTGGAAAAAAGACTCATAAGGCTTTCCATCAAGATTTGATTCAACAAAAATGAAGATCAGACTAGAGAGATATGTTCTTTGAAAGTTGACTAAAGATTCAGAACGTTGCAAAAACGCTGGTATAAGAACATCTCTCAATCATCGGATCATAATGGACAGATTCCAAGTTAAGATCTGATTCTTGTTGCTGAGGAAAGAGGACACAAAGAGCTTTATGGGGATGATTGGTTTGCTAATTTAAAAGCTATATCAAGTCAGAAAGCAACCAAGGGCCAGAACAAGTTGAATACTCGAGTTTACGAATGAATACTCGAGTATAGCTCAGACAGAGAGCCATGAATGTTAATGGATCCTCAGACAGAGACGAATCTGAAGTAATGAGATAAGCTCAATACTGCAGTATTGAAATCAAAACTCGAGTTTACAGCGAAGCATCAGAAAAATCAAAATGACGAAAATCCTGAATTTGATCCAGATAAACCAGAAGTTTTCCCAAATGATTCATAACTTTTATTATCATCATTTATATTATTTGTGGACATGTTTCAGATGATCAAACGAAGGATTCCATGAAATTCAAGATGCTGACCTGTCAAGTCCTAAAAAGCAAATAACGGCTAGTTTCCAACTACCTCTTCCTCAAACGGTTCTGATCTCACGGCTATATTCTCCAACGGTTAGAAGACCTTCTTCTATAAATAGAACGAGATTCAAAATGCAGGAAGGTAGAGGAGTGAGCTTACACAGTTATAATGCCGAAATTCTGAATCTTCTCTTCACTCTGTTTTTCATGTCTTCTTAGCTGAATTTAAAAAGAGTGAAATTAATTTATATGTACTTCAGTGATCATTTATCCACTTCTTAGAGAGAAGCTTTCCTATAAATCAATTTCTATTTGAGGATTACTCAAGGTTGGGTGACCTTGAGTTGGGAATTCGATTGAAACCTTACGGGAAGTAAGGGGGAGTCTCCAAGGGAGATTGTGAAGGTTGCACAAGTACCTGGATAAACTTGTGGGTGTAAAGGCTTGTCTCTTGTGCCTGGTTAAACAAGGAGAATAGTAAAAAGCTTAGGGTGCTTGAAGACTGGACGTAGGTCAAGGTTGGATCGAACCAGTATAAATCACTGTTTGCAAATCTCTTCCCTGAACTCTTTATTTCCAGCATATATGGTTGAATGATTGTAAACGTTTTTATAACTCCTTCCTGTTTTACAAATTGATTTTACTGAATTGTGAAAAGTTTTCAAAAGTCGAAAATTTTTATCTTCACCCAATTCAATCCCCCTCTTGGGTTCAGCCTTGTTTTTCACATATTCCATCACATCGCACTTCAATCCAAGCCACCATAACTTAGATTTCAAATTTTGGTACATTTTAACTATTCCTAGATGAATGGTATATTTGCTTTAATTGTATGCTTCATCTAAAATTATTTGCCTTAACTCAACCTTTGTAGGTACATATATACACCCTTTATATTTGCCTTTAGATCGGTTATGCTCAAAATCCACCTTTTAGACATGTAATTAGTAACATTGGGTCTTAAAATTAATAAATTTTTATTTTTTTTCTTATATTTTAGACTGGTTATTATTAACAAGTCTTAAAATAAATTTTTATATTTTAGACCTATTGTTAATAATAGCCAGTCAAAAAGGTAATCAACATGTTATTTTTTCTTAAACTTTTTTAGAATGGTTGTTTAAGAAACAAATCTATATAATATATTTTAGACCTCATATTAAAAGGGAACTGATTTAAATTTATATATATATATATGACATTGTCATCGATCATACTTTTTACCTTTTAGACCTAATCCTTTATAATTCGATCTAATTAAGAAGTTCTTTATATTTACAAATTAAACTGCTACCGATGATACTTTTTAGACATTATCCTCTATATTCCAGTCTAAAAAGTTCTTTATATTTACGAAACTACCACCGGTTATACCTTTTAAACTTGATCCTTTATAATCTGGTTTAAATGTGGCGGTCTAAAAATACACTTTTATATTAGTGAGATAGAATAAATATTAATAGTAAAAATGAAAAAAATAACAAAAATAACTATACATTAAAAATAAAGCTAATATATTACGGTCATTAAAAAAGAAAAACTATAGATGCCTAAATATATTACGGTTGGGAAGACTGTTATTTATTTCCATATGGTTGATAATAACTATATAAAGTACATAAGGCAAAAACAAGGAAGAATGCTGAACTTGAAGAATTATAAAACCAAAATAGAGGTACACCAAAAACAATGTTGATCATAGATCAACCTGGACCGGGTTTGACCTCAACTCGAGGTCTGGTCTCATCCTGCAACAGCTTGATTTGGGCTGGATCAGACTGGTCCAGTGAATTGTTTGGACCTGCCCACCAAGACCTATTTGAATTTTTTTTCCTCCCTTATTTGAGACAAGTTGATGATGAGGGTTATTAAAACTGCCACTGATGATTAAGGGTTCATGAGGAAGCCCTCTTTCCTTTTGTCTGTGAAGAAACCCTTCCATTTTGAGGGTTATTAAAACTTAAAGTTAAATACCATTTTTGCCATGGAAGTTTACCATAAGGAGTATTGGTCACCCGGAAGTTTTTTTGTCTCATTTTTGCCCTGAAAGTTTAAAAACGTAGCAATATAACCCATTCGTTGATCTTAACCATTGAATTGTTGCTCTTTTTTTGTAAACTTCTATGAGTAAAATTGCTCCCAAAAAAAAACTTTCGGGGCAAATTTGCTCCTACAAAAACTTTCATGGCATATTTGCTCCATTTTTAAACTTCCAAAGCAAAAATGAAATAAAAAACCTTCAAGGTGACTAATGCTCCTCTTTAAGATAAACTTCTATGACAAAAATGGTATTTAACCCTGAAACTTACTTTGTTGTGCTCTCCAATTTCGGGCGTCAAGCCACTCTTCTATTGTCTTTACACTTCAACTAATTCAGAGGTAAAAACAAGAAAATCCCATAGATTCTCAAAGGCATTTCCTTCGTATTTTGTCACAGAAATTGAAATCTCAGGCATGATTTGCTAACTTGATACGCATCAATTATAAAGTAGTTCAAATCCAATACTGGCATTTCGCTAATAAACGGAAGAGAAGAATGTTGTGTTTTTGAAGCTTTATGTGGTGTCTTGTGTTGAATTACAGCGTTGATTCTAAGGGCTCAGCGGTCTGTCACTTCAGATCATAAATATTTGGCAGATAATGTTGCAGCAAAAACTTGTTCCCATAATATAAACAAAACAAATTTAAACGGGACACGTTTAAATGGGGCAGTTTTCAATCTGTATTTCAGAAATATAAGAATACTTGATGAATTGGATGACTAGTATGGGGGAGTTCTCATGAATCAAGATCGGTTGTTGGATAACCCATCTGCCTTGGCACCTATTTTGTGTCTCTCTCTTTCTCCCCCATATTGTCGGCGACGGAGAAGATGACTGTATTTGACTGTGTGACTCGGAAAGATGACTGTGTGTGACAGTGTCGGCAACGGAGAATGACTTTGCTTTATGGTCGACGTGTGTGTACTTTGTGTCAATGTGGGGATTTTATATAGGGAAAATCTGTATAGGGGCCAAGTGACAAAAAATTTTAAAAAAGGTTCAAGATTCTGAAAATACCAGAAAAGGCCTCAGAATCTTTTTTGGTATAAATTCATTAAAATGTTAACAACTATATCAGCCTCATTAATAACTATATCAGCCCTGTTAACAACTAAATTTTCAATGAATTTATACTAAAAAAGGCTCTGGGACCTTTTCTGGTATTTTCAGAATCTGAAAGCCTTTTTTGAATTTTTTTTCTATTACTTGGGCGCCTATATAGATTTTTCTTTATATATATATATGTTAGATTGGATCAGTCTGAGGCCTTAATCTAAAATATGAAATAAGGTTCGGCCCAGTATTGCTTTAGGCCAATTTTTTTCCACTGCATTGGGATAGGTTAGACCGGACTACCTGAACTACTGGATTTTTTGTTCATTCATACTGCAAACCAAAGCCACAAAAATTGGGCTACCAGTCTAGTAGCAACAATGAAGTAGAAGCTTAGGTAGTAGGTGAGAGACTTTTTGTGCAATATGTGGTTCCATAATGAGGCCGTGAATGAATTAACACAACAAAGAGAATGATTTTAAAGTTTTTTCAAATTACTACATCGGTTGTAGTTTAAATCAAGTGTAGAAAACACTTAATACACCAGTTAAATGAGTAATCAGTGTAGAACGTTATTGATTTAACACAAATAAAATAATGTAATAAATTACTATCTACACTAGTTCTTTCTATTTAGTCCAGGTTCGGTTTCTCTTATATCATCTTTTTTCTCATCATTCCTCATAATCTACAAGAAAAGTGACGAAGAAAGAATCTACTTCCAAGAAGGGGTCATGATTAAATCAAATGAATGGTCTAAATGAACTCACAAGAGATGATAATTAAAAAAAATGAAATGATGAGAGGATTCTTAGTACACTAGTGCAAAAAAGTGTTTTAATACCGCGTCGTTTACAGCGGATTATCAACGCCCCGCTCTTAAAGAAATAACTAGTGGCAATTTTGTAAATATAAAGAACTTTTTCACCCGCATCAATTTTTAATACCACCTCATTTACAGCGGATTATCAACACCCTGCTCTAAAAGAAATGACCAGTGGCAATCATGTAAATATAAAGAACTTTTTCAACCGCATCAACTTTTAAGACCACCTCATTTACAGCGGAGTTTCTAGGCACCGGTCTTAAATATGTGACCGATGGCAATTTTGTAAATATAAAGAACTTCTTCTAACGTTATAAATTCTTGAATATAATATTCAGGCCGCTTAAAATAAACAACCTCTCTGAAAAATGTTAAAAAAAAATTAAAATATGGATTACATTATATAGAAAACTCGTACATCATTGACTTATACTTTCTGTGGTCAAGAACAATAACCAAATAATTAAATCATATAAAACTTTTAAGAGCGTACATATATAAATGATCGATCTTAAAGTTAATACTTTTAATAGCAGGCATAACTTTTTCATTAATAACGGCCGGTCTTAAAGATATGACGGTGGCAATTTTGTAAATATAAAGAACTTCTTTTATCATTTAAATTCTTAAATATAATATTCAGGCCGCTTAAAATAACCAACCGCTCTTAAAAATGTTAAGAAAAAAATAAAATATGGATTACATTATAGAGAAAACTCGTACATCAACGACATATACTTCCTACGGTCAAGAACAATAACGAAATATTTAAATATAATCATATAAAACTTTTAAGAGCGGCCATATATAAATGATCAGTCTTAAAGTTAATACTTTTAAGAGCGGGCATGACTTTTTCATTAATAAATGTCGGTCTTAAAAATGGAAACATATACATCTTCGCGCGAAACCTTACTTACGACTTACGTCTTACTGTCTGAACTCTGAAACCCTTGTTCTCTATGCGAAACCCCATTTCCTATTGCATTACGTCTATTCCTCGCCAACCACCACCTTCCTCTGTTACTCTCTCTCACTTTCTCAGGCGTTACTCTTTCGCACCACCACTCTCTTACTTTATCAAAAATGAACGGAGAAAACCATTCTCACCCTGTTCAGTCAACGCCAGTTCCTCTGTTACCGGTTAGAGGACGGGTAGGCATAAAAGAATACTTTGGTAAAACCAAACGACTTAGGCAAAGTATGGTTACCCGGGAGGAGATGGACCAAACGGTTAGACAATTAAATGAGGAGGCAGCGGCCAAAGAACATGCATTGAAAGAGATGTTTGATGCCCAGATGAGGCTAATGAAGGAGGAAATGATGGAGATGAAGATGCTTATTAGCTCTTGGCCAGAGACCAGTGTTCCCCTCACGCATACACTTGCACCTGTGCAGCACAGCACCAGAGGGAGCTGTATTGTTGGATAGTCAGAGCAATATTGTGACCTATACGTGGCAGAACCAACTAGACAATTAGTTGCTAAAGGGACTGTCCACAACTTGGGATCAACTGTACATCACAAACAAATGGCTAATGGTGAAGTCAAAGTGTCAATTGAAGAGGTGATCATTGATGTACCTCTTCCTCTCCCAACCGATCAGCTGAAGCGTGTGAGTGATGTCAAGGAAACCTTCATCTCTTGGCCGGTGAAGCTTGTAGATGTCTATACTCCTCTTGATGCTTCATCCCCTCTTCCAGTTCAATCCCCTCCTCAATCTCCATCCCCTCATAATAAAGCCGCATCCCCTCCTCAAGTTCAGTCCCCTCCTCAATCTCCATCCCCTCATGATAAAGATGCATCCCCTCCTCCATCTCCATCCCCTCCTAATAAAGCTGCAACCCCTCCTAAAGATGCATCCCCTACTCTTGAGTTGGGGGCCATGGATAAAATATCCCAAATGCTATCCAAAGGAGAATTTTCATGTCAAGCGTGTGATATACAGGAAGTGGTAGGGGTTCCTCATGACCCTCAACCAGTTTTCTTTGACACCGCTGATATAAAGTCCCTACTGCTTCCTGGACAGGAGCTTACATCAGCGGTTATTCAAATGTGGTGTAGGTAAGTATCTTATTTTATGAGTACATAATTTAAATGCACCATTTAGGGTTTAGGAACATGTATAATAATTCCATGATCAATGTCTTTATTGTAGGTTCATGCATCAGGATTTGGAGCAACAGGGCAGAATCAATGATTTTGGATTTTTGTGCCCAGTATATGCAAGCGAAGCCACTGTGGAACAAAGACAGGAGTATATATCAAATAGGCTATGTGAAGTGAGAAGGAAGGTGTACTTGTTTCCATATTACCATAGGTACATATCACAATCGATCTTTTGTTGCAATTCAATTAATTCTGCATAATATATCACTGAGTACTTTACTGTTGTGAATTTTCAGCACCCACTGGCAGTTGTTTGTATTGATCATGTGAAAATGGAAGAAATCACCAAGAGGGGGGTGAATTGGGGATTTCAAAAATTCTTTTCAACTTTTAAAAATAAAGCTTAAGAAATAGATAATGAAAGAGTAGAGAAAGAAAAGCTCAGACACACAGGATTTATATTGGTTCGGTCTTAACCTTGACCTACGTTCGGTCCCCAGATATCTTTTGGGTGTTTCCACTAGTTCAAAAGGTTTTTAACTACAACAATGTAGATCAGACACAATCCTAATCACCTAGGACTTGCTCCCCCTTACACCTTGTAATTAAACAACTCAACTCATAGGTTCCACAATCTTGAGTTCACACAAACAAATACTTTCAAAAATTCACAAACTCTTAAAAGAGTAAATATTGATGAACACTTAAGAACAAATAAAAACCATAAAACAGACTCAAATTGCAAATGTATTCAAGTGTAGCTTCGTTGTGTGTCTTGCTCTAAATCTTCATAGCCTTTTATAGCCTAGCTAGATGAACTAGCTGTTGTAATATCTTGTCCAACGTTCAGCTGCAAATCTAGAAAATGACAGTTGCATATTCTGCTCTGTTATTTCAATTCTCAGCTGGAATCTTGGAATATGTTGTTGTAGAGCGTCTTCCAGATTTTTAGTCATTCCAAGATCTTAATTCGACCGTTTGAAGTGATCTTAATGTATTGCAACGGTCTGAACTGAACATCTAAGATAAAGGAGAAAGATCAGCCCTATTCTTGGTTTTTCATTTAATGCATTTATTCTGGATCTTGATTTCACCTTGATCTTGTGATGAACCTGTCTGAAAGTTATCAAAAACTTGATCAATAATGTTAGGAATAATACAACATGATATGATAATTTCGGATTAACCCATAAAGATTTCGCAGATTGATTTAATTTGGTTTTTCAAAATTACCGATGCAAACTCGAGTTTGTAGTTCTAGACTCGAGTTTGGGGTTCATACAAAAAGCATGTCTGTTGATCAAAGGTCTAAACTAGCAGTTTGCAAATGCTAACTCGAGTTTGGTTTTTTACAAAGAGAACTGTCGGGCTCTAGTCTTGGGATGGAACTTTGGTCATGAAGATAAACTCGAGTCAATTAGTGACTAACTCGAGTTTGGGTCTATGTTAGGTGAATATGCCTAAGTTCACGAACTTCCAGACTGGAGTTTAGGATCATAGACTCGAGTTTGTAATGTAGCCAAATTGATGATCTTTCTGAGTGATTCAGACTCAGGTTTGGGGAGGCAAACTCGAGTTTCAGTAAGAATTGAAACTTCTGAGATTTATTTTGCTCAAGTCTAAACTGGAGTTTGGAAACGCAGACTGGAGTTTGCAAGACTTATGCAAAACACTGAGGTTTCAGGGTTCTCTTATGTTTAGTCTAAACTCGAGTTTGGGGGTCCAGATTCGAGTTTGTCTTGCTTAAAATTCTGAGTGCTCTCTGTTTCTCCCAGACTTCAAGTTTGATTTTACAAACTGGAGTTTAGCTAGATGGGAAAAACTTGGATTGCTTTCTGTGACTTCCTCAGACTCGAGTTTATATAAGCAGACTCGAGTTTGGCTTTCTTGCATAATAGGGCAGCTTTCTGTTAAGTCTCAAACTCGAGTTTACATACCTAAACTTGAGTTTGCCTTTAACATTGAGATTTTCATTTTGCCAAAGACAAACTTCATACCAAGTTTACAATTGTCAGTTATCATCAAAACACATTGAGAACTAACATCATGGACTCGAATACGGTGTTATTCTTATGCTCCACCACGGCCAACCAGGGGTTTTGTTGAAGCAGATCATCAACAGGTTAGCATGTCATTTTGATTCTCTTAAAAGAAATCCCTGATGTGAATTTCCAGCGAACATTATTGATAAATTTGTGATTTTGATGATAGTGCCATGAAGACCTTCCTAAACCAGGTCAGAAAAAAGCGAGGGAGTGATCTCAAAGATCCTACATGGCTCACACCAAAGGTTAGTACATATTTGGACACTACTAGACTACTACCTTGTGAAGTTGGTCAGTAAGCTATATATATATGCTCTATCTTATATATATTTCTTGTTCTTTTCAGACCCGTCGGCAACCAATCGAATCCAACTTATGTGGCCTATACATAATGAAACACATGTATGATATTATCACTCAACCAAATAATAAACTCATTGCAAAGGTAAATGTATTTGATGTTACATATTATGGCTGAATTTAGTTTCTGTCCTAATTAATGTCACATATGAAATATACACGCGAATTAATTCAGTTTCTTTCTTTGATGTTATATAGAGATTTGCCTCTGAGACTTCCTTTTCTGCTGATGAGGTGGACCACATACGCAGAGTGTTTTGTCAACATGCAATTGACATCATAGAGTAAATACAATAATCACAGTAATAATTCATTTGTAAATATATGCTTGTAGAGCAACAATTGTAATTACAGTACTACATTAATTAATTTGTAAATTCATTTTGTAAATGAACAATTTTACAATTTGGAGCATTCTTTATATAATAAATATTTTATTCTTCCAAACAATTTTCTTAGCCCGTGTAATTTTAGCTTTCTGAACGTATATTGGATGGTGGATATTGCTTGAGTTTTGAGTTTTGGAGAGTTGTAAGTAGCAGTAAGAGATTCTGAAAAGTATTCGCGACTTTTAGGACCGTATATTTATTAAAGAGACGATCCTAAAGGTCTTTGCTTTTTTAAAAAAATTAATCCTTGATTTTAGGACCGTATTTTTAATACATATCCAGTCTTAAAAGTCTAAGAAAGATGACGACACTTTTAGGAACGCATATTTATTAAATAGACAGTCCTAAAGGTCTTTGTTTTTTTTAAAAAATCTATGCCTTTAATTTAGGACCGTATTTTTGATACATATTCGGTCTTAAAAGTAACTTTTAAGACCGCATATTTATTGAAACGATGTTCCTAAATGTCTTTGTTATTATCACCGCACATTTATATAATGACCGGTCCTAAAAGTCTTCGATATTTCTAAACTAAATATGGCTAGATATTTAGGACTGTCTATTTGTTAAATATCCGATGTTAATAATCTTCCTATAAATAGAAAGGATGACTCACTTTATTAGACAAATAATTAGGGTTCAAGAACACTTCGAGTTTCTGGCATTCAGCTCAAGCTCAGGACCCTCGTCGTTGTTAGTTTTACCTCTCCAGAAGCTGAAGAGCATTGTCAGAAAAGAAGTAAGATAATGGAAATTTTCAGCTCTGGGTGTAGTAAAACCGACGGCAACGGTGGTCCAGGCTTGAGAAGAGTTGTCACTGTGTTTTTTTTTTATTCTTTAAAGGTAAAAGTTGTCTTTTTTTTCGCTTTTTTTTGTATGTTGTTAACTTTATTCTGTGAACTTTTATCCTTAATCACATTTCAGTTATGGTTTTGTTTGTTTCCTTTTTGTCTGAAACAACTGTGTTTGTTTTTATTCATGAAAGGTAAAAGTTGTCTTTCTTTTCGTTTTGTATGTTGTTAACTGTATTCTCTGAACTTTTATCTTTCATCACTTTTCAGTTATGGTTTTGTTTGTTACCTTTTTGTCTGAAACAAATTCGAGACAACGAAAGTATACTATAATCAGACAATCAAAATGGGAAAAAAAATTTATTTATCATTTTTTTCCTTCCCGTTGTGGGGCAGGATGAGTACAAACAAAAAAAAAACATAAAAAAACATAAAAATATTTAATCCCCCCCGTCGTTGTCGGAGGGGAGGGAGGGATCGGAGGAGAGGTCGGAGACGTCGTCGTCAGAGAGATTGTACTCGACGTCATTGGCGTCGAGTAACATGTTCAGCTTGTTGTTGACGGCATGGTAGACCTAAAACATTTGGCCTATGCGTCGGTCTATATGATCGACGCGGGCCAGGAGGTGCCACATCATCTGTCGGGCGGAGGGGTTTGGAGGCAGCGGTAGAGGGTACGAAGGTGGCTGTAGGGGAGGAGGATTATTGGGTGGCGGTAGTGGTGGTGCAGCGGGAGGACCGTTGTTGTGTATTCCTGGTGGTGGTGGAGCGGCCATTATGGAGGTTATAGGAGTGATTGAGAAGAATGTGAAGAACGTAAAGTAACAGCGAGTTTAAATAGAGAAGTCATCCTGAAGAATTTGAAACGCGGGAACTGTTATCGAGGAGACGCATAGTTTATCAGAATACGAGGAGACACCTAGTTGGGAAGTTTATCTGGAAGCCGAAGAGACTCTGAATCATTCATTTGAACACAGTGTCTCTGGTGTACGTCTCTCACTTGAGAAGAATGAACTTTTAAAAATTTATTATTTTTTTTAAAAAAAATTAATAGACTTTTAGGATCGAGTGTAATATAAATGATCGGTCTTAAAGGTAATTGAATGGAAAAATATTAATAGACTTTTAGGACCGGTTATAAGATAAATGATCGGTCTTAAAGATATTTTAATGAAATAAATAAATAATAGACTTTTATGACCATTACCTCGTTACCTTTATTGTCCTCCACACGCTTCTTCTCTGTCCTTCTTAACTTAAGTCCTCATTACCTCGTAACTCCACACTACGTAGCTCTCTGCCCATCATTCCCCAACTGTTCAAACAATAGTTAGATACAAGTAGACAACCCCTCGCAGGAGTACTCCTGAAGCTTGTGTCCACGCCAGATCTCTCGTGGGTTCTCTTCCAAGGCGTCGTTCCATTCCGACGGAGGAGTCATGGGTCGTTGGACCCATTGTTATTTCGGATGATGAAGAGGTTGATGGCACCCTCCAGCCTTCAGACCACGAAGAGGTTCCCGCTCCCCCTCCCCAACCTCCTGTCCCAACGCTCCCTTGGTTGATGATTATGATGCGAGACTGAGGCGCATATTACAAGAATGTGCTGATATCCAGCGTGAAATTGTTGCTGCTGAAGCCTCCTTCTCCAAGACATTAGATGATACAAAGGACTAGGATTTTTAATCGCATTATAATCTTTTTTTGTTAATTTTCAGTTTGTTCTTATTTTTAGTTGCATGTTGTCATGGTGATCTAAAAATTAATAAGAACGAAGATTATATTTTATTCTCCATTCTCCAATTTTCTTTATTTTCATTCAATTGCAGCAGCAATTTTTCTTTTTAATATTAAAAAGTATTTGACTTTTAAGACCGCAGTTTTATTAATCATCCGATTCAAAATTAAATGAATTTGAAGACCGCAATATTATAAAACGTCGGTCTTAAAATTTTCAATATAAATTCAAATGAAATTATTTTTAGGACCGCAGTTTTATAAAACTTCGGTCTTAAAGAGTTCAATATAATTTAAATACATCTTTAGGACCGTATTCCTTTTCATTGACCAGTCTGAATAATATCCCAAATAATAAATGTCCCTCTCGCGGCACTCGCGCGGAAAAATTAAATTTCCCTTTATGAACTTCTCTCGTCTAGCCAAAAGAGATTACTCTGGTTCTGTCTCCAGCATTTGTGTGTTGCTTCGTCGCTGCTTCACATTCCACTATCGACAACAACTTTGTGGTTCCTTGGCTCAACGTCTAAAGGCCAAGCTGTACGAGTTGTATTGGCTATATAACTGTATGCTTTTCCTACTTATCGTTCTGGGTTTTCCATGGGTTGACCAAAATCGATGAAATCTTCTTTTGGGACCTACCCAACTAACCAACAAGTGTTTTCAGGTTACTTTTACTGTTTGCAACATTAACATTCGTGGCAGAAGAAGAGAGACTCAGCAAACGCATTTGACCTATATGCTACTGGTGAGTGCACGAGACCTACTTACGATGCGTTTAATTTCCTCGTGATATATTTATTTTGCTTTTTGATTCACTGTCATACATTTATGACCATAAGACAGAACCTACATTTAGCTTATATACGCATTTGTAGTTGGCTTATTTTATATGAAAGTTTCTGTTTTTACGGATTATGTTATATGTTAAATCTTTCGGTACATAGGAATTGTACTATGGATCGCAGTTGGATAAATACTTTACAGACGAGTGTTGAATATCAGAATGGGGTCAGGGAATTTATAGAATTTGCTAAACAAAACACCCATGATGATAGTGGGAAGTTTTATTGCCCTTGTGTACGATGTTTTAATTAGAGGCGACTAAGTCCTAAAGTTATACACACACATTTAGTTTGTCAAGGATTTAGTAAGACCTATACAGTATGGGTATGGCATGGTGAAAAAATGCCAAGTGGGTCTCAACACAGAGAAGTGACATCTGATGATAATGACGCTGATATGGATGATCGCATAGACGATATTATTCGTGATGTAGGAGAAGAGGCTTTTCATCAATCACATGCATATGGTAATATGTGCAGTGATGCAGAGACCCCACTATACCCTGGGTGTAAGAAATACCAACTGTTGAACGTTGTATTGAAATTGGTCAGCCTGAAGGTACGTCATGGGTAGAGCGACAAGAGTGTTTCTGAAATGCTTGAGGCTTTTAAGGACATGCTTCCGAATGATAATGTGTTGCCTCACCGATACTATGATGCTAAGAAAATACTTTATCCACTGGGGATGAAGTACAAAAAGATCCACGCATGCCCAAATGATTGTGTGTTGTATAGGAACGAGTTAGAAGAGAAGCTGAATTGTCTGATATGTGAAACCCTAAGGTACAAGTCCAATAAGGGGCCTGCAAAAGTGTAGTGGTATCTTCCAATCATACCAAGGTTCAAGCGCTTGTTCGCTAATGAAAATGATGCAAAAAATTTGAGGTTGCATGCAGATGAGAGGATTTCTGATAGAAAGATTCGACATCCTGCCGATTCATCTCAATGGAGGAAAATCGATCAATTATTTCTGACCTTCGGCCAAGAACCTAGGAACCTTAGGCTTGCCCTTAGCACGGATAGCATGAATCCATATGGAAGCCTTAGCAGCATACATAGTTCCTAGCCTATACTCCTGATTATTTACAACTTATCTCCTATGTTATGCATGAAACGAAAGTACATCATGCTGTCCATGTTGATTTGGGGACCAAAACAACCCGGAAACGACATTGATGTTTACCTTCAGCCCTTGATCGAAGATTTGAAGGTGTTGTAGGAAGAAGGTGTTGATGTTTTTTACTCTTTCAAGAAGGAGGTCTTCAAAATGAGAGCCATGATATTTTATACCATAAACGACTTCCCAGCATATGGGAACTTGTCAGGGTATAATATAAAAGGCCATAAGGCATGTCCGATTTGTGATAAAGGCATGCGCTACCATCAACTTCAACATGGAAGAAAGACGGCTTATCTTGGACATAGAAGATTTCTTAGACGGGGCCACCCATATTGTCGATTGAAGAAAGCCTTTCTTGGTGGCCAAGAGCATGAAGATGCTTCGATGGCATTGACTGGGGAGCAAGTGTATGCAAAGGTGAAAAATATAAGTGTCATCTTCGGTAAGACTGTAAAGGGTAGAAAGGAAACAAATATATGGAAAAACATATCGGTATTCTTCGATCTTCCATATTGGCGCAACCTTGATGTGAGATACTGCATTGATGCCATGCATGTGGAGAAGAACGTATGTGATAGTATTGTTGGCACACTTCTCAACATACTAGGTAGCATAAAGGATGGTGTGAAGGCAAGATTAGATTTGCAAGAAATGGGAATACATGAAGACTTACATCCAAGGCCATATGGTAACAGAACTTAGTGTCCCCCGGCTTCTCATACTTTGTCTAAGGATGAGAAACATAGTTTTTGTGAGTGTTTGCATGGCACAAAAGTTCCATCGGGGTATTCTTCAAATTTTAAGAGGCTTCTATCGATAAAGGACTTGAAATTGGTAGGCCAAAAGTCTCATGATTGTCATGTCTTGATGCAACAGCTCCTCCCAGTAGCCATTTGAGGCATAGCCGAGTATGATCTTCGACACATTTTGACTAGGCTTTGTTTATTCTTCAATGCTGTTTGCAGTAAAGTGTTTGAGATTGAACAATTGGATGAATTGGAGAATGAAGGATATCTTATCTTGTGCCACCTTGAGAGACTTTTTGTTCCTTCATTTTTTGACATCATGGTTCATCTAATTGTTCATCTAGTGAGGGAGATCAAGTTGTCTGGTCCTGTCTATTTATGGTGGATGTACCCAATTGAAAGATCCATGAAATTCCTAAAAGGGTACGTGAAGAACGCATACCAACCAGAAGCATCAATTGTTCAGAAGTATGTATTTGAAGAGGCCATGGAATTTTGTCAAAATTATTTGGCCAAAGTAAGACATATCAAGCTTCCAAAACGTCAGCATGCTAAAGGGGGTAGACGGGGGGCCTCAGTTAATAGAGTGGATCTTGATGAATTGTCACAAGTCCACTTATACATCTTGAATAATGTTGATGAAGTTCAGGCCAGCATAGCTGCCCATAAAGAAGCTGTGAGGAAAGAAAATCCCTGAATGACTGAACAAAGGTTGATTAGGGAGCATAACAGAACATTTGCAAACTGGTTCAAACAAAAGGTTGAGGGAGAGGAATATGTTTTTGAGACAATGAAATGGTTAGTACGTGGTCCTGAGGTTGATGTCCTGAGTTGGAATTCGTATGTGATCAATAATTACACATTTTACACGAAGTCCCTAGATGAGAGGAGCATCGTCCAGAATAATGGTGTAATGTTAGAGGCTGAATCCATGCACTTCTCCAGTTCGAAAGACAAGCGGCCTAAATTGGCAGTCATGCCATATTATGGGGTTATTGAAGAGATTTAGGAGGTGGACTATGTCTTCATTAGATTTCCCATTTTTAAATGCAAATGGGTTAATGTCAACAATGGTGTTCAGATCAATCGGCTCGGATTTACGTTAGTCAATCTCAATAGTACAAGTTTTGGAGATGAACCTTTTATTATGTCAGACTAGGCGAAACAAGTTTTTTGTATTACTGATCAAGCAAATAAAATGTGTTCTGTAGCTCTCCAAGATAAAAGGGTCATCGATATTGATGAGGAAAGTCATGCAAATTATGGTCTTCCTGACAGTACTCCTTTTTCAAGGGGTCTACCAGACATGAACGAAGAAGATGAAGCGGATAATGAACCCGGCATAAGAAATGATCATCAAGAAGGGATATGGGAGGATATCCCTTTATAAATGTTAAGGTAAATTTAAGGTTTTAACTGTATTATATTCCTTCTATGTTTTTAACCGATGTCATTGACTCTATGAAGTTCGTTTTTTTTTTATGTTTGTGGCAGCTGGATCCGATCCAATGCTCTTAGCCGAGGGAAGCTGTAAAGCTACAGAAGCAATATATATATCTTGAAAATTTGGCCCTCAAAGATCAATGTTAAGGTAAATTTTGTCTAATATGTAACAACCAGCTTAATCAGTAACGGATTTTATTATCTCTAGATTTTTAATATTTAAGTGTTGATTATTGTTTTTGCTCAGTCACACAGAGAAGAGATCATACTAGAACTCCACAAAACTTATCAGGATCTTGTTAAGGGAGTTGTACATGGTGGAATAATCACGGAGTTGTTGGGTGGGAATCTGATGAAGACATGGTGAATATTGGGCATGTATGTTGATTTAACTGTATTGTGTACGTGGTATATCTTATTGCAATAGCTTATTGTATTTGTATTTGTAACTCATGGTCAATAATATTTGTATTCTAGCTACGATCTGCTTTTTCCCAATTCAATTTATTCATTATTGTTCATAGCTTGTAGATTAAAGTGTAGCCTTTTTTGTGCTGGATTGGCTTGTATGAATTTGTGTATAGGTCATTCAATTTATCCACAATTATATTGTTCATAGCTTGTAGCTTAAAGTATATCGTTTTATATGCTGGATTTGCTGGTATGGATTTGTGTATATAGATGATCAGTAAGAACAGAACAGGGAAAAAATGCAGGAAACTTTAGACCGATAAAACAAAAACGTCGGTCTTAAAAGTTCATCTTTTAAAACCGGATGTTCTTGGATTTACTTAAATACGCGGTCATAAAGGTCAGGCACATATTTGATATGGGTACTAAAAGTTGGTTTTACAAGACTGTTGGTTTTAATATGCTCGGTCTTAAAAGTAAATCTATAAGACCAGACGTATTAATCAACCAGTCTTGAAAGTGAGTCTTTTAAGATCGCGTATAATTATTTTTGTCCGGTCTTAAAAAATAGAACTTTTAAGAGCAGTTAAATTTTTGTTCGGTCTTAAAAATTTAGTTTCAGGACTGACAAAAAAAAATATTTCGGTTGGATTTAGTATCACTTTTAAGACCTTGTGTTTTTAAATGTCCGGTCTTAAAATAGTTTATTTAAGACCAGTTGGAGTCCGCTCTTAAAGATATAATTTTAATACCGGCTAGAACAAAATCGGCCGCGAGTCCGGTCTGCGAATGACTCTTTTGTCCGGTCTTAAAAGCTTTTCTTTCACCCATGGTATGTGTATAAAGAAAGTCAAAAGTCACAAACTTTAATTGCGAAATTGTCATTAGTTACACTTTCTCTGTAACAACCAGAGTAATGGTTCACGGTAAAAATGATAATTTCTGTTAGTGGATCTGATATTCTTTACTTGTTCGTTGTGTTTGATTGGGATTAGTAATGAGAAAAAGACGCAATTGTGGATGGACTCCCAAGTGCCCTTTTAGATTAGTGTTTGGGATTTACAAAATAAATATGTGAGAAGTTACTCAAACCTAAATTTGAAACCTAGGTTTTAATTACCTAATTTCTTTAAAAAAACCACATCCATATTTTTCTCCTTTCAGCATTCTACTTCCTTCTTAGTTGTGAGTTGAGGAAGGGAATTCTTTGATTTTTTATAAGTGCAAGTATCCTTCTATTAAAGATAATCTGAGTTGATGTAATGCCGAGACCTCTTTCTTTTATTTGAATGGTAGCTTTTTGTTTTGTATTTTATTATTATTTTTTAAAATTACTCTGATTTTAAATGCCATACTAAAAAAAATACTTGTTTAATTATGATTCCATTACATTATATTCTCGACCTATACATTTCATGATATTCGCTTTGATTTAAAAAATAAAAAAATAAAAACCAAACGAGCTATTTTTTTTTTTTTTATTATATCAAAATGGTTTAAGCCCATAACTCTATGAATATGGAACCTTGCTATATGTGTGTGTGTGTGTGTGTGTGTGTGAACAAGCCTCAGGTGATTCATCACTAAAATTTACTTTCAAAATTTGCTTATATAATTTAATTTCATTTTATTCCTCTTTAATTCCCTGATATATTCATTCATTCATTGATTATATTCTTATTATAATTTTTATTCCTCTTTAATTCCCTAATATCTTAGTATCTTTTAAGAAAATACTAAGATATTTTTTTGGCATTTTGACATAAATTAATTAATCATAAGCTTACGTAGCTTATCAAGAAAAAAATTAATTAAATAATTATTTTAAGGGAAAAAGTCTGTAATATTTTTCATGTACTAAGTTTCTTCTTCATGTTCTTGGTGCTTTTTGCTGTCTTGTTGTATTTGAATGAAAAATATTTTACACCACCTATTCATCCCATCTTAGGTGATCACCATTGTAACATCATATCGGCCTTATTGGACCTCGATTCCTGTTTTTCCCATTACTATACTTTTAACATAATTAGGCTTGATCTACTAACTTCATACTTTATAATAATTTTTTTATATTGACCATTCAGTTCATTAGAAACTTCAGTTTCAACTAATCTGGATTCACCCGAGTCTGGCCCATGGTTGTGGGAGAATAGCTCCCAACACTATTTTCTCTATTTACACACTTTAAAACGAGAACGTGGAGGGAAAGCAAATCCCTTTATAATAATTAAACACAAGGCCTATTACAAAAGTATCTTATGGGGTTTAAAATAGCCTAACTTCAAAGCCCATAATACTCAACGCTTCTTGGGTCTATAAACAACCATACACTTGCACAAAATGATTAATTTCATTTTTGTTTTTGACATTCAATGGAGGAAATCTAGGTGCACTGGTGCAGTGCCCTCATCATTTAGTAAAAAAATGTTTAATTTCTCGTAGGCTTAATATTTGCACGAGTTTAATGACCCAACAATTCCTTTTTGACTTTCTGAAAATTAAATAGAGAGGCCCATAGTCATTTTTTTTAATATCAAACTTGGCATTCAATCACACTTGTGCAGCCTTGTCACTTGTTAAATTTCCTCACTTTTTTTGTCCGTAAACTTGGATTGCTAGCTCAATATTAGGAAAGTTAAACGTGATGTGCCGACATTCCGTTCAGATGGGATAATTAAAACGTGCTCTTTTTTGAGAATTGACTCTTGTGGAACAAATGTCCGTAGATGGATCCAAATCACTCCTCAGAGGAAAAGTCTACACAAAATTTCAGAAATGAATCAAATTAGCATACATCTTTGTCATTCATCTTCATCATCCACTCTAACATAGCGTTTTTTGCCCATTGGCTATTATTCCTGCCGAGTTTCATGCAGTACAATTTCAAACCACATATATTAACAGGATATGTGTCTGTAGTATCTTTTGTCTTTAATATAAAAGCTAAATACTAATTTGTAGATATTAAGAAAATTAATTAAGCTAGTTACCAATAATAAATATGTGTTGACTTCCTAAAACTATTCTCTTTAATCATGTACATTAAAATTACTCTATGATGAAAACCATTTTAACATGTGTAATCGAAGGGATATTTTACAGAAAAATTATAAATTTGGAGAAAAAAGTGGATTGATATGTTATATTTAGGATAAAAACAAACTTGTTTTGTAGCTCCTATATATTTAAGACTTGAGGTAGTGCTAGAGAAGAATCTTGCTGATCATAAATGATTACGTATGGTATCTAATAAGAGACACTTGAATACATAAAGAAGAACTTACTGGTGTCAACTTCAGAACTTGCTAACTGCATAACCACATGGCCCTCCCAGACGCTGTTTTGTTGAAAGCTTCATAATGTTGAAGCATTGTAGACATCAATTCTTATTCTCTACGTGTTTACTATTCTGAATTGATAGTTACTCCTTTGTTGTTTGTTGCATCACCTTCTTTATCATTTTCTCGTTTACTGTTTGAAATGATGAATATAAAGTGTGGGATATAATTAGGAAATTTTTATACTGCTTGGTGCAGCGTTTCAAATTTAACTAAAAAGCCCTTTTGTAGATTTCAAACGAAATGCTTCCACAATAAGTTCTTTCGACATGGTCATCTTTGGGAAATTTTTGTGTGTATTTCTCTTCAACATTATCTATCTATCTACACAAACACACATGCATGTGTTGTTATGACCATGAAATTTACGAGCTACAAGCTCATGTTAATCTAAGTGACCTAGACTTACATTTAGAGAGAGATAGAGCGCGAGCCAGAGGAAGAGAAGTTTAATTTCCACATAAGATTGACACTTTTCAATGTGGATAAATCTCTTGAATTGAGCCCATAATGATTGGTCTATTTTCTAAGAAATTGACTTATAACCTACTAGACTATGAGTTTCAATTCTATTTTTAAAGACATTGGATGATTTATAAGTAATTTTGTAAATACTTTTTGAGCCCAGAAGTATGTATTGGTTTTGATGAGCCTCGAAAGACTAAACTCATATAAATTTTTGCCAATAAAAACAATCCTTGAGATAATGTGAATAGCGTGATCTTTGTGAATGGTCAAAGTTCAAAATGACGTAATTTTCTAGTTATAATACTTTTGTATGCTATAATCAAACTCAAGATGTCAAAATGTACAAAAAGGTCTCGGGAAAATTCTGTTCAGGTCTCAAGGGGTGAAGAAAATTTTAAAAAAGTCTTAAAGAAAATTCAGATATCATAACTCATATATGCATGTGGGATTAATAACTCTATCAGCTGAATTAACAACTCTGGGAGACTTTTCTGATATCTGAATTTCTCTTAGAACTTTTTTAAGAGTTTATTAGTCTCTTAGGACCTGGATGGAATTTTCCCAAAGATCTGATATGGCAAGAAAAATCAGTTTTATGTTTGGTTACTACTGTGCTGGTGACGCTAAACAAAAAGAAATTAATGACGGAAATAGCTGACAGAATAAAATTAAAAATATTTTACTGTAATTAGAATGTTTTTTTCTAATCATATAATGATAGAATAACTTCGTTAAGAATATGTTTTATTTTGATAATATAATTTTAAAACATGGATTGAATTGATATCATATCCAACCCAAAAGATGATTCGATTTAATTATAACTCACAATATAACATAATTTTATTTTATTACAATCTCTCCAAATTATTTGAAATTTTAAATAAATTAATTAAATTTTATAATAGTTAACTATTTCAATAATTATATTTTTATTCTAAATGTAATTTTTTTTGATAATTTAAATTTCAAAATTTTAATTATTAAAAATTATGATATGAGCACATATATCAATTATTAATTTGTATTTATCATTAAAATTGTAATATAATATATGTGAATTTTCAATAATATATTATATACAAAATAAAAAATAAAATTTAAAAAATCAAGTGTGTGTGTGTGTGTGTGTGTGTAATGAGTAAAAAAAGATATTTAATCAATAATAAAAATTTAGATAGATTTTTTATATATATAAAATATTTATATAAAATAGAATAATTAGGAAACTGAAATATAAGAAAACTGAAAAAAAAAATTAATAATGTTAGTTCTCAATGTGTTTTGATGATAACTAGCAATTGTAAACTTGATATGAAGTTTGTTTTTGGCAATATGAAAATCTCACTATCAAAGGCAAACTCGAGTTTGGGTATGTAAACTCGAGTTTGAAGGTTGACTGCTTACTTCTGAGAAGAAAGCCAAACTCGAGTCTACATGGACTAACTCGAGTCTGAGGAGTTACAGAAAGCAATCAGAAATTTTCACAATAAGCCAAACTCCAGTTTGCAAAACCAAACCTGAAGTCTGGAAGATACAGAAAGCACTCAGAATTCCAAGCAAGCCAAACTCGAGTCTGGATTCCTAAACTCCAGTTTAAACCAAACAGAAAGACACTCGAATTCCAGGTCAAGTTATAAACTCCAGTCTAGAGTTACAAACTCCAGTCTAGACCAAACAGAAAGATTTGAATAGTTTCAGCTCAAACATAAACTCGAGTCTGTCATTGTAAACTCGAGTTTAGGACAAATAGAGAAACACTCGAATTTCTACCATCTTTCCAAAACTCCAGTCTGTCTCCTAAACTCCAGTCTGGAAAATCACGAACTTAGGCTTGTTTTTCAAATATAGACCCAAACTCGAGTTAGTCACTAATTGACTCGAGTCTAGGAGCAGGACCAAAATTCCATGCCAAATCCAAAGCCTGATAGTTCTCTCTGTAAAAGCCAAACTCGAGTTAGCTTTTACAGACTGCAAGTTTAGACCTCTAATCAACGGACATGCTTTTTGAATGAACCCCAAACTCGAGTCTGGAAGAACAAACTCGAGTTTGCATCGGGGATTTTGAAAAATCAAATGATGTTGATCTGCGAAATCTTAATGGGTCTTCCTGAAATTATTTCATGATATGATATTATTGTTTCTAATGTCCTTGATGAAGTTTTGAGTGTTTTTCAGATAAGGTTTAGTCAAGATCAAGGTGAGATCAAGATTTAGGATAAATGCATTAAATGACGAACCTAGAACAGGGCTGATCTTTCTCCCTTATCCTAGATGTTCAGCTCAGACCGTTGTAACTCATAAGAATAATCTCAAACGGTCAAATTAAGTTAAAGGAATGACTAAAAATCTGGAAGACCTTCTGCAACAACTAAATTCCAAGATTCCAGCTAAGAATTCAAAGAACAAAGCAAAATATGCTACTGCCATTTTTCCAGAATTGCAGCTGAACATTAGAGAAAGAATTGCAACGGCTAGCTTATCCATTCAGTCTATAAGAGGCTGTGAAAACTCAAAGCAATATACACACAACGAAGCTATCTTGATTATACTTTGAAATTTGAGTCTGTATTGTTATTTTCAACCTGTTCTTCAGTGTTTATCCTTATCTACTCTTTTGAGAGTTTGTAAATTTTTGAAAGCATTTGTTTGTGAGAACTCAAGGTTGTGAAACCTGTGAGTTGGGTTGTTCAATCAGAAAGTGTAAGGGGGAACAAGTCCTAGGTGATTAGGATTGTGTCTGGTCTTCATTGTTGTAATTGAAAATCTGTTGAATTAGTGGAAACACCCAGAAGGTATCTGAGGACTGGACATAGGTCAAGGTAGAGACCGAACTAGTACAAATTCTGTGTGTCTAAGCTTTTCTTTTTCTACTCTTTTATTATCCATTTCTTAAGCTTCATTTTTAAGAGTTGAAAAGAATTTTTAAAATCCACAATTCACCCCCCTCTTGGTGATTTCTTCCACTTTCAAATAATATATCAAAATTAATATTAATATTTGTGTTTGTGTTTGTAGTGTGTGTGTGTGAGAGAGACAGAGAGAGAGGGCCGTTGGTTCTTCTTAGCTCTACTGGAAAACGCAGTGGTGTGCGCAAGTTGTCATGCCTTCGAATCCCAATTTGATCACAAAATGTAACCAATTACCAATTTGTCATGCGGACAAGTGGCGATGATGCATTTTTAAATTATAAAAAAAAATTGTGACAGATTAGTGAGAGAAATCTGGGATAGCTTATTTATTCCAACTTTGTGATTCATATGGAATAGCATATTTCAACTTTGTGATTAGTGACGGAAGACAGAACAAATTCCATCACTAATCTGATTTTGTTGCTAAAATGATTAGTGACAAAAATGATTAGTGTGACATGTATCAATATTTTCAATTTTGCATAATTATTTGATGATTGTTTAATATGACCTTCAATTTATATTTGATGATCTAGAATTCTAAAATATAAGGTTATAACTATATACCAGTGATTAACACTTGCAAAGAGCTATTTTCAAAATTAAAGTTCAAATGGTGGATCATAATTTGGTAAACTTCAATAGCAAAATGTTTTTATTTACTTATGCCTATAATTCTATTCATTGCTAGATATTACTAGCATTTACGATCAAGGCACCAAGATACAGAAAAGTTAGTAGATAAAAGCTTCTCATTTAATTTATTGAAAAAAGAAGGAAAAAAAGAGTACTTGTTATGAATATACTTATTATGTGGATGTCCATTGACTCGCGATCTCTAAATATTACAAGATGACATGGGACCCACACATAGTTCCATGCATAGTGATTTACTATTTGGTGGGACCCAAACACAATTATACAATCATCACGGGAAGGAAATCCTTGAGTGAACAATTTTTGGGGGAAATTACACTAAATGACCTAGAGGTGGAAATTACACTAAAGGTCAATTTTCCTTCTATAAATAGAGGTCTTCTGTAACTATTCAATATATAGTGAAATGAGAATTTCTCTCTCTACTTTCTCTCTATAATCTCTTCTCTTATTTTCATCAGTTTTATAACACGTTATCAGCACGAAGAATCTTCTTCTGGATATCGGAAGCCGGAGCATCATTTTCCACGACCGAAGGCTTCAATTCAGCAGCAGGCTCCTTGGGAGAGGCGTCGATGGATGAAGGCTGGGATTGAAGAGACGAAGGATGGGTTGTAGAAGACGCATTGGTCGGATCTTGAGAAGGATCAGGATCAGGAGTGGCGGAAGGGGGTTGAGTGAGGTCTAGGGTTTTCTTAGGGTTATCGGCGGGGACGTTGTCGGGATTTGGCTTCTGGAGTTCTCGCTTCTCACGCGGCGTGCGATTCTCTCTGAGTCCCTGTGAGTCTACACTCACAATTGGGAGATTATCTCTGCACGCCAACAGGCCTCTCGAGACGCAAGCAAAGAGTGAGAGCGAGAGATCATAGAAGTAGGTACATTTGAAGCAAAATGAGGAATAGCAGAAGGAGGAATAAACATGTCTAAAGCGGAATGAGGAATAGTAGAAGGAGGAATAAACATGTCTAAAGGATCAAAAAATAGTAAAGAAGAAAACGACAGGTTTGTCTGATCATCATATAACAAAGCATCAAGTAATGCTGTGTCGGATGTTTCAGAAACTGGGATAAAATTGTTTGGTCCTGCCATGGCAATAGAATTTAGAGAAATATGTGTGAGTATCTAGTAGTTGATATTATTAGATGCTCGAGTGTTTGTGAGACATGTTCGTTTGCCTTCCTCTATTTATAGTTAAATTAAATCATGTTGAATCTCTGCAGATCTGCGTAGTACTGTTGAATTTCTGCAGATTTGCTCCCTATAAAGCTCTTACGTAGAACCTTTTTCAAGAGCCTTTTTGACTTTATATGCATACGACAATCCGAGTTGTTGCACCTGTGATTCCACAGTAATGTATCTGTGATTACATAGTGTTGTGCTCGTGAATCTACAGTGATACATTTGATGATTTAGTATTTTATAATAATATATATTTGATTGTCATTTCTGGAAAATGAAAATTTTGTTACCAGAAGTAACAAAATTATGCATTGATAATGCATTAAGAAGTTACATGAATTAATTTTAACAAACTCACACTTGAGGGGGATATTGATATATATATCAAGTGTGAGTATTTGCATATTAATTCTCTATGAATATTTGTGTGTTAATTCTTTGTGAATGTTTGTGTGTTGATCTCCCCAAAATGGATATTAGTTTTGATGATAAATTATATGGAAGTTGGCATGACTCGTTTGATCATCTGAGTTGTATAGCTGCATGTTCTCAAATAAAAATGATTATGAAAATTTTATTGGAAATGGATCTCTGGAAATATATCAAATTGAAAGATTATATGTGAGATTATAAATCTGCAAAGTTTGCAGTGATGTTTGCAACCAGAAGTTTGCAATATATTATGCGCGCAATTTCCAGATTGAATGATCCAGAAATCATATATGAGTAAATCAATGATTATGAGAACATTGTTTGCAGCAATTATATAAGCCAACAGAATTCTCCCTGTAAAATTGGCTTTTGGTTAGGAGCCAGATAAATTCCATCTTAAAAGTTTTGAATGTGTAATAATTATTAATTCACTACAATGCACATAGATGGATATATAAAGAAAGTTAAGATAAATGTTGTGTAAGCACCTTCTTCTTGTTTGTATCTAAACGAAACAAAATGATGTTTTCTAGAGGATACTTATGGGTTTAGGATACTTATACTGCATGATGAGGGGGAGAAAAATAAGCAGATTGGATAAAGAGATAAAGTGGAATGAATTATCATTGGCTCATATTGATCCTTGTACAAAGAAATGTGCATTAAAAGTTCAAAATGATAATTCAGTTGCAGAGTTTAGTTAATCGAATGCCAGAGGCATTTACTGACCTAAAGAAAATGACAAAGTCACATGTCCCAACTGCAAATACTCCTATATGAATTATTATAAAGCACGACTGAAGCGTTTCAGGTCTATCGGTTTTAGAAATAAAAAATCCTCGAAAGTGAAAAAAGGAACTCAGAATATAGATGATCAAGTCGAGGATAATTAAGAAAAGCTCCAGAAGAGCCATCTCCTGAAGAGATGTTATTTTCAGAAGAGGAGTCATCTCCTGAAGAGATGTTAATTTCAGAAGAGATATCTCCAGAAGAGAATATTGTAGTCTCAGAAGAGACCCAGGTACCTAATATATGTGAATATAATGAGATCTCAATAAATTATGAATGAAATCCGATGGGACCGAAAAAATAAAGTCGACATTGATGATATTTATGTTTATATGATAGCATATGTTGTAATGAATGATAATGAGGATCATGAGCCATAATAATTAGTGTGTGCCAGAAGCACATGTTCCTAAAGGACATAAGGTGCTAGAATAAGTCTCTGAAGGACTCAAGATGTTAGGAGCATCAAATTCTCGAGAATAATGATAAGTTTATATATTGCCAGAAGCAATTAAAGTATGCATCTTAATGAACATTAATTAAAAAAGTTCTATATGCATATATATGTTTATGAAAAGATCCAGATGTATCTTATTATGATTTCACTTGAAAGATTTAGTTATTGCAGGTACACGATGAATAAACAAACTGGGTGTTATTGTAAGGGAGTTATGCTCAGAAGAACTTTGAAAATAATGTAATCATCAGGGGGAGCAAATCAGATGTAATCAAGAGGGGGAGATGATACACGATGTACTCTTTTTCCCTTATCTAGGTTTTGTCCCACTGGGTTTTCTTAGAAAGGTTTTTAATGAGGTAACATTAGAAAGTGTATCAATGAATGATGTACTCTTTTCTTTGGCTAGGTTTTTATCCC
The DNA here is from genome assembly GCA_037074495.1 of Acacia confusa. Lineage (NCBI taxonomy): Eukaryota > Viridiplantae > Streptophyta > Magnoliopsida > Fabales > Fabaceae > Acacia > Acacia confusa. The sequence continues at coordinate 26,944,812 of CM073504.1, read as the reverse complement.
ACTGGGTTTTTCCTAGTTAAAGTTTTTAATGAGGCACATTCATAAATGGACATCCAAGGGGAAGTGTTATGAATATACTTATTATGTGGATGTCCATTGGCTCACGATCTCTAAATATTACAAGATGACATGGGACCCACGCACAGTACCATGCATAGTGATTTACTATTTGGTGAGACCCATACACAATTATACAATCATCACGGGAAGGAAATCCGTGAGTGAACAGTCTTGATTTTTGGGGGAAATTACACCAAATGACCCAGAGGTGGAAATTACACTAAAGGCCTATTTTCCTTCTATAAATAGAGGTCTTCTGTAACTATTCAATATACAGTAAAATGAGAATTTCTCTCTCTACTTTCTCTCTATAATCTCTTCTCTTATTTTCATCAGTTTTATAACAGTACTAGATATATTAATGGTAGGACTATAGTTGCTACATATATAGACACACACACACGATCATGGCCTCTTGAGAGGGCCCCCTTCCACAATGGTCACAGTCATTGCCACAAGTCGCTCTAATAATACAAAATTGTACTTTCTCCATATGATTAATATGTGGAGTTTGGTTTTGAATCATTGCCATAAGATATAAAGTGTGCAAAAATAATTTAGATTGTCTAAATTGGAAGCTTTTAAATTATAATTTTTCAAATAATATAATTTGTTTTATCAATATCTAACAGGACGTAATATATTTTATTTAGATTTTGTATTTATTGAAACAAAAATATTGAAAATATAATAAAAGAATTAAACAAATTCTATACCGTTTTTTTTAGTGCCCGAACAAATAGATAGATGTTGGATTTAAAATAGGCAAAGCTCATATTTACCCTTAATTTACATCTTGCTCCTAGATTGCTATCGCATTAATGCTACAACAATGTTGTAACAGTTTTCGCAATGCTTATAGCAAAGTTTTCACTTAGTCCGCCACTATTGTATACAGAAGTTTCCATAATCCTATAAATATAATCCTTACTCTACTTCTCCCAGACTCCTATGCAAATTTTCAAGCTCATAATAGAAGTAAAATTGGGTGTAATATTTGTATGAGATAAATTCATTCCTGTAGTTTATAATTTAGATAAAATTTTGCACAAACTCTAATAGCACACATTGTTTAATTGATGTCTAATCTTAAGTTCTTTCAAGTAAGCTAAAACCACGACTCTTGCTCATCAGTGGCCATCAAATGCACAAGATCAACGTTATGCACTTAATTAAATAAACTGAATTACATCAATTAAAACTTAGCAAATCTAGTTTAAAGATACAAATCAAAGTTCCATCGTTGCTTAGCTAAAATAGAGTTAGTTCATGGCTGATGAGCAAAATACAGCTGAAATTGTCATAATGGTATTCATGAAATACAAAAAATGAAACTAAGATGAAGATGAATTGTCAAGGGGTTTTCGACAGCACAAAGGAGCATTTGTCACATAATGCCTCTGCGTCTTCTTCATATTAGTAGAATTCTATCCCATCTAATGTGTTGTGCTTCTCAATGCAAATTTTTGTAGTAATCTCTCTACGTGATTCCGCTCTTTATCTGTCCCAGGCTCTCTTTTAGGGTTGGCCGACTTTTCCTTCCTTGCGCCACACAACCAGTTTGTCCGTTATTGAGTTGGGCTTTCTTCTTATGTCAAGCCCAGCAGAAAGATTCTGTCTAATTGATTTTGCTTTGATATCTTGCAGATCTTCCACTATCTTTGATTGTTGTCTTCTTCAAGTCAACTACCTTCTTTAATCTTCAAAGCCCACTAAAAATTTGGCCTAAGATCATGCAATTATCTTCTTATTTTTCTCAGGAAAAGATAAACACATAACCAGAATATGATATTTCATATATTTATCCATATGATGTTGCAGCATCGAGACACCATTGCTATGTCATCTAAAAAATATATCAGATTATAAGTCTTATTTCTGCCTTCATGCATGGCAATAGCAAGAATGCAACAATTCAACTCATCTAACCAATATTCTCATATTCATAAATTATTTTATATTTTATCACATCAACACATTTTTAATACATGAACACAAAAAAATTTCAAATCTGTTATAACATAGTGAAAAAATACAAGAAAATTAGAATTTGGACTTACCGTGCCTAGTTTTGATACAAATACACTGACATTTTTTTTTTTTGCAGGTATATGCATGTGTGTTCTTTCTATTTTCCATGTTTAATTAATTTATACAACCTTTTTGTGAATTGATATTTTGAGATTTGCATTGAGTCGCTATCATTTACTTGGTCGCCACTCACGCGTAAGCCTTTGCTGATAAGACTTAAATTGACTCAGTAATAATAGAGTCTGTCATTTTCTCACTTCCCACGTGGGCAAGCTTAATTATGGGAAAAGGCTAAGGTGCAAAAATACACATGAGCTTTTTTTCCAGGAGTAAAAATATACATATGTTTTTTTGAGGAGCAAAAATACACATGTGGTTACCATTTTGGTGCAAAAGTCACATCCCACCGTTAAATCACTGTTCACCGTGATGAGAGAGAAAGAGATGAGGTGAACAGTAACTTAACGACGGGATGTGACTTTTGCACTAAAATGGTAACCACATGTGTATTTTTGCTCCTAAAAAATATAAATGTGTATTTTTGCTTTTGGGGAAAAAATTTATGTGTATTTTTGCACCTTAACCCTATGAGAAAATTTCTTTTAGGGCCCAAGTAATCAAAATGTTGTTAAGAAATGCCTAAAGAAAAGTCATATGTTAAGAAATGCCTTAGAGCTTTTTCTGGTATTATTTCAATAAATGTTAACAGCTAAATCAGTACTCGTTAACAATTATATCTTAACAACTAAATCAGTATCCGTTGACAACTATATGAATACCATGTAACAATCATATCAATACTCATTAACAACTATATTTTTCTAAAATAATATCAGAGAAGGCTCTAGGGTTTTTTTTGGCATGATGTGACTTTTTTTTTTGGATTCTTTTGACAATATTTTGGTAGCTTGGCCGAGAGAGGAATTTTCCCTTTAATTATTGTTGTTCCTTTACCATTGAATATGAAAAACCATGTGAAAACCATTTTGCATCTATATTTTTTCATAATTTTTTATGTAGTATCTATATGTTTTTTTAATTAAATCTTTGAATTTTGATATGTTAGAACTATTAAGCCTGCAACTTTGCTTTATTAGCCTCGCTAGCTCTTAGGAAATAGATAATTGCGCTAATAAAGGAAATTTAAGAATTTAATTAAGAAAGAAAAATCATAAATACCAAATTAAAAATTGAGGGAAAGTATAGAAACATATGAAACAGGTTTTCCTGATAAAATAATAAAATAGTTTATTTGATCTCAATCAACCTATATTCCAATTTTCCATCTATTTGCTTTGCCAAATTAAATTTGAGAAAATTACTATGAGATCTTAAAAAAGGATTTAATAACAAAAAAAGCTCCAATGATAAGTAAATATTACTACAAATTTGGGCATTTATAACACCTAATACATAACGGTTATAGCTAATAAACATCATGTATGTCACGAAAAGGTCGCGTAAGAATGTATAACCGCTTAAACGTATCAGTTCATTATGTGTACCATCATGTATTGTGAGGGAGAATCCACGAAAAGACAGATGTAATGGTTTTAAGTAACAATCGTAATTTATTTAGTGACAAAACTTACAGTTCTTAAGAAACAACTGTCGTATAACACTTAAAAACAATTCATTTTCTAAACACTTAGATTAGCGAAGACACACACACACAGTGTGTGTGTACATACATACATACATACATATGTGTATGTCCGTGTGCGCGTGTGCTTGCGTGCCTAAGAAACTAGTAGTGGAACAAGTATTATTATTGTATTTAATTATTGATGCAGGGATGAGCTCATGTAAAAATGAAGCCTATAACGTGATGAATGATTAAGCGGATAGCATAGCACTAGTTTAAATTATAATAGTGAAGCACTTTGATAATACCAAATGTGGTTTAAGGAATGATGAGATTTTGAATGAAAAGTTTGAACCACTGATAAACTATTTTCAAAAGTTATAAATTTTTCAGAAAAAAGCTCATTCAAATCACTGGATTAGATTCTGTGTTTGGGTTAATTTTTCAAACTCTTTATAAAAGTTTTTACTTCCCAAGGTCAAACTTGGCTTAATGGTTCAAAATAATTGTTAAACAATACACCTTCTCAGGGCGGCGTTACATGGCTATAGGACAGAATTTCAAAAAAAGCATTGGAGGAAATGATTTGCCTGAAAGCAATTGTTAATAGCCAAAAAGTCATCAAGAGTTGTGGTGTCCCATGGATGGTGGATAAGGTTCAACCAAATACAAGCTTCTAAAGTGTAATAACTTGGGAATTTTGAAGAGGCATGAGACAACAGGTGTCTTAAAAGGCTTGATGAAACTTGCTCATGGTTATAAGTTTTGAACGTTATAAAATATGGGCTTTTCTTACGGTTCTTAATTTACAAACATAATGAATATGTGAGTGAAAGTTAATGGTTTTATATCACAATTGTTAGGTTTTGTAAACGGTGACAGTTTTTCCTTAATAACCGTTAGATATTAGACAGGGTATTCTAAAAAGTAACAGGTTTTTAATAATAATCGTTACTTATTTGGATTTTTTTTAATAATTTTTTAAGTTGATTATTTAACCCCATAGTACAAACAAATTTTTTTAAAAGAATTTCGTGGATTAAACAAACAAAAAATAATTTTTAAATAGAAAAGGGTTTCGTGGATTATCTTACGTACTATTGAATGTGTCTATTAGTATTATATTAAAGATCATTTCTTGTTAATTAAATAGAAGTGGAATGGAAAGGGATTTGCGTGTTATCCACTAGAATGTATCCTTTGGATTGGAAAAGGTTACATTCTATAAACGAACGTTTCCTTATAAATTGCCACAAAGGAGGGGCTTGTAGAGGAGGAGGGGGATGTAATGGGCCGCTTGCTCCACCTACTAGCCTGTCGAAGCACAATTGTGGGGTTGCCTGCCAGCCCAGCAAAGTGTGACACGGGGGAGCAAGGTCTAGCCCCCCACTGGGACAGGTATTGTTCCCTGCCTCTAGGGAATTTCTCTTGGGAATAAATTTCCAAGAGCAGTGTTGTCAAAAACTAGTATAAAAACATAAAAACTTACGTTTTTACTAGGGGTTCAGTGCTAAAATGTAGGTAAACACTGTCTGAGGTAAAAATTAGTAAAAACTAGTGTAGAAATGTAGAAACTGGTAAAAACTTACGTTTTTACAGTCATTATTGTTTTTACTTAAAAACAGAAAAAAAAAAAAGGAAAAAGATGAAAGGGAACGTATGAATGGTGATGATTTTAATGATGCTACCAAAATTTAACTAAACACAGCAAGTGTACAGGTCGTGAAAATAGCAAGTGGTAAATCAAGATCATCCCACAGAGACTCAATTTAGCTAGTGATTAGGTGTCAAATTTCCTTTTTCATTTAAGTTGAATATAATTGTTTTCAATGAGTAGAAAGAAATGCAAATAGGATAAGAAATCAATATCGACAAAAACTTTTCACAGAGAGCAAATTGCAAAAAAAGACAACCTAGAGTCACTAATCCCTTATTTGTTTATTAGATGTTATTCTCACTAAATTAATTTTAACTTAATTTAATCATCTAATCTAGAATATTAATGTTTATAAATGCTTGTCTGTCCATTTATATACCTATCTCAATTAATTATGTCATGACTCATACGACTAACTAAAGATGCAATTCAACTCGGGCTCACCCTAATTTGATTATGCGGAGCTTCTAGGTATATGTCTATCCTAGACGCAAATTAAATTAAAATCTAATTCCACATTATTTAATCTCAAGGTCAATTTAAGATTCCCTTCGTCAAGTTCAACCATAAATCCCCAAAACATGCTCAACGGTAGCCAATCACTAAGCAGTTAATAATAAAAACAAGATTAAATAAACTGAATTAATAATAAGCAAAACTAATTAATGAGAATAATCTCTAAAATCCAAACAAGTTTATAGATCCTTTAGGTTGAATAGACAAATTAGCCACACATGACTTCAATAAAATCCAAAACAACACAGAAAACTAAATCCAGGTTCAGAGACATAAGGAAAGTCACAAGAAAACGGATGATATAGTTGACACACTGACTAAATCGCACCTCCTCTAGATCAATCACGAAGAAGCCGGTGCCGTCGCGTGTTCCTTCCAGGTGCTGTCGTTTGATTTCTCCTTCGTGTCTCCCTTTCTATGCTTGTGTCTCGTGCTTCTGTCCAAATGCGTCTCTGTTTCTTGGATTCTTGTTCTACGCGTTTGCTCTCTAGCTCTAGCCGTGCGTCTGGCGTTCGTGTTCTCTAATTCTTTTTTTTTTGATACAAGGCGAGGGGAGGGAGATTGAACCTAGGACTTAAGAGGGAAATGAATCCCAATACTACTGCACTATAAGTAATGCTGGTATGTTCTCTGTTTCTTTGATTGATTCCGTCCGCGTTCCTTCTCTAATTCCTCCTTTTAGCTTTTAGGTCATTCATTCCTTTGTGAGCCCATTTCTTATCAAACCAATATGTCCCAATCCATTCAATCCGTGGCCCATTCATTCAATTCGTACGCCATGATGCTTTTGTGAAAACCAAAGAGATTAAACATTAATAATAACAATAAGGGCTTTAGTTTTCTCATCTTATAAAAGTTTCCTACACACACATAAAATAGTGGGACCCATATATACATATATTTAATATATGTATATGTGGGTTCCGCCATTTCATGTGTGTGTGACATGAGAAAATAGTTTTTCTACAACATGAGAAAATATTTTCCCTAACAATAATAGTAATAAATATTTATTCCTTTTTTTAATAGTTTTCTTTTCTTTTCTTTTTTTAAAACTTCTAATTACTATTATTTATTTTCTAAACTCAAAAACATTTATTTTAAATTGAAACCCCACAAATGATGCATCGTTTTGATTTGATCTTATAATAATATAATCTCATAGAAATTTCTTAAAATTATTTGGATAACTCTCCAAATATCTTTAAATTGTACTTTATATATATATAATATGGAGAGTTATCATTTAACAATCCTAAATTTGCAAATGAACTTGTAAGAGTAAGAAAAGAGAACATTGATGACATTCAAGATGATGTATCTGATTTGAATGAATTGTTAAACTTTATTATTTTGATGTTTTAGACATATATTTTATTTGTGTATATGACTTGTATTATATCTTTTAAATATGAAGTTTTTCATTGAGTTGTGATTTATGATTTTTTTTCTTGCATATATATATATATAGACACACACACACAATTAATTTTGAGCTTTGACCTTAAGTAGTAAAAAGTAGAAACTTTATGTGTCATATCGTTTTTACGATTTATGTTTTTACCACCCCCTTCCATGTTTTTTAGAAAATTAGTAAGAATGAAAGGAATATGTCATAATAAATAAAGTTAAATACTTCGCTATAAAGTATTTAACTTAGGAAAACTAGTACTTAGTGTCGAACTCAACAAGGTAATGAAAATATCCCTTTAAACTTGTTCTTTACATCATGGTTGTTTATCATGAAATGTTGTTGTTGTCATTCATACTTTATGGTCAATTGATAGAATTGTTATGTTTATGTTTTCACTTATATAAGAGTGAAAGATGAATCATTTGTGAGTGTTAAATAACGGTTACATTTTAACTAAATAAATTACGGTCATTAACCACAACCGTTATTTTTGTGTCTTTACAATTTTTGCCTTACAATATATGATAGTACCCACAATAACCATTATTTTTAAACATTATATACTCTCACTCGACTTCCGTTTCAAAATACGTGACGTTTTACTATTAATTATTAAGTGTTATATTTGCTCCAATATGTAGTAGTGTAATTTTTCGCTATGCATATCCAATTATCGTATTTGTCACTTATTTGTTTTAGCATTTATTCAACTACAGTACATCATTGACTACCTGAACGAGGAGACAGATAAATTAAAGTTAGGGTGTATTATGTAAATTTCGGCAGAGGATCTCCTAAAACATAGGCACAGTCCACCATAACTAGTTAGTTTTGAAATGTCCTAAAACACCTACCTACTATCATATACTCATGTGAGTCTATTTTATTAGACGTATTCTAGAGAGGGTATTTTTGGTCATTTTTATAAGATTCTTTTTTTTATATCTTCAATGAGTATTAAATATTTTTGTATATATGCCCACGTCTAATAAGGATAGTGAGAGAGAGAAAATCAGTGTAGTGTTGGAGTTTGGTGCATTTAATTAGGGTAATACTATTTTATGACAAACTTAATTGTTTTAATTGATATATGAGAATTAATTAGAAACCTCATATAAAACAGACCCTAGGAATATATGTCACCCAATCTATTACCTTGAATGTAAACTTAAGAAAATTTTGTTTGCACTCACAATCTCATATGAAATCATTTCTTTAAATATACGAAAATTGTTTTAATAAAGAATTGTATACAACATTCATAAACTGTATTTCAAAAAGCTGTCTGATGTAAAATAAAATAAAATTTTCAATTGAAGTGGTCCATTACCAATTATTGTACCACATGTCTTTCAATCCTCGAAATACGCAAAATTAAAATAAATTATTTCTGAGTCGACTAATAAATTTAAATATCTGAAACATCTAAAAACCTTAATTACCTGCTATCCCACATCCCATGGCAATCCTTTTCATGAATATAGAGCCGAAAATTCGTCAGATTAATCTAAAAAAAAATTGTCAGATTGGCCCATTGTTTAAACATTTTGTCAAACTAACCCTTTTTGTATTGCCGCGTCAGATGGCGCCATACATGACACCACATGGCATGGTGCCACATTGGCACGCCATATAAATGGCGCCACACAACGTGACACCACTTTAACAATTTTATTTTTAAATTTTAAATTATTATATTTAATATATATTAAATATAAATTTTTAGATTATATATTAGTGAAAATAAATGAAAACAAATTCTCCTTGTGAACCTAAAAAGTCACAAAATAACTTCTCAGTGAACAAAAAATTCAGAATATAAACTGCTCCCACAATTTTAGGATCGGTAAGGTGCAGAATTATATAAACTGCCCCCAAATTCCCACAATTTTTGTAAAAAATTCGGAATTATTTTTGTAGGATTGGTAACGTGTAGAATTAACGTGCAAAAAATCCCAGTCATAAATTATAATTAATGAAACATATTTTAACGTGCAGTAATTTTAATTATATATTTCTGCAGAATTATATATTCTTGCAGAATTATAATTAATTAATTTATGCAGAATTATATATTTTTTAATGAAACATATTTTTTTTTGTTTCAAAATTATAAAATTTTAATTATATAATTCTGCAGTAATTTTTGGTCCTGTGACTGAATAATTAATTAATTAAGAATTACTAATTAATAAACTAATATTTTCCAAATTATTCCCTGTATGGTTTCATTAATTTCAATTTTCCTCCTATTTTTTTCAAAGAAGGTTATGGTTGAAAAAAATTGTTTGCAGCGTAAAATAGAGAAACTTTTACTCCATGAGGAATGATGATTGGAAGCATTTCAATCGCGGTTGACAATGCATGAATGAAATAATTATATTAGAGAAATTTATTATTTTTCTTCATTTTAGGTGATTGGCTGGTAAAAAAATATATATATATTTTATGTGGTTGAAAGCGATTGATATATATATATATTTTGGAGTAAGTAAGATTTATTCTTATTTAAAAGGATATCATTTTTTTTTTTTTGGGCCGATGGGATATCATAATTACTATTCCTATATAAATTGGCGTAGCGTATTTTCTTGGGTGCAAAGTAAATTCCACGTTAATTCCCCAAAAAAACATGCAGATTCCCTAAACAAATTAATTACGGAGCTGCATAATTTTCCCCATGAACAATCAATATGCATCTTGATAACGAGAGCCACATAAAATCACAAATTTTAATGACAGGCCATAATTAAAAGTTTATAATTAGTGGAATTTTGTTGCTAGTCTAATTAATTGGGGGAATACTACTGCTAATTACACTTTTATTTATTCCAACGTACACTGGAAAAAATATACCTCTTTTACAGACATTCCGTGGAGTTGGAGCAAAATATGTTCGTCTTTGAGAGCAGACTCTTTTGAACTATATATGGATGGATCCAAATCACTCTTTGGCGGAAAGGTCTACAAAATTTTGCAGGTAAAGAGTTATAGGACATATCTTTAGTCAGGTTTGTTTGACATTTTTTTCAAAAGAGAAATATCACCATACATATTAAAAATAACACTTAGATTACTAAGATTTATTTTATTTAGACTCTTGTACTTATTTCAAGCCTTTGTATGCTTAAAGGGTTGATTCCAGCCAATGTTTGGCGGCCAAGTTCCTCATCTCTTATACAAAAGCCACTGTTGTTTCCTGCAATTGATGATAATTGTGTAGACATTTTAAAGTTCAAAAGTTTAAAATGAGTAAGATTTTACACAACTAAATTTGCAGAAATAAATATTCCTACCTCTGATAATGTTTGGTGTATTAAATTTGAAGTGATCATCCAAATAAGCTTGAATCTTATTCCCCACATCTTCATACTTTAACTCATGAAATGCCTTTCCACTGTAAATGCTGGTAACATCTGAAAGTTGCTTGAATGCTCCACATTTTGTGACACAAGTTTTGAAGAAAGGAAGAAGATTTCGTGTTACTCCTTTTGTCCTTTCTACGTCAAGAGATTCCATTCTAGTCCCATCAAATACTTCATCCCTCGGCACGTACGTTTCATTGAATGACTTTACTCGTGTCTCAGCTTTCTGGTCTGTTGTATTTACCAATTCCAAAATTTAAAAAACTAACCATAACAATTTATGTCACAATCATCAACATTAAAATAAATCATAAAATATATAATTTTACTGTTTATGCAAGTTAGTGGGCCCCTGTAGTTTTCATACCATACACGTTGTTTCATCTAAATCCAGAAAAAAATTATTGAAGGTACTATTTTTGTTGAATTAATTTATTCAATTTTCTTTTGTATGATTTATGGGTTGTCCCAATCATTTTATGAAGTGAAGTTATCAGTGCGGTAGGACTAAGTACCCACCATGAACAGATGGAGGACGACCAGAACGGCATCTTCTGGGGTAAGGGTATTGATGCCCACCAAAGATAGGCCTTGAATCTTATCTTGTTTTGTCTGGATTCCCCAAATCATTGTCCACATCAAAGTCATAAATCCTATCACCATGTTTTCTCACGCCTCTTCCATCTCCTCTTGCTTGCCTTAGCTCTTCTTTTCTTAGTTCTCTTAATCCTGCTGGAGTCTCCCACGGCAAGTGAACCTATTCAAGACGTGACATTAAGATATACAAGAACAATAAATCTCAGTCTCAAGTTAATACATATCTAGAAAGAAAACCATTACATTACAACATGCACTTACCTTGTTCTCTTCTCTAGATTATGATTCTCAGGTTGAACCCAAGAATTGCAAGAAAAATGAAAAATGCCTTCAATGACGATATCTTCCAAAAAGAGGTCCTTTTCATATTTATTTACCACGGTTATTGCTCCTGGTAACCCAAAATCTGAATCAATCTCCAATTGTACTTTTGTAAGTGGTCCTGGGAGACCCCATCCTCATGTCCTTCATACACTCCAATACAACGTTTTTGCTCACCTTTGGTTCCATTGTTCCTTCATTTTCACACAGTACAATATGAGAAGTGAGACCACATATATTACGATATTATGTAGCTAAGTATAAAACATTATGTATGGTATTTAACGAGTGACATTTGAATAAATCCCAAAAAGATAAAACATATATTTGTATGTTTTCTAACAACTAAGAGGTAATTGAATAGAACAAAGAGCAAAAAAACTTACTGGGGTCAACTTTAGTACTCACTAACTGCATAACCATGCCCCTGTCAGACATGGCTTTGTTGAAAGCTTCAAAATGCTGAACCATCATGGACTTAACTATGTTTTTATTATTTTTGATAGTTACCGTGGCAGTTACTGTCACCATCGCACCCTCCGACGCCGGGTGCGATGAATAAATCCCTCAAGTAAATGTTGAGAGTGGTGAGATAGTTTGTTGCATCATCTTCTTCTTCTCTTGTTCGTTTGTTGTTTCAACTGAGCAAAAGAAAGTGGGAGACAAGGAAATTCTATGCTGCTTGCTGCAGCGTTTCAAGTAAAATAGACTCTTGGAAGCATCAAAACGAAATGCTTCCACCATAGTTTGACACAGTTTTTTGTCAAGGTCATCTTGGAGAAATTTTTGCATGTATTTCTCTTCTACACAATTACACTATATATATAACTTTAGGATTGAGACTATTGAACTCTTGAAATTTTGAAGTAGCTAGGGCTCTTCTTAATCTGGGAAGTGAACTGGACTTGTATTTATAGCCAACAAAAAGAGAGAAGTTTCCACGTATGTACGTATCAAACGCGTTCCTACATATGGGAATAGACTTATTGAATCGATTGATAGAGTATGAATAACGTGATGCATATGGGAAACAATGTTTGGTTCTTCAAATACGTCATTTCATAGTCCTGCAGACTTGATAATGGATGGTAGTTATAAAGCTGTTTTTATCATATAGTTATAAAGGTTTAAATTTTGGTTTCATTTTACACACTGAACATGATAATGCAGACTTACTACTGGTCAAACATCACATCACGGCTATTTTCGATAATACATGACAATAGTTACTTATGGGGTGTTATATATTCTCAGCACAGATATATATAACAGTTGAAAAGTAATGTAATGTAGTATTCTCTAACACATATAATGGTTATAATAGGACGGACACCTGTTATATATTAAGGCTTGGTGCGAGCCTGTGATATACGTCATGTAGACATAATAAATATTGGGCACACATAAACAACCATTATACATATTCAATAATGATAGCATATAACGATATCATGTAAAAACCCATAATATATATATATATATATATATATATATATATATATATATATATATATATATATATATATATTGTTGAGATACATAACAATTGTTAAGTAATAACCGTGAAGTTTTAAACTACATGATGGTTATTATATAATAATTGTGATGTGTTGATGTTAGACTCTTCATATGAGAATTTGTCTGCTAGTTGGACTAAATTGAATATAACAGAACACTACCTTCCACGTAGTGATGCAATTTGAGATGAATTAGTACATTCTGGGCTTTGTAGGAAGAATCAATGACACTAGTCCTGACTTATATCTATAATAATGTAACTGTTAACCTATAGCTTGTATCTCTTTATAGGAATTAAGCAACGCAAACAAGAAGAGAGAGAAAAAGAATGAATATCCCTACCGTAAAGGGTGCAAGGGATATGCAAACCTTGATTTAATGCCTCCCTTTTCTATCAAGTCTTGCTTGAGGTTTGCAAAACCCTTGCATTGTTTATGGTAGGGATATTCGTTTTTGTTCTCCCTCTTCGTGTTTGTTTGGCTTAAGTCTTGTGAAGAGACACAAGTTATAAGCTAACAATTATATATGTGTGTGTGTGTGTTAGATATTAGATATAAATGATATAATTCTTGTGAAGAGACACAAGGTAAATGCAGAATAGGTAGTGCAAAATGGAGAAGGGAAATCATACATACAAGAACGGAGAACATAACACCAAAGGAAGGTAAACTAGTCAGAGCTCACAAATGAAAATGCAATTTACACTAAGTGAAAGCAAATCCCATGACTGTTACTGAGAAAAGAGAAAAGTGTGAAGTGTATTCACTCACTCAGCAGTAGCTAAGAATTCCATTAAAGGTTTTAGATGGTGTGGTTCGATTTAAAATGACTCTTGATGACTGGAAAAGACAACAAAAAGAGTAGGGTTCTAAGGTTGGTGGATTACGTTCGACCAAAAAGAAGTGTTATGTGTATTATGTTTCAAATGTTTAAATAGAAGTGGAATGGTAGGGTTTCGTGGGATTTCATCCTTAAGACTTTACATCACGGTTAGTTCCTAATAACCGTAAGATATATTATTTTTTGAAAATCCTATAGTTAACAGTTTTATTGTAACAATTATTTATTTGATTACATTTATCAAAGGTTCTTTTCCAACAAATGTGGGGTATGTTATATTTCTTAAAAAAAAAATTGGGCTATTAGTTACTAAATAATTATATTTCTTAAAAAAAAATAAAACAAAAAATAGCACAATTTGGTGACAAATAGCTTGATGATCTTAGGTTTGTGCTAATTTTTGAAACTTTTTCCATCAAATTGAAGGAAACCAAACTTCAAAAATTGGCAGCAGACCTCATATCATATAACCTAGCTACTCATCACCATAAGAGTTGCCCAAATCATGAGAGTATGTTAGAATCATGATCAATCTCATACTCATAAAGTATGAGATTGACCTTCATGTTTATAATTGACAAAAATCTAGCTAGCCTCCTTATAGAATGGTTAATGTGTTCTACATGCTGCACCATTTCCTCTATTTTAGGAAGTCATGGATGTAGAGGCAAAGGCGGAGGTTGGGGAGTATGATCAGGAGGAGGAGAGGGAGGTGGAGCTTGTGGAGGAAGAGATGGAAGTTGCACACATTGGAATTGAAAAGGAGCAGTTGAACACAGTGGTGACTAATGAAGGGGTACTTGGTTCTCGTGCCAACCATTAGAAAATGAAGAACCAAAAAGTACTATAAGCACTGGAAAGAGAAAGGTTTCGAAAATTTAGCTGATGTTATCAAACAAAAACCTTTACCTTATTAAGAAATGTCATTTTTATCATTCATACTTTAAAGTTATTTGATATAGTTATGTTTTTGTTCTTGCTAATATAATTTGGAAGATATATCGTTTGAAAGTCTTACATGTTGATTGTTTCATAAGGATCACCATTTTTGTGAGTCTATACATGACGATTAATAATTACAACCAACCATTCTGTTTCCATTTTTTCAAGTTTCACCTCTCAATACATGAATGCTATATTTTACAATTAAGTATTAGCATTATATATTCTTGAGTGAACTTCACCTCAACATACATGATGCTTATAATTCACTGTAATCATCATTTATTTAGTGTTACATATGTAAGATTTTGTTGTAGCATTAATACAAAACATGGAATTTAATTCCCTAAAAAACATATGTTTTTCATAAAGGGAAGTAAAAAAAAAATAAAGGCGGTGACATTTTTATAATTATGTGTATGAATTTTGACATATTAGGTGTTTGTTTTAGAAGTGGGATGTCAAAAATGGTCCTTTGGCATCCCAATTAATAGGAAGCCTAAAGTAAAATTTCTATCTACCCACCACCCCCTCTTCTCTACTTTGGTTTCAATTTTCATTTGGTTTTGATTTTCGCTCTGCTTTACTCTTGTCTCTCTCTTTGTTCCTCATGTCATCCCTCCCTTTGCTTCTCTGATGCTGATAATGTTGGTACCTGCACCAACAACAACGGCGTCTTAACCCATTGCAACCACCATCACTAGGAGGATAGAGGGATTGATTTTTGGAGAGAGAAGTGGGCATATTTTTTAGGTTGTCGTATTCCTATCCAACTCACCCTTGTCATCAATCTTTAAGTTATGGGTCTAGCTCTCAAACCCCCTCCTCCGAAGTTCCTCCGTTGCCAGCAACGAAAGTGACCGTCAAGGTTCTAGATATGCCTTTGTGATTTTGAGTCCTTGTACGCCATCGAGGTTCCAGATCTGCCTCTCAAACTACCTTATCCGAAGTTCATCCTCGCCGGCAACGGAAGCAACCGTCAAGGTTCCAAATTTGCCTTCATGATGTCCTGTCCATACGTATCGTCGCGGTTCCAGATATGCCTCTCACACACATGTAGAATGGTTACTCTATTTTTAAAAAAATAAAAATAAAAAGGCCTTACGACGTCTCAATTTATAAAAGGTCGCCATAAATAAGACTTGCGACCCTTTTTATTGGGGATGTCGTGAGTCTAACTTGCTACATCTCTCACATAGATGTCCTCTTATAAAGAGACATCTAAACTGAAAAAAGAAACTAGGCGTTGAAGAGATATTTTGTCGTACTGAAGTGACTGGTCAAACAAATAGTACTCCCACAAAAGTGTCTTAGCAACACGATTGGGGTTCCTTTTTTTTGTCACCCTCACATAACATTCAAGTATACAAAAAAAAGTTTGTTTATCAATTTTATGACATGAAGCATCTCTGTTTCTTTTTGAAACAAGACGTTTTTTCACGACAAAACGAACATAGTCAACCCCATTAGTTAATTAGCTTATATAAATTTAATTTTTCTTTCGGTTTCTATCAATCTATGCGCACACACAAGCTGTAAATCAAACACCTACCATTTACTCTTTAGAAAAGAGCACTTACCAATTATAACAACTTAATACACATATTTTACTTTAAACATCACTCAATATTATATTCCTTGTCTCATTTACTATTAGAAAAACAAAAGTCTATAAAACAGCTACATCTAGGTCTCTAGGTGGAGACTATTTAAAAAATATGATTGGTGGAATTCTTGTATATATTAATAAAAACTAAGACTAGTTGCATTTCCTTGTAGTCTAAATAATATTTTCTAGACTAGTTGTAATTAATGTAATGCAGTCTCATAATTATTAAATATTATGAAAATTTAAGAATTTAGGTTCTTTTTAGACGAGACGTTTTTACATCCAATTTAAATATTCTTTTAGATACCTTCATTTCTTTATACTTGGTTTAAAATGTTTCAAAATTTCTTCAGTATTCAAGGCAAACTTCCCAACTACGCACCTCTTTAGAATCTGAAGTCATTTCAATAAATATAATATCCATTTGTCTTGTCTATTCAAAATCATCATTCTTTTCATTTCTTCAATCTAGCTCCCTCTTCTCTCCTCTCTCAAATATCAACATGGTGAGACGCATTAAGATTGCTTAAGTCACTAGTGCAAAAAAGTATTTTAATGCCGCCTCATTTACAGCGGATTATCAACGCCCCGCTCTTAAAGAAATGATCAGTGACAATTTTGTAAATATAAAGAACTTCTTCACCCGCATCAATTTTTAATACCACCTCATTTACAACAGAGTTTCTAGGTACCGGTCTTAAAGATATAACCGGTGGCAATTTTGTAAATATAAAGAACTTTTTCTAACGTATAAATTCTTAAATATAATATTCAGGCTGCTTAAAATAACTAACCGCTCTGAAAAATGTTAAAAAAATAAAATAAAATATGGATTACATTATAGAGAAAACTCGTACATCACCGACTTATATTTTCTACGGTCAAGAACAATAACCAGATAATTAAATATAATCGTATAAAACTTTTGAGATCGGACATATATAAATGAGTTCTTAAAGTTAATACTTTTAAGAGCGGACGTAACTTATACATTAATAAAAGTCGGTCTTAAAGATATGACGGTGGCAATTTTTTAAATATAAAGAACTTCTTCTATCGTATAAATTCTTAAATATAATATTCAGGCCGCTTAAAATAACCAATCGCTCTTATAAATGTTAAAAAAAAATATGGATTACATTATAGAGAAAACTCGTACATCAACGACTTATACTTTCTACGGTAAAGAACAATAATGAAATATTTAAATATAATCGTATAAAACTTTTAAGAGCGGACATATATAAATGATTGGTCTTAAAGTTAATACTTTTAAGAGCAGGCGTAACTTTTTCATTAATAACGGCCAGTCTTAAAAATGGAAACATATACTTCTTCGCGCGAAACCTTACTTATGACTTACGTCTTACTGTTTGAACTCTAAAACCACTGTTCCATTTACGAAACCCCATTTCCTGTTGCATTACGTCTATTCCTCGCCAACCACCACCTTCCTCTGTTACTCTCTCTCACTTTCTCAGGTGTTACTCCTTCGCACCACCACTCTCTTACTTTATCAAAAATGAACAGAGAAAACCATTCTCACCTTGTTCAGTCAACGCCAGTTATTGATGTTACTAGTGTGAGCGAGAACCAACCCTCTTCTTCTCAAAATGAGCCTCGTGACCGCCCTGCACACCGTGGTAGAAGTGGCACACGAATGAGCATCGTGTCCGTAAAACGGAACACTGGGTCAAGGATCGAGATTCAATTTAATGAGAGGTTGCAACCTGTCAGTCTGAATAAACACGAACATAATAGTTATGTTGGCTATATGGCATGCAACAAGGTCAACATTTTGATAGATGAGTGGAAAAATGTTGACCAACGTACAGTGAAAGATCCTATCTGGGACACTATCCGGCTTTCATACATTGTCCCTAACTCTAATAAGTTGAAAGCCAAGACCTTGTCTTATTGTGCTGATAGGTGGAGGAAATTTAAGACCTTTCTAGCCAACAAGTATATTTTTGCCGAGGTTTGACCTGATCATAATTCATGGGCGAAGTACACATTCATTGATCAACAAATTTGGGATCAATTTGTTCAGCTTCGGACCACTCCTGATGCTTTGGTGAGTTCATATTTAGTTTGTTTGCCCTTTCTGTTTGCTTATTAACCTGTGCGGATATGTGAATGTTATTGTGTTTGTCTAATCCTGTTAGTTATATGGTCTAATGTGTGAGTAGAAGTATATATTCAAGTAAGTCAGAATTGAATTTGAGTATGATGGTTTAATGTGTGAGTATGCATGTCTTATATATTAACCGTTATTATATTCTTAGCTAGTTCTGTTATAGTAGGTAGTGGTTAGACATTGCTATTAGTAACTTAGTGTCTTAGTTCTATACAATTCTACATCTTCCTTAAATTAAACGTTGAAACTTGATGAAGTGAATTTGACTAGTGTTTAAGGTTCATATGAAGCAGAAGTTCTATAATTTCTTTTAGTGAGATGGCTTGAATTCGTAATTAATAGTTGTTGTCAATTCTGATTCACAGAGAAGAAGGGCACAAGCACAGGAGATAGGGATAAGGAATGATTGCTCGCATAGGGCTTCTCCGAGGGATACGCAAAGGCCGAAGAAGAAATGATGGAGGCTAAGCGGAAGAGATTGGAAGAAGAAGCTGAATCCAATCCTTTTGCTGTAGTTGATCAGCAGGCATTCCTGATGCATCGCGAGGATTTGTGCCTGTATATTCGGCGACCAAAAAAAGGCGCCTACATGAGTGAACAAACTCGTCTAGTTGCTGAGAGAATTGTAAGTATCATTTATTGTTATTTTTAAGTTACTAAACATGTTTCATTACTAAGCTTCTCGTTATCTGTATCTTATAGGAAGATCTAAAAAAGAAAGAAGCAGAGGGATCTTTTATGTCGGGCGGGAGGAATGATGTTCTGACCGTTGTGACCGGAAAACCGGATCGCCCGGGGTGGGTGAGGGGGATCGAAGGACGGGTAGGCCTAAAAGATTACTTTGGTAAAACCAAACGACTTAGGCAAAGTATGGTTACCCAGGAGGAGATAGACCAAACAGTTAGACAATCAAATGAGGAGGCAGCGGCCAAAGAACGTGCATTAAAAGAGATGTTTGACGCCCAGATGAGACTAATGAAGGAGGAAATGATGGAGATGAAGAGGCTTATTAGCTCTCGGCCAAAGACCAGTGTTCCCCTCACACATACACCTGCACCTGTGCAGCACAGCACCAAAGGGAGCTGCATTGTTGAACAGTCAGAGCAACATTGTGACCTATACGTGGCAGAACTAACTAGACAATTAGTTGCTAAAGGGACTGTCCACAACTTGGGATTAACTATACACCACAAACAAATGGCTGATGATGAAGTCAGAGTGTCAGTTGAAGAGGTGATCATTGATGCACCTTTCCCTCTCCCAACCGATCAGCTGAAGCGTGTGAGTGATGTCAAGGGAACCTTCATCTCTTGGCCGACGAAGCTTGTAAGTGTCTATACTCTTCCTGATGCTTCATCCCCTCCTCAATCTCCATCCCCTCATGATAAGGCTGCATCCCCTCCTCCATCTCCATCCCCTCATAATAAAACTACAACCCCTCCTAAAGCTGCATCCCCTACTCCTGAGTTGGGGACCATGGATAAATATCCCAAATGCTATCAAAAGGAGAATTTGCATGTCAAGCGTGGGATATACAGGAAGTGGTAAGGGTTCCTCATGACCCTCAACCGGTTTTCTTTGACATTGCTGATATGAAGTCCCTGTTGCTTCCTGGAAAGGAGGTTACATCAGCAGTTATTCAAATGTGGTGTAGGTAAGTATCTTATTTTATGAGTGCATAATTTAGACACACATACCAACATACTAATTCCCTGATTGATGCCATTATTGTAGGTTCATTCATCAAGATTTGGAGCAACAGGGCAGAATCAATGATTTTGGATTCTTGTGCCTAGTATATGTAAGCCACACCCCTCAGGAAGCAAGACAGGAGTACATATCAAATAGGTTGTGTGAAGTGAGAAGGAAGGTGTACTTGTTTCCATATCACCATAAGTACATATCACAATCGATCTCTTGTTGCAATTCACTTAATTCTACATAATATATCACTAAGTATGTGATATCTGTGAAATTTCAGCGCCCACTGGCAGTTGCTCGTCTTGATCATGGACTCGAATACAGTGTTATTCTTATGCTCCACTCACGGCTAACCAGGGGTTTTGTTGAAGGAGATCATCAACAGGTAAGCATGTAATTTTGATTCTCTTGTAAGAAATCTCTTCTGTGAATTTTCAGCAAACATTATTGATAAATTTGTGATTTTGATGATAGTGCCATGAAGACCTTCCTAAACTAGGTCAAAAAAAAGCGAGGGAGTGATCTCAAAGATCCTAAATGGCTCACACCAAAGGTTAGTACATATTTGGACACTGGCATACTGTCTTGTGAAGTTGGTCAGTAAGCTATATATATATGCTCGATCTTATATATATTTCTTGTTCTTTTTAGACCCATTGGCAACCAATTGGATCCAACTTATGTGGCCTATACATAATGAAGCACATGTATGATATTATCACTCAACCAAAAAATAAACTCACTGCAAAGGTAAATGTATTTCATATTACATTTTATGGCTGAATTTAGTTTCTATCTTAATTAATGTTATATATGAAATATGCATGCCAATTAATTCAGTTTCTTTCTTTGATGTTATACAGAGATTTGCCTTTGAGACTTCATTTTCTGCTTATGAGGTGGACCACATACACAGAGTGTTTTGTCAACATGCAATTGACATCATAGAGTAAATACAACAATCACAGCAATAATTCATTTGTAAATATATTCTTGTAGAGCAACAATTGTAATTACAGTACTACATTAATTAATTTGTAAATTCATTCTGTAAATGAACAATTTTACAATTTGGAGCATTCTTCATATAATAAATTTTTTATTCTTCTGAACAATTTTCTTAGCCTGTGTAATTTTGGTTTTCTGAACGTATATTGGATGGTGGATATTGCTTGAGTTTTGAGTTTTTGAGGAGTTGTAACTAGCAGTAAGAGATTCTGAAAAGTATTCGCGACTTTTAGGACTGTATATTTATTAAAAAGATGGTCCTAAAGGTCTTTGTTTTTTTTTAAAAAAAACATGCCTTGAATTTAGGACCGTATTTTTGATAAATATCTGGTCTTAAAAGTTACTTTTAAGACCACATATATATTAAAAAGACGCTCCTAAATGTCTTTGTTATTATGACCGCACATTTATATAAAGTCTGGTCCTAAAAGTCTTCGATATTTCTAAACTAAATATGGCTAGATATTTAGGACTATATATTTGTTAAATATCCGATCTTAATAATCTTCTTATAAATAGAAAGGATGACTCACTTTATAAGATAAATAATTAGGGTTCAAGTACATTTCAAGTTTCTGGCGTTTAGCTCAAGTTCAGGACCCTCGTCGTCCTCAGTTTTACCTCTCCAGAAGCTGAAGAGCATTGTCGGAAAAGAAGTAAGATAATGGAAATTTTCAGCTCTGGGTGTGATAAAATCGACGGCAACGGTGGTCCAGGCTTGAGAAGAGTTGTCACTTTGTTTGTTTTTATTCTTAAACGGTAAAAGTTGTCTTTTTTCGCTTTGTTTTATATGTTGTTAACTTTATTCTGTGAACTTTTATCCTTAATCACATTTCAGTTATGGTTTTGTTTGTTTCCTTTTTGTCTGAAACAACTGTGTTTGTTTTTATTCTTGAAAGGTAAAAGTTGTCTTTCTTTTTCATTTTGTACGTTTTGTATGTTGTTAACTGTATTCTGTGAACTTTTATCTTTAATCAGTTTTCAGTTATGGTTTTGTTTGTTACATTTTTGTCTAAAACAAAATCAAGACAACGAAAGTATACTATAATCAGATAATCGAAATGGAAAAAAAAATTATTTATCATTTTTTTCCCGCCCACTATAGGGCAAGATGAGTACAAACAAAAAAAATAAAAAAAACATAAAAATATTTAATCCCCCTCGTCATTGTTGGAGGGGAGGGAGGGATCGGAGGAGAGGTCGGAGACGTCGTCGTCAGAGAGATTGTACTCGACGTCATTGGCGTCGAGTAACATGTTCAGCTTGTTGTTGACGGCGTGGTAGACCTGAAACATTTGGCCCATGCGTCGGTTTATATGATTGACGTGGGCCGTGGGCCAGGAGGTGCCACATCATCTGTCGGGCGGAGGGGTTTGGAGGCAGCAGTGGAGGGGTTTGGAGGCAACGGCGGAGGGTACGGAGGTGGCTGTTGGGGAGGAGGATTATTGGGTGGCGGTGGTGGTGGTGCAGTGGGAAGACCGTTGCTGTGTATTCCTAGTGGTGGTGGAGCGGCCATTATGGAGGTTATAGGAGTGATTAAGAAGAATGTAAAGAACGTAAAGTAAGAGCGAGTTTAAATAGAGAAACCATCCTGAAGAATTTGAAACGCAGGAATCGTCTGAGGAGACGCATAGTTCATCAGAATACGAGGAGACGCCTAGTTGGGAAGTTTATCTGGAAGCCGAAGAGACTTTGAATCATTCATTTGAACAAAGTGTCTCTGGTGTACGCCTCTCACTTGAGAAGAATGAACTTTTAAAAATTTATTATTTTTTTTAAAAAAATTAATAGACTTTTAAGACTGGTTATAATATAAATGATCAGTCTTAAAGGTAATTGAATGGAAAAAATTTTAATAGACTTTTAGGACCGGTTATAAGATAAATAATCGGTCTTAAAGATATTTTAATGAAATAAATAAATAATAGACTTTTAGGACCGTGGATATATTATATGACGGGCTTAATACACTTTTGAGTATTAACTACTGCTGTCTTGCCTTTATTGTCCTCCGCATGCTTCCTCTATGTCCTTCTTAGCTTAAGTCCTCATTACCTCGTAACTCCACACTACGTAGCAGACAATGGTTAGATACAAGCAGACAACCCCTCGTAAAAGTACTCCTGAAGCTCTTGCCCACGCCAGATCTGTCGTGGGTTCTCTTCCAGTGCGTCGTTCCATTCCGACAGAGGAGTCACGGGTTGTTGGACCCATTGTTATTTTGGATGATGAAGAGGTTGACGGCTTCCTCCAGCCTTCAGACCACGAAGAGGTTCCCGCTCCCCCTCTCTAACCTTCGTGTCCCAATGCTCCCTTGGTTGATGATTATGAAGTGAAACTGAAGCGCATAATACAGGAATGTGCTGATATCCGGCGTGAAATTGCTGCTGCTGAAGCCTCCATCTTCAAGACATTAGATGATACCAAGGACTAGGATTTTTAGTTGCATTATAATCCTTTTTTTTGTTAATTTTCAGTTTGTTGTTCTTATTTCCTTTTGTACTTGCATGTTGTCATAGTGATCTAAAAATTAATAAGAACGAAGATTATATTTTATTCTCCATTCTCCAGTTTTCTTTATTTTCATTCAATTGCTGCAGCAATTTTTCTTTTTAATATTAAAAAGTATGTGACTTTTATGACCACAGTTTTATAAATCATACGGTCCAAAATTAAATGAATTTTAAGACCGCAGTATTATAAACCTCCGGTCTTAAAATTTTCAATATAAATTCAAATGAAATTATTTTTAGGACTGTAATTTTATAAAACTTCGGTCTTAAAAAGTTCAATATAATTTAAATACATCTTTAGGACCGTATTTCTTTTCATTGACCAGTCTTAATAATATCCCAAATAATAAATATCTCTCTCGTGCCACTCGCGCGGAAAAATTAAATTTCCCTGTATGAACTTCTCTCGTCTAGCTGAAAGTGATTACTCTAGTTCTGTCTCTAGTGTTTGTGTGTTGCTTCGTCACTGCTTCGCATTCCACTATCAACAACAACTTTGTGGTTCCTTGGCTCAACGTCTAAAGGCCAAGCTGTACGAGTTGTATCGGCTATATAACTGTATGCTTTTCCTACTTATCGTTATAGGTTTTCCATGGGTTGACCAAAATCGATGAAATCTTCTTTTGGGACCTACCCAACTGACTAACAAGTGTTTTCAGGTTACTCTTACTGTTTGCAACATTAACATTCGTGGCAGGAGAAGAGAGACATTGCAAACTCATTTGACCTATATGCTACTGGTGAGTGCACGAGACCTACTTGCGATGTGTTTAATTTCCTCGTCATGCATTTATTTTGCTTCTTGATTCACTGTCATACATTTATGACCAAAAGATAGAACCTACATTTAGCTTATATACGCATTTGTAGTTGGCTTATTTTACATGCAAGTTTCTGTTTTTACAGATTATGTTATATGTTAAATCTTTCCGTCCATAGGAATTGTACTATGGATCGCAGTTGGATAAATGCTTTACGGACGAGTGTTGAATATCAGAATGAGGTTATTGAATTTATAGAATTTGCTAAACAAAACGCCCATGATGATTGTGGGAAGTTTTATTGCCCTTGTGTACGATGTTTTAATGAGAGGCGACTAAGTCCTGAAGTTATACACACACATTTAGTTTGTCAAGGATTTTGTAAGACCTATACAGTATGGGTATGGAATGGTGAAAAAATGCCAAGTGGGTCTCAACACGGAGAAGTGACATCTGATGATAATGACGCTGATATGGATGCTCGCATAGAGGATATTATTCGTGATGTAGGAGAAGAGGTTTTTCATCAATCACATGCATATGGTAATATGTGTACTGATGCAGAGACCCTACTATACCCTGGGTGTAAGAAATACCAACTGTTGAATGCTGTATTGAAATTGGTCAGCTTGAAGGCACGTCATGAGTGGAGCGATAAAAGTTTTTCTGAAATGCTTGAGGCTTTTAAGGACATGCTTCCGGATGATAATGTGTTGCCTCACCAATACTATGATGCTAAGAAAATACTTTGTCCACTGGGGATGGAGTACAAAAAGATCCACGCATGCCCGAATGATTGTGTATTGTATAGGAACGAGTTAGAAGAGAAGCTGAATTGTCCGATATGTGAAACCCCAAGGTACAAGTCAAATAAGGGGCTTGCAAAAGTGTTGTGGTATCTTCCAATCATACCAAGATTCAAGCGCTTGTTCGCTAATGAAAATGATGCAAAAAATTTGAGGTGGCATGCAAATGAGAGGATTTCTAATGAAAAGACTTGACATCCTGCCGATTCATCTCAATGGAGGAAAATTGATCAATTATTTCCGACCTTCGGCCAAGAACCTAGGAACCTTAGGCTTGCCCTTAGCACGGATGGCATGAATCCATATGGAAGCCTTAGCAGCATACATAGTTCCTGGCCTGTACTCCTGATCATTTACAACTTATCTCCTATGTTATGCATGAAACGAAAGTACATAATGCTGTCCATGTTGATTTCGGGACCAAAACAACCTGGAAACGACATTGATGTTTACCTTCAGCCCTTGATCGAAGACTTGAAAGAGTTGTTGGAAGAAGGTGTCGATGTTTTTGACTCTTTCAAGAAGGAGGTCTTCAAAATGAGAGCCATGATATTTTGTACCATAAACGACTTCCCAGCATATGGGAACTTGTCAGGGTACAGTATAAAAGGCCATAAGGCATGTCCGATTTGTGAAGAAGACACACGTTACCATCAACTTCAACATGGAAGAAAGACAGTTTATCTTGGACATAGAAGATTTCTTAGACGGGGCCATCCATATCGTCGATTGAAGAAAGCCTTTCTTGGTGGCCAAGAGCATGAAGATGCTCCGGTGGCATTGACTGGGGAGCAAGTGTATGCAAAGGTGAAAAATATAAGTGTCGTCTTCAGTAAGACTGCAAAGGGTAGAAAGGAAACAAATATATGGAAAAAAAGATCGGTATTCTTCGATCTTCCATATTGGCGCAACCTTGATGTGAGACACTGCATTGATGTCATGCATGTGGAGAAGAACGTATGTGATAGTATTGTTGGCACGCTTCTCAACATACAAGGTAGCACAAAGGATGGTGTGAAGGCAAGATTGGATTTGCAAGAAATGGGAATACGTGAAGACTTACATCTAAGGCCATACGATAACGGAACTTATTGTCCCCCGGCTTCTCATACTTTGACTAAGGATGAGAAGCGTAGTTTTTGTGAGTGTTTGCATGGCATAAAAGTTCCGTCGGGGTATTCTTCAAATTTTAAAAGCCTTGTATCGATGAAGGACTTGAAATTGGTAGGCCAAAAGTCTCATGATTGCCATGTCTTGATGCAACAACTACTTCCAGTAGCTATTCGAGGCATAACCGAGTATGATCTTTGACACATTTTGACTAGGCTTTGTTTGTTCTTCAATGTTGTTTGCAGTAAAGTGTTCGAGGTTGAACAATTGGATGAATTGGAGAATGAAGGATATCTTATCTTGTGCCACCTTGAGAGGCTTTTTGTTCCTTCATTTTTTGACATCATGGTTCATCTAATTGTTCATCTAGTGAGGGAGATCAAGTTGTCTGTTCCTATCCATTTACGATGGATGTACCCAATTGAAAGATCTATGAAATTTCTAAAAGGGTACGTGAAGAACGCATACCGGCCAGAAGCATCAATTGTTCAGAAGTATGTATCTCAAGAGGCCATGGAATTTTATCAAAGTTATTTGGCCAAAGTAAGACATATCGAGTTTCTTAAACGTCAGCATGTTGAAGGGGGTAGACGAGGGGCCTCAGTAAATAGAGTGGGTCCTGATGAATTGTCACAAGTTCACTTATACATCTTGAATAATGTTGATGAAGTTCAGGCCAGCCGTGAGGAAAGAAAATTTGCAAACTGGTTCAAACAAAAGGTTGAGGGAGAGGAATCTGCCCATAAAGAAGCTGTGAGGAAAGAAAATCCCTGAATGACTGAACAAAGGTTGATTAGGGAGCATAATAGAACATTTGCAAACTGGTTCAAACAAAAGGTTGAGGGAGAGGAATCTGTTTCTGAAACAATGAAATGGTTAGCACGTGGTCCTGAGGTTGATGTCATAAGTTGGAATTCGTATGTGATCAGCGGTTACACATTTTACACAAAGTCCCTAAATGAGAGTAGCACCATCCAGAACAGTGGTGTAATGTTAGAGGCTGAATCCATGCACTTCTCCAGTTCGAAAGACAAGCGGCCTAAATTGGCAGTCATGCCATATTATGGGGTTATTAAAGAGATTTGGGAGGTGGACTATGTCTTCATTAGATTTCCCATTTTCAAATGTAAGTGGGTTAATGTCAATAGTGGTGTTCAGATTGATCGGCTCGAATTTACGTTAGTCGATCTCAATAGTACAAGTTTTGAAGATGAACCTTTTATTATGGCAGACCAGACGAAACAAGTTTTTTATATTTCTGATCAAGCAAATAAAATGTGGTCTGTAGCTCTCCAAGGTAAAAGGGTCATCGATATTGATGAGGAAAGTCATGAAAATTATGGCCTTCCTGACAGTACTCCTTTTTCAAGGGGTCTACCGGACATGAACGAAGAAGATGAAGTGGATAATGAACCCGGCATAAGAAATGATCATCAAGAAGGGATATGAGAGGATATCCCTTTATAAAAGAGTCAATTCATAAGGTAATATTCATTTGCACAATTCTTTGAAAACTTTAAGGTTTTAACTGTACGTATTATATTTCTTCTATGTTTTTAATCGATGCCATTGACTCTATGAAGTTCGTTCTTGGTTTATGTTTGTGGCAGCTGGATCCGATCCAATGCTCTTAGCCGAGGGAAGCTGTAAAGCGACAGAAGCAATATCTTGAAAATTTGGCCCTAAAAGATCAATGTTAGGGAAAATTTTCTCTAATATGTAACAACCAGCTTAATCAGTAACGCATTTTATTATCTCTGAATTTTTAATATTTAAGTGTTATTGATTATTGTTTCTGCTCAGTCACAAAGAGAAGAGATCATACTAAAACTCCACAAAG
This sequence comes from Acacia confusa, assembly GCA_037074495.1. Lineage (NCBI taxonomy): Eukaryota > Viridiplantae > Streptophyta > Magnoliopsida > Fabales > Fabaceae > Acacia > Acacia confusa. Next base: position 26,916,481 of record CM073504.1, on the reverse strand, counting down.
CTTATCAGGATCCTGTTAAGGGAGTTGTACATGGTGGAATGATCAGGGAGTTGTTGGGTGGGAATCGGATGACGGCATGGTGAATATTGGGCATGTATGTTGATTTAAGTGTACGTGGTATATCTTATTGCAACAGCTTATTGTATTTGTATTTGTAACTCATGGTCAATAATATTTGTATTCTAGCTACGATATGTTTTTTCCCAATTCAATTTATTCATAATTGTTCATAGCTTGAAGATTAAAGTGTAGCCTTTTCTGTGCTGGATTGGCTTGTATGGATTTTTGTATAGATCATTCAATTTATCCATAATTATATTGTTCATAGCTTGTAGCTTAAAGTATACCGTTTTATGTGCTGGATTGGCTAGTATGGATTTGTGTATATAGATGATTTGAAAGAACAGAACAGGGAAAAAATGCAGGAAACTTTAGACCGATAAAACAAAAACTCCGGTCTTAAAAGTTCAACTTTTAAGACCAGATGTACTTTAATTTACTTAAATGCGCGGTCTTAAAGGTCAGGCAACATATTTGATATGCTGTAATAAAAGTTGGTCTTACAAGACCGTTGGTTTAAATATGCTCAGTCTTAAAAGCTAATCTTTAAGACCGGACTTATTACTCAACCCGTCTTGAAAGTGAGTCTTTTAAGACAACGTATAATTATTTTTGTCTAGTCTTAAAAAATAGAACTTTTAAGAGTGGTTAAATTTTTGTTCGGTCTTAAAAATTGAGTTTTATGACTGACAAAAAAAAAATCTGTTGGATTTAGCATCACTTTTAAGACCTGGTGTTTTTAAATGTCTGGTCTTAAAATAGTTTATTTAAGACCGGTTGACGTCCGTTCTTAAAGATATACTTTTAATACTGGCTGGAACAAGACCGATCGTGAGTCCGGTCTGCGGATGCCTCTTTTGTCCGGTCTTAAAAGCTTTTTTTGCACCCGTGAGTTTGTCTTCCTTTTCCTCTCCTTCATCTACAGCCTTTATTGCCTCCTTCGTAATCGTCAACGTAAAAGCTTCTTGACCACCTCAATCACGTCAAGTACAACTTTCATATGACCCTTCTTCCCCTTCTTTTCCTTCCTCTTCAGCCTCTTAGAATGAGGAGGAAGATTGAGGTTTTTTTTTATTATTATTATGTAAAATATTTTTTTGCTTGATGTATTGCTACCTTTGGCCAGCAAAAAAATTATAATATTAATTCAAAAAAATTTATAACATTGAACATCTCTTGTATCTTTATTCCATTCTTGTTTCTATGTATGGCTTGATGAGTTAATATTTTGATAAATATATTGTATTTGTAAATTATATTATTTGGGATATTGTTAAATGTATAATTAATTATATTCAAACTAGTTGTAGTTGCACAAGGTCTAAATATGTTAATCTAAACTGTTGTTTAACTCTTGACCAATCTAAATGTCATTTATTTTTCTATCATTCACCTTTTATTTAGATTAGATAAGATGTGCATTCAATCTCATGATTATTATTTAGACCACATTATCAAAGATAACCAGCCTAAATATGTAACATTTCAACTTCCAATGCATATCATCATGTCTTGTCAGGGTCATCTATAGTTTTTGGCTATCAATCCCTATTAGAAATACCAAGGCGCCTTTTGTTCTCAAATTCAAATTCAAATGTTCCTTTCTAGTTCTCTCTTTCTTCTTTGAGTGACAACACAATGGCAAAGACAAAGATAAAACATTCTCTCTCTCCTCCTCTAGTAGCAGTCACTGATGGTTCCTCTTCGTAGCCCCCTCCAAGGCACCGATTTAGAGGTCATGGTGAAGCAAGATAGCTTTTTTGAATGACTAAAGGAGTTGGCAGCAATGTTGAATGATATCGTTGGTTGTTTGGATGAGGGATGATTGTCTCCTGAAGTGCAGATGATCATCTAAAGCCATAGGTTTCAAGAAGCCCATTGTTATCGTATTTTGATGTAATTTTGATTTTGTGCATGACTGTCATCATATATAATATTTTGATGTAATTTTAATTTCATGCATGTATTTTTGTCACTTATTGTAGGAAGTTGTCAATCCATTATTGCTCAGATAGAAGCTTCTTCTCTTATTGTAGGAAGTTGTCAACCCATTGCTTTGATTGAAGGTCCCTACTTTATTGATATATTTTTAAGTAACTTTAATTTATATGGATCTCTAAGCAAATACCTCCTTTTCCAGAAGTATCCTTATCTCCAAAAGTTACTTCGAAAAGATAAACAGGGATGTGATGAATAAACAAATTCAATTGTACCAAGAGTCATAAACGAATAAGGGAATACCTACAGCATTGGTAAAGTCATGAAGCAATAATAAAGCATTCAAGATGATATATTAAAGTACTTTTGTGAAATTACGTTTTTTTTTAAAACACATTATTCCTCTTATCAAAGGTTCCTCTCTCTCTCTCTCTCCCCCTCTCTCTCATTGAGCAAGTGGCACCAAGTTAAAAGTTCTAAAATTCAACATTGAAATTAGCCCTAAACTCTTCAATGTGAGAGTTTCTAAGCTACTTGGTCTCAACTGTATTTAATAGAGTAGCACTTCCCACATCGAGTAGCCATGCAATTTGGGACAGATCAAGATTTTCTACGCTTTGTTGCTAGAATCAATCACACTATTAACCTATATATCTCATAATATAAATGTTCACATATACCTTATATCTCTCTAGCAATTGAGCTAGGAAAGCAACAATTAAGTGGGAAAAAAAAACATGAATGTCTATATAGGAAAGGCCGCAAGGGGTATGCAAACCCTTGAGCAGCTTGAAGGTTTGCATACCCCTTGCTTTGCTTAAGGGTTTGCATGCCTCAAGTGTCCGTTCCTATATAGATATTTGTATGTTTTTTCCCTCATCATTTGCTTTCTCGAATTAATTTTTGTGTAAAGACACAATTTATAAGTCAACAATTATATTATCATATATATACGTCAACAATTGTTAATGATTCTTCCCATAAAGCCTAGATTGTCTTGGTCCATCTCAAATTATATACAAAAGAATCCAACTAGCTCAAAAACTCTCACTTAAAGAGTCTCACATCCATACATGACAATTATTATATAAAAACTATCATGTATCATAAAATTTCATGATTCTTATTTATAAACTGTTATTTATGTACTTGTTTTGATACATGTTATTTATGTACTAAATACATAACAATTATCTATGTAAGACTATTATTTATTTTTATTAAAAGTCATGGTTCTTACATAAGGATTGTTATGTATATTATTGAATAAATAACAGTTGTCTAAATAAGACCATTATGTATCATGAAAACATTAACATATATATGACAGTTTTTCACATGTGTCTATTAATTATTATCACAACAATGCGCATATAATGGCGTCACTAAGCTTCAATACATAACTGATGTTATATTAAAACCGTTATAATATGTCTAGAATAAATAACAATTTGAAACCATAATTTATCTATGTTGAGCATATATAGCACCTACATATGATGGTTCAAAACCTTGATTTATGGGCAATAATAACCGTCATATATCAATGACTTCTGTTGTAGTAATCTACAAACATAAAAAGGAAACAAGGGGTGAATACCGCCTCAAACAAGATAGCTGACCATTCCCCTAGGTTAGTGTCTACTTGAGTTAATATTACTCATACTTATACCATTACTCTTAATTATTTTGTCATCACATTAAATAGGCAAAATGAAGCAAGAGAGTCTTTTGGCTCAATCAAGGGTGGATTCCTTCATTGTAAAGACAACAAAGAAGGACACTTTCTCCTTGGTACCTTACTGTCAAGGGTGGGCATACTACATGATTTTCTTAAATTTATTTTATGCTAACAGTTGCTAATTGTTCTCATTGTGTTCATTTTATTTAGGAGATACTATATGATCATTGTGCTAAATTCTGCAAACAAAGGATTTGGTATTTTGACTCTCTTCACGGGGATTTGAGCAATCAACCATAGTACAGATGGTGGCGATGTTCAGTAAGTAAGTTGCGTACGTTTTCTTCATATATTTAATTATTTTTTGAAAATCATTAATCTTCTATTGTCTTGTCAGAGGGGTATAGCTGCACCACACAAATGAAAACCTCAAGGTCCCCTGGTCAAAGGGGGTATCTTCGATCATTAGTGCCTGCCCTTCAAGAATTTTAAAAGCTGCCCAATAAATTGAAAATTTTCATTTTCCAAATAGGGTTTATTGATGCATGCTTTAATAAAATTCTGTTCACTGTAATTAAACTAATCTGCCCTTGATTGGCAGTTCCAGTTTCCAGCTCTGCCCTTGTTGGCGGCGTCAAATATGCATCCAAGCACACCTCATTAAAAAGAAAGCATCTCATTAAAGATTAGCAAGAAAACAGAGAGAGAGGGTGTCCTGGATATTAGGACCCTAAGCACGTGGTCATGGGACCAGTCCCTGAAAAATCTTGATTAGCTTTCATATGTTTTTGGTTCTGAACTGGGTTGCTCTAACAGTACAAAATTTCATGGGATTCGTGTTCGAATACACACTTACCATTTCTTTGTCTAAATATATAAGTTCTCTCTATTTTAATTTCAATGTTCGCATTATTGTAGAAACCTTACATGCGTGGAGAATTTGGTTTTGAGCTTTTAAATTGTTTTGTGGCTCTTATTTACTAGTTTGTCGTTTAATATGTACTGTTTCCTGATAAGAACTGAGCCCTGCAAGAATCGTGCCAATCTCTCACCTAACACACGGCCATTCTGTAGTTTCTCAAATGATTAATTTGCACCAAATTTATAACATATGGAACTCCTTTAACATATTTATGGCATATATCTTGTTAGCTGACAAATTTATAACTATAATTAAGAAACATTTATACATAATACATTTATGTTTTTTTTAAAAAAATATATATAATAAACCTTCATTATTTGAATTTTTGATATTTTCTTGGAAATCTTTTAAACGTTAAAAAAAAAAAAAAATCTTATTGGAACCTCCTTTTTCAAGAAAAGATAAAATGATCATATGGATGTGTGATCATACAAGAAAAAATAAGATTCAAAATGATACACGAATGAGTTTGAGTGTTATCTATAAAAGAGGAAATAAAAGGTCATTTTATGTGTTTTGAACATGTTCAAATAAAGTCATTGAGTACGTCAATGAGAATGATTAATCAAACAATATGAAGTCCTCTAAAAAGAAGTTAGGGAAGACCAAAATAAATATTCAATGAAGTTATAGAACGAGATTTTTTGATAAATAATCTATCAAAATATTTGAGATTATATGATGTTATATAATTTATGTAGCTAACCCCACCAAATATGATAAGGCTTTGTTGTTGTCGTTGGTTGGTGATAGCTCCTTTTAGACACTTGTTAAAAATGGTGGGAAAATTAATTATCTACAATCGAGAACAACTCCTAAAATCTTTTTATTATGGGTTTCAATGTCTTATTTCTTCATGTATTACTATATTGTCTTACCAAGTGCCTACATAGTCACTGTTATGATGAATATGAAGATCTGTAAAGTGAAGTAGGATTCATAGTGTACACAAAATCTTATGAGAGTCTCCATGTTGACTTAAGAGGAATTGTGATGACATAACAGATAATTAATTTATAGGTATTGATAAAATTAGTTGAGTTAGTTTTTTTTTTTTATATATAAAAAGTTGTGTTCATTCTTTTTTTTTTTTCAAAATTATATCCCTTTTAATAATTTGTATTAGGAATTACTCCCTTGATCGACAACCTACTTAATATTGTTTTTTAATTCTTTTTTACTTTTTTTTGGGGGGGGGGGGGGGTTTTGTGCTTCTTTTTCTTAGTCTCCTTCTACTCTTCCACCTCCTTCTCATTCTTCCAATTTTTATGTAATACCCGGATAATTATTTACCTAGAATATTATATTGACAAATAATATCTATTAGAAATCGGTGAATTTGTGGTCTCAAAACTAGTGTCATAATTACCTTATTTCCAAAGGTGATTTCTCATGTAATTAGGAAAGATAAAGAGCTAAAAATCCCTAAGTAAATTTATGGGTCATAAAATACCCTGAGAATGTTATATAGGCAACTAAAATACCTATTAAAATAGAAGAGTATGTTGTCTCTAAATTTTGAATGTTTAGGAATTATACCATTTCTAAGCAATTAAAATCATCAGAGGATGATGAAATCAATTAAAGGAAATTTGTAACAATTATTGGGCAATTGAAATTGCAATAATTGAGGTACTTTATTAACTTATGAAATTAGTTAATAATTAAGTTATAAAGGTCAGAAATAAGGAAATATTAATTAAATTAAGGATTAAATGATATTTAAAAGCTAAGATTAGCATACAAGAAATTGTTAATCATCAAAATTAAATTAAAAACTGGTCAAACTTTGGTAATCAAGTCTTAAAACCCCTAAAACACTATTATTCCTAAATTATCACTAAGAGGGCGAAAATTCCTATTCACTAATGGAATAAAAATAAGTTGAACCAATGAGAAATTATCCTCTTGAGTTTGTAAGGATAAATAAAGCATACAACTATTAAAAGGCATATTTAATGGGTATTAGGGGAGGGAAATTTCGGTCAAGGAAGGAAGAAGCAATTATAATATTGTAAAATAGATTAGCACATGGGATAATTAGCTAAGTGTATGAGAGAAGATAGGAAAACTTATGAAGCAAGTTGGGAAACTTGAGAAGCAAGACAACTTGGGGAGCAAGTTAATATTTAATTAAATGAAATTAGATGAGCATCTATAGAAAATAAATCATATCTTGGAAAATTGGAACTAAGTATTAAATGTAAACATATATTTGGAATCAGTGAATTATGAGCTTCAACTTGACTATTCCCAAAGGTATTTCTGTATACTTTGAGGTTTCATACCTAAGTGTTTTGGGGATTAAAAATCTCCATAAATCTAGTCATAAAATTAGGATTTCAAAAGTGAAATTAGATCTTGAATAAGAACACCCGATTACATCTAACTAAATTAGAATTTGGGATTAAATAGGGGATAAAGCAATAATCTAAGGGAAGAGAGAGAGGGGGACGAAATTGAGTGAGGTGGAGGGCTAATATTTATGCCTCTTCTCCAAGTAAAACTCAAGGGTTAGGATCAAGAGGAGTTGCTTGGAGGCTACTCATGTTTTCCACTATAAATAGAGGTCCTTGGCTTCATGAATTCTCACAACAAAACTCAACCACAAAGGTGAGTTCTTAGAGAGAGGGACGAAATCTAGAGAGGTAGGAGAGTGAGAGGAAAAGCTCCAAAAGCAAGGAGTAAGGTTCTTCAAGAGGTAAGTTCTAGTCTTTAGTTCTTGAAGTTCTAGTTTAAGTTCATAGTATTTTATGCTTTGATCTTAAATATTCAAGAGTAGTTTTGATTTCATGTTTTTATGGTTAAACATGGCTTGATTTCGAAAATTAGATGAGGAATATGATATAGCAAATTTTTTGGAAGATTAGGATTAAAATAGCGAAGCTCTGGCAAAATTTCATCGATTAGCGTTTCCTGGAGTTAGAGGTAAAAACGCCAGTATTTTATGAAGAAGATGATGTTAAAAAATTCTGAGAAATTTCATGGTGAAAGTAGACATCTAGGGCTTTCTAAATCTATAAAGAGTGTGTGATTTGAAGCTCTGTGCAAAAAGATAAAAATCTCAGAAGTTGGGCTATGTTTTCTGTGCGAAATTCTGGGCAGCAGTTTGAAATGATTAAACTGGGAATTTTCCATGAGTTATGGGTAAGTTCCAGTATTTTTCCTTGAAAGTAGACATCCCAAGGATTCCGGGAAATTTTACGGATCCTTGGTTCGATTTTTCTAGAATTAGTTATGATTTTTCGAAGTTAGGTGAAATTCTGCCCAGAAATGCTGGATCAGCGTTTTTTCCGAAAATTAGGGAATAAATTGGAAAATAAATCCACCAGGGGTAAAATGGTCTTATATAGCCAAAATATCTCTTTGAAATAATATTTGTGAGTTAATAGAGGCGATATTATCCTTATAGGATATCCTTGAATACGTTTTGACCAACTGTCGCACCGTTTTCCGCCAGAAATACCGTCAAACGTCAACGAAGGTACGTCCGCGTACTGGTAACTTTAACTCTGATATTTACTGTATGCGTATATGTGCTATATGTATGGTATGCTTGTAAGAGATAATTAATGTACGTTCGCGTACTGTAACACTAACTCTGATATTTACAGTATGTGTATATGTGGTATGTGTGTTGTATGCATGTTGTGATGTGTTGTTTGAATACATGCTGTTGTTAAAGGATAACTGTACATCTGCATGCACTGGGAGTGATATATCTGTTTTCACTGGGAGTGGTATATTTCGCTGGGAGCGGTACATTTGCATTCACTGGGAGTGACATAGTTGGTGACATGTTTAGAAGTGTTTCATTTGCTGTGATTTTGTACCGTATATGTAAATATGAGGCTAACCGTTACCTGGGGTCCGTATGCATGGGACCTCAGCTCTTAACATAGCGTCAGGGTCAGGAGAACCAAGGACGGAGGACAAAGGAAAGCGCAAGCAGGACGCATAGTAGACCCGGCTGAAGATTTCCTTTGACATTCTAGCATAAGCCTTCCTTTTGTTGTTGTACATCCCTTTTGAACCACGCGGTTACTACACCGCTATTGTATTCAGCCAGACTTACGACATTTTGAAATATAAGTATCAGTTACTCTTCCGCTCAAATACACTACTCTGATGATTTTAAATGATTTTTGTTGAAAAAAAATAATATTCCGTTTTTGAAAATTGGGATGTTACATTTTAAATATATATATAGATTGAGGTTGTCTTTCTATATAAAAAAAAAAAAAATAATGACGGTATTGATTGAACTTACCTCCATTTTATATATCTTCAATTCAAAATTCAATTAATCGACATCATACTCCCTTAATATATTCTAATAAATATGTTCTATATAAGGAGTGGTTGGACAATAAATTATAAATTTGAGAAATAAAGTAAGCATCTTATATTTAAAAGCAAACAAACCCTTAAATTAATTCTTACATTTAGAAAAATCAATTATTTCTTAAGAATTCGAATTTTCTTCCCCAATGTACCAAATGCAGAAGATCGATGTTCATCACTGATTAAAAAAAAAGGAAAAGTAAATAAGATTGATGTTTTATCCCCTTTCCATGCAGTTTTGTAAATTTCTTTTCTTGCTCAATATGTGTATTGCCTTTTTTTGTACTGTTTCTTTTGTTCCTAGATAGAAAGTTGCACTTGTCCTTTTAATGAAGGGCGGAGTCCATGTTCAGTTTATCTTCAGCTTGTAACAATTTCATGAGAAGGTTGAACGTTATAAGCCCCAACAAAAAAACGTGAGAATTCGGCCAATTAATTTTTTTAGAATTTATTAAATAATTTTATTTTCGGACAAGTTTGGATGATCATTTTATCCCATAAACGCACTATTAAAGTATTGGCTAATCGAATATCTGTAAAAATTTATATTGAAAATCAACGTAAAGAAATTCAGATTATAAATTAATTAAATCTATCACGATAATGATTGAACATGCTCAAACAGGTCATGAATAAATTAATATATTTGGTTAGGGCAAATCTATTTGTAAAGTGTTAAAAAATGTGCACATTGTGCTACAAACTTTATGTATGTAGATGCGAAAAATAGACATGAGCTTTTTTAAGTGTAACAAAAATATCAGTGTTAATTTGACTTAACAGAAAACGGCGTCCGCCTCACCTCCAAAATGTAATGGACATTAGGTGAAATTAGTGTTCTAGGCATTGTTACCCCACTTAGAAAGATTTATGCATATTTTTTGCACCCTGATGAAGTTTATGATGCTAGATACACATTGGTAAATGTATCATGGGTAGATTTTCACATTAAATTTAATATATTTTAAATAACACATTTAAAATATAAAAATAATCATTATTAATAATAATTATTATAATAAATACTTTATTATAAAAGAAAATAATAAAGAGTAAAAAAGGCAATATCTTCCAAAACTAATTCCACATTTTCACTACTACAAAATGTCTTATTTGTAGTGTGTTTTAAAACGTGAAATATCATCCCGCTTACATCATATAATTTTATTTGTTAAAAACTATAATATATTTTGAATAACACACATTTAAACTATAAAATAATCATTATTATTAATAATCATTATAATAAATACTTTAATATAAAAGAAAATAATATAGAGTGAAAAAGGAAATATCTTCCGAAACTAATTCTACATTTTTACTACTACAAAATGTCTTATTTGTAGTGTTTTTAAAACGTGGAATATCATGCCGCTTACATCATATAATTTTATTTTTAAAAAAAAAATATTACTTACTGTAGTGCGTTCCACCAAATTGCTACAGCAAGTATTACTTTTTTTGTAGCGCTTGAAGGGGAAAGCACTATAGAAGGTAACTTTTTTAAAATAATTAATTGATCTTAGGAAGCACTTTTGGTCGCAAAGCGCTATATATCAGGTGTTACTTCTTGTAGCATCTTCGTGGGAAAGAGTTATAGAAAGTAATTTTTTAAATATAGATATTAATTTTTATTTTCAGTAGCTACCACACACAGAAATTTTTTTAAATACTCTTTATATATATATATATATATATATATATATATATATATATATATATATATATATATATATATATATATATTAACATAGGTCAAATATATTGAGGACTCTAGTTGATTAGAAATTCTGTTAGATTGAAGTGCCAGTTATATAAAAAATTAACTCCAATTAGACAGATTTATATGCTCATTAAACTAAGTCCTAGGCTACTTATTTTAAGTATTTAATGGATGAACGAGTGTGTGAAAGAAGATCATAAGAGAAAGCAACTCCTAGATGGTATCTCATATTTTCATTGCCCACATGCAATCATGGTGTTTATTATGACCAAGGTATAAACACTCAAGATACCACTCAAGTTAAAATATGCAAACAAACCAACTCTATTAAGGTACACAATGAAATCGGCCTTGGCGACTGTAGCAGCGGAGGATGAAGTAACCAGCCTGAAAATCTTTTGAAATGCTGAACATACTACTACAAAAATTTTATTTAATGATACTAATTAACACTGGTTTTTAAAAATGGAAGTTAAAATGGAGATAGTAACATTTTTTAAATTTTAGCTTAACTTTTAATGATTATTTTTACATAAACAATCATTGAAAGTTAAATTTTCAATTACTGTTTTTAAAATCAGTCGTTAAAAGTTATTTTAAAAAACTATTTTAAAAATTCGTTGTAGAAAATTAAGTAAAAGTTTTAAAAAATATAAATATTTTTGTGTTTTAATAACTACTTTTATAAAATAGTTGTTGAAAGAAAACTTTTAACGACTAGTTTTTCTAAAAAGTTGTTAAAAATAAGGTTGTGACATCTTAAAATTTATGCCTTAGTTTTAAAATCTGTCTTACAAAAACATACATGAAAAATATTTGTTAATGCCTGTTTTTAAACAGATGTTTAAAACTAATCATAATTAATTAGTAACATTAACATGTTTATATACCCACAGATCAACATGCTTTCTCTGATTCAGATACTCTTAGCGTCTTTTTTTTCAGCGGCCCTCAAAATCTTAAAATCTCATCAGTTTAGTTGATCCTAACATTGCACCAGCTCATAAAAATGAATCAACAATTGAAACATCTTCTTCAGCTCTTTACAGTGACTTCGGACATTTCGCTGATTCGCTCTCCCCTTCCCCCCTGTTCTTCTACAATCTCCCACCTATTTCTCATCGCTTTACAGTCTCCTCCTCCTCCTCCAATTTACGAGTGCCTAGTCATTTAGGATAGTTGCTTATGTAGACATGCATAGACCGTTGATCTATTTTCTATACTAAATCAACGATTTTCCTTTGAAGTTGTGTCCTGTTAGAACTAGGTGTGCACAGAAGCTAAAAGTAATTTGTATTTCCATTATGCGTTGTCGTGTGTCTGGCTTGGTGAACGGAAAGACACACCCGAGGCATGTTCCCAGATTATATATACTTCTGTCTTTTTTAACAATGTTACTGTATTTATGAGACTAAATCATGCTTTTTACTTTTTTTAAAAAAAAGCCTTGAGCTCAACATTATTATGGGTCTCCTCCTCCTTCTCCACCCTATTTCATTAGGTTTCAATGCGAAATCACTCAAAGCAGCTTCTCTTTAAAAGATAAATAAAAAAAAGAAGCCACCAGCCGACCAAACAAATAAAAATACTACGAGTTCTACTGCTTTTCCAAGGTGTTTAAACTTAAAAGGTGAATTAAATATTAGCAAATATTCAAGTGTCTCTGTAATTTGCAACATGGCATCTGATTCAAGTAGTGCGATAGTACCAACTCATATCAAAACCCCTTGTTAAGTGGTACACAAAACATGGGAACCTAGCTGATATTTTAAGGATACCTGCTTATTTGGTCGGCACATTCCTTAATTCAAGTAAGAACAGGTCCTCATCAATTGTTTTCTCTGCTTCCTTTAATTCCATTGACTATAGGAGGATACTCGCTTGCTTCAACCAAACTAACCCTCCTAGATTTGTAATCAAATATATACATTCAGATTCACGTTCAAGATCTCTTGCTAATAACTTCAGTTGTTTATATGACTGTCCAATGCTTATTTCAGTTATCCTTATTAGATTGTTCCTGGCTGGCGCAATGGTGAAACTAGGAAGGGAAGTGACTGAGTTTAAAGTTAGAGTTGATTGAGGTTCAAGAGGGATTTAAGATTTGACTTGCTCACTAATACAGACAACTCTATTTTGATCGAAATTTTTGATGTGGTGTAAAAGATATTGCTTATGTAGTGCAGGCCCTACATAAATCCGTAAACAAGAAGAGGAGGAGGAGCATGATGTTAAGCGGTGAGAAATCGAGGTGGGAGACTAAGGAAGAGCCACCCGAAGAGGAGAGAGAAAGTAAAGGTTGAGTACTACTAGTAGGGGGAAGAGCTGAAGATAACTTCCGGGCTGATTACTTTTAATAGTTGGTGTAACATGAGCTTTTGGATCAGCTGAACGGATAAGATTTTAAGATTCTGAGGGCCATTGATAAGCTGCTTCTGAGAGAAACCGAACTCTGCTTTCTCTACTACATCATCAATCACGGCGTGCCCGTTGAATTACACAAAAAGATCAAGATCTTTCCATGAAATTCTTTGATTAAAGCCTGGAGGAGAGGAAGAAAGGAACACGGGATGAGTCGAACTCATTAGGGTATTACCACGTCGAGCACACCAAGAACATCCAGGACTGGAAAGAAGTCAACAATTACCTAATCACATACTATATTCAATTCAATCTATCTACAAGGCCCTGAATCTGGTAATTTCAACCGTATTTCACAAATTAAACTTCACACAGATTTTTCACTCTCTTAAAATTCTTGAATCATATGATAATTAAATCTCATTTTTTAGAGAGACACTAGAAGAGTATGGCCATGAAATTCAGAAGGTAGCGTACAAATTACTGGAGTTAATTGCGTTGAGCTTGGGATTACCAACTCGGAGATTCCATGGATATTTCTAGGAGAAACAATTGAGCATATTGTGACTCAATTACTATGCTCCATGTCCATTTCCTCACTTGGCTCTCAGAGTTGGAAGGCACAAGGATTCCGGTGCTCTGACTTACTCTGTTTGCACAAGACGACATTGTAGGACTTGAGGTGAAGAGAAAATCAGACGTGAGGACAACGTAGATAAAAAAATTTACAACGTTACTCACATAAACATTCCACTGAAAATGGTCATAGAACGGTTAAAACAATAGACATTAAAGGCGTTTTTTGTAGCAGTGAGAAACCCACGCTAAAGGAAGAATGAAGTGATCTTAGAAGTAGGATTTGGAAGGAAGAAATGGAAGAAACCTGGAATGTATATGTCGCGATGGAAAATGAGATGGAATGTACATGGTTGTGAACATAGTAAATGAAAGGACAGGCGCAGAAATTGATGGATGGAGGAATAGCAATGGATTAGTATGGACGAAGAGTAAATAGTGGATAGAGAGCAAATTAAAGATGAGATGGATTCCTCAACGGTGTATGGGCCGGAAATCGAGTTAGCTCAATTCTTTTGCTAAGGGGTTGTTTGGTTGAGTTTAGGTGGAATGGGAAGGCATTGAAACTGGAAGGAAAGTCTTTTTCCTTCTTGTGCTCAGATTGACATGAATTGCCTAATTACTCATCACTGTGCCATTTTCTCCCAAGTTTCCTGTGTATATATTTATAGAAAAAATGCAACATCATGTAATTAAGAGGACAAACACTTAGAGAACTTAACTAAATTGTGATTAAATCTTTTCATTTAGAAATTAATTCACAAAATCACTCCTTGTCACAATTAACTCCGAACTAATTCACTTAAGCTCAATTTGATCCATAATAGGGCCTTGGAGTCAAATTATATACCAAACAATATTACAGTACGACAATACAATCCGGGCCGTATTCTCTCGATAGAGCCTTTTATCTATTCGTGAGTTAAACAAGCCTTAAAAGGAGTACTATATAAACACAAGGGAATTGATTTTGATTTCTTTTATGGGAAAATATTTTCTCATGTTGTGGGAAAACCATTTTCTCATGTCACACACATATGAAATGATAGGACCCATATATACATATATTAATTCATAGGGTAAATGTGCAAATTTACACATAATCTTTACCCAAATGAGCGCCTAGCACCATAACCTTTTTTTGGGAGCAAAAATACACATAACATTACGTTTTGAGAGCGTCCAGTACCACGGGCTGTTAGTCAACCAACGTTGACCGTTATATCTGATGAAAATGAACAGTAATTCCACTAAATTTACAATTTTGCCCCAAGTTTTAAGCTGAAATTACCATTTTGCCCCTAGTTTAAAATAATTCTTTTTTTAAAAAAACACTAAAATAACTCCTCCCCTCTGGTAGGCTCCACCACCGGCCACACCGCCGGCGGCGGCCGCCCTCCCTCCACCTCCGGCCGTCGCCAACGACCGGCGGCCACCTCTGGCGGATTTTAAAAAAAAAAAAACTATTTTTAAAAAAACAAGTAAAATGACCCCTCCCTCGCCGGTGGGCCCCACTACCAGCGACCACCGGTAACCTCCGGCGACCTCCTCCAGCGGCTTGTTTGTTTTTTAAAAAATGTAATTTTTGTTTAAAAACAAGTAAAATGACCCCTCCCCGACGGTGGGCCCCACTGCCGGTGGCGGCCGCCCTCCCCCCACTTCCGGCCGCCACCTCCGGTGGCTTTTTTTTTAAAAAAAAGTATTATTTTTTTAAAAAAAAGTAAAATGACCCCTCCTCGCCAGTGGGCCCCACTACCGGCCACACTGCCGGCGACGGTTGCCCTCCCCCCAACACTAGGCGACTACCTCCGGCGGCTTTTTTTTTTTGAAAAAAAAAGTAATTTTTTTTTAAAAAGTAAAATAACCCTTCCCCCGCCGGACCCACCGCCGGAGGTGGCTTCCGGTCGCCGGCATTGGGGGGAGGGCGACCGCTGCTGGTAGTGGGGCCCAACGGTGGGGGAGGGGTTATTTTACTTTTTTTAAGAAAAAAATTACTTTTTTCTCAAAAAAAAGCCACCGGAGGTGGCCTTCGGTCGCCGGAGGTGGCCTTCGGTCGCCAGAGGCGGCCAGCATTGGGGGGAGGGCGACCGCCGCCGGTAGTTTGGTCGGTGGTGGGGCCCACCGGCGAGGAGGGGTCATTTTACTTTTTTAAAAAAAATACTTTTTTAAAAAAAAAAGCCGCTGGAGGTGGCCACTGGTCACTGGTGGTGGCCGAAAGTGGGGGGAGGGCGGCCGCCACTGGCGATGTGGCCGGTGGTGGGGCCCACATTCGAGGAGGGGTCATTTTACCTTTTTTTTTTAAAAGAATTACTTTTTTAAAAAAAAAAAGCCGCCAGAGGAGGTCGGTGGAGGTTGTCAGCGGTCGCAGGCGGCAGCTGGCAGTGGGGGGAGGGCGGCCGCCGTCGGTGGTGGGGCCCACCGGCGAGGGAGAGGTCATTTTACTTTTTTTAAAAAATACTTTTTTAAAAAAAAAAAAAAGTTGCCGGAGGTGGCCGCCGGTCGCCAGCGACGGCCGGAGGTGGGGGGAGGGCGGCCACCGCTAGCGGTGTGGACGGTGGTGGTGCCTACCGGAGGGGAGGAGTTATTTTAGTGTTTTTTAAAAAAAAAAAAATTATTTTAACCTAGGAGCAAAATGGTAATTTCAGCTTAAAACTTGGGGCAAAATTGTAATTTTAGCAGAGTTAGTGTTCATTTCCGTCAGACATAACGGTCAACGTTGGTTGACTAATGGCCCGTGGTACTGGACGCTCCCAAATCGTAACGTTATGTGTATTTTTGCTCCCAAAAAAAGGTTATGGTGCTGGGCGCTCCTTTTGGTAAAGGTTATGTGTAAAATTGCACCTTTACCCTAATTCATATATGTATATATGGGTCCCACCATTTCATGTGTGTGTAGGAAACTTTTTTTTGTCCTCATGTAACATGAAAAAACCAAAGCACTTCTTTTATATAAACTAATATACAAATATATATTAAAATGAACCTAGACTACTATTTTTTAATATCCTTTTCTTTTATATGGTGGATAGGCATGAAAATGGATGTATGATATAGACCTCATTATATTATTTTCATTATACGGAGCATCATTTGAGCAAGTACTCTCTCCATTTATGCATTGCAAGCTACTTTATATACATATATAGTTTTATTCCATTCATTTTTAAATTTCACCATTCATTTTTAAATTTCACCATTCATTTAAAAAAAAATCATCATGCTAAACACATATAGAAGTGGTAGATGATGACATTGTGCCTGTTTGAGTTAGCAGTAGAAGTGGTAGTTTAAAAACGATTTGACTTTTATAAAAGCTCGGTAGGAAAAGAATCATGTTGTAAATGTGATTTGTGTGTGGATTACCCATTTGATTTTTGCAGAAGTGACTTTTTTCTAAATTGATGAGTATTTAGATTATTATTTGAAAAGTCAATTGAGATGAAAAATAACTGAAAAGGGCATAAGTCTTATTGGATGCTACATATATTAATATTAGTTGTATGTATTGCAATAAATAAAAATAAAAATTTATATTTATATTTGAAATTGAAAAAAAGAAAAAATGAATGTATTTATTATTTAAAAATATATTTAAATTTATATTTACATATATTAATTCAGTATAAATAATTAATATAAAAGGATTTAAATTTTGAATGTATAATCCCAAGTTATGTTTTTGGAAGAAAGAAAAAGAATAAAATAGAAATGGTTAAAAAGAAAAAAAAAAGGAAAATAAAATAAAATAAAAGAATTAAAAAAAAAACTTGGTGGCGGGGCCATGCTCAAAAAACATATGATTATTGATGGTGCACCCAGGTCAAAAAGAAGCATTCACGTGAATAGAGAGAGAAGGAGAAATTGTGAGGCATTAATGAATAGATCTCTTCATGTGAATACAAATTATATGTACCTAAATCTGAGATTAATATTTCTTTTTAGGTCCAACGTAATGCCCAAAAAAAGTCCATCTTGGAGGTTATCATTAAGCCCAATAACGTTATGATTTTTGAACAAGTCTAGTGAACGAATTGGGCAACCGAAACAATTCACAACAAGTTTTTTTTTTTTTTTCCGCTAGCCCTTTTTTTTCTTCCTTTTTTTAACTTAAAGTCAGCTTTAAGTTGATTCCAAACAGACCTATTATATGCTTATTGGTGCTACTTTCGAGGTGAAATGGTCCTTTTGAAGGGTCCATGTGAACTGGCCCTATCATTTTATCTCATGCAATGGTTGTCCTTTTGATAAATCGAGTAGGGCCCATGTTAACTTATCTGAGCTCATGAACCATTTGTGAGAACACATTAATTAGGTAAGTGAATAGTATCGCAATTAATTTGTGAATAATATTTTATTTTTTATTTCAATATAATATTTAGTTTTAAATAGATTCACTTGTATTTTAATATGATTCTTTTTGTAATCTTTTTTTAATACAAATTCTTTTTGTAATCTTAATATTGTATCATATGATATATTTTAGCTATTCTAGATCATTTTTTAAATGAAATTAAATTTATTCGATGATTGGTATTCATTGTATTTTAGATTTAATTATAATGTTTGAATCTATAACATAGTTAGCAAAATATATGATCAATGTCTTTTATGCATGAAAATGGCTAAAATATTTTCAAATGAAAAATATGACAGATAATGCTGAAAAGAATAGAATATTTATGCATGGAATTTGAAAGGAATGTTTTTTAGATATTATTTTAAAAAATTTTATGATGGGGTCTTCTATTTCGAAATATTCTTACGAGCTTTAATTATTAGAGGAACATATCGGTTTGTTAATGGTAAATTGATCACCTGCATGCATGAAAACAATTTTTTATAATACTGAATGAGAGCATTGGTTGCTAACAGTGGTCCCATCAGCCACTGATGCATCATGGTTAACATTGAGCTCACTTGACATTTATAGGCATAGTGCTCACACTTGACACTCGCGGGCTTCGTCTCACACTTGTTGTTTGCGGGTATGGTACATGCTCTTGTTTCATGGTTTCGAGCTATGCTTAATTACTTACCCTCATGGATATGTGTATCCACACTTGTCTTCATGGCTTCAAGCTACACTTTAATGGTTATCTACCCTCTTATACTATGTATTTACATTTGTTGTTTCATTTTCATGAAGTCCTAAGAAAGAATGAGATTTCAAATACATTGTTTTTCAAATTGATTTTTTAAAATAATCTGTTTTATGACGTACTTGGTTTTATTTAGTTAACAATTTATATAACTATTACTTATTTTACACCATTGTGGTTTAGAAGCTAAACGCAGTCACCATGTAGTTATTATAATTTGGTGTAAATTAGTATACATGTTTTCATGAAATTATTTGGTTTATGAAGAATATCATGTTATTTTAAACAGTTGTTCAATTTAGATTCACAGTTACCTTATTGTTATTTCTCTTCCTTATTCATATATATATATTGGGACTTTATTCAAAGGTGAATGTTTTTGGCCTCAAACAACACATAGACTTTGTACATTCAACTCCTGGTAAAGAGTTGTTGAAGCTTGAACCTTTGGTGGAATGAAAATTATAAACTCTTGTATACATATTCTATAAGCTGGATCGCTGTCCTTTTTTGTTATTTTGGATGTGTGTGTCTTTTGTGGTGGAGCGAGACTTTGAATACTTTATTGAACTTGCAAGCAATTGTAGAATTTTTGGGAAGTGCTACTTATAGAGCTGGGGCAGAGCTAGGAATTTCAATTGTAGAATTTAGATGTTTATGAAACTTTATTTTAGAGGATGAAAATTATAAAATAGAACTCATATATTCATGAAACTATATTTAAGCCCTATAAACGTTTTAAGATTTTTAATTTAGTCCCTCCACGTGACTTTACATAAAAGGATTAAAATGAAAATTATGAAACTTTTAATGACTAAAAGATAATTTTCTAAACAATTTAGGTCTTCTTCTGTAATTTAGGGGGCACCCCTAGCCCCCCTAGTTCCGCCACTGTTATAGAGGAATCTGCTGAAATTTCTACAAATAGCTTAATTTTTATTATAAGAACAATATGTATCTATAAAAAATTAGAAATGATTTATCTATATAAATTAAAACTATTATGTTAGACATTTGTTGTTAAATTTTAAGGCTTGTGAAATCTCCTATATTTCGTGTCGTCATTCCTTAATTTTCAGTGTGTGAAAAAGAAGAGTTGAGGTTGCAGGTTTTAATAGTTGAGAGGAAAGAAAGGGCTTCTAAACCTAGAATTTGAAGGGACATGAACAAAAGAGTGCTTTTTTTTTTTGCTCAGAACAAAAGAGTGCTTTGGAAGATAAAGCAATCCAGGAAAACTGAGGCATGGTGTATGAAACTAAGAAAAATTTTAGATCAGTCCCAAGTAATATCCGGTCTAGAAAAGTAATTTTAGATTGGTTGTTGGAGACACCGGTCTGGAAACTAAATAAAATTATAAATATAAACTTATTTTTATTGATTTCTTTTTTTCTTTTTCTTTTTTGGCTCGAATTATTGATTTCTTGTCCAGTTGCTTTAACAAACAAACTTTTTAGACTAATTATGCATGTGCAAAACTGCCTTCAAGAGTACATCGATATTTACTAACCCTTTTTCTACTTGAAATTTTATAACCGTTGAGATTATGTGTATTTGTCGTTTTTTCCCCATACAAGCGTGTCGGAACATCAATTGAGTAAGTCCACATGGTACGCAATAGTATGCATGTGACTAACAAGTAAACGAAAGCGACACACCTATGCAGAAATCATTAAAACCATTCATAACAGAGTAAATTAAAACGTGGAAAATAGAAAGAACCATGGCGCGTGCGTGCGTGCATTTATGTATATAATATGCAGGAAAAGAAATGGTAAGCGGGATTTGCAGAAGAGCAAGCCGCATATGAATCACATGTAAGTTGGTATTACGAGAACAAACTAGTTGTTGAGGGACAGATCTGAACCAAGAATCTGAAACCCAAGATTTTTTTAGAGACCGAACCCATGAACATGTACTATTGCCACTTGTGCCCTGATATCTTATTACAGAATGAATATTAAACATGTTTTAAAATAAAATGTATGGATTTACTTAATTAAGTATTGGAAGGGTTTTGTATTATAAGCTCATACTTCTCCCTCCAATCTTATAAGATCTAATTGAGGGTTGGTTTGATCCTAAACATAAAACCTCTAATATTTATCAATTTTTTTCCCCTAAATTATCCTTCTTGATACTCGTTCAGCAATAATCAAGTAAGAGAAATGAGAGAAAATTAAGGAAGATTATTAGGGTATTTTAGGAAGACATATCATATTAATTCAGTGCACAATTTTTCTTAATCTACTCAAAATTAAGGACTAGAGGAGTAGTTTAGTATTCAACTCTCTGCCCTATTAGTATGGACCAATGTAGAACTTGAAATTGGTAGGCCAAAAGTCTCATAATTATCATGTCTTGATGCAATAGCTACTCCCAGTAACTATTTGAGGCATAACCAAGTATGATCTTCGACACATTTTGACTAGGCTTTGTTTTTTTTTTTTTTTTCAATGCTGTTTGTAGTCAAGTTTTCAAGATTGAACAATTAAATGAATTAGAGAATGAAAGATATCTTATCTTGTGTCATCTTGAGAAGCTTTTTGTTCCTACATTTTTTGACATTATGGTTCATCTAATTGTTCATCTAGTGAGGGAGATAAATTAAGTATTGATTTACTTAATTAAGTATTGGAATGGTTTTGTATTATAAGCTAATACTTCTCCCTCCAATCTTATAAGATCTAATTGAGGGTTGGTTTGATCCTAAACATAAAACCTCTAATATTTATCAATTTTTTTCCCCTAAATTATCCTTCTTGATACTCGTTCAGCAATAATCAAGTAAGAGAAATGAGAGAAAATTAAGGAAGATTATTAGGGTATTTTAGGAAGACATATCATATTAATTCAGTGCACAATTTTTCTTAATCTACTCAAAATTAAGGACTAGAGGAGTAGTTTAGTATTCAACTCTCTGCCCTATTAGTATGGACCAATGTAGAACTTGAAATTGGTAGGCCAAAAGTCTCATAATTATCATGTCTTGATGCAATAGCTACTCCCAGTAACTATTCGAGGCATAACCAAGTATGATCTTCGACACATTTTGACTAGGCTTTGTTTTTTTTTTCAATGCTACTTGTAGTAAAGTTTTCAAGATTGAACAATTAAATGAATTGGAGAATGAAAGATATCTTATCTTGTGTCATCTTGAGAAGCTTTTTGTTCCTACATTTTTTGACATTATGGTTCATCTAATTGTTCATCTAGTGAGGGAGATAAATTAAGTATTGATTTACTTAATTAAGTATTGGAATGGTTTTGTATTATAAGCTAATACTTCTCCCTCCAATCTTATAAGATCTAATTGAGGGTTGGTTTGATCCTAAACATACACTACTAGAAAATAGTCATTTTGCGACGGAATTTGCGAGGGAATAAAATTCCATCGCAAATTTGTCCCAAATAGCGAAGGAATATTAAATCCGTCGCAAATTAGAAAATTTACGGCGGAAAATGTTTCTCCGTCACAAATTTACGGCGGAAGAAAAATTCCGCCGCAAATTTGCGGCGGCATGGGGGTTCCGCCGCAAATTTGCGGTGGAAATAGGTCTTCCGCCGCAAATTTGCGGCGGAACCAGGGGTTCCGCCACAAATTTTTGCGGCGGAACTGGGGTGCCGCCGCAAATTTGCGGCGGCACCCCCCGTGCCGCCGCAAACTGTGGGCGGGACGGTGTCCCGCCGACAATTTGCAGCGACACACCCGGTGCCGCCGCAATTTGCGGCGGGAGACGGTGTGCCACCGCAAATTGTCGGCGGGACACAGTCCCACCGACATTTTGCGGCGGAATTTTTATGCCGCTGCAAATGGCGGCGGAATATTGAATTCCGCCGCAAATTTGCGGCGGAATAAAAATTCCGCCGCAAATATATGTTATCCCCAAACCTCCCTTCTTCATTTTGATTCGTGCCTTCCTCTCGCGTCTTGCTCTTTTCTTCTTCCTCTCTTGCGTCTTGCTCCGTCCCCAAACTATCTCTTTGCGTCTTTGCTCCTTTCTTCTTCCTCTCTTGCGTCTTGCTCCGTCCTAGCCTCCACCGCCAACGTTCAGTCCAAGCATCCTGGTGAGCCGTCCTTGCTCTTCTTTCTCCATTCCAAGATATCCTTCAAGAGGTATGCGTTTTTTCTCCTCTTTGACATTTCCTGAAATTCTATAGTCCTTCATCAATATTGCATGTGATAATCAATATGTTTGCTTTAATTAAGATTAGTGCTATTTTCATTTTTTATTGGGATTGATTTATTATTCGTTTTTTTTTGCCATTAATTTATTTTTTGCTCGAATTTTTTTCCATTAATTGACTGTTATATATATATATATATTTGTGTATATGAAAAATTATGATTAGTGCTATTTTGAATATGTTAGCTTTAATCAATATGTTTTAAAACGCATGCTTTTGTGATATATGAATTTAATAAATATTTCTTTGTTAGAACATGAAAAATTATGATGCTGAATTAATTTTAATAATTTAAATTTAAAATATATTAAAATCAAATTTTTGTTATTTTAATTTTGTTTTTGCCTAAATATATTTTCATAACTTATTGATAAAAATAAAATCTTAGAGGTTAACAATTTGAATTAACTATAGCTTTGAACTACTTGTGTAATGATTTTGAGGAAATTCATGAGTTTAAAGAAAAAATGTAATATAATTCTATGTGAATTTAAAGATAAATTAATGAGTACTATTGGATGTAATATAAGACATTCATATATTTATAATTTTTTGAAAAATAAATAAATTAATAACTTATACAATAAATTTATTTTATGTGGTATAACATTTTTATGTTAATTGGTATATTCGTGTTTTAATTTTCTAATTTTGAAAACATAAACTAAATAACACATAAATGTTAATATATTTAAGAATTACATTAGAATAACAATTTGTGTATAATTGTTACTAGATTTATATTTTTAACAACAATAAAAAAAATCATTTAGTTTATATATATTTAGATGTTTTGTCTTTAATCTACTAATTAAGTGATTTAACTATTAGATCCTAATCAACTTAAACCTGAAATCATTAATAAGAGTGAATACAATATTTTATTCTTTGGGAATTTTGCAGGTATTCAGTGTCAAATTATCAACTTAGTTTTAATATAAAAAAAATAAAAAATTTAATGTTTATGTTATCTATCACTTTATAATTATAGGAGAAATATTTGTAGATATAATTTGTAAGTTTGACACAAATAAGAGGAAAAAAATTAAAAAATTATGGAGAGAATTTGTTAAGTGGCCAGTTGTATTTGTCACTTAGGTTAGTAGCTGAATTAATTAGTTGGTATTATTGTATTATGTTCCAAGAATTATCCGTGCAAGGTTGGGTTGGGGAAGTATGGAAGGCGATCGTGATAGGAGTTGGATGTACAATCGTCTAACTCAGAAAAAATGACTTACTCGAGTATTCTTAGACGGTTTGGAAGAGTTCATCCAATTTGCTTTGGCACACACAACTAATTCAAGTACCTCGATCAGTTGTCCGTGTGTGAGATGTAGGTGTTTCGAATTTCATGACGCGGGAACCGTCAGAATCCATTTGTGTAGAAAAGGATTCATGAGGGATTATGAATGTTGGGTTCATCACGGGGAAGTCCAACAGACACCAAGTGGTTATTACGGAGACAGTACTCATCGAGTCAACCTTAATCAATATCAGCAGTTGGTGATGGATGCGGCTGGACCGTCGATCGGCCAATATTTTGATCCCGTGACTCATGCTGGACCTTCATGCATGGAAGAGGAGACCGGTATGCATAATCAACCATCACACATGGGAGAGGATCCTAATCCGAAGGCCCGTAGGTTCTATCAAATGCTTCAAGATGCCCAACGTCCTTTATGGGAAGGTTGCGAACACATTGAAAATAGTGAATATTCTTCTCTATCGGCTACCCTAGCAACATTAAGCTTGAAGACTGATCACCATATGAGCGAGAAGAATTACAATCAAATGATGCAGATCATGAGTAAGGTTGCTCCCAATGACAATAATTTGCCGAAAGATTTTTACCAAGCAAAGAAAAAGGTGAAAGAGCTCGGGCTTAGTTGTGAAAAAATCCATTGCTGCCCCAACGGATGTATGCTCTATTACAAGGATGATGCTGAGCGGAGTACTTGTAAATTTTGTTCACATGATAGGTACAAGAAGATTAAAGGGAAAACAACCACTCAACCATTAAGCAAGATATGGTACTTTCCCCTCGTGCCCAGACTTCAGAGATTGTATTCGTCAGAACAAACAGCTGCTCACATGAGATGGCACCGAGAGCATCATAGGGATGAAAAATTTGTCACGCATCCATCTGATGCCGAAGCTTGGCTGAAATTTGACGAGGCGAATCCATCATTTGCAGCCGATCCCCATAATGTCCATCTTGGTTTATGCTCAGATGGGTTTGCTCCTTTCAACCAAACCGGCAGGGTTTATTCCAGTTGGCCTGTGATTGTGACTCCGTACAACCTCCCACCATCCATGTGTATGAGAAGAGAGTTTTTTTTCCTCAACGCATTAATCCCTGGGCCATCCAACCCAAAAAAGAAAATAGATGTGTACCTCAGGCCTTTGATAGACGAGTTGAAGATGTTGTGGAGTGAGGGGGTTCTTACGTATGATGTATCATTGAGTCAGAATTTCATCCTGCGTGCTGCCTTAATGTGGACGATAAATGATTTCCCTGCATATGGGATGTTGAGCGGATGGCAAACATCGGGGAAGCTTGCATGTCCGATATGTCTTGAACAGAACATGGGGTTTAGCCTGCCATACAGTCGCAAGGTATCTTGGTTTGACCGGCACCGGCGATTCCTACCCCTCGATCATTCGTTTAGAAGAAACAAAAAAGACTTCAGCAGGAATGTGGTTGAACGATCAGCTAAACCTCGTCGTTTAAGTGGGCAAGAAATATGGGAGAGGGTGAAGCACATTCAAAGTGTTGAAGAAGGAGCTGCTTACAGTGAGCCTGAGGGATATGGCATTCAACATCATTGGAACAAACGTAGCATCTTTTGGGAGCTACCATATTGGAAAGATCAATTGTTAAGACACAACCTCGATGTCATGCATATTGAGAGGAATGTGTTTTGTAATATTCTGTACACCGTCATGGACACCAAGGGTAAGACAAAGGATACAATCAATGCAAGACTTGACATACAACAGATTTATAGAAGGCCTTCTTTGCATTTGGTAGAGACTGCCACGAGTCGGATTTCCAAACCTAGGGCGCCGTACACCTTGAACAAAGAGCAGAATTTAGAATTGTTGAAGTAGGTTAATAGTGTGAATCTACTGGACGGTTATGCATTAAATTTCTCAAGATGTGTGGACTTGAACGAGGTGAAGTTACGCAATATGAAGAGTCATGATTGTCACGTTTTCTTTCAGAGATTATTGCCGTGGGCCTTCAAGGCACTACCGAAGCATGTATTAGATACTCTGACAGAGTTTTCCTTCTTCTTTACAACAATTTGTGCTTCTGAACTTAATGTCGACAAGTTACGGCAGTTGGAGGAGAGTGTGCCAAAAATGCTATGCAAGTTAGAGATGGTGTTTCCTCCTAGCTTCTTTGACTCAATGGAACATTTGCCCGTTCACCTGGCGTACGAAGCAAGGGTAGGAGGTCCGCAACAATATAGGTGGATGTATCCGTTTGAAAGGTAATATATATTTATTTTCGCTGTGATTAATTCAAACACACTGTGACATAGGTTATAAATACTCTCTAATTATCCGTTGAAGGTTTTTACGCACACTGAAATATAAGATCAAAAATACAAGATACGTTGAAGGATCTATTGCAGAAGCGTATCTGGTCGAAAAGGCCACCAAATTTGCCTCATACTATTATCCCCTTGAAGTTATATCAAGATGGAGGGGGGTACCTCGCAACGATGATGGCGGTGAGACGAGTGGTCAAATATCAATATTTTATTATCCTGGCCGGGTCATTCGAACAAATTGTAGGTCAACTCTAGAAGGAAGCGATAAGAAAGTAGCGGAGTGGTACATTTTAAACAACTGTGAAGAGGCCGCCCCGTACTTAAAGTAAGATTTCATCTTTTCAGTAACTGCTACGGTTTAAAGTATTAATTTCTTTCTTTTTGTTACAGATACTTCTCACAATAGGTCCGATCAATAAATCCTTTGATCTCGGATTCCGACCTCGATGAATTCATGAAGGATAAATTTCCTCATTGGTTACAAGACAACTTCGAGCAAAAAACATGGAGTTCAGCTTATGCGTCAGCTCCCCATGATGTTGTATGGAGTTTAGCTTACGGGTCTGCAACAGCTGTTACCAGGATAAAAAAATATGTAATCAATGGGTATCGGTTTGTAACTGTTGATGCTAACGGAAATACGGAAACATGCAATTACGGTGTATGTTGTCGAGGTGGCCAAGTTGACGAGGTGGAGTGCGACTACTACGGCAAGTTAATTGATATAATTCAGCTGGATTACAAGTGGGATAAGTCAGTGATTCTATTTAAATGTGAGTGGTTTGATAACAGTCCGTGTGGTACAAAGGTGGACAAATATGGAAATGTTGAGATCGAGTGGTCACGGAGATATGCAGTTAGTTATGACCCATTCATTCTTGCTCAACAGGCAGAACAAGTTTATTTTACATATTACCCTACATCCCGTCAAGAGTGGGTGGGAGTTATCAAAACCAAAGCACGAAATATTATACCTACTTCAAAAGAGTCAGAAACGAATGACGATATGACTGAACCTTTCCAAGCGGATGTGGAACATGTACTTGCCGTAAGTAATGTCGAGGAAGATGTACCTTGCAATGTCTTTGATTCCACTGGAGACTTAGAGCTGATTCCTATCCAAATTGAGAATGCGGAATCAGACGATGAGGAACAAGTGGGTTACTCTAGTACTGAATCTGAATTCGATGATTATAAGACGTCAGAGGAAGAACAAGAATCGTCCGATTGATTTAAGTTAGTTATTTATGACGATCTATTATATTTGATACTCCGTTGCTTAGTTATTATTGTGTTAAGTAACTTTCTTATAATTATATATATTTTGACATCATGTTTATAAGTGTTCAGAAATGGAGCATCCAGGAGGCCATTCAGGTAGTGGATATAGTAGAGGTAGCGGCCGAGCCCGTCCTATCAGAGGGGGTAGGCCGACATCATCTACCCCCCATGTAGTCAGAGGGCTTAGCTCTTCCCCGGAGCTTCCGCCTCTTTATTTTTCATCTTCACCGCCTACTACTGACTCTGTTATGGGCGATATAGGTGAACCTTTCACTTATACATATCCACCACACCATCAGGCAGAGCAGGTTCAGTTTATGATTTCTGATTGATTTACATATATTTTGTTAAAACATCTATGTTCTACATTTTCAATATACTTATTCTTTCAGTACACTGCATCGCCTCATAGCCAGGGCGGGCAAGCTAGTTCCTCCAACGACCCAGTCTGGGGATCCATTGATCTTGTGACAGGGAAGATGTGGATCCGTCCTGTAGGGAGCACCGAGTAAGTCATGTAATGTTATGATTTTTTACCTTTAGTTTGTATGCTACTATTTGCAACATTCTCTTTTTTTTCAGGTTTGATCCTTATAAGCCGATGGCGGATTTCATGGCCGAGCAAATATTTCGTAATTTTGATCAACCTTGGGCCACATGGAAAGCGATTCCTCAGAGCAAGCGAGATGTTTGGTTCACTGAGTTATTGGTAAGTTATGTGATTTATGGTTATTAATTTTTTATTCTCATCAAAATGCAAATTGATTAACTACTTGTATAATTTAGAGCACTAATTGTTTAGTATTGTTTTTCAGGGAAAGTTTAGCTGAGCATCTCCCAAATTTAAAGAAGGCTTATAACTTCAAGGGAAGCAAGTGGCTGTCTAATAAATTATATAAATTGAGGCATGAAAAAGGAAAAAAAAATTGGATTCAGCTTGAGGTTGCAGGCCAGTTATTTGACAAGTGGGCCACCGATGAAAGATTTTTGAAGCAAAGTGAGCAAAATAAATTAAATAGGTCCCACATGGATGGACCGTCATATGCTGGCGGCAGCATTCCAGTTAGTGAGCATTGACGAAAGATTGTAAGTATACGCTATTTTCTACTTCAACTTTCAATATTTTGTACTTAATCAATAATTAATGAATGATTATCATTTGTGTTTGCAGGCAGCGTCTGGGGAAGTTCCTGCAGATTTGATTCCTTAGACCACCTTTGAGCGGACTCATACCCAGCCGGTTGAGGGTCAAGGCAAGCGTTGGATTAACGCCAAGTCCCAGCAATTCGCGGTGAGATATTAATTACATTTATTATTTGTTTCAAACAGTAACATCTTTCTTTTATTTTATATGCATTATTTGTGTTGTATGTTTGTGCTTGTAGGAGACCTATCAGCAGCTGACGCAGGAGAGAGACTTACAGATTCAGAGCGACCTGTCGTCCTCTTATTCCGATAACGAGAGTATCTTCCTTCAGGCTGCAGGCGGAATGGACAAAAAGGGGAGAGTCTTCGGGATGGGTGCTTCTGCCAGCCAACTGAAGTCGTCTTCGAGGCGCTCATCCGGCAGTAGTAGAGGTGGTCCTGAAGGTAGAGTTGTACTTTTGTTATCAATCGCAAATCATTACTCCCTCTTTCATATAAATGAAGTATTACAAGTAAATTGACTTCATAATGTTGGTTTTGCAGAGGATAAGAGGGTAAAGATGTTAGAACAGAAGGTGCTGGAGCAAGAACAGAAGGTGCTGGAGCAAGACGAGAAGATGAGGGAGTAAGGAAATATTATTAGTGAGATGCGAGCACTTCTCCATGCCCTATTGAAAGACAAAGGTACGGGGCTACCTCCTAGTGGTGACGATGATACTGGCGGTGAAGATGGCCAGGCTACTGCTATTTAGAGTTTTTTTTAGTTCATTTTAGAACATTATAATTTATATAATATTGTGTTTTTATTATGTAAACTTGTATGATGATTGTATAATTTATTTTTATGATATACAATTTTTTTTTATAATTTTTAATGATTTTTTTAAAAAATAATTTTAAATTTTGCGAGGGAAAATACATTTTCCGTCGCAAATTTGCGAGGGAAAATAATTCCCTCGCAAATTCAAAAAATTTTGCGAGGGAAATTTGTTCCGCCGCAAAATCTCAACTTGCGAGAGAAAATTTATCCGCCGCAAATTTGGAATTTGCAAGGGAAAATATTTCCGCCGCAAAATCTCTCATTTTGCGAGGGAAAATTGTTCCGCCGCAAAATTTGAATTTGCGAGGGAAATTCCTTTTTTCCGCCGCAAAAATTATTTGCGAGGGCTTTTTTTGCGACGGACAAATTTCCGCCGCAAAATCTGTCGCAAAATAATTTTGCGACGGAAAATGCCTGTTTTGCGAGGGAAAAATTCCGCCGCAAAAAATCAGTTTTCTAGTAGTGATAAAACCTCTAATATTTATCAATTTTTTTCCCCTAAATTATCCTTCTTGATACTCGTTCAGCAATAATCAAGTAAGAGAAATGAGAGAAAATTAAGGAAGATTATTAGGGTATTTTAGGAAGACATATCATATTAATTCAGTGCACAATTTTTCTTAATCTACTCAAAATTAAGGACTAGAGGAGTAGTTTAGTATTCAACTCTCTGCCCTATTAGTATGGACCAATGTAGAACTTGAAATTGGTAGGCCAAAAGTCTCATAATTATCATGTCTTGATGCAATAGCTACTCCCAGTAACTATTCGAGGCATAACCAAGTATGATCTTCGACACATTTTGACTAGGCTTTGTTTTTTTTTCAATGCTACTTGTAGTAAAGTTTTCAAGATTGAACAATTAAATGAATTGGAGAATGAAAGATATCTTATCTTGTGTCATCTTGAGAAGCTTTTTGTTCCTACATTTTTTGACATTATGGTTCATCTAATTGTTCATCTAGTGAGGGAGATAAATTAGTGTGACCCTATCCATTTACAGTGGATGTACCCAATCGAAAGGTTTATGAAATTTCTAAAAGGGTAAGTGAAAAACGCATACCGGCCACAAGCATCAATTGTTCAAAAGTATATATCTGAAGAGGCCATGGAATATTGTCAAAATTATTTGGCCAAAGTAAGACATATCGGGTTTCCAAAACATCACCATGCTAAAGGGGGTAGACGAGGGGCTTCAATAAAGAGTGTGGATCCTGATGAATTGTCATAAGTCCACTTATACATCTTGAATAATGTTGATGAAGTTCAAGCCAGCATAGCTGCACATAAAGAAGATGTAAGGAAAGAAAATCCCCGAATAACTGAACAAAGGTTGATCAAGGAGCATAACAAAACTTTTGCAAACTGGTTCAAACAAAAAGTTGAGGGAGAGAAATTTGTTTCTGAGACAATTAAATGGTTAGCACGTGTTCCTGAGGTTGATGTCATAAGTTGGAATTCGTATGTGATCAACAGTTATACATTTTACACAAAAATCCTAGATGATAGGAGCACCGTCCAGAATAGTGGTGTAATGTTAGAGGCTGAATCTATACACTTCTCTAGTTCGAAAGACAAGCAGCCTAAATTGACAGTCATGCCATATTTCGGGGTTATTGAAGAGAATTAAGAGGTGGACTATGTCTTGATTAGATTTGTAATACCCGGATAATTATTTATCTGGAATATTATATTAACAAATAAAACCTATTGGTAATAGGTGAATGTGTAGTCTCAAAGTGTAAGATAAGTAGTTCTAAGGAAAATATTAAAGAAATTATGAAAAATTCTAAAGGGCATAAGGATAATTAAAAAAAATTAGAAAGAATATTGTCCTTAATTTAGACAATTTACTAAATTATTTCCTATGAAAATTAAAAAGTATTCTAAGACTAAAACTGACCTTAAGATTTTTGATAATTTAGATAAAGCTTAAATTAGAGATGTAAATAGAATTGTTGTGAGAAAATAATTAGTTTTAATTGATAAAATTATCAAAAATTAGTAAAGGATTAATTAAGGGATTTTTAGGAATTTTATAAGATCATAAGAGTTTAGGAAAAATGGACTAATGGGAAATTTTTGTGAAAAAGAAATGGGATATTGTGGTAAATGGAAAAAAAATTATAATTATATATATATAGTGGTGACCAAAATTTTAGGGGAAAAAGAAAAGAAAAAGAAAAAAAATTGGAAGGATAAGGATAGGTAGATTTTTAAATATAATAGTAATATTAATTAAAACATGTGTTAGTTAGGAAATATTAGAATAATCAGGGAAAAGTGAACAGGATAAATGAGAACTGATAGAAAATAATTCAGATGCAGGGATCCGGGGATAGGTGGGGGAAAACCAGAGTATATTATTGATCAGTGAATTTTTATCTAGAAGATGACACCGACAGAAGTCATTTCTGTACCCGGTAGTGATTACCGAGGATTTTCGGCTGATAACGGAATGTCCTTAACGAGAATATAAGGTCAGGAAAACCCAGTATTCTCGAAGAGGAAGAAAAGATCTTCAGCGTGTCATTCCCGGAATTTTAAGATTCTACAGAATTTCGCGATCAGGACACTGAGCCAGGGAGTTCATCTGATAAAGCAAGATGACACAGGCAGGATGAGGTCATCATTCTTTATCTCTTTATGGATGATGAGGTCAGCCTAGTAGGTGGATGGTCAAGATCAAGCCACCTCAACAAAAGTGCGATCCAACGGTCAGAATTCGATCAGACAAAAATTACGAAAATGCCCTTCCCTTCACCTATAAATACCCCTTCACCATTTCACATTTCTTCACACCATTCTCTCTTGAGAATTTCGAAATTTGGGAGAGCAAGGAGGAAGGAGAAGTCCGGAGCAAAATCCTAGCGAAGCTCTGAGTAAGTTTTCGGTCCTTAGTCTTTAGTTCGGTAATTCTTTCGGTAGTTATAGTAGGATTGCTAGGGTAGTCTCTAAATTTTCAAAGTTAATTAAATATCATGTTTTAGGAATAAATATGATATTTATCTTAGAAATATAATAGAGGAAAGGTTATAGCAAAAATTTTGAGAAATTAAAGTCAAAATAGCGGAGCTCTGGCGAAATTCTGCCGAAAAGTCAAATTAGGGGCAAAATGGTAATTTGTACCTAAAATGCCCGTTTTGGTTTTGAATACTCATATAAGTAATATTATCCGTATAGGATATTCGAAACCACGAACCGTTGTTTCCGCTGTCACCGCTGTTGTACCGCTGTCGAACGTGCCGTAATTTGACGAAAGTACCAGAAATCGTCAACGGAGGTACGGACGCGTACTATAACCTTAACACTTATGCTGCTTATACTCATATATGTGATTGATATGTCATTTATTGAGACTCTTCCGAGAGAGGGCAATTGTACATACAGCTTTGTACGGGTTATAGTCTTGATAACGCCGTAAGGTTTTCCTAGCGCTGAGGACACGATGGGCCGTCGTGGCACTGGATATGTGCAGACTTGTTGTGGTACTGGTTGTGGTACTTGTTGTGTGATTTAGTATTGATATGCTGTTATGTTATTATGAATATCTGTTGCCATATATTGTTTATTTGAGCATAAGGTTAACCGTTACCTGAGATCCAATTGGAAATTGGATCTCAGCTGTAGCTTCAGGTTCGGGAAAATCAAGGGTTGAGGTTCGGGGCAGGTAGCGGGCATTGGATGGCAGAAGGAGTTTACTTCTGTGGCTCTATTAAATCTGGTTAGACGCTACCCTTTCTGAGCAATGGATGTCTGTATGAGTACAATTACACCATGGACATATATCTTTAAATTCAGTTACTCACTTGCTACAATGCTTGACTCTGATTACTATTCTTTTGAAAAAAAAAAATTTCCGCCATTTAAAATCCGGGATGTTACAAGATTTCTCATTTTCAAATGTAATTGGTTAATGTCAATAATGGTGTTCAGATAGATCAACTAAAATTTACATTAGTCGATGTCAATAATAGAAGTTTTGAAGATGTACCTTTTATTATGGGATACCAGGCGAAATAAGTTTTTTATATTACTGATCAAGCAAATAAAATGTGGTCTGTAGCTCTCCAAGGAAAAATGGTCATCGATATTGATGAGAAAAGTCATGCAAATTATGATCTTCCTGAAAGTACTCCTTTTTGAAGGGGTCTACCGGACATGAATGAAGAAGATGAAGCAGATAATGAACCCGGCATAAGAAATGATCATCAAGAAGGGATATGAGAGGATATCCCTTTATAAAAGAGTCAATTCATAAGGTAATATTCATCTGCACAAATCTTTGAAACTTTAAGGTTTTAACACTATTATATTCATTCTATGTTTTTAAACAATGTAACTGACTTTATGAAGTTTGTTCTTGTTTTATTTTTGAAGTAGGATCCGATCCAAATGGGTATCTTATAAAAGAGGATGTTACGTTATTGGATGGGAATCAGATGAAGGCATGGTGAATATTGAGCAAGTATGTTGATTTAAGTGTTGTATATATTTTTGTAACTCATTGTATTTGTATTTGTAACTTATTATATTTGTAACTCATGGTCGATAATATTTGTATTATACTTTTTCTCAATTCAATTTATTCATAATTGTTCATAACTTGTAGCTTAAAATATAGCCTTTTATGTGCTGGATTGGCGGTATGGATTTGTGTATACATGATCAGGAAGAACATAACAAGGAAAAAATTCAGAAAATTAAGATGAAAAAAAAAATGCCGGTCTTAAACGTTCAACTTTTAAGACCAAATTATTTGGATGTACTTATAAAGGTCATGTGAACATATTTGATATTAGTACGGTATTAAAAGTCGGTCTTTCAAGACCGATGGGTTAATACGTCTGGTCTAAAAAGTTAAACTTTAAGACCTGACGTATTAAACATCCAATTTTGAAAGTGGGTATTTTAAGACTGCGTATAATTAATCGTCAGGTCTAACAAGCCGCTATTTTTAAGAGCGCATTTATTTTTATCTGGTCTGAAAAATTAGACATTTTAAGAGCAGCTAAAGTTTTGTCTAGTCTTAAAAATTGAGTTTTAGGACCAAGCAACAAATATTTCAGATATATTTAATATCACTTTTAAGACTTGATGTTTTTAAATGTTCGGTCTTATAAGCATTTATTTAAGACCGGTTTAAGTTCGGTTTTAAAAATATACTTTTAATACTGGTTGAAACAAGACTGGTCGCAAGTCCGGCCTTACAATGCCTCTTCTGTCTGGTCTTAAAAGCATTTTTTGTACACGTGAATCTATCTAAAGATCTAGTGGTTAATTGAGCATAACAGTATCATATGATCTATATACATAATTTATTACTTAAATTTAAACACCAACGTGGTTTCAGACTACATCATTTATGGACTAAACCTCATTATTATTTAAACTTTATACTTATATTTAATCTTTAATTAACTGATGTTGTGTAGTAAAACTACGTGGATTAATGGAAAACTAATGGAAATTTTTCTACTTAATATTAAATTTGAAACCTCCTTTTTTCTACCTTGGTCTGTTTAATAACTGACATAAATTAGCTAAGTAACACGTGTTCTTTTATATTATATCAAGGGTTTCCCTCAAAAAGTTCTCACATCTCCCAACAAGTGTGTTAAATAGAAATTTGAGTAACTAATTTTTATTGTTTTAATGACTAACTGAAATGATCACCCAAACTTTCCTGACATTGAAACTGTTTTGGGTTAAGTTGCATCCCGTAAAATATTTTTTTAAGAGCACAGTTTATCAATAAACTAATTTTTAGTACATTCCCTAAAGTAATTTTTCAACAGTACTTATTATCAATATACTAATTTTTGGTACATTTATCATCCTTTAGCACTCAACATTCTAAATGAATTTTTGGTGTAATTTTGTCCTTACAATATTTTTCTCTATGACAATGAGCACTCTAAACTTAGGATATTAAATGCTACTAGAAAAATACTTTAAGAAAATATTTTGGGATAATGTATGCACTAATAATTAGTTTAGGATCTAAAAGATTCTTTAAGGTGCTGTATTTACAAAAATTAGTTTAGAATAATGAGTGTTGCTAAAAAAATATTTCAGGGTATTGGATATTATTTAACCGAATTGTTTAATTAGAACTTAAAAAAATTAAATTGTTACGAATTTCTCAGGGTATTTTTTTTTTGGGTGGGGGCTCATAACCTTAAAT
The DNA here is from genome assembly GCA_037074495.1 of Acacia confusa. NCBI lineage: Eukaryota > Viridiplantae > Streptophyta > Magnoliopsida > Fabales > Fabaceae > Acacia > Acacia confusa. The sequence continues at coordinate 26,880,595 of CM073504.1, read as the reverse complement.
TACTTTCTGATTAAATTGTTACAAGGAAAGTTAAAATGTACTTAGACTTTGCCATTCATTAAAAGGATAGGTGTGCCTTTCTAGTTTCTATCTACAAACAAAATAAAAAGAAACAAAATAAGAAAAGGCCCAAGCATGGATTTTTTCTTAACACATGGGCGAGGCAAAAAGTTAACGAAACTGCGTATATCGAAACAAGACAAATATGAATAATTATTTTAATCGATCTTTCTGCGTTTGGTACATTAGGGAGGATAAATCGAATCCCATCAGCAATAATTTACGTCATCACCAGCTAATCTAAGTCAATATGGAGAGTAAGAAGATTGTATTTGTTTTCATGAATCCTGCGCGCTGACTTTTCAGATTTTCACATTATTCATCATATTTGGGTTAAGTAACATTTTTGTTTTGGAAGTTTTGACTAAGAAGTACTCTGAATTTTTTCTTAAAAGAAAAATTGTCTCAAAAGTTAACAAAACATAGTAATTTTGCCCCTTTGTTAATTTTGACCATTAAGTTTAACTGATATGCACACATGACAACAATGCTTGCCACCTCACTAATCAAAATAGGGTTAAGTATCATTTTGTCACGAAAGTTTTCACTAAGTAGCAGTGTGGGTATGTGAAAGTTTTATTTAAGAGCAATTTTGCCTCAAAAGTTTACAAAACATTGCAATTCCAACGATTTATGGGAGGATGGCTTAGATCAATCTATACGAAGGTAAATGTTACAATTATTGATTTGTCTTACTAAACCGATTTCCGGGACAATTCACATCTCGTTTTGCATTGCATTTGTTGTGATCATCAGTCATGCTTCCTTTGGATTTTGTGATAGACCTTTCAATCCCTTTGATCAGTTCAGCTTTATAAATTTCAACTGTCTTGAGCTCAACATCTCAAAGATCTCCCTCTCCAACTTCAAGGATTGACATTTCCAAGGTTGGATTCTTCCTCTGCATCCTTGATTCCTAGCTTTGCGTCCTTCAGGAACTCAAAGAAGATGATATTTATTGCATTCTTCAGTCTGATCTTGTTGAGTTTGTTTATCCCCTTAATTCCCTAAACATTGATTATTCTTTTAATAAGACGAGATCAATCTCTTTTCATATCCATTTCTTTATGCTTGCCGTATTGGACTAAGTGATGCCCTGAATAAAGATGATTCATTCAACAAGAAAGAGATGACAAGGTGTGATGCCACGTCATATTGGGCTAAGTGATGTGGATGATGAGTTGACATGACAAGTAAGTTGTTTTGATTGATTTATCAATTAAATTTAATATTGGAGGATGGCATGATAAAATTACTATGTTTTGTAAACTTTTGGGCAAAATTGCTCCTAAACAAATTTTTAGATACCCAGTACTTCTTAGCAAAAACTTGCGGGAAAAAATAATACTTAACCCTATTTTAATTGATGAGGTGGCATGTCATGTGTGCATATCAATTAAACTTAATTGTCAAAATTAACGAAGGGGCAAAATTGCTATGTTTTGCAAACTTTCGAGACAAAATGGCTCTTAAAAAATTTTTCGGATACCCATGGCTTCTTAGCAAACTTTCAAGACAAAAATGATACTTAACCCATATATGTGACTATGTCGGCAAGACATATACTAAGAACAATGCAGAGAGAAAACATGACAATTGAAAATCTAGTAATACATGAAGAAATAAAGAGTGAATAGCTATATGAAAGTTTTGGATGACTTGAAAGATTGACCTTATTACATTCTAAACTAATGGCGATACCTAATAATATGTAAGAAATAATTATATAAAAGATTCGAATGACCTAAAGGATTAGCCTTGTTACATGCTAAACAAAAGCTATTAATAACTAAAATAACTAAAACTTGCGAATGATCTAAAATATTTGCCTTATTTTTTGCTAAATAAAAGTTGTTAATAGCTAATGCAATATAGCAAATAACTATACAAAAGTTGTTAATAACCTAAAAGAGTGGCATTGCTACTTGCTAAACGAAATTGTTAACAGCTAATGAAGAATAATGAATATCTATACAAAAATAGTTGTAAATGAACTACAGCCAAAGATAATGATTTAATTTATAGAAGTTTCCGCAATATATTAATTGCAAATCATTGATGATCAATGGTCACTTACAATTTTGGCATCAAGGGGAGGTGGGAAATATGGGGGCATTTTTGTCTTTTTGATTGAATTTGAGAATCTCATTTTCGGAATATGTCACATTTCCCATGGATTATGCAAATTTAAGTACCTTTTCTTTCAATTTGTATTTTTAAGGTACTTTTTCTGTCATTTTTCCTTAAATTTATATAATCTAAATTCAAAGTTCTTAGTATTTTTTAATTAAAAGGTTCATTTTCTTCTGATGACAGTGGAAAACTATTTCTATTTTAAATTATTGGAATATTAAAATTAAAATTATTAAAATATAAAATAATAATGAATAGATGTTGACCATTTAGTTTCAATTTCAAAAATTGAAAATTCGGGGCAACTCATTTCAGCAGCTAAAGGATGTCCACACGGACACGGTAAATGAATAAAACGACAATCTGTACATCTTGGGCGGCCAGACGAGATGTTATCAGAAAACATTGACACCGTACAACTAAGAACGACAAACTAGTAAACGAGAGCCACATATTAAAACAACGTAAACGAGATGTTATCAGAAAACATTGACACCGTACAACTAAGAACGACAAACTAGTAAACGAGAGCCACATATTAAAACAACGTAAATCTCAAAACATCTACCACATTCCCCATGCTTTCTATAATTTAAACATTGAAATTAAAATAGAAAGAACTTATATATACAGACAAAGAAATAGTAAGTGTATTATTTGAACAATGTAAATCTCAAAAGATCTACCACATTACCCATGCTTTCTATAATTTTAACATTGAAATTAAAATAGAAAGAACTTATATTTACAGACAAAGAAATAGTAATTAAGTGTATTATTTGAGCTCGAATCACAAGAAATTTTGTATTATGTGAGCATAACTAGTTGAGAACTAACAAAAATCTCAAAAGTAATTAAGACCTTTGAGAGACTAATCCCATGGCCACGTATATAGCATCTAGCTAGGGTCCCAATATCCATGACTACTTCCCTCTTTTTTTTTTCATCTTTAATTATATGCTTTTTTAAAATAAATAAAAATGTGATGTGTATGTGCGCGCGCCTGTAATATCTTAATTACGATGAACTGAATTTTATTAAGGCATGCATGCATCCATAAAACCTTTCTTGCTATGGTTTTTATTTTGGATCACGAACTAGGTTTGATTACAACATAATCACTAGGTCAAAATTTCATTTTTTTACATCTAGAATCTCAAATGATTTTTAACTATTTTATCTGTAATAAGCGTCACGCCTACTATTTTTTCTAAAATGATCATTTCAAATCTTATATTTTTGTATATGATCATATATCTGTCTCAACATCCTCATATTTGCTACCCCAACTTTTTGCTCTTGTTATTTCTTTAAAGTTCAACATTCACTGTCATATAACATTGTTGGTTTTATAATAGTTTGATAAAACTGTCCTTTAAGATTATCATATACATTATTATCATAGATAAATCCAGTAATATTTCTCCACTTGAACCAACCAACTTGTATTCTATATGTGAAATGTGTCCTTTTATTTCACCTCCCTTATGTATAATTGATGACAAATACATGAACTTTGACACTATTAGAATAATTTCATTTCCCAATAACTTAACCTCAAAATCAATACCAACTTGACTCCCACCAAATTGCAATGCATATATTATGTCTTACTCCTACTTAAATGGAAACCTTTCGACTACAAGGTCCTTCTCTATAACTCAATTTTAGAGTCAATCTCTTCTCTAAATTCAACCACAAGAACTATATTATAGCATGCATTTAGGGATTTCTTTTTGAATAAGCTTAGTAAGAATATCTAAAACAAGGTTAAACAAATAAGGGCTTAAAAATGATTTTTGTTGCAACCCATTCTTAATAGGAAACTCATTTAACTCAACTCCAAATATTCTTACACTTGTAGTCACCCCCTCATACATATCTTGTATGGTTTTGATACTTGCCGCACACACTTTTCTTTTTCAAAGCATTCTAGAGAATTCTACTTAGTACCTGATCGTAGGATTTTTGCAATATAGGATAATTTAAAAACAATATTCTAATTTTACTAACTTTTTTAGTTTGTATAATTAAATGTGAATAAATACGAATGATTTGAGAAAAATAATTTAGTGATGTAAATCTCGAAAAATCTACCACATTCACTTTTTTGCAAATTAAAGAAATGAACCTTTTTCTTTATATATATAAATAAGTTAAGGCACATATGCATGCATGAACAATCCCCCCCCCCTCCGCCTTTTTTTTTTTTGCAAATAAATGGAAACCAAAATTTATAGTTACTAATTAGATAATATATATATATATATATATATATATATATATATATATATATATATATATATATATATATAGGACTATGAATTGACGTTTTTGAAGAGCTAAATATAATTCACATGGGCATCACATTATTCATATGAACGCGTTTTTGAATCAAGAAACTTCCTTCTTTTTCTTGGCTATAAAGCAAGTCTAGTTCACATCCCAGATGAACAAGAGCCCTAACTACTTGAAAATTTCAAGAGCTCAAAAGTATCAACCCTGTAGTCGTAGTGCAATCTTGTAAAAGAGAAATACACACAAAAGTTTCTCCAAGATGACCTTGACAAAAGAGATTATGGGTAAATCTATGGTGCAAGCATTTCGTTTTGAAGCTTCCAAAGGGCTATTTTACTTGAGACGCTGCAGCAAGCAGCATAGAATTTCCCTGTCTCCCACCTTCTATTGCTCAGTTGAGACAACAAACGACCAAGAGAAGAAGAAGATGATGATGCAACAAACTGTCTCACCACTCTCAACTTTTCTTGAGGGTGCTGACTCCAGGAGAGACCTCGCTGCTTGGAAGCCGGCGCCAGAGACGGCAAAGGTGACAGTAACCGCCTCGGTAACTATCAAGAATAGTAAACTCGTAGAGAATGAAATGATGTCGTCCATGATGCTTCAGCATTTTGAAACTTTCAACAAAACCATGTCAGAGAGGGGCATCGTTATGCAATTAGTGAGTACTGAAGTTGACCCCAGTAAGTTTTTTGCTCTTTGTTCTATTCCATTACCTTTTAGTGCTTACAAAACATATAAATATATGTTCTATCTTTTTGGTATTTATTCAAATGTCACTCGTTAGATACCATACATAATGTTTTATACTTGGCTAGATAAATAAAGTAATATATGTGGTCTCACTTCTCATATTGTACTGTGTAAAAATGAAGGAACGATGGAGCCAAATGTGAGCAAAAACGCTGTATTGGAGTGCATGAAGGACATGAGGATGGGGTCTCCCAGGACCACTTACAAAGTACAATTTGAGATTGATTCAGATTTTGGGTTACCAGGAGCAATAACTGTGGTAAATAAATATGAAAAGGAGCTCTTTTTGGAAGATATCGTCATTGAAGGCATTTTTCATTTTTCTTGCAATTCTTGTGTTCAACCTGAGAATCATAATCCAGAGAAGAGAATCTTCTTCTCTAACAAGGTGAGTGCATGTTGTAATTTGATGGTTTTCTTTCTAGATATATATTAACTTGATACTGATTTATTGATCTTGTATATCTTAATGTGACGTCTTGAATAGGTTCACTTGCCTTGGGAGACTCCTGCAGGTTTAAGAGAACTAAGAAAAGAAGAGCTAATGCAAGCAAGAGGAGATGGAAAAGGCGTGAGAAAACACGGTGATAGGATTTATGACTTTGATGTGTACAATGATTTAGGGAATCCAGACAAAACAAGACAAGATTCAAGGCCTATCTTTGGTGGGCATCAATACCCTTACCCCAGAAGATGCCGTACTGGTCGTCCTGCATCTGTTCATGGTGGGTACTCAATTCTTAGCAAGTGATAACTTCACTACATAAAATGATTGGGACAACTCATAAATCATACAAAAGAAAATAGAATAAATTAATTCAACAAAAATGGTATATTAAATAATGTTTTCTAGATTTAGATGAGACAACGTGTATGGTATGAAAACTACAGGTACCCACTAACTTGCATAAACAGTACAATGATATATTTTATGATTTATTTCAATGTTTATCATTGTAATATAAATTGTAATGGTTAATTGTTTTGAATTTTGGAATTGGTAAATACAACAGATCAGAAAGCTGAGAAGCTGGTAAACGCATTGAATGAAACATATGTGCCGAGGGATGAAGTATTTGATGGGACTAGAGTGGAATCTCTGGACGTGGAAAGGACAAAAGGAGTAACTCGGAATCTTCTTCCTTTCTTCAAATCTTGTGTCACAAAATGTGGAGCTTTCAAGCAACTTTCAGATGTTACCAGCATTTACAGTGGTAAGACTTTTCATGAGTCAAAGTTTGAAGATGTGGGCAATAAGATCCAAGGTTATTTGGATGATCACTTCAAATTTAATACACCAAACATTATCAGAGGTATGCATATTTATTTCTGCAAATTTAGTTTTGTAAAATCTTAATCATTCTAAACTTTTGAACGGTAAAATGTCTTAAGTACACAATTATCCTCAATTGCAGGAAATAACAGTGGCTTTTGTATAAGAGATGAGGAACTTGGCCGCCAAACATTGGCTGGAATCAACCCTTTAAGCATAAAAAGGCTTGAAGTAAGTAGAATAGTCTAAATAAAATAAATCTTAGTAATCTAAGTGTTATTTTTAATATGTATGGTGATATTTCTTTTTGAAAAAATGTCAAACAAACCTGACTAAAGATGTGTCCTAACTTTTTACCTGTAAAATTTTGTAGACCTTTCCTCCAAAGAGTGATTTGGATCCATCCATATATGGTCCACAAGACTCTGCTCTCAAAGACGAACATATTTCGCTCCAACTCCACGGAATGTCTGTAAAAAAGGTATAATTTTTTCCCTGAAAAGTATTTTTCTTAAAAAAAAAAAAAAGTAGCATATTCTTTCCAGTTTATTGCCGGTAATTGTGATTTTTTTTTAATATTAAACAATCTAAATCTTGTTTTATTTTTCTATGCTACAGGCATTAGAGGAGAAAAGGTTGTTCATATTGGATTATCATGATGCTTATATCCCATTTCTTAAAGGCATAAATGCTCAAGAAGATCGGAAGGCGTATGCAACCCGCACCATCTTCTTCTTGACCCGACTAGGAACTTTGAAGCCTATAGCAATTGAACTTACTCTTCCACATGGATATCCAAACTATTTGTCCAAGCAAGTCCTGACTCCTCCTGAGGATTCCATCTCTTATTGGTTATGGCAAATTGCCAAAGCACATGTTTGCTCTAACGATGCTGGTGTCCACCAACTTGTCCAACACTGGTAAGTAATTTCTATAAACCCAATCTCTCTGTATATAACTACAGTTTGAACCAAAGGATGAATCCAATTTTAATGGATAAACTTGGAAATCCAATTTGAACTTACAGGTTGAGGACACATGCATGCATGGAACCGTTTATTATTGCAGCTCATAGGCAGTTGAGTGTGATGCACCCAATTTTCAAGCTTCTAAAGCCTCACATGAAAGACACCATGCAAATAAATGCCTTAGCTCGTGAAGCTCTCATCAATGCAGGAGGCATTATTGAATCTGACTTCTCTTGTGGTAAATATTGTAACCACATTGTCTCTGCTGCCTACAAAGATTGGTGGCGTTTCGACATGGAAGCCCTTCCTAAAGATCTTATCCGAAGGTTTGAATTCTGAACTTGCATATCTTACTATGCATTTGTAATGTTTTACTAATCATAAAGATTAATGAACTCTTGATAACGCAGAGGATTGGCTGAACCTGACCAGACCAAACCCTTTGGACTGAAGTTGCTCATTGAAGACTATCCTTATGCAAATGATGGCCTTTCAATTTGGTTTGCAATAGAGAACTGGGTTAGGACCTATGTGACCTATTATTATCGTGACAGGCTCATGGTTCAATCTGATAATGAGCTTCAGAGATGGTATAGTGACGTCATCAATGTGGGCCACGCAGATCACAGGGAAGCAAGTTGGTGGCCTAGACTATCAACTCCAAGTGATCTCATTTCTATACTCACAACTCTGATTTGGATTGCATCAGTTCAACATTCTGCAGTGAACTTTGGGCAGTACCCTTATGGAGGTTATGTCCCGATGCGTCCCCCATTGTTGAAAAGGCTATTACCTAAAAAAGATGACCCAGAGTTTGAAGACTTTATGAAGGACCCAGAAGGTTACCTTTTGAGCTCAATGCCTGACTTGTTTCAGACCACTAAGTTTTTGGCTGTGGTCAACATTCTTTCACAACATTCTCCTGAGGAAGAGTATTTGGGAGAAAGGAAGGATCTTTCAGATTGGTCTAGTGACCCTGAAATCATAGAGGCATTCTATAGGTTCTCAATGGAATTAAAAAGAATAGAAAAGGAGATTGAGAAGAGAAATAAAGACCCAAATTTGAGAAATAGATGTGGGGCTGGAATTCCACCATATGAGTTGCTCATGGCTAGTTCTGGTCCCGGAGCCACTTGTAGAGGGGTACCTAATAGTATAAGTATATAAACATAAGATAGTTTGAATTTAGCGAAGCAAATGTTGATGCCTTCATCCTCAATATTTGGTCAGGTAATTAGTTAGGCAGATTTGCTTACTTTAGCAATTGAAATTAGGTGTATGTGTATATGAGGTACTGCATAGGAAAGAATAAGTGTATGTGAGACGCAATTGTTGTATACTGCAATGACAGGTAAATGAAATCATTGATATTGTTTCATCTTTAAGGTTCAATTTTCAGTTGAAGGCAATATATAATTCACCAGAATCTTTATTGACAAAAGTTTTGCAAATCAAAATTATCAATTCATAGAATGAAACAATTGAATATCTTTGAATATCAGAAACGAAGGATCAAGTTACACAACTAAAAATAAAAAATTAAAGAACAAAAGATAATTGAATGATGAGTTCATCACAAATGAAATTATGAATGAGAAAAGACCTAACAACGCTAGTGCAAAATACATTTTTTTTCACCTTGACCTTTCCACACGCTGGTTGTAATGGGGACAATGTAGAAAAAAATGTGAATTTCATAAATAAAAAGGGAGATTGTTGATCTTCTAAGTCAGTTGCCAAAGTAACCGATGTAGAGAGCACTTTTTGCCTAAATCAACAAATGGTGTAGAAAGTAATCAATTTTTCAAAAGAATCTTTTTTTAGGTTTGTCTATTTGGATTAAATTTTGGAGAATAGCTTCTAAGAAAAAGTTATAAAAGTGATTTTAAAAATAGACATTGAAGAGTAACTTCTAAAAATTGGCTCCTGTCGTAAAGCCATTGTTTCAATCATAAAAGTGCTAATGCAAAATGCTAGGACTGTGCTCATTCCCAAAATGGGGGTTTATATGATCATATTAAAGTAATACTAGTATGTTCATTTTGATTCCAATATATTAAGACATTGTTACGGAAAGAGTTATGCCAAAAGTGTGCTATATTTGTTTACAAATTGTGGATCGTTTAAATTATTTTTTTAGTTAAAATACTTCATTATTTATTATAATGCTATTGGTTAGTAAAGATGCCACATGCGAGCTCATTATATATTATAACTGTTTGTTTGGGGTACCATTTGTGGCTCTAGCGTTCGATTACCTTTTCTTGATTTTATTAAGTAATTGAAATAATTGATGTAAAATGTTCTTTTCCATACAAGCTTGAGATCTTGTCCTATTTTGTGTTAAAAGGCTTGAAAGACACATTGTTATATTATAATTGGTAATGGACCTCTTCAATTTAGAATTTTATTTTATTTTATTTTATTTTTCATCAATCAACCAAGTGTGTGTTATCAATATGCATTATGAAATCTATTGGAGGATGCAATTTTTTCATTAACTGACTATTAATGCCTAACTTCTTTTATAATGTTACCTTTAGTCCTAAATATAAGTTCTATAATGAATTTTGATACTAACTATAAGTGTAATACCCTAATTTTCATAATACATGTAAATATTATATTTTGGTAAATAAATTAGTAAAATACAAAGGTAAATATATGTCTCAAAGAATTATAATCTATTGATTATATTCTTATCCAAATTTCATTTTGGGATTGATTAATCAAAGGTTAATTATGAGATGCTATTTAGGGGCTATAATTTTGCCTAAGGACAAGAGTTAGATGACAACAAAATTAAATAGGTAATTAAGGAAATTAAATGCATAATAGTTAAGGTAATTTATGCTAAAATTGCATAAGCCTATATGAAAAGAAAAATGCCTAATCAAATGTGAACTAACTTGTGTAGGTATGTTCAATTTGATTAAAGGAAATTAAAGGCATTAATTGAAGATTAATTGCAACATGATTTGAGATAATTAAATCATTAAAGAGGGGTTGTTGTATTTTCGAAAATATCAAGGGATTAATTGATGAAGTTAAATGGCTAATGATGCTCTAATGACTTGAGTTAATTAGCAAACCAATTAGCCTAAGATATTAGCAATAAAGAAGAAGATTAAGCACATAATTAGAGCTAATTATTAATGCCCCAAAAGTCAACAAAATCAGCTAGAGCTTGTGGAGCAAGGACAGCCAAGTATTTTTGAGATATTTTAAGCTTAAGCCTTCTTGTAATTAAAGTGGTTAATAATAACTAAAGTAAGAAGCCTTTAAGAACTTGATTAAGAGACAAATCAAATCTTGCTAATCACCTTTGAGAAGTCAACAATGGCAACTAGCACATGGTGGAGCTTTGTGAGCCAAGTATTTCAAGATATTATCTTAAGAAATTAAGCTAAATCCTCTTGAAATTAAGTGAACCAATTGGAGAATTGAATACATAATATTATTAGCATAAATTGAATACATTAAATCACCTCCCAATGGCCACAAATTTTGTGCAGCTGCTGGACTAAGAGATAAGAATCAGATTTTTATGGATTAAAACACATACAACTTAAGCAACTTGATCCACAAGTCTTCTAAAAATTATGGGACACCTAAACACTCAATTGTGTCATCAAAATGACCTCATCAACTTGCCAAAGAAGTAAAAAACGTCCAGCCATGGTGTATGGTGGATATAAACTCCTTATAGTGCAAGTTGGATCCAAAGGATGAGAGGAAAGAAGCTAATTTGAATTACCTAAGTACTTACCACTTGAGCCATTGATATTTTGCTATAAATAGGACCTCAAGCCTCTTCATTTCTTCACACCATACTCAACCACAATAGGTGAGTTTTAGAGAAGCAAGAGTAGAGAGAAAATCATAGTGGGAAGCAAGAAGGAGGAGGAAGTTCTTCAGTTTTCTTGTTTTTAAGTTCTTGTTTTAAGTTCATAGTTAGGTTATATTTGATCTTTAATCTTCAAGAATAGTTTTGATTTCATGTTTTTATGATTAAAAATGTCTTTATTTTGAAAATATGATGAAAAATATTGTTGAGCAAAATTCTTGGAAGTTGAAGATCAATGTAGCAAAATTCTAGTGAAACTTATGGTTAGGTGTTTTCGAAAATCAGTTACAAAAAGGTCATAATTTTATGTGAAGATGAAGTTCTAAAATTCTGAAAATTTTCATGGTTAAAGTTTACATATAGAGCTTTCCAAATATACCTAGAATGTATCATTTTGAATTTTGTGCAAGGAGATAAAAAGTCTTGAAATAAGACTACATTTCTGGGAAGAATTCTGGGCAAAGGTTGAAAACGTTAAAACTGGGAATGATTTACACGTTCTGGGTAAACACAAGTATTGTTCCTCAAAAATAGACATCCTAAGGATTCTGGGGAATTTTATGGATCCTCGTTTTGATTTTTTTAGATTTAATTATGATTTTGTGAAGTTAACCAAAAAATTCTACCCAGAAATTCAGCATAGTGTTTTTAGAAAATGTGAGGACAAAGTTGTAATAATAAATCCACCAAGGGTAGAAAGGTAAATTAAACCCTTAGGATATTATTCTCAGCAATATGATATTTATCAAATATCATATATTAATCCGATGATAACATATAGAATATCCGGGAAGTTCGGAGTCTGATCAAAAGGGCAGACGTTTGGCCTCTATACGGTGAAAGGTACGTTCACGTACTGGTAACTTTAACACTTGTGTGTCTTGTATGCTTATATATAATTGTTCGATTCATGTGTTATGAGCAAGACTGTAGTTTTAGTTGTTTGCATACATTTAGGGTAGTTGTGGATTCAGCTTGACGCGGGTTATAAAGGTGGAAGAAATCACCAAGAGGGGGGTGAATTGGGGATTTTAAAAAGATTCTTTTCAAAGATGTCTAAGTTTTCAAAAACTTAAAATGAAAAAGGAGAAGGAAGAAAAGCTAGACACAAAGGATTTATATTGGTTCGGTCTCAACTTTGACCTACGTCCAGTCCTCAGATATCTTCTAGGTATTTCTAATATCTTAACGAGCTTTTATTACAACAATGTAAATCACATGCAATCCTAATCACCTAGAACTTGCTCCCCCTTACACTTTGTAATTAAACAACTCAACTCACAGGTTCCACAACCTTGAGTTCTCACACAACAAGTAATCAGAAATGATTTTTGAAATCACACTCTCTTAAAGAGCAAATAATCATAAACACTGAAGTTCAAAAATATTTCACATAACAGAGCTTAAAGATCAAAGAAGCAATCAGATGTAATTCTGTTGTGTCTCTTGCTCTTCATTTTCATGGATATTTATAGGTTAACTGATGAAACTAGTCGTTGCATTTTCTTCTCTAACATTCAGCTATAAATCTGGAAAATGGTTGTTGCATATTTTCCTTCATTTCTTCAATTCTTGGCTGGAATCTTGGATATAGCCGGTTGCAGATGATCTTCCAGTATTCTTGTCATTCCATGATCCGTTTTTGACCGTTGGAGAGTGATTTGGTTGATCCATAACGGTTTGTGCTGAACCATTAGGATAGAGGAGAAGTTTCAGCCTGGTTTTTGGTCCTGCATTAAACTCTTAACCCAGATCTGATCTGAAGCTTAACACATGTTAATGTGATCTATAATTCATGAACAAACTTATCAAACATATATATGATGATTCGTAATCTTATATAAGTGTAAAACACATCATAAGAGTGAATCAAAAATATGAAAAACACGAAGAGTAAAACAGAGATCTCGTCAGGCTCGAGTCTAACATCAGTAGGCTCGAGTTTGTTCATGAGGACTCAAGCATAAAATAAGTAGGTTTGAGTTTGCCCTTTAGAGTTCAGTATTTATCATGATGAGTGTTTAAAAGTATTTTGGAATAGTGCACAGACTCGAGTTTATTAGTGACGGGCTTGAGTCTAGAACTGTTTGTCGTGAAATGAGGCTTGAGCGAAAAGGCGTAGGCTTGAGTGAAATCTTTAGGCTCGAGTCTGCTCGGACCATGAAACTTTGATAGCTTTCTGTCTGACCCAAACTCGAGTTTGTAAGTGTTAGGCTCGAGTTTGCTTTAGCTATATGCTTTTGAGACTTCTTTCAATCTGAAATAGGCTTGAGTTAATGACGTTACGCTTGAGCCTATTTTTGAGTAAATATTTTATTGCTCTCTAGAAGGGTCAGACTCGAGTCTAATTCCTTAGGCTCGAGTTTACTCATATGGAATTCTATTTGAGGAGCTCTATGTAAGACTTAGGCTTGAGTCAAGAAATACGTGCTCAAGTTTAAAAAACATGGAGAAATGCAACATGCTCTCTGTAAGGCTCATGCTCAAGTTTATTCTGGTAGGCTTGAGTCTAACTGAGAGTCAATAACTTAATTTTCTCTCTATAAGACATAGGCTCGAGTTTACCATAACAGGCTTGAGCTGCTTTAGTTATAAAACATGAAACTTGCTCTCTATCACAAGTAGGCTCAAGTCTAATAAGTTAGGCTCGAGTTTGCCTAAGTTCAAAACACTTATTTTACTTTCTGTTAAGTGTAAACTTGAGTTTATCAATCCTAAACTCGAGTTTAACTAACATTATAAGTTTTAAATTAATTTTAACAGTCTTTGAGCATGTTTGAACTTTAGCAACAATAAAAGACTTTTAGTTTACAATGGTCTGTTATCATCAAAACACATAGAGAACTAACATGTTATAGTCTTAATAACACCGCTATATGTTTTCCTAGCATTGAGGACATGCGGGTATCGTGGCACTGGTTATGTGCAAACATGGTTTACATGCAAGTGCTATGTATGGTGCTTTTGACATGCATTTGCTTTGTGCTATGTATTGTCCACTGAATATATTGAATATCTATCATATATATTGTTATTACTTGAACATGAGGTTAACTGTTACCTGAAATTCAATGGATATTGAATCTCAGTCCTGTCCAAAGGTTCAGGAAAGAGTCCCTGGATTTGAGAAGGCGACGGAGCCGAGAAGAGGTGAAGTGGACAGAGCTGTGAAGAGGCACTGGTCAAAGACGAGAGCCTGAAGAAGAATACTAGGGCCTAGTTTCTGGCATGAATACGATAAGGTTCAAACCAATTGGTGCTTAAACTAAGAAAGGGTTTGTTGGTGGATTGTCATAAATTGCCGTGAAAGACAGGGAGACTCCCATTAGACTAAACATCGATTTGGCCAATATGGTTGACTAACTGCGTTGAGTTCTAAGCCATAGGTCTAGTTTAAAGACTTGGGTTATCAGAGAGATGTATTTAAATCTTTGTATATTGTATCACATGAATATTCCTTTGGGAAATTTTAATATACCAGCTTATGTCAGGGCATCAGCATATGTTTGGGCATTTTTATATCAGATACTCATTGTTCAAATATTAGCGCATGTTTTTCGTTCCCGCATTACTCTAATATGTAACACCTCAAACTCTGTTGATTTTTCCTAAAACTAAGTGTCAACCGACACGATTTTCAAGCATGGAATTTGAGGTGTTAATTACAATAAGACGTTTTATTTTTTTTTTCAATTTTATCACTTATATTTATCACTTTTCTCTAAACTAATTTACTTGATTTATAAATTGATATATAATCTAATGTTATATATAACTATTTAAGAGACATCATGTCATATATGTTATAATTAAATAGTTTATTTAGCTTCATTATATTATTATTTACAAATTAGATAACTAGGTCTTATATATATTTAGTATGAGTTTCCATGTAAGCAAAAACAACAATAATAATTAAGCTTGACCATGTGGGAGGTGAGAAAATGACAAACTCTATTCCTATTAAGCCAATTTAATTCTTATCAGCAACGACGCATACCTGAACGTCTAAAAAGTAAATGATAGCCACACAACAATGTAAACGTCAAAATATCGACTAATTTGGTTTCTATAAATTAAATTAAACATGGAGAATTGAAAGAACGAACATGTATATGAAAATAAAGACAGAATCTTATTATCACATTAATGATCCGAAACCAAATGCCACTGATGATGAACCACATGAAGAAATTTCATTATTAGAGCAACTTGTTACTGGGGGCAGTATCGGAACCAAAAATCTGAAACCCAAGACAATTGCGGGATGGATCCCATGAGGGCATGACCGAGTCCACATTAATGCACATCTTTTTTGTGCTTCTTATGTGCTCATCCATCTATTAGAGGGATGAGCATTTTTTAAAAAAAAATTTTAAAATTTTTTATATACTGTATTTATTTATATTTAAATCATATGCTGCTTTCTGAATTTTTTTTTTCCACTCAGTATCTCAAAATTAATTAGTTTCCATGATACTGGTATTACAGATAAATATTATTAAATGCAGGACTGGAAACTAATTAATTTGAGATACTGGGTGAAAAAACATTTCAGAAAGTAGCATATAATTTAAATGGGAATTATATTTCTCATGTTGTAGGAAGCATCTTTTTTTTCATGTCAAGAAAAGAATAAGACTAATTCATTGGATAAAATGTCATCTCACTTTTTTTAATATTATATATCTTGTCTTTTTCTTAACATGAGGGAAAAAATGCTTTCTACAACATGAAAAATATAATTCCCAATTTAAATATAAATAAATACAGTATATAGAATTTTTTTAAAAAAAAATATGCTCATCCCTCTAATGGATGGATGAGCACATAAGAAACGCATAAAAGATGTGCATGTAATGTGGACCCGGTATGACCATGTATAATAACTGTGGTCCTAATTTCCAACACCTACTGTGTGATACGAATCTAGAGGGTAATTATGTCACTTTGTATGATAACGGTGAAATGGAGAAAAGGAAAATGAAACAGATTCATTCATATACAAAAGACAGCAGTGTGTATTTGGAGCCAAAGTCAAACATATTGGAGACATAAAAACACAAATACACGCTCGGAGGAGGCATATTGGAAGATAATCTTATCCAATTAAAACTTTATTATTGACATTAAATTTGTCTTTACGAACAAAGATGTCATTCCCCCATACTTTTATCATGATGAGATAATTATATAAAAACTGAAATTGAAACATCAAACTTATTTGGGACAAAACGGATTCAATGAATCCTTATTTTCATTTAAATTATATGTCAGCCGTTTAATTTCTTCTACACATGGAATTGTCCTGTCTTGGCTTGAATGTTTCCTCATCTCACAAAAAATAAACGTGGGAGTTGGCGCACGTTCGTTTTCTTCCCATTGCTTTCACCTTTTCAGGTTTCTCAACTTTTCTGTAGATTTTGTGCCAATACCAAACTTAAGACTATGAGATAATATATGGTCTAATTAAAGTTGGGCCAAAACAGCCCAAAGGATTTATTTTTCAAATTTGGAACTTTCTATTTGTGGAAGGAAATTAACTGTATTATTAGAATTTTGTATGAAAAATCATACCAAGGTGCCAATCAAAGAAAACAATATATGAAAAAACTTCTAATTTGTCAATAATAAGTGAAAGTGGAATTATTGACAAGTTATATGACTTTTCATATATTATTTTTTTTTGCTGGGAATTTGGCGTGATTTTCCCAATTTTATAATTGCAAAAAATTAGGGTTTTTGCTCAAATTAGTGTTAATGCAAATTTTAAGTATCAAAACTTGTTTACACATAGTGATAACCTTTAAGATACTATGTTAAAATTGGCTTTAGTATCAAGAAGAGAGATAGAGGAGCAGATTAGCCAGTGGAGCACTAGTTAGGAGGGTGATCAGCATATAGCTAGGCTATAATATAGGTTGTAAAAAATTAGAGGGTTGAGTTGTTAAAAAATAGACTAATTTTGGTGTGCGTCTTTTTGGCCCAAACCTACATAACTCAAGGTACATATTTATTTATTTATTTATTTATTAAATTATGAAATTCTAAAAGAAAACAAAAACAAACAAAAAATGGGAAACGGTTTTAGCTCAAGATAATCTTATAGCTTTAGGTCATGCTTTAAGTTTGAACATTATTAATATATAAGGGGTGTTCTTAGGATGGGAAGGGATCGGAAAACCCCATTCTCAATCCCATCCCAAAGAAGGGCTCAAAAAAAAAAAAAAAAAGTTCCGATCCTAAAAATTTCCCAATCAGAATCGAGATTTCCCAAAAATTATAGAAAAGAAGAAATATAAAAATAAAAAGATAAAATTCTAATAGGTGCCTATCTCTTGTTCAATGCATTATTTTTCCCCAAAAAAAACATTTACAGGTTAAATGACATATTTAGCAATTCCCCAAACATACAAAAAGAAAAGGGGGAACATACTAAAATCAAAGACAGAAGAAATAATTCATACGTATAGCACAATAAAGCTATATCACCAAATACTTGATGTGGAGAAATTACAACATTGAATAGTCTTACCAAAGACTTGTTATATATATATATATATATATATATATATATATATATATATATGATATTTCTCGGTTGTTATTATATTTGACTACAATGCAATGAAAAGCAAAACAATCAGGTTTCACAATATGCTTCCTATCTTGTATGGCAAAATGCGCCTTAGGCATAACGTACATGTTCAGGCAGTTCTATGTGCTAGTGGTTGCCACATCTCTTGTATATGTTCTGACCATGCATAGAATTAAAACTCCAACCCAGTTTTCTTCTTCTTTGGGTTGTGCCCATATCATCCTTGTAGTCACTAGATCAACACCCAAGGTGATCTCGGTAATTCCTTTCATTTCAGTTGTAATTTGATGTGTTAAGATATAAGGTTAACGTACATATATCCGTTCCTCATGATTGATTTAGGGTTAAGTACACTACTACAAAATATAGTTTTTATTTCCCCAATTGGTGTCCTATTATTAAAAAAGGAAGTAAAAAATAAAGGCAGTGACATTTTTTAATTATATGTGAGAAAAGTAAACATTTGGTGTCTAACTTTTGAACTTAGACGTTAAAAGTGATGTTTTTGGCATCTAAGTTAAATATTTAGACACCAAAAGTGGACCTTAGCACCAAAATTAGTGCTGAAAATTGGCCTAGTGCCAAAAGTAAGACTTTTGGTGTCTAAGTTTAAAACTTAGATGTCAAAAGCATACCAACTTTTTATTTTCCACCCAACTTTTTATAAAACGAAATCAAAGGCTAAAATAATCACTTTTGACGTCTAATTTTTAAAATTAGAAGTCAAAAGCAGTCACTTTTAGCATCTAATTCATAACTTAGACGCCAAAGTTTTTTTTTTTTTTTTTGCATGCTTGCTTTTTGGTGTCTAATGTTTCCTCTTAGATGCCAAAAATTAGTCATTTTTGAAGTCGAATTTTACATCTTAGACTCAAAATCAATCACTTTTAGTGTCTAAGGGGAAAAAAATTAGAACCCAAATATTTTTTTTTTGGCATGCTTGCTTTTGTGTCTAAGTTTGGCTCTTAGACGCCAAAAATATCATCTTTTTCTTGCGTTTTCCCCTCCCTTGATCACTTTTCTCATTTCTTGCGTGCCTCTCTCCCACTCTCACACGGCTTAGATGCCAAAATGCTTTCTCCAACGGCATTAAAAAAATTTTGGTTTTCTCCTATTTATTTGGCGTCTAAATACCTAGCTTAGATGTCAAAATGCATACTCTAGCGTCAGTAATAAAATATTTGGCGTTTTCATTCCTTTCTTCATTACACGCTTTGTTCCCTCTTCTCTCTCGCCTCTACCTTCACGCCCACCCACTGCAACCACTGTTGGCTACCTTCTCCACAAGATCAATGTCGTCCCTTCATTTTAAACCTCGTTTTTGCTTTCCATTTTCCATATCTACAACTTTCTACTATAGGTAAGCTTCGACTTTCTCGGATGCTTAATTTTTCCAAATCTGTTTGATTTTTCTAGAACTGTTCGAGCTATGATTCATTTGTGTTCGACTTGCTCCAAATATGTTCAACTTCTCTAGATCTATTCGACTTGCTTCAGATCTGTTCGACTTCTCCTTCTCACCTTTGGATTTTTTTTTAATTTTGAGTTGATCTTGTTGGATCTGATTTGTTGCTGTAATGTAGATCTACAATTGTAGAAACTTTTTTATTTGAGTTGATTTCGTTATTAAGGAAACGCTATTTGATTTTTGATTTTGGAGATTTTGGATCTGATTGAATCTGGATGTAGATCTAGAATTATTATTTGATAGCTTCCAACGTGGTTTGGAGTTTTTTTTTTCAAAAAAAAGCGTATGGTGTCTAAACAAAAAAATTAGACACCTTAAGCTTCCACTTTTTATGCCTCCCATTCAGGCGTCCACATAAAATAGGACGTAAAAAGCAGGAAAAATAGGACGCAAAAAGGCTTTTTTGTAGTAGTGTCAATGCTACATGTGTAATTCACAAATATTCATTAACGTAACATTGCAGATATTTGCTCTTTGCTGCTTAATTTTCGACATATTTCTTTCTTTTGTTTATGTTTTTTGTTTGATATTTTAATACGTTTTAAATTTATATTCTTTATCTGAATTGTGGGATGAATTTATGTAGAAAAAGATACAAGATGAGCTAATAATAGCCCGAGAAATTATCATAAATGATGAGGAGTCTTCTATTCATTATAAGCTGACAAAACGCCAGACACAAGAGGAGGTGACTAAGATACAACCAGTTCAACATCCTCTTAATTGGAAGCCTTATTTGCTTTTATTCCTAATGATTAGCAGGCAGTCACGAAGTCTGTGTTAGCATTTTCTATATCCATGGATGTAATTTATCTTATGAATTGCCTTTACAGGGGCAAGTATCAGCCTCCTAATGCGCCACTCGATGGAGAGAAGCCATTGTATTTTCACATCTCTGCTAGAGCTCATGTAAATGCTGCACCTTGTTTCTATATTGACATGGTTTAAAATTATATTTATCTTATTTGCTATCTAAAAGTTTGAGGTAAACATATATTGTTTCATTTCACAGTGCATTAAGAGATTCATGCCGAATAATTTATTAGCTTCAAGTTGTTAAAAGAAGTAAAGTACTAGATTTTTTAATGTGAAAGATATTAAAATTGAATAGTAGAGGTACATTGGAATTAAATGGCCATACGTGAGTGCTTCCCTAATTTATCTGTCTAGTGACCCATAGCAGTGAAGTTTGTGTACGGCCATATGTGAATTTGTTGTTATTAAATGGCGGCACAATGCATAAATTTTGTTGTTGTTGTTGTTTTCAACTAGTAGAAGTATCTCTTTTGTTGTTCTGTCAGCAGGGTTTTGGTTTTGTTTTGATGTTCTTTGGTCATAGCGTCATTTGCTGTATGTGTTTTCATTCATTTAATAACAGTACATTACTATGATTTAGTACCAATTTCCTTGTTCTGCATTTATTTGATGGAGTAAAAAAAATACTAATGGATGAGTTGGGTTCCATGTGGATTCATCAAAGAGCAATCACTTAAGTTGAAAGTTGTAAAATTGGCAAGCAAGAAGTGGTTAGAAAAAAATTGGTGGGAGGATGGGTGAGGGAGAATGAAGATTGTTGTTGCAATGTGTGCTGAAAGATGACATTAATATGTTGTTTAGGCACTGGTTATAGTCTTTTGGATCACTAGATAGATGGCAAACAGTTGAACTGTTAATTTTTATCTAGACCTTTATCATATTGGAATGAAGCCTTACAATTACTTTATTTGAATTTTTTAATTTTTTAAATAAAACCTTTTGCAGATCAATTGGAATACATCATTATCATTATAATTGATATGAACAAGAGGCACTTATGAATGAACCTGCAGGACCAGTATATAAATCACATTATCAATGAAACAAGAGCAACTGTTGTACTTAGAGGACGTGGCTTAGGAAACCTTGAAGGACCAAATGGAGAAGTTACTTTCTAGATTGATGTAATCTTAGCTCTTGAAAGCATTTTTCTGTTAAAAACTATTTGGTATCCAATTTGATTTTCTTCTTGCAGATGGGCAGCAACCCCTGCATCTATACTTGTCAAGTAATACTGCAAAAGATCTTGATAATGCCAAGTGTCTGGCTAAAAATCTTTTGGATACAATAGTGAAGAATGTGGTGCTTCCAGGTATTTATTTATTATATTAGGGTGTATGATGTTCAAGTCATATTTTAATTTCCCCGTTGGTATTGTAATTTTCCAAGTACTCTAATTGTTGTTGCTTGCTAATATGTAAAAAGGTTTTTGCAAGGGATTGTGGGCAGAATATATGAAGCAACAATTTTTTTTTAAAAAATAATACTTATAGCGTCTAAATATTTTTGTTAGACGTCGTAAGCGTAACTTATGATGTCTAAATCCATAACTTAGATGCCATAAGTGTCACATATGGTGTCAAAATCCATTATTTAGATGCCTTAAATGAACACTTATGGCGTCTAACAAAAATATTTAAACGCCGTAAGTGTTCACTTAAGACGTCTAAATAATCGATTTAGATGCCATAAGTGACACTTACGACGTATAACTGAATTATTTAGATGCCTTAAGTCTTCACTTATGGCGTCCTAAATTTATTTAGTGACGTAATAAGTCACATATTCTACGCCCACCCAAATAAGCGTCTCATAGAAATAGGATGCAAAAGTGCAAAAAATAGGATGCCGTAACCCTGTTTTGTAGTAGTGGTAACAAATCCACCCTTGAAGTATATATCGAGGAGCAATGTTGCCCTGAAAGTTTTTTCAAGCTTAAGTTTGCCCTAAAAGATTAAAAATAGAGCAATGTTGCACTTTTCTATTAAACAACTAACGTTGACCGCTAAAAAGTTGACGTTGACCATTAACATTTTAATAGAAAAGGGCAACATTACTCTATTTTTAGACTTTCGGGACAACATTGAGCCCAAAAAAATTTTCAGGGTAACATTGCTCTCAAACGTGTACTTTTGAGGTGGATTTGCTACTTAATCCATTGATTTACTATTTTGTGCTGTGAATTTTATTTTGCAGCTTCAGACGAAGTGAAAATTTGTGTGGATGGATGCATAAATAGATGCGTTAAGAATTAGAACTATAAAATGAAAACTATTGTATTGGGATTATTGGATGTACAATATATACATCTTATATATAGTATTAAATAAGCATTAATTAAAAGTATTGGGATTTATTGTGGTGATGAATCTATGAAGTGATTCCAATACTTGTAATATTTTTCGTAGTTTATGCAAGTTTGGGTTTTTCATATTTAATTTTGTCTATTACATTTAACAGATCAATATATGGCTACCTTAATTTTCAACTTAAATCACAACAAACACGAGGACAAAAAATGCTTTTAAGACTAGACAGAAGAGGCATGGTAAGACCGGACTCGCGACCGGTCTTGTTACAGCTGGTATTAACACTATATCTTTAAGATTGAACTTAAACCGCTCTTAAATAAACTATTATAAGACTGGACATTTAAAACCATTGGGTCTTAAAAGTAATACTAAATATAACTGAAATATTTTTTGGTCAATCCTAAAACTCAATTTTTAAGACCAAACAAAACTTTATCCGCTCTTAAAAGGTCTAATTTTTAAGACTAAACAAAAATAAATGCGCTCTAACAAATAGCGGCTTGTCAAACTAGACGATTAATTATACACGATCTTAAAAGACTCACTTTCAAGAGTGGATGATTTATACGTCCGGTCTTAATGATTAACTTTTTAGACCGAATGTATTAAACCATTGGTCTTGAAAGACCAACTTTTAATACCGCACTAATATCAAATATGTTCACCTGACTTTTAAGACTACGCATATAAGTACACCTGAATACATCTGGTTTTAAAAGTTGAACTTTTAAGACTTTTAAGACCGGTGTTTTTGTTTTTTTGGTATTAATCCTGAATTTTTTCCCTGTTATCTTCTTCCTGATCATATATACACAAATCCATACCACCCAATCCAACACATAAAAGGTCATACTTTAAGTTACAAGCTATGCACAATTATGAATAAATTCAATTGGGAAAAAGCATAATACAAATATTATTGACCATGAGTTATAAATACAAATACAATAAGTTACAATAAGATATACAACACTTAAATCAACATTCATGCCAAATATTCATCATGCCTTCATCTGATTCCCATCCAACAATGTAACATTCTCTTTTATAACATGCCTCTTTGGATCAGATCCTGCCACAGAAATAAAACAAGAACAAACTTCATAGAGTTAATGACATTGTTTAAAAACATGAAAGGAATATAATAGTGTTAAAACCTTAAAGTTTTCAATGATTTGTGTAGATGAATATTACCTTACGAATTGACTCTTTTATAAAGGGATATCATCCCATATTCCTTCTTGATGATCATTTCTTATACGAGGTTCGTTATCCGCTTCATCTTCTTCATTCATGTCCGGTAGATCCCTTGAAAAAGGTGTACTTTAAGGAAGACCATAATTTGCATGACTTTCCTCATCAATATCGATGACCCTTTTTCCTTAAAGAGCTACAAACCACATTTTATTTGCTTGATCGGTGATATAAAAAACTTGTTTCGCCTGATCTACCATAATTAAAGGTCCATCTCCAAAACTTCTACTATTGACATCAACTAATGTAAATCCTAGCCAATCGATCTGAACACCATTATTAACATTAACCCACTTGCATTTGTAAATGGGAAATCAAATCACGACATAGTTCACTTCTCAAATCTCTTCAATAACCCCATAATATGACATGACTGCCAATTTAGGCCGCTTGTCTTTCAAACTGGAGAAGTGCATAGATTCAGCCTCTAACATTACACTATTATTATAGACGGTGCTCCTATCATCTAAGGACTTTGTGTAAAATGTATAACCATTTATCACATACAAATTCCAACTTATGACATCAACTTCAAGACCACATGCTAACCATTTAATTGTCTCAGAAAAATATTCCTCTCCCTCAACCTTTTGTTTGAATCAGTTTGCAAAAGTTCTGTTATGCTCCCTAATCAACCTTTGTTCAATCATTTAGGGATTTTCTTTCCTTACATCTTCTTCATGTACAGCTATGCTGGCTCGAACTTCATCAACATTATTCAAGATGTATAAGTGGACTTGTGACAATTCATCAAGATCCACACTCTTTATTGAAGCCCCTCGTCTACCCCCTTTAGCATGATGACGTTTTGAAAGTCCAATGTGTCTTACTTTGGCCAAATAATTTTGACAAATTCCATGACCTCTTCAGATGCATACTTCTGAACAATTGATGCTTCTGGCCGGTATGTGTTCTTCACGTACCATTTTAGGAATTTCATAGATCTTTCAATTGGGTACATCCACCATAAATGGACAAGGCCGCACAACTTTATCTCCCTCACTAGATGAATAATTAGATGACCATTATCTCAAAAAATGTAGGAACAAAAAGTTTTTCAAGGTGGCACAAGATAAGATATCCTTCATTCTCTAATTCATCCAATTGTTCTATCTCGAAAACTTTACTGCAAACAGCATTGAAGAAGAAACAAAGCCTAGTCAAAATGTATCGAAGATCATACTTGGCAATGCCTCGAATAGCTACTAGAAGTAGTTGTTGCATAAAGACATGACAATCATGAGACTTTTGGCCTACCAATTTTAAGTGCTTCATATTTTAAGTCCTTCATGGATACAAGCCTCTTAAAATTTGAAGAATACCCCAATGGAACTTTTATGCCATATAAAGACTCACAAAAACTACGTTTCTCATCCTTAGATAAAGTATGAGAAGCCAGTGGACAATAAGGTCTGTTACCCTATGGCCTTGGATGTAAGTCTTCACGTATTCCCATTTCTTGCAAATCCAATCTTACCTTCACACCATCCTTTATCCTACCTTGTATGTTTAGAAGCGTGCCAACAATACTGTCATATACGTTCTTCTCCACATACATGACATCAATACAGTGTCTCACATCAAGGTTGCGCCAATATGGAAGATCGAAGAATACCGATCTTTTTTTTCCATATATTTGTTTCTTTTCTACCCTTTGCAGTCTTACCGAAAATGACACTTATATTTTTCACCTTTTTATACACTGGCTCCCCAGTCAATGCCACCAGAACATCTTTATACTCTTGGCCACCAAAAAAAGGCTTTATTTAATCGACGATATGGGTGGCCTCATCTAAGAAATCTCCTATGTCCAAGATAAACTGTCTTTCTTACATGTTGAAGTTGATGCTAGCGTGTGCCTTCTGCACAAACCGGACATGCTTTATGGCCTTTTATACTATACCTTAACAAGTTCCCATATGCTGGGAAGTCGTTTATAGTACAAAATATCATGACTCTCATTTTAAAGACCTTCTTCTTGAAAGAGTCAAAAACATCGACACCTTCTTCCCACAACTCCTTCAAGTGTTCGATCAAGGGCTGAAGGTAAACATCAATGTCGTTTTCAGGTTGTTTTGGTCCCGAAATCAACATAGACAACATGATGTACTTTCGTTTCATGTATAACATAAGAGATAAGTTGTAAATAATTAGGAGTACAAGCCAGGAACTATATATGCTGCTAAGGCTTCCATATGGATTCATGCCATCTGTGCTAAGGGCAAGCCTAAGGTTCCTAGGTTCTTCGCCGAATGTCAGAAATAATTGATTGATTTTCTTCCATTGAGAAGAATCGGCTGGATATTAAAGTTTTCCATCAGAAATCCTCTCATCTTACACGTCCTGAGTGATCTGGTTTTCCAGTCACAATGATTAGAACATCATTCCTCCCAACCGACACAAAAGATCCCACTACTTCTTTCTTCTTAAGATCTTCCTATAAGAAACAGATAATGAGAAGCTTAGTAATGAAACATGTTTAGTAACTAAAAAATAACAATAACGATATTTACAATTCTTTTAGCAACTAGACGAGTTTGTTCACCCATGTAGATGCTGTCTTTTTGCCGAATATACAATCACAAATCCTCGTGATGTATTGGGGATGCCGGCTGATCAACTATTGCAGAAGGATTGGATTCAGCTTCTTCTTCCAATCTCTTTCGCTTGGCCTCCATCATTTCTTTTTTGACCTTTGCATATTCGCCGCAAGAAACCCTATGCGGGCAATCATTCTTTCTTCCTATCTCCTCTGCTTGTTCCCTTCTTCTCTGTGAATCAGAATTGAAAAACAACTATTAATTATGAATTCAAGCCATGTCACTAACAGAAATTAGAGAACTTTTGCTTCATATGAACATCAAACACTAGTCAAATTCACTTCATCAAGTTTCAACATTTTATTTAAGGAAGATATAGAATTGTATAGAACTAACATACTTACTAGCTAATAGCAATGTCTAACCACTACCTACTATAACAGAACTAGCTAAGAATATAATAATGGTTAACATATTAGACATGCATATAAATAAGACATGTTCCTCTGATGCAAGACAAATGATGGAAATATATACTTCTATTCACACATTAAACCATCTAACTAACATGATTGACGAACACAATAACATTCACATATCCGCACAGGTTAATAACCAAACATAAAGGGCAAACAAAACTAAATATGAACTCACCACAGCATCAGGAGTGGTCCGAAGCTGAACAAATTGTTGCCAAGTGTGTTCATCAATATATGTGTACTTGTCCCAAGGATTGTGTGAAGGAAGAACCTAGGCAAATATATAGTTGTTGACTAGAAAGGTCATAACTTCCTCCCTCGATCAACACAATAAGACAATGTCTTGTCTTTCAACTTCTCAGAGTCAGGGACAGTGTATGTAAGTTGAATAGTATCCCATATATGATCCTTCACAGTGCGACGGTCCATATTTTTCCACTCGTCTATCAAGATGCTGACCTTGCTGCATGCCATATACCCGACAAAACTATTATATTTGTTTTTATTCGGACCGAAAGGTTCCAACCTTTCGTTAAACTAAATCTTGAGCTTTGACCTAGTATTCCGACTTACGGATACATCCCTCATTCATCTGCCACTTCTACCACAAAGTGCAGGGCGATTACGAGGCTCATTTTGAGATGAAGAGGGTTTGTTCTAGCTTACACCATTAACATTAGTAACTGGCGTTGACTAAACAGCAAGATGATGGTTTTCTTTGTTCATTTTTGAGAAAGGAAGAGAGGTTGAAAGTGGTGGTGCGAAAGAGGAACACTTAAGAGTGAGAGAGTAACAGAGGATGGCGGTGGTTGGCGATGAATAGATGTGATGCAACAGGAAGAGGGGTTTCGCAACAAGAACAAGGGTTTAAGAGTTCAGACAGAAAGACATAAGTCGTAAGTAAGGTTTTGCGAGAAGAAGTATATGTTTCCAGTTTTAAGACCGAAGTAACTTAAACGATAGTCTTAAAGGTTAACATTTATGTCCGATCTCAAAAGTAATAAACTATTACTTTAAATTTTTTCATTATTTAGTATCGGTTAGAAGTTACGTCCGGTCTTAAAAATATTAACTTTAAGATCGTCATTTATATATGTCTGATCTTAAAAGTCTTATACAATTATATTTAAATATTTCATTATTATTTTGCTCCGCAGAAAATATAAGTACGAGATTTTTCTATAATGTAATTCATATTTCAATTTTTTTCATAACATTTTTAAGAGAGTTTGTTTTTTAAAGCGGTGTGAATAATATATTTAAGACTTATCGAAAAATTGATACGATCAAAGAAGTTCTTTATATTTACAAAATTGTCACCAGTCATATCTTTAAGACCGGAGCGTCGATACTTCGTTGTAAATGAGGCAGTCTTACAAATTGATATGGTCGAAGAAGTTCTGTATATTTACGAAATTGCCTCCGTCATATCTTTAAGATCGGGGTGTTGATACTCCACTGTAAATGAGATGGTCTTAAAACACTTTTTGTACTAGTGAAATAATAGAATAATTTTTACATGAGTAATAGTGAATATAATAATTGTAAGAAATACGTAACAATAATTTTCTTTCTTACTTTTTCGGCTGAGATTCTAAAGCCGAAGGCGCGCTCTTAACTTTCTCACCACAAATGCCTGTGAAACACACAAATATGTACATATACAAATTAAAACTAAGAATAAGAAATCTGGTACAATAATATTGCGGTATTTGTTTTATTTTTTTACTCTCAATCTGAGGTTTGGTCCTAATTGGTCCTCGGGCTGGATGATCTAGTCCAGCATCAACCTGACTTCGAATTAGAACATACCGATCTAGTTAACTAGACAGTCTAGAACCTATTTAAAATTTTGTCCACTTGCGGCGATTGTCGATTTGCAATGGCGTGCCCTGCCTTCCTAGCACCCGTGATATTCCCAATTAAAAAAGTCACCAGTGATATGTCATGTCCATCAATCTCCTTCCCAATGTAAGCTCGTGAAGCCACAGTGCAAGGTTGTCGTTGAAGTGAGAGCAAGTTCTACATAATTGCCTTTAGTGCTCCATCTTCCTCTGTATTCCTGCTTTCTTTATTTGTTCCGTTTTTTCTTCCTCTTCTAAAGTTTCTTCCGAAGTTGGTGGTGTGATGATTCGCTCGCGGTGTCCAAAGTTGTCGTCTTGCTCCTTTCTTTTAAAAGACTGATATTTTCTCCCTTCTTCTTATTCCTCCTCCTTTTCCTCTCTCTGGGATTTGCCTCTCCACCGCTCCGACGACCCACCAACGAGTATGTTTCTTTTTCTGGTATTCTTTCGCTAACCCTTTGTTTTTTATTTCTTGCCACGATATAAGTTCTTGGCTTTTCTATTGTGTGTCTCTCTGTTTGTTTTCTTTTTTCGGTGTCGCCTCAGTCGAGTACTTTATAAATGTGATTGAACTTCTACGACTCACCATAAACATCTTTAGCCTCGAAGAACTGTGTCTGTGATTGAGGTGACTCGAGAAGATTTTGTGTGACTGTGTGGGTGGACTATGGACTATGGCGTGTCACGTGTGTGTTGTGTGTCTGTGTGGAGATCTTAAAAATATATATATTGAAGCTAAACTGGAGCAGATTAAGAGGAGGTCTGAAGCCTTGGTCTAAAGCCCCGTATGAGAAAACCAGTCTGTCCAGTGTCCTATATTGCCACGAGCCAATGTTTTTCCCTTGAATCAAGTTGGGTCAGACCGGGTTACCTAATCACTGGTTTTTTTCCCTCATCCTTAGGTCTCCCGTACATCTGTACTTAGGTTACCACGACATATATCGTAGGCTTTGATTTAGGGTGTCTAATGTACCTTAAATTTTCCAACTCTCCAAAAGTTTATGCTTTCCTTTTTCTTTTTTCTTTTTTATCATTAGATTTTATGTAAAATGAGTGAATTTTTTATATATTGTGAGTGCAGTTTTATTTTTCTTACAATTTTTATAGAAAAATATTTTTAATGAAAAAACCTGCATAATTTTAAAGTATTTTAAAAAATATATAAAAAAACAGTGAACACAACAACATATTTTGCCCATAATATATCATAATTTATTTTAATGGAAAATGTAATGTTGAAAAAAAATATTTAGGGAATTGGGAAAATTTGAGGCAAAAAGTATCTGTTTATGTTAGTAACTATGAACAAGGTTTTGAAATTCAATCTGTCGTTAAACCGGTCAGCGGTCAGGGGTATTAGTTCAAGGGTCAATGAGTCAAATCAAACTTAAATCAAGACTAAATTAGGGTTAAACAGGTGAAGAATGAAAGATTTTAGGATTATTAGTATGAAATTCTAAAAAAAATTAAAAAAAGATTCAAACATGAAAAGGAATCAGTCTGATCCCTAGTCTGGACTGGTTTAGTGATTAGTTCACGGGCTTCCGGCCGGTTAGATTGGTCCAATCCGGGTTTGAGAACATTGATTATGACATAAAACCTCAGCTTTGACACTAAAATACAATAGTGAAGATTGGTAGCAAACAATAGTGAAGAGCAATGAGGCCTAAAGAAACAATTGAAGGAGGAAGAGAGAGTCAATAAATGAGAGAGAGAGGGAAAGCTGAAGAGTATTAAAGAAATATTTACCATCATCTTGGATATGCATCTCTTTTTCACTTTCAAACCTAGATCTTTGAACATCATCATATCAACAATTAAGAACCGACTCCTCTCATCTTTAATTTGTAGTTAAAAACCACGGAAGTGTGTTGAGGCATGAAGAAATAGCGAAAGGAGGAAAAGAAAGTTATTGGGTGAGAGGGGAAGAGAAGAGTAATGTCCAAGAGGAGAAAAACATC
Organism: Acacia confusa; assembly: GCA_037074495.1. Classification (NCBI taxonomy): domain Eukaryota; kingdom Viridiplantae; phylum Streptophyta; class Magnoliopsida; order Fabales; family Fabaceae; genus Acacia; species Acacia confusa. The sequence continues at coordinate 26,849,991 of CM073504.1, read as the reverse complement.
ATTGTAGCAATTTTTACCAAATAAAGTGCTCAATTAAAGCACCTTATTAAATAAGTTTTACCAAAAAAAGGCAGTCAATGGCGTCATCTAACTAGATGACATTAATAGCGTCACAACTTGTGATGCCATTGACTAATGGCGTTGCATGTTATGATGTCACTAGTGGCGTCACAACACGTGGCACCATTGAGTGGTCAAGATTCCACTCGGTGGCTTCGTACCCAGTTCAAATGAATTTACATTTTATAATTGTACCCGGATTTCGGAATTCACGATGGACGAAGATACGATCATATGTCAACCAATTTGTTTGAATCAATCAATAAGGTTTTCTGGGGAGTGAGGAACATGCCATAACATCGTTGGTGAAATGTACCTATAGTCAACTTGTTTGTTACTGGTTTAAAAGAGGGACCAAAGCACAAAAAGATACAATGAATAGAAAGAATTTTTTGAGTGTTATTGGAGAAGCTATGACAAAGAATGGAGAGCGAGCTACATCGATGCGTGTTTGGGAGTTTAATGTGGGGCGTACCATGTTTGAAGTTGATGATCAGGACGATACATACTCGGTGAACTTGAGTCAGGGGAAATGTCAGTGTGGCAAGTTTCAAGCTTTCAAATTCCCATGTAGTCATATAATTGCTGCATGTTCGACGGTATCCTATGATGCTGAATAGTACGTGGATCCAGTATTCCCAATCTACAATATTATACATGTTTACTCTTCATCATTTCAACCTGATCAGTACTAAAGAAGGAATACCGCCCGCTTTCGGACTAAAGAATATCCCCAATGAATTGAAATTGCGTGGTATAAGGCGCCCTAAATCTACACACATTTGCAATGAAATGGATGAGGTGGAGGTGCAACCTAGCTCCAGTCAAACTAGATGTTGTATATGTAAACAGTCTGGATATAATAAGTGTTCATGTCCTATGAAGCACATAGCTAATTAATTCAAATTTGCTTTCCTATTTGCTATCATATTTGCCTTTAAATTAGATGTTGTAATATCAAGTTTAATATAATGCATTCCTATTTGTTTCAAAGTAATCCTTGAACATAATACAATAATTCATAAATACAGTAATCCATGCAAATATAACAAAATACATAACATCGAAGTATCAAATGTGTAATATGCTCAGGATAGAGTATATGTAGGCCACGTTCTCGAATGCGCATCACGCTCAGGGTTCCCACGGATGCCATCAGGTCCACGCTGTGTATCAGGATAGTGCCTAATATTGAAATCCTCAATAGCTGCCCGTATAAAGACATCGGTATGGTCACCTCCGTCATTAGATGGTGGTGTCCTGACTGGTATGGACTATGACTAAATCCTGAAATATCACTTAGAGTGTACCTCCTAGCTCATATCGAAGTCCCATGTCACTTGTGCTTGTAGCAGAACACCACACATCTGATTATGGAGGTGACCATACCGATGGCTTTATACAAGTAAATGCTGAGGATTTCTATAATAGGCACAATTCTGATGCACAATGTAAACCTGATGGCATCTGTAAGAACCCTGAACGTGACGCGCGTTCGAGACCAAGGCCTACATATACTCCACCTTGAGCATATTGCACGTTTGAGACTTCGATGTTATGTATTATGTTATATTTGCATGGATTACTGTATTTATGGATTATTGTATTATGTTATATTTGCATGAATTACTGTGAAACAAATAGGAATACATTATATTAAACTTGATATTACAATATCTAATTCAAAGACAAATATGATAGCAAATAGGAAAGCAGATTTGAACTAATTAGCTAGGTGTTTTATAGGATATGAACGCTTATTATTATGTCTTGACTATTCACATATACTACATCTAGTTCGACTGGAGTTATGTTGCACCTCCACCTCATCCATTTAATTGCGAATGCGTGTAAATTTAGGGCATCCCATACCACAATTTTAATTCATTGAGGATAATCTTTAGTCTGGAAGTGGGTGGTATTCCTTGTTCACTATAGATCGGATGAAATCATGAAGAGTAAACATGCATAATATTGTAGACTGAGAATATTGGATCCATGTATTCTTTAGTATCATGGGATACCACCGAACATGCAGCAATTACATGACTACATGGGAATTTGAATGCCTGAAACTTGCCACACTGACATTTCCCTTGGCTCAAGTTCAATGAGTATGTATCGTCCTAATCATCAACTTCAAATGTGGTATGCGCTACATTAAACTCCTGAGCAGGCATCGATGTAGCTCGCTCTCCATTCTTTGTCATAGCTTCCCCAATAACACTCGAAAAATGCTTTCTATTCGTTATATCTTTTTGTGCTTTGGTCCCTCTTTTAAACCAATAACGAACAAGTTGACTCTAGGTGCATTTAACCAACGATGTTTTTAGCATGTTCCTCGCTCAAGAGAAAACCTTATTGATTGATTTAGACAAATTGGTTGTCATATGACTGTATCTTCGTCCAATGTGAATTCTGAATTACGGCTACAATTATACAACATAAATTCATCTGAATTGGGTACGATGCCATTGAGTGGAATTTTTACCACTTAGTGGTGCCACATGTTGTGACGCCACTAGGCAAGGTAGTTAAAATCGAGATTTTACGTAAAATCGAAATAGGGATAAAAAATTGTACCGTAATAAAAATCATAAAAATATTTAGAAAATTAGTAAAATCATTTTAATGAAAAAAATCATAAAATCGTAGTAATAAATCGAGATTTCAACTACTATAAACACGTGGCGCCATTAGTTAATGGCATCACATCATTAATGTCGTCTAGCCAGATAATGTCATTAACTGCCTTATTTTGGTAAAACTTATCTAATGTGCTTTAATTGGACACTTTATCTAGTAAAAGTTGCTACAATAGTGCTTTTTCCAAGAGAAATAAAGAAGTTAGAGATTGTACAAATAATTATAGAAAAATAAAATGCATTAGTTATCACTCTATTTTACATAAATAGAGTTAGTTTTAGAGATTATTTAAATTTATAACTTATACTTTTTGAACAATTTTTTCACTAAAACAAAAAAAAAACACATTGAGTTTGTATTTTTTTTAAAGGATTAATCAAATTCTTAATCAAGTATTTTATATCTACAATTACTAAATTAATTAAACTCATGTCCGAATATGATTTATAATATTAAATAAATTTATTTGAAAAATAAAAAAATGAAAAAAAAATATCAAAATTTTCATCAAAAATCTCAAACTTTTCATAACAATTTTAGTATCACGAAGAGTAAATCAATATAGTCCAGCAAAGGTACAACTCAATAAATCAAATTTATTTTAATAAAAAATTTTAGAATATTATTAATAGTGTTAAAATTTTAAATTTAAGTGTATGTTTTTAAAATAGATGAGATATTAATATAATTAAGGCAATGTGCAAAGGAGGTTAGAGTACTTTACCCTAAAAAAATTAGTAACCCTAGACTCACTTTTTATGTCATGAAAATGGAATAAATCACCAAGAGAGGGGTGAATTGGGGATTTCAAAAATTCTTTTTGAACTCTTTCAAAACCTTTGAAAAGTAAATAACAAGGGAGTAAGAAAATCTGGACACACAGAATTTATACTGGTTCGGTCTTAACCTTGACCTACGTCCAGTCCCCAGATATCTTCTGGGTATTTCCACTAGTTTAACAAGCTTTAACTATAACAATGTAAACAACAAACAATCCTATTCACCTAGGACTTACTCCCCCTTACACTTTGTAATTAAGCTACCCCACTCACAGGTTTCCACAACCTTGAGTTTACACTAACAACTTTTGATTTCAAAGAATCAAGACTCTCAAAAAGAGTAGATAATGATAAACACTGAAGATCAAGTTAAAATCACAATACAGACTCAAATTGCAAAATATAAATAAAGTAGCTTGGTTGTGTGTGTCTTGCTCTGAGTCTCATAGCCTTTTTATAGGCTAACTAGATGAACTAACCGTTGCAATTTCTTCTCTAACGTTTAGCTGCAAATCTGGAAAATGACAGTTACATATTTTGCTCTGTTTTTTCAATTTTCAGCTGGAATCTTGGAATATGTTGATGCAGAAGGTCTTCCAGGTATTCAGTCATTCCATAACCTTCATTTGACTGTTAGAGAGAGATTTAGTTGATCCATAACGGTCTGTGCTGAACCATTGAGATAGAGGAGAAGGATCAGCCCTGTTCTTTGTTCTTCATTTAATGCACTTTATTCTAAATCTGATTCCATCTTGATCTTAGCTGAACTTATCTGAAAATCACTCAAAACTTCATCAAATACATTAGAAGCAATAGTATCATATGATAAAACGATTTCAGATTGACCTATAAAGATTTCGCAGATCAAAATCATTTGATTTCTCAAAATCACCGATGCAAACTTGAGTTTGTAATCCTAGACTCGAGTTTGGGGTTCAACCAAAGAGCATAAATGTTGATCAACGGTCTAAACTGGCAGTTTACAAATATTAACTCGAGTTTGGTTCTGACAAAGAAGACTGTCGGGCTCTGGACTTGGAATGGAACTTTGGATATGTACCTAAACTCGAGTCAATTAATGACTAACTTAAGTTTGGGGCTATGTAAAGAGGATGAGCCTAAGTTTAAGAATTTCCAGACTAGAGTTTAGCAGCGTAAACTAGGGTTTGTAAAGCAAGAATATTGGTGGTCTTTCTGTATGACTCAAACTTGAGTTTGAGGAAGCAAACTCGAGTTTCAATAAGAGCTTAAACTTTGAAATTTTTCTTGGTTAAGTGTAAACTGGAGTTTGGGAACATAGACTGGAGTTTGCAAGACTTATGAAAATACTGAGTTTTCTGGATTCTTTTTGTTTAGTCTAAACTCAAGTATCATAGTCTAGACTCAAGTTTGTCTTGTGCAAAGTTTTGATTGCTCTCTGTATCTCCCAGACTTCAAGTTTGTTTTCGCAAACTGGAGTTTGGCTTGTTGTGAAAAACTTTGATTGCTTTCTACGACTCCTCAGACTCGAGTTTGTCTTTCTTGCATAATTGAGCAGCTTTCTGTCAGGTCTCAAACTCGAGTTTACATACCTAAACTCGAGTTTGCCTTTGACAATAAGTTTTTCAACATACCAAAAACAAACTTCATGTCAAGGTTACAATTGTCAGTTATCATCAAAACACATAGAGAACTAACATGTCAGTCATTATCCAAAGTTCCAAACTCCTAACTGACATAAAATCTTCAATGTTGTTATTTTTTTGAAAGTAGTAACTTCTTTTCTTTAAGTTTTTATGACTTGAGACTATGGTAGTTAAAAATTTGTTTTACAATGTAAAAATGCCATTTTTATGTTTTAATTTTAGCAAAATGTGTTTCGTTTGAGTAATAAACATATATATATATGGTGAAAACGTTAAAAACGCCACAATTAAACGCAAAAACGTAAAAATAGGACGTTTTTTGAAAAAGCAAAAGACTCCGATCGTCAACTCATGTCACTTCCTCATTCTCAACTCTCACATTCTCTCAATCTCAACTCGGACGGGCCCACACTGACGTCTCAATCTCAACTCATGTCACTTCCTTTCTCTTGCACTCACCTTCTTGCTACTTTCTTCACTTTTTGAGTTTATTCATCCCCACACCAATTATAATATATTATGCCGGCATTTAATTATCTTCAACCCACTTTTTTAAAAAATAAAAATAAAAATTCTTTTTTAATGTAACCGGAATTTTCAATGTCATTTTTAATTATCATGTATCTATAGTTCGTTTATATAATTCTTTTTTAATGTTGCGACATACAATTTCCTTTTATTCAAATCACTCTTGTGAATCCATACGTTCAGCTCACCTTCCTTATGTCGTCGGCGTTGAGGCTAGGGGTGGTCAGCACTCAAAACACAGCGTTATGGGTGCTGCACACGGAGGATCTTTGATTTTTTCCCCGTTTCTTCCCTTTGTCCATTAATATTTATAGTCAGATTCAGTGTTCATCATCTTTAATGAACACTGAAAATTGGATGGTCTTGATATTATTCTTTCTATATATATTTTTTTAAAAAGAAAATTTAATACTAAGAAATAAAACTAGAGGGACCTAATTCTAAATCTCAAGGAATTTTAAGGTCTGGTCTATTAATTTAACAAAACAGCAAAAGGAAAAAAAAAAAACAAACAAAAAAAACATCTCTCAAGTGTTCAGCACCCAAAACGCTGTGTGTTTGGATGGTGAGTAATGAGCTTGGAATGCGTTTCCCTGCAAGCTGTATTTGGCCCGAGGTCTACCAATATTAGTTTCAAAAATGGGAATAATTTTATTCGTCGGTCGAGTGGGCTCCTTATTTGGGCCAGTCCAAACACTTAGGTTGCAACATTATATGAAGATAAATCTTCATGAAGAACCAATGAGAGTTCGCATAGATGGTAAGGGATCCAGGACTAGGCCCTTGGGTTGTGGGTTCGATCCCCTCTGTTGTCGCTGAGACTCCTTTGGTAGGCGATCTTGTAAGTCCCCAGTAAGTGCTCATAGAGCTCGGGGCTGTGCCCTGGGTTTGGTAGGGGACTGGTGTCGAACCCTTCCAAAACTTTTTTTATAGCCAAAAAAAAATCTTCACAAAGACACCCAAAATAGACAAAATACACACAGACCCAAACCATCCATGACTCGCTCCTGCCCTATTAAACGACTGCGTAGAACCTTGCTTACACTATTACAGATTTGAGCATTTATAACACTTAATACATACTCTTTTTAGTTCTTATTATAAGGCACCAACTATCAAAAGTTTTTGGCCTTATTATAAGGCACCAACTGCCTTTAACCAACTCATCTTTTACTATTTCCCAATTATACTTTCATTTTTAACTAATTCTTTAAATTCACATCATTAAAGTAGGGATAAAGTTGGAAATATTTTATCAATTTTCGACTAATTGAATGATTTAACTTTCATTTATTAGTCTGTAAGAAATAGCGGTTGGTGTCTTATAACAAAGACTAAAGAGAGAAATGGTTAAAGCTAATAAATGTCATGTATGTCGAGGTAGAAGTCACGTAAAGATATATAATGCTTAAAAGTAATGATTAATTATGTGCACTATAGTGTATTGCAAAGTGTAACTTGTATAAACACAAAAATAACAGATGTAGTTAATAATTGTTATTTATTTAGTGACAAAAGTAACTATTCTTTTGAAACAATCATCATGTAACATTTACAAATGATTCATCTTCTAACCTTACACACAAATATAATAGTTATGTCAATTGACCGCAAAATATAAATGACAAAAATGACGTTTTATAATAAACATTTATCATGTATAGTACAAATGTAAAAAGAACATTTTTAAAACCTCGTTTGACTCAACAACAAGTATCAATTCTCCTAAAATTAAATATTTTAACTTATCATGAGAATACCGCAATTATAGGACAAAAGGAAACTTGAACGATTCATTAAATTCTTACTAAATTTATTATACACATATATTAACAGCTATAAAAATTTTAAAGTTAAATCACATCACTTGAAGAAAATTCTAAGTTTATTTTTCCCTAACATACCTGAGTAATTTTTACTACTTCAACTTCCTATGCTTCATTCTATTTCTCTTTGTGATGTTTTTTATATGAAGAACCTTGTTCAGAAAATGAAGATGATAGGCAGGACACATAAAACAGAAGATGTGGACCTTCGATCAAGTGATGAAGACGAAGGGTGTAAAAGTGGAAGATTATAGGTTGTTAGTTCTCTATGTGTTTTGATGATAACTGAAAATTATAAACCCAAGTTGAAGTTTGTCTTTGTAAAGTTGAAAAATTTACTGTAAAAAACAAACTCGAGTTTTAGTTAGAAAACTCGAGTTTAGACTTGACAGAGAGCAGCTCAAGTTTTTTGTAAACTTAGACAAACTCGAGTTTAGTTTTGGATACTTGAGTTTAGGTCATACAGAGAGCTCCTAAGCTTTTCAAGACAAAGCAAACCAGAGTTTAGTTTAATAAACTCCAGTTTTGACAAGACAGAGAAATCTAAGTTTTCCAAGCTTTGTTGGAAACTCAAGTTTGTAACATACAGAGAGCTATACTCCATTCGAAACTTGAGAAAACACGAGTTGTCTTTTTGAAATCTCCAGTCTACACTTGCTAAAGCATTTTACAAAGTTTTCTCTCTTATGAGGAAACTCGAGTTTAGCTTTTACTAACTCGAGTTTAGGACTCACAAAGAACAAAATATTTCTAAAGAGTTGAAAACTCCAGTTTAAACCATACAGAGAGTTTTCCAATTTTTTCCTTAGTTATTAAGGAAACTCGAGTTAGACATGGTAAACTCAAGTTCATCCCAAGCAGAGAACTTCACTCTATCTAAACTTTTGAAAACTCCAATTTTAAATAAAAACTTCATTTTTGAGCTTTGGACTTAAAATATGTTTTCACTATAAACGACCAAAACTCTAGTTAGTCACTTAATTACTCGAGTTTTTCCCTTGCTCAAAACTTGTCTCAAAGATCAAATTGCGACATTCTTCTCTGGATGAAGAAAACTTGAGTCAGATTTGTGAAACTCGAGTTTCGGCTTTTGAAGTAAAATACAAACTCCAGTTTGGATGAACAAACTCAAGTTTGTGTCACAGAGTTTGTAAATCAAACTGCACGAATTTGTGAAATCTTTATGTTTGATCTAGATACTTCCCATTACTATTCCTAACTATATTTAATCAGTTTGTTAGTGAGTTCCATATGATTTAAATAATGTTAAACGGAGATTCAATCAAAAGCAAAAAGCAATGTCAGAACATTTATTACAAAGTCCAGAAAGCTAGCATCCTTTTGGACAATCATTCTACGCACGTTGTAAAGGGGTTAATGTTTTGTTTCCCTATAAAGAAAATGTTCTTCCAATGGATTAAACTCAATGGAAGTCAACCATAAATCTCTGTGCACCTGGATTAACTGAAGAGTAGAGAGAGAAGAGACCAAAGTGTTCCTAATCATATTAGCAATGTCTCCAACGGTTACATTGAAGAATCTAACGGTCATTTAATGCTCTCTTGATATAGATAGAGCTGCATTCAAGTCTTCTTGACAACTAAGATTAAGAAAATGAAAAGCATTCAAGTTTCCAACTACTCTTTCAATTTTCTACTGTCAAGTATCTTTTGATACATTTGTACTTCAGTGTTTATCACTATCAACTCTTAGAGAGAGTTTCATTTTGTTAAAATCATTTATTATAAAGAATCTCAAGTCATTGGACTTGAAGATTGAGAATATCATATTACAACTTGTAAGGGGAAGGTATCCTTGTGAGAGGATAACTTTCAAGTAAAGAGTGTGTAATTGATATTGTGAATTAATGAAAATCCCAGAGTGTCCAGGGACTGGACGTAGGTTAAGGATTTGGATCGAACTAGTATAAATTTCTTTGTGTCATGTTTATCTTAAATCTTCTCTGTTCACCTTTGTTTTAATTCTATAAAACAAAGTAACTCAAAAAGGTTTTTAAAATCCCCAATTCACCCCCTTTTGGTGATCTGCTCCATTTACATAGGTCACAACAAGGAGAGGAAGATGAAGAGTAGGTGGAGGAAGAATTTCGATTAAGGAAATTTACAAAGCTCATAAAACTTATGATTGGGTCTCATGGGTGGTGACAACTACGGGCAAGAAGAAAAAAAACAAGATGACAATGACAAGGAAGCTTTATATAAGTTGTGCATCACAAGATGTAATAAAGACGAGCAACTGGAGTAAGTCAGCTAACTTGTTAAATCTATATTAAATTTAACCATGACCACAATAACTTCCTACACTTGTTTGTGTATCAGGGAGTTTGTAGATATGTATGACTATTTCCTCACCTATGGTGAACTATATTCTCACACTCACCATGTTGATGTTGTCGAACCTTCTCACACTCCATAGGGAGGACATCCTTGCACTCTATATTTCGATGTCCCACACTGGTGTATTGTTGCTGATGCCATTGTTTACTCAGAACAAGCCACCCACCATAATAGGCAAATTCCACAAGACCAACGTCGAGTGACTGTGACTAGTGTGCAAGAGGGCGAGGAGGAGACACCCATCCCGATTTATGATGAGGAGGTTCCCACGTTAGGGGAGGCCATAACATCTTTCATCCTTTGGCCAAATCATTTAATTCAGATAGCGACGACACATCCATTGGTAGGGAATAAATTACTGATTGATGATGAGGAGGTTCTTCTCGATTGATTTTCATTGCTAACCCACTAATAATATGTTTTTTTATGTTTTTATAGACTAAACAAGCTCCGAGCAGTTTTCCCTACTTAGCACAGCTGCAAGAGCTGTATAGGGACATCGGGTTTATACCCTTGGAGATGCGTACGGGCATTATGGGCGCAGAAAAAACATATCCCATATCAATTGACAAGACAGATCTGCAACAGTTTATGGATATGGATGATTTAGATATAGGATTTATTCAAGTTGCAATTTTGTAAGTCTTTTAATTTCCCCCTTTAACTATGACATTGATCTTTTTGTTTTATATATTAACTGTAGTTATAATGTTATTTCGATCATAGTGTCTGCCACAATATATGCATCCAGAAAGGGCGTACGGGTTCATATGGATTTTTGTGTCCTACAAACACGAGTAATTCCCCGGACAATAACATAGTCAGAAGGGCACTTTATGTTGGTTGTACAATGGGAGAGTTGGGCGGAGATAAGACTTGTTATCTAGCGCTAATACATGAAAAGTACGTATTTTAATTTTGTCTATATAAAATTTTGAAAAATAAAGAGCTTTCTTGTCTTAATTTAATATTAATATGTATATGTTGTAGCAACCACTGAACACTATGTGTACTTTGCCCCAAAAGCAACGTATGTTATTGGTTCGATTCCTTAGGTGGCAAGCCAAACGAAAGCATAAAAACCATGTTTGCCAAGTAAGTTAATTTTTGTCTACATCATATTGATTCTTATTTTATTGAATTGTTTTCATGTCTGTTACTTTCCATTTCAATGATAGTGGTCTCAAGATGTTCAAAGAGATTGCTGGACTTCAAGAGCAGGGTGGACCAAAGTGGTATCATCCTAAGGTAAGTAATGTCAATTCAAGTTATTTCATTGACACAGTAGCTTTCGATGTGCCTTTATTCGTTTTAACAATTTGCTTTTTATTTATAGTGCCCTCGACAACCAGGGAGTTCGGAGTGCGGATATTATGTTATCAATTTTATGCACTCCATTGTTTCCAGCGGACGTGTTTCTGGTTTTCAACGCGTACGTTATAGGTCCGAGATTCTCAAATGATGATATTTTTGTTGTTGTACTTGAGTTGTTAGTTAATTATTGCATTCACTTCATTGGTTTATCTTATATATCTTGATTTCCAATATACAGTTTTTTGATACTCTGGATCCGTACTCGGAGGAAGACATCGATACGGTCCGAGACGTTTTGGCTAGACATCTTCTTCAATGCATAGGTTAAGAGGGTATGGTTTATATGATTTTGTCATGTGAATTCTAATTTATTGTATGTGAGCACTTTGTTGTGGACTTTGTTGTTATAGACTTTGTTGTATGTGAGCACTTTGTTGTGGACTTTGTTGTAGAATTGGAGTTCCTTTATAATGATCATTTGAATTGTATGTGAGCACTTTGTTGTTGGAGCTCTTTTAATTTAGAATTATTCATACAATATGAGTTTTCTTTGCTGGGAGCTGTTTGTAAACACTCAAAAGATGTATGCCTGCTTTGCTTTGAAAGGCCATAGATACGCCTAGAAAATATTGATATGAACGTAAGCAATATGAAAAAAAAAATTTACTATAAGGCGTCCTGAAACTCTTTTAGGGTGTAAAAAGTCTATATAAGGCGCCCTGAAAATTGTTTAGGGTGTAAAAAGTCTATATAAAGCGCCCTAAAAATTTTTTAGGGTGTAAAAAGTCTATCCCTGAAAAGAATTCAGGGCACCTTACAAGACGCCCTATATAAGGGACTTGAAAAAATTCAGGGCGCCTTATATAGGGCGTCTTGAATTAATTCAGGGCGCCTTTTATAGGGCGTCCTGAATTTTTTCAGGACGCCAAAATTCAACTTTTCTATTATTTGTTGACAGACGTCTTTGGCATTTAGGGTGTTAATTGTGTCTTATTTATGACGTTATTTTGCTTTTTTGTGGTAGTGCTAGCGTTTGATATATATATTATATAAAAAAAAAAAAAAAAAAAAAAGGACCGGTGGTGTGTTTTGCGCCAAAATGACGTGCTTGATGCTACATATGGTACGGACTTATATCCGCAAAGGATGTAAGCCAAGTCTCTCCGCTCCACAGTATAAAAACGTTTTTAGAAGAGAAACTCCATCCAAAATATAACTCATTTATAAGATAATGATGATCATGTTTTAGTTTTATCTATGCAACTAATACTTTTTTTCAATTTTCCCACTTATTAAAATTTCAAACACACTTTTAATAAAAATAAAAATAAAAAAAATTAATTTTAGACATATTTAATAAATTAACTGTGATTACTTATTTATTGTAAATTAGTTACAGTGTGAGACAAACTGGGTATATATAAATAACGCCGGTAGAAAGATATGATATTTTTTTTCAGGAAATATTAATTAAAAGAGTAGAGTATTATAGGGAATACCAGCTGGGGAGAAATTGTAGAGGACATGCGTAAATTTCAAATAAATGTCGCTGACGCAATGCTTCCCCAGCTTCGGTCCTGTTCTCCACGTCAGCAAAGCCAATGAAGCATTGTTTCAAGTTTCAACGAAGGAGTAGTTACTCTTTTCAATGAAAAATCCAATATTTTAGATCTTAAAAAAAATAAATAATACTATTTGAATTTCAAAATTTTAAATATATAATTTTTTAATAAAATGAGTTATTCATTACTTTTTATTCATCGCATTATTATTATTATTAACAGAATTTTAAAATTTCAGTGATATTTTTCTGTCATTTTTCTTTTTATTATTTGGTGCTCAAAGTATTTATATACAACATTTACTCCTTTTTATAATAATTTAAAATTTGAATTATTTTGATCTTTCTTATAAGAATCCAATGAGAGTTGTCTAAACATTTAATGAATTTTTTTCCATTCTTGCCTCCTTTTAATTATAGATATTACATTAATTAAAAGATTGATAATATCTATATTTACTCCATTTTTCTTTCTTACTTGCTCACTTACAAATGAGAGTATACTTAGAAACAAAATTTTATTTAAGATATATTTATTATTGGTAACTATTTTTAAAGGCCTTCATGGCCCACGCAATTCAGTTACTGAGTTTTTAGAAAAATGACCGCGTAATTTCTTTTTATATTGGACAGTGGTGTGTAATTGGCAATGGACAAAGCACACTAAAAAAACATGCTATTATCGAGAGAATTTTTTCAGTCGATAATTAATGATGGAAAATCTCTCAGATTAATTACTTACGGAAAGTTTCAGTTAGAAATCACAGATGGATCGGAAATCCATCGGTAAAATTTATAATTCCTTATTATTATATTTTACTTATTTATGTCATACAATAAATAATAAAAATAAAAATATATAACAAAAAAATAAAAATATTTAAATATAAGAAAAATAATATTGAATATAATTTACTAAATATATAACAACAACAATAATAGATATTTAAATGAAATATGAAAATGAAAAAAAATATTATATAATATATTTTATATTAATATTATGTTTGTTTTAAATTGTTGTATTATATGTGTGTGTGTGTGTGTGTGAGAATAAATAATTCAAGGTTCGAACAGCTCAATTGGAAAAGGCATTCGGAACGCGCGTGAGGACAATCGCTGATTCCTGCCTTCCTCATCAAATGTGGCGATGAGGTGGCAAGGACATGTGGAGGTGACATGGAAGGGACACGTGGCAGCCAACCGGCGCCACATCCATTTTAATATAATATTGTAGCTATGAATGCATATACAAAGAGTGAAGCTTGGGCTATCATGTTTGATCAAGAATTGGAAATCTTTCGGTGATCTCATAAATTGTTATTTATAATATGTATTGGATGTTGAATTCCATAAATATGATATTTTTATTTAATATTATTCTCTTCCTATTATTCAATGAGTATAGCGTATAATATATATTTAAAATACGGTAGCAATTATTAATTCTTATAATTTGATCAAATTTTGGTTTTAGCCCCTAAAAATTGAAATCGAAAGTTTTAGTTCATGTAATTTGAAATTTCAAGTTTGATGATTCCTCTGGTTTGAAGAGGGTTTAGTGCTTTTGTTAAATGTATTTTGTTTGATAATATGCCATAAAAGCTATTTAAGATGTCCAAGTCATATGTCTAATTAGTAGTATGTCGAATCAACAAATTAAAGGGCACTAATGACAGCTTCAAATGTTAACACATTTAACACTATTAGCACCAAGCCCTTTTCAAACTACAAATATTAAAACACATGATTTAAAATTTCAGAGATTAAAATCAAAATTCAATTATTTTACAAGGGCTGGCAACGGTATTAAACTTAAAAATACAATACAAAAATAAAGAAAAATATTAAAAGACTATATATAATAGAAACTAATAAAGCCACTTTGTTTGACGCTTTTTAAAAGCTTGTAAAATAAAAATAGAGACTTTAAATGATACTCCCTCCGGTCCTAATTATAAGACATATTTAACCGATTTTGGAAAAATTAAGAAGAGAGTTAAATTAGTTAATTTTACTCATTTTCCTAAAATGTCCTTATATATATTTAAAATGACATAAATAAAAGTTAATCAATAACTCTGTCACATATCTCTCCGACCAATTTTCCTTTCCACATGTTTTCTAATTGAAATAATGGTCTTGTTAGATATACATATATGTGTATATATATGTATACATATAGATCTATCATGCATATACACACACACACAATCATATATTTACGCACAAATATATATATATATATATATATATATATTGACACACACACACATATGTACACATACACACACAAACACATATATATAGACACACATATACACATACATATATATGTTTATAGACATACACATGTGTGTACATATGTGTGTTGCAACCCATATACATATATACTTATCAAAAATCAAACACACTTTGAGATAATAAAATAAGAGTATTTTAGGAAGAAATTAGCAAAAACTAAAAAGTTGTCCTATAATTAGGACTAAAACCAACCCCCAAATGTTGTCTTATAATTAGGACCGGAGGGAGTACTTTAAAATTAGACGGCTACTAACCGTTAAATAAGGCCGTAAATTATAGCCATCAAATAAGTTCATTTTGTAGCATGCATATTGTGACGCCTGCCATTTGGGGTCTTTATTTATCAGAGTTAACACGTATGAGGATCGAGGTGATTTGGACGACTTCATTTCATAATAGAAGCTTTTGAAATTTAACTTAGTTTGAAAATACAGGCTAATTTTTTTCGCGATTCGAAATCATCCAATAGTTGGATGTTAATACAATAATCCCAAAAATAAGCGAATGATAAAAGTTAAGTTACAGTCTAACTAATCCTATTTTTCCAAGAAGTTCCAATTGCTGTAGTCCTTACAGTTGCTTCTTGCCCTTTGATCCTAAATCATTCCTTGTTTCTTTCATGAGGTCTGGGTTCCAAATGAATGGACCCAGGGTAACAATTAATCTCATGCACATGTATGAAAGCATAGATGACAGTTTCGCACATGTTAAAGTATGGAAGAATTTACAAGTACAAATAACCGTAACCGCAATTAACGGCTAAGGACCACAGCCCTTGTCTAGGACACGCAGTCCCATGAGACCGCAACCTCAAATCCATAGCTATGAAAAACATATAACAGGTAAATCAACCAGCATACATGATCAGCTAATTAATGCATAAGCACTTACACACATGATTGTAAGATTAAGGTTATCCACTTCAACCTTGTATTTTTATCACTTCACTGAACTTGTTGGAATCAGAACAATATCAATGTCTGTCTAAAAATGTTTATCATCGCTGTTAGTCACTTATTCGAATTGCAAATAAACTAATTACGAGAATTAGTTTAGAGGATTAATATTAATTATTAACCCCTTAAAAATTCCCTAACAATAATAATTTTATTACTATTGTGATCATCATCATCATCATTATCCCCAATAATAATAATAATTCCTCATTTATTATTATCACTCCTTAATTAATTTAACCTCTCTAATTTTTTTTTTGGGGCTTATAATTTATACATAAATACCCACCATCATATATATATGTATATGAGTTTTCTAAGCCTTTCAATGTTAAACATGATATTAAACCTTTATTTCAGGAGTTTAATAAATACCAACACCTTATAAAATAAACTTTAAAGGAATACTTATATTTATATCTGACTAAATTTCAAGGTAATTATTTATACATATATGGAAGTCAAAATTCTGATTTTGATAATTACTGAAACCACATAACATATGCCTTATCTTGGATTCCATATATATTTGGAGAGAGATGTCAAAGCTTTAATTCCCCTGAAATATGCTCCACATTGGGTTTCAAATATTTTATATATATATATATATATATATATATAAAATCATTTAACACATCACCCATACTCAACTTTTCTGCATATGCTCACGGTCTCTCTCTCTCTCTCTCTTCTTTTTCAGCCCAGAAAACACGTAATATATATGTGTAAAGGTTTGCAACAAAATAACTACTCTTTAGTTTAACCAGAAAAATCACTTCTGCTTTCTTTCTCTAGCCTTACACACATACATACTTAACTTGCTTTCTTTCTTCATTCACAGGCACCACATATATATCTTCTATACTCTCTCATATCTTCTTCATCTCCTTAGTAAACACGTATACACATGTATAAATATAACTTAGCTTGTTCTCTCTCTTCCTTTCTCTCACGGCATACACAGGCCCACCGATATGTACAGCAAGTATACATACATATGCAGATGCATATTTCAGACACCCCCTTGTTCTCTTTTCTTTTCTCAGCAAACCCGACACACACTCATGTCTATATAATTTCCCAAAGTTCTCTCTTTCTCATGGACACTTCACGGTTTCACCACTCTATTATGCAGAAAAAAATAACTCCTTTTCCTTTCCTTTCTCTCTTTTCCTCGGCATAACCAAACAGACCCACGGCTTCTTTCTTTTTTGCAGTAATATATACATACATAAGCACATTTCAGACACACACGTGTACAGTAACAGCAAGGAAGAAGAAACAAACACCATGGACAGAGCAACCACGGCATGACTACATATATTGCCTAAGTCTTTATTCAGTTTCGGTTTTCAGTTTATTGCTCTCTGTTTTTCTTTCATTTTCTTATCTATATATCCAGCACCCATACAACAAAAGCTTTCGCGCAGGAACAAGGAAAGAGGTTTACCTTTGTCGGATCTGATTCTTCTTCTTCCTCTGTTTTCCGACAGCAGGAACAGAGAACAATGCAGCAACCCTCTCTCTCTTTCACTCCCCTTCCTCCTCTCTCACTCTCTATTTTCTTCTGCCGAAAAGAATGAACTAACCATGAAGGAGTATGATGGCATGAGAGAGAAATAGTGAAGCATGAATTATATAAGAAGCTGGAAGTTTAGTCCGATAGTGAAAAACCAGTAAACAACTAGCACAGGGCTCGAGAAACATTGCTTGCTGATTTTTCGCTGAGTCTGTTTATCAAAAGACGCTGATTTCCTGATTCTGTTTAGATCTTCCTGCTGCATAATGCGTGGACTTCTGCTTCTTTCGTTTCAAACGTGCTACTGGTTAACAGATGATAGGTATTGGATCAGGTTTTTTGGGCTTGTTGTATACATTTTCCACGTGGTCCAAATGGGTTTTAGCAATATGGGCTTTCGTAGGATCTGTTTGGAATGGTACTGCACATGTGGCCACTTCCAACTGATTGCTATGAGTCCACTCATTTGATCCATTTATCATTTTAAAACACTATTTTATTTGCAATTAAATTTAATTGCAATAATCATGGAAATAATCCTTAATTAATATAGGGATTTTTCCTTCCCCAAATTACTTTTCCTATGCCATAAAATATTAATCTTATAACATTTAGGTCTAAAACTTATCACTTACACATAACCCTTGAATTTATTCTTTTATCAAAATAAATCAAGGGAAATTAAACCTTAGTTTCCAAGAATCATTTTAGGCTATAAATCAACCCTTCCAAATTTTCTTTGACTTTGTTCTTTCTCTTAATCAATTTATTTCGGCCATAAAATATTATCTCCTAAAATATTCTGGCTAATAATTATTCTCAACTAAATTATCTTTAATTTATGAAAAATATGTTTTAAATTCCAAATTCTAAATCTTTAAAATTCCTTAAGGCCAAATTTTTCATAATTAATTTTTGATTCCCAAAGCCTAAAATTTGAGATGTTACACATATTGGGATGATAGTTTGTTGATAATAATGACAAAATCTCATGAAAGTTCTAAAGACACAATAAGTAGATTGTGTTCCTCTTTCTTATGTATTTAATTTCAGTTAATGATATATGTTTGACACAAATACACGAGCGCAATCTCGATGCATGCAACCTCTTACACTGCATGTCTCTAGAAATAATTTACATCCTATAATTAAAGTATCTATAATAGTTAGAGTATATAATTAAATTAATTGGATTCATGATGAATGATGATGGATAGTAAAGATTCTTTGAATAACGTGAAACTTGTCTTTTTGAAATACACGAAAACATAAAAACAGTAAGTAACTACCAAAGTTTATCATGTGAACATAATCGTGTAAAACAAATTCTAATACGAAATACTGTTATTCTTATCATGACCGAAAACATTATCCAGATCTATTTTTATCTATATAAACCACTCTAGCTAGGCTGAGACAAAATAGACCCAAGACCTCAAAACCCATAGAGACTCCATATATTGAGAAAGGGAAAAGGATATGGAGGGGAAGAAATTTGTGGTGTCAATATTTGTAGCTTGGTTGGTGTTACATTTAGCAACAATGCAATGTGAAGCAAAAGGATCAGATTTCTGGGTATGCTTAATATCTTGTATTCCCAAATGCGTAGCACAGAGAGAAGGGCTCTGGAATAAAGGTGTATGCACTGCTGGTTGTTGGGCGTCATGTTTAGGTTCTGACCATAGAATCACAACTCGAACCCAATACTCTTGTTCTGTGGGTTGTGCTCATTCTTCTTGCAGTCACTTGATCAGCACGGAAGGTGAAACAGGTGATTCCTTCCATTTCAGTTCTGATTTGATATGTTAAGATAAAAGGTTGACTTACATATATTCTTTCCTAAGAATTGACGTTGTTGTTTTGTGATGTAAACCTTGTTTTGCAGATGCCTACAAAGTGAATAGCTGTGTGGATGGATGCATAACTGGATGCGTTAAGAATTAGGACTGCAAAATGAAAACTATAGTATTGAGATTACTCAACATACAATAAATGTGTTGTAGTCTAAAAGAAGCATTACTCAAAGTACTGGGATGTATTTTGTGTTAATTAAGGTAATAAGTGATTCAAATACTCTTCTGTAGTTTCCGTAGTTTAGGCTAGGTTGGGTTTTTCAAATTTAATTTTGATTGTTACGTTTAACAAATAAGTATATAGATACCTTAATTTTTATTTTAAATCATAAAAAAAATAATATTTAATCGAGTAATAGTGAATAGATTAATTTTAAGGGGTAACAAAAACAATGTTTCGGTTGAGATATGCAAGCCGAAGCTCTTCATTTTTCACTCCAAATTCTTGTGAAACATAAAAATACATATACAAAACTAAGAATAAGAAATATACCACAATAATATTAATTGCGGTATTGCACTTAAATATAGCATATGCCTGAACTTTCTAAAATATTTTTATGTATCATTAGATTTTATATCAACTTATACTTCAGACAAATTAGTTTAGAAAAAATTAATAAATTAAAGATATAAAATGTTTTATCACTACTGAAAAAGGCCTTTAAAACTGCCACATCTAGACCTCTTATAAGCAGAGAATTTAAAAACTATGACCGATGGCATTTAAATATTGATACAACTTAAGATTGGTCGCGCTTCTGCACGATGTAAATAATAATTTATAGATTGGTTATAAGATAATACTGTTGATCTCAATAAGGATTAAATATTTTGAAAATTTGAAAATTTAAATTCTTCTTAGATCAGTCATTTATACAACCGGTCTAAATATCCTTTTAGAAATTTATAACTAATCATAAATGTTTCAAAGTTTCTATTATTTCAGCTTCCAAAGTAAACGACACATCTCTTTGAAATCCGAAGCTACTCCAATCAATCAGTGTACTCTTTTCTTATGTCTATTTAAACTCCTCCAGTTCTTTCGTTTATTCAAACTTGTCTTTCATGCTCCCTTCTATGTCCTATTGGTCAACGTAATGGTGACATGCCACAAAGTCAACGTAATGGTGACATGCCACAAAAGTCCATGGTAATGACGGGAAAGAAGGAAGATTTTTTTATATGTAAAATGATATATATTTTTTATGATGCATACATCTAATTTGCAGCCTCTGAGTAGCTGAAAAATTATTTATGAGAAAAAAAAGTACATTTCTAATCTTGGTCTTGAACGCCTTTTGTTTTTATGTTCAATTGTTATTTTATGAATCATGCATCAATAATATACAAATGTCAAGCCTAAAGTTGCATCCACTATATCTAACACTCATAAAATCATCAATCCTTTGGAAGTAGGGATAATGCAAGAAAAAAAATAGTAAACCTTAACAAAACAAATGCGGAAATTAAGATTAATTAATAATATTGTTAAGATTCATGTGTTAGTTATAATTATTTGTTATATCGATTGCATTTGGATTTTTAGAGCTATCTATTGAATTTATATTGCATAATATAACTTTTGGATATGTTAATCCAACAAGGCTTATGTGAAACAAGATAAAATGTGTGTGTGTGTGTAAATTTGCCTACCTTTTAGACGGGGCATGAAATTATTAGTTTAAAAAGTAGACATTTTTTTTATTATAAATAGATACTTTTTAAGAACAGTCAATAATACAACTAGTCTTTTAAAAGTAACTTTTTAGACCATTCGTAGGATAGGTCTAAAAAGGGATAGACTTTTTAAAATGATCAATATATAACCTAACCTAAACATGGTCTAAAAAACCAATTTCAACCGGTCTAAAAGACCTTTTTTTTTTTTTTTTTTCTAGTAGTGCATATGTAGGACCAAAATTCACCTCTAAACTAAGTCTTACATGTAGGACTGTAGGTAGTAATAGGGTTAAGTTGCTTAAATAACGTTCCACTTTTATGAAAAGTGCAACAATAACCATATAAATGAAGGCAAAAATAACCATGATGTAACTTCCATCAATGTCCCTTTTTTAATGAAAGTTTAAGGTGTTAAAATAGAAATTAATTTATACCAAAATTGCAAAAGTAACCATAAGCTTTTTTTTGAATGCAAAAGTAACTAAAAGGTGACTTCTGGAACAATAATTCATAACACTTAATAAGTAACAGTTACAACGAATAAACATCATATATATTGAGGCGGGCGTAGCACAAGAATATATAACATTAAAACATAATAGTGTTCTCTTGAATCGTCTTTTCAACTTCACCGATTTTTAATAAATTCTAGAAGAATCGTCTTGACGTGAAATTAATAGCCACAGAACCCTTAGGATGTCTAGTTTATGGGAAAAATATTTACAGTAGTCATTTGGGTTCACATCCAGTTATTACTCACCCAAAACCGAGCTTAACCCAGGTTTTTCAGAGATTCCCTATTTCTGACCCTCCGTTAACGAGTTTTAGAAAATTATACAAAAATTATTTTCGAATGAAACCAACGCCATTTGAACCATAAAGATGTCTATTTTTCAGGAAAAATACCCCCAGAATACCAAAGTACATGTTTTGCAGCGTGGGGTTACTTTTACACCCTCTGCCCAGATTTGCCCCTGTTACTTATGTACCCACTTTAACAATTTTTATCTCCTAGTTGAAAAATCCAAATTTTACAAAATTATACATCCTGTTGAAGCCCTAGATGTATAATTTCCACCATAAAATTTTCAGCTTGAAAATGCCTTATTTACTATTTTTAAGGTCGAGTTAAAACTCTTCTGCCAAAAATTCCAGAATTGAAAATAAACTTAATTTAAGAGGTTTTTCGATGTTTTTTGCTTCGGAAACCTAAACCATAGGTGAACCCTACACAAAATCATATTTTAAACACTTTGGGACCATAAAAATCTCCAAAATCAGACCTTATCATCAAGCCCTAGTCAGATCCACGAAAATACCTAACAAGGACTTAAGAAGACAAGGTTTTTTGGGTTACCTCAAGATTGGCAAACAGTGGATATCCCTATGATTTTTGAATCTTAGCTTGATGTTAAGTGGTTGCAGATCCCTCTCTCTCTATCCTCTGAAATTTTCACCCCTTAGGGTGAAATTGAAGGGTTAAACACCTTTTTATAGAGGAGAATTTCATCCAATAAATTTTTGAATGAACAAGCGTAATTTCAGACAGTTAGGTAATAAATTGGATTTGATAGTTGGCTTGACCTCCAAGAATTTCCAAACTTTTCCAGGGCCATCCAGCAGCTGCCAAGTGGCGCCTCACCCTCATAAATATCTAGATATTTTCTACTTTTGGGGAAAATTAAAACTTTCAAAAATTACAATTTTGGCCCAAAATTTTTTTATAATTACCAACCTTTCCCCATGTGCTTGGACCTATCCAAAAGGACATATGGCATGCCACTTTGGGCCCATCATCCTAGTCCAATTAATTTTTACCAATTTATTCCCTTTTTGCCCCTTTTTGTTCAAAACGTGGGGTCCGCGGCTTGTCTTTTGCAATTCTAGGGAGCTGACACATGGCGCATTACCCGTTCAAAGGTTTTGGAAACTCTCTGTTCTTCTGGGGAAAATTACCTACTTTGGCCCGGATTTTATGGAGATTACCAGTTTTGGCCCGGCTTCAGTAGTTACCTTTTTACCTTTTCCCCCAAGCTTTCTAAACTTTTCCTAAGCTAGGTGGTGCCATATCCAGCTAAAAGAAGGTTTAGATTTTTATTCAAATACTTCATAAATAAGCCTCTAATTGGTACTTGTTGGTTCCCTCTCATTGATCAATGTTTTCCCAAGTTTTTGATCATATATTTGGGCCTTAACATGTGACTTATTCAGTTTTTTCCTACCCTCACATAGTTGCACGTTTTTTGTGACTTTATGAGCAAGCTTAGTTGACTTTTGCTTTCCCTTATTAATTACCATTGTACTACATTGTAAAAAGTCAAGCTTGCATTAATTATATGCCACGTGTCGCCTTAGGGTTCAACCATGTGTTTCTTCTCCCTTCTTGCCTTGTTGGCACTTCCATAATCCCACATTCTACCTACCTTATGATGTGGCTCACTTTGGTCCTTTGATTTTCCTTTTTAATCTTATTGCATGTTATCTCCATTTTATTCAGTCCAGTCTCCGACTACCAGACTACATGGGTTTCGCTAGTTAATAGGGTTTGGTTACAATTGTAGGGGTGTTACAGTTACGGTTATTTGTAAATGCTTCCATGCTCTTACATGTGCTAATCTGTCGTTTATATTTTCATACATGTGCATAAGATTAACTGTTACCCTGAGGCCCATTCATTTTGACTCCAGATCACGTGAAAGATACAGGTACTAGTTCGAGATCGAAAGGCAAAAAGTAGCTGTAAGGGATACAGCAGCTGGAATCTTTTGGAAAAATTAGGATTAATTGTATTGTACTTAATGTTTATCATACGCTTATTTTTGGATTACTGTAATTAACATCCAACTATCGGATGAACGCAGATAGTGAAAATTTAGACCGTATTTTCAAACTATATCAATTTCAAAAAATTTTATTTCGTAATTTAAAGTCATCCAAATCTCTCGATGCCTTTTCCGCGTTAACTCTGATGAACAACGGCCCCAAAGACTGGGCATCATAGTTGTGGTATTAGAGGATTAATTTGGACAAAGTTTTTGAAAATGTTTTAACAAACTTAGTTGTTTTGAAAACATGATGAAGATTCACAAGGGTGAATTACCTCCTGACAAACCTTATATATATTATCGTATGCTTAACGGACGACTTAAGGCGCACACCACTAGGAAATGAGTTCCACCTGTACCTCCACCCCTAATTATACATCAGGAGCATAGGGCTTACGAACCCGAGGACTTACCACCCATAGAAGAGGAACCAATGGAAGACTCCGAAGATGAACCAGTAGAAGACCCATAAGAGGATCCAACAAAAGACCCTGAAGAAGAACCTATGGAGGACCCAGGGGATGAACCTATAGAAGACCCAGAGGAAGAGCCTAAAGCCTGAACCCCCTAAGCCTACCTTGATTCAGCTTATAGACACAGACTTATGGGGACACATCACTGACCTGTATGTGGCAGTTTATGAAGACGCCTTTGTCTAGGCCCATATCTATACAGTCTACCTTACAAAGGTTGGTGAGCTGTATGCTAACAAGAGGAGGCATGGTTATGAAAACTATGACCTAGATACTTGAATACAGACAACCGTGTTCAACTTCCCCCATACTGAGCCTTGGCAGGATAGGATTAAGGAGATCTTCAAGAAGTACATTTTCCAAGACTTTGAAGCTTTTATAGACTTCATGAAGGACTATGTTTGGGACCACATGTCATATGTGGGATTGTGGTAGAAAACCCAAACTAGTATTAGACTAGGTTTAATAGGCATGTATAAACTATCCCTAAAGACCAAGGGAAGTTATACTAAAGAATGACATTTTGTAATATCAAGTACTCTATGTTTTTAAAGATTATGTGATGTTAGTAACAAGTATGATGTATGTTTAAATGCATATTAATATCATGAATGATAATTATACTTCTGTTATTAACAATCAATTTTCTTAACATATAGCACTAAAGTATTACAATGGTCAACACGAGAGGCGGCTTGAGACGCATTGCTGAGCTGGCACCCTAACAAGAAGCAAATCCACTTGTATGTGAAGGGGAAGAGGCCAAGGCCGAAGAAGGGGCCAAGGTTGAGGAAGAGGTCAAGGAGAAGGCAGGGGAAGGCTCAATCAACAAGAACCACCAGTCCAAGATCCCATTCAACAAGTACTAGGGATACTGTACGTACATCAAGATGCACTCAGGGAGCTTCGAGAAGAGGTATTCCTATTGAGAGCTGAACGAGACGAAGAAAAGCAACGTGCTAAACCTAAAAGAGCACAGCTAGTTCGAGTTGAAGAGGATGATGAAAACCAAGAAGATGACCCTCCTCATGTAGAGGTTCCACCTCTTGTTTACCCACAACGCCTGAGAGAAGTTAAGGAGTCTCAATTCTGGACAATCCAATTTAGTAAACACAACCCTCCATCATACACCGATGGGATGGATGTACAAGTTGTTGAGGATTGGCTTCTCTGTCTGGAAAAGATCTTTGAAGTGATGGACTGCCCAAAAGAGCGAAAGGCACAACTAGCCATTTACAAATTAGAAGGTGATGCAAACCACTGGTGGAAGAGTGTGGCTAAGGCTCTGTGTGCCCAATACATCCCAATTACCTAGGAGTTGTTCCAAAAGAAGTTAAATGAGAAGTATTTCCCGAACTCAGTCCAAGTAGAGATGGAGGCTGACTTTCTGTCTATTAAGTAGAAACTGGAGAATCCTTTGACTAGTACCTGTCCATATTCATCAAATTATCTCGCTACTCCTCTTACCTAAAGAAGAATGAAGATGAGGAATGGAAAGCACGAAGGCTCATCATGGGATTGAGATTTGAGATGAGGAATAAACTGATCTCCCAACAATTTCTTACATTCCATCAAGCTGAGGAAGAATGTAGGATAATTGAACGCAACCTGAAGGAACTGAATGCTAGTAAAATGGAGATGGCTCATAGCGGGAATGGTCGTGGAAATTCCTCAAACAATCAGAAGAGGAAAGGAAACTGGTCTAGTAACAGGGGCAACAACAAAAAGTCCAACCACTACAGGCCGATCAACACAAGGCCACCTATGCGCCGATCTTGTACTAAATGCGGGAAGAGTCACCCAGGGGTAGGATGTGATAGAAGACTGCTCTGTTTCAAGTGCAACCAGCTAGAGCACTTTAGCTTTAATTGCCCACAAAATACTAGAGAAAGAAGGCCACAGAACACCGGAGATAAGAGGCCATAGAATTAAGGAAGGGTATTTGCACTGACCCATTAAGAGGCCTGGAAGTCCCCCGACATGATCCAAGGTACAACTCACTTAATGGCAATTCTTTGCAAGCATTGTTTGATTCTAGTGCTAACCATTCTTTCATTGTTTGTGATTGTGCTAAAAGGTTAGGGATGAACCCACATAGATTGCCATATGATCTGATTATGAATACACCACTAGGTGTTAAGACCATGGTGTCTGATGCATGCCTGAATTGTGTATTGACTGTGAAAGGACATGAGTCTACGCTATATTTAATCTGTTTACCGTTAGTCGACATTGTATGTCCCGCCTGTATGGGGCTAGCACCACTCGTTGCTCGATTAAGCGAAAGGGCCGACCATGGGGCCAACTTCCTGGTGGTTAGGCAAGGCCTAGTGCATTCAATAAATTTTGGTATTGGTTTACTTGAAATGAATTTCCTAGTGCTAAGGTATTTGAAATCATTGTATGATTTACTTGTATTACAAGCTGCATTTGGTATATAATACTTGTCATTTGAATTTGAATTGAAATCTGTTTGCTTTATATGCTATATGGACTACTCTGTTTGGTTGATTTATATATATTGCATATGTTAGAATTTGAGATTAACCTGTTACTCTGGGATTCATTCATTTGAATCTCAGGGCCTTCCAATAATCCTGGACATGGACATAATAGTAAGAAAGGTTCAAGAGGCAATGGCATAATTAGCACTTGGGGCCAAAAAGGTGGTGGAGCTGATAGTGCAGCTTTATTTGTTTCACCTTTTGTTTATCTTACATTTTAGTTTAGTTAATATTTTGAGATAGCCGCATGTGGCTACTGGGATGTAAATTTATATAGATACTATGACCGGATAGTAGTAGAATGTGTATGTATTGTATTGTTGCAAGGACGGGCACGTATATCATGAGCCCATAAATGAAATGGATGTATGAGTAAATTGTAGAGCACTAGGTTAGATATAATACATAAGTAATACATTGATAAAACCTAACTAGGTCTAAGAGTACATGTATTTTTTAATAAGAGTTTAAACCACTTATTTAATGTTTTCTAAAGTTCTAAATTTTTAGTAAAACCCATTTGAACAATAGTTTTGAAATCTATGAATGGGTTGAGTTGTTAATATATTTTTGAAAGGAAAAATGTTTTTACTTTATGGAATCAAACCTAAGCCTAGTGGTTTAAATTCTTTATTTAATAATACATTGAAAGAGTTAGGAAAATGTCACTCTGTTCTGGGTATAAAACAGTGGGGTGTTACAATAGTGGTGCAAGAATTGATTCATTCCATGTGGATTAAGAAAGGGACCGAAGGTTGGATGACAATTAAAGTAGACCTTGAGAAGACTTATGATTGTTTGAGATGGGACTTTATTGAGGAATCTCTTTATGATGCAGGACTTCCAAGGAAATTTGTTAAGGTTGTAATGCTTTGTGTTACCACGTGTAGTATGCAACTAGTGTGAAATGGGATGAGAATGTTAGAATTTTCTCCCACTAGAGGTATTCGATAAGGAGACCCAATTTCACTATATATTTTTGTTGTTTGTATGGAAAGGTTATCACAAACCATTTCTAAACATGTGACTGAAGATTGGTGGAAACCTATAAGGATGGGGAAGGGAGGTTTGCCTTTTATCTCATCTTTTCTTTACATATGATTTTATGCTCTCTTCCTCTATTGGAAGTAGTCAAGTTCAGCTTTTAAAGAAGATCTTGTATGATTTCTGTCAGAGTTCAAGGCATAATGTGAGTAATAACAAAACAAAGATTTATTTCTTTAATAATGTGCCTTAAGATCCCAAGAAATGGACTAGTGAGGAGCTGGGGTATAATAGAACTGAAGATTTAGCGAAGTATCTGGGTGTTCCTCTGCTCCACATACGTGTTCAATTGGGAGCATTTGAATATATTAAAGAAAATGTGAAGAAACATCTCTCTGGATGGGCAGCTAAAACACTATCACTAGTTGGTCATATTATGCTTGCTAAATCAGTTCTCTCTGCTATGCCGTCATATGCCATGCAGACTACTAAATTGCCTAGTGTAATGTGCACCCTGATTGAGAAGCTTATTCAAGAACTTGTATGGGGTACCTAGGCAAAAGGAGGAAAAGTAAATCCTGTTAAATGGGAGGGGATATGCCAACACATCCAACCAGGTTGTGGCCTGAAGATAGTAGAATAGCATAATCAAGCTTTCATCATGAAAATTGGTTTCAAGTTGTGTGTGCACCCAGAGCTCTGTATAGGTCTTACGAAGTTAAGTATGGTTGGGATGAATTTACTGGGTCATACAGACAGAACCATAATTGCTCCTACTTGTGGCATAATGTGAAGAAGGTATGGAGGGATCTAGAAATGGGGGTTAAGATGGGAATTAGAAGATGGTGCATGAGTATGGTATTGGAAGGATAATTGGTTGCCCAATGTTGGTCTGTTGGAGCTGTTAGCCTTCCAAGACATCCATAGAGAAGAAGCTTCTCTTCTAGTCAGTCATTTTGTTGATCTTGATAGAAATTGGAACCAGAACCATTTTAGCAGGGACTTGCCTAACTATATCACCTCTCTTATGGCTAGCATTGATGAATAGCTTACTCACCAACTCTGAACATCATCGGCGCCATATGACAGACAATGATATGAGCTAGATGTGGCCAAAATATAGAGTATATGGACCATGTTTTGAGGGGGTGCAAGCTTGCAAAGGATATCTAGAAATAATTGTTGCCACGTAACCAACTAGCTACTTTCTTTCAGCAGGACTTCAAAGTATGGATGCTGCAGAACTTGTCCAAGAAAACACATGATGCAAATGGATGAGGTAGGTGGAGTACAATGTTCATTCAATCTGTCTTGTTGAAAGTTATAGGAAGCACAAAATTGATCGATTTTTCAACAAGAACATATTCATCCATCGAAAATACTACAGGAGGTAATGGCTCTAATCAAGTTCAGTGAGGAGGCTAAAGTGTACAGCTTGATCAAGCTAAGGGTAATGCGGTTAGAAGGAAGGAAAGGCTTATCACTTGGTGGAAACCACCACATCAATTCGTGGCTCTAAACTACTATGGAGCTAAAAAGGGTGGTTCTAGGAATGCCGATACAGGGAGCGTGATTCAAAACTTTGAAGAACAATGGCTTGTGGGCTGTTGTCGTAATATTGGCACTTGCACAACGCTGCAGACTGAGTTGTGGACATTGATGGATGGATTGGAGTTAGCTTGGTTGAAAGGCTATAGACGTGTCAAGGTAGAAGCGGGTTGCTTGCTAGTTCTGAATTTGCTACATCAAGATGGGGATGGACGCCGACTTGAATGGAGCCAAGACTGGCAAATTGGGATGAAGCACGTTTGTCGTGAAGGCAACAGAAGTGCTTATTTCCTTGCTTGTCATGCGGTGAGCTTGGGCGTAGGATACCACCTTATAGAGGAACCACCTAATAACATGTGAAGAATTCTGTAGGAGGATGCCATGGGTGTTGGGAATATGCGACATTGTTGCGTTATTGCTAGATCTGTCTTGATCACGCATTGTAAACAGGAAAAAAAATTGATGCCCCACCATGGGTCTTGAGCTAAAGGGTCACAGGCCCTTTGGCATTTTTTATCTCAATTTTTCAACAATTCTATTATTATATTAACAATATTATTTTAACACCTTTAGGGAGGGGGTTCGATCCTTGCATTGGTCAAGGCGCTAGGGGAGGCATCCTAGGGGTCTAGGAAGCAGTGGTAACGCTGGTAGAAGTGGAGGCATGTGTACTCTCTGGCCAGTATCCCCTGTGGAGTGGGCTCCAAGCGCCCTGCCCTTGAACTATGGGTGAGCCCGACCCCTTTCCTAAAATTTTTTTATAAAAAAAACAATATTATTTTTCATTTCTTTTTCTTTATTTTTTTATAATTTATATTTTTTTCCAACACTAAGAATAATAGTAAAATATAAAATTTAATTTATTCATTTTATTCCATTTTAATTTTTTTGCATAATTTCTTTTACTATCTTGAATTATACGTTGAATAAACTCTTTTTATTCCAATTATGATTACATGATAAATCCATTTATCATAAATTAAAAAAATTATAATTGTAATTAAATCTTGGAAATAAAAATTAAGTTGTTACATATCTCTCTTCAACAATTAAGCCTGAAAGGTAAAGGCAGATGGGAGAAAAACAAATATCTCTATAAAAAAAGGCTTGTTTGCATACCCCACCCCTTTCGGATAGGGTATATGTTTTTTTCCCAGAGGCCTTTGTTTTCCAAGATTAATTCTTATGAGACACAATTATAGGTCAAAAGTTATTATCACATGTATACGTGTTGCCATTGATTATTCCCATAAAGCTTGAAATGTCTTGACTTATTCTAAATTGCATAGCAACTCCTTGTGGGAGGTATTATTCTTTTATATATAGTTTAGTCAAACTAGTTTTCCATGTGGGTGGCCGAAATTGTCAGTGTGAAAGTAAGGCTCTAAAGGGTGGGGGGTGAGGGGAGAGGGAAGCAAGAAGAGGGAGACATGGGAGTTGTTTTTAAATAATTATTTAAAAATTATTAAAGTTGGGCCACAAAACCAGAAATTTACATAAGTTTGTCTCTTTTAATGGAGCTAGCATTTTTTTCCCTTTTTTTTTTAATGATCATAGGTATTTTTGCACCCAAAAATTGTATTTGGTGCCAGACGCACATGTGGAATAGTAGAAAGGTATTTTTGCACCTTTACCCTTATTTTTATAAAATATAAAAAACGTAATTATCCAATAGTCTATTTTTTAAAAATATATATAACATACCTCATAGTTATTAATAAAGAACTGTATTAAATATAATCAAATAATTAAATGTTCTTATGATAAAACCGTTAACAATAAGCTTTACAAAAAATAACAAACCTCACAATTATTATGAACGAACCATTATGTAAAGTCTTATATGATTACCCATAAACCCTATCATTCGTCTTCTATTTAAATATCTGAAACAGAATATACTTGACACTTAGTTTAGCTAAACGAAACCCATCAACATCATAACCCTACTAATCCTATTGTTTTTCCGGCCATCAAAAGTTATTTTTAGTCAAATCACACCATCAAAGCATTCATCTAACTTCTCAATGATAGTAGTGCTAGTGATTACACTTGATACTTGTCTTAGCGACTGTCATGTGAGTTGCTCTCTATCGCCTAACCTATGTCTTTTGTCGTAAGGCCTAGCTAGGGTGTATTCATTTGGTGCTTTGTTCTCCTTATCTATAAGTATGCTTTCCTTCATCCATTTTTATTATCCATTATGCGTTCACTTCGAGCTTCGTAGCTAGGTTTTGACATTAACCATGCTCTTTCTTTTTTCTTTTTGAAAAACCCAATGCTGATTGAAGGTTCCTTTCATGTTATTTGTAGTGTTCAATTCGGCCGATTAGGCTACTCTTGTGAAATCACAATGTAATAAAGCATTCAAAATGACATTAAATTACTTTTTGTGGAGTTATGCTTTTTTTGGAAAACTCATTACTCTGATTGAAGGTTTCTTTATTGTTATAGGAAATTGTCAACCTATTGCTCTGATTGAAGATATCAATATCTCTAAAAGTTACTTCCTTGTAGGAAATTGCCAACCTATATCTTATGTCTCTTCAACAATTAAGCTAAGAAAACAAAGACAAATTGGAAAAAGAAAAAAAGTGAATATCCTTATAAAAAATGGGGCAAGGGGTATGCAAACCCTTAACCTGCTGTTCAAGGGTTTGCATACCCTTTGCTCCCTTTCTTATAGGGATATTTGTTTTTCCCCTATAGGCCTTTTCTTTCTAGACTTAATTCCTATAAAGAGACACAATTATAGATCAATAATTACATTATCACTCACTCACGCACGTACAAAAACAGTTGCCATTGATTCTTCACACAAGGCCTGGAATGTATTGATCCATCCAAAATTGCTTGGTAACTCATTGTGGGAGGTAATGTTCTAATATATACAGACGAGTCCAGCTAGACAATTGCCATTGATTCTTCACACAAGGCCTAGAATGTATTGATCCATCCAAAATTGGATGATGGTAACTCGTTGTGGGAGGTAATGTTCTAATATATACAGATGAGTCCAGCTAGCTCACAAACTTTCACTTTAAGAGTCTTATATTCACGCATCATGGTCATTATATAAAAATCGTCATTTATTTACAAGGGAAAACGTTTTCTCATGTTGTAGGAAAACCATTTTCTTATGTCACACACACACATGAAATGGTGGGACCCACACATATATATATGAATTCATATATGTATATGTGGATCCCACCATTTCATGTGTGTGTTATATATATGTATATGTGGATCCCACCATTTCATGTGTGTGTAGGAATCTTTCTTTTCTCATGTAACATGAGAAAACCAAAACCCTTATTTACAAAGTTTACGGTTCTTATTTACAAAATTTTATGTTATCAAATAAATAACAGTTATCTACATGAAATTGTTATTTATTATTATTAAAAGTCATGGTTTTTACATAAAAACCATTTTGTATGTTAATGAATAAATAACGGTTGTTAAAATGATACTGTTATATATTATGCAAGTATTACCATATATC
The DNA here is from genome assembly GCA_037074495.1 of Acacia confusa. Lineage (NCBI taxonomy): Eukaryota > Viridiplantae > Streptophyta > Magnoliopsida > Fabales > Fabaceae > Acacia > Acacia confusa. The sequence continues at coordinate 26,817,138 of CM073504.1, read as the reverse complement.
ATGATGGTTATTTACATGTGCCCCTTATTTATTATCTCAGCATTTCATATATCATGACTTTACCAAACCTCAATACATTATGGTTGTTATATTATAGTCGTTATAATATGCATTAAATAAATCACGGTTCCAAACCATTATATATCTTTGTCGAGCATATATAACTATGGTATATATGACAGTTTGTAATTGTGATTCATGGTTGATAATAATGGTCATATGCCGGCAATTCTATTGTAGTGATTCTAGGATATGTCATATTCACTTTTATAATATGGAATTATATAATGTTTGAAAAGTTTTACCTAAACTTCTTATTTTACCTTCATTTAATTATACAAATTACTCATCTCATTATTGCATTTAATTCTCATGTTTGACTAAAGCATTTTATATAACATATTTTCTCTCTTCCACATAAATAAGGGTATTTTTACAAAACAAAATTCATTTTTTACATATTTATTGCAACTAACTAATTTTAACTACCTCTTCAAATAATGCAATTTGGTTTATTCTATCTTATAAAACGAAATGGAGGAAGTATCTATTAATTATTATACTCTTGCAATCTTTGTAGTACCCATTCTAGCTGAAAATGGGTTAGTGGATCGGTTCAAATCTAGCAATCAATAAATACTTTAAATGCTACTGATCATTATGAGTTATAAATAATTATTCTATCTTTTTCTAAGTTAATCGTATCACATTCTCGTAAAACAAGAAAAATATTAACTAGATAAATTTTTCCATAGTTATCCTTATTTATCTGCAGCATGTCTTTCTCCCCGCCTCTCTTTCCCAGATCAGCACGTCGCCAACCAACAGCAGGAGGGGTAGCCACAAATAACACCATCACATCCTCTCCCACTGTCTCATGAAATCCATTAATTAGGGGTATTCATTATTTGATGCTTGTTAAAGCAGCAACAAGCATCAAATAATGAAATACAAGGCACAAGAGATTCCACACTCGATATCATGAGAAACTAAAGGCAAGTATCCTTTGACTTCAACCTGATGCCATGCTTAGAATTTGAAATGGATGAGTCACTAAACTCAAGCATTCACAACAAGTTCACAGAATAAAGATGCGGCGGGAAAGGGTGATTCGAACATGCTCTGTTACGACAAATCAGTTACAGAGAACTTAAAACCTTGCTTACCAGACTTAAACACAGAACCAATGTGTGATTATTGCAATGATATTCCCCGACCATACTTCAATGATCAGAATGCCTTTAGTGACCAAGATGAAATGGTGCTGAACAAAGTTTGGGAGATGAAGCATTTGATGACAATGGTTGAGACATAGACTTGGAGTTTGGGGAGGAACAAAGCACACGAACACAGATAGCTGAATCAAGAGGCGACTTTAATCCTTCTGAAAGAGGTATGATACTATGACCACAACAGACACAAAACAATACTTATACAGATCCTTCTATTAAATATATATTTCACCCTCTTTGTTTGTCTTTATTATCCTCTAGATGTTCCATTGTCAATCCTGTCATAGAAAATCATTCAAATTGGAATTTTCATAAGAGAAAGAATTTGTGTAATCAATATGCATAATTTGTAAACACACAATACTTCTACACAAGAAGGAAAAACAGTAAAAACTCACAAGACTGCCGAAATATGATAATGAACTTTGAAGAAATCCGGACCCAACTTTCGTTGTGTCCTTAAAACAATTTTGCTCCCTCAATACGGATGCCAAAGGTTTCTGAGCAATTGTCTCCCAGGATAGAGCGGATTACTCGTCTCCAGAAAGATGACTCTGTCTATCTGAAGCCCAAGCGAATCCAACGAGTCTGCTTTCGGAATGCACAGAATGTATATGCAATATATAGAAAGAGTGTATGCAGAAAAACATATATTTATTCTGTGACTAGGGCGCCCTATTTATAGACTTTGAAAAAACATGATCAGATGGACTTGTCTCTTATTGGTGAACCAACACAACCGTGGCGAATTGATACAACCGGTGGCGGCGAACTAGTATGCCTTCTTATTCATAACTCATGGGATTTTGACATAAAAATCCAACAATCCCCCACATGGATAAGAAGTTAGTCCATCATGATCAAATGCAAATGATCATGTATGCAAAGTGTGATTCCTCTACGAGAAACAACTGCATCAAAAAAGGTAGGGGTTGCCTTTGAACCTTCTCTAGTAAAAACCTATCGGATATACTGGTCAATCAGTGGACGTACTGCCTTGAACTGTCGACCTTTTAGTGTATATCAAGACAATAGGAGTTACACAGTTGCTCCTCTAGCATCGTTGGTTCTCATGTTGTGTCCATTTTGGCCCTGAACATCGCCTGGTTCTGCGAGTGTTCTAGAGAATCGGCCGTTTTAAATTCTCATAGAAGCGGCCCACACTTCACACTCACATAGGTGATTCCTTGTGATGTAAGTCAACATACATCATTAAAACATATCAGATTAAGAAACCATTAAAAGCTTAAAAGCTTACCCTTATACATATGCACTGTCTTGTCTAGGAATGAATATGAGTTTAAAACTCCACAGTGTTAACAGTCGATCATCACTTAGTTGTCTCTTTGAACCTAGTTCGTGGGATCTCCACTCTTCTAGGTAGAGTTACCGCAATAATCAACAATGGATCGGCCTTAAACCCATTCCTTTGGACAAATTTCTAACTAACTCTCTAGGAATCCCTTTAATCAATGGATCCGCTATATTCTCTTTTGATTTCACATTATCAATTGAGACGATTCCATTCAAGAGTAGTTGTCTAATGGTATCATGTCTTTGACGTATATATAAAGACTTGCCGTTGTACATGACATTCTTGGCCCTATCAATAGCTGCTTAACTATCACAATGTATACATACTGCTAGTACTGGCTTCGGCCAACTAGGAATGTCTTCAAGAAAATTACAAAGCCACTTGGCTTCCTCACCAGATTTATCTAATGCAATAAATTCTGCTTACATGATTGATCTTGCAATGCAAGTCTATTTGGATGACTTCCAAGACACAACACCACCACCAAAGGTGAATACATATCCACTTGTGGATCTTGTGTCATTAGAGCTGGTAATCCAATTTGCATCACAATACCCTTCTAGCATTGCAGGATACTTCTCATAATGCAAAGCAAATTTTTGAGTTTGCTTTAAGTAACCCAAAACCCTTATCATAGCTCTCCAATGAAGCACATTTGGATTATTTGTAAAGCGACTCAACATGCTTACTGCGTAAGCAATATCAGGTCTGGTGCAGTTCATGGCATACATGAGACTGCCTAGCACTCGAGCATAATCCTTTCTTATTTTCCAGCTTCGCTAATATTTCTCAATAATCGAAGACTAGAATCTATAGGGTTTGACATAGGAGCTATGTTTAAACTCTTGAATTTCTCAAGAATTTTAGCAATATAGTGTGCTTGTGACAACACCAATCCATTCAATGCTGCTAATGCGATTAACATTCAAATGTATGTAATTCTTGTAACAGGTGAATAGGTGTCAAAGTAGTTTAGGCCTTCACGTTGTCTATAGCCCTTTACTACTAGCCTAATTTATCAATAGTACCATCTACTTTCATCTTCTTTTTGAAGACCCACTTAGTTCCTAGATGTTTATTATCAAGAGGAAGGTCAATCAATTCCCAAGTATAGTTTGACATAATGGATTCAACTTCACTATTAATAGTCTCTTCCCAAAATGGTGCTTCAAGAGAACCCATAGCCTTTCCATAAATTTGAGGCTCATTTTCCAACAGACAAGTCAAAAAATCAGGCCCAAAGGATGTTGAAATCCTTTGCCTAGTACTACATCTAGGTTCCTCCTCTCTAAGATAGTATCTTGAGATGTCACAGTGTTGTTATTATCATTACTCTTATTGTACGGAAATACATTTACAAAGAACATAGTGTTCCTTGACTCAATAACCGTATTCACATGGATATCTAATACATCAAACTTATAAACTAGAAAACGATATGCAATCCTATTAAGTGCATAACCAATAAATACAGAGTCTATTGTCTTGGGTCCAATTCTCAACCTTTTACGTTTAAGAATCTCAACCTTAGTAAGCACCCCCCCACTTTCAAATATTTCAAGGAATGTTTCTTTCCTTTCCATATTTCGTATGGTATGTTTGTATCATTTTGTGGGGTACTTTTTAATAAAATTATCATTAAAATGGTTTTCCCCCACAAATTCTATGGTAACCCAAACATAATCAACATTGCATTTAACATAATCAACATTTCTTTCAACATTTCCCCCATCAAAGTATTTATGGGCCACACATACTCCATCCAAGGTATTTATGTGGATGCATGTTGTAGAAGTTATCGAAGAACTTACCAACTTAGCCAAACCAAAGTCAGCCAACTTTACAATGTTGTTAAAGTCGACAAGTAGATTGTTTGGCTTTATATCCCTATATAATCATACATATAAATAAAGCATGAGAGGTGATAGAATATAAGAATGATATATATTTTGGAGAAACCCCAATAGAAGGAAATCTATTTTACTTTTATATTTTATTACTTTCTGATTTTGCTTTACTTAGCAAGCAGGTTGTTTAACCAATACAGATTACACATATAAAATTCGCTGGCAAGTAGGTTTGTTTTTGTAATGATGACACAGCAAGTGAGTAATTACATCATACGAAGGAAATGATAGGGCAAGTGGATGTTTCTTTCATGAGAAGGAAACCTCAACCTATATACATACATACACACACATATATTGTGTCTCTCTTATGTATTAGGATAACCTGGGAGGTACTGAAAATAGATTTTGCTGTGGTTTAGACATTCTCTATTTTCATCAAGTTCTTATTCCCCCTCCCTCTAATCTTATCACTCCCTTTATTTCTCTGCCCAATCCCCACCTTAAGGTCTGTCTCTCCTCTCCCCCATCATCACTGTTCTGTTTCTCCCTATCTTCCTTCCTCTATGTTTCTGTGACCCTCCTCCAAATTTTCCTCTGTTTGCATTAGAACGTGTGTGTGTGTGTGTGCGTGTGTGTGTGTGTTTCATCAGAGGGGGAATGGGAATAAGTTACTTAAGAAAATCCCAACATATACACACACATATGATTACATGACTGTTGGCTAGGACATATACTCGATAAGTTTAACTAAGTTCAAATCTCAAGAAGAGATGTAATTATCATGTTGACAGCATTATTTTCAGTGTGATTTTGAAACATGGGCTAAAAAATTAATTATTGACAAGACCCCATCACCTTTTGCCATCAAAACTCACAAAAGAAGGCATAAAAGGGTGTAAAAAGGCAGAAAAGGTGGAACTACTGGTCTAGCAGAAAATACAATGGTTAAGGTCCAGGAAACACACAAAAGTTAGGGGAGTCAAACTAGGTTAGTCATGATTGGAACAATAAAAATAAGAGAAACTATCAGAAAATTGACAAGAACGAGAAAAAGACATTGAAGAATATGAATTATGGCTAGGCACTTTAGGTGGAGAGTACCATTCCTCTTGAAAGACTGGCAAGTTTGTTCCACGTTAGGTAGTTGTAGTGCCTGTGAGCTGTGACTTGTATTCATTGTTGTTTCTGTTGGGAGGTAATCTAGGGATGTATTCCACTTGTGTGTTCGTTTATGAATCAAAATAGTGTTTTATTTTAGATTGTAATGTGTTTTAATTCTTGTTTTCATCTTCAAGTGTAATTCTGTTCTAAATATAGCAAGGATTAGTACGTTATTTGTTTGAGCCATAAAAATTATCCTACATCATGTGTGTGCTACAATGTCCAAAACTCATGCAGTAATACATATAGGTATGGGAATATACATGTGAACTAATCTGTTGCTATGCAGGTGAAACAGCCCAAGGAGAATTTGTCCAGCGAAATGTCGAATTAAAGGTCCATGTAATTTACCTTCTTCCAAGATACATTTCTTCAATGAACCAGGTTCGATGTATTCCATGTATAGAAACATGCAGCCTCTTAGATACTAATTATTCATGAACCATGAGGTTAATTAACAGTGTGTACATTTTCCTCCACAGCTTAAATCAGAAGAATACGTACCTCTTGATAGCCAAAATACTTTACGATGTTTGGACGACATTTCAGTCGATTGACAATTTTGATTTCCTGAAAACACAGATACACTAATTTCAGTTGGCTGACAATTTTGATTTCCTGAAAACACAGATACACTAATTTAGTCATGTTTCACACAATGAACTGTGTGAATTAATCATTGTTAGTTTCTATTTTTGTTAGGGCAATCATCAACCAAACATTTTCTTTCTCCATCTTTTTAAACTAGAGGACGGATTAATTGACTTGCAATGACATCATAATCATTGTGTTAGAAACTACGTATGGCATAATTTCAAATCTTTGAAGTTATAATGTTTATTATTACCCCCTCTAATTCTTAATATAAGACAAGTTTATCTAATTTGATTAGAATAAAGAAATTAGTTAATATGATAAATATTTCCTAAAATACCCTACTCATCATCCTTAATTGCCTCATTCTCTCTCCTGCCTGATTATTGTTGACAGAGCATCAACAGGGGTAAATTAGAAAAAGATTGAAAAATATCTTATATTTAAGACCAAGATAATCTTCTTAAATATGCCCTATATCAAGGATAGAAGGGAGTAATAGAATAAATGGTAGAAAGGGAATTTGGATTCTTCTAATGTATCATGTTTTTTTAAGTAAAAAATGATGAAAAGAAAAGAAAGTTTAATTACCTTATTTCTTTTTTAACTCTAATCCATAATTTATTCTTACTTTACTATATTCCACTCCCTCCGTCCTTTAAATTTATGAATGAATGCGTCACAAAATATGAGCTTCATTTTAGGCTTACTTGACGGTATCTAATGCATTTATTCTCTTTTACTTATCATTTTTACAAAGAAAGACACAGTTGGAACTATATATATATATATGTATATATATATATATATCTCTTAAAAGCGCCTAAGGCTCGTGTAATATAGATTGTAATAATATATAAAAGTTGTACATGTCATACGGATTCATCATTGTCGGCTCTGCAAATGTAAGTTCCTTTACTGCACACAAGGCTCCAGTTTCCTTTTTAGGAATGAAGAACACAACATGCTTTTTAGGTCTATGAGCAAGTGTTTACGTAGGCTTCCAACACATATTTCTTAGTATGAGATTAGAATAAGACAATAAGATCATAACTTCAGCTCACTCATACCTGTGTCGGGCAGCACAAAGCTTCCCATATGCCATATACACCAGACCCAGGTTCTTCTTCCCCTTCCTCTTTTTTGTTAAGAGGAGTCCAAGCAGTAACTAGTTCGACGATAGCTCTAATAAACACATGTACATCTATAGTCTTTATGGGTTCACGTTTAGCCAAACTGAACATACATGTCAATTTTAGGTTTAAAATATGAGTGTGTTGCAACATTATTTGAAATTCAATCATTGCTGTTCTCTCTTTCCAGGAAAATTAAATTAAAAATATGTTTTTGCATGAGTTGTCAAAGAAATAATCAGCATATTACTCAAAACTAACCAACTGACTAAGCCTTCAGACTATTTAAGATGGAAATTGTAATCAACTGTAATCATTATAACAGTAAAAAGAGTTAGGAGATATGGGGCAGATATACCTGTGTCGGAAAACAAAGCATGACGCTTAAGACAGAGCCCGCCTTCATTCTGCTACCTGGTCCCTCTTGTCTATGAATCAGATTCTTGAGGTATTCCAGAAAGAAGACCGGATTTGATATATATTATCTGGTCTTCTTTCTGGAAGACCTCAATAATCTGCACGAACGAGTGAGTTTGCCTAGTTTTCTGAGAAAAAACGATTATGGCTATTTCTTGATTCACGTATAGCATTGAAAAGTGCAGCAGTCATTTCTTCACCCTTCCTACACAATTCATCATTACGAATTACACGAAGTACTTTTTGACGCAGAGAGTCATGGAGATGGCTGGTGAAACTTGAGCGCCACGAAAACTAATGAACTCATCGTTACACCATTTGTAAGAGATAGAAGCAGATAGTGCTCAGTGTGCCATGATTGAAGACGAAGATGCACGGTGCTAAGCTCAGAGGACTTGCAGGGCTTATAGAGATCTCACAGCACTGCAAAGAAAGAAGCGTTGACTTTCCAGCGAACAGGTCTTGAAATCATAAAGAGCAGGGGGCGATTTAGGGCAGATAATGGAGTCGTCGGTGATGGCCACACCGATGCCGGCTCCACGCACGAGGAAGCGACGCACAAGGAGGCGTCTAGGGTTTCGATCGAGACTGAAAGGGAAGAGAAGTACTCGTATAAAAAAAAAATAGGGAAAAACAGAAGTGCTCGCATAAAGAATAATAGAGAAATTAGGAGTAAGAGGACGATGGATGCAAGGAATGAAATCTTCCCATTATCTTATTTCTTATTATTCCTTATAAGTTTATCTGGGTTATTGATTGGGAAGGAGAGAGAAAAGTATTGTGACATTTTAAATTAATTAGACGGATATGATTTAGAGATAATGATAAAAAGATAATGAGAGAAACCTGATACACTATAGAGTAAAAAATTATTGAGAATACCAATAAATATTATAATTATTTAGAACGACTAAATAAAAAATTTTAAATATTAAAATATCCAAAAAAAATTCTGCATTCCCCTTTAAGTTATCTCCCATTATCTATTTTTAAGAATAATATAAAATTCTAATTTTTATTATATTGAATAAAAGCTTTATCAATTTTTTATTTTTCACAACTTGCGTAGATATCTATGAAAAGAATTACACACTCTTCAATTTTTCAAATTATAATTTGTTAAAATCAACAAAAACTTAATTAAAAATAAAAATCAAGGTATTTTATAATTTATTATATATGTTAAACCAAAAAAAAAATTATATGATTTGTTTTTATTTTATAAGAAATTTATGTGGGCTAAAAAAAATCATATAATGTTAATAAAATAAAATAAAAAATCATATCTTAAAAAACATGAAATGAGTTTTTACTTTTATAAAAAGAGCTTGACTGGTATTAACTATGATATTTGATAATAAAGATATGGCAATTTGATGATATATTTGTTAATTAAATTATTTATTGAATAATGAGTATGGAACTTGTTGAAAATTAAAATTTAAAAAAAAAAGAGTTTGAACCGTATAGTTAATAAAATAATATATTGATTTTACATTAGTATGTAACATGGTGAATTTTTTTTTAAAAAAAAAGAGATATTATTATATTACATGTAAATGATCAGCGCTTTTAGTTTTAATTTTAGTCATTTTTTTAATTATGAATACAAGAGGTAATAGATAATGTAAGAGGTTTGACTAAGGACAATTTAATAATTTTAAATTTATAATATGATGTTTGGTCATTCTAAGTAATAACAATTTTCATGGTCCTTCTTAATTAATATATACCCTTCATTATAATTTTCCCAAAAAAATCTGATCCACTTGTTTTAACAAGGGCATTTAAGTAATTTTACTATGATGAGAGATGAATAAAAATCTATCTTCGATCCAATATCAGGCACTTCCAAGGCCTCCAATACCACTAGACCAATAGCTTTTGTTTGTTGCCTCATTGCAACAAACAATAATTAAAATATCTATTAACTTACATTACTATAGAATCATTGCAACAAATAATAATTAAAATATCTATTAACTTACATCACCATAGAAATGTTATAAAAGCTTGGCACAAATACATTACAGTTGCAAACCGTTATTTATTCTCAACCTATTATAATGATTATAATATAACACTGATTATTTATTGAGGTTTAGTGATGCCTTGATATTTCCATTGCTTTGATGATAATTAAAGAGCACATGTCAACAACCGTTATAATGTATGGTAATGCTTGTATCATACATAAGAATTCCGCTCTAAAAACCATTATATATAGTTGACATAAACAACAGTTATTATATAATATAACCATGATTTATGTTGTCATGCATAAATGTTCCACTTTAACAATTGTTATATATAATTAACATAGATAAAGGTCATTAGATAAAAATCGTGATTTATCAAAACTAAATATTATATTTTAAAAAAGGGGGCATTCTACTTGTGATATCCTCCCTATATATACACTTTGTACAAAATGAATCACAATATTTATTTACATCCATTCATATATAGAATAATACAACAAATTAGAACATATTTACAAAAATTCATATATATGTATGTATGTATGTATGTATGTATACAATATTAAAACAAACAAATCACTAGTTACAAGAAATTTCCACACATTATATAAATATTTACTCTCTCACTGATGTTGCACAGATATCACCAACTCTTCAGTAACTTCTATTGGTTAGATTTCGGGGTGTTGCCTAATGTTTAGGCAACTCGCTCATAACATTTAAAAACAAAAATTTTGTTCCTTAATCGCAACAAAATATAGATTATTGCGAAAAGCCATGAATAGCAAAGTTAATCTTTATAAGTTATAACCCGTAACTATTTACAATACTCATGAAGCTAAATATCATAAATATGTAGTCATTGCAAAACTCGCAACTTTTTATGGTAATCATGAGTTATGATTTAAAAAACAAAGATTATTACATATCTCATAACTCTTTATGGGTGCTCATGAAAACCCGTAACTCTTTACGGTACTCATGAGTTATAACTCGTAACTACTTATGGTACTCATGAGAAAATGTAACTCTTTACGGTACTCATAAATTATAACTAAATAGTTAAACTTTGTTTGTACATGGCGAAACCCGTAACTTTTTACAAGCGCTCATAAGAACTGTAAAGGATGAGCTCATTAAAATAGCTAGTTGGGTTTGGGATTGCCTCTGATCACTTGAAGACTTCAAATTGTAAGATGTCCTCTAACATTGACCCACACAGCTACATCTTGATTGCAATGAGAACTCCTTCTTGACTCCTCATTCTCTTTGAATGCTTGCTAAACAATGGTAAGGCAGAGGCTTCAAGTCTTTGGTCTTTTCTTTTATCAAGATAATAACAGTGTCTTGAGATTAAGAGAGGCTCAAGATTGGAGGATTGGATGGACAAGATTGGGAACCAAGGCTATTGTTCTTGATGCAAGAGTGGAGCGCCCATCATGATCTTTGGATTGTATCCTATCATGATCTCATCATGATCTTTGAATTATATCCTATCATGATATAATCTTTATCCAATCATTATTTGTTTTTTATCCAATCCTTATTAGATATCTATCCAATCTTTATTGGATATTGCTTTGGATGATTTAGAATTATTCTTTATCACATAACCTCTTGAATTTAAACTACAAACTCAAATTCAAAAGTCAAATTGGCTCAATACCCTATTGGACCTCCTAACATATTTGGGTCTATTAGTAGAGAAGCTAATTTCTCACTAAATACAATATGGCATCAATGTTAATTGGGCTCAGAGGCCTACACCAACTCAATTACACCTATAGTCTTAAAAAAGCCCAATAACAATTATTGGTCTAAAGTTGCTAAACAAAGCAATCAAGAACAACCTTAGTATGTGACCTATTAGGCTCAATTAGTCACTCACATAAATAAACTTGGACCAATTAAACTCCTTTAACGGACCCAATTTATCTAATGACCTTATAAGACATTAGCAATGTTCTGTGACCCCATAACTAATTGAGTTGATTAAGTCATCTTTCTTTTTAATTTGGATATCGTGCCGACATCATCTCTTACATTGTCATTCACATTTAGTCAAGAGCAGGATAGAGTATCATCTCCCTTGATTGACTAAAAGAAGCTATTTCACAAAACTGGGAATCTTTTTCTATTAACTCTAAGACAGATCATACTATTCATTATCCCTTACTATGCATAGATTCCTGAGTCAACTAGAAGTCATCTAAGCCCTATCAGTCTTGTGAATGACTAATCTCTTATAGAGGACTGTGAGTGCTTTTAGCATGTCCATTTATACTCATGCTTTCGAGTTATACCCAGGAGTACATTGCTCTCCCTATTTTTCAAGCAAACTAATGTTCGATGGCATGCTTAAGTATAAGACAACCACACTACTAAACGTTGAGAGACATTACAAATCCAATGATACTCTCTACAGTAAATCCTTATAGGGTCTCTCGACTGGTCAGTTCAGTGCTATCTATTCTCTAACAAATCACCCATAATATTAGCTAAGGCATCAACATGTCTGCATTCCATGATTTCCTTACCTTGTAATGTTGTACTATTTTTATTGAAATCACTAATGTCCTTTCCTAGTGATTCAAGACTAGGAATAGGTTTCAAGCAATAAACATGCAATGCCCTTAAGTGCTCATTATCATTATCCCTATTATAGATCCTCGAGAATACACATGTTTTGATCATAGGACCTTTATTTTTAACTGCATATTAACTATAAATATAGGCGATAAATAAATATGATAAAAATAAAGTGTGCTCAAATATATAGTTCATAAAATACCAATCAGTACATGGTGTTCATATGATAAAACAAGATAATCTTTAAGACACCTTTATACTAACAATCTTCCATTTGGCTTAAAGTCAATCAGGTCGACGTGCCAAACCTAAAGACTCATAGCGACTATCATTCTTCCTCTAAGAGAGACCCTTCGTCATGAGTAGGAACATAATCCATATTTATATCTAGTCTTTCAAAAATCTCTTGGGTGAGGTGATACTTGCGAAGCATATGCTTAGATTTCTCATTCCTTGCTAGTAGGTTATATTTTGTCATATATTTCCACTGTGTTATGATTGTTTTACATTATGATTGTGAGCTAGAATGTATTTTATATGATAAATTATGATAGAATTCATGTATATGTGATAATAGAGATTAAATGAAGTAAATTGTTGCGTTTTAGAAACTATCTCACATACAGGCAGAAAATGGACTTATAATGATGTATTTTAGAAGTGCATGACAATTCTAAGGTGATGCTATAGCAAAGTAAGTGTTTGTCTTAACTAACATTTCAATGTTGTCTCAATGTTATAGCATCATAAGTGATAATATGTGATACTCTATTTTACGCTGATCTTTTCTCGATAATACTTCAGAAGATAAGTGCAAGAAATTGAGCTAACGTCCAAACGGTGGTTGACTTGATGGAGACAGAAATAAAGAGCATGGAGAATCATAAGGAAGATCTAATAGATTCTCGTAGAATTAAAAAGAAGAATCAATCAATCAAATCTAGGCAAGCAGGCCTAACAAAATTGGAAAGCTCAGATTACTAGAAGTATGGCACGAAGGTCTTGATTATAAAAGGAAAGACGGCTAAACCTAGAAGGGTGTTCAAAATCAGATCAATAAAGAATATATTATAATTCTACCAATGCACTCAATTACTTCCTGGAATGACTAAGTTGAGAAATTTTGGCTGAAATTCTTTCCACTGACTAAAATAACAAGTTACTAGCTTCTGACAACATGTTGGAGAATCCTCCTATGAAGCTTGTGATAGGTTTAAAGACCTACTACGAAAGTGTCCACAACACGGAATCAGACTGTGGGTACAACTGGAAACCTATTATAATGGCTTGAATGCTCAAACCAGATCTATAGTTGATGCATCTACAAATGGAGCTATCTTGATAAAATCATTCAACAAGGCTTATGAAATTCTTGAAAGGATTTCCATCAATAGTCATCAATGGCTGACAAAAAGGTTGTTATCTACTAGAACTGTAGCTGGAGTCTATGAGCTTGACTCCATGACAACCCTCACTACACAAGTTTCCTCATAAACCAATATGATTAAAATGAAGAGTCTCCTACCAGCACACCATTATTACAATCTGAACCAGCAGCCTATGTTTACTATGGAGGAGAACATCTCTATGCTCAGTGCTTTGCTAACCCTAAATTTGTTAATTATGTGGGAAGCTACAACTAGAGCAATACTAACAACCTATACTCAAACACATACAATTCAGAGTGGAGACATCAACCTATTTTTTCTTGGAATCAACAAGGACGACACTTTGCAGGCTCTTCCATAGGTCCTTTACAGTCCAATAGACTGCAAAACCCCCTAGATTCAATCAACAACAAAGGCTACCGAGTCTAAAACTAGCCCCTCAATTTTCCATGGAAAGTCTACTAAAAGAATATATGACCAAGAACGATGGCATCATATAGAGCCAGCAAGTATCCATTCGGAATCTTAAAAATCAAGTTGGGCAACTTCCTACTTCTCTAAACAACAAGCCATTAGGTTCTCTACTTAGTGATACTAAAGTCCCTAGTGAATACGACTTTGACGTCCTTCTTTTGAAGATGATCTCTAATGATGTAATGTCTGACATCAATGTGCTTGGTCTAAGAGTGTTGTACTGGATTCTTCGCCAAGCTAATTGTGCCCATATTATCACACAATATTGAAATTTCCTTTAGATGAATTCCCAAATTTTGAAGTTGTTGCTTAAGCAATAGTACTTGAGCAGAACAACTTGAAGCAATAATATACTCAGCTTCTGTGCATGACAATGAGACAATGGTTTGCTTCTTGCTAAACTATGATACAAGAAATCTACCAAGGAACTCACATTGACCACTTGTACTCTTTTTGTCTTTCTTGTGACCAGCATAATGTGAATTTGAGTAAGCTACAAGATATTCGTTTCGACCTTTTTCCATGTCTGCAAGTTATCTAAAGATTCTTTTGACTGTCTCAGCATGAGACTCTTTTAGAGCAAATTGATACCTTATACATATTCCTATGCTAAATTGATTGTCTAGTCAACTTGCTATCAAATATAGTAGTGATCCAATCATTCCTTTATACTTTATTATGTTGAAGTTCTTTCCTTTGACATCTGCATCAAAAAGAGTTTTTGAATCATTGGCATATCAGCTCCATTGCATTGATCCATCCCATACTTTTTTAGAAGATTTCGGAGATATTTGGTTTGGGAGATGAATATTCTATTCTTAATTTTTTGACTTGAAGACCGAGAAGGTAGTTTAACTCTCCCATAATTGACATTTCAAATTCTCCCTGCATAGTCTTTGAAAAATCTTCACACAAAACATCATTAGTAGCATCAAATGTAATGTCATCAACATATATCTATACAATTAATAAATTGTTTTTCTTATTACTTTTTATGAAGAGAGTTATGTTTACTTTGCCTCTGACAAATCCTTAATCAAGAAGAAATTTGCTCAGTCTTTCGTACCAAGCTCTATCTCTAAGAGCTTGTTTAAGACCATATAAAGCCTTTTTGAGATAAAAGACACGATCAGGATGAAACATGTCTTCAAAACCAGGAAATTGTTCAACATAAACTTCTTCTTGAATAAAACCATTTATAAAAGCACTTGTAACATCCATTTTATATAATTTGAATCCTTTTATGCAAGCAAAGGCGCCTAGAACATATATTTCTTCCAATCTTGCTATTGAAGCATACATTTCTACATAATCAATCTCTTCTTCTTGATTATAGCCTTTTGCCACTAATCTTGCCTTATTACAAACAATGATTGTGGATTCATCTCGCTCATTCTTGAATGTCCACGTAGTGCCAATGATTGATCTTTGGGCCTAGGTACCAAATCTCAAAATTGATTTCTTTCAAATTGATGTAATTCCTCTTGTATTGATATAACTCATCACTGCCAAAGTGGGATTCATCAATGTTTGAGGGTTCAATCTCAAAAATAAAGGCAGACAAAATAACTTTATTTAAAGTACTTTTTTAGTTTTCTCGCCCTCATTCACATTACCTATCACTTGATCCAGAGGAGGACTCCTACTGTATCTCCAAGCTCTAAGTTTAGATTGATCAGAAGTTTTGCAAGCATTTTCATTTTCAAGCTCTGTTTCTAAAACATTTTTAGAATTTTTCTAAAATCGAAGGGATTTTTGAAATTGATTGACTTTGATGAATTGATTCATCTTCATCCAAGGATTTGTCAGGCTCAGCTTCATAGAATAAAGAAAAATATATTATTTTACTGTATGAATACGTTGATTACAAACTCTATAAGCCTTACTTCTATCAGAGTAGCCAAGAAATATACCTTCATCAGACTTAAGATCAAATTTTCCTAAGTTATCCTTACCATTGTTATGAACGAAGCATTCACATATGAAGATGTATAAGTTAGCTAGGTTCAGCTTCTTTCCTTTGTACAGTTCATATGGAGTTTTGTCATGCTTATTTTAGAGATATGCTCGATTTAAGATATAGCATGCAATGCTCATTGCGTCTACGCATAATACTTGTGAAGTCTTCATCTTGTTCAACACTGCTCTAGTCATTTCAATGAGGACTCTATTCTTTCTTTCTACGATTCCATTCTATTATGGAGTTCTTGAGGTTGAGAAGTTGTGATTAATCTCATAAGCATCGCAAAATTCTCCAAAGGCTTGATTCTCAAACTCTCCTCCATAGTCTATTCATATACCTGAAATACACAACCCTTTCTCATTTTGCACCTTCTTGGCAAAAATGACAAATTGATTAAATGTTTCATCTTTTGAAGATAAAAAGATTGTCCAAGAAAACCTTGAAAAGTCATCGATGATGACTAGAGTATATAAATTACCACCGAGGCTTTTTACTCAAACGGTCCAACCAAATCCATATGAAGTAGTTGGAGGGGTCAATTAGTTGTGATTTCTTTTTTTTTTTTTTTTTGAGAGAAGACTTAGTTTGTTTACCTCTTGACAAGCTTCACAAATCATATCATTTTTAAAACGAAGCTTTAGTAAACTGAGAACTAAACCCTTTCCTATCAATTTGTCCAATTGAAACATGTTGACATGAGCTAAACGTTTATGCCACAGCCAACTTTCATCTGGATTGCTAATAAGACAATTTTCAGAATATTCATTATTACTAGGCGGATTTAGGGTATAGCAGTTACCTTCTCTAGGAGCCCTAAGTAAGGCTTTCAAATTACCCTTGTCTATTAGAAGATCATCCTTGTAGACAAGAAGACACTCTTTTGAATCAAAGATCACCCAATTATCTTTATCTACACTTTGACTAACACTGAGAAGGTTGTGGCAAAGTCCTTCCACGAAGTAGACATTTTTTATTCGGGGTCCTTCTTTGTTCCCAATTTCACCAATTCCAACAATTCTTCTGATTTATTTCCCCTAAAAGTTACTTTGCCACCATATTTTGTTTTTATTGCAGCAAACTTAGATTGATTTCCTGTCATGTATCTAGAGCATTAGCTATCAATATACCACTTGTTGGTCTTTGATACTCTTAGACATACTGCAATTTAGTAAGGATCAAGTCTTAGGTACCCATCTCTTCTTGGGTCCTTTAGGATTAATCTGTGTCTCAGGAACCTCATATGATCCCTTAGGCACCCATCTATAATTCCTTACTAGTTTAACCTTTATTTCTTTATGATCAAAATAGGAAGTTGTACTATGCCCCTTTCAGTTGTAATAGTTACAATGAGCAAAGAATTATAAGAGTGTATAGATTTTTTAAAATAATTCAAGTATGTTCTTTCCCCATTTTTCTTCTTTCCTTTCCTTTTATCTAGATCAAGACTATAACATATTCCTCATTTATCGTTTGTAAATCTTTGGTTTTTCAAAATCACATTGAGCATTTCACTGCCTTGAGTGGACTTCTCAAGCGTTTTGTTGAGATAAATATTTTTGGGTTAAGGTGTAAAAATACACATGATTTTTTTTCCAGGAGCAAAAATACGCATATACTTTTTTTAGGAGCAGAAATACACACGTGGTTACCATTTTGGTGTAAAAGTCACATTCCACCGTTAAGTCACTGTTCACCGTGATGAGAGAGAAAGAGAAGATATGAGGTTAACAGTAACTTAACGGCGGTGAACAGTGACTTAACGATAGGATATGACTTTTGCACCAAAATGGTAACCACATGTGTATTTTTGCTCCTCAAAAAAGTATGTGTTATTTTTGCTCCTAGGGAAAAAGCTTATGTGTATTTTTGCACCTTAACCCAATATTCTTTTTCTCCAAGGTCAAACAATTTTCACAAACTTGAGCAACATCTTGAATTTGTTGCTAATGAGTCATATTTCTGCCATACATTTTCCATGTGTTATGATTGTTTTGTATGGAAAATCTTAGCTTGAATGTATGTTATCTATAAAAATATGTTAGAATTCATGCACTTGTGGAAATAAGGGATAGATGTTATAAATTGTTGTAATTTGAATACTATTCAACAATTAGGTAGAAAGAAAGGTTGCATTTTAATGCATTCTGAAGTCACATAGTATAACTGATATAATGCTATAGCATCACAGCTCTTTACACTGAACCAGCACCTCAATGTTCCCACAATACTATAGCATCGTAAGTGACGAGCTGTTATACTATATGTTATGTTGATCTCTTATTGAGTTATTTCAGGAAATAAGTATAGGTCATCGAGTTGGATGTTAAGACAATGGTTGATTGGAAAGAGACAAAAATAAAAGATGTAGAAAATCAGATAGAGATCTGTAGAATCCCATATAATTAAAAGGATCAATCAACCATATCTTAAGAGTTAGGCCTAATAAAGTAGGAAAGCTTAACTCACTGAATGTACGATGCAGAAAGAAAGGAAGGGATGGCTAGACCTAAAAAGCGCCATTGAATTCATGAGAGTCAATATAATTCCAATTCGACTTGACTCACGTCGAGAGCTAGAGAGAATCATAGAGAGATAGTTGTAAAAGAGACCTAAATCCTTTCCCGAAATCAAACAAGGCTATAGAAGATGTAGAGACGTCATATGACAGGATACTCCCTACATCGTCGATTACTTTGATGAGTTCCTCTGTTTGTAATTTCTTTATTTAATCTTTCCACAAGCTGTTTTGCTGTAATCTTTATTTTGTTTCTCTTATCAGTCCTGAACTAATTTCCGTTGGCTGGGCGAGGATGGATTTCTAAGTTGTAGAATGAACCCAGTATGCTAATTTTTTTATTCAATAAATTCAGTTTGTTCAACTGTGATTTTCACGTCTTATTTGTTGAAAGGCTAGATCAGTGACCTCGGCTTACTGGAAGGGAGTCAAGGATTGAACAGTGTGTGCTATGTGATCTTGTGCAAGGATCAATCTAAACTATAGGCTACAAGGATAGGTCTATCTCTCATAGCTAATACACATACATTAAACTGACACTCTAAACTAGAAAATCGCCATTGGAATATGGAAGAAGTAGAGCAAGGAGTGTACTTATAGGATCTGAATGCTTTTGTATAAATTAGTGGTGGGTTAACTAAATAATGTTACTATAGGAATTTTTCTGTATCATTGCAGAAGTTATGCCGCAAAATACTGTAGCAATACCTCACAGGCAAACTAGGGGATTGATGTGACTTAGGATGAAATATGAATTATGCCTATTTTTAATCTGATATCTCTCAACTGAACTTTTAATCACTTATTACTTTTATTTGGTAGTAGTAATAGATAAACAAACAACAACTCTATTCCCATCACACAATTTTCACAAGGAAATTGGCTACATGATTGGTTTTAACAGTCTCTATGGGACAATAACTCTACTTACTCTTTATAACTCATTCAATTGGTTCACTTGCCACAAGATGATTTCGACCAACAGTTGCTCAAGAGTTTTAATTTTCCTTTTTGAGGAAAAATATCTTTAGCAGGTTTTTTAAATTCATAATGAAGAGAATTATATTCATATAAGAATTCATCAAAAGAAGGTTCAGAATTGCATACCTAATCATTTTCATTTTCTTCCTTAGCCACAAGACAAATGTTGGATACTTCTTCTTCTTTACTTACTTCTTCATCAGAGGAATTATCTCCCCTAATAGCCGACACATAATCTTTCTTCTTGAACTTGTTGACTTTCTTCTTATCATTATCCTTATTCTTCAGTTGAGGACATTCAGAATTGATGTGTCTGGGTTTTTCACATTCGTAGTAGATAATTGGATTCTTGGATTCACGTGACGGTTAATTTTGCCTATTACACAAATTTCATGCAAAGTTTCATGAGATTGAAAACAAAATTTTGTTTTAATCTTTGTGGAAACCCATAACTTCTTACAGTCCTCATAAATTATTAACGTTAACTCATTATGATAATTAGTTATTAATCATTAATCTGTAGCTCTTTACGGCACTCAAGATAATTCGTAACGATTTTATGATATTCATGAGTTTCAGGATTACTTGTTAAAACAACTATTGGGGATTATGATAACTTGATAAAACGACTATTGGATTAGGATTGCCTTAGATCACTTGAAGACTTCAATGTTGTTGATGTCCTCTAACGGTGATCCACATGGCTATCCCCCAATTGAAATAAGAACTCTTACTCTTGAAACCTCATATTCCTTGGATGCTTGTTAGGTGAAGACAAGGTTGAAGTTTGGTTTCCTTGGTTTTTCTCTTTTAAAGAAGGCGGTAGTTTCTTGAAATTAGGTTAAAGATAGAATGAACAAGATTGGAACCTTACCTTTCTTGGATGACACTTTTCCCTCTAAACCTTTGGTAATGACCAAAATTTAGGGAGCATAAGGCATGCCTAATTTCGACCAACACCCCCCTTTAAATAAGGGAGACCAGGTTTAGAAATTTGATGGTGGCTTTAACATTGGATCCAAACCTAAAGTTTCTCATCTCATTGAGGACCCATTGACTAATGTTGTGAGGTTGCTGAGAAATAATTAAGGCCATCAAAGGGTAGTCTTAAGAGGTAAAAGTAGGTAAAAAATTTCCCTTTTTGAACTAAGTTCCAGGAATAACTATACCAAATGGCTCTTTGAATGGCAGACATATCAGTAGGTTTAAAGGTAAGGGATCCCAATGGTTCACCAGACTGTAAAATAGAAAAAATTTGCTTATTAGATATGTTTTCCTCATACTTAGAAGGCATATAAGAAATTCCCAAAAAAATATTAATGGAGTCAGCATAAAGCTTAATTTTCTTCCCCCGAACAACAGTCTCTAGTTTTTTTTCCACAATGTTATTTTCATAATCAACTAAATTGGCTATCATCATATAAAAGTAAAAATAATTCACCAGCAAGTGTTACACTCGAGTGTGTCTTACTCAAAAGATAGAGTTTAGAAGAGATATATTGATCTCTATAGACACTCGAGTGTTACAAAATCACACTCAATATTTACACTCAAGTGTTACTAATAACACTTCAAGTGTGCCACAAAGCTTTAGTTCATCATCGAGTATTATGCACTAAGTTTAGAGGAATTTACCTTGACACTCGAGTGTTGTTACTACAATCGAGTATTAGCCTTATCGATTCCATAGTGAACATGAGTGTCATGCGTTGATATTAAAGTGTTGGGCAACACTTGAGCATTTTAGTTAAGCACTTAAGTGTTCAACAATCTCTCCATTGCATAAACAAGTATTAGGCATTATTTTCTTGTGATTTTGAAGACAACACTCGAGTGTTGAGTATAACACTTGAGTGTGTCTATATCAAACACTTTAAAAATGACCTTCTGATTGAAGTTTTGATTTCAATAAATGTTATACACTTGACTTTTATTTACTACACACTCAAGTGACTTGAATCATTAAGTCTCTATTTTATTGCAAGTGGTTGTTATCATCAAAACCTTGGTGTAGAAGGTTTCTCTCTCAAATGTGATCATTAGACACTGATCTAAAGCAAAGCACTTGTTGGCGAACTCTTAGAGGGACTTCCGGGCAAATTGACAAACAATCTTATTCTATGAGAAAGACTTCTTCCTAAATTGATCATTAGGAGTAGGATGCTTCCTCTTCTTAGACTGAGTGGTGGTCTTTGTAAATCGAGTTAGGAGTTTCACAATTTTGGGTGTTGGGATTTTATAACTATAGTCTTATATATAATTGGCTTCATTTTTCAAAAAACTATTATAGGTTGTTGGCAATGGCAAAGCATATGTCGTGGTTGAAACCATGTAGTTTGTTGTGCAATTGATGGCTTCTCAATCTTCATCTTTCTTACTGGTGTTTGTGAATGCTTTTCCTTCTCTGAGATTTTCTCATGAAGTTTCTTCTCCAAAAAAAATAAAAAAACAATTTGATTGTTTTATTGCCGATAAAAGTGGCGGATCCTTTAGAATGGTTTTTCGAACAACCACTTCTTACAATGGATTTGTTGCCGATAATGATGTTTTTCTACCCATGGTGTTTGATGAAGGGATTATGAAGGCAGCGGGGTTTCTTAGCTATGGCTGTGGCTTCCTCTCATCTATTTTAATTAGGATTATATTATTTTTTGGGTTTTTTTGCACTGTTATGTAGTTTTCCCTTCTTTTTGCAATCCTTTTATTTTGAACTTTGTATTTCTTGTTGGTGGCTTAATTTTAATGAAATACTACTTTCTTGCCATATATATATTTTGGATAACTTTCACGCCTTTTTCTTATACTATTCATCATGTCATCATGAGGCATTTGTCTTCTCCATCACTATAAATGCGGCCATCAGGCTTATTATTATAGGGTGAACTTGATTGACCACTATAAATTCATGGGCGGTTATGCTTCAATGTTATGAAAAGCTTATCAGTTAAATAAATAATTAAATAAACAAAACGGCGATTCTGAACAAAAAGCATAGGGCATATATTTATTTAACAGTCCAACTTGTTGGTGGTGATAAAGTGAATTTATTCCTTTTGATTGAGAAGCACTACGGGACTAGCGGCTGTAAAATGGAGTTTGAAATTGAATGATTAATTTATTTATAGTGGAGAATCAAGTATTCGCCCATATTTATGCTAAAATCAACTACTGGTTTCTGTATTACTTGTTTATGATTTAGATTTGCAGGTCACTGCGGAACCCACTAAATAAAAAGATTATTTATTTCTTACTCTTCTCTAAAACCTAAGGCTGCCTAAAATCCTTAGTTGTGTGAATGAAGTGTTCAAAGTTGCATTCGGTTTGACAACATTCGATTCGCCCACTTCTTTGTGTCGGCAATGAAGGCAAAACCAAGGAAATTAAAGTTGATCTAGGCATATAGCTAATAAATAATGAAAACACTTTTTCTATACAAATAATAATAATAATAATAATAATAATGGCTTGCTGTAGGTGCTCCGTCCTAATTGTAGGAGCTCGATCAGTGGATAACTAATTTGCATATATATTGAGAAAATTAATTTAGTTATTTCTAGTATGTGTTAGTTTCTTTATAATTGGATATAAAACTCAGTTGATTTTTAAAAAATTATTTAAGATCAAAGCTAATTAAATTATTTTTAAGTATTTATATTTATAATTTTTCTCCAAACTAATTTATTTGACTTATGAACTGATGTAATATAATGATATGCAATATATAATGTGATTAAATAATTTATTTATCTTACTTAATCTCATCAAAATAAAGTGAAGTGTGTCTTATATTTAGGATTGAAATGAATACAATCAAAAGGAGAACTTTGAAAAAAAATTAAAATCAAAAGATAAAATGGACAGACCAGCTTATATATTTGAGACCAAAACAAACATCTCTATTAATTTTTACATTTATGGACAGAGCTAGTATGTTTTATATTGATAATTTATTCTTATGTTATGGAGGTTGGTACAACGCATTATGCATTAATTTGATTACCTTCATCATTGTCACTTGTTTTGCATTTCAACTTGCCAATTTAATTTTATATTGATAATGGAGTATCCAAACCAGTGCTTCTTTCTCACCAGTCTTATTTGGTTCAAATGAAGTGACATTTCATTATTCTCATAGAAAAGTTATGCTTCCTATTCACTAGCTTACTTATACTCTAATCAATCATAATGCACCAACCCACTTAGTGCCTCTGTGGGCGGTGGGAGGTTTAGATAAGCTCGTTTGAGACCAAAAGGTGATTAGGAAGCTCATTTCCCGTTTGGTTAGTTTACTTCGAAACCCTCCCACCCACCAAAAATAAATCAATCGTTATTTAAGTTTTGTGAGCCAAGTTTAGGCGTAAGTAATAAGGGGTGCTCCCATGACTTGTTTGGTATTTTCTCCCCTTCTAACCCTAAAATATAGCAACATAAGTTGGACTTTTTCCCCCCTTATTTCTTCAATAGCAGCACCATCATATTTAGGCCAAATTTCATTTTAAAACTTTGAAATTACTCTTCTCTATTAGAGAATACTTTAGTGAATTACACTTTTTCTCGATCAAAAAGCTTTCAAATTATGCTGATTATTATCTTGCCATGTATTCATGGTTGTGAAGATATTATTATATCTTATATTAATATATATCATTTGTTGATATTTGATATATCTTATAAATATTATTATTAGAGTTCATATTTGATTAAGATTTATATTATATTATATTATATTTTAGGATTAGTTTAGATTATGTTTTGCTTATATAAATACTCTTGTGTATGTGATCTCATTGATTTAAGTATAAAGGATTCAATAATATTCAGAGGCTCTTGTCTCTTCTCTACTCTAGTCCTTCAAATTCTAACAATGATGATCCTGTTAGATTTCAATAATATCATTACATGATATATTTTCTTAAGATTTAAATTGCTACTCCATTATTATCATCCAGCCAAGATCAATCTGTTGGAAATTATGCCCCAGGGGCTAATCATTAAATAACTTTCATATTTGATTTATGAAGATAAATCAATGATTTGATTTCTAAAGATAAATCAAATCAGCTGGCTTTTAAATTCTCATTAAATAAATTGATTAGATTGAATCAATTAGACAGATTTAATTTTCAATTCAATTTCAAAATTAATAAGATTGATTTTGAATATTTAATGCGGCCCATTAACGTTATAAATACCCTTAGGTTGTAAGTAATTGGATTACACACACAAGAGAATTCGAGAGCCACAAAAGAACCTTAAAAGAGAGACGTGAGACGACAAAAGCTTAAAGGCGCTAGCACGCTGCCATTCGTGTTGGAGTGCTGTTCGTTGTGGATACCAGTAGAAGGAGTGGATTCGTAGAGTCGACTCCTAGAGATTGATAGATCAAGAATGTGTTAGCCCATGAGTTTGCAAAGAACGCACACGAGTTCGCAAAGCACGCACACGAGTTCGCATAGGTACGATTCCTAATTACTAACCTGATTTAAATGCTGTTGATAAATCCTCTTCTTGGGATTCGTAATTTATTAGATAAATTTAATTCCACTGCATGTACGAATCCCAACACAATCTACTGTCGTAACAATTTTATAAATTTTTCTATAGTACATGTGAAGTGTGCCAAATTGATAGTCCTCATAATTAAATATAATTATGAAACTAAAAAAACAAACTTTATTAGATATATTCCCTTTTGGTTATCATACATTCACAAATCACAAGTGATTTTAATAAGTGAAATCCAAAATATAATCAAAATTCTCAAAGTCACTTACACACACACATATTCAAACAAAAATCACAATTAATCAATACTTAATTTAAATTTTAGTTGGTAGTCAATTAATTAATTTGAATTATTGTTATTGTAATAAAGTCAATAATTTCCTTTTTTTTAAAAAAAAATGTGCCAGTATTTTCTCATCTTTTTCTCATTTATAAAACTTATCCTTCTCTTATATCCTTTCTTTCCTTCCTTCAAAACCCAGGCAAAGGAGAATGAAGAAGTCACACCAATCCAACTAGAAGTCACTCTTAAATATGCATAAAAATGCATGTTTTAGTGGATATATATTATATTAACAGCAGGAAGTATAACATTTTTGTTTCGAAAGAAGAGCACTTCAAGAAAATCAAAAGAAAAAAGACACAAAGCAATGACTCAAGTAAAAAGTAGGGAAGAAAAAAGATGCAAACAATAACTCAAGTAAAATGTAAGGGAAAAACTTGTTCAAATGTGGAACACAATACTCACCTTCATTAGGTGTGGTAGAAGTTGTTGGCAGATCAAGTAGAAAATTTGATATGACTTGAGTGAAATACATTGGCCCGTTATTGTATACGCCATTTTCTGGCGTTTTTTACTGGTAGAGAATCTGATCTGATTCGAGTGAGGGATTACATTGACCTGTTGCATACGCCAGGGTAAATACACTAAAAGAAATTAATTAAGGGTTACGGTATATTTTAGCCAATGAAGTTTTACGCTAAGAGAGTCTGGCACAAAAAAGTATTAAGAGTATAAAACTACTAATGAACAATTGAAAATGTGTAAAAATACCAATAAAAAACTAATTCTAATGAAAATAACATAATCTCTGTTTTGGTATATTCGCTGAAATTTTAAATTGTTCATTGGTATTTTTGCACATTTTCAATTGTTCATTGATAATTTTAGTATCCCCAATATTTTTTTGTGACAAACGCTCATAGCGTAATACTTCGTTGGCCAAAATGTACGTTAACCTATTAATTAATGAAAAAGTAAGTGTCAAAATGTGAAACGCACCCAACAACAGAAAGAGATTTAAAAAGGTCCTTAAAACTCCAGAGGATCATATATTGGAAGTGAAAAAGTTGGTAGGAACCTGTCATTTTCAGTTAGTGGCCAGGTCTGCTCCACTTTTCCGACTAGCTAGGTACTGTCTCTTTTTAATTCTCTGAACATGGTGATGGTATAGTCAATTTAAAATTTGATTCTGTTTTTTTAAAACTTTTAACCGGTATTCTGTTTCAGGTCCATGGCTTCCACTCATAATATAAGTATCTCCCATGAGACTTAAACTCGAAGCCTAAAAAAATTTAATGGGATTTTATACCACTTAACCAACTTTATGTTGGTAAATTGATTTTTTTTTTCACCTGAGTTTTAAAAATTGAATTAATACATAGAGAAATAGATTCCATTGTTTATTGATATGATTAGGGGTGAAAAAATCACTCATAATTAAAATATTTTGACGTTTTGATGTTTTGCCAGTTTTCTAGTTTTTAAATGGGTTTTATTAGTATTTTTAGTGCGGTTTATATGTTTTATGTCTTATTTTTGGAATGTTCTGGAGCAATTTAAAAGCAATAAAAGTTGATGAAGCCAATTTGGACACGTCCATCACAACATTTTCCCTCCTATGCTAAAGTATTGAAGTTGGATAACTAGTTTATAAAATTAAGAAAACCAGTCAAGTTTTTATTTATAATAAATGTGTTTTCGTTTCTCTAAAGTATCAACTTTAATCATTTGCATTGAAAATTATTATTATTAATAAAAGTGATCCTTAATATGTGTAATCAATAAGGTTATTTGATAAAAGAGTTATACATTTGTGAGACGAAATAGAGGTTTTATATTTATAAGCAACTAAATCTTTTATAACTAGTATACATTTAAGACTAGAGTTAACATAATATATATAGAAGATAGAATGACAACAAAACCAGATAGTGGACAACTATATGTAAACACATTCCACTGTTAAAATTTTTGACTAACCAATCAACAATCTTGATCGTTAAGTTTATTAATTTATTGATAGAACTGCCCTCCCATTTTATTTATTAGTCTAGCAACAAACACAACTCCCTCTTCCCTATTTATAAAGTCTTCTTTTTTAAAATGATTTGTTCCCTTTTTTTATAAGGTTTTCTTTGACTTTAACCGAATAATAGATTTTCTTTTCAACCATTGGGTCATTTTACTCTACACATTCTTTTTCTCATATTTTTATTACTAATACTCTATCTCATCTATCCACTAATAAATAAGAGCATATCTTGAAAAAATATATCTTCTATTATTATTATTTTTTGCCTGCAATATTTACTACTTTTAATTGTTTTTTTAAACAATTAAATTTGATTTATAATAGGGTTAAGGTGAAAAAATACACATGGGTTTTTTCTCCCGGAACGCCCAGCACCATGTGCTTTTTTTGGAAGCAAAAATACCCATGTGGTTACCATTTTGGAGCAAAAGTCACATCTCACCGTTAAATCACTGTTCATCGTCGTTAACTTACTGTTCACTTCATCTCTTTCTCTCTCATCATGATGATAAGTGACTTAACAGTGGGATGTGATTTTTACTCCAAAATAGTAATCACGTATGTATTTTTGCTATAAAAAAAAGCACATGGCACTGGGCACTCCTAAGAAAAAAGCTTATATGTATTTTTACACCTTAACCCTTTATAATAAGATAGGGAAAGTATATGTTTCATTTATTCATTTGGTTGAATCCGATAGTGATCTAATTCAAATTTTTTACGGCATTGATTCTAGTCATTTTTACTTTAGATTATAGATGATGAGGAACCTAATCGATTAATGGCACCTAACGTTTTATTAATATATTAGTATGTGTGTATTATTATATATAAATATATATAGAAGTTTTTAATAAGTTTCTTACAAAATGGAAGTAACGACAAATTACTAACAGATCAGTTGCTTGTATCAACAAACTTTCTGAAAGAATTATCCCTTTGAGTTATGAATCATCAAGAATATTCTTGTGTTTTAATAATATTTTGAAGGATATGCTAAAGAATAAGCCTTAATGCTTATATTTCTCCCCCATGTAAATCACACTAGCTCATCAGAAGTCTGAAACGTAGTGCCTTCATAACTAAAGCACACGAAAGTGGTTTAATTTATGTATAAATACCTTTTTTAAAACTTGTTTGCCTGAACATGAAGAGGGTTTATTGATTATTAATTAATTAATTGGGTGTGCCCATGAAACTTTGTTTGAAGGGCATAAATTGATTATTGTTATTGACAAATATTGTAAAGCGCTGATGGTCCCACAGAAAACAATAACTGGTTATACTTGTGGCCCCACAAACCCCCGCACACATTTCTAGAATATATTTTGTAGTGAGTAATAGATTAATTAAATTAGATTTTTTATTAAAAAAAAAATCATCTGTAAAATCTGTGAATTAAGGAGTGAGGGACTATACAAAGAGTGGTAGTTATAAATAGTATAAAAGTAAAAAAGGAATGGCAGTAATGATATAATGTTTTTATTGTCCACTGCGAACATAAGACATAGTAAAAGTTAGATTGTGTATTATGAATTATATGTTTGGATTAACTAATAAAAAAAGTCCATCTGATAAACTGAAATTTATTTGGATGATTAATATAAAAGTAAGCTCAAATGTTAAATGATATGAATTCAATAAAAATAGTTAATGTGTTATTAAGAAAAATATGAAAAATACTAAATTACTTAAATTTTAAGGAAAATTGGAGAAAATCCCCTTACTATAATTCTTCATATATATAAACTTATCAGGTTATATTTACACTAATTAAATTTCTAATGGGGGTTGTTTTCGCGATTTTTCTTAAAATTTATTATTATTTTCTTTGGATGCTTATGCAAATAAGGATAAAATTGGAAAAGAGTCATTATAAACCTCTTAACTAGTAGAATTATATAATTAGGACCAAATTTTTATCTATAAATATATAATAAGCAGGAGAACATTATTTTAGTAAAAGAATATGGGATACAGTATTTTTTTTTCCCAATGAGACAATTAATCTATCCTATCCCATTATGGAAAATTATTGTCTCTCCACTGTGAAAAAAGCTAAAAGTATGAAATTTTTAACTTATAGCTTAAAACATTTTTTTCTTCAAAAATCTAATTAAAAAAAATAATCCAAACATCACAAAAAGTCAAAAAGTGATTTTTGGCTGTTATGATGTGCATTCCCAAAATGTGATCCCAAAGAAAATAATTACTATTACTCTTATCTTCGCTTTCGGTTTTTGTGATTTCTTAAATTTAATAGAGATAAAAATAAATGTAAAAATTGTAATTATTTGTGATATCTATTATTTAATTATTTACTTTTTCCTATTTTAATTCTTTGACAAACTAGAAGTGGCTCCCTGTTGTAATAATTATTGGAAAAAAAATTTAAATAGAAAAGACAATGAATTAAAGAAAGACCTATAGTACATGACTTCTTGTAATATTGTCTTACGAATAAAACTGGCTTTATTTATAACTTTTATAAGTACAAAATATAATTTCTTTTTCTTTGCCAACAAAAATAAAATATAAATAACACATTATAAGTGAGTTCATGCAATAATTAGAAGAACAATTTAAAATGGACATGGCATGAACCTGCTCTACAACCTATGAACAATATGTTCTTTTTAACAATAATTCTTATAAAAAATAATGAATAATGAGAACTATTTTATCTCACACACACTAAGTCTGGGCTTATTTAATTTATAAGAATATCATTTATTTATAATAAATAAGTCTAAAAAAATAGTACTAAGAAATATATTATTTATTAACAGAATAACTTTATGAGTCCCAATCCAGAGCTAAGAAAAAAACACACCTATTGAAACCACGGTCTTACTTTTCACCAAGCAAAAGAGAATCAAAACTTTTCTTCTTACTTTTAAATTAATCATTTATATTAGGGGAAAAACCCAAAACAGAACTTTGAAAATATAAAATCTCTAAGTTTGGTATCTATATTAAAAATGGAATAATTAATAAACTTAATAAGAATTTCATAACTCATTTTTGAAAAATGCCTTATTTAAAATTTTGTAAATTCAAAATACTTTTTCTATCTTTTTTCCCATACTATTATTAAATCCTGATTTAACGGACTGATTGTATGTATGAAAATAACAACAATATTTTACCGTGTTAAATATAGTGTAAAGTTGACTTTTTTTAAAGATATTAAAAAATAATCCAATTACTTAAAAATATTTATAATTATCATTTTTTTTAAACTAGTTTACTTAACTTAAAAATTGATATATGATATCCTGAATGATTATATATCTTAATCAATTTTAATCTCTACTAAAAAAAAACCAAAACCGTTAACTAGCTTATATTTAATATTTAATACAGGGCGGGTAGTAATTAACGATACTGTTGGTATAAATAATATTCTTTTGCCATTTTAGCTCACTAGTAGCCTATAACACTGAAAGAGAAGAACGAAAATGCCATCTTTGTTCAGTATTTCACTGTTCTTCCTCTCTCGCCTTCCTGGAATAGAATTTTTAGGAAACCAAAAAGAGCATCGTTCGTTGAGTGTAGAAATACAAATGCTTCCACTGTTCTCTGATGGCGTAGATGGAGTACGGTGGCACTTGTAGCCGGACTAGTCCTATCTGAACCAATGATTCTTTCTCTTACGTTTTCCTTCTTCCTTCAGACTCCAGAATTATCGTTGCTTGGAGGGGGAGGGGGAGATGGGTTTTGAGGCTGAAATAAGAATCTTCGAGGAGTATTCTATTCTCAGTTTGGTATGTTCTTATGTGCGGAATTTCTTTCATGGGCGTTTATAGATATGAATTTTTCTCCCAAATAATACAGTTCCTTGCTGGGAAAATTCGTCTTTCATTTATTGTGATAAGATTGTGGCACTTCAATTGTGTTGATTTCTATTCCATTAGATTTCTTCAATATGAATTTTCATAAGTTTGGCATAATTGTTACAGGACTTGGAATGAGCTGTCGTTAATTTCAATACAAGAAATCATGAATGGTTTCGTAGATAACAGAATATTGTCCCGTTTGTATATGTCTTGTCGTTCTGTCTCTTCCACAAATGGTTTCATAGAAACTTTGGTACGGCAAAATACGCTCATTTTGAGCGTAATGACTGCCACACAAAGGGATTTGATTTTGGTTGCTAAAATAGATTTTAACTAGATCGTATTCATTTGCGTGCATTTTCAACTGTACTCAATGTAACTATGATTATCACGATTAAATAATATCAACCGTTTTTTTTTTTTTTAAAAAAAAAATAGTTTTTAATTTTGTTTGCTCACAAGACAGATTTGTGCCTTCTGAGTTTTTTCTTAAGAAAATTAAATACGATAATTATCATTATACAGTTTGATATTGGTTCTTTGGGTCTGTCAACTGGCATCAGGAAGCATGATAGTTTGATTTTTTATTTGTTATTTCTATTCAGTGGCTGGAAGAATACCCAATTTTAACTCAACAATTCTTCTTTGTTGTAGACACTAATCAAGAAAAGACTGACTGACATCAAATTGGGGCATATCCTCCGCACCACTACATTCTCTGTCTGGTAGCTCACCTTTATTGGGCAAACCTCTTTTGGCAAAGGTCATCAAATGATTCTTGGTTGGATTCCCAGCAGTATATGTATGAAAATAATTTTGTCATCTTCTGCTAGGTCATTACCATTGAGAAGAAATTCCACCCTTTCCCTGGGAAAAATCTCTTTTGTTTATCCTGATCTGCTTCCTCCAGTAATCTAGAATATTTCCTTTCAAAAACAGAATAACTAAAAATAAACTGATAGTCTTTGCTCCTGGATATTTCTGGTATTGGAAAGATTCCTCAGGAGTTTTTCCCCCCGTCTAAAATTTCCAGTCCAAACTGGGCAAATCTCCTTTGGCTTTTGGAGTCCTCAGTTGACTCCTGTTATCCTTCCTGGCAAATCTTCTTTGGCATCAGATCTCCAGTTCAAGTGGTCAAGATTATCTTTGGTAGATAGTAGTTCACTTTCAGTGAGAGAAGCAGTATCAATCAGAATATTTTGTACTGCGAACAATTTTCCATTACAATCATTATAGCTGTTGTGGATTGCAACTGATACTGGCACTGAATTTTTATACTACAATTGTTTTAAAAAAGGTTAGTCTTCTTGAATCCCCCTCTTTATTTGTTATTGCTCTTTATAGCTGAGTTAAATTTTTGTTGTCAAAGCCAGGTTTTTAATGGCTAAAGCCAAGGGTTTTTCAAAAAACGATGATGTCTAACATTATTTTTTTATGCATGCCTCCCTTTCAAATAAAAATTTCTAGGGATTCATTTTATTAGTAGTATGCTAGGCGTCCCTTTTCTCCTCTGTGATGATTTACTTTTTATTACACTTATTACAAGTTTGACAAGAGTTCTTGTTTATAAAATAGTAACTCCACTCTGTATTGTTAATTTGTTATTTTTGATATGTTGTTGATATTAGTCATGTTTATTAACAGGCACCTAATTGATGGATATGCTCACTATTGAGTCAGACTGGGAAACTTTTAGTGACAGTAGTTGCAGTGAAGATCAAGAAGAAAATGATTTTAGCTATGGAGGGCAAGCCCAGAGTATTTTGTCACATTTAGAGGATAGCATTGGCAAAATAGATGAGTTTCTTTCATTTGAAAGATCTTTTCTTCATGGTGATGTGGTGTACTCCCTCTCAGACCAATCAGGACAAATGGGCAGAGTCACAAACATTGACATGCTTGTAGATTTGGAAAATCCACAAGGAAAAGTGCTAAAAAATGTGAACACTCAGGAAATTTTGAAGATTCGCTCTTTTTCAGAAGGTGATCATGTGACTAAAGGACCATGGCTTGGTTTGGTTCAAAGGGTAATTGACAAAGTTACTGTCTTGTTTGATGATGGAGCTAAATATGAGGTCAATGTCTTTGAAAGGGAGAAGCTTTTGCCACTGACTCGTGATTTACTTGAAGATTCACAATATCCATACTATCCAGGGCAAAGAGTAAAGGTTAAGTCATCCATTACTTCTAAATCAGCTCGATGGTTATGTGGCGCCTGGATAGACAATCAAGATGAGGGAACTGTTTGTGCTGTAGAAGCAGGTTTGGTATATGTTAATTGGCTAACTTCTGTTGTAGTGGATTCCAATTTGGACGTCATTGCTCCTCCATGCTGGCAAGATTCCAAAAGCTTGACTTTGTTGTCATGTTTTTCACATGCTTACTGGCAGCTTGGTGATTGGTGCATGCTTCCAGTTGCATACCCAGGTGAACAGATGGAAAAGACTTGTCAAGGTGCACCGACTAGTGGTCTCATTAAAGAGCACAAGATGGCAAGAAAATTAAGGAGTTGTCTTAACTCTAATAGGGAATTATTTATTGTTGCGAAGATAAAGACCAGAGTTGATATTTTATGGCAGAATGGGGAACAATCTTTGGGATTAGACCCAAAAACTTTACTACCAGCAAATGTTGTAAACACTCATGAATTTTGGCCTATGCAGTTTGTCCTGGAAAAAAGTGTTTCTGATGATCCTCTTAAGCCTAGCAGTCAAAGATGGGGTGTCATCCAATGTGTTGATGCAAAGGAGCAAACCGTCAAGGTACAATGGAAAACTGTTACCATCTCCAAGCAAGAGAATTTGGCGGAAAACAAGATGGAGACTATGAGTGCTTATGAACTGGTAGAGCACCCAGACTTTTGCTATTGTCTAGGTGATATTGTGTTCAAGATGGTTCAGATACAGCTTGATGACCAAGCTAATAAAGATTGTGGAAAGTCAGTGATTAATTTAAATGTAGAGTCTGCTCTGAGAGACATGCCCAGCAACATTTATCAGAAAGAATTTCATGATAACTTTTACCTGTCCTGCATTGGCAATGTTGTTGGTTTCGTTGATGGTTCCGTGGAGGTCAAATGGGCTAATGGCTTGTTAACCAAGGTGAGACATGTAATTTTATTTTCTTCAGATGAACACAAATCTATTCCTATTTAGCTTGCTGATATCTTCTATCACATACTAGAAAGTAGAAATTTTATCTATGACTTTGTACGGCATGGTTGCTATCTTGAATGGTAAGGGTGGTTGAGGCTTGTTTTTTCCCCTCTATTCTGGAATATCGTAGGAAAATACTTGAATTTATCGAAAACAATCTTGGCTTGCTGTTGATGTTCATGTAACTTACAAGTAACAAAATTTACACTGAACCATATATAGTTAGTTGGCCTGCTCTTCAATATAAACATCTCGATGGTGATTTCACAAAGGGAAGCCAAACTTTGTACTAAGCATAGGCATAACAATAGGAAGTTTCTAATATGGTTAACATGATTCATGTCTACCTTTCACCTTATGATTGAGCTCACCATTGGGGCTACATATAGTGGGCCCCAGCTGTTAACTGAGGACTTGAGTATTCTATGATTGAATTAAACTTCAGATCTTGTCTTTTTTCCGACTCTTAACCTGCTTCTACGTTACATGCTATTGGAACCTTACCACTCCAGAACTCCAGCAGCACCTCCCTCTTCACAATTATATACACTCCTCCATCCCGATATACTCAGATGCATACGGTGCAGCAACATACAAAACAACCACCAGAGAAAGAACTCCTCTCTCTGTTCTTATTCTGTCCCAACTCATGCATCATAATCTAAAATGTTTTCTTTAAAGACTCATCAGACCAACATTAGTCACTTGAGAAAAATCTGTGTTTTAATTTTCAGCTTTTAGGTTACTTTTTTTGTTTTTGTTTTTTTTTTTTGGGAAGTCTTTATCTGTAATATTTTCTCCCACAGGTTGCACCTTATGAAATTGTTCGGGTTGGCAGAATTGAAGGTTCAAGAACAAGCTTAGTTCCTGAAGCAAATTCTGGGGAGTTTACTCAAGAGATAAATATAAATGACCATGGAAGCCTATCTTCTGACGACAAGGAAACGGTGAGGTCAATCAGTTATCTTTGTGATGGTGTTGGTATCTAAATTTATCCATATCCACGTGCTGCAAAAAGTATATGTCATTCATAAGTTTAAATGTTAACTAGGAATTTAGCAGATGCAATAATCTAATCATAAGCTGTGCATCTGTATGTACCAGGGCTTGTCAAATGTAAATGGTAGTAAGAAATGTGATAAGCACCCAAAGGACTGTAGTTCCTCTTCCCTTTCTCAAGCTGCTTTTGGACTTCTATCTAGCATTAAAGCCAGTTTATTCCATACAATTGGGGTAGCATCACATTCAAGTGCAATTTCCTATGCCCCTACATCTGTAGAGGGGAACGAGCCTTGGTTTCAGTATCAGGAAAAAGTTTCAGAAACTTGTGTCCTCTGCAAAGAATTACATCCAATGAGGAAGCTCCAGTCTACTGAAAACAGAACTCCAGATCAAGAAGTTGTCAGGGATAACAAAGATTTCTCATTTTCTTTAGACAGCCATGAGCCTGATCAGTTTAAGCAGTTTGATATATTATGTAATTTCTCAGACCACTACTTCTTTGAAGAGAGAAAAGATTTAGCTCTATCTCAGGTTAGAAACTGAAATGTCATCATTTACTGTGATATACAAGCACCTTCAAAACCCTGAAGTTAGTTCTTCCCTTTTTTCCTTTTTAGGTGAAAAGAATTTGGATGAAAAAGGTCCAACAAGAATGGAGCATTTTGGAGAAAAACCTTCCAGGTGAGCACTTTATCTTATTTCGTTTGAATCTTGATATTTTATATGCTATGATGCTTTTTCTTGTTACATAATTCTAAAACTCAGACTAGAAAATTACATTCAGATTACTGCACTCCCATGTCTGTTTCTAGAGAAATTGTGATTGGTATTAACTTGCAACTCTCCTATCTATTTTAATCTGAGAAGAATCCTATTTTTAAATGACTGAGTCCACATGTTAAGCTGGCCTTAAATTAGTGTACTGAGTCCCACATTGGGTGGGTTTCCTAAAAAGAGGGGCCATATAAGGCCTTGGGTTTCCCAACTCCAACAACTAACTTTTGGGGTGTGGTTCTTCTAAGGACTTATGCCCATTACAATGGTGCTTTCATTGAAAGTCTGATATTCACAGAAAGGGTCTCCCATAGAGGGTTCTGACCGGTCGAAGACTGAGTGAAGTGCCATGTGTGGAGCCGTTGGGGACGTTGGCTCTTGAGGGGATTGCATTGTTATGAGTCTCACATCGGAAAATCTCACAATGGTGTAGGGTGAATAAGTTCAAGGGGTTCTCCCTCCCAATAGACTTGTCTTTTGAGATTGGGCTTTTCCTTTGGGCTTGTGATCATTACTATTAGTTGATACTTTTTTGTAAGGCGTAAAGAGAAGGGGATTAAACAAAAGATGAAATGTTGATCCTCAAAAGATATATGGTCCATCTTATGAACAGATTACTGCCAACTAGAAGCTAATAACTATTAGTTCCAGTGAACTGTGTTTCCATTTCCCCTCCTTTATTGTCGCTTGTACTCATCAAGCTTTATTAGACACTAGATATTTGTTCTGGAAACAGCCTGAAGATAATTATAATGTAATGCTGATTGCTGAGTAAATCCTTGGGACAATTAACCTTATACTTTCTGCAAATGCACTAATGGAATCTTGTTGAAACATACAGATACTATCTTTGTTCGTGTCTTTGAACAAAGAATGGATCTCCTACGAGCAGCCATTGTTGGTGCACCCGGAACCCCTTATCATGATGGGCTGTTCTTTTTTGATATATGCTTCCCTCCAGAGTATCCCAATGAACCACCTGTAAGTTGATGAATACGACATCAAGTGCTTATTGAATTAGTTTGATTTATGCATACGAGTTTCTCTATTTTGAATTCCACGCCCTTGTTTGCGAAGTCTTCCTTGTCAGTTAGATGTTCATCCAAGTATAGCCCATACTTTTTGCAGAGATATTTCAGCTTATGTCGTAACAGCTCAGAACATTGCAACTCATAGAAAACTGCATTTATATATCTGAAAAAACCTTCAAGGTCTTCATGGATGTTAGAGATTAAAAAAAAAATAAAAATCATCCATCGATCTTCACTTAAAGCTGCATGCCTATATTTGAACAAACTTTTAATTGAAGTGGTTCTTGATAATTTGATAATGATATGAAATTGAAACTCCCTAACCAAGTGTGCGTGAGTATGAATTTTGCTAGCCCCATTTTATGAATTAAAATCAAGTTTTGATGCATGATTTAAATGATTTGTCCACTAAACAATCCCAGTTTCATGTGGAGCAGTGGGACGGATTGTAATAAAATCATTCAATATTAGCTTTCACTAGCACCCGCCCCCCCTCCCCCCAAAAAAAAAAAAAAACACACACACACACACTCACACAAAAAAAATCAATATCTCTTATTTATGATATTATCATGTAAAATTCAAGTGTTGTTGAGCTCAATGGGGAGTGGCAACTTAAGTTTTTTAGCTATAATAGTAATTAACAATGGTATTTGAAATCTCACGCAGATGGTGCACTACATTTCTGGTGGTCTGCGATTAAATCCTAATTTGTACGAGTCGGGCAAAGTCTGTCTGAGTATCTTAAATACATGGACTGGTACAGGCACAGAAGTTTGGAACCCAGGAGCCTCCACAGTTCTTCAAGTCCTTCTCTCACTGCAGGCCCTTGTCCTTAATGAGAAGCCTTATTTCAATGAGGCTGGGTATGACCAACAGATTGGCAGAGCTGAAGGAGAAAGAAACTCGGTGAGCTACAACGAGAATGCTTTCCTTCTCACCTGCAAATCCATGCTTTATATATTAAAAAGCCCACCAAAGGTGAGATAATTATTTCTACACTGAATTTCTTTCATTTTTATGGTTTATCTGGTAACAGCATAGGTAGCATAGATCCAGATCAGGGGCTATTGGTTATCTATTCGGCCAATTTTTTCATGGAACATGTGAGAAATATGAACACATTAATTAGAGTAAAATAAAAAAGGCATAGACTCAAAAGGGTTAGCATAGCCAGCATGTGAAGATAATATTCTTTCATTAACACAGTTTTGCAATAATACAAAAGTAGCAAGAGGAATATTAGAATATAAAGAAGTCCCACATTGATTAATTAAAGAAGAGATTAAAGGTATATATATAAGATGTTAGGGTTGTCTTTCAATCAAACTTGCTTAAGCTATTTGATAGGACTCCCTTTTCATTTTTCTTGATACACTGGAAATAACTCCGTCTTTCATATTATATACCTTTAAATGTTAATATCTTTAAGCATTGGATTTCTACAACATGACCTAGATATAAAACTTTATATAAATATACCTTGTAATTTTCGGAAGAAAGGAAATGGTGATGATGATTATAAAAATAAGAGTATCTAAATTTCAGAATCTAGCTATATGGATGAAGTTGCAACTAACAGGGATGCCTTTTTCAGCATTTTGAAGCACTTGTGGAAGAGCATTTCAGCCAGCGTTCCCAAAGTATACTTCAGTCTTGTATGGCATATCTTGAAGGAGCTCCTCTCGCATTTCCTTTTGGATGCCAAAAAGCAGTGCATGAAGCAACGAATGGAACTTCAAAAGGATTTAAAATTATGCTTGCCAAGCTTTTTCCTAAGCTTGTAGAGGCATTTTCTGATAAGGGAATATATTGCAGCTAATTTGTTCAGCTGCAAAATAACTGCTTTAAATTGTAATTAATCCTCAAGCTTACCCCAATCATCATAGATGTGTATTTTCAATCCTTATGGGGTTTATGTAAAGTTATTAAGTAAAAAAATAAAGGGGCAATCACATTGAAATCCTATGGACAACAAATTATCACAAACATGTCCCATGAAATTATCAAGTTACTATGAAGTCCCGAAGGACCCGTAAGAGATTTATTGGAATTGTGAAAAGACGATTTTATCCAGACTTGTCAATACTGGCGTTCTGACAAATTAGGGTTCCAATAAAAGTTTATCTTGACTTGTCATTAGTAGTAGTTTACTCCTTTTATCACATATTCTTAAGCTACCTAAGAAGACATAAGTAGTAAACTTCAACTTTTATTGGCCAATAAAAGGGAAAAAATAAATCTTATATTTAGATTATAAAATTAATTCTCCAAATATGTCTTATATTAAGGATAGAAGTGAGTATATGTTGTTAGATACTTAGAGTTTGTTTTGTATGTATTGGTAAACAAAAAAGGGGGGAATTAAATTGATGTCCCATAGAAGTAGTTCTCTATGTGTTTTGATGATAACTGATAATTGTAAACTCAATATGAAGTTTGTTTTTGGTAAGTTGTAAAACTTACTATCAAAAGCAAACTCGAGCTTTGGTAGAAAAACTCGAGTTTTGACTTGACAGAGAGTAGCTC
This sequence comes from Acacia confusa, assembly GCA_037074495.1. Classification (NCBI taxonomy): domain Eukaryota; kingdom Viridiplantae; phylum Streptophyta; class Magnoliopsida; order Fabales; family Fabaceae; genus Acacia; species Acacia confusa. Next base: position 26,777,394 of record CM073504.1, on the reverse strand, counting down.
AATTTTTCAAAGAAAGCCAAACTCCAGTTTGCTCAGGCAAACTCGAGTTTGCGAGATACAGAGAGCACTGAAAGTTTCCACAACAAGACAAACTCGAGTTTCAGTTTTAAAACTCGAGTTTCAGTTTTAAAACTCGAGTTTCAGTTTTAAAACTCGAGTCTAGACCAAACAGAAAGACTTCAGAAACTTCAGCCAAGAAAACTCCAGTTTTGATTTTGCAAACTCCAGTTTTACCTATGCAAAGGTTTTTCAAAGTTTTAGTTTTCACTAAAACTCGAGTCTTGGTTTTGAAGACTTGAGTTTGGCTTAAACAGAAACACTCGAGTTGTTACTTGTTTTGTAAACTCCAACCTTGACTATGGAAACTCCGGTTTACACTTACAGAGAAATTCCAAAGTTTGAGTTATTACTGAAACTCGAGTTTTCATATTGAAAACTCAAGTTTGTGTCATACAGAGAGTTCTGCAATATTTCAAGTTTTGGAAACTCCAGTCTTAATTTTGAAAACTCCACTTTTGAAGCTTTGAACTTAACTGTATCTTCCTATCAAAATTCAAAATTTGAGTTAGTCACTAAATGACTCGAGTTTTGCCATATCTCCAAAATCCCATTTGAAGACCAAAACTCGACTTTTCTCTCTGTAAGAACCAAAACTCGAGTCAGTCTCTTATCAACTCGAGTTTAGGAAGTTTGTCAAAATATGTTCAAAACTCTTATCGCGATCATGCTCTCTGGATAAACTATAAACTCGAGTCTGCCTATGAAAATTTGAGTTTGTAACGAACAGATCTTGAACAACCAAACTGCGTCAATCTGCGAAATTTTTATGGGTTAATTTGAAAATGTCATATCATGTATTATTATTATTATTTCTAACATCATTAATGAAGTTTTGAGTAAGTTTCAGATAAGATCAGCAATGATCAAGATGAAATCAGATCTGGATCAAATACAATAAATGAAGAACTAAGAACAAGGCTGATCTTTCTCTTCTATCCCAATGGTTCAGCTCAGGCCGTTATGGGTCAATTAAAACTCTCTCCAACGGACAAATAAGGTTTATGGAATGACAGAATATCTGGAAGACTATCTGTATCAACAAATTATAGAATTCCAGCTGAGAATTGAAGAAACAGAGAAAAATATGTAACTGTCATATTCCAGATTTACAGCTAAACATTGAAGACTCATAGAGAAGAAAATGCAACGGCTAGTTCCTCAGATTAAACCTATAAATATCCATGAAGACGCAGAACAAAAGATAGAACTCAATTACAATTGATTGCATTCTTGATTTTAATCTTTGTTGTGAGAAATATTTTCTTGAACCTCAGTGTTTATGCTTATTTGCTCTTTAAAATAGTGTGATTTCGAAAATCATTTGATTAATGCTTTTGTAAGAACTCAAGGTTGTGGAACTTGTGAGTGAGTTGTTTTATTACTAAGTGTAAGGGGAAGCAAGTCCTAGGTGATTAGGATTGTGTGTGTTTTACATTGTTGTAATTAAAGCCTATTGAGATACTAGAAATACCCAGAAGATATCTGGGGACTGGATGTAGGTCAAGGTTGAGACTGAGCAGTATAAATCATTTGTGTCCAGCTTTTCTTCCCTTGCTTTTTCGGTCTTTGTTTTCTCGAGTCTTGAAATCATATTTGAAAAGAATTTTTTGAAATCTCCAATTCACCCCCCTCTTGGTGATTTCTTCCATTTTCAGACAACTTATCACTATTATAGCTCATAAAATCATCAAATTAATATGAAGTCCTAAGAGACATGTGGGAAATTTATTGGAATTGTGAAAAGATAAGGTTACTTTGACTTATCATTTAATTAATCAATGTGAACCATTGGTACCACCAATGGTAAGTCAAGTGCCTGAATTAATAGGTCAATGTGCAAATAATGACAAGTCAAGGCAAGAAAGTCACAGTGCCACTAATAACAAATTAATGTACTACTAATAACAAATCATGGGGCTACAATTGACAAGTCGTAGCATGAAAAGTCGGATTTGGATTTCCTCCGATGCATCGGAGGCTCCTTTGCGCAAATCACACTAAATTTTTTTTGGTAATATCACTTTTTTTTTTGTAACGTGCAAATTGATACTGTAAATTTGCGCAAAGGAGCCTCCGATGTATTGGAGGAAATCCAAATCCTGAAAAGTCACGGTGTCATCAATGTTAAGTCAAGGTGTCTCAATTGAAAATCAAGGTAAACTTTTTTTAAAAACAATTGAATAATTCTCACATATTTTTTGAAATTTCACATTAATTTGATGATTTTACGAGACTTTTACCTTCCTTATGACCTGAGTATAATCCCCCCTTTATAATTTCAATTGAGGCGACTTGTAACTAGTGACACCATGACTCGCCATCACCTAACTCGTCAATTATGGCACCCTACCCTATCTCCCCTAATAGTAGTATAGTTTTGCTTTATTGATATGTGTCCCGACCATAAAAATACGTCCTCAGGATGATATGAGTCACATGACCAAAATCACGTCTTGATATTGGTCACAGGAACAGGGTTGCGTCACCTCTGGTCACGATCATCCCAACATTTTTAATCGGGTAAAATAAACAAACTAACCTCTCTATTTTATTTAAATTACAGAAATATCATTTATTTTGAAATCATATATAAACCTCCTTTAAAATTAAAATGTATGTTACATAAATCTCTTTATATATTTAAAAATCTATTTTCATTCGGCCAACTGTTGTATGAAAAAAATATCCCAATTTAACATGATCATTAATTAAGCATTTATATTTGGAGAAAAATATTTTTTTATAAAACTAGGAAAATAATTTTTTTAGTGACAACTAGAAAAATAATTTCTCAAATATATTCTTAAATTTTTTGATATACTATAAAATTATTAATTTTAATTATGATATAAGATTTTGTAATTTTAATTTTTCAGCACATTCTTTGAACATATTTATTTTTCTTTTTAATGGCTAAAATATTTAAACATATATTTTTGGAATTTATATATTAAAAATGATGTAATTTTGATGCATTATATTAATATCTAAAAATTTAAATTTTTTTAATTAATTAAATTTCCAGTAAAGTCTGTAATGTCTACATTAACTAAATATTTTCAAAATAAATAAATATTTTAGTCAAAATAATATGATAAAATATTAAATAAATAACTATCATAAAGATTGAAATTAATATACAAAATTTAATGTGATATAGGGTAAATTAATAAATAAAATTTAATTTAATATAAATTTTAATTAAATTTTTTAGAATATTCATAACGGCTTTAACAATTTTGACTTAAGTTTATCTTCTTAAAATAAATGAAAGGTCTTTGTAATTCAGGTAAAATATAAAGATAGTTAGAGTATTTTACTCTTTCTAATTTTTTCAATATCACCTTTCAAATGGGGGAAAATCATCCAAACATCATCAATTTTGTTGCAAAATTTATTCTCAAAAACATAATTTTTAATTATCTTTTATTAAAAATTAATTCTTTCACTATTAATTTAAACACATACTTAATTGAGAGGGAAAAAACTATATAAATGGTATAAGTCCCTTCAGTATTGTTAAATATAAGATATAAGTACTAACTTCACTCATGTTAAGAAAGTTCATTAGACTAATTGAATTTATAATAAATTTAATTTCTTTTTAAATTTCCCTTCCATCAATGATTGACCTTTCTTATATGAATGAAATATTTCTCTCTTATGTTTTATTTAATTAGGACATTTTAGGAAAAAAAAATATTTATATTCAAGATTTAGGAAATACTTTTTTTGGGCCAACTTTAGGAAATGTCATTCTTCTTCCCTTTCTTTGCTAGGTTCTTGATTTAGCTGTATTTATTTTGGATAGTTATACCTATTTTATGATTATATGTAGCTACTATCTTAAATTTTTATAATTTTCCAACTTTATCCCTATTAAATACATATACTTCAAAATTAAATAACAAACACAATATTGAATGAGTGGTAAAAAGAAAAATAGTGATAAAAAATTAATAACATACATTATAGCTATGATAAACTTTTTTCCCGTCCCCTTGTAAGTGAGACCAAAGTGGAATCTTATATTTTGAATTATTACAAAAACAACACTCAATAATTGTGTTATATTTTTTAGTTCAGAGCAAATAATTGAATTTCATTTGTTGTATTGAAGTCTTATGATTCCTTATATGTTTAATGTTCTAAGTCTATAATTTCCCTAATGAATGGCTGGTGGGACTCTCCTATATTTATTACCATTATGATGAACCTTATTTCCTTGTAACTATAAGAATGGAATTCAATAGTTGGAGGCATATATTGCTACAAAGAATGAAGTGAATGAGAATTTCTCCTTATTCCTCCTCCAGCTTTCTCTTATATTCTCTATCTCCCTCAAATCATAAGAAATTTAGTTTGTGAATTTAGTTTCCTATTTTTCTTATTTTCATAACAAATTTAGTTTTATTTTGAAATTTTTGAAAAAATTGCCCATAAATCCCCATGTAAAAATTTGTTTGTGAAATAATACCAAAAATCACGTAAAAAGTGTGGGATTCTTAAGTGTAAATAATTGTGATAAGAGGTTGGTGTTAAAAAACATGATATTTGAAAGGCAAAATTACCTAATGAAAACCTTCACTTAATGCAAATCTATCTTCCATTATATGCAATTTATCTTTCCTATGTGCAAAATATTTTTTCTTCTGATATTAGTCCCTTGTTTGCAAATTGTGTTATTGCAAACCTTATTCCTTTAGTGTAAACTATCTTCTCTTATATACAAACATTCTTCCCTCACGTGTAAATTATTTTGCCTTAGTGCAACCCATCTTCTTTTTGTGCAATCAATCTTCCCTTGTGTTCAATACATCTATTTTATGTGCCATCCATCTTATTTATGTGTGAAATTAGTCTATGATGTACGAATTACATTTTGTACAAACAATCGTCCTTTAGTGCAAACCATATTGCCTTATATGGAAACAATCTTCCCTTTATGCCTTTGTACAATTCATCTTCCCTCACATGCAATCATGATGCATAATTCATTTATGCCATCATTGTTCCCTTTATAAAATTCAACTTCCATAAAAAGTCAAGATTTGCAATCTCATAACACATTCATTTTTCCCCTATCCCCTATGTTGAAGCTTTTGGTCCTTATCCATATTAGATGTTGTTGCCACCATCAAGGCCGTTGCCACTCATTGTCGCATTTGCCATTGACCATCACCTCCATTCATTTCACTGAGCAACCTTCACCTCTTCCATCTTCTCTACCTCTACTCTTGAGGACCACTCTGAAAGTTTCGGCTGAACCTAAAAGGGGGGGTGAATTGGGTGAAGATAAAAATTTTCAACCTTTGAAAATCTTTTCGCAATTCGGTAATAATCAGTTTGAATGAAGGTAAAGAGTTATAAAGTTATAGATAATCATTCAAACATATATGCTGGAAATAAAAGAGATTAAGGAAGAAAATTGCAAACTCAGATTTATACTGGTTCGGTCCAATCCTTGACCTACTGATCGAGTGCCTTTTTCGTCTTTAGCCTTGGGGCCCACAATCAACAAAATAACCAAGGATTGCGTATAGACAACCCTAGGATCGTTCTCTCTTCTCGAGGAGCCTTTTATTGATTCCTAAGTAATCTAAATGATATGCAAATACGATAAAAACAAGGGGAAAATTGGTTTTGGATTTTTGAATTAGACTAAAATATAAATGCAATTAAATTAAATGCTAAACTACTATTTTTGATATTTTCTTTATAAAATGGAATGGAGTATGAAATGGTATAATATGGAATTGAAAATATGAATTATGAATGTTCTTGGTAATGGAGAAATGACTATCCTCGCTCAAAAAGTATGGAAGTTAAACTTCATTAAGTCTTAAGAAAAACCTCAAGATACCACTTGAGTCCAATATTCCCAATTAATAGTAGCTCCTATAACCATAGCTAACTACTACCCCTTGAGATATTGTTTGAGCCCACTTAATGTGTAATTGAAATTGGAATATTGTAACATGAGTCTTCTTGAAATTGAGTACTAAACAGTCCCTCAAAGGCACAAATCAACCAAATTAATTAGACAATAACACGCTAATTAATTTAATCTCATTGCAACCACAAAGAAAATTCAAATATATATTTTTCACACTACAAAATCCAATATCAATCACATATATCAAACCAACAGAGACAATTAACATCAATCTCAGTTCCAGAATTATACACAATAATTCCTAAAACTAGGAAATCTGAATGTATAAATCTAGACTAATGGAATGAAAGAAAAACTCCCCTTTGTAGTTCACTAAGCTCAAGAACAAATCCCATCACCAAGAGGCAAGAGAATCAGCAACACACAGCCATGGAAATGACAAGCATCGCCGGAATCTGGAAATCACGCCGGAAAAATCAAAGCCCACCGGAAAACTGAAAAAACTCGTCGGAAATCAGGAAGAAGACAGTCCAGGAGCATCCAAACGTTCAGGTCCAGCCCAGCTCCTTGTCGCAACGCTCTCACTGTGCTCACTCGTTCTGGAGTGCGTCGCCGGCGACGGTGAAGATGAGGGCGAAGGTCGCCGGCGACGGTGGGGTTGAAGTGGAGGACGATGAAGATGAAGGATGAAGGTTCTTAGTTCAGCGGCGCTGGTTCTCTGTTTTCGTCTCTCCCCCCTTTTTGCGTTTTTTTCCATATTTTATTCCTGTGCCTCCAGTTCAAAAAGTCGAGTCTCTGCCTTCTTTTTCGGGTCAAAATATTGGGCCTTCGTTTTTAACATTCATTATTCAATTCTCCAGCTGCAACTTGGGTCCCACGTTTTTTAATATCCATTCCCCCTTGCCTTGCGTTTTGTTCAATCAGCCAGGTCATTACTCCCCGGTCAAAACGCAAGTTTTGACCAGGGACCTATTTACAAAAGTGTAAAAGTTTTCTTGAGGGACCAAACTGCAACTTCAGAAACTTTCATAATTTAAATTCAAACTTCCATTTTCAAATTTGATCTAATCTTTTCAGGCATCTATAATGAAAATAATTAATCTAACCTCAAATGTTCTCATGAAAATCAATGATTAAGAATAATTACAATTTCTTTGACAATTTTACCCTTTTTAATCCTAATTTCATGTATTTACTCTTAATCTTAATTTATCACAAGAAAGGCATTTTAAGCTCAACAACTACGACAAAGTACATTAAGAATCCCAATTTAATTATTAAAAATTATATAAAAATATGGTTCAATAACCTACGTCCAGTTCTCAAGCTCCACTTGAGATTTCCACTATCTCCTTGTTTAACCAGGCACAAGAGACAAGCCTTTACAACCTCACAAAGTTCAGCCAGGCACTTGTGCAGCCTTTACAATCTCTCACAGAGACTCTCCCTTATAACCCAAGGGATACATTCAATTTCCCACCCAAGGTCACCCAACCTTGAGTATCTCTCAGAAAATAAAATGTTTTACAATATATCTTCTCTCAAAGAAGTGAATTGATGATCATTGAAGTGCATTACAAGTCATTTCACTCTCTAAATGATAATCTATGAAAACATAAAAAACAGATTGAGAAGAGGCTTCAGAATTTCAGCATTATGACAGTGCAATCTCCTTCCATCCTCCTGTTGCATTTTGAAGTTGGCTTTATTTATAGATTAGGATGATTTGAATGTTTGAGAATATATCCGTTGTGAATAAAGACGTTGAGAATAAGGCAGTTAGGAAAACTACCCGTTAGAAACTTTTTGGACTTGATAGCTCAGCATTTTGATCTTCATGTAATCCTTTGTTTGATGATCTGAAATATGTCCACAAATGATATAAATGATGTTAAGAAGTATTACAAATCATTTGGGTAAGGATCTGGATGATCTAGATCAGATTCAAGATTTTCGCAACGGTCATTTTTTTGAACTGAAGGTGAATACTGTAGTATTGTCTTGCATACTGCGATATTGAGGCTGTCAAGCTACTTCATATTCATCTCTGTCTATCCGATACTCGAGTATTGACTTTCATACTCAAGTATTGAAGATCCTCTAACGTTCATTGCTCTCTGTCTGAGCTATACTCAAGTATTCATTCGTAAACTCGAGTATTCAAGTTGTTCTGGCCCTTGGTTGCTTTCTGAATTGATATAGCTTCTAATTTAGCAAACCATTTATCCTCATATAGTTTGAGTCTCCTTTCCAATGCGACAAGAATCAGCCTAAAGATCATTGTATTTTATCTATTATGATCCACTGAATGAAGCCTTGTTCTTGACCAGCGATTTTGCAGCGTTCTAAATTGTCAGTAAACTTTCGAGGACCATATCTCTCTGGTAAGATCTTCATTTTAGTTGAATCAAGTCTTGATGGAAATCCTTATGAGTCTTCTTTCATATGCCACTGATTTCAGCTCATTCCGATATGTAGATTGTGAGTTACACTCAAAACATTGAAGCTTGGTCTAATGTGTGGCGTGAATATTTGATCCAACTTTAGAAATTCAAAGCTCTCTCATCTGATCTTCTTTAAGCATGATGCATTAGATGTCTAGTTTCATACAAATTTGGTTTCACCTCAATCTGATCTCTGGTTTAGGAGATATCATCAAATTACCATAGCTCACCCAATCTGATCGTGAAACAGAGGTGAACAGAGTTGCTGAAAAGAGCTGGATACTCGAGTATTGTATTGGATACTAAAGCATTGTTGGGTCCAGACGCGCCAAAGAAGTTGAAAACACCCAATACTCGAGTATATAAGTTCCATACTCGAGTATTATCTCCCATACTCGATTGTTAACTTGGAAACTTGAGTTTTGACATCCAAACTTGAGTTTCCTAAACTCCAGTTTTCTCATCCAGAAGCAAATTACTGCAGTAAGCTTGTATACTCAAGTTTTAACCTGGAAACTCGAGTTTTCTCTTCCAGAAGCTGATTTTTGTTGATTCTAACTCTGAATTGAACCTCTCCAACATCCATTTGATTGAGAAGACTTATGATATCAATCTAAGATCTTGAATATCAATTTTTCTCATTCTTTTTGGCAAGGTCTTCCCTTTCTTCAATCTTCTCCATTTGGTCATTCTCCACAACTCTATTATTTCTTTCTTTCTTCTCTTCTCTTTTCTTGAACATCTTCCACATTTATATTTGAGCTGATATTGATATTCTCATACTATTCATCAACTTCTTCCATCATCTCATCTTGATTATCCCCAAAATCTATCAACTAAGAACTTAGAATAATAATATTCCATTCAGTAAGTTCTTCCTTCTTCTTCTTCTTCTTGATCATCCTTCATAAATGAACTTGAGTTGATCTTGAAGAAAGATATTCCATTCACCAAGTTCTTTCTTCTTCAATCATTCCTCTTCTTCTTGATTAAGCCCAAATTTCTTTGATAACTTCTTGCTTCTTTGCCAATTCTTCTTTCTATCTTCTTATCTCTTGATTATTCTCCATGATTTCTTTCTCTCATTCAATACTTCTTTAATGATCTTCTTCTTGACTATTCTTCATAAATGATCTTCACATCTTTAATTCTACATTGAATTCAAGAATTAGTCAATGAAGAAGATAAATATAGTATGCAAACTTTTTGTTTTTTCTAATGGCATCTATATAAGACATCATCAAAACTAATCATATCTAACACACTCCATTTACTACACTCAAGAACCTCACACTTTTTTAAGTTCTATTTTCACAAATAAATTTTTAAATGGTGTTGTAAATTAAAGGGAAATGAAGAATAAGTAGTAGAAAGTAAGAAAGAGAAATTCTCATTCACTATTTAGTGTTGTTTGAAATACATAACATATATATGCCTTCTATTTATAGGCACATCTCTTTAATCTACAATTAAGACAATTCCATAATCATAGGAAATAATGAGAGAGAATAGGAAGCTATGGTAGAATAGGAAATAATGGGGGATATAGACATCCACAAATATTATATTCATAAACATGTGCCATGCATGACTAAACATGTACCTTATTAAAAAACTTTAACTAAGAAAAACTTAGTGGGACAAAAACTTAGTAGAAGAAAAGAGTATATTTCTTATTGATATACTTGATAGAGCTACCTCTTCAAAAACCTTGCTAGGAAAACCCGACAAGAAAAATCATAGACAAAGGAAGAAAAGTACAACACGTATTAACTTCTCTTCTTAACAACATCAGCTGATATCTTTGAGCTTGCAAAATCCAATGCCATGAATGAGTTTTTCAAAGATTGTACCAGGAAGTGACTTGGTAAACAAATATGCTACATCTTTACTAAAATAGATTTGTTGGATATCAATTTCACCACTCTTTTGAAGGTCACGAGTGAAGAAAAATTTTAGTAAACTATGTTTTGTTATACCTCCCTTGATGTAACCTTCCTTTAGTTGGGCTATATATGTAATATTATCGTCATATAGGATTGTTAGGGGCATTTTACTAGAAGAGAAACCATAAGTGGTTCTTATGTGATATATTGTTGATCTTAATCATACACATTCTTGACTTGATTCATGCATTGCTAGAATTTCTGCATGATTAGATTATGTGATTGATATAGTTTATTTCATTGATCTCCGTGAAATAGTTGTACCACCACTTGTGAATAAATACCTTGTTTGTGATTTATTGTTGTGTGGATCAAACAAAAACCTAGCATCTGTATAGCCAATAAGTTCATGCTTAGATACATATCAGTAGAATAACCCCATGTCCTTAATGCCTTTGAGGTAACGAAGAGTGTGCGTCACTCCATCCTAATATCTTCATGTTGGTAAAGAATTATATCTTGCGAATAAGTTAACAGGTAATGATATATCATTTTGTGTGTGATTAACAAGATACATGAGTGCTTCAATAACACTAAGATATGATACTTCTTTACCAAGAAGTTTTTCATTACCTACTTCACTAATTACTCAAGGTCTAAGTGGCTCTTTATTCACTTGTAAATACCTTATAATTAATGGGGTACATATTGGAGTCACTTATCCATGTAAAAACGCTCTAGGAGCTTTCTTGTGTAAGCTTCTTCATATGCAAAGATCCCATTTTTCAGATACTCAATATGTAAGACAGAATATTGTTCTTCCTAAGTCATTTATTTCAAATTCTTTCTTCAAGCAATTAATCGCCTCTTGATGTTTTTCAAGATTTCCCATAATATTGATATAATCAATATAAACAACAATTATAGTAAACTCACTTCCAAATATTATCATAAATATGTATGGGCATATTGGATCACATTGTGTCATTCTTTCAACAAATATTTATTGTGACAATAGCACATCTGCCCCGATTGCTTCAGGCCATACACGGACTTATTTAACTTAATTGAGTATTGTTCTTGAGAACTTGAGTTGGATGCTTCTAGAACCTTGAGTTTAGGGACTTGTGCTTCTGGGACTTTAAGTCCTTTAAGGACTTTCATATAAAAATCATTGTCAAGTGAGTCTTACAAATAAGTAGGCATGACATCCATTAGATGCAGATCAAGCCCTTCATTTACTACTAGGTTAATCAAATAATGAAAAGTAGTTGCATCTACTACTAGTGAATGCTTTTCTCCAAAATTGATAATGGGTCTTTCTATAAATCCTTTCACTACAAGACGTGCCTTATATCTTGCACCCCTTTCATTTTTCTTTCGTACAAAGACCCATTGGTATTCAACTGGTTTTACATCTTCAGGTGTAAAGACTACAGGTCTAAAAGCTTTTTCGTTTTGCTAATGATTTTAATTCTACATCAATAACATCTTTCCATAGGGGCCAATCTTTCTTTTGTTGGCACTCTATAATGGATTTTAGCTTTGAAAGACCCGGCTGAACCCAAGAGGGGGGTGAATTGGGTGAAAATAAAAAAAAACTTGCGACCTTTTAAAATCTTTTTGCAATTCGGTAGAATAAGTTTATATGCTAGTAAAGAGTTATAAAGCTATAATCATTCAAACATATATGCTAGAAATAAAGGAGATTAAGGAAGAGAATTACAAACTGAGATTTATACTGGTTCGGCCCAATCCTTGACCTACGTCCAGTCCTCAAGCTCCACTTGAGATTTCCACTATCTCCTTGTTTAACCAAGCACAAGAGAAAAGCCTTTACAACCTCACAAGTTTAGCCAGACACTTGTGCATCATTTACAATCTCTCACTGAGATACTCCTCCTTACAACCTGTAAGGATACAATTGATTTCCCACTCAAGATCACCCCAATCTTGAGTAACTCTCAAATAGAATGTTTTACAATCAATCTTCTCTCTAAGAAGTAAATGAATAATCACTAAAGTGCAATACAAATCATTTCACTCTCTATATAATAAACTAAGTAAGCATCGAAAAATAGAGAGAGTGGGAGCTTCAGAATTTTGACAGCATAATCTCTTGTCCACACCTTTGTGCGTTTTGAATATGGCTTTATTTATAGATGAGGATGATCTAAACTTGAGAATATGATCGTTTATGAATAGAGCCATTACATATCAGTTGGAAACTAGCCGTCCGTTAGAACTTTGTTTTCTAAGCCAACTGTGACATCAGCATTTTCTTCATCCTTGATCTTCAGTTTAACGCCCTTTGATCATTTGAAACATGTGCATAAATGATATAAATGATGTTAATAAGTGTTATATCATTTAGATAATCATCAAGATGTTCTTGATCAAAAACATGATTTTCGACGCGTTGATTTTTCTAAAGTGAAGGTGTAAACTTGAGTTTTGACTTGGAAACTCGAGTATTGAGTTTGTTGCATTACTCCGATTCCTTTTTGTCTATCCGAAACTCGAGTTTTGAGTTCCATACTCGAGTTTTGAAGAACCTCTGATGTTCGTTGCTCTCTATATAAGCTATACTCAAGTTTTCTCTTGTAAACTCGAGTTTTCAAGTTGTTCTTGACTTTGGTTGCTCTTTGACTTGAAATAGGTCCATATTTGGCAAACCATTTATCCCTATATAGCTCTTTAAGTATTCTTTCCAATGCAAAAATAATCATCTTCAAACTCATTGAATTTTGTCCGTTATGATCCAACGAATGAAAATTGTTCTTGACTAGCGTTTTTCGCAACGTCTTGAACTGACAATCAACTTTCGAAGTCATATCTCTCTGGTCTAAACTTGATGGAAAGCCTTATGAATCTTCTTTCATATGCCACCGATTTTAGCTCATTCCGATATGTAGGTTGTGAGTTACACTCAAAACATTGAAGCTTGGTCTGATGTGTGGCATGAATTCTTGAACCAAATTTTGAAATTTATAGCTCTCTCATTTGAACTTCTTTGAGCATAAAACTTTGTCAAGATGACGCATTGAATGTCTAGTTTCATACAAATTTGGTTTTACCTCAATCTGATCTCTGGTTTAGGAGATATTATCGAATTACTAGAGCTCGCCCAAAGCTGAACGTGAAACAGAGATAAACAGAGTTGCTGATCAGTGCTGGAAACTCGAGTTTTCATTTCGAAACTCGAGTTTTGTCTGGTCCAGAGACTCTAGAGATGTTAAAGACACCCCAAACTCGAGTTTTGAGTTCCAAACTCGAATTTTGACTTGGAAACTTGAGTTTTTGACTTCCAAACTTTAGTTTTCTTACTTTCCTGGGGCAAATTACTGTAGTAAGGTAGTAAACTCGAGTTTTGACTTGGAAACTCGAGTTTTCTCATCTAGAAGCTAATTTTTGCTGACTTTAACTCTGAATTGACCCATTTGATCATGGAAACTTCTAGGATCAATCTTAGAACTTGAATAATGGTATCTTTAGCAAGTTCTTCCTTTTCCCATCTTCCATCTTGATCAATTTTCATCATTTAACATGGGCTCATCATTCTCTGCAGCTTCTACCTTCTTCAATATTTTCTCTTCTTCTTGAACTTAACATTTTCTTCAATTTCTTCTTTCTGAAGCCTCATCTCTTGATCATTTTCCATAATTATATTTGAGTTGATCTTGAATGAGGATGTTCCATTCAATAAATTCTTTCTTCTTCAATCTCTCCTCTTCCCATGACCACAACTTTATTCTTTCTTTCTTCTTCTCTTAAACATTCTTCATAAATAGACTTCACATCTTTGATTCTATATTAAATTTAAGAATTTGTTAATGGAGAAGATAAATATAGTATACAAACTTTTTGCTCTTACTAATGACATTTATATAAGACATAATCAAAACTAATAATATCGAACAAGCTTATGATCCTCATTATTATTCATTACATCATATACTATATTATAAGCAAAAATGTCGTCAGTGACTTAATGTTGACTTCATTTTGATCTTGTCAGATTCTATTCATAACATAATTTATTGAGATCTTATTATTTTCACACATTCTCTTATGGAGATAACAACTCTTCAACATATTACTCTTCGGGAGCTATTAATTTTTCTTGATTATCCTAGGCTTGACTATCTATATTCTTAACTCATTTTCTCTTTCCATTATTTTTATCTTTGGAATTGATAGGCCTTGCACACTTCAAGCGTGTTTTAGATTCATTACCAATATGTTGTCCTTCAAGAACATTAATTTTGATAGGAGCATTAGCAGTTGGAACATGTGACTTTGTCACTTTCTTTAGGTCAATAAACACTTCTGACATTTGATTAGCTAAATTCTAAAATAATTTTTCTTTTGAACTTTTAGTTCACATTGTTTTGTTTGAGGAGTAAAAGGAGAAAATGATAATTCATTCTAGTTAATCTCTTTACTCAACTACTTAATTTCTCCCCCTAATATTGGAAAAAGTGATTCATTAAAATGACAATTGGCAAATCTAGCCTAATAATATCCTATAGATACTTCTAAATATTTTATAATCAAAAGAGATTTATACCTAACATATACTCCCATCCTCCTTTGATAACCTATTTTGGTGTGTTGAGGTGGTGCTACAAGCACATATATTGCAAACCCAAAAGTTCTAATATTAGAAATATTAGGTTCTTGACCAAAAATCATTTGTAAAGGGGAAACCTTAAGACAATTTGTTAGCTCGATGCATATTGACATTGTTGCAGGCAAAATGGCATAGCCTTAAGTAAAAATTAGGAGATTAGATCTTATAAGTAAAGGTCTTGCAATTAATTGCAAACATTTAACCAATGATCTAGCAAGTCCATTTTGCATATGAACATAAGCACATAACATTTAACATAAATTCCAAGGGACATACCATATTCATTAAAAGCATGTGAAGTAAATTCACCATCATTATCAACACATATTTTCTTGAAAGGATAATCAAGTTAATATGCTCTTAATTTACACAATTGAGCAAGTAATTGTTAGCATCAGTTGACACTCAAGAGGGTGTAAATTGGGTTTCAAATAAAAACTTAGAAACTTTGAAAATCTTTTCGCATCTTTGTAAAAACAATACGTATGAAAGAAATGAACTATAAACTCATAGTTAGTTATTCAAATATATATGCTAGAAATATAGGAGTTTAGGAAAGAGAATTGCAAACTGGGATTTATCTTAGTTCAGCCCAATCCACAATGCCTTACATCCAATCCCTAGACTCCTCCCAAGATTTTCAATCTACTATCTTCTTGTTTAATCTGGGCACAAGATAAGCCTCTACAATCCCACAAGTTTAGCCGGACACTTGTGCATCCTTTCACAAATCTCTCATCGAGATACTCCTCCTTACACACCGTAAGAATACAATCTTTGTGATAAATGATTGCAATCAATCTTCTCTCTTAGAAGTGAATAAGATGAACACTGAAATACATTACAAATAATCTCACTCTGTATGGTAAACTATATGATCATTGAGATAACAGAGAGTAAGTGCTATAAACATTAGAGTATTAGCATTCTAACAGTGAAGGTATAAGCTCATTTATCATTATCTATCTTGAATGCTTTTCCTTTTATAGTTGATGAAGAGTATTCGAATATAAAGAAATTATTCCCGTTTAGAATATGACTATTGTGAAGGTTCAAGGCTTTCATTGTGAGTATCAAACTATCAGATAGATTGATGAAGCTTTTTGTTAGGCAGAAATTAGAGTCGTTAGAAGATTTTATGAAATATCGTTTTCGTATCATCGTCAATAATCTTCACACAACATGCTTTTGGTCTCTATATTTGACTAAGTTAAAGTCGCTTTCACTTTTGACAAAATGAGCCTTTACACATATGATCATTTGACTATTCTTAATCAGTTTATGTGTTCATGCTTTATTTCTGAGACAACATTTAATGTTTCTTACAGAAATATTGCTTTTTGAAGATTTTCATGCAATCTATGTTTGATCATCTGAAACCCACTAATAAGCATGACTAAAGGCATTAAGAATAATGATAAGTAGTAGTCAAAGATCACTAGTTGATAGACAGATTTTGTACTTTACGAAGACGATGATGAATTTACTGAAGCAGTAAAACTTGAATTTGTTAATCTTGACTCGAGTTGCTGACTCAAGTTTGGTTTACATAACTCGAGTTTTGTTATCAAACAAAGACTACCACACAATGAGTTAAGTTTTCAAATAGGCTTTAAAAAAGATAACTTGAGTTTTGGATTTCCAACTCTAACATGAAACTCGAGTTGCTCAATTGTAACTCAAGTTTTGGCAGTTTGAAAAGTTTGGCAGAAGAGCCAAATTCCCAGAACTCGAGTTTTATTTAACCAAATCTAACATGTAACTTGAGTTTTGGCATTTCTAAAAGTTTGGCAGAAGAGCCAAGTTCTTAGAACTCGAGTTTCATTTAACCAACTCTAACAGAGAACTCGAGTTGATATAATTATAACTCAAGTTTAGCCATTTTGAAAGTTTGGAAGAAAATGTTTTGTGAGATAACAATCGGTGAAAACATCAAAGCTACCAAAACTCAAATTTCATTTAACTAACTCGAGTCCATGAAATGAAACTTTAAGTGTTACAAACATAATATTAACATCAAAGATGTTGAGGTTGTATCACCTTGGCACTTGAGTTTTGTTCAAGAAACTCAAGTTTTAGCTAGCATTCTCTTCAAGTGATCTTAAAAAAAAAGCTCAACTTCTCGAACCGAATGTGGTGTCTTTTAGAATGCAAGAATATTATTAGCACAAGGGTTAATTTCCAGTGAGTGTCGTGTCTTTGATATAGCTTCAAATTTGGCAAGTCCCCTATCCCCATAAAAACCTTTAAGTTTCTTTCCAATGCAAAAAGAATCAGCTGCACTCTAAGCATTATGATTAGATTATTGACTATTCTTCTGGATAAGCATTTATGCAAAGTCTTGATATGACTGTGAACTTCAAAAAATCATATCCCTCTCATTGATCTTTGTGTTCCTTGATCTTCACATTTTTGAAAAGGTATTTGAGTCTAGTTTCATATGCCACTGGTTTCAGTTTGGATGTGTAGTTTGTGAGATACACCAAAATTATTAAAGTTGTGTATGTTGTGTGGTGTGATTTCATTTGGTAGATTTTGAAATTCATAGCTCTTTCATCTGAACTCCTTTGAGCTGATTTTGGTCTCGAAATGTTGCATTGGGAGTCTAATTTCATAAGAAACTTGTTGCATCTCAATCGGATCTCTGGTTTGGGAAATATTATTGAATAAAAGAAGCTCGCTCAAGTAGAACGCTAAACAGGGACAAACAGAGTAGCTAAAACTCGAGTTTCTAGTGGCAGAATTGAGTGTCAAAGTCGAGTTGAGTTTCAGAACTCAAATTCTAAAATTCTGCACCCGAAAATCATTGTAGCTGAGGAGAAAATTGCTGTAGTAAATTACAATTCATTGTGAAGCTTGATTTTGCTTATTTTAACTTTGAATTGAGTCATTTTAATTTCTATCTGATCATAAAGACTTCTAGTATCAATTTAAGAACTTGAATATTAATATTCTCATTCTATTTTGTAAGTTTCTCTTTCTTTCTTCTCTTCTGTTGGTCATTCTCCATAATTGAACTTGGACTAATCTACATGAAGCATAGTAGTTAGTCAATGTATGAGATAAATATATTACAAAGTTTTTGCTCTTAATATTTACATTATATTTGACATCATCAAAACCAATAATATCTAACAATAATCTCACAAACGCCAGGTTGCGAAAAGATAATAATCATAGATGCAACCATTTACTTTATGCATCAATTAAAACCATATAGTACCTAAATGGTTCACATTAGGGGTGTATTAGCACAAGAATATCTCCTTATATCTATTCTATAAAAGTGAGACTCATTTTATATTTTAGTTAGGGTTGAATAATCTACTTTTCCTTGGAATATGCAGCATATAAGAAATCATCAGATTGTAGTATTTGTCTACACTTCAAGGTATGTCTATATGAATTCTCAATTTTTTTTTCAGAATGGTCTAATCGGTCATGTCAAATATTAAATTCATTAATAAACTTCTTCTTTACATTGGCAAACTACTAGTTTGCATTGGCAAACTTCTTATTTGCATTGGTAAACTTTAGGTTTACATTAGTATTTGTAAACCTCTGGTTTACAACAACATGTGTTTCTTCAAGAAAAAATATATTAGCTCTTATAGAGCCTTCAATCATATCTATAGTTCTGGATAATATATGAACATTGGCTTTTGCATTACGAGGGAAGACAAATGTTTCTCATTTCTAAGTATAGTATGAGTCATTGAGACAAAAATCATCAGGATTGATGTCAATATGACTCATTCTTTATTAAAGGTGACATGGAAACATAAAGAAAAACATACTTAAAAGGGAATACATATGATAATAGCAACTTTAAACCCACTACAACATAGTAGTTCAAACAGACAGAGATATTTATCCTAAGAAATCAGCAACATCAAAATGGACAATATCCATGTCACCATACTCAAAATTCCCAACCTTATCAACATAATTATTTCAATCTTTCCCCTCTTCGAGTGAGAATTTGAACCACTAAGATTACAACCATAACTATACTTATAGTTGTAGCCACATCTTTGTCCATAGCTTCAATTAGATTCATTCATCACTACATTCACTTATGGGAATATAGTCGAGCTTATTAGGTGAGATTCATAATTTTCAATAAAAGTTCATTATTTTGTTTGGCCTCATGGAGGGAGGAAATTAATTCATCATATTTTTAAAACTTCATTTATGGTATTGCTACCGTAGGAGAAAATTGGATGTACTCATTCATAATGAGTCTTTGGAAGGATAACCATCTTTTGATGGTCATACATTTCTTTTAAATTTTTACAAAGAATAAGTGGGTCTTTTATGGTCATATATTAATTTTGAGACCTTCATGCAACTGATGGCATATAAAAATCATGGACCAAGCAAGATAAATAGTTCTTTTTGGTATAATGACAAAAGCAACAATTTCAAATTTTGTAAGATTTAAAATGGTTTAGACTAATGCTATATGTAGCATCTCAAATTGTAAAATTTGAGAATAAAAAAGTATGATATAGGATTAATTATGGAAATTTTGGCCTTAATTATTTTAATTAATATTTGGACTTTAAGCCATATTTTGTTGTAAATTAAGGGCAATTAGTTAGGGAATAATTTTGGCCTAAATATTTTAGAGATAATATTCTATGGTCTAAAGAAATTAATTGAGGAAGAAAAATCCTTAAATGAGATTAATGATTAATTTCTAAAAACACCTAACTAATTTTTGCAATTAAATTAATAAAGGACTAGATTGCAAACAAAAGTTTTGTAAGAAATCAAATAAGTATTTTTTTTAGTGAGTGGGCCCCACACTTCTTGAATGTGAGACACCACAACACTTCCCTCTCCTTTATATGCCACATGCTCTCTCAATTCTCATCTCTTCATGTCAGACATTCACTTTTCTCTTTCCTTATGAGTATTTGCCACATACCCATTTATTTCCCTCTCTCCTTTCCTTAAGAACTAGTACACACACCCTTCTCATTGTTTTGACAACACACTCCTTCCTCCCTCTTTATCCAGCCATGTACTCCCTCCCATCTGATCACACACACATAAACTCACCCATACTCTCTCACTTTCTTCATTTGTATTCATTTGACACCCACAAAACTGGGAGAAAGTGTGAGAGTTGAGAGCAGGTCAGAGTTCAAGACTGAGAGAGAGAGAGAGTCTAGAGAAGAGAAGATCGCTAGAGGAAGGAAGAAGAGAGCTTGATTTCCAACATGCCACTTTAGGTTCCGGTCTAGGTAAGTCTCCAAGATCCTCTCCTACTTTCATTTTTCGAATTTAGCTTCTGTTTTGTTTAAGGGGAAGATGATTTTGGTTATGTATGTTGAGTTTTGTTGAAGAGAAGATGATTTTGGGTATGCAAGTTGTGTTTTGGTTAAGAGGAAGATGAATTTGGTTCTCTATGTTTGGGTTTTCTACTATAAATGGATTTCTTTGGCTTAGTAAATAAGCTTTAAAACCACGCATGCCATATATAAGCACAAGGTGTTAAATTTCTGGAAGCATTGAGCCATAGATTGAAGTTGTATGTGCTTTATTTCACCTTGGCATCATAGTCTAAAAACAGAGCACCATTTGCATGTTGATTTTAGGAGTTAGAATTTGAGTTTTTTTGTGTTATTTTGTTAGGATGTAGTACACTCCCTAAGCTTTAAAATGAGTACTAGATCATCTTAAACAGAGGTCTAAAACTTGATATATTTGAGTTTTTTTTTTTGAAAATGGTCTATAGTTCTGGAGTGCAATTTGGATAGAGGTTACTTTTTGTTGAATTGGGAATGGTATGTGTATGCTTAATTGCTGAAACCATTTTTCCTAGAAAATAAACTTAATAAGGAATTCATAGGCTTTAGAATCACCCCATTTGGACATCTAGAACTTCATATATAAATTGTTTAAAGTTTGGTCAGGAAATTTGGAGAATTCTATTTCCAAATTCAAACTATGTTCAATTTTCATAAATTTAGGAATTCTTTAGCCATAAATTAACTTGGTGATTATTTTTATTTGAAAACAGACTTACAAAGCTTTTAATTAGGAATTGAAATCCCTCCATTTTAAGTTGTATAGACAAAGATATGATTTTTCCAAGTTCCCATGAGAATTAAAAGCTTAATTTCTGATAAGTTGAAAAATAATCAAATAATTGGATTATTATGTCTAGGCTTTAAAGTGATAATTTCTTTGGATAAGTTATGAAGAGTTAGATGGTTGAATTAGTAGTTGGTCCATAGTGGATAATATTCAATTAAATAAGTTTTAGTATATATGTATATATTATCATAAGGATACAATATTATCAAAAGATGACCGATTACTATAAAAGGACAAGTATTTTGGGTAGGTCTAGAGGAAATATAATCTTAATTATGTTATTAAGATTAGATTGAATAATGACCAGTTTCTATACAAATTTTAATTATTGGATGTGACAATTGCCAAAGCTTGAAGGATAAGCGAATCGATAAGAACCTTAGTGAAGACACAATATTGGACAAATTAGTAGGTAGTAATTCTAATATCACATTTTTTGTGTAACTCTATATGTTTGTTTAAACCATATTGTGAGTCTCGTCTGTATGAGGTCAACACTACTCATGAGCCATTTGGCTGAAAGGGCCAACCATGGGGCCATCTTCCCGGTGGTTAGGTAGAGCCTAGTGCATTCAGTTAATTTTAGGCTTTTAATTCACTCAATTGTATTTTCCTAGTACTAAGTATTGAATTTTATGATGATGTTTGTATTACATGTTGTATATGAATGGTATTACATGTTGTTTGGATTTTGAATGCTATATATGTTGTGTGGACTGTTTTGTTATGGTTAAATATCATATATGGTATATGCTTGGTTTGTGAGATTAACATGTTACTCTGAGATTCATTTGAATCTCAGAACCTTCCAAAAATTTAGGACGTGGGTAGAGTAGTAAACAAGGTTCAAGGGGCAAGGTTGTAGACATTGGTTACTGAAGGTTACTAGAGTAAGCGATGGTTTGAATTTAGTTGGTAGTTGTATAGACTTAAATATTTTGGTAGTCTGTACTAAATTTGGTGGTTGTTAAATATATATGTTATATATAAATTCTTTTGGATGACTATAATATATTCTAGTGGAGTAGTAGTAGATAGATAACCAAGAATTATGTAGTAACATCAATATACTTCACCAAAATGGTTTTATGTGCTGTGTTGTGCATTAATGTGCCAGCTTATGTTTTATTATCGAAGGGGTGTGACACAATATAATAATACATATAATAATAGGAAACTCGTAAAGACAAGAAATAATTCATAAAGTAAAATATCACAACAAAATTAAAAACTTTATGGCTTCATGTCATTTAGTTCTTATGGTTTCAGGCTAATTAGTCTTAAGATGAGAAACTAGAATCATATGGCTTCCAACCTTTTTTCTTTAGGATAAAATTAAATGGCTTCTACCCTTTTATCTTATAATTAAAATTCTAAGGCTTCTAACCTTTTATCTTTAGAATAAATAAAATTATATAATTATATGGCTTTTGGTCTTTTATTTTCAGAATAAATAAAATTACATGGCTTTCAACCTTTTATCTTTATGATAAATAAAAGTTGAATTTGATCTTTAGCCATCCAATAAATAGAAGACGAAAAATTATATGACTTCTAGGCATATAATAGTGAATTAAATGAATATGACTTTCGGCCATATTGTAAAAAGGTACATCGCCATATGATATCAAAATAGGAACCAAAATAATATGACTTATGGTGATATAATATCAAAATAGGAATAAAAGGAATAAGACATCTAGCCATATAATAAGATGAAAGATGGAAATGTATATGGTTTAAGGCCATATAACAATGAACCAAAGGAATATGTCTAATGACCATAGTAAAATAAAAATATTAATAATATAGAAGAATTTGTAAAGGAGATTAAAATAAGATAGAAAATTAATAATAATATCCAATTTAAGTCATGGAACTCGATGTTTAACACAATCAGTAAAAATGTCCCCTTTTGTTTAATCAAAAGTAAAAAAAGCAAGGTTTTGAAATTCGAACTGGACTGACTGGTTCAAACCGAAAACCGACGAATTAGTCAGAAAACCGATCTAAGTTAGGGGCAAAACCGGGATCCCAAGTTGACCCAGGGTTAACTCGTTTAACTTGGCTTGTTGGCCGAGTCAGCATAAAAAGGATTTTTTTTTTTAAAGAAAAAAGTTTGATGAACAAGAAGGAGGGGAGAGTGGTGGTGACTGGCGGCAAGTTTCATACCTCCGTGCCTCTCAATGTTGAGGCTCTCCACTAGTAGGGGAGACATCGATGATGGTGCTGTGGAGGCTAAGGGTGTGTTTGGTTTGAGGGGAGGGTGTGGAAAGAAGGGAATTGACCAAATTGCCATTAATGAAGGGAATATTCTTTTTTATTGAGAGTATATTTTAGGAATATTAAACAATTTTCATGGGCTTTTTTGTAAAGAGAGGGTAAAAGATCTCTCCCTCCCTCCCCCTCCCTCAAACCAAACTAGTTGTAAAGGAGGAGCAACGATCTGTGGAGGAAGGAGAACGAGGAGGAGCCCAGGAGGGGGGGGGGGGAGAGATCTGAAGTGGTAAAGAGGGAGAAAGATCTAAAAATGAAGTTTGAAGAGGGTGTGTCGGTGGCTTTTGAGAGGATTTGAGAAGCGATTGAGGGGTCCATATGATAATTGGCTAGTAAGGGTCTTCGAAGACAAGCTTCTGCCTAATGAACTGTGAGATGATAGATTTGCCTAATAAACCTGTGACTCAACTCCTACAAGCTTCTGCAATGTTTAGGTGCTTTAGACCTCTTTTTGTGTGAGAGAGAAATGAGAGATCTGATGTGCATAGAGCCATGTGAGAGAGAGATGGGAGATCTTTTTTTTCCCCCTTCCAACAAAAAGAGATGATGTACCTAAAGTGAAGAGACTTAATTGTGTCCTCTTTTTTTTTTTTAATTTTTTTTAAAAATAATATAATATTACAAATCTTCCCATATCATTTATCATTGCATGGCAATATCACAAAATATTTTTATT
Source organism: Acacia confusa (assembly GCA_037074495.1). Lineage (NCBI taxonomy): Eukaryota > Viridiplantae > Streptophyta > Magnoliopsida > Fabales > Fabaceae > Acacia > Acacia confusa. Next base: position 26,753,414 of record CM073504.1, on the reverse strand, counting down.
ATAAAAATATGAATGTTTTTATCTATTTTAATTATATTATATTTTTTTTAATTAATACCAATTTGACTCCGATCTGACCTACTAACTCTTGACTCAATACATCCCTGGTTTCAGTAGCCAATCTGGTTTTCAAAACCTTGGTAAAAAAATCTCTTTAATTCTATAAAAGGGTCCAGATTATCCAAAATAGATCGCATAAAATAAGGTAAATGAAATCATTAAAATAACAAGAGGAAAGTATATTTTCGTTAGAGCTTTCATGTTGATAAGTTATTATAAAATAGAGAGAAATATAAGAGGAGAAAGAAAGAATGAGTAGAAAGCATGGAAAAGAAATTGTCATTCACTGTTCAATGTTATGGATTATATATAACATGGGTTTAATGTTTCTGCTTCTGTTGCGGAAACATTCTTTCTGCCACACTCACATATAAGTAGATGGGTCCCATGACTGAAAGAATATTTCTGTCGCCGCAGAAGTAGAATCATTAAACCCATATAATATATGATTTCTATTGTAACTCTCTCATCTACAATTAGTAATTAATGTGATTCCAAGAATGTAAGAAATAATGGGAGATAATATTAGAACACATAACAAATGAGATATTTATGAGTAGTTTGCCCCATTTTTTTTTAAATTTTGTATTGGATAAATCCTCAGACTGACCTCGTCGGAGTTTCTTCTATTTAAAGCCCCGACTGCAAAGTTTGAAGGGTTTGTTTTTGTCCTCTCTCCCTTCTTTCCTGAGGGAAACACCCAGCAGCAGACGGAGAACGAAGCAGAAGAACGAAGCAGACTACGAAATAAGAGCTAAAATAAATAAATAAAGGTTTAATTGATTTGAATACAGCTCTGTCCCATCTGCTTCACTTCAGATACCAATTCTGAGAGAAAGCCATGGACGAAGACCTTGAGTACGATCCTCAAATGATCGAAGAGGAGGAGGACGATGAAGAGGAGATCACCCAGGAAGACGCATGGGCCGTCATATCTGCCTACTTCGAAGAGAAGGGTCTGGTCCGTCAGCAGCTCGACTCCTTCGATGAGTTCATCCAGAATACTATGCAGGAAATCGTCGACGAGTCTTCCGACATTGAAATCCGACCTGAGTCTCAGCACAATCCGGGTCACCAGTCCGATTTTGCTGAGGTACTGTTTCCGCGAGGAAAATTTTTCGAACCCTAAATCTGTTATCAAGATTTATTTGGCTGTTTTTCCTCTGGCATGAGTTTGGGATTGTTAGACCTACGCAATTATCTAAAGAGTGTCATTTTTCATTGAAATTTTTGTGAAGTTTAATGAAATTGAAGTTTAGTTTAAGTACATGTTGTGCTGGAGGTTCACTGATAATGGTTTTCCCCCCTCTGCAGACTATCTATAAGATCGGTTTTGGTCAGATTTACTTGAGTAAGCCCATGATGACTGAGTCTGATGGTGAAACTGCAACCTTGTTTCCCAAGGCAGCCAGGTTGAGGAATCTTACGTATTCAGCTCCCTTGTACGTGGATGTCAACAAAAGAGTTATAAAAAAAGGGCACGATGGTGAAGAAGTTACTGAGACTCAGGATTTTACCAAGGTTTTCATAGGGAAGGTGCGTCATTGTTGAAGTCTAGTTTTAGATGGATTAATTCATTTTGGGATGGTCTACTCATATGCGTCTTTCTTGTTGCCTATTGCTATTATCTTTTTTAGGTTCCTATAATGCTTCGGTCAAGTTATTGCACCTTATACCAGAATTCAGAGAAGGATTTGACTGAGCTTGGAGAGTGTCCATATGATCAAGGTGGCTATTTCATTATAAATGGAAGTGAAAAGGTTCTAATTGCTCAGGAGAAGATGAGCACTAACCATGTCTATGTCTTTAAGAAAAGACAACCTAACAAGTATGCCTATGTGGCTGAAGTTCGGTCCATGGCAGAGTCCCAAAACAGACCACCTAGTACCATGTTTGTGCGTATGCTCTCCAGAACAAGTTCCAAAGGGGTAATGTGAATCATAGTTGTATTTTATCTACCAGCTGTCGTTCTGCAAGACAATAATGAACTTCTTTGTTAATGGCTAAATACGGTCTTTGTAACATTTAAATATCTTTCTCTTGTTTGCTTCAGGGTTCTTCAGGACAGTATATACGGGCTACACTTCCATACATTCGTACTGAAATTCCTATTATTATTGTGTTTCGGGCATTGGGGTTTGTTGCAGATAAAGATATACTTGAACACATATGTTATGACTTCTCTGACACACAAATGATGGAGTTACTTCGTCCATCCCTGGAGGAAGCATTTGTAATTCAAAATCAACAGGTGTGTCCTACCAATGTCAATATTATTGTTATTATTTTCTTGATCCCAAGGTGCTGCTTGATAAGGGGCTTAAAACTGCTTGGCATTGGGAGGGCTATTTACCTCTACTGATTAAATCTAGTTTCACTCCAGGTTGCCCTTGATTACATTGGGAAAAGAGGTTCAACTGTTGGTGTAACTAAGGAAAAGAGAATTAAGTGAGTAGCATATTGACAGATCTTGTGGTAATTTATCTGCTGCCTTGATTATCGAAGGTTGCATCTGTTTCATTTCTAAAATATGCAGGTATGCTAAGGAGATTCTTCAAAAGGAAATGCTTCCTCATGTCGGTGTTGGGGAATTTTGTGAGACAAAGAAAGCTTATTATTTTGGGTAAGGTTATTTTGGGTGAAGATTTGTAAATTTCTTCTAACAATTATAATAGTTATCTTACTTATTATTATCCTGTAGATATATCATTCATCGTCTTCTTCTATGTGCACTTGGTCGAAGAGCTGAGGATGATAGGGATCATTATGGCAACAAGAGACTGGACCTTGCTGGTCCTTTACTTGGTGGCCTTTTTAGAATGGTTTGTTTTTCTTTTTATTGATAATGTCTGAGTTTTGATATTTTTCTTTCCATTTTTCCTGTATGCATTTTTGTGTTTCTCATTTCTGGTAATTGTATTTGCAAAGCCAGCTCTTTAGAAAGTTGACTAGAGATGTCAGAGGTTATGTACAGAAGGTTTGTTCTAGCAGCGTTAACATATCTCTTTCTTCTATATTGATGTTTCCAAGGTCCATAACCTTCAATTTGTGAATGGCGCAGTGTGTTGATAATGGAAAAGATGTGAACCTTCAATTTGCTATCAAGGCGAAAACCATCACCAGTGGTCTTAAATACTCACTTGCTACTGGTAATTGGGGCCAAGCAAATGCTGCGGGCACCAGAGCCGGAGTTTCACAGGTTCAATTACTATTCATTATTTTACTTGAGTCTATCTGTCTCTGAAAAAAATGATGTGTATATGTATTTGTTGTCTTCCATTCCAGGTGCTAAATCGCTTGACTTATGCATCAACATTATCTCATCTGCGGAGACTTAACTCTCCCATTGGGCGTGAAGGTAAGGTTACTTCATAAGACAAACATGATCAAATCTGCAATTATTCTTTTTCGTTAAGTAGTTAATTCCCATAATTTTAGCCTCACAAACCCAATGTCATTGATAGCTGTAGATGGAATCATGAAAGACCTAACTAAAGCGTCTTCCTAATGAAAAATTCTTGTGTGAACCTAGTTTGTCACATCATTTGTGGTCTAACCAATTAAAATACAACAACTCAACTAATATTAATAATCCGGCTTTTGGTCCTCCCTTCAAGGTGACTGAGTGCAACTCCAATTGGAACCGCTATTCCATAATCCTAGTTGGTTGCTCATGTGATTCACATGTTTATTTTTCTTCTAAACATAAATCCATTAATTAAGTTTTGGCAAACGGGTTCACACAAGAATTTCTCCTTCCAAAATCCTTTATATCCTTTTGTAGCTGCCTTGTCCTTTTTATTTCTTTCTCATATGCATGTCTCAGCCTTCTCCTGAGCTTCACCTGTCTTGGTTCCTAACTGGTTCTCACGTGCACCAATTCCTTTTACAATGGTACAGCTTAACTATTGGGGTCTATAATTCAATGTAGTGCAACCCAGCTCTTTGATGGTGTGCCTTAATTGTAGGGGGCTTCGCAATGATATTCATTAAATAATACAATTATGTCAATATGGTTTACAAACTTGGTATTTTCTGCAAATCAATAAATTAAGCATTATAGTGTCTCAATAGAATGATTTTTTGTTTAAGTCGTAACTTCTCTCTTCCTTTCTTGTTAGGTAAATTGGCTAAACCAAGGCAATTACACAATTCACAATGGGGAATGATGTGTCCAGCAGAAACACCTGAAGGACAAGTGAGGATTTTTGGCATTGAATATACTTTCTCCCTATCTCTGTAGTTTTTATGAGCCCACTCTTTTGATGTATGAATCATTTTGACATGGCTATTATATAGGCCTGTGGACTAGTAAAGAATCTAGCATTGATGGTTTACATAACAGTTGGTTCAGCAGCATATCCTATCCTAGAATTTTTGGAAGAATGGGGTACAGAGAATTTTGAGGTGCAAATATTTTGCCCTTCATCTGTATTTGGTTCTATGTATATTTGTGTCTTAATTATAATTTGATTTTGAATTTTTGATTCTGTAGGAAATTTCTCCGGCAGTTATTCCCCAAGCTACAAAAATCTTTGTAAATGGTTGTTGGATGGGTATACACCGTGATCCTGATATGTTGGTGAGAACATTGAGAAAGTTGAGACGACGGGTATGTGTTCATTTCTCAGTAATATATTATTCTGATAGCGAAGAAACTCTAATTTGTGTTGTACAAAAATTGAAGCTATGTAGGTCATACTTTGTTCATTCCTATGTTCTCTGTCTTGGATATTTTATCAGCATCAGTGTCATATTCCTTCCTTCCATCCTCCCTTAGAATATGTTTGGGAGTTGGGAGGGAAAGGGAATGAAAGAATCCAAAGAAAATAGAAGACAAATGAAGGAAAAGGATTGATAAAAGCTGATTATAGTTCTCCTTGTGGGGAAAACGTTGTCTTCCAAAATCTTATCATATTGATGGAACTTAAAATCGAGGGACAATTTGGGAAGGTTAGTTGATAGTTTTGCATTTACCTCCCTTCCTTGTAATCCCAAACAAGGGGAAGATTTCAATGAAATTTAACCTTAACTATTCATCATCAAGACATACCAGTACATAGTGTCTTAATACACTACATGGAATTATTTGCAAGCTGATATCACACTAGTAAATTTTTGGTGTCTGTACCTCTTAACTTTAATTAGATTTGGTGCTTGTGAGTGCAGTCTTTTATTGTGATTTGGTTGCATTATATTTCAGTATTTTAAAATGTTATATATGCTCATATATATCTTATGATATAAACTTAATGATATAATACTCACACACACCAAATATCACACAAAACATATTTGATTTAGGGAAGGGAAGAGAAAACAGGGAAGGGAGAGAGGGAAACGGAAACAGAGTATAAGGGAGGGAGGTGAGAACTGAACAGAATTTTGAGAGATGAAGGACACAGCATGTAGAGAGGGAGAGAGCTAGTAGTCCAGTACAAAGGATTAGGACTCCTATTTATAGGCTTCAAAGAACTCTCCTGTGGAGAGTTAGATAGTTTATAGTCTTCTAGCAAGGTAGGGTTGAGACGTTGAAACTCATCCTCTTGGATTCAGGTGGCATCTAAATCTGAATGAAGGAGCCCACCCGGTGTGAAAACAATCTGGTTATCCATAATGGTCTTGATTGCTTCAACAGGTGGTGTGCTAGATGGCAATGATGGAACTGGTACATGATAGGGCTGAATACCTGTAGAAGCAAGAAGGCAGAGGAGGAGGCTCAGAAGTTCCCTAATAAGGCATAAGATCCTCTGCATTAAAAATTGGACTGATAGTCGTGTTGGGAGGTAGTTCTGACAAATAAGCATTAGGGCCTAATTTCTTAGATATGTAAAAAAGTCCAGAAGCTCAAGCATGCAATGTTTTCAAAGTATGTTTAGGATAACGCTTTGGATGTATACGTGCCATTACATATCCCCTACATTAAAATTTTGAAAACAGCGATTTGTATTAGCATATAATTTGTACTGTTCTTTACTTATTGCTAGTTTTGGCCTAATTTTAGTATGTAATTCATCTAGGTGGTGGGCAAAAGATTCTGCAAGTTCAGAGTGCAAGATGTGAAAAGGATTGAAATAAGGTCAATAGGCTGTCGCGGATTAAAACCTTGAACAATTTGAAAGGCACTCATGCCTGGGGACCTATTTATTAAGTTGGTGTAGGCAAACTTGGCAATTGGCAGAACTAAATCCCAATTTTTAGGCTTATCCCTTACTGTGACACCTAAGCTAATTTCCCAGACCATGATTAGTAACCTCGATTTGCCCATTAGTTTGAGGGTGAAAAGCAGAAGGAAACTTCAATTGTGTGCCAAATTGTTTCCAAAAGTAACTGACAAACTTAACATCCCTATCGGAAACTATTGTAGTAGGTAACCCGTGTAAACACAGAATCTCTCTAAAAAACAATTTTTCCAGGTATTTGTAGTCTTGCTACAAGGAATGAAATGAGCCATCTTAGAAAGCCTATCAACTACAACCAGAATGGAATCATGTCCTTGAACTGGTCATGGTAAACCCAAAATAAAGTCCATACTCAAATCTTTCCATACTGTTAGGAATAGACCGAGGAGTATACTGCCCAGCGTTTTGTCGTTTTGCTTTAGACATTTGGCAAGTACGAGAGTGGGACACAATCCTAGCCACGTTACATTTGAGGGATGGCCAGTAAAATCTATCCTTCACTAGAGCCATGGTTTTGTTTAACGCAAAATGACCAGCTAACACACCTGCATGCAATTCCTAGATCAGGAAGTCTCACATAGATGTACGAGAAATGAATAAGTGGGTTCCACGAAAGAGATAACCATCATTAATAGTGAAGTCAATGTATTCTTGACGGTTCCCTTTACTAACTTCTTGGTATATGACTCTAAATCAAGACAAGAAGCATATTCATCATTTAACTTCTCAAAACCTATAATGCTAACACTCATGGTGTTCAATAAATGAACTATAGGCATTAGGGCCTAATACTATGTTCTTCACCCCGGAACGATGCTTGACAACAAAAGTGGAGCTTTGCATGAACTCTACCCATTTTGCATGCTTGGAGCTTAAATGCTGTTGATAGTTGATAAACCTAAGTGCTTCTTGATATGAATATAGGACAAATTGTTGGGGAAGGAGGTAATACTTCCAATGCTCAAGGGATCTTATGATTGCATAAAGTTCCTTGTTGTATGTGGAGTATTTGTGCTTAACATCATGCAATTTCTCACTAAAGAAAGCCATTGTGTGACCTTCTTGGCCCAAGACACCTCCTATTCCTTCTCTTAATGCATCATAAGCTACTTCAAAGCACTTGGCAAAGTTTGGTAAGGATGAAACTGGGGTTCTGAAAGTTTCTTCTTTAAGGGTGTGTTGGGTTTGAGGGGAGGGGATGGGGGAGGCTAGAATTAGCTTCTAAGTTTAGTCGCCCCTCCCCTCAAATCAAACACATCATAATTCCTGAAAAGCGAGTGATGTAGCAGAAGTCCACTTGAACTTATCTTGCTTCAAATAGTTAGTGACAAGCCATGATGGTACTGAAATTTCTAATAAAGCGTCTATAAAAAGATGTTAAACCATGGAAAGTTCAAACATCATGAAGAGACTTAGGCTCAGGCCATTCTTGAATGGCTTGAACTTTCTCAGTGTCAGGCACCAATCCTTGTTCTGAAACTATAAACCCAAGGAAAATAACTTGATTCTGAATGAATGAGCACTTGGGCAAGTTCACATAAAACTGTTGATGCAGGGTGAGGAAAACCGTCCTAAGGTGGTCTAAACGTTCATCCTTAGACTTACTAAAGATCAAAATGTAACCAAGGTATACTACCAGAAACTTTCCTTGGTAGATTCAAAAGATGTGGGTCATGCTTGACTCTCATGAGCATGCTTGGGGCATTTGATAACCTAAATGGCATGGTGAGTCATTTGTACAATCCATCTCACGATTTAAATGCAGTTTTCCATTCAATTCCAGGTCTAATCTTGATTTGGTGATAACCACTTCGAAGGTTGACGTCGATCTTTGAAAACCAACTAGATCCAGATACTAGGTCAAACATATCTTCAAGTCTAGGGATAGGAAACCTATATTGATGGTAATCTTGTTGATGGCCCTACTATCTACACACATCCTCTAAGAGCCAGCTTTCTTGGGAGTCAAAAGAGCTGGTACTGCACATGGGCTAAGACTATGCTAGATGTGACCTTTCTTGGGAAGCCTATTTACTTGTTGATTAAGTTCTTGCCTATCTTTTGGGTTCATCTGCTAGTGAGGCAGATTAGGGAGTTCTGAACTGAGGACAAATTCAATTGTGTGCTAAATATCTCTTATTGGTGGAAGCTCTTCCAAGGTTACATCTTGAAATTCTTTCAGAAGTTGCCTTGTTTCATTAGGCATCTCCAAAGCTGTAATAGATGCAACCCATTGTGATATCTTAGGTACTACAACAAGCACATCGGCATTCTCTTTGCTTTCTTGCACCAACTGTTTTTGTGTTGAAAGATGCAGGCTTTGTCCTTTAGACCATGTGCCCTTTGACTTGCATGGCTTTTTGCGTTCAATGTCAAGTTTAGCTGGACGTAGCAAGATAGTTGATATGTAAAGATAATAATATGCATTTAGGGACCTAATTGTAAGATAAACCTAGGGATCTGATTGTAAAGTAGATAGTTAGTAGGTTAATTAGTCATAAATCATAAATTAGACATTAGTTAGTACTTGAAGGAGGCTATAGTGTTATAAATAGCTCATCCTCCCATTGTACATTCAGATTTCAGACTTGTTATGGCATTTCAATAATAGAATTGTGAGAGCCTAGGAGCTCTCTTCACTATCTCTATTCTAATCTCCTTTCTTGTGTCTCTTCTACATCTACTTTCTAAACCTAAGATCAAAAAGCATATCAGTGGTATCAGAGAAGTCCTTCCTTGGCTGCTTCTTCACTGCACATTCTGATTTCTGTCTCTGTTCTGTTCTGTCCCTTTTCTGAATATCGTTGAAAGTCTGGATTATGTAGCCCTGTCTCATTTCTTAGGGGTTCAGAATCTTTTGGGCAAGAATTTGGGTTCTGTTCTAGGAGTGAACAACGGTTCAGTCAGTAATCCATCAAGAACTCAATTCTCTAGCAAGAACCCATCAAGAACTGTCAAGAAGCCATCATTTCTGAGGCTGCCATCGGTTCTGTCTCATTCGTTCTAGATTCAGAATTGTGGGCAGGAAGAAAATCATCCAAGTTTTTTTGATTCTGGTTCAGTTTTGTCGGAGTCTGAATCTGGATTTTTTTTTCTTGGTTTCTAGCTCGTGTCTTGGCAATTTTGGCATGCATTTCGCCATCTGCTGATTCTGCCATGATCAGTTAGATGCCATTTTTCTTAATTCTGTATTCAATCCATAGTCAGATGCCATCTTGCTTCTGTGTCCTTTTGCTGTCTTCTTGAAACAATGAATATTTGCATTGTTGGTTCTTGTTGCTGGGTTTGTGGTTCTACCACCAGTCATTTGTTCTTCTGATTTCTGGTGATTTCAAAATAAGAAAAAGAAGAAAAGAATTTCCCTGTATGGCTTCAATATTCTCTTCTCAATTTCTTTCAAGAAGTTTTGAAGAACGTCCCATTATGTAAAGATAATAGTATATATTTAGGGATGTAATTGTAAGATAAACCTAGGGACATAATTGTAAAGTAGATAGTAGGTTAATTAGTCATAAATCATAAACTAGACATTAGTTAGCACTTGAAGGAGGCTATAGTGTTATAAATAACTCATCCTCCCATTGTACATTCAGATTTCAGACTTCTTGTGGCATTTCAATAATAGAATTGTGAGAGCCTAGGAGCTCTCTTTTCTATCTCTATTCTAATTTCCTTTCTTGTGTCTCTTCTACATCTACTTGATCAATAAACATATCAATAGTCTTGCCCTTGTACTTAAAAGAATACGTATTTTCCTGTCCTGAATTTATGACATTGTGATCATAGAGCCAGGGACTACCTAACAGAATATGGGATGTGTTATATGATGTGATTCTGTGATTGATTTGGGTTGTCAAATTGTTTCATTGGTAATTATCGACTGTTGTTTTCTTTTGGTTGATATGTTTAAATTATTTTACATATTTTCGTGTTAATTTTTGAATTCATGTTTGCAGGTTGATGTTAATACTGAAGTGGGAGTTGTTAGAGATATCCGCCTTAAAGAATTGCGCATATACACAGATTATGGTCGCTGTAGTCGTCCATTATTTATTGTGGATAAACAAAGGCTTCTCATAAAGAAAAAGGATATTCATGCCCTACAACAGAGGGTATGACATCACAAACTGTAATTTATCTGTTATTGAAATCGTTTCCTGCTATTGTCTCCCAAGTTCATTATGTCCTCAGGAATCGCCAGAGGAAGGTGGATGGCATGATCTTGTTTCCAAGGGGTTTATAGAATATATCGACACAGAAGAAGAAGAGACCACTATGATCTCCATGACCATCAATGTTGGTGTTACAAATCTTGATTTGAATATGAGTTCATTAAGATGTTATGATGCGTTAAGGAAGTTAATGGTTAATAAAATGTAACAGGATCTCGTTCAAGCAAGGCTCAACCCGGATGAAGCTTATTCTGATACATACACTCATTGTGAAATCCATCCATCATTGATTTTGGGTGTATGTGCGTCCATTATACCCTTTCCTGATCACAACCAGGTAAATGAGTTACTTTAAAGTCCTGTTTCAAAACAAAATAAAATTTGTCCTTCATAATATTTGTAAATTGTTGATGCAACCAGTCACCGCGTAACACATATCAGTCTGCTATGGGAAAACAAGCCATGGGGATATATGTCACCAATTACCAATTTCGAATGGTACACTTTTAGCTGTCATTTTTTCTTAAAATTTCTGTACTCTATATTATTGTTTATGCAAGATGATCATTGTTTTCTTTTCCTTTTAATTAGGATACGTTGGCCTATGTTCTATATTATCCTCAAAAGCCACTGGTCACTACGAGAGCCATGGAGCATCTCCATTTCCGGCAACTTCCTGCTGGAATTGTAAATTCCCCTTTGTCTCTTATCATTTTCTTGCGACTTCAATTGGTTCTTTATCTCACATATTCTCCTCTCATTTATCTTAGAATGCAATTGTGGCGATCGCATGTTATTCTGGGTATAATCAGGAAGATTCTGTCATCATGAATCAATCTTCAATTGACCGTGGGTTCTTTCGATCTCTGTTTTTCCGTTCATATAGGTGTGTATGGGACCAAAAAGTTAATTAAATATGCTCCTTTTGGTAGATATCCTCACTGTTTATCCTAAGATGTTGCCTTAAACTTTTGAAGGGATGAGGAGAAGAAGATGGGAACTCTTGTCAAAGAAGATTTTGGTCGACCGGACAGAGCTAATACCATGGTGAGGATTCAAGCTGTGTTTGATTTTATGATTCTTTATTTGCTGTATATAGGAAATAAACCAAGTTCCATATTACAGGGCATGAGGCATGGCTCTTACGATAAGCTAGATGATGATGGTCTGGCACCACCTGTGAGTATATTTAACCTGATCTGTGTGATTTAGAATGTCCTATTCTGCTTGTCCTGAGCTTAGGTTTCTATAACAAACTCAAGCAATCTAATGCCTATGTAATAGGGTACTAGAGTGTCTGGTGAAGATGTTATCATTGGAAAGACCACCCCGACCACTCAGGATGATGCACAGGGCCCTTCTGCACGTTATACAAGGCGTGATCACAGCATAAGCTTACGCCATAGTGAAACAGGAATTGTTGATCAAGTAAGTTTTACCATAGTTCTTTACTCTAATTCATATTGGCCTACATTGTGGAAGCTCAATGTGTCTCATGTTTAGAATGGAATAATATTTTTAACAATAATAGAGCCTTAATCCCACTTAATTCTACTAGGTGGGGTCGGCTACATAGATCAAACGACGCCATTTCGCTTTGTCAAAAACCAAAGCTCGGGATAAGTTGTGAACTAAGAAATCTCACCCAATAACCTAATAACCTTATTGAGTGTTCTCTTCTGTCTTCCACTACCCCTTTCAACCAGACTCCAAACAACTTGATTTACCCATCCAACGGCCTTTCTTGTACATGTCCAAACATTTTTAATCATTTTTAATGTGATATGAAAATATAACTAGAGATTAAATGTTAGTGTTAGAGGAACTAGCTGTTATTAGATTTGGAGCGCCCAAGGCTTCCTTACCTCTACCCCCTGCCTCATTATAAATAGGCATACCCCTATTGTATCTCATTTTTCCAGATCATGATGTGAATGAATAGCTTTGTTGTTCCTCTCTCGTTCTCTCTCTCTGTTCCTCTGTCTCTCGTCTTCCTTTTCTCTAATCCTTTGATTCCTCTCTCTCTCTCTCTCTCTCATATTCTTGATTCCAATACCATAACATAATGTTTCTTGTTTTTATGTATTATCTTTGTTTCTGTATTTGGGAAGGATATCCAGTTCTTTATATCTGTCATTAAATCATTTTTCATCTGAAAAATGGAAGCTTATCAGATGGGGGATAATTATGGAAGTTGAACCTTGAATGGGAGAGAAATATCATATCTATGTTGAAGGGCGAACATCTAATCTAAATTACCTAAAAGTTGAATTTCTAAGCATGGTTTTTTACCATCTGGACATTCATTGTTCTGTAGGTTCTGCTGACAACAAATGCTGATGGGTTGAGATTTGTGAAAGTGCGAGTGAGATCTGTTCGGATACCACAGATTGGTGACAAATTCAGTAGTAGACATGGTCAGAAGGGAACAGTTGGAATGACTTATACACAAGAAGATATGCCATGGACTATGGAAGGCATAACACCCGACATCATTGTCAATCCGCATGCTATTCCTTCTCGAATGACAATTGGTCAGCTTATTGAGTGTATCATGGGAAAGGTTGCAGCTCACATGGGGAAAGAAGGAGATGCCACACCTTTTACAGATGTTACTGTAAGTAACTTCCTCATCGCAGCTTATCCAGTGCGGGTGCTTGAACTGCCCCCCCTTTTTTTATCTAGCCAATATCTAAAAGACTAGGTTGATCATTTGTGATGTTCCAGCTATAGGAGCATCAGTCTGAAATGGTGGATGCTATTAGAAAAATATGTTCTGTCTCGTTTGTTTTTAAGGTTCATCCTTCTGTAGGGTTATTATAAGTTTTACCTTGGTTGTGTGTATGGGTAACTGTCACTAATTTTAGTGTCAATGGGTTTCATACCAAAGATTGATTAATGTTGTTGTGCTTGTCTCTCTTATGGTCTACATCTATTTTTCTTGTAAAGATTACTTTTGAGCTAACTTTAAAATTTATTTCCTCTATCTACTGTCCAGGTGGACAATATCAGCAAAGCTCTACATAAATGTGGGTATCAAATGCGCGGTTTTGAGACCATGTATAATGGTCATACAGGCAGGCGTCTAACTGCCATGATTTTCCTTGGGCCTACATATTACCAAAGACTGAAGCACATGGTAGATGACAAGATACATTCACGTGGCCGAGGTCCTGTGCAGATCCTCACAAGGCAGCCTGCTGAGGGGCGATCTCGTGATGGAGGTCTGCGATTTGGAGAGATGGAACGAGATTGCATGATAGCCCATGGCGCCGCACACTTCCTAAAGGAGAGATTATTCGATCAAAGTGATGCATATAGAGTCCATGTCTGTGAACGTTGTGGTTTGATTGCCATCGCAAATCTTAAGAAGAATTCTTTTGAATGCAGAGGCTGCAAGAACAAAACCGACATTGTTCAGGTCATAACCTTATTTATCTAGCTGGTTTATATTACATAACAAGTTCTTCATTAATTTTTATCATCTTAATACACATCCCAAGTTTTTCCTCTCTGCTGAACTGTTGGCATTATGTTCTTGCCTCTGATTGTGCATGCAGGTTTATATTCCTTATGCTTGTAAGCTACTTTTCCAAGAGCTCATGGCGATGGCTATAGCCCCAAGAATGCTGACCAAGGATATTAAATCTTCCAAAGATCAAAAGAAGAAAGGAGCCTGAGATAGATGTTCAGCGAAGCTGCTAGTCTTTAATTGGCCATGGTTGACTATGATAGTGGTTTTCATACTAAATCGGAGATGAAAGTGGGCTTAGTATTGAAGACTTGCTCTGCTGGCCAAATAAAAAAGTGTGGTGGGGACTTTGCTCATTTTTGTTGTATTTTTATTCCATTGTTTCCTATGTTAACTGGGCTGTAGTTGAACTTAACAATACCACCAACGGAGGAGTGAGTTTTAGGCCTGTACAGATTAATTTATAGTTTGATGAGAGAGAAGAAAAGAACTTGAGCGTTGACGTTTTCTTTTTTTCTTTTTGTAGGAAGTTTAGACAAATCTGAAGGAAATAGTTAGAAAGGACCTCTTCGTTCATTATCCGTCAAACATTGCGGAAATGAAAAGGGAAAGCGTAGAGTATTTGTTCTGTTCTCTTGCTCTCTCCCGGTTGTTTTAATTTTGTTTTTGAGTTGAAGTTAGTTAGCCAAGGTCAGAGTTCACAATTTATAATTGATCCTACTTAAAATGGGCAAATCCATTTGATATTTAAACTATTGAATTTTGAAGGATAAAATATATTACTCCCTCCTCCCCTAATTATAAGACATATATAACTGATTTTGAGGAGATTAAGGAAGAGAGTTAAATTAATTAATTTAACTCATTTTCCTAAAATGCCCTTATATAACTAAAATATTTATTTTCATGGTTTCTAATTGAAATGATGATCTTGCAATATATATATATATATATATATATATATATATAGATATAGATATAGATATGTGTGCGCACACACATATATGTATGTATGTGCCCCTCCCCCCCCAAAAAAAAAAAAAACCACACACACCCCACAGATAACAGACATATCTACACACAAGAAACCCATACACCCCCCCCCCCCCCCAAAACAAACATGTATACACACATCAACACATACATATATATATTTATATAATGCATGTGTGTTTGTACGTACGTACATATATATATATATATATATATATATATAGGTAAATTAACGTTAACTCATTGATAAATAAATTAAAATCCAACAATTTAAGAGTTTTATTGACTGGAAAATTTTATGCATCTAAATACATATACTTACCAAAATCTAGACACACTTGAGAGAATAAAATAGAGGTGTTTTAGAAAGAAATTGACAAAAATTTAAATTTTGCCCTATAATTAGGACAAAAACCAACTCCCAAATATTGTCCTATAATTAGGACCGGAGGGAGTATTAATTTTTAAATAAAAGAGAGTGCGTATGGGTTGTTATACAGACAAATATAAAGCTAACCCTAGAATCTAATCTAATCTAAGAAATTAAAATAATTAAGATATAATGTTCTAAGATATAATAAATATTAAACTTAATAATGAGATAATGATTAATCTAAATAATCCAAAATAATCCATAATATTCTAATACTCCCTCAAACTGGAGAGTACATGCTGATCATTCCAATCTTGCCTCGAAATTTTCCAAACTTTGTTCTGCCTAGTGTTTTAGTTGTAATACCCGGATAACTGTTGTTTGAAATATTATAGTATATTAATAGAATGGCTATTTACGATAAATATGGTCTCAAAGTATAGGATAATTAGTCTATTCTCAAAGGAAAATACTAAGGGAAATGGAATCCGGTGCCAAAAAGTATAAAAATGCATTTTAAGGCCATAAAACATCCCAAGAATATGATGATAAATCCTAAAGGGCAGTGAAATAATTGTAAAAATTAGAAGTAGTATTGTCCCTAATTTAGACAATTTATTAAATTATCTCATTTGAGAATGGAAGAATAAAAAATTAAAAAGTATTCTGGGGATCATATTGGACCCCATAATTTTTAATATTATGCATGGAGCATAAATTATTAATATCAATAAAATAGTTGTGATAAAATGATTAATCTTAATTAAGAAAATTATCAACAATTAGTGAGGGATTAATTGAGTAATTTTGGGGAATTTTATAAGATTATAAAAATGTAGGAAATATGAAAAATAAAATAAATATAATTATTTAATATTAAGGGTTGAAATTTTGGCCAAATAAAATAAAGGAAAAATAGAATGGAAAATTAAGAAAATATCTAAGATATTTTTCAATTAAATAATATTATAATGGTGAAAAGAAAATAGGATAAATGACCACGGATAGAAATAAAATGCTATCTAGAAAACCATGAACTAAGTTTTTAAAATCAGGGTATATATAAAACAAGTGAATTTTTACCTCGGAGTGGCCTATCTCCAAAGTTATTTCCGTAACCGACAGAGTGATTATGAGATAGAGCCAAGAAGATATTTTGTGGAATTAAGACAGATAGTGGAAGTGAAAACCTATAGAAAATAATTCATAAAATGGAATCCGGGGATAAGTTGGTAAACATCTGGACATATTACGAATCAGTGAATTTTTATCCAGAAGTTGGTGTTGCTAGACGTTATTTCCGTAACCGACAGCGTTTGTCCGAAAATGTTCGGTAGGCAACAGAATGTCCTTAATGAGATCAAAAATTTGGTTGACCCAAGTAACTTGAAAGAGGAAGAAAAGACCTTTAGGGCCTTGCTTCTGAAATTTTGAGATTTCCAAAGATTACGCGATTGGGACACCGAACAGGGAACTATATCTGATAAAGCAAGAGATGATGCAAGCATGACATCACCTTGATGAGGTCAGCAAAGTGAGGTGTAAGGCCAGGATCGTGCCACCTCAAAGAAGTGCGATCCAACGATCAGAAACTGACCAAACAAAGTTCAAAAGAACTACCGAAATGCCATCATCTTTTTCTATAAATAGCCCCCTTCATTTCTCTTCATTCTTCACCAATTCACAAAAAAATCCTAGAGAGAAGTTAGAGGGAGAAGCTCTGGAGAAGGAGTAAGAAGCTCATAGCAAAGCTTTGGGTAAGTTCTTTGGTCCTTAGTCCTTAGTTTAAGTAGTTATTTCGATAGTTATAATAGAAATGTTAGAGTAATCTCAAATCTTTCAAGTTAGCTTAGATATCATGTTTAAAGAATAAATATGATATTTATTTCAAAAATATATTGGAGAAAGAGTTATGTCAAAATTCTGAAAGATTAGAGTTAAAATAGCGAATCTCTGGCGAAATTCCACCAATTAATCAAATTAGGGGCAAAATGGTAATTTGTACCTAAAATGCCTGTTATGATGTTAAATACTCATAACTGTGATATAATCTTTATAGGATATCTGAAATCACGAACCGTTGTTTCCGCCGTTACCGCTGTTGTACCGCCGTCGTACTGCTGTCAAACGTACAGTATTTCGCCGAAAGTACCAGATATCGTCAACGAAGGTACAGACGCGTACTGTAACCCTAACTCTCTGCTGCTCATATTCATATATGTGATAGATATGTTCATATGCTGAGGCTCTGTTTAGGGTTGTCAGTTATACATACAGCTTTACACTGGTTATAGTCTTGATAACGCCGTTGAGTTTTCCTAGCGCTGAGGACACGATGGGCCGTCATGGCACTGGTTATGTGCAGACATGTTGTGGGACTTTACATACTGCTCTGTGCTTATGTTCTGTCATTATTTGTGATCATGCATCTGCTGCAAGCTTTTGTACTGATATGCTGTTATGTTATTATGAATATCTGTTGCCTATATATTGTTTTATTTGAGCTGAGATCCAAATGGGAATTGGATCTCAGCTGTAGCTTCAGGATCGAGAGGACAAAGGGTAAGAGATAGGGGCAAGCGGTCGGAGTAGGATTCACGACGGAGTTTTTATGTCACTAATCTATGTATTTACTTTCTTTTGGATACTAGATGACTGTACTAGTACAATTACACTATGGTTATATATCTCTAAGGTTCAGTTACTCGCTTGCCAAAACGCTCTACTCTGATTATTGTTTTTTTTAAAAAAGAAAATTCCGCTATTTTAAATGGGATGTTACATTAGTCAAGACATTTGCAATCTGGTCTGCAAATCTTAGGTGACACGGAGTCATAATGCGTGCGTCAATTTTCAAAATCCTTAAACTTGTACTTCTCGAGTCTCAGGCTTATTTATTTTTGTCTGGGCATGTACTCTTTTTTGAGTCTCAGAGGCCCATTTATTTTTGTTTGAACTTGTATTTCTTTTTTAGTCTCAAAGGCCTTTTTATTGCGTAGCAGAATATGCTTAAAAAAGGAATCTTGCATCTCGTTCTCTAAAAACCCCAATCGTTCTCATCGTTTTTAAATATTGATTGTACTCAATTCACATTGGGAATATAGTTAATTTTCTTTTCAAGTAACTTGCGAAGCATCTATAATTCTTCCTTGCTCAGGTAATCATCATTCTCGACTGTTGATTCGGCTGGAGTGATGTGACTTTGGAAATTTGATTTTCCATGGAGTTTTCAACATTCTTCTCTATTATAGACCTCTTCTTGTAATAATTGCACCATTTGGTAGTCTTTTGTTCCTCTTGTGGCCCCTTAACTGCAAGAGCTTAGCTTTCAATTTGGATTGGGCCACTTTGTTTCAAGAGTTTTCTACTTTTCTCAAACTGCATGAAGTTAACAGCATCAAAGAATTGTGATAGTAGTTTTAACCCTATGATTATGCCCCTTATCTCTTTGGAAGAGTTATTCAAGCCTAAGAGGAAATCATGTAGCCTTCCTCCTTCTACGATCCTCTCATACAATTGAGCATCGTCGATATTTTTCCAGGGATGAACCTCAAGCAAATCCTGTTGTTGCCACAACTTTGGCAAAGAACTATTATATTCAGTCACTGACATTTTACCTTGTCTTAAATCGCGGAGTTGTTGCTTCAAGTGAATCTAGGTAGCGGTGCTATCAAACAAGGAGTAGGTTCTTCGAGCTGCATCCCATATTTCTTTTGCTGTGTGGGTAAGTAGATAGCTCTCACTGATCTCCATAGTCATCAAGTTACACAACCAAGTCATAACTTGATTATTTTCAACAAACCATGTGTTTGGGTCATTATGAGTTGGTTAAGGGGTTACCTCATTAATATATTTTCCCTTTCTCTTGCCATGAAGATACCTTAGCAAACTTTGTGACCATTGGAGATAGTTTTTACCATTAAACCTATGCTTAATAACCATACTGTGATTTTTTTTGAGAAATCTGGTACCATCTTTGTAGTTCTATAGGATACTATTTGGTTTGGTGGTTCTGTTGACGAAAAGTCTTAAGTTTGAGTATTTGTACCAGACATAAAAGCAGAGGGGGTTATTCTAGTTGGATTTCCAGGAATTGATCCGAACATAGGAGGAAATTGAGAGGGATCCAAGTTACTGGGAAAATTATCGCTGGAGGTCAATGTTCAAATGGTGCACAGGTGTCATGTGCTAAGAAGGTGGTAGCGTGTGGTGGTCATGCGTCCAACATATCATCGTCGCTCCTCCAGGTTTGGTTTCCGCATGCACTGATGTTGTTTATGGTGGCGGTGTAGCTCTACGCGCTGTCCCTCAAGAAAATCTGAAGGCCTTGGTGCTCTACCATTCTCTCTCTCTTGTGTTTAATGTTGTCTCGCTCTCTCTCTCTCTCTATGTTTCTCACCTCTCTCGCCTCCACCCAAATGCCCGTCTTCCCTCTTGGAGGTTCTCTGTGTCTCCTCTAAGATGTGAAGGCTGCTGATAGCATCGAAGGTTTGGATGAGAGGGGAGGGCATCAAAGTTCTAGGGTTTATTGTTTTAGAATCAGACCTAGCTTTGATACCATATTAAATTTAGAAGGATAAAACACACTCTTAATTTTTGAATAAAAGAGAGTACATATGAGCCTTCATATAAACAAACCTAGAGCTAACTCTAGAATCTAATCTAATAATAATATATCAAGAAAATTAAGATATAATATCTTAAGATATAATAAATATTAAACCTAATAATAAGATAATGATTAATCTAAATATCTAAATAATCTACAATATTGTAACATAAACTATAATTTTTCGTATGCTCAAATTCATCTTAATATTCATGAGTGGAAGGGTGACTCGTATTTCCATTCTGAGTACTGGAACTTCCATAATCATTGTGCATAAACTTAGTATACAGATCTACACTTGAACGTTACTTGCAACTTACAAGTTTCAAGCTTGCAAAATTGATGCCAATTAGGGGTGGAAATAGACCAGGGGTCTGACCTGTTAAAACCTGGTTAGGCCAGGCCTAGGCCTGAAAAGATGTCTTTTAGACCTGTTAGGCCAGCCTGTTTATTATTAGTATTAATTTTTATATAATTTTAGTCTGTTTTTAGTCTGTTTAAAGTAGACCTGTGACCTATTAGCTTAATTAAATAATAATAATAATAATAATAATAATAATAATAATAATAATATAACAAAATTAAAAAAAATTAATTTTTTTTAAAAAAGTGGCATGTTAGCCTAATTAAATTAATAATAATAACAACATAAAAAAAAAACAGGTCTTCTTAACAGGCCACAGGCCGAAAAATAGGCCTGTAACAGGTCATAGGCCAGGCTCAGGCCACTATGTTGTAAAACAAGCCTGACCTGTTTCCACCCCTAATACCAATCAACAAGCTTAATGGAAATAACATATCAATAGATTGGAAACTTGTGTTCATGCGCTTGCACACAAATGGGGATAATCACACAAATCACATTTCCATTCAAACAGAACAACCCGGTCAAAGCAAACTGTAGAAGTAGTAACCACTGGCAATTCCTATTCAGCCTTAGCTCTTCTAAAGATATGGGAAACGTAGGTTTGATGCACCCAAACTCCAAAAGGCATGCAACATCCCGCACTAAGTACCAAGAGATCTCAAGTAATCCAGCACAAAGTCTTAATTCAGTTCCACTGTATCTTAAACTCTTCAAGGGGCGGGCCAGTGTCTAAGTTTCCCATTAGGTAGCTCTGGAAAGGGATAGATGTACATAGCTTATCCCCACAAGCAGAGAGGTTATTTCCAAAATTTAAACCATTGCAGCAATCTTGCCTTTACTTTGAGGCTTACCCTCTAATGTATCATATACTCTTGTGCCGGGTGGCAACAATGATTGAGATATACTTCTTTATAAGTGACCTTGGAAGCATGGTCAGCTCTTCTCTGAATTTCCCAAGCTCAAGTTCCTGTAAATTCAAAAGGGTTAAGTAAAAGATTGTAACAAATGGCTTCTAAAAAGGTTCTTTCACACTTAAATGAATGGAAAACTGGAAACACAAGTGCTTACACATTAACTTGAATCACTTGCCAGTGTTTTCCGACAAAGCTATTTGGTAACTCAAGCATAAACGAGACTTCAGCCAAAAATATGCGTATCATAATAACATCAAAAGGAAAATTTCCCAATGACGTTATCTTATTTCTTTCAGAATGATTCAATGCCTTGAAAAGCTTGTAGCAGTTGGCTTCATGCTTAGAGCTACGATTAGAAGAAATATTGGCTCATAAAGTGCTGAGTCTTCCATAACCTTAGTACCCTGTCAATCAAAATCATAATTCAAAACAGTATTAAGCAACCCATTCTACTATTTCAATGTTTCTTACAAACTTATATAAAAAAGACTCTTACCATGTACTTGATAAATATCTTCAAGATTCCATAATTAGTTATGCCTTCCACAATTTCCATAGATTTCTTAGGACCAATGTCCAATCAATTTCTTGTATCAACTCGAGCATTGATAAGGTTGACTCTCAAAACTAAAAGACTTTATCAATGCACTTAACTCACTTCTTGTATCAAGTCATGCATTTATTTCATCGATTTTTCATAAATATGTCAAGTACTCTTTCTTGTGAGCTTTTCACTCCACCCAACGCATTTCTTCTATTAAGTCATGCATTGATACAATTAATTCTTAGAAATAGAAAAAGTTAAAAAGGCTTTGTCTGAGCCAAACAAATACCTTTTTAACTAGTTCAAATCATTCTGTATTAAGTCAAGCATCAATGCAATTTATTTCAAAAAAGATAATTAGTGAAGCTTTAACTAATCAGTTTACTCAAACTATTTCTTGTATCAAGTCATGCATTGAATCAATTCATTTCTTCACAAGAGTTAAAAGAGATTTATCATGAACAATTTTTAATCTATAAAGCCTCTTTTAACTTTGGAGAAAAGATGAAATATCTTGAAGAAAAAGATATCTCCACATATATTAATCCATCATAACTCAATCTCAATACATGCTAACATATTATACTAGAAATATTTTTGAGCTTTTCCAATTGGCTTTTCCATTCATTTTTGTTTCTATTAAAGGAGAAAAGCCAAACTTCTAAAGCTAATGGAAAGCCATTAGCATATCTAACTAACTTTTTCTTATAGTAATTAGTAAGATAACTATAAAAAAAGTTTTTACCGATTCCACCAATTCCTAAACTCCAACATATTCATCAATCAATAACAATGATACATGCGAATTTTGTTTGTAAAGATTCACAGCATCCAACTTCATCAACCCAGACTGGACAGTTTCTCCCATATGCACAATTTCAACTCTGCACATGAAAAAGGTCAAAACATAAAATTTCATAGTGTCCCCAATCTTAAAATAACTTCTGTGACATTAAAAAAAAAAAAAACTGTTCATCCATACAAAATGACTCCTTTTCCACTTAAAATGTGCTTCTTTTAAGAGTCATTCTTATTACTCTTTATCCTCATCCAAATGAATATCGAGGCAGCCATAATTAATCAGATGTACATGTATAATTAACAAATAATTCAAGACCTCTCTAGTGATAATTCGAGTAAGTACAAAAAGAAAAGTAATGTTAAAAAGTGATTTAAAAGAGCTGTATCTCCTAACTAGATTTACCTGTTGTGATTAGATCCTACCTGGTAACTGCCTATCCGCTTCCTTATATCCGATCGGTCTATCTCAAGCGCCATGAAAACAAGAAGCTCTTGCCGATGATCGGAAGATTACAAAGAATTTTGGCTATCTTGCTCAAGAACCGTGGGTGAGACTCATAGTTACTAGAGAAGATGATGAAGGAAAAAAATGAGTCTTCAGTAACCTTAGGAAGCGATGAGCACGGCTGATTATCCCCTGGTTCGAATCCGTTTCGGCACAGAGCAGCTTGAATTGTCCTAATCTCTGAAGATTCGGAGGGGTATGAAGCAATACCTCGCTAAACAAGCGACGATGTGCTGGAGCTGATGCGATTCATAAGTTCAGCTTGATGGGCGTCGTGATTCGATCTCTTTGAAACCTTGAAGATTTATCATAAACCAGCTAGATTGCTATAGCCAGTTGAAAGCTTTATGAGTTGGGCAAGACTAGAATTTTGATCAAGATATCTTTGCTTAAAATCAACGCCAAAAGTTGCCACATAGTTTCGGTTCCCATCTGTTGACCCTTCGAAATGCAAGATGACAAAATAAAGGGTTAATACAATACCACTCACTCTTCTCTTTCCGTGGGCCCTGTTTGCTATACGCACTCAACTTAGTGGGACTGAGACAGACTTTAGTAAGAAGTATGAGTTAATTATTAGATGGAATTAGTAAATTAATTTTTTCCATAATTAACCATAATTATAAAACGACTATTGCACCCTAATAAAACAATTTTTAAAAAATATATTAAAGTATATTTTTAGCCCTTCAAATCTTACATGAGGTATATTTTTTGTTTTATAACCTCATAAAAAGTATACTTTTAGGCCTATATTTTTAACATCGTTAATGTTGCTAACAGAAAATATTGACACTACAAACTCAACTGATGATTGTGCAATTGAAAGAGCATATTTAAGTTTCAATTTTTTTAATATAACATACAGATTATTAAACCAAAATAAATTGACATATCGTTGCAAATAAAATCGAGATTTTAATATTTAGATTATTAAACTATAATTTTTATATTTAGATCATTAAAATAAATTTTTTAATATAATCAAAGTTTTAATAATGACAACTTTATTAGGGATATAATTTTTCAATTTATACATATTTTAAATGGTAATATCATTTCTGCCTTTATGATAAAAAAAGTTTTCTACCTTAAGTCAAAACTACATCGTTTTGGCTCTTTTTTTGGCTCTTTTTTTGTTTTTTTTTTCCTTTCCCTTCTTTTCCTTTCACCTTTTCATCTTTTCATTTAGAAAAGAACCAAAACGACATAGTTTTGACTTAAGGTAGAAATGATATTTCCATTTTAAATTTAAAATTAATATATTTTAATTACAACATCAACATTTAAACTTACATAGTTATTAATTGAATTTATGACGTCAAACTTTTTTCATTAGTAACATTAATGATGTCATAATTATAGAACTAAAAGTATATTTTATAAAGTTAATAAACTAAAAATATAACTCATACAAAATTAAAATACAGTATACTTTAGCTAATATATATATATATATATAACAAAGCCTCCCTCTTTCTCTTACGATCGTCCCCTCTTCCTCAATCTTCCCGTCCTTGATTCCTCCATGATATCGCAGGCCCTTCACTGACCAAGCGGCGGAGATTCTCCACCGGCGGCGGAAATTCTCCACTAGCGTCCCCTCTAAACTAGGCAAGCGTGAAGAAGACATTGCCAAACTGAGGCGAGCTCTTGAACAGAGTATGACACGGTTAAACGGGATGTCAGTGGATTCAGATTTTCTTGTCTGCTTGTGGGATTTGAATTATATGGATATCAACTTGACTATGATTTTTGTTTCCGGTAGATTTATAGTTTATTGTGTCAGATGAAAAAAAATTTGTGCAAGGGCATTTGTCTTCAAACTTAAATATTGATCTTTTGTCAGTTAATTCATGGAAATTGAACATTTGCTTGCGGAGCCAAGAAGTGATCATGTTTCAGTGGGTAGTTAATTAACCTTCATGAAGTTGATTTCTGCGGCGATGCTTTGATGAAAAGAAGAAAATCCGTTTTCTGATTTTAATACTACAAATCCGTTTTCAAAAAACGAACAAAAACAAAAACAAACTACACATTTTGAGTGGAAGTAGCATTGGGGTTGGTGGGTATCTAAATCATCCAAAGACGCCATTGAACAATATGAATATAGAACAAATCTGTCGGTGTGAGCAGCGCGCAACCGTTAACGATGAGGAGTTGGCTTACATCCTTTGCGGATGTAAGTCCGCTGCCTCAAACGCAGCGTTTGAGGCACAAAATCCAGCGCTAGTCTCTCTCTCTCTTTTTTTTTTTTTTTTAAAAAAAATACTGGCGCAAAACACAGCCTGATCCTTCTTCTTTTTTTTTTTTTTAATATTTCATATACTAATTTAGGTTACTGGAAAAAAACAAATTATGATCTTAAAAAATTATTTCAAGATTTTGAAAAAATATTTTAGGATCTTGAAAAAAATATTTTAGAGTACTGACTGATACTAAAAAGACACTTCAAGATGTGACTGCTACTAAAAAATAATACATGATCTTAAAAAATATTTTAGAATCTTGAAAAAAATATTTCAGGGTATTAACAGATACAAAAAAATACTTTTTTAGTAGCAGTTGGTATCTTGAAGTGTTTTTTTAGTACCAGTTAGTACTATAAAATATTTTTTCAGGATCCTGAAATAATTTTTTAAGATCATAAATTTTTTTTCTTGTAATCTAAATTAGTATCTGAAATATTAAAAAAAAATAAAAGAAGGATCAGGTTGTGTTTTGTGCCAGTATTTAAATAAAAAAACAAAGGGACCAGCGCTGGATTTTGTGCCTCAAACGCTGCGTTTGAGGCAGCGGAGGGCAGCAGACTTACATCCACAAAGGATGTAAGCCAACTCCGAACGATGATGCTGACTGATTGCAGGAGGGATTCTAGGTTAAAAGTGAGTTTTTTTTTTTTTTTTTTAAACTGAAAATTTAAGAGGGTTAATTTTGTCTGAAAAATATAATAAACAGGATAGTTTTGTCTCTAATGGGCTTGTTTTGGATTCTGCTGAGAGTTTTAGGCAAAAAAAAAAAAAAGGCTGGACCTTAGAAAAAAATTTCAGTGAAGAAAAAGTTTGGTGGAAGATGTTTGAGTTGACTTATTTCTCACAATACTTCCATCCAAAACGCTGAGTTATAAAGAAGCTAGGAGGGGAAGTTTATCATGAATTATATTATATCAGAGCAGGTACTAATGGCATTTTGACGTGGGCCCACCAATAATCATATGTTTTCTAAGTGTGCCTCTCCACCAAGTGTTTTTTTTAATTCTTTTCTTTTCTTTTTCTTTTTAACCATTTCTATATTTTTTTTTCTTCCAAAAACATAATTTGGGATTATACTTCCAAAAATTAAATCCTTCCATATAAATATTTTATACTGAATTAATATATGTGAATATAAAATTAAAGATATTTTTAAATAATAAATACATTTATTTTTTATTTTTTCAATTTTAAATATAAATAAAAAATTTATCTTTATTTATTGCAATACATACAACTAATATTAATATATGTATTATTCAATAAGACTCATGGCTTTTTCAGTCATCTTCTGTCTTAACTGACTTTTTAAATAATAATTCAAACAATCATTAGTTTAGAAAAAAAGTTATTTTTACAAAAGTCAAAGGGATAATCTAAACACAAATCACATTTATAACCTAATTTTTTTCCTACCGGACTTTTAGAAAAGTCAGATGGTTTTTAAGTTACCGCTAACCCATACAAACTCAATATTTGCAATTCCTGGATTGAAGGCTCGGGTTGGTTTTTCTGCAATCCTACTCTTGAGATACTCTCAATTTATTACTGGCCATTCATACCAAAAATACACTTGGTTCAATCCCTAACCCAATTCAAATCCCAATCCCTACCATTTAGTGCTTCCTACCAAATATGGCCTTGAAATTTCACTAAATTCCCACAAACTTAAAATCGGTACTTGGAGGTTGGAGTAACTAGGAATAATCCACATTCCTTGCACATTTAAAAGATAAGTAAGGAAATGTTCACCCTCAATATGAAGGTTTTTTTTTTTGTCATTAATTTTTTATTTGTTTGAATTAAGTTGTATTTAACCGGATGGAGTATTTTTTTCAAGAATATTCAATATCTCAAATTAATTATTTTTTAATGCATTGAACATCATAGAATGAATATATATATATATATATATATATATATATATATATATATATATATATATATATATATTTATTTATTTATTTATTTATTTCAGTTAGTGAGTATGGTGAAAAAGTGTTTCATGGTGTTGGATGTGCTAAAAATTAATTAATTTGATATATTGAGTGTTACTAAAAAAACATTTCAGTATATTGGGTGCTACTGGAAAAATATTTTAGACTAAAAAATTATTTATGGATGTTGGATATACTATTAATTATTAAATTTGGGGTAGTGGGTGTAAAAAATATTTTAGAGTGCCATAATAATTTAATCCAAACAAAAAAAGAATTTATAGTAATAAATTTAAAAATAAAAAGGGTTCACTCACATTTTGAGGGATGATCATGCCATGCTCATTGATTCAATGAGCATGGCATGTGGACCGAGTAACTGCATATAGTTATGTTAATTTAGCCAAAGGGACGCGTGGTGTGTAAATTTGAAAAGTTGGCTTGGGAAATATTCCCACAAGTTATTTTTATAAGAGCCTAAAATTAAATTTTTTTTTGTAAGAGCCTAATAAGAGTTGCTTTAATATTTAATGAGTTTTTTTTTTCATTTGTGCCCCTCATTAATTATATATATTGCATTAATTAAATGGTTGGTGATATTTATGTTTACTCTATTTATCTATCTTATCTTTAATAATTAAGGGTATATTTAGAAAAAAATTATTTAAATGCATAATTATTATTTCAAAACTAACTTTAGCTACTTTCGTAAACTGTATATTAGGTTTTAGGATGGGAGGGAGTATATTAAATGAGTTATGAGTTGGTCATTCAATTTTAAAAAAAAAATATAAGAGAAAAGGCTCCATAAAACCCACGCACACCACATGGCCAATGAGTTTGTTTGGGTTATTGGTAGGAGCGGTGGCTTATAGGAAAAAAGTTAGGTTAAGCTGATTTGTGTTTGGATTATCCATTTGACTTTTGGCAGAAGTGACTTTGTTTTTGTTTTTGTTTTTTTTTTAAACTGATCTGTGTTTAGATTATTATTTAAAAAGTCAGTTAAGATAGAAAATGACTAAAAAAGATATGAATTGTATTGAATACTACATATGCATATAGTTGTATATATTGAGTTAATGGAAATTTTAATTTTTTAAAAATAAATATTATTAAAAATGATAAACAATAAAATCCTTAATTAAATATATTTAATTGATAAAATTGTTTATAAAATAATACATTAATTTCTCCTATTGTTATGCCTATTGCTATTTTTGACAAGTTTGTCTCTGATTCTATCACGAAGACGATTTATTTGTGGTACTGATAATGTATTGATATTTGATGAGGCGCCTTCATCAAGTAGATCATCATTATCTTTGTCTTCATCACCCAAATCTCCTTAATCAGCTTGTTCAAATTCCACATCAGAATTTGAAAATTTCCGGATGAGATTGTGTACAGCTATTGTTACACAAACTATGAAGATTGAGTTTCAAAGTTATAAGAGAGCATATTTCGCAATATATTAAATCTATTCTTTCAGACGTCAAACGTCCTTTTTATAGTGCACCTCAAACTAATAAAGTGTAAAAATTAATCTTTTTTACTTCGTTGGCCAAATAAGACCCTTTCGCATTGAGGGAAAAAAATGTATCATACATTTAAAACTTAGATGAGTTTGATCATTGTTTCCTTTATATTAATTTTTTTAAAAAAAACTTGATTTGATCCATGGGTAAATATTCTTTTGACTTTTTAAACTTGATAAAAAAAAATCTTTAAACATCAAGATTTGTTCAGATAATTATATACTTTCAATTATTCCCTGTTTTACGAACAAATATCATGCTATTGGTTAATTCTTTAATTCTTCAAACTTCAAAATAAAGTGTAAATCCCTAAACTTGTAGTTATAAATAAATAAATCTCAATATATTAAATTATTCTAGTAAAATAAATAAATAAACGATTTGATAATTATTTACATAAATGTACAATTATAAATTTTGTAAGAATAATACATATAGGTATAATTTAGTAAGAAAATCACTCTTGCTTCTATTGTTTTTTTTCACCATTAAATAAATAAATAAACGATTTGATAATTATTTACATAAATGTACAATTATAAATTTTGTAAGAATAATACATATAGGTATAATTTAGTAAGAAAATCACTCTTGCTTCTATTGTCTTTTTTTTTTTTTCACCTTCAAAATTCCTCTTGCTCTGTAGCACTGATTTTGAATTTTTAATCACTTGGGGACCATATAAATTATATTAAATTTATAACGGGACCTTATGGCTGGACACTTGTACTGATAATTCTGAGCTAAAATTTAGAGCTGGATTTTCCATTATATAGTTTTCAAAACATAGCCAACGAAACTCAAGGGCCCCACAATAATAAAAGCCCAGCATGTCAAAAATAAGTTGGGAAATAGAGCTTTTTTAAGCCCAGAAAAAGCCTAGTGGACACACTGAGTTATCCAAACGCACATGTGGATTGATTTTCAATTGGCCAGCTTTTTTGGCTTTTTTCCAAGGTTATTAAAACTAGATCGGTCATTGAACTGGTCGGGATATTGGGTCAAGGGTTAATGAGTCAGATCGGAGTCAAACCGGGATTAAACCGATGGAAAAATGAAAATTTCAGGGTTGTTAATATAAAATTATGAAGAAAAAAAATTGATTTTATATTGTTTGGAAAACATGAGATCTGTCTATGATATGACCTGACTCTGGACAGTCCGCGGTTTTGAGTTCCAATTTCTCATGCCTATAACCCCTTAGGTGTACAACCCTCTCACTAATGAAAAGCAAGGTTTTGACATTTTTTTTTATATTTTTGAATTGGGAAGGCATGTGAGGTATTTGAGTATTTCAAAAACAGGTGAGTTGGGCAAATTCTAATTCTCACACGTGGCATAGATGGGATTGGGCGTGGGTGGGTGTACAAACTTTGGTAATAGGGATTGAGTTCACGTGACTATACACAATGGAGTGATTGACTTCCTAACCCATACACACTATCAACTCTACTGTGTCTCAATTTTGTCTATCTCGTCCTTCCTTTGTTTCCTTATTGCCCTCCCTTTTCATTCTCTTCTTCTTCCTCTTCTTCATCTTTCTCATACTCCTCAAAATCTTCTTCCATCTCCTCTACGTCCATATCATATTCTTCTTCTTCTTTTTCATAGGTGGCGAGATTATTGACAGTCAGGAGAAATGAGTGAGAGATGGCTTCATATCTCTTTAGATATGGGTGACTCTTTAGATCTAGTTCGGCTCCACTCTCTTCTTCTCCGTCCCTTCTATCTTGTCTGTCTCCTTCTTTCTCTCTTTCTCATCCTCCTTGTATGTCTCACAAGTTTTAGGCAACTTAAAAAAAAAGTCCAAAGCTCTGTGACCCTTGTTTCTATGGCTTTCCGGACCGGCTTCACCGCCGGTTCTTCAGTTTTCGGTCCGAACCGGCCGGTCCGGGTCTGATAACCATGCTTTTTTCTCACAAAAAGATGACTTTAAGTGATCACTAAACATACCCAATAAAGGTAACACACAAAATCATAAGCTTTTTTTTTTTTTTGTTTTTTTTGGGGGGGGGGGGGTTTTGAGGTCAAGGGGACCTACTTCCAGCAAAGTGTGATGTGGCCTTTGTTGGAGCAATCATTGTTGCCGGTGACGTTGAGTGAAGATCATATTCAGATTGTGGTCAACAACTTTATATTTGTTTGGTTTCAATTTTTCTAGGGAAAAGGACAAAAAATACACATGTGTTTTATCCTTAGGATCGCCTAACACCATATGCTTTTTTTGGAAGCAAAAATACACATGTGGTTACCATTTTGGAGCAAAAGTCACATCACAATGTTATGTTACTGTTCACCGTAATGAAAGAACAAGAGATGAAGTGAACAGTAACATAACGGTGGGATGTGACTTTTGCTCCAAAATGGTAACCACGTGTGTATTTTTGCTCCCAAAATAAAGTATATGGTGCTGGGCGCTCCCGGAGGTAAAGCTCATGTATATTTTTGTTCCTTTACCCATTTTTCTATGACATAACTTATTGAAATCGTTTTATTATTTTAAAGTACATGATTTTTTGGGTTTTACAAATAGTTATGCGTTGCATCCTTAATATGATTGACCACCTTGATTATTTTCTCCTTAGCTTTTACTTTTTTTTTTTGTTGGAACCAATCATTCTCTAATACTTCTAGCATATTTCATTTTCATTTATATTAATTAAAACTTTTCAACTAAAATATGAGATTTGAAAATTCTAATCGAGGTTAGTGATGCAAATATTTTTAGCAATATTTAATGAAATTTTAGTTCATATTACTATATTTGAGGATTTATGTTTGATGGAAAAGTGTACTTCGTGTATTCTCTTTTCCATAAATTTATTTTTCCCTTCTCATGTTCGAAGATCTATTTCGAATAACAATAAACTAATATTGTGGTAAAAGTTTCTTAAATCTATTTGTTTTCTTAAGAAACATCATTTTATTTTATTTTATTTAGAGATAAACATGAACAAAGAGATTCTTTCCCAAGATTTATTCTCAACTTTATTTGAATATCTATCTATTTGCATTGTGATGGATCAATGAGAATAAGCATTGCATATTCAAATTTTTAAGATGGAAAATATATAGCTTTTGGCCAAAAATTAATTATCACTACTATAAAAAAAAGTCTTTTAAACTAGGTTTAAGTCCGGTTTTATATCGATCACTTAAAAAGTCTATCCTTATTAATATTGCACGTAAAGCTGGAATTACTTTTTTTAGATTGGATGTTTAAATGATTGGTCATAAAAAGATTCAATTTATAATAAAAATGCCCACTCTTTAGACTAAGTAATTTCATACCTGGTCTAAAAAGTGGTTAGACTTTTTTCTTTATTTTAAATGTATGTTTTATTTTTTTTCAAAGAAGCCCTGTTGTTCTACTGGATATTATTATATTTAAAAGCTATATTGCTCAATATAAATGCTATAGGCAACCCTAAAAATACAAATGCAATCGATATAAAAAATAGTTATAACTAATAACCATGAATCTAAGTCCTATATTATTAGACAATTATTGAATCTTAATTTTGTCATTTGTTTTTTTAAGGTTAATTTTTTTTACCTTGCATTTTCCCTACCTTAAAAGGAGTTAAATGATTTTTTAGTATTGGATTTAGTGGATGTAATTTTAGGCCTAGTATATGTATGTTGTTGATGCGTGATTTAGATTGTGAGCATTCCTATAGTTGAAAGCGCTACCCATAGATTCAGTGTTGGTTACCATTCTTATGTATTTTGATTCTTCTAGACCTCAAATAAATATTCTCATTGATCCATCACGCTCAATGAAGCATCACAATGCTAATCTTTTTAAGCCTACGTGACAATATATAATATATATATTCTAAAAGCCCTGTTGTAGTATTGAGTGGGAGCCATTTGAAAATTGTTAATACTACTCAATAATGATCTAAGCAACTTCAAGCGGGCATCCAAAGCAAAAAATTTGAAAAGAACAAAAGCAT
Organism: Acacia confusa; assembly: GCA_037074495.1. Taxonomy (NCBI): domain Eukaryota; kingdom Viridiplantae; phylum Streptophyta; class Magnoliopsida; order Fabales; family Fabaceae; genus Acacia; species Acacia confusa. Next base: position 26,720,739 of record CM073504.1, on the reverse strand, counting down.
GACAAATAAAATTCAATTAACATACGTATATGCAAATTTTTATTCATGGAATTCGTGATGATTAGATTTGTGAAACTTGCCATTATGAGAATGATACAATAAAATTGCATCATGTCATAATCCCAAGTTTTGCAATCAAAACCATGATGAATTCCTTGGGAAAAAATTGCATACAATAACTACAACAACCACATAGAATATCAAGCAAGTAGAAAAAAAATATAAACTTTCAAACTCAAGTGAACATGTAAGAATGAAGCCAACAAGCATAAAATGAATATCATAATGATAGCTATGGGAGGAAGGATTTTTTGTTTTGTTTTGTTTTCTTTTCTTTTCCAAGTCCCAAAGGAATGACTTGCTTATATTTGCAACCTCTAACTGTATTCATCTCCTGTTTTTAATTTCATAGAGTTGTATTTTAAATTGATAATGATATGTGAATGTTCTAGGATTTCCTTTCTATTTCTACCAAAAGGAATTTTAACACCAGAGAGTAATGCAATCGATTTGGGAAAAAGGGGTGTTTGAAGGTGAGGTAGAGGTAGATAGGGAAATCAAGGCTGGCCCGGCCTTGTAGGGCCAACCCTTGAAGGGCCAGGGCCTAATAGGGTCGGCCCTACAAGGCTTGGAGTAAGAAAAATATCTATTTTTCAAAGCCCAGCCTGAGATCACCAGGGCTAAAGCCATCCCTACAAAACCTGAAAGTTACTATTCCAAATTTTAGCTATTTTTTCTCCCCTTTTTAAAAGAAATAATTAGTAAATTATAACAATTAAAGTTCTAATTTATCAAATAAATGTTGTCAATAATAATATCCAAACAACACGAATCATCTAACAAATAATTATATTCACTAATTTGTAATCAAAAGCAAATTATTATCTATAAATAACTCACATAAAACATAATAAGCATGCTACTAAGCAACATTAGTACGATGACTATCATTGTCATTTTCTTCGCTACTGTCATCAATTTTAAAGACATTTAATTACGCGTAAGTTTGAGTAGTAGGCTCTGTTTCATGAGTGAGAATATCATGAATTTCTTCTCTCGTATCATGAACACATCTATTAAAAAGGCCTACAGGGCTGGTCCGAGGCCTTACAGGGCTAACCCTTTTAAGCCCTTAGGCCCTACGGACCAACCCTGTAGGGCTTATTTCATTTAGCTCCTCTAATTTTCAAGCCTAGCCCTTGAAAAGTCAAGGCCTAAAAGGGCTGATCTGATGGTCTCGGCCTGATTTCCCAGCTCTAGGGAGTGGGAATGCAGACGTCTATATCTTTTTGCTAGAGATTTCATTATAGATTAGGTGAGGGGGAGGGGATGTGGCTGACTTTAGTCAGAGCTTGTCTTCTCTCCTCTTACGACATTTAGGTCTGAAGATTAAGTGGGGAGACTTTGAAAGGGGGTGAGTGGGATGACACGAAAGGAGATAGAGAGATGACACGTAGTATAAGATATAGGTGACATGGAATAATAGTGGAACCCACAACACAAAAAGGGATGGACGTTTATGCCTAGTTAATGGATTGTGAAATTTGCACTGATTTTAAATGATTATTGCTCCTTTTGTACCAAACAAAAGATGATTATGCTAGATGCTCAAAGCCAAATAATTTATTACTATATTTTTACCTTCACCCTAAAAAAATCATGGATGCGATATCTCCTAACTACAAACAAGTAAAAGAGGCCGTGATTTTTCAAGAATTCCTATAGCGAATATGTCAAGTAAGTACTGGGATGCTAACTTGTGGATAATATATAAAGGTGCTTTAGTTCATTTAACCCATAATAGAGCTCACTTGACAAGTATAAGAAGCTACAACTCTCCACCAATGAAGGTACCTAATAGGCAGGTGGTTCCTATCAAGGGAATAGGGAGTATGATATCATCATATAAGATGAGAACTAATGATATCTACCATATTTCAAATTTTAAGTGTAGTTTATTTTTTGTTAGAAGATTTACAAGAGATTTCAATTGTTTTGTAAATTTTCTTACTAACTTCTATGTAGTTCAAGACTTTATTTTGAGGAGCCTGATTGGAATATGCAAGTGTAAAGATAAGATGTATTTCTTGACACCGCTATAGCAAGAGTGGCATTAAAAGTATAAAGTCGTGAAGCACATGATTTGTGACATTCTAGATCTAGTCTGCGTCCTTTGAGAAATTGAGGCATATCTCTTCTTGATGTTCTCATTTGTTTAAAAGTAAAGTTCGTGAACAATATTATAATTCATGTATTTGAGCTAAACAAACATGTTTCCCATTTGGAACTAGTTCAATAAAGTTCAAGTCTAGTTTGGAATTGATCTATTGTGATATCTGAGAAGGCTATAAAATGCTTCACTAACCGGTGCACACTATTTTTTGACAGTTGTTGATGACTATAGGAGGTGTGTATGGGTCTGATTAATGAAGATAAAATTTGATGCCAATTATTATCGATGGCCATTCAACAATATGATTGAGAATCAATTTGGCAAGAAAGTTGAAAAGGTACTTATTGACAATGGGCCAAAATTCCAATCTAGTACAATTAAGGCTTTTTATAAAGAATGTGGAATTCTACTTTGAATCACGTATATTTTCACACCACAATAGAATGGTATGATAGAGCGAAAACACAAACATATAATGGAAATAGCCCAAGAACTATGTTTTAAAGCAAGTTTACCAATCAAGTTTTAGGGAGAGTGAGTTCTGACAACAACATATATCATCAATCACTTACTGGTCGAGTGTACTTAATGGGAAAACTCCATATGAAGTCTGGTTCAACACAAAGCTGACTTACACACATATGAGGGTGTTTGGGTGCCTAGCATATGCATGACACACAGTTTATAATGACAAGATAGAGGAAGGAGGTTGAGCTTGCATATTTCTTGGCTATTGTTGGTCAAATTCCCTTATGGCAAGTGAACCATTTGTACAAGTAATAAAGTAAAGAGTAGAGCATTGTCCCACTGAGATTAAAACACCAGTTTATGTAGCCAATTAATGATCAAAAGTCATGTGATTATAAAATAAGAATGTTTGGTATGTACTACTAGTTCTAATAAACTAATAAAACAAAATGCTTAAGGACATGATTGAGATATATCATATTTAAACTAGGAAGAGGTTAGACTTTCCCTCAATTTTCACTTTGTCCCCATATTGCTCTATCCCAAAGCTACATCAATGTTGTAATAACTTCTGCAATGCTATAACAATGCCACAACAAAGCTCTTCGGTTAACCCACCACAAATGTATCAAAAGCTTCTGCAATCCAGTAATTACACCTAAGTTAACATGATATTTTATTAGGCTCGGCTGGAAGATTCGATTGATTGATTTTCTTTTAATTTAGCAAGATTATGTTAGGTATTTCTTCCGATTCTTTACTATCTTGATTTTCGCTTTAATCTTGTCAACCAACTTCTAGACATTCGACCCAATTTCCTATGATTATCTTCTGCATATTCTGAAGAAAAAGATAAATGCATAACACAATATGAAGTGTTGCCTAATCGTTTGTATGATGCTATAACATTGCAACAGCATTACAATGTCACCTCAGGAATAAATCAGATTCTAAGCCTTATTTCTGCTTATATATGGGATATCAGCTAAAATGCAATATTTAAACTCACCTAACCCGTTTTTCCAAATATGCATGAATTCTATTATATTTTATCATCTTAAACGATTTAAGCATAGAAAGATAGTTCAAATCAATCATAACATAATGGAAAAATATAGCAGAACTACAACTTATAAAACTCTCCCACACTTAGCTTTTTGTACTCCTGAGAAAAATCAAGTGATAAAAAAAATAGCAGAATAAACCATACAACATTGCCCATGCTCTCAGGAATTGTGTATATTATTGTCATCTTAAGTTTAACTTACAATGCAAACAATCCCACTGCACAACATTGACTTAACTCTATATATGGCTTTGCTTTAGCAACGAGACTTCTAGAGACTCTCAAGTCAAGTGTTTATCACTCTCTCACATTGGGAGATTTATTACACTTTTCTTTGCTAGTCTATACTTTTCATAGGCTTGTCAAAGTTCTAAAATCTCTACCTTACACATGAGTTTACTATATAAAGAGGACTTTTAAGGGCTGTAATGTTGGGATAGCTAAATAAATGGATTATGTGAAATTGAAATGAATGAGCTATCATGAAGTTTACACAGGTGTGGAAACAACTTTAAGCATTCTTAAACATTGTTCTTACATTGCTATTCTTACTTTCTTATAAGATTTTTTTTTAAAAATTTTTTTAATTGACTTTAAGAGCATTATTGATGCAACTGACAGATGATGTTCATTATGCTACAACATTGTTGAATTGGTTTGACTATATTCCAAAATTAAACTTCATGATAGCTAGGAATGTAAGGCTCAAAGTAGGTAGCAATGGTCATGTTATAAAAATGGTTTGTGTATGTGATGAAGGGTATACAAACAAATGCTTGAATCATAAGTAGATACACTCAGATGCAGAATGACTTCAATATAAGAACTATGACAAATCAAATAGAGTACCAGTCCTAGAGAGTATACACACTAAAATTGAAAATTAAAGCTCAAGAATCCTTCCATGTGGATAAATCTTTGAATTTCTCCTAACAAAGGATGTGACATATACGTTACCAAGCCTAATACTGTTAGTTTCCTAAGCTCACATAGCTTATATCCCTTATGACAACTCTATTCTACATATTCCTTTAAGAAATCACTTTGCTACATGACTAATTCTACTTCATTGTGAAACTTTTTGAAATTTAGAGCTAGCCAAACTTTGTAGAATGCTAAGTGTAGAAACTACAAAAAATACTAGTCCACACTCATAATAGCACACATTAGCACACATCTATTGCTTATAACCTCCCCCACACTTAAAAGTTGCAGTGTCCTAAGTGTAAAGGGGGAAACACATAGAGAGGGAACAAGCAGAATATAATCAACATGAAACCACATGTATGCAATGTGTTCAGTTAGCAAGCACAGAGATATATACACACATAAAAGAATGGGATGCGATGATAGTGCTAAGTAATAAAAGGAAATTTTGTTGTTGTTGTTGTTTTTTTTTTTCTTGGAACAATGTTGCTAGCCAATAGGCGCTAATCACTATATAAAAAAGGAAAAAAAAAAGAACCATAAAAGAAAACAATGGAAACAAAACAAACAGTGGTCAAGAACAGGGGTACCAAAATTTACCTGCAATACCAAAGGAATGAATTTACTTATACTCCATGTTGGAGGAAGTATTGTATGCATTCTCGTCCTCTTCATTGACCTTTTCTAACCACAACTCCTCAGTAATATCTTGCATTAGGTTTTTACCCTCCGCCACTTGCGAGAACCAAATGGTTTATTGTAGTAGGTTTATCAGCTGGTCTAGCCATCTTGAAGATGGACTGAGAAATGACGACATAGGTGTAAACTTTGGAAAATTGGCCTGGAGGTTTGCAGCTAGAGCAATGTCATGCTTGGCCATATATCGCCACACTACTTATTGCTGAAGAAGCAAAGTAGAGAATAGCTGTTGGATGTTGGTGACTTTCTAAGTGATGCCGGCCGAACTTATGGCACTGGTAGGATCAGATGAGAGGCCCAACAGTGAGGTAGAGGGCTCTGGTTTAGGCTTGCTAGTGTTGGTCAACTGGCCTGACATGTATTAGATATTAGTGAGAGAAATGGGTGTCGAAAGCTTGAGCATTTTCCTTGATGGCTTTGAAGTACACACTAGCATTGCAATAAAGTTCTATAATAAGGGCTGAGAACCACAAGTTTCCATAAGTCATTTTCAGGCAGTCGCAGAGCTCGTAGTATACAATTGTTTCCATATCAATCAGCTTATCCTCTAAGAGGTAGTAGAGCAGGAATGCTCTATCTCGGGAGATGGTCTAAATGTGCACTGTTTGAAGGAGGTGAGAGTGGAGAAAATGGTATTAGACTTTGGCCTTTAGCTGGAGTTAGGTGTTAGACCTGGCTGTCACCCAAGAGGGGGGTGAATTGGGTGTTGGATAAAACTTTTGGAAACTCAGAAAATCTTTTCGCAACTTACTAAAGGAGGTTTGAATGACAATAATAATTTATAAACCAATAGACAGTCATTCAAAATATATATGTTGAAATGTAAGAGTTTAGGGAAGAGAATATGCAAACAGATATTTACACTGGTTCGGCCCAATCCTTGACCTACGTCCAGTCCTCAAGTTGCACTTGAGATTTCCACTATCTCCTTGTTTAACCAGGCATAAGAGAAAAGCCTTTACAACCTCACAAGTTTATTCGGGCACTTGTGCAACCTTTACAATCTCCATGGATACAATTACACACTCTGTACTCAGGGTAATCCTTTCACACTTGGATTCACTCCCCCTTACAAGTTGTAATTCTTTCCCCAACACTTGAGGTCCCAACCTCAAGATTTTACAGATAATCAAATAGGAATTCTAATCTCCTCACGAGTAGATAGAGTGTTAATCACTGAAGTTCATAATCTATCATTTCACTCTCTACTGTAAAAACAGAGTGTATGAGCTATCGACAGTGAAGTAGTAAAATCAATTCGTTGGCTCCGTTGATTCTTTAATCAATCGTCGTCACTTCTTTCGGTTTGAAGATTTCTCTATTTATATGCTATGAAGATCGATTCGTCTATTGAGTAATCTTCCCGTTGGAATATGACCATTGCTCAAAGTTATCGTTGTGAGCTCTGACGTAATCATTCATCTTTTATAATCTGATGTTAATCCAGCTGAAACTCATTAACAAGCTCATCAATCAAGTTAGGAATGATAATAAGAAAGGATATGAGCTAGATAAATCATATTCAAATCCTGTCGAAGAGTTTTCAGAACTGATACATTTTGGCTCTTTTTTGATCTGTATCATAATTTGTTTTTTTTTAATCTCAGAGCATTAATCTCTTGCTGAAATTATTCACAATCATAATGTTAGTAGGAATAATAAAGGCACATAGCAAGAAGGAGATAACAGAGAGTCAGTAATATTCAAATTAATCAGTCAATTCGTCAGCTATATGATATTTGATTATCCAGTTGATCTACCTCGAGTTTCATACTTAACCTCGAGTTTCTCCAAAACCTCGAGTCTTTGAAATCAACCTCGAGGTGAAAGCCTTAGAGAGACGATGCATGATCATTCTTTCAACCTTGAGTTATATTTTCAACCTCGAGTTTTCTTACAACCTCGAGTTACAAATCCCAGCCTCGAGTTAATTTGACAGCAATTCTCAGCACTCAAGATTTTTCACTTTGTTGGCTAAGTTCCAGTAATCATAGCATCTCCGTTCGTTAAGCATCTTGGCAAATCACATATATCACTAGAATAATCTTTAAGTATTCTTTCCAATGCAAGAAGAATCAGCTCTAAACTAATTGCATGTTGAGCACTATCATCATTTAGTAAAAGCTATTCTTGAACCAACGTTTTTTCATCATCCTGAACAGACTCTCAACTTCCAAAAATCATATCTCTCTCATTTGATCCTTTTTTTCTATGATCTTGATGTTTTTGAAAAGGTGTGTGAGTCTAGTTTCATATGCCACCGATTTCAGCTCATTCCGATTTGTAGTTTGTGAGATATCCTCAATTTAGCGAACCTTGGTCTGCTGTATGACGGTGACAGATGGGTCAACTTCAAAAATTCATAGCTCACTCATCTGATCTTTTTTGGACTTGAATTTTTGTCAAGATGACACATTGGATGTCTAGTTTCATACAAAATTGATTTCACCTCAATCCGATCTCTGGTTTAGGAAATATCATCGATTTACTGAACGTCGCCCGAAACAGAGTAGAACAGAGTTGCTAAAAGGCATATTTACCTCGAGGTTGGTTGTCTACCTCGAGTTTTGGCCCAAACCCGAGGTCAATGACTCTGCCTCGAGGTAATCCATTAGAAAACACGTTTTTGCTGATTTTAACTCATCCCAAAGCTTATTTTAACTCTGATTTGAGTCATTCCAACTCTCATTTGATCATGGAGACTTCTAGAATCAATAGGCGGGCTTGTATAGTGACTTTCTCATTCCATTCAACAATTTTTTTCTTTCTTTCTTCTCTTCTCTTGATGATTTTCCATAATTTAACTCTTTTTTTCTTCTCTTCTCTTGTTCATCATTTGGCTCCATATCTTCTTTGATTCTTTGTTCTTTCATTCAATAATTCTTTATTTATCTTCTTCTTGATCATTCTTCATAAATGAACTTCACATCTTTGATTCTACATTAATATATAAGAATTAATCAAAGTAGAAGATAAAAGTAGTATACAAGCTTTTTGCTCTGGATAATGGCATCTATATTAGACATCATCAAAACTAATCATAATTAACAGTAGGTTCTTTTGAAGGTGTAAGACCCTTCTTTGGATATGGTCCATTCGGTGCCAAGGAAGCAGAGCTTAGCGATGACTTGATTGAGCAATTTGAGAGCAACATAAAGCATTTGTGATGCCATGGGAACAGATACCCCTTAAACGGTAATTGCATAGGGTGTAGCATTGAGTTTGTTTCCACAAAACTCATGAGTTAAGGGGATAACTGCCTTAGCAGGATAGGCACAGAAGTACTCCCATTTGCTGTCACAAACATCCTTCAGCACATAATTTGAGTTGGCCCCTTGGTTGGTGAGGGTGGAATCGAACCCACATTTAGGGACAAGGTTATTATAGTCCTTGATAGCTTTGAAGCACATCTCAACTTTCTAAGAGATGAACAGTGGGGGGACGACTTGGACAACAAATGAGGTTTTGTGACAGACTTGTTTAGTTCTAACCATCTTGAGATTAGGGCTAAGGAACAAAAAAGTTGAAAGTGGAAAAAGGAAGAGTTTGTCGTAGTGTGAGATGTAATAGCATAGGGCAGGGGGAGGAGTTATAGTTAATCTTTATAGATAGGAGGAACAAGTGAGGAGAATGGGGGTAAAGGGTCTAAGTAGGATTTTGTGGGTAGTGGTGCAGGAAAAAGTTAGCAGAAAGTGAAAGGATTTTTGAGAGAAGGAATAGAGGAGTTGAAGGCAAACATTACTTTGTCAATGGGATTAGAGCGATCGTGTATGGTATGGTTTATAGAAGGTGGTTTTGGGGGCTAATTGTCAACTTGAGAGGGAAGGGTGTGTGTGGGGAAGTGGAATAAAGGTAAAGTTGAATATTTGGAAGATTTTATGGCCCACCATTTATAAGGTTTCAATGTAGTGGATTATGCTTTGATACTCCCTGGGATAGCTCGTTGGTGAATATACCAATAGCCATTATGTGGCTACAAGCGTTACTGCAACTTCATAATAGTATTGATGTATTACTTTGGCTTTATATGATGTTGTCACTAGCAACCTTCTCAATTCCTCTTTGCACTATAGCTTAAGTTCTTTGGTATGAACCTTTGTGCTGCCTTCCAGACTCTACCATTTTCTCAATGCTATCCTTGTGGTTTCTTTAGATGTTTGCGAAGGAAAAAAAAAAAGAAAAAGAAAAAGAAAAAGATAATTGATAAATATTTGAGCTACCTCCCTATAGCGCTTGGTTTAGAGTCTATAGCTTGACTTTATCATGACTTCTAACAAGGGGGATGGAAGGTGAGGATGGTCCTTCCCTTATTCATGCTCTTATTCTAGATAAGCTATAAGGTCAGCTCCTTTAGTAGCCTTCCCATTATAAGACTTGTAAAAATGACTTGCTGAGCCTCTTTTTCTGCTTGAAGTAAGTTTCATGGTTCTTTGTTGTGAGTTTCTTGGAGAGTGGATAGTATCAAACCTTCAACAGTATTCACTGTTGAGCATTCCTTGATGTCATTGGAATATTGTATTGCCTTCAGGACTATGAAGGTTACTTGTTCATCATTGACCCTCATGGTTAATTCCCTTTTATGGACATCGATCAATGTTCTCCTGGCAGCCAAGAATGGTCTTCCCATAATGGTAGGCATTTCATGATTAGCTTTGAAGTCCATCACAATGAAATCTATAGGGAATATAAACTTATCTACTTTCACTAGCATATCTTCAATTTTGCCTTCGCAGTGAACAATAGATCTATCAGCCAGCTGCACCGTTACTATTGTAGGTCTTGCTTCTCCTACTTCAAATTGCCTGAAGACTAACATAGGCATCAAGTTTATACTAGCTCCCAAATCACACAGAGCTCTACTATAGTAGTTTCAACCAATTACACATAGAATTGTGAAACTTCCGTGATCTTTCAATTTTGGTGGAAGCTTGTTAAGCATGATAGCACTGCTCTCTTCAGTTAAAGCCATTGTCTTATACTCACCCAGTCTTCTTTTCTTAAATAGAATGCCTTTCATGAATTTGACATAACTGGGCATCTGATATGAAGCCTACACTAATGAGATGTTGATATGTAGCTACTTCAGAACATCTAGGAATTTTTGAAATTTCTTTTCATGACTTTACTTCCATAACCTTTGAGGAAAGGGGGGGGGGTGGTTGTTTCACTATTCTTAACAAACTTGGTTTTGTTGGTTTATGCTACCACATTGCGACAACATCGAGTGCTCCATTTGGCTTATGTAATTCTAGTATGTGATGTTGTGGAGATACTGTAGTATTAGCTGTGCTTTCAATTTTCTATCGTTCAGGGGTGAATTGTTCTGCTTTTTTTCTTCTCTAGTGGCTTCCTTTCCTTTATTTGATTGTCTTGACAGTGATTCAATTTATTCTATTATCCTTTTTGCTACTCTATATTGCTCAATTGATTTACCATTCCTCAGCTCTATAACTTTGACTTGTTCTTTTCTGTCTCTCCTTGGGATTTCAATATCACTAGTTAAGGAACCAAATGACCTGTTATTAAGAGCTGAAGCAAAATGCTCTACTTGATTATCCAAATTCCTCAAAGAAACATGATGACTCTGAATTATTGCATCCACAATTCTTTTCCATATATTCCTCGAGTAAGCTTTCCATTGATGATTAATGAGATGGCTCTACACTCAATTCTCTTGATTGCTAATTAAATCTAGGAGGATATTGAGGTTTGTTTGGTTGTGAAGGACTACCAGATTGTTTTCCTTGCTATCCACAAGAGAAATTAGGATGTTGTCTCCATCCTGGATAGTTAGTATTCGAGTATGGATTGTTGTTGCTATTCCTGTTATAGTTCCCCATGTAATTTGCAGATTTAGGATTAGTTGAGTAATTAGTATAAAGAAGTTCTCTGTAATATACACAGGGCACTTGTGTGGGTTGTAGTGAACATGTTTTAATAAGGAGACTGATCGACTTAATCATATTGATCAGGGAAGAAACCTGTGCATTTAGGGTTGTCATGGCATCTAGTTCATGAACTATAGCTACTAATTTGGATGCAGATAACTTTCTATTGGCCATTGATGACTGTTAATGAACATCCACTCAAGAATTTCATATGCTTTACTGTAGGACTCCTTAAGAGGGCTATATTGATAGATGAATAAACTATTAACCTTATTTGTGCATTTAGCCCATTATAAAAAGTTTCTAGTTGCACCTAAGGTCGAATTCCATATTGTGGGTACTTTCTTAACAACTCTTTGAATCTTTCCTTGGCTTTATGAGTACTGTCAAAAACTAGTAATGTCATCTCTAATTTGGGTATTTTTGGTTAGTGGAAAGAATCAAAACATGAATTTCTCACACAAATTTGTCTAGGATGTGACTATGTGAGTTAGTAGAGTGGTTTGTGAATGGAATTGATTTAATCCTCAAAGCATTTATAGGCACTCTTGGGATCTTAAAGGCGTCATAAACTTCCATGAACATCCTCGGATGAAGATAGGGATCTTTGGTTGACATCTCGTTGAACTGTCCCACTGTTTGTAACATTTGGAACATGAAAGGTTTTAGCTCAAATTAAGGCACAATAATGTCTGGTTGAGCTATCCTAGAGTTGAGTCCCTTCAGGTTAGGAATTCCAAATTCCATGATAGCTTTGTTCAAATCATCTTCGTTAGCCACATTTAGTAGGGGTGGAACTTGATCTCCATTAGGATTTTTGTGAACTTCTGCCATGTCTACTAATGCAGTAGGTCGATTTCTTCTTTTCTACCTCCTTTTCATTTGCTTGTACATTCCTTTTTATCTTAGGATCAAAGAATTCAAGATTAGTGGAGCGAGAGCTATTCACACATAGACAAAAGTACCTAAAAATTAGAAATGGATGGAGTTAAAAATTAATCAAATGCAACTTTTCAACATAATAACTTACTAGCATAAACAATATTATCCATCCTTGGTAACGACGCCAAAAACTTGTTGGTTGAATTCCCTTATGGCAAGTTAACCAGTCAAACAAGTAATAAAGTAAAGAGTAGAGTATCGTCCCATAGAGATTAAAACACCAATTTATGCAACCAGTTAATGATCAAAAGTCACGTGATTATAAAATAAGATGTTGGGTGTGTACTACTAATTCTAATAAACTAATAAAACAAAATGATCAAGGACACATTTGAGATATATCATATTTAAAATAGGCAGAGCTAAGACTTTCCCTTAATTTGCACTTCATCCCTAAATTGTTCTATCCCAATGCTACAATAATGTTATAATAGCTTCCGCAATGCTACAACAAAGCTCTTTAGTTAACCCACCATAAATGTATACAGAAGCTTCCTCAATCCAGTAATTATATTCTTAACTCTACTTCTCCCGTACTTCTATGCAAATTTTCAAGCTTAGAATATTATGTTAACCTAGTTGTAAATAGCTATGTGAGATAAACCCATTCCTGTAGTTTATAGTTTAGACAGAGTTCTGCACAAACTCTACTAGCATACACTACTTAATAGACGTCTAATCTTAACTCCTTTCCAACAAATTGAAATGATGACTCTTGCTTACTAGTGGTCACCTAGCTTACGAGATCAACGTTAACTTCACAATTAAGAAAACTGAATTTTATAAGATGAAAACTTACAATTTGGTTTAGAATTACAAACTAAGAATCCATCCTCGCTCAGCCAAAGGAATTTAGTTCATGATTGATGAGAAAAATACAATTAAAACTGATAACATATTCATAAAGAATAGAGAAGAAAACTAAAATAAGAAAAGAATTATTGAAGGATTTTGCCATCATAGGGTAGCGTTTGTCAAATCACGCCTCTACGCCTTCTTTGAATTAGTAACATTCTATCATAATTGGCCTTCTCGAGCTTTTCAGAGTACTGTGATCTTTCTTTGTCTTTTTCTAATTCTCTGTCGACCCTCCTCTTTAGGTCTAGCCGTCTTTCCTTTTATGGCCAAGGTCCTTGTGCCATGCGTCCAGTCTAGCATCCAGTGAGCTAGGCTTTCCTATTTTGTTAGACCTGACTTAAAGATTCAGTTGATTGATTTTCTTTTAATTTAGCAAAATTTTGTTAGATACTTCTTCTAATTCTTCGCTATCTTGATTTCCGCTTCAATCTAATAAACCGCCTTCTAGACATTTGACCCAATTTCCTATAATTATCTTCTATACATTCTGAAGAAAAGATAAACACATAACATAATATGAAGTCTCAAATAACCGTCCGTACAATGCTGTAGCATCACAATGGCATTACGATGTTACCTCAAGAATAATCAAATTTAAGCCTGATTTCTATTTAAAAGCGAGATATTAGCTAAAATGCAGCTAAGTTCATCTAACCCGTATTTCCATATATGCATGAATTTTGTCATATTTTATCATCTTAAAATGATTTAAGCAATAATTTTTTTTTTTGAATCAACCATAATGTAGTGGAAAAGTATAGCAGAAATACAAATTTTCACATAAGATGGAAGGACTAATTTCTTTGAAGTCTGCAATGGTCCATTCAAATGCTCTTTTGAATTGTTTTAGTACAGCTAGCGGCTTTACTTCTTGTTCTTCTATAAGATGTGCATAAATAATTAATAGCGGTATACTAGATTCTCCCAGATAAGCATATTTTAGATGTTCAGATAAAGGTTTGAGGTCTAACACCTGTGGTTCATCAATTGAAGGTTTGGCTATCCATTTTTTTTAAAATTTTGGTCAAGTTCTAGTTATTATAAGGGGGTCTTCTTTGTCTTGTTCAGATAGTTCTCTTCAATAGAATTCAGATTTTTTTTTCAGAATATTGGCAAACTTCATGTTCTACCAAAATTTCATCAAAGGAATCCTTACTTCAAGACTCCTAGAATGTTTCTTGCACCAATTCTTAAATGGTGTCGACGGCTGAGCACTCTTCAATGTCATTGGGCTATTACATTGCCTTCACAATGTTATAGGAAACTTGTTTCTCATTGACTCTCATAGTCAATTCTCCTTTTTGAACATTAATGAGTGTTCTCCCTGTTGCTAAGAATGACTTTCCTAAAATAATGGTACTTTATGGTCTGCTTTAAAATCCATCACAATCAAGTTAATAGGGGATATAAACTTATATACTTTTACCAACACGCCTTCAATTTTCCCTTTCTGGTAAACAATAGATCTGTTGGTAAGCTGCAATGTCACAATTGTAGGTCTCACTTCTTCTACTGCCAGTTGCTTAAAATTGACATAAGCATTAAGTTTATACTGGCTCCTAAGTCACACAATGCTCGACCACAATAATTTCTACCAATGACGCATAGGATTGTGAAGCTTCTTGGATCTTTAAACTTCGATGGTAGCTTGTTAGGTAGAATGTCACTGGTTTCTTTAGTTAAGGCCACTATCTTATAGTCTTTGTTTCTTTGACACAACGTCTTTCATGAACTTCACATAACTAGGAATTTGTTTTAGTGCTTTTATTAAAGGAATGTTAATGTGCAATTGCTTCAAGAGATCCAAGAATTTCCTGAATTGTTTTTCTTGACTTCGTTTTTGCAATTGCTGAGGAAAAAAGGGTGGTTGCTTCACTACTTTTGAAAGTTTCTTTTATGTAGGATTTTGCTATGGCATTATTGCAGTATCAAATGCTCCATTCAATCTTTGTAATTTTGATATGGTATGCTGTGGAATTTCTACAATTTTGGGGTGAATTGCTCCATTTTTTGTTCTTTTGCAACTTCTCTTCCCTTCTTGGTTTGATTTGACATGGGTTCAACATCTTCAATTAACATTTTTACTACCTATGTTGATCAACAGACTTTCCATTGCTCAATTTTATGGCCTTTATGTGCTCCTTGCCTTCTCGCCTAGGGACTTCAGTATCACTAGATAAGGAACCTAATGGCCTATTGTTTAGAGCTATGGCTAGCTTCCCGACTTGATTTTCCATATCCCTTGATGAAACCTCCTAACTCTTAATAATAGCATCGTTTTTTGTCATGTACTCTTTAAGCAAGCCTTCAATAGATATTTGAGGTTGTGGTTCCATATTTGGCTGCTTTGATTATTTATTGAATCCAAGATGATATCGAAGTTTATTGGGCTATAAAGGAGCACTAAATTGTTTTCCTTGTTGTCCCCAAGAGAAATTTGGATGTTGTCTCTATCTTGGAATATACATATGTACGTATGGGTTGTTGTTGTTGTTTCTCTTATAATTCCCCACATGGTTTGCAGATTTTGGGTTAGCTGAACAATTAGTGTAACGATGTTCTCGTTCACAATATGTGCGGGATATTAGTTCCAGTTGCAATGATTGTGTTCCATAAGGGAGGCTTATCGATTTGATCATACTAGTGAGAGAGAAAACTTATGTAGTTAAGGCTATAATAATAATAATAATAATAATTAGATATTTATTATTATTAGAAAAAGGAATAAATAAGGTTATTAGTAGAAAATGGAATATATAATATTACTATAAAAAATAATCATAACAAATAAATATTATTATTGTTAGAAAAAGAAATAAATGATAAATTAAAAAGGAATTAATAATAAATAATAAAGGGCATTATTAATTAATAGAAAGTGTTATTATTAACTAATAATAATTTTAAAAGGGTATAAATAAAATAACAAATTCACCAGGGGTAGAAAGGTCAATAATGGCAATGACATCTCTTAGGATGTTATTTATAAGGGAAATAATGTGGTGATACTATTATAAGATATCCGGGAAAGTCAAGAATCAATATCGAAAGGTGAACATACTGCTAGCGACAGAGACTAAGGTATAGACAGGTACTGTAACTCTAACTCTTATGTTGTCTTGTATGCTTATATGTGATGAGATGATTCATATAGTCATGGACAAGACTTGGTCTTGGGTGATGGACTGTGGCTAAGACTCAGTCTTAGGTCACCCTTTTTAAATGCATTTAGCCTTGAAACGGGTTACAGTCTTGGTAACGCCATATGGATGTTTTCCTAGCGCTGAGGACACGCCATGGGCGTGGCACTGGTTATGTGCAAACGATGTGAACATTACATGTGTTGTGTGTTATGTATTGTTGAGATATGAACTATTCCATGTGATGTGTGCTATGTATGGTTAAATGCCGAAATGTAATGAATATCTATCATACATATATTGTTTATACTTGAGCATAAGGTTAATTGTTACCTGAGATTCAATAGGTATTAAATCTCAGAATTTACCCTAGCTTCAAGATCTGGAAGATTGGGAGCCAGAGAAAAGGGTAAGCAGCACACGTCAGGACTCAGCTGGAGTTTTATTTCAGGATAGTATTATGTATATTTTTTGAATATTCGGATAATTGTACTACTAACATGACAACTAGATAAACCGCAAAGAGTTTTAAGTTGTATCACACTTATATTCCTTTGGGAATTTTAATTAACCAGCATGACTTAATCATCCAAACGTTAAGCACGCTCTCTGTTGTGACTCACTCTAATTTGTTAACGCCTTCACTCTGATAAATACACATGAATTAGTTTAATAAGAGACCTAGGGTCATAATTGGATACCATAAGAGACTTAGAAATTAAGGGCATTATAGTTGTGGTATCGGAGCTGCGTTTGGACATTTTTGAAAAGGGTGCTGATATAATACTGGTTATGTGATACAAAAATGACATATACCTTAAGGAAAAGGGTTAGGCTTGGGTAAGTTAAGACCCTAGAGATAAAGGAAATGGAACATAATATGAGTTCTATTGCTAAGCTCTAAGACTCTTGATATACAAATCAAGATCTAAATTAAATTCCTATAACACTGAATTTAAAAGGGAAGTGGTTCGGGAAAGTTGGTACTATTTAAGTTTCCCTGTAGATAGTAACCTACTGCTTAAGGTTCTCGGTAGGTATAGTAAACTTATTAAGTTACCCTGAAGGGGCAATCCTTGCCCAGTGGGGGCCGAACATCATACGTGCAATGGAGCATGGCTCTGGGGACGAGGTCTTTATTAAGTCATTGATGATGGTGGTTCATTACCATAAAAAGGGTGTAGTAAGATAGGAAAGGGAAGGTACCTAACGTTTTTGGCAAGACAAATATGTCGTACTAGTACCTATGTGAGTTGTTGGTACCCAGAGGTATGTGTACTAGTATTAGAACCCTAGATCTGACAGGTGCTTGAAGTTAAGTATGCTTAGGCAAGATAAACCTCAAGAGAGTGATCTGAGGATTTGAGTCCTTTGAGCTAAAGGCCTAAATACCTAGAGGTATGAAATATAGTGATCATTTGGAATATCATGAGAATAGATAGAGTGATGATAAGCTTGGATCTAGTCGAAGTAGAGATGATGCTTGGATCAAGGTATGACTAAGCATTGCCTAAGTTCTAATACCTGAGAGTAGGAACCTTGATGAATTATGTGTTGGTTATGATTAGTTTTGATGATGTCTTATGCCATTAGTAAGAGCAAAAAGTTCATATCATATATGTTGGTTATGATTAGTTTTGATGATGTCTTATGCCATTAGTAAGAGCAAAAAGTTTATATCATATACATTGACTAATTGCTACAATTTAATGTAGATTTGTTCATGTGGAGAAAGAACAAGAGAAGAAAAGGAAGAATGAGTTGATTCATGGAGAATAACCAAGAAGAGAGAAGAAAGAAAGAAAAACTTGCTAAAAGGAATGAGAAAATCATTATACAAGTTTTTATAATGATTCTTGAAGTCTCTATGATCAATTGGAAGTTGGAAAGAGTCAATTCGGAGTTAAAATGAGCAAGTTGAAGCTTCCGGATGATTAATGAGTGAGTTACTCCAGTCATCCATGTGTTACTCCAGTAATATATGTGTTTCAGAAGCTTTTGGGTGATTAATGATCGACTTACTCCAGTAATACACGCGTTACTCCAGTCATATATGTGTTCTGGTAGTTCATTACTCCAGTAGTCACTTAGATACTGCAGTAATACGCGTGTTTCAGCAGCTGAATTCACTTCTGTTAGATGGCTACTACAGTAATCATTAACTTACTGCAGTAACGACTTAGACAGAAAGCTTCTGGTTCGAAATTACTGCAGTAAGGCCCACGTTACTCTAGTAATAAGCAAGTTCCAGCAATTCTGTAAGCATTTCACCTGGACGACGTTCAGTAATTTGATGATATCTCCCAAACCAGAGATCGTATTAAGGTGAAACCAATTTTGGACGAAACTAGACATCTAAGGCGTCATCCTGTAAAAAATTCAGGTCCAAAGAAGATCAAATGAGAGAGCTATGAAGTTTTGAAGTTACGCCACCTGTTACTATCATGCAGCTGACCAATGTTCAGTAATCTGAGAATATCTCACAAATTACATATCCGAATGAGCTGAAATTGGTGGCATATGAAACTAGACTCACACACCTTTCCAAAAATATAAAGAGCAAAGAAAAAAAAGGTCAAATTAGAGAGATATGAGTTTTGGACATTCAGTGACTGTTCAGAATTCTGGAACTGATCTTCAAACAAGTGAAGAATTATGATTACTCCAGTCATATCAGATGCTACTGCAGCGAAACACGTCCAGAGAACAATTAATTCCTTTATTACTGCAGTCATGAACAACATTACTGCAGTCATACTCAGACAGAAGGGAAATGGACATTTGGTTACTGCAGTAACTCATGGCTTACTGCAGTAATGCGAAGTCAAGAATATTTGATTCCATCTTTACGCGAGTTCCCAAGTGAGCTACTACAGTCAGACACTTACAAAGAGGAATTGATATTTATGTTTTCACATTACTCCAGTAATGAAATGGCTACTCCAGTAAGCCTTACTCCAGTTGTCACTTACTTACTCCAGTAAGTCGCCATTTTCAGTCTTGTCCAGAAGCAAAACCCGATAGTCAGTCACCTTACTCTAGTAACGTTTCTGGTTACTCTAGTCATCTTGGCACTTTTACACTAGAGTTACTCTAGTAACTAAAACGTTACTCCAGTAATGTCAGAGACAGAAGCAAAATGATCCTGAATTACTCCAGTAGCCAAATCCTTACTCCAGTAAGCTCGAGGACAGAAACAAAATAAACCTTAGTTACTCCAGTAACTAAGTTCCTACTCCAGTAAGGTCGAGATAGTAACTTTGCAAAACTAAAATTAACTTGAGTAATTGAAGGCTACTCCAGTAAGTGTGTTACATAAGCAATTCTTTACCTTGGTTATACTCCAGTTATCAAGATGCTACTCCAATCAGATCTATCACAGAAACAACATGAACCTTAGTTACTCCAGCAACTAAGTGATTACTCTAGTAAGATCGAAGACAAAGAGCAACTGACACTTAAATGACTCCAGTAATGCATAACTTATTGCAGTCATGCGAGAAACAGAATTGAAAATCGCCGTGCTCGAAAAATGGAAATCATTGATTATGATTTCATTACTTCATATCTTGACTTACTATTATTCCTAGCATTGTTTAAACAGTTTTCTAGTAAGTTTCAGATGATCAAATGAAGAATTTCATGAAGATTCAAATGCTGAGCTGTAAAGTGGAAAATGCTTTACGGCGTGCCTCTGTATATGTCAGGAAATGTCTGCAACTTGGAGTAAACAATTAGAACGTTCCAAATGCTCCCCATTCTGTTAATGGGACATCAATATTATCTTCAAGTTAATTATTCTTCAGATCAAAGAACTGACTGCTACTGCTGAAACCAAAAGTAAAAGGAATAAAAAAAATAATCTTCAAATGTGTCTAACGGACATATTCTCATCAACAACTATTGGGACAAAGGCAGAACCTCTCCATCAAGAATATTTTCAGTGGGCTTCCAACAACTATCTTTGAGTGGACTTACAACAGTCATATTCAAGATTCAAAGTAGTTTTCTTCAAATATAGGAAGACCAGAAACGAAGACACACTATGACGAAGAACAGAGACTTGAGCTTACACAGTGAAAATGCCAATATTCTAATATATGCTTCATCTACTCTCTGAATATTTCAATGATCATATATTTAGCTTATAGAGTGAGATTATTTGTATTGTGCTTCAGTGTTCATCATATTCACTTCTGAGAGAGAAGATTGATTGAAAATCATTCTATTTGAGAGTTACTCAAGATTGGGTGATCTTGAGTGGGAAACACATTGTGTTGTAATTACAGCTTGTAAGGGGAGTGAATCCTAGTAAGAGGATTACTTCGAGTACAGAGTGTGTGATCAAACAAGTGTATTGATTATAGTTTGTAAGGGGGAGTGAATCCTAGTGAGAGGATTACTTCAAGTACAGAACGTGTAATCAAGCTAAAAGCAAATAGTGGATTGAAAATCTCAAGTGAAGCTTAGGGACTGGATGTAGGTCAAGGATTGGACCGAACCAGGATAAATCACAGTTTGCATACTCTCTTCCCTTATCTTTTACATTTCCAGTACATGCCTATATTTAAATATCTAACAGTCAATTTATAAGTTGCGAAAAGATTTTTAAAGTTCATAAATTTTTATTAAACACCTAATTCACCCCCCTCTTGGGTGATAGCCAGATCTAACATTATGATTAAGGTTACCTTAGGTTTTAGTACCTGAGAGTTAGTTCCTTAAATGGAACTATATGATACCTAGAACCTCAATAGCTACAAGTTATGGTCTCATGATTGGAACCGATACCATAGTGATGTTAGTGGCTAATAGATTCCTTAAGAAGTAGGTAGTTACTCGATAGGGAAAGTTGAGATAATGATTATGCTTTAAGTTGGACAGATAGTGAAAGTCCATTTATAGAATGACCCTATATGAGATGGCAAAATTAAGACAGTAGATTGAGAAACCACTAAATGATAGGAACCTGATAAAGATATGAGTTTTCATTATAATGAGTCAGAGACAATCAATTGAAGCTATTGATGGCAAGTTGTGATCGGAAAGGGCTACCTATGGGGAGTTCTGATCGAGAAGGTCTAACTACAAAGGACGCTGATCGGAAAAGTTGACCACTTTGAGAGGACTGAGTGAAGCACCGGGTAAAGTACCGTAGAGTGGAGCCACCGTGACATTGAACCATAGAATGCAACCATCGTAACAACAAACCATAGAGTAGAGCTACCAGTTGATTATAACAAGTCTTGTATCTAATGGGTTCCTTAGAGAAGAGGTTTATGTGATCCAGCATATCGCTATAGGGTGCTCCATACTATATAGCATATATTGCCTATGGTATCTAGGTAGGAACTAAACTCTCACTGGAAGACATTTTAGTTGTGAAAAAAAAATTCTTGAGAAGTTTTCTAGAAGCTTTCAATGGATTACCTACAGTAGGGGAAGTTTAATTTATTATTGGGTGATGCCTGGTACTAGACTAATATCGAAGGTGTCATATCAGATGACTCCAAATAAATAAGTTTCTTAGAGATGAAAACACACACACCCAAAATGAATACACCAATCTAGGAATTAAGATTCCTGCCATATTGAGGGGTTGTATAAACCACGACGATGGTCGATGTTGCTAATACCTGGTGACTCAACTCCAGTCTGATAGATTGGGAAGTGTGTGAGGCCAAAGGGACGCGATGATCATGGATCAATAGGATCCAGTGTTGCAATTGAAACTGCAAGGGATTGATGTATGTTCTGGTGGGGATGAAGGGGTGATTTGTACCCCTCAAATGTTCATGGTGGGCAGTAGAACCTTTAGGACCGGTGTGTCAATAGGTCATTAGACATGTATGTTTAATAAAAGCCCTATGTCCTGTGAAATTATAATGTCTATAGGTTGGCAAAAGCCCACAATCATTAAACCATAAACACTAGGTAGTATCCCGAAGACATTGTAAAGCCCGAGAATAGTAGATAATGTCTTGGAAGTAGTCGAAAGGCTAAGTTAGAGCTCGTTAAGTAGTAATGACCTTATAAGAATAGTTGTTTGGTTCTTGGTTATGCTTGAAAACTGAAATGTTGAATTTGCCAATGCACCTACTGAGTTTATGAATTTTTTTTTTCAAAATAGAGTTTTCAAATGAGATATTTTCAACTGAATTTGAGACCAGGGTAGTGGTCATTTTTTTTTAAAAAAAAAGATGTTTTCTCATAGAATGGGTTTGGTAAAACTCGGAGTTTGAAATTGGTTGGATATAATTAGTTTTGATGATGTCTTATATAGATGCCTTTCTTAAGAGCAAAAAAGTTGAGCAATATGTTTATCTTCTTCATTGATGAATTCTTGAATTTTAATGTAGAATCAATGACGTGAAGTTCATTCATGAAGATTGATAAAAAAGAAGAATTAGCAAAGAAGGAAAAGAAGAAGATCAAGGAGAACGAGGATGTAGATGAGGATAAGGAAAAGGAAGAGAAGAAAAAGAAGAAGAGAGGAGAAATTGAAGAAAATGTGAAGTTCAAGTAGAACATGAGATATTGAAGATCTTGCAGAAGATAATGAGTTCATCAAGATGGGAGATGATAGAAGATGGAAGAAGTTGATGGATAGTATGAGAATATCAATATCAGCTCAAATATGAATGTGGAAGATATTCAAGAAAAGAGAAGAAAAGAAAGAAAGAAAAGAGTTGTGAAGAATGACCAAGTGAAGAGATTGAAGAAAAGGAAGATATTGTCAAAAAGAATGAGAAAAGTCAATATTCAAGGTCTTAAATTGATATTACAAGTCTTCACAATCAAAAGGAGGTTGGTTGGGTCAATTCAGAGTTAAAGATAGTGAAAATCAAGCTCTAGAAGAGAAAACTCGAGTTTCCAGGTCAAAACTCGAGTATACAAGTTCACTGCAGAAATTTTCTTTTAAACGAGAAAACTGGAGTTTGGAAAACTAGAGTTTGGGAAACTTCGGTTTGTGAATCAAAGAGTCAAAAAATCGAGTATGAGAGTCAATACTCGAGTATGGAATTTATATACTCAAGTATTGGGTGTTTTCAACTTCTCTCGTGCGTCTGGACCCGACAATACTCGAGTTTCCAGCTCTTTCAGCAACTCTCTTCACCTCTGTTTCATGATCAGAATGGGCGAGGTCTGGTAATTCGATGATATCTCCTGAACCAGACATTGGATTGAGGTGAAATCAAATTTGGCTGAAACTAGACATCGAATGCGTCATCTTGACGGAATTTCAAGTCTAAAGAAGATCAAATGAGAGAGAGCTTTGAATTTCGAAAGTTGGATCAAATATTCACGCCACACTTCTAACCAAACTTCAATGTTTTGAGTATAACTCACAATCTACATATCGGAATGAGCTGAAATTGGTGGCATTGGAAAGAAGACTCATAAGGCTTTCCATCAAGACTTGATTCAACAAAAATGAAGTTTAGACCAGAGAGATATGGTCCTCGAAAGTTGACTGTTGATTCAGAACAATGCAAAACGCTGGTCAAAGAACAACTTACACTTATCAAATCATAACGGGTGAAATCCAACGAATTTGGATCTGATTCTTACTGCATTGGAAATAATACTCAAAGAGCTGTATGAGGATAATTGGTTTGCCAAATATGAAGCCACATCATATCAGAAAGCAACCAAGGGCCATAACATCTTCAATACTCTAGTTTACGCATGAATACTTGAGTATAGCTCAGACAAAAAGCAATGAACGTTTGTGGATCTTCAATACTTGAGTATGTAAGTCAATACTCGAGTTTCAGGCAGACAGAGACGAATCTGAAGTATTGAAACAAGTTCAATACCATAGTATTCAAGACAATACTTGAGTATACACTGTAACTTTAGATAATTCAAAACTTTGAAGATCACGATTCTGATCCAGATCATCCAGACACTTACCCAAATGATCTATAACACTTATTATCATCATTTACATCATTTGTGGACATGTTTCAGATGATTGATTGAAGGATTACATGAAGATCAACACATGCTGAGCTGTCAAGTGAAAAATGAACATAATAGCTATATTTCTCCAACTGCTACATTCTCAACGTCTTCATTTTCAACGGCTATATGCTCCAACATTCAGAACATCTTCATCTATAAATAGAGCCAGATTCAAAACACAAGATGGTGGTGGAGTGAGCTTACAATGTCATAATGCCAAAATTTTGAACTTCCTTCACACTCTGTTTTTCATGCTTTCTTAGTTTATCATTTAGAGTGTGAGATGATCTATTATACACTTCAGTGTTTATCATAATCACTTCTTTGAGAGAAGAATTATTGTAAATCATATTTCTCTGAGAGATACTCAAGGTTGGGTGACCTTGAGTGGGAAAGTTGATTGTATCCCTTCAGGTTGTAAGGGAGAGTATCTGTGAGAAATTGTAAAGGCTGTACAAGTGCCTGGACAAACTTGTAGGTTGTAAAGGCTTGTCGCTTGTGCCTGGTTAAACAAGAAGAATAGTGGAAATCTCAAGTGGAGCTTGAGGACTGGACGTAGGTCACGGATTGGACCGAACCAGTATAAACCTAAGTTTGCAAATTCTCTTCCCTTAACTCTTTATTTCCAGCATATATGTTTGAATGATTGTTTACAGATTTATAACTCTTTAATATCATTCAAATTGATTTTACTGAATAGCGAAAAGATTTTCAAAGGTAACAAATTTTTATCTTCACCCAATTCACCCCCCTCTTGGGTTCAGCCGGGCATTTTCAAAATTGAGTTTTGAACTATGTGGTGGTAAGGCAATACAAAAACTGGAAGAGGTCAGAAACTATAGTAGACGTACTTAGTTTACTGGATCTTGCCAGGTGTTTTCGAATAATTTGAATCACTGGCTATTGTTGAAAGCTATTTTGAGGGGATTAGTTTTTAAAAAGCTAATATTTGCATCAGCAGTGTAAGACCCAATCGGAGTAGTTTCGCCTTGTGGGGGTGCAATTTTACCTTGTTTAGTCGGCACCCATGCAGGCGTTTGGAGTAGGGCTTTATGGACACCACGCGTGCAAGGGGTTAGGCCCTGGGGACGGCAGTCACAGATTGGGTCCTCCACGATGGTGGGTCATTACGTAAA
The DNA here is from genome assembly GCA_037074495.1 of Acacia confusa. NCBI lineage: Eukaryota > Viridiplantae > Streptophyta > Magnoliopsida > Fabales > Fabaceae > Acacia > Acacia confusa. The sequence continues at coordinate 26,695,474 of CM073504.1, read as the reverse complement.
AAGGGCTCCATGGAATGGTCTTATTCCCAAGTAGGGATTCCGGTGGGTGGCCTGATATTGTATATGCCAGTACGAACACTGGGTCTATTATGGGGGGACGGAAACTCTCCCACATTGACCAACAAGTGCATTGCCACTTCGGTTGTTTGTGTATAAAAGGATTGGGATATGCCGCTGTACTGAAAGGTTGAAGTGGTGGTGAGAACTTTCGAATGTTAAATTTGTGAAAGGAATAATCCTGCTCATAAATGTGTACCGATAGTAAGTGTTTTTGAAATTAATCCGGCAGTGAATGGTTTTCATGAAAATATGAGCTGGCAGCGATTAAATTTGAAAATATGAGAGCACTACTACTTTTGTATAGTTCAAATTGTGAAACGTACTGCAACCATAATAAACCTTCAAAAATGTGAAAATTTGAAATGTTAAATATGAGACAACATAAAAGAATGAAAGGTAGTGGCATGATTACCATTGCTAGTTTGTTGAATTGGAAAAGCGGTGCAGTTGGTAATTGTGAGGATATAAGAACAGAAACTGATAGAATGGTCTATAAATCTGAACCGGTTAAATTAGATAGAACTTGTCAGCTATAATGCTAAGCAAGAGGAAATGGTTTGAGAGCTTAAATTGAGGAAGCTTAAACGAAATAGATGAGCAAAGGCTCGAGACGATAAGGCCCGATGTGCGAGTTTGCATGGGGTAGTGTCCCTAGGCTATAAGACCTGTGATACTTAGTACTATGGGGAATGCTGATTAGCATGGTGACTTTAGACCAGTGTGTCTAAAGTACATTTTAAGTCTAGCAAAATATTTGATCTGTACCAAGTGATAGATAAGATACTTAAGGCTTTAGGGTGATTCCCTGGACAATAAGGGTAGAAAATCTAGTATTATGGTAAGAGAATGAGTTGGAAGGCAAGTATGTGATAAGTCTAAAGGCAGATTATTACAGGCAGTAAGGCCTATGTAACCAAGTGCTTAGAAAATGGACTAGTGGGTCTCGTATGGTTGAATACTACCCCTAGGTATAAGACGAATGAGAATTGGGTAAGATGAAGTTGTATGCTTAGTAAGCATGCATAGAAAAGAGATAGACGATGTGCCTAGAATAATTCCCCAAGGAATGGACGTTTAAATTTCGAGGATGAAATTTATTGAACGGGGGGAGAATTGTAACATCCCAAATTTTAGATTTTGGGAATCAAGAATTTATTATGGAAAATTTGGCTTTAAGGAATTTTAAAATTTAGAATTTGAAATTAAGGCACATTTTCCCAAAATTAAGGAATTATTAGGAAATAAATTTTGGCCAAAATATTTTGGAGATGATATTTTATGAACAAAATAAATAAATTGAGGAAAGAATAAAGTCAAAGAATATTTGAAAGGAATAATTTTTGGGATAAAATAATTATTGGAAGTTAAAGCCTAATTTCCATGATTTTTTTTGGCAAAAGAATTATAGGATTTATTTTATTCAGTTAAATAAACAAAATAAATACAATCCATTATCATCATCATCATCATTATTATTGAAGTATATTATCTATTATTATTTATTATAAAGAGTATTATTACTAAAGAATTATTAATTAATAGAAAGTTATTATTAATTAATAATAATTTAAAATGGGTATAAATGAAATAACAAATTCACCAGGGGTAGAAAGATCAATAGTGGCAATGACATCTCTTTGGATGTTATTTATAAGGAAAATAATGCGGTGATAGTATTATAGGATATCCGGGAAAATCAGGAATCAGTACTGAAAGGTGAACGTACCGCTAGCGACGGAGACTAAGGTATGGACGCGTACTGTAACTCTAACTCTTATGTTGTCTTGTATGCTTATATGTGATGAGATGATTCATATAGCAATGGACAAGACTTGGTCTTGAGTCATGGACTGTGGCTAAGACTCGGTCTTAGGTCACCCTTTTTAAATGCATTTAGCCTTGAAACAGGTTACAGTCTTAGTAATACCATATGGATGTTTTTATAGTGCTGAGGGCATGGCTCTGGTTATGTGCAAACGATGTGAACATTACATGTGCTATGTGCTATGTATTGTTGAACATTACATTTGCTGTGTTCTATGTATTGTTGAGATATGAACTATTACATGTGTTGTGTGCTATGTATGGTTAAATGCTGAAATGTAATCAATATCCGTCATACATATACTGTTTATACTTGAGCATAAGGTTAACTGTTACATGAGATTCAATGGACATTGAATCTCAGAATTTACCCTAACTTCAGGATTTGGAGGATCAGGAGTTGGAGAAAAGGGTAAACAGCACGTGTGAAGACTCAGACGGAGTTGTATTTTGGGATAGTATTATGTATAACTTTTGAATATTCGGATAATTGTAACACTAACGTGCCAACCGAATACTCCGCAAAGAATTGTAAGTTGTATATCACGCTTATATTCCTTTGGGAATTTTTATTAACCGGCATATGTTTGAGCATATGCAATCAGTCACTCATTCGTCCAAACATTAAGCATGCTCTCTGTTGTGACTCACTTTGATCTATTAACGTCTTCACTATGATAAATACACATGAATTAGTTTAATAAGAGCTATAGGTACATAACTGGACACCATAAGAGACTTAGAAATTAGGGGCATTACAACTGCAGTTACAGCGCGACTTGTTTACTTGTAAATGTTTCTATGCTTAACATGTGTTAAACTGTCATTTATGCTTCATATATGTTCTTGAGATTAATTATTACCATGGGGTTTATTCATTTGAACTCCATATCGTATGAAAGAGACAGGTGATGGACCAGGATCAAGAGGAAAGACGCAGCTGTAAAGACTACAACGGAAGGGACTTCCTTAATAATATAAGGAGTAGACTATAATAATTCGTTTATCATTTGTCTATCATTTTTGGATTATTGTATTAACATCTCACAATGGGATAAATATCGAACGCGAAAAATTTATCCTCATGTTTTCAAACTCAGTTATTTTCAGAAACTTTTATTTCGAAATTAAGTCGTCCAAATCATCTCGATGCCTGTCCGCTACAACTCTGATGAATAGAGGTCATCAGGGCCGGGTGTTTCATTCAACTTATTACCTTTAGCATCGTAATTATTTTTAATATTTTTCATAATATCTTATGATCATTTTGGATTCATAGCTAATTTTTCGCATTTACATTAAATGAATCGATACATATTTATTTATATAGCTTCTGGTCATATTGTAACATTTTCTCATAACTAAATCATAATATTATTATTTTAAGATACGTCACCAAACTTTGATGCCTTCAATTATTAATTTAATATACTTTATTACCTTATGAGTATAAAGTCAATAATAAATGAAGGGTAATAGTGTATATTCTTATGAAAAATATATTGAGGTGCCTTATAAATATGACAATTTTTATTTCTATCTAACTGATAAATAGGATCAAAGGAGTAATATTTACGATCAAGTATTTAAAGTGCTACAAATTTCCTTTCTGGCCATTTATTAGAACCATACAGTAGACTATTACAAAATAAAAATGATAAAAAATACGTGACTTCTGCTTCCTAATCAAGAAATTCGTGAGTATTATGGTTGTTGGCCATTTAATAATATGAAGTTATAATATTAATAGATATCAAATTGAATACCACAAACATATAAGAATGATGTAAGAATAAACTTGAACTTTTAAATGATAAAATTTAAATTGCAAGGTCATGTTCCAATCATCACAGCTAACAAAAGATATATATGAGTAGTTATACGCGTGCATGCACCCACGCACACATATATGAAGATTTATTATTGGTTTAAGGTGCAGTTAAGTCAATAAAGTGTTATGTTAGGAGCACCGGACGTAAAAATGTTTTGAAGATAACTAAAATACCAATGAACAATTAAAAAGGTGTAAAAATATTAATAAAAAAAATTAATTCTGATGAAAGTAGTACAATCCCCGTTTAAGTCTATTCACTGAAGTATTAAATTCTTATTGGTATTTTTACTCCTTTTCAATTATTCATTGTTATTTATTCTCCCTTCAAAACATTTTTATACCCAGTGCTCCTAACATAACATTTTGTTGGTCAGTCTGCACTTTAACCCTTTATTATTTAACAACAAGAGCAAATCACTTGGAGGCACCGCAACAGCAGCTTGAAGCTTTGAGAAAAGAAGTGCCACCCTTTGTGGTCTCATGTTTTGGCTTGTCCGTATACGTTATGATGTTATACGCCCATGCTCCCGCCACTGCTCCTGCCACCGGTGCTGTCTTGTACACCCATATTCCTCTGTACTCATGCCATACAATGGCCGGCCCTAGGCTTCTCGCCGGATTCATCGACGTTCCGGTTATAGGCCTATATATCAGACAAACACTAACATAAATATCATACACAATAGATCAAAGAATAATGTAAATAGAAAATTTAACAAATGGGTGATACTCCTATTAACCTAAATACATGAGTTAGATAATTTAATTGTAAATATTAAGAAAATTAATTAAATTAGTTATTTGTGAAAAATGTGTATTGGTTTTCATAAAGTATCCCTTTAATCAATTTCATTAAAAAGCTATTCTCTGAATGAAAACACTTTCTTAATATGTGCAATCAATTACGAGTTTGAGGTGAAAAAAAAAATCAATTACGAGAATTAGAAAAAATATATAAATTGAAAGACAAAGTGAACTGATGTTTTACAATTAGGGCTAAAGCAAACCCCTCTACTAGCTTTTACATTATAGACAAGAGAGAGTACTATATTAAAAAAGATGATCATGATGTTTTAGAAAATGTCATAGTAACTAAGTCAATTAACTTAATCTAATCAAATTAGGTAAATATATTTTATATTAAAAATAGAGGAAGTATTTCAAATTTCATTGAAATAATGGGCTCTAAGTTTGGTCAAATGTTGTCCTTTGTTTTTATATTAAGATGTGATTTCGCAGTTATAAAGGTAAGTAAGCCTACTCATATAATTTTTTTAAATTTTAATTTTATACAAAAGTTGAAAAAATCTTTTCCAACATGTAAAGTTTACTAAATTAATAGGCAAACAATCTCTTTGGCCAAATATTGAGCATTCAATTTGAAGAGAAACACAAATGATGTGTTGATTTCTTCATGTGTTTGAACGGAGGGAAAAATAAGAAAAATAAGGGGGAGAGGGAATGCTGGGAAGAAAATATTCTAAAAATAGTAAAAAAAAAAAGTTTACTATTTTTTAGAGTTTTTCTTCCCAATATTATTTAGCCCCCTAACTTTCTTCTCATTCAAACTAAGAATAAATGTTATAGGGCTAAGGTTAGTACCCGGCAACCAACACATTAAGCATCACGGTTGCACCTATGACGATCCCAGCTAGTTCACCAATCTGCAAAAATGAAATGCATAGAAACATACGCTTCCTATAAAACCTTCAAGTATTTCCCCAAATGATTCAAACAAAATAAAAACCTATATTATCAATATATCAATATCAATTTAAAATATATAATGAAACCCATAACAAGCCAAATTATTCCTTATTTCTTTATGTATAATGTCCATCTAACATCTTTTTTTTTTTCAAAATTTTTTTTACACCAAATAAAACATATAGGTATAGGCCAACGGTGTTGAGATCTAACGGCATGAAATTGTGCGTTTAACTCTCCTTGTAATCTCAAGCCCTCTCGAACTTTCTTTTTCTTAAAAAAATAAACACACACACACACACACACATTATCTCGGGTCCTTAATATGAGATCTGTTGAGCAATTCGCATAATCGCATACTATAAATTATACATTATATTAAGGACTAGACGTAGTTAATAGATTCGTAGCATGATTGGCCGACCTCGTTGACTAAGCATGCATCAATAAAGGAAACGAAAAGAAACCCGAAAATTTTTACCGCTCTGCTATCAATTGCCACACCAGAGACGACGAACATGAGGAAGAAGGTGACTAAGAATTCAACCACAAAGCCCTGAAGATATGACCCAGCTATTAATGTTCCTATGAATTGGTCCTTTTCTCCGGTGAAAATTTGTCTCACAGTCTCACTTGCAAGAAGGCATCCTACAACATGAGTTAATATATAAGCTGGTACCTGCAACAACATACACAAAATTAATGATGAATCAGACAATTCCATTTCATAAAAAGGAAATCAAAATTAAGGTAATTAATTAAGGTGATGGATCGATGACCTGCTTAAGGGGAAATCGTATAGTGGAAGAAGCAAAAGCGAGATCGATAACAAGATTACATAAAAGTCCCATAGCTTTCAAGTCTATGAGAATAATCCCCCAAACCATAAATTATATACCCCCTTAAACTTTATTTTTATGGGCATATATATACCCCCAAAAAAATTTGAGTTATATACATATAATCCCAATAAGCTTTAAGCTTGCAGATAAGTAATAAGTAAAACTAATCGTAAGAGAGTTATCCGCATGTGAGAGTTTAGGGAGTTCAATACAAAGTTTCAAAGCTTATGGAGGTTATCTGTAGATAACATAATGAAGTTACGTTGGAGGTTATGTACACTTCAGAGAGAGAGAGAGAGAGAGAGAGAGAGAGAGAGAGAGAGAGCACGCGCAATTTATATTCTGAATGAGACAAATTCGTTTCATTAATGAAATCAAAATTAAGGTAACAAAATAAAGTTAGAGGTTATGTCCACTTTAGCACACAAATACATACACACACATACTTACATACAATTTATCTTCTGAATGAGACAAATTCGATCGTTTCGTGAATGAAATCAAAATTAAGGTGGTAGACCTGTTTGAGAGGAAGTCGCCTAGTGGAAGCTAAAGCCAGAGTGACAGCAGGATTGAAATGGGCACCAGAGATGTGACCAAGTGAGTAGACAAGAGCCATAACCAGAAGACCCCAGACGATGGCAATCCCTGGAAGTGTTATGATATTGTTGTTGTTATTGTTCACCACAACTGATACTCCACCTAAAAATATTAAGAAGTATGTCCCCACCAACTCTGCCAGCAACTGTAATTAATTCACAAACACACACGCAAAAATCCAAAATCACATTACAAGTTTCGTAGACTCAATTTAAAGTTGGGTCAGTAAGAGCGTTGTTGGTCCTTACACTGGAATTTTAGTTTTGGTAATTATTATAGGTTCAAATTATGGTTTTAAATCCCTAATTTCATTAGGACTTGACACGAGTTTAACAAAGGTAGCTCAAAATCAAAACTAGTTCTTGTTAAAAGTATAGGACAGTAATTGGTGCGTGTATTTTTTATAATCTTAGGTTTTGGCCTCTATAGTTAACGCCGCTAAAGTCAAGTCAAATTTTTATGAAACTATAGGTTCTAAAAACTGTGATTTGAAACTATATGAACAAAAACTAAAATTTATCAAACTTAAAGTAAGAAGAATGATATTAACCCTTCAAAGTTTGAGAAACTTCATGGAGAGAGAAGGAAGGCGGACGGACCTTCTGTAAGAAAGGGATAGAGACAAAGGTGATGGATCCTTCATTTGATTTGCCATCATTGACATTAAGAACAACTTCGTGGGTTCCGTTAGTTGCAGAGGCCTCAGCCATCACCAATGATCACAATCAATGACGAAGAACTATTTTAGAGAGAGAGAGAGATTTGAGATGGTGCGTCTAAAGTTTGTCAAAGGAGGTAGTAGGGAATGCCAATTTATAGGCACTAAAGAATCCATAATGAGAATGATGGAATAGTGAGAAATTTCTTAGAGATAGGTTTTCTCCGTATATAAAAGTTGAAAAATAAAATCTCCAAATATTTGATTAAATGAAGACAAAAAAATATTATCGCTCACGCTAAGTTTATAATAAATTTAAACATTCAAGAGACGAACATTTATTTCTAATTAAAATTTCAATATTTAAATTTAAGCAAAATGGTCCTAAAAACTCAATTTTTTAACGAAAAAAGTTCTATGTAATTAACTTCTTTTTGACCAAAAATTACAGAGAGAGAATAAAAGGTCTATTTATAACTTTTTTTTTTTTGGATTAATCCATCAATATTCGGCACTTTAACAATTGATTAATTAAGTTTACGGGAATGTAAACCTAAAATAGGCAATTTTATTACCTCCAAGCAATTATTGCAACTGCATATCAAGAGTTCAAATACGAAACCATGTGGAAGTATTTTTTTTCAAAACAGACATTTGACAACCGGGATAACTTTAAAAGATAGTATTTATACTGTTAAATGTAGGGTCCTATGTCATGGTCCTAGCTTAAAGAAAATGACTGGGTGGTATAGAAAATACATATAATATTAACTATCTTAATTAACTTCTATAATCTAATCAAATTAGGTAGATAAGTCTTATATTGAAGAGTGGAGGAATATTATTTTCTAAATATAAAAAAAAAAGTTAAATTTGCAATATATAGAAATTCAAACTCACAATATGCTAAGTTGATAATTAATATTTTTCTTGGCCACGTGATAAGTTGTTAAAAAATTTGATATTATCTGAAAGATGAATATTCACAATTTTTATATAGACAGAAATCAAAGATAATCTCTTACGTTCAATGAATGCTTTTATTAAATGAGTAAAAATAAAAGAAGGAAATTAATTAGCCCAAAAGCAATGAATATCTTGTTTGTTTTCTTCCCAGCAAAAACAATGAATATCTGAATTCAAGGATCTAGGGAGAAATAATGAATAAAATAGGTTAGAGTATATTTTTAGTTCTTTAAATATAGATGAGGTTCTATTTTAGTCCTTTAATATTTTTTAATATTATCATTTGACATCCAATTTAGAGTTCGTGGTCAGGGTTGTCAAACTTATGAGTTTAAGCAAACTCGTGAGATGGACGTAAACTAATAAAAGTTTACTTATATTAATAAATAATAATTAAAATTATATGATAAATAATTAAAATACTGAAAATGACAACAATTTAGTTTAAATATATTTTAAATCTAAATAATTGAAATTAAATTCATTAACATTCATAATTTATCATACTTAACATAAACATTTATATGAAATTCAAGTTATAATATAAAGTCACTAAACATAATTAAATAAAACTAGTTATAAATTTAACAAAGATCGTCAAATGTTGGATTATCATTATCTCCATTTTCTTCAAATTCTTCACCTTCACCATTATAATCTCCATTTGTATCACTTGCATCATAATTATCATTATAATTTGCCCTAACATCATTGATACTAAAATCAACATTAAGGTCAACACCAAATAATAGAGTAGCCATATTCTCATTAATTTCATGAGGTTGAAGAACATCATCATCCTCTTCCTCTACATCGTCCCCATCTACCCTTCTTTCAGTAATCCATTTGTCATCAGAATATGTATCATCAAAATTATAATTGAAAACTCTACTCTTTTGCTTCCTTGTGAGTTTCAAATTGCACATGACAAATGCCAAATCATTCATCTTCTTTTAATGCAAATGGTTTCTTTCTTTCTTTCTTTTTTCTTTTTGTATGAATCTACACAAAAAAATGAAGAAAAAAACACTTTTTATTATTCTAACATTCAAGCAAAGTTACTTAACTTTTTTTTTGGTAAATGAGCAAAAATACACATGTGCTTTATCCCCGGGAATGCCCAACACCATATGCTTTTTTTAGGAGCAAAAATACACACGTGGTTACCATTTTGGAACAAAAGTCACATCTCACCATTATGTTACGTACTGTTCACTGTGATGAGAGAGAAAGAGATGAAGTGAATAGTAACATAACGGTGGAATGTGATTTTTGCTCCAAAATGGTAATCACGTGTGTTTTTGCTCCCAAAAAAGGCATATGATGCTAGGCGCTCCCAGGGGTAAAGCACATGTGTATTTTTTCTCATTTACCCTTTTTTTAAGTAAAAATCTTACCATCTTAAAAGCACTCCAATTACGTTTACAACAACAACAGCTGCAACATAAGGTAAGAATACGAATTGCAATTATTTTAAGTTCTAGACATCCATCTCCATAAGAATCCCATCAGTCTACTAAAGCTAGTTTCTTGGGTTAAGGTGCAATTTTACACGTGTTTTTCTCCCGGGAGTGCCCAGCATCACGTGCTTTTTTCTGGACCAAAAATACACACGTGGTTACGTTTTAGGAGCAAAAATACCACGACCATTAGTTGACCATTAACTGACCGTTAGTGAACCGTAACCATGGTGGAATTACCCTTTTGCCCTTAGTTTAAAATAATTTTTTAAAAAACTAAAATACCCTACCCCTGCCAGTGGGCCCCACCGCCAGCCACCCCATGTCGCTGCCCTATCGCCGATGACCACCTCCAGTAACTTTTTTTATGAAAAAAAACTAAGGGGAGGCCGGCCACCCCACACCGGCGGTATGGAGTCTGGCCTTCCCTTAGGTTTTTTAAAAAAAGTCATTGGAGGTAGGGCAGCAGCTGGTAGCTGCTGGCGTGGAGTGGTCGGCCTCCCTTTAGTTAAAAAAAAGAAAAAGTCGCCGGAGGTGGTTGCCGGTCACTGGAGGCGGCCACTGGCATGGGGTGGGCGGCGAGGGGGTGATGTATTTTAGTTTTTTTTTTTAAATTATTTTTAACTAAGGGCACAAGGGTAATTTCATTATGGTTACTGTTCACTAACAGTCAACTAACGGCCGTGGTATTTTTGCTCCTAAAGCGTAATCACGTGTTTATTTTTGGTCTAGAAAAAAAACACGTAGCGCTGGGCGCTCCGGGGGAAAAGCACATATCTAAACTTGCACCTTAACCCTAGTTTTTTTCTTAATGCTTGTGCAATTCACGTCCAAACCTATCTTTTGCCTTATGAAAGTCGGTCAATTGAAACTCAATTTTATTAAGCTCATCTTGATCCCCAACCATCCTTGACAAATAATCATATAACCCTTGTTTAAACAGATAATGAGGGTTAAAATTAGTGTCATAATGGAAATGAGGATTAAGGTAGTATGTCGTTGCATGTAAAGGCTTATGTAGTTGAGCTTCCCACCTCTTATCAATTATATTCCATGTAAGCTCATAACTATCACAAATCATAGTCAATAAAAAAAAGGTCATTCCACCAAGAAAAATTCAAATTATTAAAAGCATAAAACTTGCATAATAAAATTAAATACACAAATTTAATTGAATACTCACTTTTTTTAACACTATTAACATTATGTTTGATCTTTTCCTTCGCACTTTCCATGGCTTCATATATGAATCCCATAGTTGTTTTATAATTTGCAGCATTATCAGTTACTATCTACACCACATTTTTTTCACCTACTTTTTCCACAACCTCGTCAAGCATCTCAAATACTTTATCAGCCGTCTTAGAAATTTCAGAAGTATCTAATGAATATAAGAATATTGTCCCTTTGGGACTATTTACTAGAAAATTGCAAATTGAACACCTTTATCTATCAGTCCACCTATCAGACATTATGGAACAACATGTTGTTCATTCATTCTTAAAGTTCTCAAGTAAGGCATGTGTGTGTTTTAATTTTAAGTTTAAATATTTTTTCTCTGATCTCAAGATAAGAAGGAGACTTAAATCCTTGACCAAATCCTCCTATAACTTCACACATCTTTGTAAATTCAACATTTTTTATACAATTAAAAGGTATAGCACTTGTATAAAAAAAATTAACCTATTTGTTGACAAGCCTCTATCCTCAAGTCTCTCTTAAACATATGATTAATGGTTGATTGTGTGTTGCTTACCCCTTTGTCATTATTTTTTGTATTTCTCAAGAAATTCATGAATTCTTTTTCTGAATTTTGAGACTCAACTTGTTCATGTGCACCTTGATCATCTTCATCACTAATATCAACCCATAATTTCTTCCTTTAGATGAAGCACATTTTGCATCATAAACAAACTTCATTATTGTGGTTTTTACTTCTTAAGGAACATTGCAACAAGCTTCAACATCTATTGTAGTGCATGCTAGATGATGTTTGAATCTATATATACTCCTATTAACAATTTTTGTCACAATAATTACACTTCACTTTTTTGCCATTCCCATCAACATCCATCCCATGTTTCCATCCTATATCTGATCTATTACCGACATAGTTTTTTCTTGCAGTAATAACTTTTTTTTCCAGTATTTTCCTTTGCACTTGAAGACTTCTTCAATTTAATATACTACCTAATTAACAAGCAGTATGAAGAAAGTCTTACATTAAAAAAAAAGAGGCAACCAAAGAAGACATATAATATCTCAAGGTTAGAAAAAACTTCACCTTAGTTTATTAGTTCTCAGGGATATAGTTTGTTTAATGTAGGATAGTATTTAATAAATAAAATACTATTATAGGGATCACATTAGATAATAAAACAAGATTCTAACATCTCAAAAAAAAAAAAAAAAGGATTCAGCTAGTATCTTAAGTAAGCTCCTTAATCCCTCACGATCTTCATGAAAATAATTTGATAATAAAATTTTCATTCATTAAAAACATGAAAAAGTGAAAGGACAAGACGAAATACCTTCTTCACCCAAATATGTTGCAATTGTATGATAAATAACTTCACAACACTCCCAAGACTTTAGAAGTTTGGTCAAACCTTCACCAAAAGCAAGGACAATATTTTTAATAAGAAATTCAAAAAATTTCATCCAAATTAAACCCTTTATCCAACTACTATATTGCTACTGTGTCTATTCTACATCTATAACCCCTTGAATTTTGGGTCTAAAGCTTGAGAATTAACCTATTTTTAGAAGACTACCAGGCTTTATTTATAAAGAATTCAAAATTTTGAGCTTATTATGAGGAAGAGTTTAAGATAATTAGCAAATTATTTTAGACTTGGGGACAAATTATGAAATATTATCTTGGGAGAATAAAAATATTGAAAGGGGATTAAATATATGTGAGTGTGTGTACGTGTTGTTTGTGTTTGATAAATGTGACGTGTGTATATTGTAATATAAGTGTGTGTATGTGTGCTTATAATAGGTGTTTGTTTGTTTAAGAAAGGTGACGTTTGTGTACATTGTAAGGTGTGTGTATATTGTTTTGCCAACACAAGTGAGGTTTTATCCTTTATTGCTCCAATGGACGTGTGGCATCATATTTTTAGTATATATATCATGTTCTCTTCAATTTGGGCAATCATCCGAACACAATACCCTCCAATCCCTTAATCTATCATTTCGGCTAATACACACAAGAAGGAGGGAGTAACAATAAGAGAAACAAAGAAAGGAAAGAAGAAAAATCTATAAAGTAGTAACGCTTCTCTCACATACTATGTATACCTTTATATGCTTGTATTTACCATTGTATGTATATAAATGAGATGCATGAATGCCGCATGTGTTATATGAATTGTATGTATAAGTAATGGTTATACTTGCATATATTGTGTATACATTTTATGTGAGTGATTGTTAACATTACTACTGGGATTCATTTGAATCCCAGGAATGTATTTTTGAAATAGCTAATTTGTAGTTAGGGTAAGAAGCTCAAGTATGAAGAGGAGGTCATGGAAGTATAGACCAAGAATAGAAGAGATTTTAGTTCCGTCAGATTTATTTTACTTAAGGTTAAGTTATTTGTATGTAAATAATAACTTCAATAGTAAGTATTTTTGAAGAAAACTTCTATGTACTCAATTTCATAGTTGTAAATGGTGTATTTTGGACGGGCATTTCAACACCAACATTTTTATTTGATTTCTTGATATTCTCGCCAAGGATGTGAAGGTCTAAAAGTGATGATCAAATAGATATACTAACCCTACTTGATATTCTCACCAACGTGGTGATCTGTTAGATATTAACACTTTACTTTTTCCCCATTCCTTACAATATCAATTATGTGATGTGATAAGACAAGCTGGTCTATAATAACTTCTTTGACATAGACCTTATCTCTATCGTACCACTCACTCACCACAAGCCTTCATTTTTTTTTTTAAAAAAAAAAGCACTCAGTTTTTCTTTATTGAATTGCTACGCAATGCTCTAGGACTAGGCACCAGCCTTCTTTATTAGAAAACAAAATCTCACTGATGATTTCCCCCACTTTCTCTCTTCATCCTCATCCTCATCCCTTCTTATTCTTATTCTTTATTCTCTTTCTCTCTTTCTCTCTTCTTCTCTGTCCCTTCGTCTCAAATCTCCAGTTCAAGGAGAAACAAAGAACATAGCAAGCAGAGTGAAAGGCAGAGGCACGAAGAAGGAGAACAACCAAAGGTATGAACTTGAAAAAAAAAAACCAAAGGTATGAACTTGAAAAAAAAAAACCAAAGATGGTAGCAGGCGGTAGTGGACAAAGCTCTCAAGATGAAAATAGGGCTCCTAAATAAGTAATATTTAGCTTCTTTTTAACTTCATATGTTTTTTATTCTTTCTTCCTGATGATTTTTAGCCTTTCTCTACCCAGATCTACAACTCACTTAACTCGGTTTCAAATCATTGAGTTTAATGAGTTTGACCGAATCAAAAACGAGTTTGATTGAGTTTGAGCCTGGAATGATTTTGCATCCAAGTTAACACGTTTTTTCTGAGATAACAATGCAAACTCGTTAAACTCGGCGAGTTGGCTCGTGAGTTTAACAACATTGTTTGTGGCTACCTCTTCCAACTCATATGTCATCTGACTCAAACTTGAAAAGTTAATACAGTTAACTTTACTTGCAAAATATGTTGAGTCAGCAAATTTGAAATTCCAACTCAATAAATTTAAAATGTTGACATTTATTTTTCAAAGATTAATTTTAGAATTAAAACATAAAAGTAATTGTCTTAAATAATTAAATTTTGGACAAGTTTTTATTTTAAATTTGTAGCGATTACAAAAAACCGCCAAAAATATCAGAATTTGTAGTAATTTATATCAAAACCACTACTAGTTTGCAAAGGTATGACTCGTGCCAAGTGGCACACTGGTTAGGGAAGGGCTTTTGTAGTGGTTATCAAAAAATAATAGCTAAAAAATATGACGCCAAGATGACACCAATTTTGTGGCGGTTTTTATTTTTTCACAAACTGTCATAAATGCGGTGCTAGCTATGCACGTTATGTGGAAAAGGTGTGCCATTTTGTTTGTAGCGATTTATATGGAAAACGACTACATAATGCATAGAGTCTACAACTTTGTAGCAGTTAGACATTAAAACAACTACAGAATGCAAAGAGTCTTGCACATTTGTAGTGGTAATTCATAGAAACCGCTACAAAATGTGAATAGTGTTGCACATTTGTAGGGGTTACATTTAGAAATTGCTACAAATGCAAATAGTCTTGCACATTTGTAGCGGTTATATAAAACCTCTACAAATTTTCACGTCGGACGATGTAAGGTTTCGTTATTTGTAGCGGTTTTTATTAAACCACTACAAATGTCTATACTTTGTAGTGGTTTTTATGTAAATCGTTACAAAGTTGAAGCCTTTATATACATGCCACCGCCAAATAGTTTACCATAAAAAATCAATTAATAGACCTCTTGGTTTTGATGGAGAGCACTACTCTTTCTAGAAAGCTAAATTCAAGGTCTTTGTCATGGCCTCTAGAATGTATTCGACAAAGGGACTACTTCCCATCAAAATTGTAAGAAGGAGATTGTGTACCAAAGGTCGAGGACGAATTTGATGAGAATTGTAATATCCCAAATTTTGGGATCTTAAAGTTTGAATAATATATGGGGATTTATTACAAATTTCGGCTAAGAATAATTCTACTTGGAAATTAAGGCTTATTCTTCTCTTAATTCATTTATTTTAGGACAAAGGAATTGATTCAGCTACTCAAATTATTTGATTTGCTTCAACCCAATTAAACCAACTCGGCCCACAAGGAACACACACTTAATATACTCTAATATTCAATTTGAGGCAGTCAGAAACACAGTAGAGAGAGAAAAGTTGTCAACCAATCCCATTAGCCATGCTTCATCGATGTGAATCACTTCCTCTCTGAACACACAAGACCAACGGTGCCATACTTTCCCAGACCCTCTACCATGCATTTCAAATTTAGCACCACTTGCCCCTAATTTATTTCAATTCGAATGGGACCTTTAAGTCCTTATATAAGAGTTGTTCCTGGAACTCCCTTCATCTCTTTGCAACAAAAAACTGAGTCTAAGATAGATAGATAGATAGAGAGAGAGAGAGAGAAGGTTTGTTGTGATTGATCCTTGCTCACCTTTCCCCTAAGATTGGTGACGAGGACAGGGGTGTGTGATTCCAATAAAGATCACAACGTGCAGACTAGCAAGTTAAAGGTAATTATTAGTTCTTTCTTCTTTTTAGTTTCTATTGATTATTTTCACAGCAACCTTAAGTGATAAATTGTAGAAGAAAACCAATGAAGTTTATGCTAAAAAGAAACTATAGAAACCAAGCCGTAAGACTTCTCTGTTACATGAACCATAAATCATAGGCTGTGTTGAAGAGAGATAGATTTGTGTTTCTAAAATGCATATATCAATGTTGTTTATGCATAATAAGGGGAAAGAATGCTTGGGTAGTGTGTTTATTTGTATAGTGGAAAACTATGGGGAACGACTCCGACATCACCTCAACCTGTTATCATCTTAGCATATACTATATATCACAATCCCGGCAATCTCCTTAACCTGTCCATCTCCCGCTCTCATAACACAAACTATATCTTGGCAACTACAACGCAACATCAACCACAACACACAAACCTTATCCCGACAACTACAACTCAACACATCAACCACAACATGTAAACTATATCCCGGCAACTACAATGCAACATCAACCACAATGCACAAACCCTATCCCGTCAATTACAACTCAACACATCAACCACAACATGAAAACTATATCCTGACAACTACAACACAACATCAACCATAACACACAAACCCTATCCCAGCAACTATAATTCAACACATCAACCACAACACGCAAACTGTATCTCGACAACTACAACTCAACATATCAACTACAACACATAAACCTTATCCTGACAACTACAACTCAACACATCAACCACAACACGCAAACTATATCCCGGCAACTACAACGCAACATCAACTACAACACGCAAACTCTATCCCAACAACTACAACTCAACACATCAACCACAACACGCAAATTGTAACATCCCAACTTTTCAAAAGCAGTATAATTTTTTTTTCATCAGAGTAGAGCATCGGAGCAAGAAAGTAACTGATACATATATTCAAAATGCCGTAAGTCTGGCTAATTACAGAAACGGTACAAAGACCGAGAGTTTTTGAAGTAAATAACCACAGAGGTATTTGTTAGTTCTCAATGTGTTTTGATGATAACCAGCAATTGTAAACTTGATATGAAGTTTGTTTTTGGCAAAATGAAAATCTCACTGTCAAAGGCAAACTCGAGTTTAGGTATATAAACTTGAGTTTGAGACTTGACAGAAAGGTATTCAATTTTACATAAAGGCTAAAACTCGAGTCTACATAGACAAACTCGAGTCTGGGCAGACACAGAAAGGAATCCAAAATTTTCACATCAAGCTAAACTCCAGTTTGCAAATCAAACCTGAAGTCTGGAAGATACAGAGAGCACTCAGCAAGCCAAACTCGAGTCTAGATTCCCTAACTCGAGTTTAGACCAAACAGAAAGGAACCCAGAAAACTCAATAGACTCCCAAACTCTAGTCTGGCCTTCCAAACTCCAGTTTGCACTTGACCCAGATAAACCTCAAATATTTCAGTAGTCACTGAAACTTGAGTTTGCTTCCCAAACTTGAGTCTGGATCATACAGAAAGATCATCCATTTTGGCTACACTACAAACTCCAGTCTATGACCCTAAACTCCAGTCTGGAAAATCACGAACTTAGGCTTGTTCTTCAAACATAGACCCAAACTCGAGTTGGTCACTAATTGACTCGAGTTTAGCTTCCGGACCAAAATTCCATCCCAAGTCCAGAGCCCGATAAACTTGAGTTAGCTTTTACAGACTGCAAGTTTAGACTACTAATCAACAGACATGCTTTTTGGATGAACCTCAAACTCGAGTCTGGAAGAACAAACTCGAGTTTGCATCAGGAATTTTGAAAAATCAAATGATGTTGATCTGCGAAATCTTAATGGGTCTTCCTGAAATTATTTCCTCATATGATATTATTGTTTCTAATGTCCTTGATGAATTTTTGAGTGTTTTTCAGACAAGGTTTAGCCAAGATCAAGGTGAGATCAAGATCCAGGATAAATGCATTAAATGACGAACCTAGAACAGGGCTGATCCTTCTCCCTTATCCCAGATGTTCAGCTCAGACCGTTGTAACTCATAAGAATCATCTCAAACTGTCAAATTGAGTTAAAGGAATGACTAAAAATCTGGAAGACCTTCTGCAATAACTAAATTCCAAGATTCCAGCTAAGAATTCAAGAACAGAGCAAAATATGCTACTGCCAGTTTTCCAGAATTGCAGCTGAACATTAGAGAAAGAATTGCAACGGCTAGCTCATCCATTCAGTCTATAAAAGGTTGTGAAAACTCAAAGCAAAATACACACAACGAAGCTATCTTGATTATACTTTGAAATTTGAGTCTGTATTGTTATTTTCAACCTGTTCTTCAGTGTTTATCCTTATCCACTCTTTTGAGAATTTGTAAATTTTTGAAAGCATTTGTTTATGAGAACTCAAGGTTGTGGAACCTGTGAGTTGGGTTGTTCAATTACAAAGTGTAAGGGGAGCAAGTCCTAGGTGATTAGGATTGTGTCTGGTCTACATTGTTGTACTTGAAAATCTGTTGAACTAGTGAAAACACCCAGAAGATATCCGGGGACTGGACGTAGGTCAAGGTTAAGACCGAACCAGTATAAATTCCGTGTGTCAAGCTTTTCTTCTCTTACCTTCTTAACATTTACTTTCAAAAGGCTTTGAAAAAGAATTCAAAAGTGTTTTTTAAAATCCCCAATTCACCCCCCTCTTGGTGATTTCTTCCATTTTCAGTATTCCCCTGTCATTACCCATGCCGTGGCAACAAAAGATGGTCTTCAGCCGAGTTCCTATAAGTGCTTCTTGCCTTTCTCCTCGGTCCTCGGATCTCCCGATCCTGAAGCTATGTTAAGAGCTGAGGTCCCATGCATACGGACCCCAGGTAACGGTTAACCTCATATTTACATATACGATATATAAACACAGCAAATGAATCACTCCCAAATATGTCACTTCTAGTGAATGCAAATGTACCACTCCCAGCAAAATGTACCACTCCTAGTGAATATAGATATACCACTCCCAGTGCATGCATATGTTCAGTTATCCTCTAACAACACTAAGTAATCAAACAACACACCACCAACATGCATACAACACACGTACCACATACACGCATACCATAAATATCAGAGTTAGTGTTACAGTACACGAACGTACTTTCGTTGACGCTATACGGTATTTCTGGCGGAATACTACGTTTGATAACGATACGACGGCGGTACAACAACGGTAACAGCAGAAACAACAGTTCGTGATTTCAGATATCCTATAAGGATGATATCACGTTTATGAATATTTAATATCATAATAGACATTTTAGGTACAAATTACCATTTTGCCCTTAGGTTGACAAATCGACGAGATTTTGCCAGAGTTTCGCTATTTTAATCCTAATCTCTCAAGATTTTGACGTACCTCTTTCTCCAATATATTTCTGAAATAAATATCATATCTATCCCTAAAACATGATATCTAAACTGACTTGGAAGATTAGAGATCATTCTAGCATTTCTACTATAATTACCGAAAGAACTTAAGACTAAAGACTAGGGACCGAAGAACTTACCCGACACTTTGCTATTTCCACAGACTCCTCCTTCTCTCTAAAATCTCTCTCTAGAAAGCTCTAGGATTTGTGAAGAATGAAGAGAAATGTGAAGGCTATTTATATAAAAAACCAATGGCATTTCGGTAATTCCCTTGAACTCTGTCTGGTCAGTTTCTGACCGTTGGATCGCACTTTTTTGAGGTGGCACGATCCTGGCCTTACATCTCACTATGATGACCTCATCCTGAGTCATCAAAGTGATGTCATGCTTGCATCATCTCTTGATATATGTGCCTTTATCTGATAAAGTTCCCTGTTCGGTGTCCTAATCGTGTAATCTTGGGAAATTTCAAAATTCTGGGAGCAAGGTCCTGAAGATCTTTTCTTTCTCTTTCAAGATACTTAGGTTATCTAAATTTTTGATCTCATTAAGGACATTCCGTTGTCTGCTGAATATTTCGGCCAAACGCCGTTGGCTACGGAAATTGCATCTGCCGATGTCAACTTCTGGATAAAAATCCACTAATTAATAATATACTATGGTTTTTACCAACTTATCCCCGGATTCCAGTTTATGAATTATTTTCCATCGGTTCTCATTTCTACTATCTGTTCTAACTTCACAAAATATCTTCTTGGCCTTATCTCATGATCACTTCGTCAGTTACGGAAATGACTTTGGAGAGAGCCTAATTCGAGATAAAAATTCACTTGTCTATAATATACTTTGACTCTAGAAACTTAGTTCATGGTTTTCTAGGTAGGATTTTATTTCTATCCGTTCTCGTTTATCCTGTATAAAATATCACAATTATAATATTATTTAATTACTAAATATCTTAGATATTTTTTCTTAATTTCCATTTTAATTTTTCTTTATTTTTCTTCATAATTTCGTTTTTATTTATATATATATTTATTTATTTTAAGTAATTTCCACCTTTTTTTCTTTATCTTATGTCTAAACAATTAGTCATTAATTATCTAATTAATCACTTGCTAATTGTTGACAATTTTCTTAATTAGTAATAATTATTATCTCACAACTATTTTACTGACATTGGTAATTTATGCACCATGCATAATATTAAAAATCATGCGGTCCAATATGGGCCCCCAATACTTTTAGGTTTTTCTCCTGTAATTTTTCCAAGGTAATAATTTAATAAATTACCTAAATTAGAGACAACATACTTTCCAATTTTTAATAAATATTTAGTTGCCTCTTAGGATTTTATCATAATTTTATCAGGGTATTTTATAACCCATAAATATTTTAGGGACCTATTTGCAAAGTATCTAATGTTTTAGGGACCTTTTCGCGCATTATTCAATCTTAGGAGAAATTGTCTCAATAACAAGATGAATTCAATACAAGGTGTTTGAGACCTCATATTCACCTATTTCCAATAGGTATATTCTACCAATTTATGATATTTACCCTACGTCAAATTTTAGGGTATTACACAAATTCTATCCTGACAACTACAATTCAACACATTAACCACAACACACAAACTCGATCCTGACAACTACAACTCAACACATCAACCACAACACACAAACTCTATCCCGATAACTATAACTTACCACATCAACCACAACATACAAACCCTATCCCGTCACCTCCTTTTATCCGGCATCCTCTAAGAATTTGATAAGTGCCTTTATGTAGGAATAGTCTAACTTATAAAAAGGGTTATTACTATCAAGTCGTATAGTTAGATACTTTGCATTGCCAGAAGTGACTAATGGTAATGATAAATGTTTATAGGCTTCCAGTGGCATCTCTGCTGATCACAGAACCTTCAAACGAAATTTAAGGACTCAAGATTGAGGTGGGTAACCGTTATCTTATTAGCTTGTATATATGTGTTTATGTATGATTAAACATGTTTGCTAGATAATTGCATGTATGTATCCTAGGGCTGCATGTCCTGAAGGGCTGCGGTCCTTGGCTGGTAACTACGGTTACAATGCGATTTGTTTACTACAATTATTCTGTATTTAGCATATGTTATGTGGTCATTTATACTTCATACTTACATATAAGATTAACTGTTACCCTGAGGCTCATTCATTTGAACTCCAGACTGTGTAAAAGAAGTAGATAGTGGTTTGGGATCAAGAGGCAAGATGCAGCTGTAAGGGTTACTGCAGAAGTAGATAGTGGTTTGGGATCAAGAGGCAAGTATGAAGTAGATTAACTGTTACCCTGAGGCTCATTCATTTGAACTCTAGATTGTGTAAAAGAAGTAGATAGTGGTTTGGGATCAAGAGGTAAGATGCAGCTGTAAGGGTTACTGCAGAAGAGACTTTCGCAATAGTATATTTAGTTGGACTGTATTTAATTTTTTTATCATTTGTCTAATTTTGGATTATTGTATTAAATTCCCTTATAGGATAGATATTACTGTGAAGAATGTATCATTGTAACACCCCAAATTTTAGGCTTTGGGAATCAAAAATTAATTATGGGAAATGTGGCCTTAAAGAATTTTAAAGATTGAGAATTTGATATTTATGCCATATTTTCCATAAATTAAGGAATATTATTGAAGGATAAATTGGGCCTAAATAACTATGAGATTAATATTTTATGGCTTAGGAAATTAAGAATTTAATTTCCTTGGAATTATGGAATTATTGCAATTAAAGTTAATTGCAAATATAATATTATTTTTTTTTAAAAAAAAACAGAGACCAAATGGGCCACGTTAAGGCCCATGATGCCAAAACCAAAACCCATTAAACCATATCCAATACATGTAGCCAATCACCTTCAGCTCACGTCAGACAGGAAATATCAGTTTTGCTCAACTTGAAGTGAATAAGAGCAGATGAGAGACCTTATGGGCTATGAAATTGAAGAAAACATCGAACTCAATTAAGCCCACCGAAAACATTGAATCAGAAACCAAAGATGCAGAACTCAAGCCCAAAACCGATCCAATGTTTATCAATTGAGTATCATCCATTAACCATCAAAAACAAAATCAGCTGCCAATTTAACACGTAATGCTCCAGCTGTCAGCTTCTCACTATGCATGCGAGATCAATGAGTTCCTATTAATATGTCTCTAGTCTTTCGTTTTTTCATCTTTCCAGAGACACAAACCGAAAGAGAGAGTGAGACGAAGGAGGGAGTGAGAGTTGAGAGAGTAAACTGTAGCATTTCGTTTTCATCTGTTCCCATTCGTTTGGCATCAGAAAAGAAAACGCAAAGAGAGAAGTTGCCGAGGAAGAGAGTTTGTGAGAGAAAGAGAGCTGAAGCAAGTTTTGTCACTGTTTCTGACCGATAAGAACAGAGCAAAGGATCAGCAAACATTCAGTACCTTTAGAGCTTGGAAACAAAGGCAAGTCAACTCATCTTTCATAGAACCTTTAGTTTTCCATCAGTAGTGGTAACGATGAGAGGAAGCCAAGCATAAGATGTAATACCTCAATTTTCATAATACATGTAAATATTGATAAATAACACCTATTACAATAGGTTAATTTGTGATCTCAAAATTAGTGAAATAATTATCTTATTTTCTAAAGGTAATGTCTTATGAAATTAGAGTAAATGAAGAGCTAAAATCCCTAAGTGAATTTATGGGTCATAAAATACCATGAAAATGTTATGATAAATCCTAAGAGGCAACTAAATATTTATTAACATAGAGAGTATGTTGTCTCTAAAGTTTTAATTGATTTATTATTTTTAGGAAATTATACCATTTTTTTAGCAATTAAAATCATCAGAAGATGATAAAATCAATTAAAGGAAATTGACAACAATTATTGGACAATTGAAATTTGCAATAATTGAGATACTTTGGTAATTTTTGAAATTAGTTAATAATTACTTTATAAAGGTCATAATTAAGGAAATATCAATGAAATTAAGAATCAACTGATAGTCAGAAGCTAAAATTGGCACACAAGAAGTTTTTAATTATCAAAATTAAATTAGAAACCTTGTCAATTTCGGTAGTTAAGCCTAGTAACCCCTAAAACATGATGTTAGAAATTAAAATTAGGATTTAAACTAATTATTCCAAATTTACCTCTATGGGACAAAAATTCCTATTTGATGGTGAATAAATTATACAATAAAGAACCAAATTATATTAACTTTAAATCCTAAAATCTAAGTGGACCAATGAGAGATTTCTCTTCCTAGAATATGTGAGAACATTAAAACATAAGTTGAATAATTAAAAGAAAGGGACGGTTTGCTTGGGCACAAAGAAGAAGAAAGAATTTATCACAAAAAGCTTAGTTTGAACAGTCAACAAAAGCAACAAGCCAATGAAAAGCCATGAATTAAAATAAATGTTTAATGGTTACTAGGGGAAGATTTCGGTCAGAATTTTGAAGGAAGGGAAAAGGAATTTCTAATATTGTAATATAGATTAGCACATGGGATAAATAAAAAAGAAGACTTGTTGATTAAGGGGAAAAGATGTGTAAACATATTCCTTGGTCAAAAATTCCTCTTGGATTTCGAAAATAAGGAAGAAAAAAAAGAAAATAATAACTTCAAATGCAAAAACATTAGTCAAATAAAGTAGTGTATAGAAGAAGCTTCAAAGACTTGGTGAGCAAGTTGTCTAGCTTAATGAGCAAGTTGTTATTAATTAAATAAAATTAGATAAGTACCTATAGAAATTAAATCATAACTTGAAATATTGGAATTAAGTATTAGAGATAAATACATATTTAAACTCAGTGAATTATGAGCTTCGATTTGGCTATTCCCGAAGTTATTTTCGGTTACTTTTAAGATTCATACCTAAGTATTTTGGGAATTAAAAATCACCATAAATCTAATCACAAAATTAGGATTTCAAAAGTGAAATTGGGTTTTGAATTAGAACACCCACTTACACCTAACTAAATTAGCATTTGGGATTAATTAGGACAACTTGGGGAAGAAGTAGTGTGTCTTGGGGACAAAGCAAAAGACCTTCTTGAAGAAGGAAGATGGGAGGACTTTTTTTTAGGTGTAAGGAGGAGATCTTTACCCCCTCACTAAGTCAAGAACCAAGGGCTAAGATCACTTGAGAGTTACTTGGAGGCTACCCAATCTTTGGCTATAAATAGAGACTCCAAGCTTCATAAATTCCTCACAAATCCACTAAGGCTTAGGCTGAAATTTGAGAGAGATTAGGAGTGTGTGGAAGAGCTCCAAGAACAGTAGCAAGGTTCTATAAGAGGTAAGGAAGCTTTTAGTTTTAGTTCAAGTTCCTAGCTTATGAAGTTTTAGTAGAAATATTAGGGAATGTTGTTTTGATCTTCAATCTTCCAAATATAGTTTTAATTTCATGTTTTTATGGTTTCCATTGCATTTATTTCAAAAAATTGATGAAGAACAAGTTATAGCAAAATTTTTGGAAGATTAGGATCAAAATAGCGAAGCTCTGGCGAAATTTCCTCAAACAGTGATTTCTGGAGTCAGGGGTAAAAACGTCAATATTTTATGATGAAGATGATGTTCTAAAATTCTGAGAAAATTCATGGTGAAATTAGACGTCTAGGGCTTTCTAAATCTATAAAGAGTGTATCATTTGAAGCTCTGTTCAAAAAGATAAAAATCTCAGAAGTTAGGCAATGTTTTCTGTGTGAAATTCTGGGCAGTATTTAAAAACGTGAAATCTGGGAATTATCCGTGAGTTCTGGGTAAGTCCTAGTATTTTTCTTCAAAAATATACTTCTCAAGGATTCCGGAACATTTTACGGATCCTCATTTTGATTTTTCTAGAATTAGTTATGATTTTTTCAAAGTTACTGAAAAATCTGCCCAGAAAATGCTGCATCACGTTTTTGAAGAAATGTAAGGGCAAAATTGTAATAATAAAGCCATCAAGGGTAGAATGGTAATAGAGGTGGAAATATCTCTTAGAATGTTATTCTAAGTGATATGGTGATATGTTAGGATATCCGGGAAGTCCAAAGCCGGAATCAAAGGTCTGATGTTTGACGACTATGCGGTAAAAGGTACGAACGCGTATTGTAACATTAATGCTTATGCTTATGGTATGGTTATATATGATAATTGTTTTCACATGTTGATACATACTCTGTTTTGAAATTGCTCATGGATTTGAGTTGTATACGGGTTATAGTCTTGATAACACCGTTGAGTTTTCCTAGCGCTGAGGACACGATAGGCCATCGTGGCACTGGTTATGTGCAGACTTGGGTAACATACATATTGCAGTGGCTGTGTTATGTTACTTGCTGATATGTTTTTGAAAGTTATAATTGTGAATATATTATTGTGATACTTGTCATATACTGTTTACATAAGCATGAGGTTAACTGTTATCTGAGGTCCAATAGACATTGGACCTCAGTCTTAATAAATAGTACAGGAAAGAAACCGAGATGGAGAAGGCGTCGGTAGATAGAGCCGTGAAGAGGCAACGGTTAAAGGCAAAGGTCGGTAGAAGTTATTAGGACTTAGCTTTTGGCACAAATTTAACAAAGTTACTTTGAACAGTTTGGTGTCTAAGGCTGGGTTAATCTATGTGGGAAGCCAATTAGTCCTCGTATAAGTCGGTGAGGCCCCATAATAGACCTCTACCTGGCCAATCTGTTTGATTAACTGATGTTAGGTTCCAAGTTATAGGTCTAGTTTAAGACTTTCTTTATGAGAGAAATGTAT
Source organism: Acacia confusa (assembly GCA_037074495.1). Classification (NCBI taxonomy): domain Eukaryota; kingdom Viridiplantae; phylum Streptophyta; class Magnoliopsida; order Fabales; family Fabaceae; genus Acacia; species Acacia confusa. The sequence continues at coordinate 26,669,072 of CM073504.1, read as the reverse complement.
TCAAACCTCTGTAAATTGTATCACATGAATATTCCTTCGGGATATTTAATATATCAGCTTATGTCGGGCATCATCATATGTCTGGGCATTTTTGTATCAGATACTCGTTGTCCGGATTTTAGCGCACGCTATCAATTTCCGCAGTACTCTAAGCTGTAGCATCTCAAACTCTGTTGTTTTTCTTAAAACTAAGTGTCGACTGACATGATTTTCGAACCTGGAATTTGGGATGTTACATAAGACACTTAAAACAGAATCTGAAAACTGAAAATGTAAAACAGGGGCTGTCATCGGGTTTTTCTGATATGTTGCTGCATGTATATTCTATCGGTGCAATGGTTCTGTTTTTGCAAAAGAAAAGAAATAATAGATGTGTGTTTGTGTTGCTGAATATATATATACATAAGTGTTCATATATGGAAAAAAAAGACTTGTGCTGCATGAAAGAGAGTATTGTTGTGCTGTTATATCATTTGTCTAAAAGAGCTGCTGATCTGTTAAAGAAGGAAGGGACAAGCTAAGTTATGTATGTGTGTGTATTATCGTGTATGTGTCTGAATGGGTGTTAAATTGCTGCATGCATGCTTAGTATATGTTCAACTATTTCCATCAATATATAATGGTGGTTGTGTGCGTTGAAATAAATAGAACAAAAGAAAGGAGAAGCTTTTGAAATTAAGTTAAGACAAATCTATGTGTGGTATTTCAGTTTTGCTGTTATTAAAGGGAAAGGAAGCAAGTTAATATATATACATATAACCAAAACCGAAACTAAAACAAAAAGAATGAGAACTGAACATGCATGTTTTCGGTCAATGATTTTGCTGCATGAAGATATGTTGTGTATGTGCTGTGAAGAAAACAAAAGGGAAGAGTAGATGTATATATAAGTATGCATGAAATGATCTCTGTTTTGCTGTCATGGGTTCTGTTTTGGGAAAGGAAAAATATAAATATGTGTAAATGAATTACTGATAGAATCTTGCTGAAAACAAAAACGCTGAACAAAGAGGCTGTTTGCATGTGAGTTTTGAGCGTTAAAATTTTACTGATTGTCATAGCAGCGCATGCCTTGCGTTTTTACGTCTGTTTTGCTTCTTTTTGCTGTCTCAAAAACATGTGCATGTGTATATTATTGTTGTTGTCGAATGAAAAAGAAAAAGAAAGTATATATATATGTGTATGAATGGGTTGCTGTGGGTGTACGTGTGTTATGTATATGTTTTCTTGTGGTTCCAGATTTGCTACTAATATCACGGTCAAACCCACTTATTTATTGTTCAAACCTTTGCTGAATGTATATGTAATAATAATAATTATTAACAAAATAATTAAATGCTAGGAAGAAGGAGATTAGCAATAAATAAAATAAATTATTGTTAATTAAGGGAAACAATGAGAAACATTAAATTAGAAAATTTAATTATCTTCTGGTAAGAAGATGGTCATTTATTAAGTTTGAGTGTCTATTATTAATAGAGTAAGGGAAATAAATAATTAAATTATTTAAAAGTGATTATTAGAAAGTGTGATAACAATCAATAATAAATAAGGAATTATTATTATTATTATTATTGGGATAATAATAATAATAATAATGAAATTATTATTGTTAGAGAAAAATTAAGGGATTAACTATTATTAATCCTTTAAACTAATTTACATAATTAGTTTATCCGCGATTCGAATAAGGGACTGACAGTGATGATAAACATATTTTTAAGCAGACTGTGATATTCATCTGATCCCGACATCTTTCGTGAAATAAAAGGATACAAGGTTGAGGTATGTAACTTTAATCTTATAATCATGTATGTTAATGTTATACATTTATTAGCTGATCATGTATGCTGGTTGAATTACTTGTTTATATTTTCCTGATTGGCCATGGAAATTGAGGTTGAGGTCTCATAGGGCTGCGGTCCTAGACAAGAGCTGCAGTTCTTGACCGTTAACTGTGGTTATGGTTATGTGTAATTTCTTCCATACTATAAAACATGTGCTATTATGTCATTTTTATTTTCATACATGTGCATGAGATTAACTGTTACCCTGGGGTCCATTTATTTGGACTCTAGCCTATATGAAAGAATACAGGAACTAGTTTGGGATCAGAAAGCAAGGAGCAGCTGTAAGGACTACAGCGGTTGGAGCTATTTGGAAAAAATAAGATTAATTAGTCTGTATATCATGTTTATCATTCATCTGTTATGCATTAATGTATTAACATCCCTCTATGAGATAGATATCGAATCGCGAAAAACTAGTCCGTATTTTCATATCATTGTAATTTCTAATGACGGAATACGATCTACTTCATATGAAGTCAAGAGTCCATAGCTGAGTTTCAATTTGATTCACACATCTAATAAACCAACTCTTATCCTTAGGAAAAGAATACAATCAAAACTCCCAAGTAAGGAAAATCTTGAATATACTTACTAAGGAATTGGAAGTGAAGGTCACTACAATAGAAGAAGCTTGTGGAAAGTCTATGAGGTCTATGGCTACATTATTCGAAAACTTATCTGAATATGAAGGAGAAATAAAATTCAAGAAAGGCCTCTATGAGATTAACAACAGAGCAAGGGAGTTGCATTCAATGTTGTCAAAGAAGAAAAAGAGGAAGACAATGACGATGAAGATGAGGAACTTGATATGATAGTTTGAAGATTCGAAAAGTTCTATAAGAGGGATTAAGGATTCCAAAAGTTTCAAAAAGAAGGATCTAGCAACAAACAAGAATGTAAGGAGCCTATCATGTGCTATGAATGTGAAAAACTAAGGAATATCATATCAGAATGTCCTTAGTTAAATAACAAAGAGAAGCAAAAGAAGAACTTTAACAAATTCAGAAATAAGGCATGTGTATCAACTATCTAGGGAGATAGCTCCTCTGATGAAGGCGAAAGTGAAGAAGAAGTAGCCAATATCTGCCCATGAAAGTGGAGAGGTATATGATTTTGACCCTTCTTATGATGAACTTCTTTATGAGTAAAATGGCTTATGTTCTGAATTTCGAAAAATAGCTTAAGAACTTTTTCTTCCAAAGAAAAGGGGTCAAGTCCCTTAAACAACAAGTTCAATCTATTCCCCAAATTTGTAAAAATACTTGCGAAAAATATTGCATCTTTGAGAAGAAGAATTCCTATCTCACCAAAACCCTTAAAAAATTCACTAAAGGTAGTGAGATGCTTAATGTTACTTTAAAAGCTCAAAGGTTTATGAATGATAGATCAAGTATAGGTCATTGTCTTGATCTAGACAAAAGAAAAGGGAAAAATAAAATAGGAGAAAGATATTATTTGAAATATTTCCAAGAATTTGTACACTCCTTAAATTCTTTCGCTCATTGTAACTATTGCAATCGAAATGGGCATAGTACTACTTCCTATTTTCATAAAAAAATGAAAGGATAAACGAGTAGAGAATTATCAATGGGTGCCTAAAGGAACTTATGTATTTCCTAAGCATGAACTAACCTAAAAGACCCAAGAAAAGATGGGTGCCTAAGACTTGATCTTTACTAATTTGCGGTATGTCTAAGAGCATCAAAGACCAATAAGTGATACATTGACAACGGATGCTCTAGACACATGATAGGAGATCAATCTGAATTTGTTGCAATGAGATCATAACGTTTAGGGGAAATCAATCCGTAAAGACTGCTGGAATTGGTGAAAAATTGGAGATAAAGAAGGACCCCAAAATAAAGATGTTTACTTAGTGGAAGGACTTTGTTGCAACCTCCTTAGTGTTAGCCAAAATGTAGATAAGAATAACTAGATTATCTTTGGTTCAAAGGACAGTGTTATTGTCAACAAGGATGATCTTCCGATTGATAAAGGTAACCTAAAAGTATTATTTAAAGCTCTTAGAGAAGGTAACTATTATACCTTAAATTTACCAAAAGTATATTCTAAATGTTGCTTTGCTTTGTTAGAAACTTGGATGAAAGTTGACTGTGGCCTAAGTGCTTAGCTCATGTTAACATGTTTCAAATGGACAAGTTACTAAGGAAAGATTTAGTTCTTGGTTTACCAAAGCTTTGTTTAAAAAATGATATGTTTTATGAAGCTTATCAAAGGGGCAAACAAGCAAAGTCTTCCTTCAAAATGAAAAATGAAATCTTAACTAATTAACCTCTCCAACTACTTCATATGGATTTAGTTTGACCAGCAAGAGTAAATAACCTTTGTGGCAATTTTTATACTCTAGTCATTATCGATGACTTTTCAAGGTTTTCATGGACAATCTTTTTATCTTCAAAAGATGAAACATTTGATCAATTTGTCATTTTTGCCAAAAAGGTGAAAAAAGAGAAAGGGTTGTGTATTTCAATATACGAACATACTATGGAAGAGAGTTTGAGAATCAAGCCTTCAGAGAATTCTATGATGCTTATGGGATCATTCACAACTTCTTAGCCCTAAGGATTGCACAACAAAATGGAGTTGTTGAAAGAAAGAATAGAGTCCTCACTAAAATGGCTAGAGCAGTATCGAATGATAAGAAGACTTCTTAAATGTTATGGGCAGATGTAATGAGCACTTCATAATATATCTCAAACTGAGCATATCTTGGAAAGAAGCTTGACAAGACTCCATATGAGCTGTACAAAGGAAGGAAGACAAACCTAGCTCACTTGCACATCTTTGGATGCAAATGTTTCATTCACAATAATAAGGATAACTTAGGCAAGTTTGATTCTAAGTTTAACGAAGGTATATTTCTAAGCTACTCCAATAGAAGCAAGGCTTATAGAGTTTTTAATAAACAAACTCATACAATAGAAGAATCTATTCATGTTATGTTTTGTGAAGCTAAGCCTGACAAGCCCTTAGATGTTGATAAACCTATTCATCAAAATCAATCCATTTAAAAAAACCCTTTTTGTTCCTAAGAACTTTGAAAATGTTTTTGAAACATAACCTATAAATTAATGCGAAACTTCTTATCAATCTCAACCTAGAGCTTAGAGATATAACAGGAGTCATCCTTTAGACCAAGTAATAGATAATGTGAATGAAGGTGTGAGAACTAGAAATAGCATTTTAAATGAAATTTCTTTCTCTAATTTTTATCTCTGAGATTGAACCATAAAAAATTGACGAAGCCTTCTCAGACAATGACTAGGTTATAGCAATGCAAGAGGGAACTAAATCAATTTGAGAGAAATCAAGTTTGAAACTTGGTACCTAAGTCTAAGGACCATCTGATCTTTGGCACCAAATGGGCATTCAAGGAAAAACGTGATGAATCCACTATCATTATCAGAAACAAGGCAAGATTGGTTGCTAAAGGCTATAATCAAGAAGAGGGCATTGATTATGAGGAAACATATGCTCTAATGGCTAGGTTTGAAGCTATATGAGCACTCTTAGCCTTCATCTGTATCAAAGAATTCAAACTTTATTAAATGGATGTGAAAAGTTCCTTTTTAAATGGTCTCATTCAGAAAGAAGTTTATGTTGAACAACCTCTTGATTTTGAGGATACTTCCCATCCTAATCATGTCTTTCGTATCAAAAAGGCTTTATATGGCCTTAAACAAACTCCTAGAACCTGGTATAAAAGACTTAGTAAATTTCTTCTTGATCAATGATTTTTCAGAGGAAAAGTTGATCAACTCTCTTCATTAAACACAATAAGAAAAACAATATTTTATTGTACAAATTTATGTTGATGCTCTTATTCGGTGCGTCTAATGATTCCTTGTGTGAAGAGTTTTCGAGGAGTATGTAGAGAGAATCTGAAATGTCAATGATGAGAGAGCTGAACTACTTTCTCAGACTTCAAATCAAACATTGAAAGAATGGAATCTTTATCTCCCAAACAAAATACCTATAAGACCTTCTCAAGAAATATGGGATGAATCAATGTAACAAAGTTGACACCCCAATGATCTCAATAACTCTTCTTGATGCGAATGTCAAAGGAAAGGACTTCAACATACCCAAGTATAGAGGAATGATTAGGTCATTACTATATTTGATAGCAAGTCGACCAGACATTCAGTTCAGCTTGGGAATGTATGCAAGATATCAATCTACTCTTAACGAATCCCATGCTGAGACGGTGAAAAGAATCTTCAAATATCTTGCAGACACGGAGGAACTTGGAATTTGGTTTCCCAAAGGTTGAAGCGAATATCTTGTGGCTTACTCAGATTCAAATCATGCTGGTTACAAGATGGTCAGAAAGAGTACAAGAAGACAATGTGATCTCCTTGGTGGATCACTTGTGTCTTAGTTCAATAATAAGCAAAATATTATTTCTCTGTCATTCACTAAAGCTAAGTATATAGCTACTTCAAGTTGTTGTACTCAAGTGCTGTGGCTCAAACAACATCTTTAAGACTAGGCAATCCATCTCAAAGAAAGTCTAATCATCTGTGATAACACAAGTATAATAAGCTTGGCCAGAAATCAAGTTCAACATTCAATAACCAAGCATATTGATGTAAGACATCACTTCGTTAGAGATCATGTTCAGAAGAAAGATGTCAAGGTGTTTTTCATCCTCACTCATCTACAACTTTATGACATCTTCACCAAACCGTTTCCTAAGGATCAGTTTCTCTACATCCAAAGAGAAGTAGATATGGTAAACCCAATGAGTTGTAAGTAATCTATTCCTTACTAGTCAATTTCAAGTTTAATTTGACAAATCATTACTAACTTTAGCATCAAAGACTCTAGAATTTTGTTTTGTAGGTCGCTATGTTCCAAAGTCATAAAAGCAGAGTATAACAGAGAACCAATGATACTCAAGTAGAGTTAGTTTCCTGAGTAATATCATAGAAAGTTAGACTATAGCAGAGGAAAAAAAATAATATCTTACTTGAGCGTAATAGTTATATGCTCAAGCAATATCACATTTTAATGGGTTTGCTAGTGTTTTAGGTATTTGTGCTCGAGGAAGGATCAAGCCTGCTCAAATAGACAATTAGGCATGCTCAAGAAAAGCACAGGAATTTGCATAGACAAAGGCGTGCTTGAGCAAACCAAAGGGCATACGTAAGCAGAGGGTAAGGCATGCATAAGCAAAATCAAAAGGAAACTCTTTCAAAGCTTAGATTCAAGCTTGCTTGAGCAAACTCACAGTTATGCTCAAAAAACCTCTCAACAAGTTGATAAATGCAAACTTTGAATGCACAAATCAAATCACAAGGATAAAATATCTCTTCAAAGGGGTTCACGTGTTCACAGAGCACACTTGAAATCAGGTATTTCAACTTTTTTGCATATTTTGCAATCATGCACGAGCACATAAGTGCTTGCTTAAGCATAGCCCCTAAGTAATCCTTACTCGAGTAAACCCGTGTTTACTTGAGCAAAGGCTACTTGCTTGAGCAGATATAGCGTTGCTCGAGTCAAGGCGTCTTTCATCAATTTAAAACCCAATCTCGTGCGTCATTTCTCACTCACTTCATTTCCATCCATCACTTCTTCTCTCAAAAACCTACGACTTTTCGTTCCAAATCTATTACCATTTGAACAAACTAATACAATTCCTCTAACCTTAACATTGCCCAAGGCTCTCAATCGTTGCAGAGTCACCACCATAATCACCTCCTCAAACACTCAAAAAGAAACCTTGTTCCTCTTACTGTCTGAAAGTTCAAGCCAATAAACCCCAAGCCAAACCCAAACCCAAAGGGATTGGGATTCAAGAACTGTCGAGGCCCATTACTCACCAATAGACTTCATCATTGTCTTTGGGAAAAAGTAAAGACAAAGAACTAGTAGTGGATTCCGCTAAGGAAAGTCATTCTAAACCAAACACTGAGAGGTTGTGATAGTCTCAACCATCTCAGGCCTCAGGAAGTTAGGTTCCGCAAGCATTTAGTGGTTCAATTAAACCCTCTATGTCATAGTTGATTGGTCAACCTCTGATTTTTTTATGGGCATGTTTAATTCTCCTATTATTATTCTTGACCAAGCATCTTTTGACCATCATTATGGGGATAGGCCATTTTTCCCAATTGTGTATGTGGATCTAAAGAAGTTTAAGACTAAATGCAATCTTGATTTGTCACCTTGACTTCACCAGTATAAGCCTCTGTTATCACTTTGTCCTCCTTATAGTCTTACAATTATGAAACTGGTTTTTCAACATGAGGATAAAAGGAACAAAAAATGAAGATGAAGAGGATGTTTTGATAACTTTGATGAGGTGATTTGAATACCATTCTTGGTGTTGTGGATATTCAAACCAAGATCCCAAGAAATTAACCAATAATGAGATCTTCAGTATTTTGCAGCTGAATAAACCTATTTGTATGTTGAAATTCCGATCTGCCAAGATGAATGACGCCTTCAGAGTTATCTGGTATCTTTACAGCCGTAATATGGTTCATAAAGGATAGAGTTTTACTTAGTTTGTTAGGTGAGACTATGATTTATTTGCGACCATCATTTCTTAGGAGCCTCATAACTTAGGAAAGCGGATCATTCATGAGATGATTCAATTTCTTGCCCAAGCTGGTATTTCTCAACACTCTACTATTCCCTTTCCTACTCTAGTATCTTAGTTTCTAGCTTTAAACAATATATGGTATCTACTTATGAATGAGACACCGGTATAGCCTGAGAAATTTGGAAAGCCACACCTAATCCACATGAGAATTTCCTTGACCAAGGCTTCTGGGAAGCCTAAGAAACCATCTGTGAAGAAGACCGTAACCATATCATCTCGACCAGACGAGACTCAGTCATCACAAGCTAGTTTTCTTACTGCCTCTTCTCAGGATCTTCTTTTGTTGCTACATCCTTTAGTGAGGCCATTCATATTGCTATTCAAGTTGAGATAGCTTCTCTCATTCAGTCTAACTATACCTTATAGGCATCAGTAGAACAGAAGTTATATAGCCTGGCTCACGTTAACATTTCTCTGATTAAGACCCTAGAAGCTTGCTTAACTCATCTGGTGATAGAAATGAATAGGAAGTTTAATACACTGATTGATCAACAAACTATATTGCCCCAGAAGATGACTCAGTACAAGGCTACTCTTGATGCTATTGGAATCACTCTTTATGATCCTTACTTGTCTTCCTCTTCTTCCTCTACTTCCATTGAACCTATCTATGTCTCTCAGCCTTTGCCTGATCCACCATCTATCCCCATCACCACTTCTACACCCTCTGGACCTCCCTTTCATCCACTATCCGCCCCTTCTACTTCTGTTACCCTTACAGTCACTCCTCACCATGATTCATCCTCCACTTCCTCATCAATTACTACACCTACTCTACCTCAGCCTTCATCTTCTCTCGCTCCTTCATCCTACATCACCTTTCCCTCCTTTTTTCCTGATGACAAAGGGGGAGACTAAGACTTGTGAGACTGGTACTTATGGATGGATTTGTAGAGTGATGTTTAGTATTTTAGTTTTCTACATTGTTTTCAATTTTATCTCTCTTTTCGCTATGTATTGAATAAACTTATGCACTAATACTTATATGTTATGCTTACACTGTGATTACTCTTCTTCTATTGAACTTTATTGCATTTGATATTTTTCCTTTTTTTTTTTATTTCAAAACCTTTTTCAAGAAATTTCAAAAATTAACAAGTGTTATCATTATAAAAAATGAAGAGAATGTTAGTTATTAATTTTATATGTTTTGATGATAACAAGACTTGTAAACATTTAAGGTTTTGAATCAGTGAAAAATGCCAAAATTAAGAGCTTACTTAAGTAAGATAAAACCTTACTCGAGCAAGAGCTTGCTAGAGCAGAACTCTTACTCAAGCATGCTAAGAAGCATACTCAAGCAAGCTCCTTGCTAACTCTATTTGTTCAAGTCACTTCCTGACCTACTCGAGTACATCTAGCACCTTACTCGAGTAAGATGCTCGAACACAAGGAAACTTTACTAGATCATGATTATTTGGTTTAACTAATGATCCGTTTTTCATATAATACTCGAGCACAATTATAGCCTTACTCTGTTAGATATGATTAGTTTTGATGATGTCTTATATAGATGCCATTAGAAAAAGCAAAAAGTTTGCTTACTATATTTATCTTCTTCATTGACTAATTCTTGAATTTAATGTAGAATTAAAGATGTGAAGATCATTAAAGAAGTATTGAATGAGAGAAAGAAATCATGGAGAATAATCAAGAGATGAGAAGATAGAAAGAAGAAGAATCGGCAAAGAAGCAGGAAGTTATCAAAGTGTTTTGGGGATAAATTGAAGAGGAAAAATTGAAGAAAATAAAGAAGAAGTTGAATTATAGATCAAGAAGGAGTTAAGGGATTTTAGAAAGAAGAAATTGAAGAAAATGATAAGTTCAAGAAGAAGAAAAAATATTGAAGAATGAAGAAGGTGTAGAGAATGATGAGCTAAAGTTGAATGATGAAGAATAATCAAGAAGAAGAAGAGAGATTGAAGAAAGAAGAACTTGCAGAATGGAATATGATTATTTAAGTTCTTGGTTAACAGATTTTGGGGATAATCAAGAAGAAGAAGAGAGTTGGAAGATGGAAGAAGTTGATATTCAAGATTAGCTCAAATTCATTTATGAAGGATAATCAAGAAGAAAATGAAGAAGAGGAAATATTGTTCAAGATGGAAGATGGAGAAAGGAAGAACTTGTTGAAGATATCATTATTCAAGCTCTAAGATTGATCCTAGAAGTCTCCATGATCAAATGGAAGTTGGAGTGACTCAATTCAGAGTTAAAATCAGCAAGAATCAGGTTCTGGATGAGAAAACTCGAGTATGATGGTCAATACTCGAGTTTACAAGCCTAATGGACGTAATTTGTCTCTAGAATACAAGAAAACTCGAGTATGGAGGTCAATACTCGAGTATGAAACTTAATGACTTGAGTATTGGGTGTTTTCAGCTTCTCCAGCGTCTCTGGGCCCAACAATACTTGAGTATTTAGCATGGTCAGCAACTCTGTTCACCTCTGTTTCGCGTTCAGCTTTGGGCATGCTCTGGTAATCAATGATATCTCCTAAACCAGAGATCGGATTAAGGTGAAACCAAATTTGTATGAAACTAGACATCAAATTCGTCACCTTGACAAAGTTTCATGCTCAAAGAAGATCAGATGAGAGAGCTATGAATTTTGAAAGTTGGATTAGGAATCCACGCCACATATCAGACCAAGCTTCAAGTTTTGAGTGTAACTCACAATCTACACATCGGAATGAGCTGAAATTAGTGGCATATACTCATAAGGCTTTCCATCAAGACTTGATTCAACATAAAAGAAGATTAGACTAGAGAGATATGGTCAACGAAAGTTGACTTACAATTTAGCAAAAACGTTGGTCAAGAACAAGGCTTCATTCAGTGGATCATAACAGATAAAATACAATGATCTTTGAGCTGATTCTTATTGCATTGGAAAGAAGACACAAAAAGCTATATGAGGATAATTGGTTTGCCAAAATAGAAGCTATATCAAGTAAGAGAGCAACCAAAGTCAAGAATAAGTTGAAAACTTGAGTTTACAAGAGAAAACTCGAGTATAGCTCAGACAGAGAGCAATGAACGTTAGAGGATCTTCAATACTCGAGTATGCAAGTCAATACTCGAGTATCGGACAAACAGAGGTGAATATGGAGTAATGAAACAAGCTCAATACTCGAGTATTCAACCCAATAATCAAGTATATACCGTCACTTTTGAAAAATCAAAGTGTCGAAAATCCTGTTTTTGATCAAGATCATCCAGATGATTACCTAAATGATCTATAACACTTATTATCATCATTTATATCATTTGTGTACATGTTTTAGATGATCAAATGAAAGATTACATGAAGATCAAAATGCTAAGTTGTCAAGTCCAAAAAGCAAAACTAACGGCTATATTTTTGCAACAGCTATATTCTCAACGTTTTTATTCATAATGGTCATATTCTCAATGTTTAGAAGATCTACATCCATAAATATAGCCTCATTCAAAACGAAAAGGGATGATGGAGAGAGCTTGCACTATCATAATGCCAATATTATGAATCTCCTGTTCACTTTGTTTTCTCAAATGTTTCATAGCTTATCTTAGAAAGAGTGAAATGATTTCATATGTATTTCAGTGATTATCTATTCACTTCTTAGAGAAAAGATACATTGTAAAACATTCTATTTTCTGAGAGATACTCAAGGTTGGGTGACCTTGAGTGGGAAAATTGATTGTATCCCTACAGGTTGTAAGGGAGAGTCTCAGTGAGAGATTGTGAAGGTTGCACAAGTGTCTGGCTAAACTTATGAGGTTGTAAAGGTTTTCCTCTTGTGCCTGGTTAAACAAGGAGATAGTGGAAATCTCAAGTAGAGCTTGAGGACTGGATGTAGGTCAAGGATTGGACCGAACTGGTATAAATCTATGTTTGCAATTCTCTTCCTTAATCTCTTTGATTTCCAACATATATGTTTGAATAATTGCTTATAGCTTTATAACTCTTTATTATCATTCAAACTGATTTTATCAAATTGCGAAAATATTCTGAAATGGAGCAAGTTTTTATCTTCACCCAATTCAACCCCCCTTTTGGGTTTAGCCGGGTCTTTCATACTCTAGCATGCTACTCGAGCAAGGGATCCTTGTTACTCGAGAAGATGTTTCCTTATGTCTAATAACAATTCTCTGAAGATGTTTACTCGAGCACTCCTTAAGCCTTACTTGAGCATGGTACTCAAGCACAGGTGAATGTGTATTCAAGATCACTCATTCTAACACACTATCTGCTGCTATCTTCAAGACTTACTTAATCACCCAATGAGTCTTACTCAAGCATAGTTCTTGAGCTAGTGCAAATATTACTTGAGTAAGCCTAGCATTAAACGTTCTCTATGAAGGATTTTTATATGTTATTTGAGCAGACAGAAACATTACTCAAGCACAGTTCTTACAAAATCTTCAATCACTTCGTCTTGTCTGTGTTCATAAATTCAAATATTTATGATTAACTCTTGATTTTATTTGAATACTACTCAATATCACTTGCATTTTGATTAATCATCTTATTAAGTGAGTTTCAAATAATTAACAAATGGTTTTCATGAAAATCGTTGAAAAGCAACAAACTTGCTCGAACATTAAATACGTTGTAGAAAATAGAGCATGCACACAAAATGGAATTTAGAGCAGATCAAATGATCATTGCAGCAAACTCCCATTTTGGACAAAGTAATAGCGACATCCTCTAAGTCAACCACTAACCAAAAGCATATTGGACAAAGATTGTCGATAGATTTAAAAGTGACTTATCCTCAAATCTTCAAACAACGATGATTAGTGTCCAACAACGATAAAGACTCTTAACAGCTATCTTCAAGCTTCATCAACGATCATTAATGGTGATGACTGTAAATATGAAAAACATTGAATTTGAGCAACTACCAGAACTACCAACGCTCAATCAAATTTATTACTATTTACTATTTCATTAAATACTCTTAATATCTTCAGATATTCTGTCTTTAGTCATCATAAATTTACTTTGTAAAAGAGATTTACTTTTCTTTGCTTGATTATCTGTTGAATCTCAAGGTAGAGGGACCTTAATGTAGGTGTATCGATTACAACTTATAAGGGGGAGTGGATCTATGGAAAGGGTTATTTCAAGAAACAGAGTGTGTAATCGTGAAAGAGATAGTGAATATCCCAGAGTGTCTGGGGACTGAACATAGGTCAAGAGATTGGATCGAACTAATTCTTCTATCTTTTGCTTTGTCGTTTTAGTTCTCGAGTCTAGTCACAAAAGTTTTTGAAATCACCCAATTCACCCCCTCTTAAGTAATATTCTGTCTCAAAATCTATTTTAACTAAAACAAACATGTTTCAAAAAAAAATTGTAAGAAATTGAACATACTTGTAGTGTGACCATTTATTTCTAAATAACCACACTAGTAAAATCACAATGACTAACACAATCATAGACATATCAAAAATACACTAATAGAGGTGATTCACTCCATAAGATCCAAAAAAGGCTGGTAGGATGGATGAAAATTAAAGTGGACCTTAAGAAAGTATATGATCAATTGAGATGGGACTTTGTAGAGGAAACACTATATGATCCAAGACTTCCAAGGAAATTTGTACAAGATATATGTTATGTATTTCTACCTACAGTATGAGGGTTGTATGTATTAGCATTAGCTCACACTTGAGATAGGGATGAATTGGGTCTGTGCTAAAAAATTAGTAACTTTGAAAATCTTTTTGCATCTTAGTAAAAGTAGTTCGTATAAAAGTAATGAGTTATAATACGATAGTCAATCATTCAAATATATATGCTGGGAATATATGAGCTTAGGGAAAAGAATATTTTAACTGTGACTTATTCTGGTTTGGCTCAATGTACTATGACCTACGTCTATTCCACAGGCTCTTTCTGAGATTTTCAATCCTTTATCTTCTTGTTTAATCTAGGCACAAGAGAAGCCTTTACAATCTCACAAGTTTAGCTAGGCAATTGTGCAGTTGTTCATAAATCTCTTACCGAGATACTTTCCCTTACACAACGTAAGGATACAACCTTTGTGATAAAGGATTACAATCAATCTTCTCTCTTAAAAGTGAATAAGATTAACATTAAAGTACATTATAAATAATCTCATTCTCTATCATAAACTATATGATCATTGAGATAACGAAGAGTAAATGATATAAACATAGAGTGTGGGCATTTTAATAATAAACATGTAAGCTTATGTCACTTCGTCTATCTTGAATGTTTCTCCTTTTATAGTTGATGAAGAATATTCGATCATGAAGTAATCTTCCTGTTTAGAATATGATCGTTGTGAAGGTTAAAACTTTTTGTTAGAGACATATTGGAGTTGTTAGCAAAATTCGAGATTCAGTCATTTCACTTTACTGCAACATGAAATCCTTTTGGTCTACTCTGGGATTTCTCAAGTTGGATCCCTTTCACTTTCAACAGAATGGGTCTCTAAGAATATGATCATTTGATCTACTCTGAATTGCATTCCATGTGTGTGCTATGTGTTTCTGCTTCGCATTTAATGTTCTAACATACTTTTGGCTTTTTGAGGATTTGTAAGTAATCCATCAATTAATTATCTGAAACTTACTAACAAATATGTTTAGAAGCATTGAGAATAATAATGAGTGGTAATCAGATGTTATTGAATGTTAACCAAATAATTTGAATTTTTGTAGATGAAGAAGATAAACTTTTGAAATAGTTGTAAGAACATAACTCGAGTATAAACTTTGTCTACTCGAGCAACTTTAAAATTCTTTCATAGAGGTACTTCAACAAATAAGCTTACTCAAGTAAACATATGGCCTTGCTTGAGTAACATGCTCCAGTAAGTCTTCTAAGTGCTCGAGCATCATCTTATAAGGCAAAAATGTTAGCTATCAAGATACATATGCTTGAGTAGATGCTTTAACGTGCTCGAGAAACCACTGTGAAAGCCGAAGCATTAGGTATCAAAACATATATACTTGAGCAACTTTATTACTTGCTCGAGTAAGTCAAATCCTTGATCGAGTAACAACGTGAAGGAGTAAAAGTTGATTTATCAAAAGATATATGCTCAAGCATAATCTTTCCTTACTTGAGTACCTTGCTCGCATAAGACATGTTTATGCTCAAGCAAGTCATGAAGGATAAAAAAAGATGGTGATCATTTGATGTTGCTCAAGTAAGACTTATTAGTTATTTGGTAACAACCTTGCATGAGCAATCATTTACTTGCTTGAGTGAGTATCATACTTGAGCAATATTTTGGTTTGCTCAAGTAATGTTCAAAGACTCAGGCACTTAGAAGATTAAGCCTTGATACTTGAGTAAACTTCAATCTTTAAGGCTTTTGATCCTGTGAGAACTCTCAAGTACAAGGCTCAACTTCCAAAATGTAGTGACTTTCAAAAAGCAAGAATATCGACCAGACAAAATTTCTAGTAAGAATAACATCTTTGATATAGTTGCTAATTTGAAAAATCACATATCCCAAGAAATCTCTTTAAGTCATCTTTCCAATGCAAAAAGAATTAGAGCCTAATTCATTATGTTCTGAGCATTGCAAATAGATTACTAACTGTGGTTCTAGACCAGTGTTTTTTCAATGTCCTGATCTAACTGTGAACTTCAGAAAATCATACCTCATTTAGTTGATATTTTTTCTACAATATTGATGTTTGTGACAAGGTATTTTAGTCTATTTTCATATGCCACCAGTTTTAGCTCATTTAGATGAGTGGTTTGTGACATACTTCCAAATTACCAAAGTTGTGTCTGTTGTGTAGCATGAATTGTAGTATCAACTTCTAAAATCCATAGCTCTTTCTTATGAACTCATTTGGTCTTGATTTTGGTGTCAAAATGATGCATTAGGAGTCTAGTTTCATATAAAACTAGTTTCACCTCAATTGGATTTTTGGTTTGAGAGATATCATCAAATAATTGAACATCACCCATATTAAACATGAAATAGAGTCGAATAGAGGTCCTTGGAAAACACTCGTGCTCAAGCTATTGGGCATGCTTGAGTATGTTGCTTGAGCAAGTTGACAATGTGCTTCAGTAAGCACTATAACACGACTAAATTGAAGTTTTGAAAATAGGGTACCAAACTGTCATTTCTAAAATTCATGGTACCAAGCTATTATTTCTAAAATTTAAGCCCCAACCAATTTCTTTTTTTTTTTTCTTCCTCTTAATCAATCCAATTCAATAACTTCTTTATTGATCTTCTTCTTGATCATTCTCAATCTAATCTTTGAATCATTCTTTATTGATCTTCTTAATCATTCTCTATCTAATCTTTGAATCTACATTAAATATATGAATTAGTCAATATAAGAGATAAATATATTATGTAAATTTTTTTGTCTTGATAATGGAACCTATGTTTGACATCATCAAAACGAATTATATCCAACATTCTCCTCCTTCTTTATGATGACAAATCCTTCAAGAAAAATCTGCATGAGTAAGAAAAACATATTAGGTGCAGCATATTTTTCGTCATTCTCTCCCCCTATTTGATATCAGCAAAAAAAAAAAAAGATATCAGAGATGAGTAATAGATTCACAAAATATAAAAACATAGATATTAGAAATGCTTATGTAAATTATGTAAATTGATGAATGATCAATGAAGTTCATTTACTTGCTTTCTTGTTGTATGAGATCCTCTGAAGTATGCTTAATAGAAGGATCATGAATATCCTTTAAGATGTGACAAAAGTGATGGCTTCTTGAGGGTTATCTTATTTGAATGAATATGGTTAGTACTCAACTTCCATCCTTTCCCTTTTCTTTATAAAGCTCTTTTGTAGAACATATCTCAACTGGTTCCAAGAGGTTTTCCTCTTCCTTTGTAAAGCATAGCTCAGCTTCAATGTGATTGAAAGTCAATGCATCTTTTCTTAATTTTATAGATTCTCCTTGTAGTAAGTTGAGGAAGGTGCTAGCATAGAACAAATTCTCTTGACACAAATTTAAAAATTTCTTGCAAAGGAGAATTATTAGTGCAATTAGATATCAAAATATTCCTATCTATAGGATGTTTTTGTAAGACCCGGATGAACCCAAGAGGGGATGAATTGGGTGAAAGATTAAAATCTTGAAACTTGAAAAATATTTTTACGTTTTCTAAATCAACAATTAGATATTCAAATAAACATGTATGCTAGAAATATAAGAGGTTAGGGAAGAGAATATGCAAAATATGATTTATACTGGTTCGGCCTAATCCTTGACCTATGTCCAGTCCCCAAGCTCCACTTGAGATTTTCAATATACTATCCTCTTGTTTAAACCAGGCACAAGAGAAGCCTTTACAATCCCACAAGTTCACCTAGGCATTTGTGAAGCCAAATCTCTCACTGAGATACTCCCCCTTACACACTGTAAGGATGCAATTGATTTCCCACTCAAGATCACCCAATCTTGAGTAACTCTCAGATAAAATGATTATAATGAATCTTCTCTCTCATAAGTGAATGAATAATCACTGAAGTGCAATACAAATCATTTCACTCTCTATGATAAAACAATGTAAGCATTGAGAATAGAGTGTGTATGAGATAAACGTTGGATTCATAATGTTGGCATTTTGATAGTGCAATCTCTTGTCATCATCTTTCTCCGTCTTGAATGTGACTCTACTTATAGATGAAGATCATTTAACCGTTGAGAATAGTAGCCATTGGAGATCACTTGGAACAAACCGTCAGAACTTCTGCTATTCAACATCACTTTTTACTTTATGTTTAAACCTTAGTTTAATGCATGTTTGATCATTTGAAAATCACAAGCAAATTGATTAAAAATAGTTAGGAATAGTAGTATAAGATGATATGAAGTGTATAGATCATTCATGAGGATTTTGTAAATTCGGACAAGATAATTTCAAAACAGAGACGACTTAAACTAAAGTTTAGAAACACAAACTCTAGTTTAGTTTTTTCTTAGGTAAAATCACGATTGAGCTTTAAAGAATATCTTAAAATAGGAGCAAACTCGAGTTATTAAGTGACAAACTTGAGTTTGACACTATTCATACTAAAAAAGAGTTGAAGTTCATAAAATTTCAAACTAGAGATTTCAAAACTTAACTGGAGTTTTCAAATCACAGAAACCGAGCATAGCTCTCTGTATGGCCAAAACTCGAGTTAACAAGACTCAACTCGAGTTTTCTTTAAAACTGAAAATATTTGAAAACTCTCTGCCAAGGGAAAACTAGAGTTTGTTAAATCAAACTCGAGTTTCCTTAAAGTGAGAAAAACATGAAAAATTTCTGTCAAGCCCAAACTCAAGTTTACAAAGATAAACTCGAGTTTTCTATGAAGTATGAAAACTTAGAAAACTCTTGGCCAATCTCAAACTCAAGTTTAATGTCCAAGCTCGAGGTAAGAATCCAATGCAAGAAGAATCAGCTCCAAACTTATTAACTTTGAAAATATTTTCGGATCTTATTAAAAGTAGTTTGCAAGATAATAAAGAGTCATAAAGCAATAGTCAGCCATTTAAACATATATGCTGGAAATAAAGGAGTTTAGGGAAGAGAATATGTAAAATGTGATTTATCCTAGTTCAACCAATCCACGATGACCTACATCTAGTCCCTAGGAACCAATCCATTATCTTCTTGTTTAATTGGGCACAAAAGATGCCTCTACAATCTTACAAGTTTAGCCGAGCACTCGAGTAGCCTTTCACAAATCTCTCATTGAGATCTCCCCTTACACATGTAAGGATCAACCTTTGTGATAAAGGATTACAATAAATATTTTCTCTTAGAAGTGAATAAGATGAACACTGAAGTACATTGCAAATAATCTCACTCTTTAATGTAAACTATATGATCATTAAGATAATGAAGAGTAAGTGATATAAACATCAGAATGTTGGCATTTTAACAATGAAGGTGTAAGCTCATGTCACTTCTTATATCTAGAATGCTTCTTCTTTTATATTTGATGAAGAACATTTGACCATTGAGCAATCTTCCCATTTAGAATATGACCAATGAGAAGATTAAAGCCTTTCGTTAGAGATAGATTAGAGCTATTGGCAGAATTCGAATTTCATTTGTTTCACTTTGCTGCAACATGAAATCCTTTTGGTTTACTCTGAGATTGCTCACGTTAGGTCCCTTTCACTTTCATCGGAATAGGTCTCTGAGAAAATGAACACTTAATCTACTCTAAATTGCATTCCATGTGCATGCTTTGTTTTTCTGCTTCACATTTAATGTTTTGACACACTTATGCCTTTTTGAAGATTTGCAATTAATCCATCAATTAATTATCTGAAACTCATTAACAAATATGTTTAGAAGCTTTGACAATATAATGAGTCGTGATCAGATGTTATCGAATGTTAACCAAATAATTTGAATTTCTGTAAACAAAGAAAATGAAGTTTTGAAACAGCTATAAGAACATTGCTCGAGTACAAGTCTACTCGAGCAACTTTCAGAGAGAGACTTCATTAGGTAAGCTTACTCGAGGAAGCATATAGCATTGTTTAAGTAACATGCTCAAGTAAGTCTTTTGAGTGCTCGAGCATCATCCTATAAGGCAAAAACATTAGCTATCAAGATACATATGCTCGAGTAGGGATTGGTCTTGCTCGAGTAACCTGATCGAGTAGATGCTTTAATGTGCTCGAGCAACCATTGTGAAAGTCCAAACGTTATCTATCCAAAATATATGCTCAGGAAGTTTTATTCCTTACTCAAGTACTATATTTAAGTAAGTCAAATCCTTGCTCAAGTAACAACCTAAAAGATTAGAAGTTGGTTTATCAAAACATATATGCTCGAGCACAATATTTCCTTGCTTGAGTACCTTTCTTGAGCAAGACATGCTTACGATCGAGTAAGTCATGAAGGATAAAAGAAGATGGTGATCATTCAATGTTGCTCGAGTAAGACTTATTAGTTGTTGGAATAACAACCTTGCTTGAGCAATTACTTACTTGCTTGAGTAAGTGTCATACTTGAGCAATATTTTGGTATGCTCAAGTAATGTTCAGAGACTCAAGGAATTAGAAGATTAAGCCATGATACTCGAGTAAACTTCTATCTTTGAGGCTTTTTGATTCTGTGAGAATTCTCCAATACAAGGCTCAACTTCCAGAATGTAGTGACTTTCAAAAAGCAAGAATATCGACAGCACAGGGTCGATTTCCACCAAGCACAGCGTTCGATATAGCTCCAAATTTCAAAAATCAGATATTCCAAGAAATCTGTTTAAGTCATCTTTCCAGTGCAAAAAGAATCAGCTCCAAATTCATTGTGTGATAAGCGTTGAGATTATATTACTAACTATTGTTATAGACCAGCGTTTTTGCAATGTCCTGATTTGATTTTGAACTTTAGAAAATCATATCTCACTCAGTTGATCTTTTTTTTTTTGTGATATTGATGTTTGGAAAAAAGTAATTTGATTCTAGTTTCATATGTCACTGGTTTCAGCTCATTTAAATGTGTAGTTTTTAAGATATACCCAAATTACCAAAATTGTGGCTACTGTGTGGCGTGAATTACATTATTAACTTTTAAATTCATAGCTCTTTCATTTCAATTATTTTGGGCTTGATTTTAGTGTCAAAATGAAGCATTAGAAGTCTAGTTTCATATAAAAGTTCTTTCACCTCAATCGAATTTCTAGTTTGGGAGATATCATCGAATAACCGAATGTTACCCATGGAAAACATGAAATAGAGTCAAACATAGGTCACTAAAAACACTTGAGTGCTTAAGCAATATCAGGCTTGCTTGAGTACGTTGCTTGAGCAAGCCAAAAATGTGCTTGTGTAAGTATTGTAGCACAGGCTAAATTGACAATTTGGAAAGTCAAGTACCAGACTGTCATTTTTGAAATTAGTGGTACCAAACTATAATTTCTAAAACTCGAGCCCCAACCAATTTCGTTCTTCTTCTTCCTCCTCTTAATCAATCCAATTTAATAACTTTTTTATCGATCTTCTTCTTGATCATTCTCCATATAATCTTTGAATGTACATTAAATATAGGAATTAGTCAATGTGGGAGATAAATATATTATGTAAACACTTTGCTCTTAAAAATTGCATCTATGTTTGACATCATCAAAACTAAATATGGGCATGTTTGGGTTAATGGTGGAAGTGGTTGCTTTATTCTATCTGACTTTTGTAAATGTAATTTGTGTTTGAATTAATAATGGCGGAAGTGGCTATTTTCCAAACGAAAACATGTTTGGGCTAGCGGTTGAAAAGATAGTTGAGATGGAAAATAACTAAAAATTGTATGAATCTTATTGAATACTATATATGTATTTGTGATAACTGAAGATAAAATTTTAAATTTAAACTATTGTAAAACAAAATAAATTAATTGATAAAAAGGGGCATACATCATTTGTGGGATTTTAACTTAAAATATAATTTTTAAATTAAGTTTAGGAAATAAAAGAATAATAAATAAATAATCAAATACTATTATGATGATGATGATGATGATGATTATTATTATTATTATTATTATTATTATATAATATTTATACAAAGTAAATTCTTCCATCAACACAGCACGGGTACTTTTTGAATTTAACATAAAATAGACCCTACTAATAAAAAAAAGCAAGACCTAAGGAAAAATGAGCCCCACACAGACTTTCTCCACGTCTGTGCTATGTCCAACTCCTCAAAAGCTTCCACATAGCTTCGTCTGATAGCTTTTTTCTTCAATCGGCATTTTCTTCAAAAGCCTAGCAGCAAAAGAGCTGCTCGAAACACTTATTTATGGGCTTCTTTTCTATTCCTAATGCCATTGGGCTTTGTGGGTCCAAAAGCTCAATCCAACCTACATCCAATAGTATGGAATGGCAAGCTTTAAAGTTCTTTCCATCTTGAGGTATTAGACAGCGGATCCACTCTTGTCATATATTATTGTCCTATGAATGGAGAAACTATCTCAAATCTCAAATGACCAATAAGAAGAAGGTAGCTGAAAATTAGTGGAAGCCAATTCACATGGGTAGTCCTTATAGTTTAACGTCATTTTCATTTTAATCACTCAAGCTTACTTCATTTCATTTTAGACCGTTAGCCCCTATCGTTGAAGTTGCTTATGTGGGTCGCTAATAGGGTAATTTCGTTGTCATGGACATACACAAAAAATGTAGAAACATAAAACATTCGAGAGGACAATTATCTAAATGCTCCTAACTCCTGAACTCAATTCACCCATTTGGATGAGGCACTTCGCTACGGCTAGTACCCTGCGGGGCTAGTACTAAGCTATATTGTTGTTCTTAAGAACCTCAGCCTCAATACCATAGACTCTTGCTCGATAGACAACTTACAATGGGCATCAAGCTGATTGCGCTTTTGCGTTTGGCAAAGTTTCCATTAGAGATAAGTTCAAGTGTGTGTGTGTGTGTGTGAGTTCCATCTAAAGCACAGAGCTACCCCTCCCTCTCTCTTTATTTAAGTTGAAACTAAAACAAGATTGAAGATGGGAAGAGCTCTTTACCATGCAAAAGTTGGACTACACAGAGGTCCATGGACTCCTAAAGAAGACGTATTACTCACCAATAATATCCAAATTCATGGAAAAGGCCAATGGAGATCCTTACTTATCGATAAGGGTTATGTTTGGTCAAGTCAATGGATTATAAGACACGATGCTCTGTTCACCTCTGTTCTGATGAGGAAAAACAAAGGTAAACCCAAGAAAAGAGACAAAAATAAAAAAAAATAAAAATCAAAGCACAGGGAGGGCGTTGATTTATTAATCCATCAAAGTGTATATATAACATTGAGTTGCTGGTTTGCGTGATATTTGGCATATCTAACGTAATCAATGGAGCCTATCATAATTTACAGAGCTAATAATATCTAACAACATATTAACAGAATATTTACAAAATATAAAGATAATAATCCTGATAATGCTAACGCTCATCAGCTAATGTATCTTGTAATATTAGCTCCTATAACTGCTCGTGTCAAGCAGTCACCGCCTCCACCTCTCGTAGCGTTGGAGTTGTATGGTATTCACAATCCGCTTCTTCCGCGCTTCATATATGGTTCTTAACCTGATGTCGTAGTTGAGTTTTCTTTACATTTGTCGAAGTGTTCAATTCCTGGTTCTCTGGAATGCTTTACTAGACCTCTCAAGCGTTTGGTTGTATTTTAAGTTTCTATGTTTTTTGGTTATACGTCCAAGTCATCATTAACTTGTTCACAAAATTACCCATTCATCATTAACAACGTTACTCCCACATCATCAAAGTTAAAACCATCAATGTCCTTTTCAAATTATAGGGACTAACGATTTGAAATGAGTAAATTTGAGGATCAAAACCATCGGTTTGAAACTTTAAGAACCAAAACAAAAATAACCTCTTATACTATAAGGACCAAAGACAGTATTAACCCCCTTTTTTAATATATGAAATGATTTATTTTTTTATGCATGCATGTAATTATTTCTAATCTTTATCTTGACCTTGAATGTTTCTTGTTTATATATTCATTTGTTGTTTTTCTTCAATGGCTTGACAAGTTGATTTATTTCAATATATATAGTTATATATGATATATATGATATATTAGAAAATTATATTATCTAAGTATTGTTAATTATTTAGTTTTTAATCATAAGTCCTGTTATGATGGCACAAGGTCTAAAGATGTTAATTTGAACCGTCTTTCCCAACTACTATTTTAAAAGTACCTTTTCATAAATCTTTAATTAAATTCACCTATTTTAATTTTTGGGTAAAGGTGCAAAAATGCCCTTGAGCTTTACTCTCAGAAGTGTCCAGCACCATGTGCTTTTTTTTGGAGCAAAAGTACCCACGTGGTTACATTTTAGGAGCAAAAATACCCTTCTCAGTTAGTTGACCGTTTGTTGACCGTTAACCATGGTAAAATGACCCTTTTGCCCTTAGTTTAAAATAATTAAAAAAAATAAAAATACCCCACCCCCACCTCCCCTTGCCGGTGGGCCCCATTGCCGGCACCCCACGCCAGCGGCCGCCCACTGCCGGCGACCGGCCGCCGGAAATTTATTTTCCTTTTTTTAAAAAAAATTTTTTTAACAATTTTTTTTTAAAAAAAACAAAAATACGCCACCTCCCCTTCCTGGTGGGCCCCACCGCCGGCACCCCACGCTGCTGGCCGCCCGCTTCTGGCGACCACCTTTAGTGACCGGCCGCCGGCAAATTTTTTTTTAACAATTTTTTTAAAAAAAACAAAAATACCCCACCCACCTCCCGTTGCCGGTGGGGCCCACCTCACAGGCTCCTATAAACATCTTGCAAGAGACAAAGTCAAATTCTGAATTATATATATACAAACCCGTAGAAAGATTACAGGTTTTGGCTTTGTAATTAATTGCAACTATATACCTTAATTTATTTAAAAAAAATTTAAATTTTAAATTCATCTCTTTCTTCCGTCATGCATCTTCTATCTTCAAAGCCGCATAAATATATTGCTGGCTGCTTTTAAGAATTCAGCCATGAAAATTTTTCCTTCCCGTAGGATTATGTTATATCCTATTCAAGTTGATTATCCGTATCTGATTTTAAGAAAAATAATCAACGAAATATCAAACTTTTTCTAAACAATCCGTTCACTAATTTAATTTGATTAGTACGACTCAATTTAGAAGTAAAAAAAGAGAAAAGTCAGAATATTAATTTCTTGCTGACAATTGAAACGAATACACACACACACACAAAGGTCCAAGATCGTACGTCGATTCATGGAAATGGTAAACTTTTTTTAAAAAAAGAAAAAAAAATTTACATCGGCCAGTCGCCGGAGGTGGTCACCGGCGGCCACCAGAGTGGGGTGCCAGCGGTGGGGCCCACCGGCGAGGGGAGGTGGGTGGGGTATTTTTATTTATTTTTTTAAAAAAAATGTTAAAAAAAAATTTCCAGCGACCGATTGCCGGAAATCAAACACTTCCTGATACAACATTGTTTTGATCAGCAAGCACTCGGGTACGTCTTGGTGCTAGACTCTCTATCAGATTTTTATGATTGCCTTGATTTGAAATGGTCTATAATTCCAAATGAACCCCGTGATAGATCATTCCTAATCAATGTAGAGAATATATCAAGTAAAGGAAAAGAAACTGTGGTTGATAATTTACCAGATGTATATTCAACCCTCAAACTAGGCGATGGACACAAGGAATTTTTGGAACAACGTAGAAGAGTAATGTCCATATCGTTAGAAAATTTTAGAGATTTTTTCACTTAACCCTTGATGAAGCGAGCCAGCAGTTAAATTTGAGCAGTCATACCATAACAAGAATATGTCTAGAGAAAATTTGAAAGAGTGGCCCCATAGAAAACTTCAAAGTCTTATGAGACGGATTACTATATTAAAAAATATTATACCTCGTCAAGATCCCAATTCGAGAACAAAGACTCAAGATGAAATTAGTCTGCTTCAACTTGAGATGATTAAGGTTTGTGGTGGGGTTGTACCAACTGTGGCTCGTCCTTCTTGAAATAATATTGTCCTTTTTCTTAATACAAGCAATTTATTCATTCCTCGTCTCAGAATTTAAGTTACGACTAGATTCTTAAATTCTAAGCAAATAGTTCTATTACCAAAATTCCTATTATGATCCCAACTTATTACTCATTATTTTCTAAGTATCAATCCAAATACTCTTTGCCTTATCAAAGTTTTCTATCCAAATGGCAGAACCTTTCCTTTGATACTAAAATGTAACACCCGCCTAAATTACATCATTTTAATATGTAATTATGTATACGGAAGCATATTTTCAAAAATACCAAAATTACTATTCACGTATACAGAACTATTCACATATATGGTACTGTTCACTTATACTGTGTATGAAAAATAGATAATACTTTTTAACATACACTTAAACTAGTGTTGTCCTTTAACCCTTTAAGCTGCTTCTCCATTGAACAGTCTTCAAGCATTGTTTCTTTCCTAAGCTCACCTGTCTATTGGTTGGTAGTGGGGGGTGAGATTCTGATGAATCCCAGTAGTAGACATTACCAAACAATACATGCAAGATAAATGCTAATGTATGAAATACTTTGCTCATGCTAATGTAAACATAATGAAATTCTACATGCTCAATGCTTCATACATCATACTTATGGCCATAACACAAATCATAAACAGAGCTTCAATCATTCAAATATGTTACACATAGCAAGCAAACATAATAATCATACATGTACACAAGCAATAATATCAAATACATGCAAGTAAGGTAAGTCCACTATCTTTAAAGAATGAATATGTCCTTACGCGGGGTCCACTTTCACCAACCGTCAAAATGGCTTGAAATTCACTTCTTTTCTTTTTGACCCTAAATACATAATCATACCTTTAGAATTAGGGATAATGAATATTTATATTTCCCTTTTTAACCCTTTTCCCATTAAGGTTAAATTAAGTAACTTAAACTTGTTACTTTCAGCCTTTATCTTTTACCGTCCTCAACAGTCCAGCAACTTCAATCATTTTTAATTAAATGCACAAAAATCATTTTAATGTTCCGTCAACTCTCATGTATTCTTAAACAAATCCCCTTTCATATAAAAATATCCCCAAAGGTCAGATCTTGTCCAATAATTTCCAGATTTCATGTTTTCCTTTACTTCTTGGTTAAACTTCCAGATTTCATAGCTTAACTTTAAAAATTCATATCTCATTGCACAGAGCTTCAAAAATTACAAATAATATATCAAATTAAATCTCTGCACGTCTTCTTTAATTCTGGAAATTATAATAATTTTTCTGGGTTCTTTTACCCATCTTGAGAATCCATATAAACTTTCTGTCCAGTTTTAACTTCCAAAACTCAGGGTCATTTTGTAAAAATCATAACTATTTACTCAGAGCTTAGAAAATTACAAAATACCCACCAAAAGAAAGATCTATGTGTCTACTACACATCTGGAAAATCTCATAACTTTTAAAATTCGTTTACTATGTCCGAAATACCACGCCATATTATCACTCCGGAAACAAACAGAAACGTTTCTTGTTTTGTAACTCAACTTCCAAAAATCATAACTAAAGCTCTAGACCTTCATTTTTGGTGAACCAAAGCTCATTTTAAACCTTGAGAAGAGTAATATCTTCTGTAAAACTTTCATAATTTTTAAAGTCTACTTACTTAATCAAACCACGTATGGAAGATGACTGACTCCAGACCTTCAAAACTGGCAGTATCAACATTTTTATGAAGCTTATGACTTAATACCTCAAAATACCTTTAAAAATTTATTTACCAACATATTCCCACTTGATTTTCAATGATGAACATGTTGGTAAGCCCAGATTTACCAAATTTTGCTTATCTCTGAGTTTACTTAAGATTGCAAATTCTGGGTTTAAATCAAAAGCTTAAAAATCTTGAAGAATAAGTAGATGTTCTTACCTCTAGGCTTGATCTTTAAACTTGTGGTCAACATAACCACTATCTCACTTGATCAATCCTCGGCCTTGAACTTCTTGATCTTCTTCTTCCTAATTCTAACCGTAGAGATTGAAGGTGAAAGAGAGTGATATGGTTCTGGTGACTTCTCATATCTTTTTAATCATAACACTTTCACTCTTTCTTTGCATTTATGTGCGTCTTCCTCGAATAAATATGAAGCAAGACTTAATAAATATTAAGGGATCATTGCTAAAGAGCATATGTTGTCCGTAAAATAAGAGAGGTAGCTTGTCTATTATTTAGAATGAACCAAAGAATGGGAATTGCATGAGAAAGAGTCAAACATGGGGGCTAACATTGAAAATAAGAGTGTAAAATGGAGAAAATAAGATGGAGTTTGTTGACCAAAAGAATTGACATACGAATGTAAAATGGAGAAATGTGTTGCCATGCATTTGAATTAATTCCTACACCTTCTCCCTCTTTGACCAAATGGAATATGACCATTGAAATTTCCTACATATTGGACAAGTAGGTGATGGCCGGACAAGGAGAATGGATGGTGTGAATAAGAAAATTTGACAAGCAAGTTTGAAATGAAGAAAATGAGCATTTAACATTATTTTCGGTTGCATGTGAATCAATCTCCACCGAAATGAAAAGTGTATAAGTTGTCTATTAATTTGAGGAAATGTGCGCATGAGAACATTTTGTCTTGAGTTTTCCATATCTTATAATAATATATTATTATACTAATAATATATTACTATAACTATATATCACATTACATGTTGCACATACGTATGTCATATTATTATATTATTTAATATTTCAGGGTACTGAGGGGTACTAAAAAGATACTTAATACTAATTGATACTGAAAAAATACTTCTTATGATCTTAAAAATTTATTTTAGAATCTTGAAAAAATATTTTAGGGTACTGACAATCTTGAAAAAAAATTTATGATAACAACGAGTACAAAAAAAATACTTAAAGATAATGAAAAAATATTTCTTGATCTTGAAAAAAAAATTATGATATGGCAAAAATATTTCAGGGTAATTATTCTTACAAAAATATTTTAAAGTACTAAAAGGGACTACAAAATATCTTAAGGATACTGACTGATATTGAAAAAAATACTAATGATGGCAAAGGAGAGAGAGAAAAAGCTAAAAAAAATAGTTTTTGACAAAACCTAGGTTTTTGAAATAGAAAAAAAGTAGCTTTTGACAAAACCTAGGTTTTGGGGTTCAAAACCTAGATTTTGATGTAGAATAGCTTTTGGAAAAAATAGAAGTGTTTGGTAAGTTTATCAGAAAACTTAGGTTTTGATGCAGAATAGCTTTTGGAAAAAATAGAGGTGTTTGGCAAACTTTTGCTGAAACCTAGGTTTTGATGCATAATAGATTTTGGATAATTTTGGGGTGTTTGGCAAACTTTTGTCAAAACTTAAGTTTTGAAATTATTCAAACACTATCATTTTTTTCTAAAATCTATTCTTCAAAAGCTATTTTCCAAAAATCATTTTTGCCTCATAAATCCCCCAATCAATTCTCCAGAATCAACTTCCAAACACCCCCTTAGTCTTATATCGAGACTCCATATCTCAAAATTTGGGATATTACAATATGGGAGAGTTATTTAAGAATGATCTTATCTCTATAAAATCTCAAGATAGTGGGACCTTGAGTGTGATTGTTAGATTACAACTTGTAAGGATGAGTAAGTCTTTGTGAGGATTGCTCTGTAATCAGGTGCCAAGAACCTGTGAAATATATAGAATAATAGTGAAAGTCTCATAAACGCTTTAAGGATTAGACTTAGGTTAGGAAATTAGGGCCAAACTAGTATAATCCGTGGTGCACACTTTAGTGATATTCTTCTAACTCTTCCTCTTCGATTTAATTGTCTGTTAACTTTGGTTTAAATTTTTAATATCACTCAATTCACCCCTCTTTTGAGTGAAACGTTGGCACTAATATAGGCAATGATGCGTCATGCAAAATGCATTGACCATGCTATGAGGAGGCTGACAAGATATTTGTCGAGTATGAATAAGAGGCCAATCTCATTCTTGATGAGTATGAGATTGGTCACCATGATCATGACACACTCCCAAATGATTCAAGCTACTCTTATAGTGATGAGTAGCATGATAATGTGAGATATGTTAGTTCTCTATATGTTTTGATGATAACTGATAATTCTAAACTCAAGTTGAAGTTTCTCTTTGCAAAGTTGAAAAACTTACTGTCAAAGACAAACTCAAGTTTTCTTGAACGTTCTCAGCAAGGAATGGGAAGCCAAAGTCACTGCTATTGAAGAAGATATGCTGCAAACTTTCAAAACTTTTGATTCATTTTAATTAAAGGAATCAAAAGTTCAAAAATTTGCAGCAAATCTCATATTATTATCAAAGGATGAAATGTTTTTGTTTTACTAGAGAAGAAAGAATATGATGTGTCATGAGATTCTTTAAATATCTCCATAACTTATTTTCTTTTACATTGTTTTTTTGTCTTTTTTTAATTTTTTCTTTAATATAGGGGTTGCATAATAAGCCACAAAATGTTAAATACATAACGATTATTAAGTAAAACACATTACTTATTAAAATACCATGTCATATACATAATTGTTTCTATTAAACCCTAATTCATAATATCATTACACTAACATGTAGTCTCACAAAAATAAGTTAATATAATGGTAGTAATTATTAACCATCATATATTGTCTCAAAAAAAAACGATGGTTCTTATGAAATAATGGTCATGACATGCTTACAAACGATTTGTCTTTCAACTTTATATCAGTTACAACAAAAATATAATGGTTTCTATTTAATAACCGTCAACTAAACATTTGAAACCTTTCATCCTGCCCTCGCTGAAGACAATAAGTTTTTCAACTTTATAAAGACAAACTTCAACTTGAGTTTACAATTGTCAGTTATCATCAAAACACATAGAGAACTAACAGAAGATACTACTCTATACTTCTTAGTTCTCCGATGATTGGCACAAAAACCAAGTACCCTTACATTACCCATCATTGCGCACAACTGCTTCTCTTCAAATTCCAATGTGTGCAAAGATGCTTGGAACCCGTTACTACTCACTTCCAATCTATTTAAACTCCCTATTTTCTTATGTTTTTCATTGTA
Source organism: Acacia confusa (assembly GCA_037074495.1). Classification (NCBI taxonomy): domain Eukaryota; kingdom Viridiplantae; phylum Streptophyta; class Magnoliopsida; order Fabales; family Fabaceae; genus Acacia; species Acacia confusa. The sequence goes on along the minus strand of CM073504.1, from coordinate 26,638,002 downwards.
TCTCTTCATCATCATCCTTTGTTCTCTCAATCACTAAGATGAAATGCTATGCTAAAAACTTTCTAGAAAATCATCAGCATCATCCTCCTCCTTTACCTCCTTCTCGTCCTTTACAACTTCCTCCTCCAACTCCTCCTCCACATCCTCTGCTCCCTCAAGTAGAGGCAATGATGCATCATGTAACACTCATTGACCATGCCGTAAAAAGGCTGGCTAGATATTTATCAAGTATGAACATGAAGGCCAATCTCATTCTCTATGAGTATGTGATTAACCACCATGATCCTGACATACTCTTAAATGATTCAAGCCACTCCTCTAGTCATGAGTAGTGTGATGATTTGAGGTATGCCGCTAATATTCGAAACTTTGGTTTCCTTCATGAAAGAAACCAAAGTTCCAAAATTGTCGGCAAACCTCAAATCATCTATTAGTAACTAGTCACTAAAGGGTGATATTTTTTTGTTTTATTTTTATAAAATATAAAAATGTGATTGTTTAGGCACTAGTAGCCCAAAAAATGTTTTTAAAAAATATAACATACGTCACAGTTATTTATAGATAACCTTGATAAATGTAATAAATAAATAATAGTTCTTACAATAAAGCTGTTAACTAAAGGATTTTCAAAAAAAAATAACATATCTTATGGTTATTAGGAACGAATTGTGATGTAAATTCTTAGATATGATAACCCATAAAACCTACCATACTATTACAGTAAATTCATTCTACTTCCCTAAAAATCATCTATTATTTAAAAATGAAAGTAAACAATAAAGACAATAGTATTTTTGTAATCTTTTGGCATTTGGGCGTCCTTTAGAGTTAGGACACCTAAAGTAGACCTTAGGTGTCCCAAATTTAAATTGCGAAGCCTAAAGTCAACTATAGGAGTCCTAATTAGAAAAGACACACCAAAAGAAAGGCTTTTGGGGAATATTTAGACATTTGAGGCGTCTCAAATTTAAACTAGGACGTCCATGTCAAAACTTTAGGTGTCCTAAATTGAATTTCAAACACCTATTTATCACTACAGGCATCCTATTATAAGTTAGGACGCCTAAAGATTTGCAAAGAAGGGTCCACTCTCTAAACACATACAGACTCATTTTTCAAATAGTGCTTTCCTCATTTTTCAAATAGATTTTTGCTTCTCTTCTATCTCTCCCTCCTTGTTCAACACTCTTTGATCTCTCTCTGCAACTCGTGCCTAAAGATGTCTCCCTCTTCCTTAACGATGCTATCTTCAGCACTGCTACCAAGACCGTCTCGACTCTTTGATATGGATATTTGTTCTTTTCCACTATCTTCTTGTTTTTCATGCTTAAACATTGTGAAGAGACATATCATATAGGTAAACAATTACATTATATATATACATCGGTAAAGAGTGCAATTGATTCTAACCACAAAGACTTGGAAATCTTGATCTATCCCAAATTGCATGACTACTCAATGTGGGAAGTACTACTCTGTTAGATAGAGTCAAGTCCAAGTAGCTTAGAAACTCTTACATTAAGGGTCTAAGACTAATCTCACATTGTTGAATTTCAGAGCTTTAACTTGGAGTCACCTGCTCAATACAAATACAAGAGAGGAACCTTCTATCAGAGCAATGGGTTTTCCAAAAGATATAACTTCAAAAAAGAAATTTCATGTCACCTTGAATGCGTTATTGAGTCTTGACTTCATAAAAGTTGGAATTCTCTTGTTCATGTATGACTCTCAATACAAATGAATTAGTTTATTCATCACATCCCTGTTGATATTTTTCGAAGTAAAGTCTAGAAATATGGATGCCTTTGATTAGAGCAATGGGTTGAAAATTTCCTATAATAGGAAAGGAACCTTTGATCATAACAATGGGGTTTTAAAAAAAACACGACTCCATAAAAGCAATTTAATGTCACTTTGAATGCTTTATCGCGTCGTGACTTCATAAGAGTAGACCAATCGGTTGAGTTGACAATTAACTATAACATGAGAGGAACCTTTTATTAGAGCAATGAGTTTTCTAGAAAAAAAATGGGCACAACTAATGTCAAAACCTAGCTAAGCAATACAAAGTGAATAATGAAGAATGTAGAATGGATCATGCAAAATAGAGAAGGGAAATCATACTTACAAATAAGAAGAACATAGCACCAAAGAAATGCAACCTAGCTATAGAGAATGTCATGATTTATCCCAAGTTGCATGGCAATTTGTTGTGGGAGGTATAGGTATATTATAAAAGTCTAATTTAATTAGCTTAGAAACTCTCATGTGAATAGTCTAACATCTATACTTCAAAGTTATAGTATAAAAACTGTTCTACATTGTAAAACTTCATGATTCTCATTTACAATGTAACACCCCAAATTCTATGCTTGAAATCATGTCAGTTGACACTTAGTTTTTAGGAAAATCAATAGAGTTTGAGGTGCTACAGCTTCGAGTAATGCGGAAACGGAGAGCATGTACTAATATTTGGACAATGAGTATCTGATATAAAATGTTCAGACATATGCTGATTGTAATACCCTAATTTTCATAATACATGTAAACATTGTATTTTGGTAAATAAATTAGCAAAATACAAAGGTGAATATGTGTCTCAAAGAATTATAATCTATTGATTATATTCTTATCCAAATTTCACTTTGGAATTAACTAACCAAAGGTTAATTATGATACATTATTTAGGGGCTATAATTTAGTCTAAGGACAAGAGCAGTGTTGTTAAAATCGAGATCCTATATAAGATCGAGAGAGGGTGTGAAGATCATAAATCGTGGGATCGACACGGATCGTAAGATCTTATTACCTAAGATATAAAGTTATATTCGATTATATATATGCATGAAAAATAACTAACATCAATTATAAAACTCATAAATATAATATAAAAGTAACAAAGACCAACATACTTATAAATAAAGTACCCATATCAAATAAAAGTTAAAAAAGTAAAAACAAAAAACAAAAAGAACATAGCCCAAGCCAACCATTAGTCCATTACTATGTGATGTTTAGAGCGAGGATCAAGCAATTGATGGTGGTGGTTTCTCAACCCTTCAGGCCCACCAAATTCACACACAAACACCAAATCCCCTCTGAAAAGAAAACTTACTTTCTCCAAGCCCCACCACGTGTCACCCTCTCCCCCTTCCACCGCACCACCCCTTTCTCCATCGTCCCTTTTCTTTTCTCGCCCCACCTTCTCACAAGAATTTGAAGCCAAACTCTCACTCTTACTCTCTCATTAGAAGACAAATAGGAAATAGCATTTGGGAGTTTCCACTTTCCATTGAGAAAAGACAACAGTAAAAAGGCAGTGGCAATTTCCATCAACAAAAGACAAAGTTTACGCAAGGAAGAAGGCTTAGAACATACCAATCACAGTCAGTTACCACCATGGTTGATGCACCAGTTTGCACAAGGAAGATGGCTCAGAAGACGTCGCAAGGTAGAGAAAGTATTGAAAGCAGAGGTAAATTGCAAAATTAAGGTTCTGAAATTGTTTCTATTCAGTTTTGGGTCATGGGTATTTGACTATTTTGGGCTTTTTTTTTGATAATTTGATTAAAAAAGTGAAACACAATCGTGCGATTCTAAAGATACTACGAGTTACTCGTCGATCCTATCGTTCCAAAGCGAATTACGATTTCTGTTAAAAGTGGCTTGTTTGGTGTCCAAATATCATAGAATCATGTGATCCTACGTTTTAAATCTTGATCTTAATAACAGTGGACAAGAGGTAGATGATAACAAAATTAAATAGATATTTAAGGAAATTTGATGCATAATGATTAAGGAAAATTTATGCTAAAATTGCATAAGCCTATTAAAAGAAAAATGCCTAATCAAATGTGAACTAACTTGTGTAAGTATTTTCAATTTGATTAAAGGCAATAATTAAAGACTAATTGCAACATGGTCTAATTAAGTTGCTAATGATGGTCTAATTACCTTGATTAAGTAGCCAATCAATTAACCTATGATATTAGCAATAAAGAAGGAAAATAAACACATGATTAGGGAGATAATTAGGCTTAATCAAATCAGCCCCAAAAGTCAAAATTGGCAACTAAGATCAATGGCCAAGATTAAGTTTAATAAAGGTACATCTAAGGGTCCTAATTAATTACTTAATTAATCCAAATCCATGTGAGGTTGGGAGAGCCAATAAGAAGCCTTGAATGCAACTTATAGAAACAAAAGAGAACACAAAATTAAGAGAGAAGGGAGAGAGGGACTTTTTTTTGGCTTAAAGAAGAAGAAAGAGTTTATGTTATTTTAATAAAGATATTATGTAATAAATCCATGTGAATTTGGATGAGCCAATGAGAAATCAAAGAATTGAGCTTAATCCTCATGAAATTAAATGGACCAATGGGAGAATTAAGCCATGGATTAATGGTAAGGATTTAATCTAAACAAACACAATTGGATCCAAGGGATAGAAAGCAAGAAGCTAATTTGGAACTCTAGAAACATTACAATGTGATGCCATTGGATTTTTCTATAAATAGAGAGCTTCCCTCTTCATTTCTCTTCACACCAAATCATACTCCAAGAGATGATTTCTAATAAGTGAGAGTGAGGGAGAATCTTGGAGCAAGGAGTAGCAAAGTTCTTCAAGAGATAAGTTATAGTCTTTAGTTTTTGTAGTTCTTGTAGTTCTTGAAGTTCTAGTTCAAATTCATAGTTAATTTATGCTTTGATCTTAAATATTCAAGAGAAATTTTGTTTTCATGTTTTCATGGTTAAGAATGAGTTCATTTCGAAAATTAGATGAAAAATATGATATAGCAAAATTCTTGAAGATTGAAGATCAAAGTAGCGAAATTCTGGGAAGAATTCCAGAGTCAACAACATAGAGGCTATGATTCTATGAAGAATATGAGGTTATAAAATTCTGAAATTTTTCATGGTTAAAGTAGACATCTAGGGATTTTCAAATATACCCAAAATGTATCATTTTGAATTTTGTGCAAGGAGATAAAAATTCTTGAAATAAGGCTACGTTTTTCTGGGAAGAATTCTGGGCAAAGGTTGAAAACGTTAAAACTGGGAATGATTCACAAATTCTAGATAAACAAAAGTATTTTTCCTCAAAAATAGACATCCTAAGAATTCCGGGGAATTTTATGGATCCTTGTTTCAATTTTTTTAGAATTAGTTATGATTTTTCAAACTTAGTGAAAAATCTGCCTAGAAAATCAGCATTAGCATTTTTCAAGAAATGTAAGGGCAAACTTGTAATAATAAATCCACCAAGGGTAGAAATGTCAAAATAGGTGAAAATATCCTTTTTGATATTATTCTAGGAGATATGATATTAATTATAATATCATACAAAATATGAAAAGGGAATAATCTAACGGTAACGTTATACGATACCTGAAAAGGCCGGAGTCGGATTCAAAGGATGAGCGTATTGGTAACTACGTGGTGAAAGGTACGTTCACGTACTGGTAACTTTAACTCTCCTATGTCTTGTATGACTTTGATATGATTGATTGAATCATGTGTGTTTACATTCAGTTGGCTGTGGATTGTTATATTTATATGATAATGTTGCATGCTTGTTTTCCTGCCGCTGAGGAACCCATGACTAGGTCACGAGGCATTGGTAAGTGCTGGTAACGATACATGTGTTGTAGGCCATTGTAGTCGGGTACCAATGTGTATACTGAATGTATGTGTGTTGTGATTATCTATCATATATTGTTTATACTTTTCATATAAGGTTAACTGTTACCTGAGATTCAATAGGTATTGAATCTCAGCCTTGACTAAAGGTTCAGGGAAGGAAATCTGGACTTGGGAAGATGAAGTGGACAAAGCTGCGAAGAGGCACTGGTTGAAGGTGAAGTTCGGCAGAAGTTATTAGGTCTTAGAGTCTGGCATGAATTCGATAAGGTTATTTAAAACTAATTGGTGCTTAAACTAAGAAAGGGTTTGCCGGTGGGTTGTCATAAGTTGCCGTGAAAGACGGGGAAACTCCCATTAGACTAAACACCGATTTGGCAAATATGTTTGATTAACTGCGTTGGGCTCCAAGCCATAGATCTAGTTTAAGACTTAATTTGACAGAGGACTATATTTAAAGTCTATGTATAAGTATCACATAAATATTCATTCGGGAAATGTTTAATATACTAGCTTATGTCAGGGCATCAACATATGTCTGGGCATTTTATATCAGATACTCGTTGTCCAAATATTAGTGCATGCTTTCCGTTTCCACATTACTCAAAGCTATAGCACCTCAAACTCTATTGATTTTCCTAAAACTAAGTGTCAACCGACACGATTTCAAGCATGGAATTTGAGGTGTTACATTAATGCCCCGACATAAGCTTGTATATTAAAAATTTCCCTGAATGAATATTTATGTGATACAATTACAAAGCTTTGTATAATTACAATTCTTACATGATAACTATACAATCTTCAACCAAGCCGTAGCTAGACCTAGGGCAATGAACCTAACTAAATTAATCAAACAATTTGGCTAAGTAGGTGTCTATTGTGGAAGTCTCATCGAATTCACGGTGACTTATTTATTGATCCACATAGGCTAGCCCTGCCTTCGGCACCAAATTGTTTGAGGTAACCTCGTTAAATCTGTGTCAGAATAAATACTCTAATGATGTTCTTCAGTCATTTGCTTTGACCGGTGTCTCTTTCTAGCTCCATCCACCGATGCCTCTCTCCGGCTCCATTCTTCGATGCCTTCTCTGATCCTAGTTCCTTTTCCTAAACCTTTACTTAATGCTGAGATTCAATACCCATTGAATCTTAGGTAACAGTTAACCTCATGCTCAAGTAATAACAATATATATGACAAATATTCAATACATTTTAGCATTTAACAATACATAGTACACAACAGATGTAAAGTTACAACAACACAACAGTACATAGCACATAGCTCATGTAAAGTCTATCCACGTTTGCACTAACCAGTGCCACGATAGCTCATCGTGTCCTTAACGCTAGGAAAACAATCTCACGGTATTATCAAGACTATAACCCGTATATAGCTGAATGTATAAACAATGACTTAAGACAGGGTCTTAATCCTGGTGCGACCCAACACCTTGTCTTGTCCCGCACTCAACATGAATTAATCAATCATATATAATCATACAAGATACATTAGAGTTAAAGTTACCAGTACGTAAACATACCTTTCACCACGTAGTTACCAATATACCCGTCCTTTGAATCCAGCCTAGCATTTTCGGGTATCCTATAATGTTACCGTCGGATTATTTCCTTTTCCATATTTTGTATGATATTATAATTAATATCATATTTCCTAGAGTAATATCAAAAAGGATATTTTCACCTATTTTGACATTTCTACCCTTGATGGATTTATTATTACAATTTTCCCCTTACATTTCTTGAAAAAACGCTAATGCTGATTTTCTAGGCAGATTTTTTTTTCACTAACTTTGAAAAATCATAAGTAATTCTAGAAAAATTGAAATGAGGATCCATAAAACTCCCCGGAATCCTTAGGATGTATATTTTTGAGGAAAAATACTTGTGTTTGTCCAGGATTTGTGAATCATTCCCAGTTTTCGTGTTTCCAACCTCTGCCCAGAATTTTTCCAGAAAAACGTAGCCCAACTTTAGGAATTTTTATCTCCTTGCACAAAATTCAAAATACTACACTCTAGGTATAGTTGGAAAGCCCTATGTGTGTTCTTTAACCATGAAAATTTTCAAAAATTAATAACCTCATCTTCTACATAAAATCATAGCCTTTTTATTGCTAACTCTAGCAAACTTTCAACAGTAAACTTTGCCAGAATTTTGCTACTTTGATCTTCGATCTTCAAGAATTTTGCTATATCATATTTTTCATCTAATTTTTGAAATGAACTCATTTTTAACCATAACAACATGAAAACAAAATTGATCTTGAATATTTAAGATCAAAGCATAAATTACTATGAATTTAAACTAGAACTTCAAGAACTACAAAAGCTAAAGACTATAAAACTTACCCTTGTAGAACCTTGATACTCCTTCTTCCTTCTCACTTCTCACTAGCTTCTCTCTATTCTTTGTAGAATGGTTTTTGATGTGAACAATGAAGAAGTAAAGCCTCACTATTTATAGCAAAAGGTCTAGGTTCATGTTTGGTTCCAAGCAACCTTATTCTTCTACCAAACACTACTCCTATTCTTCTTGCCAAACACTTCTATTCCATCCCTCTCTCCTTATCCTCTTCTACTTCTTTAAAACCCTTATCCTATAGTACATTATCCTCTTTCATTTCAATTATCCCATGTGCCTACTTACATTATATCTACATTAAAATAATATAAACTCTTTCTTCTTCTCTAAGACACCAAAACCACCCCCCTCCTTCTCTCTTGGTTTGTGTTTTTCTTTTGTTTCTATAAATTGCATTTAAAAGCTTCTTATTGGCTCATCAAGTTTCACATGGATTTAACTTAATTATGTAATTAATTAGAACCATTGGATTTAATTACAAGTGCAACAATCTCAACCCTTGATCCTAGTTCCAATTGTTGATTTTTGGGGCTCCCTTGATTAAGCTTCATTATTCTCTTAATCAAGTGTTTAAAGGCTTCTTACTTTAGTTATCATTAGCCACTTTAATTATAAGAAGGCTTAAGCTTAAATATATCAAAATATCTTAAAAATACTTGGCTCCCATTGGCTAGCCGAAATTATTGACTTTTGAGGCACAATTAATTAGCCTTAATCATGTGATTAATCTTCTTATTTATTGCTAATGTCTTAGGTTAATTGATTTGCTAATTAATCCAATTTATTAAAGCATTATTAGCAATTTAATCTTCATCAATTAATCCCTTATCCTTAAGCTAAAGTATAACCCCTAAATAATGTCTCATAATTAACCTTTGGTTAATTAATTCCAAAATAAAATTTGGATAAGAATATAATCAATAGATTATAATTCTTTGAGACACATATTCACCTTTATATTTTGCTAATTTATTTACCAAAATACAATATTTACATGTATTATGAAAATTAGGGTATTACATACAAACTGTTATTTATATTTCTAAACAAATAACAACTGTTTACGTGAGCCAATTATTTATTACTATTAAACTTCATGGCAGAGGAAATCATTAAAGTAATAAGAGGACAAAAGCTATATCTTGCCTTGATTAAAGCGTCGTCCCAATAACATAAAGTTATGAAAATAAGGGAAACATAAGTTATTCAACAAGATAATGAAAGATATATAGAGAGGAAGAAGTAATTGGAGAGAAGAGAGAATATTTATCATTTACTTTCAAGGTGCAAAGTACATGATGTATGTCTCTATTTATAGGCATAACTTTACAACTTGAGTCTTATTAGAATCTATTAATTTGATGATCATAGGGGACATTGTCAGATAACAGAGAGATAATAGGAGATATTGGGAGATAATGATGAGATATGGACATCTGCACAAATATTATTTTCATAACAACGTAAATATTATCAAATTTTCTTATATTTGCGTATCAAGAAGGATAAGATTCCGTAAAATGTTTCCCAAATATAAAGTACACATATGATTCAGCCTTTCCTTCTCACTTTTAAACTATAGTAACATTACAATCACAGCCAACAAAAGATATATATGAGTATGTATATGTGTGCGTGTCTAATATACACACACACATATTATTTAACCACAAGAGCAAATCACTTGGAGGCACCGCAACAGCAGCTTGAAGCTTTGAGAAAAGAAGCGCCACCCTTTGCGGTCTCATGTTTTGGCTAGCTTGTCTGTATACCTTATAAGGTTATACACCCATGCTCCCGCCACTGCTCCTGCTACTGGTGCTGTCATGTACACCCATATTCCTCTGTACTCATGCCATACAATGGCCGGCCCGAGGCTTCTCGCCGGGTTCATTGACGTTCCGGTTATCGGCCTATATATCAGACAAACACTAACATAAATATCAATACACAATAGGATTTAATAATTGGGTTATACTCCTCTTATCCTGATATATGTGAGTTAGATAACTTATTTGTAAATATTAAGAAAACTAGTCAAATTAGTTATTTGTGGAGAAAAAAAAGTGTACTGGTTTTCATGAAGTATCCCTATAATCAATTGAATTAAAAACTATACTCTTAATAAAAAAAAACTCCCTTGATACTTGATAAGTGCAATCAATCAAGAGAATTTAAGATAAAAAATATAAATTTGGAAGTCTTACAATTAGGACTAAAGCAAACTCCGATGCTCTACTAGTTTTTACATTCTAGGCAAGAGGTAGTACTAAATTAAGAAAGATGACTATATTGTTTTATAAAATATATGTCATACTAACTAACTCAATTAACTTCCTTAATCTAATCAAATTAAGTAATTATATTTTATATTAAGGAATGGAGGGACTATTTGAAATTCTAATGAAATAATAGACTCTAAGTTTGGTCAAATGTTTTCTTTTGTTTTGATATTAAGATGTGATTCCGCAATTATAAAGGTATTTAAGCCTACTCATATAATCTTTAAAATTTTTAATTTGAGAATAAATTTTTTCCAACATGTGAAATTTACTTAATTAATAGGCAAACAATCTCTTTGGCAAAATATTGAGCTCTCAATTTGAACAGAAACACAAATGATGTGTTGATTTCTTCATATGTTTGGATGGAGGGGAAAATAGGAAAAATAAGAAAAATAAAGCGGAAAGGGAATACGAGGAAGAAAAAAATTCTTAAAATAGTTTTTTCTTTAAAAAAAAAAGAAAAAAAAACTATTTTGAGAGCTTTTCCTCTTAATATTATTTTACCCCTAATTTTCTTCTCATCTAAACTAAGAATAAATGTTATAGGGCTAAGGTCAGTACCCGGCAACCAACACATTAATCATCACGGTTGCCCCTATGACGATCCCAGCTAGTTCACCAATCTGCAAAAATGAAATGCATAAAGACAGACGCTTCCTATAAAACCTTCAAGTATTTCCCCAAGCGATTCAAACAAAATAAAAACCTATATTATCAATATCAATTTAAAATATGATAATGAAACCCATAACAAGCCGAATTATTCAAAAAAATTTGATTCTTTATTTATAATGTCCATCTAACGTCTTTTTTTTAATCTTACACCAAATAAACAAATAGGTATAGGCCAAGGGTGTTGTGATCTAATGGCGTGAAATTGTGAGTTTAACTCTACTTGTAATCTCAAGCCCTCTCTAATTTTTTTAATTTTTATTTTTTAAAAAAACACACATATTGACTCAGATCCTTAATATAAGATTTGGTTTGTTGAGCAATTTGCTTACTACAAAATATATATTATATTAAGGACTAAAAGTATTTAATAGATTCGTAGCATGATTGGACGACCTTATTGACTAAGCATTCATCGTTAAAGATAACGAAAAGAAACCCGAAATCGTTACCGCTCTGCTATCAGTTGCCACAGCAGAGACGACGAACATGAGGAATAAGGTGACTAAGAATTCAACCACAAAGCCCTAAAGATATGACCCTTAATGTCCCTATGAAGTGGTCCTGTTTTCCTGTGAAAATTTGTCTCACAGTCTCACTTGTAAGAAGGCATCCTTGTAACATCCTAATTTTCAAAAGCGGAATAATTGATTTGTCTTCCAAAATCTTTTCAAAACATTAGAGTAGATCATTTGAGCGGAAGAGTAACTGATACTTGTACTTCAAAATGTCATAAGTCTGGCTGGATACAATAGCGGTACATAATACCAAGTATTTCAAAAGGGATATATCACAACAAAAGGAAGGCTTCCGCCGGAACATCAAAAGGAAAACTTCAGCCGGGTCTTCTAGGTGGCCTGCTCGCGCTTCTCCTCGGTTCTCGAACCTCCCGATCCTGAAGCTATGTTAAGAGATGAGGTCCCATGCATACGGACCCTAGGTAACGGTTAATCTCATGTTTATATACACAATATACGGATGACATATACCACAACATTAATAGTAAAAACAAACAAACTATCACAACCAATGCATGTAACCATATCGCTCCCAGCTTATGGACATATCGCTCCCAGCCTACAGTCATATCGCTCCAGCATACAGACATATCGCTCCCAGCAACAAATACATTGCTCCCAGCATACAGACAAATTGCTCCCAGCATTATAGATACCCTCTAACCTTAATATGCACCTTACAATATAAAACAACACACATACCACATATATGCATAACATAAACATCAGAGTTAGTGTTACAGTACGCGAACGTACATTAATTACCTCATACAAGCATACCATACATATAGTACATATATGCATAATATAAACATCAGAGTTAAAGTTACCAGTACGCGGACGTACATTAATTACCTCATACAAGCATACCATACATATAGCACATATACGCATACAGTAAACATCAGAGTTAAAGTTACCAATACGCGGACGTACCTTCGTTGACGAGTTTTATTCTGTTTTTCAGAATGCGGTCACAAATATCCTATAAGGGTAATATCATCAAATATTATTTCAAGAAATATTTTGGCTATATAAGACCATTTTAGCCCTGGTGGATTTATTATTTACAATTCTGCCCTTACATTTATTCAAAAACGCAGGGTAGTATTTTCTGGGCAGATTTTCGCCTAACTTCGAAAAATCATAACTAATTCTAGAAAAATCAAAACGAGGATCTGTAAAATTTCCCGGAATCCTTGAGACGTCTATTTTTGAGGAAAAATACTGGAACTTACCCATAACTCATGGATAATTCCCAGTTTAATCATTTCAAACTGCTGCCCAGAATTTCGCACAGAAAACATAACCTAACTTCTAAGATTTTTATCTTTTTGCACAGAGCTTCAAATCACACACTCTTTATAGATTTAGAAATCCCTAGATGTCTACTTTCACCATGAATTTTCTCAGAATTTTCGAACGTCATCTTCTTCATAAAATACTGGCATTTTTACCTCTGACTCCAGGAATTGCTAATCGATAAGATTTCGCCAGAGCTTTGCTATTTTGACCATAATCTTCCAAAAATTTTGCTATAACTTCTTCTTCATCAAATTTTCGAAATAAATGCAATGGAAACCATAAAAACATGAAAATAAAACTATATTTGGAAGATTGAAGATCAAAATAACATTTTCTAGCATTTTTACTTTATAAACTAAGAACTTGAACTATGAAACTAAAAACTCTCTTACCTCTTGAAGAACCTTGCTTCCTACTTCTTGAAGCTCTTTCACTCTCTCCCACACACTCTAAATTTCGGTTGTGCTTTGAGGAATTGGTGAGGAGTTTGTGTTGCCTCAAGCCTCTATTTATAGCCAAAAAAAATGAGTAGCCTCCAAGTAACTTGAATTGATCTTGGCCCTTGGTATTTACTTGGAGAAGAGGGAAAAATCTTGCCCCTACACCTCACCAAAAACGTCCACCCTCCCCCCTTAGCTCTAAAGTTGTTGCTTCATCTCCTATTTACTCTCAAATGCTAATTTAGTTAGGCCTGAGTTGGTGTTTTAATTCAAAATCCAATTTCACTTTTGTAATCCTAATTTTATGACTAGATTTATGGTGATTTTTAATTTCTCAAACACTTAGGTATGAATCTTAAAAGTTTACGAAAATAACTTTGGGAATAGCCAAATTGAAGCTCATAATTCACTGATTCCAAATATGCATTTACATTTACTACTTAGTTCCAATATTTCAAGATATGATTTAATTCCTATAGATTCTTATCTAATTTTATCTAATTAGATAATAACTTGCTCTCTAAGCTAAACAACTTGCTCCCCAAGTTAAACAACTTGCTTCTTAAGTTTCTTAATCTTCTCCCACAAGCAATTGACTTATATGTTTGTATTATTATTACAACAATTTTCCCTTCTTGTTTCCCTAGCAATTTCGTCCCCCTCCCCCTAATTTTAATTATCAATTTACATTTTATTTGCTCTCACATCTTAGGAAGAAAAATCTTTTATTGATCCAAGTAATGTAATACCCTAAAATTTGACGTAGGGTAAATATCATAAATTTGTAGAATATACCTATTGAAAATAGGTGAATATGAGGTCTCAAACACCTTGTATTGAATTTATCTTATTATTAGGACAATTTCTCCTGAGATTAAATAATGTGCGAAAAGGTCCCTAAGACATTAGATACTTTGCAAATAGGTCCCTGAAATATTTATGGGTTATAAAATACCCTGAGAATATTATGATTAATCCTGAGAGGCAATTAAATATTCATTAAAAATTAGAGAGTATGTTGTCTCTAATTTAGGTAATTTATAAGATTATTTTCCTTGGGAAATAATGAGGCAAAATTAAATATCATTTTGGGGAACATAAATTGCCCCATGGTTTTTAATATTTTGCATAATGCATAAATTATCAATTTCAGTAAAATAGTTGTGAGATAATAATTATTACTAATTAAGAAAATTGTCAACAATTAGTAAGTGATTAATTAGATAATTAATGGCTAATTGTTTAGACATAAGATAAAGAGAAAAAGGTGAAAATTACTTAAAATAAATATATATATATATATAAATAAAAACGAAAATTAGAAGAAAAATAAAGAAAAATGAAATGAAAATTAAGAAATTAATATCTAGATATTTGCATTAAAATAATAATATAATTAAGACATGTGGTAATTAAATAATATTATAATAGTAAAAATGTGAACAGGATAAATGACCACGGATAGAAATAAAATCCTACCTAGAAAACCGTGAACTAGGTTTCTTGAGTCAAAGCATATTACGGACGAGTGAAATTTTATCCCGAGATAGCCGGTCTCCGAATTCATTTCTGTAACCGAAAGAGCAATTTGGAGATCCGGATAGGAAGATATTTTGAAGAAATTAAGCAGATAATCAAAATAGGAGCTCTTAGAAAGTCAGACCGTTGTGGCAATACGGGCATAAGTAGGGAAAAACCAGAGCATATTATTGGTCAGTGGATTTTTATCCAGAAGCTAATACCGGCCAAAATTGTTTCCGTGGAATCGGACACGAAAACCGAGGATTTTCAGCTGATAACGGAATGTCCCTAACAGGATCAGAAATAGAGTTAAAATATGACATTTGAAAGAGGAAGTAAAAAGCTTCAGCATGTCATTATCGGAATTTTGAGATTTTACGAAATTTCGCGATCAGGATACTGAATCAGGAATTTTACCTGATAAGCAAGATGACATAAGGCTTGATGATGCAGCAGGGATGACATCATCCTTGAGAGGTGTAAGGCCAAGATCTTGCCACCTCCAAGAAGTGCGATCTAACGGCCAGAAACTGATCAGACAAAGTTCAAAGGAATTACGAAAATGCCATTGGGCTTTTCTATAAATAGGCCATCATTCCTCTTCATTCTTCACCAATTCACACAATCCTAGAGAGAAGTTAGAGAGAGGAGCTCTGGAGGAGAAGTCCGAGGAAAATTCGTAGCGAAGCTCTGAGTAAGTCTTTCGGTCCCTAGTCTTTAGTCTTAAGTTCTTTCGGTAGTTCTTAGAGTTTTAGAGTAGATCTTTAATCTTCCAGTATATTTTAGATATCATGTTTTAGGATAGATATGATATTTATTTTGGGAAATATATTGGAGTTAGAGATATGTGGAAATTCTGGAAGATTAGGGTCAAGATAGCGAAGTGCTGGCGAAATTCCGCCGATTAGGGGATCAGGGGCAAAATGGTAATTTGTACCTAAAATGCCTGTTATGATATCAAATATTGATAAATGTGATATTATCATTATAGGATATCAGTAATCTTGTTCCGCTGTCATTTCGCTGTCGTTCCGCTGTTTTCTGTCAAAAGTACGGTTTACCATTAACATACTAAACGCTCGTCAACGAAGGTACGTTCGCGTACTGTAACACTAACTCTGATGCCTATTGTATGCTTATATGTGATAGACAACTATACAAGTGAATTGTATAGATAACTTTACATGTGATGTGTATTGTTAACACGGATAACTATACATGTGAATTGTATAGATAACTATACATGCGATGTGTATTGTTAACATAGATAACCTTACATGTGATGTGTACGGTGGATATATTAATCTTGCATCTGCTATATACTTATGTGTTGATTAATGCTGTGATGTCATACATATATTGTTTACATAAGTATGAGGTTAACCGTTACCTGAGGTTCGATGCATGGACCTCAGCTCTTAATATAGCTTCAGGATCAGGAGGACTAAGCACCAAAGATAAGGGCAAGCAGCATGCTTAGAGTCCCAGCCGAAGAATTTCTTTTTGGACTTGTATTCCCATATCAGTAAATATTCGGACCTTTGTACTGTTGTATAAGCAACTAGGTACCTCAACAGGATGTTTATCAGATACTCTCTCTTTTAAATTGCTCTTATGCTCTACTCTAATGAAAGTACCTCATTCCGCATTTTGAAAAATGAGATGTTACAAGTAATTTCACAAGGATTTAAGATTAAGGGTTTATATAATTTCTTCACTCTTTAATTAAATATTTTCGCTACTTTTATTAGTTAGAGGGAGAATTAATTAATCCTTGGTTACTATTGATAGTATAGTGTTTTAGGGGTTACTAAGCTTAATTACCAAAATTTGACAAGTTTCTAATTTAATCTCAGCTTCTAAATATCATTTGATCCTTAATTATGACCTTTATAAATTAATTATTAACTAATTTCAAAAATTAATAAAGTATCTCAATTATTGCAATTTCAATTGCTCAATAATTGTTGCTAATTTCCTCTAATTAATTTTACCATCCTCCAATGATTTTAAATTGTTATATTTTATGATCCTTAATAAGATTTAGGAAATTGAATTTTGAATTTATTAGAATCCAAAGAAAATTTCCCAAAATATAATGATGAATCAGTTAAAAATTTAGAGACAACATATTCTCCTATTTTAATAAATATTTAGTTGTCTCTTAGGATTGCTTACAATATTTTCAAAGTATTTTATAACCCTTAACTTCACTTAGAAATTTCTAGCTCTTTATTCCTCCTAATTTCATGAGAAATCACCTTAGGAAATAAGGTAATTAATAGGTATTTTCTATTGTCTATCAAAATATAGTGGTTATGCTAAATAGGATTTTTGGGTATTACAATCCTACAACATGAGTTAATATATAAGCTGGTACCTGCAATAACATGCATAAAAATAATGATGAATCAGACAATTCCATTTCATAAAAGGGAAATCAAAATTATGGTGATGGATCGATGACCTGCTTAAGGGGAAATCGTATAGTGGAAATAGCAAAAAGCGAGATCGACAACAAGATTACATAAACGTCCCATAGCTTTCAAGCTATGAGAATAACCCTCAACCATAAATTATATACCCCCTTAAACTTATATATATATATATATATATAATCTCAATAAGCTTTAAGCTTGCAGATAAGTAACAAGTAAAACTAATCGTAAGTGAGTTATACGCATGTGAGAGTATAGGGAATTCAATATAAAGTTTAAAAGCTCATGGAGGTTATCTGTAGATAACATAATAAAGTTGGAGGTTATGTACTCACACATATAGACACACACAATTTATCTTCTGAATGAGACAAATTCGATGGTTTCATGAATGAATAAAAATTAAGTTAAGGTGGTAGACCTGTTTAAGGGGAAATCGCTTAGTGGAAGCAAAAGCGAGAGTGACAGCAGGATTGAAATGGGCTCCAGAAATGTGACCAAGAGTGTAGACAAGAGCCATAACCAGAAGACCCCAAACGATGGTAAGCCCTGGAAGTGTTATGACATTGTTGTTGTTATTGTTCACCACCACTGATGTTCCACCTAAAAATATTAGAAAGTATGTCCCCACCAACTCTGCCATCAACTGTAATTAATTCATAAACACAAACGCAAAAATCCAAAATCACATTACAAGTTTTGTAGACTTAATTTAAAGTTGGGTCAATCCCAGCGTTGTTGGTCCTTCCAGTCAAGTTTTAGTTCTGGTAACTGTAGGTTCAAATCGTGGTTTTTTAGTCCTCTAGCTTCATTAGGATTTAACATAAGTTTAATAGAGGTATTCCAAAATCAAAACTCGTTACTTGTTAAAAATACAGGGACTAGTACTGAGACATACAAGTTTTAGTTTTGGTCTCTATAGTTAAAATCATTAAACTCAAGCTGAATCTTTATCAAACTATAGATACTAAAAATTGTGTTTTGAAACTGTATGGATTTAAACTAATGGATCAAACACTAAGAATGATATTAGCCCTTTAAAGTTTGAGAGAGTTCAAGGAGAGATTAGGAAGGTGGACGGACCTTTTGTAAGAAAGGGATAGAAACAAAGGTGATGGAGCCTTCATTAGATTTGCCATCATAGACATTAAGAACAACTTCATGGGTTCCGTTTGTTGCAGATGTCTCAGCCATCACCAATGATCAATATTTATGACAAAAAAACTATTTTAGAGAGAGAGAGAGAGAGAGAGAGAGAGATTTGAGATGTGTAACATCCCACCTTAAAACAGCGGAATTTTTATTTTAAAAAAACGTAGATCAGAGTAGGGCTTTTTAACAAAACGAGTAACTGAACTTTGATAAAACATAACCATAGTGTAATTGTTCTATTACAGTCCTCTAATGTCCGAAGGAAAGTAAAATACATAACTAGAGAAATAACAAAATAAAAACTCTGTCTTGGGTCCTACACCGCCTGCCTGCCTCTCTCTTCCTACCTTGGTCCTCCCGACCCTGAAGCTACAGCTGAGATCCAATTCCCGATTGGATCTCAGGTAACGGTTAACCTTATGCTCAAATAAGACAGTATATGGATAACAGCATGTACATAATCACATAACAACAGTATATCACTACATAAGCACACAGGAGATGCTTGATCACATATTGGTAGAATAAGCACACAGCAGTATGTAAAGCCCCACATAATTTTTGCACATAACCAGTGCCACGACGGCCCATCGTGTCCTCAACACTAGGAAAACCCAACGGCGTTATCAAGACTATAACCCGTATAGAGCTGTATGTATACCGACAACCCTAGACAGAGCTTCAATATATAAGCATGTCTATCACATATAGTATATGAGCAGCATAAGTGTTAAGGTTACAATACGCGTCCATACCTCCGTTGACGGTTTCTGGCACTTTCGTCAAATTACGGCACGTTTGATAGCGGCACGACAGCGGTGACAGCGGAAACAGCGGTTTGTGATTTCGGATATGAATATTTAAGATCATAACAGGAAATTTAGGTACAAATTACCATTTTGCCCCTAGTTTGACTAACTGGTGGAATTTTGCCAGAGCTTCGCTATTTCGACTTTAAATTCTCAAAATTTTTGCTATAACTTTTCTCTAACATATTCCTAAGATAAATATCATATTTATTCCTAAAACATAATATCTAAGCTAACTTGAAAAATTAAAGACTACTCTAGCAGTTCTACTATAACTACCGAAAGAACTACTGAAACTAAAAACTAAAGACTGAAGAACTTACTCAGAGCTTTGCTATGAACTTCTTACTCTTCTTCCAGAGCTTCTCTCTCTAACTTCTCTCTAGGATTGTAAGTGAATTGGTGAAGAATGAAGAGGAATGAAGGCTATTTATAGAAAATCTCAATGGCAATTTCGTAATTTCGCTGAACTTGTCTAGTTGAATTCTGACTGTCGAATCGCACTTTTTTGAAGTGGCTTGATCTTGGCCCTACACCTCTTGGCTGACCTCCACCCCCCACAAGAGGACAAAATTGATGACATCATCATGCTTATGTCATCTTGCTTTATCAGATGAAATTCCTGGTTCGGTGCCCTGATCGCGAAATTTTTTGTAAAATCTTAAAATTCCGGGAACAACACTCTGAAGGTCTTTTCCTCCTCTTCAAGAATACTGGATTTTCCTATCCTTGTACTCTCATTAAGGATATTCCGTTATCTGCTGAAAATCCTCGGTATTCGCGACCGGTTACCGAAATGACTTCGGTCAGTGCCAACTTCTGGACAAAAATTCACTTATCAATAATATGCTCTAGTTTTTCCCCACTTATCCCCGGAATCTCGCATCCGAATTATTTTCTATCGGTTCTCATTTTGACTATCTGCTTTAATTCTACAGAACATCTTCTTATCCTGATCTCTAAACCGCTCCGTCGGTTTCAGAAATGACTTCGGAGACAGCCTACTTCGAGATAAAAATTCACTTGTTCCTAGTATACTCTGACCTTAGCAACTTAGTTCAAGGTTTTTTGGATAGGATTTTGTTTCTATCCGTGGTCATTTATCCTGTTCACTTTTTATTAATATAATATTATTAAATCAACACTTGTCTTAATCTTATATTATTATTATTTTCATCATCCTTATCTCTTCCCATTCCCAAAAATTTCGGCCCACACACACACATATATATTTTTTTATTTTTTTTTCATTTCCCATAATATTCTATTATCTTACATTTATTTCCCCAAAATTTCCTATTGGTCCATAAGTAATTTCATAGATTTAGGCTTCTAAAATTCCTTGAATAATCCTAAGCTTTTGATCTTGGTTTTCCAAGATTACTTCTTGACCTTTATTATTTATTTAATTTGGCCCAAAAATTTCGATCCTTAATAATACTTATTCATATTTATTTTATTTCTCATGTTTCCTAAATTTTCTATAAGCTTATAAAATTCCCAAAAAATTACTTAATTAATCCTTTAATAATTTATAATAATTTTCTTAATTAAAACTAATCATTTTCTCACAACAATTTTATTGACATTAATAATTTGAGCTACATGCAAAATATCAAAAATCATAGAGTCAATTTTAGTCTCAGAATACTTTTTAATTTTCCTCCTTTTTATTTCCATAAGAAATAATTTATTAAATTGTCTAAATTAAGAATAATATGCTTTCTAAATTTTTAATAATTATTTCATGCCTGTTAGAATTTTTCCTAATTTTTCTCAGGATGTTTTATGGCCCTAAAGTGCATTTTTCACATTTCTGCTGATAAATTTCCTTTAATTTTCTTAGTGTTTTCCTTTGAACATAGACTAATCATATATCATGTGGAAATCAAAATCTTCATAAATGGACATTTTTATTATTGTAATATAATATTCCAGATAATAGTTATCCGAGTATTACAAGATGGTGCGTTTAAAGTTTGTCAAAGGAAGTAGTAGGGAATGCCACTTTATAGGCGCTAGAGAATCCATAAAGGAATGATGTAATAGAGAGAAAGTTCTTAGATATTTTCTTGGGAAAATCCTCCCCAGGGCCCAATTAAACAAAAAATGTTAAAAAATGCTCCAACAACTTTCACATATCAGAAAAGGCTCATGTGAATGTGTAATGAAAAGATAAAAATGCCCACTGACAAATGAGAGAAGGGGTAGTGTGATGAAAAGATAAAAAAACCACATTAGATAATTATGAAGTTTGTCTCACGTGAACATGACTAGGTAAAATTGGCCGGATAAGGAGTACAACTGATTACCAAACTCTAAACCTACTTTTTTAGAGTTATAAATGTTATATTTGTATGAAATAGAGTATATGTGAAATTTAGCAACAATAAGAAAATAGTATATGAGAAAAAAATTGTACAAAATAGAAGAAGGGTTGGATAAAGAAATAGATTATTCGCATTAATCATAACTTACAAAATAGTATAATTTTAATCAATTTCATATAATATATGTATAAACCTAGACATAAATACATGGACACACACACATTAATTTTTTACATGATATTTGTATCCATTTTTGTGGGGGGGAAAATACATAGTCCTTTTGTGAGAACTTATTAAAAGATATAATAGTCCCACTTATCCTAATATAAGACACAATTGAGAAGTTGATCTTAATCTTAAATATAAATCATATTTTTCATATCTTCAATCTTTTCCTAATTTATCATATTGATTTTTCTTAACAATAATCAATGAGAAGAAGGAATGAGAGAATTAAAGAAGATGACTAAGGTAGTTTAGAAAATACATGTCATATTAATTAAATTAACAACTTCCTTAATCTAATCAAATTAGGTAAACATATCTTATATTGAGAAGTGGAGGAATATTATTTTCATAATATCAAAATATTTACTTGTGTACTTGTGCAATATATAGAAATTCAAACGCACAATATGCTTAGTGATAATTAATACTGTTTCTTGGCCACGTGATAAGTTGTGATAGTTTAATTTGATATTATCTGAAATATCAGTATTCACAATTTTTATATAGACAGAAATCTAAGATAATCTCTTATGTTCGATTAATGTATTTATTAAATGAGTAAAAATAAAAGAAAGAAATTGATTAGCCGAAAAGCAATGAATATCTTTCTTTTCTTTTCTTTTTTTTTACCAGCAAAAAACAACGAATATCTGAATTCAAGGATCTAGGGAGAAATAATGAATAAAATAGACTAAAGTATACTTTTAATTCTTTAAATATAAACAATGTTCAATTTTAGTCCTTTAATCCTTTTTAATATTATCATCTGGTATCCGATTTTGTGGCATCATCTGGTATCCGATGTATGGTTTGTGGCTGCCCCTTTTAACATAAGTGTCTCTTCTAGGATTCAAACTCAAACAATGTATTTTTAGTCTTTTTAAGTTAACAATGTTAACTATACTAACGGAACATGCTAAGTCAGCAAATTTAAAATGTTGACTCAAAAAATTTATAATACTGACATGCCTTTTTAAAATATTAATTTTGAAATTAAAATATAAAAGTAATTGTTTAAATAATTAAATTTTGGAAATGTCTGTATTTTACATTTGTCGAGTTATCATTTTCTGCAAGTAAAGTTTAAAAGAGTAAAAACACACCTTTTAGAGTTAAAAACTAAAATTAAACATATAACATAAACATGAAGGATCCACAGGATTCTTTAGTCATAAAAATAATAAGCAAGTATTATATAAAGAAGGACCCCACTAAGTTCGCTTTGTCACCTGAGAAATATTTAATACACATTATGTCATAATATCATATGGTCCTGTGACTAAGATTAATTAGCCACACATTCTTTTGTCAAATATTTAATGGCATCATGTAGTGAATTTATATTTAAGAAGGGCGGCTTTGAGAGTTTTTTTAATAAATAAGGTAGATACGATAGTTAGTCTCCTATATTTAGGATCAAGCGGAGGCTTTTTCCTAAATTCTCTTATACTATATAATACCAAGACTAAGGATAAATTATTTGAAGTGGGATCGAATATCTTTCCATGAAACGAAATGGATTTAAAGAAGATGCCCTTTTGTCACTTTCATTAATTAGTGAAAAAACACACCAAAGTCTTAATTAAGAAAAATAATATCTGAAAAGTTTTATAGCTTATCAATAACAAGTAGAGATAGAAATAGTCCAGCTCCTATCAGGTGGTCAGCCTGTGGTCTGGCCTGGCCTAGCTTATTTATTAAAAATTAAAAGCCATGTCAGGACCTATTTAAAAACATAAATGTATAAATAAGTTAGGTTTATTTTGCTAAGGTTTGGCCTGTAAGCCTTTAAGCTAGGCCTGTTTATACAAAAAATGTAATTTGATATATATATATATATATATATATATATATATATAGACTCACACACACAACATTTAATTTATATCTTTTTTATACTCATATTTATATGTTTTTCATTCTTACATTTTAATTTTATTTGCCAACCATTATTATATTGTAATTTTTAATATAAAGTTATAATAGATAATTATTGTATTAACCAGTGTTATTGATTTTTGATTGCTTTCTATTCAATCTTTTCTACTCAAAGACTTAGATGGTCAGACCTAGCCATCATCTCATCATTTTTTCCAGTATTCTTATTCATGCTTGGCGCTCGCTATTCCTCTCACTCATTCTGTCGCAACCCAAATCCTCTTGCTCTCCTTCGTGCAAGACATAAAAACTAATTAGCAACACTTATGATATCTCGCTATCTGTATTTCTATTCCTCTCAAATATTTCTTGCTACTTCAACACATAGAAACTAATGCAAAAGTATAAAAAATGTTGCCGAATCAAATATCTCTTGCCAATATAGAAACTGACACCGGCTCAAATATCTCTCGCTTCTTCAACACATATAAATAAAATTCCTTTTCCACTCATTAAGCATAAAAAATGTCAAAAGTGTTTCCCTTGGTGGACATATATGTATAGCGTCAACATCAGATTAACTGTATGTGTTGGCAACATGCTGGTATATGATCTAATTTCAAATATTATACTGATAGCTTGGCATATGATCTTTCTACGTTCGCTTCTTTTTTTAGAATAGTTATCATTACCTGTTACATGAACATATATCTTAAACAACTTCACTATTGTAATCTGTGTGAAACCAGTTGATAAAGGAATAACAAGGGGGTTGGAAGATAAAGAAAACATATAAATGTCAGATAATGATTGAGTACTTGTAGAAGAAAACAAATGAATACTACCATTTTTTAATATATCAAGCTGAGTATTGGAAGTTTCTTTCTCTAGGATCAATAGTACTTATTTCATTTCAGTCCTAAATATAAGATAAAATTGATTTTTTAGAGATAGTAAGTAAGCTAATTAAATTACTTTAAAATATTTATATTTGTCATTTTTTGTCAAAATTATTTTGTCTAACTTGTAAACTGATATATAATCTAAGGACATACAACAAATAATATAGTTAAGTAATTTATTTAACTTCTTTAATATCTTCAAAAACGTCAACTATATTTTATATTTAGGGTTAAGGTGCAATTTTAGAAAGCGCTTTACCCCTGGGAGCGCCCAACACCACGTGCTTTTTTCTGGACTAAAAATACACACATTTTTACATTTTAGGAGCAAAAATACCACCGCTGTTAGTTGACCGTTAACTGACCCTTAACCGTGGTGAAATTACCATTTTACCCTTAGTTTAAAATCATTTTTTTTAAAAAAAACTACAATACCCCACCCCCTGCCGGTGGGCCCTACCGCCGGCCACCCCACACTGGAGGCCACCCTCGCCCCAGCGCCGGTGACTTTTTTAAAAAATAAAACACTAAGGGGAGGCTGGCCACTGGTGACCGGTAGCCGTCGCCGCCCCATCGCCGACGACTTTCTTTTTTTAAAAAAAACTAATTTTTTTTAAGAAAAAAAACACTAAAAGGAGCCCGGCCTCCCCACTGTTGGTCAACCCATGCCAGCGGCCGCCATTGGCAACCGGCAGCCGCCACCCCACTACTGGCAATGGTGCGGTGGCGGCAGGTTGTCGGCTTGGGGCGACGGGCGATGGGGACGTCGGCCTCCCCTTAGCTTTTTTTTTAAGAAAAAATAGTTTTAGAAAAAAAGTCGCTGGAGGTGGTCGCCAGCGTGTGGCAGTGGCGGCCACCGGCGTGGGGTGGCCAGACTGCCCTTAGTGTTTTTTTAAAAAAAAAATTATTTTTTTTAAAATAAAAAGTAGCAAGAGATGGGGCGGTAGCGGCCGATCACCGACGGTAGCTGCCGGTCGCCGACGTGGGGTGGCCAACCTCCCCTTAGTGTTTTTTTCTTAAAAAAAATAGTTTTTTTTTTAAAAAAAAAGAAATCGCCAGCGGTGGCTAGCGGCCGCCTACGTGGGGTGGCCAGTGGTGGGGCCCACCTCGGGGGAGGGGGTATTTTAGTTTTTTTTAATTATTTTAAACTAAGGTAAAATAGTAATTTCACCATGGTTAACAGTCCACTAACGGCCGTGGTATTTTTGCTCATAAAATGTACCCACATGTGTATTTTTGGTCCAGAAAAAAGCACATGGTGCTGGGCGCTCCCGAGGGTAAAGCACATGTGTAAAATTACACCTTAACCCTTATATTTAGGACCGGAGGTTAGTAACAATTAAGGTCCGAGATTTGTTTTACTGTAGCATCACTGTTGTATCTGATCTCACGTGTTTCTACTACTTTCTAAGATACAGACATGAAAGGATTAATTAAATGAATTAGCAGTAACCACTATGCAGTTTTTGAGGTCTGAATTTCTTTATTAAATAATGCATATGGACATCCCCAGAAGAAATCCCATCATGTGGCTTTAAAAAATGAGGCAATATGATCAACATTGCATTACAAATGAAATTTTCTGACAAATACGTAAATCTCCACGTACTTTTCTTCTTCGCTCTAGTTTCTACAATTTTTTTTAGGGCATACAAGCTCATTCATCACTCGAATATATCCATCCGCATAGTTTAGTCATTTCAGCTTTAAACTTTCATCTTTTTTTAAGCATTTATGTTAATGAAAAGTGAATAAAAAGAATATGATGGGAACAAAAGTGAAAGAGATTGAGTTTTGAAAACATTAGCTGTATTTAGCAGTTATCTTAATGAGCCAAAATGGTGAACATCCTGTAACTATTTTAACGATATATGGATTTAGTCTGTCATTATTAATCAAGAGATAGGCGTGAAAGTGGAATATCACCAAGAGAGGGGTGACTAAGGGATATTAAATTATTTTTTAGAATAAGCCGAAGAATGATAAAACAGAAACAGAGGTAGAGAGTGTTAGTTCTCAATGTGTTTTGATGATAACTAACAATTGTAAACTTGATATGAAGTTTGTTTTTGGCAATATGAAAATCTCACTGTCAAAGGCAAACTCGAGTTTAGGTATGTAAACTCGAGTTTGAGGGTTGACAGAAAGCTGCTTACTTCTGCGAAGAAAGCCAAACTCGAGTCTACTTGGACTAACTCGAGTCTGAGGAGTTACAGAAAGCAATCAGAAATTTTCACAACAAGCCAAACTCCAGTTTGCAAAACCAAACCTGAAGTCTGGAAGATACAGAGAGCACTCAGAATCCCAAGCAAGCCAAACTCGAGTCTGGATTCCTAAACTCCAGTCTAGACCAAACAGAAAGACACTTGAATTCCAGGCCAAGTTATAAACTCCAGTCTAGAGTTACAAACTCCAGTCTAGATCAAACAGAAAGATTTGAATAGTTTCAGCTCAAACATAAACTCGAGTCTGTCATTGTAAACTCGAGTTTAGGACAAATAGAGAAACACTCGAATTTCTACCATCTTTCCAAAACTCCAGTCTGTCTCCTAAACTCCAGTCTGGAAAATCACGAACTTAGGCTTGTTCTTCAAACATAGACCCAAACTCGAGTCAGTCACTAATTGACTCAAGTCTAGGAGCAGGACCAAAATTCCATGCCAAGTTCAAAGCCCGATAGTTCTCTCTATAAAAGCCAAACTCGAGTTAGCTTTTACAGACTGCAAGTTTAGACCTCTAATCAACGGACATGCTTTCTGGATGAACCCCAAACTCGAGTCTGGAAGAACAAACTCGAGTTTGCATCGGGGATTTTGAAAAATCAAATGATGTTGATCTGCGAAATCTTAATGGGTCTTCCTGAAATTATTTCATGGTATGATATTATTGTTTCTAATGTCCTTGATGAAGTTTTGAGTGTTTTTCAGATAAGGTTTAGCCAAGATCAAGGTGAGATCAAGATCCAGGATAAATGCATTAAATGGCGAACCTAGAACAGGGCTGATCCTTCTCCCTTATCCCAGATGTTCAGCTCAGACCGTTGTAACTCATAAGAATCATCTCAAACGGTCAAATTAAGTTAAAGGAATGACTAAAAATCTGGAAGACCTTCTGCAACAACTAAATTCCAAGATTCCAGCTAAGAATTCAAAGAACAAAGCAAAATATGCTACTGCCATTTTTCTAGAATTGCAGCTGAACATTAGAGAAAGAATTGCAACGGCTAGCTTATCCATTCAGTCTATAAGAGGTTGTGAAAACTCAAAGCAACATACACACAACGAAGCTATCTTGATTATACTTTGAAATTTGAGTCTGTATTGTTATCTTCAACCTATTCTTCAGTGTTTATCCTTATCTACTCTTTTGAGAGTTTGTAAATTTTTGAAAGCATTTGTTTGTGAGAACTCAAGGTTGTGGAACCTGTGAGTTGGGTTGTTCAATCACAAAGTGTAAGGGGGAGCAAGTCATAGGTGATTAGGATTGTGTCTGGTCTTCATTGTTGTAATTGAAAATCTGTTGAATTAGTGGAAACACCCAGAAGGTATCTGGGGACTGGACGTAGGTCAAGGTTGAGACCGAACCAGTATAAATTCTGTGTGTCTAAGCTTTTTTTTTCTACTCTTTTATTATCCATTTCTTAAGCTTCATTTTTAAGAGTTGAAAAGAATTTTTAAAATCCCCAATTCACCCCCCTCTTGGTGATTTCTTCCACTTTCAGAGAGAAAGAACACAAAGAAATTATATCGGTTTGGTCCAACTCTTTGACTTATGTTTATTCCCCAAACACTCTGGGATTTTTACTAACTCTCAATCACAAATACAATTACACACTCTGTATTTAAAGTAATCCTTTCACATTAGAATTCACTCCCCCTTACAAGTTGTAACCGTACACTCACACTCAAGGTCCCTCTACCTTGAGATTAAACCGATAAATTGATAATCAAATAAGTGTTTAATAACTCTTCACTGGATAGATAAATAATAATCACTGGAGTACAAAAATATCTGAAGATATTAAATGAAGTGAATGAAACAGTTGATTGCAATAATCTTAAATTGAATGCGCAGAGTTTTCAATAGTTGGTGAATTGAATGCTTCGAGCATTTTTACCAACTTATATTTATGACCATTGAAGAGTGTAACATCCCATTTAAAACAGCGGAATTTTTTGTTTTAAAAAATAATCAGAGCGGAGCATTTTGGAAAGCGAGTAACTGAACCTTAAAGATATATAACCATAGTGTAATTGTACTTATACAGTCATCTAATATTCAAACGAAAGTAAACACACAACTAGAACATAAAACTCCTTCTTGAATCCTACACCGGCCGCTTACCCTTATCTTTAACCCTGGGTCCTCCCGATCCTAAAGCTACAACTGAGATCCAATTCCCATTTGGATCTCAGGTAACGGTTAACCTTATGCTCAAATAAAACAATATATAGGCAACAGATATTCATAATAACATGACAGCATATCAGTACAAAAGATCACAGCAGATGCATGATCATAACATTGACAGAACAGAAGCACAAAGCAATATGTAAAGTCCCACAATATGTCTGCACATAACCAGTGCCACGACGGCCCATCTGTCCTCAGCGCTAGGAAAACTCAACGGCGTTATCAAGACTATAACCCATAAAAAGCTGTATGTATAACTGACGACCCTAAGCAGAGACTCAGTATATGAACGTATCTATCACATATATGTATATAAGCAGCATAGAGTTAGGGTTATAGTACGCGTCCGTACCTTCGTTGACGATATCTGGTACTTTCGTCGAATTATGGTACGTTTGACGGCGGTACAACAGCGGTAACAACGAAAACAGCGGTTCGTGATTTCAGATATCCTATAAGGATAATATCACATTTATGAATATTTAATATCATAATAGGCATTTTAAGTACAAATTACCATTTTGCCCCTAGTTTGATTAATTGGTGGAATTTCGCCAGAGCTTCGCTATTTTGACTCTAATCTTTTAGAATTTTTGACATAATTCTTCCACCAATATATTTTTGAAATAAATATCATATTTATTCCTAAAACATGATATCTAAACTAACTTGAAAGATTAGAGATTACTCTAGCATTCCTAGTATAACTAACGAAAGAAGTACTTAAACTAAAGACTAAGGACCGAAGAACTTACCCAGGACTCCGCTACAACTTTCTCAAGAGCTTATCCCTCTAAATTCTCTCTAGGATTGTTTGTGAATTGGTGAAGAATGAAGAGAATAAAGGGGTCTATTTATAGAAAAATATTATGGCATTTTGGTAGTTCCTTTGAACTTTGTCTGGTCAGATTCTGACCGTTGGATCGCACTTTTTGAAACAGGATGATCTGGGCCTTACACCTCACTATGATGACATCATCCTGAGTCATCAAAGTGATGTCATGCTTGCATCATCTCTTGCTTTATGTGCCATTATCTGATAAAGTTCCCTGTTCGGTGTCCTAATCGCGTAATCTTGAGAAATCTCAAAATTCCTGAAGCAAAGGCCCGAAGATCTTTTCTTTCTCTTTTAAGATACTTAGGTTATCTAAATTTTTGATCTCGTTAAGGGCATTCCATTGTTTGCTGAATATTTCGGCAAAACGCCGTTGGCTACGGAAATTGCGTCTGCCGACGACAACTTCTGGATCATAAATCACTGATTCATAAAAGGTTCTGGTCTTTACTAACTCATATCCAGATTTCAAGTTATGATTTATTTTCTATAGATTCTCATTCTATTATCTGCCTTAATTTCACAAAATATCTTTTTGGCCTTATCTCATGATCACTCCGTCGGTTACAGAAATGACTTCGGAGATAGCCTACTTTGAGATAAAAATTCACTTGTCTTTAGTATACCCTGACTCTAGAAACTTAGTTCATAGTTTTTTAGGTAGGATTTTATTTCTATCCGTGGTCATTTATCCTATTTGCTTTTCACCATTATAATATTATTTAATTACTAAATATCTTAGATATTTTTTCTTAATTTCCTATTTCATTTTTTCTTTATTTTTCTTCATAATTTTGTTTATATATATATATATATATATATATATATATATATATATATATATATATTAATTTCCACCTTTTTCTCTTTATCTTATGTCTAAACAATTAGCTATTAATTATCTAATTAATCACTCACTAATTTTTGACAATTTTCTTAATTAGTAATAATTATTATCTCACAACCATTTTACTGACATTGGTATTTTATGCACCATGCATAATATTAAAAATCATGGGGTCTAATAAAGTCCCCAGAATACTTTTTGATTTCCCATTCTTCTATTTCCAAAGGAGATAATTTAATAAATTGTCTAAATTAGGGACAATATTCCTCCTAATTTTTACAATTATTTCACTGCCCTTTAGGATTTATCCTCATATTCTTATGATGTTTTATGGCCCTAAAATGCATTTTTATACTTTTTGGCAATAAATTCCATTTAATTTTCTTAGTATTTTCCTTTGAAAATAAACTAATTATACAACTTTTTGAGACCATAATCATCACAAATAGACATTTTTTATTATTATAACATAATAGTCCAGATAATAATTATCCGGGTATTACATTGAGCTCTTAAGATAGCCATTCGTTGAGATATTCATATTTTTGTCAAACTCGAAAAACATTCTATTAGATTGAATTTTCACGGCTAAGTTACTTTTAGCTCATCGTTATCAACAAACATCCTTTGGTCTGGACAGTGGTTGACTTGAAGAGTTGGTAATATCTGTTCGCCAAAATGAGTACTTGCCATAGTGATCATTGCAAGAATTGGCTGAACCCAAGAGGGGGGTGAATTGAGTTAATGATAAAAACTTAGGACATTTGAAAATCTTTTTGCAATTTGGTAAAATCAATTTGTATGACAATAAAAAGTTATAAAGCTATAGATGGTCATTCAAACATATATGCTGGAAATAGGAGATTAAGGAAGAGAATGTGCAAACTAAGATTTATACTGGTTCGGCCTAATCCTTGACCTACATCCAGTCCCTAAGCTCCACTTGAGATTTTCAATCTATTATCCTCTTGTTTAATCCAGGCACAAGAGAAGTCTTTTACAATCCCACAAGTTCACCCAGGCACTTGTGAAGCCAAATCTCTCATTGAGATACTCCCTCTTACTCAATGTAAGGTTACAATATGTTTCCCCCTCAAGATCACCCAATCTTGAGTAACTTTTAGATAAAAAGATAGAATGTTTATAATGAATCTTCTCTCTCAGAAGTGAATAAGATAAACACTGAAGTGCATTACAAATAATTTCACTCTCTCTATGATAAACTATGTAAGCATTGAAAAGCAGAGTGTATATGAGACAAACTTTGGATTCATAATTTGGGCATTTTGACAGTGCAAGCTCTTGCCCTTATCTTTTCTCCATCTTGAATGTTATCTACTTATAGATGAAGATTATCTAAATGTTGAGACTACGATCATTGTGAATAGTAGCCATTAGAGATCAGTTGAAACTAGTCGTTAGAACTTCATTTTCTAAACTAGCTGTGACATCAGCATTTACTTTACCCTTGACTTTAGTTTAACACCCTTTTATCATCTAAAACATGTACACAAATGATATAAATAATGTTAAGAAGTATTATAAATCATTTGGGTAATCATCTGGATGTTCTTGATGAGAAACAAGATTTTTCAACACGGTAATTTTCTGAAGCAGAGATGTTAACTCGAGTTTGCATTCAAAAACTCAAGTTTTGAGGTTGTTGCATTACTCCAGGTTCCTCTCTATTTGATCAAAAATCGAGTTTTTGTCTCACAAACTCGAGTTTCGAAGATGCTCTGACATTCGCTACTCTCTGTTTGAGCTAAACTCGAGTTTGATATTTGTAAACTCGAGTTTTCAAATTGTTTTGTCTTTGGTTGCTCTCTAACTTGATATAGCTCCAAATTTGGCAAACTAATTATCCCCATATAGCTCTTTGAGTCTTCTTTCCAATGCAAAAAGAATCAGCTCCAAACTTGTTGTATTTTGTCCATTATGATCCGATGAATGAAGGTTGTTCTTAACCAGCGTTTTTGCAACGTCCTGAACTGACTGTCAACTTTTGAAGGTCATATCTCCCTGGTCTAAACCTTATTTTAGTTGGTTTAAGTCTTGATGGAAAGCCTTATGAGTCTACTCTCATATGCCACTGATTTCAACGCATTCCGATGTATAGTTTGTAAGATACACTCAAAACATTGAAGTTTGGTCTGCTGTGTGCCGTGAATTCCAGCTCTAACTTCTACAGTTTATAGCTCTCTCATCTGAACTTGTTTAGGCTTGAAACTTTGTCATAATGTTGTATTGGAGGTCATGTTTCATCCAAAATTGGTTTCACCTTAATCCGATCTCTGGTTTAGAAGATATCATCAAATTACCAGACCTCGCCCAAGCTGAACATGAAACAGAGTAGAACAGAGTTGCTGATCAGCGCTATAAACTCGAGTTTTCCTAGTCCAAAGATGCTGAAGACACTACAAAATTAAGTCATTAAGTGGCTAACTTGAGTTTTGAGTTCCAAACTCGAGTTTTGTGTCCTTAACTTGAGTTTTCTCATATTCTAGAGGCAAATCGCTGCAGTAAGGTAGTAAACTCGAGTTTTGACTATCTAACTCGAGTTTGCTCATCCAAAACCTGATATTTGCTTGTTCTAACTTTGAATTGAAGCACTCCAATTTCCATTTGATTGTGAAAACTTCTAGTATTAATCTAAGACCTTAAATATTGATTTTCTCATTCTATTTGGCAAGATCTTCTCTTTCTTTCTTCTCTTCACTTGGTCATTCTCTACAACTCTATTCTTTCTTTCTTCTCTTCTCTTGAACATTCTCCACAGTTAAATTTGAACTGATCTTGAATAAAGATATTTCATTCAACAAGTTCTTTCTTCTTCAATCTCTCATCTTCTTCTTGATTATCCCCAAAATCCTTTAATTTCCTTCTTTACAAATTCTTCTTCTGTCATTCAATACTTCTTTATTGATCTTCTTCTTGATCATTCTTCATAAATGAACTTTACATCTTTGATTCTACATTAAATTTAAGAATTAGTTAATGGAGGGGATAAATATAGTATACAAGCTTTTTGCTCTTACTAATGGCATCTATATAAGACATCATCAAAACTAATCATATCCAACAATCATTTGGACTGCTTTGATTTTCATTTCGTGTGCAGCTCTATTTTCCTGCTATGCAATAAATGTCTCTGACACAAATATTGTTTTATGATGCTTTGAATGTAATCCTACATTTGATCATCTGAAATTTACTAACTAGTATGTTAAAAAACCTTGAGAATAGTTGTGAATGATAGTATGAAGTAAACGTACAGATATTTGATAGTTTAAATTTGCACAAATGATAATCATCATTTAATTCCAAAAGAACTCAAGTTTTTAACTAATGAACTAGAGTTCCAAACTTGAGTAGTGATTTACAAGACTTGAGTTCTGTTTCTCTGGCAAAACTCTTTAAAAAATTTCAATTTCTAAATATGATTTCGAAACACAAATCAAGTTGATAAAAGTAGAACTTGAGTTCAGGCTTATGGTTGGAATCACAACACTCTTTGAATCATAATGAACTCGAATTGTAAAAACTCAACTAGAGTTGTCAACTTGAGTTAAACAAGAACTCTAGTTGTTAACATTTCGCTGAGAACTCAAATCTTTTTAACAGAGAGAACTCGAGTTGTTACTTCTTAAACTCGAGTCTTTAACCTAAGTTGTTTAAAATAAAAACTCTAGTTCTTCTATAATACCCGGATAACTATTATCTGGAATATTATATCACAATTGTAACATCCCAATTTTCAAAAGCAGAATATTATTTATTTCCAACAAAATCATTTAAAATCATTAGAGTAGTGCATTTGATCGGAAGAGTAACTGATACTTATATTTCAAAATGCCGTAAGTTTGGCTGAATACAATAGCGGTGTAGTAACCGCATGGTTCAAAAGGGATGTACAACAACAAAAGGAAGGCTTCCGCCAGAATGTCAAAGGAAACCTTCAGCCGGGTCTTCTATGCGTCTTGCTAGCGCTTCCCCTTGTCCTTCGCCCTTGGTTCACCTGACCCTAACGCTATGTTAAGAGCTGAGGTTCAATGCCCATTGAACCTCAGGTAACGGTTAACCTTATGTTTATATATACCATATATGGATCACAGATATTCACAAACATAAACAGTTCATAAGCATTTAGACAAATGTATCCCTGGCATATAAGCCCCTTGGCAGATATGTCACACTTAGTATACATTTCACACCTAGCACTTGTTTCACACCAAGCATTTCACACCCAGCAAGCGTATCCCAATACCCAGCAAGAATAATCATAACAACAGTACATGAACATATCACCGAGCTATCAGCTATCTCATATAAACATACCAAACACATAGCACATATAAGCATACAGTAAACATCTAAGTTAAAGTTACCAGTACGCGGACGTACCTTCGTTTGACGCTATACGGTATTTCTGGCAGAATACGGTGCGACAGTTGGTCAGAACGTATTCAGGGATATCCTATAAGGATAATATTATTTCTATTAATTCATAAACATTATTCCAAAAGATATCTTGGCTATATAAGACCATTTTACCCCTGGTGGATTTATTTTCCAATATATTCCCTAATTTTCGGAAAAAACGCTGATTCAGCATTTCTGGGCAGAATTTCGCCTAACTTCGAAAAATCATAACTAATTCCAGAAAAAATCGAAAAGAGGATCCGTAAAATTTCCCGGAATCCTTGAGATGTCTACTTTCAAGGACAAATATTGGAACTTACCCAGAACTCATGGATAATTCCCAGTTCCCAGAATTCAAACCGCTGCCCAGAATTTCGTTCAGAAAATGTAGCTTAACTTCTGGGATTTTTATCTTTTTGCACAGAACTTCAATTGACACACTATTTATATATTTGGAAAGCCCTAAATGTCTACTTTTATCATGAATTTTCCCAGAATTTTAGAACATCATCTTCATCATAAAATACTGGCATTTTTACTACTGACTCCAGAAGTTCCTATTTGCTGAAATCTCGCCAGAGCTTCGCTATTTGATCATAATCTTCCAAAAATTTTGCTATAACTTCTTCATCAAATTTTCGAAATAAAGACAGTGGAACCCATAAAAACATGAAAATAAAACTATATTTGGAAGATTGAAGATCAAAACAACATTTCTAGCATTTCTACTTTATAACTAAGAACTTGAACTTATGAACTAAAAACTCTCTTACCTCTTGAAGAACCTTGCTTCCTACTTCTTGAAGCTCTTTCACTCTCTCCCACACACTCTAAATTTCGGTTGTGGCTTGGTGGATTGGTGGAGAATTTGTGTTGCCTAAGCCTCTATTTATAGCCAAAAACATGAGTAGCCTCCAAGCAACTTGAATTGATCTTGTCCATTGGTCTTTACTTGGAGAAGAGGGAAAAATCTTGCCCCTACAACTCACCAAAAACGTCCACCCTCCCCCTTAGCTCTTAAGTTGTTGCTTCATCTCCTATTTACTCCCAAATGCTAATTTAGTTAGGCCTAAGTTGGTGTTTTAATTAAAAATCCAATTTCACTTTTGTAATCCTAATTTTGTGACTAGATTTATGGTGATTTTTAATTTCCCAAACACTTAGGTATGAATCTTAAAAGTAACCGAAAATAACTTTGGGAATAGCCAAGTTGAAGCTCTTAATTCACTGATTCCAAATATGTATTTATATGTAATACTTAGTTCCAATATTTCAAGATATGATTTAATTTCTATGAATTCTCCTTGATTTGCATTTGATTAACAATTACTTGCTTCCCAAGTTTCTTTACTTGCTCCCCAAGTTTCTACTAATCTTCTCTCACAAGCAATTGACTTATGTGTTTGTATTATTATTACAACAATTTCCCTTCTTGTTTCCCTAGTAATTTCGTCCCCCTCCCCCTAATTTTTAATTATCAATTTACATTTTATTTGCTCTCACACCTTAGGAAGAAAAATCTTCAAGTAATTTCACAAGGATTTAAGATTAAGGGTTTATATAAATTCTTTAATACAATATTTTCGCCACTTTCATTAGTTAGAGGGAGAATTAATGAATCCTTGGTTACTATTGATAGTATAGTGTTTTAGGGGTTACCAAGCTTAATTACCAAAATTTGACAAGTTTCTAATTTAATCTCAGCTTCTAAATATCATTTGATCCTTAATTATGACCTTTATAAATTAATTATTAACTAATTTCAAAAATTAATAAAGTATCTCAATTATTGCAATTTCAATTGCCCAATAATTGTTACTAATTTCCTCTAATTGATTTTACCATCCTCCGATGATTTTAAATAGTTATATTTTATGATCCTTAATAAGATTTAGGAAATTGAATTTTGGATTTATTAGAATCCAAAGAAAATTTCCCTAAATATGATGATAAATCAGTTAAAAATTTAGAGACAACATATTCTCCTATTTTAAGGAATGTTTAGTTGCCTCTTACGATTGTTCACAATATTCAGAGTATTTTATAACCCTTAACTTCACTTAGAAATTTCTATCTCTTTATTCCTTCTAATTTCATGAGAAATGACCTTAGAAAATAAGGTAATTATTCTACTAGTTTTGAGACCACATATTCACCTATTTTAATAGGTATTTTCTATCATCATATAGTGGTTATGCTAAATAGGATTTTTGGGGTATTACAACAATAATGAAAATGCCCATTTATGAAGATTTTGGTCTCAACATGTTATGTGATTAGTATATGTTCAAGGGAAAACATTAAGAAAATTAAAGGAAGTTTAATATCGGAAATGTAAAAAATGCGTCTTAAGGCCATAAAACATCCTGAGAATAATTAGGAAAAATTCTAATAGGCATGGAATAATTATTAAAAATTTAGAAAGCATATTATTCTTAATTTATACAATTTAATAAATTATTTCTTATGAAAATAAAAAGAAGGAAAATTAAAAAGTATTCTGAGACTAAAATTGACTCTATGATTTTTGATATTTTGCATGGAGCTCAAATTATTAATGTCAATAAAATTGTTGTGAGAAAATGAATAATTTTAATTAAGAAAATTATTAAAAATTAGTAAGGGATTAATTAAGTAATTTTTGGGAATTTAAGAAATGTGAAAAATAAAATAAATATAAATAAGTAATATTAAGGGCCGAAATTTTTTGCCTAATTAAATAAATAATAAAGGTTAGGATGTAATCTTGAAAAACAAGATCAAAGGCTTAGGATTTTTCAAGAAATTCTAGAAGCCTAAATCCATGTAATTACTTATGGACCAATAGGAAATTTTGGGAAAAATAAATACAAGATAAATAGGATATTATGGTAAATGGAAAATATATATATATATATATATATATATATATATATATATATATATCATTATATGTGTGGGCCGAAAATTAGGGGGAGATAAGGATGGAATTAGATATTTGTTATATAATAATAATATAAGATAAGGCATGTGGTAATTAAGTAAGGTGAACAGGATAAATGATCACGGATAGAAATAAAATCCTATCTAGAAAACCTTGAACACAGTTATTAGAGTCAGAGTATATTATTGATCAGTGAATTTTTATCCAGAAATTGGCGCCGACTGGCAATATTTCTGTACCCGGTAGCGATTACCAAGGATTTTTGGCATGTAACGGAATGTCCTTAATGAGAATATAAGGTTAGGAAAACCCAGTATTCTCAAAGAGGAAGAAAAGACCTTCAGCGTGTTGTTCCCGGAATTTTAAGATTTTACAAAAAATTTCGCGATCAGAACAACGAACCAGGAATTTCATCTGATAAAACAAGATGACACAAGCATGATGATGTCATCAATTTTGTCTCCTTGTAGGGGGGAGGTCAGCCAAATAGGTGTAGGGCCAAGATCAAGCCATTTCAAAAAAATGCAATCCAACGATCAGAATTCGATCAGACAAAGTTCAATGAAATTACGAAAATGCCATTGGGTTTTTCTATAAATAGCCTCTCATTTTTCTTCATTCTTCACAAATTCACTCACAATCCTAGAGAGAAGTTAGAGAGAGAAGCTCTGGAAGAGGAGTAAGAAGTTCATAGTGTTAGTTCTCTATGTGTTTTGATGATAACAAGACATTGTAAACTTGTTGCTAAGTTTAGAACATGCTTAGAGATCCTTAAAATTGATTTTATTCTGATAATACATGTTAAACTCGAGTTTGGATGTAATAGACTCAAGTTTGTGCTCAACAGAAAGGAAAATAAACGTTTTGGACTCAAGCAGACTCGAGCCTAACATAATAGACTCGAGCCTATGCGTGACAGAGAGCCTTTTTGCTGTTTTCACCCTGAGCAAACTCGAGCCTAACATAATAAACTCGAGCCTGCTCGTGACAGAGACAAAAGTCACATTTTATAACTAAGACAAACTCGAGCCTATAATGTTAAACTCGAGCTTAAGTCTTACAGAGAACATGTCAAATTTCTTAAGCTATTAAACTCGAGCATAAATGTTTTTGACTCAAGCCTAAATCTTACAGAAAGCTCTTCAAAACGTTTTTTTTAGAACAAACTCGAGCCTAAGAATTTTAACTGGAGCCTGTCCCTTCCAGAGAGCAACCAAAGTTTTTCACAATCATAGGCTCAAGCATATATTCATTAACTCGAGCATGTTTCAGTTTGAAAAGCAATTGCACAACGGTTTATTGAAACAGACTCGAGCCTGTCACTAATAGACTCAAGCCTAAGTCAGGCAGAGAGCTATTCAAGTGACAGAGCCCGAGCAGACTCGAGCCTAAGTATTTAGACTCGAGCCTGTGCATTTGAACTTAAGCTTCAGTACGTTGTGAATGGCTCCAGACTCGAGCCTACCCAGATTATGCTTGAGTGTTGATGAACAGACTCAAGCATAGCAGTCTTAAACTCGAGCCTAACAGATCCCTGTTATTTAAATGATGCGTTTTTCACCTCTCGGATTCAATCTTAAGCATTGTCTTACACTCAAATAGAATTACGAATCATTATATATATGTTTAATGTGTTTGTTCATGAGTTTCAGATTACTTTAACACGTTTTGAGCATCAAATCAACTCTGGGATAAGAGCATTTATTGCAGGACTAAAAACCAGGCTGAAACTTCTTCCTGATCCCATTTGTTCAGCTCTGACCGTCATGGATCAATCTAAGCACTCTCCAATGGTCTAAAACGAATTACAAAAAGGCAAGAGTACTGGAAAACATCTGCAACGTCTATATCCAAGATTCCAGCCAAGAATTGAAGAGATGGCTGAAAATATGCAACGACTATTTTTCAGAATTATAGCTGAGGATTGGAGAAGAAAACGCAACGGCTAGTCTCACTGATTAATCTATAAATACTCACAAAGACGAAGAGCAATACACACAACAGAATTACATCTAATTGCTTCTTTGATCTTTAAGCTCTATTTTATGCAAAATATTTTTTGAACTTTAGTGTTTATGATTATCTACTCTTTAGGAGAGTTTGATTGTGAAAATCATTTTTGATCATTTGTTGTGAGAAAACTCAAGGTTGTGGAACCTGTGAGTTGGGGTAGTTTAATTACAAAGTGTAAGGGGGAGCAAGTCCTAGGTGATTGGGATTGCATGTGATTTACATTGTTGTAATTAAAGCTTTCTAAGATATTAGAAATACCCAGGAGGTATCTGGGGACTGGACGTAAGTCAAGTTGTGACCGAACTAGTATAAATTCTTTGTGTCAAGCTTTTCTTCCCTTACTCTCTTGTTATTTGTTTTAAGATTTTGAAAAGTTTTTTTTCTTAAAATCCCCAATTCACCCCCCTCTTGGTGATTTCTTCCACTTTCACATAGCAAAGCTCTGAGTAAGTTCTTCAGTCCTTAGTCTTTTGTTTAAGTAGTTCTTTCGGTAGTTATAGTAGAATTACTAGAGTAGTCTCTAATTTTTCAAGTTAGCTTAGATATCATGTTTAGGAGTAAATATGATATTTATCTCAGAAATAGGTTAGAGGCAAAGTTATAGCAAAATTTTGAGAGTTTAAAGTCAAAATAGCGAAGCTCTGGCAAAATTCCACCAAGTAATCAAACTAGGGGCAAAATGGTAATTTGTACCTAAAATGCCTGTTATGATCTTAAATATTCGTATCGGTGATATTATCTTTCTAGGATATCCGAAATCACGAACCGTTGTTTCCGCTGTCACCGCTGTCATACCGCTGTCATCCCGCTGTCAAACGTACCATAATTCGACAAACGTGCCAAGAATCATCAACGAAGGTACGGACGCGTATTGTAACCTTAACACTTATGCTGCTCATATACGTATATGTGATAGACATGTTTATATACTGAGACTCTGTCTAGGGTTGTTAGTTATACATACAGCTTTATACGGGTTATAGTCTTGATAACGCTGTTGGGTTTTCCTAGCGCTGAGGACACGATGGGCCGTCATGGCACTGGTTATGTGCAAACATATTGTGGGACTTTACATACTGCTTTGTGCTTATGTTCTGTCAATGTTATGATCATGCATCTGCTGTGTGCTTATGTAGTAATTTACTGCTGTTATGAGTTTGTGAATAACTGTTGTCCATATACTGTTTATTTGAGCATAAGGTTAACCATTACCTAAGATCTAAATGGTAATTGGATCTCAGCTATAGCTTCAGATTCGGGCAAACCAAGGGGTTGAAGATAGGGGCAAGCGACTGGTGTAGGATGGCAGAAGGAATTTTATGGCTTTAGTTTTATATGCCTAGTTAGGTGCTGCTTCCTTTTGGATAGTAGATGACTGTATAAGTACACTTACACTGTGGTTATGTAATATTAAGGTTCATTTACTCGTTTTGCGAAATTGCTTTACTCTGATCAACGTTTTAGAAAAAAAAATTCGTTGTTTTTAAGGCGGGATATTACATTTTTGGTATCAGAGCTAGAGCATTCTGGCATGGACTTAACAAAGTTATTCTAAACAGTTTGGTGTCTAAGGCTGGGCTAATCTATGTGGGTAAGCCAATCAGTCATCGTAATAGTCGGTGAGGCCCCCATTATAGACCCCTACCTGGCCAATCTGTTGGATTAACAGAGTTAGGTTCAAAGCCTTCTCCATTTAAAACATATTTTGAGAATGAGTACTGATATAACCTTGGTGTTATGTTGTAGAAATGGACAAAAACAATTCACCCTACGTTGACTATTATGAGCGTTATAGACGTGTGTCTTGACGATCGATTATTTTCGAAATGGTTGGCCTAGGGCTAAACCCTGAACCAGTAAGTCATTCTGCCCCAGTATACAACTCCGAACCCCTGGACGATAAACCACTAGACGTCGTATCATCCGAGTCAGATGATCTTGGACTAGATGGAGACGAACCTGTATACTATCCTGAACCGGTATACCCCGGACTATTCGCTAATATACCTATAAAACCGGATAGACTTATATGGTCAGACCATTCATCCATTGACAATAACCGTGAGTATTTTCAGCTAGGGAGTGACCTAGATGACTCTAAGAATGAATCGGCCTACGAGCCCGTCTCGTTACAACCTATTCTAAATGTAAACCAACTATTGGTAGATACTCTACGAGCAGAGTACCTGGGAGCTGAACAGCACACAGTGACTACAAAAACAAAATATTTTCAATACCTAGTACAAGTCATTATGACCTATTAACGAAGGGAACTTTACGGTCTTCCCTACCCTCTAGATGATTGGGTGAGATCCACATTGTGCCACTTCCCTCAAAACCACTTCTGGATTGAGAAGATGAACGAATTCTTGGAAGGAGAACGTGTAATCGATTTTCACTCTTTTATATATAGTCTTCAACGGCTGGTTCTCGATAACATGTAGACCGCTCATTGTGAGCTAGTTAAAAGGCATATGTTTAGTGCTAGTCTTAGACCAATAAATGTTGTAATATATTAACAATGTTTAATATAAATTACTTGGCAGTATGATTGTGTCCATAAAGACCACATCTCCCTAACATCTAAAATTGTTATTCTCAACGAATTTTAGAAAATAGAGAATGGCTAATTTAAGAGGAACTAGAGCCCCTAGAGGCCGAGGCCGAGGCAGAGATA
This sequence comes from Acacia confusa, assembly GCA_037074495.1. Taxonomy (NCBI): domain Eukaryota; kingdom Viridiplantae; phylum Streptophyta; class Magnoliopsida; order Fabales; family Fabaceae; genus Acacia; species Acacia confusa. The sequence continues at coordinate 26,595,369 of CM073504.1, read as the reverse complement.
GAGGTAGAGGAAGGGGTAGACGAGCCCAAACTGTACCAATACCCGAACAAGAACCAAATCAAGGACTTAATCAGCCAGAACAAGACGACGTCCCAGAAATGAGAAGACAACTGCAGGAACAAAGGGCTCTTATCAATATACTTCTGGCCGAAAGACAGGAACGGCAAGCTGAAAGATATCGACTACAAGAACAGCAAAATGATGAAGAAGAATATGAGAATGACCAAGATGATGAACACAATACTAAAGTCGAGGAATCAGATCAATCTCGATCCCCACCTCGACAGCAAAGAGAAAGGAGAATGCCCCCTCAGCACAATCGAACAGTTGAGAATTCGCAGTACTGGGTTACTCAGTTCTACAAGATGAAACCCTCAGTATTTCGAGGCAAGCTAGACTCAGCCGAAGACTGGTTGATGAGGCTGGACAAAATTTTCGAAGTTATGGAGTATCCTGAAAACAGGAAGGTTCAGTTAGCAATCTTTAAGCTAGAAGGAGACGCAGATCGCTGGTGGAGGAACATTGCGGCCACACTCCAACCACACCATTATCCCATTTCATGGGAGATATTTCTAAAGAAATTCAACGAACAGTATTTCCCTCCCACTGTGCAGATGACCAAAGAGTCAAAATTCCTCCATATCAAGCAAGGACAGGAGGAGACATTTGACGATTACTTTGCTCAATTCACCAACTTGTCTCACTACTCACCGCATTTGAGACAAGGTGATAATGAAAGCAGTCTGTCCAACATACTAATTTATGGAGTAAAGTATGAGATTCGGGAGAAGCTGGTATCTCAGCAGTTCTCAAGGTTAATACAAGCGGTAGAATCCTGTCGACTGATTGAGCAGAACTTGAAGCAGCTACGTAGGTTCAACAGCAGTAAGACAAATCATGGCAACTCTGGCCGAGGAAATTCTTCTCAGAAAAGAAAGGCACCATGGAATGACTCCCACGGTGAAATCAAAATGCCAGTTCAATTTGGGCAGCAGAGCCATCCGAGAACAATGGAGTCCCGACAGTGTCCGAAATGTGGAAAGATCCACTATGGTACTAACTGCGACATGAAACCAGTATGCTTTCATTGTCAAAAGCCAGGACACTATAGCCGGGAATGTCCTCAGAAGGCTACGGATAAAAGGCCACAGAACCAGGCCGGGTTTTCACATTAACCAATGAAGAGGCCAGAAAATCTCCGAAAAAGATCCAAGAAACTATATGATCTCTCTTAATAAAAGTTTACGTCAGGCATAGTATAGCCCGGGTGCTAGTCGCTTGTTTTTCTTTTTCATATGGTTATACTAACCATTTGGGAATACGCATCTATAGGCTGCTGAATGTTTTGATAATTAGTTACACTATTTGGCGTAAGGATCTTTAGCTCCTATTTTATGTTTAAATCATATCTTGAGTACAAATGAACATGGTTACCACTTCATGACATTGACGTTATCCTTGGTGTGGATTGACTCAAGGCAAACAATGCAATAATCAACTGTGGTGATAAGAAGATATTATTTTATGAATGGCTTGAGTAGCCAAGGAAAAAAAAACACAAAAGCATGTAGTTAGTAATACCTAGCACCATGACAATCAGTATGTCGAGATTATACGGTCAAATTTCGAGGGTGAAATTTTGTTAAAGGGGGGAAGAAATGTAATACCCGGATAACTATTATCTAGAATATTATGTCACAATAATGAAAATGCCCATTTATGAAGATTTTGATCTCAACATGTTATGTGATTAGTATATGTTCAAGGGAAAACATTAAGAAAATTAAAGGAAGTTTAATATCGGAAATGTAAAAAATGCGTCTTAAGGCCATAAAACATCCTGAGAAGAATTAGGAAAAATTCTAAAAGGCATGGAATAATTATTAAAAATTTAGAAAGCATATTATTCTTAAGTTGGACAATTTAATAAATTATTTCTTATGGAAATAAAAAGAAGGAAAATTAAAAAGTATTCTGAGACTAAAATTGACTCTATGATTTTTGATATTTTGCATGGAGCTCAAATTATTAATGTCAATAAAATTGTTGTGAGAAAATGAATAATTTTAATTAAGAAAATTATTAAAAATTAGTAAGGGATTAATTAAGTAATTTTTGGGAATTTAAGAAATGTGAAAAATAAAATAAATATAAATAAGTAATATTAAGGGCCGAAATTTTTGGCCTAATTAAATAAACTTAGGATTTTTCAAGAAATTCTAGAAGCCTAAATCCATGTAATTACTTATGGACCAATAGGAAATTTTGGGAAAAATAAATACAAGATAAATAGGATATTATGGTAAATGGAAATATATATATATATATATATATATATATATATATATATAAATTATATGTGTGGGCCGAAAATTAGGGGGAGATAAGGATGGAATTAGATATTTGTTATATAATAATAATATAAGATAAGGCATGTGGTAATTAAGTAATATTATATTAATAAAAGGTGAACAGGATAAATGACCACAGATAGAAATAAAATCCTATCTAGAAAACCTTGAACAAAGTTATTAGAGTCAGAGTATATTATTAATCAGTGAATTTTTATCCAGAAATTGGCGCCGACTGGCAATATTTCTGTACCCGGTAGCGATTACCAAGGATTTTTGGCATGTAACGGAATGTCCTTAATGAGAATATAAGGTTAGGAAAACCCAGTATTCTCAAAGAGGACGAAAAGACCTTCAGTGTGTTGTTCCCGGAATTTTAAGATTTTACAAAAAATTTCACGATCAGGACACCGAACCAGGAATTTCATCTGATAAAGCAAGATGACACAAGCATGATGATGTCATCAATTTTGTCTCCTTGTGGGGGGGGAGGTCGGCCAAATAGGTGTAAGGCCAAGATCAAGCCACTTTAAAAAAATGCGACCCAACGGTCAGAATTCGATCAAACAAAGTTCAATGAAATTACGAAAATGCCATTGGGTTTTTCTATAAATAGCCTCTCATTTCTCTTCATTCTTCACCAATTCACTCACAATCCTAGAGAGAAGTTAGAGAGAGAAGCTCTGGAAGAGGAGTAAGAAGTTCATAGCAAAGCTCTGAGTAAGTTCTTCAGTCCTTAGTCTTTAGTTTAAGTAGTTCTTTCGGTAGTTATAGTAGAATTGCTAGAGTAGTCTCTAATTTTTCAAGTTAGCTTAGATATCATGTTTAGGAGTAAATATGATATTTATCTTAGAAATAGGTTAGAGGCAAAGTTATAGCAAAATTTTGAGAGTTTAAAGTCAAAATAGCGAAGCTCTGGCAAAATTCCACCAAGTAATCAAACTAGGGGCAAAATGATAATTTGTACCTAAAATGCCTGTTATGATCTTAAATATTCATATCGGTGATATTATCTTTCTAGGATATCCAAAATCACGAACCGTTGTTTCCGCTGTCACCGCTGTCATACCGTCATCGTCCCGCTGTCAAACGTACCATAATTCGACAAACGTGCCAAGAATCATCAACGAAGGTACGGACGCATATTGTAATCTTAACACTTATGCTGCTCATATACGTATATGTGATAGACATGTTTATATACTGAGACTCTGTCTAGGGTTGTTAGTTATACATACAGCTTTATACGGGTTATAGTCTTAATAACGCCGTTGGGTTTTCCTAGCGCTGAGGACACGATGGGCCGTCATGGCACTGGTTATGTGCAAACATATTGTGGGACTTTACATACTGCTTTGTGCTTATGTTCTGTCAATGTTATGATCATGCATCTGCTGTGTGCTTATGTAGTGATTTACTGCTGTTATGAGTTTGTGAATAACTGTTGTCCATATACTGTTTATTTGAGCATAAGGTTAACCGTTACCTGAGATCCAAATGGTAATTGGATCTCAACTGTAGCTTTAGGTTCGAGCAAACCAAGGGGTTGAAGATAGGGGCGAGCGACTGGCGTAGGATGGCAGAAGGAATTTTATGGCTTTAGTTTTATATGCCTAGTTAGGTGCTGCTTCCTTTTGGATAGTAGATGGTTGTATAAGTACACTTACACTGTGGTTATGTAATATTAAGGTTCAGTTACTCGTTTTGCGAAATTTCTTTACTCTGATCAACATTTTAGAAAAAAAAGTTTCCGCTGTTTTTAAGGTGGGATGTTACATCTTCAAAGTTTTTATTCAGACACTACTAGAAAAAAACCTTATATAATGTCCTCTTTTTTAGCCTTGATACATCCTTTTTGTTGGGGCATAGAAAGTGAACACTTATGGCATCCTAAATTTTTTTAGGATGCCAAAGTTAAGCCTTATGGCATCCTAAAAAATTTAGGACACCATATTTCTTTTAAAAAAAACAAAAAAAAACCCTCAAACCTCATGTTTGAAAGGTTGGCCATGGAAGAAGAACCGGTGACCAAATGAAGAAGAATCGACGACCAAATAAGAAGATAGATTACCAAAAACAACAATTGACAATCAACATACTCCCTAATTAGATTTGCACAAAATCAGAAATTTCAATCAATAATATTAGTGCTCGACGGCTTGAAACTTCAAAATTAAAAAAGGCAAATCAAACTAAAAAGTATCAATAATATCATATCCACACAAAATCAAAAAACTTCAATCAGTGCAACAACATAAGAAAAAAAAACTAGAAGCTTCACCAGAGCTTAACGGAAGGTGTTGTCCTCACATCTAGTCTAGCTTCACGTTGTCGTCTATTGTTGTCGAAAATGGAGGCTGTATCCGGTGCTCGATGGAAGATGATGTCAATGCTCACAAATCTGAGGACCAAGAGGTGCAAATTTGAGAGCTATGCCATGGGATCGACGAAGAGGGATGGTCACAGAGAAGGGGGGACGATGAAGGAGGTGCTCACAGATCTGAGGACCAAGAGGCACAAACCTGAGAGCTATGCCATGGGAGCGGCGGAGAGGGATGGTCGACAAAGAAGGGGGGACAACGAAGGAGGGGCAGCAGCGGTGGAGAGAAGAAGGTGAGGTCAAAAGTGATTGATGAGAGCATGTCTGACAAAGAAAAAAATGAGCTTGTGACATGCGATAAGTGAAATGAAATGGGTAAGTCAGGAAGAGCTTATGATAGGCATTGGAAGGAGTGCTTTTTTTGCTACACATAGGCATCCTAAAATACTTTTAGGATGCCAAAAGCTGTGCTTTTGGGTCCCAGACTTTTTATTTCCCGTATTTCTCCTTCTTTTGGGTCACTTTTAGCATCCTAAAATTTTATTAGGACGCCTTTAAGTACAGTTTATGTGTCCTAAAAATTAAAGGGACGTCTAATATGTCAAATTTTCTCCAAATAATTACAAAAATGCTACCGTCTGCATATTTTACTTCCCTTCATAGAAAACAAACATCCTTTAGAGAAGTAATATCTGTTTTTGTAATAGTGAGAAAAGAAAATAAGGATGATACCTCATAACTTGAGTTGATTGCCATGAACTCGAGTCATTTGTCAAGAACTTGAGTCGAGGAGGTAAGAACACAAGTTGTTCCAGAAGGAGTGCGTTGAGATCCATTTCAAAAGAGAGAATTCGAGTTGATAAACTTACTGACTCAAGATAACTTTAGAAAGAATTTGAGAATTCGAGTTTTTTTAACAAGAACTCGAATTGTCTTGAGTCATTAAGTTAGCAAATGTTTGATATCATCAAAACTCAAACTAAGAACTAACAAGGTGTACAATCATGTAAATTAAAATGATGCCTACTTTAATAGTCTATAATTATTTTGGTTTTTTATTATTTTTTTATATAGAACAAGTCCTTAATGGATAGCCTTAACAACAAATTAGTAGGCATGTGGCAACTCCTTCAAATGATGCAATGAACATTAACAATAATTCCTCTCAACCGGTTGTAACTGGGGTGAAAAAGATTATATTATTATTTTTAAAAAAAAAAAAGTGGATTCTATTGACAAGTAGAGGAACAATCATTAACAAGTGAACGAGTTACTATGCATTAACAAGTTATGAAACTTTTCTAATATATATTTTTTTATTTGGGACCTTATTAACATTTTCCCTTAATTATTTCTCCACTATTTTATATCTTTTACGGGAGGAACACACCACTTTTTCTCCTTCCGAAAAAGGATTGGAAATGGTTTAATTTTTACGACATTGTACAAAATGACCTAAATTTTTTTCGTATAAAAGAATTGCCTCCCCCATTAAACCTATTTGGTCACCACCACCAACAGCAGCTACCAGAGTTCTAGCGGCCATCGGTTGGAGCTCCAACGACACTGGCAACTGGAAAAGTTTTGGGCAATGGTGGGTTTGGGGGATTTGATTCTTCTTTAATTTGTTATATCATACAAAATATTCTATAAGATATATAACTATCATTCTTTGAGATATATATGATATGATTGGTTTGTTCATCACTACATTTCTTAAGGTGAAATTAAAAGTGTTCTTTGTTAGAGCAAAGTTGTTATTGTTCTTCAATATTGAAATAGTTAGTACTAAAAAAAAGCATTGAAAATGTGGAAGATAATTACTGAAAGTATGGATGATGAGTGTTATAAAAAATCACTTATACAATTTTGATTCCATCCAAGGATCATGATCTTTTTAAGATTAGAAAATTCAAAGATCCTTAATTATAATTAACATTATTGGTAGAGATCCTTCAATGTCTTTTTCTCCAAAATCATACTTTCATGTCTTTAATATAAGACCTAATTGGAGAGTTGATGTTGGTTCTAAATATAAGATTTCCTTCACATATTTATCAATTTTTTTTCAAATTAATCTATTGATATTCCTTCCATACTAATCAAATATACAAGAAAATGAATGAATTAAGGAAAATAAGGTGTTTTAGAAAATATATACTATATTAACTCAGTTAATATTCCTAATCCATCAAAATTAGTTAACAAGGTCTAACATTAAAAATCAGAGAAGTCATTATTAACATTCCACCTGGTGGTGAAGTGGATTTATTTCTTTTAAGAAACACTATATATGGGGCTAGCTATAGGGTCTGTAACACGAAGTTTGAAATTGAATGATCAATTAATTTATTAATAGTAGTGGGTAATCCAGTAGACGCCCATATTTATGCTAAAATAAACTATATGTTTTCTGTATTACTTATATATGATTTGGGTTTCCATTCCACTGTATATAAGATTTTGTCTTAATATTTAGATTAACCTTGCAGAGGTAATTTTATGGTGTATAAAGAAAAAATGTGAGAGGAGTTTCGTCTCAATATATTAAGAACAATTTCTTAAGTGCTTCTTAGAGTCTCCTCTTGTGTGACTGAGGATTCGCTTTGACAAAATTGTCCCATTTTTTTAAGTCGATAATGAAGGCAACGCCAAAGAAAATTGATCTAGCTAGCTGATAAAGAATTATTTTACATATATTGTGTCAGGGATTTCAATGAATACATTATAACTTTGCATCCAATTCATATTAGGGAACACAGCGATTTATAGTCACTAATTAAAGAGTCCATAAAGGAAATGATGGAATAGGAATAGAGAGAAAGGGCTGAGAGATTTTCTTGGAATGGAAAAAGGAGAATGGGACTAATCAACCCCTTTAGTATAATGAGTCATATAAATCGTAACTTACAAATAGAATGAGTTCTTAAACAAATTTTATATTATATATGGGATAATACACACAAGTCAGGGTATCATAATGATATGATCTACTATAGATCAAATCGGTCATGGATGGAACCTTGTCCTCTTTTATACAAGAATTCTTTTAGAGAGTCTCCCACCTGCTCTTATGACTCGATCATACCTTCCTCCTTTAGATCATACCAGCACAGCCTGCCTTCATTTTCCACCGGATCGGAGGAGTTACTGGATTTTTATCTTTTAGTCATCATATGATCACAATCAAGCCTGAATCTCATTTGAGCATATAACCATGAACAATCTCATTTACAAGATTATAACAATTGAACTGCCGATAGTATTAATACCTTATATTTCCAGATTAGAAGTTTGAAATATTCCTCAACAAAAAAGATGCTGAAAGTTGAGAATTTGTTGCTCAAAAATATCTATAAATACAAGAGGGAGAAAGAACTCAGCTGAAGTTTCAAGCTCGGAGTTTGTTCCTTAGGAACTTATATTGCTTTATATATAGCTAGCATTCCAACCCAAGCTACATAACTGAAGTTACTTTTCTTAACAATTGTAACTTTTTATCTACACCAAATTTCCTTCTCGTCTTTTACCTTTCTTGTCTTTTTCCTCGAAATTTCCTTCTGTCTTTTTCCTTTTCATTTTCTTCCTCAAAGTTTCCTTCCTCACGTATTTTTCGTGAAGGGAATTTTCCATTATTGTTTTATTCTTTTTATCTTCTCCTTGTTGTATTGATGCTTGAATATTATTATATTTATTTGTATCTCTTGGTTAATAAATTCAGGATTAATATTGTTTAATTCATAAATAATAGGCTTTTCAGCTTGTTTGAGCTTTGGGATTTTTAATAGATTTTATTAATTTTAATGATAAAATTCTAAATTTACAGTGCTTCACTATTTTCACTATAACTCTTGAATCAGATATCTGATTAGCCTTATTCTTGTGTCATTTTGTAGATAATTCAAATAGATACAATTGATATGAAGACTTAAAAGGCAAATTCTGACAAAAAAACGTTCAAAATTGGAGCCAAAGTTATAAGCGTTTTTTTGGAATTTTATTAGGCCAAAATTTTGTAAATAAAGAGCCATTTATTAGTTGTTTCCATTTTAGGCTAGATTTTGAGCCCTATTCTGTTTTCCATTTTGGGTTAAGTCATTTTGGTGGCTGAAACAGCTGGTCATAATGTTTTTGTATTGAATTTTGGATTGAAACATAAGCTTTTCAAATTTGCTAAAATGTTCTTTGCGTTCTTCATCTGTTCTTCATTGTTTTACCCAAAAATACTTAGTTAAGCTTTTGTGATTGACCCATGGATTAAGGATTCCACATTTTCATCCAAAGGACACGTTTTAATTGGTAACTGTATTGATTTATACACTCCAATCAGATTTGATTTTAGGACATAGTTTAGATATTAGATTTAATATCCGAATTGATACATCCCAATGACGTAGTTCAAACTGAGTTACTGTGATTACTGTGTGATCGCATAATGACACACCACACGTTCAAACAAATTCCAAACGATTGTAATACCCTTTATTTCTATTGTCACACAATAGAGTAATGGCGCAACAAAACATGCATATCGATTTGAACAAATGAATATTGATAAAAACATATTTAAATAACTTGGTTAACATGTTAGGAATACTTGGGGTTAATCTCCTTCAGGGATATTAGTCATACAACCTTCCCAAAAATTAAGTTAGATAAACTCATAAATATTATACAATCCAAAATGTTTATGTAAAAATTTCCTTCAAAGTCCGCCACCTTCTCCAAAACTTCCTCATGCCTCCATCTACACCGTCTTTCCTGTTGAACTACATCTTGAATCTTTGGTTTGGTCTGAGATTCAAATAATCGTTAGTCTCATATGTAAAATATAAACAATATATGACAAATGACCATGATTTGAAAAATAATGTAGCATTCGACAAACGCACAGCAACATAAACACCATACAACAAATGGAAAGTTAACTGCGAAAGGACCCTACAAGTCCTAAACAAACACACATGACTCTCGAAGTCCCGAATCCTCAGCGCTAGAAAAAGCAGGCATGCAAATTATTATAAAAATAAATCTACAGTTGTTGAATGTAAATCTAATGCATGTCAAAGGCACAAGTGTTAGACACGAGTCCACAATCATGATTAATTCAAGCATATATAGGCTCACAAAAACATAAAAGATTAAAATTACTGCACTTGGTCTCCAAATAGTTAGTAAAATTTCTTGATGTTTGAGAATCTGGAACGATCTTAAATTCATATAATAGTACCATTGTCAACATTAATTTCCCTAGTTTTAATCTCCTAAATCTCCCACTTTTTTATCGACTTCTAGTGCTCGAGTAGGGGTGGAAATAGGCTAGGTTAGACTAAGCTTTAGTTAAGTAGGCCTGGGCCTGTGACAAAAATCTAAAGCCTGGGCCTCCGCCTGGGCCTGTTTGTAGGCTTTTGTTTAGGTCTGAGCATGAGCCATCAAAAAGTCTGGTAAGGCCTGAAGCCTATTTAAAGGCCTATTTAAAATGCAGGTATTTATTTAGTCTTAAAGCATATGCATCTAAGTTCATATATAATTTATCAAACCTATTTAAATGCTTACGTTATGTCTAAAAAGTTTAAGGATTCATTCTCATATGAAGTAAAAGAGTTAGTAAGTGAAAGAAAATAACACCTAATGGCAATAATTGTTTGAACAAATAGGAATAAGAAAAATCAATCATTTATTAATTAAGGAGATATATTTGTTAAAATCGACCAAGCACGACAAGTGTCATGTAAAACTAGATTTTACCTCTTATTTTTCTTGCAAAAAATGAGACAAACTCCTCCTAGTTGGATCATTTTCATTTGCGCATCACTAGAATAAACTTATTGCAATTTTTATGTTACATCAAATGACATAAACCAAGGGAGGAGTAATGAGCTAGCATTGCCACCTTGAGTGATAAAAAAAGAAGAAGAAGAAAAGTAGTTGTGACCAATTGATGAGTGAAAAGGTTAAGCTCATTGATAAATGGAGAAATGAGAAATTTAAGGTTAAGGTTAAGAATAAGTTATTAATTTTATAAATAATCTAAAAAATTAATTTAGATTAAATCATATATAACTATGCATAATAAAACATTTTTTTAAAAAAAAAACTAAATAAGCCAAGCCTGTAGGCCTAAAGGTTAGGCCTTATAAAAATAGATCTGGCCTGTTTACCTAAATAGGCCTAACAATAGGCCTAAGTCTGAGCCTGACCTATTTACCAAATAGGCTAGGCTAGGCTTAAAGTAGGCTAGGCCGTAGGCCCCTGATAGGGGCATGGCCTATTCCCACCCTTATGCTCGAGCCTAGTGTGATTGGGCCTTTGGTGTTATAGAGGAAGGGATTATTTGTTTAGACTGACATATTATTTAATTTTTGAATAATTCAGAGATGATCCTGTGAATTATAAATGAGTTGGATGTCACATAGGATAACGCTTGTACTCATATCAACGACACTTAATATGTTTAACCTCCATTAAAAAGTGGGGATATTTTTGCACGTTTTCTTTTAATGTTGAGGGATAAAATTACATATACCTGAGTTTAAAATACCAACATCTCCTCCAAGAATGATTTGTTTTAGGGCTGTTTTTCACCTTAACTCTTTAAAGTTTTAATTATTTTTTGAATATGCTTTACAATTTAATTTTTGTATATATAATATACTCCTCTAGTCCTTAATATGTGATATATTTATAGAGTTAATATTAGTCATAAACATAAGACAAAGTTTTCATATTTGTTAATGTTTTCCTAATTTCTCCTATTGATACTTTATAACCATAATCAAAAAAATAAAAAAGAGAAGAGGGAATGCAGAGATTAAAGAAGATGACTTTAGTGTTTTAGAAAATACATGTCATATTAATTAACAAATCTTTTTAATCTAATTAAATTAGATAAATATGTCTTTATAATAAGGACAGAAGGGAGTAGTTTGTGTTTTTCACTGATGATAAACCCAATCTTAAAAATTTACTGATATATAGTTAAAAAGCACTTCAATTTCAATGGGAATCCATCAATGAAGTGTAATAATTGTTTTTATTTCAATTTTGGTAGAACTTGTAATACGGGTTGAACTTGTGGACTAAATCCATCCAACCTATAAACCCTAATGGGATTGGGTTGTGAAAAATTGTAACTATATATTTTAATTTTGGGATTTCTTGGCCTAAACCCTCCGACGGGTTAGCCCTTTTTTTAAGTTCTATGAAATTCTCTAAAAGTGTAAAGCCAAACCCTTTCCTACTCCTTTATTCGCTTTAATTGAACGAACCCTAGCAGTCATATATAATTAATATTGACTAATTGTTGATTGTATTGAATGTAATAATGATTTTTTTTTTTTATTTATACTTCTAATGTGTGAAATTTTGATGCTTGCTTCATTTGTAATGTTTGAAACTTAGAATTTGATATTTTATTATCACTTTATGATTTTGTATTGTATTTTAAATTTTTTATGGTTTAGGTTTGTGGGGGAAAAAACATTTTATTATATTATTTTAAAAAATTTGAAAAAAAAATAGTAAGAAAAAAATGAAATGAAAACAAGTCGGGGAAATATTAACCCATTTTGATCTAAGTGTTTTCAACCTAACTTAGTAGGCCATCAATCTACAGCGGGCCAGCCCAAATCTAGTGGGTTAACCTGTATTATTAGTAATGTGGTATTTGACAACTTTACAAACTCTTTATTTTTTTTTTATCTTTGGTTAAAATCCAATGTTTTGGAATTTGAATTGGACTGCATCGTTCAGACTGAAAATCATCCAGAAAATTGGTCCAAATTAAGGGGAAAACCATGTTTCGAGATGACCTAGGTTAACTCAATCTAACATAACCAAGTTGTTGACTGAGTTACAGAGTCATGACACGTTATCCCTCCTTCTCCCGAGCCTTTTGCTTTTTTATTCCATGGTGGCAACTTTAGTCTTTCACATTAATTACACAAAAATCCCTAAAAACTTTTTTAATAAGAGAATTTAGTATGAGACTTCTTTATGATTTTTATGACCTGGCAGTGATTTTTTTCTTATATTTATCTAAGGACGCCGGGCATCCCCAAATGATATAAAACAAAATACATCATTACATTCACAGCACATTCGCCCACAGAGAAAAACTGAAAACACATCCTTCCAACACATGTTCCTTTTTATATTCATTTTCTTGTCCTCTTAAAAGTTATTTGTGTTAGTTCTCTATGTGTTTTGATGATAACTGACAATTGTAAACTTAAGTTTGTCTTTGAAAGTTGTAAAACTTTCTGTTTAAGGCAAACTCGAGTTTTGGTATAGAAACTCGAGTTTGGACTTGACAGACAGAAGCTCAGATTTTACAATGTTGGCCAAACTCCAGTTTGCATAGGCAAACTCAAGTTTGCAGAGTTACAGAGAGCTATCAAAGTTTACAAGAGTTGTAAACTCGAGTCTGTGTTTATAAACTCGAGTCTAGATCAAAGGCAGTAACACTCGAATTTCAACTTGTTTTCAAACTCTACCTTTGATTCTGAGAAACTCCAGTTTACAAGAAAGTTTATGTGCTAAAAGTTTAAAGACTTGTAAACTCGAGTCTATGATTTGGAAACTCGAGTTTGAGATCAAACAGAAACTTCAACGTTTTATCAAGTTTTTCAAACTCCAGTTTCAGTTTTACAAACTCCAGTTTGCAAAATGCAATAGCCTTCATGTTTTCAGTTTTTCACTGGAAACTCGAGTCTGGATTATGTAGACTCGAGTTTGGCATAAATAGAGATACTCGAGTTGATACTTGTTTTCTAAACTCCAGTTTAAATTTCAGTGACTCCAGTTTGTACTTAAATGAAAAGTTTTCAAAGTTTCAATGTACACTGAAACTCGAGTCAGATTTCTGGAGACTCGAGTTTAGGGCTATTTGAAAATACTCGAGCTATTACATGATTTCTAAACTCCAGTCTGCATTTCTAAACTCTAGTTTTGAAGCTGTGAACTTAAACTTAAGTTTTTCATAAAAGCTTTAAACTTGAGTCAGTCACTAAATGACTCGAGTTTAGCCAAGTGTTCAAAATCTCATTCAAGACCAACTCGCGACTTTCCTCTCTGTAAGAACCAAACTCGAGTCAGTTACTTGTCAACTCGAATTTAGGAAACTTTCAAACATACCTTACTCTCTGGATAAACCTCAAACTCGAGTCTAGAACACCAAATTCGAGTTTGCATCGGTAACTTTTGAAAACCAGATCAAATCAATCTGCGAAATCATTATGGGTTAATTTGAAATTATCATATCTTATTGCATTATTATTCCTAACATTATTGATCAAGTTTTTGATAAGTTTCAGACAGGTTCATCACAAGATCAGAGAGAATCAAAGATCCAAAATAAGTGCATTTAATGAAGAACCAAGTACAGGGCTAATTCTTCTCCCTTATCCCAAATGTTCAGTTCAGACCGTTGCAACACATTAAGATTACTTCAAACGGTCGAATTAAGATCATGGAATGACTAAAAATCTGGAAGATGCTCTGCAACAACATATTCCAAGATTCCAGCTGAGAATTGAAAGAACAGAGCAAAATATGCAACTGTCATATTCCAGATTTACAGCTGAACTTTGAAGAATCAAAGAGAAGAAAATGCAATGGCTAGTTCCTCTTCTTCATTTATATAAGAAGCCCAGAAACGAAGAACAAGAGATACAGATACAAGAGGGAGAGCAAGAACAGGGACGTGAGCTTACACAGTGAAAATGCCAATATTCTAATGTCTGCTTCATCTACTCTCTGAATATCTCAATGATCATATATTTAGCTTAGAGAGTGAGATTATGTGAATTGTGCTTCAGTGTTTATTCACTTACTTCTGAGAGAGAAGATTCATTGTGATCATCCTATTATTCTGAGAGTTACTCAAGTTTGGGTAATCTTGAGTGAGAAACACTTTGTTGTGATTATAGCTTGTAAGGGGGGTGAATCCGAGTGTGAGATTACTTTGAGTACAGAGTGTGTTGTAACATCCCAATTTTCAAAAGCGGAATAAATTTTTCATCATTTAAAATCAATTCAAATCATCACAGTAGAGCATTTTAGCAGAAGAGTAACTGATATATATTCAAAATGCCGTAAGTCTGGCTGGATACAATAGCGGTATAGAAACCGAGTATTTCAAAAGTGATGTATAAGGTCAAAAGGGAGGCTTCTGCCGAAACAACAACGGGAAGTCTTCTGCTGGGTCTCTAAGCATACTGCTTCCCCTTTTCCTCCGTCACTGGTTCTCCTGACCCTGATGCTATGTTAAGAGCTGAGGTCTCATGCATACGGACCCCAGGTAACGGTTAACCTCATATTTACATATACGGTATATAAACACAGCAATTGATTCACTTCCAAACATGTCATTCCCAGTGAATGCAAATGTACCGCTCCCAGTGAAAAATACCACTCCCAGTGAATACAGATATATCACTCCCAGTGCATACAGATTTACAGTTATCCTTTAACAACATGTATTCAAACAACACACCACAACATGCACACAATACACATACCACATATACACATACTGTAAATATCAGAGTTAGTGTTACAGTACGCAAACATACCTTCATTGATGCTATATAGTATTTCTGGCGGAATACTACGTTTGACAGCGATACGACGGCGGTACAACAGCGGTAACAACGGTTCGTGATTTCAGATATCCTATAAGGTTAATATCACGTTTATGAATATTTAATATCATAATAGGCATTTTAGGTACAAATTACCATTTTGCCCTTAGGTTGACAAATTGACGAGATTTTGCCAGAGCTTCGCTATTTTAATTCTAATCTCCCAAGATTTTGACATACCTCTTTCTCCAATATATTTTTGAAATAAATATCATATTCATTCCTTAAACATGATATCTAAGCTATCTTGAAAGATTAAAGATTACTCTAGCATTTCTATTATAACTACCGAACGAAACTAGTACTTAAGACTAAGGACCGAAAAACTTACCCAGAACCCTGCTATAACTTTCTCCAGAGCTCTTCCTTCCTTCTCTACTCAAGAATTTTGAAATTTGCAAGAGGAATTAGTGAGAAAATGAAGGAGAATGGAAGGCTATTTATAGAAAAAGGCAATGACATTTTGGTAGTTCCTTTGAACTTTGTCTGATCAGTTTCTGGCCGTTAGATCGCACTTCTTTGAGATGGCAAGATCTTAGCCATACACCTCTCAAAGATGATGTCATCCTTAGTCATCAAGGTGATGCCACACTCTTGCTTAAGAAGGTTTCTACCGATAAAGTCCCTGTTCGGTGTTCGAATCGCGTAATTCTGGGAAATCTCAAAATTCCGGAAGCAATACCCTAAAGGTCTTTTCTTCCTCTTTCAAGATACTTGGGTTATCTAAATTTTTTATCTCATTAAGGACATTCCGTTGCCTGCCGAACATTTTCGGACAACCGCTGCCGGTTACGGAAATAACGTCGGACATCGTCATCTTCTGGATAAAAATCCACTGAGTAATAATATACTCTGGTTTTAACCAACTTATCCTTGGATTCCAGTTTATGAATTTTTTTCCATCCGTTCTCATTTCTACTATCTGCTTTAATTCTGCAAAATATCTTCTTGGCCTGATCTCCTAATTGCTCCGTCAGTTACAGAAATGACTACGGAGACAACCTACTTCGAGATAAAAATTCACTTATTTATAATATACTCTGACTCCAGAAACTTAGTTCACGGTTTTCTAGAAAGAATTTCATTTCTATCCGTTCTCGTTTATCCTGTATAAAATATCACAATTATAATATTATTTATTTACTAAATATCTTAGATATTTTTTCTTAATTTCCATTTCCATTTTTCTTTATTTTTCTTCATAATTTCGTTTATATATATATATATATATATATATATATATATATATATATATATATATATTTCCACCTTTTTCTCTTTATCTTATGTCTAAACAATTAGCCATTAATTATCTAATTAATCACTTACTAATTATTGACAATTTTCTTAATTAGTAATAATTATTATCTCACAACTATTTTACTGACATTGGTAATTTATGCACCATGCATAATATTAAAAATCATGGGGTCCAATATGGTCCCCATAATAATATCAGATTTTATCTCATCATTTTTCAAGGAAAATAATCCCATAAATTGCCTAAATTAGAGACAACAGACTTTCTAATTTTTAATACATATTTAGTTGCCTCTTAGGATTTTATCATAATTTTCTCAGGGTATTTTATAACCCATAAATATTTCAGGGACTTATTTGCAAATTATCTAACGTTTTAGGAACCTTTTCGCACATTATTTATTCTTAGGAGAAATTGTCCTAATAATAAGATAAATTCAATACAAGGTGTTTGAGACCTCATATTCACCTATTTCCAATAGGTATTATTTACTAAATTATGATACTTATCATAAGTAAGATTTTTAGGGTATTACATGTGTAATCAAGCAAGTGAATTGATTACGGTTTGTAAGGGGGAGTGAATCCTAGTGAGAGGATTACTTCAAGTACACATGTAATCAAGTTCAAAGCAAATAGTGGATTGAAAATCTCAAGTGAAGTTTGGAAACTGGACGTAGGTCAAAGATTGGACCGAACCAGGATAAATCACAGTTTGCATACTCTCTTCTCTTATCTTTTACATTTCTGGTATATGCTTATCTTTGAATATCTAATTGTCAATTTATAAATTACGAAAAATGTTTTTAAAGTTCCTAAAGTTTATCAAACACCCAATTCACCCTCCTCTTAGGTGATAGCCCCGATCTAACAATTTGAGGCCCCGGTTTAGCGCTCCATCTGACCTACTAATTCTTACACTAATACACCGGCTGATTTAATGGGTTAGGGTTGAGGAACCTTTTTAAAATCAGGAATAAGCCTTTTACCAAAAAAAAATATCAAGAATGAGCTGTTATTTAATCAGCTTATAGAAAACTATTCATCAATGATTTATGCCTGGAAAGCTTTTGTCGTTTTAATTTCTTCCGAATCGAAGAGAAAGTAAAGTGAGTATTGTGACTCATTCTTGCTATCTTGTTCTAGAAAGACTTGGATTTGGATTACATTCTTCAATTGGTTTGCTTCTAAAAGCCCCCACCGTCTTCCTCTTCTCTGTGCTACACTCTGTTCGCATTTGGTTCGCCATTTTCGCTTTCGAACAAGACTGATCTCTCTGTATACAGCATCTTTGAGACCTTCTTCGTTTTTGGGTATGGCTTTTTGTTTTCTTTCTTGCTATCCTTTCTCTGTTCCCTTAGAGTTCATCGTCTTTGCTCGAGTAAACTGTGACTGGACGATCGTGGGTCGTTATCATTGCATGATCTTTGTAATATTTTCTGTTTTTTCCCTCTTGATTTAAAATTAAATAAATCGTGCTCATGGTCTCACTAGATTCATTTTGAATTTTCTGGATCTTGTGTTCTTGTTTGCTTTTTAATCGTTCTTCTGGGACCGTTTCTCATTTAAAACACTGGATCGAGGACCCCATTATTCACCTGTAGACTAACTCTTTGACGTATAGAAGATTATGCCTCTGCTATGGAAATTCTTTTCAGTAATTGTAGCCTTTCTGGGTTCATATAGATCAAGCAAATAGTCTTTCTATGCTTAAATACTAGTTCTCCTTGAGAAAGATTAGGTTTTCGATGGAGATGTCATTTCTATCTAATCATTTAATGATATTTTATTTCATTACTTTCGAAAGCGTGTCACAATTCTGGTGATAGGAAAAATAACCCCTTTAACATTAGACGGTCGTTTTTTTTTTATTTTTTTTCCCCAGCCTATAACAGACATGGGATATACTAATATGTTGTAAAAAAAATCCAAATAGATTTCACAAATCAAACGCCCCAATAGCATTTCTGAAAAAAAAAAATATTTTTAAAAATCCTGTGGGTTGCTTATGTTTGTCATTACAGTTTGGTAAATTTGCTTGAAAATTCCACGATTGATCAATATGAGCTGGGATATATGATGCATGAAACCCTTCAAGTAAGAGTATGTTGGTTACACTGGGATGAAATTGGAATGAACTCTTCTTTTGCTCATTACTGTTTACTAAATATTTAGTGATCCCAAAACATATGAATGTATTCCTTTGGCATTGGTGATATACGCTGTTTATAATCATGAATATCTTATTTGATTTCATTTCACTTCTATAACTATCAAGACATCCATTTCCATTTCTTTTGGTGCTGATGCTCCAATATCTTTTTAATGACCCAGAATGTAGCTATTTGTCTTAATCCACAGGCATTATGTTTGAAATGTGCCATGCTTCAATACACTTATAGCTTTTCATAATGGATATTAGAAGATTCATGATTCATTTAGTAATTATACTGATATGACATTATAACTTTGAGATTTGAAATATCACCTAATTCTGTTAGCTACTTCAATCATATACCCCATGGTTTTGGTTTCCATTACTTGTTGACACCTGGAATTATTAAAGTATGAAATATAATATCATAGTGACAGTTGTGTTCGCATTATTGAAGTGATAAAGTTTTCTTCTTCTGACCTTCTCTTTTCTCTGGACCCTGGTGTTATGCAATTTGAGCTGTCAAATGGTAAAATAAGGAGAAACTATACAGTTTAAGGAACCTATGCACAAGTAATATGTGTGTGTGTGTGTGTGTGTGTGTGTGTAAGAGGAAGAAAAACTCTCTTGTATCTCACTGTCTCATGAATATTCTATTCCATTACACAGCACTTTATTTATATGAAACATATCTGATAACTGACAAGGCAAAGTGCAAGTTTACCAAATGCACTTGGGAGTCTAAATTCTATGTCATCGTTTTTCCGTTGCTACTTGACTGTTTTAAGTTGCACTTTTCTGGTATACCTGTCTGCTATTTCTTTTTTTCTTCTGAAGAAGTTCATTTGGTGCTTTAAGAGTTCAGAAGCAATAAATTGTCCACACTCTTCATCTTAAAATTTTCTTGGTTATGTGCTGCTATCTATTGCAATTCTTTATATTGACCTGGTTTCATCTCTTGTTTTATATAGGTCAAACTTGTCAACAAGGGTTCCAAATTCATGGCCTATGGGCACTACGTATCCCAGGAATGGAAACCCAGCCCTAGTGAGGATGAAAACTCGGCTGATGGTTGTTTCAGTTGCAACATCTGCTTAGACTTTGCTCACGAACCGGTTGTCACTCACTGTGGCCACCTTTACTGTTGGCCCTGCATCTACAAGTGGCTTCATCTCCAAACTGATTCCTTAACATCTGATGAGCACCCTCAATGCCCCGTTTGCAAGGCTTGTATATCTTCTACCACAATTATCCCGCTCTATGGCCGAGGACAGGTGTCACTAGCTCAAAGTGAGCGCCACAATGAGAAGTCATCTGATCCTGATATTTTTATACCGCCAAGACCACCTGCTGCAAGTGTTGAAGCTCCATTATCATTATCATCATCTAATCCTTCTCGTAACCCTAACCAGAATCCTCATTTTGTTGCTTCTCCTCTAGACCATGAGAATGCTTCATCACCACAACAGATGGTTAATCTTGGTGCTAACTTGATGCCGGGTTTTCATCATCCTCTGCATGGGATGTTTGGGGAGATGGTGTATGCTAGAGTGTTTGGTGACCCGGGAAATATATACATGTATCGGAATTCTTATCAAATGGTGGGAGTTAACAGCCCCAGATTGAGAAGGCAGGAGATGCAGGCAGACAAATCATTGAAGAGAGTATCAATTTTCCTGTTTTGCTGCCTTGTTTTGTGTCTTCTTGTGTTTTGAGAACTTGGGTGGTTGAAATGGCTTTTCTCTACCTGCTGTAAAGAGTTGTATTGTATGATCCTTGAGCTTTGTAACATGCTACGTTATGTTTGTTGTTGAGTATGAGGCTAGTGAACTTGTTTTTCACCATTTATGGTACACGATAAGGGAGCTTGATATTGCAGAAAGTCATAGTATGAGAGTAAGCAAGCTTTTGAACCTTTTTTTTTCTTTTTTTATTCATTTAGTTTGGCCTCCCCTGCAATGGATAAGATTTGTGTGTCTAAGCGTATGCTGGTTAAGTGGATTTGGTTTGGGTATCCGTTTTTAGGGATGTTTTCTTTTTTGGTCGAAATTTTTAGGGATGTTCACTAAGTATATATTTTATCTGTATCTTGATGTTGAATAAAAAGTATTTTTAATTTTTTTGTGTATTTTAATTTAATTTATTTTTGTAAGTGGGTTAGACATGTTTTTCTATGTGGTGTCAGTATATGGAATATGGGAAGCAAATTGTAATGTTCATATTTGTTTTGAATTTGTAAGAACCCGTGATCTCTAAGAACTAAGAACTAGGAACCATATCCAAAAGAAAGTGATGATAACATGAGAGGTAAAATTTAGAGAAGTAGAAAACAGGAATACAACAAATTGTCACCCTACAGAAAGAGAAAGACAAAACAGTCTGGCCTTTTTGAAAGGGTTGCAACTTTCTTGGAACAGGGGACATAGAAAGGTTATCATTGAATCTGATTCAAAGATTCTGATTGATTTACTCAGCGGGAATGCAGACGGAGGGGCGCAAAGTCTGGTGATTTTTCAGATTCGGCGCCTATTAAATTTGTAATGGGATTTACGGTCTGTTCATATCTCTGGTGAACAAAATCAAGTGACTGACACTCTTGTAAAGATTAGTATTTTTGATAGTTTTTTCTTGGATTAAGGTGCAAATTAGCCAACGAATTATTTGTCGAGGAGTATCTGACACAAAAAAGTATTGAAGGTACCTTAATTACCAATGAAAAATTTAAAAGTGAAAAAAATACCAAATAACAATTAAAAAATAGCAACTATCACAATTACGTTAAAATATTAGGCATTGACAGAGGACGATGGCGGAGATGCTAGAGAAAAGAGTGGTTATGCCTTTTTGTTGGATAAGGAAAACTCTCACAAAGATGGGACCCATGCAAGCAGGTGTCGTGGCAGCGACGGCTGCTGCCTGTGGCATCAGAGGGATGGAACCGGGGTGTAAGGTAAATGTCGATCATAGGCTGTGGATTGCTGGATTTGGTTTTCGGTGCGTGATTCTTGCCTGCAAGCTGCATATAGACCCTGATGAGTTCAAGAAGATGAGTGGAACACCAAGCAAAAATGGAAGCTTTGGAGACACCGATGTCGCTGACACTATGACAGTATGGAAGACAAAAATGAGAGGAAGACACTAAGATAGTGACAGGGTAGTTTAACGGTATTGTATTTTTTTTTTTCACTTTTTAATTGTTCATTGGTAATTAAGGTACACTCAATACTTTTTTGTGCCAGATGCTCTTGGGATAATAGTTCCTTGGTCAATTTACACTTTAACCCTTTTTTCTTTGATACTTGTTCTACTTATTTGAGGACATTAGTATCTAATGATTGTATGGGAATTTGAATTTCTTCCCGGGCTTCCTCTATTTTAATTCAAAAAAAGAAAAAAAAAAAAGAAAGACAAAAACAAAACAGAAATGTAAATAAAGGGCAACACATGAGAGGTTAGCTTTGAGTGTTGGTTCCAAGTTTCTCGATCCAGCAAGACTCACTAGTGCATCACAACAGTACATTTGCTCCTATTTAGAGTTTTTTAATCTTTTACCACGTTCACCCGGCTTTTTTCCTATAGTGCCCCTTTTTAGGAAACTATTTACCAAAATGCTCCTACTTTGAAACTATTTCCCATTATGCCCTCCTCTGGAAACATATTCCCAATCTACCCCCCTTTAGTCGACTAAACCAGGGGTTCAAATTTTTTGAATCCCCTCGAAATTTAGTCAACTAAACCAAGTGGTTTAGTCGACTAAATTACGGGGGTGGGCGTTAAAAAGCCCACACCCGACATTTAGTCGATTAAACCACTTGGTTTAGTCGACTAAATTTCGACGGTGAGGGTTTTTAAACACCCCAAACGCCGCTAATCGACTAGATCTCCTCCCCAAACCCCTCCCTCATCTCTTTTTCGCCAAAATCTCTCTGAATCCGTTGGTGGGTTGCGAAGAGAACTTCAATCAACTTGCATTTGCATCAATTTCGGTATGTTTTCGTCCCATTTTCGGAATTTCACCGTCGACATTGTGTTATTGCAAACCCCATTTGTGTTTTACTGTTTTGTGCTTAGATTTGATGGTTTTGTTGTGTATATATGATTGATTTGAGTTTTTCATTGATATTTATGGAGGAAAACAATGAATGTATATGTTTATGATAATTTTTTTGCGTTTATGCGAATTTTTTTATTTTTGGACGAATTTATCTTCGTTTTTCATCAAGAATTGGTGGTTTTGTTGTGTATGTATGATTGATTTGAGTTTTTCATTGATATTTATGGAGGAAAACAATGAATGTATATGTTTATGATAATTTTTTTGCGTTTATGCAAATTTTTTTTATTTTTAACGAATTTATCTTTGTTTTTCATCAAGAATTGGTGGTTTTGTTGTGTATGTATGATTGATTTGAGTTTTTCATTGATATTTATAGAGGAAAACGATGAATGTATATGTTTATGATAATTTTTTTGCGTTTATGCGAATTTTTTTGCGTTTATGAGTATTTCTTGTTTATGTTGAAAGTGTTTGTTAGTGAAAATGATGAATGTAAATGTGAAATTGAGAATGATGAATGTTTCTTGTTTCCTGATTGATTGTAACGTCCCTTTGTAGGTCTTTGTTCTCATCATGCGTTGTAGACAAGCTCCTGCTGACACCGGCAATGTGCGTGGGAGATGGATCAAGCACCGAGCATCACGCGGGGCATCCTCCTCTAGGCAACAACATGCACCGGAACCTGAGCCTGAGCCCGTTGTTGACCTCCCGTTTGGATATTTGTTTGAAAATAATGAAGCAGAGCATGAACGATTCATAAGGGATTTTGCTTCTAGATCCATCATTAAGCCGAAGTCATTAGACATGACATTCTTTGCACGTGAGGGCCTTGACATTGTGCCGTTGTTGGGAACTTCGCATTTGGGAGGGCTGGCGGAGATGAGTTGTCCCTATTCAGAGGTTATGGTGAGAGCTTTCTACCATAACATGATCTACATTCATGGTGATCTGCAATCTCGTGTCTGCGGGGTTGACATTCTGGTGACGGCTGACATGTGGACGGATCTTCTTGGATTTGATTTTGATGCTGGTGATAGATACCAGTTTGATAGGGACACCAATTTTGTCATAGAGGGATATGTTCGAGACGAGGCTATGTATGCGTTCAGGAGGCCAGGAGGGCATAGACCTATAGTGACTGTGGGACAACTGACTGTTAGTTCTCGGATCTTCTTCTACGTCATCACCCACATATTGTTTCCTCGGGCCTACAATCATTCACGAGTGTTGGAGGGTGACATCCCCATTATGTGGTCCATTCGAAATGGCATTGAGGTTAATTGGAGACATTATATCTGTTGGCATATGTATAAAGCAAGACATAAAGGTGCACTCCCATGCGTCTACTTGGTTCAGAAGATTTTGGAGAAATTTGGTGTTCCTATGGACGATGAGGTGATGGTGAAACAAGAAGCATGGAATGCCATCTTTGGACAGCGCCTCCTAGAGCAGTGCAAGATCACCAAGGGTGTAGATGGTGGGTGGCACTACATTGGTGAAGAGGATGTTGATGACGGCGACGATGTTCATCCTGAGCCGGAGGGTGGATTCTCCCTTAGTGATGTCATGTAGGCCATCCAACACCAGGGCAGGATGCAGAAAAAGAGGTGGAAGATAGAGAATGAAAGGTGGAGGTAGATGCAGGCTCGGATGAAGTGGGTAGAGGAGACGCTTAGTCAAATGCAGCTTGGAGGAACACCGAATGCTGCCGAGGGTGATGATGTGGCTGATGAGCACGCGAAGGATGATGAGAATCCAGAGAATGCAGGTTAGATTTATAGTGTTCATGTTTTATGTACTTTCATTGACTTTATGTTTTATGTTCGGACATTGAAACTTTATGATTTTTTGTTTAGTAGCTTCAATTTGTGAATTTCATTACACATTTGATCCGCTAATGTCCCAAAATGAGTCAATGATACCATACAACATATCAATTAACTGAATGGTCCAAATTTCGAAGCCATTAACAACACAACTCATAGTACCCTAAATACAAAACATTTTACATAGACTTCAAGTTTACCTATTCCTCGTTGGACATGTGCGCATATTATGACCGACTTGGTGGCAATTCCTACATCTTTGCTAACTGTTTAAGGGCTGAGACTCCATCCAATCCATCTCATTTTGTATCCTTGTAGACTTTGGTCTTCCCTTTGTGCGGGCCAAAGTTGCATTTGGGATAACTGTTGGGCCCTCTCCTTGTTGAATTAACAATTCATTGCCTATAGGATACCAGTGTGTTGCATATACCTGACTAATGTATGAGATAGTGAATACTGGATCAATGTAATCATAATGGTTCAAATTCTCCATCTTGCATACTACTAATACGTGGCTGCAGGGATATCTTCTTGTTGTGAACTTCCCACATTGACATTTGCGATTTATCAAGTCAACCCTCATTATGTCACCGGCAACATGTGTAGATTGATTATATGCGTCCTCAACCTCATATAACTGTAAATCTCTGTCATAAAGCCGCACACGGTATGTAACTGTCATCTGGTCCATCCTTTGTAAGTGTTTTTCAACCTTTTTTGACACTATCCTACCTGCAGCGATATTTTTGTTAATCTCAACACGCCTGATGACAAAATATTCGACCAGTCTACTACAGGTCATCTTCACCAAAGCCGTTATCGGCAGATTACGTGCACCCTTAAGGATCTTGTTCACACACTCGGCTAGGTTAGTCGTCATGTGACCAAACCTCCGTCCGTCTTCATCATAGGACCTACACCATTTCTCTTTTGGAAGCCGGTCAAACTAGGACACAACCTGTGGGTTACAATCAATAAATTCCCAAAACTTCTGGTCAAACTGGATCTTTGAACTCATGTACCCTGGATAAACATGTTAAAGCAAACTCATAACAATGGGTGCATTACAAACATGTTCAAATATGTGAAGGCAGTAACCAAAGTGTATACTTTCATACCTAAGTTCATAACTGTTTTCTTTAGTTGCACATCCTTGAATCTGGTATTAAAGTTGCTCGCGACATGACGTAGGCAATACACATGATAGGCATACGGAGGCTGCTAATTGCAGTGATCTTTAACTGCCTTTATGATACTGGCGTGACGATCAGATATCAAACAAATGCCCATCCTCTGCGTCACATGATCACGTAAGAGACAAAGAAACCACCACCAGTCATCATACTTCTCACCAGGAGGAACAACAACAAAGGCAATTGGTAAGACCTTCCCATCCCCATCCTGTGAAGTCGCAATCAAGAGAGTACCTTTGTATTTTCCATACAAGTGAGTGCCATCAATTTGTAGTATGGGCTTACAGTATTTGAAGGCTTCAACTGTCTGGTTAAATGTCCAAAAAACTCTACGAAAGACACGTAAGTTGACATAAAACCGACGATGGTCGGAACATTCATCTGTATCAAGCCTGAAAACAGAGCCTACGTTAACCTGCGTCATGTATGCCAACCAATTGGGCAAGAATGCATATGATTCCTCCCAATTACCAAATAAACTTCACAATGACCTTCATTTTCGCCTTCCAAGCCTTCTTGTATGTTATATTATATCCATACATACGCTGCATCCTCTCTTGTATCAGTGCTGGCTTTAAAGCTAGATCTTCTCTTAACATACCTTGTTAAAGCATAACAAACTTCAGAATATAATGTCAATAAACAAACAGAAGTAGAAAGCAACAAAAATACGAAACATACTGATAATGCCTGCACATATGACATTTGAATCCAGTTGTCCATGATCCCGGGTAAGACTCTGGTTCAGGCAAGTGTGATCGCTAACCCACTTATGGACCACCCAACAATTTCCATTCTTGCCTGTCATTGCCCTCATATACCAGGGACAACCGTCAGCATGATTTCGACACTTCATCACAAACCTCCGTTCATCACTTTTTTCAACTTTGGCTGAACGATGAGTCTTCATGCAATACAATTTCACGGCATGATGCATCTCAGACTTAGAAGGAAACTGCTGATACACATATAATGGATTGCCTAACTGCCATCCACCTTGCCTGTCATCATCACCATACAACATCTCTAATTCATCGTCACAGTCAACCGCACTAATTTGAGAATAGTGCGGGCTTTCGGTCCAAAACGGCTCACTATCAGGTCCAACATCTGTCAATATGAATTTTCTGTCAGAACCAGTAAATAAACATTACAAAAACAACCACAAATTCAAGTTTACTAAATTACCACTACTAATTGGGTCAATACGAAGTGGTGGCATTTTTGCAGTCCCTGAGTTTACTAGGTTCGGGCAAGAATCAAAATCACCCTCCACATCGGTATCTGAGCTGTCACCTAATGGAATAAACCTCTCAAATTCGTCCTCCTCATCGCTGTGCATATTCTCATCTTCCTCATCTTCCATCAATGTTACCTGACTTAACACTTGTAAAGGTGCAGATACACCAACATGTCTATCTTCTTCACCAAAATACTGTGGGGATCTTGGATGCATAGGTATAGATGATGATTCGTCAGATTCAATTTCAACATATATCTCAATAAAATTTTGTACTCTCCGATTAGCAAATGCATCTATGACACAATCTACATCTTCATCATCACATACATCGGTACTAATGTAGTATACATTATCCTTACCCACTATAGTCTCCACTTTGGCAATTAACCGATGAATGCATTGGCTGCCATGTAGCCCCAATTTTTGGTTAATTCTTTCTTTCAGCTCATTGTATGTAGTATCCCGTTTGATTTTCATCATTTTCATTTTCCCTTCAAATTGAACACCATCGGGACCATCAAAATCCTCCCACTGTAGCAGATTATAGTCATGCAAGTGTTTGAACTTGAACTCATCTTTGACACCAGAATTTTAGCTGCAAAATGGAGGGTTTTAGCTGACCAAATAAAAAAATTTATGAAAAACGAAGTGATATTCTTCAAAAAAATAAAAACCACTCAACCGATGTAAATCTTTTCACTTTTACATGTATATTCATCATTTTCCTCCATAAATAGGAATGAAATACTCAAATCAAGCAAAGACACACAACAAAACAACCCAATCAAAGCACAAAATGCAAAAATGCAAATGGGGGTTCGCATAAACACATAAATGACGACGGAAATCTTAAATGGAGATGAAAACATATCGGTATCGACACAAATTCCACTAGATTGAAGTTTCCTACGCAACCCACCAATAGATTCAGCAAGGCTTTGACGAAAAAGAGAGGGGGAAGAGGTTTGGATAGGTTTTTACACGATTAGGATTCATGTTGTTGTGGTTTGGGGTGTTTAAAAACCCTCACCGTCGAAATTTAGTCGACTAAACCAAGTGGTTTAGTCGACTAAATGTCGAGTGTGGGCTTTTTAACGCCCACCCCTGTAATTTAGTCGACTAAACCACTTGGTTTAGTCGACTAAATGGGTTTAGTTGACTAAACCAAGTGGTTTAGTTGACTAAATTTCGAGGGGATTCAAAAAATTTGAACCCCTCGAAATTTAGTCGACTAAACCCCTAGGTTAGTCGACTAAAGGGGGTAGATTGAGAATATGTTTCTAGAGGAGGGCATAATGGGAAATAGTTTCAAAGTAGGGACATTTTGGTAAATAGTTTCCTAAAAAGGGGCACTATGGGAAAAAACCCGGTTCACCCCCCCAAATTTCTCGTGATATTTCCTTGTTTCCTAGGAATTTCTCTCCATGGGACTCTCCTGTTAAACTTGTATTTAGAACATTTTATCTTTTATTTTAATTTTTAATATTTTTTTATTCAAAAAAATTATTATTGTTTGATTGAAAAACAGAAAACAAATTGAGTCCTGTTCTATCTTGACCGGTTTACAAATTTTATTATATACATCGCTAATGATAACATGTGAATATTCATAATACTCCCTACAATCATTTCCTTGATATAAAATATAATTACCTATTTGATTTGATTAAGTATATTAATTAAATTGGTTAACATACCTTTTAAAACACCCCAATTATTTTTTTTATTTTTTTATTCACTCTCTTTTTTTATTATTGTTGAACAAATTAAGAAAAAGACATGTAAATATGAAAAATATGCCTTAGATATAGGACTAAGATTACCTCCCTATATATGTCTTATATTAAGAACTAGAGCGAGTATATATTTATGTATTTATTCTAATTAAGTTAGTTAACATAATATATATTTTTTAAAACATTTTAGTTATTTTCTTTAATTTCCTCTCTCACTTTTCTCTTTGATTGTTGTTGGAAGAGAATAAACACGGACAAATTATAAAAAGACAAAAAAGAGAAAAGAAAAGAAAATGAAACATACGGCTTAGATGTAGGACTAAGAGCGTAAGACTTCGAAAATATGTTATATATTAAGGGTATGAGCAAAGTATAAGTTTATTTATTTTTGGGAATATACAAAGATTTTTTTTTTTTTTTTTTTTGGGTAAAAATGTACATAGATTTTTCACGTAGCACAGAAGCAAAGTTCGAATCTGTCAAATAATTGGAAGACAAGTTTCCGACTTGGACCAAACGGCCATCACTACATTTCTAGTTTGCTGATTTAATTTCCAGCTGAAGATTTCAGAGGTGATAACTCAACATTCCTCTGGGCAATCTGCTTCATAGTTACCTGCTCAATCACGCACTTCAAAAGCTTTTACACTTGGGAAACAATACAAACCCGTATAGATAACCACAAGGTTCTTCCATTTCTCATGTTCTTACTCTTCAGTCTGGAAAAGTTTCAAATTAGCAGATCTTAGTCTCATTCAGCGTTCAGAAAAAATGGCGGGTCGGTTCGGATTTGGTTCCTCCGCTTCGACATCCATGACCGTCACCAACACGCCTTCGCAGGACCTTGCCCTCACCAATCTTGCCTTCTGCACCCCTTCTGATCTTCAGAAGTTCGCTGTCTCTGGTTACAGAAACCTCTTCCTGGCTTTGATTGGCGATTCCTTTGTTTTTTCTCTCCTATATCCTTTTCGAATTTGCATAATTTCGATCACGATTTTACGTTGTCCATTTATTTATTGCCTGGTAACTGAAAATACGGTTGAACGACTAGGTTTAGCATCAGTTTTTATATTGCCAGTATGGATTTAAATTAGATGGCTACTTTGCTTATAATTGGTTTCTGAATTAGTTCTCAATGAACTTCTTTATGACCTTAACTGATACATACTGCTCATGAGAGCATGCGTAATGGCAATATAGCACTTAACTCCATTCAACGTCGGTGTGTCAAAGTTTCTGCTGGTGAATCCATATCTGTGAGCAGGTTGGTTAGTTTGATATAACCTGTTTTTTTTACTCAGTTTTTAAGTTTCTTATCATCTGTCCTATAATTTTAGATTCATCCCACCAGACAACTTCAACCTTGCGGTGCTAACCCTTGAGCTGGACTTCGTTAAAAGGGGAAATAGAAGTGAACAAGTATATATTTCAATAATTCAGTATTAAAGTTGCCATTTTTATCCCATCACCTTTGTCATTATCATTCTGATGTTCTGTTTTGTAGATTGATGCTGTTCTCCTGTCCAAGCAACTTAAAAAGAGATTTATAAATCAGGTAACATCTAGTATGTTGATCATACCTTTTAGTTGGTTAGCTTTGGTAGTTTTATCAATGGCTTAGTTATAATCTATTGATTGCCGATCAAACCAAACTGGCGTTATATACATATTTTGATTGGTACACTACTTCATGGTTGCTGGATTGTTTTATTTGGATTCAAATTCAAAATCAAAAATCTATTATTCACTATAGGAAGCATCTGGACTCAACTTTGTACTGTTGTTAAAAAATGAGTTATTTTATGAATAACTATTTGGGTATCACTTGTTGGAAGCCATTATTACATGAATACATTATTTAAAGATTGAACATGATCTCGTTGCTCTAAAACAATCATGTCAATGAACTGTTGGTCTTTTTCTTCATTTTTGGGAAAGATGAAGTTATTATGCTGCAACATGATATTTTGTGTTGTGGCAGGCCTTCCAGAAGGATAGGAAGGGGCCTTAATCATTGTAATTAGAATTGTTTGATAAATTCCTTACAAGTAGTTTAATCAGGCTGTGTAACTGACAGCACATTAGGCACTGACACTGGAAACATAGAGACTTTGAAGAGTCTACTTGAGATGGATACAATTTTAATGCCCATGTGATTATCTGGAACTTTGATGTCTCATGTCTGAACAGAGGTCAAACTTCGATTTTGGAAAAAGAATGTGCTCACCTTTTTTTTTTTTTTAAATAATTTAGCAGATGTTTTGAAGACCAAATGACATTGTGGCTATAAATGCAAGCTTAAACCTTCAAGTGTCACAAAAATATTCCTATCCTATGATAGATATATCCATTTGAGGCCAAATGCTATCTTGATGCGTCCAATCTTTCAAATCTTCAACTTAATTCAATTCTTGGAGCATCCTTTTCTCATTTTTATGCTTGATTTGTCCTTGAACAAAGCATAATGCTGATATTCGATTTGCTTTACTTCAATGGTCACTCTTCCTTTCTTGGACAAATCTATATTCAAGATATTGACTTACAATCCAAGTAGTTAGTCAATTTTGCATTTATGAATATGCATGACATCATAGCATGTAGTACAATATAACAAAGGTTTATTCATACTTACGGAATTCTTATAATTTATTTACCCAATTTATATGCATATAACAATTAGAACTAGTTGGATATATGATAAATTAAATAACATGACTCGAGGAGAAATATGATTCAATTAAGGACGTATTGAAGTTTCATATTGTGAATATCAATAAATTCCTTCCATAATTATTCATATCTATGGAACATTAAACATGATATGTCAAATTTGTAATATATATGTTCCACATTTATCATTCCATATCAATACAATTGAACAACCTAATTGAAACTCATTTTAAAATCAGTTTTCCTTAGTTATTAATATTATTAATTTGTTTCCTACTTGTCATTATCAAAACGTATATGAAAGATCATTTGGTCTGACAACTGTATCAGTCCCTTTTCATTTAATCATTATCGCCCTTTAGTTTTACTTTTGGAATGTATGATCTTATTCATTGCAGGTCATGACAGCTGGGCAGAAAGTATTATTTGAGTTCCATGGAAATAATTATAACTTTACAGTCTGTCAAGCTGTTGTTGAGGGCCAAGAAGAGTCTAATTCTCTTGAAAGAGGGATGATTTCAGATGACACATACATTATTTTTGAAGCAACACGCGACAGCGGAATTAAGGCAAATTTCCCATTTGCAATTGATTTGCTTTATTTTTTATAATTGTTTATCTAATTTATTTTACAGCATATAAATTGTACTTTCCCTTTTCTTCTTATCTTCATTGAGTGTAATATGGTGAATTCATGGACACCTTTTCTGTTAGAGTGGCCATGAAAAAACTTTTTAGCAATCTCTTCTGCATGTCATTAGAAAGAAAAGTCCACTTATTCAGTATTGATAGTTGTTTTGATGCATTTTTTCTCTAAAGAACTTGATTATCTAGTTTGCAAGTAGTACATGGTCGAAGTATTAAAATCATGAACGATGCATAACATTTTTGGCATTTCTTTTAACTAAATAGTTATCTTTTCTTCCCGTCACTGTTGGTTTAAAACCATGTGATTCATCTGAGATATTAGGCTATAGTATGCTTTGAAAATAAATTGTTTCAGGCATTTATTTTCTCTTAGTTAGACCATACTGATTATATTTGGACACATTTCTTGATTCATACCATGCTTTGCAGATTGTCAATCAGCGTGAGGCTGCCACTAGCAACATTTTTAAGCAGAAAGAGTTTAATCTTCAGTCACTGGGTATTGGAGGTCTGAGTGCGGAGTTTGCAGATATATTTCGAAGAGCTTTTGCTTCTCGTGTTTTTCCTCCTCATGTGACATCCAAGTAGTATATTTAATATCATAACACTTAATTTTCTGGTTTTTGATGGTCTGTGTTCTGAGTTCCTAAAAGTATTTGAGGTTTCAGGCTAGGGATCAAGCATGTGAAGGGAATGCTGCTTTATGGGCCTCCTGGTACTGGAAAAACTCTAATGGCGCGTCAGATAGGAAAAATTCTGAATGGAAAGGAACCAAAGGTTTGTAAATTTGTTAAACCTGGAGGTTTCACAGTTACTTGTGTATTATGATGGAACAAGCACATCCATGCAAATCATCATGGATGCTGTCAAAAATAAATAATAAGTGGGCTAGTGATTGTATTGCTTCATATGATAATATTGAATCACTTCTTTTGTGAAGTTCTTTGATCCTTCGATTCAATCAATAATGTTTCCAGCGACCATTTTGCTTCCCTAAAGCATCTTAATTCTCACTATGATTGAGAATAGGACCTACTGTCAATATTGTTGAATACGATTCATGAGTAATGACTGATTTTCAAGTCCCTTCTCTCCTTTTGGTGATTGACTGAATTTCTACTTCTTTGTCTTAAGTGTTGAACGTGCTAAATTTTTAGGGGTACTGTCTTCACTTTTCCTCCTAATTCCTAATTGACATGTTTGATTTATGTTTAAATCTTGAATAATTTTCATTTTTATTAGTTGGTACTATCTTTAGAGGCTGATGGAACTATTTCTTTTTTGGTGTGAATTGTGGCTGTACTAGATTGTCAATGGCCCTGAAGTCTTGAGTAAATTTGTTGGCGAAACTGAAAAGAATGTGAGGGACCTCTTTGCTGATGCTGAACAAGATCAAAGGACCAAAGGTAGGGAATATCTACATGTTACGTATGCTTATACAGTGTTGTTTGAGTGTCATTGATCCAGGTAACCATTATTTTGTAGGGGATGAAAGTGATTTGCACGTCATCATTTTTGATGAAATTGATGCTATTTGTAAGGTAAGATTTTTTTTTTTTTTTTAAAAAAAATCAATGACATTTATGTTTTTTATTGCATATTTTTGGTGTTGTCAAGTTTTTGTTTACTCCTAATATGTAGTAGATCTGAGCTAGCCTTGTTCTGTGGAATTCTTTATTTTATCTTTGGTGAAGCTTTTATGTGTTATAGTCAATGTTTCGTTGTTTAGTATTGGACTTTACTGGTTAAGAGTGAAGACTTTGATTAATTAGCTTGCCTTTTCTGCATTTGCTTGAGTTTTAACTATGGAAACATGATTGTAACATTTCAATCTGGGGCTTTGAAAGTTTTGCATTTTGTTCTTACTGATTTTGACGTTATGATGTTGTGATTCCATTGTTTGATATGATAAATAAGCATACATTTCTTTTGCAGTCAAGAGGTTCAACTAGGGATGGTACTGGAGTTCATGATAGTATTGTGAATCAACTTCTTACTAAGGTAAGTGATGATCATAAATGTTTTCTTGATAATTTTAAAAGTTAAATTGTTCCGCGTTAAACTTTTTCATTTATAGTTATCAATATATTTAATAGCGTTTTCTTTTTCTTTTTTTTTTTTTGGGTTTGCAGATAGATGGTGTGGAATCACTGAATAATGTTTTGCTTATTGGAATGACCAACAGAAAAGACATGCTTGATGAAGCTCTTTTAAGGTCATTAGTAGAGGCCAATGAATGTATATCTTGTATTTTTCAGATGCATCTGTACAACAATATATACAAGTTTCCTAATAACTACAAGCATAAAATCAGGGATAGAGAAGACAGAAAAGGATCCTAGAGATATTTGACTATTTACATAATAAAGAGAAATAAATCCTGTTAATTATTCAGATTTCCCACACATTCTATGGTTTGATAAAGCATGTCAGGATATTATTGATTTACACAACTATAATATCTATATAGAGTTAGAATGACGGCTATAACATTCACTCTAGCTTGAAACATGGGTGCGATATATCTAGGATACAGCTCAGGTTCACTATAAAGTCATGACTGGTGCTCACAGTTCTAAAACTCTCCTCAGGTTGGAGCTTACATATCATATTCACTGATTTTTCACTAATATAGATGGTGCCAAGAGTTCTAAAAGACTTAGTGAGAATGTCTGCTGGTGCTAGGTAATCATTGGAGCTGTCAAATCTAGTTGCAATGCATCCATTAAGTAACTTGTCTTTCATGAAGGAACAGTCAACTTTCATGTTCTTGATCCTCATTAAAAAACTAGGTCGGAGTTAATATGTAGATCTTCCTCTCTGTCACAAAAGAGTTCATCTTGCCCATTTCTCCCCACCTCAGTTTTCCAAGCAACTGTTTGCATTACATAAGTTCATAGACTCCCTATGTGTGGTATGATATTAAGCTTTTGTGCTTGTCTTGAAATCATAGTTTTTTCCGTTTTCCATGACTATGGGTTTCATTGACAAGAACATAGTATCCATAAGCGAATCTTCTATGTGAAGGAGAGCTAAGCCTATTCGTATTTGAATAGCCAACTACATCAGCATGTTTTAGATCCCTATGGAGTAATCCTTGACCTTGATCTCCCTTGATATTTGACAATGCACTTTGTAAACCTCTAAGTAACTATTACATGTGGATTGCAAAAGTTGACTCACCACATAGAAAATGAAATATTTGTCCAAGTTATTATGTCAGCTTTGTGATGGGTTTACAATGCTGTCTGAATTTGATACAACTGTGCTATCTACACAGACAAATAAGCATTTAAAACTTTGAACCATCGAATATCAGTGAAGGCTATTGTGCAATGGCAGTGCCAGGCTATTGTCTAAACAGCAATAGGTCACCACAATGAATGGCCAAATATTGATGTGAATTCTTCTTTTCCATGTAACTTCGATGCCACGGTAGTGCATGGCCTTCGAAGTGGATGCTCACCATCTTGATGTGCTGGTCTAGTGGTGTCCTATCTACTTTGAAAAATGAATTGCACCAATATTACTGACATCTAAAATCCATTAAGTCAAGGCAATTTGTTAGTGTGAATATAATTGTTGGTGTATAATTTTCTGGATGAGTGTCTCTGTGATCTGAATTGCAGAATTCTTTTGTTGTTTTTGCTTGATACTAGCATTTCATTCATTTTGTTCTTGTTGAAATCAGAACTGGATCACAATTGCCTAACCTTTGATGCCATGTTTGTTGACAAGTTCTCCATTTTTTTCTGGGCAATTCCTCAACTTGTTAATGTCTTCGTTTGTATCATCTCTACTCTTATTATAGTGAGTTTTTGCTCAATCTCTTGAATCAGTCATCTGAACCAGTGTCCTTTTCTATTGGTCCGAGAGACTGGCTAGATAATGATTATTGATATAAATCATAAACATAGACTGAGTGATGTATTAATCTTGAATCATTCAAAAGAAGAGAACTTATTTCATAGCAGTATTAGTGCTTTACAATAAGGTCCCTTTTCATAGCAGTAGTAGTGCTTTACAATAAGGTTAGTTATTCTTAAATAACTTGATATCCATTCTCTCTCGTATAACTTACATTTAACCCCCCCCCCCCCCCAAAAAAAAAAAAAAAACTTATTTTTAACTCTTCTAACAAAGTACTATCTTTTTAATATTTTGCAAACACTTCATTTGTGTGTCAGATTGTGATTGACTTAAGTAGCTGTTTGTGTATTTATTTTTATTTTAATTATCTATCATTTTCTTATGTGGTTTAGACCGGGCCGACTAGAAGTACTGATTGAGATAAGCCTTCCTGATGAAAATGGCCGATTGCAGATTCTCCAAATTCACACTAACAAGATGAAAGAGAATTCTTTCCTGGCTCCTGATGTGAATCTTCAAGAGCTTGGTATGTGATTAGCGGACATTACCTACTTATTTGATGAAATTAACCAATAAATTTAACTTGCATCAGCAGAACAATTTTCTGGGATATTTAACATTTTTTTCATGTAATATTTTATGACTCACTTCTTCAAATGTTTTCAAAGTCGGTGTTTTGCATGTTAAAAACGTGACATTGTTGCTAGCCTTTTAATCATCATTGTCAATTTATTACATATAATCCCATATGTTTCTTTTTATAAATCATATGACCCCATATTCATAAATTTGAAACTGTCCTATTTATAAATCATGAGCATTGTTAGTCATTTTTTGGACTCTACAATACATATGACCCCATATGTTTTTATTATTATTATTATAAACCATATTGCCCAGATTTTTGTAAATCTGAGTTGATTTCAAAATATACAAAACAACAACGAAGCCTTATACCACTTGGTGGGGTTTGCTATACGAACTGCACGTCGCCATTGTGCTTTATTGAAAACCAAATCTTTGGATAAATTATTAACCAAAAGATCTCACTCAATAACCCTATTAAGTGTTCACTTTAGTCTTCCTCTATCTCTTTTCAAAAGACTCCATATTGCTTGATCGACCCTCCTCACTAGTGCATCTAATGGCCTTTGAATGTGGGTTAATCTTTTTTGGAAAGTAGAGTCAACAATGTGTGTGTAGAGAGAGGGAAGGAGAGAGGAGACATAAGAAAACTTTTAGTTCAAATACAAGTTGATTCAGGAAAAGCCACCTTTGTATAGGGTTTTCTTTAAGAATTTTCAAGTCACAGTTATTTAAATTCAAAAGCTTATGTTGTTGAACAAATGCCCAAGACTGTTTTTATTTTTATCAGAAACATGCCCCTGCACTTTTGGAGCCATGAGGGGAGTGTTAGCATATAGCATTAGTCTGTTTTCATTCTTTGTTTGGTTAGATTATATAAATCACACTACGACAAATGTGTAACATGCACCTCCTTTAGAAAATGTGAATAAGATGTTTCCATTGATTCCTTTCTTCTAAATGTGGAAATAGTAGAGAAACAAAAAGGACTTTTGATGTCAAGAATGCACAAGTCATTTTGTCTATACAAGAAACAATCAAGTGATATGAACTCACTTAATGAATATATCAATGAATGTCATGTGGATTTGCTTGTTATTATCTTGTGTAGCTGCTCGAACAAAAAACTACAGTGGTGCAGAACTTGAAGGTGTTGTAAAAAGTGCAGTCTCATTTGCTTTAAATAGACAACTAAGCCTCGATGATCTCACCAAGCAAGTTGAAGAAGAGAATATTAAGGTAACGATGGAGGACTTTTTGAATGCACTCCAAGAAGTTATTCCTGCATTCGGAGCTTCCACTGATGACCTTGAAAGATGCAGGTAGTGGTTTTAATTACAAGAATTTAGAGTTCTTAGAAATGGGAAAATTAAAGTTATTATATGTACTAATGAGGAAAATATGTTATTATTTTATTCTAAACCATTACTTGTCCAGACATTTTACTTGTATTGGATGTAGCTATGAGAAATAAGTTATTAGGCTATCTGATTTGCTTAGTATGTGGGGCGTGACATAGGGGGCCAGTGGTTCCTCACCAAGAATGATAATGTATTACTAATTGTTCTTTGCCAGTTTCTAAATTCTTGTGGCTGCAAGACTGTTATTTTGCCATTTTAGAGTCAAGTTGCTGGTGTGTTTATACATAATTAAGATTGAAGGATGGTATACAAGATTTAACACGTTTCCCACATTTTTTTTTTCTTTTGTTTTTTCCTCCATTTGGTTGTGCACACCTTTGCACTTTCTTTGAATGTGGAACACCAAAGAAATCTGTGGCTTGAAAGGATCTGGTTTGATTGTTTATGTAACTTGGTTGGGTAGTTTTACTTGTATTTTTACACCTCAGATGTTTCATTGATGTTTAGGTTATTTCCAAACTGTATTTAATATTTTGAAATTTGAAGATTTATTCACCAATGTTGCTGTTTGAATTTGGATATACTGGGAGTCCAGAATAACTGATTTTGTCATTTGGTTTATAGACTCCATGGCATGGTAGACTGCGGTGATCGGCATAAGCACATTTATCAAAGGGCAATGCTACTAGCAGAGCAAGTGAAAGTGAGTAAAGGAAGCCCACTTATCACTTGTCTTCTTGAGGGTACTAGTGGCAGGCATGTGATCTTATATCTTCATTTGCATTTGATTCGCTTATTTCTTCATTTGCTATGCAAATAGAAAGTTTCTGAATGGACCCAACTTGTTACAGTGGAAAAACAGCACTTGCAGCTACTGTGGGTATTGATAGCGATTTCCCATATGTGAAAATAGTAAGCTTTCTCCTTTTATAGAGATTTCCACTTAGAGTTTAATTTTTTTCTGATTTTGACCTTCTGTACTCTAATTGGCCAGGTTTCTGCTGAATCAATGATTGGACTACATGAGAGCACTAAATGTGCACAGATTATCAAGGTTCATTATGAATGTGATATGGAGCCTTATGGTGTCTATTGAGTTCATATAATTTCTGAAAAATTGTTCTCTCCCTTTGATAGAAGGCTTCTCAATCTTCGCTGCAATAGTTTGTTTTATACTTGTCCTATTCATTCTGTTTTTCCTTGCAGGTGTTCGAGGATGCATACAAGTCACCATTGAGTGTTATCGTTCTTGATGACATTGAGAGGTAAAAATTTTAGCTATTCTTTTACATGCATAATAATGATTTATTCTTGAGTGTGTGACATCAATTGATTTGCTAATTGGTTCAGTATTTATGCAGGTTGTTGGAGTATATGCCCATTGGTCCAAGGTTTTCAAATTTGATTTCACAGACATTATTGGTCTTGCTTAAACGGCTTCCTCCAAAGGTTTCTATTTATCTTTGGCTTATTTAGGGAAAGTAAGGGGAGGAAAGGGATGCCAAAGAAGAAAAAATATTAATAGAGAAGAAGAAAGAATAATAATATGAATGGATCACTGACTTGGTCAGGTTTTTTGGTGTGTCTATTTATAATAATAAATTAGGTTGAAAACAACGACACCACAACCACAATTTGTACTAGCCTAGCTTAATAGTGATGAAGAATGTGAAGAATATCAGGTCACAATATGGTCAAGGGGGATGCTGGGGATCATCATAAACTAGGAATTAAGCCATCAGCCAAGGCTAGATTTAGGGCATGCTGGGAAGCTGGTGAAGACTTAATTTAGGCTTAGGAAATAATGAGATTCCTGGGAAATAACAATCTAAAATGAATGAGGGACATCATTTTGTAAGAGTATCTACTGATCGGTTCCCAATAGGGATCAAGGGAGTTCAAATTAGACCACTTTCCAGCTTTTCTTTGATAGAGTCAGGTCAACTTCAATGTGATTTTTTCAGTCATGATGAACTGGATTGTGAGCAATATTAATAGTTGACTTCTCACCATAGAATTTCATTGTGTCTTCCTATTTGACCATCAAGTCATCATAAATTATTCTTTGTCCATAACAACTAACACATCCCTAGTGCCATGGCTCTAAACTCATCTATGCACTAGACCTAGCCACCACATTCTACTTCTTGCTTCTCCAAGTGATGAGATATTTGCAAAGAAAAGTACACTAGCTGCTTGTAGATCTCCTGTCATCTGGCGATTCAGCTTAATATGCATCAGTGTACTCCTCAAGTGTCAAATTTTCATCCATTTTAAATAAAATTCTTTTTTTCTGGATTGCCTTAAAGTATTGAATCGTTCAATGTATTGCCCTTAATTGTGATCCTTTAGGATCATGCATAAATAGGCTCACCGCACTCATTGCATATGCAGTGTTGGGCCTAGTATGAGGTAGATAAATATCAGTTTTCCTACAAGCTTGTGATCAGACTTCTTGTCAACTGCAGTATCTTCTAGTGATTTACAGAGCCGTTGATGTTTTTCTATTGGCGTCTCTGCTAGTTTCAACCCAGTTTCCCTCTGCTAGGAGATCAAAGACATTTGTGTTGAGATATAAAGATGCCATGCTTGGAGTGAGCGACTTCAATGTGCAAAAAGTATTTGAGACTTCCTAAATCTTCAATTTCAAATTTTTTTGCCACCTGTCTTTGTAGGGAGTCAATTCCCTTCAAGTCGTTTCTTGTGACTATGATATCATTAATATAGATGAGTATTATTATTCCTTCTCCTGAAGCCGGGTGTTTGATGAAGAGAGTGTGGTCATCTTGGTCTACTTGTATCCTATGCTAACCATGGCTTTGGTGAAGAGAGAACATGTAGTGTTCGAGTGCAGGTTGAGCTTTCAATGAGTCAAAGTATTGGAGAGGTCAGCAACTAAGAGGTCATTGCCCAGATCATCACTAAGAACCCTCCTTTTGAAGACGAGTATTGAAATAAGGTTAGGATTCAATGAAGGTACCATAGGCGAAGACAAAGAACTTTTTGAAAAGGATGATATAACATTTGTACCCTTTTTTAGTGGAGAATACCTATCAAACACACATTTGAGAGCCTAAGGATCAAGTTTGGTCCTTTATTGAGAATATGTACAGATTTGATGCACTCAAATGTTCTTGGAAAGAGATTGTTTGACGCATTCAAATTTGGGGAAATATGGGTGAGAGTTTGCATAGGGATCTTAGGTATAAGCACCTGAAAGGAAGTCTGTTGATAATATGCATTGTTGTTAGAATGGCTGGTCCCCGCTAGTGTTTTCAAACATGGTCCAATGCATCAAAGAAGGATGACTAATACCATAAAAGAAGGATGGCTAAGAACATTGGTACTTTGAGAACATTAAAAGAAGGATGAATAAGACCATGTTGATGAAGCCAAATCCGATCTTTATTTGAGCTAAATAGCTACTGTTTTTTGGGCTGAAAGGATGAAGACAATAAGCTCTGAACTTTACCACACCTATGTGTTCTTCTAGATGATAAAGCTCATAACAACTAATTAGAGAATATCAGACTCACCTGGGGAACTACCACAACTACTTGGAACTAAAACTACCTTGGGAATTGCCAAAGCCCTTGTGGCTTAATGGCACTTGTCCTATATGATTGGAGGGGAGGGGAAATTCTAATGAATTCAATTTTAAACCACAAGGCTTAGCATGGTTGGCATTTAGTTGGGTTCTTTAAGCATTTAGTCAGGGTTTGATCATTGGCTGTGTGTATGGAGAGGGTCTCGTGGTCAGCATCAAAGCCCTTTCAGGAAGTCTACAGTGTAAGGGTATTAGTCACTGTTACTGGCAGTGGATATTCTGGGCCTACTGGAAAAAAAAAAAAAGAGCAAGAAAATTAATTAAAAACTTTTAACCCACTTCTCTTTATTCAAAATTGGATTCATTAGAATCTTCCCTCCCCTTCATTCCCCTCCCCCCAAACAGACTAGGCTACCTTGTTATGGCAATACTATAACCACACAAAGACACTTAAATCCTTTACTTTGGGGGTGCTACAAACAAATATCGACTTTTCTAAAATCTCAGTACCCCTTAACAAGATAGCCATTTTCTGACTTTAGAAGGTTTTTCTTAGTTGTTACTTGTTGGTGCCTTTTAATTCTCTCTATAGTTTTTCTTGTTGGACCAATGCTGTCAAATTACCATTTGAACTCAGTTTTGAATCATATCTGTTGAGTGGTGATTACGTTTTCTGATTTTAACTTACTGTTGCTTGTGCATAAACCATATTATCAGGGTAAAAAACTGCTGGTTATTGGTACGACAAGTGAGTTGGTTTTCTTGGAGTCAGTTGGATTTTGTGATACTTTCTCTGTTACTTATCATGTTCCTACGTTGAGCACAAATGATGCGAAGAAGGTATACAATTTTTTTGTTAATGTTGTAATATTTTTTCTTAACTAATATGTTACTGATTATGTATTATGAAGGTTTCTTTTCTAGAAAAGTTCAATTGTTCTCTATTATCGCTTTATGATATCATTTTCTGATGTCGAAAGATAATTAGTTGAAAGATGATTTATTTTGATTTTTTCTTCTCAACAAATATACGGCAACATATGCTTTTGTACTAGTCAACATATACCAGCATGCATAACTTAAGGTGTATCATTAATAAAAATAGTAAAAAATTGACATTTTATGTATTTTTATATTACTGTAACTTCAATAGTTTGTGATTTTCTCTTCTTACCATTTAATTCAGGTGCTACGACAGCTGAATGTTTTTGCTGAGGAAGATATTGATGCTGCGGCAGAGGCCTTGAATGATGTAAGCTTAAGCTTATTCTCCTTTTTGCTGAGCCCCTGTTAATTTAACGGTCTCTTAATTTTGTTTGACTATTGGAGAAATCCAATTGCTACCTCCGGTCTCTAATATAAAACTAGTTGACTAATTTGGAGAGATTAAGAAAGCTAAATAAATTACTTTAAACTATTTAATTTTATCATTCTTCTCCAAACTAATTTACTTGACTTATAAAATAAATATATAATGGGAATATCATTTCTGCCTTAAGTCAAAACTACGTCGTTTTAGCTC
This sequence comes from Acacia confusa, assembly GCA_037074495.1. Lineage (NCBI taxonomy): Eukaryota > Viridiplantae > Streptophyta > Magnoliopsida > Fabales > Fabaceae > Acacia > Acacia confusa. The sequence continues at coordinate 26,552,382 of CM073504.1, read as the reverse complement.
TTTTTTTGTTTTTGTTTTTTTTTTCTTTGCTCTTTTCTTTGTTTTTTTTTTCTTTCCCTTTTTTCCTTTCATCCCTTCATCTCTTCATTTAAAAGAGCCAAAACGACGTAGTTTTGACTTATGACAGAAATGATATTCCCATATATAATTCAATGATGCAAAAGTATTTCAAAGAAATCATGTAACATATAGTAATTTATTTATCTTCCTTAATCTCTACAAATTAGTCAACTGGGTCTGATGTTGAGGACCAGAGGTAGCAGTTTGCATTACAATGAAGCAAAAGCTTCACTTTTGTTACCAATTCTGCTTTACTAGTAGAACTAGATATTTGGGAGTTTGAGACCTTTTCTTTTGATTTTTTTTTTCCCTCTTTAGCTTCAAATGGAGTCCTTTTGCTTGTTGCTTTGTTTTTCTTTTAATTGGCATATTCAGATAGAATTCAGTATTTATGTTAGGATGTTTTTTCTGCATACTTCTTTTGGTACTGTCACTAACCCTGCTTTTGCTCAATTTATATTTTCTTAGATGCCTATAAAGAAGCTATACATGTTAATTGAGATGGCTGCCCAAGGAGAGTATGGTGGATCTGCAGAAGCCATATATTCTGGCAAAGAGAAGATTCAGATCTCACACTTCTATGATTGCCTCCAAGATGTTGTTCGTATATAGTTTTCCCTACGTGCCTTAACAGACAGAAGGGATCTTTCTGAAGCAAGTGTTATTATGAGAAGGGGAAAAATTAATATCTCACATGTATGATTTGCTGGCTTCACAGTTAGGAAGTATAGCGTTATCCTCATTGTGCTGTAATCTTGAACCCCTTATTTGGTTTTTGCATAGTTATGATTTATCTTGTTTTGTCAATTGGGCAGTTACTTTCACTTATTGGTTTCAGTATCGGTAGTGATGCTTATATAGAGATCGTGCTTGTTTGGGATCAATATTATTGTATAATTATGACAAAAGGACACGCACGCACGCACGGGGGTTGGAATTTATTGCGATAATTCAAGTATTTTTTTTAAAATAAAAGTTGTAATTTAAAGAATATAAACTAATTTTAACTAATTTTCTTTATTTATATGAATCAATTACTGGTGTGTTTTAAATCAGAACTGAAGAGGTATATTTTATTCATATCTTCAATGTTTGGATGCAGTTATTTTTCAAAATGGTAATTTTGGCAAAAGAAGCTTAGTTCCAAGCGAATCTTCCTGTCCTATTACGTGTCAGCATCTTATATTGAAATTTTATCCATATGCGAAGGATTTGATTTGATCACCTTATAGACTTTTTGGAATGTCAGTTGAAATATTTAAAATTAGCTTTTTGTTATAAAACTGATAAGAATAAGAGAAGAGATTATAGAGAGAGAAAGTAGAGAGAGAAATTCTCATTTTAACTGTATATTGAATAGTTATAGAAGATCTCTATTTATAGAAGGAAAATGAGTCTTTAGTGTAATTTACACCTCAGGGTCATTTGGTGTAGTTTTTCCCTAAAACATAAACTGTACAATCACGGATTTCCGAAATCCCCGTGGGTTTGTGTATAATTGCGTGCGAGTCCCATCAAATAGTAAATCACTATGCATGGTACTATGCGTGGGTCCCATGTCATCTTGTAGTATTTGGAGACCGGGAGTCAATGGACATCCACATAATAAGTATATTCATAACACTTCCCCTTGGATGTCCATTTATGAATTTGCCTCGTTAAAAACTTTAACTAGGAAAAACCCAGTGGGATAAAAACCTAGCCAAAGAAAAGAGTACATCATTCATTGATACACTATCCAGTGCTGCCTCATTAAAAACCTTTCTAGGAAAACCCAGTGGGACAAAACCTAGATAAGGGAAAAAGAGTACAACGTGTATAGTTTCCCCCTCTTGATTACATTAGTGTTGCTCCCCCTGATGACTACATTGCTTTAATGTCTTTCTGTGTATATCTTTCATTCTGTCATCAAAAAATTGGTTCGCTTTGGAACAATAGAAACGCCCAGTCTGACTGTTCACTGTATACCTACAAAATCTAAATCTTTCAAGTAAAATATAATAAGATACATCTAGATCTTTTCATAAACATATATGTGCATATAGAACTTTTAATAAATGTTCATAATAATACTATATGTACTATTATAGCTTCATGAATTTATTTAATTGATTATTATCGAGAATTTGATACTCATAACATCTTGAGTCCTTCTGGGACTTTTGTATTTTTTGGCGCCTTATGTGCTTTTGGCACACACAAATATATTGTGGCACATGATCCTCATTATCATTCATTATAGCATATGTTATCATATAAACATAAATATCATCAATGTTGACTTTATTTGTCGGTCTCATCGGGTTTCATTTATTGAGATCTCTTTATATTCACATATATTAGGTACCTGGGTCTCTTCTAGGACCATAATATTCAATTATGGAAATAACATCTCTTCTGGAGATAACATCTCTTCAGGAGATGGCTCTTCTGAAGCTTTTTTTAATTATCCTCGATTTGATCATCTATATTCTTATAGCTCATTTTCTCATTCAAGGATTTTTATCTTTAAAATCGATGGACCTGCAACACATCTGGTGTGCTTTATAACAATTCATATAGGAGCATTTGCAGTTGGGACATGTGACTTTGTCACTTTCTTTAGGTCGGTGAATGCTTATGGCATTCGATTAACTAAATTCTGCAACTAAATTATCATTTTAAACTCTTAGTACACATTTATTTGTACGAGGATCAACATGAGTCAATGATAATTCATTCCACTTTATCTCTTTTACCCAATCTGCTTATTTTTCTCCCCCTAATCAAATCATGCAGTATATATCCATCTGTGTGCATTATACTGGATCATTGTACATTTAAAACTATTAAGATGGAATTTATCTGGCTCCTGACCAAAAGCCAATTTTACAGGGAGAATTTTGTTGGCTTATATAATTGCTGCAAATATATATAAACAATGTTCTCATAATCATTGATCTACTCATATATGATTTCTGGATCATTCAATATGGAAAATTGCGCGCATAATATATTGCAAATTTCTAGTTGCAAACATCACTTCAAACTTTGCAGACTTATAATCTCACATCTAATATTTCAATTTGATATATTTCCAGAGATCCATTTCCAATAATTATTTCTATTTGAGAACAAGCAGCACATAATATATGACTCGGATGATCAAACAAGTCATGCCAACTTTCCATATGATTTATCATCAAATCTAATATTCATTTTGGAGGAATCAACACAGAAACATTCACAAAGAATTATCACATAAATATTCACACTTGATATATATCATTCTCCCCCTCAAAAATTAATTCATGGAATTTCCATACAATATTTCATAATAATAGCATATATGATATCTATTTCATTAAAATTCCACAGATTTCTTAATGCATTATCAATGCATAATTTTGTTACTTCTGGTAACAAAATTTTCATTTTCCAGAATCGACAAACAAATATATATTAAATACAAAATCATCAAATGGATCACTGCAGATTCACGGGCGCAATACTGTGTAATCATAGATGCATCACTGTGGAATTACAAGTGCAACAACTCGAATTGTTGTATGCATTTAAAGTAAAAAAGGTTCTAAGCTCGTGCTTTATAGGGAGCAGATCTGCAGAGATTTAACAGGACTGCGCAAATCTGCAGAGATTCAATAAGATTTAATTCGGCTATAAATAGAAGAAGGCAAACAAACATGCCTCACAAACACACAAGCATTTGATAATATCAATTACCAGATACTCACATATTTATCTAAATTCTATTACCATGGCAGGACCTAGCAATTTTATCCCAGTTTCTGATACATCTGAAACAACATTACTTGATACTTTATTGTATGATGATCAGCCCAACATGTCATTTACTTCATTGTTATCTCCTAATCCTTTTGAGATGTTTGTTCCTCCTTCTACTATTCCTCTTTCTGCTTCAAATGTACCTACTTCTCCCCTAAGAACAAGTGTTCTTCCTCAATCTACAAGGATTGAAGGTACAACTGAAGCAGGTTCATCAAGAAGACCTGCTAAAAGGTGTAGAACTATGGCCGAACTGATGGAGTCTACCAGTCAAGTTCAACCAATAGTCACAACAATCAATGAGCCAGCACTCACAAGCCAGCAAACAACCACCAGCCAGCCATCAACAACCAGCCAGCCAGCAACAATCATCCAGCCAGCAACAATCATCCAGCCAGCAACTACAAGCCAATTAGCAACTACTAGCTTATTGGAATGCAGTTGCTGTCATGTTTTACGGGAAATTATACATACCAACGGACTTCAATATCATAAACTTGAAGTTCACGGAAGGAAGATATGTATGATTTCCCATGCTGTTTTATTTGAAAATGTACAAGATAAATCTTACAATACTGACAGGCTTTCAATGTTTGATTTTACTAATAAAAATTTTGGAGAAATCAAACATTTTCTGACACAGTATTGTATAGATTTACAAGCATCAGGATATAACTTGATGCGTGATCCTGTATTGGACTATCATGAGGTCCTTTGTGTTGGTTCGGAATGGGCTAAAAACCCAAATGAACTACCGCGGAGTTCATTTCAAACCAACATTGAAAATCCATTAGATAAAGGAAAACAGCCCGTGGTTAATATTCCATATGATATATCATCCCTTAATCAGGGTGAATTATATAGATTAACAATGGAGCAACGGGAAAGAATAAAGAAAACAACGCACCATGATTTAAGTGATTATTTTCACTTAACCCTAGATGATGCGAGTAAACAATTAAATATGTCTACTCACACCATACAAAAGATCTATCAAAAAGGAGGGTTAATTGAGTGGCCACACAAAAAGCTTAAGAAACTTATGATGCAAATCTCGATATTACGAAGAGCTTTGCCTCATCTGGATCCCATCTCAAGAGAAGCAAAAGAAGAAGACATTAAATATCTTCAGAATGAGATTATTAAGATTTGTAATGGAGTTAAGCCACTCGCTATTAAACTTTGTTGAAATAATATTGCCTTTTGTTTAATTGTTTTATTTATAAATATTCTTTCTCTTGTATTCACAAAAATTGTTATAATTATAGAAAATCAATCATAATAGTAAAACAATCATATTTCCATAATAACAAATTTATTTATTACTTCATTCACTTCTGGGAATGAAATTGGATAAAATTCATGATCTATAACTCAATGATCTATTTGATCATGACAAGAAATTAATTCGCAATATTTCTTGACTTTATCTCAATATTGCTACTGCAATAGCAAATTGGATATATAATAACAATCATGATTATACAATCCCTGTCTCATAATTTGAGGGAGTATTTAATGCCAAATACACAATTTTGAGGCCTTTATACAACTGATGGCATACAAAATTTATGGATCAAACCTTGTTTCATAATTTGTCTCTTTGGCTTCAGGCCAACTTTCCTCTTAGCTTCAGGCTAACTTGCCTCTTAGTTTCAGGCTAATTTATCTCTTAGTCAATTTATGTCTCCTCATAATCTCAGGCCAATTAATGCCTCATATCTTCATGGCATTTTGATCTCATGATACATATAGCCTTTAACAATTTTTCGTTAGGATAAATATAAATATAAGCATAATAAAATAAATAGATGGAACCCAATAATATGTAAATATTAGTGTCGTTGCCATAAATAATAAAAGGGAGGGGGATTTATATAAAGCGATAAATAAAATAAAAGATAAAAGATAAAAGGGAAGGGGGATATGAAGCGATAAATGAATTATAAATAAATGGAGTCCACTATAGTGCCACCACCATGAAAAATAAATAAAGCAGTAAATAATAAAATAAATGGTGCCCACTATACTAGTGTTGCTACCATGAAAGATAAATAAAGTAGTAAATAATAAAACAAATGGTGCCTACTATACTAGTGTTGCTACCATGAAAGATAAATAAAGTAGTACATAATAAAAGAAATGGGGCCCACAAAGTATTACCACCATAAAAGATAAATAAACACTAAATAAAATAAATAGAGCCCACTAATAGATACTAGTGTGCCTCCATGAAGAATAAATAAATGTTAGGAACATAAAAATAAATGCGTAAAATAAATGTTAGTAAAGTTAGTAACAATAATAAAATAATTAAAGAAAATATTAAATCTAGACTACCAATATGGAGTCAAATTAATAATAATAAAAGAAATATTAGAGAAATACCATAAAGAAGATATATTTAAAATAATGTAAATAATTGCAAAGGATAGTTACCTGAATGTCTGCTTATCTTCTTGCGTCAATAATTATTGTTATAATCATATTACACAACACACATACCTCCTATTCAATTATTTAGGTTATTATAAATAGTTTAAATATTTTATTTTTCTTTTCACATGAACTTCTTCACATGAACTCTACTTCCTTTCATTCATTCTTTATTATTTTTTCTTTTTCTTTCCTCTTCTCTCTCCTGCGTTTTCCTTTTTTTTTTTTTTTTTTTATAAAAACACTATTCTGTCGGCAAGAATTGAGAGAGTAGAGAATGATTTAATCGAAGGAAGAAGCAGACAATCAAATAAAAAGGAAAAATTGGGCCCCACGAAGCATCTATCTTCTTCCTTTTTTTTTTTAATTTCGTCCCCAAGCTCTCCCTCTCTCTCTCACAAGGCGAATCAATTGAGAAAAATTGGCATGGTATTGTGCAGATCGAACGAGAGTGAAGAGCGAAAGTGATAGAGGTTCGATCTGGTATTGGGCTATGGAAGAAAGGACGAGATGGCTAGATTGAGGTAGCAGAAACAGGGACACTAGGCAAGAGACTGAATATGACGGCTGGAGATGATGATTATGGTAGATTCTGGCCGGTGTCTGTGGCATGGTGAGAGAGGAAGAGAACAAATTAGGAAAAGAAGAGGAGCACACGATTGAGAAGCAATCGTGCTGATAACGTATTATAAAACTAATAAGAATAAGAGAAGAGATTATAGAGAGAGAAAGTAGAGAGAGAAATTCTCATTTCAACTGTATATTGAATAGTTACAAAAGACCTCTATTTATAGAAGGAAAATGGGTCTTTAGTGTAATTTACACCTCAGGGTCATTTGGTGTAGTTTTCCCCTAAAACATAAACTATACACTCACGAATTTCCTTCCCGTGGGTGTGTGTATAATTGTGTGCGGGTCCCATCAAATAGTAAATCACTATGCATGATACTATGCGTAGGTCCCATATCATCTTGTAGTATTTAGAGACCGGGAGTTAATGGACATCCACATAATAAGTATATTCATAACACTTTTCAATTATTAACTGTAGTATATAAAATAAGTATATGAGAAAATTTTTATTCGGCTTGCGTAACGTATTTATCAATCATTATTCATATATTTTATTGGATCCAAATCACCTCAAAAAACCACAAAAGACCCACAACTACCCATTTCCTAGCTATGTCCCATCCAAATGCTGAAGTTAAAATATCAAAACTCAAGCCCAAAGCAAGATTCCCAAACCACCTCAAAAAACCACAAAAGACCCACAAACTGCCCATTTCCCAGCTATTCCCACCCAAACGCCAGTGTATAAAATATCAAAACTCAAGCCCATAGCAAGATTCCCAAAGCTTATAAACTAAGGTAATTTCTAATACTCAACCCATATGAGTAACTAATGGTGATTGAGTCTAGTAGAAGGGGTTAGCCTTTCACAATATGACAAATCAAGATTCGAATCCCCACAAGGAGAGGTGCCCTACCCACATTTAGTGTAATACCTGAAAAAAAAAAATTATTATTATAATAAAAAGAAAAATAATTATCATAATACCTATTTTAAATAGGTGAATATGGGGTCTCAAATTTTTTTTATTGTATTTATTTTTGTTTATAGGGAATTTTTCTTAGAATTTAGGAGTATGAAAATTAATTTAGCTTGTTGATATAAAAACCAATATTTTAGGGATTAAATTAGGACTTAACTCATTTATTCCTAATTTAACTTCAGGAGACAAAATCTCTCTAAGTAAGAATAAATAAATTATGCAAATAAGTGAGGAAATTAAACTATTTTAACTTTAAATTCTAAAAACTAAGGGAGCCAATGAGGGAATTTCTTTCTTAAACATATAAGAACATTAGAAACAAAATTGTATAAATTAATATTAGGGGAGGGGGACGGTTTTCTAGAAGAGAAAAAGGGAAGAAGAAGATAGTCAACATGTGTATATGCTTGGCTTGGTGACCAAGAAAGAAATTAAATAAATAGAATTAGAGGAAAACCTATAGAACTTAAATCATAACTTGTGATATTGAAGTTAAATGTCCAAAATAAATACATATTTAGAATCAGGGAATTATGAGCTTCGACTTGGCTATTCCCAAAATGATTTTCGGTTACTTTTAAGATTTATACTTAAGTGTTTTGGGAATTAAAAATCACCATAAATCTAGTCATAAAATTAGGATTCTGAAAGTGAAATCGGATTTTGAATCAAAACACTAATTTACACCTAACTAAATTAGGATTTGGGTTAAATAGACTAACTTAATGGGGAAGGAGTTGTTCTTGGGGACCAAGCAACAAAATTCTAGAAGGAAAAGGGTGAAAATTTCGGCCAAGAGGGAATTAAGGGGCAAGATCATCTCTTTCTCTCCAAGTAATCATCCAAGAGCCAAGATCAAGCAAAAGTTGCAAGATGTCTAACCTCCATTTGCCTATAAATAGAGGGCCTTAGTTAGCACATCCTCCACACCAATTTCCCTTGCCTTGGCCGAAATATAGGGAGGAAGAGAGAGTGAGTAGCTGCTGGAGAAAGGGAGGCAAGAAGTCTTCAAGAGGTAAGGAAGTTCTTAGCTTCCAAGTTTAAGTTCTTAGTTTATGAAGTAGAAATGCTAGGAATGTTATTTTGATCATCAAACTTCCAATTCCAGTTTTATTTTCATGTTTTTATGGTTTCCAATAGCTTTATTTCGAAAATTTGATGAAGAAGAAGTTATAGCAAAATTTTTGGAAGATTATGATCAAAATAGCGAAGCTCTGGTGAAATTTCAGCAAATAAGAACTTCTGGAGTCAGTAGTAAAAATGCTAGTATCTTATGATAAAGATGATGTTCTAAAATTCTGGGAAAATTTATGATGAAAGTAGACATTTAGGGCTTTCCAAATATATAAAGAGTGTGTCAATTGAAGTTCTGTGCAAAAAGATAAAAATCCCAGAAGTTAAGCTACAATTTCTGAGCGAAATTCTGGGCAGCAGTTTGAATTCTGAAAACTGGGAATTATCCATGAGTTCTGGGTAAGTTCCAGTATTTTTCCTTGAAAGTAGACATCTCAAGGATTCTGGGAAATTTTACGGATCCTCTTTTCGATTTTTCTGGAATTAGTTATGATTTTTCAAAGTTAGGCGAAATTCTGCCCAGAAATTCTGCATCAGCGTTTTTTTCCGAAAATTATGTGGAAATAAATGAAAATAAATCCTTCAAGGGTAAAAATGTCAAGTACGACCAAGATGTCTCTTGAAATATTGCTTGAGAAGTAATTGAGACAATATTACCCTTTTAGGATAGACTGTGCACGCATACCGTCAACGAACGTACCCAACGACCCGTTAAACTCAGGTACGGACGCGTATTGTAACATTAACGCTTATGCTTATGGTTTGGTTATATATGATAGTTGCTTTCACATGATGATACTCTGTTTTGAAATTTGCTCATGAATGTTGAATTGTATACGGGTTATAGTATTGATAACACCGTTGAGTTTTCCTAGCGCTGAGGACACGATAGGCCGTCGTGGCACTGGTTATGTGCAGACTGGGATAACATACATATTGTAGTGGCTGTGTTATGTTATTGCCTTACATGTGGATATTTGTTTGAAACTGTGATTATGTTGTATATCTGTGATAATTGTCATATACTGTTTACATAAGCATGAGGTTAACCGTTACCTGAGGTTCAATGGGAATTGAACCTCAGCCTCTGCCATAGCTTTAGGATCCCGGGAAGTGATCGAGGACAAGGGTAAGAAGCCAGTATAAGGACCCTGCGGAGGCATCATCTTTTTGGGTTACTTATGTTAGAAATAGTAGACTTGGATGACTGTATTAGTTAACATTTAGTTAGATATCTTACATACAATGTTATTCAGTTACTCTTCGTTTATGTAAAATATTTTCAACTCTCAGCTCCAGAAACGCTTATGAAAAACGGGATGTTACATTTAGCTGGGGCTTAAGAAATAGGGTCGGTTCTTTTAGGATAGGGGTAAAAAGACAGTTACTTTTCAATACAGGGTTCTTGAGCATAAGGGCCAGGACTTGCCCTACAAGGTGAGAAGCCCTTTTTACAAACTTTAACTACAAAAAAAGGAGGTAAAACAAATCAACAAATTATAGCAAAAAAAACATATCAACAAATGAGGTTATAGCAAAAAACATACCAACACTACAGATTATAGCCAAAAGAAAAGAAAACAAAAGAAAACAAAGTCGTCCGTCTCATTGGAACCTCATTCAAACACGGAGACATATCAACAAATTCAACACACGGATGATGGACGAGAAGGCGAGGGCTGCAACTGCAATAGTGAGATGTGGCGAGTAACGAGATAGTGAGGGTTGCAATAGTGCAAGGCGAGCTTCGACCTTTGAGACTCGGAGACATAACAACAAGTTAGGAGGAACAAGAGGGCAAAGACTCGAGAGGGTTTAAGGAACAAAGGAGGTGAGACTCCCTTTGGAGGCTCTAATTTATAAGCATGACCCTTGACTTAAAAGGACTTAAATGGGATGGCCTACTTTCCCGGCTCCAGATTTAGTGCCTGAAAATACCTCAAATAGGATTACCTCCAATAGGAGGATTACTATACCTTAAAAAAAAAGTCTTCTACAACTACAAGTAATACTTCCATGTTTCTATAAAGTACTCATAATAATGTCCAATGACTGCAAACATTATGATATAAAACCATTATTATATAATTAAACAACAAAAACTTCTTATTCAAATACTACTTAGATTTCTCAAACAAACAACTTTTAAAAATTCGGACATAATTCACCAAAAATTTTAAAAACCAACATATCAACCAATCCAAGCATTTCGTTCCCATAGTCATTCATTTCACGAAGAAAATCAACCATCAATGATCAAACCAGAAAATCAACACTTGAAACCAGGGTTTAGGTAGAAATTATAACGCAATGCTTCAAAACCTAAAATTTTGAATTAAGATGCAAAATACTCATGTAATTTTTTTATATGTGCGTCTGACACTATATATATTATTTGAGGTGCAAACATGCCTATGAATATCTCTAAAAAGGGAAAAAAATGTCATCTCTATTAACCAAGTCAAATGTCAGTTAACTTTTGGTTTTGTTGGCCCTTCACTAATTATTTCTAAGGTTAGTGCAAAAATGCTCATATACCTTTTCCAAATATGCATCTAGCACCATATATATTTCTTGGATGCAAAAATATACATCAGCTTCTTCAAACAGATCAAAAATGCAATATTGAAGGCACCACAGTACATGCCTGTTAACATACATTAATTGATCCATTTTCCCATTTGCTAATTGAGGGAAGAAACAAGGAAGATATTTTTAGCCTGTTAACACTGCAAAAAACCCAAATAATGTCTCTTCCAGTTAACTTCTTTTTTAAAATGTTCGAAGGTAACAAGCTATAATCACCAAACATGCCTATATCATTACAATATAATCAACATGCATTAAAGCTTGTAAATCCTCACCAGGAGTCGATACTGTGTTTTGATTCTAGAGCCTAGTGATCTACATGGTGTGTTGCAATGTTGGCTTAAATAATGGAAATACAATTCAACAATAATACTGCAACAACCAAATAAAGAACCAAAACAATAATCTAGTGGCTTCAGGTGAGAGAGTGAGAGAGAGGGAAGAGAGAGAAAGGAAGGGTGAGTAAGGGGAGAGAGAATTTATAGTGATGATAGAACATAAAAGAAGGAGGGATTGACATGTGGATAAGTGTTGGTGTGTAATATTGCACCAAAAAAATGTATATAGTGCAAGATGCACATTTGATAAAAGTATATGGGCATTTTTGCACCTCATTGTATTGACATTCATAAAATAATGTGGGACCCACCACTAAAAAGTATGGATGTTAGCTGAAACAAACAAAGTGGGTATTTATGCAACTTTTTGTAATCTTCATAAGCGTTTTTGTACCCAAGAAATGTATATAGTGCCAGGTGTGCGTTCGGGAAAAGTGCATGAGCATTTTTGCTCCATAGCCCTAAATTCTTAAAAAAAAAAAAAAAAAAAAAACTTAGACTCTGTTTGAATTGGCGTTATTAGGGGGGAGAAAATTTATGGTGTGAGGAGAAGAAGTTGCATTTGAAATGCTTTTCAGATAATCCTATTTGAAGAAAAAAAAACACACACATTAAAGGCGAAGCACCTTATTATTGCTTTTAGCTTTCAAACCGTGGAGAGAGAAGAGAAAAGGACAAAAAGGAATGAAGAATCAAACCCACATAGTTAAAATATAAGTCATTTTGCCAGCGCCTTAGTAGCGTAGTGGTATGGGAGCTTGGGTCTCCTCCCCCATATCCAGGGTTCGAACCCTGCCCCTCTCCCCTACTATATATATATATATATATATATATATATATATATATATATATATATATATATATATATATATATATATAAGTCATTTTTTTCACTAATCCAAACTTTAGAAGTATGACTAGCAACAAGGATCAAACCCAAAATCATCCCAAAAACTTGGGATAATGTTAAATCCCTTGATTGCCATTAGTTTACCAAACATCCATTTCACTATGCTTTGCAAGTTTTTACAAAACTTGGCACTTCCAACCACAATATAATCACAAGACTTAGCTAGTTTGGATCCTCAAAATCTTCTCTTATAGATTGTATCCCAACAATCCTTACTCAAGGATACCACACCTTGAGTTTCTCACAAAATATGGAGAAAAGTATTTGCTCAAAAATCTCTAAGAAAGGGCACATATACAATAATGAAGCATAATCTCCTCTCGTCCTATTATAGGGTACTTACAACATTTTTCATACAACCAAGGAAAACATTAATTTCATTAGTTTTGCCATAAAATTCAACAACTTTCCAACTCTAGCTGTATTAAATATATACATAATATCAAATGAAAACAAATTATTACACGAACAACTTGTTAAGGAGTATTTGTAGGTTTTCTAATAAGCTAATAATTAGAAACAGTTTTAAAGCTGTTGGGAACCTCAGAAAGTCGTTATTATGGATGGAGGGGGGGGGGGGGGCGAAGCTTTTCACCAACCTCATTTAAATGCTTGATTAATGCGTTTACCCACATCATTTAGTGCTTGCCAGATAATGGTTAATGCATTAGGCGAGGTGCTTAACGCGTTATCAAGGTGAAAAGCAAAGTAACAAAGCTTGATAATATATATGCTTAACTTAAGTGAGGAAGTTAACTCATTATCCAAAATCCAGATAGTAATTCTTTCGAAAATCAACGTGGTTAACATGTTAGGTATCCTAGTATTTAACACCGTTAATGACATTATAAGCTTCAAGAAGTGTTTATCAAGAAGCTCGATTCTATAACGTTAGGTCAAGGCGCTTAACACGTTAACTGAATGTGTGTCAAAGACTGGATATTGAAGAAAGTGTATGTCTAATTAATACGTTAGGTATTTTCTAGAGACAAGCTCAAATTCCAAGCATTTGGATTACTCGTTAGGCAGACTAAACTAAGATTTGAACTTATATGAAAGGCTCATTAATTCATTTAGTCATAGGGTCACTACTACAAAAAACGTAAAAAACGTCCTGAATTAAAAGCAATAAACGTCCTTTTTGAGAAGGACGTCTGAAAAGGGGTAGTTATAAAAATAGTCTATAAGGCATCTAATGTTAAATACAAAACACCTTAAAAAAGGCATCCTATTATTAATTCAGGACGCCTTTATTAAGGCGTCCTATACTTAATACAGGACGCCTTAAAAAAGGCGTCCTATACTTAATACAGGACGCCTTTTAAGGTGTCCTTTATTTATCACTGGACGCCTTATTTAAGGCGTCCTGTATTTAACATAAGACGCCTTTAAGGCATCCTGTACCAATTAGGGTGTATTTTGGGCGTCTTGATTCAAAATCAGGACTCCAATAGTGTATATAAGGCGTCCTAGACTTAAATTTAGGACGCCTTATATTATAATTTTTTTAAAAGAAATGTCCCCTGCTATTTTGTGGGCATTGATTAAACTGAAACCTGTGCGATGATAAAACAATGGTATTTAAGATAGATGCAATCCGATTTCAAATCAAAACAAGTGCAGCAAACCACTGTGATTTGTGACAGAAAAAGTCTTTCACATATGTAGAAATTCATGTATAGATCATTTTAGACCAAAATGCACTTGGCAACTATAAAGACCACAATTGATCATAGTATCTCATAAAATCCAGAGGTAAAGTTCCATAATGCAGCAGCAAAAGTTTCAGGATAAAAATTCGACAATTTAATGTTTTCATCTAATGCACAATTAAGGAACATTGACAGCAACAAAGTACAGTTATAAAATTCAGCAGCAAGTGACCAACAACTTCATAATTTTATTTTCCAAACTTCTATAATAATAATGAGCATCCCACAACAACAGCAACAACAAAACATGATGTACATGATATGTATATGTGACCAACAACAGTAAGTGACCAACAACAGGAACAACAAAACAAAGTAAGTTATAAAATTCAGCAGCAAGTGACCAACAACTTCAACAACAAACTATTACTTAAACTAACCAAAAATTCAACTTTCAGCTCCAAGTTTCAATTCCAATACAAAACAAGGATCACAACAACAACAAAACTCTAAATGATTGATATGATTTTCAAGGCTATTAACAAATCTGAGTTATGAATTCCGTAGAAACCAAGAGTATTAAAGGCGAACAAGGCAACACATGATGTACATATCTATATGCTTGAAGAAAATTTGCAGCCAAAGCTTCTCAAACTATATCGATCTCTTCCTCTGAGCATGGATCCAGACTATCAAAAACCTATAAATTCGAAAACAAGGTATAAGTTAAACCAATGAATTTAATAAAATAATTAACTCAAGTAGAACAAAAAATATTATCATTTCAGAAACACAAAGCGATAACGTACGTTTTGAAAACCAGTAGTATGTCCGCTCGAAACGATGGTATACATATAAAACATAACGTAGTATCCACACTCAAAGTTCCTTGGTTATCGAGGGCACTATGAATCAAAAGCAAATTGTTACAATGAATAAAGGCATATTGAAAGCTACCATTGTGTCAATGAAATAACTTGAATTGAAACTACTTACTTTAAGATAAAACCACTTCGGTCCACCCTGTTATGCTTTTCCAAAAATCGATCTAGCCGCCTTGAATGCACTATCATTAAAATGGAAGTTAACAGACATGAAAACAAATCATATAAATGAAGAATCAACGATTTAGACAAAAATTTACTTACTGGGCAAACATGGATTTGATTTCATCGTTTGGCCTGCCACCACGTAAGGGATCAAACCAATAACATGCGTTCTTGTCAAGACATGCAACACACAGGATCCAATGACCACTACAACATATACATTTTAATATTAATTAAGATAAGAAAGGAATTTATTCTTAAAAATCTTAAATAGAAAAAACTAAAATACATACCCTTCAAGTATTGGGGCTAGATAACAATGATCATCTTCCCCGGCAATTGTAGCACCAACATAAAGTGTCCTTTTGATTAATGTACTGCAAGTCATGGTCGTGTTTATTGGACTTAAGAATCCATACAAACCCGTTCGGCCGTTCTAGATGCATATGTCATTGCAGACACTATGATTGAAATAAAATGATAAGCGTTATTGAGTATAGAAAACAAAAAAGATCAATGCAATAATTAAGTGGGAAAAACTTACATTATCACAACTTCAAGAATGACTAAATCTAAATCCTCCATATGCATATTTTGTCGAACATCTTTTTTGTCAACTGTAAACTCATATGTCTTGTCTATGCCGACAATGCCCGGTTGCATCTTGAAGGAGAGATAGATGATGTCCTTGTATATGTCTCACAGTAGTGCTAAGTGTGGAAATTTGCCCGCATCTTGTTCGTTCTATGAAAACATAAACAAACATATTATGAGTGAGTTACCAATGAAAAGCAAGTTCAAGTAATGTATTTCCTTACCATTGGAGGTGTCGCCGCCGCCATCTGAATAAGATGATTCGACCAAAGGATGAACGATCCTATGGCCTGGCCTAAATCAAGAACCTCATCATCTTCAATCGAGATGTCTGTTTTGGCTTCCCCCTCTCAAACACATTTCACAGTCACCCTACTTAGGTCTTTTGAAATTTCAATATTGTGGTGGGTGGTGTGATCCGTGTAAATAAGAGCATCGGCAACAATACGCCGGTGTGGGACATCCAAATAGAGAGTGCAAGGTTGTCCTCCCTGTGGAATGTGAGAAGGTTTGTCGAGATCAACATCTGGAGGGTTAAAACTCTCTTTACTGCTGGGGAAGACCAGGGATTCAAAGGTTGCTAGAACCGTATTGTCCCTCGAATTTATCATAGTTTTCAAAGATTTGTAACCTTTGAAAATCTTTTCGCAATTCGGTAAAATCAGTTTGAATGATAGTAAAGAGTTATAAAGTTATAAACAATCATTCAAACATATATGCTGGAAATAAAAGAGGTTAGGGAAGAGAATTGCAAACTAGATTTATACTGGTTCGGTCCAATCCTTGACCTACGTCCAGTCCTCAAGCTCCACTTGAGATTTCCACTATCTCCTTATTTAACCGGCACAAGAGACAAGCCTTTACAACTTTACAAGTTTAGTCAGGCATTTATGCAGCCTTTATAATCTCTCACAGAGACTCTCCCTTACAACCTAAGGGATACATTCAATTTCCCACTCAAGGTCACCCAACCTTGGATATCTCTCATAAAATAGAATGTTTTACAATGTAACTTCTCTCTAAGAAGTGAATAAATGATCACTGAAGTGCATTACAAATGATTTCACTCTCTACATGATAAACTAAGAAAGCATTGAAAAACAAAGAGTAGGAGATTCAAAATTTTGGCATTATAACAGTGTGAGCTCACTTCATCATCATCTTGCGTTTTGAATTTGGTTCTATTTATAGATGAAGATCTTCTAAACGTTGAGAATATGATCGTTGTCAATAGAGACATTGAGAATATAGCTGTTGCAAAAATATAGCCATTAGTTCTGCTTTTGGACTTGACAGCTCAACAACTTGATCTTCATGTAATCCTTCGTTTGATCATCTGAAATATGTCCACAAATGATATAAATGATGATAATAAGTGTTATAGATCATTTGGGTAATCATCTGGATGATCTTGATTAAAATCGTGATTTTCGAAACTTTGATTTTTATGAAGTTATGGTGTATACTCGAGTATTGACTTGAATACTGTGGTATTGAGCTTATTTCATTACTTCAGATTTGTCTCTGTCTGTCCGATACTTGAGTATTGACTTACATACTCGAGTATTGAAGATCCTCTAACGTTCATAACTCTCTGTCTGAGCTATACTCGAGTATTCATGTTGTTCTAGACTTTGATTGCTTTTCTGACTTGATATAGCTTCAATTTTAGCAAACCAAATATCCATACAGCTCTTTGTGTCTTCTTTCCAATGCAACAATAATCAGATCAAAGATCGTTGGATTTCATCTGTTATAATCCAATGAATGAAGATAGTTCTTTATCCAGAGTTTTTACATTGTTCCAAATTGTCATTCAACTTTCGAAGGCTGTATCTCTCTGGTTTGATCTTCATTTTTGTTGAATCAAGTATTGATGGAAATCCTTATGAGTCTCCTTTCAAATACCACCGATTTCAGCTCATTCTAATTTGTAGATTGTGAGTTACACTCAAAACATTGAAGCTTGGTCTAATGTGTGGCGTGAATATTTGATCCAACTTTAGAAAATCATAGCTCTCTCATCTAGTCTTCTTTAAGCATGAAACTTTGTCAAGATGACACATTAGATGTCTAGTTTCATACAAGTTTGGTTTCACCTCAATCCGATGTCTGGTTTAGGAGATATCATTGAATTACCAGACCTCTCTCAAAGCTAAACGTGAAACAGAGGTGAACAGAGTTGCTGTAAGTGCTGGATACTCGAGTATTGAAGTGCATACTTGAGTATTGTCGGGTCCAGAAGCGCTAGAGAAGCTGAAAACACCCAATACTCTAGTATATAAGTTCCATACTCGAGTATTGACTCCCATACTCGATTTTTGACTTGGAAACTTGAGTTTCTCAAACTCCAGTTTTCTCGTCCAAAAGCAAATTTCTGCAGTAAGCTTGTATACTCGAGTTTTGATCTGGAAACTCGAGTATTCTCTTCCAGAATCTGATTTTTGTTGTCTTTAACTCTGGATTGAACCTCACCAACATCCATTTGATTGTGAAGGCTTATAGAATCAATCTAAGACCTTGAATATTGATTTTTCTCATTATTTTTTACAAGATCTTCTCTTTCTTTCTTCACTTCACTTGATCATTATCCACAACTCTATTCTTTTCTTTCTTCTCTTCTCTTGAACATTCTCCACACTTATATTTGAGCTGATGTTGATATTCTCATCAACTTCTTCCATCTTCCATCTTCCATCTTCCATCTTCCATTTTGATCAATTTTCATCATTTGTCTTCAGCTCATCATCATCTTCAATATTTCCTCTTCTTCAATTTCTTCAACTCTTTCTTTCTTTCAATTCTCTTGAACATTCTTCACAAATATTTTTGAACTGATCTTGGTTGAAGATGTTCTATTCAATAAATCCTTCCTTCTTCAATCTCTCATATTCTTCTTGATTATGCTCAAAAATTCTTTGACAACTTCTTGCTTCTTGGCCAATTCTCCTTTCTGAAATCTCTTAACTCCTTCTTGATCTATAATTCAACTTCTTCATTCTTTTCTTCTTTTGATCATTCTTGATCACTTGACTCTTCTTCGATTCACTTTCTTTTCACTTTCTTTCTCTCATTCAATACTTCTTTTATTGATCTTCTTCTTGATCATTCTTTACTTCGCATCTTTGTTTCTACATTAAATTTAAGAATTAGTCAATGAAGAAGATAAACATATTACTCAATCTTTTTGCTTTTAAGAATGACATCTATATAAGGCATTATCAAAACTAATCATATCTAACAATTTCCTGTGACATGAAAACAAATAAAACTGAGCCTAAGTTGTCAAATAAAAGAAATTTTACAATAAATTGTGGATTTTGCCACAACGCCACAAAATTCCTCCAGTCCTTAAGAGAAATATAAGGATATGTCTGACATGGATCCTCATTCCTCCTTTCCCCTCGAATAAACTTTTTAGATAGCTTATTCTTGAAGTCTTTCCAACATATACGGACTTCCCTCATCCATTTCTTGTGCATTGCCGTATTGTTAGGGACGCCATACGTTTGCTGCAAGGTAAAAGGAAAGATAATTAAATGTCAAGTAATAAGCCAAATGATACAAATGCAGATATATCAAAAGTGACGAACCAAAATTTGTGTCCAAATCAACTCCTTTGTTTTCTTAGGAACCAGCTTCCAATGAGCGTATAGAATGCTAACTTTGCTTCGAGCCATATAGCCTACATAGCTAATGAAATTGTCTTCCTCTGGGCCAATTGGATTCAACTTGTCATCAAAATCCACATGAAGCTTCTTTTTTTTATTTTCACGACGGGCCACTAGCCCACTCATCTGTGTGCAACCTCTACCCCTTCTCAGAACGGGCTCGTCAAGTCTATCACCTCCTGACTCATCAGAGCTAGACATGTTCCTGTTCATCAAGGACAAATCAATGTTATATAGGTTATTAAATAGTAAACATATTAATAAAATGAACTAAAATGTTAAACCACAAAAAAATAACATATTACTATTTCATAACTTAAGATCTTTATATGGTTTCCCATATTCCTTTACAATGATCTTTTCTTGCAGCATCTTCTTCATCATCTACCAATTCCACTTCACGTGTTGTAGGGGGATTTGTTGTGAAAGGGGGTGTATCGTCAAGGTTTAAGGATTCTTCACCATACTTCTGTTTTTTACTTTGAAGCATAATGGACATTTTTTTATTTACAGGGTCTGTAACATAAAACACTCGCTTCACCTGGCTTGCTAGAATGAATGGCTCGTCTCTATGACCAATTCTTTGAAGATCAATGGAGACAAATCCAAATTTAGGATCTATTACAACAGTATTATTGCTAACTCACTTACATTTCAATAGAGCAACTTTGAACGTGTTGTAGCTCATCTCCCATATTTCTTCAATAAATCCATAATAAACCATTGATGCTTATACCGAGTTTTTGTCTTTCATACTTGCAAAGTGCATGGATTCAGCTTCAACCATCACCCCACTATTTTGCATAGAACTTTTGTCATCTTGGTCTTTTGTGTAGAAGGTATACCCATTTATTTCATAATCGCGCCAAGTGATGACCTGAAAAGAAGGCCCCTAAGCCAACAACTCGATTGTATTTGACACTCCGGTCTCGTGTGATACCTTCTCCTCGAACCACTTTATGAACGTCTTCTTTTGCTCATGAGCTATTTTCATGTCATTCTTCCTTTGATTCTTATTCTTCAAACTCTTTCTGTGTTCATCAATGTATGGTTGAACTTCTACCATATTATTCAAGATGTACAGGTGTGCTTGCAACACCTCTTCACGAGGCTTATTCTTCAGTTTGATTCCTCGAGTTCCCTCGCTTATCCCCTCGTCATGCTGAGATTGTATCGTCGCCCCTGATAGATAATCTTTGCAAAAGTCCATAACCTCTTCAACTACATATCTCTCAACTATTGAGGCTTCTGGTTGATAAGAATTTTTAGAATACCCTTTTAAGATCTTCATGATCGCTCAAAAGGGTACATCCACCTTAGGTAAACTGGACCGCAAAGCCTTACCTCCCTTACCAAGTGCACTATCAGATGCACCATTATATCAAAAAATGTAGGAGGAAAATACATCTCTAGTTAGGACAAAATAATATAACCCTTATTTTCCAATTCATCCAACTTTTTAATGTCAATGACACTGTTATAGATAGCATTAAAGAAAATACACAATTTCGTTATAGTGGTTCGCACTTCATCTTTCATAATGCCCCTAATAGCTACTGACAATAGTTGTTGCATCAACACATGAAAATCATGGGACTTCATTCCCACTGACTTCAATTCGTCCATTGAAACACACCTTCTCAAATTAGAAGAATATCCTTGTGGAACCTTCATGTCATATAAACACCCACAAAAGCTTTTTTTCTTCGCTTTTGACAGTGTATGAGCTGCTGGCTCCATGTATACCTTCTTACCATCTTCTTTTACTTGTGGATGTAACCGTTCTCTTATTCCCATATCAACCATGTCTAGTCTCGTACTAATTCCATCCTTAGTCTTTCCTGGTATATGCAAAAAAGTACTGACAAGGCTATCACAAACGTTTTTCTCTACATGTATCACATCAAGACTGTGTCTCACATCAAGACTACGCCAATATGGAAGATCAAAGAAAATTGATCTCTTCTTCCAAATATTCTTCTCACCAACAATCTTTCGTTGCTTACCCAATATGACATTGATATGTTTCACCCGACTATAAACATCCTCTCCGGTTAATGCCTTTGGAGCCGTTCTATGCTCCGGTAAGCCATTAAAATGCTTTCTTAACATACGATATGGGTGGAACTGATCAAGAAACCTTCTGTGACCGAAGTAGATCATTTTTTTCCTTGCTTTAGTTGATGGAAGTTTGTGTTTGCTTCACACATGCTTTATGCCCCTTGACACTGTACCCTGACAAATTTCCGTATGCGGGAAAGTCATTTATCATAGTAAAAATCATTGCACGCATCTTGAAGGACTCCTTCTTATATGCATCAAACACATCTACGCCTTCCTCCCACAATTTTTTTCAAATCCTCAACCAACGGTGCCAAGTACACATCGATATTGTTCCCGGGCTGTTTTGGTCCAGAAATCATCATAGAGAGCATCACATACTTGCTTTTCATACATAGCCAAAGAGGTAAGTTGTATATTACAAGGAGAACCGGCCATGCACTATGGGTGCTGCTAAGAGTTCGATATGGATTGAAGCCATCTGTACAAAGCCCTAGACGAAGGTTTCTTGGCTCACTGCCAAATTCAAGGAACATTTTGTCTATTTTCTTCCATTGTGGAGAGTCAATCGGGTGCCGAAGATATTTTCCATCGGATATTCTCTCATCAGAATACCATCTCAACTTCGTTGTCGTTGCTTCACTACTAAACAAACACTTAAACCGTAGTGTTATTGGAAGGTACCACAATACCTTCAAAGGTTGACTTTTTGTTGTCTGATCTCCAGAACCACCACCTTTCTTCACTTTGTATCGTGAAGTTTTATACTTCGGACAATTACTCAGGCCTTCATACTCATTTCTATACAATATGCAGTCATTAGGGCAACTGTGTATCTTTTTATACTCCATGCCCATCGTAGACAAGATTTTCTTGGCCTTATACATACGATTTGGAGGTATATTATCGTCTGACAACATATCACACAACAATTGGAGCAGTGACGTGAAACTACTATCGATCCACCCACAAGTTGCCTTTAAGTTGACCAAACGTAAGGTCCCAGTCAACCGTGTATACTTAGTACACCCAGGGAACAAAGGTGTCTCTGCATCACTCCGCACGCTATCATATTCATGCGGTTGTGCAAAAGATTCGACCTCAACATCATGAATCATTCTCTCCATTCCATCGTCATCTACCTCAACTTTATTTTCGTGGCATGCACTGGTGCTTACTTCCTCACCATGCCATATCCACGTTGTGTATCGAAGGTTTATTCCATCACAAAGTAGGTGATCCCTTATATCAGGAATATTCCTTTGAACCTCATTTAAACAATTAACACATGGACAATAATACATGCCATTTTTTGTTGCCACATTCCTTCTAGCAAATTGAACAAACTCTTCCACCCTATTCTCATATTCTTCATTAGTTCTTAATGCATTCATCCAACTATGACCCATTTTATTACCACCTAATACATTTCCAACAATAGTCAAGTTCATAAAAATTTCAAGAACATGTTTTTTTCTCAATCTTGTAAAAAAATTTGGCAGCATTTCCGCTCAACAGTAAGATATCCAAAATTTCATAAACAAATCATTTCAGTTTAATTCAACTAAAGTTACTCAATTTAATTCAACAAAACTTACTAACTAAGGCAATTTAGAAAATATCAGCTATTACATCCAATAATTTCATCAATACAAAATATACAAATATATCTAAGTTCTCTAAGTCATAAACTATAAACTTCAAAGCATCATTATTCATACAACAAAGTTTACCTAGTTCAATGCACATAAACAAAAAAACAATATTTAACTATAATTACCTCAACTTTAAATTCCGATGCTTGAAATTTATTAGCTCTATTCAACCTAAAGACAACAACAATAAAGACAACGAATTTTTCAAACTAACATATGAGAGGGAATAACTATAATTACCATTGATGCTATGATCGATATAGGGAATGTAAGATTATAGCTTCTAGCTAAAATATCACTCCTACCCTATGTCAAATACAAATCACATCTACAATACGGTTTTTAGGATGAAAGTTTATCTAAAAAAGCTCATAAAAAAAGGGTCCCGCCATCTTAAATAGGCACAAAGTTTCCAAGTGAGCAATTTGTTATCTTTTGAGTTAATTTGTTAGTGATGGGGCCGTAAGTTTCCAAGTGATCCCTCCTTAAGTTTTCAAAATGCACTTATCTATCGATGGTGGCGATAGAGTTTCATTTTGGAGTGATGCTTGTAGAGTGAAAGGGGACTAAATGTGACCTAATGGATATGGTGCAGGTACAATTTTCTTTTGTTTCCTAGCAATGATATGAGAATGGGGATGCCTTCTTATAGTTTTTCATGCCAAACATCATATCTGACATTTATGGCTTGTGAAGGTTTTGATTTCAATGCTTGCAAGTTAATTACAGCACTCAACTTTTAAAAAAAAAATTGTAGATGTTCTTTTATTTTTGCAAACTTGCTATGCAATTTCAAGTTATCCTACAAACCAAAATTGAATATTTTCTTTGACCTTAGTTTGCATAACTGCATAAGTCTTGGTTAAAACCATTTTTTCTTTAATAAAAGTTGAATGTATACGTAAAAATATAATTAGATTGAAAACATCAACAATTTGTGCTACCTCTATATTAATCAATTACTGTTTTATTTCCCCTAATAGTAGGATTTGAGGACTTGTTTGTCCCCTAGACAGATATTCTTTTCATCTTAATTCCAGCAATATATGTGGACAACTTAAAAATGTAGATATGGATAGCTAATGCTATGCTATTTGAAAATAGAGTCTACAACTCTGCAACTTATTTTGAGACCCAGATGAGCTTTCTTAACATTGTGCGGTAGGTGTATCATATTTCTCTAGACTACAGGAGTTTAAAGTTAAAACGCAGAAAGGGAATTACACACCTGTTAATGTGAATAAATCTACTTCAACCTCTACTACTGATGATGCTATTTTTGTTGAAAGGATTAAATCAAGGATAAAACATTGGATAAAAAGTTATGAAAAGCGTGGCAAAAGCACAAGCAAACATGGTGAGAATAACTCTCGTAGATTCTTTTGAATCTGGAGAGGAGGAAATAGAGAAAGCCACTACTGTTCATCGTCTAATTCGCACCTAATACTCGTAACTCTTTCTTGGTCAAAAGTAAAATGAGGATGGAAAATGACTACATACCTCTTATCACCAAGTTTTGTCGGGAAAGGAGAATGAGGGGGAGCGCTGGAAATGGATAACAAGAGCCGTGAAGGAAGACGGAGGCACGGTGGCTAGGGTTTTTTTCGCAAATGAGAGCGATCGCAAGTGCCCAGGAGATTGTGTGTGTGTGAGAGCTGAGGTCGCGCGAGTGTGTGTGTGTGTGACAGTGTGAGAGCTGAAGGCGAGAGCATAGATAATATTATAAGAGCTGAGGGCTCTAGCACCCTGAAATCTAAATAGGGCACCATAAACTACATTAACAGCACCCTGAAAATTAAATAGGGCGCCATAAACTACATTAACGGCGCCCTAAAATACTAATAGGGCGCCCAAAAAAAATTCCCAAGTAAATTTGTTTACATTTTAGGCGTCTTGAAAGGTAAATAGGGTGCCAAAAATATTTTTATTAAGGCATCTTGATGCTTTACTAGGACGTCATTAAGCCCAAAAAAAAATTCCCAATTAAATTTTTTCACATTTTAGGCGTCCTTAGAATAATTCAGGACGCCTAAAAGCAAAAAAAAAAAAAATAAATAATAATAACTGGTGCCAAATAAATTCCCAAGGTGGCGCCATGAATCTAATCAATTATATTTTTCGCATTTTAGGCGACCTGAATATTTTGTAGGATGCCAAACCAGTATATTAAGGCGTCCTTCTAATAATTTAAGACGCCAAAAAACCAAAAATATTTCCTAACTCTTGAAAAATTCCCTAGAATGCACCTATGGCGCCAACAATAATTTTTGGCACTAAATTATAAGCATCCTGATTGTTTTTCAGGATGCCTTAACAGAATTAAGACAACCTAAATATTTTTTTAGGTCGACAAATACATATAATTCAACAATATAATTACAAGAATGCCACTGCTTTTACTTTTAACTTCCTTTTTTAAAATAAGGGCGTCTTTTAAGATAGTAATAACATTTTTCTGTAGCAGTGGGTCTTGACGCATTAGAAAAATTCTAGAGAGAAATTTCTTATTTCAAAGTATGGAGAATCAACCTCTTTTATTCTTGAAATCAATGCCATAAGGCCACTTATTTGTGTTTGCAACTGTATTAAGATAATTGTTGTTTCCTGATTCTACAGAAGAACTACTAAAAACATACAAGGCTGGCACCAAAGGCTTGCTTTCAGCTTTCACCATAAGAATTATTTGGGGAGCAATGATGATGCAAAAAGCCAGAAACATCATTTTTCAATTTTCTATCTCTTAATATTGAATGTGTAGTACAAATCAAAGTCTGTCTTTCTGCTGTAGAAAAAACGAAGGCGATGGAGTGTACACACACACACACACACAAATATGGTTATTGTAATACCCGGATAATTATTTATCTAGAATATTATATTGACAAATAAATACCTATTGAAAATAGGTGAATTTGTGGTCTCAAAACTAGTGAAATAATTATCTTATTTCTTAAAGGTAATTTCTCATGAAATTAGGAGAAATAACGAGCTAAAAATCCCTAAGTGAATTTGTGGGTTATGAGATACCCCGAGAATATTATGATAAATCATGAGAGGCAACTAAATATTCAGTAAAAATTAGAGAGTATGTTGTCTCTAATTTAGATAATTTATGGGATTATTTTCCTTGGGAAATAATAAGGCAAAATTAAATATCATTTTGGGGAAACATAAATTGCCCCATGATTTTTAATATTTTACATAATGCATAAATTATCAATATCAATAAAATAGTTGTGATATAATAATTAATCTCAATTAAGAAAATTGTCAACAATTGGTAAGTGATTAATTAAATAATTAATGGCTAATTGTTCAGACATAGATAAAAGAGATAACCAAAGTTAGTTATATGAAACCCATAATTTGAGATTAATGACCAATGAAGGGTCAAGGTTGGCATAAAGAGTGTTGCTAATTAATTTAGCATAATTAAGAGGTATATTAAGTGAATTACAGTTATCCTTAACAGAATAAGGTTGCACTAATTGAGATTAGTTGCATAATTCTTCAAGATGATTAGAGACAAATTAAAAGAGGGCTAATTATATTTAAAAATAATTAAGCCAAAGAGAATGAAATAATATCTCAAGTAATTAAGTCTAAATCTTCATGTAATTGAGTTAGCTAATGGCAAAATATAATTAAGGAGCATGTAAACACTTGATTAACATGATAATTAAGAATTGCTAATTAGTGTTGAAAATTTAACAATGACACCTAAGCCTTGATTATGTCATCAAGATGACATCATAAGAGCATATGGGTGTGTAGTGAGTATGTGTGTGCCTAAGTGTTGTGCATGTGTGTGTGTGTAGTGGAGGAAAGAGAAAAGATGAATCTAGAAAAGGAGTGTAGGTGGCATTTTTTTTGTAAGAGGTGTAAGGTCAAAATTTAAACTTCCTAGTTAAGTTTAATCTAAGGGTTAAAATAGAATGAAAGTTGCTAGGAAGTTAACCAAGGATTGCCTATAAATAGAGAGCTCTCCTCTCTTCATTCTTCACACCAAACTCATACCAAAGATTGGAGAGTTTAAGAGGAGAGTGAAGCAAGAAAGAGGAAGGAGTTCAAGAGTCTTTAAGAGGTAAGTTCTAGCATTTAAATTTCTAGTCTTTAGTTTTTATAAGTTCTTAGTATAAATGCTAGTTTAATCTAGAAAATTAGAGAATAAATTCCTATACTTGTTTTTAGGCTTCATTGCATTGAAAAATTCCTAAAGAGGCAAAAACATGATAGGAAATAATTTTTGGAAGACTTAGGATTAAGATTGTGAAAGTTGTAGAATTTTCGGTTCTTAAAACTTAGACAGACAACAGAAAAGATGCCATGATTTTATGAAGCAAATGTAATTATAAAATTATGAAATTTTCCAGAAATAAAGTAGACATGTAGGGCTTTCCAAAAATATAAAATATGTAATATTTTGATCTCTGGTCAAGGAGATATGAATCTTTGAAGTTAAGCCATTTTTACTGGAATCAAATCTGGGCAACGTTGAGAAAATTCAAAACTGCGAATGATATGGTTGAAAATAATTAAAGCCGTTAATTTTCCTTAACAATAGACTTGTTAAGGGAAATTTTGGCTTTGGTTTCACCTCAAAATGATTTTTCTAGAATTAGTTATGATTTTTCAAAGTTAGACAAAATTCTGCCCAGAAATGCTGAACCAGCGTTTTTTTCCGAAAATTATGAGGAAATAATTGAAAATAAATCCACCAAGGGTAAAATGGTCACTAGTGGCCAAAATATCTTTTAGGATATTGTTTGTGAATTAATAAATACAATATTATCCTTATAGGATATTTGTGACAGCATTCCGATCGTCAAAACGTACCATAACCCGACAACGAAGGTACGTTCGCGTACTGTAACACTAGCTCTGATATTTACAATATGTGTATATGTGGTATGTGTATGTTGTGGTGTGTTGTGTTGTTTGAATACATGTTGTTGTTAGAAGATAACTGTACATCTGTATACATTGGGAGTGGTATATTTCACTGGGAGCGGTACATTTGCATTCACTGGGAGTGACATGTTTGAAAGTAAATCAATTGCTGTGTTTATATACTGTATATGTAAATATGAGGTTAACCGTTACCTGGGGTCCGTATGCATGGGACCTCAGCTCTTAACATAGCATCAGGGTCGGGAGAACCAGTGACGGAGGAGAAGGGAAAGCAACATGCCTAGAGACCCGGCGGAAGACTTTCCATTGTTGTTCCGACAAAAGCCTTCTTTTTGTTCTTGTACATCACTTTTGAAGTACTCAGTTTCTATACTGTTGTTGTATCCAGCCAGACTTACGACATTTTGAATATATATCAGTTACTCTTCCGCTCAAATGTTCTACTCTGATGATTTGAAATGATTCTTTAAAAAAAAAAAGAATTGTTATTCCACTTTTGAAAATTGGGATGTTACAGTTATTTATTTATAATTTTGGCAATTTTCTTTGGAACTAGAAGTAGTTTTATATCCTTTTAAGATACAATGAAAACGAAGGAAACAAATATTATTCTAAAATTAAGTGGCTGAGAAATAGAGAGGAGCTGTGTTTCTGAATTTGCCACATCATAAAAAGTCAGTTGGAAATTTGTTTTGGAATTGAAAATTGTTTTGTATGCAACAAAACAAAGGAAAAACATTATCATTCTAAAAATATAAGAGAGAGAGAGAGAGAGAGCTGTTTCAGAATTTGCGACAAATTCAAAGGCAACAGTCACTAAATTTTGAGGTAAGCACTAATTATGTTGCATTTAAAGTCACTTGAAATAAGGAAATCTCAAGTTTGGTTTGAAAATTCAAAAAATCTCTAATCGGTCTATAGACCCAATAAGGGATTTGTGAATGTTGGGTATTTTACCACATTACCCCCACTTTTTTTAAAAGCCACCTCTCTCTCTTTTTCAAAGCCACCTCTGCTGGCAACATGCCATCACCCTCCTTGGCGGCCGAAGCTCTAGCAATGGTTGTTGGAGCTTCGGCAACGCACGACATCCTGATCTCCACAGACAATTTTATTGCAAAAGTTTTGTTGTAAATAGCTACTGTGTGAACTTGTGAATTGTTAAATTGAACTTGTTAACTTCTAATCATATCTTGTGATTGAATAGCAACACGTGTTTATTGAAGAGTGCAGCTTCATTGCAAATGTTTTGCTTTGAATAACTAATGGGGACCTGTGAATTGCTTAATTGAATTTGTTAACTTTTATGCCTTTCTTGAGATTAAATAATAACAAAGGTTTATTGAAGAGTGCAAATTTATTGCAAAAGTTATTTTAGAATGGCTAATGGGAACTTATGAATTGCAAAATTAAACTTCTTAATTCCTAAGCAACCCCCATTAGTTATACATAAAAAATTATCGCAATAAAGTTGCACTATTCAATAAACCTTTATTATTAATCAGTCACAAGAAATGCATATATATAACAGATTCAATTAAGCAATTCACATGAATATCCTGAATTTCAGGCATAGAGACTTGAGAATAGGCCTAAATTAGGTAGACTACTAAGCCCAGTTCAAGGAGTGTGACATTTCCTGAACAAATAAAGATCCTCTGTGTTCTTGAGGAAATAAGAAGAGAAAGAGACACTAAAAATTCATATGTAAAAAAACAAGAGTTAGAGTAATGATTGCAGTGGGACACGTTTCACTTTAGGGGTAAAAGAGGAAAAGTAAGAGCAAGAAAGTCAAATCCTGACCCCTTAAGTCATTAATTTCATCCAACCAGGAGAGAGAAGGAAAAGCAGATGATTTTATCTATACACAGACTCAAACACAAAGTACGGGTCCCACAGGATGTTAACTGGTAAAAAGGGGACCGATAAGGATCAATGAGGGGTTTCTTCTGGACTGAATGAGACAAATGTGGGGCCATGTTTGGTAATCAAGGAGGCTCCACATATATATGTCCATTCAGGGGAAAATATTTGAAAAGTTCTAGAAAGGCACAAAAAAGAGCACTTTTGTACCGGGTGGGGCGAGGACCGGTTGATCAGAAATGAGACTGAGAAAGTAAAAGAAGGGAATTAATTATAGGGCATAAGATTTTTGGGCCCACTAGGTGCCACTTACCCCCTTTAATCATTAAAAAATGTTACTTGGAGAGCAAGAAAGAAAAAGTAGTGCAAAAGTCAACCCGCGGGACCCTATTTTGAGAAAAGGGAAAAATGGGAATAAATTGGGTAAAAGTCAATTTGGGGAGAGATGAGGGACCCACTATGGTGCCACATATGTACTTTTGGGCAAGTGAAAAGTTCCGGGCTAAAGTTGGTAATTATCCAAAAGTTTCGGGCCAAAATTATAATTTTCGAAAGTTTTGGGCCAAAATAGGTAATTTACCTTGAGAGCAGATTAAAATATGCCCTCTTTAGTTAGGGTGGCACCACATGGAGCTGCTGGAGGCCTATATACTTTTCTGAATTTTCTTGGTGGGCAAGTCAAGAATATCTATCTAAAATTACTCCCTATCAGTTAGAAATTACACTGGTTAATTCTAAAGCTACTAAATCAATTTTTAACCTTTATTAAAAAGGGTTTTCATCTGTTTTTTCACCCTTGAGGGGTGAAATTTCCAGAGGTCCAGAGAAGAGCAAACAGCCTCCATAGCTAGAGTTCCAAGCTTCAAGTCCCAAGTTCTTTCATCCACTCTCCGATTCCAAGGTAACCGAAAACTTTGTCTTCTTGAGCTCTTAAGGGATTTTCGTGCAAAAGGTAGAAACTTGGTTTTAGGGTTGTATTTCTGTAGGTCTCCAATGGCTCTAGAACGTGGTTTTGTGTAGGGTGTTGTTAGGGTTTGAGTTTCTGAAATCAAAACACCGAAAAACCCCAAAAGAATAGTTGCTGCCAGTTCTGGAAAAATCTGGGCTGTGAACCTTCTCAAGCGTTTTTAAATGGGTAAATGAACTTTTTTTAAGCTGATATTTTACAGGGAAAAACTAGACATCTGGAGCATGAGTTTGCATATATAATATGATAGATTTGGATAAAGTTTGCTTGTTGAAATAATAGGTTGAAAATAGAGATGGGACCAGTGGTGCAAATCTGGACCAAGGAGAAGAAAAGTGGTATCACGCCAAGATATCTGTACTTTTGACCCCTGAGAATATTTTTCCTATCAATTAGACATATTAAGGGTTCATATGGCACTAGTTTCACTCAAAAATGATTTTTCTGGAATTTATGAAAAATATTTGAAGTCAGGACAGAAACTCTAGATTTCTGGGAAAATCTGTTTGGGCACGGTTTTGACTAAAAAATGTAAGGGTATTATTGGAAATACTTAAATAAATTATTTTTATGACATTTAAGGTCCAACAATCAGTTGGGAGACTTGTGGGCCCCTTAACAAATATAAGACGGAATTTTACCACTAGGTAGTAGTAACCTCTTTACTCTGGCACTTTTATGTGTTTGATGTATGTTTTGCTTGCTATATGTGTTTTTGTTTGTATTTGGCCAAATATGCATACATAACATATTGTGATTGTGTCCCTAGCACTGAGGGTGCCTGTTGGGGTTTTCTTATGTGGTATCTCAACGGAAACAGGCGGTGCCTGCCGGGGTTTGCCATGTGAGTATGGCAACTCAACGGAAACAGGTGTGTCATTCTGGTAAATCTGGACCCTGCCTTGGTAAGGCAGCTCAACAGTATGAAGACGTGTATATGGTATATGTTTTATGTTTGCATATATGGTATATTTGGCTTTTTTGCTATACTCGCATTTATTGCACGGTTGCACTCATATACACCACACATATAGTGCATGAGTATTGATAGTTACTCTGGGGGCCACATACGGACTCCAAAAATTTCTAGTGGCATAGGGAAGTGTGCCTAAGCAGAAAAGGACTCTTTGCAGAGGTAGGATGACGAGCAGTTGAAGAATAGGAGATGCCCTATCATATTTTGTATTTTACTTTTTGGGATGACTGTACTTATATTTTGGAGTTTACTTTTGGAACCTTTCGGGGACTTTACGTTTTGTTGCCTTTACTTTTACTAGTACAGTAGTTGTCCAAACCGATCCAATGCTTTGTTGTGTGTACTTTGTTTTATAATTAAATGGACCTAATAACAATGGAAAAGTAAACTATAAAAGGAATCTCTCTAACCCACCACCTGCAAGGATGAGACCAGTGGAGGTGTAACGCCATTAGCTACTCGGAACAAAATTTGTGCAATAAAGTTTCACTCTTCAATAAACAAATATTGCTATTTAATCTCAAAATAAATTTAGAAATGAATAAATCCAATTTAGCATTTCACAAGTTCTCATTAGCTATATTTTTTTTGCTCAACAGTTCCCATTAGCAGAACAAAACTTTTGTAATAAAGTTGTCACCAAATATCTGACCACTAGTATAGGTTGCTGACAAATTGGCTTTGGAAAAAACACCGTGAGGTGACTTTGAAAAATAAGAAGCAAGAGGAAATGTGCATGGTAAAATATACCTAACATTCACAAATCCAATTGGGTCAATAAACTAGAACTAATTAGGGATTTGTTGAATTTGTTAATCTGATTTGAGATTTTTCTTTTCTAGGTGGCTTTAAATGCGCTTTTCGCTTTTTTATTCCTCTTAATTGAGTGGCGTGAGGTAAGACTCAATATGTTATTGGGTTTTTAAGCTTTTAGCATTTTCCCCTTATTTCTTTTTTTGATCTCACGCTTTTTAATTATTGGGTTTTACTTTGTTTATAATTTGTTTAAAAATTAAAGATCAAGTGATATAAGATAGATTATGGGTTTTCAAAATTTCAAGCATTTTTATAATAAAGGTCATAATTTTATGTTTAGGCTCACTAACCTCTAAT
Source organism: Acacia confusa (assembly GCA_037074495.1). Lineage (NCBI taxonomy): Eukaryota > Viridiplantae > Streptophyta > Magnoliopsida > Fabales > Fabaceae > Acacia > Acacia confusa. The sequence continues at coordinate 26,519,121 of CM073504.1, read as the reverse complement.
TGGTCAGCTAAATTTGATTTTAAGTGGATCGAAACCTAATTAAGTCATCAATTGGAATTTATGGACCAATCTTGTCATGAACAATAGGTAGGATCCATTGTTGTCAAACTCGCGAGTTGACTCTCTGAGTTTACTGTTTTTATGTTTCTAGCTTACATAAATGAGTCGAGTTACTAGTAAACTCATGGTAATTGTAAACTCGGTTAAACTCACGAGTTTATATACCGAGTTTATCCGTTTTTTATGTTTCTAGCTTATAAAATCATTTTAACTTATCTTTAAACTTGTATTAATTTTTTTTATTTGATCATGCTCAACAACTTTATATATAAATTTTATAGAAATTTCTTTGTTGAATATGATAAATGATGAATGGTGATGGATTTAATTTCAATTATTTGGATTCAAAATATATTTAAATCAAATTGTTGTCTTTTTCATATTTTAATTATTTAATTATACACTAGTACTACCCATTTAATAATAAAAGTAAACTCTTATAAGTTTACGATACGAGTTTACAGCACCGTTATGAGTTTGCTTAAACTTGTGAGTTTGACAACCTTGGTATCAATTACTTCCCTGGTCCTTATTACAAGATGTCGTTTGAAAAAAAAAATAAATGGTCATTATTATAAGTTATCAAATTTAATTGCATCTTTCAGAATTACCCCTATTTAAAATCACATTAATTGCAACTTTTTTGAGTTTCCAAACATAATTTATAGTAGTACTACATGCAGGTAAATTTGAAAGTTTCTTTTATTTTCAGATGAAGTTAAGGATTTAACCACCTTTCCTTGTTTTGATGTGTAACATCCCAAATTCCAGGTTCGAAAATCGTGTCGGTCGACACTTAGTTTTAAGAAAATCAACAGAGTTTGAGATGCTACAACTTAGAGTACTGCGGAAGTGGATAGCGTGCACTAAGATCTGGACAACGAGTATCTGATATAAAATGCCCAGACATGTGATGATGCCTGACATAAGCTGGATATATTAAATATCCCGAAGGAATATTTATGTCATACAATTTACAGAGATTAAATACAATTCTCTGATAAAAAAATAAAGAAAGTCTTAAACTAGACCTACGGCTTGGAACCTAATATCAGTTAATCAGACAATTTGGCTAGGTCAGTGTTCAATCTAACGGGAGTCTCACCAACTCTATGGCGACTTGTGACAACCCATCGATGAACACTTCCTTAGTTTAAGCACCAAATGGTTTGAAGTAACTTTATTAGATTCATGCCCGAAACTAAGTCCTAATAACTTCTACCGACCTTTGTCTTCGACCGCTGCCTCTTCACGGCTCTATCCACCGGCACCTTCTCTATTCCGGTTTCTTCCCTGTACTATTCATTAAGACTGAGGTCCAATGGACAACTCAGCATATCATGAACAACTTTCAAAATAGAGTTTCAACATGTGAAAACAACTATCATATATAACCATACCATAAGCATAAGCGTAAATGTTACAATATGCGTTCGTACCTTTTACCGCATAGTCGTCAAACATCCGACCTTTGATTCCGGCTTTGGACTTTCCGGATGTCCTAACATATCACCATATCACTTAGAATAATATCCCAAGAGATATTTCCACCTCTATTTACCCCTCTACCCTTGGTAGCTTTATTATTACAATTTTGCCCTTATATTTCTTGAAAAAACGTAGTGCAATATTTCCTGGGCAGATTTTTCGGTAACTTTGAAAAATCATAACTAATTCTATAAAAATCAAAACGAGGATCCGTAAAATTTCCCGAAATCCTTGAGAACTCTATTTTCAAGGAAAAATACTGGAATTTACCCAGAACTCATGGATAATTCCCAGTTTCCACATGTAACATCCCACCTTAAAAACAGCGGATTTTTTTTTTAAACGTTGATCAGAGTAGCGCAATGAGTAACTGAACCTTAACATTACATAACCACAGTGTAAGTGTACTTATACAGTCATCCACTATCCAAAAGGAAATAGCACCTAACTAGGCATATAAACTACAACCATAAAATTCCTTCTGCCATCCTACGCCAGTCGCTCGCCCCTATCTTCAACCCCTTGGTTCGTCTGAACCAGAAGCTAAAGCTGAGATCCAATTACCATTTGGATCTCAGGTAACGGTGAACCTTATGCTCAAATAAACGGTATATGGACAACAGTTATTCACAAATTCATAACAGCAGTAATCACTACATAAGCACACAGCAGATGCATGATCACAATATTGACAGAACATAAGCACAAAGCAGTATGTAAAGTCCCACAACATGTCTACACATAACCAGTGCCACGACGGCCATCGTGTCCTTAGCGCTAGGAAAACCCAACGGCGTTATCAAGACTATAACCCGTATAAAGCTGTATGTATAACTGACAACCCTAGACAGAGCCTCAGTATATAAACATGTCTATCACATATACGTATATGAGCAGCATAAGTGTTAAGGTTACAATACGCGTCTGTACCTCCGTTGACGGTTTCTGGTACTTTCGTCAAATTACGGCACGTTTGACAGCGGCACGACAGCGGTGACAGCGGAAACAGCGATTCGTGATTTCAGGTTTCCTATACGGATAGTATCACCGGTGTGAGTATTTAAGGTCATATCAAGCAATTTCGGTACAAATTACAACTTTGCCCCTAGGTTGACTAATTGGCGGAATTTCGCCAGCACTTTGCTATTTTGATTTTAAACTTTCAAAATTTTTGCTATAACCCTTCCTCTAGCATACTCCTAAATATCATATTTATTCCTAAAAACATGATATCTAAGCTAACTTAAGAATTAAAGACTACTCTAACAATTCTACTATAACTATCAAAAGAACTACTTAAGCTAAAGACTAAGGCCGGAGAACTTACTCAGAGCTTTGCTATGAACTTCTTACTCTTCTTCCAGAGCTTCTCTCTCTAACTTTCTCTAGGATTGCAAGTGAATTGGTGAAGAATGAAGAGGAATGAAGGCTATTTATAGAAAATCTCAATGGCAATTTCGTAATTTCGCTGAACTTTGTCTGATCAGTTTCTGGCCGTTAGATCGCACTTCTTTAAGGTGGCAAGATCTTGGCCATACACCTCTCAAAGATGATGTCATCCTTAGTCATCAAGGTGATGTCACACACTTGCTCAAGAAGATTTCTATCGATAAAGTCCCAGTTCGAGAATACTAGATTTTCCTATCCTTATACTCTCATTAAGGATATTCTGTTATCTGCCGAAAATCCTCGGTATTCGTGACCGGTTACAGAAATAACGTTGGTCAGCGCCAACTTCGGGATAAAAATACACTGATCAATAATATACTCTGGTTTTTCCCAACTTATCCCTGGAATCTCACATCCGAATTATTTTCTATCGGTTCTCATTTTGACTATCTGCTTTAATTCTACAGAACCTCTTCTTAGCCTGATCTCCAAAACACTCCATCAGTTACAGAAATGACTTTGGAGACATCCTACTTCGAGATAAGAATTCACTTGTGCCTAATATACTCTGACCCTAGCAACTTAGTTCAAGGTTTTCTGGATAGGATTTTATTTCTATTCGTGGTCATTTATCCTGTTCATTTTTTATTAATATAATATTATTAAATCAACACATGTCTTAATCTTATATTATTATTATTTTCATCATCCTTATCTCTTCCCATTCCCAAAAATTTCGGCCCATACACATATAAAAAAAAAAAAAAAAAAATATATATATATATATATATATATTTCATTTCCCATAATATTCTATTATCTTGCATTTATTTCCCCAAAATTTCCTATTGGTCCATAAGTAATTTCATAGATTTAGGCTTCTAAAATTCCTTGAATTGATCTTGGTTTTCCAAGGTTACTTCTTGACCTTTATTATTTATTTAATTTGGCCCAAAAATTTCGATCCTTAATAATACTTATTCATATTTATTTTATTTCTCATGTTTACTAAATTTTCTATAAGCTTATAAAATTCCCAAAAATTACTTAATTAATCTTTTAATAATTTCTAATAATTTTCTTAATTAAAACTAATCATTTTCTCACAACAATTTTATTTACATTAACAATTTAAGTTCCATGCAAATTATCAAAAATCATAGAGTCAATCTTAGTCTTATAATACTTTTTAATTTCCTTTTTTTTTTATTTTCATAGGAAATAATTTATTAAATTGTCTAAATTAAGAACAATATGCTTTCTAAATTTTTAATAATTATTCCATGCCTTTTAGAATTTTTCCTAATTCTCCTCAAGGTGCTTTATGGCCTTAAGGTGCATTTTTCACATTTCCGCCAATAAATTTCCTCTAATTTTCTTAGTGTTTCCCTTTGAGCATAGACTAATCATATAACATGTTGAGACCAAAATCTTCATAAATGGTCATTTTTATTATTGTAGCATAATATTTCAGATAATAGTTATCCGGGTATTACACCACATTTCAAACCGTTGCCTAGATTTTCGCCCAGAAAACATAGCTTAACTTCTGAGATTTTTATCTTTTCGCACAGAGCTTCAAATGACACAAACTTTATATATTTGGAAAGCCCTAGATGTCTACTTTCACCATGAATTTTCTCAGAATTTTAGAACATCATCTTTATCATAAAATACTGGCATTCTTACCCCTGACTCCAGGAATCGCTAATCGATAAAATTTCGCCAGAGCTTCGCTATTTTGATCATAATTTTCCAAACATTTTGCTATAACTTCTTCTTCATCAATTTTTCGAAATAAATACAGTGGAAACCTTAAAAACATGAAAATAAAATTGTTTTTGGAAGATTGAAGATCAAAACAACATTTCTAGCATTTATATTTCATAACCTAAGAACTTGAACTATGAAACTAAAAACTCTCTTACCTCTTGAAGAACACAAGCTCCCTACTTCTTGAAGCTCCTCACTCCCTCCCTTGCTCTCTATATTTCGGTTGAGGCTTGGTGAATTGGTGGAAAATTTGTGAAGAGGAGGCTTCTATTTATAGCCAAAATTATGAGTAGCCTTCAAGTAATTCAAATTGATCTTAGCCCTTGATTTCTGTTTGGAGAGGAGGCAAACATCTTGACCCTACACCTCCTAAAACTGTCCTTCACTCCTCTTGGCTCACAAGTTTTGCTTCATCTCTTATTTAATCCCAAATGCTAATTTAGTTAAGTACCAACTAATGTTTTTCTTCAAGATCTAATTTCACTTTTGAAATCCTAATTTTATAACTAGATTTATGGTGATTTTAACTTCCCAAAACACTTAGGTATGAATCCTAAAAGTAAATGAAAATGACTTCGGGAATAGTCAAATTGAAGCTCATAACTCACTGATCTCAAATATGTACTTATCTTTAACACTTAGTTCCAATATTTCAAGATATGATTTATTTTCTATAGATTCTCATCTAATTTCTTCTAATTGAGCAATTACTTGCTTCCCAAGAAAAATCACTTGCTCCCCAAGTTGCTTAAATCTTCTCCCACACACTACTTGAATTATTTCTTCCTCCTTATCTCTTAAAAATTCGTCCCCCCTCCTCTTTTATTTAATTGTCCAATTATGTTTTAATGTTCTCTCATTTTTAAGAAGGAAGTTCTCTCATTGGTCCACTTAGATTTTAAGATTTAAGGTTAATATAATTTGTTTCTTCCATTATTTATGTAATTTTTGCCAGTTAGTGATAATTTAGGAATAATTAGTTAAATCCCATGTTAATCTCCAATATAGTGTTTTAGGGGTTACTAGGCTTAATTACCAAAATTTGACAAGTTTCTAATTTAATTTTGATAATTAAAAACTCCTTGTATGCTAATTTTAGCTTTTAAATATCATTTGGTACTTAATTTAATTGATATCTCCTTAAGTATGTCCTTTATAACTTAATTATTAGCTAATTTCAAAAATTACTAAAGTATCTCAACTATTGCAATTTCAATTGCCCAATAATTGTTACTAATTTCCTCTAGTTGATTTCATCATCATCTGCTGATTTTAATTGCTTAAAAATGGTAGAACTCCTAAAAATGATAATAAATCAATTAAAAATTTAGAGACAACATATTTTCCTATTTTAATAAATATTTAGTTACCTCTTAGGATTTATCATAACATTCTCAGGGTATTTTATGACCCATAAATTCACTTAGGGATTTTTAACTATTTATTTACTCTAATTTCATGAGAAATCACTTTAGAAAATAAGGTAATTATTCTACTAGTTTTGAGACCACATATTTACCTATTGTAATAGGTGTTATTTATCAAAATATAATATTTACATGTATTATGAAAATTGGGGTATTACATTGATGAGGTGGTAAGAGTACCTTATGATAAGGACTAGATGGAGTATACTTTTACTGTATATAATTTAATGTATTTAGAGGCAACAAAATATTTATAGAACAAAAAAGAAGTTTCTGTTCTATTTAATTTTTCTTACCATAATATGTCGTAAATGAGTTTAATTATAGAACGAATTAGGATCATGTGGTAGCAATTAATGAGCCAGAATATGTTAATATTATTAGGCTTAGCGGGTATATATATATGGGCTCATGGAAGAAGTTAGGATATACAGATTAAGCATGAAGAGGCAAGGAGACATTGAAGAATTTTGTGAATTATCTTCTCTGATTAATTATACGTAGCGTTCCCTATGTGTAGTTCTTCTATTCTATTTGTTGTTTGTTGATTCACCTCGTTTTGATGACTACAGACTTGTAAAAAGATTGTTTTGTAGAGTTTATTACAAATTATATGACAAAACGATCAAGTTAAAGAGATACAAGAGAAGACTAAGAACGTTTAAGTTTTAATTTGGGAAAATACCATATAAAGCTTTTTAAAATAAAGAAATTCTAAATTAGGTTGGTAAATTCACTAAATCATTAATTGAGTTATTAGCCCAATTTAGGATTTCAAAATCTTTCCAAAATGAATTTAATTATAACCCTCCTCTTTTTTCCCCTCTTAAAAGATTTTTATTACTTTATGACTTTATAGCTCTATATATCAACATTAATACATGCTAAATTAAATGCTTTTCCCCCCTAAAAGGATAATCAAGAATGATTCAAGTATGCCATGCCATAATAGTATCATTGATATCAATTAAATAATTTTGAATTAAAAATCAATTAATTGATACTAATGGTAAAAAATAAATGTGAGGTTTATTTTTTAAATAATTTTTTTATTTATCAGGTGAGACAAAACAAAACAAAAAGAAAAGGAAAGCATAGCCCATGCCAACTTCAACCTTTGCAAAAATGAATTGAAAAAAAAATAAAATCATTTTTACCAATATTAACCTAAACCATAATAATTTTCCTTAACACATAAATGTGAATTTTTAAAAAATTAATGTAGTTAATATTTCAATTTTAAGTTCTTCTACTTAATGTGTTAATTAAGTTATCAACTTAACAAGTTAACTACAGCAACTATTTTATCATAATTTTATGTATTAATTGGGGACTTAAAAATTTCACTATTTATTATTAATTAAATTGAAAGTAATTACATGAAAATATAGTTTTAAAAAAAAGTAAAATCGTCTTATTTTTGTGATCCCTGCTCTTAATTGATTGAATTTTAGAATACGTGGTAGTGCAGTATCTTGAATTTTATTTTAGGTCACTTGAAAGAAATTAGAATGAAATGCTTAAAAGAATTAATGACATCAAGGACCAAAATTAATACTAGAAGATTAAACTTATACTCCTTTGGTCTTTAATTTTAGATAACTTCGAGGAGTCGATCTTGATTCTCAATATAAAATATATTTTTCATATTTCTTATTATTCACTCCTATTGATGCTCCCTTAACAATAGTTAAGAATGAGAGGGAATTAAGGAAATTAAGGAAAATAACTGGTATATTTTAGAAAATATATGTCACATTAACCAACTCAACTAATTTATTTAATCTAATCAAATTAGATAAATATGTCCCAGAGGAGTATTAATTAAGAAGTGAGAATTAAGTGAATTAATTAGGCTTTGGGAAGATAATCCATGCCAGCTTGCAAGTACAAAGCTGGCGTAAATATAATGAGGGAAGGAAGGATGAATGAATTTCTTGCAATTGGATTATAAATGAGCAACAAAATAATATTTGGATGCATCAAATTATTAAATTTGGTTAATAAAGAGATAGGATCACTTGAAATTCGCTCATCCTCCTCCTCCTTGTTTGCAATGTGGAGGTTGGTCAAGAGACAGAGAGCGGAGAGAACATGAAAACAAGGAGAGGAGAGAGAGAGACATGCAGGAAGAAGAATAAGAGGGAGCAGAATAAAGTGAAGAATGGTAGGTTTGAGGTAAGAGTTGAATGTTGTTATTGGTAGTTTCTATTTATCTTGAGATTTTGTAATGTTTTGGGAAGCAAGAATATAAGGGGGAGGTGCTTCCAAATTTTCAAGAAATTATAGATAGAAAGATTTAAAATTTAATCAAAACTATATAGGTGATTATAGATTGAAATATGATTGTTGGTGGGCATTTAAGATGAAAAGTCACTTTGTTTCTTTCTCCCTATGGTATGCAACATCCAGAACAGAACAAGTATCAGGAATCCAAAAAGGAAATTTGTGTAGCCTATAAATGAGAAATCAAGTTTAGAAACATTAGACGTTAAAATGGAAATTTGATGCCTTAAACCTCCCTTATGTTTTTCAGTTTTGATTAGTTGAAGGGAAAGGACGTTTCTTTTGATTTAGCAGTTGATTTAGTCATGTACTGTTATTGGATTCAAATATACCACAAATGAAACAAGTTGTCGAACTTTAAAAGTAAAACAAAAAAATTCTTTAAATAGCAGTAAAATTTAATTTGTCGCAAAAATTCAGAAACACCTCTCTCTCACACACACTTATTTTTGGAATAATATTGTTTTTCCTTCGTTTTCATTGCATGTTAGACAGGAATAAAACTATTTTTAGTTCCAAAACAAATTGCCAAAATTATATATATAAAAAATCATGTCTCCTATCGGTGTGCATATATACACCATTTTCTTCGTTATTTCTTCTGTAGAAAGCCAGATACACCAAATTCAATAAGAGATGGAAAATCCAAAAATGGTGTTTCTGGCTTTCTGCTTCATCATTGCTCCCCAAATATTTCTCATGGTAAAAGCTCAAAACAATCCCTTGGTTCCAGCAATTTATGTTCTTGGTAGTTCTTCAGTTGACTCTGGAAACAACAATCACCTTGATACAATAGCAAACGCAAATAAGTGGCCTTATGGAATTGATTTCAATAATAAAAGAGGTCGATTCTCAAATGCCAAAAATTTGGCAGATTTTGCGGGTAAGATTCTTAATACATAAATTATAATCACTCAACTGTTATATATATTAGACTACATAAGCCCTCGTGCTCATCTGATCTACAACACACACACACACGGAGTGAGGATTTTGGGTCAGGTTTCTCTCATCATCATTTTCTCATTATCCCTCATAATTTATAAATCACATCTTTATAATCAATTTTAAAGGGTACAATACTTTTCTCTCTCATTCTTAATCAACGGCCAAGATGAGCCTATGAGGGATAATGAAAAACAAAGATAATGAGAAAGGATTTTATGGAAATCATTGACATCAACAAGAGTTTTAATCTGAGATCTTTTCATCATCATTATTGGTTGGTCATTTGCCAAAATTTAAGAATGATGTTATCATATTCTTCTAACATTTCCTCTTCTTTAGCTCCCCCTACCTTTTTTCGTTCTATTATTACTAATTATGTATGTACATATTACAAAGGAACTCTGTAAACTTATTTTCTGCTAATTTCATTGTAAATTGCGTCAAAAAAAAAGGAACCCTTGTGCTTATATCGATCGCTAGGGTTATAATTTGTATTCACGATTGAAACTGTAAGCACAACAATATTTTTGATGCGTGTGTGTGTGTGTATAGTATTCAATAGCTGTATTATTTCTTATGTTTTTTGCTCCAATAATGGGATAAATTATAGAATAATATTTTTTGTTTTCTTTATAGCTATTAAATTGGGCTTACCAATGGCTCCTCCATACTTGGGACTGTCGGATTCTGACAGGGGTCAAATCAAAACGGGAATAAACTATGGATCAGGTGCATGTGGAATCTTAAACACGTCCAGAGTGGTATGAGATATATGAAATCCTTTTCGACAAATTTTCTATATATCTTGCATAATGTGTTTTTGAAATTTAATGACTTTTTTTAATAGTAGTAAATTAATATTTTGTTTTTCTGTCACAAATTTATATTAACTTGTACTTAATTAACACTAGCTTTAATTTTCCAGGGTGATTGTTTATCTCTTGAGAAACAAGTGAATTACTTTACCTCTACCGTGAAAAATGATCTCCCAAAGCAAATGAATGAAAATGAATTGAGTGACCATTTGGCCAAATCCATATTCCTTCTATTTATTGGCATCAATGATTACAACCCTGCAACCAACCAAAACATTACAGGCAACTTTACTGGACCAGCCTTTGCTGACTACCTCCTTCAACATCTTTTCCAGCATATCCAGGTTAATTTTCTACACCTTGTAATTTTTTTGCTTTATCATCCACTTTCAAAAAAAAGTTATTTGCAATAAATATATATTTTTTCCTAAAATATCCCATTAATAATTTGCATTCGAAACTATCCCGGAATAAAACCCTTTTAATAAGTGCAACTAACGGAAATAAATTGGAGAAACAAAGAAAATGGAAGTCTTGTATTTAGAAACAGAGAAGTATATTTGATGGCTTATAGTGCAACATCATGACTGTAGCATTAGCTTCTAGCACATGTCTGTCATATGAGTCATAAATACTAATTTTTCTAAACAATACATGAAATCTAACATGTGTGTGTGTGTGTGTGTAGTATTCATGATTAATAAATGGAATACTTTACAATCAATTTCTTATTTTAAGTTGATATTTATTTATTAGAACAAATTATCTCTGTATTGAAAAAATTGACAGAATTGTAAGAAAAACAAAGGTTGAAACATTGAGATCTAAAAGCTAAGTTGCATAAAGTTTTAATTTGGATTCAATGCTCTTCAATATAAGACGAGAATGTTGTTTGTCTAGCATATATAAATCACCCATATTAGATTTAGGCGGCTTCATCGGCAGAAAAAAGATTATGTGGTTTATATTGTTTCGTTCTTTCTTTCTTTTCTCCAAAATATATTGATATAATTAATATTAAAAAAGTATAAAATAAATGAAAAAATTACAACCAAGTCTTTTAAAATCATCAAATTGAAGTGAAATCTCCAGGAATATGAGTGCAATTAATTCTAAATGTAAAAACACAGTTTTATTTATTATTGAATTTGAAAAAAAGCTGAAATTTTTAGGGCTCAGTCATGTTTGAAAAAGTTGAGCTCTTCTCCCTCACTCCGACATTGTGAGGCAAGAGTATGGTGGGGTGAGGGAGAAGTACTTGACTTTTTCAAACACGACTGAGCCCTAAACATTCCATCTTTTTTTCAAATTCACTAAGTGGTAAAATTGTATTTTTCATATTTGGAATCAATTGCACCCAGGTCCCTTAGGACTTCACTACAATTTAATGATTCTAAAGGACCTGGTTACCATTAAATCTATTAACTAGGACCCGGTTGCAATTATCCCTAAAATAAAATATAGTCTTCTAATTGTAGAATTATGGCGTTAATAACTGAAAATTTTAAACTTAGAATTGGAACATTTTTAATAAAGTTAAAATGATATAGTATCGATGAGTATGATGCACAAATATGCCTTGAAGAGAAAGACATGCATCTAGATCTTCTAAATTGTAGTTTACAAACAACTAACATAAAATTTTCTTTTCTATGTTTAATTAACGATTGCAGACACTTTATGACCTTGGAGGTAGAAAGTTTATGGTGCATGGAGTTACAAGATGCAAGCCAGATGATCATGAGGGCGGTTGTATCTCAAGATACTATAGGGACAAGCTTCCTGCAAAGCTAACAGCTTCACAAGCCAGCCTCTCCGGTTCCTTCTTTACAATGTACGATACTTATGCAGTGTACCAAAACATGGTGGACAACCATGAAAAATATGGTAAGCAAAATTATATGACACACACACACACGATGACTCACATTCTAGTTTTATTGAAATGTACGGTCATTTCTGATATATTAGTCCGGTTTTTAATATAAGATATATTTAAAAAATTGATTTTGGTCTAAATTATAAGAAAAAGTTTTTATATTTATCAACATTTTTCTAATTTACTCATATTGATTCTCTCTCAACAATAATAAAAGAGAAGAGGGAATTGGAAAATTAAGGAAGATGAATAGGGAGGGTGCTTTAGAAAATATATATTATATTAACTAACTAACTAACATAATTAATCTAATTAAATTAGTAAAATATGTTTTATATTATGGACCAAATGGAGTATTACATTGGTCCTATTTATATAGGGATGAGAAATGCATTGTTTTATCTTTAATAATATAAGTCAACTCACTCAATTTATTGTGTGAGTGTATAATTTTACTCTTCATTTACTTTTCTTGGCCTTCTCATCAATTCTCACTCATTGTTTCATACTAAAGAATAGTAAAATTGAAAATTTATTAAATTTGAAGACAATTAATAAGATTTAAGGTTTTCCTTGGATTCATCAAATTATGTTGGAAAAGCTTATAAATAAGTTTAAAGGAGTAACTGAATTTGTATTTTCTTTATCATTTTCAAGAAATCTTATAAATCCCTTGCCACACTTATAGTAACAAGATATCCCATGCATGCATTATATAGAACTAAAAAAAAATGAAAAAAATGTTGTTTTTAGTTTATATAAAGTTTGAATTACTATAACTTTGAAATTTTCCCGATTAATCATGTATTGTGTATCATGCATAGTTTTGAGAAAATAATTGGTGCTTACTATGCATAATTCTGATTCATATAGCTTTAAATTTATATTCAATATATTAAAATAATAATAAATATTGATACCGCTTCTGATACTGATTTCGTATTTATTTACATATACAGGAATCGAAGAGTACCAAAACCCTTGTTTTGTAATTGAAACTCAAGAGCTCTGTCCTGATAGATCAAAGTATCACTTTTTTGATAAATATGGTCATCAAACTGAACGCTCATGTGAGATTGCTATGGACGGGTGCTTCAATGGAACTTTTTGTACTCCTTACACTCTTTCTCAGTTGGCCACGATCCATTAACCATAAGCAATGACTACACACACACACATGTATATATATGTGTCTGTGTGTGTCTTTATGTATATGTATGCATGGGTGTCTGTTTTCTGCATATTTGTAGTATCTATTTATTCAGGTCCAAATTCATATGATTTGTAGTTGAACTCAAATTATTTATGTTCTTGGATCTAATCAATTGTAACATCCCAATTTTCAAAAACGAAATATATATATATATTTTTTATCAGAGTAGAGCATCGGAGCAAGTAAAAGAGTGAGTAACAGATATATCATTAACTGTGGTGTATCCGTCTGTTTATAATGTATAGTACATTTATTAGAGCGATGTTATAACGGTACACGCCTAAAAATAGGTTCTTCAGTCGGGTCCTTACGCGTTCTGTTTACTCTGCTTACTTCTGTCTTCAGTCCCTGGTTTCCCGGACCTGAAGCTATGATAAGAGCTGAGGTCCAATACCCATCGAACCTCAGGTAACGGTTAACCTCATGCTTATGTAAACAGTATATGACAGGTATCACATAATAAGTACACAATTACAACTTTCAAAATTATAACAACATGTGAGGCAATAACATAACACAGCCACTGCAATATGTATGTTACCCCAGTCTGCACTATTCACCAGTGCCACGATGACCTATCGTATCCTCAACGCTAGGAAAACTCAACGATGTTATCAAGACTATAACCCGTATTCAATCAATATTCAAAGAGCAAACTTTCAAAACAGGGTTTCAACATGTGAGTACAACTATCATATATAAGCACACCATAAGCATAAGAGTTAAAGTTACAATACGCGTCCGTACCTTTGTTAACGAGTTTTGGGCATGTTTGACGGTCGGTACACGTTCACAGTTTATCTTATAAGGGTAATATCGCTTCTATTAATTCCCAAACATTATTCCAAGAGATACCTTGGCCACAAATGACAATTTTACTCTTGGAGGATTTATTTCCAATTATTTTCTCAAAATTTGGGAAAAAACGCTGGTTCAGCATTTCTGGGCAGAATTTTTTCTAACTTTGAAAAATCATAACTAATTCTAAAAAAATCGAAACGATGTGAAACCAAAGCCAAAATTTCCCTTAACAAGTCTATTTTTAAGGAAAAATAACAGCCTTAACTTGTTCCAACCATATCATTCCTAGTTTTGAATTTTCTCAACGTTGCCCAGATTTTATTCCAGTAAAAATGGCTTAACTTCAAAAATTCATATCTCATTGACCAGAGATCAAAACGTCACCCACCCTCTCTCTCCTTCATCTTATTCCATTTCAATAAATGTCCCATGTGCCAATTATCCCTTATGTTATAATATCTTTATTAAAATATCATTAATTCCTTCTTCTTCTTCAAGTTACACAAACCATCCCCCCTTCCTCCTTCCTTCTTATTCCATTTGCATTAATTATCTTATCTTATCTCTTTTACTCCCCATGTGCTTTTATTAATTATTAAACAATTTCTTCTTTCCTCTTGCACAAGCAAAAACGTGGCCCCCTTTCTCTTGGCTCTTCAATTTGTGTCTTTATTGTCTCACACATTCTTCCACTTAATCCTTATTGGTTCATAGGTTTTTACTTGGATTAAGGCTTTTTAATAGTGAAATTAACTTTAAGCCTTAGGATTTAGCTTTATGAAATTTAATCTTGGCCTTCAATTCATGCTAATTTCTCATTGGTTCAATTAATTTCATGAGGATTAAGAATATTTCCTTATTGGCCAATTCAAGTTCACAAGGATTAAGATTAATTATTGGTTTAATCACAACCATTGGATTTCATTGTGTTTGTTTAGATTAAATCTTCTCCCTTGATTGCCTTTGATATTAACTAATTGATTTATTAACTAATCATGAAAATTAGTGCTTAATCAGTAAAGTATTATTCCACCCTCATTTTATACTCTTTATTTTGCCTCTTGATTATTTTGCAACTAATCCTAACTAGTGCAAGCTAAATTGTTCATTTATTTTTGCTAATTCCCATTAATTAGCTTAAGTGTTTTTATAATATTTTCTTGCTCATTTGATCATATGAGAACTATGGTTTAATATGGTATTTATATCATATTTTATGATCCTTAAATATAATTTCATAATTGGCCCTTGATTATGTTAAAATATCCCTAATTGATGACTCTTAATTGCCACTAGATTTATTATGAAGATTTATAAAATTATCTTAATTAACATAAATTTAATTGTCATTTATTTATTGGTAATTTCCTTTAATTGATTTAGGTATTTTCATAACATTTTATGACTCTCTATAATTAAACAAAAATTATGCTGCAATATGACAATTTTAGGGTATTTTATAATCTCTAAATGAAATTTGAAAATTTAGGTCTTTGGTTTGTTTAATTCTAGAAGAAAATTCCCTAAAATAAGCTACCAAATTTTGAGACCACATATTCACCTATTTTTAATAGGTATTTCCTATCAAAATATAGTGGTTATGCTAAATAGGATTTTTAGGGTATTACACCATTCAAAAAGTCCTCTCTCTCTCTCTCTCTCTCTCTATATATATATATATATATATATATATATATATATATATATATATATCACCCCCTTATTACAAGTTCACTTGTAGAAAAAATTTTGGTCTCAAATATAATAATTGTTTTCTAATTTTATTCTTATTCAATTCTCGTTTGAAAGAGAAAAAAAATTGAGAGATAGGTGAGAACAATTTCCAAATGCAGAGAGAGAATAAGAGTAAACTTAAAAGATTTTATCAATTTAATGCATTGTTTAGATTTATTTGGTGTGTGTTTTTGTGTTTGCATGTGTGTGCGCGTGTGTTATGCTATAGAATTGTAACCCATTCTTTACAGGATTTAGGAAAATACGTCAAGTCCTTCATGCTAGCGGATTTAGGCCCTTTTATTATGAGGACTAAATTTAAAAATTTACCTCTCAAATTGTAAATATGTCTAGAAAGGCCAGCATTTTTAGACCCTTTGATTTTTATGCTTTTAAATTGTTCATATGATACTTGAATTTTAACATTATTAATAAGGAGAGTCATTTAAACTTTAAGAAAATAAGTTAATTTGGACATTAGATAATGATTTTAATTAGAAATTTATGAGTTTTAATAGCAATGTGTCTCAAATTAAAGCAAAATAATAACTATACTATAAAACTTGAAAATGGATTTTATTTGAATTGAAATGAATATTGCAATTTGCAAAGCTTATATTTGCATGTAGTATAAACACAAGTCCTAGAACTTTAATCCTTCGGATATAATGTTGAAATGTTAATTCTAACGAAACTGATGCTTCATTAATTAGTTTATATTACTTGGTTATAAGATTTATTGTTTTATTATTTAAAATTCTTATACGAGTATTATTTTAAAATATACATCATACATCTTAATTCCCTACCCCCCCCCCCCCCCCCCAAAAAAAAGTTAAGTATTGCTCAAGTTATTACATCACTCATAAGTTAGGTTAAATTCTTAGGTGTAAACACCTATAAGGATTTTTTTTTTTTCTTTTTGTACCATGTTACTACCAAAACCAATTTTCATGCGTGTGTAACAACCTAAATTTGGGGACAAGATCAGCTTAGAAATAGGAGTGAGATAAGAAGACTGTTAAACCAGTATAAGTAAAATGTCTTAAATTTATCATGAGAAAAAGATTAAAATAATTATTAAAAATTATTTTGGACATCAAAAAAGTAGTGGAAAATTATGAAACATTATTTTAAGGATTTATTTCAGGAATTTATTTGATAACCAAATATCAATAAAAAAGAATAAAATGGTACAAAACCATGCTTGTGGAATAAGCTTGTGTGAGATGGGACCTTAAAGGTCATTTCACCATTCTTTTATTTCATAAAGTGAATCAGCACGTGGCCTCCCTATTCCAATTCACATTTGGACACCTCACAGGCTCACACCTCCTTCTTTCCCCTCATGCCACATTCACCCAATCATGCAAAAGACTCCCTTATTTCTCCACTCATGCGGATATACACGACACACACTCCTCCCATTTCATTTTCCCATTCGGCCTAACACCCATACACACACTCCACTGCCTCATTTCGTTTTGTATCAAAGAAAACAGAAAGAGTGAGTGAGAGACTGAAGAGAGAAAGATGAAACCGAGAAGAGAAGGAAGAGAGCCGAGAGCGAGAGCGAGAGGAGTTGGAGAAGGAAGGGAGGAAGAAGAAGAGGAAGGAAGAGCTGGAATTTCCCATGCAGCTTGGATTTGAGTTGAGGAAAGACTTCTAAGCACTATTCCACCTTTGCTTGCTTCCTCTTGTGCGTTTTTGGCGGGAAGGAAAATCTGATCTTAGGGAGAGGAAAATAAGGAACGGATTATTTAAGCCATAGAATATGTTATATTAGAGCTTGTGGTAGTAATTTCCACTTTTCATGATTAAATATCTCTATAGTATGATGGATTTCGATTCTGCACTTTGTTGTCTAGAGGAGGTTGTTCGACTTTTTCTTATGGAATAGCAAAGGAGAGTCTAAATTCCTAAATGGATAAGTTTAGTAAGAGTTATGTGCTTTTTTGATAGTTGGTGCAAGTTGAAGCTGAAAATGTTGTTTCCCTGTTCGGTCAGTCACTGTTTTGAGTATGTATGAGTTATATTTTGCTTAATTTGATGCTCACAATGTGTTTAGAAGAGGTTTTTGTGTAGGATGTCGTCTCTAACACAAGTTTGGAACTATTGAAAATTAAAAGAGAGAGAACTTCCATATTCTGAAATTGAGATTTCAGCAATTTTAACAGTAAACTAAGGTAATCAACCTTTTTTCACCCTGAGATTTTGTGGACATATAATAGACATGCTAAGCTTTAAAAAGACTCCTAGATATTAATTGAAGATCTAAAACTTAAGATAAGAATTTTCAAAGTTAGCCAATGAAAACTGTAAAAGTTTGTTTTCTAGAATTCGGGTCCCTATTTTAAGTAGAGGTTTGATTGAGCAAATGGACTTTTTTGTCTGTAAAAGTTAGTTTGTGGATATTAGATCTCATAAGCTTTAAAATGAGTCTCAAAACATGTTAATTGGATGTTTAGAACCTAAGTTATGGATTTTCCAAAATGGGCCAGGAAAACTGGAAGGTTCTGATATTCATGTGAGGTAAAATCAAGGTAAACGTATTCTTCTAATCTTGATATTTGGTGGAACCTTAGTAAACTTTTTAAGTTTCCAAATGAGTTCAAGACACACGAATTGGATGTGTATAAAGAGAGTTATGAATTTCCTAAGTTTGATCATTAAATCTGGAGAGAACCTGTTTCTAGATTCAAGTGGTGTCCACTTTGCAAAATTCTAAGAATGTTTCAGCATGAGATGCTTTGATGATTATTTTTACCTTAAAAGAAACTTAAATAGCTTCGAATCAAAATTTGAATTGCCTCAATCGAAATTCTATGGAATTAATTATAATTTCTTGAAGTTTGTTTAAAATGCTGGCAGCTTTTAGCTATTATACAAATTTAGGGTCATGAGAAGTCAAGAAAGAAAGAAGAAGAATGGAAGATGTTGTAAGCAACTTCGGTGATTGGAAGAAAGGAAACCGAGGAAAGACATTAGTGCATAAGGTTGTGAACTTACTTAAATTGCATTTATTTGATGTGTATGTTGTGTATTGATGTGTGGTGTTACTTCGTTGAAATATGTGAATCATGTATAAATTAGTGAAGTTCTGTTTTTGTTTATATTGCAGTCATAAGTATATTGCACTACACATTGAGCATGCAAAAATGTTATTTTGTGAACATGAGCCTATGTAAAGCAAACATATCTTACATTAGTGTTCATCTTGCATACATTGTTAATACTGTTTGCTAGTGAAATTCCCCTGAATCTCACCCTCCCCCAACCAACTACACAAGAATATGAGCACACAAAAAGGAGTGCTTGAAGTTGCAAAAGAAAGAATGAGAAGAGCATGTAGCATAAAGACGCTCCATAGTAAGGAGGAAGGCCCTTAAGAATATTGACGCTTACATACGAGTAATATAAGGCCAGGTGTGACAATGAGAGCATGTATGTATAAAATGTTGAATTTTTCATCCTTTATATATTGTTATTTTAACTTTATTTATTTGTAATTTAAATTTAATAATATTTATGTCTTAAATAGGAATTTGTTTTTTAAAATTTATTTCTTATAAAAGGATAGAAAAAATAGTGTTTTTAGCTAAAACAGATCCAAAGCCCGTGGGCCCAAGCCTGGCCTGTTAGTGTAAAGGTATGACCTATAAATTATGGAAATCGGGCCTACAATGGACTGTCCCATTAAAGCTTGAGTCCATAAAATACCAGCCCTTATTTCCAGCTATTAACAAGTTTCACTGAAAAGGAACGCGGGACAAACCGTTAGAAGCCACTGTTTAAGGAAAACAAATTAAATTGAAAGAGTGTTGAATAATGTGTACAACAACATTTTTTTAACTATGGCCATTTTATAAAAGGTTTAAAGCGCATTTTTGTCCTTAAACTATTATATGAGGGATATTGAGTGTTTTAAACTATCAACTGGTGTTTGGGGGGGGGGGGGGGGGGGGGGAAACTATCAAGTGCTGTAACATCGCTCTTAAAAGGTTGCCCCTTCATTGAATATATATATATATATATATATATATATATATATATATATATATATATATATATATATAATTATTTGATCCTTCAACTTTTAACTGAGGTATAACTCAATCCTTCAAGTTTAACTCATCGCGATTTGATTCCTGAAGTTTGATAATTTAATAACATCGTCCTTGCCATCAGTGGAGTGAGAAACAGTGTTAACGAATTGAAAAATATATTCTCCTCCTCGCCGCTAGACACCGACTAGAGACAATCTGGTCTCTCTTCCTTTGATGTCCCTTCATCTTTGGCAAAGAGACGGAACAAAAATATGGGAAGGGGGTGCGTCTTGTTGAAGAGTTAAACTTGAAGGACTAACTCACAACTTATTAAAAGTTGAAGGACCAATAACTAATTTTCCCTTGAAAAAGTTATGAAAACAGCCTCAAAAAATTACAAATAGTACCCCATAAAAATTAATATTTAAGTCCCAAAATATTACAAACAAATAACAAGGGATTATTGATATTTCTTATCCATGTAAAAGATTAAAATATACCTATATCCAAAAACTTTGACTAGTTACCAGTAGTGACCAACTACTTTTTTAGTAACAATGTCAGTTAGTACGTAGTTGAAAAATATTATTTTTTTTATTTTGATAATCACTTTGTAGTCGATCAGATTAGTTGGTTAATTAAAATGGTATTATGGTATTCTATAATTAATAATGGTGAGAAATAACGTAGTGTCATAGCATTAATTCGCAATTTTTTTTAGATCTTACTTGGTATTAACTTTCTTATTACGTATTTATTTGTACTTTTCTGGGGCTTTTTTTACTATTTTTCTGATCAACTAATGGCCAAAATACCATACGCTTAATGGACAACATCACATCCTTTTCAATACTTCAGTAACAACATTACACCACATAATAATCGTTTAGGATATCCACTCCCCAGAGAAAATAGTTTGAGGGTAGAAATGCCCTTTAGCCCTTTAAGAAAATGTTGCAAGAATAAAGAATTATTTACTGTTTTTTAAGGATAATAATTCGATTGGATTTTGCAGAGCAAGTTTGAGCAGTTTTTTAATGAATAAATTGTTTCAATTCAAATGTGTTAGAAGTCTAACCCTAATATGTTTCCTTTCTCTACATATATTTGGTGATATTTTTTCTTTTTATAGCTCACCCATGGATTAGCTGGTTCTGCGGTCCAGCCCACAACTACACCAACCCGCGGACTAGACTTTTGTAGGTTTGCAAAAGTGATATAGTTGGCTAAGACATCGGCCTTCACCTCAAAAGAGAAGACGTTCGATTCCCATTAGTCGATGTGAGGGTATCTTTGGAGGGAGATCTGTAAGTGCCTCTGTAAGCGTTCTTTGAGCCTGGAGGCATGCTCTGGCCCTGGTAGATTACCAGTGTCTACCCCCACCTAAACTTTTTGTAATTTAAAAAAAAAAACACCAACCCTAAATGGCAATTGTAGGTTGGCAGCCCAGGCTGGGGTCCATTTTTTTTTTATTTCTTAACAAAATCCTATATTCTCAAGATTATTCAAAAACCCGGGACACATATATATGAGTCATTAAATTTTCTTTTCTAGCATCTACCATTTCACATATAAAAATTCAAAAACATGATCCGCAATTTAAGAGATAAAGTTATCAAATTTACCAAGATTTACAAACAAAAAATATCAAATCATCATTAAGTAATCAAGATATAATAATTTGGTTTAAAGAGGAAGGATGTGGAGATTTTTCTTCTTTAGGATTATTGGGAAGTATCAAAGTGGAAGTGTAAGACTTATGAGTTTTATAATACTATTCATATTCAAAAAGAAAAAAGTGTAGGCCTATGCAGTCTGCACGGGTTTGGGAAATTCCCAACTCTAACCCTATTCAAACCTGGGGGCTACGGGTAAAACCGGTTCTACATGTATACTAAAACACATACAAGGACTTTATTTATGTGCTAATAGACCCAAGAGTGTTTGACACAAGTATATTTTCTTAAAATTTGAAAAGGTAAATAAATATTTTAAGAAGGTAAAATACCATGATTGAATTCTACTTTAAACTAATAATGAAGTGCTACTCTATTGATTTGTTCATGTAGAAAACCTACATTCACATGCCTCGTGCGTGTAGGAGGAGGGTAAGTGTTCTGTAGATCAGCATTGACCAGGTCAAGGCCTTTTACCTTCAATAATTGCAGCGGCTGTGATTTTTCTCCATTGTCCAAATGCTATACCTATGTTTCAGTATATTTGCTAGTCTTTTCTTTTTTTTTTTTTTTTTGCATTTTGTTTTATTAAAAAAATATCTGTCACTTAAATTTCAACGGCATAAATATTTGTTTTTCAACTTTTTCTTATTAATAACAACAATCATAAGTAAAATCATTTCAAATAATATCCCTTCTGTTTATTGACTATCGCAATTTTAATCAAATAACATAAATATTTTTTATTACAATCTAAGACTGTTCTAATCTTTTTTAAAATTGAGGTAATAATTGCAAGCATGCTGTTTCACTTCTCAAAACTTTAATATTCTGTTCACATGCCTTTTGCATGTTGTAGGGTATGTGTCCTACAGCTATTTAATTATTGACCAAGTCAATGCCTTTCTCTCTACACGGACTTTGTGTTGGGAAGCACTAGTGTGTAATGCAAAATGGTTCTCTTATGAATGGAGGTTATGATTTTTTTTTTTCCGGGTAAAGGTGCAAAAATACACATGTGCTTTACCCTGAGGAGTGCTCAGCACCAAATGTTTTTTTTCGGTGTAAAATTACATATGAACTTTTAAAATTAGGGCAAAAATATCATCGTCGTCAGATTGGCTTAACACACGTTACTTTTGCAGGAGGCCCCACATTATTAAAAGAAATAAAAATGCCCAATTGTTTTAATTTACTTTATTGCCCTCCCTTCCCTCTATCAGTCACTCATAACCATCCTTCAAGCAGAATCGATCTTCCTTCTCCGGCTACTGCCTGTGCCGTCGTATGTGCAAGCTTTCTCTCTCCCTTAGATCCCAACACACAATTCAAGCTTATTTGGTTTAATGGTTGACAGATCATCATGTTTGGCTCATCAGCGACACGATCTCATCTGGTGGTGAAAATTGAGTTACGACGACTGGTTTTGAAAAACCAGTCCTTGTAAGTTTTGATGACTAGTTTGGAAAAAACAGTCATGGAAACTCAAAATTTTGGTCGTAAAAATCTTGAGTTTCCACGACTAGTTTTGAAAATTCATTCATTGTAAGTTTCAACGACTGTTTTTTCCCCAGTCTTGGAAACTCAATTTTCACGACTGGTTTGGAAAAAGTTTCCACAATGGATTTTGAAAAACCAGTAGTTGAAACTTACGACGACGTAACTCAAAATTTTCACCACCAAATGAGATCATGTCGTCGATGAGCCAAACCTAATGATTTGTCAACCCTTAAACTAGAGAAGCTTGAATTGTGCATTGGGATCTAAGGGAGAGAGATGAAACCAAGTGTTTCTTAAGATTGTGCGTCCTGCAGAGTTTTTCGAATATGAGTCCGTTGAGTTGGTGTTAGGATTTGAGGGAGAGAGAAAGCTTGCACACACGACGGCACGGGCAGTAGCTAGAGAAGGAATATCAATGCCTCTTGAAGGATGGTTATGAGCGACTGATAGAGGGAAGGGAGTGCAATAAAGTAAATTAAAACAATTGGGCATCTTTATTTCTTTTAATAATGTGGGGCCCATTGCAAAAGTAACGTGTGTTAAGCCAATTTGATAGTGATGATATTTTTGCCCCAATTTTAAAAGTTTATATGTAATTTTGCACTGAAAAAAAAAAAACATTTGGTGCTGAATTCTCCTTATGGTAAAGCACATGTGTATTTTTGCACATTTACCCTTTTTTTCCTCCTCCCCTTATCCAAATAATTACAAAAAAAGGTTTCCTCACATTATTTAATATCTTTTTGTCTCTTAATTGATAGTCTCAATTCTAAAAACAAAAATACTACACATGCAAATATGTATAAAATCTAAGTAATTTATAAAAATTATTAATTTTCTTTTTATTCTTACCCTAAATTAAATGTCAGTTGGAAAAAGTACACTTTAAAATATCAGGTATGGGATATATGTAACATTTAGATTTTTTAAAAGGGTTATTTTTCAAAACATGCATTGATCACACCTAGAATTTGTTTTATGACTTACTCCCTGCCTCCAATTCTAATTATTTATTTTTTTCTTCAAGGTTATCCCTAACTCACTTAGGACTTCAGACTAATATCTTTCAAGGCTTAGAGATTAAAACAAGTATGCTTGAATTCTTCACAGAACTTAAACTATATGTTCTCCTCTTTGGCTGGGTGAGCTGCTTATCATCTTAACAACAACTTATTGGTCCTTCGATTCTTATTCTAATTAAAGATTCTTATTATAATTAAAACATCTCGCCAACCGTATCAGAGGAACCAGAAGAGGTTATTAAGTTACTATTATTTTTTAAATTTACCCATGTTTAAAATCATCAATTACATTTTAAAAAGTAAAAAAGAAAAACTGAGTCAAACTTTAAGTAATAAAGCAATTTTGGAAAAATGCAATTAATACCCTGACTTATAATGAGCACCATTTTTTTTGGGGGGGGGGGGGTTGTTGAGAAAGTGACTTGTAACATGGATAAGAAAGAATACATTTTAAAGATGAAAGTAAAAATAAATTGAAAATAATTGTGGCTTACTCGTATAGTAAAGAGACGGAACAGGTAACTTATAAACTTTTGTGGCAAGTCAAGTGTCGATTTCCTTTCATATGCCATGTGTTTGAGGGTAAGGGGACTTAGGATCATGACTATATGATGAACGCATAATCCTACGTGTGATTGACTAAGTCAAGGCATGAATTAAAGCGGAGTGTGATTGCCTACGTGCTTCATTTTGCTGGCGACAAAATCAACTTTTTCACAGTTCATTTAGATATTTTTCGATGAGGTGTCAAGTTGCATTCACATGTTTCATGCATGTTGGATGGCAATAAGTTTACGAGGGACTACGGCATTGATTCATATGGCGTCATGTGAATACCATAATAACCAATATATTTTGGAAATATTTGTTTAAATATGGAAATTAAAGATGTTTAACATTCTGAGTACCCTGTGTACGTAGGACATTTCTCATAATGCTAAATCCAAGCAAATATAGAAATATCACAATTTAGAGTAGCAGCGGAAAATCATAAAATACCTCTCGTCATACTTAAATAATTTGAAGTAGAGAAGTTTAACAATCTACAAGGGTTGACTTTGCCCGTCATCATGGAAATCGATACATCTAAATTCTGTAATTATATTCATCAATAGCAAAGAAACCAAACAAAATGATAGCTGTTAGAATCATATCCTGTACAATTAGGGTTTGCATTAATGTTAGAATCATATCCGATATAATTGGGGATTGCATCGATGTAAATGAGGGAAATAGATCCTAGTACTTATTAGAGAAAATACGATCTCATATATATAAATAGGCATACAATTGTACATTGTTATTGTTTTAAGGAATTCAGATTAACAATTCCCTCTTTGTTTATATCTTTACAATAGCGAATGAGGGATGGATGAGGTAGCTAGGGGATGGGCAGATCTGACATAGAGGAGTTGCAGCCATTGTGTCATGCTAAGGACCTTATAGTGGTGAACAAGGTCACTGGGAGTGAAAACAATGTGAAATCGTGAATGCATATAGTGAGATTTTATATATGGATTTTTTATTTGTGGAAAATCTATGGTATACTAAATGTTTAGTATAATCAATGTTGATGGGTAATAACTATGGTAATGCGTATAGTGAGTATACAAGTTTTTTTCGTTGACCGAAAAAAAAAGTATAGAATTTTTAATTCACACAGTTTAACTTTGGGGAGATTACTAAGAAGAGATGTAATTAACCTAAAAAATCTTACTAACAAGGGACTAAGTGAGTAATATAAATCTATTGTCATTTCATGCACTATAATCTTAATCTAGCTATCATTAAAGAATGCTCACTAGTTAAACTTTTTAGTGATTGCATTTATTTTTTGGGACCTAATTATCCCTTTGAACTTTATATTTTAACTGTTATATGTGTGTGTGTAATGGTGGAATTTTAGTTTATATATTTATTAAAATATTTCTTTGTCAAAAAATTAAATTAAATTAAATGATTGACGGTCACATAAATTGGGAGAGGGATTAAAGTGGAATTTTCAAAATCAAAAGGATAACATTAAATATAATTTTTTATTTTAGAAAATGTTTGTATAATTTTCAAAATAAAAGGAATGTATGCCTTCCAAAAGGGTCTCATTGTTTTAGTCTTCTTCTTTTTTTAAAAAAAAAAAAAACAAAATAGGAAAATAACACCAAAACAATATTTTCACAAAAGAAAAAGCTGACAAATAAAATATGTGCTAGCTGATCAATGGAATCCTTGTGTCCAGTAGTTTCATACTCAGTTTTAATTTATTTTTTAATTTTCTTAGTTAGTTATTTTTTAAAACGTACAAGTCACACTACTAAAAAATTGATTTTTTGTGGTGGAATTTTTCCATCGCAAAATAAGCATTTTCCATCGCAAAAATAGTTTGCGGCGGATTTTGCGGTGGAAAAGTGTCTGTCGCAAAAAAAACCCTCGCAAATCAGTTTTGCGACGGAAAAATTTCATTTCCCTCGCAAATTGAAATTTTGCGGCGGAAAAATTTGCCCTCGCAAAATCTCTCATTTTGCGAGGGACAAAATTTTCCCTCGCAAATTCCAATTTTGCGGCGGAAAAAATTCCCTTCTCAAATTCCAATTTTGTGACGGAAAAAATTTCCATCGCAAATTCTAATTTTGCGGCGAAAAAATGTTTTCATCACAATTTGCGGCGGAAATGTGTTTTCCCTTGCAAAATTCAAAAATTGCGCCGGCAAAATTTCCTTCGCAAAATATCATATTTTGCGAGGGAAAAAACTTTTCCCTCGCAAAACGAAGGATTTTGCGAGGGAAAATTTTTCGCTCACAAAATTAAAAATTATTTTAAAAAAATAAAAAAAATCCCAAAAAATAAAAAAAATAAAAAAAATTCATAAAAAATTATAAAAAATAAATAAATTGTATATCATAAAAATAAATTGTACAATCATCATACGAGTTTACATTACAAAAACAAAATATTATAAATATAATGTTCCAAAATAAATTTTAAAAAAACTCTAAACAGCAGCAGTCTGGTCATCGTCACCACCAGTATCGTCGTCACCACCAGGAGGCTGCCCCATGCCTTTGTCCTTCAATAGGGACTGGAGAAGTGCTCGCATCTCACTAATCATCTGCCCTTGCTCCCTCACCGTCTGTTCTAACGCCTTTACCCTATTACTTTCTGCAAAACCAACATTATGAAGTCAATTTATTTGTCCTACTTCATTTAAATGAATGAGAGAGTAATGGTTTGCGATTGATAGCAAAAGTATAAGTTTACCTTCAGGGACCACCTCTACTACTGCCGGTTGAGTGCCTCGAAGTCGACTTCAGTTGGCTGGCAGAAGCACCCATCTCGAAGACTCTCCCCTTCTTGTCCATTCCGCTTGCAGCCTGAAGGAAGATACTCTCGTTATCAGAATAAGAGGACGACGGGTCGCTCTGAATCTGTGAGTCTCTCTCCTGCGTCAGCTGCTGATAGGTCTCCTACAAGCACAAACATACAACACAAATAATGCATATAAAATGAAAGAAAGATGTTACTGTTTGAAACAAATAATAAATGTAATTAATATCTCACCGCGAATTGTTGGGACTTGGCGTTAATCCAACGCTTGCCTTGACCCTCAACCGGCTGGGTATGGGTCCGCTCAAAGGTGGTCCAAGGAATCAAATCTGCAGGAACTTCCCCAGACGCTGCCTGCAAACACAAATGATAATCATTCATTAATTATTGATTAAGTACAAAATATTGAAAGCTGAAGTAGAAAATAGCGTATACTTACAATCTTTCATCGATGCTCACTAACTGGAATGCTGCCGCCAGCATATGATGATTGTACATCCAACTCCTATCACGATTGCCTTCCATACTTCCCCAACCCAACCCTGCACGGATACTTTACAATAATACTAACTAATTAATTCAACTACTAACCTAAGTGACAAATACAACTGGCCACTTAACTAATTCTCTCCATAATTTTTTTACTCTTATTTGTGTCAAACTTACAAATTATATCTACAAATAATTATAATATAAAGTAATAGATAACATAAGCATTAAATTTTTATGAACTAAATGAATTATTTTTTTATATATTAAAACTAAGTTGAAAATTTGACACTGAATACCTGCATATTAAAACTAAGTGATAGATAACATATTTATTTTTTTTATACTTTAAAACTACCTGTTGACTGCAGGCCCATTCTTAATATGTATGCAATCTTATAATTATCTTTTTAGAGGCAATAAATAAAGATATAAAAGACGTAAAGTTGTGACCTGGGACTTTGTAACTTTACAACTTTTTGTTTACTAATGGAATAATTTTACTAATATGTAAATATTGTTAAATATATTTTATGGTAAAATTATTTCATTAGTAAATTAAAGACACAACATGTAAATATATACAAACTCCAATAATTTTTTTATTGTTGTTATAATTATATATCTAGTAACAATTAATTTAATGTAAATATATATTATGTATATATTTTATGTATATATCTTTTAATAATATCTGGTAACAATTAACACAAAATGTAATTCTTAAATATATTATACATAAATTAAAAAATTAAATATATATATATTATTTATTCTAACGTAATTCTTAAATTTCTTAAATATATTCTAACGTATATTTAGTTTATATTATCTAAATTAACTTATATATACGACATAAAATAAATTTATTGCATAAGTTATTTATTTATTTTTCAAAAAATTATAAATATATGAATTTCTTATATTATATCTAATATTACTCATTAATTTATATTTAATTTTACATAGTTGTATTTACAATATTTAGTATTTATAATTTATATTAAAATAATGTTAATCACTTAACTAGTATTGAGTAATAATATAGGCTAAATTACATATTTCTATCAATCTTATTGAGTGCCTCTATTAGCTTTACTCACAATGGTTACACATATAACAATTAAAAGAAAAAAAGAATAACACACAAACAAAGTCCACTTAAATCAACAATTACCTTAAATATTCCTCATATCACTATAACAATTTAAATTTTATATACCAAATTTTAACACATATTCGCATTTTTCATTTAACAATAAAAGAATATATTTTCAATATTAAAACAAGGAATCAACATATAAAGTAGTCCATAAAGCTATATCATCCAGATCCACACAGACAAAAAAACGCATATGTACTGTCGGCTTCAAAAAATTCAAGAAATAAGAGCAGTTTGTCAAGGAGGAGAAGAGAAAGAATGCATACCTCTTGAAGGGTATCTTAAAGTGGAGAAAGAAGAGCAAGGACGGCTCACCAGGGTGCTTGAACTGGAGGTTAGACTGAACGACACACGATGGAAACGCAGAGAGGAAGAAGGAAGAGCAAGACGGAGTAAGAGATCGGTGAAATGAAAATAGGGGGGAGGTTGCTTTTAACAAATTTTTGCGGCAGAACCCACAAGTTCCGTGCGGCGGAAACTGTAGGTTCTGCCGCAAAGTGCGGCGGAATGGCGGACCTTGTGGGTCCGCCGCAAATTGTCGGTGGGCATCTGCCCACCGACGACTTACGGCGGACCCGGAGTGGTCCGCCGCAAGTTTGCGGCGGAACCTGTGGGTTCCGCCGCAAAAATTTGCGGCGGACCCGGAGTGGTCCGCCGCAAGTTTGCGGCAGAACGTGAGGTTCCTCCGCAAATTTGCGGCGGAACCTACTTTTCCGCCACAATTTGCGGCGGAAACAGGTTTTCCACCGCAAAAAAATTGCGGCTCCGCCGTAGTTTACGGCGGTTATGAAGTTTCCGCCACATTGGCCGAATAGGTTCCGCCACAAATTGTGGCGGAATATCCAATTCCGCCGCAAAAATTGCTATCTTGCGATGGTTGAACTTTTTTGTCGCAATTTTGCGACGAAATACAATTCCATCTCAAATTCCGTCGCAAATTTCATGTTTTCTAGTAGTGTCACCTAAAAAAAATAAATTTTTAGGCAAACGATTCAACAAATTTGAGAGAATCATAATTAAAGATCATATAAAAGAGTTACTATGAAATAAGAATTTATTTACAACTGAAATTATACCCTCTCAAATCCTTATTATATGACGTATTTAATGGGGTATTAATTAAGGGTCTTTATTAAACGTTATTTAATGGGGGTATTAATTATTATTTTTTTCAATGTCACTTCTATTTAAAGTCATTTACAATGAGGGAGAATAAGTAATGCAAATTTAAAACTTTTATTTAAATATGGGTAAAGTAAAAGCTTTATTCTATTTTCATAAGAAGTTAATGGCCTAACCTCTTTATTTCTTCTAGAAGTGAGTGCCTTGTACAGGGAGAGCATCTGCACGTTAACTTTCTTTTAAGGTCCTTAATTAACATTTTTTCTTCGAGTTCCTATCCCAAGTTTAAATTATTTGTAATTCTGATCTAATAAATTCATACATTATCTTCTTTTTTTAATAAGCACAACTATCCACCTATTGCAGACAATCATATTTGAAGCACTACTATATATCAAATATTAAATATAAGCATATTTTTTGGCCGGAATTCACATCATTATCTAATATAATTGTGTGTATAGAGCTATATAAGGAGAAGGGAGATCATAGCATTGGGCACATGCACCACAGTCCAACATTATTAAAACCTTTGTGAAGATGAAGAGAAGCTCCAAATTATCATGGCCATGGCCTTTAGCCTTCTATGCAATTATGCTGTGCTTTGTTTCCTTCAATGTTTCTGCTCGTCCCTTACTCCCTTCATTCCCCAATTACCCTAATCCACCACCGTTTGAATACAAACCTTCAACGTGCGGCAGCAACACGCCTCCGCCACTTCCGCCACCGTCATACGCACAACCTCTTCCCACCTTATTCTGATCAACCTCCACCATATCGAGGGCAGTCTCCGCCATCGCTACACTATCCACCGTCATCTTCTTCACCATCTCCTCCTTATTCTTGCAACTGCCCGCCATATGTTGGTGAGTATCCACCACCGTACCCGTCATTGCCACCTCCACCGTATATTAAACAGTCTCCTCCATCTCCTCCGCATGCTGATCAGTCTCCACCTTTTCCTCCCTCGGAAACTCCACCGGAACCTCCGTATACTGATCAGTCTCCACCACCTCTTCCCTCGGAAACTCCACCATCTCCGTCAGTACCTTCTCCATATATTGACAGACAACCACCACCATCGTCAGCACCACCTAATAATTGTGGCCCACCACCCCTATATCCTCCTTCGAAGGATTAAAACTTGTACTCATATATATATATATATATATATAAGTATGTATGTATGTATTATGCCCCCTGCACTTCCACCACCACCACCTCTTTAATTCCCTTCTGATCACCTCCGGCAGCAGCTAAAACTTCTAGATTTTAGGTGGAAGGATACTGATTTCCATGAATAAAACTTGTAGCTTTTTATTTCCATGAATATATATAAGAAAATTAATTATTAGTCTGAAAAAAATGTTAGAAAAGCCCCACAGAAGATAAATTATGATGTCACAAAATCCCAAAAAGTAGTTAAAATCCACAATGAAAGTTGTTAGCTCATAAAGTTGTTAGTGAGACTTTTATCACATCAGAATTTTCTACAGGACATTTTTAACATTTACTTGGTCCCTTAGACTATAAAGGGACCCCCCCCCCCCCTCATTGAGTTAAGGTGCATCCAACACCAAAAGTTTTTTCCCCCCAAATGAATCCAGTGTCCCAAAATATTTTGTTGTGCACCCAATGTTATGCCCCAAAAATTGAGAAGAGATAGGCGTGGAATATGAGAAAACCCACACTACAAAAGCCTTAAATATATAAATTTTTCCGTACTTTATATATACACATATTTAAAACACATAATAAAATGACCATGAATTCATTTCATGCATATTACAAAAGTTATAGACTTGCTATATAAATTTTTGGAGAAACTCAACTCAACTGAGAGTAACCTCAGCAAAATTCAACAATAATAACTTGGTATAGACAAGAAGAACTCCGCTCCATAATAACAATTTCGCAATACCTAAGAAATGCGAGGATCAGTGGCGGAACCAGAAAAAATTTTTAGCCTGGGCCAAAATATAATATATTAGATGGTACTAACATTTTCAGTAAATATCTTAAATAAAAATTTTACTTTCCTCTCGCAACTTAATGAGTAATGAATTAAACATTGTCCTAAGGATATCACAAACACTAACATAATAATTATATGTATGATGAAATTTAATAAAATTATTTAAAATATAGTCAAAGAAAAAATGTATACCTAAAATTGTAGACGACGCTCTTTTAAATTGACAAAATCTTCAAGAATAGAATCAATAGTAAATATTTCAACAATTTCTCTTCCAATACATACAACCAAATTATTTGCAAGAAAGTCACCTTCCATCTTGTTTCAAAGCCTTGTCTTTACAATTTTCATTGATGATAAATTCATTATAAAATTATAAGACAACCAAATAATAAATCCAAATGGATTAAAATTAGCCATTAGTTATCATCTACATATATATTGTTATCTATTGTCGAAACTCAAGACTCCCAAAAATCATAATCCCAAAATTTTTACTAATCGGCACAACATTAACTTCATTAGAATGAGAAAAATACATAGAATAACTTTCATAAAAGAAGTAAAGTGAAAAGAAATGATTTTGAGTATTTATTTAGTCTTTAAAATGAAGATAAATAGCGTCGAAGCTAGAAAATGAAAGAAGTTTGATGCCTATGGACCCCCTCCGCGGGCAAGCTAGAGGCCCCCTTTAATTATTATTATCATTCATTTTTTTAATAGGCCACGGTTCTTTTCTTTTTTTTTTTAAATCAAAACAAAATATAAGATGATATTAACCTTTCCAGTAGATATCTTAATCAAGAAATTTACTTTCCTCTCATAGCCTAATGAGTAATGAATCAAGAATTATTCTAATAAAAAAAGAATGTAATTATAGAATATATAGCTGGGGCCAAATTACTGACCAAAATGAAATATCATATAATACATATATACAAATGCATAAGATAAGAGAAAGCCAAGCCAAGAGGTAGGTCCGCCTCTGGTGAGGATTCTAATTATGGCATACGTGGATCATGTAAATTACAAAAATAAATACATAGATTTAAATTTCACAATAACTGAGAGTTTTCAAGATGATGCTTCAACTTCAAAAAATAGTATGTCTTTTAGTAACCAGCATTATGTATTGAGTCCTTATAAAATGTTTCAAGCATGTGTGGAATTGATTTATAATTTATAAATGAAAATAGATCTAATCTTGAAAACTCATAAGGAATATTTCATATAAAAGATCCCAACATGAAGGCTTGCAAATAACAACCCAAAACTACTTTCAAGCATACAAGTGTTAGTTCTCTGTGTGTTTTGATGATAACCGACAATTGTAAACTCAATTTGAAGTTTGTCCTTGGAAAGTTGTAAAACTTTTGTTTAAGGCAAACTCGAGTTTGGACTTGAAAGACAGAAATTCAGATTTTACAATGTTGGCCAAACTCCAGTTTGTATAGGCAAACTCAAGTTTGCAGAGTTACAGAGAGCTATCAAAGTTTACAAGAGTTGTAAACTCGAGTCTGTGTTTATAAACTCGAGTCTAGATCAAAGGCAGTGACACTTGAATTTCAACTTGTTTCCAAACTCTACCTTTGATTCTGAGAAACTCCAGTTTACAAGAAAGTTTATGTGCTAAAAGTTTAAAGGCTTGTAAACTCGAGTCTATGATTTGGAAACTTGAGTTTGAGATCAAACAGAAGCTTCAACGTTTTATCAAGTTTTCCAAACTCCAGTTTCAGTTTTACAAACTCTAGTTTGCAAAATGCAATAGCCTTCATGTTTTCAGTTTTCACTAGAAACTCGAGTCTGGATTATGTAGACTCGAGTTTGGCATAAACAGAGATACTCGAGTTGATACTTGTTTTCTAAACTCCAGTTTAAATTTCAGTAACTCCAGTTTGTACTTAAATGAAAAGTTTTTCAAAGTTTCAATATACACTGAAACTCGAGTCAGATTTCTAGAGACTCGAGTTTAGAACTATTTGAAAATACTCGAGCTATTACATGATTTATAAACTCTAGTCTGCATTTCTAAACTCCAGTTTTGAAGCTGTGAACTTAAGATTAAGTTTTTCATAAAAGCTTCAAACTCGAGGCAGTCACTAAATGACTCGAATTTAGCCAAGTGTTCAAAATCTCATTCAAGACCAACTCGCGACTTTCCTCTCTATAAGAACCAAACTCGAGTCAGTTACTTGTCAACTCGAGTTTAGGAAACTTTCAAACATATCTTGCTCTCTGGATGAACCTCAAACTCAAGTCTAGAACAACAAACTCGAGTTTGCATCGGTAACTTTTGAAAACCAGATCAAATCAATCTGCGAAATCATTATGGGTTAATATGAAATTATCATATCTTGTTGCATTATTATTCCTAACGTTATTGATCAAGTTTTTGATAAGTTTCAGACAGGTTCATCACAAGATCAGAGAGAATCAAAGATCCAGAATAAGTGCATTTAATGAAGAACCAAGAACAGGGTTGATTCTTCTCCCTTATCCCAGATGTTTAGTTCAGATCGTTGGAACACTTTAAGATCACCTCAAACGGTCAAATTAAAATCGTGGAATGACAAAGAATCTGGAAGATGTTCTGCAACAACATATTCCAGGATTTCAACAAAGAATTGAAAGAACAGAGCAAAATTTGCAACTGTCATTTTCCAGATCTGCAAATGAACGTTGGAGAAGATATTGCAACGGCTAGTTCATCTAGTTAGGCTATAAAAGGCTATGAAGACTCAGAGCAAAAAAAAACAACGAAGCTACACTTGAACACATTTGCATTTTTAAGTCTGTATTGTGATTCTTTTATCTGTTCTTCAGTGATTATCAATATTCATTCTTTTGAGAGATTGAAATTCTTTTAAAGTATTTGATTTTGTAAACTCAAGGTTGTGGAACCTATGAGTTGGGTTGTTTAATTACAAGGTGTAAGGGGAAGCAAGTCCTAGGTGATTAGGATTGTGTCTTGTCTTCATTATTGTAGTTAAAAACTTGTTGAACTAGTGGAAACACCCAGAAGGTATCTGGGGACTGGACGTAGGTCAAGGTTAAGACCGAACCAGTATAAATCCTGTGTGTCTGAGCTTTTCTTTCTCTACTCTTTCATTATTCATTTCTTAAGCTTTATTTTTAAAGAGTTGAAAAGAAATTTTAAAATCCCCAATTCACCCCCCTCTTGGTGATTTCTTCCACTTTCAACAAGGAGTCTACATCTTCCAAATTCTTTCTTTTCAATACAATTCAACATCTTTTTCCTTTTAGAAAAAATTCTTTGATCATTTTCCTTCACGAATTACAATTATCAAATATTTCACATATTAGAGGATCATGTTTAAGTTCAAAGTGCAAGAAAAATTTATACAGAAAACTCAAGAAGAGCATACAACATTAAATAAGATCCTTGTTCTTTACTTATTTCAATATCAATGGAAAATGAAATATTTCAAATAAAAGTTAAATGAGACGCTATTCAGTTACCTACTGCGCTCTCAGATATATAACTTACTCTTGTTTACTCAACTCTAAATTGCTTTCACTCATCAATCCCCCACAGCACTAATGCTCAAGAACCACAGAGAAGTTTAGTTAATGCTCCCTTGGAACCAAACAGCAACAGAATGAAACAGAGGAAGATGGAGGAAAGAAGTGAAGCTTCGACACCTTACACGTTCAACAAAGATTAAAGGAAGGATTTGAATGAACTACTCCCGGATGATTTCAAAGTTAAACCAAAATGAACACAGTACAAAACAAAAATCAAAGAAGAAACAAATGTTAGATATGATTAGTTTTGGTAATGTCAAATATAGATGGCAAATATTTGGAGCAAAAAAGTTGGTATGATAGATTTATCTTTTACATCGACTAACTGTTATCTTTAATATAAATTAGTTCGAGTTGAATTTTGGAGAAAGATCAAAAGAAGAGAAGAAAGAAAGAAAAACTTGCAAAATAGAATGGGAATATCAACATTCAAGTTCTTTGATTAATTCTAGAAGTCTCTATGATTCTCTAAATTTTATTAGTTGCTTTCCTTAGTTCTTGACTAAACTCAAATACTAGTACGTATCCTCCTATCTATATTTCTCACGCAGCTTTTTCCTAGTGAATAGTGTGCAATAATAGTTTCACCAATTCCCTAAACCTCAAGCTCTATATTTGAGTATCTTATCTATAATGACCATTGGATTTCATTTATTTGATAAATATCTGTTTACTTAGCTTCGACTCTCTGTTAGTTCCAATAAGCTGAGAGAGGTCATGTAAATATTTTTATGGCATTGACACATTAGCATTGAATAAATACTGGACAATCCATATTGTAAGGTCAAACGCCATGCTAGTCTCAACTCCATATTCTGACATATTATTAGACTTTCTGTAACATCCCAATTTAAAATACCGAGAATTTTTTTTTTAAACAAACCGTGATCAGAGTCGAGCATTTCGATTAAACGAGTAACTGAATATTTAGAAGTACATAACCATAGTGTAATCATCCTTATACAGTCATCTATTGTTTCCAAAAAAAAACAGTATCTAGATAGTTCAAAAACTAAAACATACAAACTCTTTCAGTCCGCCTATATCGGCTACCTACCGTTCTCCTCCACCCTGGATCCTCCTGAATCTGAAGCTACAGCTGAGATCCAATTCCCAATTGGATCTCAGGTAACGGTTAACCTTATGCTCAAATAAGTCATATATAGGCAACAAATAGTCATAACAACATAACAGCACTTCAATACATAAGCACACAGCAGATGCATGATCAACATTGGACAGAACATAAGCACACAGCAATATGTAAAGCCCCACACTATGTTTGCACATAAACCAGTGCCACGATCTTCCATCGTGTCCTCAGCGCTAGGAAAACCCAACGGCGTTATCAAGACTATAACTCGTAACAAGCTGTATGTATGACTGACAACCCACGACAGAGTTTCAGTATATAAACATGTCTACCATATATATGAATATGAGCAGCATAAGTGTTAAGGTTACAATACGCGTCCGTACCTCCGTTGACGATTTCGGGCACTTCGGTAGCGTTGTGGTACGTTTGACGGTGGTACGACGATGATTTGACAGCGGTGACAGCGGAAACAGCGGTTCGTGATTCTGGGTATCCTATAAGGATAATATCACCAGTATGAATATCTAAGACCATAACAGGCATTTTAGGTACAAATTACCATTTTGCCCCTAGTTTGACTTTTTGGCGGAATTTTGCCCGGGCTTCGTTGTTTTGACTTTACGCTTTCAAAATTTTTGTTATAATCTTTCCTCTAACATATTTCTAAGATAAATATCACATTTATTCCTAAAACATGATATTTAAACTAACTTGAAAAATTAAAGACTACTCTAGCATTTCTACTATAACTACTGAAAGAACTACCTAACTAAAGACTAGAGACCGAAAACTTACTCAGAGCTTTGCTAGGATTTTTCTCTGGACTCCTCCTCCTTCCTTCTCTCTCAAATTTCGAAAATCTCAAGTGGATTTGGTGTGGAAGTTATGAAAGGAGCAAGGGGTATTTATAGGGAAAATTTGGTTACTATTCATGCCTTGTCAGACGAAATCTAGACCGTCGGATCGCACTTTTCTTAGGTGGCATGATCTTGGCCTTTTCTTCTCTTTGGCCGACCTCCCCCCCCCCCAAAAGAAGACAAAATAGCTGACCTCATCCTAGCTGCACCATCAAGCCTTATCCTCTTGCTTTATCTGATGAATTCCCGGTTCGGTGCCCTGATCACGAGATTCCATAGAAACTTAAAATTCTGGGAACAACACTCTAAAGATCTTTTCTTCCTCTTTCAAATTATCTAATTTAACTCAGTTTCTAATCCCGCTGAGGACATTCTATTATCAGCTGAAAATCCTCGGTATTCGGGCCCGGCTACAGAAATAACGTTGTCCGGTGCCAACTTCGAGACAAAAATTCACTGATTAACATTATACTCTGGGTTTTCCCCACTTATCCCCAGATTCCCACAACGGAATTATTTTCTATCGGTTCTCCTTTTGGCTATCTGCTTTAATTATACAAAATATCTTCCTATTCGGATCTCCAAATCACTCCGTCGGTTACAGAAATGACTTCGAAGACCGGCCATCTCGAGATAAAAATTCCCTCGTTCACAATATACCCTGACTTTAGAAACCTAGTTCACGGTTTTCTATGTAGGATTTTATTTCCATCCGTTCTTGTTTATCCTGTCCACTTTTATTATTATTTAATTAATTGCCACATGTCTTAAATCTTATTTTATTATTATTTGCTAAAAATCTCTCTTCATCCTTATCCCTTCATCCTTATTATTATTTATTATATTTTTTTTCCTTTTTGGCCTAAAAAATTTCGGCCACTATATATATATATATTTTTTTTTCATTTATCATAATACTCAATTCTCTTACATTTATTTTCCCAAAATTTTCCTATTAGTCCATAACTAATTACTTGGATTTAGGCTTTCATAAATTCTTGAAAAATCCTAAACCATTGATCTTTACTTTTTAAGACTATATCTTAACCATTATTATTTATTTAATTAGCCAAAAATTTCGGTCCTTAATAATTATTCCATGCCTTCTAGAATTTTTTCATAATTTTTCTTAGTACTTTCCTTTGACAATAGACTAATTATACTACATTTTGAGACCTCATATCCACCTATTTTCAATAGGTATTATTTATCTAAATATATATTTAAGTGTATTATAAAAATTAGGGTATTACACTTTCTTAGTATGAATCATAACATTCTAACATTTAGTTGATAGATATATCTTTGGATTAAGCCCTATCAAGATTATCAGCGACATTGATAAGAGGTGAGGCAACTGAGCAACGCACTATGTAAGAAAATCTTAAGGATAAGGTATTCACATTGATAGAGAATAATAGAAACCACATAGCGCAAAATGAGACCAAGGAAAAAACAAAGGCAATCTAGATTAAGTGGGATGAGATAAATCAAGATTAAAAATAATTACACACCAACATGCATCATCACATTCACGTACCCATGATGCAAACACGCAGACGCATTTATTTATTTCAAAAATATTATGTTTTTCCATATATAAAGTCAACAACAATATTATATAAAAAAACACACACACACACACAACATTATGTCTTGTCAATAGAATAGTTGCCATAATCTAAAGTTGTGACATTTGAACGACAAAACTTTTTAAGTTAAAAAAAAAAAATGAATGCTTCCTTTGAAGGAAGTAACATAGGTTCAATTATTATTATTATTTGCGGAACAGTGAATTGGAAGAAAGACACTCAATGGCAGGCCAATGAGAAAGCAATCCAAATAAATGCCCCTCAGCAGAATTCTAAAGTGCTGAGGGATCATCCTCTCTTTAATGTCACAAATAAAAAAAAAAATAAAAACTATGATTTGTAGCAGTTACTAAATAGCGGTCACAAAAAACCGCTACTAAATCATGTATTTGTAGCAGTTTTATAGCCCAAACCGCAACAAATTCGTAGTGAAGGATTGACACCAAAGCGTGGGTCATTTTGCAACAATATTTGTAGCAGCTACTCTTGAACAAACCGCAACAAATGTGTTCGCCTCGCAAGTGTACCAGTCATGCAAGTAATAAAGTGATAAGTAAAGTATCGTTCCCACGAGAATTAATGTAACAAATTAATCAAACAATAGGCTAAGCAAATTCAATTTAGTTGAGCTAAAACAAAGTTTTGATGAGAAATGAAAATATTTAAAACTACTTATAAAACTAAAAATTAATAAAAGCAAATGATTTTTGGATTTTCAAGGATTTAATAAAAGCCTAAGATTTTTTCCCCCTTTTTTTGCATTTCATAATATTGAATTAATTTCCTCTCTCTTGGTATTTCCATACATATATATGTTAGTCTAAAGTTCACAAATACTTGACAAGCTCTCTCAAGTCAATATCAAGTTTATCTTAACATTAAAATGCACAATCTCTTGCTACAATTAATGAGAATCAATATTTAAGCAACAATCTTAATGTGACAATGCAAGATTGATAAATATATCTCTATTTTACTAACAAACTATCCATTTATCAAGTAAACTTCAAAACAAGCATGATTTCAATCAAATACTACACCTAGATTAACTTTTTTAAGTCAAACCTAAGTGAATAAATCATCTAAATGGTAAATGGTAGTCAATAAATTAGAAGTATTAAACCTAGATTAAAATCAACACATATATATATTTATCTACTAAAAGAGAAGAGAGGATTATCCAAATATTAATCCATACAAAAAGGGTCAAAAGAATCTTAGAATAAAAGTTTAGCTACTCATTAAATCCAAACACCAAGAGAGACTAATCAAAACTGAACTCGTGGCTTAAACAAAATCCAAATCCAGAACAACAGATATGAGTTCAGACTTCAGAGAGTCACAACTTAAATCCAGCACAGCAAATTAATATTGAGATTTAGAGACTTATGGAAAGTGATAAGCAAGAATCAAGTAACAAATAATCAGAAACAGCCTCTGTTCTGCATTCCTTCTCGCTGCATTTGTCTTTACTGTTTCTTGTTGCTTCAGTTGAGTGCACCAGCTGAAGGAGACAAGAATGGGCAAAGGAAAAAAAATCACGCCGAGAAGCACAACAGCGACGCCGCCTCCTCCTCTTCGCGTTAGCTCTCCGGTCCTTGATTCCTTTCCGCGTCTTCTGTTCTGTTTCGGCGTTTTGCGGCATCTCCCCCTCCTCTTTCTCAATTCGTGTTTCAGCCCCCTTAATTAATTGCTGTAACGATTTCCCCTCAAGTCCAGATCCTTCATTCATTCCATTCAGCCTAATTCAATTAGGTTATGCATTCATTAATTGATTGATCCATGGCCCCACTTCTTTTTATTCATTTGCTTGCTGCCTCTTCACACGTCCAGATGCTCCTTAAATCATTTAGGTCTTTTGCCTTCTCCAAGCCAATTCAAACCGTGGGCCCAATTCTATTTGCATTCAATCTCCATTCAATTAGCCCAATGACATCTATGCGGCCCAATTCCATTTCACTCCCAAATGGTCCAGCCCGAAATGCTCCTCTGGCCCTATTCAAGTGATATAATAATAATATTAGTAATATAATAACAATAAATCTGTATTCTTTTTTGTTTTTTTTTCTATTTTTAGAAAACTTCCCATCTATTATTTTCTAAACTCAAAAACATTTATTTTAAATTGAAACCCCATAAATGATATGTCCAATTTGATTTCTCTTAAAATCTTAAGAAAATTTCTTTAATTTAGTATTAATAACTGCCTAAATATATCAAAATATACCTCAAATCTATTAAAATTAGGAAGTCATCAAAATGTGGAGCCAATTTGGTGCACAATGGCGTGAATATCTATCGCGGTTTATCCTAAAAACCGCTACTAATGTGGCGCCAAAGTTGGCGCCAAATGGCGCGAACTTTTTGTCGCGGTCACCTGAGGATAAACGCTACAAGATAGCTAAACGACACATTTTTGTCGCGGTTAACGAAAACTGAAGCACCAATCGCGACAAAGACTGTCATTTTGTAGCTGTTATCTACATAACCGCTACTAATATTTCACCTATATATAGTCACCCCGTCCATACATCACAACAATTATAAAATACAGAGAAATTACCAGATCCGATTTGTAACTAAATGAACAAGCTCGGTTTAGTAATCAAAGACAGGCAAATCACTGGAGCACCGATCTCTTATCTCGAGAGATTAATGCCGTAGATATTTGCCTATCTCATCCATAAAGCCAGAGGTAGTTATTTAGTTACAACTTGATTTGGTTTTTTCTGTGATATGAAGACTTCTATTATTTGAAGATCGTATAACAAGCGACCGAAGTTTAGGTTTTCATTATAGGCACCTTTCTTTCTGTAAAATATCTTTGATCAAAATGAACTAGTCTTTATAGGGAGATCAATGGCTATATTAAATCCCAATCTTCCCTGGCATGTTAATTAGACTATTTTCAGTACACTTATCAAAAAGGATTTTTTTTTTAACTAAACTAATTGGTTTTTTAGTCAAACTAAAAGACTAATAAACCAATTAGTTTGGTTTTTTTTTTTTGCCAAAAAAATAATATTAGTATCAGTTGTAGTAAACCGCTACAAAGTGTGTTAATTTGTAGCGGTTACTCGCATGAAACCGTTCCAAATGGTTTATTTGTCGCGGTTACATGTGAGTAACAGCTACTAGAAAGCGAAAGGACTCAAACTTTGTCGCAATTTGTATATAATGATGCTTCAACCACGACAAATACTAATAGTTTGTAGCGGTTTGTCCTCTAACCACTATTAATATTTAACCTATATAAACTAATCTGTCCGTACGTCAACAAATATAAAATACCGAGAAATCACCAAATCTGACATGTAACTGAGTGAACTCTCTCTGATTAGTAGTCGAAGACATGCAGAAATCTACAGCTCTAATCTCTTATGTTGAGAGATTATAGTTGCAGATATTTGCCTCTCTCTTCCTTGAAGCCAAGGCAGTTACTCAGTTACAGGCCAAATTTGGTTATTTTTTTGACGTGAACACTTCTACTCTTCTAAAGATCGTCTAACAAGCGATTGAAGGTTGGGTTTTTATGATAGCCATATCTATCTCTGTAAAATTTCTCTCATCAAAATGACTTATTGAGTCTTTACAGGGATAGCGGTCTACAATAAAGCCCAATCTTTACGGGGATATTGGACTATTTTCAGTATACTTACCAGAAATATTTTTTTTAACTAAACTAATTGGTTTATTAGTCAAACTAATAGACAAATTAGTTTGGT
The DNA here is from genome assembly GCA_037074495.1 of Acacia confusa. NCBI lineage: Eukaryota > Viridiplantae > Streptophyta > Magnoliopsida > Fabales > Fabaceae > Acacia > Acacia confusa. Next base: position 26,476,179 of record CM073504.1, on the reverse strand, counting down.
TTTTTTTTTTTGCCAAAAAATTACATTAGTAGCAATTTTATGGGGTAACCGCTATAAAATTATACAATTATTAGCGGTTTGACCAGTAACTGCTATAGAAACTTAAACGTCTCTTAATTTGTAGCGATTTGGATAATCGCTGCAAGTTTTGGGAAGACTGAGGTATATTAGTAGCGGTTCATGTAGCGGTTTATGTTAATTGCAACGGTTGTTTTACTTTGTAGTGGTTTTTTAGTAGAACCGCTACAAAAAAAACGCGCTATTAACAGCGTTTCCCCTTACGCTACTATTCATTTCTAACCATTTTGACTTTTGATTTTCTCTTTGTACGGTAAAAAATATGGTTAACGGAGACAAGGGAAAGGGTTTCATGGGGTAAGGCTGTCCTGAGAGGAGGTACCAGTAGATGGGGCCATGCGAGAGGGCGTGAACCTGTAAATCTCCCTCTACCCCCTCAGATGAGGAGTGAGTGAGAGGACCTCTCCGCTGATGAACCGATCCTAAGGGAGGAGACCCTAGAGATTGTAGCAGGAAAACGATGCGCCACTCTGTCGATTAGCAACCTTGATGAGAATGAAGAGATTAAGATAAACTCTCCGGTGAGCGAGGCGAAACAGTTTCTCGACCGGGAGAACGAGCAGGACCAAGGGGACCCCCGACCGTCATCTTCGCATTCTACCGGATTTGCTGTGGACGTTGAAGGTAAATGTAATTAATTTTTTGAGAAAATTTAAATTTCATTTGCTTACAATTAATTAAATTATATTTAAAACCAATAAAATCATGGTTTTTTTAATTGTGCAGATACACATGGGAACATCAGCAAGAGGACGCTGGATGTTGCCAGGGTCACTTTGTTGCGGGGGCCTCGTGTAGTGGTACCTTGGAACACAGACATGGATCAGCCGATCGCTAACGGGGGTCACTGTTTAACCGATTCCTATCTGAATTTGGTGGGAATTGGGCATGGTTCCCGATCTAATTCAAGGATTGGAGGTGTGTTCCAGTCAAGAACAAGGACGATGCATTTACTTCCATTAAAGATACGTTGTCTCTCGATGTGCGATCGTTTTGGTCAAGCTGTGTTCTTTCTTCTGGAAGTTGTGTTCCAAGGTTTTGATCGTGGAAGAGCTCGACCAGCTACAACAGAAAATCGTTCTTACACTGTGTCATTTGGAAATGCTCTTTCCTCCGTCCTTTTTCATGGTCATGGTTCACCTGACAATACACCTTGTTCACAAAACAAAGCTTGCTGGCCGAGTTCACTACCGATGGATGTATCCTATTAAGAGGTACTCATTTAAAATTAATTACTTTACAATTACTACCTTGTCATTGATTTCAAATTAATTACTTTACGATTACTACCTTGTCATTGATTTCACCATTAATGTCTCAACATTTTTCATTCATTACTGTATAGGTTTCTTGGGAAACTGAAATCCTATGTGAGGAATAAGGCGTGGCCTGAAGGTTCAATTGTAGAAGGTTATATTTGTGGATGAGGTCTTATATTTTTGTTCCAGGTACTTTGATGACATTGAGACGTCATTCAACCGACCGCCTTGTGTGGATGATTGTCCATAACCAAAGCCAGAGTCATCAGCAACAGAGTTGTTAATCCCTCATATTGGTAAACCAGTTGGTGGAACTAAGAACTTCAAACTGACGACGCTTGATAATCTTCAAGCACATAGACATGTCTTAATTACACTAAAGTTGAACCATACCTTCAGTAAGATTGTGCACATATATATGTTATCATTTATATTTCCTTACATTCTATTCTTATAGTTCATTGTTTTATAGGCATGTTTAATTGCAGGGAATTCAAGAGTTATGTCAAGCGTCAGCTGAGGATCCGTACACCGACATCATCCGAGATTGATAAAAAGGTCCACAGAGAATTTCTGGGTTGGTTTAAGAGGAGAATAATGAATGACCACAACCCACACTCACCAGAATTCAGAGCTCTCGCACTCGGCCCGCTTAACTACGCCCAAAGATTTACGGCATACAATGTCAACAGTTTCAAGTTTTGCACCGTTTCACGAGATCAGGGATTGCTGACCCAAAACTCGGGTGTATCTAACACGTTTGGGACAAGGAGTTACGCGAGCAGTAGTGACGGGAACATACAGTTCGGTGACATCCCGTATTATGGAAAGTTGTTTGATGTGGTCAAGATAAATTACCAAGGCCTTTTCATAGTGACGCTGTTCAAATGTTTGTGGGCGAATACGACAACGTTTCGGGGACTCACCACTGACAACTTAGGCATTCACATCAGTGAATTGCTCCTGGCCTATTCTGTAACATCCCAAAATTTTATGTTGGGAATTAAGAATTTATTTGAGGAATTCATTATGGAATTTGGCCTAATAATAATTACGAAGTAAATTATTGGAATTTAATGCGTATGGTCCATAAATTAAAGACAATCTAGTTGGGAATAATTATTGGTCAGAATATTTTAGAAATAATATTTTATGGCCAAAATAAATTAATTGGGATAGTATGGATAAATTATAGCTCATATATTGGAACCAATTCCTTACTTTCCTTTAGCCATGTGCTTATGTATATATGTAGAACCATTTTTCGGCCCAATGTTTGTTCTTCAAGACCATTGTCTTGGCCCATTACGTGTAGGCCGTTATTATTCATTGTGATCCATTGCCTTAGCCCCACCGAAAACACTATACCAGTGACACATAAACCATTTTTGTTTCTTCTCCCCAACTCCAAATCCAACGTGTACATAAGGAAGAAGCAATCTTATTTTTGGGCCAGCGACCAAACAGATCCAAGCCACATTGAGATGTATTAAGCCTAAACACTTGACCTATTCATTGGCCCAAACGCAATCACACTCCCTTCTCAATATCCAGTCGGTCAAAACAGAGATTGAACACGTAATGCATCAGCAAATCGCAATGGTGAATCACGTAATCAGCAAATCACGCAAACCAGCGTCATTAACGGGATAATGGATTCAGTAGATCACGTAATCGACAAGGAAGGACTGAAGGATCAGAGAAACAGCCATACGTCTCGAGCCTTGTTCCAATCTCTCGAACCACTGGATTCTTTCTTGGACTGGACCTCCAATATATTATATACTGCTACTCTTCACTTCTCCATTCTATTCATTTCATTCGGCCATTCATTCATTCCTCTTCACTGAAAACCTGAAGACAGAAAACGCAAAACAGAGAAAAACGAGAAAGAGAGAAGAGGCGAGAGTGAGAAGAGAGAAAGAGTGAGAGAGACCGAACTCCATCCTTCTTCCCTGTGTTGCGTCGTAGGACACAGAGTGAGAGACCGAGAGAGGGAGGGAGAGAGAGAGTTGCAGAAAGAGAGTAGGAGAGAGAGGGAGACGCTATTATTTTGCCCTGTTTTGTATCAGCAAAACAGAGCAGAGTTCATTCAACGGTGAGCAGCTGCATCACATTGATTAATCCTGAAAACTGAAGGTGAGTAATGGACTTTCTTTTCCTCCAAGTCTTCCTTTAGTGTTTCGGTCAAGTATAAGCCTTAGAAGGAGGAAATCAAATATTGCCGAAAACTGGAAACTTTAAAGGGTTAAAAACAAATATATATATTGCGCTGGCTTACTGTAAAACGAAAGAAGGAGGAATGAAGGGGCTGCTCCTGTTTCTTATGTTTGCTGTGTGTGTGTATGAGAATGAAGATATATGTGGTTTTCATGTGAAAAGAAGAAGAACCAAGAGTTACTATGTGTGTGTATTTATATTCATATGCAAATGGGCTTTCGCTGCATGCATGTTTGCTGAGTGTGTGCGTGTATAAGAAAGAAAAAGGAAAGTTTGTATAGTATTTAAGTATGTAGGTGCTTGTGTGCCTCTGCTTCCTGTATGAATAAATGCCAAAGAGACCTTGACAAATATACAAAACGTATGAAGCCTGAACTGTTGCTGAAATGTTGATGTACAGGGGACTTTATATATATATATATATATATATATATGATAGACAGATGTATCTAGTCAAGCATATTTAAATGTGATAATATTTACTAAATTAATTTTAGAAGGAATACTGGTAATACATAAAATAATAATAATAATACTAATATTATGGGAAGAAATAATTAATGGAATGAATAATTAAGAAAAATGAATAAGGTTATTATTTATTAAAGGAGAAATAAATAGATATTAATGATGAATTATTTACTTAATTTAACTGATAATTATTTCTTGGAAAAGAATAATCTGGGAGTTTATATTTATTTAACCCAAGGTTTTAAAACCTTATGTATGATTAATGTTATATTCTTGGAAAAACCCAGATGAATTCCATAATTAATAATAGATAATAATTATTCATGTGATATTGAATATTGGGAAATTCAAGTTATTAAATAAAAGATAATAATAATGATAATAATGTGTCATTATCATTAGGACTCAGGAACTAAATAACAAGGGAAATAAATAATAAAGGGATCATTATTAAAATTAGTATATTTTTTAATTATCACTTATAATTTTGAATATGTGGAATTTTTAAGGGTTATTAATTGTTAGTAAATTGGCTATGATAGATTCATCTGTGGAGTGTGTTAAGCCCTGCTTTGAGAGCAGTGTGAAAATAGTTAGCTCTGGCGAGACGTAACCACTTTCCACTTATTACGTTATCGATTTACTGCTTTTAAGTATTTTTCTGACTAATTATGAATGTTTTAAATAAATTTTGTCATGTGAATTATTTTATGAACTAAAATTATTTGCATTGAAATATCATGATAACCATGGGAAAGGGATGGATTGGGAGGAAATGTGATATTTATTATACGCCACGTGGTGAGGCCTCCATGAATGCATAATGGTTGGCTTTATTATTGTCCCACCAGTTGTTTGGGACCAGCCTATAGTTTATTGGGCTTACGACACCTCACTGGATTAAAGTGGGGAAAGACCCATGGTCTAGGGCAGGTGCCCTGAGGATTTTGGCCAATCCTCATCGCTTTACCAGTGAGCTTTCGGAGTAACCAGTAACATGGATGTAACTTAGCCCATGGGTCTAGTCGGATGAAATAAGGCGGTTCGGCTAGCGTATATGGAGGTATTGGGTATTGCATATATTACTTCCGATCATGATATTAAAGAATCATGTGATATTATATAAAGAAGATGTTGATGAATTGTTTATTTGAGTTGAACTGTTTTAATCCTCTTGGCACCTCACTAGCACTTATCGATATTCGTAATGAGCTGGACTGATGGTTACACAATTTTTCCCAGGTGACCAGTCAGGTCCGGGTCCTTCTGGGAAGCAAGCAGAGGTTTAGCTACTTGCTACTAAAAGTAGGAATTTTGTACTTTAGTATGTTTTGGATGAATGTATATTGCCACACATTAGGGCTCATGATGCATACTTAAGCATATTTTAAAAATTTAAATTCCGCGTAAATTCCATCATTTGGTTAACTCTGATTATTTTGTGGTAACTATGTTCACTATATATGATTATCTAGTTAATTAAAAGGTAGATGTTTCATATTCACATTGATCAATCTAAAAATGATGAGCTGTATATTCTTGCCTTAGAGGCATATAAAGTTTATTATGTCGCTTATGAGAGGCACATGGATTAGCATATGGTGATTCACTTAAAGCCAAGAGACCTTTATGACATGGGCGATGCTAATAACGTCGCCTAAGAGAGTGAGCCATTGCAGCCCGCTAGCTTTGAGAACTTCTTCCCTAACGGCGATGACAATTTACCTATAGTTCAGTACGTTTTTTAATATACGCTTTATGAAATAATAACATTTAAATAGATTTTTATTTGTGTTCAAACATATTCAACCTACAAGTGGCATTTTTTCCAATTTCTTTTTTTGTAGCGATGGTGACGAAGATTGAAAGGCAAAAGCAAAGTTATGATTGCGATATAATATATAATCTTATGTTGTTTTTTTAAAAAATCTTATCTGTGGCTTTTTTTGGGGAAAAAAATTGGCGGAATTTTTTTTTTTTTTAATTTGTTTGTAGCGGTTATGAAACGCTACAAATAAACAAAAAACCACTACAAATATATAACCGCTACAAAAATTGCCACCTTAACCGCTACTAAATTTAAACGATACAAAAGTGCAACATCAACCTCTACAAAACAGGTACGCAGATACCAATATTTAAATACCGCCCTCAAACCACATTTAATATGCTCCACTTTCTTTTTCTAACACGTTTTCTTCTCCTTCTCTCTCAAATTTTTACATTTTCTCAAGGTAAGTATTGTTCAACCGGATCAAATATGATGATTATCACAATATTTATTTTTCTTCTAATTCTAATTGTTCTTAATTAACAATTGTATGATTTTTTTTATTTTCTTTTCACTTTTACTCACATTTAATTTTCTTCTACTTCTGATTGTTCTTAATTTGGATCAATTAAATATTTATTTTCTTTCATCTACTTTCACACACAATATTTAATTTGCTTGTACACACATTATTTTTATTATTAAATATTATTTAAATTAACCTATAATAAACTATACATATACATTAAATATACATAATCAATTATCACATTATAATATCATTTATTTTAATAAAAATATATATTATTGAAAATAAAATATGTAATTAATTAAATATTTAATAATTATTGAAATATTAATAATTAATAATTATAAATAAGCAGGTCAAATTATCACCCATTCCAATGAAAATGATATAACCCAACCTTAAGAAATCCCAAAGTAGACCAAATCATATTATGATCATCACGTTACAGTGGAGCAAAAACGACTAGTCTCGATCTCTACCAACAACTCCGATATGTTTCTAATAGAAAGTTTGAACACTCACAATGGTTATTTAACGAAGTTAAATGACAAACAAAACATAGAGAATGCACAGACACTCCAGTAGCTACTTCCAACGATCATATATCAATACTCACAATAGGAAGAATTTACTCAATGGTCATATGATCCTTATTGACTATAAATAGAGACTCATTTAAGACAAAAACATTGTTGATGAAGCCAATGGTAAGAGTTCATCCATTCACTATCAAAATGCCAATACTATGACATTTATGTTACTTATTCTACATTATCTCAATGATCATATAGTTTACCATATAGAGTGAGATTATTTGTAATATACTTCAGTATTCATCTTATTCACTTCTAAGAGAGAAGGTTGATTGTAATCCTTCATCACAAAGGTTGTATTCTTACGTGTGTAAGGGGAAATACTTCGATGAGAGACTTTTAAACAGCTCCATAAGTAACTGACTAGACTTATGAGATTATATTGGTTCTCAAGTACCTAGTTAAAGCTTAAGGAACATAGTGGATTCAAGATCTTAGGAGGAGCCTCAAGACTGGACATAGGTCATCATGGATTGGACCAAACCATGATAATTCACATTTTGCATATTTGCTTCTTTAAACTCTTATATTTCCATCATATATGTTTGAATAACTGACTATTGGTTTATTACTCATTACTGTCAAACATACTGATTTTACTAAGATGCGAAAAGATTTTTAAAGTTCCTAAGTTTTAATCATACACCCAATTCACCCCCTCTCTTGGATGTTAGCCGGTTCTAAAAACAAATATTTCAGCAATTTGAGTGAGGAACGGAGATGCCTACGGTCAAATTGACGGATGACGGCGAACAGACAACAGTGAATGAACCAGCAACGGCGAGGAAGGGTAGAAAGACAACGATGAACAAAGGAGGCTAGGGTTTCACAAAACTTCTACTCTCTCTCTGTTTAAATGATGTTGTTCATGTGTTGAAAAAAAATGAAGTCCTCCTATTTTTTTTCCCACACAAATAAAGGGTATTTTGGTAATTTCTTCTAAGCTGAGGCAAAAATAAAAGTCACACCTTGTCTTAATGAGGATTTGAACCCTAAACCCAAGGGACCTTTGACCATCCCTAATACCATCAAGCTACAAGTTTTATCTTGACTATAGCTACATAGTAAGTATATAATTAGCTTATAATCATATAATTTAATTTATTTATTTATCTTACTTTCTTGAGCCATTACAACCAGCATCCTAAAGTTTTTTTTTGGGCACCTAACACCCGAAGTAGTTTTTCAAGTGTGTTTAGTATCATAAACTATTTTTTTTTTTTTTTTGTGCATCCAATACCTTGAAATATTTTTTTCATGTGTATTATCGAGCACCCTAAATTATATGAATTGTTAAATATAAAATTGCATATTTTAAGATGATGGATGTGCCTAAAAAATGCTTTAGGGTGATGAGTGCATCACAAAATATTTTATTTGGGTAGTAAATGTAAATGTCTCATGAATATTGAAGAAGGACTAGTAAATCTCCACATGCTTTTTTTTTTTATAAGGAAAAAAAAAACTCATGCTCTCTTTTAATTAATATACTTGTGTATGGGATTCGAAATAAGAAATTTTACAATCTTCCCTCCTGTGTGATTTTGGCACAAATTTTTAAGGAACCTATTTATAGTAAATCAATTTCAAAAAAAAATCCATTAATAGTTAATGTTATTGTTTGAGACTTATCTAGAGTTTTTCCATCATCAATTGGATTTTACACAAGTTTTACAAACGACCTCTTTGGGCTTTGTGTTTCAACTCCAATAGGATTGGCTATAGTTCTCTTTTCTCACTGTTCTCTTTCCATCCTTTTTTTTTAACTACTCACCTCAAGTTTTAAATTAAGATTTGAAGGTTTAGATTTAATGTTTTATAAGAATATTATTTTTAAATATTTTTTATTGCAGTTTTAAATAATCATAACTACAATTTTGCAGTTTTTTTTAAGGGTTAAGGTGCAAAAATACACATATGTTTTTCCTCCAGGAGCACCCAGCACCATATGTTTATTTTTGGTGCAAAAATACACACGTCGTTAGGTTTTAGGAGCAAAAATACCACTTCCGTTAGTTGACCGTTAACTGACCGTTAGTTGACCGTTAACCATGGTGAAATTACCTTTTTGCCCTTAGTTTAAAATAATTAAAAAAGAAAAGGGTTAAGGGCAAAAGAGTAATTTCACCATGGTTAACGGTCAACTAACGATCAATTAACGGTCAACAAACAGAAGTGGTATTTTTGCTCCTAAAACCTAACGGCGTGTGTATTTTTGCACAAAAAAAAAAAAACATATGGTGTTGGGCGCTCATAGAGGAAAAACATATATGTATTTTTGCACCTTAACCCTTTTTTTAATAACATTTTTATAAAATATTAAATCAGAACCATTTAAATTTTCAATCTAAAGACTAAGATAAGTAGTGGAGGGCAAGATGATGGAAAGAAAATGGTAAGACCAGAGGATGATAGCCAAACTCTCATCTCCAACATATTTACTGTGGATAGTATTTCAGAGTGAAAGTTGAAAAATAAAAAATTCCAACGAAAAAACAGTTATTCACATCTATATAGCTCGGTTTTAAAGCTATTCAAAGAAGAATGCGAAATACAAGCCAAGAAATATAAATACTAGCCTTGAATTAAGCAAATAATGTTTTTCAAAAATTTAATTAAAATTAGTTAAACGTAATAGATATGTATTAAATTAATTTTGTTTTTCCCCCTTAAAATACCCTCATTTATGAGAGAGAAAATGTTATATTGAATACTTTAGTCCAACATTAAATTAACTACAATAGTGGTATGAGTAATTTTTATAATTAAATAAGGGTAAAATAATGAGTTTAAAAAAAAATTGAGATAGCCCCTAAATCTTTCTTATAAAAATGAAGAGGGCTTACCTAATAATTTTTAACTTATAAAAAGGAACGGAGTCGATGACTAAGTACTCCTCCAATTCTAAGAGTGAGACCTAGTATTTAAAATAAAATGACACTATAAATTATATCATATATTTAACACGGAGCTAGTAACTTGCATAAATTTTTTGAAGATAGAATGACTCATTCAATCATTAATCCGATAAAATTTAAGAATAAGGGGAACTACAACACATAAATCGGTTGGAAGAAATCTCTAGCGAGATGGCATGCCTGAGGTCTCTCCCGACAACTAAACCCTGGCGCCAAGAAAGAATAAGGGGAACTCACCTTTTTAATGCTCTCTTGACGCTTAAAATAATTTTCATACTTTAATAAAAACAATTAATTACATTAACTTTTTTATAAAATTCAAGTGATTTCTTATATTATTATTTAATATGCTAAACTCCAACATCATATAATTATTTGTACTCATTTAATTCTCTTATTTTCTCTCCTTGATTATTTTTCAGAAAACATCAATAGGGATAAAATTTTTTTAAAAAAAAAATTCAGATATAAAAATCATGTTTTATATTTAGGACAAAACCAACTCTATATCATTAAAATGAGGAGCAGTAGTTTGACTCATCCGGATTGAAAACTTCATTCATTACTAAATATCTGCAGCAGGAGAATACGGTAAAGCCCAATTTAACTTACAGGAAAGTAAATACAGTCTAATTTAAGTACGTGTCAAACAGTCCTAGTGAAATTCGGTAAATACAAACCAACTCCAAGTTCAAGTCTGAAAATTTGGACAAGCACGTCTTAAGATGCAAAGACAATACGATCTTGCTAGAACTCATTGTACACGACGACGCTTGTTCTTTATGTCATCGAAAAACTGGTGAATATCATCAGCAGTGATTGGCTTTGACGAATCTGCAGAGTCCTGTCAAGATATATAAAATATAAGGTTTAATAAAACAAGGCCATGCACACTTCTCCCACCTACACCATTCTGAACAAATGGTAGAAGCACAAAATAAAAATATTTATACATAAATAATTAAATATTGTACCAGAAAAGCACGAAGCCCATCCTTCATTTCCTCAATGCCCTTCAAGATCTCAACTTTCTCTACGTGCCCAAGTTTATTGAAAAAGCTCAACTCAGCACCCTCCTGCTGCTGCAACTTTTCTTCCCTCTTTTGCTTTCCCATTTTCTCATACTCAATAATTGAGTCTTCTTTGTCTGCCAGGAAAGAGATCTTCTTCTGATTGTAATGCTCCAAACACTTCTCACATTTGCATAAAGCATATCTCCAATTTTTCGAAAGGAACATGGGTTTACTGTCTGTACTTGGAGGAGCATCAGCAATGTTAACACCAAGGAGACAATTCGTGTGCACATTGGAGTCTTTAGTGCATGGATTTAAAACTGCACTGTTGACACAATTTTCTCCCTGAAGTGGATCCTTCTCTCCAGAGACAGGTTCAGAATCAGCTTTAGCTTCTGAAGCCTCAATTTCAGGGAAACTACGAGAGCATATATTACTCTTTGAAATTTCAGATCCAGAACCTGAAGGCATATCCACCGACACAACTTTATCCTGGCTACCTTTGATATCAGCATCTAGCTGCTTTCCTGCAGCCCATATTGCTTCAGGATACAATCTTAAAAAGGAACATACTTTAGAGCATGCTTTGCATATGAAGTCCTCATACAAAGGCTCCCCTTCCTCATCTCTTGGTATCTGAGAAACAGCATGGGCAACAAGGGGTGTCCATATTTGAAATTTCAAAATTAATTACATGGATATACAGAACTTATATCAAATATATAGCTATTACGATTGTAGGAAAAAATAAGCTACCCCATCATATAAAACTTTATGATTGCACCTAAAAACAAATTCATTGTCCACTCCCATCAATCCGTTCCACATTTAAGAAAAAACAATAATATTTAGCAACTGAACACACGTTTTAAGGATAAAGAAAAATGTGTAGTCAGTAATGCTCTTACTACCTCAATATTAGCTTCAAGTGAGAACTGAAGGAGAACATGTCAAATCGAACACAGATAGATACTAAGGTAAGAAACCCATCCCATCTGAACACGTGTTTTAAGGATAAAGAAAAATGTGTAGTCAGTAATGCTCTTACTACCTCAATATTAGCTTCAAGTGAGAACTGAAGGAGAACATGTAAAATCGAACACAAATAGATACTAAGCTAAGAAACCCATCCCCTCTGAAGGAGAACATAACAAAACACAAATAGATGCTTGTTCAAGGGGACGAGGGACTATTAGAGGCAAGACTTTAGTAAATCTCACGTACCAACGACAACAGACTATTTTGAGTTTACAATATTATCATAAGTTGAATCTGCAGCAATCTATGAAACTAAACATGAAAGTAATCAAGGACTTGGACTTAAAATAATCAGAGGACGAATAGCCTATTTGCTAAAATTCGAATTACACTGAAAGCCAGTCTAAACTGACACAAAAGAACAAGATATAAAATGGCCAAGAGAAAAGAAACCTAGCTACAAGATACTAACCTCATCCGAAGACTCTAGGCCAAGATGCTCCTCATGAAACCAGTCCTCACATAGACAGCACTGTATCATCTCTTCTTGTTCTTCCGCATCTGGATCAGGATAAGGTCGACCACATGTGCAATATGAACCTTTGAAGTTGTGATTGTATGAATTCTCAACATTTTCAATATCCTTGTTAGCAAAAAGCTTGCAATAGAACTCCCCAAACTTTGAATTTCCACAATCACACCTGAAGTTTCTTTTTGTCCACAGTTCCACAACCTTATCTCGAGCAATGATGAAAACCATGGATTAGTCAATGTTGTATTGAACAAACAAAAACAAAGGTATATGGAAAAAAATAAAATTAATTTAAAAAATGATGACATCAAAATTTATATCTTAAGAGAAATGCATAATAATTAAGATTCGTTTTGGAAATCCCTCTATACTTTGGGTTCAGTACAAATAGCATAATGTGATGTTAGTCTCCCATCTCATTGTCAAAAGGAGGATTCTGCAAAATCATCTTTTGTTAGTTCAGTTGTGCTGAAAACCACAATTCTATTGTACTTATAGTAGAAAAGAACTACCTGATGCCCATCATGACAAGCCAATGAGCAAGCAGTGCAGACCCCAGCATTCCCATCAGGGGTGCAGGTGAGGCAAGAGAAAATTGCTTGCCTTTTCATATAGCCATTGTTATAGGTACACTCCTTGCCATCATCACCCCCTAGAACTAAATCAGCTTCCTAAGAGAAGAATTGAGTACATGAATTAGAATTAGAAAAGTATTATCAACATATTCAAATCAAGAACACAGATGAATATAGATGATAGAGCTTGAAATAAGCTAGCATTCTAAAAAATAATCAGCTTATTCATAATCATCTTTAAAACAAGAAAGAAAAGCCTCCATCTATTTATGCAAAGTGTACATAAAAAGAGGGCCACCATTTAAATCATCCAACAAAATATTATTGGTCCCAGACTCATTGAATTGATGCTGAAGAAAAACGGACCAAACTTTGAATAGATGAAGAAAAATTTATCACTTTTTTAGGCTTCAAGGCTCAGAATCTCAGAGTAAGATAAAACAAACAATTTATATCAGACTTCAAACAGTAATGATTTCTCATCAAACAACTGCACATGTAAGTTCAAATATTTTCTTCAGATTTTAAAGTCTCTTACTTGATTCTCACCTTAGCATCCTTTCAAATGAGAAATATGCTTATATAGTATGCCAGTTCAAAGGCCTTTGTTAAAATTAACAAAGATCAAACTATCAAGTAACTTGGTAGTGTGATAGCCTGACCGTTTCACAAGGAGCTGGCCTAGATTCAAGTGATGCTATCATATTACTAATCAGTGGACAGCGAGCAATTATATCAATATCTGAATTTCTGAAATAGTTACCCTAGTTGGTCAACAAGGAAATACTATTAGCCATAATGGCCTAAGTTGGAAAATGTCAAAGCAATGTATACTTCCACCAATTCACAGAATACTATTCTTCAACTTAGCAGATTTAGTTTTACACCCTTATGTTCTGTTAAGAGCTACTTTAATTCATTTGGCTTTCATATAAACAATTATTTGATTTTGAGTCCCAATGTTCATTATGTTAATATGATATGCTAGTCATTTTAGCTGTAACAAAAGCCCTTTCTGGGATTAATAATACTACAGAGCTTAGTTAAAAACAGCAAAACAACCTGAATGTCTATAGAGAAAATCAATGATGGATCCAGGTACTTCTTACTCTTGCCACTGTCAAGATGTACAAAAACAAACTTCATCTTAAATCATCTTAGCACCTAAGGCACTGAAGCAAGACAACAACACCTCTTGCTAAATGAGTCAAGGGGCCTTCATTATGGAGCTAACAAGCAGTGCGTTGGGTACCTTTCTAATGAATGCATGGCACTTGCATTAAATGCCTTTCATACACAAAGGTTAATTGCATAGTTATGTATTGCTAACATCCCTCACAATAACTCGTAGCTGTCCTTTTAAGTTTGTTAAGCACAGGGAAAAATTATGAATCAGCATAACTGGGTAAAGTGGTCTTTCTCTTAATAAGATTATTATTTAGATAGCTACAAATACAAGTCTAAACAAGACAAGTATTTTTGACTTCATGATTTCAGTAGTTTATTGTTTTATTTTATCATCATGCAAAAGAGTTAATTTATATGCCAAATGTTACCGTCTTTCATATTAATTTTCCATATATATAGCTTATCTATAATTTCTATCCTTTACTTAAATGCTTTGCTTAACTGGGACAAACATTTTCCCAGAGCCTCTGGCTCAAGGGCATCACATTAGCTAAGGTACCTCCTGCATTTGACTACCCTGAATAAATCCCAGTCTGCTCCTAATGATACCCATCCCGATTTTTCAGTTTTAAATTCATATTTTTAATCCTAGCAATGCTTTTAAATATGCAGAGCTATCGCATTTAACTTCAGTCGAGATTCACCTTATCCTCTGTCTCTTGTATTACCCACTACCAATTGAGGAATATCATTCACTAAACCATATTTCATGGAGCTATTTTTCATAAACCGTAAGTATAGTAACAGTTTTGTCGATCAAATAAAGCTGCAAGCAATTAAATGGATGACAGCTAACAGTAGTAGAATTCATACCAACTTGCACAGGAAGGAAAACAAAGTAAAAATGTGACGAATAAAAGACCCACCAGCTCCCGGTCCTCAACTTCCTTAAGGTATTCGTGGATTGTAACTGCCTGCTCAGCTTCATCCTCAAACGCATCGGTCATTTTCATAAAATATGTGTGACTAGGAAAACTCTACTTCTGATTTCGTAGTTCTCTACCCTGTTCCTAACATATAATAAGAAATGGAGTGATCAATGAAATATCATAGGGATAAATTTATTTCTAGACGGATTTATATGGATCCCCTAGAGTAGAAAACCCTAAGGTTCTACGGAGACTAAGGCAAAGCACAAATCTCCAAAAGAAAATTTACAAAACCCAAAAAAATATCGAACCTAATTTTGAGAGACAGGATTGTTAGGAATCGCAATGGAAGACAGGCTTGTCAGGAAACGCAATGTTCCATTAGCTTGTTCCACCAAGTAACATTTAACCTGCGGAATTGCGTAAACCAATTGTACGGGAGACACGGAGAGATCGCGAACGAAGTAAAGAATTGAGTTAGGGTTTTATACACGGCAAGGACTTTTGGGACATTTTCCCGCCATATTACTCGATAGTCACTTGGGGGTATTTTCATCATGCCCTTTTAGCTCCAAAAGTACCTCGTAAAGAAAAAGTGGGGATTCAAAAGTTTTTCTAAGCTCAAGTGTTAAAAAAATTATTAATGTCGAATGGAAGCCAAACCCAAGTCCGTCACGTTAGACCTTAAGCCACGTATAATTCGGTATGGGTATGAATATACTTTCTTGTTTGACCATTTTCTTTAGAAGTTTTTGTGGTCGAGCAATGCGCCTAAATTTAACAACAAAGCCAAAGAGAGAAAAAATCATATACAAAACCAATAAAGACAAAAAGAATAAAATATTTTCTTTGATTTTTAGTATAAGCTGCCTACTAACAAATATATTTAATTCTTTTTATATAGCACTTGTTTGTTTTCAATTAACATTATTATTATTTTTCATGTATGTCTATAATTAATAAGGATAGTGGGTGAGAGTAATAAGTAATATGATATTAGAGTATAGTATAATTAATAGAGATAATATTAGAAATTATTTAAATTGTAGAATAATTTTATTGACTTTAACTGTTTTTATTGATTTATGAAAATTGTTAATTTGTGTTTTATAATAAAGATTAGAAGAAACATATGATAAAAACAATTTAGGGTTCACCCTAGTTGGTATTAACCTATTCCCTTTTCCTCCTTTTAGCATCACCGTAACAAATCTTTAACTCTTGCAATTTAATTCATCTAATAAAATTTTGTATGCAGTTCTGATTTTATTATTTTTCTGGCATTACAATGGGTATTATAAGTGTAGTACTACGACAATATGCCCAATGATTAAAAAAAAAAAACAGAAAGAAAGAAAGAAGAGAGGACTAAACCCTATACAATCCCAAGATACTAATCGTAAGATATTGAAGGGAGTACCACCAAACTATGTTATTTATTTATTTTATTTTATTTTATTTACTTTTTAGATTTGACCTTCACTTTTCTCATTTTTTATTTTTAAACTTTATCTGCTTTGCGCTATGGAATTTGGATCCAGCTTTCCTCCTATACTCTTAATATCCGCTGCCCTCCTTTACTTAAAACGAAATTATTTTGTGTGGGAAATAAAATATGGATTGTTTGTTTATTATAATTGCATGGACAGTGATCAAAGCCAACTAATTGAAACAATGTTATTTAGATAGCATCCCTTTCTTCTTTCTCAAGCTACGCGGGAAAATTTGAAGAGGTGGGAAAAGGTTTTAGATGAGAGGAAATCGAAAGAGTTGGAAAAAGCTTTTAGAGAAGAGGAACAACAAGGGAGAGTAGTATGCGATATCAAAGATTGATTAAAAAAAAAAAAAGTCATAATTGATAGAATTCCTTCTTATTTTACAGGTGCTCTGTATTGGCATTGCATCCTTATAAACAAAAGCCCCATTTGTTACAATGATTGAATAAATGTAAGCATCCAAGATCTTAGAATCAGCAAAGTCTTTCTTGTAAACAAATGCTCGAGGATTCAACTTTTTTAATTGCAATATGACCTATTGTAAGTTGCTTGACGATTAACCCTGAAACTGTGTTTTATATAAATTTACTGGGCTAGCCGGCACTAATACTTCAAGTTTGGCTTGTGAAATCTTGACATTCTAGTTTATGTTCTTGCGTTTTACATTGAACCATTTTCTTATTTCAATGTTGAAATTTTATTTTCTTTTGACCATGAAGTTATGAGTGATGTCAGAGGCTTAGGCTATAAGAAATCATGAGTTATAGTTTAATTGCGAGGGTTCTTTCTGTTAAGCTACTGGCTTTGCAGAAATCGTGGTCATTTACTCATTTGTAGAAATCATCAAGGCCAATATGGTAGAGCCTGAAAGGAACGCTCTACTGTTGCTACTAGTGTGTTGTTGATATGGCTTCTTCTATTAGCAGTTCTCGCATTGTGATTCATGTTAATTTCAATTTTATGATTTTAATGGTTGTGATGATGAGATTGGGGAAAATTTGTTTTACAAGATTAGTTTTGGATTTTCTTTTTTCTTTTTTTTTTAAATATCTTGGGGGGGGATATTTTGGTTTTTTTATATTAAAACTATGGATATTGGATTAAGAAAATAACAAGATTTTCATTAATGAGCTTTGGTTTTCTCATATTACAAAAAAGTTTCCTATACACAGATGAAATGGTGGGACTCACATATCTATATATGAATTAATATATGTATATGTGGGTCTCACCATTTTATGTGTGTGTGACATGAGAAAATGGTTTTCCTGCAACATGAGAAAATGTTTTTTCTTCATTAATATACCAATAGGTAGTTTTGAAGATGTTTTCACTTTTGTTTAAATAACTTTTTCCAGAACATAACAATTTTGTTGTCATTTTATATTTATATTGGGTACATATTTTTCAATTTTGCATATGGGTATAAATTGAACTCTTAGACTTAATCTTGAATTTAATAATATAGAATAAGCATGAGAATTTTGGAGGGCATATAGCAGAAAGAATTAGTTTTAGGCTTCAAAAACAGAGCTTAACAAAATTAAAAAGGATATGTTAAAACATTCCTCTTATTTATATGATTGTAAATGAAGTCTTTATTTTGTTCTTCGAAATAAAATCAAGAAACAACCATTTCTTTGTATATATATGGATAGAAAAAGGTCGTCATAGCCAACGCCTTAGTAGCGCAGTGGCATGGGAGCTTGGCTCCCCTCCCCCATGTCCAGGGTTCGAACCCTGCCCCCTCCCCTACCATGTGTATCAAAAAAAAAAAAAAAAGATCAGTTTCAATCCATGGCATATACTAATGTGAATGCAAGGATTAAAAAAAAAAAGGCATGATTAACATGTTTCTTTGAAGCACACCTTTAATTTAACATACTGAACAAAGTCACTACCACAGAACACCTATGTTGAAAGAGGAAAGGGAGACTATCACAAGAATTGAATATGCACAAAAGATGAAAAATTGCAACAATTCATACACTCCATTTGCATCATATGGAGGAGGACATAATTGCAAGTAACAAAAAGAAGCAATTTTCGTTCCTGCGCCAAATAAGTTCACATACAAATTTTGAAAAAGGCATGTGATGATATTTAGTCAAATACAAACAGGAATTTGGAAATCAACACAAGGTATGTGTTAGTTTTTTCAGATAGATACCAAGCAAGACAATTTATACCCGCAAAAAGTCATACTCATACTCATTAGTTAGTTTAACAAAAGAGTTTGGTAATTAACAGAAAACCAACTATATTATAATCTGACTACAAGCATTTATAAACCAACCATTAGGCAAAAAAAATGAGCATGCATATTCATATTACCATCAGGAAGATGACTAAATAATTGGTACAAGGAAGATTCTGTTATGTTCAACAGGGCAATCTAGGATAACCAAACAAAACTTTCCCTTTATGCAAAATGCACAATGCAGATTATGAAAAGAAAAGCAAAGGAAGGGGAAAATGAATTATTATTTATCCTTTTTCACAAATGGAAAATTCTTGGGAACTAAGATGAAAAAGTCTGTGACTGGCTAGTAATTCCCGAATGTGAACATTGTCCAAACAAAATTTATTATTCCCAACATAACTCCTAGGTATTTAACTCAAAATTCACATGAATAAAGATTTAAACAAAGTGCAAAATTAGCAAAATTACAAGGTTAGAAATCAAAGTTATAATAAGAACAATCAGTTGAGAGTTACATGATTTCTTATATTGGATGCAAACGAGTTCATTATTTAGGCCATATGCAAACTTATAAGAGGTAACTCCATATGCATTATATTTACCAGAGATCATAGCACAGATTCACTGATTCACCGATCAGGTAAGATGAAAACTCTGATTTAAGAGGGAAAAAAAAGAAGTTGGATTTCTAATGTCATATGGATGCTGAAGAAAGCCATAATAGAGAGTGAATGCGAGTGACAGCTTACTAGAATGGAAGAAGCCACACAAACAGGAAGATTGAATTCTAATTCTCTGCAAATTTATGGTCTTCAATGAGCTACATGAGGGAGTCGAAATACTAAACACTTAAGATTCAAGAAGTTACGACATTTATGGCCGATAACGAGGCAACAATGGATGACAATGATGGACAGAGCACAACAACGGCAAGGGACAAGAGAATTCGGGGTGTAGAGAAACCAATGTTAGAAAATAACTTCTTCCTCTTCAATCGACGACGGAGAAAATCTTCTTCCTCCTCGATCAGAGGGGCAGATCCGAAGCCAGAAAACGTTTGAGCTCTGGATTTCATCGTTCGTTTCATTCCATCACATTAGGTCGATGGGTTTCTGCAAAACTAAGTGCAAACGTCCCTTGGAACCAACGGTTTGGATAAAAAATAAATGGAGGGCTGAGATTTTACAAAATGGTGTCGTTTTAAGCAAATGAGGACAGCAGATGTTAAGAGGTATAGGAACAAAGCCGGATCCTCTATGGAATTTGGTGTGCGTGTGTGTGAGAGGGGGAAAGGGAGAGTGTTTTGCCATATGCTTCTACCTCATCTTCTTGTGTTTGTTTATCATATGATTCATGATCTCTGTCATTTTGTGCATTATGCATCATCTTCATTAATCTTTTTCACACACACAAATATATATATATATATAACTATTAAATTGGGCGACATTGTTTTACTTTTTAGAATTCATAGACTTCATTCTCTTGCTATTGTTAAATCTATCCTGAAAATCCCTAGTTCCCACACTAATATCATTGATATTTTATGCTGGAAGGGAAATGCCTTTGGCTGCTACATGGTTAATGGTTAATGATGGATGTAGAACATGCTTTCTTAACTTCTCTTCCTCCACTGAAACTTTGGATCCCTTTTGAAATTTTTGGTGGTTTATATCTCTCCTCTACAAACAATTTCTTCTAATTTACAAGTTATTTCATCAAGTTGTCCCCTCTATTAGATCCACTGTTTTGGTGATAACAAAACTTATGAAGAGTTTGTTTTACAAGATAAACTATTAATCTAGGCTAATAATAAGATTATATGCTCAAAAGAATAAGTTACTTCAAACTCATAATTAGTTACACTCGAGCCATAATTACTCTATTCTTACTTTGAGCTAACTGTGATCTTATTTGAGTCAGAAACTCTATCTTAGAGCTTATTTGTAAGGAAAGTTTGTGTGATGCCTCAAGTTCTCCCAAGTTTCATGAGAGTCAGGTTTATGCCTCAAGTCAAAACTACAAATGTTATCTATCTATACCTTAAGTCAACTCGAATTCTCTCATGATCACTTTATGAATCTATAGATCCTATCTAAGTCAAGTTGTTTATCCAAGTCATAACATTATTCAATGTTGAGAAACATATTCTTTATACATTGAATATATATGCTAAGAATAAATTCATGCATGGTTATTACTAGCCTCAAATAGTATTCAAGTCAAAGTTATAAAGTTATCGTTATCAAATCATATTTCTACAATGAGTTTCAAGCCGAGTCTAATCAAAATTAGCCTCTAGAAAAGAATGTTTTAAGATTAAAATATGTATTTTTTATACACATAAACACTATTTGCAAGTGATTAAGCTGATTACTAGATTAATAACAACTACTCATTTATGAGTCCAAGAGTCCAAGGCTACTTTAGGTCATAAGCAATAAATGCTTTTCAGGTGAATAATTTCAATTTATGGTGGATGCGAGTGACAGGTATGCCCAATTTAAACGACCATGACATCTCCTTAATTTGCTGGATCCTCCTGTGGTTTATCTGGAAGCAAAGGAACGACAAAATATTCAATAAAGTAGAGCCGAACCTTTTGTCGGTAATTAGCCTAGCTACCAAGAGTAATTGGGAATTCTGGTTGACCTGGAACAAATCGCACTCTATCGGTAACCCTGATGTTGCTGGATATGCTAGAGTATCTCGTTGGAGCCCCCCCTAACATAGGCTCTCTCAAGGTGAACTGTGACGGTTCTTTTCGCGCTGAAGACTAGAAAGCAACAATCGATGTGGTCTATAGAAATCATGTGGGGCAGTTTGTGTGGGGCTTTGTAGATAAGGTCAAATCCATCTCAGCATTTATGACTGAGGCTCTGGCCCTAAAACGATCCCTTGTGCTAGCCATAGACCTTGGCCATGATAAGGTTGTTTTCGAAACAGACTGCCTTCTTCTCCATTCCTGCATAGCTGCTAAAGCTCCTGATTTATGCGGCTGGAACTGCAGGGGTATTGTTCATGATATAATTTGTCTTCTAGGTGCCAAGGTTGGGTTTTCTGTGTCTTATATTCCCAGAGAGGGGAACCGAGCCGCTGATTCTCTTGCAGTGTCTACTTGTAAAGAGATGTGCCCGTTAGGGTGGTTTCATTACCATCACCTTCTTTGTTAGGCCTTCTAACCTCGGATATCAAGGAAGCCAACATTATCAATGATGATTCTCTATTTTCTGGTCCAGTGATGAATGGAGCTGCTTATGTTATTTCCTAGTTTGTTTCTGGATGTTTGTTTGTTTTGGCTGGCCTGTGTGCCTCGTTAGCTTTCTCAGTTTGTTTTTTTTTAGGGTGCAGCTCTGTATTTCTGCCTCATATTGTCAGGGGTTGTGTGCTTTAGATTAAGCTTTCTCTAGTAGTACTGGTGTAATCTTTCATCATTTGCCTTGCTGATAGTAATACAAGTATGTTTCTCGAGCAAAAAAAAAAAAAAAGCAATAAATGCTTCACCAAACCAAAGACTAAAGTTACAAATGAAGATACTTTATGTCTAAAGGATATAAATTAGCCTATAAATAAGGGACGCATTCTGTACAGAAGAAGATGCAAGAGCTATTATATACACTACCGATTTTGCTGTTCAAGACTCAAGAGCAACACATTGTCTGCACTTGAATTATTATTATTTACTCTGTTTTGAGAGGTTGTATGTTCATTTATTGTTGAGTAGCTCAGGACTCTGGAATCATGAGTGGATTGTATTCTCACGAGTGGTAAGAGGGAGTGATTATCTCGATAGTAGATAATTGATATTGTACTAGATTTTTTATAGGACATCAAGAGCCCTTTGGAATCTTAAGAGCTAAAGTGAAAATTTGGATTAAACATAGGTCACACGGCAAGACCGAACTAGAAAAAATCTATTGTGTTGTTCTCCTCTTCCTTGACTTGAGCCTAAGGTGATATATACCGAACTATATCTCTACATCCATTATTTAAGTTGAAGTATGAATTAGTTATATTTTGCCTTCACCCAATACACCCCCTCTCAAGTGAAATCGTGTCTAACACCCACATGAGACATTCTCATTAATCACCATCTTAATGTCTTCGGTCAATATCTTTTTGGCTGTCAGCAAGATGAATCCTTGGAGCATTTATTCATTCACAGTCCATATGCTAGTTCACTATGGTTGGTGTTTTTCAATCAAACTTCCTGGTTGCAATCTTTCTAGCCTTTTGCTATGGTTTAGGGTTTATTATTCTTATAAACATTCCTTTTCTTTCGATACAATTCTTATCAACATCCTTCGGCATTAAAAGGAGTATTGTTTTACATAAGGGAAAAGTCTGACCCACTTATTTAGCAATTGAGGAAGTTCTTAGCTCTTTATTCCTCTTGACTGTAGCCTCTCTGTTTTTTTAACAATAGTCTTCAAGCCAATCGGCTGTATCCTCCTGTCATTACTCCACCTCGGACAAATGAAAATGGCTGATCCTTCATCCTTTTACAAGAGCAAGCATACCAGGAAGGGAAAATGACAAAAAGAATATGAAATTGCAAAATCCCAAGTTAGGTATGTGAATTGCTTGTCAAGTGTAGTCATTATCTTATCAATTTTAGACAACAAACTCGATTTGGGATTTCCCAATTTTCAGGTTCTTTTTTGTCATTTTCCCGACCATAAAATATCCACTGCCATGTACTGGGCCTTTAAGGTTCGCTGTTGCATCATTTTTTCCGTAAGAAGATGATGGCGGAATGTGATTCCTTTAACCTTTCCTGTCTCTCTGTTGCTCTTGTTTGGATCTTTAATCATGTAATCTCTTCTCTTGGCTATAGCACACTCCTGGGAAATCATGTGTGTAAAGAAGCAGCTAATCAATCTCAGTAGCAAGCACAAAACCCTCGAAAATATTGTATGGCTTGACATCTGCTCATTGCTGCAACTTTTCTTTTCTATTATTGTAACTACATTAGTTGAGCCCTTTTTCTTTCACCAACTTAATAGTTCACACCTTTTTTTCCTGCTACATATACCTTGTAAACTTCAGGGTTTGTTAATATCATTTTGCCCTTTTACCCAGAGGAAACTAACAAGAAAGGATTGAATAAGAGAGCTTCTTTAGGGCCATCTAGATCAGTGCAAATCATAGGAGAGAATGGAAAATGGGCATTTTCCATCCAATGGCGCTATTTGGTTCAAATTTTCTTAGGAAAATGCTTTCTGGTGGCGGGGTATTTCCTTTTTACATAGAAAAATTGATTCCCACCGATTTTGGTAGAAACTATTGTTTCAAAAGATCAAGAAAATGGAAGAGGATCAACTTACCCCTCTTCAATGCTGGGGCAGAGGAAGATGCCGTAAAATATCATGGTGGTTATTGGCGGAGGAAGAATAAGCTGATGATGGCGTCTTTGATGCCGTCACTACAAATCTATCAATGACAAGTGAGGAAAAAGAAGTTGATGGGGGGTCATGATGTGGAGAGGGTGACAGAGGTGGAAGAAGTCGACAGTGGTAATGATACAGAGAAGAAGAAGCCAACCCATTTTATTCTAATGATACAGGGGCAAAATAGCCTTTTGCTTATTTTCCTACCTCATTTTCTTCCAACCAAACCAAATTTTTTTTATCAACTCATTTTCTTTCCTAATGCGAACCAAACATATCATAAGCTCTCCATTCGTACCTCTTTGATCCAAATGAACCCTTTGATTCTTAAGTAAACTTCCTCTTTTCGTTTAAACGTTCTTGAGTAAATACCTTGTGATTATTCAGGTTATCTGTATTTTTAAAAATTATCAAAACTGAATAACTAGAACTCAATCCAACGGTCTATATTTGTAGCAGTCCATCCTCTCCACTCTAGAGGAAGCCACTACTGAAAAATATGCCGTACGAGCTCATCCATCCACTAATAAATATAGCTAGCTTATGTAGATAGAGATATCCACACTAACAGTAGCATACTTAAAATATAACAGCCATAAAGTGCTATGCAAACATAAAATACTATAGCGTCAATAATCCTGGAACCAGGATCAAAACTGTCATGAGACTCGATCCAATACACGCGGCTATAATGGCTCCTTCGAAATGTTCCCAGTCATTTGGTGTTATTACACTAATCCTACTCAGATAGAGTCGACTTAAGTTCACCATTGTTTCGCAGCTCCATCACAATATCACAACCACCAATGAGCTCACCTTTGTAGTACAGTTGGGGAAAGGTTGGCCAATTTGCGAACACCTTCAATCCTTGTCTCACCTCCTCATCGCTTAATATATCAAAGGAGCCAAAACTTACTCCCTCAGATTGCAGGGCATCGACAACTTTGGAGCTAAAGCCGCATCTTGGAGCATCTGGGGTGCCCTTCATGAAGAGCATTACTGGTGAGGAAGCTATCAATTTTTTCAGGCGGTCTTCAATCGTTGCTTCTGAAACAATCCCTTTTTCAAGTAAGACCTTGAGTTCTCCGCTTTTTTGCATCTCCAACACAATGTCTGATCCGCCAATAAGTTCACCTTTGATATAAAGTTGAGGGTAACTAGACCAGTTTGAATAAACTTTGAGGCCTTGACGGACTTCTTCATCAGTAAGAATGTCAAAACTCTGAAAGGGGGCATTTTCTTGCCGGAGAATTTCAACGACCTTTCTGCTGAAACCGCACTTTGGTTCATCTGGTTTCCCTTTCATAAACAGCATAACAGGGCTTGAGTTTATTAGGCTTTCCAGTCGGGCAGTTAAGATTGTACTTAAACCAGTCGATTCTGATATGCCTCCCTTCGAACTACCTGATTCTGTTACTTTTTCCTCTGTATTTGTATCAATTCCATGATCTTTGAACACATCCTTCAATTCACCACCCTCATGCATAGCAATCACTATGTCACAACCACCAAGAAGCTCTCCTTTGCAGTATAGTTGGGGATATGTTGGCCAATTAGAAAATTTCTTCAAGCCCTCACGAACCTCATTGTCTGGCAGGATGTCAAAACTTCCAAACTTGACCTTTTCCTTGTTCAAAATTTCCACAACTTTTTTGCTAAATCCGCATCTGGGCTCCTCAGGGCTCCCTTTCATGAATAGCATAACAGGTTGAGAGTCAATAAGTTGCTGCAGTCGCTTTTTTAAAGCATCACTAAGCCCTGGTTGCACTTGACTTGTTTCCTTTGGAGATCCATTTTCCTTAGCCATTTCTTTCACTGTTTCAAGAATAGTAGGCCCCGCAGCTAACCCAAGGCTGGCAGGAGCAGCAGCATCTCCGGGATTAATTGAGCCAGCAACTTTAGCAACCTTATTGGCCAAACTTGATGGATCTGCACCCTCTAATGTATCGAAAGTCTTGCCATCCTGACGGGAAAAGAATTTCAATAAATAATTGAAGTTGGAAAACCAGGTCACAAGTGCGCTTTCATAGTAACACAGGTTAAGAAACAAAGAGCAACCCAACAAAAACTGAGAGGATGTTTAACAGCTCAAAAGATATAATAAAAACAACAAAGCAGAGATAATGCATTAATGCCTCAATACATGTGGATTTCTATTTTATTTTGATAAAAATAGAAGAACAATAAAAACTAAATTTTAAATATAATAAACAACTGAAAAGAGATATGGACCACAACTCATCTAACTTAACCAATATGAAATTGTCTCCAATGTTTAGTGTACACATCAACTTAATGGAACCCATCCTAGAATATTCCCTCAGTCTACTGCAGCAAATGATCATGCACAACTATGCATTTTACAACAAACCTTATCAATTTATAAACAATGATTGAACAGAGAGAATACTCAAGCACAGAAAAAGTCCTCTCATAACTCTCAAGTCATAGTGCTATTAAATACAACGCTAATCAAGCCATTAATAGTTTACATAATGGAAAACGATAAATAGCATTGCTAGACCATCTAAGGCTTCCTATAGAACTCAATAGCAGGTAAAGTGAACAGCAACAAACCACATAACCAGTAAAAATCAGGAAAATTGGTGAATACACCATGTATGCTACATATACACAAATGAATCTCTAGATAAGCATACTCTCCTTGGTAAGAAGGTGACAGTATTTCTAACTGGAGAAGTGAAAGGCAAAAAGCCAAAAACCACCTATTAGACACTACTGCCTCGAGGTGAAAATGCACTTAACTTGAGAAAAAGAAAAATCATATGTGAAGTTCTGCATAATGGGAAGAAGAAGAAGCTAAGTGATATGAGGTTCTGAATAATAGAGCCAAACTGAGCGCTTCATGAAACCAAAAAACTTGTGAATTTACCAGTTTACCAGAAACAGAGCTTAAGTGCAAGTTGAGCCATTTTTGTTATCCTAAACTCTTAAGGTCTGTTTACTACACAGAGCCAAATGAGAAATGGCTTGAACATATATGTATCATGTATTTTTGTTTGTGCGCGAGTTTGTGGACACACGCATGCACATATTACTGTAAAACGTGTCTTAAACGTCTCTCACCAGAGCACAAAGAATATTATCCTCCCCAAGAACTCTAATTTTCTTTTACAAGACAGTATTGGTTTTGGTGTTCCATGAAAACCTTCAGCTTGCATCAAATTTTCCTCTAGCCTAGGGAGATCAGTTCTCCAATGCCGACCCATACAACTCATGACATGTAACTCAGAACATCCAGGTAAGATATCGCGAACAACAATCATTTGAATGGAGATGTTTTTCTATTTCTATTTCATGAACTCTCCTTATAATAAATAAAAATTTATACAACAGCTTACAGATCAGAATCTTCAAATGCCCCAACTACCAGATCACAGACCAAATTTACAAATAAAAATGGCAGTCCAAACACGGTACCTTGCATAATACAAAGAAAGGCACAGCAGAAACCGAATAAGCCACAGATATTTCCGGCTGCTCCTCAGCTTCAACCTAAAACAGAGAAATGAATATTTTTAAAAAAGCACGAATTAGACTAAATAGAGATAATTAAAACCTTCAATTTTTTTTTTTGTTTTTTTTTTTTTTAAGGTTCAATGACATAATCAAACCCTTAAGAAATTTGCATGAGGGAAATCTGTCGACAAGTGGGAGAAGACTTGGTCCATGTGCTTAGAAGCATCACACCAGGATGCCCAGAAATGAAGGATGACTGGGGCACCCGTGCGAATCAGATTATCAAGCTCCGCCTTTGATTGCACATCTTTCACTGATCCACCCATATTTGCAGCTAAAAGATACAAAATCGAGAGATTGTTTCTGCGTCGATGATTATAATTCAAGCAGATTCATAAACCCCTGCTTCTCCCAACCCTAGAGGAAACAGAGAGAGGGTGCTTTGTTAGAAAATAATGTCTTTTTTTTTTTTTTTTTCCGGAAGAAAATAATGTCTTTTTTTTTTAAAAAAAAAAATAAAAGAGTTTTGGGTTATGAATGAACGCTGGTTCGTTTGCTTTGCGCTTGCGGGCTCCTCCGCCACTCGGTGTCAAGTCTGATTGGATTGGAATAGGATGCTTTTGTTAAAGAAAAAAAAAAAATCTTCCTACTTTAAAATTAGTGCCCTTAAAATAATAATTTTCTTCATTCTTCTAATATTTTCAAATTCTGAAATGATATTCAGTAACCCAGCCACCATGGATTCTTGTAGGACCAATAGACCACCCGAATGTCAGGACCTAAATTGTTCGCACTTCATCAGACAAACGGGAAAATATGGAGAAGAGGACTCGAAGTTGTGCTGGCTTCTTTGTAAGCAGCAGCATTTCCTTGAGTTTCCTGCTGTTATTTATTTATTATTATGAATATATTATCTTGGAATTGTGGTGGTGTTGTGGCCAAATTGTTTCCTAGCAGAGTTAGAGATTTAATCTAGAGATGGGATATTCAGATTCTTATTTTGGTTGAAACAAGAGTTAGTGGTATTGAAGTTGATAGAACTATGAGGACATGGATTTTTAGTAACCGGATATGTCTAGAAGTCAAGGGTTACATAGGTGGTATTTGGATTCTTTGGTAATGATTATACTTCCATTAACTATGTATCTTCATCTACCTAATTGATGCATGTTCATGTTGAACTTAAGATTTCCTCTCAAAAGTTCTTCTTAACTTGTGTTTACGGTGAGCTGTGTTGTAATCTTAGGAGAATGCTATGAAATGATTTAATCTCTATTAATCATGGGATGGAAGATCCTTGGATTGTGGTGGGGAACTTCAATGCTTTTTTATTGTGTGAAGATAAAATGGGTGGTGTCCAACCTAATATTCAATCAATGAGACTTTTTGGAGATTGTGTTCAGCAGTGTCGATTTATTGAAGCAAAATACACAGGAGATAAATATACTTGGGAATGGAACCTCATAAAGGAAAAGATAGATTGGGTCTTTGTTAATGATCATTCAAACTCCTGCTTCAGTGCAAAAGGCTTTCAGCTAAGTAAATATGTTGGTTATGATTAGTTTTGATGATGTATTATATAGGTGCCATTAGCAAAAGCAAAGAGCAAAAAGTTTATATCATATACATTGACTAATTGCTATATTTAATGTAGATTTGTTCATGTGGAGAAAGAACAAGAGAAGAGAAGAAAGGAAGAATTGATTCATAGAAAATAATCAAGAAGAGAGATGAAAGAAAGAAGAACTTGATGAATAGCCTGAGAAAATCATTATACAAGTTCTAAGATTGATTCTTGAAGTTTCCACAATCAAGTGGAAATTGGAATGGATCAATTTGGAGTTAAAATGAGTAAATTGAAGCTTCCGCATGAATAATGAGCAAGTTACTCTAGTCATCTATGTGTTACTCCAGTAATATATGTGTTTTAGAAGCTCTATTCGCGTCTGCTTGATGAATTACTCCAGTCATATATGTGTTCTTGCGCTCATTACTCCAGTCGTCACTTAGTTACTGCAGTAATATACATGTTTCAGCTATTGAATTCGCTTCTGTCTGATGATTACTCCAGTAATCATTAACCTACTGTAGTAACGGTTCAAACAGAAAGCTTCTGGTATGAAATTACTGCAGTAAGCCTCGCGTTAATCCAGTAATACGGATATTCCAACAACTCTGTTCAGCGTTTCACCTGGGCGACGTTCAGTAAATCGATGATATTTCCCAAACCAGAGATCGTATTGAGGTGAAACCAATTTTGGATGAAACTAGACATCCAAGGCGTCATCCTTTCAAAAATTTAGGTCCAAAGAAGATCAGATGAGAGAGCTATGAATTTTTGAAATTGATCCATTTGTTAACGTCATGCAGTTGACCAAGGTTCAGTAATTTGAGGATATCTCACAAACTACATATCGAAATGAGCTAAAATCAGTGACATATGAAACTAGACTTATACACCTTTCCAAAAATATCAAGATCACAAAAAAAAAGATCGATTGAGAGAGATATGATTTTTGGAAGTTCAGTGTCTGTTCAGCATTCTGGAACTGATCCTCAAACAAGTGAAGAGTTGATGATTACTCCAGTCAACATCTCACCACTCCAGTAATATGTGGTCTGTTCACCTTTGTTTGCACATTACTCTAGTAATGAAATGGCTACTCCAGTAGTCACTTACTTACTCCAGTAAGTCGCTACTTTTCAGTCACCTCCAAACCAAACCCGATAGCCCTTGAGTCATGAAACATATTACTCCAGTAATGATTTTGTTACTCCAGTAAGGTTACTCTAGTAGTCATTTAAGTACTCCAATAATACTACACTTTCAGACACATCCAGAGTCAAAACCCGATATTACTCCAGTAATCCAATAGTTACTCCAGTCATAGTACATCCTTTACACTAGGATTACTCTAGTAACCAAGATGTTACTCCAGTAACTGAAAATGGAAGAAATCACCAAGAGGGGAGTGAATTGGGGATTTCAAAAATTCTTTTTGTACTCTTTTTCAAAACCTTTGAAGAATAAATATTAACAGAGTAAGGGAAGAAGAGTTTAACACACAGAGTTTATACAGGTTCGGTCTTAACCTTGACCTACGTCCAGTCCCTAGATATCTTCTGGGTATTTCCACTAGTTCAACAAGTTTTCACTACAACAATGTAAACACTAAGCAATCCTATTCACCTAGGACTTGCTCCCCCTTACACTTTGTAATTAAGCTACCCCACTCACAGGTTTCCACAACCTTGAGTTTACACCAACAACTTTTGATTTCAAAAAATCAAGACTCTCAAAAAGAGTAGATAATGATAAACACTAAAGAGCAAGTTATAAATCATAATACAGACTCAAATTGCAAAATATAATCAAAGTAGTTTGGTTGTGTGTATCTTGCTCTGAGTCTTTATAGCCTTTTATAGTCTAGCTAGATGAACTAGCCGTTGCAATTTCTTCTCTAACGTTCAACTGCAAATCTGGGAAATGGCAGTTGCATATTTTGCTCTGTTCTTTCAATTCTCAGCTGGAATCTTGGAATATGTTGATGCAGAAGGTCTTCCAGGTATTCAGTCATTCCATAACCTTCATTTGACCGTTGGAGAGAGTTTTAATTCATCCATAATGGTCTGTGCTGAACCATTGGGATAGAGGAGAAGGATCAACCCTGTTCTTGGTTCTTCATTTAATGCACTTTATTCCAGATCTGATTCCATCTTGATCTTAGCTGAACTTATCTGAAAAACACTCAAAACTTCATCAAAGACATTAGAAACAATAGTATCATATGATAAAACGATTTCAGATTGACCCATAAAGATTTCACAGATCAACATCATTTGGTTTTTCAAAATCACCGATGCAAACTCAAGTTTGTATTTCTAGACTCGAGTTTGGGGTTCATCTAGAAAGCATGATTGTTGATTAGTAGTCTAAACTGGCAGTTTACAAATGCTAACTCGAGTTTGGTTCTTACAGAGAAAACTATCAGGTTTTAGATCTGGAATGGAACTTTGGACATGAAGCTAAACTCGAGTCAATTAGTGACCAACTCGAGTTTGGGTCTATGTTAGGAGAATAAGCTTAAGTTCAGGAACTTCCAGACTGGAGTTTAGGATCATAAACTGGAGTTTGCAATGTGGACATATTGATGTTCTTTCTGTATGATTCAGACTCGAGTTTGGGGAAGCAAACTCGAGTTTCAGTAAGAACTGAAACTTTGAGATTTATCTTGGTCAAGTGTAAACTAGAGTTTGGAAACACAGATTGGAGTTTACAAGGCTTATGAAGATACTGAGTTTTCTGGATTCTTTCTGTTTAGTCTAAACTCGAGTTTCATGTTCCAGACTCGAGTTTGTCTTGTGCAAAATTCTGATTGCTCTCTGTATCTCTCAGACTTCAAGTTTGTTTTCGCAAACTGGAGTTTGACTTGATGTGAAAAACTTTTATTGCTTTTTGTGACTCCTCAGACTCGAGTTTGTCTAAGCAGACTTGAGTTTGGCTTTTTTTTGCAGAATTGAGCAGCTTTCTGGCAAGTCTCAAACTCGAATTTACATACCTAAACTCGAGTTTACATACCTAAACTCGAGTTTGCCTTTGACAGTAAGTTTTTTTTTTCATGTTGCCAAAAACAAACTTTATACCAAGTTTACAATTGTCAGTTATCATCAAAACACATAGAGAACTAACAGTAACATCACAGACATAAACGACATGAACCTGAATTACTCCAATAGCCATGATGTTACTCCAGTAATATCGCAGACAGAGAGCAAATGAACCTTAGTTACTCCAGTTATTAAGTTGCTACTCCAGTAAGATCGAAGACAGAAAGCAACTAACACTTAAATGACTCCAGTAATGAACAAGTACTACAGTCATGCGAAGATAACATTTGAAAATCACCGTGCTCATAAAATGAAAATCATTGATTATGATTTCATTACTTCATATCATTACTTACTATTATTCCTAACATTGTTTAATCAAATTACAAGTAAGTTTCAGATGTTCAAATCAAAGTATGGATCAAAAGGTGAAAGCTCCATGTTGCTTCGCTGGAAAGACGAGACGCGCCACGACATGCTAGCTCATGTGTCAGAGAATATCTTCAACTTGGATTAAAGAAATGAGATAGTCCCATTGCTGCCCATTATGATAAGAAGAGATTTATATTATCCTTCAATTAATTATCTTTCTGACTCTCAACTAATGCAGAAACCAAAAAGCAGAAATCCAAGAATCTCAAGGAATAATAGCTTCGGTGGACTTCCAACGTCAAAAATTTTAGTGGAGCTCCAATAGTCAGATTCTGATCAATATTATCTTCAAATTGATTATCCTCTAGATCAAAAGATTGTCATCCATTATTGGGACCAAAAAGCAGAAATCAAGGATGCTCAAATAAATCATACACTCAGTGGCTTCCAACGTAAATTTTCTTGGTGGACTTGTAACAGAAGATTTCTTAGTGAATTTCCAACATCAAATTCTCTCAGTGGATTTCCAACGTTCACTTTCTAGATAGAAGATTCAAATGGTCCTCTTCAACTATAAAAAGATCAGAAATGAAGACACAAGAGAGGAACAGAGATAGCATAGAGACGTGAGCCTATACAGTAAAAATGCTAATATTCTAACATCTACATCATCTACTCTCTATGAATTTCAATGATACTATAATTTTCCTTAGAGAGTGAGATTATTTGTTTTGTACTTCAGTGATTATCCATTCACTTTTGAGAGAGAGAAGAGTCATTGTAATCATCCTATCATTCGAGAGTTACTCAAGATTGGGTGGTTTTGAGTGGGAAACACTTTGTGTTAATTACAGCTTGTAAGGGGAGTGCATCCTAGTGAGAGAATTACTTTGAATACAGAGTGTGTAATCAAGCAAGTATATTGATTACAGTTTGTAAGGGGTAGTGAATCCTAGTGAGCGGATTACTTCAGGTACAGAACGTGTAATCAAGCTCAAAGCAAATAGTGGATTGAAAATCTCAAGTGAAGCTTGGGGACTAGACATAGGTCAAGGATTGGACCAAACTGGGATAAATCACAGTTTGCATACTCTCTTCCCTAAACTCTTTTATTTCCAGTATACATATTTGGATAACTGATTACTGTCATAGAACTGATTTTTAATTAGTTGCAAAAAGTTTTTTAAAGTTATCCAGAGTTTTATCAAACACCCAATTCACCCCCCTCTTGGATGATAGCTAGGTCTAACAAAATATGGTTCAGACCATAGGCTGCCACTTGTGAAGTGTTATCCAAATGATAATCACTGATCCCTTGCACCTCAATTCAAATGTCAAGCTGCATGGCTACTAGAAAAAGGTTTTAGAAATATTGTGCAAGAGGGTTGGGGCCATTATCAATGGATGGAGAACATCGCTTCCTTTACTGAGAAAGCCATGGAATGGAATAGAACTGGAATGGGGAATATACCGACAAGAAAACGACAACTGTTAAAATGAATTGAAGAAGTTGAAAGGGTGAGAGCTATGAGGGATAATCAATATTTATTGCAAATTGAAAAGGAGTTGTGAAAGAAGTACAACAACACATTAGCACAAGAAGTACTCTTTTGGTTTCAAAAGTCAAGATGCAACTGGCTAAAATAGGGAGATAAGAATAGCAAAATCTTTCGCATCTACCATTGTTAGGCAATGAAAGAACTCAATTGAAGGTTTGAAAGATATTTACGGAGAGTGGATTTTGACCCCCGACATGGATTTCTTGGTCTCTCTATAGAGGAAACAGTAATGCTTTCTACGGATATTAGTATTGAGGAAATTAGGCTTGTGGTCTTTGATATTGGTGCATTTCTGAGCCTTGATGAAATTCAAGCATTCTTCTACCATGAATATTGGCACATTATTAGTGATTCATTATATAAAATGACACAAGAAATTTATGATGATTCATCAAATTAAGGGAGGTGAATGGCACCAATAATGTACTTATTCTAAAGGTGGACAACCCAGACACTATATAAGACTTTAGACCAATTTTTATTGTGTACTATAATGTGAGTTACAAAGTAATTACTAAAGTACTTAGCGAGAGGCTTTGATTGATCATGGGCAAAATGGTTGGTAATCATCAATGCATTTTTGTCACAGGTAGATAGAGCAGTGATAATATAGTAATCATATAAGAAGTACTCAACTTAATGAAAAGAAATACAAGTTCTTCCAGTTGGTTAGCTATGGAGGTTGATTTGGAGAAAGCTTATGACAAATCGGAATAGTCTTTCATCAATGATACTTTGAGAGCGGTTGGGATTGAAGGAAAAATGTATGAGCTTATTATATCATTTGTCTCCTCCTCTTCAATTTGGGTGCTTTAGAATGGTGAACCTACCGAGTCTTTTTGCCCATCCAGAGGAATCAAGTAGGGTAACCCAATTTCCCCCTACATATTCACTCTCTCCATATAGCGACTTCATCATATCATACAAGACATAGTGATAAAGGGTTATGGACTCCTATTAGGCTTAATATAAGAGGGCCACCATTGTCTCATTTGTTCTTTGTTGATGACTTGATCTTCTTTGGAGAAGAATCCAACTTTCAGGTAGAGACTATGCTTGAGTGTTTGGATATATTTTATGGTGTATCAGGACAAAATCTGAATAGATAAAAGACTAAGATATTTTTTCTCTTGAAATGTTCATTTGTCGAGAACCAATGGCTTAAGTAGGAAAATAGGGGTTGGATTAACATGTCATTTGGAAAAATATTAGGGTATTCCAAAATCCATAAAAAAGCTTCTTATTTGACATTTGCACTACTTATTGAGAACACTAAGAAGAGGTTGTCTGGGGGAAGAGTGGATATTTGAATCTTGCTGGTAGAACTTCTTATCTGACATTTGCACCTTCATCAAGGTTGTGCTATTAATGTTAGCCACTTACTACATGCAGACTATATTGCTCCCTAAGTGTATATAGTTAAGGAACTAGAACAAAGCAGTAGAGGTTTCTTATAGGGAGATACTGAAGAAAGCTGTAAGTTACACTTAATCTCATGGGATCATGTATAGCAAGAAAAGAATGTTGAAGGTATGTGAATTAGAAATTTATGGAAGCATAACACGTTTATCATGAAACTATGTTAGGGACTTGTATGTTATAAAGAGGTCTTATGGGTGAAAGTGCTTCGAGCCAAATATAATTGTAGTGATAATGAGATTCCAGATGTTAAGAAGGAAAGTCGCTCGTCCCTAATATAGAGAGGTATCAATGTTGTTTGGGCAAAGTTTTGAAATGGTGTTGGGAGGAAAATTGGGAATGGTAAGTCTTCATCTTTCTGGCTTGACAATTGGTCTTATATGAATAGGCTTCTCATTAATTGAAATGAGAGTGTGGCTAAGTATGTGATGGAAGGGGGTGAGTAGAATAAAAGGAAGAAGGAGTACTAGTTTCCTTCCATTATAATTGATTGAATTGTCTATGTGCACCCCCATATGAGGAGAGGACAAAATATACTAGAAACTATCCTCTGTTGGTTGTTTCTCTATCAAATTTGCATATCTTTTTCTTTTTTAGGTACTCAATGGGTTGAGGATAACATATGGAAGATCCTTTGGAGATGGTTTATTTTAGAGAAAACTAAAGCCTTTATGTGGTTATTTGCCCATGGAAGAACTCTTACATTGAAGTTGAGGATGTAGAGAGGATTGGAGATGTTCGCTGCTTGCCCTTTTAGATGTGAGACTGATGAAGACTTAATGCATATGTTATGGGACTACTCCATTGTCAAAGAGTGGTGGAAATCAATAGTTAAACAAGAAAAATGGAATATAATATCTTCTTTACAAGGGACAAATTGGATCAAATGGAATCTGACTCATGAGATTGACAAATAATATATGAAGAAGATTCCATGGCCTACTTTGTTTGGGTTTTTTTTGTTGGGATGCATGGGTATGTATTGTAAAAAGTTGTTTGATTGTGAGGCAATTGATGTGAGATTGAATGCACAACATAGTTTCTTTAGAGCATGTTTGGACAAGGATTTTCTCAAAATAAATGATTTAGAGAAAAAGATTAATAGTTCTCATACAAATTGGAATCAATATGAAGAGGACTTCCTCAAAGTAGTAGTACATGACTCAATCTTAGAGTATGAAAGGAGTGGGTGTAGAGGGTACCTTCGGGACCAAAATGACATATGGCTTGTAGGCTTCAACTGCAAACTAGTCAATGTTCCTCCAGTTTTTGCAAAATAATTGGTTGCATTCAAACAACTGTGTTGGTCCAAAGGATATTAGAAGATTAATTTAGTTACTAATTGTATAGAGGCCATGAATTACATGTTGAGAAGATATGATCAACATCATCCTTTCAAGGACATTGTGGATAATATTATGATGCTTTTTTTTTTTTTTTTTATAGAGATTGGCAAGTTGTGGTCACTCACAAATATAGAGAGATCATAACAATTACTGATCAATTAGCTAGATACTCTTATAGCACATATGAGATTTTGTCTCCTAGATCAACCTCCTCCTTTTATTCAAGAGGTGGACGTTGATAAAGATTATGAGTATTATTTGAAGTTGATGTAATGTCTCTGTTGAGATTTTGATTCCAATATTATTCTATAAAAAAAAAGGTAGTCTCAAAACATGATAAAGAAGCCTAGGATATAGATGAAGCTAAATAAGATGTTTTAGCAGAGGATGTGACAAAGGAACTATCTGACTCTGGTTAATAGTCTCTATTTTGCTCAAGTTCTATCTTTCCTCTTTTGTTATTTATGATCATCTTTTCTTAGAATTGTAGGGGTGATGCCTCAAATCTTTTCCTAGGAGATTAAAAGATGCTTTTAAAGGAAATAAAGTGGACATCCTGATTTTAAACATGACTTATATTAGTGTGTAGAAATCTGATACAATTGTCCG
The DNA here is from genome assembly GCA_037074495.1 of Acacia confusa. NCBI lineage: Eukaryota > Viridiplantae > Streptophyta > Magnoliopsida > Fabales > Fabaceae > Acacia > Acacia confusa. The sequence goes on along the minus strand of CM073504.1, from coordinate 26,438,703 downwards.
AAAGTTAAGCTTTAATATTTGGATTCGTATTGAAGCTATAGGCTTCGTTGGGGGAATTCGGGTCTTATGGAATGGTTATGAATTTTCTATCTAGTACATTGATTTATCTACTTAGTCTCTTCATGTAAAGGTGCCGCAAAATGTTAATACGTATGGTGTATTTAATTTAAGGGTAAGGGATGAAAGGGAAAGGAAAATAATCCTCTCCCCTCATTTGGTTTAAAATTTTAAAGGGGAGAGGAGCCAAAATTTGCCCTTCCCTCCCTTCATAACCCAAGCTTTTACTCCCCTTTTTATTGGGATGTTTTAGAGAGGTACCAAATCTTTTGACCAATTTACCCATATATTTCTATTGTATTCCAATCCTGTATTTTCTTTATTTCTTGTGTTTCTGATAAACTGTTGGTGAGAATGATGAGGAGGCAGCAACGAGTCTTTTAATTAGCTTGAAAAATTCATTAATGGCAAGGTTCATGGGGCAGCAACATCTCATCATCGTCCTCAATATCGTGGTCCACTAAAGCCAGCTTATCATTCTTCCTCCTAAGCATAGTTATAGAGGAGATAATCAGAACTTTTACTAGAGCTGATAGCTGAAATTTTGTAGTCGGCAAGGACTACGAGAATTATTCCTTATCTTAAGGGCTCTACCTGGAGGTCTAAAGGTATTAAGGCATTCATCCTTGAAGATGTCAATAGGATAGTAGTCTTCCAACACAATATAGACTGATCGTCAAAGCATAAAGCATGTTCTAATAGCACAACAAAGACACTAGAGTTATGGGGGCAAGTGAGGCTCAGCCAGTTGTTTTTAGCTGGTGGAGGGGATTGATTCTCAGTTTTAGGAACATTGTTAGACGAACAAACTTAAACTCATTAAGCTCGTCATTAGTGGTGGTGACGGAGGGTGGAGAAGAGCTAAAAATTTCGAGTAGACGATCAGAAGAAGAAGATGATGGGCAATGGCGAGATGCAGTAGGGTCCATGTGGGTGAGGTCTAAAAAAGCTCAAAAATTAAGAGAGCTGAAAGATGAGAAGAGAGTGAGTAAGGAAGAAGGAAGAAAGAACAAGAGAGAGTGGTGTGGGTGAGGATTATAATTCTAAAAGCACATAAAGTAACATGCAAGGGTAAAATGGTCAATTAGTTATTACCACCCTCCCCTTCCCCTCTTAAACCAAACAAAGGATCTTTTCCTCCCCTTCCCTTAACGAACCAAACAAGGTAACATGCCTTCCTTTCCCATCCCCTCCTTTAAAACCAAACATACCCTTAGCTTTTGGCTTTCTTGTATTTATGTTGAACCTTGGTACATGAAGAGGCGTTCTCTTTGAAAGGATCTAAATGAATTTCATAACAGAGTTCACACCCATGGATTGTAATGGGTGATTTCAACTCCTAATGACAAGAAGGAAGCTCCTCTCCAAGCATAATATCTATGAGATGGTTTGCCGATTACATTCATCAAAACAGTTTGATAGAATTTGATTGCGTGGGGGATTGATTCACTTGGGAGAGACATACTCGTAAGGAAAGAATCGATTAGGTTTTACATATAATCAGTGGAATTATCTCTTACCCCTTATAAAGGTGTACCATCTGAGTAGGTTTAGTTTTGACCATAAACCTCTCCTACTAAGAACTTCTCCAGGTAGTGAGCAAAACATACAATATTAAGTAATTCCAAAAATTTCGATCTAATTGGTTGAAATTGGGTGAAAAGAATAGTAAATAATTTCATACCTTTTCAATCATAAGAAGAAGGAAGAATAGAATTGATGGCCTCATAACCCCCCGCAAGACTCAGTGTTTGATAACCAAGTATTGAAAAATATGATGGTTGAGTATTACCAAGACCTCCTCCATAGTGAGCGCCTGAATTTCTCGCCTGTTGATACACCTGTTGGATTCTCACAACTTCTTGATGGAGATTTATCATCTTTATTGGTAGAGATTACTAACACGAAAATTAAGTGTGCCATTTTAACCTTGGGATTTTCAAAGCACTTGGCCTAAATGGAATTCAAGCCTTCTTCTACCATGAATTCTAGCATGTAATAGGGATTTCAGTTTGTGACTTTGTAAGACATTTTCTTGATTACTTGATAAGGATTAAGGATATCAATAGCACTAATCTTATCCTCATTCTTGAGATGGACATGCCAAAAACCATTAGAGACTTCAAACCCATATCCCTATATAATGTGAGTTATAAAATTATTATGAAAATCATCAACAATAAACTCAAACATATCATGGGGAAGGTTGTAGGGGATCACTAGTACATCTTCATAGCAGGGAGACAGAGTAATAATAACATTATCATTGCTCAAAAGGTCATATACTTCATCCGCATGAAGAAAGAAGATTGAGGTTGGATGGCTGTTAAAGTTTATTTAAAGAAGGCTTATGATTGGCTTGAATGGCCATTTATCCAAGATACCTTTCGAGCAGTAGGGATTGACGAGAAGTTAAGTATTGTTATTCTGGCTTGTATCTCGTATTCCTCCTTCAAAATTCTTTGTAATGGTGAGGCATCGAATGAGTTTTGACTGTCATGGGAGATTTGTTAAGGTGAACCTCTCTCTCCCTACATCTTTACTTTATGTATGGAGAGTTTGAGTCACATCATTAAATATTTTGTTACCAATGGTTATTGGAACTTGATCCAGTTGAGCCCAAGAGGCCTTTCTCTATCTCATTTGTTTTTTGCTGACAATTTGATTCTTATGGGAAGCTTCCTCCTATCAATTGATGTAATGTTAGACTGTGTCAAGATTTTTTGTGATGCTTCAGGATAATGGATGAACAAGTTGAGGACTAAACTAGGCTTTTCTTGGAATGTGCATATCTCTTGGGCTATGAGCTTAAGTCAACATATGGGGGTTGGTTTAATAGGAAACTTAGGGAAGTATCTTGGCATACCTCTCCTTCATGAAAGATCCTTGAACAACACTTTTACCTCCATTCTCAAAAAGGCTCAAAAGAGACTTTATTGTTGGAAAATAAACCATCTTAATCTTGCTAGACATACCACTCTAATCAAGGCTATTTTCACTACTCTTTCTTATTATCATATGTAAATTATGCTTCTTCTTATGAGCATGTTGAAAGATCTTGAAAAGAAGGATAGAAACTTCCTTTAGGGATGTAACACCTCAAATTTTAGGACTAGAAGATTAGGAATAAGATTGAGAGAAGTAAGCCGCTAAGCCAATGAGAGCTAAAAAGTCTTAAGCTTTTTATGAGGAAAAGCTTAAAATAATTATTAAAGATTATTTTTGGACAGTGAAAAAATTAGGGGAAAAATTAGGAAATACTATTTTGAGGTTCTAGAATTATTATGAAGGCATTAATTATGAAAAATTTGGCCTAAATAGTGTTAAAGCTATTATTTGGAATTTAAGGCCTATTTTCCTAAAAATTCAAGAAAAAATGGTTGGACTATAAATATTGGCCTAGAAATTTTTGAGTTAATATTTTAAGGCCTAGAGAAGTTAATTGAGGAAGATAAATTCTTATACGGAATTAAGGATTAATTTCTAACATTTATACAATATTTGCAACTTAATGAGTAAATGATCAAGTTGCAAATACAAGTTTTGCAGAGGATCAAATGAGATTTGTTGTGTGGAATGGTCCCCATACACCCACACCCACACCCTCTTCCATATGATGACAGCACAACACTCTCTTCTCTCTCAATATTGAGACACCTCACCCTCTCCTTTCTCAAACTTAGCCACGTACCCCCTTCCCACATGCATCTCCAACTCATTTCTCCAATTAATTCTTTTGATTACACACATACTCCCTTATTGATTTACATTTCCCATCTTTCGCTACCTCATTGTTCTATATCTAAAATTCTCCATTTGGCCAAATACACCTTCCCTTCCCCTAATTATTCATTTCCCTTGCTTATCCATTCAGCCAGCGAATTGAAGAAGGTAGGCGAGAGAAAATGAGAGCAAGAAGAGGTAGAAGAAGAAAAGAAAGAAGGGGTTGGGGAAGGAGCATTTTCCAACATGCAAGCCTAGATCTAGACTAAGCTAAATAATTAGAACCTCATTCCATTTATGTTTCCTTAATTTGGTACATGTTTGATGAAAAATATGTAGGTTGAAAATATAATTTAGGGATAAATAATAAAGAATGCAAAGATATGCATAAATTAATGATATGGGAAGATGGAATATAGGTTATATTAGTTATTTCATAGCTTGCATATTTAATATTGGTTGTGGGAGAACAACTTCGAAATGAAGTTCTTGTAGCAGGGGAGTCTTATTGAGTATATTATGAGAAGTTCCTAGAAGTGTTTGAATGCTATGATATATAATGTTTTAAAGCTTCAAAAAATAATGATTGGAGCAATGCAATCAAAGCTGGAACAATTTTACAAATATGGAATTTCCATATTTGAGGTAAAGGTTGGGTGAGTTTTTGAAAAGTTAATATGGTATTTAATTGACCATGAATTATATATATGTATTATGATGTGTTGAGTGAAATGGCATTTCTGAACATGAAAAGTGACCCAGTTTGTTTTTTTTGAAAGTGGGGTAAATAAGTATATGCATGTGTGTGTTTGACATGAGTGTCATTGTGGCATGCTGAAATTAAAAAGAGGTGTTGTCCATATTCTGAAATTGGGATTTTAGCGAAGTAAAACAAGACTTAGATCATGTTAATTGGAGGTCTAGAACCTAAGTTATGATTTTTCAAAGTTAGGCAATGAAACCTGTAAAGTAGTTGCATCTAGAATTCGGGTTCCTGTTTTGAATGAGATTTTGACCAAGAAAATGACCTTTTCTGTTTGTGAAGTTTGATCAGAAGATAGTAGACTTCACAAGGTTTAATTGGATAGGTCATTGGTGCCATTTTGATTAGTATATTAAGAATTAAGAATATTTGAAGTTAGGTCTTGAATCTAGAAAGAATTCTGTGGCAGTGAAGTTTTAGAAGTAATTCTGGAATTTTGTAGCAAGAATTGGCTCTTGGTAATATTTTATCTTTAAAATAATCTCAAAGAGCTTTGAATAGGAATTTGAATCACCCCAATTGGAATCCTATAGAATTAGTTATGGAATTTCAAAGTTTGGTTAGGAAATCTATAGAAAACCTGTTTCTAGATTCAAGTAGTGACTTTGAGAAATGTTGGGAACGTTTCAACCATAAATTGGTTTGGTGATTATTTTTTCCTTTAAATTAGACTTCCATAGCTTTAATTAGGAACTGGAATTACCTCATTTGGAGCTTTCTATATTAAGTTATGATTCTTCCAAGTTCTTTGAAAAATTATAGTAAGATTTTTTGTTAAGTCTAAAAATGACTATATTGTTAGATAATCGCAACTAGCTATGAGTTGAGAGTTTTAGGTAGGATAATAAGCTTTTAATTATGTCTTAATGAGAATAAATGTGTAAGAATAAAATATTATCAATGATGACCTATCTCTATATGAATTTCAAAAAATTTATAGGAATTGATAATTGTCAGAGCTTAAAAGAAAAACAAACCAAATAAGATTTTGGTAAGGGTACATTTTTAAAATAGTCAACAAGGTATTGATGAGTAGTCATACAAGTCAATAAGGGGTATATTGTATATTTGCCCAAGCAACAAGTGAGTGAATAGCGCACACACACACACACACACACACACACACACACACACACACACACACACACATATATATATATATATATATTAAATGATAGTTTTACTAGTTGGTGTATTTTGATGTTAATTACCATATGTATAAGTATGATTTTGAGAAGGAAAGTTATCATATTTGTTTCATTTTCTTTTGATGTTACATGAATAAAGATTGATATTTGATTTTTTATTATTTATTTTCTTCCGATTGCATCATAGTATAATTTATGATTATGCAATTGAATGGAAAGGAAGACTTTTAAGATATTTTTTTTATAAATTTTATATTGAAATGATCTTGCAATTTGAAATGTTTTTATGTGAGTTAATTTTTTAAAAGGATTTTATTGATAGATTGAATTTGAAGGAAAGTTTTGAAATATTGTTAGTGAACCTTCATGCTGGCAAATTCGATTATGAAGTATTTGATACAAGTTGCTATTATCTTAAAAGAAGAATTTTTATTACTTTGATAAATTGGCCCCAAGCATGCTCGAAAATGTTTTTGGGAGGACTAAATACAAAATGCTGGTTACTAACAACAATACTGTTAATTCTTGGTGTACTATGGTTAACCTCAAGCTCGCTTGATATTCATGAGATTTGTTTTTATGCTTGTTATTCATAGGTTTTATAACTGTGCTCATTTCATAGCCTCATGTAGTGTTGGTTTCATGGCTTCAAGCCATGCTTGATTAGTTATCCTCATGGACTGTGTATCCATACTTATTTCATGACTTCGAGCCATGATTGGTTAGTTACCCTTATGGATTGTGTAGCCATGCTTGTCATTTGTTCTGTAAGAAGTCCAATGAGTAAGATGATAAGGAGATTTAATGTTTTAAATAGGTTTTGTAAAACAAAAAAATTTATTATGTATTTAGAGGTATTTGATTAATGATCCTATATAGAGTTTTATTTTAATTCATGATCATATGAATAGAGATTGAAGTTATTGCCATATTGTTATTATCAAAAGATAAAAATGTTTAAATTACTTACTTTAGTATTTGAATAAATTATAAGAATGAGATGTTATTCACTAGAAAATTTATTTTGGCTCAGATAGCATTGCCGACCATGTACCTCCTGCTGAGTAGTGAAGAGCCTCCTTAAGGATTTAAAGTTTGTTGGCTCATTTTGAAGTATTGCTACTTGATGTAATTCAAACCCTAGAGTTTTGTATTATTATTGAAAGTTAGATGCTCTATGTAATTTATAGGTAGGATCCATGTATTTTCAATCACTTGTTTATAAGTTTAAAGCTTAAGGAATATGAGTTCACTCATATTCCATTCCAGTTACCCTTTCAATTTTCAAGGTGTAACAAGGAAAGACATGAAGAGGAACAAAAATCTACACCTCATTTCCTAGGACACGATCACAATATCTAAGAATGAAAAGGGTTTAGGGATAAGGAACCTTGCCAAACAAAATGAAGCCTTTATTATGAAACTGTGTTGGAGCTTGATAACACATAAGGATTCTCTCCAGGTCAAAGTTCTCAAGGCAAAGTACAAATGTGCTACTGGGAACATGCCAAAAGTTTTTAAAAAAGAGGCACTTTTATTTAATTTGGAGTAGTATCTGTGCGGTTTGGGACAAATTCAAGAGGGGGTTGGAGTCAAGATAGGGAATAGGGAATCAGCTGACTTTTGGATTGATAATTAGTCAAAATTAAATTCTCCATTGGTTGATTTCATGCTTGGAAATGAGGAATTCATTGATAAGATAGAGAAAGTATTTGACTATCTTTCTCCTTTGGGGGAATGGTAAATTCAGAATCTGGTTTCACTCTCATATGATTGATAGCATCCTGAGTGAGCACCTACCCAAAGTAAAGAGAGGAGAAGACTAATTTATATGGAAACCATCCCTTGATGGTTATTTTACTTTTCATTTATGTGTCACTTTTCTTTTGTAGGTATACATTAGGAAGTAGACAATATATGGCGGACCCTATGGAGGTGGCAAGTCCTTAAGAAGATCAAGTCTTCTATGTGGTTTTCACACATGGAAGAGCACATGCAATACAACTCTGGGCTAAGCTAGGTATTAAGAGATTGCAAGGTGTCCTTTTGATTGTCAACAAGAGGAGGAGAAGGACTTGGTGCACTTGACTAGATATTGTCTCATTGCTAAGGAAAGGTGGAGATCTTTTGTTCATCCATCAAAATGGGCTATCTTCTCAAACCTAAGTAGAGTAGATTGGGTCAAGTAGAACCTAAAAGACAAGGCTGACAAGGACTACACAAAGAAGATCCTATGGTTAACTTTGTTTGGATATGCATGTTGGGATATCTAGGTGGCAAGATGTGTTAAATATGTTTAGTTTTGATGATGTCAAATATACATATTGAAAATGGAAGAAATCACAAACAGGGGGTGAATTGGGGATTTTAAAAATCTTTTCGAAAACTCCCAAGTTTTTGGATTGAAATCAGAATGTAAGAAGGCAAGGATAGAAAAGCTGAGACACAGAAGATTTATACTGGTTTGATCCTAACTTTGACCTACGTCTAGTCCCTAGCTATCTTCTGGGTTTTTCAACTATCAATATTCTCATATTACAACAATGTAACTCTCAAGCAAACCTAATCACCTAGGACTTGCTCCCCCTTACACTTTGTAATCAAATGATTTTCAAAAACAAACTCTCAAAAAGAGCAGATATGAATAAACACTGAAGTTCAAATATAATAGAATGCACAACAAAGATTCAAAATGAAAACGTAATCAGTTGTAGTTCAGTGTCCCTTTGCTATGAGTCTTTTTGTGTATTTATAGTTTAATCAGAGGAACTAGCCTTGCATTTTTCTCTCTTTGATTCTTCAATGTTCAACTTCATCTTTGGAATATGACAGTTGCATATTTTTCTCTTTTTCTTCAATTCTTAGCTGGAATCCTAGATTTAGTCGTTGCAGATGATCTTCTAGAATTCTTGTCATTCCATGATCCGTATTTGACCGTTGGAGAGTGATTTGATTGACCTATAATGGTCTAAGCTGAACCATTGGGAAAGAGGAGAAGTTTTAGGCTTGTTCTTGGTTCTTCATTAAATGCATTTAACCTAGATCTGATTTCAACTTGATCCTTGTTGAATTTATCTAAACCTGATAAGTATATTGATCAAACATATATATGATGATTCACAACTTAATATGTGATAAATCAATCTATAAATCTGAATCAAACAGATAGAAGATGTCGTTAGTGAAATAGAGTTCCGCTAGGCCCGAGTTAAAATCATGTAGGCTTAAGTCTAATCATTTTTCAAGCTTTGATAACTCTCTCTGTCTAAGCCAAACTCAAGTTCATAAGTTCTAGGCCCGAGTTTGCTTCAGTCAAACACTTTTGAAATTAGAGATAGGCTTGAGTCTACATAATCATGTTTGAGTTCATATTTGAAAACATTTTTGAATGCTCTCTGTAAGGGACAAACTCGAGTTTAGCTTAGCAGGCTCGAGTTTGTTCGCATGGACAATTGATGAATGAAAATGGAAGAAATCACCAAGAGGGGGGTGAATTGGGGATTTCAAAAATTCTTTTGAATTCTTTTTAAAAAAAACTTTGAAAAATAAATAACGAGACAGTAAGAGAAGAAAAGCTGGACACACAGAATTTATACTGGTTCGGTCTTAACTTTGACCTACGTCCAGTCCCCAGATATCTTCTGGGTATTTGCACTAGTTCAATAAGCCTTAACTACAACAATGTAAACTTCAAGCAATCCTATTCACCTAGGACTTGCTCCCCCTTACACTTTGTAATTAAGCTACCCCACTCACAGGTTTCCACAACCTTGAGTTTACACCAACAACTTTTGATTTCAAAGAATCAAGACTCTCAAAAAGAGTAGATAATGATAAACACTGAAGATCAAATTAAAATCACAATACAGACTCAAATTGCAAAATATAATCAAAGTAGCTTGGTTGTGTGTGTAATGCTCTGAGTCTTCATAGCTTTTTATAGGCTAGCTAGATGAACTAGCCGTTGCAATTTATTCTCTAATGTTCAGCTGCAAATCTGGAAAATGACAGTTGCATATTTTGCTTTGTTCTTTCAATTCTCAGCTTGAATCTTGGAATATGTTGATGCAGAAGGTCTTCCAGGTATTCAGTCATTCCATAACCTTCATCTGACCGTTGGAGAGAGATTTAATTGATCCATAACAGTCTGTATTGAACCATTGAGATAGAGGAGAAAGATCAGCCCTGTTCTTAGTTCTTCATTTAATTCACTTTATTCCAGATCTGATTCCATCTTGATCTTAGCTGAACTTATCTGAAAATTACTCAACATATCATCAAAAACATTAGAAGCAACAGTATCATATGATAAAACATTTTCAGATTGACCCATAAAGATTTCGCAGATTAACATCATTTGGTTTTTCAAAATTTCCGATGCAAACTCGATTTTGTAATTCTAGACTCGAGTTTGGGGTTCAACCAGAGAGCATGAATGTTGATCATCGGTCTAAACTGGCAATTTTCAAATATTAACTTGAGTTTGGTTCTTACAGAGAAGACTGTCGAGCTCTGGACTTGAAATGGAACTTTGGACATGTATCTAACCTCGAGTCAATTAATGACTAACTCGAGTTTGGGGCTATGTCATGAGGATGAGCCTAAGTTCAAGAATTTCCAGACTGGAGTTTAGCAGCGTAAACTGGAGTTTGTAAAGCAAGCATATAGGTGGTCTTTCTGTATGACTTAGACTCGAGTTTGGGGAAACAAACTCGAGTTTCAGTAAGAGCTGAAAATTTGAAATTTTTTTTGGTTAAGTGTAAACTGGAGTTTGGAAACACAGACTGGAGTTTGCAAGACTTATGAAAATACTGAGTTTTCTGGATTCTTTCTGTTTAGTCTAAACTCGAGTTTCATGGTCCAGACTCGAGTTTGTCTTGCTCAAAATTCTGAGTGCTCTCTGTATCTCCCAGACTTCAAGTTTGTTTTCATAAACTGGAGTTTGGCTTGTTGAGAAAAACTTTGATTGCTTTATGTGACTTCGCAAACTCGAGTCTGCCTAAGCAAACTGAAGTTTGGCTTTCTTGCAGAATTGAGCAACTCTCTGTCAAGTCTCAAACTCGAGTTTACATACCTAAACTCGAGTTTGCCTTTGACAGTAAGTTTTTCAACATACCAAAGACAAACTTCATGCCAAGTTTACAATTGTCAGTTATCATCAAAACACATAGAGAACTAATAATGAAGAACTCTCTGTAAGACTTGAGCTTAAGTTAAATAAAACATACTCGAGTTACAAAATGGCAACATGCTCTCTGTAAGGCATAAGCTCGAGTTCATTATGACAGACTCGAGTTTAACTAAAAGCGACAAGCTTGTTTTGTTCTCTGTAACTTGTAGACTCGAGTTTAATATAATGGGCTCGAGTTTAGTTCAGATAAAATCATAAAACTTGCTCTTTGTCACGAGTAGGCTCAAGTTTATTAAAGGAGGCTCGAGTTTGCCTAAGTTCAAAAACACTTGTCCTTCTTTATGTTAAGTATTAGCTCAAGTTAATCAAGTTTAGGCTTGAGTTTAACTTACATAACAAGGATTAAATTAATGTTAACAAACTTCTACCTTCTTTGTATTTGACTATTTGAGCAACAAAGAGAAACTTCTTAGTTTACAATTGTCAGTTATCATCAAAACATATAGAGAACTAACACATCAATATCAAGAGCAAAAATTTGTATCATATACATTGACTAACTGCTATATTTAATGTAGATTAACTCAAATAGAATTGTGGAGAATGATCAAGAGAAAAGAAGAAAGAAATAGTTGAATTGTGAAGAATAATCAAGAGAAGAGAAGAAAGAGACAGAATATCTTGTCAAATATAATGAGAATATCAATATTCAAGTTCATAAATCAATACTAGAAGTCTCTACGATCAAAAGGAAGTTGAAATGACTCAATTCAAAGTTAAAATAAGCAAAACCAAGCTTCAAGATGAGCAAACTTGAGTGAAGAAGTCAAAACTCGAGTTTACTACTTTGGTACAGTGGTTGGCTCCTCAAATACGAGCAAAATCAAGTGTATAACTCGAGTTAACAATTTTCAACTCGAGTTTGATTGAGTTTTCAGCTCTCTGTTTACCTTTGTTTCACGTTTAGCATGCGTAATGTCTACTTATTTGATGATATCTCCCAAACCAAAGATCCGATTGAGGTGAAACCAATTATTTATGAAACTAGACTTCCAATATGTCATGTTAACAAACATTTAAGCCCAAAGGACTACAGATGAGAGAGATATGAATTTTGGAAGTTGGAATTGAAATTCACGTTACACAGTAGACCCAGCTTTGGTATTTTGGGTGTATTCCACAAACTACAATCCTATTGAGCTAAAATCAGTGGCATATGAAACTACACTGACATACCTTTAGAAACACATCAAGATCGTGGAACAACCTTCATTCATCGGATCATAACCTTCAGAATACAAAGTGTTTATAGTTGATTCTGTTTGAATTAGAAAGATGACTTAAAGAGCTTTTTGGGGATAAAAGCCAAAATCTGTTAGAAGCGTTTTTGATATTAAAGAGTCTAATGAAGTTTGTAACAACATACACGAATGGCAGAAAAGATAAAATGTAGTAATAGCAAGGACAACTCTCTTACAATTATATTAACTTGAGTGAAAGCTTTGCAAACTTGAGTCAACTTCAGACAGAGAGAAAGCCAAGTTTATATAAGATCTTAACTCGAGTCAAGGAATGAGTAACACGAGTAAAGATGAGATAGAAAGCAAATCCATTTTTGAACGAGAGGTTAACTTAAACCTATATCTCTTATCTCGAGTTTAGTATTTGAAACATATTTTGTAATGAACTAGTTAACTCGAGTTAGTCACTTAATGACTCAAGTTGATGCGATTTCAAACCACTTTCAAAATGCTATTTCGAAGTTCATTTTCGAAAGAAGAGCTTGACTCGAGCTAACCTTAATTGACTCTAGTCATGCACTTGAGTTAAACATTTTAACCTCGAGCATAAATCATACAGAGACATCTTCATTTAAACTTCAAACTTATTATCAAAGAAGATGATCCATTGACTCGGGCCTAGAATGCTTAACTCAAGTCATGCACTCTAGTTATGCACTCTAGTTTTCTTGAATTAACTCGAGTGAAACAAATCCCTGTTTTGAAATCATTGTGTTCGTAATTGTGCAATCTTCAAGTATAATATGTTTACTATCATCACTCATTATTATTTCTAAGTATGTTTAATTAGTTTGTTAATAGGTTTCATTCGATTAGATTATAAGACCTAGATAAACCCAAAAGGGGGTGAATTGGGTGAAAGATTAAAATCTTGGAACATAAAAATCTTTTTGCATTTTATAAATCAATAGTTAGATATTCAAATAAACATATATGCTAGGAATATAAGAGTTTAGAGAAGAGAATATGCAAACTGTGATTTATACTGGTTTGGCCCAATCCTTGACCTACGTCCAGTCCTCAAGCTCCACTTAAGATTTTCAATCTATTATCCTCTTATTTAATCTGGGCACAAGAGAAGCCTTTACAATCCCACAAGTTCACCAAGGCACTTGTGAAGCCAAATCTATAACTGAGATACTCCCCCTTACACACTGTAAGGATATAATCGATTTCCTACTCAAGATCACCTAATCTTAAGTAACTCTCAGATATAATAATTACAATGAATCTTCTCTCTAAGAAGTGAATGAATAATCACTGAAGTACAATACAAATCATTTCACTCTCTATAATGAACTATATAAGCATTGAGAACAGAATGTGTATCAGATAAACATTGGATTTAGAATAATGACATTTTGACAATGCAATCTCTTGTCATCGTCTCTCTCCGTCTTGAATGTGACTTTTCTTATAGATGAAGATCATTTAGTCGTTGTGATAAGTAGCCGTTGGAGATTACTTGGAATTAGCCATTAGAGCTTCTGATGTGTATTTAATGTTCAGACATCACTTTTTTACTTTATGCTTAAACCTTAGTTTAATGCATGTTTGATCATCTGAAATCAATAGCAAATTGATTAAAAATAGCTAGGAATAATAGTAACAGATGATATAAAGTGTATAGATAATTCATGAAGATTTCGCAAATTCAGACAAGATGATTTCAAAACGAAGATGACTTAAACTAAAGTTTTTTCAAGAAAACTCAAGTTTGCATTTTTTTCTCAAAAGCAAAACTGGAGTTTAGAAACATAAACTCGAGTTTAGTTCTTTCTCAGGTAAACATCACAATTGAGCTTTGAAGAATATCTTGAAACAGTGGCAAACTCAAGTCATTAAGTGACAACCTTGAGTTTGACTTTATTCATACTAAAAAAGAGTTTAAGTTCATAAAAGTTCAAACTAGAGTTTTAAAATGCAAACTAGATTTTTCAAACTCAAGAAAAAGAGCACAGCTCTCTGCTTGGCTGAAACTCGAGTTTACAAAACTCAACTCGAGTTTTCTTTAAAACTGAAAATCTTTGAAAAGTCTCTATTAAGGAAAAACTAGAGTTTGTTAAATCAAACTTAAGTTTCCTTAAAGTGAGAAAAACATGAAAACTTTTTGTCAAGCCCAAACCCGAGTTTTCTCAAAAGTATGAAAACTTAGGAAACTCTCTACCAATATCAAAATCAAGTTTAAATGTCCAAGCTTGAGGTAAAAATCCAGTGCAAGAAGAATAAGCTCCAAACTCATTGTATGTTGAACGTTGTGATCAAATTAGTAGAAGTTGTCCAGGACTTGTGTCTTTGCAACATCTTGAACTAACTATCAACTTTTGAAGGTCATATCTCCTTAGTCTGAACTTCATTTTAGTTGATTCAAGTCTTGATGAAACACATTTTGAGTCTACTTTCATATGCCATCGATTTCAACTCGATTGGATTTGTAGTTTGTGATATACACTCAAAACATTGAAACTTGATTTGTTATGTGGTGTGAATTCTAGTTCCAACTTCTACAATTTATATCTCTCTCATCCGTAATTCTTTAGGCTTGAAACTTCATCATAATGACGCGTTGAAAGTCTAGTTTCATACAAAATTGGTTTTACCGCAATCCGATCTCGGGTTTAACAGATATTATCAAATTACCAGAGCTCATACATGTTGAGCGTGAAACAGAGGTTAACAGAGGAGTTGAAAGCACGACCAACTTGAGTTTATAGTGGCTAACTAAAGTTTAACTAGTCCAGAGAAGCCAGAGGTGCTGAAAACACTACCAACTCGAGTTAGTTAGTGACCAACTCAAGTTTTGAGTCCTAAACTTGAGTTTTATGTCCTTAACTCAAGTTTTCTCATATTCGAGAAGCAAATCACTGCAGTAAGGTAGTGAACTCGACTTTGCTCATCCATAACCTTATATTTGCTTGTTTTAACTCTGAATTGAGTCATTCTAACTTTCATTTGATCTTTGAGACTTCTAATATCAATTTGAGAACTTGAATAATGATATTCCATTCAGGAAGTTCTTCCTTCTTTAATATCTTCTCTTCTTCTTGATTATCCCCAAAATCCTTTGATAACTTCTTGCTTCTTTATAGATTCTTCTTTTTGTAATATCTTATTTCCTTCTTGATTCCCCATAATTGAATGTTTTCTTTCTTCTTTTTTCTTGATCATTCTCCACAATTCAATTTGAACTAATCTATATTAAATATAGTAACTAGTCAATATAGGAGATAAACATAGTATATAAGCTTTTTACTCTTACTAATGGCATCTATATAAGACATCATCAAAATTAATCATAATCATATCCAACATAGATAAATGATTAAATGCAGATTAACAAAAAAGCACGTTTTGAGTAACCACAAGTCTAACGACTATATTTCAACGACTACTTCCAATGGACATCTAACAGTCATATTCTAAATTGGAAGAATTGCTTAACAATCAAATGTTCTTCATCAACTATAAAACAATCAAGCATTTATAAGAGAGACACAAGATTATAGCTTCATTGTCAAAATGTCAATACTCTAATGCCTATGTCACCTACTCTCTAATTATCTCAATGATTACATAATTTACCTTAGATAGTGAGATCATTTTTAATATACTTTAGTGTTTATCTTATTCACTTATGAAAGAGAAGATTGATTGTTAATCATTTTATCTGAGAGTTACTCAAGATTGGGTGATCTTGAGTAAGAAATCAATTATACTCTTACAATATGTAAGGGGAAGTATCTCAGTCAGAGATTTGGCTTCACATTTGCCTAGGTGAACTTGTGCGATTGTAAATGCTTCTCTTGTGCCTGGATTAAACAAGAGGATAGTTGATTGAAAATCTCAATTGGAGCTTGGGGGCTGGACGTAGGTCAAAGATTGTACCGAACTAAGATAAATCATAGTTTGCACATTCTATTCCCTAAACTCTCATATTCCCAGCATATATGTTTGAATGACTGACTATCGCTTTATAAATCATTACTGACATACAAATTGTTTTTAGTAAGTTGTGAAAAGATTTTCAAAGTTATCCAAAGTTTTATTAGACACCCAATTCACCCCCTTCTTGGGTGACAACCAGGTCTAACAAGATGCATGATGCTTTTTGGAGAAGAAAGCAACAAGGATTATGCCTTTTATATTGGCCATTGGAGAGGAATTCAAGACAAGGGGTTAAACATAACATGCTTTATTAAATTAGAAATTGATGCCTTGGTACATAGCTCGAGCATAAGTGGGTGTGAAGGAGTTATCTAATTAGAGAACAATAGCTAGGTTTATAGCTACATGTGCAAACTCATCTCAGTGCATCCGACCATTACTAAAATGATTGGAGTCATACACAGACTACCACTTTGCTGTTTTTGAGGTTTTCAAAAAATTGCAATTTCTATGGATTGTACAGAAACTATTAAATTCTTAATGTGGGTTCATGATATATCCACTTGTATAGGGATGTTATTGATAAACTAGACTCTTAATGCATAAAGATTGACAGGAAGTGATTGATCACGTGCCTAGGGAGGAAAATATGTTAGCATATCCGCTTGTAAAATCTACTCATAGGATTATGAGTAACTTTTGTGTCCTTGATCATCAAACTTCTTAAGAAGCTGAGGCAGTTGATGATAAATGGGTTAAAATGGTTCTCTTGGATTCGATTTGTACTACTCTTTTGAGTTAATAGATTTCATTATTATTACATATATATATATATATATATATATATATATATATATATATATATATATATAAAAGACTAGGAGACTAGAAGTAAACAGATCCCACTCTTCTTTGTTTTTTTTGGTCCTCTCCCATTAGGTAAACAAAGCAAGGGAGAATTTTTTATATCACAAAATATAAACACCTAGTATCTTGAAATATATTTTTATTAGAATTCAACATCCTAAATTAATTGTTACTACACTCAAATTTTAAAACATTTTTTAGTGCCACCTAACATCTAACAACACCTAGCACCCTCAAGTTTTTTTTTTTCAATGGTACTCAATATCTTAAAGTAATTTTTAGTGCATTTGCACCATAAAATATTTTGAGTGTGATTGAGGAAAATACTTTAAAGGAAAATTTTCCTTAATTTACCGTAAAAGATACTGAGTGTTAATAAGATTTTTTTATGGTGTAAATCAGAGTATACCAAAATCACTTAGAACCTAAGACTAATCCATGTTGAATCAAGAGCGTTAAGATTAAAGCCCTCCTAATAAATGAACTAAGAATAACTTCAGGATATCAGGTGCTATTGGAAAGTACTTCAAAATGCTCAATGCTAGATACCACTAGAAAAATATTTTAGGATGCTCAATGCACTTAATTAATTTAGGATCTATTGGAAAAATATTTTAAGGCAATTGATTTTTTTCCCAAAAAAGGTGCTCCCCTTATTTTGTTTACACCAAAACTACCTAGTTTTAATGTAAAGGATGGGAGCAAACTAGAAAATAAAAGAAGAAAAGATAAATCTGAGATACACTAATACAATTAGATAATAAGGTGATAAATTGGAATTAAGTGTTTATCCAAGGACTAATGAAGTGCTTAATTATAATTTGAAGAGGATTGTTGGAGGAGCTTCCATTAGCTTGATAATGACCCAAAAAAAATTTTGATTTAATAATTTTTATTATAAAGTTGGACAACTGTCAAAATTAAATATTGGGAGAATAAAATGATATTAGTTTTTAATAAGACATCTTGCAATAAGAACTGTATCCTTGCTTGTTTTCTTGTTTTGAAACTAATATTTTATTTTTTTTAAAAAAAATTGTTTGACAATTTATTTTTAATTCAACGTTTTTTAAAAAGAGAAAGAACCAAAACAATTTTAGTTTTTTTTTTCATTTCTTATTATTTATTTTCAAAATTTGGGAAACTCCTTTTTTCCACTTGACACTTCTTCTTTGCATGAAGGCTTGAGGCCGTTATGTGACTACTGCCAACATTAGCCGTCTACCGCTATGTCACATTTGGCGGCAACCACCACTACCACGTGTCTCGTCACTAAAGGATTGGCAATAAAATTAGTCAAATTTGTGACAAAAACATTTTTACCCTAAAAGATTGGAGATGGAATTTAAGTCTTGTTGATATTCCTGTTGGTAATTGCATGTTTGTTTTTTAGTGAGTATAGCTCAATTATGTTCTGTAAGGATGTTCATGCCACTAGTAACCCGCAATACCCACTTGAGCCTGGTAAAAAAATTGCCCACCCCTACTAATGATAGTGACCTAAAAGAACATTAAGCATTTTTAGTTATGGTTGGGTATCTAGAATGGTATCTATATATATAGACACACACACACACACTCCTATATGTGTGTGTGTGTCTATTGCGTAAGTGTGTGTGTGTGTGAGAGAGAGAGAGAGAGATTTTATTACTAAAATATGATGTGCGCACAGGTGATTTTGAGTACTTTTTGTTGCCTTGTGTTTAATGGATTATGGATGATTGGATAACATTTATTTTTTGTGCAAGTAAAAATATTGGGTTAGGACCTTTTGTATTGTGTTTGATTATAGAATCAAGTGAACTACTAGTGTTTATATTTCTTCCATGTTAAATATTCCATGTTATAGAATTATATTTGATGTTGAAGTAGGGCTTTATCACTTAAACAATAAGGCCACACAAAAGGAAAATAAAAAATCTCAAAAAGAGCCTCATAAGGCATAATTATTTTTAAGATTTTGAGATGCAAAAGTATCTCACTAAATAAAAGGAACATATCAAAGAAACTTCTTAAGATAAATTAATAGCTCATTATACTTGTTAGAGAAAAATACACTGACCACCCTTATATTTCTTTCACCAAAATGACAAAAACCTCCCCTCTATTTTCAAAAATTATATTAACCTCCAATGAAATAAAAGTGTATGTTACACAAGTGTTAACTCTTAGAAATTGACAACATTTCAACACATTTTTTTGTCTCTTTTTACCTACTTTTATGTTCAAAATGTGCATAAGAAATATAGTGTATATAAGAAAATGTGCATATCAAAGTATCAAGCAAAATTGAAAGAAATTCTTGTAATATTTTGTAGAGTTTGAGATTCAATTGAGAATTGATAATTCCTCCCTCTTTTGTAGGAGGATGGAGACCAGATTTGAAACTCTAAAGAACTAAGAAACAAGGAAAGAAATGAAGCAATACAAAATTTGAAGAACTTGTACAACTGGCTCCAATAAGTTGATAAACTTGTTGTGGCAAGTCAAGAAAAATATCTCTATGTGTAAATTGGCCGTGACAATTTGACAAACTTGTTGTGGCAAGTCGAGAAAAATAGCTCTCAATGCAAACTGGCCACAACAAATCGACAAACTGGCCGTAGCCAGTCGTGAAAAGTGCAACAGTGCGTTTTAACTTCAGAAGTAGAAAAACCCTATTTAATCTAATGGGAAAGACCGGAAATCAGATTCTCTACATTGTGAAACATTGGAGCAACCAAGGGAAGAGCTTGGGAGAGAGGTTTGGAGCATTTTGGAGGCTTGGGTACCCATCTCGAGAGAGATTTTCCGATTTTCACCTTGGTTTTTCCTATTTTCTTCTCTTTTTCTCTTAGTTTCTTCATGTATTTAGTATTTTTATTTAGAATCTCTTTTTATTTGGATATGAGTAGCTAGATCTTTCATTTTAGGGTTCTTCTAACCCTTTGTATGGATTGATTAACACTTGGATATTCCTCTTTTTTGGTGAGTGTGTGTGTGTGTGTTGATTTCAACCTAGGCTTAATACTTCTAAGTGATTGGCCTCCTGATTAAAGAATCATGTGAACTGCTAGTATTTATATTTCTTCCATTTTTCATATTCACTGTTATAGTGTTATAGTTGATGTTTAGGCAGGAAGCTGTTAGTTCTCTGTGTTTTGATGACCCTTGACAATTGTAAGCAAAATGAAGTTAATGGTTTAAGTCAAAATGTTTTTAACTTGATGAAAACTTAAACCAACAACTTATTGTCAAAGTTAACTCAAGCTTTGAGCTATCAAACTTAAGTTAACACCAGACAGAGAGACTTCAAATATATTTGAAGTCATATTGACTTGAGTCAGTCATATTGTAACTCAAATTATCTCAAAACAAAGAGCTTTCATAAGTGCTTGAACTTGTGATTAACTCGAGCCTATCATAAGTTAACTTGAGTCAGTACAGACCGAGAGCTATTAGGCACATATTGGCTCGAGTTAGTATTGCTTAATTCAAGTCATGGGCTCATATGAAATATTTGTGAAATGTATTTAACTCGAGCATATGTTTTTTACTCAAGTCATATTCTGTGGACTTAATCTTACTTTCAAATTCATAAGTCTTTAACTCGAGTTTTAGTGGTTATAACATCTTTTCTAACTATCTAATGCACTAGAGTTGGTCATTAATGACTTGAGCTGATGTAATTTCAAACCACTTTCAAAATGTTATTTCGAAGTTCACTTTCGAAAGAAGAGTTTGACTCAAGCCTAGACATATTAACTCGAGTCATGTAACATCCCAATTTCCAAAAGCGGAATAAATTTTTCATCATTTAAAATCATTTCAAATCATCACAGTAGAGCATTTGAGCGGAAGAGTAACTGATACTTATATTTCCAAATGCCATAAGTCTGTCTGGATACAATAGCGGTATAGTAACCGCGTGGCTCAAAAGTGAAGTAAATAACAAAAGGAAGGCTTCCGCCGGAACGTCAAAATGAAATCTTTAGCCGGGTCTCTAAGCGTGCTGCTTTCCCCTCTCCTCCGTCCTTGGTTCTCCTGACCCTGATGCTATGTTAAGAGCTGAGGTCCCATACATACGGACCCCAGGTAACGGTTAACCTCATGCTTACATACACAAAATGTGGATGACATATACCACAACATCAACAACATATATAAACAATCCATCACAATCAATGCATATATATCGCTCCCAGCATGCAACCATATCGCTCCCAGCATATAGACATATCGCTCCCAGCATATAGACATATCGCCCCCAGCATTACAGATACCCTCTAACCTTTATATGCATTTCACAGTATAAACACTTTATACATACAACACACATATCACATATATGCATAACATAAACATCAGAGTTAGTGTTACAGTACGCGAACGTACCTTCGTTGATGACTTTCGGTACGTTTCGACAGAAAGCGATCACAGATATCCTATAAGGGTAATATCATCTCAATTAATTCAAAAATATTATTTCAAGAGATATTTTGGCTATATAAGACCATTTTACCCCTGGTGGATTTATTATTTACAATTCTGCCCTTACATTTATTCAAAAACGCAGTGCAGTATTTTTTGGGCAGATTTTTCGGTAACTTTGAAAAATCATAACTAATTCTAGAAAAAATCATTTTGAGGTGCTGTAAAATTCCTCATGACCCTTGGCATGTCTATTTTCAAGGAAAAATATTCCCAGAACCTAGAACATCATGAATCATTCCCAGTTTTAAATTTTCTCAATGTTGCACAGATTTTATTCCAGCAAAAATGGTTTAACTTCAAAAATTCATATCTCCTTGATCAGAGATCAAAATGTTACATATTTTATATATTTGGAAAGCTCTACATGTCTACTTTATTTATGGAAAATTTCATGATTTTATAACTTCATTTGCTTCATAAAATCATAGCATCTTTTTCGCTGCCTGATAAAGACTTAAGAACCGAAAATTTTGCAACTCTTACGAATTTAATCTAAGGATTCCCAAACATTATTTCCTATCATGTTTTTACCTCTTCAGGCATTTTTCAATGCAATGAGGCCTAAAAACAAGTATAGGAATTCATTCTCTAATTTTCTAGATTAACCTAACATTTATACTAAGAACTTATAAAAACTAAAGACTAGAAATTTAAATGCTAGAACTTACCTCTTGAAGACTCTTGAACTCCTTCCTCCTTCTTGCTTCACTCTCCTCTTAAAATATCCAATCTTTGGTATGAGTTTGGTGTGAAGAATGAAGAGAGTAGAGCTCTCTATTTATAGGCAATCCTTGGTTAACTTCCTAGCAACTTTCATTCTATTTTAACCCTAAGATTAAACTTAACTAGGAAGTTTAAATCTAGCCCTTACACCTCCACAAAAATGCCACCTCCCCCCTTTTCTAGATTCATCTTTTCTCTTTCCTCCACTACACACACACACATGCACAACACTTAGGCACACACACACTCACAACATACACATGTGCTCTTGTGATGTCATCTTGATGACATAATCAAGGCTTAGATGTCATTGTTGACTTTTCAACACTAATTAGCAATTCTTAATTATCATGTTAATCAAGTGTTTACATGCTCCTTAATTATATTTTGCCATTAGCTAACTCAATTATATGAAGATTTAGACTTAATTTCTTGAGATATTATTTCATTCTCTTTGGCTTAATTATTTTTAAATATAATTAGTCCTCTTTTAATTTGTCTCTAATCATCTTGAAGAATTATGCAGCTAATCTCAATTAGTGCAAGCTTATTTTGTTAAGGATAATTGTAATTCACTTAATATACCTCTTAATTATGCTAAATTAATTAGCAACACTCTTTATGCCAACCTTGACCCTTCATTGGTCATTAATATCAAATTAGGAGTTTCATATAATTAACTTTGGATATCCCCTTTTATTCATGTTTAAACAATCAACAATTAATTACTTATTTAATCACCTACTAATTATTGACAATTTTCTTAATTAGGATTAATTATTTTCTCACAACTATTTTACTGAAATTGATAATTTATGCATTATGCAAAATATTAAAAACCATGGGGCAATTTATGTTCCCCAAAATGATATTTAATTTTGCCTCATTATTTCCCAAGGAAAATAATCTCATAAATTACCTAAATTAGAGACAACATACTTTCTAATTTTTAATAAATATTTAGTTGCCTCTTAGGATTTTATCATAATTTTCTCAGGGTATTTTATGACCCACAAATATTTCAAGGACCTATTTGTAAATTATCTAATGTTTTAGGGCCCTTTTCGCACATTGCTTAATCTTAGGAGAAATTGTCCTAATAATAAAGTAAATTTAATACAAGGTGTTTGAGACCTCATATTCACCTATTTTCAACAGATATTATTTACTAAATTATGATACTTATCCTAAGTAGAATTTTTTTTAGGGTATTACAAGTCATGCACTTGAGTTAGACTTTTCAAACTCAAGTCTAAGCCATACAAAGACATCTTTATTTCAAACTTCAAACTTAATTATAAAGAAGATGACTAATTGACTCGAGTCAAGAAATATTGACTCGAGTCATGCACTCGAGTTTGCTTGAATTATGTCGAGTGCAAAATGGCTCTCTTTTACAATCACCATCTTCATAAATGTTAAATCTTCATATGTGATTTGCATATTTCATATCTTCACTCATTATTATAGCTAACTATGTTTAATTAGTTTGTTAATGAGTTTTAGAAGATCAAACAAGCAATTTAATGCAAATTAATCAAAAAGTGTATGATTACATCAGATGCATTAAATGTTAGTTTAGAAAACGAATTACCACTTTAAAGAAACAATCTATGCACATTCCTAAGAGACTTATATTGTTTTTTTAATTTATGGTAATCCAACGGGAATGTCTCAAAGAATGAGAATGATGACGATGCTGATTGAAGAATGGAGACGTGTGAGTAACGATTAAGCTAATCAGTCTCAATAGTCCTCTTCATCAGACTTAATGGATAATTCTCAAGCTTCTCAACAATCATAAATGTCAACACCTATAAATACCAAAAGCATCGAATTCTCCAACTACCAAAACTCTGCACATTCAATTTGAAATTTTAGCATTTACTGTTTCAAAATCTTAAGCAATATCTTCGGATATTTATAATCTTTGGTGTTCATCTATTCTCTCTTTTAGAGAATTTTAAACATATTCATCTTGTATTAATCTCAAGGTTGTAGAACCTTTGAGATTGAGTTTATTTGATTACAACTTGTAAGGGGGAGTAAGTTCTACTTGTAAGGGGGAGTAAGTTCTAGTGAGAGAATTACTCACAAGTTACAGAGTTTGTAATCAAGTTCTGAGATAGTGAAATCCCAGAGTGTTTAGGGATTGATCATAGATCAAGGATTTAGGCTGAATCAATATAAACTTCTTGTGTCCAATCTTTATCTGTTCCTCTTTGTTTATCTCTGTTTTTCGTGTGTGTTATAGAGGGTTTAGAGAAAATTTTTAAATCACCCAATTCACCTCCTCAAAGGTGATATTCCATCTTTCAAAAGCCACCAAAATGCAAAATAAGAACTCCCAAAAAAGAGCCTCATAAGGCCAATTGATTGGTTTTTAAGATTTTGCAATGCAAAAGAATCTCACTAAATTAGATAAGGAACATATCAAAGGGATTTCTTGAAATAAATCATAGTGTAACACCTTAAATTCCATGCTACTTATTGTGTCCGGTGACACATAGTATCAGGAATATCAATACAGTTGACGGTGCTACAAGTCAGAGTAGAGCGAAATAAAGAGCATGCATTATTGTTTGGATGATGAGTAACTGATAACATATGCCCAAACATATGCTAATGCTTAACATATATTGGTTGCATTGAAAATCCTGAAAGAATATTCATGTGATACATTTATACAAACTCAAAACCTTGGTCTATCTAAACCTATCACTTGAAACCCAATATAATTAATCAAACCTATTGGCTAGATCGATGTTTAGTCTAGTTGGAGTCTCCTCATCTTTCATGGTGACTTATTGTTAGAAATTATGCCCTAGGGGCTGTTAGTTCTTTATGTGTTTTGATGATAATTGACAATTGTAAACTCAAGATAAAGTTTGTCTTTGGTAAGTTGAAAAAACATACTGTCAAAGGCAAATTCGAGTTTTCGATGTAAAACTCGAGTTTGGACTTGACAAAGAGTAACTCAATTTTTATGAACTAAGACAAACTCTAGTTTGTGTAGACAAACTCAAATTTGTGAGATACAGAGAGCACTCCAAGTTTTTCACATCAAGATAAATTTGAGTTTAGTTGTACTAACTCGAGTTTACACCAAACAGAGAACCTTCAATATTTTTCTGAAGTATGACAAACTCCAATTTGCTTCTGCAAACTCGAGTTTATATCTCTAAGAGAGTTTTCAAGAATCTGTGAACTTGACCAAACTCGAGTTTGTGTTTGGTTGAGAGTCTTTATGCTTTTCATCCTGAACAAACTCCAGTTTGTTATGACAAACTCCAATTTTCACTTTGCCAAGAAGTTTTTCTAAGTTTTCTAAATTTTGAGAAAACTCGAGTTTAACTTTGTAAACTTGAGTTTGAGATCAACAGAAAGTTTTTAAGTTTTACTCATTTTGAAGAAACTCCAATTTGTTTTTAACAAACTCCAGTTTTCCCTTAGCAAAGAGTTTTCAAAGATTTTCAATTTTAAAGGAAACTCGAGTTGGGTTTTTGTTAACTTGAGTTTATGTCATACAGAGAGCTATGCTCTATTTCTATGATTTGAAAACTCCAGTTAACTTTTACAAACTTCAGTTTTTAGCTTTTTAGACTTAAACTTATTTTCTCATCAAAAGTCCAAAACTCCAGTTAGTCACTAATTGACTCGAGTTTGCTCATACATTCAAATTGTGCATCAATGCTCAAATTCCGACATTCTTCTTTGGAAGAACTAAACTCGAGTCAGGGTTTGGAAACTCGAGTTTAGTCTTCTGAAGCAAAGTTATAAACTCCAGTTTGGATAAATCAACTCGAGTTTGTGGCGCCCAGTTTGAAAATCAAACTGCTCGAATTTGTGAAATCTTTATGTTTAATATTAATACTTCTTATCATCACTCATTACTATTCCTAACTATGTTTAATCAGTTTGTTAGTGAGTTTTAGATGGTTTAGAAAATATTAAATGAAGATTTAATCAAAATGCATAAAGCAATGTCAAAACATTTATTGTAAGTCTAGAAAGTTGTATTTTGGTGGACAATCATTCTACACATATTGCAAAGGGATTAATGTTATATATCTCTATTAAGAAGATGTTCTTCCAATAGATTTAATTTAAGAGAAGTCAACCATAAACTTCTGTGTAGATGATCTAAAAGACCAAAGTATTTCTAATAACTACTCCAATGTCTCCAATGGTTACATTGAAGAATCAAACGGTCATTAAATGCTCTCTTCATATATAATGAGTTGCTTTCAAGTTTTCTCAACAACCAAGGAATAGAAAACAAAAATCATTCAAGTTTCTATCTACCATTTCATTTTTCTATTGTAAAGTATCTTTTGATACATTTATACTTCATTGATTATTTTATCCACTCTTAGAGAGAGTTTTCATTTATTGTAAGAATCTCAAGTTGTGGGACTTGGAGATTGACAATATCAGTGTACAACTTGTAAGGGAGAGTGTATCCTAGTGAGAGGATAACTTCAAGTATATAGTGTATAACTGATTCTAAGTGTTAGTGAAAAACTAAGAGAGTCTAGGGATTAGACATAGGTCAAAGAGTTAAACTAAACCAATATAAATTTTGATGTGTCCTGCTTCTTCTTCTCTAATCTAGTCTGCTTTGTTATTTTTTTCAAGTTTCAAAGCACTTTGAAAAGAATTTTTAAATCCCTAATTCACCCCCTTCTTAATGATTAGCTCTGCTTTTAGGGGAAAGTCGTTGTACTTTAAACATTAATGTTATTTAAAGTATTTCTCCGTTTAGTTATCATATCATTTACATGTTTATTATGATAACTGTATCCTTAGATATATTATAAAGATTATCCTAAATGTCCCTGGTCGGTCATCTACGCGGGAGCGAAGATGAAATAAGATCAGTATGACTTTGATGAGGTATGGAGATACGAATCAAAGTCATAAATATTTGTAAGAGTACAAGGTATTAGACCGACCTACTATGAGAAAGTTGCATGGATTAAGTCATAAGCTTTTCTCATGTATGACCACGTCACAATGCCCTTTGACTTGAGATCATCATGGATTCCTACATGAGAGTCGCTGACCTTTGACATAGTCAAAAGTCATCTTTGATCGGGTGATGATAAAGGCTTCGATCGGGATTAGTGGTTTTCATGCAGAGGAATGTGAATGGTCAAGATGGAATTTGTCCCTTACATTTGTAGAGAAATAATACTGGGCCCCTTGATAAATGAGTCTGAGAAATGTATGGCAATACTACAATGGAAAAGAGTTTCCATTTCAATTGTTAGACAACTCAATAATCGAGAACATAATGGTCAAGAATAGGAGGATGACACTATCCATGCTTCATCTTTGACCAAATATCGCGTGACAAAAGGGACATGACATGGTTGTATGATAGGATGTATTGTATCATCAATCTTGTATGAATTAAGTAGTCGCAATGTCTTGCTAGAAGCCGCTTGCGACTTGTGGGCTAATACAGTATTGGCCTACTACCAATCTTATGTGGGCATGCACGGTTGCACACAAAAATAGCTCAACACGAGCAATAATGTCACTATTTATTGAATCTTAGATTTGTCTAAGATTTAATGAATGTAATGTTTAATCTAAGATATATGCAAAAATAATATAATATTATTATTTAATATTTGTTTTGTATTTAATTTATTTGATAAATTGAACAACTAAAAAAAAAGAGATATTGTATCTCATATTTAATTAAATAGATAGATATAATATCTTTGATTTAATTGATAAAGATAAATTAAATATGATGGTTTTTTAATCCGAATTAAATAATAAATTAGATTAGATTTGTTGGACAGATTTAATTAATATTATTTTTCAATCAAAATTCTAATTTCAAGATTAATTAAGTTTAATTTTGAATATTTTTAATATAGGCCTTTAGGGTTTTAGAAATCCTATAAGATAATGATCTGGTCATATTAAAAACAAGAGGAAGAGAGCCACAAAAACAAAGCCCTAGAAGAGAGACGTGAGATGCAAAAGCTTGAAGGAGCTAACATGCTGCCATCCGTGTTGGATTGTTGTTCAGCATGAATGATAACTCTCCATATTTTATATATTTAAGGTACATTTTGGAGATATTTGGAGAGTTATCTAAACAATTTTGAGAGATTTTTATAAGATAATATTATTTTAGGCTCAAATCAGAGTTGGCATATCATTTCTGGGATTTCAATTTAAAATAAATGTTTTTGAGTTTAGGAAATAAATAAAAAAAATTAAAGAAGAAGTAAATTAAAAATTTACTTTTATTATTATTAGGACTATTTCTATTATTTAGTTCCTTTTATTTTATTTCTACAATCAGGTGGCAGGAGGAAGCACTATCAATTTAAAATAAATGTTTTTGAGTTTAGGAAATAAATAAAAAAAAAATTAAAGAAGAAGCAAATTAAAAATTTAGTTTTATTATTATTAGGACTATTTCTATTATTTTGTTCCTTTTATTTTATTTCTACAATTAGGTGGCAGGAGGAAGCACATTGAATACGTTGGATCATATTAATTAATGGAATGCAATTGAGCCCACAGCAATTCAACAAAACCTTAACTTATATCATGTAACAAGGGTTATATCCAAAAAAAATCATCTAACAAGGGAGCACGGTCAGCAGTTATTGGGCTGAATTAATTGAATGAATTGGGCCCACCAATTCATTCAATTAACTAATGGACTTGACCTAAAAAACATGACGGCTGGAGCAATTAGAAAAGGAGGAAGGCGTGACGGCAATTAAAAAATAGCAGCACCTGGAGAGAAATCAAGAAGCAGACACGCGACGGCATTTTGGAGAAGAGGAGGCGCGAGGCATTTTGACGGAGAACCAGGGGGCAGCGGAATTTGCAGCACTGAATCATAAAGAAGAGGCTGTTGCTGACTCTTTTGCCTTTGGACTTGTTATTTCAAGTAACTTTGGTTTTAGTAGCCCATTCTTTTCCATTATTCCAGTAACTTTGAATTTGTAATTTTAGTATGTTGTTGAATTTGAGTTTTGATGTTGCTATGATGTGGATTGAAACCATGTGTGGCTAATTTATTTTTCAACCTAGAGGACCTATAAACTTGTTTGGATTTTAGAGTTTATTCCCATTAATTAGTTGTGCTTATTATTAATTCAGTTTATTTAATCTTGTTTTTATTATTAACTGCTTAGTGATTGGTCACCATTAAGCATGTTTTGGGATTTATGATTGAACTTGACGAAGGGAATCTTAAATTGATCTTGAGATTAAATAATACGGAATTAGATTTTAATTTAATTTGCGTCTAGAATAGACATATACCTAGAAGCTCCGCATAATCAAATTAAAGTGAGTCCGAGTTGAATTGCATCTTAATTAGTCGTGTAAGACATTGCATAATTAATTGAGATAGATATATAAATGGACCGACAGACATTTATAAACATCAATACTCTAGATTAGCTGATTAAATTAAGTTAAAATTAATTTAGTGGGAATAAAATCTAATAAACAAATAAGGGATTAGTGACTCTAGGTTGTCTTTTTGATATTGAAATTTGCTCTCCGTGAAAAGTTTTTATCGATATTAATTTCTTATCCTATTTGCATTTCTTTCTATTCATTGAAAACAACTCTATTCAACTTAAACAAAAAAGGAAATTTGACACTTAATCACTAGCTAAATTGAGTCTTTGTGGGATGACCTTGATTTACCACTTGCTATTTTTATGACCCGTACACTTGCGGTACTTAGTTAAATTTTGGTAGTATCAATGGATATCGGTAGAGGGAGTGAATTTATAGAGTCGATTTCTAATTGATCGAATAGACGCACACGAATATACAAAAAGTATGGTTCTTCCTAACCCGATTTAAATGTTGTTGATAGATCCTCTTCATAGGATTCGTAAAATTTTAATGGATGAAATCCTTTTGCTGTGTGTACAGATCACATCACTAATTATTGAAACCACATAGACTAACCATTTTCTTAGTTTAAACACCAAATGGTCTGAAATAACCTTATCAGATTCATGCTAGAAATTAAGCCTTAATGAAACTCTTCTAGCATTCGCCCTGGCTAGGGTCTCCCCACTTGCTCCGTCCATGTCGCCTTCCCAGGTCCAAATTCCTTTCTTGAACCTTTAGTCAAGTTTGAGATTCAATCGGATTGAATCTTAGGGAACGATTAATCTTATATTCAAGTAATGACAATATATATGACATGTATTTACAACATAGATATTAACATTCAGTTATCACAATACATAGCATACAACAAATGTAATGTTTAACAGTATGTATGTAGAAACATCAGTATTTGACTACAATAGCACATAGTACATGTATCACTATTGGAAATTGCAATCACCAATGCCACATGTCCTCAGCGCTTGAAAAACATACATGCAGTATTATATAACTATAATCCACATCAACTAAATGTAAACACATATATGTCTTAAGACCTAGTCTTAGTCACAGTGCATGGCTCAAGACCATGTCTTGCCCATGACTCCAATAAATTATGAATCAAACAATCACATATAGTCATACAAGACACTGAAGAGTTAAAGTTATAGTACATAAACGTATCTTCTTTCCACATAGTTAGCAATACACCCGACCTTTGAATCTAACCCTGGACTTCCCAAGTATCCTACAATATTACCGTCGGATTATTTTCTTTTCTATATCTTATATGATATTACAATTAAAATCATTTTGCTCAGAATAATATCAAAAAGGATATTTTCACCTATTTTGACATTTTTTCCCCTTAGTGGGTTAATTATCCAATAATTTCCTTTAATTTCCCTTAAAAATGCATTGCTGGATTTTCTGATCAAAATTTTCAGCAACTTTGAAAAATCATAATTAATTCTAAAAAAAATTCAATTTGAGTGTTTCAAAAATCTACATGACCCTTGACATATATATTTTCAGGGAAAATAATCTCATACACTTAAAATATCTGAGTCATTCCCAGTTTTTATATTTTTCTCTACTGTTTAGATCACATGTTCAGAAACATGATTCAATTTGGAAAATTCATATCTTTTTGTATAGAACTCTAAAAATTACTAGTTATAGATGAAAAGAAAGCTCTTTTTGTCCATATTGGTTATGGGAATTTGAATTATTTTTAAGCATCATTTGATTAGCCAAAATCCACACACAACAATCACTGTCCAGATTGAACTTCCAAAAATATAGCTCAACTTCAAAAATGAAAAATTATATATAAAAATAAAGCTCTATGTGTCTAATTTATATTTGGAAAATCTCGTGATTGTTGAAAGTCATTTACTAAATAAAATAAGGCCCTCAAAGTAACAGACTCTAGCAACCTAGCATCTGGAGATTTTCACAACATTCATCATAATGATTTTTGGTTCTTAAAAATTATGTTCCCAGCATATTTTCCACTAATTTTTCATTATAAACTCATTGGTGACCTTAAAAACATTTAAATAAATTTACTTCCTAATTTTTTGAATTAAACCAATAACTTTACTAAAAACACCAAGCTTGAGCCAATAACTTACCTTTGAACTTGTTCATTTCTCCTTCTCTTAAACTTTTGCCTCTTACTCTCACTACCCTATATTCAGATGTTGCTTGTTTTGGTGTGAAGAATTGAGGAGGAATCAACTCCTATTTATAATGGAAATCAAGCCCCTAGCCAAACTACCCTTGCAAAATATCACACTTTCTTAGCTTAAACAAGTTGTTCAGCCTTTATCTCCTTCACACAACCTAGGACATTTTTTTATTGTTGATTTAGGACCCTTGGATTGTTCTTCCATGTGTCAAACCCTCATGGTCTGTTAGCTCTAAATTATCAAGATCTTTTAACTTAATCACATGTGCTCTTATAATCAAATCTTGGATATCTTGACGCATAATCACCCCATGTGCCCAACTGAAATTGTGGACTTTTGGGGTTGATTATGAAGTCATTTTGATGACATAATCAAGGCCTTAGGTGTCCTTAAAACACCATATGTCTATACCCAATTGGTTTTTCAATTAATCAAGAGTATTTGCATTTGTTTTATTATGAAATCTTATCCAAATCCTCCTCCCACATGTGTTGGACGTTTTTTATGACTTTTGGGGCAAATTTTAGGATGCCAATTAATGCCATAAGATAAGCCTTAAATGCCCTTTGAACTAGATGATTATTTGTAGTTTGGTTAGTTTGCTTATCTAGTTGCATATGAATATTTTACCCTGCAAACTTGGTTAATAATCATCCAACAAGGCTTAACAGAAATTGTGGAAATTTGGGGCTGATTATGATGTCATTTTGATGACACAAATAAGTGCTTAGGTGTCCCTAAACTCCACATGTCCAAGCTTAATTGGTTTGGTAATTAATTAAGGCCATTTGTGTATTAATTAACAAGATTAAATAAGTTGCCTTGGTCCATAGCTGATTATTAGCTTCATAGGATGTCCTTATTGCATTTTACAACTTGTAAATAAATGCATAAGTTGGAAAAAAAACCAAGTAGAGGTTTACTCCCTAGCTTGACATGTGTATTTTGGCATAAATACAATAAATATTAGGTGTTTTATCCCCTTAAATATCTATTTATTTTCATTGCCATCTACCTCTTGTATTTAGGTTAAAATATAGTCCTAATAGGTAGTGACAAATGTTTAACCTTAATCTCAATTAAGACAAGTCTATTTGTTAGGGAATTATTGTTAATATATATCAATTTGACTAAGTGTTATTCATACACTTTCTTGATTCCTTTTGATTGGAAATGACCATTATTTTATGTGGTTTGATGTCACATATATTAGCCAATTCAATATAGCTACACATTCCACAAGTGCCAATCAAATATGGTCACATATTCATATAATACATGAATTTCGGTAAATCGAAAATCATTTATTACAAATAGCTCGTTACATTTATTAGAGAAAGATACACTGATCACTCCTATATTTCACATAAATGACAAAAACCTCCCCTCTATTTTTAAAATTATACAAAACCTCCCATGAAATAAAAGTGTAAGTTACACCAACCTCTTTTGTATTTTTGAGATTCAATTTTCATCCATCTAATTGTAAGTTCACCTTTCAGTTTGACTATCAACATTTTATTTTCACCAAAATACGCCACTTTAACATAACAAACATTTATATGCGCCGAGAAATAATTTTTTACGCCGCTGAAAAACAATGCCGATACATATATTTTTTTAAAAAACATTATGCCGCCAAAAAACAATGCCAAATATGATATAAAATGAAAAAATTTATTAATTTTAAGTGTTTTATAAAATTTATAATTTTAATATTTCATCACATGGTTTTGAAACTTATACATTTAGGTTCCTATTAAATGGTTATGAACATTTTCAGGCACATCGTTTGGTCAAAATATATTATAAATGGTATAAACTTGATATATTATTTAAATCATTTGAACTTGTATTATAAAATTTTTTTTCCCCGAATTAAATTATAAAAATTTAAACACTCTTTTTACAATAAGAATTCATTAACACGTTTAATTAAATATATATTTATTAAGACAGTTAATTAAAATTTTGAACTTAGTGTTTAATCTATGTAATTAAGTCACATAAAATTTGGCCCAAAATGTTATACAATTTAAGCAAATCAATATTTTCAAAATTAAAGAAGAAAGTTTAAGCATTTTAAATCGAAGTTAGCAAAATCTGTGATGATGAAGGGCGGGAGGGAGTAAGTATTATAATATAAATTTTGGTTAAAAAAAAAAATTATGATCAAAGTCAACAACTTAGAATTAAGTTTATATTTTCAAAAAAGAGGTGAGACCCGTGTAATGATGACAAAACACGAGGTAAGAGTATTTTGCTCTACTTAATTGTGTTGTTAGAACTATTTAACAAACTATAATGCACCGTTTCAGAACAATTTCCTTAAATGTGTTGTCAGAATTAAAATTAGATTCGGAGGTCTCATTGCCTAAAATATCAAGCCTAAGTATCAACAAATACGATGTCTTGGTATAATGTGTTGGGGGCACGTAAGATCATATCTCTTAGGCATACTTAAAAACGATGTAGCAATTAACTGATTCGTCTCTTAACAACAATGAGTCTATATTTAGTTATATGCCATGATTATAAATACTTGTAAGCACAAGTTGAAGGAAATAGAAACACTGGTGTTTAATAATTCTTCTAAATGTCTTGGTATAAAGCTTGCTCCCTTCTGCTCATCCTATTGGCCCTTTCATCTCAATGTAATGCCCACAACGCAACACTGCATGTAGATGTTAGATCTGGAAGGCCTATCTCCGAACACTTTTTTGGTGCATTTTTTGAGGTGAATACGTATTGCACTAGTTTAAAGGTTGCATTTCTCTTTTAATTTCTATTTGTCATGCTGATGGTTGACTTTTTGTTTTATAGGAGATTAATCATGCTGGGTCTGGAGGGCTATGGGCAGAACTTGTAAACAATCGAGGTGGTCATAAACTTTTATTCTCTCTTAAAGATTCTTACTTAACATTTTATAAGATAACTAAAACAAATCTTTATATTATTGTATTAAGGTTTTGAAGCCGGAGGCACGGTGGTCCCTTCAAGTATTTTTCCGTGGAAGGTTATTGGAGATGAATCAACCATACACGTGACTACTGAACTTTCTTCTTGCTTTGCCCGTAATAAAGTTGCCGTGAGATTGGATGTCCTTTGTCGTTCTCCCCAGGAATGCCCTCAGGGCGTTGGTCTCTCTAACCCTGGTTTTTGGGGCATGGTATGACTATAAACGTTTAACTTTTGATTGTATTCTTTATGAATGTACAATTTTGACATTAAAGTAATGGATCTTAATCCATTATAGAATATTGAGGAAGGGAAGAAATACAAAGTGGTCTTCTTTGTCCGTTCATCAAGTTCAATTGATCTAAAAGTTTCATTCACGGGAGCAAATGGACAAGAATTAGCTTCTTCCAACATCAGGTTATTGATTAAAGACGCCTTCCCTAGAATAATTGTAATACTTGTTATATTAATAAGCATTAAGTATAATATGTACATGGTGAAATGGATTATTTATGTGTGTAGGGATTCTTCAAAACATGTTTCAAAGTGGAGAAGGACGGAGGTGGTTCTTGAAGCCACAAGATCAGACTATAATTCAAGCCTCCAAATTACAACAACTCAAAAAGGAGAGATTTGGTTGGATCAAGTCTCCGCTATGCCTATTGACACATATAATGTATGAAAGATTTTAAATTATATCTTAAACTATATTAAAAAAACTAGAAAGATCTTCAAGCGGAAAAGTATGCCCCACCTCTGCGGACCACGTGGTGAAAAGTGGGGCATGTCTTTCACCCCTCTCCCTCTCTTAACTTAATCCAAAGGACATTTGAAAATATTTTGGTTGTACTTATTCCTTCCTTTCACTTATAACAACTACGATTATGTCTCCCTTTTTTTTCTTAAGGGACACGGATTTCGAAAGGACCTCTATCAGATGGTAGCAGACTTGAAACCGAAATTTCTTCGATTTCCGGGTAGGCATATGCAGTATGGTGTACGTTTAGAGGCTTCTTTAAAATGATTGTCTCTTATGATCTCCCTATAATGCATTGGTCCTTTCAACTGCATTAGGTGGTACTTATGTTGAAGGGGAAATTTTGAGAAATGCATATAGGTGGAAGGATACCGTTGGACCCTGGGAGAAGAGACCAGGTCACTTTAATGATGTATGGGGCTACTGGACTGATGATGGCTTTGGTTTTTTGGAGTTTCTGCAAGTACGTGCTTTTCAATTATTTTTCACTTCATTGAGTTAAATTTCTTAATATACCCACATATCAACCTACCATAACACTATATTATATCCGAACAGCTTGCAGAAGACCTTGGTTCCTTACCGGTATGGGTATTCAACGCTGGCATTAGCCGTCATGAAGAGATCAATACAACTGACATATGGCCTTTTGTACAAGTATAATTTTGCCATCACATCTTCCCATAATTTTTTTAAATTGATCTTTTTTCCTTCCCCTGTTGGATTAACTCTTTTTTAAAATTAATGTTTATAGGAAGCTCTTGATGGGATTCAGTTTGCAAGAGGTCCTCTCACATCAAAATGGGGCAAGATAAGGGCTTCTTTAGGACACCCTAAACCCTTTGATCTACGATTTGTTGCTATTGGAAATGAAGACTGTGTGATGTATAACTACCAAGGAAACTACCTCAAGTTCTATAATGCAATAAAAATTCACTATCCAGATATTCAAATAATCTCAAATTGTGATGCTACCGTTGCTCCATTGGATCACCCAGCAGATTTGTTTGATTTCCATGTTTATACAAGCGCTAAGGGCATCTTCTCGATGTATAACAAATTCGATTCTTTGAATCGTGCCGGTCCAAAAGCATTTGTAAGTGAGTATGCTGTTTGGCAAGAAGATGCTGGGTTTGGATCACTAATGTCTGCCTTAGGTGAAGCTGCATTCCTTATGGGATTGGAAAAGAATAGGTTTGTTGTTCTCTGGATTGTCAAAATTTCTCGATAATATTATTAAGCCGGTTTGCGGTATATTTAATACTCATTTAATGACAAATGTTCTTTCTTGTCACGATGCAGTGATGCTGTGGAAATGGTCAGCTACGCCCCACTTTTTGTAAATATAAATGACAAAAAGTAATATGTTAATCATTTTATTTTTGTCCTTATTATATCTTTATATTTGCATAATACAATATTGAGGTTGTGTGATTTTGTGTGGATATAAAGGTGGATACCAGATGCTATTGTATTTGACTCGTTTAGGAGTTACGGAATTCCCAGCTACTGGTTACAACAACTATTCTCACAGTCAAGTGGAGCTACATATGTTAACTCAACACTTGAAGCCCCAACTTCCATTGTTGCATCAGCAATTGTTTGGGAAGATGTGGAGAACAAAACGAGTTACTTAAGAATCAAGGTAATGCCTACGTGGATGATCAGTAATGCTTGAGCTAATTCATGACTAATACGTTATAATGTTTTCAAATCTCAAATATTTCTTCAGATTGTGAACTTTGATGACGAGGAAGCAACTATTGGTATTTCAATTGATGGCTTAGACTCGAATGTGAATCTTTCTGGGTCAACAATAACATTGCTCACATCTACCAATGTCAAGGATGAGAATTCCTTTTATAATCCCAAACAGGTATAACTTGTGCTATTTTAAGTATTGTTTTATCTTCTTTCCTTTAATAAAATTATAAATACTGCGGTTAATACACAACGAAGAAATCAAAAATCAACAAGCCACGCTATTCACAATTTTTGAACACATGCTTTGTGCTTTGTATGTGTAGGTTGTGCCACAAGTGAGTCTACTAAAGAATCCTCGCTCCAACATGACTGTCACGCTTCCTCCAAATTCGGTGGCTTCACTTGAGTTTCCAAAATGATTGACCACGTTGAAGACAACATGAAATCGTCCACAAGTCGGATAGAACAATAATACGTATATGAAAAATGAAAGATGTGTATTTTTTTTTTTTTTATTACGATACATAACTTTTATGTGCGAGACATTGATCAAGCTGTAAAGCTCTTGAGGTTTTTACATTTTATGTTTTTAAAGACTCATTATTAAATGTGTGATCATAACTCGTTCTGTTCCCAATCAAAATCTCGTCATTTAATGAAATTGGTGTTTTTCCACGTGACTCCAAAGAAAATAATTTTATGCGATTAATTATTTGAATAACATTCAGCTAAGTTTTGTGTTAAAATGAAGTAACATTGAGGCTGAGAAAGGTACCTAAAAATGGGAAAAAAAGAATCAGTTGACGAATTAAAAAATGCAACGAAGAAGGACTCTTGCTTCTTCTTTCACTAGACATTGGAGGCGGAGGCCAACTTGAGAGTCGGGTTAAACGAAACTACAGAAGTGACGAATGATATAATCACTGCATCTGTATGATTATAGAGGTGGAGAGTAATGACGATTGGATGAAAGTGTTCAAATATATTGAATTTGTAGAAATGGAGCTTGCCCCAAATGTGTAGTAGGGATGTGGACCAAACTTTCTTACAAGATAGTTAACATATGTAAGGCTTATGAGCATAAGTGCTTTGTTTCGAATGTCTAGAGTTGATTATCAATAAATGCGTTTTAAAAATAATTAGACAACAAAAAATTAATTGGATAAGAAACTATGGATGATTATTTCATACGTACTAATAAGTTAATTACATTATGATCATCAATCGAAATACTGTAAAATCCCAAAAATTAGATCCAATAGATTGGGAAAGGCGTCTTACTGAGTAGGGCACTCTGATCGAACCATATTTTAATTATGACTAGGGTTGGCTAGATAAATTTGATTAATTAATTCATTGCTTTCTAATTATGAAATTGCTATATTTTAAATTCATTAGTGATTTGGATATGAAATTTTGTACTCAATTGCCTTTGTTCAGAGTACAAAGGTCTAAGTGTGGGGAAATTGATCGAACCATATTTTGATATAATTTTTCATAGTAAAGTTGGGATTCTTAATGCATCTTTAGAACATTATTATATGATTAAGCACTAATCAAGCTGTGTATTTTATTTTATTTTTGTTTTTTACAATACATAACTTTTATGTGCGAGACTCTAATCAAGATGTAAAGCTCTTGAGGTTTTTACACTTTATGTTTTAAAAGAGTCATTATTAAATGTGTGATCATAACTAGTTCTGTTCCCAATCAAAGTCTCGTCATGTAATGAAATTAGTTTTTTTTCCCACATGACTCCAAAGAAAATAATTTTATGTGATTAATTATTTGAATAACATTCAGCAAGTTGTGTTAAAATGAAGTAACATTGAGGCTGAGAAAGGTAGCTAACAAATGGGGAAAAAAGAATCAATTTGAATAAGGATATAGCTCAGTTATGGGTTTTAACTTGCTAGACTCGTCATTTAGAATTGGAAGTGGGACCCACAATTATCATCTTTTACTATTTTCATTCTGGTTTCCTTCCATTCACGACCAGCCATTGTAAGTCCTATTCCTGGGATGATGGTTATGTTGAGGCCAAATTATTCTTGTTGGGTATGCTTATAGTCACAAACCAGCTTTTGGGAATTTTATTATTTGGTGACACTTTTGTGTAAATGGAAGAAATCACCAAGAGGGGGTTGAATTAGGGATTTTAAAAATTATTTTTGAAACACCCAAGTTTTAGATCGAAAACAGAGTATAACAAAGCAAGGGAAGAAAAGCTAGACACAGTAAGATTTATACTGGTTCGGTCATAACATTGACCTACGTCCAATCCCCAGATACCTTCTGGGTTTTTCAACTATCTCAATATTCTTTAATTGCAACGATGTAACTTTCAAGCAATCCTAATCACCAAGCACTTGCTCCCCCTTACACTTTGTAATTAAATAACCCAACTCACAGGTTCAACAACCTTGAGTTCTCTTAAACAAGTAATCGAATGATTTTCAAAAACAAACTCTCAAAAAGAGCAAATATGAATAAATACTGTAGTATGCACAATAAAGTGTCAAATTAAAAATGCAATTAGTTGTAATTGAGTGTGTGTTGTTGCTATGAGTCTTCCTGGGTATTTATAGTTTAATCAGAGGAACAAGCCGTTGCATTTTCTTCTCTTTGATTTTTCAATGTTCAGCTTCATCTCTGGAATATGATAGTTGCATATATTTCTCTATTTCTTCAATTCTTAGCTGGAATCCTGGATTTAGTTGTTGCAGATGGTCTTCCAAAATTCTTGTCATTCCATAACCTATATGTGACCGTTAGAGAGTGATCTAAATGATCTATAACAGTCTGAGCTGAACCATTGGGATAGAGGAGAAATTTCAGGCTTGTTCTTGGTTCTTTATTAATTGCATTTAACCCAGATTTGATTTCACCTTGATCCTTACTGAATTCATCTGAAACTAATGAGTATATCGATCAAGTATATGTATATGATGATTCACAACTTAAAATATGAGTAAATTAATTCATAAGTTCGAATCAGATAGATAGAAGACATCGTCTGTAAAACAAAGATCCATTAGGCTTGAGTCTAAACTATGTAGGCTCGAGTTTGATCATGAAAGTGGAGCTAAATCAACAAGAGGGGGGTGAATTGGGGATTTTCGAAATTCTTTCATTGGTTCTGTTTTATAGTGATAACACAAAGCAAATCAGAGTACAAGGAAGAGAAAATGGACACAAAGGATTATACTGGTTTGGCCCAACTTTATGGCTTACGTCTAGTCCTCAAGCACCCAGAGTATTTCACTATGTCTCTTGATTACACACTCTGTAACTCTGAAGCAATTCTCTCACTAGAACTTGCTCCCCCTTACAAGTTGTAATCAATGACTCCCAAATCTCCAAGTCCCCCGACTTGAGATTCTATACAACAGATGAATACAAGTAATAAACTCTCTTAAAAGAGTAGATAAGATGAACACTGAAGCTTAGTTAGTATCAACTAATACTCTGTACAGAAAGCTTAAGAAATAAATGAACAATTAAATGCCTTTTCGATTTTCAGCTCAATAGTTGATGAAGAGAATTGAATGCTGTTGTATTTATATTTAGAGTATGTTTAATAACCGTTGTAAGCATTCATAAGACCGTTGGAGAACTTTTTTGATTGTTAGAAGCAACTTGGTCTCTTCTTCCTCTATACTTTGTTCATTCTTTGTGTTGAAAGGATGGATGTTGACTTCCTTGTGTTTCTAGCTGTTGGAATGTTAGTGTTTTGAGTAGGTGTGTATTTCTTTATCCTTTTTGCATTAAGTATAGCTTGATAGGTCAGATTATGACAAGTTGGGTAGCCTTACATTTAATGCTCTGACATGACTTTTGCTCTAGTGAGGTCAGCTTCTAAAATCTACTTAAAACATCTTTGAAATGGCTGAAATCCACTAATAAACACATTAAACATATCTAATGATGTTGATAATAAGTATTAGAAAGCATTTAGATCAATCAACAAACATTATGCAGATTTCAGAAATTTGGATTTACAACTGATGTGACACATACTTGAGTTTGTGCATCAATACTCGAGTATGCCACTATGCACTTAAGCCCATACTAGAGTTTATATATCTATACTTGAGTATTCTCCTTCCAGAGACCAAATTCACGATTTGAGTTTTAGAGCTTCAGATGAACTTAACCCAATACTCGAGTATTCAATCAATACTCAAGTTTTGGACTCTTGATGAGTTTTTTCCCAAAACATCAAAATCGGAGTATTCATGTAATACCGGAGTATTGACACCTTAAAATCCCTAGTTGCTCTTTGTATGACTCGATACTTGAGTCTTCAACACCATACTCGAGTATTCAACACCATACTCGAGTATGAGTTTCCATTTTGAAAATCAGAAAACATTAGCCAGTATAAAACTGGAGTTTCCAAAATTGGAGTTTTAGCTGAAGTTTGTATGTGTAATAAATGTTTAAGTCATCTTTGCTCGGCCCAATACTCGAGTATGTTAAGGTCATACTCGAGTTTTCATTTAAAAGTGAAAACATTTGAATTTTGGAGCCAAGTTGAAAACTGAACTTTTCATATTCAAAAACTTGAGTTTTCGAAACTAGAGTTTGCATTTCTTTTGAAAAATACTGAAGAGTCTCTTAGGCCTATACTCGAGTATGCAAACAAATACTTGAGTATGCTCTGATGGGAAACTTGCGATGCTCTCTGTAAGGTCTAATGCTAGAGTTTTCATTAGGATACTACGGTATTGCCCTTAATCATTCGCATTGAGCTTTTCTTTGAAAATCCAATACTCGAGTATTGCTACTGATACTTAAGCATTGCCTTAATCAGCAAGTTTTTGCTATTTTTGAGACAACTCTTCAATCTTGGTTTTACAATTGATTGTTATCATCTCCCCCTTTTTGATGATGACAACACTTGTAAACTAGAATTTCTCTAATTTTTGAAAAATACTTTGAAAATTTTAAACTTTGTGAAGAGTTTAGCACAAAGGTTTTGTATAAGTGATTTTTAACAAATTGTTGACAAAACCATTGAGAATTTTAATACTCCAATATTCATGCTTTAGTAATTATTCTTTTCAGTTAAATGCAAAGCGTAAATTCAATAAGATTATATCCAAATCAGTTATGCAAAGCATAAATTCAATGAAACAACATTCAATACATTTGATAACAAAAGCATTCTATCTATAGAATCATACTGATATAACTCAGAATCCATGCTTGTTAATAACATAAACAGAAAATGAAATACAACAAGAAAACTTAGTCAGGAGATAGAATAAATTGATCAACAAGATTTACAAAAAGATTCAAACATTTCTGCACAAGACTAACTCCTAAACTAGATTTCTGGTTTCTAGTTACTTCTCCCCCTTTGTCATCTTCAAAAACTGGGAGGAGCAAAAAGCAGAATGATCAAGATGAAGAACCAGGGTGAGAGGAGGAAGCTTTAAGAAGTTTCAGAATCTGGTCCATCTTTGATTCCTGTTGCTTCAGATGAATCTTCAAAACAGTCTGTTCATTGGTAATGTGAGTCTGGGACTGTTGAAGACCAGTAACTATTTGCCCAACTTCGGATTGAATCTTCTTTGACATATCAGAAAGAGCCTTATCGACCAGTTTCTAAATCTTGTCATCTATATTAGCTTGGGCCGAAAGAGCAGAAGGATCAACAGAGGAAGAAGAAGGAGCTATTGCTTTCTTGGATGAAGACTTTTTGGCTAAAGCTATTCCTTCCTTAGGTGTTATTTTCATGAAGTTCAGTTGGGTCCTTCCAAAATTGATTGGCCATTTGAGGGTGTCAGAAGAGGAAATATGCCAAATTTTGTTATGGAACAGAATCATAGACACCAGGGAGGCAAAATGAATGTAAGAAACCGATCGAGAAGAAAAACAGAAATGAGATATCTCCTGAAATAGCCATTCACCCATATTGAAAGGCACCTTGCAAATGAAGGCAACAAATAAAGGGTAATCTTTCTGGGAGAAATGGGTATAATTGCCACCTTTTTGCAAAAAAAATTTCTAGAGAAGATATACCATAAAACTCTATAGGTGGGAGACATCTCCATATGAATGAAGGTTAATTTATCGACCTGGTCGTCAGGAATAGGGACACCTAGCCTCAGGATTTTAAAAATCTCAATATTAGAGTAGCTAATTTTAGGAGCAGGAGGAGGATTCTTGATTTGAAGTTTGGAATTTAAAATAGAGGTAGAAATGGTAACTTTGTCACCCCTGATAGAGGTCGAAAGGCATTCTTCCACCACATTGTCCTCAAAACCTTTTAAATTTTCGTTGATCATGTTGTAGGAAAAGATTTTGACAATGGTTGGAGAAAATGAGGCTTTTATTGACAGATAGGAAATATAAGGGTTCAACCAGGAGGACAGATCCATGCCACATTCCTCCTTGATTTTCTCTAGATCTACAAAAACTAGAAAACAAAACTCTTTCTTGAAATAGGTCTTCTTAAATTTTTCTACTGAGTCCACAGAAATACCTACATTGTCGGTAGTGAAACCCTCAGGAGGTGAATCATGGTTGTTTATTTCAGATAATGCAGAGGGAAGGTCATAAGGAGAAGTATCTCCAGTGGGAATATCAGTCTCTGGAGGAGAGGGCAGAGACTCTTCAGAAGAGGAGTTTTCTTCAATAACAGGCTCCTTGTCCTTGCGTGTTGCAGCAGTAGGGTTAGTTTTCTTCTTCTGAGGAGTGGAAGATGGTTCATTTATCTGGACTCTTTTAGCCTTATAAGCCCTTGGAGTTTTCTTGCTCTGTGAACAGGTATGGACTTCATCCGAATAGGACGAGAAGGAGGAGTTGGCGAAGGAATTT
Source organism: Acacia confusa (assembly GCA_037074495.1). Taxonomy (NCBI): domain Eukaryota; kingdom Viridiplantae; phylum Streptophyta; class Magnoliopsida; order Fabales; family Fabaceae; genus Acacia; species Acacia confusa. Next base: position 26,394,795 of record CM073504.1, on the reverse strand, counting down.
CAGGAGTCGGAACCTCTTTAGTAGATGAGGTTGCAGACCTCTTTGCAGTTTTCTTTGTTGCTCGATAAGAAAAGTGTCTAGGGGCAGACCTTTTCTTTTTAAAGCGACGATGAGAGGGCATACCTTTTCTTTTCAGGCTCTTAAACTCGTCTTTTTGGCGCCATTGAAGGATTTTTGTGAGAATTTAAGACAATGAGAGGACAGAGTAGAGAGAAGCGAGGGGAGCATAGAACAAAAATTTCTAGGGCAAACTAGAGTTTAGAACAGTAGTTTTTCAAAATGATCTCACACATATATATAGTTGAACTACCACATACTCGAGTATAGTTAAAATATAACTAACCTGGACTTCAAAGGTGTACAGTTAACCTTTGAACTTCCACGACCAATACTCTAGTATTCACTCTTATATTCGAGTATTTGCCCTTTATCAAAATGAAGTACTCTATGTCTGTTGGAATACTCGAGTTTCATACTTACATACTCGAGTATTCACATCTTCCAAATTCTTTTGTCTCTGATGGGCCCGATAATACTCGAGTTTCGCTTGCAATACTTGAGTATTCTTCATTTGATAGCAAAACTCAAGTTTCTGAGCATCCTGCAAAAGTTTAAGCTACAAAGTTCGATGCTCACGTTAGTAATTAATTAATCATCAAAACCATAACTAACATTAGAATGTAAGGTTTATGTGAATTACAACTTACAACTCATTGGGATTGACCATCCCCAATTTTCTTTGAATAAAATTAAATTGCTCTTTAGCTAATGGCTTTGTGAAAATGTCTGCCAGTTGAAGATGGGTTGGGATGACCATGACTTTGACATTCCTTTACTGAACATGATCCCTTATGAAATGATGCTGAACATCAATATGCTTGGTTCGAGTGTGTTGCACTAGATTCTTGGCCAAGCTTATTGTGCTAGTGTTGTCACACAATATTGGGATCTCCTTCAAATGTATTCCTAGATCTTGTTGGATATACTTTAGTTTTGATGATGTCTCATATGTATGCCATTAATAAGAGCAAAAAGATTGAGTAATATATTTATCTTCTTGATTGACGAATTCTTGACTTTAATGTAGAATCAATGATGTAAAGATCAATCATGAAGAAGATCAAGGAGAACAAGGATATAGTTGAGGATAAGGAAAAGGAAGAGAAGAAAAAGAAGAAGAGAGTTAGAAGATGGAAGAAGTTGATGGATAGAATGAGATATCAAATCCAATATTAGCTTCAAGAAAAGGAGAAGAAAAGATGAAAGAATAAAGATGTGAAGAATGATCAAGTGAAGAGAAGATCTTGTCAAAAAGATTGAGAAAAATCAATATACAAGGTCTTAGATTGATATCATAAGTCTTCACAATCAAATGGAGGTTAGATGGGTCATTTCAGAGCTAAAGACAATAAAAATCGGGTTTTGGAAGAGAATACTTGAGTTTCCAGGTCAAAACTCGAGTATACAAGCTTACTGGAAAAATTGGCTTCTGGATGAGAAAACTGTGGTTTTGAAAACTAGAGTTCTGGAAACCACGGTTTGGGCGTCAAAGAGTCAAAACTTGAATATTGAAGTCAATACTCAAGTATGGAACTTAATGACTCGAGTATTGGGAGTTTTCAGCTTCTCTCGCACGTCTGGACCCGACAAAACTCAAGTTTCCTCCTCAATACTTGAGTTTCCAGCTCCTTCAGCAACTCTGTCCACCTCTGTTACACATACAGCTTTGGGCGAGGTCTGGTAAATCAATGATATCTCCTAAACCAGATATCAGATTGAGGTGAAATCAAATTTGGCTGAAACTAGACATCCAGTACGTCATCTTGAAAAAGTTCCAAGTCCAAAGAAGATTAGATCAAAGAGCTTTGAATTTCTAAAGTTGGATCAAATATTCACGCCAGACTTCAGACCAAGCTTCAATGATTTGAGTGTAACTCATAATCTACATATCGGAATGAGCTGAAATCAGTGGCATTGGAAACAAGACTCATAAGAATTTCCATCAAGATTTGATTCAACAAAAATTAAGATTGAACCAGAGAGATATGCTCTTCGAAAGTTGACTGAAGATTCAGAACGTTGCAAAAACGCTGGTTTAAGAACATCTCTTAATCATCGGATCATAATGAACAGATTCCAACAAGTTAAGATCTGATTCCTATTGCTATGGAAAGGAGGATCAAAGAGCTGTATGGGGATGATTGGTTTGCTAAATATGAAGCTATATCAAGTCAGAAAGCAACCAAGGGCCAGAACAACTCGAAAACTCGAGTATAGCTCAGACAGAGAGCTATGAACGTGAGAGAATCTTCAATACTCGAGTATGGGAAGCAAAACTTGAGTACAGGACTTACAGAGACGAATCTGAAGTAATGAGATAAGCTCAATACCGCAATATTGAAGTCAAAACTCGAGTTTACATAGTAACATCAGAAAAATCAAAGTGATGAAAATCTTGAATCTGATCTAGATCAACCAGAAGTTTATCCAAATGATCTTTAACAATTATGATCATCATTTACATCATTTGTGGACATATTTCAGATGATCGAACGAAGGATTTCATGAAGAACCAAAATGCTGAGCTGTCAAGTTGAAGAAGCATTCTAACAGCTAGTTTTTCCATTTGCTGAACTTTCAACGTCCATATTCTCAACGGCTCTATTCTCAACGGTTAGAAGATCTTCATCTATAAATAGAGCTGGATTCAAATCGCAGAAAGGCGGTGGAGTGAGCTTACAATGTTATAATGCCGAAATTCTGAACTGCCCACACACTCTATTTTTCATACTTTCCTAGTTTATCATTTAGAGTGTGAGATGATTTCTTATGCACTTTAGTGTTTATCATAATCACTTCTATGAGAGAAGAACTATTGTAAATCATATTTTCCTGAGAGGTACTCAAGGTTGGGTGACCTTGAGTTGGGAATTTGAATGTAACCTTACGGGTAGTAGGGGAGTCTTTGTGAGAGATTGAGAAGGTTGCACAAGTACCTGGATAAACTTGTGAGGTGGTAAAGGCTTGTCTCTTGTGCCTGGTTAAACAAGGAGATAGTGAAAAGCTCAGGGTGCTTGAGGACTGGACGTAGGTCAAGGTTGGACTAACCAGTATAAATTACTATTTGCAAATTTCTTCCCTGAACTCTTTATTTCCAGCATACATGTTTGAATGATTGTTTATAGTTTTATAATTCTTTAATATCATTCAAACTGATTTCAACGAATTGCGAAAGATTTTTTAAAGATTGCAAGAATTTTTTATCTTCACCCAATTCACCCTCCTCTTGGGTTCAGCCAGTCCTTACAGATCTGACAATTGTTGCTTGAGCCACAAAACTTGGGCACAACAACTTGAGGCAGTTACATACTCAGCTTCGGTTGAAGAGACAACAACACTCGTTTGCTTCTTGCTGAACCATGACATAAGTGAGCCTCCAAAAAATTGACATTGACCACTTGTGCTCTTTCTATCTGTCTTATATCCAGCACAGTCAGAATTTGAGTATGCCACCAAATGTTCTGATTGGCCCTTGGGAAACCATAAACCAAGAGTTTTTGTGTCAACAAGGTATCTGAAGATTCTCTTTACACTTTCAGCATGTGATTCCTTGGGAGCAGACTGAAACCTTGCACACATTCCCATGCTGAACTAAATGTCTGGACGGCTAGCTGTCAGATAGAGTAATGAGCCTATCATTCCTTTATACCTTGTGATATTGAATTCTTTGCCCTTTTCATCAGCATCCAAAGAAGCAATAGAACTCATAAGCGTGTCTACACCATTGCAATTATCCATCCCAAATTTCTTCAGCAGGTCATTGAGGTATTTGGTATGAGAAATGAAGATTCCATCTTTCCTCTGTTTGATTTGCAGATCAAGGAAGTAGTTGAGTTCTCCTATTGACATAAATTTATCCTGATCTCTGCCAAAATAACCAACTTAACAAAAGATTTGCAATATAGTGTAACCTGGATCATTTCCTAATGAATTCGCAGTAGGTTTAATTCGTAACAGTGAAATAGAAACATGTATTGATGTCATGCATATTTGCATAATATTGTTGTGAGTCCCTTTATTAATGTCATGCATGTGGAGAAAAATGTATGTGATAGTATTGTTTGCACGCTTCTCAACAACATACAAAGTAGTTCTAAGGATGATGTGAAGGCAAGATTGGATTTGCAAGCAATGAGAATACGTGAAGACTTACATCCAAGGCTATATGGTAACAGAACTTATTGTCCCCGGCTTCTCATACTTTGTGTAAGGATGAGAAACGAAGTTTTTGTGAGTGCTTACATGGCAAAAAAGTTTCATCAGGGTATTCTTGAAATTTTAAGAGGCTTGTATTGATGAAGAACTTGAAATTAGTAGGCCAGTCTCATGATTGTCATGTCTTGATGCAACAGCTACTCCTAGTAGCTATTCGAGGCATCATCGAATATGATCTTCAACACATTTTGACTAGACATTGTTTCTTCTTCAATGCAATTTGTAATAAAGTTTTCGAGATTGAAAAGTTGGATAAATTGGAGAATGAAGGATATCTTATCTTGTGCCACCTTGAGAAGCTTTTTTGTCCTACATTTTGATATCATGGTCCATCTTATTGTTCATCTAGTAAGGTAGATAAAGTTGTGCGGCCCTATCCATTTACGGTAGATGTACCCAATTGAAAGATCTATAAAATTCCTAAAAGGGTATGTGAAGAATGCATACTGGCCAAAAACATCAATTATTCAAAAATATGTTTTTGAAGAAGCCATGGAATTTTATCAAAATTATTTGGCCAAAGTAAGATATATTGGGCTTCCAAAACATCAGCATGCTAAAGGGGGTAGATGAGGGGTTTCAGTAAAGAGTGTGCATCCTGATGAATTGTCACAAGTCTACTTATACATCTTGAATAATGTTGATGAAGTTCAAGCCAGTATAGCTGCACATAATAAAGCTGTAAGCAAAGAAAACCATCGAATGACTGAACAAAGGTTGATTAGGGAGCATAACAGAACTTTTGCAAACTGGTTCAAACAAAAGGTCAAGGAGAGTACTCTATTTCTGATACAATCAAATGGTTAGTACGTGGTCCTAACGTTGATGTCATAAGTTGGAATTCGTATATGATCAATGGTCATAAGTCCTTAGATGATAGGAGCACAGTCCAGAATAGTAGTGTTATGTTAGAGGCTAAATCTATGCACTTCTCTAGTTTGAAAGACAAGAAGCCTAAATTGGCAGTCATGCCATATTATGGGGTAGTTGAAAAGATTTAGGAGGTGAACTAGGTCATAATTAGATTTATCATTTTCAAATGCAAGTGGGTTAATGTCAATAATGGTGTTCAGATCGATCGGCTAGGATTTACGTTAGTCGATGTCAATAGTAGAAGTTTTGGAGATGAACCTTTTATTATAGCAGACCAAGCGAAACAAGTTTTCTATATCACCAATCAAGAAAATAAAATGTTGTCTGTAGCTCTCCAAGGAAAAGGGGTCATTGATATTGATGAGGAAAGTCATTCCAATTATGGTCTTCCTAAGAGTACTCCTTTTTCAAGGGGTCTACCAGACATGAATGAAGAAGATGAAGCAGATAATGAACCCGACATAAGAAATGATCATCAAGAAGGATTATGGGAGGATATCCCTTTATAAAAGAGTTAATTCATAAGGTAATATTCATATACAGAATTCTTTGAAAACTTTAAGGTTTTAACTATATTATATTCCTTCTATGTTCTTAAACAATGTCATTGACTATCAAGTTTGTTCTTGTTTTATTTTTGTGGTAGGACCCGATCTAAAGGGGCATGTTATAAAAGAGGATATTACGTTGTTGGGTGGGAATCAGATAAAGCCATGGTGAATATTATATTCGGCATGTATGTTGATTTAAGTGTTGTATTTGTAACTCATTGTATTTGTAAGTAAGTTATCTTATTGTATAAATTAATTTAGGTGTTGTAGTCATAGTATAATCATTAATTAAGAGTCCACATAACTCATGGTGAATAATATTTGTACTTTTTTTCTCAATTCAATTTATTCATAATTGTTCATAGCTTGTAGTTTAAATATCAACTTTTATGTGCTAGATTAAGTGGTGCATTTGTGTATGTATGATCAGGAAGAATAGAACAAGGAAAAAATTTGGGAAAACTTAGACAGGAAATAAAAACATCGGTCTTAAAAGTTAAACTTTTAAGACCGGTTGTATTCGGATGTATTTATATGCCCGATTTTAAAGGTCAAGTGTACATATTTGATATTAGGCTAGTCTTAACAATTGGTCTTTTAAGATTGGTGTATTTATACCTCTGTAAGACCAGATGTATTTATCGTCCAGTCTTGAAAGTCTGTCTTTTAAGACCGCGTATAATTAGTTGTCTAGTCTTCGAAGCCACTATTTTTTAGATCGGATTTATTTTTGGTCTGGTCTTAAAATTCTGATCTTTTAAGAGCAGCCTATTTTTTGTCCGGTCTTAAAAGTTGAGTTTTAGGACCAAACAAAGAATATTTAAGGTCTATTTAGTACAACTTTTAATACCTGATGTTTTAAATGTCTGGTCTAAAAGAGTTTCTTTAAAACCAGTTTGAGTCCAGTCTTAAAAGCTAGACTTTTAATACAACCAAGAACAAGACTGGTCACAAATTTGGTCTTATGATGTCTCTTTTGTCCGGTCTTAAAAGCTTTTTTTGTACCTGTGAAGTTATGAACAATCTGTTATGAATTACAAATTGAATTATTAAAAATGAATACATATATTATTTACCATGAGTTATATCCTCTTAATGAATATAAGACCACTGTTATGGACAGTACTCCTATCATTTATGGACTTCGTGTAAAAGTTATATATAACCATTGATCACATATGAAGTCCATGTTATAACATCAACCTCAAAACCACGTGCTAACCATTTTATTGTATCAAAAACACATTCTTCTCCCACGACCTTTAGTTTGAATCAATATGTAAAAGTTCTATTATGCTCCATAATTAACCTTTGTTCAATCATTTGACTATTTTCTTTCTTTACAACTTCTTTATATGTATCTATGTTGTCTTGAACTTAAAAAAGTTCACGGTCAAATTGGAAATTCAAAAAATTATTTAGTAAAAAATTATTTTTTATTTCACATAAATGTACGCCTGATAAGCGACGTGCACGACAGACTCAAGCCGGATGGATGGCTGCGTGTGTATGGGGTGGACCAATGGTCACCTAAGTCCTCACCCCTCCACAAAAGTGGGTTGGCCCATTTAAAAGGAGCAAAGTTGAGGCTTATATACCCTCCAACTCCTTTCCAATTATTCAATGTAAGATTCTATCCACACACATATTCCTTCTTCTTTTTTCCTCTTCTTCTCCAACCTTCTTCTTATTCATAGCCTGCGAGATTATATCCTAAATTCCATCAATACCTCCTGCTGAGCAATGAAGAGCCTCCTTAAGGATTTAAAGTTCGTTGGCTCATTTCGAAGTATTACTACTTAATGTAATCCTAACTCTAAACTTTTGTATTATTATTGTAAGCTAGATGCTCTATGTAATTTATAGGTATGATCTATGTATTTTCAATCACATATTTACAAGTTTGAGGCTTAAGGAATGTGAGTCCACTCATATTCCATGTCAGTCACCCCTTTAGTTTTTAAGGTGTAATAAGGGAGGACATGAAGAGGAACAAAAATCAACACCTCATTTTCTGGGACATGATCACAAGATCCAAGAATGAATGGGGTTTAGGGATAAGGAACCTTGCCAAACAAAATGAAGCTTTTACTAAGACACTGTGTGGGAGCTTGATAACACGTAACGATTCGCTCTAGGTCAAAGTTCTCAAGGTGAAGTACAAATGTGGCACTGGGAACATGCCAAAAGTTTTGAAAAAGCAGTACTTTTATTTAATGTGGAGTAGTATTTGAGTGGTTTGGGACAAATTCAAGAGGGCGTTGGAGTCAAGATATGGAATGGGGAATTAGCTGACTTCTAGACTGATAATTGGTCAGAATTAAATTCTCTATTAGTTGATTTGATGCCTGGATATGAGGAATTAAGTGATAAGCTAGAGAAAGTGTCTATGTTTCTACTTTGGGGGAATAGGACATGAATAAACCTGGAATCTTGTTTCACCCTCAAATGATTGATTGCATCCTAAGTGAGCACATATGATAGGCGACTTCGGCAAGTGCATCGGTCATTACAAGTAATAAAGTAGTGAGAAAAGATCGTCCCACGAGGAATAGTATTTTAATCATTGTTTCGCTATTTTTGCTTTAGTTGGATAAATTGAGTAATAAAAGATGAGTTGTAACCAATCAAGAATTTAAAGATTTAAAGAAAGACTCAAGAACCCAAGATCAAGAATCTCAAGAACACGTTTAGAAAAGATCAACAATCAAGAAAAGTGCAGCTAGGGTTTAGAATCCCCCTATGCTCCTTCAAGTATTTGAATTCAAAATTCTAATTGATTGTGATTCCCAAATTGATGATCAATTCTCTAAGGTTAGACTAAGTCTCAATGTCTTGATGCTACCTTAGTCTATTTTATCTTTAAAAACAACCTAATGTCTTAGTATTGTCTAGAAAGATCAGATTTTGAACCAGAATCATATGACCGCACAAACTCGTAAGCCTATGTCTAGGTCATGTAACTCTATGAATTAACAGGTTCTAGTTAGATGCACCAGCATCTCTATTGTCATACATCAACATATGGACAATCTAAAAGGTGATCAATCTTTCAAGAAAGCTTTAAGTGCAGGAAATTCATTCAATCAAAGAAATCACGATTCAAGCAAGAATTCAATCAAATACTCAAATTTGCATAGGGTTCATCCTAGCCCTAACTACAAAAAGGAAATTAGCCAAGCATGGCTAGATTAACAAACTAAAGAAGAAAAGATGAAGATAGATGAATGGTGTAACATTCCAAATTTCAGGTTCGAAAATTGTGTTGGTCGATACTTAGTTCTAAGAAAAACAACAGAGTTTGAGATGCTACAGCTTAAAGTACTGCGGAAATTGATAGTGTGCGCTAAGATCCGGACAACGAGTATCTGATATAAAAATGCCCAGATATATGATGATGCCCGACATAAGCTGATATATTAAATATCCCGAAGGAATATTCATGTGATACAATTTACAGAGGTTAAATACAATCCTCTGATAAAGAAAGTTTTAAACTAAACCCACGACTTGGAACCTAACATCAGTTAATTAAACAGTTTGGCCAGGTAGGGGTCTATCATGGGGGCCTCACCGACTTATACGGCGACTGATTGGCTTCCCACATAGATTAACCCAGCCTTAGACACCAAATTGTTCAAAGTAACTTTGTTAAATTCGAGCCAGAAGCTAAGTCCTAATAACTTCTACCGACCTTTGCCTTTGACTGCTGCCTCTTCACGGCTCTACCCACCGAAATCTTCTCTATCCCGGTTTCTTTCCTGTACTATTCATTAAGACTGAGGTCCAATATCCATTGGACCTCAGGTAACGGTTAACCTCATGCTTATGTAAACAGTATATGACAGATATCACAATGATAAAATCACATTTATAACTTTCAAAACCATATTAGCAAGTAACATAACACAGCCACTGCAATATGTATGTTACCCAAGTCTGCACATAACCAGTGCCACAATGGCCTATCGTGTCCTCAGCGCTAGGAAAACTCAACGGTGTTATCAAGACTATAACCCGTATACAATTCATTATCTCATAAGCAATTTTCAAAACAGAGTATCAACATGTGAAAACAATTATCATATATAACCATACCATAAGCATAAGTGTTAATGTTATAATACGCGTCCATACCTTTTACCGCATAGTCGTCAAACATCCGACCTTTGATTCCGGCTTTGGACTTCTCGGATATCCTAACATATCACCATATCACTTAGAATAACATCCTAAGAGATATTTCCACCTCTATTTACCATTCTACCCTTGATGGCCTTATTATTACAATTTTGCCCTTACATTTCTTCGAAAACGTGGTGCAGCATTTTCTGGGCAGATTTTTCGGTAACTTTGAAAAATCATAACTAATTCTAGAAAAAACAAAACAAGGATCCGCAAAATGTTCCGGAATCCATGAGAAGTCTATTTTCAAGGAAAAATACTGGAACTTACCCAGAATTCATGGATAATTCACAGTTTCCAGATTTCAAACTGCTGCCCAGATTTTCGCCCAGAAAACATCGCTTAACTTCTAAGATTTTTAACTTTTCGCACAGAGCTTCAAATGACACAAACTCTATATATTTGGAAATCCCTAGACGTCTACTTTCACCATGAATTTTATCAGAATTTTAGAACATCATCTTCATCATAAAATACTGACGTTTTTACCCCTGACTCCAGAAAACACTAATCAATGAAATTTTGCCAGAGCTTCGCTATTTTGATCATAATCTTCCAAAATTTTTGCTATAGCTTCTTCTTCATCAAATTTTCGAAATAAAGCCATTGGAAACCATAAAAACATGAAAATAAAACTATATTTGGAAGATTGAAGATCAAAATAACATTTCTAGCATTTCTACTTCATAAACTAAGAACTTGAACTATGAACTAAAAACTCCCTTACCTCTTGAAGACCACTAGCCTCCTATTTTTTTGCAGCTCTTCCACACCCTCCCTTTCTCTCTAAATTTTTGAATTGAAGCTTGATGAATTGGTGAGAATTTGTGAAGTGGGAGGCCTCTATTTATAGGAGAGGGTGGTGGCATTTTTGTGATTTTTCCTTTGCCTTCTAGCCATTGGATAGTACTTGGTGAGGAGGCTTCAATCCCTCCCCTACACCTCCTCTTCCCCCTTCCTTCTTCAAGAAGTTCCCTTGCTTTGTCCCCAAGTCATTCAACTTCTTCACTAAGTTGTCCTAATTAATCCCAAACTCTAATTTAGTTAGGTGTAAGTGGGTGTTTCAATTCAAAATCCAATTTCACTTTTGAAATCCTAATTTTATGATTAGATTTATGGTGATTTTTAATTCCCAAAATACTTAGGTATGAATCTTAAAAGTAACCAAAAATAACTTCGGGAAAAGCCAAATCGAAGCTCATAATTCACTGAGTTCAAATATGTACTTATCTTCAATACTTAGTTTCAGGATTTCAAGTTATGATTTAATTCTTATGGATTTCCATCTAATTTCATCTACATAAATCACTTCTTGCTCCCCAAGTTTAAGAAACTTGCTCCTTAAGTTTGAAAACTTCCTTCATACTCTAACTTAACTAACCCATATGATAGCTTTTAATTTTAAACAATTATGTTCTTCCTTTTTAAAAAAAACATGGCCCTCCTTTGCTTTAGGATCAAGAATTGTATTTCATTTGTGCTCTAATAATTAAAACTCAAGCTTCTCATTGGTCCAATTAATTTGACAAAGGTTTAGAAAAAAAAAATTAATATAATTTCTTCACTCTTTAATTAGTAATTTTCGCCACTTTTATTAGTGGGAGGGATAATTAATTAATATAGTATTTTAGGGGTTACTAGACTTAATTGCCAAGATTATAATTGATTATCAAACCAATTACAATCTTTAGAAATTCATTTGATACTTATATTAACCCCTTTTTAATACTTAATCAAGCTAAAATATTCCAATTTGTTGATCTTAAATAGTCCCAAGACTAATTATGAATAATTATGAAATTAACTTAATTAATAAAAATTCACTTGCCCCATAATTGTTTTTAATATTCACTAATTACTTTAGTTATTTCCCTTGGAAAAATAATCCCATAAATTATCCAAATTAGAGACAACATATTTTCTAATTTTTAATAAATATCTAGTTGCCTCCTAGGATTTATTATAATATTCTCAGGGTATTTTATGACCCACAAATTCACTTAGGGATTTTTAGCTCTTTATTTACTCTAATCTCATGAGAAATTACATTTAGAAAATAAGATAATTATTTCACTAATTTTGAGAGCACAAATTCACCTATTGTAATAGGTGTTATTTATCAAAATATGATATTTACATGTATTATGAAAATTGGGGTATTACAAATGGTTGTTTAGAGATTTTGGGGAAGGTTGATCTCCTCAGTTGCTTTGATCTCCTTTCTCCAAGGCCGTCAAGTTGTTTCTTATGCCAAAAGTTCTTGCCTCTTTTCTAGGGTTTTCTCCTTTTATGTTTCAGCTTCAATTGGGTTTTCAAATCTAAAAAATCCTTAATTTTCTTTCCTTTTTCGAGCCCTGAAAACTTTCTAAAAATTAAAAATAACCTTTTTCGCACTTCTGACGCCCTAGGCGCCAACTTTACACTGATTTGGCACCTTGGGCGCCAACTTTAACAGCCCCACACAGAAAGTTGGCGGCCTGGGCGCCAACTTTGGGCTTCCTTTGTGGCTTCTTTTTTTGACTTTCTTGGGCTCTTCCAATTAGCTTCTCTCATGGATAAAAATCTACAAAATACACGAGAATACTTGTGAGGGTATGTCTAACATCAAATCCATGTTTTTTTCTTATTATTCTTAAGATTTCTAATTGTATTAGATCAATTTCATGCTCAATTTGTGCCTTAAAACATGGTGAGTTTATGGCTTATCAACATACCTAGAGTGAAGAGAGGAGAGGACTGATTTATATGGAAAGCATCCATTGATGGTTGTTTTACTTTTCATCTATATATCACTTTATTTTTGTAGGTATACATCAGGTAGCAGACAACATATGGTGGGCCTTATGGAGGTGGCAAGTCCTTAAGAAGATCAAGTCTTCCATGTGGTTTTCACACATGGAAGAGCACACACGATGCAACTCTGGGCTAAGCTAGGTATTGTAGAGACTGTAGGGGGTCCTTTTGATTGTCACCAAGAGGAGGAGGAAGACTCGGTACACCTAATTAGAGATTGTCTCAATGCCAGGTAAAGGTGGTGATCTATTGTTCATCCATCTAAATGGGCTATCTTCTCAAACCTAAGTGGAGTATACTAGGTCAAAAGAACTTAAAGGACGAGGCTGGCAAGGACTACACCAAGAAGATCCTTTGGTTAACTTTGGAGAAGAAAGCAACAAGGATTGTGCTTTTTATATTGTCCATCGAAGAGGAATTCAAGACAAGGGGTTAAACATAACAGGCTTTATTAAATTAGAAATTGATGTCATGGTACATACCTCGGGTAGCAGTGGGTGTGAAGGAGTTATCTAATTAGAGAACAACAACTAGGTCTATAGCTACATGTGAAAACTCATTTCAATGCATCCGGCCATTACTAAAATGATTGGAATCATACATGGACTACCACTTTTGTAACATCCCAAATTTGGGACTTAAAAATTTGTAGTATTAGTTGGGAATTAATTGTGAGATGTGGCTTAAGAAATTATAGTATTAGTGATGGGAAATTAAGGCCTATTTTTCCTTGAATTTATTTTAGGAAAGGACTAAGTAAGGAATATTTGCAAAATATAATTTCAGGTCTAAAATTATGGAATTTGTATTTCAAGGCCTAGGAAATAAAGAATTTAATTTTTATTATTCAGCAATTGCAATTGAATCTAATTGCATATAAAGTATTGTTTTTTGACCAAAAAAAAAGTATTGTTTTAAAAAATAAAAAAGAGAGAGAGAGAGAGAGAGAGAAAGCCCAGCACGTTAAGGCCCAATTATGCAGCAGATTATCCAATGCATTTCCTCCTCTCAGCTCCAACCCAACGTGAAAAACCCAGAAGCAATGTTCAGCCTATGTTACCTCTGGCCGAAAGCACCTACTGTCCATTTCCCATTAATTATTATCCAGCAACACGTCCAAACTGAAGAAGCAGATCACGTTATTAGCAGCGGAAGATCCTGCCATAATCTGATCCAGCGTCTTTTATGGGATAAGCAGAGCAGATCATGTATTAGAGAAGAAACACAGAAGGATCAGACGCAACCATTCCTCTCGAGCCTTGTGTTTAATATCCAACGGGTTATGCTTCTGGACCATCGTATCTCATCTGCGTCTAGATCCATATGAACTTTGTAAAAGCCATATATTTAGCCATTCCTCATTTCCCTTCAGTTTTCATCGTGAGTTTGAAAAGAGAGTGAGAGTTTAGAGAGAAGTTGAAGCAAGATATTCCCCTGTTATTACCGTCGGAAAACAGAGGAGTATAACAGCAAGTCATTTCCATCATTCAAGCTTGAAAGCTAAGGTAAGTCATGGAGCTTATCTTTCTCAAAGTTTTCATCATTCCCATCGGTAGTTTGTGAATATTAAACAAAACGAAACCCAAGCTTTTAGGCGTTGAAAACCGAAACCGAAACTGAAGCTGAAAACTGAACTGAAAACAGGGGCTGTTAGCTTCTGTTTGCGTCTCTGGATGGATCTGGATAAAACAAAAAACTGGTTCTATGGTAAAAGAAAAAAACGTTGCTGTGTTTTTGCTGATACATGGAAATTTAATAGATGAGAGTCAGACGTGTTTCTGCGTAACGTGGAAGGCCAATGATTATTTTCTGAACTTGTTTAATATATATATATATATATATATATATATATATATATATATATATAAAGTATTGATTGCTATATATATATTTTGAAACTAAAATAAAGGTCTTGATGATATATATATATTTACTAACTTTTCCCATAAAATGCTCCTTTTTTATATTTGCAACTCTCATATCCAAATCTTTTTGTTTTATTTTATCATATTGATCTTTATTAAAAGTTATTCTTTTTTCTCTTAAGCTTTCTTCTGTGTTTATATATTCTTCATATTCTTCAAATTCTAGGTTATTATTACTACTTTCTCTTTCTACTACGTTCATCATATTTATATATTCTTGATCTTGGTTTATATATTCTTTTTCTATATCATTTTCATCTTCTGAGCTTTCATCTGTTTCTTCTTCTTCTGAATTTTCTTCTTCATAATCATATGTTAATTTGTATATTTCTAATTCATTATCTATAGGTTCATCAAATTCCATTAAATCTAAATCTAAAGGTTCTAATTCTATCTCTTCTGCTTTTAATAAAATATTCATTTTCTTTTTCGATTTCGGTTTATCACAATTTGTTGCTATATGTCCTAAATCTCCACAATTATAACATCTACATTTATAAGGTTTTTTACTTTTATTATTTTTATTAAATCTTTTTCTTTTAAAATATTTATTAGGTTAAAATCTTTTCTTATTTTTTGAATTATATTTCCTAAAAAACTTCTTTTTTGGGTATTTCTTAAATTTATAGACTTTTCTTCTCTTTCTATTCTTTCTTACCCATTTATCTTGGTTACATCCCCATTTATGAGGTTTTTCTAATTCTGCGCAATTTACCATCAATTTATTTAATTTGTAGTATTTTATGTTTCTCCATGCTTCTTTACATCTTTCTGATAAATATTTTCTTAAATAATCTTCTCTTCTACCCATTGTATCTATTATTTTTACTAAATCTGAATCATTTGCATTTTCCATGGCTTCTGTATATTCTTCTACTAAATTTTCAAACATTAATCTGGGTAATTTTCTATAAAACATATCTAGGTAAATTTTGTTTTTTTTTTTTGGTTCATATATCTTAGCCTGATAAAAATATTTCTTATATTCGGATATATATTGGTTTATATGTGTGGGTTCTAGACTACATATTTCTATTTCATGTAAATATCTTATAGCATTTGTTATTCTTGTATATTCTATGTTTGCCATTAATGTTCCTACGAATTCATTTTTCAACACATTTTCATATTTTAATAATATTGCTGCATATAAAACTTCTCTTCTTTCATAATTTACTTCTTCTAATCTTCTTACTTCCATTCTGAAATCTAGTGGTCTTCCTTCCCACCAGTTTAATACATTTCCTACAAAACTTGCTTCTACTATCATATTTACAGTTTCCGGTTCTATTTTTCTGGTTATAAGTGCTATTAACTGAGTTTTTTTCCATTCTTCTATTCTTCTATCATTGTATAAATTACAATATAAATCTAGCCATATTCCAGCATTTTGAATTTGTCTAGTCTCATATTGTTCTAGGGGGGTGGTATAAATTCTTTTCCACTTGTTACAGTTTTTTATAACTTATATCAAAAACTGATTTAGATATATTGTTTAAATTTTCTCTTACTATACTTCTTTGTCTTCTTATTTCATCTTCTCTTGATGATTGAGCAAGTTCATCTACACTTCTTACTGTTCTTGATGTTCCTTCTTGGTCTTGATTTGCTTTTTGTTCTACTTCTTATTGTTGAGTATTTTGCATATTTACTTGGTTTTCATCTATTATTTTTAATCCTCCTAAATCCTGTATTATTGATTCTAAATTTGTTTCATCTTGACCCATAAACTTTTCAATTTCATCTTCTGATTCTGAATCCTTTTCTGAATCTTCATTTCTACCTCTCATCATATTTAAATTTCTAATTTCTGCATTTTTGAAAATATTCTTTAATTCCTCAATTCTATCTTTTTCTCCTAATTCTCTTATAGTTAATATTTTTTTCTTTTTTTTTTCTTTCAAACTGTATTCCATTTCTTTTATCTTCATAAAATTTATCTAGTTTCCTTAAACATTCTCTAATATCTAATACGTTTTTATCTACTTTTTCTATATTTCCATGAATTGCCCATAAATTATTATTTAAAATGGTTTGTCCTTTTTTAAGTTCTTCTACTACTATTCTAGTTTGTTCTGCGTTTGTGTTTAAAGTTTGTCTTGTTATATTTGAGATTGTAGTGTCAGAATTTTCCCAATCATATAAAGATCTCATCATATTTATTTGTGGATTATTATTTATTGGTTCTAATTTTTCATAGATTCCTAAGGCTTTTTTAATTCCTTTTATATCATCTTTTATTTCTTTTAATTCTTTTGAATTTTGTTTTATTTCCGATTTCATTTCATATATCTTTTGTTCTAATGGTTTTGCTATTTCTTTTAATCTTTCTAATCTATTTCTATTTTCTATTTTTTCTAAAATATCTTTAGTTTCTTCAGGTAATTGTTCTATTATTTCTTCTATGCAGAATATATGTAACAAATCTTCTATATTTGGATTTATATAACTTCCTAATTGTTTCATTAGATACATATTATTCCAATTTAATTGATTCACTGCATATTCTCCTTGACCTCCTAAAATAAAAGGTGTAAAATTACATGCTTCTATTTCTCTTTCTTGTAACAAATAAGAACTATCAGGTAATTTATCATATTCTATTTCATACATTCTACGCTCTAATTTCTTGATTAAATTCATGATTACACAACTATAGTTTATACTAATATAAACAAACAATAAGATTTCTCTTTCTCGTGAAGAAGATCAGATTATACTGCAACTTCAGAGGATACTTGAGTAAATCTTCAAATAAACAATATATAAGGCAATAAAGTAAACTGAGATTTAACAATATCAAAGTAAAAGGGACCAAACTTTGGTTTCATATTATCATTAATCCATAGCTCTGATACCATATGCGGGACAACCAAGTTATATGCTAAAGCATTGAGAAAATATGGGTATGGTGACATTCATATCATAAATTAATCCAGTTTTTGACCAACCATGATCCAGGTTATAGAAGGATACCTGTCCTTTTTCATACAGGAATACTTTTACAGAGAATAAAATTTCTCAGACCTTCTCCCTTCAGATCAAGATTAGCACAACCTTCCTTCGTTTCCTACTAGAGGTGTAGCCGGATTTTTCTATGATTTTATGTGATCATAACCAAATCTTAACCTTGCTTAAACATATAACCATGTATGACTCACTGGATTATAACTAATAAATTTCTGATAATATTACTCCCTAATTTGATCCCCTTAGAAAGTTAAAAACTCATACCTTATATTTCTTCCACAGCAAAATAAAATATTCTTCAAAGAAAGAAATGATTAAACTCTGGAAATTTTATTTTTGAAGCACACTGAATACAAGAGAGTATGTGAGATGTTTTAGTGAAAGTTCAACTCGGTATGTGTTTACAATGAAGGATTACATGGCTTTATATAGACAGTCGGCATACCAACTGCTTTACAATCCTGACAAAATGCTTTTACACGTAATGCAAGTTTACAAAAAACATTGATAACAAGCTATGACATAAAGTGAAGTCTAAAACATAAAGTAAAGATGCCTATTTGAAACTACATGATGCGTAAGATGAATGTCCAAAATAATAGAGCTTTTACTATTTTCGTCTTTTTGTGACTTTTTTTTACAGAGTGTCAGAAAAACCTTCATCGAACATGTTGCAAGTCTATCATCATACTTTTTCAATTTTCAAATTAGCTTGTCACACTTTGTCAGTGTCGGCAAGCTTTTTCTTTGTCGTCTTCTATCTCTTTCTTTGGCGGTAGATTCTTCAAGATTGCTTAGAGGATAGTGAGATCTATATCTGGATCTTCCATATCTTGCATTGCTCTTTCTCTTTCTTCACAATACTTACATCTGTGATTCACTTCTTCTGCTAAGAGTTTACAAATCTTCTTTTTTGTCTTTTCTGAATTCTCCATCTTGTTGGTTCTAAGTCTGTCATACCACTGTGAAAAAAGTGGTTGTTCATGTGCTTTGTTTCTAAATGACGCAATTAAAGTTGTTAATCCGCAATAATATACCCATTTCTTCTCTTCTGAATTATTTGTCCTTTTCATCTCTTGAAAGATAATATTATAATTCTGGGCTCTAATATTACACATCTTAGTCTGGAATTCCTGTTCGTCTTCTAGGTCTTCTTTGATCTTGGCTTCTATTTCTATTGGCTTCTTGGTCGTTCCAAATTTGATTAAGCTGATTGGAGGATAAACTTTTTCTGGTGTGATTTCTTCAATGGTTGAATAAAATCTGATATAAACTTTATACTGAGTAACAATTCCTGCATAAATCTTGATTGCATGTCGGATGGCTTCTGGTAATTCTGATGTTTCCTTCAGATCATTAAATGGATAGGTGGCATGTAACATTCCATATTGGTATAAGATCTTGACTAAATCTGGTGAAGTTCCTGGATAAGCTACAACTTTATTAAAGGCAAAATGGGAGGCATATTTAACATGAGGGTCTGACAATTCCATGTTTCCAGTTTTCTTTACAAGGGTTCTAAAATATTTGAATTTAGAATAGGTGTCAAATGACGGATCTCTAATAATTCTAAGGCTTGAGGATGAGGTTTGAATTGCTTTTCATTTCTCTTTTCTTTGGGTTTCCTCTAACATTTGGGCTTTTATGATCTCATTGAAAGGTGTTATTTTATGAAGTGTTTCAGTTTGGGTTTGGACAGTAGGTCCAATAACGTTCTGTTGGGTGGATGACCCACTTGCATTTGTTTGGGTTGTTTGGGTAGATGACCTAATCTGAGTAAATGACTCTTTTACATGACTTGATTCTAATTTTGTTTGTACTGCTGATTCAGCCATACTTACATTTCTTCTTCCATTTCCTTCTAGCTTCTCTATTCTTTTGAATAGATCTTCAACTTGCTGGTTTAGATGTACAATACTTGATAAAATGCTTTGCACACTTATGCTACATTGACTATTTAACAGGTTCATATTCATTTTTAGAATATTCAACTCCATTAAAACAGTCTGACATGTATTACAAGTCCGATTAGATTTTATTTCTGAGCTTGAATTGGATTCCATCTGCTCATAAAATCTGCAATAAGGTTATTTTTTCCAAGCACATATTCAATAATATAATCATAATATGCTAAGTCTCCTTGCCATTTAAATAACATTTTATTGGCCAATTTTTCTGTTTTTATTCCTTTATCTAACCATGATTTCACTTATGTATTATCAGTCCTAATAATAAAATGTGCATTAACTATAAAAAAGTTCAAATTTTTCCACTGCTTTTACAATAGCTAACAATTCTTTCCAAATAGAATGATATTTCCATTGTGTTTCTTGAAATTTTCCACTAGCATATCTAGTTATGATTTCTTCTCCTTTTTCATTTTCATGATACAATGTTGCACCCCAATATTTATCAGATGCATCAGTATAAATTATCCATTTTATATTTCTTTGTAAAGGTATTGTTAATTTTGGTAAATTTTGACACATTTTCTTTAATTGTTCTATTATTTTAATAGTTTCATTATTCTATTTCCATTCAGTTTTTTCTCCTGCTAATTTGGATATCTTTGATGTAAATTTTGATAAATTTGGAACATAGTTTCTAACTTGGTTTATTAATCCTAAAAATGCTTGTAAATCTTTCTTATTAGTTATTCTATCAAATTCTAATACTTTTTTACTTATATGATCTTATAATTCTATTCCATTTGTAGTTATAATTTGTCCTAAAAAAGGTATTTCTTGCTTTCTTAATATGGATTTTTTAGGTGATATGTTCAAACCTTTTTCTTCAATTAAATCTACAAATTGGTTTAAATGTTTTTCATGTTCTTTTTCATCTTTCGAAAATATTAATATGTCATCTATATATATTACAGCAAAATCTCTTAGAGGTAATAATAATTTTGATACAAATTCTTGAAATATACTTGGGCTATTATGGTAACCCATTGGTAATACATTCCATTCATACAATCCTTCAGATGTGCTAAAAGCTGTATATTTTTTACTTTCTTCTTCCAATTTTATCTGAAAAAATCCTGATTTACAATCAAATTTACTAAATATTTTATTTCCTCTTATTAAATTAAATAACAATTCCATTTTGGATATAGGATATCTGTTTCTAATTGCTATGCTATTCAATTTCTTATAATTTATGACTATTCTACATTTTCCTCTTCTTTCTTCACTAAGTTTTTTTACAATCATTGCTAGTGAACTGTATTCAGATCTACTTTCTCTTATTAAATCATATTGTTTCATTTCATTTATGTGCATTACAAATTCTTTTTTATCATCTTCTGTCCAAGGATAGGGTTTACAATTTATTTCTTTACTATAATCTTTTAATTCTATTTTTGCCATAGGCTTAGATTTTTCCCAATGTATGAATGGATTTTCACTAAAATTATCTAATATTCTTTGTTCTATGGTTCTTTCTTCTATTATAGTTAGTGTCGCTAACATGTGTTCTATTCTTACTGGTTCATTATTTTGTAAGAATTGTACTTCTTTTTTATGTTTTTTCTTTTGAAATTTTTCATCTTTTCTTTTATATGGACTGGTTATTCTAACTCCTATTGCTTGATGTTTACAAGGTGTTGTTAATACTAAGGCTTTTTCTATGAATGTAAAAGGATAATATTTTTCTAAAAAGTCTAATCTAATATTATATCACATTGAGGTTCATTATATTGATTTAATACTTATATTTTCAATTCATAATTTCCTATCTGTATCATTATATTTCTGGCTTCTAATTCTATCATATGTATTTCTCTTCCTGCTGATTCCATTCTAATAATTCTATTTTTTCTTTTCCACATTTCTGGTGGTAACACATTATATTTCGCTACTGTTAGATTTGCTCCATTGTCTATTAAAGCATGATATTTTCTAGCTCTGTATTTTTCGTAATTAAATTTTATCAAAACATAATATAATGGTATAGTCATATCCTTGATAATACTTCTAATTTCTTTTTAAATATCTTCTTTTTCACTTTTTCTTCATATAAAAATTCTTTTATTCTCCATTGAGTTGTAGAATCTAAATTTTGTGTTTTCAATCTGTCTAACTGCTGTTTACTTTGTTTTTCTATTTGTCGTATTAATTTTCTTAAATAAGTTACATTTATATTTGATACTGATTTTCCTTTGTTGTAAATTCTTTCTCTTTATAATTTTTCCATTTGGATGATACTCTTCCCATCTTATTATATGTATTCTATTGCTATTCAGAAACATATTATTTAAATTATTCATATCCTAGACAATACTTCTAATTTATGTTTATAGATTTTTTCTGCAATTATTCTTTGTCCTAATAGATCAAAAGCTTCTTTTATATTTTCATGTTCCATTCTTGCTATTACTAAATTATTATTTTTTATTGCTTCTTCATATCTTCTATTTGCTTCCATTACTCTTACAGCTTCAATATGATTAATCTTTTTTATTACTTTTATCATGATTTTAAATAAATGTTTACAAGCTTGTGGTACTTTTGTAACATATTCTTTGTTTGCATAATATGTAGGAATCCATTCGTTTTCATTCATATCCTACTTAATAATTCTAACTTTTCTTTCAAGAGAGTTTTTATAGCTCTACAAGAATTCAATCTTCTTAAATTTTGATCAAAATACATTGGTCTATGAATAAAATTTTCTGTTGTTAATCTTGACTTATACATTTTCATTTTTTTTTAATTTTTTAACTAATATTCTTATTAAATTTGTATCTACATCTGGCACTAAAGTGGTCTCATCTATTTCTCTATCTATATCTTGTCTTCTATATATGAATACAATTTTGTTTCTATTTTCATCCCATTCAATAGTTATATCTTCGAACATCATGACAACTTTGGTATTATAATTGTTTGATCATTATTCTTTCATTTTGAATTCTATAAGGTTTAACTAATTCTAAAAAGTCTTTTCTTAAAATTATCTTATAATCATTTTCTGTATTATCTTTCACTGTTAATGTTAAAACGATAATATCTCTATTATTAAATCTTAATACCGCATTTGTAGTTGTACTACTTCCTTCTAATATTAAATTATCTTCTGTGAATCCTATTTCTATTTCATTGTTTTGGTTATTTTCTTCTATTTTTGCTATTACTTCTTTCCAAGACATTTCAGATTTTACTTCTAATTTTATATAACTTTCCCTTTGTGGTCTTATTTCTCTTAGATTTGTACTTATCGGTCTTTCTGCTAATAAATTTCTTTGGTTAAAATTATCTCTAATTTCTTGTGATGAATTTAAATTTCTGAGACTTAAAGTTCTATTAATTCTAGATGTTGGTCTGTTATATTCTAAACTTCTTCTTGGTTTTATATTTATATTTAATGTTGGATCTTCTGATGTATTTATTCTTAAAGATCTTTGTCCTAATATGTTATTAGTTATCATTCTTCTAGGTGTTCCTTCATAATAATTTCTTGTATTATCTAATTCTAATCTTAACATTTCTGGTATCGTAATATGTTTTGGATCTGTCTTAATTTCTTTTATTACTGGCATAAAATATTTATCTATTGTTATTTTTCCTTTATTTTTATTATAAATTCTATGTTCATTTGAAAATACAAGTCCTATCATTGCTGTTATACTTATACTTCTTGATCCTGGTTGTAATCTTACATTATGTAAATTATGATATATTAAAATTGATTTATCCATGTTTTCTTCAACTCTACTGATTGCAAAATTTGTATTTAAAGTGAATTTTAATTTTTGGTATATTAAATTTCCTGCTATCATTCCTAAAATACTGTCTTCTACATTACTGATTATTCTTCCATCTGTTATAAGTAATTCTAATGGTGAATCTATTCCACTTTGAAAATAAGCTTTTGCCATGATTTGCACTCATGCTATATATATTTCTGATATTTCATCTTTAAAAGTTATTTTCGATATTTCATATTCAATTAAATTTTTACTGATTATTGGTATTCTTAATACTCCTTCAGTTAAAGTTGATTCTATTGGAAATTTCTTTTCTAATACTACACAATGTGCAATCTTGAAGAATCTGCCGACAAAGAAAGAGATAAAAGACGACAAAGAAAAAAGCTTGCCGACACTGACAAAGTGTGATAGGCTAATTTGAAAATTGAAAAAGTATAATGATAGACTTGCAACGTGTTCGATGAAGGTTTTGCCAACACTCTGTAAAAAAAAAAAATAAATAAATAAAAAATCACAAAAAGACGAAAATAGTAAAAGCTCTATTATTCTGCACATTCATCTTATGCATCATGTAGTTTCAAATAGGCATCTTTACTTTATGTTTTAGACTTCACTTTATGTCATAGCTTTTTATCAATGTTTTTTGTAAACTTGCATTACGTGTAAAAGCATTTTGTCAAGATTGTAAAGCAGTTGGTATGCCGACTGTCTATATAAAGCCATGTAATCCTTCATTGTAAACACACACCGAGTTGAACTTTCACTCAAACATCTCACATACTCTCTTGTATTCAGTGCGCTTCAGAAATAAAATTTCCAGAGTTTAATCATTTCTTTCTTTGAAGAATATTTTATTTTGCTGTGGAAGAAATATAAGGTATGAGTTTTTAACTTTCTAAGGGGATCAAATTAGGGAGTAATATTATCAGAAATTTATTAGTTATGATCTAGTGAGTCATACATGGTTATATGTTTAAGCAAGGTTAAGATTTGGTTATGATCACATAAAATCATAGAAAAATCCGGCTACGCCTCTAGTAGGAAACGAAGGAAGGTTGTGCTGATCTTGATCTGAAGGGAGAAGGTCTGAGAAATTTTATTCTTTGTAAAAGTATTCCTGTATGAAAAAGGACAGGTATCCTTCTATAACCCGGATCATGGTTGGTCAAAAACTGGATTAATTTATGATATGAATGTCACCATACCCATATTTTCTTAGTGCTTAAGCATATAACCTGGTTGTGCCGCATATGGTATATATATATATGATCAAGCATATCTTGCTTGGTGTTCTTTTTATTTTTATTCAAATTGATATTTATAAAATTTATTTGTGTGGTGTTAATATTATTAAATTCAAGGTTTTCATTCCCATAATCATATTTGATGAAGCCTTATATTTTGGAGAACCATGAGAATCATTAAATAAACACATTAAATCATATTCTTATATAATAGTTAGTATTTATTAACTCTGATTGGTAAGTTATTAAACAACTAATTTAAAGGAAAAAGATAAGTCTCGAGAGTTTAAAATAATGGTGGAGAAATAATTAAATAAATAAGTGAAGTTATTAGGAAAAGAGAGATTATTAATAAATAAGCAAGGGGGAATGAATAAATACAAATAATTATCGATAAGTAATTAATAAGAGTTTATATTAATTGTAGAGAGATAAGAATAATTGGTAAAATAATAATAATAATAATAAAATAAATAAATGGAAATTTTTGTTACTATTAGGAAATTTAGAATAATTATAATAATAACAAATAATGTTATTATTATTGGGAAGGAGTGATAATAATAATAAATAAATGAGAAATTATTATGATTATTAGGATTAATAATAATAATAATAATAATAATAATAATAATAATAATAATAATAATAAATTATTATTGTTAGGGAAATTTTTAAGGGATTAATAACTATTATTAATCCTCTAAACTAATTATTATTATATTAAAAAAAGACTAGGAGACTAGAAATACACAGATGCCACTCCTATTTGATCTTCTTTGGGTCCTCCCCCATCAGGTAAATAAAGCAAGGGAGAACTTTTTATTAACAAAATATAAGCACCTAGTGAAATTATTTTTAATAGAATTCAACATCATAAATTAATTGTTAGTACAATTAGTATTTTAAAACATTTTTTTGGTACCACCCAATATCTAATAACACCTAGCAACCTCAAGTATTTTTTTTTTCAATAGTACTCAGTATCCTAAAGTAATTTTTAGTGCATTTGTACCCTAAAATATTTTGAGAGTGATTGAGAAAAATAATTTAAAGTAAAATTTTCCCTAATATACTTTAAAAGATACTAAGTGTTAATTAGATATTTTTTTTTGGTGTAACTTAAAGTATACCAACATCACTTAGAACCTAAGACTAATCCACGTCGGGTGCTATAGGAAATTACTTCAAAATGTTGAGTGCTAGATACTGGTGTTACTATAAAAATATTTTACGGTGCTCAGTGTGCTTAATCAATTTAGGATCTACTGAAAAAAATATTTTAAGGCAATGGATTATTTTTTTTTTAAGGTGCTTCCCTTGTTTTGTTTACACCAAAACTACCTAGTTTTAATGTAAATGATGGGAGCAAACTAAAATAAAATGAGAAAAGCTAAATCTGAGATACACTAATGCAATCAGATAATAAAGTGATAAATTGGATTTAAGTGTTTGTCCAAGGACTAATGATGTAATACTCGGATAATTATTATCTGGAATATTATGTTGAAATAATAAAAAAATGTGAAAGATGCATTTTAGGACCATAAAACATCCTGAGGAGAATTATGAAAAATTCCAAAAGGCATGGAATAATTATTAAAAATTTAGAAAACATATTATCATTAATTTAGACAATTTAATAAATTACTTCCCTTGAAAATAAAAAGAAGAAAAATTAAAAAGTATTCTAAGACTAAAATGGACTCTATCATTTTTGATAATTTGCATGGAGCCTAAATTATTAATGTCAATAAAATTGTTGTGAGAAAATGATTAGTTTTAATTAAGAAAATTATTAGAAATTATTAAGGGATTAATTAAGTAATTTTCGGGAATTTTATAAGATTATGGAAATTTGGGAGATGTGAAAAATAAAATAAATACAAATAATTAATATTAAGGGCCGAAATTTTTGGCCTAATTAAATAATAATAAGGGTTAAGATGTAATCTTGAAAACAAAGATCTAAGGCTTAGGATTTTTCAAGGAATTATAGAAGCCTAAATCCATGTAATTGCTTATGGACCAATAGGAAAATTTTGGGAAAAATAAATACAAGATAAATAGGATATTATGGTAAATGGAAAAAAATAAATAAATATATATATGTGTGAGCTGGCCGAAATTTTAGGGGGAGGGATAAGGATGATTTGGATATTTGTATATGATAATAATATAAGATAATGCATGTGTTAATTAAGTAATATTATAAGAGTAAAAAGTTAACAGGATAAATGACTACAGATAGAAGTAAAATCCTACCTAGAAAACCGTGAACTAGGTTTCTAGAGTCAGAGTATATTATTAATCAGTAAATTTTTATCCAGAAGTTGGCGCTGACCGGCGTTATTTCTGTAGCCGGTGGCGGTTACCGAGGATATTCGGCAGGCAACGAAATGTCCTTAATGAGAATATAAGGTCAAGAAAACCCAGTATTCTTGAAGAGAAAGAAAAGATCTTCAGAGTGTTGCTTCCGGAATTTTGAGATTTTCCAAAGTTACGCGATTCGAACACCGAACTGGGACTTTATCAGTAGAAACCTTCTTAAGCAAGTGTGTGACATCACCTTGATGACTAAGGATGACATCATCTTTGAGAGGTGTATGGTCAAGATCTTGCCATCTCTAAGAAGTGCGATCTAACGGCCAGAAACTGATCAGACAAAGTTCAAAGAAATTACCAAAATGCCATTGCCTTTTTCTATAAATAGCCCTCATCCATTTCATAATCTCCACACCAAATCCTCTTGAGGATTTCGAAAATTTGGAGAGAAAGGAAGAAGGAGGAGTCTGGAGAAATTTATAGCGAAGCCCTAAGTAAGTTCTCTGGTCCTTAGTCTTTAGCTTAAGTAGTTCTTTCGGTAGTTATAGTAGAATTGTTAGAGTAATCTTTAATTCTTAAGTTAGCTTAGATATCATGTTTTTTGGAATAAATATGATATTTATCTTAGGAATATGCTAGAGGAGGGGTTATAGTAAAAATTTTGAAAGTTTAAAATCAAAATAGCAAAGTGCTGGCAAAATTCCGCCAATTAGTCAACCTATGGGCAAAATGGTAATTTGTACCGAAATTGCCTGATATGACCTTAAATGTTCACACCGATGATACTATCCTTATGGGAAACTCGAAATCACGAATCGCTGTTTCCGTTGTCTCCTCTGTCATACCGCCGTCAAGCGTACCACAATTCTACCAAAGTGTCCGAAATCGTCAATGGAGGTACGGACGTGTATTGTAACCTTAACACTTATGCTACTCATATACATATATGTGATAGACATGCTTATATACCGAAGCTCTGTCTAGGGTTGTCAGTTTTACATGCAGCTTTATACGAGTTATAGTCTTGATAACGCCGTTGGGTTTTCCTAGCGCTGAGGACACAATGGGCCATCGTGGCACTGGTTACGTGCAGACATGTTGTGGGACTTTACATACTGCTTTGTGCTTATGTTCTGTCATTGTTGTGATCATACATCTGCTGTGTGCTTATGTAGTGATTTACTGTTGTTATGTGTTGTTAAATAGCTGTTATCCATATATTGTTTTATTTGAGCATAAGGTTAACCGTTACCTGAGATCCAAATGGTAATTGGATCTCAGCTGTAGCTTCAGGTTCGGGCGAACCAAGGGTTGAGGATAGGGGTAGGCAGCTGGAGTAGGATGGCAGAAGGAGTTTTACGGCTTTAGTTTTATATGCCTAGTTAGGTGCTGCTTCCTTTTGGACAGGAGATGACTGTATAAGTACTATTATACTGTGGTTATGTAATATAAAAATTCAGTTACTCATTTTACGAAATTGCTCTACTCTGATCAAATTTTTTTAAAAAAAAAAAAATCCGTTGTTTTTAAGGTGGGATGTTACAAATGAAGTGCTTAATTATAATTTTGAAGAGGATTGTTAAAGGAGCTTCCATTATTAGCTTGATAATGACAAAAAAAAAAAATTCTTGATTTAATAATTTTTATTAGAAAGTTGGACAACTATTAAAATTAACGATTGGGAGAATAAAATGATATTAGTTTTTAATAAGACATTGTGCAATAAAAACTGTGGCCTTGCTTGTTTTCTTATTCTGAAAATAATATTTAGTTTTTTTAAAAAAAAATTGTTTGACAATTTATGTTTAATTCGGTATTTAAAAAAAAAAAGAAAAGAAAAAACCAAAACAATTTTTAGATTTTTCTTTTTCATTTTTTATTATTTATTTTTGAAATTTGGGAAACTCCTTTTGTTCCACTTGACACATCTTCCTTGCATGAGGGCTTGAGGTCACCATTATGTGTCCACATTTGGCATCAACTACCATCGGCAGGTGTCTCTTTTCTAAACGATTGGTGACAAAATTAGTTAAATTTGCAACAAAAACATTTTTCCCTAAAGGATTGGCGATGGAATTTAAGTTTTGTTGCTATTTTCGTTGGTAATTGTAGTTTTGTTTTATAGTGAATAAAGCTCAATTACGTTTTGTAAGGATGTTCATGTAGCCTAGCAAACCGCAATACCCACCTGAGCTTGGTAAAAAAATTGCCCACCCCTACCAAAGATAGTGGCCTGGAAGAACATTGAGCATGTTTAGTTATGGCTGAGTATCTAGCATGGTATGCTACCTTTGCCTTTTTGGACACACACACATATGTATGAATGTGTATACATGTATGTGTATATATATGTATGTTGTTGGAAATTATGCCCTAGGGGCTAATCATTAAATAACTTCCTAATTTGATTTATGAAGATAAATCAATGATTTAATAGATATCATATCTCATATTTGATTTATGAAGATAAATCAAATCAGTTGGCTTCTAATTTGCATTAAATAAATTGATTGGATTAAATCAATTAGACAAATTTAATTTCCAATTCAATTTCAAAATTAATAAGATTGATTTTGAATATTTAATGCGGCCTATAAGGGTTATAAAATACTCTTAGGTTGTAAGTAATTTGATTACACACAGAAGAGAATTCAAGAGACACAAAAGAACCTTAGAAGAGAGACGTGAGACAAAAGCTTAAAGGCGCTAGCATGCTGCCGTTCGTGTTGGAGTGCTGTTCGATGTGGATACCGATAGAGGGAGTGGATTCGTAGAGTCGGCTCCTAGAGATTGATAGATCAAGAAAGTGTTAGCCCACGAGTTCGCAAAGCACGCACACGAGATTACATAGGTACGGTTCTTATTTACTAACCCGATTTAAACGCTGTTGATAGATCCTCTTCTTGAGATTCATAATTTATTGGATAAATTTAATTCCGCTGTGTGTACGAATCCCAACATATATATGTCTATTTACACACACAGCGAGAGTATAAGTATATGTGTGTTTGTGCACGTGTGCATATATTAATTTTATTAATAAAATATGATGTGAGCACTGGTGACCTTTGAATATTTTTGTTGCCTTGTGTTTAATGGATTATGGATGATTGGATAACATTTATTTTTTGTTCAAGTTGGGTTAGGACCTTTTGTATTATGTTTGATTATAGAATCATGTAAACTGCTAGTATTTATATTTCTTCCATTTTAAATATTCCATGTTCTAGAATTATATTTAAGGTTTAAGTAGGGCTTCATCATTTAGACAATAAACACACACAAAAGCAAAATAAAAACTCTCAAGAAAGAGCCTCATAAGGCCAATTGATTTTTAAGATTTTGAGATGCAGAAGTATCTCACTAAATAAAAGGAACATATCAAAGAAACTTCTTAAGATAAATTAATAGCTCGTTATACTTGTTAGAGAAAAATACATTGATCACCCCTATATTTCTTTCACCTAAATGACACAAACCTCCCCTCTATTTTCAAAATTTATATTATCCTCCAATGAAATAAAAGTGTATGTTGCACAAGCCTCCTTTGTATTTTTGAGATTCAATTTCTATCCATCTAATTGTCAGTTGACCTTTAAATTGGACTATCAAAATTTTGTTTTGACCAAAATACACCACTTTAGCATAAGAAACATTTATATGCACCAAAAAATAATGACAATACATATATTTTCAAACATTCAAAAGTAAGAAATGGAATAAAATGAAAATTTTCATTAATTTTAAGTGTTTCATAAAATTTATAATTTTAATTTTTCATCACATTTTTTCAAGACTTATAGATTTAGGTTCCTATTAAATGGTTATAAACATTTTCAGGCACATCATAGTTCAAAATATATTATAAATGACATTAACTTGATATATTTATTATTAAATCATTCAAACTTATATTTTTAAACTTTTAAACAATCTTTTACTATAAGAGTTCAAGAAAAAATTTAATTAAATATATATTTATTAAGACAATTAATTAAAATTTTGAAATTAGTGTTTAATCTATGTAATTAGATCACACCAAAATTTGCCCAAAATGATATATAATTTAAACTGTAATATCCTGATTTTTAGGCCTAGAAACTTGAGGATAAGTCTGTATTAGATAGATAACTAAGTCTAGAGTAAAGGGGATTTCCCATGATGCTAGCAAATTGGATTTTCTAGGGGGTAGTTACCTTGTGGTGTGTCTTTGATTAAACAAATGATATACAATGACTATGCAAATTTCTACAGTCAAAGTAGACATGATAACATTTAACTTGATGGGTCATACAGGTCAATTGGACCTATGTACCATGAGTTATGAATTTTTGAAGTTATCCCTGAAATTTGGAATGTTTTCTAGATCAGTCTGCATTAAATGTTGATTTTGAAATAGTTTATGTGTGTTTGACCATGAGAGGTATTTTTCCTAAATTAAACTTATTGATGGTCACATAGA
The DNA here is from genome assembly GCA_037074495.1 of Acacia confusa. Lineage (NCBI taxonomy): Eukaryota > Viridiplantae > Streptophyta > Magnoliopsida > Fabales > Fabaceae > Acacia > Acacia confusa. The sequence continues at coordinate 26,363,479 of CM073504.1, read as the reverse complement.
TTTTGGAATCCTTGCAATTGAACATTCATATATAAATATATAAATTTTCAAAGTTGGTTGAAAATTCTGTCAGCTTTAGGTTATTGTGTGGAAATGAGTTCTATAAGAGAAAAATGGGAATTTGCGACTAACAATGAGATATAAAGTATCAATTGATTTACATAAGAGAAAATTTTCCCATTTCGGCCACGAATTTCGGCCAAAGAGTCCAAGAGGGAGGAAGAATGAGAAAGCCCAAAACACTCCACCTACGTAGTTAGGATTGAACCAAGTTGCATTTGTGTAAATAACTGACTAGTTGGAAGCCAATTGTTTCCCTCTTTTCTTCAGCCAATTTGGACCCTTTATATATACACTAAACATTTTTCTTTCCTCTCCAAAGTCGGACAAACACACACCTCCAAGGACCAAGAGAGCTCACCAAAATTCAAGAAGAAGGAGTGTACGTACTATCCTAAATTCACTTTGTCAAAATTCCTTTTACACTATGTGAATATATAGGAATAAATTTCTTTGTCCCATTTTACCTCAATAATTCAGCCAAAAAGGGATAAGAAAGGAGGCCATATGAATTTTATTTGATGATCATGAGAAAAGTAAAAGAATAAATAAATATTGTATCATGTATGAATTTGTGTCACATGTCTCATTTTTATTTAAAAATTAATGAACACATGATCATTTGTTACCATCAATAAAAGTGATCAAGAAGCCTCCCAAGGGCCCTTAAGTTTTGGCCAAGTATGCACCAAGAGGAAGAAGCATCATCAATAATGGAAATTTTTTTAGTACGTAGTAACTACATTTGTAATTATGAAAAGCCATAAGGTTAAATCATATCTCTCCATTCATTTCCAAACTCCCCTTGTAAAGGTCCATTAATTCCCTTCTCACTCCATTCATTCAGTCAAAAAGGAAGTAAAGATGTGATTGGGTTTCAACTTGATGGCACCCGAGCAATTAATCAAAAAATTGTGTCTAAAGATTTCTTTTCCCAAACTTCAGCCTACCTTCCTCCCTTAATATTCAATAATTCTCCATTCCATTCACTCAATTAAGTCGAACACATACTGGAGAGCAGCGAAAGGGTGAGTTGAAGCCAAGGAAAATTGGTTGAAGGAAGAGGAAGAAAAAGACTAAGAATCTTGCTTGCTCACTACCTAAACACTTAAGGTAAGATTCAAAATCCTTATCTTTCTCTTGTATATTTGGTGGTTGCCGTTTGGGAATTGGGAAGTTGAAAGATTAAATTATGGTTCTAATTGGAAAAGTGCTGAACTTGAGAATAATAGATATATAGAAATAGGTTATAGTTGCTATTTGAAGTTGTACTTTGGCTTTCAGTTTGCTTTGTGATTACTGAATCTAGGACTTGTTCTCCATCTCTATATGGCCTCATATGCTATGAAGCATAGTTGCTCAATAAACAATGATAGTAATGAGATATGTTATATTGGAAGCAACATGTTTAAGTTTCATTACATTGCCCTTTACCCCTATTTGTCAGTAAGCCCTGGTTTGATGTGAAGGAGATGGTTTTAGCTTGGTTTAATGTCTCCAATGTGTTTAGAAGGTGTTTTTGTGTAGGATGGTGATAAGAAAGTGACTTTGGGAACATTAGAAATGAATTGGGTCAAAACTCTAAATTGCTACCAGTGTTAATCTCTACAAAGCAGTCGGTTTGTAAAGTGTATTTAGTAGAATAAATGGTGTCCAATTGCAATGAAATTTTTAAGAAATGAAGTAGATATAATTAACTTTAATTAGATAGCGTAGATGTCTAATTTGGATATGTGTTTTATGGAGATATGAATTTTTCAATCTGGCCTAGAAATACTTTTCCTTGAAAATAAACTCACTAATGATCACATAGGCTTTAGAACCACCCTATTTGGTTATTTTTACAATGAAATGTGATTTTTCAAAGTTTGTGGTAAAATTATGGCAGTTTAGTAAAAAAGAGAGAAAATGATGTGAGTAAGGGCACATGATAGTTAATTTGGTGTTAAAGTGAAAAAGGTTCTTGGACAAAGATTAGGCTTATTAATTTCATGATTGAGCATGATACTAGATGACATTAATGTTTAGGAACGTCAAGAGTTGAAGTAAATATTGACTATTGTGTGTAATGTATCATCATGGGAACCTATAGTTGCTTAGGACAATCAAAGTACTTGGAGCCATCTCGGATGATTATAAAGCAAGTAGGTAGTAACTCTAATCTCACATACTTTGTATGATTGTTTACATATGATTGAACCATGTTTGTGAGAGTCTTGTCTCGTGTGGGACCAACACCACTTGTGGCTTGATTAAGTGAAAGGGCTAACCATGGAGATCTTTCTCAATGGTTAAGCTAGGTGTAAGGCCTATTAGACTAGTAGTTCATTGGTAGTGAACTTAGTTGCATTTGTTAGTCCTTGAACCGGTAGTCCCTAGACTAGTACCTAGCATTGTGTCATGAGTTATATGATTATTATTTGCAGTCTATGCTGCTTATTATTCTATTATAATTTTTGAATGATTTTATGCTATTTTGAACTGTTTTTATTAAGGTTGACAATCATATATTATTTATACTTTGTTAGTGAGATTAAATGTTACTTTGAGAGTCATTTAAATCTCAAACATTCCCAGAGGTTCAAGACAAGGTCAAAGTGGCAGGCAAAGCTCTAAAGAAAGGGCATCAAACATAGAAAATTGATGACCGTAGCTTAGATATTATATAGGATTAAAGAATTGTAGTTTATTTTAGTTGAAGTAACTTTGGAGTTGTAATGTTATAACACTAATGTTTTGGATTAATGTGTGGTGAACTTTGAGAGTTAGTCTTGTTTATAACCAAGAATGATTTCATTTATCAGTATACTATGCTATACCTATTTTGCCCACTACATTTCGCTCTATTACTCTGATAAATGTCATAATTTACAAGAGGTATGACAAGGAGAAGGAAAGATCAAGATCAAGAGGTAAGTTATTATGTAATCTTCTCTACCTCTTCTAAGCTTCCTCTAGTAACCCTTCTTGGTCCTAAAAACTCTCTTCCTATGGTGTTTTAAGAGAGAGGCTAAAAATTTTGGTGAACCAAAAAGGAGGGAAAAATTTCAAGAACAACAACCAAAGTCACGGTATGTGGTTTCAAGCCTTCTTGTTGTGTGTTTTAGCTTGTGGATTGGTTTATGGTGGCTTCTCCTTATCTTTTGGTGATTTTGGAAACCCTGAATATAAGGGGAGGTATTTTCCAATTATTTATAAATGGTTAAAGCATGGTTTAAGGGTTTAAATAACAAGCTAGAAGTGATTAGAGATTAGATAGATTATGGTGTTTAAGTTGGAAATCAAAATTGTTGTGTTTCTTTGCTATATTTCTGCTAGAATAGGGGACTTTGGAGGAGTGAGATTTTGTCTATTTTGATGCTTCCAATGTTTTTAAAATGAAAAATAGTGTACGATAAATGTTAGGATGTGATTTTGGAAGCAGTAGAGTGAAATGGGGCAAAACCTCTAAATGCTGCTAGTGTTGATTCTTGCATGGCAATTTTCTTGTGCCGGGTTTTTGACTAGGTAAATGTTATCCTATTGCCTTGAAACATTGTAGGATTGCATTGGACATCCTAAAATTAATTTGATACATAAATTTGGGTTAGTAGACTGTAAGATATAAATTGTTGAAGTTATGGCACTGAATAAGAGTTGTTTAGACTCTAAAACGACCTCAATTGGGTCTGTGAGGATTTAGTTATTATTTTTCAAAGTTGGACCAAGAGAACTGGAATGTCCTTGTTTCCAAAATTTGGGTTCATGTTTTGAGTAAGGTTTTGATTAAGTGAATGACCTTTTTTATATGTTAAACTTGTTCAAAAAACCTCATGAGCATTATAATGAGTCTTAGAACATGTTAATCAAAGGTCTAGAACTTGAGTTATGAATTTTCTTAGTTTGGTTATAAAAATTAGAAACTATGTAATAACCTGTCATCCATAAATGTGTATTTATAAGACCCAACAATTTCCTAAGACAACTGAAGGATTAGGAGTCAATTCAACAATTGGTAAAGCGTCTAGGTGGTAACTCTTCTCTCACACACTTTGTTTGACTATGTATGTTTGTTTGAACCATGTTTTGAAAGTCTCGTCCTGTGTAAGGCTAGCACTACTCGCGGCTTAATTAATTGGAAGGGTTGACCATGGAGATCCTTCCCAATGGCGAGGGCCTAATGGATCGGTAGTCTATAGTTAATGAATCTAGTTGCATTCAGACGAATTAAACAGTTCCTAATCAAACACCTAGTTTTACGGTTATGTGATTTATGTTTGTCGATGTTGCTGTATGTGATCTGTGTTATGATTTCTGAATATTGTTATGTTATTGTGGAATGTTTTGTTTGTTTTTAACTACCATATACTATCTATATTTTGTCTGTGAGATTAATTGTTACCATAGGGTCCTTTGGAATTCTAGCTCTTATTACTACCTGTGATTTGTATAGCATATAGGACGTGGCTCTTAGGGCAAAGGCAGCAATACTAGCAAATGAGGATGAATGAACTATGTAAGGGCTATAATTGATTCTTATACTTTGTTGTAGGAATTTTTTGGGTTTGTAAATATTGTATAGTACCTTATAAGTAATTCTGTAATGTAATCAAGTATTTTGTATCAGTGTGCTTATGTTATTTCTGTTCACCCAGTGTGCTTATGCTATTTCTGTTCACCCATTGTGTTGCGCATTGTTCTATGATAATTGTTAGTATATCGAGGGGTATTATAGTTTTGGTATCAGAGCATAGGTTCTAGTAGCAATATAATAGCATATTGATACTTGATTGCATAATGATAGGAGATGGAGTAGCAGTGATATGGACCTAAGGAAGAGGGTTTGAGCTTTGGTGAGTTGAGGCAGCACAAGATTTGGATTTTGTTTTTAACTCTAGGGCTTCTAATATTGAGATAGGATATGATTTAGATCCCTAAATCTCATCTAAACATTGAGGTTAAGCATGCTTAGGCAAGCGTAATCTCAGGATGGGTGACCTTCTAGGAAGTATCATTGGAATTTGAAATCCTTTGATTTAAAGCTTAAGTACTTTGAGGTATGAAATATGGTAATCCTTAGGAATACCATGAGAATGATAGAATGAATATGATAAAGGTTGAGGATAGGCTTGAATCCAATCTAAGTTGAAATAGTGCCTAGGTCAAATGTGAATGAGGTTGCATTAAGGATTTAATACCTGAGAATATAAACCTTGTGAATTTTGGTTGATGCTACGCTGTCAGCATGTTTATTTAGGTATGATTAATGGTTAACCTTAAGGTAGAATTAGAACCTCATGAATTGTGTTGACGTTGTGAGAATGTTAGTTGAACATTTCGAGGATTAGACTAAGAATTGTGAATCACAATACTAGTACGTACTATGAGAATTGTTGAGCAAACATGATTTCTTAGCCGAGCTAATATTGAGGTTTCAAGAATTGAATTATGAATTTGATGGTTTTTGTTTGGGATGATTTGAGGATGGTGCCTGAATGATTCTAGCTTGCTTATTGTATCATCAAGGTTTCAAAATTAGGTTAATGAATCTAAGATTAGTTGGGCATCCAAAGGGATTGCTACCAACCAAATCATGGCCAAAGAATCCTATTTGATAGTGAGTGATTCTTTAGGCATTTTAATCGACTTGAATGAATTGAGGTACTAGAATATAGTACTGATTGATCTAAATGAATTGAGGCGCTAGAATATGGTACCAAGGTGTATGAGGTATATAGAGTTTGCTAGCTACCAATTTAGCATAAGGAAAGATCTTAAACTCAAAATATTCTCTTAGAAAGAATGATTGAGAGTTTGTTCCAAGATAGAACCAAGTGGTAGCTAGAACCTCAGTAGCCACATGTTATAGTTTCGTGATCAAGACATATAACCATATATGTATGCGGCTAACGGATTCCCTAGAGTATGGGTTGAATACCCGATAGGGGAAGTTGAGTACATTCATGATATGTGTATATGGTGGGTAGTGAGACCTTTTGGGCCTTATGTCCTTAGGTTGTCAAATTTCATTTGCATTCAATGAGAAGCCCTAAGTATTGTGAGACTAGTGTGTCTATAGGATGACAAAAGCCCACAATTAGTAGACTATGAATACTAGGCAATATCCTAAAGCCTAAAAATTATGGGTAATGTCCTGGAATGGATGAAAGGCTAGAATAAAATAGACTGGGTATCCTATGAATGGCTTGAGTAGCCAAGGATAGAGATTGAAATGTGTTTAAAAGTGATGACCTTCTATAGCAGTTGTTTGGTTCTTAGGTATGTTTGAAAAATTGAATTTTTAGCTTGCTAATGCCACTTGTTGTATTTGTGAATTTCCTAAACTAAATTTTTGAATGGAATGTTTTTAATAGAAGTTGAGACCATTTTGTAGTGGTCAGTTCTTAACTATATTGTCTCATAGATAGGTCCTTATTGAATTTAGGATTGCAACTAAGTTGTGAACTATGTTTATGGTGGAAGTAATACAGAATGGAAGAAGCCAGAAACTATTGTAGACATACACAATTTGTTGAGTCTTGCCAGATGGGTTTGGAATGTTTCTTGAAGGATATTGGGAGCCGATTCGAGAATTGGTAAAGCGTCCAGGTGGTAACTTTTCTCTCACACACTTTGTATGATTGTGTATGTTTGTTTGAACCATGTTGCGAAAGTCCCATCTCGTGTAAGGCTTGAACCACTTGTGACTTGATTGAGAAAATGGCTAAATCATGGAGATCCTTCCTAGTGGTTAGGGCTTAATAGACCGATAGTCCATAGGTGACCAACCTAATTGCATTCAGATGACTTAGGCAGTTCCCAATCAAATACCTAGCATTATTTTTATCTGATTAATGTTTATTGATATTGTTGCTACTACAAAAAAAAACTTGATTTGTAGCGGTCACAAAAAACCACTACAAAATCAATTATTAGTGGCAGTTTTACATGAAACCGCTACAAATTAGTTGCGGAAAACTGGCGCCAAATTTCAGGTGGCCTTTTGTAGCGGTTCCCCCACAAAACACTGCTACCAAATTTGGCGCCTAATGGCGGGAATATTTGTAGCAGTCAATTTGTCGCGGTTACTAGACCAAACCGCCACTAATGTGGTACCAGGGTTTCACGCCAACGAGCGGGAATGTTTGTCACGGTTCGTTTGTCGCAGTTACGTTACAATAACCGCTACAAGAAAGCAAAACGACACAATATTGTTGCGGTTTAGGCTTAGCGACACACCAACCGCAAAAATTCTTACAACTTAGTAGCGGTTACTCCGTCCAACCGCTACTAATGTTTAACATATATAAACAGTCCGTACATATAACAACAAACATAAAATCCAAAGAAATCACCAAATTCTGCTAGTAACTGAATGAACAACGTCAGTTTACAAAAGAAGGACAGGCAAATATCTGCACCACTAATCTCTTCTCTCATTCTAATAAGTGACGCAGATATTTGCCGGTCTCATAATGAAACCGGAGGTTGTTATTTAGTTACTAACAGATTTGGTTTTTTCTTTGATGTTAACGCTACTTATATTTTTTAGTTCACTTATTGAATATAATTTTTTTTTACCAAACTAATTGGTTTATTAGTTTCATTAGATGAAAACTAATAAACCAAATAGTTTGGATTTTTTTTCAAAGAAATAAAATTAGTAGCGGTTAATCCCCAAAACTGCTACTATTTGTACATGTTGGTAGCGGTGTGTTTAGGCAACCGCTACAAGAAAGCGAAACGACACAAATATTGTTGCGGTTTATGCTTAGCAGCACACTAATCGCGACAATACTTACAACTTAGTAGTGGTTACTCCGTCAAACCGCTACTAATGTTTAACATATATAAACAGACCGTACAACTCATAGAAACATATATAAAATCCAGAGAAATCACCTGATTCGGATGGTAAGTGAATGAACAACGTCGGTTTACTAACGAAAGACGGGCAAATATCTGGAGCACTAATCTCTTCTCTCATTCTAATCAATGCAGTAGATATTTGCCTGTCTCATCCATGAAACCGGAGGTTGTTCTTCAGTTACTACCCGATTTGATTTATAGTGCAATAAAGTTACATAGTGTTTATGTGAACGCTACTTCTATTTTTCTGAGAATCGTCTAACAATCAACCGAAGGTTGGGTTTTGATTGTAGCCACCTTTCTTTCTGTAAAATACCTCGGATCAAAATGATTCGGTTAGCCTTTTCAGAGAGATCGGTGTCTACATTAAATCCCAATATTCATGGGCTTGTTGGACTTTTTTCAGTACACTTATTGAAGATAAACTTTTTTAAAACTAAACTAATTGGTTTATTAGTTTTCATCTAACCAATTAGTTTGGATTTTTTTTTCAAAAAAACAAAATTAGTAGCGGTTAATCTCTCCAACAGCAACAGATATGGTAGCGATTATGTCTGAAACTACTAGAGAATTGCAAACGCCAGACAATTAGTAGCGGTTGTTGCAGCGGTTGAGGTTAACCGCTACCATATGTTCATATTGGTAGCAGTCAAACGTAACCGCTATAATTTGTTAATTTTAGTAGCGGTTTCTTAGTGTAACCGCTACAAAATGACGCACTATTAACAACGATTTCCCTATGCTACTATTCATTTCTTTTCACTTTTCACTTTTGTAATCTTCTCTATACGGTTAAATATGGATAAAGGAAAGGGTAAAGCTATCCTAAGAGGAAGCGGTAGTAGACGAGGCCATGTGAGAGGTGGTGGGCCTAGGAATCTGCCTCCGCCCTCTCAGATGGGGAGTGGCCTTCCTATGCCCCCTCAGACGGGGAGTGGTTTGCCTCCGCCCCCTCAGAGGAGTGATTATGAAGACATATTTACTGATGAAACCATCTCTGAGATGGAGACTTTAGAGAGGACAGTGGGCGGAGAACATGGCACAATTCTGTCGATCAGCGACCTTAACGAAGATGAGGAGGTTGAGATAAACTTCTCCATGAGCGAGGCCCAACAGTTTCTCGACCGGGAGAACGAGCGGGACCAAGGGGACCCCGACCGTCGTCTTCGTGCTCTACTGGATTTGTAGTGGACGTGGAAGATAAATGTAATTAGTTTTTTGTGAAAATTTAATTTCTATTTTCTTATATTTATTTAAATTATGTTTAAAATAACAAATAACATTCTTTATTTACTGTGCAGATACAAATGGGAACATCAGCAGGAGGTCGCTGGACATCAGGGCGGTCACTTTAATGCGGGGCACTAAAGTAGTGGTCCCCTGGAACACAGAGACAGACCAACTAATTGAGAACAGGGGTCACCTGTTCAACCGATTCTTGTTTAATTTAGGAGGGAATTGGGCATGGTTTCCGATATTCTTCAAGGATTGGAAGCATTTTCCGTCCAACAACAAGGACAACGCATTTATTGACATTGTCCAGGTAAGTTAAGTTGCTTTATTTAATTTTACATGTTACTATTTATTTTGTTATTATTTTATTAATTAGTAATTTATTATGATACAGGATAAGTTTACCGTAGGAGGCCAGACGAAAAGGTACTCGTTGCTGAAGATGGGGGATGCGTGGAAGAACCGGAAGAGTTGTTTGTACCTCAAGGGGAATGGAGATGGGACGACTCCCACACAACAACTGATCGAGAATGTCCCAGACGGCGTGGAGCCCAATGACTGGGCATCATTTGTGTAGTATAGGAGGAGTGCAGAGGCACAACTTTTGTCCCCGAGGAACACCAGGAGCCGGGCAGCCCAGACGATTCATCACAAGGCAGGATCAAAGACATTTGTTGTGACCTACAATGAGATGGTATGTTGAAATTTAAAATAAATTTAATGAAACATTCATTGCTCCATTTTTTAAAATAACTAACTTTTTTTTCTTTTTATTCTTACATCAAGCGAAGGCGCGGGAAGAGAACCGTGAAACAAACTATGGGGAGCTCTTCACACGCACCCATAGACATTGTGATGGGACATCGATATCTGAGGCGGCTGAGGAGATCATTGTAAGTTGAGAAAAATTATTGATATTGTTAATCTAATATGTTCAAATTCAATTAAAATGTTTCATTAATATTTGTTGAAATCTTCCCATCAGGCTTGGATTGAGCAGACCACAACAGAGCTGCGAGCTTCCCAAACCCTCGAGTCACAGGGGTTTGTGAACCCTACGGCCTCATTAAAAGCTGGTGTGGGCCGAGCCGAGCATGCCTGACGCATTAGGGGTATGGGCCTAGGCACAAGGCCCAGTAGTGTTTATGGCAAGTCCTCCGCCTCTAAGGCCGGAACCTCCAGCACGAGATGTATGCCACCACTGGAGGGGTTGGAGGCCATGATTGAGGAGAGGGTGGCCGCCCTGGTTGCTGAGAAGGCGGTCGCCCTGGCGGCTGCACAGGCGGCAGAGAGGGAGAGGATTTTAGCTACACAAGCTACCAGGGAGAGGCGCATCCAAGCTCAGATCGACAATTGGTATGCTTCGAATAAGCATAGTTGGGATGCTTGGCCCGTGCCCTTACAGAGTTGCTTCCTAACAAGCACTTTTCACCTCCCCAGCCTCCCCCTTCATTCATCAACGAGGAACCCCTCATTCCTCCCGAGCCGTTCATCCACGAGGATCCTTCACAGCTTGCTGGTGCTACTGCTGCTGCTGATGATGATGATGAGGGTGTTGTTACCTCTGCTCCTGCCCACGCCACTACTGAGACAAGACCTGATCATCAGGCTCCTGATTGCTAGTTTTTATTTTTGGAGACAGATATTTATTTAAAATGTTTATTGGATGTTTATGATATTTGGTTTGTTTGATTACAATTTAAATACTTAACCTTCATGTATTGTAGTTTATAAATATTTTATATTTCGTTAAATTAGTTACATAAATATACATTTATAGTTACATAAAATAGGTATTGTAAGAAAAATAATAAAATAATATCTAATAAATAAAAATTGATTTATTTGAACAATAAATAATATAATTTATTTTTGTTATCACTAAAGCTATCAATTTTGAAAATAATCTTTCAGAAAAAAAATATTTACATATTGATTTAAAAAATAAATAAATACATTTTGTAGCGGTTTTAAGAAGAAACCGCTACAAATTTGTATCAGGTATTGGAAAACAAACCGCTACAATTGGTAAGAACTTTGTAGTGGTTACATAACCACTACATGAAGAACATTTTGTAGCGGTTAGAATAGCGGTTGTATAATCGCTACTAATTTATGGCGAGAATTGAACATTTCAAATTACAGCTGTTTCTGTAGCGGTTTACAACCGCTACAAATGGAATTTTTTATCAGTAGCGGTTGAGGTTGCGGTTGTTAACCGCTACAAATGAATTCAGACTACATTTATGGAGCTCAAGTCATTTGAAGAGAATTAAACATTTTATCTTAGTCTTGTAGTAGTCTATCCTAGCTTCTTGACTAGATATGATAAGTCATGGATCAAGTTGCCACGCAATTCTCCCGTATATGTAGCGGGATTGAAAAATTTCTTAGATTTTGCCTCCTCTCACGCTAGCATTAATGGGAAGATTGTTTGTCCGTGTTGTCAATGCAAGTTTAAGAAGTGTCAAATACGGGATGGTGCTTTAGAACATCTTCTTGTTAAGCCTTTCTCAATTGAATATACATTTTGGGGAGTCCATGGTGAGAAATAGGGTATGCGATATGGTGATCAACTTCCTCGAAGCTCACAAGTAGGAAATCAAGTAGCTCAAGATGATCCGATTAATGAAGCGGTCCGAGATGCTTTTGGTGTTCAGGACGACAACTTCACGGATGAAGTTCAAGGTGCAGAACATGTTTTCTTCAGGAATGAAGCAGCACGGGAATTTTTCAGCCTGATGGATGAGAGTGACTATCCATTGTATCAAGGTTGTCGGAAATACTCCAAATTATCTTTCCTGATCAAGTTGTACCATATCAGGTGCATGTGTGGGATTACTAACAAGGCAATGTCGATGTTGCTGGAATTGATACGAGATGCTTTCCCCGATGTGGACATTCCCACAGACTTCTACGAGGCTAAGAAGATAATTAATAGATTAGGCCTGAACTACGAAAAGATCGATGCTTGCCCGAATGACTGTATGCTTTATTGGGGAGAGGACGCTCGCAGGGAGACTTGTAAGAAGTGTCACACTTTGAGGTTCCGGACTGTACGAAAAGGGAAAAAGCAGAAGAAGAAAGCCGTAAAGATTCTCAAGTACTTTCCTTCAAACCCTCGTTTACAAAGATTGTTTATGTCTTCCAGGACAGGCGAGCATATGAGGTGGCACGAAGCTGACAAGAACGAAGATGGTAAAATGAGACATCCACGGGATGCTCAAGCATGGAAAAAGTTTGACTCACAATTTCCAGATTTTGCGGCGGATCCCAGAAATGTTCGTCTCGCTCTGGCGATCGATGGTTTTAATTCGTTTGGGATTCTCAGCACAAGCTATAGTATTTGGCCAGTTGTCTTGATCCCGTACAACTTGCCCCCTGGATGCGTATGAAACCAAGCTCCAACATTATGTCTATGATCATTCCAGGAAAAAAGGCACCGAGAAATGACATCGTTGTGTATCTCCAACCGCTTATCTTAGAGTTGGTCGAGTTGTGGAATGTAGGGGTCGAGACGTATGACTCGCATGACAAGACACTTTTCAAGTTGCGAGCAACCTTGATGTGGACGATTAGTGACTTTCTTGGCCTGGGAACATTATCCGGGTGGAACGTGCACATCGGCCTTGCGTGCCTAGCTTGCAATTTTGACTCTGACTCGGTGCACCTTCCCTACAGTCGTAAGTGGTGCTTCATGGGTCATCGCAGGTTCTTTGATGGTACGCACAGGTTTAGGTTGCAACGCAATCGATTCAATGGGCAACAGAAAAAAAGAGGACCTCCTCAGATTTTATCAAGTGAAGATATCATTGAGCAGCTTCAGGATGTTGAGTTTGAGTTTGGAAAAAGAGACGATCAGGCAAAGGCCGGTACAAAGACTGCCAGGGCTTCTGGTTCTGCGCCCCAGCAATGGCGGAAGATAAGCATCTTCTTCACTCTGCCCTATTGGAAAGATAATTTGGTTCGACACAGTCTGGATGTCATGCACATTGAGAAAAATGTGTGCGATAATGTGTTGTATACGATTCTAAACAAACTAGGCAAGTCAAAAGATCATCTTCAGGAGAGGAAAGATTAACGGGAGATGGGAGTTCGTGGAGACACGTGGCCGGATGAGCATGACAGATTTCAACCGGCAAAATTCACCCTGACAAAACTGAATAAGGAGATGTTCCTCGTGACTTTGAAGAAAATAAAAGTTCCAGACGGGTACTCAAGCAACATTTCGAGATGTGTTAACGTGCAGGCTTGAAAGGTTACTGGGCTGAAGAGTCATGACTCACATGTGCTTATGCAACAGTTGCTTCCGCTTGCCATCAAAGATACGCTACCTCTCGATGTGTCGATCGTTTTGGTTGAGCTGTGTTCTTTCTTCCGGAAGATATGTTCCAAGGTTTTGACTATGAAGGAGCTCGACCAACTGCAACAGAAAATCGTTCTTATGTTGTATCATTTGGAGATGATCTTTCCTCTGTCCTTTTTCACGGTCATGGTTCACTTGACAGTACACCTTGTGCACGAAACAAAACTTGCTGGCCCGGTTCACTACCGATGGATGTATCCTATTGAGAGGTACTCATTTAAAATTAATCACTTTACGATTACTATCTAGTGACACATTTCAGCATTAATGTCTCAACTTTTTTCATTAATTACTTTCTAGGTTTCTTGGGAAACTGAAATTCTACATGAAGAATAAGGCGTAGCTTGAAGGTTCAATTGCAAAAGGTTATATTAGGGATGAGGTCTTGTATTTTTGTTCCAGGTACTTTGATGACATTGAGATGTCATTCAACCAACCGCCTCGTGCGGACGATTGTCCAGAGCCAGAGCCAGTGTCATCAATAACAGAGTTGTTAATCCCTCGTGTTGGGAGACCAGTTAGCAGTACTGAGAACTTCAAACTGATTGCACTTGATAAGCTTCAAGCACACAGACATGTCTTGATTAATTGCACTAAAGTTGAACTGTACCTTTAGTAAGGATTGCGCACATATACATGTTATCGTTTATATTTCCTTACATTTTGTACTCATGTTTCATTGTTTTCTTTGCATGTTTAAAGGGAATTCAGGAGTTATGTCAACCGTCAGCTGAGGATCCGTACACAAACATCATCCGAGATTGATAAAAAGGTCCACAGAGAATTCTCAAGTTGGTTTAGGAGGAGAATTATGAATGACCACAACCCAAGGCAAAGGAGACGAATACTGCCAAATGAGGATGACTGGACTATATAAGGGGTACTTTGGGGTAGAAATTTTGGGACTTGTAAATATTGTGTAGTACCCTGTGAAGATGGAAGAAATCACCAAGAGGGGGGGTGAATTGGGGATTTAAAATTTCTTTTGGACTCCCTTTTTTTAAAAAACCGTGAGAAGTAAATGATGAGAAAGTAAAAGTAGAAAAGCTGGACACAGAGAATTTATACTGGTTCGATCTCAACCTTAACCTACGTCCAGTCCCCAGATATCTACTGGGTATTTTCACTAGTTCAACAAGCTTAAACTACAACAATGTAAACTATAAGCAATCCTATCCACCAAGGACTTGCTCCCCCTTACACTATGTAATTAAGCTTTCCAACTCACAGGTTTCCACAACCTTGAGCTTTCACAAATACAAATGATTTCAAAGAATCAAAACTCTCAAAAAGAGTAGATAAATATAAACACTGAAGAACAAGTTGAAAATAATAATATAGACTCAAATTTCAAAGTATAATCAAGATAGCTTCGTTGTGTGTCTTTTGCTTTGAGTCTTCACAGCCTTTTATAGACTAAATGGATGAGCTAGCCGTTGCAATTCTTTCTCTAACGTTCAGCTGCAATTCTGGAAAAATGGCAGTTGCATATTTTGCTCTGTTTTTTGAATTCTTAGCTGGAATTTTGGAATTTAGTTGTTGTAGAAGGTCTTCCAGATTTTCAGTCATTCTATGATTGTAATTTGACCGTTTAGAGTGATCCTGAAGTGTTGCAACAGTCTGAACTGAGCATCTGGGATAAGGGAGAAAGATCAGCCCTGTTCTTGGTTCTTCATTTAATGCACTTATCCTGGATCTTGATCTCACCTTGATCTTAGCTAAACTTATCTGAAAAATACTCAAAACTTCATCAAAGACATTAGAAACAATAATATCATATGATAGAATAATTTTAGATTGACCCATTAAGATTTCGCAGATCAACATCATTTGATTTTTCAAAATCCCCGATGCAAACTCGAGTTTGTTCTTCCAGACTCGAGTTTGGAGTTCATCCAGAAAGCATGTCGGTTGGTCAGTGGTCTAAACTTGCAGTCTGTAAAAGCTAACTCGAGTTTGGCTTTTACAAAGAGAACTGTCGGGCTCTGGACTTGGGATGGAACTTTGGGCATGAAGCTAAACTCGAGTCAATTAGTGACTAACTCGAGTTTGGGTTT
Organism: Acacia confusa; assembly: GCA_037074495.1. Lineage (NCBI taxonomy): Eukaryota > Viridiplantae > Streptophyta > Magnoliopsida > Fabales > Fabaceae > Acacia > Acacia confusa. The sequence continues at coordinate 26,347,915 of CM073504.1, read as the reverse complement.
GTGTTTGAAGAACAGGCCTAAGTTCGTAATCTTCTAGACTGGAGTTTTTAGGGTCAAAGACTTGAGTTTGTAGTGTAGCCAAATGGATGATCTTTCTATATGATCCAGACTCGAGTTTGGGGAGCAAACTCAAGTTTCAGTGACTACCGAAACATTTGAGGTTTATCTGGGTCAAGTGCAAACTGGAGTTTGGAAGGGCAGACTGGAGTTTGGGAGTCTATTGAGTTTTCTGGGTTCCTTTCTGTTTGGTCTAAACTCGAGTTTGATAATCCATATTCGAGTTTGGCTTGCTTGGGATTCTGTATCTTCCAGACTTCAGGTTTGATTTGCAAACTGGAGTTTAGCTTGATGTGAAAATTTTGGATTCCTTTCTGTGTCTGCCCAGACTCGAGTTTGTCTATGCAGACTCGAGTTTGGCTTTTATGCAGAATTGAACATCTTTCTGTCAAGTCTCAAATTCGAGTTTGTATACCTAAACTCGAATGTGCCTGTGAGATTTTCATATTGCCAAAAACAAACTTCATATCAAGTTTACAATTGCTAGTTATCATCAAAACACATTGAGAACTAATACCCTGTAAGTAATTCTGTAATGTAATCAAGCATTTTGTATCAGTGCACTTACGCTATTTCTATTCACCTGTGGTGTTGCGCATTGTTCTTTGATAATTATTGGTATACCGAGAGGTATTACATAAACAAATAAATATTTTAAAAATTTAAAAAGAAAATTTTGAAAATAAGAAAGTTTAAGCATTTTAAGTCAAAATTTTCAAAATTTGTCATGATGAAGGGCAGAAGAGTAAGTTTAATTTATTTTAAAGAAAATAATGGCAAAAAAATAATTTTCTTACAATCAGTATCATCAAAGTCAACAACTTATAATTAAGTTTATGTTTTCAAAGTAGAGGTGAGACTCGTGTAATAATGACAAAACACAAGGGAGGCAAGAGTATTTTGCTCTACCTATTTTAAAGCCGTCTAGATCTATTTAACTAACTATAATGCACCTTTTCAAAATTTGAACACTGGATGTTACATTTAAAGAATTTCCCTCAATGTGTTGTCAGGAATTCAAATTAGATACGGTGATCTCATTGCCTAAAATATCAAGCCTAACATATCAACAAATACATTATTGTTGGATATATTTACCGGAAATTGTTGGGGGCACGTAGGATCATATCTCTTAGGCATACATAAAAACGACGTACCAACTGATTCGTCTCTTATTTGCAACAACAAGTCTATATTTAGTTATATGCCATGATTATAAATACTTGTAAGCACAAGTTGAAGGAAATAGAAACACTGGTGTACTTAACAATTCGTCTAAATGTCTTGGTATAAAACTTGCGCCCTTCTGCTCATCCTATTGGCCCTTTCATCTCAATGTAATGCCCACAACGCAACACTGCATGTAGATGTTAGATCTGGAAGGCCTATCTCCGAACACTTTTTTGGTGCATTTTTTGAGGTGAATACGTATTGCACTAGTTTAAAGGTTGCATTTCTCTTTTAATTTCTATTTGTCATGCTGATGGTTGACTTTTTGTTTTATAGGAGATTAATCATGCTGGGTCTGGAGGGCTATGGGCAGAACTTGTAAACAATCGAGGTGGTCATAAACTTTTATTCTCTCTTAAAGATTCTTACTTAACATTTTATAAGATAACTAAAACAAATCTTTATATTATTGTATTAAGGTTTTGAAGCCGGAGGCACGGTGGTCCCTTCAAGTATTTTTCCGTGGAAGGTTATTGGAGATGAATCAACCATACACGTGACTACTGAACTTTCTTCTTGCTTTGCCCGTAATAAAGTTGCCGTGAGATTGGATGTCCTTTGTCGTTCTCCCCAGGAATGCCCTCAGGGCGTTGGTCTCTCTAACCCTGGTTTTTGGGGCATGGTATGACTATAAACGTTTAACTTTTGATTGTATTCTTTATGAATGTACAATTTTGACATTAAAGTAATGGATCTTAATCCATTATAGAATATTGAGGAAGGGAAGAAATACAAAGTGGTCTTCTTTGTCCGTTCATCAAGTTCAATTGATCTAAAAGTTTCATTCACGGGAGCAAATGGACAAGAATTAGCTTCTTCCAACATCAGGTTATTGATTAAAGACGCCTTCCCTAGAATAATTGTAATACTTGTTATATTAATAAGCATTAAGTATAATATGTACATGGTGAAATGGATTATTTATGTGTGTAGGGATTCTTCAAAACATGTTTCAAAGTGGAGAAGGACGGAGGTGGTTCTTGAAGCCACAAGATCAGACTATAATTCAAGCCTCCAAATTACAACAACTCAAAAAGGAGAGATTTGGTTGGATCAAGTCTCCGCTATGCCTATTGACACATATAATGTATGAAAGATTTTAAATTATATCTTAAACTATATTAAAAAAACTAGAAAGATCTTCAAGCGGAAAAGTATGCCCCACCTCTGCGGACCACGTGGTGAAAAGTGGGGCATGTCTTTCACCCCTCTCCCTCTCTTAACTTAATCCAAAGGACATTTGAAAATATTTTGGTTGTACTTGTTCCTTCCTTTCACTTATAACAACTACGATTATGTCTCCCTTTTTTTTCTTTAAGGGACACGGATTTCGAAAGGACCTCTATCAGATGGTAGCAGACTTGAAACCGAAATTTCTTCGATTTCCGGGTAGGCATATGCAGTATGGTGTACGTTTAGAGGCTTCTTTAAAATGATTGTCTCTTATGATCTCCCTATAATGCATTGGTCCTTTCAACTGCATTAGGTGGTACTTATGTTGAAGGGGAAATTTTGAGAAATGCATATAGGTGGAAGGATACCGTTGGACCCTGGGAGAAGAGACCAGGTCACTTTAATGATGTATGGGGCTACTGGACTGATGATGGCTTTGGTTTTTTGGAGTTTCTGCAAGTACGTGCTTTTCAATTATTTTTCACTTCATTGAGTTAAATTTCTTAATATACCCACATATCAACCTACCATAACACTATATTATATCCGAACAGCTTGCAGAAGACCTTGGTTCCTTACCGGTATGGGTATTCAACGCTGGCATTAGCCGTCATGAAGAGATCAATACAACTGACATATGGCCTTTTGTACAAGTATAATTTTGCCATCACATCTTCCCATAATTTTTTTAAATTGATCTTTTTTCCTTCCCCTGTTGGATTAACTCTTTTTTAAAATTAATGTTTATAGGAAGCTCTTGATGGGATTCAGTTTGCAAGAGGTCCTCTCACATCAAAATGGGGCAAGATAAGGGCTTCTTTAGGACACCCTAAACCCTTTGATCTACGATTTGTTGCTATTGGAAATGAAGACTGTGTGATGTATAACTACCAAGGAAACTACCTCAAGTTCTATAATGCAATAAAAATTCACTATCCAGATATTCAAATAATCTCAAATTGTGATGCTACCGTTGCTCCATTGGATCACCCAGCAGATTTGTTTGATTTCCATGTTTATACAAGCGCTAAGGGCATCTTCTCGATGTATAACAAATTCGATTCTTTGAATCGTGCCGGTCCAAAAGCATTTGTAAGTGAGTATGCTGTTTGGCAAGAAGATGCTGGGTTTGGATCACTAATGTCTGCCTTAGGTGAAGCTGCATTCCTTATGGGATTGGAAAAGAATAGGTTTGTTGTTCTCTGGATTGTCAAAATTTCTCGATAATATTATTAAGCCGGTTTGCGGTATATTTAATACTCATTTAATGACAAATGTTCTTTCTTGTCACGATGCAGTGATGCTGTGGAAATGGTCAGCTACGCCCCACTTTTTGTAAATATAAATGACAAAAAGTAATATGTTAATCATTTTATTTTTGTCCTTATTATATCTTTATATTTGCATAATACAATATTGAGGTTGTGTGATTTTGTGTGGATATAAAGGTGGATACCAGATGCTATTGTATTTGACTCGTTTAGGAGTTACGGAATTCCCAGCTACTGGTTACAACAACTATTCTCACAGTCAAGTGGAGCTACATATGTTAACTCAACACTTGAAGCCCCAACTTCCATTGTTGCATCAGCAATTGTTTGGGAAGATGTGGAGAACAAAACGAGTTACTTAAGAATCAAGGTAATGCCTACGTGGATGATCAGTAATGCTTGAGCTAATTCATGACTAATACGTTATAATGTTTTCAAATCTCAAATATTTCTTCAGATTGTGAACTTTGATGACGAGGAAGCAACTATTGGTATTTCAATTGATGGCTTAGACTCGAATGTGAATCTTTCTGGGTCAACAATAACATTGCTCACATCTACCAATGTCAAGGATGAGAATTCCTTTTATAATCCCAAACAGGTATAACTTGTGCTATTTTAAGTATTGTTTTATCTTCTTTCCTTTAATAAAATTATAAATACTGCGGTTAATACACAACGAAGAAATCAAAAATCAACAAGCCACGCTATTCACAATTTTTGAACACATGCTTTGTGCTTTGTATGTGTAGGTTGTGCCACAAGTGAGTCTACTAAAGAATCCTCGCTCCAACATGACTGTCACGCTTCCTCCAAATTCGGTGGCTTCACTTGAGTTTCCAAAATGATTGACCACGTTGAAGACAACATGAAATCGTCCACAAGTCGGATAGAACAATAATACGTATATGAAAAATGAAAGATGTGTATTTTTTTTTTTTTATTACGATACATAACTTTTATGTGCGAGACATTGATCAAGCTGTAAAGCTCTTGAGGTTTTTACATTTTATGTTTTTAAAGACTCATTATTAAATGTGTGATCATAACTCGTTCTGTTCCCAATCAAAATCTCGTCATTTAATGAAATTGGTGTTTTTCCACGTGACTCCAAAGAAAATAATTTTATGCGATTAATTATTTGAATAACATTCAGCTAAGTTTTGTGTTAAAATGAAGTAACATTGAGGCTGAGAAAGGTACCTAAAAATGGGAAAAAAAGAATCAGTTGACGAATTAAAAAATGCAACGAAGAAGGACTCTTGCTTCTTCTTTCACTAGACATTGGAGGCGGAGGCCAACTTGAGAGTCGGGTTAAACGAAACTACAGAAGTGACGAATGATATAATCACTGCATCTGTATGATTATAGAGGTGGAGAGTAATGACGATTGGATGAAAGTGTTCAAATATATTGAATTTGTAGAAATGGAGCTTGCCCCAAATGTGTAGTAGGGATGTGGACCAAACTTTCTTACAAGATAGTTAACATATGTAAGGCTTATGAGCATAAGTGCTTTGTTTCGAATGTCTAGAGTTGATTATCAATAAATGCGTTTTAAAAATAATTAGACAACAAAAAATTAATTGGATAAGAAACTATGGATGATTATTTCATACGTACTAATAAGTTAATTACATTATGATCATCAATCGAAATACTGTAAAATCCCAAAAATTAGATCCAATAGATTGGGAAAGGCGTCTTACTGAGTAGGGCACTCTGATCGAACCATATTTTAATTATGACTAGGGTTGGCTAGATAAATTTGATTAATTAATTCATTGCTTTCTAATTATGAAATTGCTATATTTTAAATTCATTAGTGATTTGGATATGAAATTTTGTACTCAATTGCCTTTGTTCAGAGTACAAAGGTCTAAGTGTGGGGAAATTGATCGAACCATATTTTGATATAATTTTTCATAGTAAAGTTGGGATTCTTAATGCATCTTTAGAACATTATTATATGATTAAGCACTAATCAAGCTGTGTATTTTATTTTATTTTTGTTTTTTACAATACATAACTTTTATGTGCGAGACTCTAATCAAGATGTAAAGCTCTTGAGGTTTTTACACTTTATGTTTTAAAAGAGTCATTATTAAATGTGTGATCATAACTAGTTCTGTTCCCAATCAAAGTCTCGTCATGTAATGAAATTAGTTTTTTTTCCCACATGACTCCAAAGAAAATAATTTTATGTGATTAATTATTTGAATAACATTCAGCAAGTTGTGTTAAAATGAAGTAACATTGAGGCTGAGAAAGGTAGCTAACAAATGGGGAAAAAAGAATCAATTGACGAATTAAAAAATGTAACGAAGAAGGACTCTTGCTTCTTCTTTCAATTTTAAAAAATGCTAGATATTGTTGGTGATAAAAATTCGTACGTACTAATAAGTTAATTACATTATGATCATCAATCCAAGTGTTGTAACATCCCAAAAAGTAGATTCAGAAGATTGGGAAACTCATCTCAGCAAATTGGGCACTCATCAAGAATAAGGGTTTGACTGTGTCATTTGCCTTGGCAACTAAGTAGGTCGAGAGGCAAATGATGTAACACCCTACTGATATTATGATAATTATCAGAGTATTATTGCAAAGCTCAGCGACAAGAGTCATAGGCAACCAAAAATAACAATACATACTAATATAACGTTCTTGATTACAACTAGAAACTCTCATCGAGTTATACGCGTTCTATACAAAATTCTTAAATAAACTCTAATACACTAGAGCAAATAACCAATTGCAGCCAATTGTTTATTCTGGGTTCGCCATCTGCCAATATCCGTTGCCTTGTTCTAAGAGCTACATCCAATGTGCTATTCAAATCACAGGTAGTAACATGGATTGGGATTCCGGAGGTTCCTAGAGTAATGGTTAATGTCACATACAAAGTATAGGCAAAATATAGCAGTTATTCACAATAGCATATCAACATTCAGAAATCATGTTATTGATCACATGCAGCAAAATTGGCATACATAGATCAAAAAACCATAGCACTAGGTATAACAAATTAGCATGTATCGAGAGTCCTCCTGTACGTCGGAGTTCTCAACCAAGACATCCTACCTGGAATGATTGACTGGGAACTACCAAGAGTCTTCCTATACATCAAAGTTCTTAATTGGGAGTGCCCCAACTAGGAATGATCGACTGGGAACTGCCAAGAGTTCTCCTGTATGTCAGAGTTTTCAATTGAGAGTGCCTCAAGTCACCTAAATGCAACTAAGTTAGCCACCTAAAGACTACCAGTACAATAGGCCCTACACCTAGTTCTAACCGGCCACCGGGAAGAATCTCCACCTAAGGACTTTCACAAACAAGATTCAAACATACATATACAGTCATTCAAAATATATGAGATTAGAGCTATTACCCAATTGCTTTACCAACTCCTGAATTAATTCCAAGTATTTATGGACGGCGAATTACTACTTATCCAAACTCTTCAAAATCTTAAAAATAAGATTGGTTATCACGTTATGCCCAACATAATGCTAGAGGGCTTACATTAATTCCCAAGAGCTTACATTAGCCCATAAAGACCAAGTTATTGACTTTGGGCTTTACATATCCATTTTTGCCCCTTGGGCCCAAATCTACTAAATTTTTCTACTAACATTGAAAACTAATATCTAATTGTACAAGTGTCTAAGTGGTGTGGTTCTAAAGCCTATGTAATCATTATTGAGTTTATTTTCAAGGGAAAATATTTCCAATAGCCATATACATGCAAACAAATCAAGACTCAACCATAATCACATACTGTCCAAAATTTTGTTCTAGATTCATAGGTCAAATTAAAAAATTCATATCTCCTTGAATAACAATCCAAATTAAGCATATGACCTATAAAATTAAAGCTTATTATGTCTAATTTAATTATGAAAACTTTCATGGCAATTGGACTCCATTTACTTAGTCAAAAATGTGAGACAATCTCAGTGCCACATAGGGAAACAAAGTTGGGAGATTTAAGGCTTTTGTACAATTTTAAGTCCAATGCTTCTAAATCCACATCCTAACCTTCACCCTTCACAATTTTTCATTTAAAACCCATTGGAACCATCAAAATTTGCAAAATCACACTTCTCCTAGGTCCCTTGTTTATTGCCAAAAGTCATAGCTAAAGGGACAACAATTTTGATTCGAAACTTAAACACCATAATCTGGTCTCTAATCACTTCTAGCTTATTGTTTAAACCCTTTATCATAATTTAACTCATTTAAAAATTTGGGAAGCACCTCCCCTTACATTTAGGGTTTCCAAAAATGTCAAGACAAGAAAACCACCGCAAATCAACAAGTACCAAATACTCAACAAGAAGGTTCAAGAATTACTAAACTTGATCTTTGGTGTTCTTGCAATTTTTCTTCTTCCTTGTCTCCCAAAAAATGTTGGCCTCCCTCTCAAAACACCATAAAAAGGTAGCATTTTGGGTCAAGAAAGGTTGCAAGAGGAAGCTTAGAAGAGATTGAGAAGATTACCTAAGGCTTACCTCCTGATATTTGCTCTTCTTTCTTCCTTTTTCTCTTGGATTTTCGTCACCTCCTCCTAATCCCTTATTTATGCGTGTCATCTGACTTGGGGAGGGAAAAGAATGTTGGTTCTCATATTTGTATTTTGATGATAATGAACTTGAAAAAGGAAAAAGGATTTAATTCAATGAGATATGAGGTAAGCAAACCTTAGTATTGGAAGCAATACTCGATATAATAGTACTCGAGTATTCCAGTGAATACTCGAGTATGTCCAAAACCTCAATCCAAGATTCGCTTCTCATTGTTGATATAAACATTTTTTGATATGTACTAAAGTATCCAAATGATTACTTGAGTATTGTGTTTGTTCTCGCAGATCAGAAGCCTCAAAGATTGAAGGTTACTCAAGTAAGGGATCATGGTACTCGAGTAATGTCATTGGTTAGTAGAGATACTCACAAGCTTCCTGTGTAAATTCTTGAAGGTTACTCTATCATATTTTAAGCTACTTGAGTATGGTACTCAAGTATACTGAGTTTATACTCAAGTTGTGGTTCACCTATTCTTATAATCTCTGTCTTCAAAAATTCAAAATCTCTTATTGACTTTCTATATCTTCTTATTTTTACTCATTATTGTTCTCAATTCTTAGTTTCAGATAATTACTTAAAGGATTACGCTCAAACAATCATAAAGCAAAATTTGTGTTAGGAGCCTTAAATATAGTTGCAAAAAACAAAGCGTCCATGGAATGGAATTCAAAGAAGGTCAAATGATCATCCTCTCATACACCCATTACGATGAAAGTGAAAGCAACTCAACCTTAGTCAATTATAGAGACTAAAGGCATGTCGTATGAAGATTTTAACAACAATACGAAAGCGACATATATATCCTCAAATCTTCCAAAAACTCCGGTTTGTGTCCAACAGAAAGCCTCTTAGTATAACGGAAAGTTTAAAGTCTCATAACAAATAGTTTGAAGCTTCTGTAACACTCATCAATGGAGTTCATCTATAAAAGTCAAAGCATTCAATAGAGAGCCAACAACCAACTAACGATCAAATTTATTGCTCATTTATTGCTATCAATTCTCTGTGAGATATCTTTTGATATTCAATTCTTCAGTGTTCATATATCTACTCTATGAGAGAGTTTTAATCATTAAATTGATTGTTGTAAAATCTAAAGGTAATGGGACCTTGAGTGTGGTTGTCCTATTACATTTGTAAGGAGGAGTGAGTCCTTGTGAGGATTACCCTGTAAGCTTGTATAATCATTGAAAGATAGTAGAAATCTCAAAAATGTTCTTAGGATCGGATGTAGGTCATGATATTAAGGCTGAACAAGTATAAATCTCTATCACACTTGATATCTTTATAATCTTTCCTTCATGATTTAATTATTTGTTAAGATTGTTTTAATTTTTATAAATCACCCAATCCACCCCCCTTGGGTGATACAATAAAACTAACAAAGAAGAGTGTTTTATAATCTAATTAAGGGTGCAATTCGGCTAAAAGAAGGGAAAGATATTTGGCCGCCAACTATGCTCTTAATTACCTATATGCCACTTGGTTGAAGTTAAACCATTTAGTTAGCTAAAAATTTTCCTTCTTCAACTCTTTTGGGCTCTCTTGGCTTAAAATTTAAGGCCCATTTGGAGGTTTAATGAGCTCCTATTTTGTCCAATTTCCACATGTCCATATAATATTTAATTTTACCAACATGTTAGCTTATTATGGCATGTGGAACACAACCAAGCAAAAAGGTGTTATTTAAGTATTCTTTGATCTCCTTTTTATTCCCTTTGGCCGAAAATAATGCCCCAATTAAAATACTTGGATGTTAGTCACAAGTGTCTCACTTTGTGCCAACATGTATCTCTAAGTTTTCGCGTTTGGGAAAATTGAACACTTCAAGAAAAAATTATGCACATAGTTAAATTTCACTAATTAATTTCCACAATATACACATATTATACAAGTATTTTTGGTAAAGCAAAATTAGGATTTTACAAATGACATAGCTCCTGTTGCCTCGACAACCAATCTAGTGACTGAGGCGAGTTGTTGATTTTATAAACAAGTGGGAGCTTGTCACAACTCATTATTTTTCATAAATTATGATAAAAAGAGGCAGAGCTCTGCTAGGGTTTCATGAGGAGGACTCCTAGGGGCTCTAATTCATTGATAGGCCTCCTTAATCCTCCTTTCTCTTTCTCTTTCTTTTTAATTATTGGATTCTAAGGGATTTAGGCTAAGGCTTGAGAATCCCAATTTGGGGATTTTTCATAGAACTAGGTTTTAAGGGTTTAAAACCCAAATTGAAGATATAAAGGTGTTAGACTAGAATAGTCTAACTCCATTAAGGGAAATTCTCAATTCTACCCTAAATCTCTATTATTTATAAAACTCTAGAGAATTTATGAATAACCATATGAGATAAATTCTTGAGTAGCTAGATGTTAGTGGTGTTATTCAGTTGCATTGCTTTGTAGTTTGAATTCAATCATTAGGGAAAGATCCTTCTTTTTTGTAGCTAAGCGAAACACCTAGCAACATGGTTTTATCTATCTTATTTATCAGTGTTGCTTTGTGGATTTTTTTTGAAAAACCCTCAAGCCTAGACGAGTAGAATTGGTATAAAACCTATTGTTTTATACCCAAACCTGCCTTCTAGAACCTCTGTATGAACCCTAGGACTGGATAGGTTGATTTATCAAACAATTAGAGACAACTATAAATCCATGTAGATAAATATGTCCAAATTTGTATACACACCTCACCTCTACGACAATGTTCGTTGTTGTAACAAGTCTAACATGGGATGCCTTGGCAACCATGTTAGTTACCAAGGCAAGTTTGACATGATTTGCCTCAACGACAATGTTGAGGTAAGTAGTGTTTTTCTTGTTATGATGCCTATAATATTAGAAAAATACTTTATAATCGTGAAAAAAATATTTTATACACTAACTAGAACTAAAAAAAATATTTTAGGATACTGATCGTCTAAAAAGATATTTTAAGATACTTATTGTTATTGAAAAAATACTATCGTAAAAAATTATTTAAGGATCTTCGAAAAATATTTTAGGGTATTGATTTGTACTAAAATGATACTTTAGGATATACTAGCTGGTATTAAAAAAATATTTCATGATATTTTATTATCTTAAAAAAATATTTAAGGGTATTGACTGGTTCTAAAAATATACTTTAAGATATTTTTTCAAGATCCTAAAATATTTTTTCACGATCATGAAGTATTTTCTCAGCACCTATCAATATCCTAAAGTATCTTTTTATGACCGGTCAGTATCCTAAAATATTTTTTTTAAGAAAAAAAGGGGCAGGAGCTTCACAATTTCTGCACCAAAATGATGCAGTATTAGGCCGCGGACGGATTTTAGCAGCGGAGGTAAGCCAAATCCATAATATTATGTTATGATTGTTTATGTATTGTTGAATATACAATCATGTAATTATAGATGCAATGCAATTATATGGATAATATATGCATCCAGAACATGTTGGACTTTTGGTATTGATTGACATAATGAATATTAGAATATGAAAACCCCCTGAGAATAATGAGATATAGATGGCAAAGTTTGTGGTTAGGTTGAGATTGATAAAAATGACAACTGTTAGTTCTCTATGTGTTTTGATGATAACTGACAATTGTAAACAAAATGAAGTTAATAGTTGAAGTCAAAATGCCTTTAACTTAAAAAAACTTAAACTAGCAACTTACTGTCAAAAGTGACTTGAGTTTAAAGTTGTAAAACTCGAGTCATCTCAAGATAGAGAACTTGCAAAAATACTTATGCTTATGATTAACTCAAGTCTGTCATGGTTAACTCCAGTCAAAACAAGGCCGAGAGCTATCAAGCACATATTGACTCGAGTTAGTATTTCTTAACTCGAGCCATGGGCTCTCATGAAATATTTATGAAATATCAGTAACTCGAGCATGTGGTATCTGACTCAAGTCATATTTTGTGGACATAAACTTATTTTCAATTTCATAAGTCCTTAACTCGAGCCAGTATATATTAACTTGAGTTTAGTGATTAAAACATATTTTGCAATAATCTAGTTCACTCAAGTTTGTCACTTGATGACTCGAGCTAATGCGAATTCAAACCACTTTCAAAATGTTATTTCAAAGTTCACTTTCAAAAGAAGAGCTTGACTCGAGCCTAGAACTCTTAACTCAAATCATGCACTTGAGTTAGACTTTTTAACCTCCAGTCTAAGTCATATAGAGACATTTTCATTTTAAACTTCAAACTTATTTGTTAACTCCTAATGTTTGGATGATAAAAACTTCAAATTCTAAGGTTCTGAATCAACTTTAAACTAAGGCATTAAATATTCTAGATCATAATTCTCAAGTATGCAAAAGGTTCTCGAGAATGGCATGAAAACTCAAACAATCAAGATTCTATTCTAACTTTAATTCTCGAGAATGATATTACAATTCTCGAGTATTAGAAAAATCATTCACCTCCTATGTTATAGCCATGATTCTCGATTATGGTCTCATAATTCTCGAGTATAAGTGTACAATTCTCGAGAATGAGTTTAACATACTCGAGTATTATTGAGAATCTTCAAAATCCAACTCCCATGCAATTCTTGAGTACTGATGGATAATTCTCGAGAATGATCAAGTTATTCTCAAGTACTGGCAGGACATTCTCGAGTATGCTTAAGCTTAATCTCTTCATTTTCTCTAGCCATATTTACTATTCTCGAGTACTACTTAATGATTCTCGAGTATGACTAAATAATTCTCGAGTACTGCCTAATAATTCTCGAGAATCCAACTCCATCAAAAGGTTAATTCTCAAGTATGTGCACTGGAATTCTCAAGAATGCTTGGAATGATTAAATGATTACACACTTCTATACATTATAATTCTCAAGCATGCACATGACAATTCCTGAGTATCATCGAGACACACACACACTAGAAAGCATATGAACAATGATTCTCGAGTATATATGAATAATTCTCAAGTATACCTTTCCTAAATCTATATTATACTTTACACATCATTAATTGCTTGGAACTCTATAGGCCATTATCTATTCTTATTAAATCATACTCAAACCTGTTCATATTACATTTAATCATCTTTCTGAGTGGTTTGCAGATGATTTAATCATATTTAATTCAAGATTGAGTGAAAAGCAATCCAATTTGGCAGACACATTTGAAGATGGAAGAAATCACCAAGAGGGGGGTGAATTAGGGATTTTTTTTTAAAAAAAATCTTTTCAAAGATGTCTAAGTTTTCAAAACTTGAAATGAAAAAAGGAGAAGGAAGAAAAGCTGGAGACAAAGGATTTATACTAGTTCGGTCTAAACTTTGACCTACGTCCAGTCCCCAGATATCTTCTGGGTATTTCTAATATCTCAATGAGATTTAATTACAACAATGTAAATCACATGCAATCCTAATCACCTAGGACTTTCTCCCCCTTACACTTTGTAATTAAACAACCCAACTCACAGGTTCCACAACCTTGAGTTCTCACACAACAAGTAATCAGAAATGATTTTCGAAATCACACTCTCTTAAAGAGCAAGTAATCATAAACACTGAAGTTCAAAAAATATTTCGCATAACAGAGCTTAAAGATCAAAGAGGCAATCAAATGTAATTCTATTATGTATCTTGCTCTTCATCTTTATGGATATTTATAGATTAACTAGTGGAACTAGCCGTTCAATTTTCTTCTCTAATGTTCAGCTGTAGATCTGGAAAATGATTGTTGCATATTTTCCTTTATTTCTTCAATTCTTGGCTGGAATCTTGGATATTGCCGTTGCAGATGATCTTTCAGTATTCTTATCATTCCATTATCCGTTTTCGACCATTGGAGAGTGATTTGATTGATCCATAACGGTCTGTGCTGAACCATTGGGATAGAGGAGAAGTTTCAGCCTGGTTTTTGGTCCTACATTAAATGCTCTTAACCCAGATCTGATCTGAAGCTTGAAATGCGTTAATGCAATATGTAACTCATGAACAAACATATTTAACATATATATGATGATTCATAATTGTATTTAAGTGTAAAACACATCATGAGAGTAAATCAGAAGTATCAAACACGCGGAGAGTAAAACAGAGACCTTGTTAGGCTCGAGTCTAACATCAGTAGGCTCGAGTTTGTTCATGAGGACTCAAGCATAAAATAAGTAGGCTTGAGTTTGCCCTTTAGAATTCAGTGTTTATCGTGATGAATGTTTGAAAGTATTTTGGAGTAGTGCACAGACTCGAGTTTATTAGTGACAAGCTCGAGTCTAGAGCTGTTTACAATGAAGTAAAGTTTAAGTACAAAGATGTACGCTTGAGTCAGGCAACTTAGGCTCGAGTCTATTCGGGCCATGAAACTTTGATAGCTCTCTGTCTGAGCCAAACTCAAGTCTGTAAGTGTTAGGCTCGAGTTTGCTTTACCTATACGCTTTTGAGACTTCTTTCACTCTGAAATAGGCTTGAGTTAATGACGTTATGCTTGAGCCTATTTTTGAGTAAATACTTGATTGCTCTCTGGAAGGGTCAGACTCGAGTCTAATTCCATAAGCTCGAGTTTACTTGTATGAAATTCTATTTGAGGAGCTCTCTGTAAGGCTTAGGCTTGAGTTAAGCAACACGTGCTCAAGTTTAAAAACATGGAGAAATGCAACATGCTCTTTGTAAGGGTCATGCTCGAGTTTATTCTGGCAGGCTCGAGTCTAACTGAGAGTCAATAACTTAATTTGCTCTTTGTAAGACGTAGGCTCAAGTTTACCATAATAGGCTCAAGTCTGCCTTAGTTATAAAACATGAAACTTGCTCTCTTTCACGAGCAGGCTCTAGTCTAATAAGTTAGGCTCAAGTTTGCCTAAATTCAAAACACTTATTTTTCTTTCTGTTAAGTGTAAACTTGAGTTTATCAATCCTAAACTCGAGTTTAACTAACATCATAAGTTTTAAAACAATTTTAACAGTCTTTAAGCATGTTTGAACTTTAGCAACAATAAAAGGCTTTTAGTTTACAATGGTCTGCTATGATCAAAATACATAGAGAACTAACAACATTTAATGCTACTCAGAAAAATAGAGCAACAATCGAAATTAGATTTTGTAGCAGACAAAAACATTCTTTCGAGGCATACTTATTCCAACTATCATTCTGAGTCACATTATGCACAAGTACAAACAACGGCCAATGCATTTAATGAAAGCGGCGAAGACATTTAATGAATCAACGGTTGATTTGGCTCAACGAAGAACAAATGTGTCTAACAGAAATTCAAATAGTCACAACGGCTATATTCAAGTTCTTCGCAACGGCATTAATGGCGAACAACATAAAAACTCAAGCATTCAATATTGCCACCTACCGAAACTTTGCACATTCATTTTTGAGTTATTATAATCAACTGTTTCATTAACATCATTTAATATCTTCGAATATTTATTGTTCTTCAGTGTTCATTTATTATCTACTCGTGAGGAGTTGTTAAACACTTATATCTTTTTTGTTTGAAGCTTAAGGTTATGGAACCTTAAGTATGGGTGTACGACTACAACGTGTAAGGGAGAGTGAGTCTGAGAGTGAAAGGATCATTCTAAGTTGTATTCGTATTTTGAAAAGTTAGTAGAAATCCCAAAGTGTACTTGGGGACTAAACGTAGGTCAAAGTATTAGACTAAACTAGTAGAAATTGTCTTGTGTTGTTTTCTTTCTCAATATTATGTTTGTATTACTGTCCAACCAAGCTTTTTGAAAAGATTTTGATCAACTATTCACCCCCCTCCTAGGTGATATTTCATCTTCATTATTTTCAAAGAAGATGACTCATTGACTCGAGTCAAGAAATCATAACTCGAGTCATACACTCCAGTTTGCTTGAAATTATGTCAAGTGCAAAATGACCCTGTTTTATAATCACTATCTTCATAAATGATAAATCTTCAAGTGTGATTTGTATTCTTCAAATCTTCACTCATTATTACTTCTTACAATGTTTAATCAGTTTGCTAATGAGTTTCAAAAGATCAAACAAGTGATTTAATGTATATTAATCAAAAAGCAAATGATTACGTCAGCTGCATTAAATGAAGGTTCAAAAAACAAAGCACGAAATTGAGCAATCAATCTTTGCACATTCCTAAGGCATTTATGTTGTCTTTCCATTTCTGGTTAATTGATCACTCAATAGGAATGTCTCATGTAATGAGAATGACGACACTGATTAAAGAATCAAGATGTGAGTAACAATCAAGTCTCAACGATCATCTTCATTACTCTTAACTAATAATTCTCAAGTTTCTCCAACAGTCATAAATGACAAACAATAAAAATACCTGAAGCATTGAATTCTCCACCTACCGAAATATTGTATAATTATTGTGAAATTAATACACAATTCAGTTTCATACATTTGTAATATCTTCGGATATACATATATTCTTCAGTGATTATCAATATATTCTTTTAGAGAGTCTTTTTCTGAATCATTATTCTTGTAAGAATCTCAAAGTTGTGGTACTTTGAGATTGGGATAGTTGATTACAACTTGTAAAGGGAAGTGAATCCTAGTGAGAGGATTACTTTCGAGTACAAAGTGTGTAATCGATTAGAGTGATACTGAAAAACCTAAAGAGTCTAGGGACTGGACATAGGTTAAGAGTTTAGACTGAACTAGTATAAATTTCCTGTGTCAAAATCTCTCTCTCTTTACATTGTTATACTCAGTTATATTAGTGCATTTCTACAAAAATTCAAAAAGAAATTTGTAATCACCCAATTCACCCCCCTTCTTAGGTGATATTCCTATTTTGAAATACCATGTGGCAAGTTGCTAGTTTATCATCATGTACCACTCACTGACACTATTTAATAGGGCGGTACCCCCTGATACGGCATTCCAGTGGCTATCCGAGTAGTATCCCTAAAACCCATGGTTCTTTGTGTAGTCTATAGTGCTTTGGCCAACCTACATCATACATATGGAGAGCTCCTGAGAGTCACTAGTAACATGGGGCAAGACTTAGCCCATGGTTCTGTCAGAGGATATAAGGGTGGATTAGGAGTTAATAATGGATAATAGCAAGAAAAATGAATAACCTGTGGCAGTTTGCATTGACTTATGGTATAGCCTGCCATATTGTGATTGATTATGGATTAATATACGCATGCCTTATACTCTTTTATGATTCATATATTTGTTGATTACATGTTTGCTAGTCCCACCTAGCACCTGACGAGTGGTGCCAGTAGGTAAGGTGGGTAATGACTATGTTACTAAGACAATGGCCTCACCCTATTACTCTTTATATGAGAATTTGAGGGCAATCACATCTTGGGAAGGCACTAGAGGCTTAAGGCCACTATAACTAATAGACATGGGTTCATGCTTAACTCATTGAATAGCCACTTAGGGACTTTGTTCATTATCATATCGATTTTATTTTTTATGTTTTAATTATGTTTTTTGAGTAGATAACCAGATGCCAATAAGTTATTTATTATGTTGGGATTTATTTCTAGAGTAGCTTTTTTGTGGATTTTGATGAGACCTTATTATGATTTATGTTTAATATTATGTGGGCCTGAGACCAGAGCCGAGCTCCTTGTGATTTTACTTATTTATAAAGGTGACATTATATTATTAAATGCATGCATTTTGAATTCAACATAGGATGACATAATCTGATTTAAATTCCTGTAGCCACATATATAGTTAATACTTTTATCAAGATTACTCTTTAAAAATTCTTTGAAAATCAAATGAGGTATTATGGTTAATTAGAAGGGGAGCTACATTTTTTATATCACGGTCAAGTTGGCCCTTTCAAGGATGCTCTCTATTACATGGCAATAGGTTGTGGCAATAGATGTGATTAAGCATGACCTTTCTAGTTACTCCCTCTAATCTTAGTCTTTTAGATTTCTTTTCCTTTCTCTTTTCATTCAGCTAGAAACACCTAATATAGGTTTGGATCCTTAGGTAGGGAGGATTGCAAGAGCATGAAAAACTGGTTAGATGAATAAGCAAGCATTATAAGACCATGAATAAGAAATAGTTCAATTCCAACCCTAGACTAATGAGGCTCTCCTTGATAAACTTTAAAGAGGTCAAGAGACATCGGCATTGGAAATGAAGACGTCCCAAATGAAAATGACTCATAAAACACAAATGTCGACAACTCGTATATAGAAAGACATGCCAACGATCAAGTTGGGATGGAGGAAAGGTTACAACATAGCACCCCAATTATACATGGAAGTTTCCAAGGTGTGAAAGGCTTCCTACCGTCACAACTCGTCAACATTTTATGGGGATGTGTAACTGAACAAAGCATAGGCTTGGACCAAAAGATTGGAGACCATATTACTAGCAATTACCCGCTCTCTGCAAATCAAAGTAAGAGCAGTGATTGTGCAATTGATGAATCAAGTCAAACATAAGTAGACATAGTTTGTTGCTTTTTAAAATGCCAAGAAATCAAAGCTTGGTCCAAGAAACCACAGAAACCAGTAATAGATCTTCTTGTGTCAATACAACCAACCCAATCAGAATCACTAAAGGCATTTAATTTCACAAAAAGATTTAGTAGGGAAACACAAACCATGGCCAAGAGCAACTTTGATATACCAAAGCACCATATGAGATTCTTACAAATGCATATTAGTAGGATGTTGAATAAACTGACTCAATTGTTGAACAACAAAAGAGATATCAAGCCTAGTATTCATAAGATAAAGAAGTCGGCCTACTAAAGTTCTATAAGCAAAACCATCATCTAAAGAAGTACCAAAATCAATAGAAAGCTTCAAATATATAATCATAAGAAATCTAGCATTAGACAAAATATCCAAAGCACATTTTCATTGATAGAGAGGAATAACCTTGGAACTACAAGCAATTTCCAAGCCAATAAAGTATTTAGCATCATTCAAGTCCTTGATTTTAAAACAAGTATCAAGAAAAACCTTCATACTATTTATTTCATTCAAATTAGTCACACAGATGAGGATATCATCCACATAGAGCCTGTTTTGATGGATTTTTTAATTAAAAAAAGGTACTTTTTTTCCAAAAATAAAGTGCTTTTTTTTATTAATTTATGTGTTTGGAAGAGAACTTTAAAAAAGCAAAAGTAGTAAAAAAAAAACGTGAAAGAAGAGAGAGAATGAAAAAACAAAAGACCAGGACTTCTTTAATTTTTTGTTTTGGCACCAATTACCCTTGATTTTCAACAAAATGACAACCCTATCCCTTGTTCTAACATCTCCTTCATGTAAACGTGAGAGCTTCAATTGCAACAATATCTATATTCTTGTTTCCCGCCATGATTTTTGAATAAGAAGATTAGAGTTTGAGAAATCTTTCTTATCGAGAATGAGAAGGTTAAGAATAGGGTCTTCAAATCTATCGAGAGTGAGAAAGTTGAGAATCAAGATCCTATCTGTAATAGGATGTCAATGACGAGTTGAAAGAATTTCGATATGAAAGAGGTTGAGACATTCAATCTAAGAGAGCTTTAATCTTGTTTAATGAACACATTTGTCATTGTCACTGCTTCAATCATGATTTATTGTCATGGTCTCTTCGTCACTGCTTCTAGCTTATTGATTAAAAATGGTGGTTTATGTCATCGCGTTTTGGAAGAGTTGGGTTCTTCGGATCAATCAATACTTGGGCCCCTGAATGACTTAATTTGGTATCTTGAATACTATTGTCCAGACCCTAAAGCTACTCTAATTAACCGATTTGATTGGGGTTGATGAGACTATCAATTTCTTGGGCCGTTCTTGAATTGCTATCGGACAATAGAATTGCAGGGATGGAGTTGGGGCTTTTCTTGAATTTTTGTTTGCCCATAGAAAAAGTGTTTATATATGCCAATTTCAGTAATTTTACTAATAAAAAAGTGCTTCTTCATTTTAACATTCAAACAACCTTTTTATTTAAAAGTGTTTTTTAAAATGGAGTATCTAAACGTAAAATAGCTTTAACTTCTAATTAAAGTACTTTTTTGAAAAATCAATGCAAAAAAATTCCTTTCTTTAAAAGTCCATCCAAACGGGCTCATAAACCAGTAAAGCGGCAAAAGAAGTAGCAAAATGTTGAATGTACTACAAATGATCAACACGTGAATGATGGTAACGACAAAAAAGAAGGGCTTTGGAAAGCTTGAAAAACCATTGCCTACTCACTTGCTTAAGAGATCATTGCAACTTACACACTTGATTAGGAGAAGAAACTAACAAGCCTAAAGGAGGTAACATATAAACCTCTTTATCAAGATCCTCATAAAGAAAAGCATTATTTATATCAAATTATTTCAAATGCCAATTATGGGCAGCAACAAAGCAAGTAATAATATGATAGTTGTAAGCTTAGCAATAGGAGAAAAAAAAATCATTAAAGTCAATACCCTTAATTTGAGGATATCCTCGAGCTACTAAACAACCTTTTTAGCGATTTAAGGTACCATTATAGTTATATTTCTAGCAAAGACCCACTTACACCCAATTGGTCATTTTCCAGAGGGTAAATCAGTTAACACCCATGTTTGATTTTGTTGTAAAGCCTCAAGTTCAACTTTTATAGCATTTCTCCAACCCTCATGCTTAATAGCTTGAGAATAAGTCTTGGGAATGTCATCAATAAAAATAGACAAGCATAATGACGACAAGAAGAAAGATGATGATAACAAAAAAAGATGATAACTACCTGCCTCTAATGGATCTGGTATAACTGATGTACACTAAAGGGAAAAATAATAATATTGTAAATAAGTAGGTAATTTCCTAGACCATGTAGATTTCCTAAGTAATGGGGAAAGAGGAAGAGGAGAAGAGGGAACAAAGGTGGAAGACTCAGAAGTAAGAATAGGTTGAGAAGAAGTAGTACAACTTGGAGAAGGTTTCGAATGATCCAAAGAAGGAAGTTCTTAAGGCAAAGGAATTGAATTTGATAAAGAAAAAGAATCAGAATTACAAAAGGGGGAAATATATTCATAAAAATGTTTCACGAAACAAGGATATCGCGAGTTTATTAATCTAATGTGATAAAACCCTTAGTACCATGTTAATAACCAAGAGAAACACACTTATGAGCTCGAGAATTAAGTTTAGTGCGTTGCTATGTGAGAGTGGAAGAAAAGCAAAGACAACCAAAAACTTTGAGATTGCTCAAATTAGGACATTGCTGGTATAACATTTCAAAAGAGGATTTATGACCCAAAATAGGTATAGGCAAGCAATTAATCAAGTATATAGCATGGACCAATACATCTCTGGAATATGAGCTTGAAACAGAAAAGCTCTTCTAACATTCAAAATGTGTCGATGTTTCCTTTCAACCTTGCTATTTTGTTTAGGTGTCTCTACACAACTTGTTTGGTGATATATACATGTTGTTTATAAAAATCAACCATGGTAAATTCAACACCATTGTCAGTTCTAATAACTTGAACTAGAACACCAAACTGGAACACCAAATTGAGTAAAAACCATTTGAACAAAAGCATAAATGTAAAACCATACTTCAAACTTAGTTTTAAGTAAGTAAATCCAAGTGTATCTTGAAAAATCATCAATAATAGTAAGAAAATACTTGTGGCCATGTATAAAAGTTATATGATAAGGACCCCAAATGTCCATATGAACCAAACCAAAGATTTTATTAGACTTTGTAGTTCTTACAAGAAAAGACAACTTGTGTTGCTTAGCATAGTAACATACATCATAACATGAAAAAGAATAAGTATATAAAACATAAGGATATTGTTGATAGATGGAATACAATGTATATTTTGAAAGATGTCATAAACAAAAATGTTAAAGATCAAAGGCAAGATTGGTGACAAGTTTGGTGGAACATTACTAATAACATGTGGTATAGAAATTGCATGTTGCTTAAGGATATATAGCTCGTCATACAAATCAGCTGAACCAATCATCTTCCTTGAAGGTAGGTGTTTGATTAGATAATGAAAAATCTAGAAAGAAACATGACAAGGAAGATTTTGAGTTAATTGGGAGACAGAAATAAGATTGAACTGAAATTCTAGGACAAATAAGACATCATGGGGATAAAAGTTATCTAAGAACTGAATTGTCCCACTAGAAGTAGCTAGGACCCATGAGCCATCTGGTAGATTAACAAGTATGAGAGTGATTGATTTAGAAGAAGTAAACAAAACAAGATTAGAATAAACATGATCTGTAGCTCTTGAATCTATGATCTAGGAATCTGAAAAAGAATGAGAATAAGAAGAAAAACGCTTACCAATGGTAAAAACATGATTGACAGATGCAGAGGGCTAAAGTAAAGAATGATTAGCTTGAACCAAGGCTAACAACTTTTGATACTAATTAGGTGTGAAACTATATGATTGATTTACAACCTTATTAGGCCCAAGTAGAGCTGAGAATCAGGGCCGGCCCGGCCTTCCAGGGTCGGCCCTTGAAGGGCCAAGGCCTAACAGGGCCCAAAAGAAGAAAAACACCTATTTTTCAAAGTCTGGCCCGAGAGCACCAGGGCCAAGGCCGACCCTCCAGGGCTCAGAAATTACTATTCCAAATTTTAACTATTTTTCGTCCGTTTTTTTCTTTCAAAGAAATATGATTAGTAAAATACAACAATTAAAGTTCTAATTTATCAAATAAATATTATCAACATTAATATCCAAGCAACACAAATTATCCAACAAACGAACACATTCATCCGTTCGTAATCAAAAGCAAACTAATGTCCACAGTCTACTACTACCCACAAATGAAACACAAAAAATATAAGAAGCGCACCACTAACAGCAGATGACCACACATCTTCTTCATCACTATCATCAATGTCAAAGATATTTGATTGTGCTTCACCAACCGCAGTAGACTCTACTTCATAAGTAAAAATATCATGTATTTCAAGCGCCCAAGCCCAACTTCAATTTCAATTAAAAAAATATGTAGGGCCTAACGAGCTGGCCCATGGCCCTCCAGGGCCCGAGGCCCTGCAGGGCTAATTTCATTTATCTCTTCAAATTTTTAGGCTTGGCCCTTGAAGGGCCAGGGCCTAAATGGGCCAGCCCGATGGGCTCGGCCCGATTTCCCGGTTCTAGGCTCAAGTGAACCTTTACTATTAGAAAGAGAGTCAAAAGTAATAGCAACAAGTATAAATGCATTCCAAAATTTAAAACCAAGTGGCAATCCATGCTTTCTATAACAAGTTGCTTTAGTGTGTCAATACTTTCCATAGTAAGTACATTGTTTTCCCATATTTGAAAAATTAGGTTTATGACTACTTGGAGAAGAAGATCGTGGAACCAATGTCTGATTGAACAGAGGAATGATTTCTATAGTTTGAAAACCAAGTTCTTGCTCTTGTGTTGCTAACAAAAAAAAAACTCTGTTACTATTCGGTAGGGGATCTATTAACATAATTTGTGACTTAATAGCAGAAGAACAATTACTTAACCCATTCAAAAACCTAATGACATAATCTTGTTCAATATGTTTCTTATGGAGCTCAACGGCACCACAATGGCAACGACAACAAGGGTTATAAGAACAAGAAAGCATAGGATGAAGAATTTAAAACTATTCCCAAAGGATTTTGAGCTTAGTGAAATAGCCACTCACTAAGAGATCACCCTGCTTCAGACTCTGGATCTCCTCTTAAAGATCAACCAAACAGAAGATATTGTTCTGGAAATTAAAAAATGATCCCATAAATCCACCCCTATATCACAAGCTCTGTCGATCCACAAGATGCTCTGAGCAAGTGTTGGGGAAAGAGATCTTGTAATCCACAACAATACCATCCTATTACACGTTCCCAAGTTGGATAGATCGAATCTGTGCTACTTGGAATAGAAGATGCTTGATCAATAAACCATGTGTTGTTCTTGGACATTAAGGCTATCTTCATCTCTCTTACATACGAGTGATAGTTTGGATCAGATAAGACTAGAGAAACAAGAATCAATGAAGGATTCTCATTCAGATGTAGATAAAAAGGATTTTCGATGTTGTGAATTGAATTAGAAGAAGTATGGGTGGAATTTCCGTCAAGATTTCCAGCAGGAGAAGAAGAAATTGTTTGATTCTTAGATGCCATTGAAAAATGAAGTAATCTGAGAAGCAAGCAAAGGACACTTAGAGGCGAGAAATTAGGTCTTGGACAAACAATGAATAAAGAAATATCTCGAAGGAACTGAGCTCGAATATGAAAATGACAATGGAAAAGGAAAAATGAAGTAAAGAAAAGGTAAAGGTGTTTTCAGAAGAAACGAGAAAAATCAGATGTGGTCAATGACTCACATGCTCTGATACCATATTGTGAAAGAAAGAAGAGAAATGAATCTAGAATCTGTTGAATTTCTAGAAATATGTACTCCTATATACACACTCTATAAATATATAGCTAACTACTTATGCTTAATTAAAATTGTCACACTGTTACTATAAGCAAAGCTGACTACTTCTATTTACATCAACTATTCACAGTAAAAGCTCAACTAAATATGTTACACTAAAAATAGTTATGTATATGCTAATAGTATATTCATGTTCATTTAAACCTTTTTTACCATGGTTACCCTTAGAGCTGTCAAAATGGGTTAGACCTTATGGGCTTCCCCATTAAATCCCATTGATAACTCCCTCTTTTTTAGCCCCCAAATGATGGGGTTTTTTTTGGCCCTAACCCAAAATAACCCCCAATCCTATGGGGTTAGAACAAGGCCAACCCATGGGCCACCAATCAAAACCTAATGAGTCTTCTCCTCATCCCTTGTCATCATCTTCGTCTCTAGCGTTTTCTTCTTCTGCTTCCTCTCTGTTCAATGCCGCCAGTCTTAGACTATAACTTCTCTCACCAACCCCCAACCCCACTTGCATGCCTCACACGTGTCACTAATCATTTCACTGCCTTGATATGAGAGACCCAGGTTCAGTGCCGTCTATTTATCACGGCCAATTCTATGTAATTAATTAAGAGTCCAAGCAACAATGATCCAAGGAAGTAACAAGGAGCAGGACTTGGAAGTATCAGTCTTCTTCAATGGTCTCACGGACTCACAGTGATGACTCATCCCAACATATTCTTCTTGTTGTGAATTAATGTTGAGATTTTGGCCCGCAGGCTAGTCCTAACCCCTAGGGCTATATAATTTTTTGGCCCGTGTGGGCTGTTTAACATGTAGGCTTTTTGGCCCTAACCCATGTGGCTATGGTCTAACGGGCTAGGGTAGCCCGTTTTGACAGCTCTAGTTACTTTACCCTTTCCAAAATTGAGTTTGTTTCAATTCTACTATGGTAAAATTTTTAAATGAGTTCCTTCATTTCCTACCATATTAGTGGTGTCAATGTTTTGAAAATGGCTAAGTGTTCATTGTATGAGGATGAGTGTCAAGTTATCTTTTTGTAATGCTACCCTTAATGCCCCTTATTTTTCTATATTTTCTTTTTCTTAGTGAAATATATAAGAAAAGATAACTTGTAATGAATATATGTGTGGAAAAGTTAAACTGGCATCTATCATAGAGAAAAACGCAGAAAATAATTTGAAATGACTTGAACACACACATTGATCCATATAACTTCCTTGGCTCAAGAGAATGACTTGAGGCACTTAATCTCACAGTTAAGTAAATAACTTTCAGTTCAATTTGAACTTGAGGTATGGGAATATTAAGTTGATACTTTAATAAATATTGCATGTCTTGAGTTGATGACTCAAGTTGCTTGACCAAGAATACAGAGTCAACTTATCAAACATGAAATGTCTTGGAAGTTATTACTATAGCTCGAGCTAATTAACTCTATAGGCACAAAATACTTTACTCATGAAACATATAACGAGTACAAATCATTAGTGAGTGCGTTAGTGTATAATTAATATAGTGAGACAAACCAATAATTAATGAGGGTAAAAATAAAAAATGCTATTAAAAGTTTCAAACAGGCTCTCTTATAAATAGGAATAAGTTATCTCTAAAAAATTTTTTGTGACCATTGAAGTCCAAGATTTATGACAGCCCCATCGCAATTACACATGATCCAACCAAGGTGAGGCTTAATCAAATGAATGCTTCAAACAAATTTTTGAAGGCTAGCCAGTGAATATCAAATAATAGAGAGAATCTTCTGCATTCTTGAGATGAGTATGCATGAGCAAGAGTGGAGGCCCTTGGAGAAAAAACCACTAATTGTATCACTGTTAAAGAGAAATTTCTTTCTTGCATCCCACAGTTTGCAACAAAAGCAACTCCAGTGGTACAAGGAAAATTGAGTATGTGAATGGAAGAAAAATTTTAATGAGTACAGTTTTAAAGACAGGATAAGTGGGTATATAAAATTTTGATAAAGAGAAAATGTAAAATAAAAGAGTAAGAAAAATTAATTAAAAGATTTTAAACTCATTTCTCTAATTTTTTTTTTCTTAATTGAATTCATTAAAATTTTTCATCCACTCTCCTACATTTCCCTCGTACCAAATAAACACCAAGGAAGGAAGGTCCTCAAGTGAAGACTTGCTTTGAAATTTTTTTAGGGAAGAAGGAATGCAATTTTTTCCTTTCAAATTCATAAATAACTCTCGTCAATATTTTAAAAAAAAAATTAAAAAAGGGACTTATTTACATGTATGCTTTATTAATAAACTAACGTGATAATCTTTTTTATTTGACCAAGGATTTCCCTTATGAAAATTTCAATAAGATTCCTTCTTGAATTTTAAGAAGAAAAGGGGCTATTTACACATGCATCAAAGTTCAAAGGACTTTAGTACAATTTATACACCCCCACATATTCAAGATTTCCAAGTCATTGGATTCAAATTCACCCACACAAAGGCTACATAAGCAAGATGGTGAATTTGAAGGACAAATTCTTTATAGACAGCATCAGAATTCAGATAAACAAGGAGTTGCTAGTTTGCTGGAACATTGGACTCAGGAAATCACAAAAGACTTAAAACCACCGAGAGAAACTCACTAAACGAGTTATATCCCCTAAAAAAACCCTGGAGATCTTAACTCTCTTCTTCTGTATCTAAATTTTCTTCTTCTTACCTATGTCCAATGACTGTACTGCACTATACATACAAGCCACTAACAATCACTAGAGAATAAAATTATCCAAAAACACACAGACTTTCAAAAATGCACTCCATTGCAGCTTCCATAGACAAAGTCTCTCGACCCAAAAGCCGTCTTCTTTGAGATTTTGCTTTGGTACCCTTTGGTTGCCCAGATCTCAGTTCCTGCTCCTTTTGAAGCCTCTTGTAAAACAACATCCAGTTTTCCACATGCAGCTGCTATAAGCCCTATATATATTTCATATCATCAGGAACCAAGCCACAGGTTAGATAAAAGCAGAAACTGAATAAAAAATACAGGTTTTTAAATAGAAATATACCCTTAAGTGGAGTCTTAAAAATTGGAATAGTTTGGGCTAATTAAGATCTGAAAATGCCAACTTCCAAGTTTAAGTTATTTCCTTCTAAATTCCCTTTTGTTCTCTTCTTTGTATGCACATAAAATTAGCACAGCAGAAGTGACACTGATGGTGGTTATTTTAGTCCATATCTTCTCATTTTGCCCCATCATTATTGGGCCAAGAAAACGCTTTCTTTACTGCATAATTGCAAAATATGAAGTATCATTTCAGATAGGATATGGCATGACACAAACCTCAGAGATCCAATGTCCATCAAACAAACATGAATATGTAGCATAAAAGGATAAGAAAGAGAGACAGGCATTCACTAAAGGAGGTACCTGAGAATAAAGGAGAAGGCTTTCTAGGTCTTGATTTATATTCAGGGTGGAATTGAACACCAATAAAAAAAGGATGATTAGGTAGTTCAACAATCTGTGACATGAAGGAACAAATCATAATAATACAGAAACTATGAAGATCAGTTAAATAATTCAAAAAGTTCTGGGGAAAAAAAATGTATGTACATGTTGCAACCATACATACCTCCATGCGTTGACCGGTTTCATCCTTCCCAATAAAAGAAAGGCCGGCATTTTCGAGTTTTGCAACCAGATCAGGATTCACCTGCATTAGAACAATATCAGTTTTCTGTCCAAAATAATTTATAAGGTAATCTTTTGCATGAGGATGTTGGTAATACCTCATATCTGTGTCGGTGTCTCTCATTAATGAATCTTTTGCATCCATATCTATTAGGCAAGGAATGGGATCAGCAGCCAAATAAATAGCACTCATGCTGAAGCAAATAGATTGCTCTCATTTGCCAGTTATAAGCACAAATTATATGGTCCACACTTTTTCTTTTTTTAATCTATTCAATGGTGCAGTTGACACTTTTAATACTTACAGTTTTGCAGATTTGCAGTCATTGACCTGGAAATATGTCTTCCTAGATCCGAGACGCATGGTGCCACCCATATGGGTCTTTGATCCCTATATAAACATTAAAAAAGACTCCCACAGTTCGGGGGAAAATGACATTTTTAAACTCAATCTCTTAGCATTAAGACACAAACATAATAAATATGGACCTCAGGCATGAATATGACAAATTGATTCTTTGTATAAGGATCAAATTCTGTGCTGTTGGCATCTCGTAGACCGAGAACAGATCTTGCAAACTCAATGACAGCAACTTGCATTCCAAGGCAAATGCCAAGAAACGGAATTCTGTTTTCACGAGCATATTTAGCCGCGAGAATTTTCCCATCCACTCCTCTGTCTCCGAATCCTCCAGGAACAAGGACACCATCAGCTCCCTGAAGCCAAATATAAGTCAAGTTAATGCAACTATTAAAGAGAGAAAACTATGACCAATATAATAAGTGGCCCATTTCAAAAATCCAGAGAAACCTTCAATAACTTCCATGCAGCCTTATAAGAATCAGGATTCTGCAACATTAAACCAAAACAATACAGCCATTGTCAGGATTAGGGAAAATAAGTAGCAGTTGTTGATGCAGGAGAAATCAAAACTAGAAGTAACCTCTCTTTTTGTTGCTTCTTCGAGGTCACTAGCCGATATCCAATCCACAAAAAGTTTCTTGCGCAAAAGAACAGAGGAATGCACCAATGCCTGCAGGTCATGATGAAAGTTTAAAAGCTCATTCTTTTGCATCTATTCTGAATCCATATTGTTCAAGCATAATGGAGATTAACTCAACATTACAGAGTTAGGTACCGTCAAAATATGATGGAATCACAGAGCAAAAGACACTAGTATATGGAAGTTATCTATCTAAATATGCAAGTTATGCCAACACAAGAATTCAGGAATACAACGAACAAAATAACAGCTGAGTCTACCTTTTGAACAGAAAGGTAAGAATCTGAAAGGCATGTATATTTCCCCACCACAGCAATACGAACCTGCTGATTGCAAGGGTTTAAAAGTATAACCAATCACGTAAAATTAAAATATTTGAGATTTAAATTTGGAAAAGCAACCCACTGGTTCATGCAGATTGTCATAAACATCAGCTCTAGAGGTCCATTCCTTTAAACTTGGATCTTGAGTTCTCCTGTATTCGACAAACTTACCATATAAGAAGACTTCCAAGATACTAAACAAAAAATCTTCTGTTACTATAAACTCAGTATCAAAAAATTGAGAGAATCTGAGAGACAAACCCTTTGAGTTTCAGCACATTCAACATTGCTCCATGAGCTTTCTGGTCCTAGATCATATGATATATATATATATATATATATATATATATATATATATAGTGAGAAATAATGCCTGGAAATAAGAATTGAAGCCCAGAATTTCAAGAGGAAGAAGACTTACTCTTAAAAGTAAAGGAATGTGCCAAATGTTGGAAACATCATGAAGACTGACAATGTTTTCTGCCTGTAAAAAACTCAGCTTGATTAGAGCACTCTTGCAAAGCAGATAAAACTATTTCAAGTCATATATACATAAAGTTAGACTTATCCATTTGATCTCATACCGGAACTTGGCAAAACTGAGACAGTTTCCCCTTTACACTCTCATCAAGTGCCTGCAAAACAACTACCTTCAGAATCCTAAATCAAAGCTTATAGTTCAGAATCTGTCTATGTGTGTTCAGTGAATATCTTCAGGAGGGAGGGAGAGAAGGAGAAAGAGAGAGCAACCATGGTACTCCGACATGCTAGAATATCCGGTTTCAGCCCAAGACTTTGTAGTTCACGAACACTATGCTGGGTTGGTTTTGTTTTCTATGAAACACAAGCAACATAATCAAACCATATTCAGACGAAAATGAAAGTAAATCATCTTACAAACAGATCTCAAAAGGAATCAAGCTCAAGGGCACCATACCTGTTCGCCAACAACATTCAAAACAGGAACAAGGCTGACATGAACTAGGCAAAAATTGCCTGCACCTGTCATGAACAGCATGATTAGACTTGAATAATTGAGTATAAAAATTGGAAGAAATGGACATGGACATGCTAGCAGACTTGTCATCGATTGAGTATTCTCACCTATACGATACGAGAATTGTCCAAACGCCTCAACAAACGGCTTGGACTCAATATCTCCTGCATCAGAAGTTGTTCATATAAATCAACAAAAAAACAAGAATATCATCTTAACCAAGAGGAATCAAGAATGTTTCAAAGTTTACCTATGGTTCCACCCAATTCTATAACACAAACATCAGCTGGACCTGGCTTCCCATCTACCGGTATGTGGGCCACCCGCTCTATCCACTCTTGAATAGCATCTGTAATATGAGGGACAACCTGCAGATAGGGGAAAAAAAAATTAGAAATATTCAAAGATGTTATTCATGAGTTTATCAAAACAAAACATAGTAGAACTGATTAAACAGAACCTGAACTGTTTTCCCCAAATAATCTCCTTTCCTCTCCTTGTCAATCACATACTGTCATGAGCAAAAAATGAAACAGTAAAGTTGGAGACCAATAAGGATGAAGTTTGCTGTAATGATCTACAGAGTATATTATAGACACTTGCCTGGTAAATCTTTCCTGTAGTGATGTTATTATCACGAGTCAACTTGATATCTAGGAAGCGCTCATAGTTTCCCAGATCCAGGTCCACCTTTTGAACACAAACAAGTTCATGATTTCATATTTGTTAAGACCTGTTTTTTTTCTTTTTCTTTTTTTTTTTTGGTGAATTACACCAACTCTGACCCCTGAGAAAAATTGAAGTAAATTGACTAACTTGTCTCTTTTTTTGCTTTTTGGACAGACCCATATAACCAGAATTTCTAAAAATTAAAAATAAAACACACAAAATCAGAGCAAGTCATCTACCTCACCACCATCATCTAATACGAACACTTCACCATGCTCAAGAGGAGACATTGTTCCAGCATCTATGTTTAAGTAAGGATCTGGATGACAAAGGAAGAATCAATAAAAAAAAAGGACGAGGCAAAAAGGAGAAATAACTTGATGAGACCATTTAAAAGTAAAAATAACACTGCTTTTGTGCAAAATTCATTATCAAGTAAAGAGTTATTTTTAGGGGAAAAAAAAAGTGATAAAAAAATAACACACTGACTGAATCACTGAGGGGTGTGTCTGATTTTCAATGTACACTTGTGGTAAACCTCTTCTTTGTGCAATTTTTTCATAGCTTGGAAATAATCAGAAGCTTAGCTGGGCGAGCAAGAAAAACTTTACTGGGTTTTTCAAACAATAAAAGGAAGGAATAACAACTTCTAGACGACAACAAAAGAGAAAAGCAAGCAGGATGCTTAATGAACTTTTCTAAGTTCGATGAAAAGCGAGCTTACTTTACCCGTTTTCCTATCCACAAAAAATAAATAAATAAATAAACTTTATTAACTGCAACCACGGCGAAGATGAAGGAAGAAGAAGGTACCAATTTTAATAGCAGTAACTCGAAAGCCACATTCGTGAAGAAGAACTCCAATACTACTCGCGGTGACCCCTTTCCCCAAGCCACTAACAACCCCACCAGTGACCAGCACGTACTTCATTTCTTCACAAGAAAAATCAGAACAACCAAAAGCAGAGGAAAAAATCCTTTTGCTTTGTTTATGGCTTGCCAAAAGGCAGAGACTTTAATCCTTCTGCTTTGTCTATGGTTCGCCAAAAGGCCAAAACTTGCTGGGTTCTGGTAAGTATTAGAGTTAGAAGAGAAAGAGACTAGAAAGAAGAAGAACGAGAAAGTGTGCAGTAAAAGAAACACTGAGAATGGGTGACGCAGAAGAAGGAGGAGGAAGAAGAAGAAGGGATGAGGCACGAAGCATTAGATGTGAAGTGTGAACATTGAAGGAGGCTTTATATAAAACTCAACGTTGGGGATGCTGATTCTTTTTTTTTCTTTTTTCTTTTTTTTTGGGCACCAAATGCTGATTCTGATTCAAACAGAAGAGAAAGACGAGCGTCATGTAAGAAAAAGATGAAGGAGAGATTAACGGGAAAAAAACAAAATAGGAAGAAAGAAAAAAAGGGAAAAGTCAATTTAAGAATATAATAAGCATTTATGAGGAAATTAATAGTTAGATAATTGGAAATCGGGGTTTCGGATCCCCTAATAGCCATCGGATATGGGTATATTGAAAATCCTGAAAAGCAAACACTATTTAGTCATGTCAAGTCCAAGTGTGCAGCAGTAATTCGCGAAACATGGAATGGTCTGACCGACCGGCGAACCAGGTGGGCCCCATGGTGGACTGAACACGGAGCACCAACCCAAATTCTATGCTACTTTGCTAGATACAGACATACGCGTATATATATATTTGTTTGAAATAGTGATTAATGTATTCAAAATTAATTTTTTAATTGTTATTTATGTGTATAAGGTAAATATGTAAAATAAATTTTATCTCGATATATATAAATAAACACTTTTTGAGTCTTAAATGTGATTCCAAATAACTATTCTACACACAAAAATTAAATCAATTTCTTAAAATTTATTTGTAGGGAATATAATTATTAAATCTTTATTTTGAGATTAAAAAAATGATAATGTAAACCTTTCCATTCATTTTAGTACCCCTTATTTATTTAGGAAAAGCTTACATAAATTGAATCTCAAAACTTGTTAAAATAAAATGGGCTAAGCAGAAGCAATATGAAGTATTTTCTCACACGCGTCTATTATTATAAAATATTTTGTGATTTTTTTTTTATAATTCATCTAATACTCTAAAGTATTTTCCCAAGAGCATCTAGAATCTTAAACTATTTTGTAGTTCATCTAATGCCTTGAAATATTTTCTTAAGCGAATTCAGTATCTTGAAATATTTTATGGTTCATCATTCTATAGTGTATTTTTTCATATCATCTAGCATCATAAAATATGTTGTAGCCCTCTTAGTACTCTAAAGTATTTTTTCACGTGCGTCCATTGCCTTAAAGTATTTTGTGGTTCATTTAGCATCTTAAAGTTTTTTGTGCATGTGTCCAATACCCTAAAGGTTTTGTGCATGTGCCTAGTACCCTAAAATTGCTATTGAAAAATATTTTAAGATGTTGAACGCACCTTCACTTAAAGACTTTTACGTAAAAGCCATCATGTAACATTTATATACTATTTGTCTTCCAACCTAATATATGTATAAGCAAAACCATAACTATCTTACAAATTGATCATAAAGTATGAATGGGAAATATTATGTTTCTTTCACTTGAAAGTGTTACTTGACAGTTGTTTCTTAGTATGAATGGGAAATGTTATGTTTATTTCATTTGAAAGTGTTACTTGATAGTTGTTTCTTAAGAAACATTTGTCAATTAACACTTTCAAACGATTTGTCTTTTCTAACTACTCTTATTTAAAGTGTCTTTTAATAAATCTCTAATTAAATTCATCTATTTTAGTTTTTTCTGTAAAATTAAAAAATATATATGTTAAATAAATAACTTTTATTAAGGAAAACTTGTCATTTAGTAGAATACCATTTCAAATTCCTAGCAGTTATTAAAAAAAAGTCACCATTTATAAAATATAATGATCTATAAAACTAAAGGACACAATGGCTCGGTATTCCACGAAACCCTATCTATATAAGTATTTGAAAACTAAACTTCACTTCTCCATTTTCATTTCAACTTCTCATAACTAACTGCAAGCTTTTGTTTTTCTTCACAAAAATCATAGACCAATGAAAGAGAACTTTTACTTCATCATCTAGTAACAAATTGAAAGATGAACTCTACCAAGCAACCTTGAATGGCTCGTCAACGTGACCTACAACCTCTATCACATGGTCCAAGTTTAGTTACGAGAGCAAAGACGCATGGACCAGTGCTTGAAGAAACTTATTACTCTTGTTTGCCCTTTTGAATGAGAAGGTGGAGAAGTTATTGGATAAGGAAAAATATGATACATCATATTCTTAAAAACAGCTCCATAACTTTTTTATTTTTAGTTTGTTTATATACATTGTCTTTTTTTAATTATTTGTAAAATAGTGGTTGGATAATCACCCACCAAGATTTAAAAGAAGAAGAAAGAAGAAGAAGAAGAGAAAAGAAAAAAGGAAATACATAATGGTTATTCAATAAAACTTGTCATTTATTAGAATATCATGCAAATAAAAAATGGTTCTAATTAGTAACTGTCATATTTTGTCTTATAAGAATGACAGTTGTTAGACAAAAACCGTCATGAAACAACAAATGGGAAGGAGATTCTCTCCTTAGCTTTTTTTCTCATTTCCCCTCATTAGCCCATTTAGGCTAGGCCATTAATTGGGAAAATGAGAGAAAAATTAAAGTAGTATTATATTAATTGGATAAATATAATTTAAAGATTATGAGGGATGATGAGAGAAACTCAACCCCAACAAATGTCATGATGATTTGAAACATTTCCCCTTCCCCTTTCCATGCTGATGAAAATGCTTTGTACATTCTCTTTTGTTCTCTTATGATTAAGTACAAGAACTAAGTACCCATTTATTATCTACCACTGCTCGTCTTTAACTTCTAACAAGTGTAATGACTATTCGAACACGTCACTTCCAATCTATTTAAACTCCTCATTTCCTTTTTTTCCGTACTATTTTTTCATAATCCTCCTTTATTCTCTCAAAATGAAACGCCATACTGTAGACTTCCTAGAAAATCACAAGCGTCATCCTCCTCCTCCACCATCTCCTTCTTCTTCTGCTCCTCCTCTACAACCTTCACTACCTCCTCCACCTTTGCCTCCACATCCTCTTAAGTAGAGGTAATGATGTGTCATTCATTAACACATTGACCATGTTGTGAGGAGGCTAGCCGAATATTTGTCAAGCTTAAATAAAAAGGCCAATCTCATTATTTATGAGTATGGGATTGGCCATCATGATCCTAACATACTTCTAGATGATTTCAAG
Organism: Acacia confusa; assembly: GCA_037074495.1. NCBI lineage: Eukaryota > Viridiplantae > Streptophyta > Magnoliopsida > Fabales > Fabaceae > Acacia > Acacia confusa. The sequence goes on along the minus strand of CM073504.1, from coordinate 26,312,338 downwards.
CCACTCCTCTAGTAATGAGTAGCATGAGAATGTAAGTTATGCTACTATTTTTTTTTTCAACTTTTGATTCATTCAAATTAAAGGAAACAAAAGTTCCAAAATTCATAGCACACCACAGATCCATATCAAAGGGTGATATTTTTTTAGTTTTATTTTTATAAAATATAAAAATATAATCATCAAAGCACTATCAGCCCAAAACTAATTGTAAAAAGAATATAACATACCTCATTATTATTAACAAAGAACTGTGATAAATGTAAACTGATAAATAATAGTTTTTAGGAATGAACTATGATGTAAGGTATTAAGAATTATAACCCAAAAACCTTACTATTGATCTTCTATTTAAACATCAAAAACATAATACACTTGACAATTAAGGGCTCCCATATAAAATATCACCTACTTAATTTCTTCACTTGAAATCTCCTTTCCTGTGTCATTCAACTAGGCCACATCAAAGAAGGGATATGGGCAATTCCCTAAAAATCTAGGACGATTGTCATTATCTTGACTAAAAAGATTTGTTAGAATGGTTGATCACCTAATAGGGGGATGAATCGGGTGATACAAGAATTTTACATTTTTAGCTTATATACTGAGTAACTAAAGGAGAATGTATTAACTATAAAGATAGAGATGAAGGTGAGGAAGAATAACACACAACAAGTTTTTCCTGATTTAGTCCCTCCATAGACCTACGACCAGTCCTCAAGTACCCTTTAATTTTCAATCTACTATATTCCTTCTTGTTTAATCGAGCACAAAAGAAGCCTAGCCTTTATATTCCTACAGGTTTATACCATAGGTACTTGTCAACCTTTTACTTCCCCTTACTTTTCTTAAGGATATAATAATGGACTTAGATCTCCCCCCCCCCCCTCTTAATACAAGCCTTTCTAGCAATATATGCTATTATAGTATGTTCTCTTAATAGAAGGGATTCTTATAAATCACCGAAACTCAGTTTATTCTCTAACAAGATAGATAGGAAAATCTCTTAAGCTCAATATTTGATAGGCTCCCAATTTTACGTTGTTCTTTCTACATCATCTTCTCAATCTAAATGATTCTCTTGTTATACAAGGGTGAGACTTGGTGACCATTGAAAAGATTTCGCTATCTATTAAAGTTGATAGATCTTCCTGTTAAACATTTCATATAGTTGTTGCTTGTATTAAAGGCATATGTCATAGAAGGAAACTTTGGAATGTGATATTTGAAAGTGGAGCTAATCACTAAGAGGGGGTGAATTAGGGATGTTAAAATTCTTTTGAAAGTTCCCTGAAACTTGACCACAAAAACATCAGAGTAAGAGAAGAGGAAGCAAGACACAATAATATTTATACTGGTTCTGTCTAACTCCTTGACCTACGTCTAGTCCCCAGATACTCTAGGTTTTTCATTAACACTTAGATACAGTTACACGTTCTGTACTCGAAGTTATCCTCTCATTAGAATACACCCCCCTCACAAGTTGTACATTGATATTCCCAATTTCCAAGTCCTACGACTTGAGATTCTTACAATAAATGAAACTCTCTCTAAGAGTCAATAAAGATAATCACTGAAGTATAAATGTATCAAACGATACTTTACAGTAGAAAACTGAAATAGTAGTTGAAAACTTGAATAATTTTTGTTTTCTACATATTGGTTGTTGTGTGTTATCCAGAAGACTTGAATACAACCTCTTATATATGAAGAGAACATTTAATGACCGTTTGATTCTTCAATGTAACCGTTGAAGACATCGGTTAGCTGTTAGAAACACTTTGGTCTTCTTCTATCTCTAACTTATAGTTAATCTAGCTGCACAAAAGTTTATGGTTGACTTCTTTTAAATTAAATCTGTTGAAAGAGCAACTTCTTGATAGGGAAATAAAACATGAATTCCTTAGCAATTTGTGTAGAATGATTGTCCAAAAGAGTGCAAGCTTTTTAAACTTTGCAATAAATGTTCTGATATTGTTTTTTACTTTTGACTAAATCTTCATTTAACATTATTTAAACCATATGAAACTCACTAATAAACTGATTAAACATAGTTATAAATAGTAATATATGATGATAAGAAGTATTAAGATCAAACATGAAGATTTTACAAATTCGAGCAATTTGATTGTCAAACTAAGAGACACAAACTCGAGTTTGTTCATCCAAACTGGAGTTTGTAACTTTGCTTCAGAAGGCCAAACTCGAGTTTCCAAATCTTAATTCGAGTTTAGTTCTTCCAAAGAAGAACGTCGCCATTTGAGTTTTGAAACATATTTTGAATACTTAGACAAACTCGAGTCACTTAGTAACTAACTTGAGTTTTGTTCTTACAGATAATAATGTCGGGATTTAAGCTTTGAAGCATATTTTGAACTTAAGAGAAAACTCGAGTCACTAAGTAACTAACTCAAGTTTTGGACTTTGATAAGAAAAACAGGTTTAAGTCCACAAAGCTCAAAACTGGAGTTTTCAAAACTTAACTAGAGTTTACAAATACAAGAAATAGAGCATAGATTTCTGTTTGATATAAACTCGAGTTTACAGAAACCAAACTCGAGTTTCCTCTAAAACTGAAAAACTTTGAAAGTTCTTTGCCAAGAGAAAAACTGTAGTTTTCTAAAAGTTAACTGGAGTTTTCATAAAGTGGGTAAAACGTGAAAATTCTCTATCAAATCTAAACTCGAGTTTGCAAAGCTAACCTCAAGTTTTCTCAAAGTTTAGAAAACTTAGAAAACTCTTTGCCAAATGTAAACTGAAGTTTGTCATTTCAAAATCTGGAATTTTCTCAAGGTGGGAAGTGTTAAGGTTCTTGATTAAGCATAAACTCAAGTTTAAAAAACTTTAACTCAAGTTTAGTCAAGTTCACAAATCTTTGAAAGTTCTTTAAAAACATAAACTCGAGTTTACAAAAGTAAACTGAAGTTTACCTTACTTTAGAAAATATTGAAGGTTCTCTGTTTTGGTGCAAACTTGAGTTTTTAAAACAAAACTCGAGTTTGTCTTAATGTGAAAAACTTGAGTACTCTCTGTATTTCACAAACTTGAGTTTGCCTATGCAAATAGGAGTTTGTCTTAGTTCATAAAAGTTGAGTTACTCTCTGTCAAGTCCAAACTCGAGTTTTGCATCCAAAACTCGAGTTTACCTTTGACAGTAAGTTTTTCAACTCACCAAAGACAAACTTCATTTTAAATTTTCAATTGTCAATTATCATCAAAACACATAGAGAACTAACAATATTGCTATTGTAATTGATCCGTTCTTCCTGTATATAAAACTTGTTTTCCTTGGATGAAGTTAATAAACATTTATAATGCAATTCCAAAGGATCAGAATTATTTTATGAATATTTAAGATAAGTTCAAAAATGATATAAGTCCCATTTGGAATAGCGGTGACAGAAATAAATTATTTTCAATTTGACTTTTATAAACGTAAAATAGGATAAAAAGTCATATTGTAAATGTAATTTGTGTTTGATATAATTGTGGTAGAAGTGACCTTTTTTTTTCAAATGGACTACTATTTGGAACAACGTTGGAAAAGTCAGTTAAGATAGAAAATGACTAAAAAATGTATAAATCTTATTGAATATCACACATATATACACGCATGTTAATTGTATATATTGTGATAATTGAAGTTTAAAATTTAAATTTGATAAAACAAAGTTAAATTATTGTTAAAAAAATTTAAAATACTAAAGTCCTTAATTAAATATATTTAATGCATAAAATTATATATAAATCATAATGCATACCAATGCATATCACCAGGTTGATACTAAATAATGGTATATTTTTACTAATGTGTGTGGCACATGTTTTGCCACATCATCATCATTTTTTGTTTGGAAAAAAAAAACTCTCAATCTAGACTCTTCTTATATGTCAGACACAGGGGCGGACCCAGAAAATAATTGAAGAGGGGGCACCATTGGTGGGGGATTTGGAGGTAGCGCCCCCGAAATTTTTTTTTAAAGCAAAGTTTTAAATGCATTAAAAAACAAAAAAATATATAAAGAAAAAAACAAGGTTAAATGCAGTTAGAAATAGCAAGGTTAAACATTAAATAAATTCAAATACATATATTGTAATAACAAAAGTATATTATAATAATTACAATGTCATCCTTTTAGGTCTTAGTTTTTTGAATTCTATCATAATTGGCTCATTATTAATGCTATCAAATACATCTTTTTCAATATAAGGCATTAAGCAATCAAAGGGGAGCACTTCCCTATCTTGCTAGGTCATAAAAGAGTAAGGAATAGAGTCAGACATGCGTGTTGAAAAGGCATAGAAGAGGAATTTTTTTAAAAAAAAACACATAGATAAATGAATGAATCTTCTCACCTAGTTTTTTTTTTAAAAAAAAAACAAAGTTTTTTTTAAAGAAAAAACAATTTTTTTTAAAAAAAAACAAGGGTGGGCACGTGCCCCCTTCTCTACTACTTGGGTCCGCCCTTGGTCAGACACCCACCATTTGCATCCTCTCATCCAAAGAGTCACTCCTTTGAGTATAATCTCTCTAAAAATGGTGATTGGAGAACTAGTTTTCCCTCAAACTTCAATTTGCAATTATCCGTGCCTTCCTATTGCCTCTAGTCACACTTCGCTGCCCCAACTCGTTGTTGAACACGATTCGACTCCTTTGCTCCCAACAATAGCCTCCTCCTCTAATAATCCCCTCTTTGATTTACTTATATCCATTACAAAAAAAAAAAAAAAAAAAAAAAGAGGTTATCATAAAACTACACAAGCAGACATTGTTACTGTGTTCTTAAATCACATCTAAGTGGTCTAGGTCTTTCTCTGATGTTAAGAAAGAAGAATCCGGTGGTTAAACTCCCCACCGATGATGGTTGATGGTGAAATCGATGAGGGAGAACAAAGGTAAAGCTCTCATCTCTAGGTTTTGAGTTTTTTTTTTTTGGTGCTTTTCTCAACTCTGTTTCTTTTTCACGAAATAATAGCTATGTGGTGGTGGAGAGATGGATAAAAGTTGCTCGCAACGATGGTGGCGAGGGTGAAGGCCGTCGTCGATGGAGAAGATGAGGAAGGTAATGTTAGGCAATGAATAAACGTAAAGGTTTTGGTGATAATGGCGAGGGAGGATCAAGGGGGTCGACGATGAAGGCATAAGCGAAGTTTTTTTTACTTCTCAAAAGTCGCTTTTTAAGAGCAGCCCATCATAAATTAATGCTATGCCAAATACCAAATTCCCCCACTGAGCTTTTCCTTCATGCCACTAAGCTTTCCATCCATTTGAACGCCAAGAAAATATAATTCATGAGCAAACCTAAGGTGACTTTGTAAACAATCTTTTCGTATTCATAAGATCTTCGTTGTGCATCTTGATCAATTGAATTATTTCTTTGTAGATTCTAATATGAAAGTTCTATAGACGTGTTTCCGGGTATTACTTTATCATTTCATCCAAGAGTAACAATTAACCATACCAAATTTCTTTTAATGAGAAATTCAAGAGCAAACATTTCAACATTTTTTATCAAAATGTATGCTTACCTAGTACAATATAAAATCTTTTTTAAATATAAAACTTGTTTCACATACTTATATCATATAATATAAAGTCGTTTTCAAAAAGCTAACCAAATACCCTATAAAAAGCAATATATAAAATCGTTTGTTTGACTAAGTGGTGGTTTATATAAGCTTATTAGAAATGATTTTACATTGTACGAAGTAAATGTACATATGAAAGAAGTTTTGTCTCAACTTGTGTAAAATCATTTTTTAAAAGGGAGATACTATGAGATCACAATTAAGAGACTTAATTATCAAGAAGTTCCAACAACAAATGAAGTGTTATTAATAGGGTTAAAGGAGTTAAAATTCTATTTGTACTTTTGTGATAGGGCATATATTAAATCCGGATAGAGTTAAAAATTTATTAAATCTCAAGACTAATTTAATGATATTTAAAGTATTCTTTAATATATATGAAACGTGCTGGTGTATTACAAATAGAATTGAGGATAGGGGTGGAAAAAGACCAGAGGCCTGTGACCTAGCCTATTAAAAGCCTGGTTAGACCTGACCTGTTAGGCTAAAAGGTCAGGCCAAGACCTCTTATGAGGCCTGTTTCCTCTTAATAGGCCAAGGCCAGGCCTGATAAAAGGCCTTTTAGGCCTGTCAGGCTGGCCTGTTTATATTATTAGTATTAATTTATGTAATTTTGGCTTGTTTTTAGCCTATTTAAAGTATGTCTGTTTTCGGTCTGTGGCCTGTTATTTATATTATTAGTATTAATTTATATAATTTTGGCCTATTTAAAGTAGATTTGTTTTCGGCCTGTGGTCTGTTAGCTTAATTAAATAAAAAAATTAAAATTAAAATTAAAATTATTTTTTTAAAAAAAAAAAAGTACGCTACAGGCCAGGCCAGGCCTACATACAGGCCAGACTCAGGCCAAAAAATAGGCTTGTAACAAGCCTGGCTTGTTCAGGGTGAAGCCTAGTCTGACCTATTTCCACTTAGCTCCTGTTATTTAAACTTTTGAACCACATATTTAAATTTTGAATAAACCTCTATATCTTTTATGCCGCCAAAAGTAGGCTTTGAATTCAAAACTTCCTGCCAATTATCCAAAGAACCGACCTTACAATATTTTACTTTTCTTTTGATACTGTGAGATTTTAAGAATTACGAAATTAATAAAAAAAAAGGTGAGTCTGAAAATTATTACTTTGACTATATACGTCAATAAAAGTAAGAATCATAATTCTTATCATCACGTTCCACTATCATGATTTTTAACTAACGTATTCAGTACACAGTGTTAGATTTACATAAAAAATAACAATCCCAACTTGATTTTTATATTCATAAAATTTAGACAGCTGATATATCAATTAAGAGATATTAAGGACCTGTTTGTCTATGTTTTCAGTTTTCCCCCCCTAAAACAGTTTTGTAAAATATTTTTTAGAAGTTTTGAAAATTAAAAAAAGAAAAGAAAAGAAAAGAAATCTGTTTAGATAATTGTTTTCAAAAATTTGTTTTTGAAGTGATGTGGCAACAACTATCGATAGTAGATAGGTAGCAGCCTCATAAAATAAAAGTAAAAAGCAACTAAAAGCTAGTTTTGTTTTTTATTTTTTAAGAACAATTTTTTTTTTAGTTTTAAAAAAAATTATTGAAAGCAGTTTTTCAAATAATTTGTTTAGTTTTTAGTTTTTAGTTTTAAAAAAAACAACCCTAGATTCCTTCCACTCAAAAGCTTTAAAAAAAAATCATTTGGTATAAGTATTTGTGGTACAAATGTATTTACATAATTTGGTATAAGTATTTGTTATATCATTAATCTTATGCGTAAAGAAATTATACCAACTTTATATGATAACTTTGCAAAAATTATAATTGTGCTCAGAAGAACAAATTATTATATCGCGGAAAATTTTTATTTTTTCGGGTCACCTGTGATCTTCCTAGAAATTTCCCCAAAATAATTTAGAATTATTTTTAATTTAAAAAATTATTTTTCATGAATCAATATAAAACCTAATATCACCAACCTCATTTTCAAAAATCTTGAACAGCATTATGTATAACAAGTCTTGCTAAATGAGAAATTACATAAATGCATTTATGTTTCGATGAACAAATGAGTATCCAATAGCATAAAACCGACACATTTCATATCTCGTTTTTATATTTACTATACTTCCCCCCCCCTATGTGTGTAGACACACATATGTATTAAGAACATATACATTAATACATACACACATACCTACATACATATATAGATATATACATCATCATATATATATATGTGTGTGTGTGAGCACGCGCTTTTATATTTAAGTAGATGTTACTAGTCTGTAATTCATACACTACGAGTCTGTATTTTTCGTCGTTAATCTTTGTCATTGAATAATAAACTAGTATTATCTTTATTATTGTTAGTATTTCTTTGGATATGGTGAATAATTAATAAGATAATAAGATCTAACTACCCTTCAACCTTTTTACTTCTCCAAAGATAACCAACCATGACACAACAACTTATTGATAGGATAAGGGGCCCACTTTTAATTGTATTATGAAGTATGAATATTATAAACATCAATTTGATTATGTGGCCCCCACCAAATTAAGATAAATATGCCTCAAGACCCCACCATTTCTTAAGTAATTTTTAATTTCTCGACTAAATAATCCTTGTTTACCATTCTTAACTCCATGATGCAGTATTCCCTCCCTCCTAAATATGTAAGCTAGTTAAAAAGTTTATTTAATTCTTTTTTCAATGAAAAGGGTTTATTTAGTTATAAATGTAAAGCTAGATGATCTTTTATTTTTTAACCTCTTATCAATGGGTTCGGCAGTTGAAGAGTTGGACAAGTCCCAATTAAAAGCATGGAGTTTGAAGCTAATTCTTGCGTGATTAATGACCTATGCACACCAAGATTACATAAAAGCAGCCGGTAATGTGTGACTAGCAGGCGACTGGATTGTGTGTAACGAGGCAAGCACCATGCCCTTGCCTTATGAGTGAGCCAAACCTTTGTCTATAATTTTATTATAAAATAGATGTAAGACTATCATACACTTTACTTCTCATCTCTTAAATTTATAATTTTTTTTAAAATTATCCTTGTTGATTACATATAATGAATGAGTTTACATTAATGAGTAGCTTCCCGTGCAAATAATCAAAAATAGGGAAACTAATACAAATATTGTAAATAATTAACTTAACTAACGTGAAGCCAAATATACCATGCTATCATATAAATAATTAATTTTTTCTAGTAATGCATGCCTTACCCACCAAATTAAAAGAGAATAATAATTTCTTGGACTAATAGAAGACTAACTCAAAAATTTTCAGAGTGCGTATAAAATTATAGATATGACTTCTATTTAAAAAAATCGTGGAAATTATTTACATCTCACTCTGCCTCATATCGGTTTTTATATTATTTATATTGCAATGTAAAATTTTAAAGCTGATAAATTAAACAAAATCACATGTATTAGCATAAAACACACAAATTAAAGGGAAAAAGGACATAGAATCATGGATTTGTAAAGGCCCTGAGAAGGTGGGTTCTCATTCTCAAAGTGTCGTTTGGAAGAAAAGGATATTCTTTGATTTAGCAATAGTATACACAAAAAATAAGTTTAATTCTTTTGGCTTTTCCCAAAAGTTCTTGATCGAAAGTATATTCTAAAAGGAATAAGGAAAATATTAAAAATAAATCGCTCCATCATATTTTATATTTTATTGAAATTATGCGTACCATCAAAACTCCCTAAAAAGTTAAAAAAAAAATACTTTGTACTAATTGTATGAGTTTTTGAAATTATACAAACATACATCCAATTTTGCAAAATGTATTCAGACCTTACCTTAAAATAATAAATAAGTAAGACATTTTTCCTTAAGTTTTTAAATGATACAATTAAAATTCTCTTTGATATGTTGGAAGCTGCTAGTAAAAACCTACGTTAATATGGTTTAAATGAAAAGTTTAAGATATTTATTTAATATGTTATAGATGTTTTAAAAAAGATTCACCTTTTTTCTTTAAAAAAAATACAATTTAAAAAACCATATTCTATTAATAAAAAGTTAAGAAAAATTATGTAATATTTTATTCAAATATAATAATTACAACATTTGAACAAATGAGATGTGGAAATATGGTCAAACCTTATTAAGGAAAAAGACGTGTGGATATGAGAGAATTCTAACAAAAAAAGATAAAGGATGATAAGTCAAGCAACCGACGAAAACGAAGAATCCTTGTATTGGAAGCAAACTACCTAACGACCAACCAACTCCCTGCACAGCATAATTAATTTAGTCGTCCAGATAATTTTATTTTGCCTTTTGAATTAATGCATCAGCATATGCTCCTTTGGTCCTACACGTAAAAGAACCTTTCTAGAGATAATATATCCTTACTTTATAAGAGGGATGGGTGCACATTAACCCTAAGAGACACTAATAGTTTTTGAATAGAGAGAGAGAGAGAGAGAGAGAGAGAGAGACTAATATTTTGTCTGAAATTTTTAATATATATATTTTTATTTTACCCCTTTAAATATCGGTTAATATAATTGCATTAATTATCCACTCACTTGTTCCCCATACATAATGATATTTTTAGAAAATAAATAACTTTTCAATGTATTAAACCGATTTTAACTATTTTTTCTACTTAATTCGATTATTTATATCTTATAAAGAATGTAAGGGTGTGCAAAATAATAACAGTCCTGTTTTATTTTTCCAAAAAATATATCAGTCCATTCAAATTATGTAGAACAAAACAGATGCATACATACGAGAAAATATGTCACCTTGTAATTTTTTGAGTTTTGAAAATATTTTTATTTTAGAATTTTGACAACGTATTAATTAGTTTTCAGTAATATATTGTTAAGTTTAATTTAGTGGAAATGACCAAAAAAAAATACCATTTGAGTCATAAAAACCCTGAAAATGTCTTTTAAATTAGCAAAATGATAAATAGATAATCAAGTATGGATATGATATTTTGAAGTTTTAGTGTTTTTACCAAGATGCCCCTCACTTTTTTTAAGTACAAACAAGTTTCAGTGGTTGCTAGCTAGAGCTCCAATGACAATTTAAAAATAACTATTAGCAACTTAGATATACATATTAATAAATTGAACTCCTCAAATATCAACAACTCTTGCTTCTTTTTTTGTAAAAAAATGTGTGGGGTGTTTTGGTCAAAACACTTAAACTTCAAAATTTTATATTCATACTTGATTACCTATTTGTCATTTTTGCTAATTTACAAGACATTTTTAGGTTTATGTAATTCAAATGATTTTTTTTTTGTTATTTTGAATTTAATTTATCCATAAAAAAATATTGGTAGGTAGAGTATTTATTCACTTAATTAGGCAAATACTCAAATAATATATTATTTAAAAGTGTACTTAACTCAATTTTTTAAGTAAAAGAAAGGACAAAAAATAACCTCAGGGAAAAGGTTATTAATAGAAATCAATTCTTTTAACAAATAATAGGAAGCAATTGGTGAATGATAGTTCTGTTTTCTTTTTTTTTAAAAAAAATCATCAACAAGTATCTTGTGCCTTTTTATGGATTATATTATCAAGTATCTAAGTAATCTACTACTCCAAATTTGAGGTTCATGGCCATCCCTCCTAACTTAAATATCTACTTTAAGACTCAAACTCAAGACTAAAAAGATCTAATGGAGCCTTATACTATTAAATCAAGTATAGATTTTGGAGATGTCTCAACATTTAATGCATTTTTTTATTTTTACCTTCAATTAATTATATGCCATTCGATCACTATTTTTTTTTTTTTTTATACTTATTATCTCTCATAACTTTTCACTCATTCGCCCTCCTTCCCAACTTTTCTATAAATAGGGTGTTTTTAGAAAATATGTTGCGGTTTTTTTACATATTTATTGTCTTTAACAAATTTTAATTAACTTTTTAATCTGTATAATTTAGTTATTTATGTTTAATAAAAACGAACATAGGAGTGTTATTTTCTCATTTTATTTGCATAATGTTTATTTGAAATTTTAATTATAGTGATGCCGACATGGGAAATTGTCATTCCCCGGTAGATTGTGCCACTAAATTCCCAACTTCTTGTTTTAATATAAAAAAGTTTAAATGAGTTGAGTTTCCGGAGTTCATTAGAGTCGGAGCATGCCTCCGGATTTAAAGAACACTTACAGATATACATATAGATTGTCTATCAACAAAGTCTTCAATTTAGTGAGATTTGAACCCACAACCTTATGATTATGAGCCAAAAGTTTATCAAGTTAATAAATTCCCGAGTTACTTCTGACAATGAACCGATATGAAAAGAAAGAAACTTTTAGAAGATGTAAATTAAATAAAATTAAAAAAAATTATAATAATAATAATAATGAGAATAATGATTAAAAAAAAACTAGGCTCAGAAATGTTGTATTCAACTTGTCTGAAATTTTTTTATCATATTTATATCTGTCAAACTAAACCTATCAAGTTAGGCATAGGTTTTTGACATATAATACGACTATTTTGTGCATGGTATTCAAGCAAGACAAAATGGAGAAAAAATTAAATAGGATTTCTAATTTATACAAAATAATAATCGTGCTTTTTTAAAAAAAAAAAAACTCGAAATACACTTTTATGTTGAAATTATTTAGACTCATTTGTAACATTTTCAATTGAAGCTTATCAAGTGTGACCGTTTTTTTAATACATAATAAGCCCATTTCCAAGGATGTATAAAACAAGGAAAATGACATTCAATGATAAAAATTAAATTCAAAGGAAAGACTATAGCTTTGGAAAAACATCTTCCTTGAAAAGGATTTGAAAATTATCAGTTTACTTGCAAAAAACTTAATCTGTAAGTTCTTATTATTTATCTTAATTTTAAATTAAATATTTATTGCCTTTTTTTTTTTTTAATAGAGCGCCCTTATTGTTTAGTTCTTTAATTTTTATTCATAGTTCCATAAAAAAAATTTAATTTATACTCCTTACACAATTTTATTTATAAAAATGCATATAGGTATCATCAAGACAACGTGAGATGAAATGAACGGAATTTCATAAAATTTTATAAATTTAAATTAACATTTTTTAAAACTTAAGGATGGATGTCAATAGCATGTGAATATAAAAGGGCACAATTTAAATAAAATAAATAAATGGACTAAATTTAAAATTGAAGTAAACTATAAAAAATGAAAATTTGAATTAAATATGAGTAATGTGAGTTATTCAATGAGAATGAAATGGTCAAACAAAAAAAGTAGACAGATTCTAAGTATCTCGTATAAAAGGGAATAGGCCTTCTTCACAGCCTCACAGAGTGCCTCTTATAACTAGGAATGGACGGAGTAATACATAATTTAATTTGGATCATATACAAAAGTACAAACCACCATTCTAAATTATTTTTTAAAAATAAAAAATGAAAAATGAAAAAAAATTAGTAATTTCACATGCATGGAGAAGCAAGAGCATGTTGATTGTCTAGTGGTTTGTTGTTCGTTGTCATTCGGTGGACATTAGAGTTTGGAGAAGGATGATAAACAGTGCAAGCTGTTTCACTCTTTGTGTACAAATGTGTGTAAAATATGAAACATAATTTAATTAGTTGACTTTGAAATACGATAGGTAGGACAAAACGGGGAAAAAAAAAGAAGATTTTTTTTTTTGGGTCAAAGGGGGAAAAAAACCAAACAAGAAGATTGAAGCACTAATTGCATTGGTAAATTGAAAAGTGCCTTTGGGATCCCTTCCCCATGAGGTGACCATATTCGATGGATACTGGCAGATAACAAATTGACGGTGTAAAAATGTTGAAAGATGTTGCATTTTTATTTGTGGCATATTATTTTTATAACAATTATGAAAAATAAATATAAAAGGGTACTGCTTAATGACTACAAAATACCCGAATATTTCAAGTTTTATCAATACACTAATTATAAAAAACGGTCCCACATGTCCTTTTTATGGGCTGCATTTTGAAGATATTTGAACATTTAATATTTTTTTTTCTATTTTCACTCCTAATTAATTATTATACTGTCTTTTTCCAAACATCTTTTCATTACCCATTTTCCATGTAGTCTTTTTCATTTTTTCCACTTAATCCTTTGGTAATCATTGTCCTATAAATATAGTCATATTTAAAATTAGGGTTTAATGTTTCTACTTCTAAGACAGAAATATTTTTTCTATAGGCTCCATATATAAGTGAATGAGACCCATTTATTTTTCTCTCTCTTCTTTTGATAATGAACCCCACTCACTTATATGTGAATACGACAGAAAAAATGTTTCTGCCCCTTAAACCCTTAAAAGAAAATATTTTTTTTACATATTTATTATATTTAAGTAATTTTAAATATTTCTTAATCTATCAAGTTCTTATAGCTTACAAAAAGGACCCTGAGCCGGTGTTTGCATAAAGACGTTTAGTTAATAGACGGTTAGATGACTCACTCAAAGCAGCCATGATAAAGAAAAATAATAAATGATATCCCTAAGAAAAATGTAATTACTAAAAATATCTCAATAATAAGTAAGCAACATAAACATATAATCATTTCCTACATTTAAACTTGTAACTATATATTGTTCATTTATTATCGGGATTTTTTAGTTATCACATTCTTTCCTTTGAATCTCAAAGTGATTCCCTAAGGTAAATAAAATAAAATAAAAATAAGTAAGTTGTTATAATATTACATTGATTTGTAAGAAAAACTAGTTAGTACTCTTTCCAGTCTAAAGTATAATACGCCGTCAACTAATTCATAGTTTTCACATGAATCAAAGAATATTAGTTAAATTATTTAATGTGTATTAAATTGGTATAATTTAACTACTTTACATTTATGAAAGAATGTGATTTTCAAGTATGCATTTCTAATTTCTTCAGTAAAAGTAGACAATAATAATTAATTTCCTTGTCAATCTCTCACAACCCGTCTAGTTTTTCTACGAGGAACAATTATTAAAATCATGGGGGTTCAAAATATTAGTTAAAAGTAATAAATATATAAGATACGATTTTTCCTTTTCAACTTATGCCCTTCTTTACAAAGAGGGACATGGAAAATAATGAATGAAAATTTATTATAGAGAGATAATAAGTAACATATATTTAATAATTTGGGTAAAAATAGAAACACAAGTTTAAAATTATGTTCAAAATGAAAAATTATAAGTTATTTTACTAACTTAAAATGAAGTTTACATTTTAAGACAGACATATTATCAAATTTAAAACTTATATATAGGGAAAGATAGATTATTAGGGTCACTACTATAAGATAGATTATTTTTTATAAAAAGGATCAGAAGGAGTATATTTGACTAAAATTTTCTTTTAAAAGACTTCTTATATCTTGGAGAAGAGGAGCAGCTAACATTTACCATTTGAAAACTAGTTCCCACACATGAGCTTGTTTGAGATACTGATGAAAAAAATGACTTATAGTCAATTTGACTTATAAAAAAGTCAGATTGACTCTAAATTAGATTGTGAAATGTGATTTATGTTTGAATTGACTTTAGCGTAAATAGTTTTTGTTATTTAAATTTAAAGTACTGACTGATATTAAAAATATGCTTTAAAATACTGAAAAGTACTAAAAAAAAATACCTCATGATCTTGAAAAATTATTTTAGAATATTGAAAAGATTATTTTTTAGAGTATTAAATGGTATTAAAACTATACTTCATGATACTAAATAGTACTAAAAAAAAATATCATGATCTTGGAGATTTTTTTTGGGATCTTAACAAAATTATTTTTAGTACTAGTTAATACTTAAAATATTTTTTAGAGTATTGAATGATATTAAAAATATATTTTAAGATATTGAATGGTATTAAAAAAAATACGTCATGATTTTGAAAATTTTTTTTAGAATTTTGAAAAAAATTATTTTTAGTACTACTCACTACCCTAAAATATTTTTTAGGGTACTGAATGATACTAAAAATATACTCTAAGATATTAAATGACATTGAAAAAATACCTCATGATTTTAAGAAAACCATTTTATGATCTTAAAAAAATACCTCAAAAGCTCTCAAAATACTTTTTTAAATAAGTATTTTTAGTTCATAAGTTCAATTGGAACATGTTCTCAACCACCAAACATTAAAAAAAAAAAAAACAAATTCCCAGACGGTGCAAAAGTCACGCAATCGGCGTAGTACGAAACATGCACATTATATTCAATTAAAATTTTCAGATACAACGGCCCTACTTGCTGCTGGTGGTGGCCACATCTCTTCAACGTGTGAGCGATCCTTCCTTCAGTGTGAGGATATTCACACCTTGACTCATTAATTTCCTCTAGGCGACAAAAAAATAAAAAGGAACAATAACATTTGTGTCCAAATTAGGGGAAATAATATGTTAATAAGTTCTATAATTTGTTAAATAATAATTATTTTATTTTTTTTAATAGTAATCGTTCATTTGACAGAAAAAAAAAAAAAACAGAAAGGATGGGCAGGTGCAAGAAAGTGGGACCCATGAAAAGCAGGAGCACGTTGATTGTCTCGTGGTCGTTATTCGGTGGAAGAAGCCAAAGAACAGGGGTTGAAAAAGTCAAAGAGCTTTGTAGAAGTTTGTGAACGAGAGAGCGGCATCAGCGGCTCAGACTCAGAGACAAACACATGCCACACAATGCTACAACAAAAATTTACTCCTCCCCCATTTAATTCATTTGAAATAAACAAATTGTTTCTTTTTTATTTTTTGGAATAAAATTTAAATGATGTGACTAAATATATACATAAATTAAAAAATCATTCTTGAGATACTTATAATTTCTTTCAAATTTTTATTGGTATTTCTGTGTCTTTTAATTTTATCCTATAAAGTGTCATTTGTTTGCATTACTACCTTCGGTTCTAATTATTAGGCAAAATTAATTTTTTTAGAGGGATTAAAAAATTAAATAAGTTACTTAATCATTTTATATCTTATATATTTTTAGATTATATATTAGTTTATTTGTCAAACTAATTAGTTTGAAGAAAAATAAAAAAAAATAAAAATACTCTAAAGTAATTTAATTAGCTTCCTTAATATCTCCAAAAAAATCAACTATTTCTTATAATTAGGACTGGAGGGAGTATTATTTATTAGCCTCACTATAGAAGTTAATCATAATAGCTGAGTAAAATTAAATATGTACATCAATAATGGTTTTTCTTATGTTTTTTGTTTTTACAGGAACTCTTATGTCTTTTTATTTAGGAAAAAATAAAATAAAATAAAAATTAAATTCACAAAATTCTAAAATAGGTGTTTTTTAAAAAATGAGTTGTGAATTGCTTATCAAGTTATGTCATTCACTTATCAACTTTTGATAACAAAGATGATTTATAATTTAATTTTTTTTCCTGATTTTTTCCCTTTTATTTATAGCTATCACTGTACAAAATAAAAAATAATAATTTTAGAAAGAACAATGGATGCGCTGCTACTTTTTTGGCAACACAGTGATACACTTTTAAGGAATTGATTACCTTATCTGCTTTCACCGTCCTCTTCTCTTCCATTATTTATCTTAACCTTTGTATTAAAGTTTGAATAATTCATATTTAATGTTTCATAAAATTATTATTAAAATATTAAATTATCAAAAAAAATATAAATTCATGAATTGATAAATTTTGTTTATAATAATTTAAAACTGGAATAAAACACATTCTTTTCAATTTTTCTTTTTTATTAATCATTAAATCCAAACAACTCAAATTTCAATATAAAAATTGAGATGAGGAGTGGTCAGAGCATACGAGGATGGCCAAGTCTCACATTTAATGGTAAATTTAGATGATATGATCATAAGTTTTATTTAAAAATACTCTATATCATATTTTAAAATTTATATATGAAATATATGTTAATTTAAAATTAAATAGAAAAAATTAGTAAAATTTGGAAAAAAAGTATAATTGCAATAAAATTTAGACCGAACCAAACCGTTTGAATCTACTGGAGTCTGGAGTAACAACATAAAATTAACCAAATCCGAAACCTGCTGTGGACTTTCGATGTTTCAAGGCAATAGAAAATTTCAAAATAAAATTTAATAAAAAAATAAATACCGATTGGAAATTAAATTTTATTTAACATTATTAAGTCTAAAAAAATTCAATATTTAATTTCTCTGCACAAAAAAAATAGATTACTTTTTCAGAAAAGAATGTGTTACGGATATGTTAAAAATGGGCTTAGCCCAATGACCAGAGAGCCCAGTCAAATGACTCCAGCCACAATCTTAACTACTCCCTTGAATTTAGGGGCAGTTATCAAGATAGTGGCCAAGATCATAACCACCCAGAAGATAAGGGGAGGTTATCGAAAAGGAATATCTTAATATCTCAAAATAATAGAGAGATCAAGGCCCATCAGAATAGGTATCCAGGTATGCTTATAAATAGGGAGAAACCTTAACAAGGTACACACTTTCGAAACCCTAGCTTTTTAATTCACACAGAGCACACACCCCAATCCTTCTGGCTATCATAGGCCATACAGTTTACTCTCGATCTATGTGAACTTTGATCCATAATTGTGGTATGTAGGACCCTGGGATTTCACCCCAGATCAAGTCCAACTCATCTTGTGTTCTCCACCAGAACAGAATGTACATTCAAAAC
Organism: Acacia confusa; assembly: GCA_037074495.1. Classification (NCBI taxonomy): domain Eukaryota; kingdom Viridiplantae; phylum Streptophyta; class Magnoliopsida; order Fabales; family Fabaceae; genus Acacia; species Acacia confusa. The sequence continues at coordinate 26,294,133 of CM073504.1, read as the reverse complement.
AAGGTGGGGACGCTAGAAAAGTTAATTTTAGAAAGTGATTTTCTTGGGATTAAAATCTATTGTAAGATTTTTCTAGGGTTTCACTAGCATGCGGTTGAAATTTTCGTTTAGTCTAAAATATGGTCTTAAAAAACTCTTCCTAGTATCCATTATATACTGAGTAAAGATCTAATGAAAATAAAAAATTATATAAATGTAGTTAAAAAATAGATAAAATTATAAAAACTGAGGCGCTAATGTTTGGAGGCGGGTTGGTAGAATGGTTCAGACAGTGGTCCAATGCAGACCTTAATTACTAAAATAATATTTAAATAAAAAACATTGTTAATTTACAATTATTTATGATTGTTTTTTTGGGTCAGATACAATTATATATGATATTTATATATAAATTACACATAATCTAATACTCCCTCCAATTCTTAATATAGAATTTATTTGGGAGTTCAATTGGTTCTACATAAAAGACACATTTTTTATATTTTTCAATTTCTTTCATAATTTATTCTTTACTCTCACAAGATCTCATGATAACTAATTTTTCTAATATAATCAAATTAAATAAATAGATTTTTATATTTATATTTATGATCTAATAGAGTAAAGTAGAATTATAAAAGTACAAAACTCGGAATACGATGGATTGCTATTTTTTTTTTTTTAATAACATGCCCTGATATTTTTTTTAAGCTCTGTGTCATTTCAGGCTCAATAGATTAGAAGTAAATGTTAAAACCAACTTAATTAAGTCATCTAAGACGTTTGATGAATTTGCTAAGAGCCTATTTGAAAACTTTATAAAACCTAGGTTTTGAGTAAGTCGTGATAAAACTCTTCTCATATACTTACATTGTAAATCATAAAAGTTATCATCAAAAGTTAATCCAAATGGCCTCTAGGAAATTAATCCCCTAACTGATGAGACTCAAAGACACTTGTTAAATTTTACCACGAGTACCACTCTATTTTTATGATTAGTCACTTGCATTAAAAGAAAATATTTTAAAATATAAGTCACTTAAAGGTAGTACTCCATCTAGTTCTCGTTATAAGACAACAACTAGTAAGTGTCTTTGGTCTTTTTTTATAAGGCACTTAATTGTTTCCAAGGAGTATTAATTATTATTTTTTTTAATGTATGCTCATAATTAATAAAGGTAGTAAGTAAGAGTTAAAATTAATATGATATTAGAATTTAGTGTAATTAATAGGGGTAATATTGGAAATTATTTAATTTTAAGACAACTTTAATGAGTTTAATTGTTTTTATTGATTTATGAAAATTATTAGTTAGTGCCTTATAATAAAGACCAGAGGTATTATGATATTAGTGTTTAATGTAATTACTAAGGTAATATTAAAAACTTTATCCATGCTCATTTATATTAATAAAATATTAATTCCAATAAAAAAATTTCAAAGGACTTAAAGACGGAAATAAATGCAGAGAGATAAATAAAAATGAGAAAAATATGTGCACTCCTCATAAATAAGAAATAAGGGCCAACATAAAAAACTTATCTATCTAATGTTTTTCCTATTTTATGAAAATGAAGTCACTTACAATAAAAAAAATGAGGAGGTACGTTTCCATAATTAAGATCTACCAAATAAGTCTATTTTACCCAGCAAAATCGTTGAATTCAAATCGGGTGGGTATACCCAGGAAGGTGGGGACACAAGGCGACCAACTTAATTATTAATTATGAATAATAAAATTAAATTGTCACAAAGATAGAAAAGAAAAGAAATAGTAATTAATTTATAGTTTGGTTTGGTAAGTTGGAGGAAGGTTGGGGATTGTGGTGGAGGTGGTGCCGGCACGGAACTCGAGGCAAAGGACAGAGGTCACGGTTATTGTCGGTTATGGCAGTTTGCCACGTAATGTCCACGTGCTTCGCCTATCATTTTGTTTCTTCCATGGGCCCCACTGCCCCACCCCTTCCCATATTTCTTCATTTTGACCGTTCCTCATTATGGTCTCTTTTTTACTTTTCCGTAAGACTCTGTTGTTTTTAATGGGATGGTCTTTTTTTTTTTTTTTTTTTAAATAAGATCTGATTTAACTTTTTTCTAATAATAAAAATAGGTTAAGTTGCAAAAATACATATAAGTTTTTTTTTTCCGAAGTATTCAACACCATGTGCTTTTTTTAGGGGCAAAAATACATACATTGTTACCATTTTGGAGCAAAAGTCACATTCCACCTTTAAGTTACTGTTCACCGCTGTTATATTACTGTTTACTTTATCTCTTTCTCTCTCATCACGGTGAACAGTAACTTAACAGTGAGATGCGACTTTTACTCTAAAATGGTAGCCACATGTATATTTTTGCTCCAAAAAAAAGCATGTGATGCTGGATGCTCCTAAGAAAAAAGCTTAGGTGTATTTTTGCACCTTAACCCTAAAAACAGTTTTATTTATTTTATCTTTATTCTATCACATTATTTATTTATCATATATTTTTTTATCATTCCTCATCCTCTCTTACTCATTCATAAATAGGGGTATTTTTCTTAAAAAAATATTTCCTACATAATTAATATTTTTAACAAATTTTAATTATTTTTTAAAATTCTGCGATTCGATTAAAAAAAGCTTAAATATAGGGAACGAGGGAGTATTTTCTACTGACATATCGCTTCTCTCTTCCCCGCTCTCATCGCCTCTGTTCTCCTCATGTCTCCTTTCCCTTTTCCCAGATCCTACACTCATCAAATAACCAATATATTGATAATATATGCTTAATGCTTAATTTTTTATTAATCCGTCTGGTGCTTAAATAAATATTTTTATTAATTTAGTTTTAATAGTCATCTGTATTTAATATATAAACAAATAAACAACCAATCATTATTCTATTTGGTGGGGTTATCTATGTAGATTAAACAATGCCATTGAGCTCGGTAAAAACTAAATCTTATGATAGATTATTACGCAAGAGATCTTGCTCAATAACCTCATTGAATGTTTTCTTCAGTCTTCGTTTGCCTCTCCTAACTGAGTTCCAAACAATTTAATCTAATATCCTCATTAGTGCATTTAATTGCCTTATCTGTACTTACCCAAACCATATAAAATGATTTTCTATACCATTTTTTCTTTAATAGGTGTCGGTCCAACCCTTTCTTGTATAAGTTCATTACAAATTTTATCTTTCTTTATATGGTTATATATCCATCTCAAGATTCTTATCTTAGCGACCCCCACTTTCTATTCATGAAGCCCCTTCATCGCCCAACATTTACTACCATAATGTATTGGTTATTGAATAGCAATACAATAAAATTTTCCTTTTGCTTTATCAGATACTTCTTGATCACAAATAACTTTGGTATCTTTTCTTCATTTAAACCATTCATTTTGAATTCTATAATTAACATCTCCATCAATATTTAAGATATAGTTGGTCAAAGATTATTTCATAGTTATAAAATTTCAAAAATTAAATTATTTGTTTATCTCAGGTTAAAAAAAAATTAATTGTTTAGTAATTTAATTTCCTAATGAAAACTTTTAAAAACAATATACTTCAGCTAACTTAATTTTAGATTTACTTTATCTGTTAAGATATTTTATATAATTCATTTTCAACTACTTAAACTATTATATTAAAATTCCTATAATTGACTTATTTGTTATGAGAAAATATCATAAATTTGTATCTAAAATAAACATAAGAAAAGCATATTTAGAATAAAGTAATCAACTCGCCATAAATTCTTGGATAGTGATTTGAATTTTATATGTGATAAATTGGGTTTTTGACCAAAATACCCCTAATAAAAAACTATTTACCAAAATGCCCCTATCTGGAAACTATTAACTAATCTGCCATTGTTTAGTCGATTACATGCTATATGTAATAGACTAAATAGTGGCAGTTATTTTTTTTAAAAAAATTTACGTTATGTAATCGACTAAGTACTGTAGCTTAGTCGATTACATAAGTTTTTACACTATGTAATCGACTAACCTACAGTGTTTAGTTGATTATATTGCGACAATTCACTTTTATCCAGTTTAAACGTTATATCATTGACTAAGCTACAGTGCTTAATCGATTACATTTCGATAGATGTCTGTTTTAAAAGGCAATTTGAGCCCATTCGGAACTCTTATCACAGTTTTGGCCCAAAGCTCTCTGTTTGCTCGCTATTTGGTCATTTTTAGTGTGACCCATCAAAGTGTAAGGCTATCCCCCTTGTTGAAAGTAGTATTGTTGTGTGATCATTGTAGTTTAGCTTCGTTAAGCTTTGTTTTTGTGTAGAATCTGAAACCCACCCTCTTGCAGCTTCCAATTTCTGTTGTGAAGGATGAGTTCAAGTTCTAACACCTAAGTTACTATAATCTACCATAGTGGGAAGCATTTTGAGGGTTCCAATGGTATTCAATTTGAAGGAAAAACAAAAATGATGAAAATCAATAAGGCACTACGTACAACGAGCTCAAAGAAAGGATTTTCTGAAAATTGGGCCTACATGGCAGCCATTGCATTCATTGGTTGATTGTTAAAGTGGAGACTATTGTCAGTAAGGATAGTGTATACTACATTAGTAACGATTTATGTGATGATGAAGACGTAGAGTGCGTTATAGATGCATTTGGTAATCGGAAATCATGAAATTTTATTGAGATTTATGTTGAGCTTGAATCCGGTGAATCATCATCTATTCCTATGTATACAAGTTCTCCACAATATTATGGTCAATAAGACAGAGCTGTCGGTTTATCTGCACCTTTAAAAGTCTTAAGTTAGGTAAGATCGAAGGAGGAAGAGGAGGATTAGGAAGATGAGGATGAAGAAGACGAGGATATGCACAGTGAGAAGGGAGAACCTGAGAGCGTTATTCCACTAAGTGACTCGTCAGATACTGATGTGGAGGGTGATTTTGATGCTGACACGAACCCTATAAACCTAAGTACCTTAGGAACATCACCGCTTCGTGTTAACCCAGTTAGCAAGTTGGTCATAATATACGTACATGTCCATTGAGGAATAGACAGGCTTGAAGTGTACAAGTTGTGTTTTGTATTGCATTTATGATGACATTGGTGAAGTTGATGTGTATTGCGTTTATTGATGTATTTTGGTTTTGAGTTTATGATGACTTGTTTTAGACAAGCTTGAATGATATTGTCCAATTACTTTATGTCATTGTTATGTTTACACTAACAAAAAACTAATATTTGGACATTAAGGGACTAAACCTATGCTAGATCATTAATTGTTGACAAAAATATCTTCCCCAAGTCACATACATAGGTAAAATGAAGTTGGGCATCAGTTTCCCCATGCACCCGTTCGAATTCAGCCAATCATAAATTGATCACACCATATTGGTGTAATTGATTGCACCAGTATGGTGTAATTGATTACACCAGTTGCAGAGGCACTATGGGTGGCTGAATTCGAATGGGTGCATGGGAAAATTGATGCCCAACTTCATTTTACCTATGTATGTGACTTGAGAAAGGTATTTTTGGCAACAATTAATGGTGTAGCATAGGTTTAGTCCCTTAATGTCCCTATATTAGTTTTTTAGGCCTATGACATGTCATTTTCAAAATTGATGAACATAAATCATATCAACCGAAAGCACAAACATTTATAACCAAATAAAATGCCATTGTCAATATAAATTGACCAAGTCTAAAAAAAAATTACATGAAGCCAATAGAAACATCAAGTCTAAACAAAAAAAAACACATTAAGTCTAATCTCCTCTTCCTCAGATGTATCCTCTTGCTCCTCCTTAGAGACATTAGCAACCTACTTCTCCTCCTCGGTTGCCTCCTGCTCCGGTCCAACCTGTAAATGACGAAGCCCATCCTCTAGCTCCTTCATCCGGCTCTGCATCCACCTCTACCGTTCGTTCTCCTTCTCAACGTGGCTCTTCCACCTCTTCTTCTGTCTTAGCTCCATCTTCCCCATCTTCTTCATAGCACCATTGAAGCCTCTCATCACATCACGCAGGGAGAATCCACCCTTCGCTCAACTATGTCCTTGTCATCAACATCTTCATCATTAGGGATCTTAAGAGCAACCAAGGGTACAACTGGTGCCTCCTCCTCCTCAGCAGCAATGAATACCCAGACACCATTTGGCCCTTTCGAGATCTTGCACAACTCCAATAGGCACCTCTCAAAGATAGCATTCCACATCGTATGGGTCACCATCTCCTTAGTGTGTATGGGAACACCAAAATGAATCAATATCCACTAGACTAGATAGGCTTATGGGAGCGCGGCGTTGTCCTTTTGCTTGGCCTTGTACATCATCCAACATATATAGTGCCTCCAATTCACCGCTCGTCCGTGACGGATAGCCCATATGATAGGTATGTCCCCCCTCTAACACCCTCAAATGATTTTAAGGCTAAGCGAACAAAATGTGTGTCATGATGTAGAAAAGGATATGGGCATCAACAGTCAGCTGCCCCACAGTGAAAATAGCCCTCTAACTTAATGGCCTCCTGATCTCCTGCACAGCCAAGCCTCGGTCAAATCCAGGCAGGGGCACATTGCTATCCCCACATACTCAACAGTGGCCGCCCCATCAAAATCAAATCCCAGTATGTGGGTCCATATGAGAGCAATCATCTCTATGTCAACACCATAGATGCGAGACTTCAGGTCACCACGTATGTAGCTAAGGTTATGGTAGAAAGCTCTCACCACAACCTTTGAGTTTAGACACACGAACTCTGCCAAGCCTCTAAGATTGGAATCCTCCAGCAATGGGACTGCATCAAATCCCTCTTTCGCAAAAAAGGTCATATCTAGTGACTTCAGCTTGATAATGGCTTTGCTAGCAAACTGTGCCATGAATTCTCTATGGGCTACTACAAAATGCTCCAACAAATAACCGTAACGGAGATCATCCTGCTGTGCCTGAAAGGAGGATGCCTCATCATCCCTTCGCTGCTTCGTCCGTCTCTCAGCCTGACTATCAACGTTATAAGGAACTTGTCTGCAAGGAGGCACGATGACAACAAATACCTACAAAGGGAGAATACAGACCATCTACAAACATGAAACAAATACAATCAAATGCATAATCACAATGCATAATCAATATCTATCAACAGTCACAATGTAATTAAAAGTAAAATGCATCATGAACTATCAAAAAATGTAATCAATAATCGTCAACATCCAAACACACAATAACATGTAATTTATGCTTTAAACCCACTGTTTGGTTCAGATTTTCTTGTAAAGAGCCTCAAAGTTGTTCAAAAACACACAAGATTGTGTAATTTATCTCTCATTTGTTCAAAAACAAGAACCAACAATTCAAATCAATGAACAAAACACTACATACCCAAAGAAAATAGACCCTAATTGATTAGATTAAATGGACAATATGTTCGCAAAAACAAAGAAAAGAGGGCCAAATTCAAAATAGGAACCGAAAACATACCAAAATCGAAGCAAATGGCTCTAAATCTTGGATCCTTTCTTAGCCCACCACTAGATCCCGACGGTTTCTGCAACAAAATGATGAGGGGTGAGACTTTGAATGCCCTAACAGACTAAAAACACGAGTTATGAAGCGTTTTGGCCTTTTAAAAAACTAAATATGTGATATTTAATTGACTAAGCACTGTAGCTTAGTCGATTAAATCATGTGTTAATTGAACAAATACCATTTTGTCGCAATGTAATTGACTAAGCATTGTAGCTTAGTCGATTACATAGTGTAAAAACTTATGTAATTGACTAAGCCACAGTACTTAGCCGATTACATAACTTAAATTTTGAAAAAAAATTAAATTGCCACTGTTTAGTTGATTACATATGGCATGTAATCGACTAAACATGGGGCAGATTGATTAATATTTTCCAGGCAGGGGCATTTTAGTAAATATTTTTTAATTAGGGGCATTTTGGTCAAAAACCCTGATAAACTCTTTTAGAAAGTGACTATTAGACTCTCCATTAAAGAGTAATAACCACATGCCCAAATATATATTTCTATCAATGGCAAAGTAGAAAAGATAATAAGAAAATTGGGGACAAATCCCCATTTGAGAAATTAATTTGGGATTGGTACCTCACCACTACAAAGTTAGTCATACATAAGTATATAACATTTAATAAATGAATGTTATATCACATAAACATAATGTATATTAAGGTGAAGGTCACACAATGATATATATAACATTTAAAAGTAATGGTTATTTATGCACATTGTCATGTATTGTGAGGCAGAATTTGTGAAAATATAAAAAAAATGATTGTAATTAGTAATCGTTATTTAACACTTACAAACGATTTGTATTCCAACAGTGTATTAGCGAAAACACAAATAAAAACGAAAAAAATGACATTTCATAATAAACAACCCATGTAAAGAACAAATCTAAAAAGTACCTTTTAAAAACCTCGTTTGGTCTTACATCAAATTCAAGTTATCTTAAGTGAAATAATTTAGAGCTAAGTATTCAACTCTGTTAGTTTCAGGAATCACCCAAGGTTGGGGGGGGGGGAGGGAATTGGGTGGATTATAAAAATTAAAGCAAACTTAAGTAATAATTAAAACCGGGAAGAAAGGTTAGAGAGATATCGTGAAGTGTGTGTACACAGATTCATACTAGTTCAGCCTTAATCTTGTGGCTTACATCTAGTCCCCAAAACTCTTATGAGATTTCTATTATCTTTCACAAAATGATTATAAAAGGCATTGAGTGATCTCACCAGATTCACTCCCCATTATAACTTGTAATCAAACAACCCACTCAAGGTCCCACTACCTTGAGATTTTACAAAACTCAATTGAATGATTAATGACTCTCATATAGAGTAGATGAATAAACACTAAAATATTTATGAATATCTTAAAGATAATTCAAAGATTATTAATGAGCAATGATTGAGCAATTAATGCTATTGTCATTGGTTGTTAGCTCCGAATTGAATCCTTTTTGTATTTATACCAAACGTCATTAATGACCGTTGGTGAAGCTTCAAGCTAGCTGTCAAGAGATTTCAAACATTTTGTTTTACCCAATAACTTTATGTTAGACACAAGTCATAGTTGTTGGAAGATTTGACGAAATGTCATTTTCCTATCATAGATGACAATCGTCGCACGACATGCCTTTGGTTTGTGTATTTGAATAAGGTAGAGTTACTTTCATTTTAGCCAGAATGGGTCACTGTACGAATGATCATTTGACCTATTTTGACTAACTTTCCATGTGCGTGCACTGTTTTTGCTTCAGTATTTAATGCTTTTGACACAAAACTCACTTTATGATATTATGGACATAATCCTTAGTTTAAATCAATTGAAAATCGTTAACAATCATGTTTAAAAGCATTGATAATAACAATGAGTGGTAATTAGAAGTATCATGATAATAATAAGTAGGTTTGATTTTACGAAGACAAAGTTTGAGTTTGAATATAGGTGACACTAGAGTGTCATTTATCTAACACTTGAGTGTTGTTCCTCGACACTCAAGTGTTGATGAACTTTCTTTTGGAAGAAGACTATATGAAGATAAGCATAGTTGAGAACTAGTTGTATTCTTTCGATACTTGAGTGTCGCACTCAAGTGTTTTATCTTAGCACTCGAGTGTTAATGTTTGTGAGTAGTAGAGCTATTGGTTTAAAAACATAGAGATTGGAAATAAGGAGTTGGTCTCTACAGACACTTGAGTGCTCAATAATCACACTTGAGTGTCATAACGGTCACAAACAACACAATTCATCAAACAAAATTGTGCACAAACTTAAATACTACCTTGTTACTCGAGTGTTAATGCACACACTCGAGTGTTTGTCATGCTGATTCTAGAAAGGGCACGAGTGTATGGGTGTAAAGTCCCAACACTTCTTGATCTTGCAGCAACACTCAAGTGTTCATCAGGTTTTTGCATGACATGAGCAAATATCATGCGTTCTTCCTGTGATTTAGAAATCAACACTCGAGTATCGAAGAGTAACACTTGAGTGTCTGCACCAAACACTTTGAAATTGGCTTTTTGATTCAAGTTTTGGTTTCAATGTTCATTGTACACTTGAGTGTTATTTAATACAGACTCGAGTGACTTGAACCATCAAGTCTTTAACTTATTACAAGTGGTTGTTATAATCAAAATTTATAATTTGAGAATTAACATTCTCCTCCTTTTTAATTATGACAACACTTGCCAATTTTTGAAAGTAGTTTGAAAACAATTGGAGATCACCAAGGAAGAATATGTTAAGCATTTAGACAGAGTATTATAAGCACGAAAATTGCATAAGCACTTGTATTGATAATGAAAGATTAGTACAAAAGCATAATTAGTGAAGCACAATTTCAAATGTCAAAAAGCTTAAACAATAAAGTATGAATACATACGAAAATATCAATGCAAGTCATATAAGCAATTCATCTCAGTAAGATATCTCAGTTCTCTACCCCTCTATCATCAGGCAAAAAGAAGTAAAAGGTGAGGTCAGAGGGAGCAAAGACTGGATAGGAGTAATGGAAAGAGGTATAATGGAGTGAGTAGGGGTAGGAATAGGAGTGAAGACAATGATGGCAATGGTAGTGACAGGAGTAAAGGTAGTAGTGGAATGGATAGGTAGTGGAGTGGTAGTGGCCTATGAAGAGGTGATAGTTGGAGGTAGAGTAGTGGCAGTGGATGAAGAGGTAAAGGAAGAGATTTGGTTAAGAGTAGGTTCAAGATTAGATTAAGAGGGATAGGCTCTGTGTCAACAGGGGTATCCTTAAAATGGGGTAAAGTCCATGAAGGACCTGCGCGAATAGTGTATGGCTCATCAAAAGGCAATCCAATACCTTGAAGGAGATCCTCAATATGCTAAAATCTCCTGGTATGATTAGCTCGAGTCTCCTCAATCCTTTGTAGTGTCTATGAATGCATAGCCTGAGTCTCAAGAATCTTGTCAGATGTGCTAGTCATCTCACTAATCACAAAGCCAAACTAAGTTTCTAGATCAGCTATCAAATTATTAAAGGAAGCAGTCATGTCATCCACGACCTTTTGAACAAACTTCTCCATCAGAGGTTGCAAAGAAGAATGAATGAATGAAGGAGCCTGAGTAGATTGAACAGAAGCAGAAGGAGTGGCAATAGGGGAAGAGTGTGCTTCTTTAGCTCTAGATGTGGCCTTGGACTTAGACTTGGAAGGGGCCTTAGACTGCCTTAGACCCTTTTAAAATGAAATTTTTATTTGATTGAGATGACTTTGGTCAAATAGATAAGGCTTCACAGTCTTTCTGCCTCTCTTAAGGAGCCAAATTTTGTGATAAAAGAGAATGAGGGATACTAGATTGGGAAAAGGAATGGTAAATTTCACATTGGAGCCAAATTTGAAAGTCCTCATCTCATTAAGTACCCATTAGCCTATGTTGTGAGGCTGCTTGGCAATGATAGAGGCCAAAATGGGGTAGTTTCATGAGGTGAAATGTGTGAAGTTTTTCCCCTTTTGAACCAGGTTCCGGGAATTAATGTACCATATAGATTTGAAAGTGGGATTCATTTGTACAAGCTCAAAGGTGATAGGACCCAAAGGTTCACCTGGTCTCATAATAAAAGAGATATCTTATCAGATAAGGGCTCTGGTGACTCAGTAGGGGGGTCAGTAATCCCAAAAGGGTGTTTAGAAAGGTAGAAATAATCTTAATTCTCTTACCCAGAACTACTGTCTCTAACTGTTCCTCTATCAAGTTCTCATCATCATCAACTTGATTGATCATTCTCATATAGTAGTAAAAGTGTTTGACTACTGAAGGAGAATAAATAGTACAAGTAGCCAAAAGAGGTTCAAAGGGCTTCAATCAGGGAGATAAGTCAAGGTTACAATTTGATCTCAGTTTGGCTAGATCCAGGTAAACAATGGGGCAAAATGCACAAGACTTATAGTAAGTTTGGAAATTAAACAAATCTGACTTAGGTATACATAACAGTATGGAACTGAAACCTAAAGGTGGCATGGCATCAAAGACTTGTAGCCTCAAGAAGAGAAGGACTGGTTACAACAGTTGGGATGGCTCTGCTCTAGAATGGTCCAGAGCTCACTTGAGACACACCTCTGAGTCTTTGTAGGAAAGTTTTAGTACTTTCTTCTTCTTCCCTAGTGTGCTTGTTTGAATCTCTTTCCTTTTTTTTCCTTTCATCTTTGTTTGTACAAGGGAAAAAGAAGTAGTACTTGACCTTGTTTGATGAAGGTTCTCAGCGCGATCATGGATGATAATACCCCTTGTTCTTGGTCTCAGGCCAGGTCTTAGTGAGGGAGGATAATTCTGGACTTTGGGTCTATACTTCTGAGATGTGGTCTGAGGCTTTTTGGTTATTGGAGGAGAGAGAGGATCAGATGACTTAGTGGCTTTACAGTAAAGGATGGTTGAGAAGAAGAGGATTTAACACGCACTGAGTATTTTTCATTTTCATAATTGTGATACTCGAGTTACATACTGTAGGGTTTTGAGTGTTGAGATCGAGAGATGAGAATCTGTGTTACATCCCTATCGGCCTCACCTTTTCGGGTGGCAGGTTAGAGGGATTCCTTTTATTAGTTACCTTTCCATTGTAATTTGTTCCATTTTGACTTATATTAGAGTGCATGCAACAGAGGATATTATCGGTTTGGGCTACCTCCTGTACTGGTAAAAGCGCAATAATCAAAAGGGAAAGAGTTCCCAAAGGGTTAAGGGTACAGTCATCCAACAAAAAATACCAGAAATAAATATAAAGTTATCCCAACATAAATACAAGGTATAATAGGGAAATTCCTATTCTTCAATCAACACTGATATGCCCTACCTCTCCATAAAGGTCTTTCTTGCTCAGGCGTGATCTCCTGTTTCTACAGATCTATTTAGAGTTCAAGAATGAACCTTAGAGTAACTGTCAAACTCATGTATTATATGTGTGTAATATATGCATGCAACCATATCATGAAAATCACAATCATCAAGCCAAACATACCATATATGCATTCAAAAATATACACAATAACCAATCATCATGCATTGTTGAGCTGCTTGAACCAAGTAAGCCCCAGAATTACTGGAATCACAACCTCGAATCGTTGAGCAGCCTAAACCAAGCTAGCCTCGGAATTGTCAGAATCACAACCCGTCGAGCCGCTACTCAAGCCAAGCCCCAGATTAATCCTCGGCGCTAGTAATACAATAGTTAAGATCTCTAACCCTAACATGTTCTGTATGCATATTTGGCAAAACATACACATATGGCAAACAAACATACCACAAACACATATCAAGTACTTGAGTAAACAGTGACTACCTGAAGGATGTGTACTGACTTAGAGTTTTATCAAACCTGATAGCCTTTACATATATGCCTTAACCCTATACAACATTAAAATACCTAATTTTTAGTATTTCCAAAAATACCCTTCCATTTTCAAGAAATCTGAGCCCTAGCCAAAAATCAAGAAAATTCCAATGACTCTGACCCAACTTTAAACATTTTTAATAAATTCCAAAAAACTTCAATGGACATGAAATCGATGGCATATGAACCCTTAGGATGTCTAGTGTACATTAAAATACTCTCAAAGTCCAAAAGGTTTCATATTTTGGTGTGTATCCCAAACTTTACTCACTGGTCAGAAAAATACTATAGCCTCCAAAGCCATTTTCAAAAATTTATTTCTGTTAGTAAAATAATAAAAAAGGTATTTAATTTTATATCAAAATGAAGCTCAGTTAGTCTATATTAAACCTGTAAAATTTCAGAGCAAACCAACTCATTTACTACTTTAAGAACACTGATGAAACTTCACTACCCAGAAAACCCTGAAGCTGGCAGTAAGCTATTTCCTTAGGTTTTCGGTGTTTTCGGCTTTGTAAACTTTAACTTTGACTTAACCCCATGAAAAATAACGTTTTAAATCCATTGGAATCCTTAAAAAAAACCAAAATCATATCACAAATTCATGCCATAGTTAGGTGGATGAAAACCCTAACTTCAAACTTTAAAGGTTCAGGTTTTTTGTATTTACCTGAAATCAAAGCTTTGATCAGTGGTCTGGCTTCTTCTCTAAGTGTTAGAACCTTAGCTAGACCTTCCTCCTTCTTTGCTGAACACATGTCTTGGCAACAAAGAATGAGAAGTTTGTGCCTTTATAAAATAGTTAAAATGATCAGGGTGTATAGAATTATCCAATTCATGCTTTTATCTACGGGTTAATTGTATGAATAAGGGTTTCCTGACTTAATCCCCAAGAAAATCTAGAGTATTCTAGAAGAGGGACATGTGGCGCATCCATGCCCATATAATTTTGATTTTTATTTTTCAACATGTGCCAAATACTCATTTTACCCAAAATGCCCTTTTACCTAGTGGTTAAAAGCATGTACCCTGGTTTTTAGCTTGTATTTTCTTTTCTTTTTCTTCAAGAAATTCTAGATAATTCCAAGGGTATATGTGGCACCATTTGGGCCGTACAAAATCTGATCCATTTGCTTTTCATTCAATTATTCAATTATCCAATTCAACCTTTTATCTGTTAGTCCTTGTAGTGCACCGCTAGTTAAAAAGGTGCTCATTTTTCCACTTTTCTTCATATTTTCACATCTTTTCCACCGATAAGACCTACATATATGATTCCTTTATACTCCCCCATATGGCCAAATATCTATTCCATTTAATTCAACAAAAAGCCCTTAATTGGTTCTTATCGATCTCCTTTTTTACCGATTAACCTCCTTTAGGGCCTGTACTTTGTGTTTGGACTTAAGTACAAATAAAATCATCTGATTTTCTCTCTCTCCTCTAATGTGGATGAAATTGCATCCTTAAAGGGTAAGGAATTGACTTTTCTACCCTTACTTTTTCCTCTTTTAACCCTATGGTACCACACGTGTCCCAATGTAATGATTACACTGACTTTTCCTTTTCAGCATGTGATTCTTGTATTGACTTTTCCTCTTCCCTTCTTATTTCCTTCAAAAACGCAGGAAACCTTTATCAGTCCAGGAAATGTCATGTGCATATTTATTTTAGCACATGTTTGCTCAGCTAATTGTCCTATACATTAGGACATAGCTAAATGACATTTTTACTGCCCAATTAACGTTGTATAAGTTTTTTGTGCCCTTTTGCACTGGCAAGTTAATTTCTATGGCCTATTCCTACTATGTCCATTGACCAATATAGCCAAGTTACTTAGCCCCTGAAAGCTATTTTATCTCTTGACATTCTTGGGGCTTTTCCAAAACTGGGCTTAGTTGTTCACCAACTTTAGGCTTATTCTCAAGTCTCTAGGCCAAACTTTAGGATATTACAATCTGAGAGAATGGGGAAGGAATTTATGGAGGAAAATGAGAAATCATAATTATTTAGGAAGGATAATTTTTCCATTTGAGTTAATTTGAAGTGAAACGAATAATTAAAATGATATAGGGAAGGAGAAGGGTTTGATGGTTTGAGAGAGAGTGGGAGATGAGTTGTTAAAGAAAGAGATTGAAACGACGTAACTGATATAACTTTGCAAAAAGATGCATCACACTCGAGTATTGACAAGTACAGAGTGTTAGCTCCAACACTTGAGTGTTCATGTATATTTCGAAAGTAGTAAAGATACATAGTTTCAAGTGTCTGTGAACACTTGAAGGATTTTTAGGCGCATTCGAGTGCTATAATATCATACTTGAGCGAGCAACTTGAGTGTCCTTCTTATGCACTTGAGTGTTCCACTATGTGCGTTGTTCTTCCTTTGTTGGTTGGCCTGGAACTTGAGTGTGATGTAGGTGTACTCTAGTGCTATTTTTCATACTTCTAATGTTTTGAGGAAACTGTAATAGATAGGCAATTTCCTAAACAAGTATACATAGAGGAAACAACGACACTCGAGTGTTATATTGGTTTGAGGTATTTCTTCAACTGTGATTAAATAGTTGACTGCTTATAACTTTGATTACATTTTGATATATTAGTTTCATAATTTTAAGCACTTGCACCATATATACATCCTCCCTTGACAATCTAAATAATCATAGTGATGATATGAAGGGAGATGTCAAGCAATATCACATGAGGTTTTGGGGGATGAATTCATTTGGAGGGATCTAGATAGAAAGGATACTTACTTCTTTATGCCTTACATTTAAAAGTGGGAACATCATTAATTATTTTGCAATTGTTTTGATGGTGTGATATATTATCATACTTAGGAATCACTGGATGGTTATAGTGGTAAATACAATGCAAAAAAGGATTTCGTATTGTGACTCTATAGGTGGGGTTCCAGAGAGGAGACCATACATGCTGGAGATATTCAACTAGTAAGTTATCTATTCATCATCTCTTATAATTCAGTTCATATTGCATGTTTATATTCAACCAATATCTTCTCTAAGCAGTGTGCAATTGCATCAATCAAAATGGTCTCAAGTGCCCCAAAACAACCTCGCTAATGGTAGCTACAAATGAGCCTTCCAATGGCTATATCTAAAGGTATATACATTATTCAATGATGACTATAATATTAAATTGAAGAATACATATGTGAGATCCTATGTTTTAATGATAATAAAGCTTAGAAAGATTTTGTATAAGATTTAGATGATGAACAAAGTACTTTGAACAAGAAAAGAACTTTATTTTGCAAAATTTTATTGGATCATTTGAGTGACCACTCAAGTGACAAATAAATCATCACTGCAAATCACAGTAAGTTGAAAAACAAATCGCTTGAGTGACTACTCAAGTAATGTGATAGATCCTAGATAAATCATTATAGTGAGCTGTATGATAAAATGGTTTCACAAAAGAAGATTACTCGAGTAACCACTTAAGTGATAGTAAAATCCATCACCAACAAATCACAATAGTGATTAGTGACTACAACATTAACAAAGAGGAAATCACTTAAGTGACCACTTAAGTGATGTTCTAAGTTCACTTGAGTGATGAGTTAAAATTTATCACTAGCGCACCATTCAAGTGATTTGTTCCAGTAATATTGCTCTAAAATGTTTTAAGGAAAACATCATTTGAGCGACCACTTGAGTGATGAGACAAAGAGCATTACTAGAACAATATTGTAGTGATCTTAGAAGTGTTATGAAATCAAAAAATTTTCTAACTATAAAATCACTCGAGTGATGTGTTAAAACAACATCACTGTCATAACACTCTAGTGATGTGATCGAGTGATATGCTTTTCTGAAAAATTAAGAAATAAGATCACTCGAGTGACATGTAATTTCTCATAACTAGTTAATCACTCAAGTAATGCACTAAGTAATATGAGGAGAACACTCGAGTGATCCTATTTTTGTGCATCACTAGCATATCACTCCAGTGACCCATCCAGTACTCTATAAGATTTTCAAACTGCCAAGAGAAGATGACTCAAGTGATTACTCAAGTGATGCTTTCTCAGAAAACAAAGTATTGCTTTGCAATTGTTTAAATCACTGGAATGATTATGAAATTTGTACTTCTTGCATCTAATCATTTTAACTGTTTTTCTATACAATTACTTAAGTGTTGTTCTGGTGATGAAAAAATGTTTAATTCACAAACTAGAAAAAGCACTTTTGTATGAGAAGCATTAAATGTGAAGGCATTCAAACATTGAACATTCATTTTGCGCCAATGGCTAATTCCTTAGACACAACAAATGTTCAGAGACTTAACGGATGTATGTCAAAGACTGAGGAAACTTCAGCCGATACATTCAACAGTAGTCATTAATTCACTTTACTTATAAATACCTATATCACTAAAGACAAATGTACTAAGCTTCAATGAACTACTACAAAAAACTTCTGTTACATTTATTGCGAAGTCTTAAAGTTCTTAAACTCTATTATGTACTTCAACGATCATATATCTACTCTTGAGAGAGATATTTATTGATTCATTTATTATTTAAGAGACTCAAGATTATGGGATCTTGTGTAGGCATTAAATTGCAAAGTACCTTGAAAAAGAACTAGCTTGTACTGAGGCACCAAGAGCAATGAATCTTGGAGAATAGTAAAAATCTCATAAGGCTTTTGAGGACTGGATGTAAATAAGTGGTTTAGACCGAACAAGTTAAATATTGTGTGGTGACATATCTTCAACCCTATCTTTTTTTTTTCTTTTTTTATAGTTTGCATTATAGTTTAAGATTTTAATTATCACCCAATTCACCCCCTATTGGGTGGAAGTTTTATTCTAACATTTGTTATCAGAGCCAAATCTTCTTGTTTTAGGCTTAACAACATAAGAAGGATATGATGACAAGCATGGGTGAAAGAATACTTCCTGATAGAGCTTTGATCACTAAACCACCTATGTGGAGAACATTTCTTGTTTTGGAAGGCCAAATTCAAGGGATTTGTTACTACAAACGATTATGGTCTATGGCATTTTATTCAAGGTGCAAATTATGTTTTGATAAAGAGAGTCGAAGAAAGAATGATTCCAAAGACACTTGAAGAATTTGATGACAATGACAAGAAGCTAGTGACCCTTAACATCAAAGCATTCTGATGACTCAAAGAGACTTGAGCCAAAAGGAATATTTCAAAATACACACTTTGTTGTTGGCTAAAGATATGTGGGAAGTCTTAGAGACTGCTGATGAAGGAATTTCTACAATCAAAGAAAATATACACAAATATACACATTTTGTCAATCAACTCACAACATTGGGAAGAATTATGTTCAAAATTCCCAAGTAAGAAAAATTCTCAACATTTTCACTAAGGAATGAGGAGCTAAAGTCACGCTAATAGAAGAAGCTAAAGGAGAATCAATGAGATCTGTTGCTAACCTATTTAGAAGTCTTTTATAATATGAAGGAAAGCTTAAATTCAAGAGAGAGCTAAAGGAGATAGATGACAAGAAAAATAAAGGAGTAATTTTTAATATCATTAAAGAAAAGGAATCGAAGGAAACAAAAGAGGAAGAAGAACTTGAAGATGATGAACTAGTAATGATTGTAAGAATATTCAAATAGTTCTACAAAAAGGATCAAGGGTTCAAAAAATTCTATAAAGGTAGTATTAATAGCAGAAAAGAAGGAAAAGACCGTATCATATGCTTTGAATGTGATAAACCTAGACACATCAAATCGGAATGTTCTATTTATTTGAAGAATAACTAGAAGAGGATGAGCAAGAACTTAAAAAAGAAAGCATATTTGTTAGCCATATGGGGAGATACCTCATTTGATGAAGAAATCGAAGAAGAGGAATCGCAAACATCTATTTAGTAGCTTGTGAACAGTTTGATAACGAGGAGATAAACGATTCTGAAACTGCCTATGATGAATTACTTTATGAGTATACCATATTACATTGAAAATTTAGTAAAATAGTCAAAAAATTGGTAAGTTCTAAAAAAAAGGTTAAGTTACTTAAGGAACAACTCAAGGAAACTTATGTGAGTACTTGTAAAACTGGCCATGTTTTGGAAGAGAAAAGCTTTAATCTTACTAAGACACTTGAGAAATTCACCAAGGGAAGTGAAATGCCTAACGTAATCTTGAAAGCTTAGAGGTTTACAAATGATATGTCTGATATAGGATATGATCCAGATTTAGATTAAAAGAAAGGCAAGAAGAAAAAAGGTGGTAAAACATACCTAATTTATTTTTAGCATTCTAGGCATATATCTAACTCTTTTGCATATTGTAATTAATGTAATAGAAATGGACATTATACTTCCTCTTGTTTTCATAAAAAGGAGGGAATGATAGGCACCTAAAAATGGGCACCAAAAGTGATCCACACTAACCACAAAGTACCTAAGAAAGTGTGGGTACCTAAAACTTGATTATCCTTGTCTGTAGTATATCTCAAAGCATTGAAAGCAAGTAAATGGTATATTGATAGTGGATTCTTGAGACACATGATTGGAGACAAAAACAAATTTGTCACAATGAGACCAAAAGATGGAGGCAAAGTAAGCTTTGGAGGAATCCAATCCGGTAAAAATTGTTGGAATAGGTGAAATTGGCAAGAAAGATGGAGTGCAAGTGAATGATGTATACTAAGTAGAGAAACTTTGCTACAATCTCCTTAGTGTTAGCCAAATCAAAGCAAAGAAAATTGGGTCATCTTAGATTTAGAGGAATGCTTTATTGTAACCAAAGAGGATCTTCAGTTGAACAAGGAACACCTCAAAGTCAAGATAAGAACTTCAAGGGATGGTAACTATTATACTCTCGATATGAATACTAGCCATGCTAAAATTTTATGTCTTAGTAATGTTGATGAAACTTGGTTATGGCATAAGAGACTTGCTCATGTCAATATAAAACAACTAGGCAACTTAATAAAGAAAGATTTAGTCAATGGCTTTCCTAAACTCCATTTTAAAAATGATTTAGTTTGTAAGTCTTATCAAAAGGGGAACAAATGAAGTCCTCTTTTAAATCGACAAAGAAAGTCTGAATTGATAAATCACTTCAACTACTCCATATGGACCTAATTGGACCAACAATAGTGAAAATTTTTGGAGGAAACTTGGACACTTTGGTTATAGTTGATGACTATTTTAGATTTACTTTGACTATATTTCTTTCTTCAAAAGATAGAACTTTTGATGGATTTATTATTTTTGCCAAAAAAGTCCAAAATGAGAAAGGTATACCCATTGTGTCTATTAGGACTGATCATGGAGGAGAATTTGAGAATTGAGCATTTAGAGAATTCTATGATGCTATTAGAATCAATCTCAACTTCTCAGCTCCAAAGACTCCTCAACAAAATGGTGTAGTTGAAAGGAAGAATAGATTTTTGATTGAAATGATAAGAGCAATGCCCAATAAGAAGGAAGTACCTCAAGTCTTTTGGGTACATGCTTTGAGTATTGTATGCTACATATCAAATAGAGCCTACATCAGACCCACACTCAAAATGACACCCTACAAGCTATACAAGGGAAGGAAACCAAAACTTGCTTATCTACACATATTTGGTTGCAAATGATTCATCCACAATAATGGTAAAGACATTCTTACTAAATTTGATTCTAAACCTGATGAAAGTTTATTTTTTGGGTATTTTCATAGAAGTAAGACATGTAGAGTCTTGAACAAACATACTTGTGTTGTTGAAGAATCTACACATGTTGTGTTTGCTGAAAATGAGCCTCTAGACAAATATAGTGAAGAAGAACTAGAAACAATTCATAAAGAAAGAAACCAAGTCAGTCTAGATAACTCTACATTTCCAAATGATAAAAAGAAAGTGTTGATCATAATCCAAATCAACCTAGAGCATGGAAATATATTAAAAATCATCCCATAGACCAAATCATAGGTGATATAAGTGAGAGATTGAAGATTAGAAACAAAGTCCTAAATGAAGTTTGTTTTTTAGCCTTTATTTATGAAGTAGAGCATTCTAGTATTGAGAAAGCCTTATTAGACCATAACTGATGAAAGTGGAATATCACCTAAAGGGGGATGAATAGGGGATTTAAAAAAAAATTCCTTTTCGGATTTAAACAAGGAATAACAATAACAGAGATTGAGACAGAGAGAATGAACATAGAGAGATTATATTGGTTTGGTCAACTCTTTGACCTACGTTTAGTCCTTAGACACTTTGGGTTTTCCAATAACTCACAATCACAGATACAATTACATACTCTATACTCGAGATGATCATTTCACACTAGGACTAACTTCCCTTTACAAGTTGTAATTGTACACCCAAACTCAAAGTTCCTTAACCTTGAGATTAAACGGATAAACAAATAAGTGTTTAAGACTCCTCACTGAGTAGATGAATAATAATCACTAAAGTACAAGAATATCCGAAGATATTAAATGAATTGGGTGAAATAGTAAATTTCAAATGTGTAGAGTTTCAGTAGGTGGTAGAATTGAATGTGATGAGCTTTTATACCATCTTCCATTAATGTTGTTGAGGAGCTTTGAATGTAGCCATTGTAATTCTTTGAACTTGTTTTAGGCACAATTGGTTTTCATTAGATACAATTGATTGTTGCTTCGTTAATTTATTCACCATCAACGTACTTATACACAAAAGTTGACTCAGACTGAGTCCCAGAATAAGTATGCTATAAGTAAGCTTTGAAGGAATGATTTTGTCTCCTACGAGATTTCGTTCTAATTCTTTGCTTTGTTTACTGAAGGCATTAAATGCTTCTGACACATGTTTCTTTTCGGCTAATCAACATTTAAATGATGGTTAATAATATGAATTATACTCAAAATGTAGATTAGAAATAGAGTAATATAGTTCGAGTAACATTTAAGTAGAAATCAAAGCTAACCCAAAATATTTAAACTTATGATTACCATCAAAAGCAAACACAGGAAGATAACTGATGTCCTATACTCGAGTACCTGACTCGAGTAGGCTAAATATCATACTGGAGTAATGTTATAACATGTTCATTACATTTTACTTTTGTCGACTATACTTGAGTAAAGTAGTTCCCTTACTTGAGTTTGACAATACTCATACTCGAGTATCATTATGGCTGGATTAATCAAATGGTTTGAACAATAGTACTCGAGTAATGTAGTTCCCTTACTTGAGTATCATACTTGAGTACACATAAGAATGTGTTGAAGTAAAGTCTTATCTAGACTAAATTCTATACTTGACAAGCAGCAGTACTCGAGTAGCAAAGTACTCATACTCAAGTAGCAAAACTATATACTCTGGTACTCTTAACACATATCAATTTTATGAGACTTAGATCAATCATACTTGAGTAATACTCTTACAAGTACTTGAGTACTATACTTGAGTAACACTTACTTGTTAATCGAGTACATCATATTAGAGTTCCATTTCACACTTGCATTGGCTTGTACTCGAGTATAAGATCTTGTTACTCGAGTAACACTCTCTAAACTGTGCTTCAAAATACTCTGTCTAATATACTACTGAGTAGTGTTCTGTGAACACTTAAGCAAACTGTTAAATAAAACATACTCGAGTAAGCATAATTCCTTTACTTGAGTATCACTTTAACTTAAGACAAAATTCACTGATTCAAAGCCTTGATCATTTTCAAAGTGTTAAATAGTTTCTAATCTTGTTATCATTAAAGCCCCGAGAACTAACAACTGAGTGATAGTAATGCAAGAAGAATTAAACCAACTTGAAAGAAATCAAGTTTGAGATTTGGTACCCTGGCCTAAAGGTCATCTGGTCATTGACACCAAATGGGTATACAAAAACAAACTTGATGAATCCGCAATTATTATCATAAATAAGACAAGATTGGGGGTAAAAGGCTATAATCAAAAAGAAGGAATTGATTATGAGGAAACATATATTCTAGTAGCTAGATTGAAAGTTAGACAAGTACTTTAAGCCTTTGTTTGCATCAAAGGTTTTAAATTTGTTTCAAATGGATGTCTAGAAGAAGGATATCAAAGACGTTTTTATCCCTACACATCTCCAAATAGCTGACATATTCACAAAACCACTAGCAAATGATCAATTCTCGTATATACGAAGAGAATTGGAAATGATAAGTCCCAATGAATTGCAATTTAATCTTTATCTTTTAAACATCTATTATATTTGTTTTGATAATTAAGATAATAATTTAAACATTGAAGTATCTAGACTTTTTTTTTAGGATTTGTATAAAGTGCTTTGTTACAGGGTATAAGAAACATAAATAAAAAAATAACTCATCACCACGGTATCACTTGAGTGATGTCTTCTAGTGATGAAGAACATCACTTGAGTGATGAGATGGAGAGACAAACTACTGAAACAACTCTGACAGTCAGAAGTGAAGAAGAGGATATTGAAAAAGTTGGGAAGTGGGACACTTAGGAATCACTTGAGTGACTGCTCTAGTGATCATCCAAGAATTACTTAAGTGCTCGTTTTAGTGGTCATCTGTACAGAAAAAGGAGCCAAATAATTCATGATTGAACAAGTAAACAAATGCTAGATTGTATAATTATTCTATACAATGATCTATTCTTGAATAATTATGAGATTATTCATGTTAGGTATCAAATTTATAACATTGTTATTCTTTTTTGGGTTTGATCACTCAAGTAATGACCAAATATTACTCGAGTAACTACTCGAGTGATGTTGGGAAACAATGTATATTTTTATGAAACCAATATCATTTTCATCAAATCACTTTGAGTGCAACTCTCAATGCTATGATTAATCTTTCCACATTTTATTCCCCACACATTTACGATCAAAACCCCTCAATTTTCACCACTAATCACTTCCAAAATCCTTTGCCTTAAGATACTGAAGTTTCAATAGTCAATTTGTAAAATTTCAAGTTTTTGTGTATCAATCATCATGACTAGAACCAAGATTGCTATTTTGTAAGAGAAAGAGTCGTCTGAGTCTTCACCACCTCCTCTAATAAAAAAGCAAAAGAAATTGCCAGCTCCAAAGTTGAATCTGAAGAAGTAATCTTGACCAAAGGTTCTAGATCGAGCCTCTTATGAATCTCAACCTAAAGATAAGGGTGTTGTCATCAAAGAACCAGTAGTAAAAGAGATTGGCAAGAGGCCATATACAATTCCAAGATCAACTAAATAATGGCCAATATGCTTGAAGAAGCAATGAAAACTAAAATCCTTACCAAGCCGAGGCAAGGACACAGGCCATGTGGGACAGTCTTCAGTGCTTACTTAACTTGAAGCTTCTCATGAAGTACAGGGAAGAGGAGAAAATGAAGAACAAGAAAATGGGGAAAATGACAACAGTGGCACCTGCTAGCTTCCTAGCAATCGAGTTATCATATTCCAAGAAGTTTCACTAAACACTTTGCTAGATGCAAAATTTGTATGATGTTTTATGTGAACTTGAGTGCTTCATTTAAAGTAATAAAATCAAGGATTGATTTGAGTATCTCAGACATTACATGCCTTGGCTCTCTATATACCTACCTTTTTGTCCAAAAGGTAGTTAGTCATTTTTATTTCAATCTAAAACCAGCTGAGGATTACTCTAACAAAGGCTTGGTAGTGGAAGAAGAGCTTGTAGCAACTGTTAGAGGCAAGAAGTTCTTGATCTGAACCTCAAGGATAAACAAATGGCTTGGCTTTAAGAAGCCACCAAATGATGCTCCAGTAAAGCTCAACCTCAATAAGATATTTAGCATTCTGAGGGCTAGTGAACAAGTAGGACCACTAACCTTTAAACCAAGTGATATGTGTGATCTTTAAAGGGTTCTTTGGTATATTTACTCGAGGGCCATCTTGAACAAGTACAACAACTTCACTCACTTCATTGACATAGATTATGGATTTATGGGTTTGTTGTTGAGTAAAGAAGGAAGGAATTTGGGGGGCATTGATCTTCTTTGAGATTAAGAGGTATAGGTATTTAGGTACTAAGACTACACTTATGCCCTATCCTTAACTAATTTCACCTATTCTTAAAGCTAACAAGATATTATACTTAGAGCTAAATGAGCCTATAGAGAGACTGCTACTAGTTAGGAGGAATCATATTGAGAAGCTAGGCATTGATCTTCCATTGAGGCATTCATTGGTCACCACTCCTAAAAAGAGGAAGACACCAGACTCTATGGTTGCAAAAATAGATGATACTAAATCCTCAACTTTGACCACATCCAATGCACCTTCCTTCCTTGGTTCTACTATTCAAATCTATCTTAAGGAAGTACTTCAGGGATTTTATGTGGTTCTAGCAAACACGAATGCTGAGTTTGTATCCTATATAGATGAAAAGATGGGTGAGATATGCACTATCATAAATGAGCATCACAAAGTAGTACTAGTTCATCACGAGGTTTAGACTAACATGATTTTAAGATTGCTAATCTCAATTGATCTTCCACAAGAATATTGATACTCTAGTACCTAGTCCCTCCACACCTATTCAATCCACTTTAATATTGCTTCTTTATTTGCCACTGAGCCTTCTCCAGGCAATATTTTATTCTCTATGGCTGATCCTACTTCATCTACACTAGTCCACATTACTATGGATGAGCCTATCCCACCTCAGCATACCTTTAGTCCTTTTATTTGATATCTCATACCCTTTAGCTCTATTCCTCACGATGAGCATATTCTTTTAGCCTATCTTTTCAATCTCATTACTTTGATAATTATGATACTCAAGACATTAAGAAGATTGATGAAGAGATTAAAGTTTTTGAGCCTATCATCCTCCACCACTACCACCACAATATATTCCTATCTATAAGCCTGACACTTAAGATCTAGTTAGGATTCTTGCCCTTCACTTATCAGAGCCTGTGCCATCCGATTCCCCCCACCTTTGCTCACTAAGAGGGTGATACTATTGATGATGCCTCTTCTCCAATACATGACACTTCTCTAACCACTATATACCCATCATCTCAACCAACTAATGCTTCTCTTCATTCTAAACCATTTTTTGTCTACTATACCCTTTATGATGATGCCAAAAAAGGGGATAAGACTCAAAGTGATACTGATAGTGATAATACTGCTTCTGTTTCATAGAGTCATATGTTTTCTAGTGTTTTGTATTTCATGTTCATGTTCACAAGTTATGTATATGTGACTAATCATTTCAACTTATTTATGAACATGTTGCTAGTATGAATGATATGCTATTTTAACTTATGTTTTCTCTCTTATGTTATTTTTGTACAAAATAATTTCGGAAAACTACTTTCAAAACTCATAAGTTTTGTCATCATAAAAAATGGGGAGAATGCTATATCCTATGATTTGATTATAACAAAGCTTAAAAAGGTTTTGCATAGGATTTGGATAATGAACAAAGTACCTTGAATAAGAAAAGGTCCCTATTTTTCAAAATCTTTTGGATCACTTGAGTGACAAAGTACTTATCATTGCAAGTCACTATAAGTTGAAAAGCATATTACTTGAGTGACCACTCGAGTAATGTGATAGATCCTAGATAAATCATCATGGTGATCTTTTTGATAAAATGGTTTTACAAAAGAAGATCACTTAAGTAACAACTCGAATGATGTGTTAAAATCCATCACCAACAAATCACATTTGTGATTCATCTAGTAATTAGTAACTTCAAAATTTTCAAAGAGGAAATCACTTAAGTGAACACTTGAGTGATGCTCCAAGTTCACTTGAGTGATGAGTTAAAATTCATTACTTGCACACTACTCAAGTCATTTGTTCCAATGATGCGGGTCTAAAATGTTTTAAGGAAAACATCATTCGAGTGACCACTTGAGTGATGAGACAAATAGCATCACTAGCACAACATTGTAGTAATCTCGAAAGTTCTTGAAATCAAAATTTTTTTAAGTATTAAGTTACTCGAGTGATGTGTTAAAACAACATCACTAGCATAATACTTTAGTGATGTGATCAAGTAATATGCTTTTCTAAAAAATCAAGAAACCATGTCACTCGAGTTGTAATACCCTAAAAATCCTACTTAGGATAAGTATCATAATTTAGTAAATAATACCTATTGGAAATAGGTGAATATGAGGTCTCAAACACCTTGTATTGAATTTATCTTATTATTAGGACAATTTCTCCTGAGATTAAATAATGTGCGAATAGGTTCCTAAGACATTAGATACTTTGCAAATAGGTCCCTGAAATATTTATGGGTTATAAAATACCCTGAGAAAATTATGATAAAATCCTAAGAGATAACTAAATATTTATTAAAAATTAGAAAGTATGTTGTCTCTAATTTAGGTAATTTATTAAATTATTACCTTGAAAAAATTACAGGAGAAAAATCTAAAAGTATTGGGGGACCATATTGGACCCTATGATTTTTAATATTATGCATGGTGCATAAATTACCAATGTCAGTGAAATAGTTGTGAGATAATAATTATTACTAATTAAGAAAATTGTCAACAATTAGTAAGTGAGTAATTAGATAATTAATGACTAATCGTTTAGACATAAGATAAAGAGAAAAAGGTGGAAATTACTTAAAATAAATATACATATATAAATAAAAACGAAAATTAGAAGAAAAATAAAGAAAAATGAAATGAAAATTAAGAAATTAATATCTAGATATTTGCATTAAAATAACATTACAAGTTAAGACATGTGGTAATTAAGTAATATTATAATAGTAAAAATGTGAACAGGATAAATGACCACGGATAGAAATAAAATCCTACCTAGAAAACAGTGAACTAGGTTTCTTGAGTCAGAGTATATTAGGAACAAGTGAATTTCTATCTCGGAGTGGACTATCTCCGAAGTCATTTCTGTAACCGACGGAGTGATTTGGAGATCCGAATAGGAAGATATTTTGTATAATTAAAGCAGATAGCCAAAAGGAGAACCAATAGAAAATAATCCCGTTGTGGGAATCTGGGGATAAGTGGGGAAAAACCAGAGTATAATGTTAATCAGTGGATTTTTGTCTCGGAGCTAGTACCAGATAACGTTATTTCTATAGCCGGGCACGAATACCGAGGATTTTCAGCTGATAACAGAATGTCCTCAGCAGGATCAGAAACTGAGTTAAATTAGATAATTTGAAAGAGGAAGAAAAGACCTTCGGAGTGTTGTTATCGAAATTTTAAGATTTTACGAAATTTCGCGATCAGGATACCGAACCAGGAATTTTACCTGATAAAGCAAGATGACATAAGGCTTGATGATGCAGAAGGGATGACATCATCCTTGAGAGATGTAAGGCCAAGATCTTGCCACCTCCAAGAAGTGCGATCTAACGGCCAGAAACTGATCAGACAAAGTTCAATGAAATTACGAAAATGCCATTGCCTTTTTCTATAAATAGCCTTCACCTTCTCTTCATTCTTCACAAATCCTAGAGCTTTCTAGAGAGAGATTTTAGAGAGAAGGAGGAGTCTGTGGAAATAGCAAAGTGCCGGGTAAGTTCTTCGGTCCCTAGTCTTTAGTTTTAGTGTTTCTTTCGGTAGTTGTTGTAGAAATGCTAGGTTGATCTTTAATCTTCCAGGTATGTTTAGAAATCATGTTCTAGGGGTAATTAAGGTATTAATTTCGAAAATCATTATGGAGTTCGAGATATGTTGAAATTCTGGAAGATTAGGGTCAAGGTAACAAAGTGCTAGCGAAATTCCGCCATTAGGGGATCAGGGGCAAAATGGTAATTTGTACCTAAAATGTCTGTTATGATATCAAATATTGATAAATGTGATATCATCATTATAGGATATCAGTAATCTTGTTCCGTTGTCATTTCGCTGTTGTTCTGCTGTTTTCCGTCAAAAGTACAGTTTATCGTCAACGTACTAAACGCTCGTCAACGAAGGTACGTTCGCGTACTGGTAACTTTAACTCTGATGTTTACTGTATGCATATATGTGCTATGTGTATGATATGCTTATGTGAATTAACTGATAGCTCTGTGGTACGTTCGCGTACTGTAACACTAACTCTGATGTTTATGTTATGCATATATGTGGTATGTGTGCATATAAAGGTTAGAGAGTATCTGTAATGCTGGGAGCGATATGTCTGTATGCTAGGAGCGATATGGTAGCATGCTGGGAGCGATACATATGCATTGGTTATGATAGTTTGTTTGAGTATGCGGTTTGGTGTTGTGGTATGAGTTGTCTATATATTGTGTATGTAAACATAAGGTTAATCGTTACCTGGGGTCCGTATGCATGGGACCTCAGCTCTTAACATAGCGTTAGGGTCAGGAGAACCAAGGACGGAGGACAAAGGGAAGCGCAAGCAGGTCGTCTAGAAGACCCGGCTGAAGATTTCCTTTGATGTCCCGGTAGAAGCCTTACTATTATTGCCTTTCTTCACTTTAAACCACGCGGTTTCTATACCGCTATTGTATCCAACTAGACTTATGGCATTTTGAATATGTATATCAGATACTCTTCTGCTCAAACGATCTACTTTGATGATTTGAAATGACTTTGAATGAAAAAAAAAATTATTCCGCTTTTGAAAATTGGGATGTTACACGAGTGACCTTGTAATTTCATATCACTAGCTAATCACTCAGGTAATGCACCAAGTGATTTGAAGAGATCGCTTGAGTGATCTCACTTTTGTGCATTACTAGCAAATCACTTCAGTAACCTATCTAGTGCTCTATAAGATTTTCAAACTTCTAAGAGAAGATTACTTTATTGATTCCTTGAGTGATGCTTTCTTAGAAAACATAGCATCGCTTCGGAATTTTTTAAATCATTGGAATGATTATGAAATTTGTACTTTTGGCTTCTAATCATTCTATCAATTTTCTATACTAGTACTTTAGTGTTATTCTAGTGATCGAACAATGCTTAATTCTCAAATTGGGAAAGGGTTAAGGTACAAAAATACACATGATCTTTTTCCCCAGGAGCCCCCAGTACTAAGAACTTTTTTTTTGGAGAAAAAATATATATGTTGTTACTATTTTAGAGCAAAAGTCACATCCCATCGTTAAGTCACTGTCCACTGCCGTTATGTTACTGTTCACTTTATCTCTTTCTCTCTCATCATGGTGAACAGTGACTTAACAGTGGGATGTGACTTTTGCTCCAAAATGGTAACTACGGTTGTATTTTTGCTCCAAAAAAAAGTTCTTGGTGTTGGGCGCTCCTGGGGAAAAAGCTTATGTGTATTTTTGCACCTTAACCCATTGGAAAAATCTTTTTTTGTGTCAGAAGCATTAAATGCAAAGACATTCAAATGTTGAACATTCTCTTTAATCCAATGGCTAATTCATTAGATGCAACGAATGTTCTAAGACTTAACGGATATATATCAAAGACTGAGGAAACTCCAATGGATACATTCAACAAGACAATGGTCATTAATTCACTCTACTTATAAACACCCAGAGCATTGAAGACAAATGTATCGAGCTTCATTGAACTACTACGAAAAACTTTTGTTACATTTATTACAATGTCTTAAAGCTCTTAAGCTCACTTTTTCACTGTATTGATAGTATATTTACTCTTGTGAGATATATTTATTAGTTAATTTATTATTTGAGTGGCTGAAGATTGTGGGATCTTAAGTGGGCATTAAATTTCAAAGTGTAAAGGGGAACAATTGTTCTTGAAAAAGAACTAGCTCTTGTTGAGGCACCAAGAGCCCAATGAATCTTGTAGAATAATGAAAATCTCATAGGGCTTTTGAGGACTGAGCATAGGTCATATAGTTTAGACTAAACCTAAACAAATCTTGTGTGGTGACTTCTCTTCAACCCTATCATATTTTCTTTACAATTTGCATTAAAGTTTAAAATTTTAACTATCACTCAATTCACCCCTTCGTGGGTGAAAGTCTTGTTCTTTTTTTGGTCAAAGAAAGTCTTGTTCTTTTTTTGGTAAGAGAAAGTCTTGTTCTAACAACATATAGTTTATATATATAATAGACAGATAAATTTTTCTTCTTATTTCTTTCTAGTGCCCAAAGCAACTTTATATATATATGATAGACATACAAATTTTTCTTCTCATTTCTTTATAGTGCCCAAAGCAACTAGACATGAGCAATGATTGTAGATACTATGCGATGTAGTACATGAAGGACATAATCATCCACAATCATGAAAATATTGATATAAATAAGATATATTATATGCTTGATTTGTTTATATATATATATATATATATATATATATATATATATATATATATATATATATATATTCAGTTAACTATATATTAAAATATATAACTTATATCTATTGTTTCTGTTTGCATACAATATTTTAATACATTCTACATGATGTTTAGCAACTTACAAATGGAAAAAGTAGCTAAAGAGTTGGTGGCGTAGGTGCAAAATTAGTGGAAGAGGAAATACATCAAATGACTATAAATTTCTAAATACTAATGATTTGTTTTTTTTAAAGTTTTGATTTTAATAGTGTATACATATACAAGAATCACTATAAATATATTCTAATTCTTATATGAATTAATGTGAATATATATTGTAATTTGTTATGAATAAATATATATGCAGGGGGATTTATGTAAATCTATCAATACATAACGGTTGTTTTAGATTTAGAATAAATAACGGTTCGTAACTGTAATTTATTTGCACGGAGCATATATTGTGCTTACATATATGACAATTAAGAATTGTGATGTATGACAGATAATACTATCATATATCACGTTTTTTGTAGTAGTACCTGAAACATTTAGGTACTCAAGAATAAATAATTATAATGGGAGAAAAACCAAATTACTCTTAGGGGAGGTATTTGCACATTAGGGAATGTGACTTGAATACTAGGGAAGGTATTTGCAAATTAGAGAATTTGTACATTAGGGAAGATATTTGCATATTTGGGAATGATTCTAGAGGAGGGAGAACGATTCTAGATATGAAATCAGATTTCATGCACTTCAACTACCTTGAAATACCTTCATTCTTCCAAACTCCTTTAACTTTGACGTCGACCTCAACTTGGAAGCCTTTAACGGCTGCACGATAGCAACAACAACATCCCGGGCTCGAGAGGTCATTTCCTCGAGTTGTAAAAGTTCTAAACCAGAAGTGAGACTTTTATAGGTGGCCTACGAATCTTATAAGGGAAAAGAGGAAAAGATAAATTTGGCCTTTCTCCTATTACAATTATTTAAACTGAAGGGTCTAAATGTTTGAAGTACTATTCTCCAATTAATTTTTCAAATAGTGATTCCCCCCAAGATTTTTAAGATTGGATCGTTTCTAAACACTAATGATATATATTTTTTAATTTATGTCTAGCTTCATTGGTTGCTTTCTCTATTTCAAAATTTCTTTTAATTTGAGGTACCGATATGTAGGTTAAGAAAGGTAATTAATACATAAAAATTCTATCTATATTTCCAAATTTTTGTCCCCAAAAGCTTAAGAAATGTCTTTTGAAGTTGTTGAAATAAATAATAATATAATGTAAAAAACCTTAAACTTTTTAAAGCGTTAATTAAATGAAAACAATTTTTCCAAACAATTTATATTTTTTTGACCTTAAACAATTTATATTTTGAAAGAAAGGAATATCCTTTTTATAAGAACTAACATACCTATTATATAGAGGATTTAATCTCACAATCTTACTATTAAAATAAAACTTGAAGTGTTTTTGCGACAATGGAGGGAGTATTTGATAAGGGATAACGCACTGATATTATTATTAATTTATAAATATATAGATAGGATCACGAGGAGCCTAATTTCCACAGTCACAATGGCCACTATAACAACATAATATTAAATACTATTAATAATTAATATTCTTTTCACTATTTGAGTAACGATGAATCAATAAATTAATGTTACGATATTCAAGTGGAATCAAATGTAAACAGTTACGTAAACATTTTTTCGCTTTAAAAATTCAAGCCATTCGGTGCCATAAATCAAGAAAACAAGATTTTACTCTATAAATTTCTCATTAAACTAATATGTATAGAATAACATTTCTCTATTCGAGAGATCTTTTTATAATTAATTAAGAAATAAGCAAAAAATTTATATAGCTCCAACAAAATTAATTAAAACAAAACATAAGGTATTTCAATTTAAAAAAAAAAATCGGTGAAATTTTTGTGTTTAAAAATTTTATTGACAAAAATGGCTTGTATTCAAATATCAATACTTTGTATATATAAAATTCTATAGAGTATAAGTACTTTTCTTGTATAAAAACATAACAAATCTTTTGACCAATAAAACTTCTAAACAAGGAGTCTTAACTAATAAAATTTCCAAATTTTTTCTACCTTTTACCAAAAAGCAAAAATAAATTCACCTAATGACGAGAGAAACATATGCAGCTCCATTATTAAACTATAAAGAGTGGTGGCAACCCGTGAAAGAACATAGTCGACAATAGAACAAACATGGCTAATATTGATTTGCTGAAAATCTAACTGAAATGATATAATGAAGCAAAACAGCTCAAATATAATAATAATCATGCTCTAATTAAGCTACAGCCTTCCCAACTATCTCAACGGGATCCCAAGTAAATTTAATTGATTTTTTTTATTTAATTTTTAATTTTCAAAGATGCCAACAATGTTTTAAAAGTTAGATACAATGTTAAACCAGAAAGGCGAGTTTTCCTTTTCATGGTTTGATCAATTAAACCATGAAAATAGCCAACAAAGTTGGTCCAAATGTGAGCACCTTTTGGTTGTGAGTGAGTATCTATAAGTACTTTTGTAAGCATTTTTTAAGATCAGCTCAACCGTAAAAACAATTTTTCTAGTTCAAACCGAACTCTTAATAAATTTAGATCGATGGTCTAACCGGTCAAACTGTTTGATGCGACT
The DNA here is from genome assembly GCA_037074495.1 of Acacia confusa. Taxonomy (NCBI): domain Eukaryota; kingdom Viridiplantae; phylum Streptophyta; class Magnoliopsida; order Fabales; family Fabaceae; genus Acacia; species Acacia confusa. Next base: position 26,259,944 of record CM073504.1, on the reverse strand, counting down.
CAGTTTTCAAATGAATGGATGGAAGGTTGAGGCGTCGAGACTTGGTCACCTTTTGTTTTCTATGGGTCCTCTTTGTCTGATTTGGTTGGCTTTTGGCGGGTCCAAATAACCGACAGTCATATTCCATAACTAAGCACATAATGAGATGATGTGGATGAGAAAGAACTAAATTATTAAACCTAAGCAAATATGAATAAGTGTGGAAACGGTTTCTAGTATTTTATTTTTTTTATGATGTATTTCCTCATTAATCAATAATGATAGTCCTAACAATTCAAAAAAAAAAAAAAAATCTGCTGTATTAATGGCCACACTCGTTAGTGTAATGTCAACATATATCTTAATTTTTGGAAAAATAAAAATTTCAGTGCAATAGGTTTTAGTGAAGGGTCAAGACGAGTTTGAGTCATACTCCCTCTTGTCTTTAATACGAAATATATTTAGAGAGTTGATTTTAATTCTAAATATAAGACATAGTTTTTATATTTATCAAACTTTTCTTAATTAAAGAGAAGAGGGAATAAGAAATTTGTGAGTATGATACCAACAAGCTAGCAATTGGTTGAGATGGTAAAGTCTCATACTGTAGGAAAAAAAACACAAGTTTGAATCTTGAGAAGCGTACTTATTAGGAGCAGTGAAAACTCTTTACGCTTCAAGCCTCGAGACCAGAAACCCCTCATGAAATAAAAAAAAGAATGCGAGTATGATCCACTAATGGTAGTATAATAGGCACTTTATTTATGGATATATAATATGTAATTGTAAATATTTTTGTTATTATTCTCGATGGAGCTACTCCCTTTTTTTAAAAAATATAAATCATATTTATCTAATTTGGTAAGATTAAGAAAGTTAGTTAGTATGACGTATATTTTCTACAACACAGTGGTCATCTTTCTTACTAGTGGGGTATGAAATGAATTGCATTTTAATTAATATCTTTTTTCTTAATGTTTTTTCCTCATGATAATTCATAAAAATAAATTCATGAAAAATTAGCCTGATCATTGAATTGGTCAACACAGTGGTTTATGGTGAATAATCAAATTGTGATTGAACCTAGGTCAATCCAATCATATGATTAAAATGATATGATTTAATGTGTAAAGTTGCAAATAGATTAACAAAGTGTTACACTAGGAGCATTAGACACACAAATTTTTTGAAGGGAGAGAAAATACCAATGACCAATTAAAAATGCGCAAAAATATAATTTTAAACTTCGACGAATAAAACAAAATGAGGATTGTGCTACTTTCACCATAATTAATTTCTTTATTGGTATTTTTGTGCATTTTCAATTGTTCATTGGTACTTTTTCTCCCTTCAAAACATTTTTGTGCTCGATGCTCTTGGCGTAACACTTTGTTGGCCAATTTGCATCTTAACACTAATTTAATTAAAATATAAAAAATATTTATATAGTTTTAATAAATAATGCATTAATTTATAAATAAAAGAAATGTTCATATATAAATCACACATAATTCAATAAAAAGAGAGAGTTACTACTCAAGTACAAACATGAAGGAGTGCTATTTTTTAACGCAAAGACATCACTATTTCATGCTCAATCACTATAAAAAAAAGTCATTTTTTAGTGGTCAAAACTATTTTTTTGTAACAGTTCTAACCGCAACTAACAACATGTGTAGCAGTCTGAGAAACCACTACAAATAACACCATGACAAGTTGTTTTTTAGTGATTAATAAAAACCAATAATCAAGTACCATCATCGCTGTTGATATTTTATCGGTTCTAGCTCACCACTATAAGATGACATCTATATGACATATTGTGTTAACATTTTGTAGCGGTTAATATACCTCTACAAAATGAAATTTGTTATGAATATATTAATTATGTGGATGTCCATTAACTTTTAAACTCCTATATTCTATTCTTGGAATATTATAATATAAAGGTGTAGGTCTCACAGGCAAATTATTTCTCTTCCAACCGCCTCAGGTTCATGGGAGTCTTACAATATTGTAAAGGGGAATATTACACCAAATGACGTAGATGTAAATTACACAAAACAATCCATTTTCCATCTATAAATAGAGGCTTATGTAACATTGCATATACATTGATGAATAAGATGAATCACTCCTCCTTTCTCTCTTACGTGTTCTATGCTCTCTTTTCATTTAGCTTTTCTTCATTTTCATAGCACGTTATCATCACGATTGTTTCACACAGCTCAGATCTCAGAGTTTTCGTCCAGATCTTATGCTTCCTATTATTACTTTTCTTCCTGTTTTCTAATTTGTCTTAATCTTTCTTTTCCTTTTCTTTGAGCTAACTGCAAAACTTCTTCATGTTCTTCAATATTTTGTTGACACTCCAGTTCTTGCATCATCTGATCTTTCTCAATCTCAGCCTTAAATGATTTCCTAACAGGATCATGAAAATCTATTTGTTTAGGAATTTCTTTCCTTAGATGGCCGAGAAGATCATCAAATTGTATATGACCAATAATACCGCCGAGACCGACAGCGTCGCCGTTGGTGCCAAAGCTGAGTTTGGTGCTGTTAAAGAGACTTAAAAGACATGAGGAAAGAAAGAAGAATCTGCTCATTCTTGTTAGTGTGTGGTGATTGACATAATCAAGAGCAGACAAAATTTAATGGAGCAGGTAAGATGTTTTAGATATATTACTATTATTTTCCCGTGGTTCTTACTTTATTATATTTTAAAGAAAATGGAGAATGATGGAGTAGGTGAGGATTTATATTATTATATTTATAATTATAACATATTAATTATAATATTTACATAGTGATCGGCAACTGAAAACACGTATGAATAAAAGAAAAAAAAATTCCGGAAATCATGTTATCCTAACATTTTATACTAATGTTTTCCTTTGTTATTATTTTGTGTTTAAGATTTTATTTTATTTTTATCATTATTATTATTATTAATTCAACTCCAAATTAGAAGTCTAGATATAATCTTTCTTTTAATTGTTTTGATATTTTATTATTGTTATTAAAATTAATAATAAACGTTTATTAATTATAACAAACGTTTATATACGTTTAATTAATTTTTTATTGTTATTATTATATACGTTTATTGTTTATATACGTTTATTGTTAATTGCTTATTGTTTATATACGTTTAATTAATTATTGTTTATTGTTTATAAACGTTTATTATAAACGTTTATTGTTTAATAACAATAAACGTTTATATACGTTTATTGTTATTATAATTGTTTATTATTGTTTTGATATAATATTTCTTTTAATTGTTTTCTTTCGTTTATTATTGTTTCTTTTAATTAATAATAAACGTTTATTATTGTTATTATTTTTAATAACATTTACTCTTATATGTTACTAACATTTACTTTTATGCATTTACTTTTATGTTATTAACATTTATTTTATTGTTACTAACGTTTATTTTATGTTATTAACATAACTTTTATTTTATTGTTCCTAACATTTATTTTATGTTGCTAACATAACATTTATTTATCTTTCATGGTGGCAACACTAGTATATATATTAGTGGGTTCCATCTATTTATTTTATTATGTTCATATTTTATATAATTTATGTTTATCTTGAAGATAAACTTTGGAAGACCATATATATATCATGAGATCAAAATGCAATGAAGATATGAGGCATAAATTGGCCTAAGACCATGAGGAGGCATAAATTGGCTTGAGACCATGAAGAGGCATAAATTGGCCTGAGACTATAAGAAGGCATAAATTGGCTAAAAGCCAAGAGATAAATTAGCTTGAAGTTAAGAGACAAGTTGGCCTGAAGCCAAGAGACAAATTATGAAACAAGGCTTGATCCATAATTTTTGTATGACATCAGTTGTATAAAGGCCTCAAAATTGTCTATTTGGCATTAAGTTAAGGGATTTTATGATCATGATTGTTATTCTAAAAGTTTGTTATAAATAAATATATCCAATTTGCTATTGCAGTAGCAATATTGTGATTAAGTCAAGAAATATTGTGGATTAATTTCTTGCCATGATCAAACAAATCAGTGAGTTTTGGATCATGAATTTCATCCAACTTCATTCCCAGAAGTGAATGAAGTAATAAATATAATTGTGATTATGGTTGTTATTCTAAAATTTATTGTAAATTAATATATCCAATTTGCTCTTGAAGTAGCAAATTGTGAGTTATGAATTAAATGTGGTCAAACAAAACAGAGTTTTGGTTGCAAGAATTATAAATCAAGGCTTGATTCTGTTCTCAAAAGTGAATGAAGTAATAGATGGATCTAACTGTGGACATGAACATAAGTGTTATGTCTGCAGTCTATGTTACAACCTTGGGTATGATTGTGGTTGTAATTGTGGTGGCTTAAATTCCCACTTAAGGTGGAGAAATATTACTGATAAGAACCACAAAAGGAAATTTTGGCATAATAAATATGCTAAAAAAAATTAATGATATCACTAACATTTCTTGCTTAATGCAAACCAAATGTTTGCCAATGTAAATTAGAAGTTTACTGCTAATGAGATATTAAAGAGACAATGAGTTACAAAGAAATATGTCCATATCTATTTTGAAGCCAAGGCTCATAAGAAAACAAGTCCAAAAGGTAATATGATGCTTACTTTTTGTTGTTATTGATATTTAAATTTATTGTGATCACACATCATAAATTTATTGCCAAAAGAATTTTCTGCTGAAAATTTTTCATGTATGATTCCAAATTATTTTAAACATGTATATCTTTATATGTGGTGAACTATAAATATGTTTTGCAAAAATTGACGTATATTATTAATAAATAAGAAGATTATTTAGTGATGCAATATTATATGATAGTTCCTGAAGAACTATATGAAAGAATATTGATATAGTTTTCTGAAAAAAAACTAATATATTTTCTTTTAAATGGAAGAAATTTGAGTTTTCTTTCAAGCACTTTATTCTATGAAATATATAGTACTTGAAAATTAAAGTGAAAGAAAGTTATTGGCTTACTACATATTGATTTATCTTTAAAATAAAAATATTGTGCAAGTAGAACATTATTCAATTAGAGTAATTTATATGGAATTGATGATTTTGATAATTTTGGTGATTTTGTATTTTGTATTTTGATGATTGAATATATGAAATCCATGAATATATGTAAAGTATTTTTAACAGACTCATACTTGAGGGGGAGATTGATATAATACAAGTGTGAGTAAGTGAGTTAATTCTTCTAAAATAGATGTCAAATTTGATGATAAATCATAATCTTATGGAAGATATTCTGTTGGCATGACTTGTTTGATCATCTGAGTCATATATATAATGTAGATAAGATTATGTATTGACATCCATTGAAGAACCAAAAGATTCTTCATGACTAACCAACATATTATTATGTGCTGCATGTTCTTAAATAGAAATGAGTATGGGGATATCATTAATCATGATTAGGAAATGGATCTCTGGAAATATATCAAACAGATTTATATGGGCCTATTGAAATAACATGTGAACCATGTTCGTTCTCAATCAAGTTTTTGATGATAACTAAACACTTGTAAATCAGTGGTTTAAATGTTTTAATAAGAACTTGATTTCAAGCTTTAAAACTCCAGTTCTCATCACAGCAAAATGACGAACTCGAGTTCATGGGTAAAGAACTCGAGTTCATGGGCTAAGAACTCAAGTTCATGGTTTAAGAACTCGAGTTCGCAAGCTTGGTCTGTGGAAAATGCTCTGAGTCTGAAAGAATTCGAGTTCATTAGTAGCAAATTAGAGTTGGTCAACTCGAGTTCTTAGACTAGAACTCGAGTTCCTGTCTGAGAACTCAAGTTCTTTGAGAAATGAAATTGAAGAAAAATGAAGAACTCGAGTTCTTTGTGATCAACTCGAGTTCTCATTTTGCAGATCAGAGGTGTGTGAAGAAAAGTCAAAAGAACTCGAATTCTTGATAAGAACTCCAGTTCTAGAACTTGAGTTCTACTTTGACAACTCGAGTTCTTGGCGCTGTCTGTGATTTCTGATTCTACGAAAGAACTGATCTTTGGTTGATAACTTTCTGAATCACTTAATATAATATATGAAATGTTTTTATCACATTTGCTAGTGGTTTCAGGGATTACAACGGGTTATTATTCAAAATCAACATAAAGCTGATGCTCATGTCACAACAGTTAATGCTGAAGCAGGAAACAGAGCAGCAAATAGAAAGAAGCCGGAGTAGCAGGAAGAAACATTCTTCCAAGGATTACTTAATCAAGACATTCTTTTGCAAAAGCACTCTCAATGATCAACGCATTTAATGAAAGAACGGATTTCATTTAATGAGGCCTCAACGGTCAATTTGGCTGCACAAGGAACAGAGCAAGCTGTGTCTAATGGAAAATTAAATAAGTCACAACGGTAACTCTCAAGTTCCTCCCAACGGCATTAATGGCGAAAGAGTATAAATACCCAAGCATACAATTCGACCACCTACCGAAACTCTGCGCATTTACTTTGAGTTATTATCTTATCAGTTTCATTACTCTCAACTTGTACTTCAGTGATCATTTATTATTCAACTCGTGAGGAGTTACTTAAACATTTAATTTTCATTTGTTTGTAAAATCTTAAGGTTGTGGAACCTTAAGTAAGGGTGTACAATTACAAGTAGTAAGGGAGAGTGAGTCTGAGGGATCATTCCGAGTTGTGTAATTGTATTATGAAGATAGTGAAAAATCTCAAGGTGTTCTTGGGGACTGGACGTAGGTCAGGATAGACCGAACCAGGATAAATTCTCTCGTGTTCCTTCTGCTTTAAACTCTTGATCAGTTAGTTCATTAATTTGTGAAAATTTTGTTTAAGCAGTTAGATTTTTAAATCACCTATTCACCCCCCTCTAGGTGATATTCCATCTTCAAACCATACAATTGATAGATGCATCTATAAAAAGGTTACATGTGAGATTATTAGCTTGTAACCCGAAGTTTGCAGTGGTGTTTGCAACCTGAAGTTTGTAATAATGTTTGAATATATTATGCGCGCAATTTCCAGATTGAACGATCTAGAAATCATGTATTAAAGTATCCATGAATGGATAAATCAATGATTATGAGAACAAAATTTCTATGTTGGTATATGTGATTTTATTTGCAGCAATTATATAAGCCAACAAAATTTTCCCAGTAAAATTGGCTTTTGGTCAGAAGCCAAATTAATTCATCTTGAAATGTTTGAATGTGCAATATTCTATCAAAATGCACATAGATGGATAAATGTTGTATAAGGACCTCCTCCTTCTTGTTTGTATCTAAATGAAACAAAATGATGTTTCTATAGGATACTTATGGATTTAGGAGACTTATACTGCATGATTAGATGAGGGGGAGAAAAAATAAGCAGATTGGGTAAAGAGATTAACTGGAATGAATTATCATTGGCTCATTTTGATCCTTGTACAAAGAAATATGTATTGGAAGTTCAAAAGATAATTCATTTGCAGAGTTTAGCTAATCGAATGGTAGAAGTATTTACTGACCTAAATAAAGTGACTAAGTCATATGTCCCAATTGCTAATGTTCCTATTTGAATTTGAATTGATGTCCTTAAAGGACAAGTTATTATAAAGCACGCCTAAAGCATTGCAGGTCTATCGTTTTTAAAAATAAAAAATCCTCGAAAGAGAAAAGGAGCTATAAAAATATAGATGATTGAGTTGAGGATAATTAAGAGAATATTTTGGTCATAGAAGAGACCCAGGTACCTGAAAAATGTGAAGATAATAAGATCTCAATAAATTATGTTATGAATGGTAACCGATGGGATCAAAATGAAGTCAACGTCGATGACATTTTTGCTTATCATATAATGAATGGTAATGAGGATCATGAGCCAAAATCCATTAGCGAGTGCCAACGGTGAAAGGATTGGCCTCTATAGAAAGATGTTATTAGTGCAGAATTAAAATCACTGGCAAAAAGAAAAATATTTGGACTTGTAGTCCATACACCTTAAGGTGTAAAGCCAATTGGATACAAATGGGTCTTTGTATGAAAAAGAAATGAAAAGGGTGAAATTACAAGATATAAGGTATGTCTTGTAGCCCAAGGATTTTCACAAAGACCTGGAGGATTTTCACAAAGACCAGGCATTGATTTTGAAAAAATATATTCACCAGTAGTGGATACGACTACTATTCGTGATTTGATTAGCCTAACAGTAAATGAAAGGCTTGATTTGCATCTAATGGATGTTATGACTGCCTATTTGTATGGCTCACTTGATAGTGATATTTATATGAAAGTCCCTGAAGGACTAAATATGCCAGAAGCATATGTCCCCGAAGGACTGAATATGCTGGAAGCATAAGTCCCTAAAAGACCTTATATGTCAAAAGTATCTAATTCAAATTCTCGAGAATAATACTCGATCAAGTTAAATAAGTCTTTGTATGACATGAAGCAATTAGGGCGCAAATGGTATAATTGTCTTAAGAAATATTTGTTGAAAGAAAAGTACAAAAATGACCCGATATGCCCATACATTTTTATGAAAAAATCGAGAAATGAATTTGTTATAATTGCTATTTATGTTGATGATATCAACATCATTAGAACTCTTGAAAAGTTTTCAAAAAGGCAATTAATTGTTTAAAAAAAGAATTTGAAATGTAATACTTGAGAAGAACAAAATTATGTCTTGAAATATAAACCAAGTGCTTGTAAAATAGAATATTTGTATATCAAAAAGTATATACAAAGAAGGATTCCGACCTCATATAATATGCAAAGAAGATGAAGAACTACTTGGTCCAGAAGTACTATATTTTAGTGCTATTGAAGCTCCAATGCATCATGCTTATTAGCAAGATATAGTTCTTCACCAACATAAAGACATTGAAAGCAATGTTGTCATCCGGGGCAGTAATACTGATATTGTCAAAAGGGGGAGTCGATACACACTGTACTCTTTTTCCCTTATTTAGATTTTGTCCCATTGGGTTTTCCTAGAAAGGTTTTTAATGAGGCAGCACTGGACAGTGTATCAATAAATGATGTACTCTTTTCTTCGACTAGGTTTTTATCCCATTGGGTTTTTCCTAGTTAAAGTTTTTAACGAGGCACATTCATAATGGACATCTAAGGGGTAGTGTTATGAATATATTAATTATGTGGATGTCCATTAACTTTTAAACTCCCATATTCTATTCTTGGAATATTATAATATAAAGGTGTAGGTTCCACGGGCAAATTATTTCTCCTCCAACTGCCTCAGGTTCACGGGAGTGTTACAATATTGTAAAGGGGAATATTACATCAAATGACCTAGATGTAAATTACACCAAACAATCCATTTTCCATCTATAAATAGAGGCTTATGTAACATTGCATATACATCGATGAATAAGATGAATCACTCCTCATTTCTCTCTTATGTGTTCTCTGCTCTCTCTTCATTTAGCTTTTCTTTATTTTCATAACAAAATTGGAATTTTTTAGTGGTTAATTAACCGCTACTAAAGATGTCCATGAATTTTAAAAAATTGGCGAGAAAAGTTTGTGTCATCAAATTTGGCAAATTTTTGTAGCGGTTTAGAAACTGCTACAATATTTAATAAAAATGTAGCGCTTTTAAAACCATTACAACTTGTTGCCTCCAATTTTTAAGAATTTTAAAATTGCTCTAGAATTTTATTTTATTTTTACTATTTTTTTTTACAAATTTTGTAGCGGTTATATAACCGCTTCAAATAAAATTATTTTTTTTTTGGAAAAAATTCTATTACTGTTGTATATTTTGGGCCCTGAGAATTAAAAATAAGCCTAAATTAGGCAAATGGCTAAGCTCGATTCGGGAAGAGTCCCAAGAATGATGAGAGATATAAAGCCTTTTAGTGACTAAGTAACTCGGCTATACGGGTTGGTGGACCTAGTATCTATAGGCCGTGAAATTAAAGTGCCAATGAAAAAGGGGCACAAAAGACCTATATGGTGTTAATCTAGTTGGAAAGGATGCCACCCAACTATGTCCTGAGGTCTAAGACAATTAGTTGAGCGGAAATATTCTAGTATAAGTAAGTATACGGTATTTTCATGGCAATCGGGTATGCCCTGCGTTTTTGAGAAAACACTGGTATGTGGCATCGTTTGTTGGGTCTCAATAGTCGTGTTGAAATCCCAAGTAAAACCCGAGCAAGAATTCTGAGTACACCATGAAACCAAGGCAAACACGCAAACCAAGACACACACACACATCAAGACACATGGCAACATGCATGATTAACCACATGTCACACACACACATTTACAACATAAAGCCAGATTTTATGCTTATTCCCTTCATTATGCACGACATAATCACACACACATATAATTGATCACACCTCTCTCAATTCCCTTTCTCCATGGTTATACACACACACCACAAAAACTAATTCACTCCCTCTTCTCTCATTCATTACGCATGGCCTCCCTCTTCCCCTAATTACCTCCAACAATCATCCTTCCTCATCAACCCTCATGTATCATCATCATTAACACCATCATCATCATCACCCACAAGAAGCCACAGTTGGATTAGGAAAATGAAGATCAAGAAGTTCAAGGTAAGGAACTTGAACACTAGCTTGGTGTTTTGGGATTTTTCCTTCATGCATGTCATTATGGGTGTTTATAAACTCACATGCATGTGGTTTTAAGGTCAATATAAAGGCTTCAGAAGGGTTAGAGAGATGAAAGAGACCACAAAGCCAAGGACAAGCTATAGTGGTAAGATCATCCACCTTCTTTACCAATTTTTGAAGTTCTTGACTTGAAACCCAGATTTTGTTATCCAAAGAAAACTCAAAGAAATGAGTGGAATTTGGTAAATCTGAGTTCACCATGGTGTTCACCACAAAATGTTGTGTGGGAATAAAGTCGTGAATGAATTTTTAAAGGTATTTTGGAAAATAAAATCATAAACTTCATAAAAACGTTGAAACTGTCAGTTTTGGAAATCTGGAGTCAGTCCTCTTGCATGCATGTTTTGATTGATCAAATGGAATTATAAAATTATGAAAATATTCCAGAAGATAGACGACATGCATAGCTTTAAAATGGTGGGTATTTTGTATTTTTTTGAGCTTTGGTCAGAGAGAACTAAATTGTGCAAAATGACCCTACGTTTTGGAAGCAAAAACTGGGCAGTGAGCTTGTATGTGGAACTTTAATGGGTAAACAAACCCATAAAATTCTGAAAATTTCTAGAATGAAAGAGGACTCACAGAGCATTATTTTTATTTATGGTTTGTAATTTTTAAAGCTCTGTACAGTGAGATATAAATTTTTAAAGATAAGCTATGAATTTTGGAATCTTACCAGGATAGTCAGTGGAAACATAAAACCTAGGAATAATTTGACAAGTTCTAACCTTTAGAATTATTTTTCTATGAAAGGGGATTTGTCTAGGAACATGTGAGAGTTGACAGCATATTAAAATGATTTTTTTGAAATGAATTAAAAATAATTCAAGTTGCTAGACTATTAGGGATTGTGACAGATAAACGCTGAAAGTAACAAGTTTAAGTTACTTAATTAAACCCTAATGAAATAAGGGTCAAAAAGGAATGTAAACATTCATTTTCCCTGGTTCTAGAGGTATTGTTATGTCATTAGGGTAAAATGGAAAAGAAAGGAACTTCAAGCAACCCTGATGGTTAGCGAAAGAGGAACTCGAGTAAGGACAGTAGTCTTTAAAAGGTAATGGGCTTACCTTACTTGCATGTAATTGATATTATTTCTTACGTGTATATGTATGATTTCTGTGCTCGCTTGTTATGTGTAGCATACTTGAATGTTTGAAGCTTTATTTATGATTATGCTATGGCCATGAGTATGTGCATGAAGCATTTAGCATGCAAAAATGCCATGATGTTAACAAAAGCTTATGCAAGGCAAGTATATCATACATTATCATTTATCTTGCATGCACTGTATTGGTATTATCTACTACTGGGATTCCTCAGAATCTCACCCTCCACTACAAACTAATAGGTAGGTGAGCACAAGAGAGAAGTATTGCACTAGGTTCAAGGAGGGAGTACTGCTTGAAGATGGCCCAGCAGAAGTATAGTTCAAGTACCGAGGAGCGACAGTGATTCAATGTATTTAATTTTCACAGTCTATAATGAATGTAAACGTTTATAAAGGGGTATAAGCCCTGGGAACACCCTTGTTATGTAATCAAAAGTTTAAGTTTGCATTAGTATGTTAACGCTATTTCTGATTTTGCCACACTACTGCATAAGCTTATGGGCAAGAATGCCGGCACCTTGGGCGGGTGTTACACTGTTATGGTTTATTTTTTGCTTTTCCATTTTAGTGTTATTATTTAATTGATAATTTATATGATAATTTTTAATATTGATAATTTATATGATAATTTTTAATATTTTAAAAAATAATACTCTTAGATGATATTTGATTATAGATATTATACAAGTATAAAATTGAGAAAGTGTAGATAATATAAATTTATTATGTTGTCCACTAAATGATATTTGTTTATAAAATGAATGTTGATGATCATAGAAGGAATGTTGAAAGAATGTTGTTCGGGAAATTAAAAATAACCAATAGCAAATAAAAATAAGAAATTAAAAATCAAAGATATGATTTTTTTTTTAACCTTATTTGATACCTCTCTGGAAAACATTGATAGGAAAAATAAAATGACAGAGAAGTTGGGGAGGAAGAAATAAAGGAGTGTGTGAAATGAGGTGCGGTGGCAGTATTTATAGGAATATCTGTGAAAAGACTTATAGTTCGGGGCACAATTATCGATAAGAAAAGCACATAGCCCATGGGTCATACAATACTAATTCCACAACGCGCATGGTTTACACCAAACATTTTCCACACAAAGTCTGATTGTGGATTCACCAAAATATTACAGTGTATGAAATAAAGTATTTGGTCTAATAACAGATAAATAGTCATAACATTACAAAAATATGAGTGTCCTAGGAAACGTTTAAAGTAAAGAAGGACAAATATCCATAAATGGTTAAATGTGCGACCAACAAATTTAAAGAGTAATGTTGATGCATAAATGTAAAATGAGTACCTCTCAATTAGATAGATTCATCGGTATTGCACTGGGCCACCTAGCTTTGTTTCATGAATAAGGTGTACTGTCAGGTGCACCAACACCATAAAAAGGACAACGGAAAGATCATCTCCAAATACATTGTGTATGAATGATTTCCGTTGCAACTGATTGAGCTCCTCAATGATCAAAACCTTAGAACAACTTCCGAAAGAAAGAACATAGCTCTACCAAAACGATCAACACAATGAGAGGCATCATATTTTTTATTGCCAACAGAAGTAACTGTTGTATAAGAACATGTGAGTCATGAATTTTCAGCCCAACAACTTTTCGAGGCTGCATGTCAATATGTTGTGAATGTTGCTTGAATAACCAATATGAACTTTTATTTTCTTCAACATCACGAGAAAGATTTCCTTATTCAGTTTTATGAAGGTGAATTTTGTCAGTTAAAATTTATCATGCTCATCTGGCCACATATCTTCATGAACTTACCTAGCTAGTGTCACATTTGTGGCGGATAAGTATATCAACCCATTATAAAATTGGCGCCAGCTTGGTGCCATATGTTGTAGCGGTTATTTTCTTACAACCGCTCTAAAGTTCGTTGCCTAGCAAACACGCACTTTGGCGTGAGTGTGTTTGTTGCAAATTTGTAGCAATTGTTTTTGGTTGCCACAAATTGACCGCTATTAATTGACAATTTTTGTTTGTTTGTTTATTTTTTTTTTAATTTTTTGGGTAGTGAATAAAGGGAGAAAAATGTATAAAACTAGCCTCATCAACTGTCCCAAACTTTTGACTGAAGGGACCTAATTCATTAATATGACTAGCCAGACTCGAGTTGGGTTTTTAATACCCAAGATAAAAAAACATATACAAGTGAGTTTAAGTTAATGAGAATGCAACAAGGATCCACTTTCTCGGAAGCATTCACCAACCAATACATGATAAACGAAGTACGTCCTGAACAGTTACAGGAATGAGAACCTTAGAACAAATTAAAACCCCTTTAACAAAAAATAATAAAAAGAAATCTCGAGCGGCCAAATTTCTATCAAATCCAAACCACCGACAAAAGTACTGATTAAGGGGATCGGAATCGTTAACCAATAATTAAGATTTTATGACATGACAGAGATTCTATGCTCAACTTCAATAAATTACCAAAAAGTGTGTGTACTCACAGAACATTTATTTTTAGCTCAAAATACACAAACACACACTCTCTCTCTCTGTGTACATATAACATAAAGTGTTCTAATTTTTGTTTGTTATTCATTTTTCTGATTTTCATATTCTGATTATGTAATCTGGGATCTTGTCCCAACTAAATTGGATTGTGATTCTACGCGTTTTCTCATTGAAAAACACTTTAAATTCCTCATTACATGTGTGTCTATATATATGTGTGTATGTATCTACACACATATATGTGTGTACACATATATGTATATACACATATAAATACATATGCACACACATATAGATACACACATATATAGAGCTAATCTTTAAACTTGTCAACAAAGATTTGAACCCTATCATACTTTTTAGAGTGCTCATACCGAAATAAAACTAAAAATTTTGAACAAAATTTAGGTTCATTTGTTTATATTTATTATAACAAATTCTCCAATCAAATCATAATACTTGGATTTTATCATACAAATAAGTGGGGGTGGGGTTTGAATCCCCACCACTTTGTTTACATAAAATATTGGTGACTATTGGGTCACCAATGCCATTCACGATAAGTAATGCAAATAAAAATATATATTAACCGTTGATCTTTAACTCAAGCCGATTAACAATGTTTATATAAGGAAGTCATTTTTTAGGTGAACATATTCACTTACTCTCTTAAGTCATTCACAAGTTTAAATAAAGAATTTACAACGTTTATAACACCCCAAATTCCATGCTTGAAAATCGTATCGGTTGACACTTAGTTTTAGGAAAATTAACAGAGTTTGAGGTGCTATAGCTTATAGTAATGCGGAAACGGATAGCGTGCGCTAATATTTGGACAATGAGTATCTGGTATAAAATGCTTAGACATATGTTGATGCTCCGACATAAGCTGGTATATTAAAAATTTCCCGAAGGAAGATTTATGTGATACAACTACAGAGATTTGTATAATTACAACACTTACATGATAATTATACAATCTTCAACTAAGTTGTAGCTAGACTTGGGGCAATAGACCTAACTTAGTTAATCAAACAATTTGGCTAGGTAGGTGTCTATAATGGGAGTCTCACCGAATTCACGGCGACTTATTGACTGACCCACATAGACTAGCCCTGCCTTCGGAATCAAACCATTTGAGATAATCTCGTTAAATTATGCCAGAATGGATACTCTGTGGATGCTCTTCCAGCATTTGCTTTGTCCAGTGTCTCTTCCCAGCTCGGCTCACCGGTGCCTCTCTCACGGCTCCATCTACCGGTACCTTCTTTATCCTGGTTCCTTTCCCAAACCTTAGACAGATCTGAGGTCCAATACCCATTGGACCTCATGTAACAGTTAACCTCATGTGAAAATATAAACAATATATATGATAGTTATTCAATACATTCAGTGGACAATACATAGCACACAACAAATGCATGTCAAAAATACTATACATAGCACACAGCTCATGCATGTACAACCATGTTTGCACATAACCAGTGCCACGATGGTCCCTCGTGTCCTCAGCGCTAGGAAAACATACAAACGGTGTTATCAAGACTATAACCCGTGTCAAGCTGAATCCACAGCTATACCCTGAATGTAGGCAAACGACTAAAACCACAGTCTTGCTCATAACACTTGAATCAAACATATATAAGCATACAAGATACACAAGTGTTAAAGTTACTAGTACGCAAATGTACCTTTCACCGGGTAATTGTCAAACATTCGACCTTTGAATCCGGCCCTGAACTTCCCAGATATCCTAACATATCACCATATCACTTAGAATAGTATCCTAAGAGATATTTCCATCTTTATTTACCCATCTACCCTTGGTGAATTTGTTATTTACAATTTATTTAAAAACGTAGTGCAATATTTCCTGGGCAGATTTTTCAGCAACTTTGAAAAATCATAACTAATTCTAGAAAAATCGAAACGAGGATCCGTAAAATTCTCCGGAATCCTTAGGATGTCTATTTTTGAGGAAAAATATTCATTTTCACCCATAATTATTAAGTCATTCCCAGTTTTTACGTTTCTCAACATTGCCCAGATTTTATTCTACTAAAAATGGCTTAACTTCAAAAATTTATATCTCCTTGACCAGAGATCAAAACGTCACATATTTTATATATTTGGAAAGCCCTACATGTCTACTTTCTTTCTGGAAAATTTCATGATTTTATAACTTCATTTGCTTCATAAAATCATAGCATCTTTTTCGTTGCCTGACAAAGATTTAAGAACCGAAAATTCTGCAACTTTCACATACTTAAACCAAGGACTTCCAAACATTATTTCTTACCATGTTTTTACCTCTTCAGGAATTTTTCAATGCAATGAGGCCTAAAAACAAGTATAGGAATTTATTCTCTAATTTTCTAGATCAAACTAACATTTATACTAAGAACTTATAAAAACTAAAGACTAGAAATTTAAATGCTAGAACTTACCTCTTGAAGACTCTCCTTCTTGCTTCAAGATTACTCCTCACTCTCCTACTTAGAAATCACCTTCTTGAAGTGTGATTTGGTGTGAAGAAAAATTAAGCATGAAGCCTCCTATTTATAGCCAACCATGCATTAACTTCCTTGCAACTCTAATCCAACTCTAACCCTTGGATTTAACTTAACTAGGAAGTTTAAATCTTACCCTTACACCTCTTACAAAAAACGCCACCCCCCCCCCTTTCTTAGATATTTTGCTTCATCTTTTAGTTACTCCAAATGTTAATTTAGTTAGGTGTAAGTTGGTGTTTTTATTCAAGATCTAAATTTAGTTTACAAATCTTCATTTTATGACTTAATTAATGGTTCTCTGAAACTTCCCAAATCACTTAGGTATGATCCACCAAAGTATATGAAAATGACTTTGGGAATAACCAAGTTCAAACCCATAATTTACTGGTTCCAAATATATACTTATATTTAATACTTAGTTTAAATATTTCAAGATATGATTTAATTTGCATAGGTTCTCATTTTATTTGTTGCCTTGAGTTGTAACTATGTATAATAGATTTTTTATCTCTCCTCTTGATTTTTTTACTACACACACAAACATGCACAACACTTAGGCACATACACACTCACAACCTCTCTCTCTCTATCCATTCTATCCTCTTCCATGCCATTAAATGCTCCCATGCCATAATATCCAGATATTAAACCATTTCTTCCTTCGTCAAGATAAAAAAAAACGTCACTCTCCCTCTCTCTCTTATCCTCTTCCAATTTCAATTAATGAACCCATGTGCTTCTTAGTATAATATCTTCATTATTATATATTAAACAACTTCTTCTTTCCTCTTCTACAAGCAAAAACGTGGCCCCCTTCTACACTTGGAAGAAATTGTGCTTCTTTAAGTCTTTAAGGCTTCCTAATTGGTTCCTTACATTTCACATGGATTAAGATTAATTAGGTAATTATTTGGAACCATTAGATCTAGCTTTATTACACTTAATCTTGGCCTTTGATTTTAGCTACCCACTTTGACTTTTCAAAGTTTAATTAACAAGGCTTAATTAACTTCTTAATCAAATGCTTAAAGCTTCTTAATTACAACCATTATTGATTACTTTAATTAATTGAAGACTTAAGCTTAATTAGATGAAAATATCTTGAAAACACTTGGCTCACAAAGCTCCACCATGTACTAGTTGCCATTGTTGACTTTTGGGGCACAATTAATTAACACAAATCATGTGATTAATCTCCTCTTTATTATAAACATCTTAGGCTTAATTACTTGAGATATTATTCTATTCTCTTTGGCTTAGTTATTTTCAAATATAATTAGCCCTCATTTGATATTTTTAATTTGTCTCTAATCATCTTAAAGAATTATGCAACTAATCTCAACTAGTGCAAACTTATTTTGTTAAGGATAATTGTTAATAAATAATAATTAAACTAAATATTTCCCTAAAAATGATAATAAATCAATTAAAAATTTTGAGACAACATACTCTTTTAAATCATGTCTCATAATTAACCCTTTGTTAATTAATTCCAAAGGAAAATTGCCAAAAAATAAATTAATAATTTACACAAATTTTGAGACCACATATTCAGCTATTTTAATAGGTGTTATTTATCAAAATATGATATTTATGATAAATAGGAATTTTAGGGTATTACAACGTTTGTTTAAGTAAGAAATCCACTTATTCCCTAGGCAATTCACAAGTTCAGATAAGTCCAAATAAGGAATTTACAACTTATAAAAAAAACCCTAAACCCTAAATAGTTGTAAATTCGTTAATTAAATTTGTCAATGACTTGATAGTATGAATTTTTAACTTAGCAAATGAAAGTTGTGAATTCCTTATTTAAACTTATGAATAGCTTGAGAGAGTAAGTACATTTTTTATTTTAAAAAACAAAAGTTGCAAATTCCTTATCTAAACTTGTGATTCCATATATGAACTTGTTAATAAGCTTGAGTTAAAAATCAAAGGTTAATGTTTGTATGTATGTATGTATTTGCTTGCATTATTTATATTGAATGACAATGGTGACCCAATGGTCACTAACATTTTGTGCAAACATAATGGTGGGAGTTCAAACCCCACCTCCACCACCTTGAGATAATATTCTGGAGGACCTTCGGTGGCCATTGGTGGGGTGGGCGCTAGCACCGGTGGTGGCCGAAGGGGGTATGGAAGGGCAAATTGGTCATTTCTTTTTAATTTTAAGAAATACAGATTGAGCCTAACATCTCTCTAGGATTATGTATATTCGAAATACCCTTTTGTTTTTTAGCATTTTTGAAGTTTTTTATTTGATATTTTCCTTAAAAAAACACTCAAGTGTTGGAATTTGATTGGATAATTGATATAATAAAATTGACCTAAATTTTTTTCTCTAAAATATATGGACATAGCTACATTTTGTTTAAACATTAGCTCAAGTTTAAATCCTGTAAACGTAAAAAAGTTGAATATTGGGAGAGTGACCTTTGAATCCAATTCAAAGGATTTGCAATGTAGAATACTTCCTCAACTGAAATAAATAACTAGTACCTCTAGTCCTTAATATAATACTCACTTTAATATTACGATCAATAGGGAGAGTTGAAAAAAATATTTTAAATTTGGGAAATAAATTGGACTCAGATATTACATTTATATGATCAAAGCAAATATATTTCACCCGTTGGGGGATCAGAAATAAATAACAGTACAATTTATTTTTTGAATTGAAAAAAATTCCACTCTTTTAAGGGAAAAGCACGAAAGCACACAAAATCACTGATTGATGGATGCTGATAATTGAAGAGTAACCCAAAAGAAGAAGAACTTCCGCGATGAACGAGAAAAAAATAATTCATAAAATAAAATGACGAGGTCGACAAATTCAATTCATTGGGGAGACACAGCATCCCACATGCCTCTCTGATACATATATGGTGATAGGTTTAGAACCCAAATATAATACATAAGAATAGAAAAAAGTGTAAAGATTTTAATGATCCAAACAAGGCTTGTCTCAAGAAGGTTTATCGTCTTCTAAGCAATGACAAGCATGTAGATGGGATGTATCAACAAAGTTGTCTCAATAATAATGATATCATATATATAATTAAGCCATAGCATAAAAATTTTAAATGCATTTAGGTCAAAAAAAAAAATTCTAAATGTATTTCTGTAGCATCTCCGAATATTAGTGAACAAAGCAAGTGCATGTGCGTGTGCTCAGGAATATATATAATACAGTATAAAAGCATAAAGGGGACAACAATGAGAGGCAAAACTGGGGGTAAAATGTGTTCTGTTCATTCATTCAAGATAGAAGAGTATATATACAAAAGTGAAGAGTTATTCTCATAAATGCAAGATTATTCTAGGATAATTAATTATGGTAACAAAATATAGGGAGAGGGGGAGAGAGCGTACCAAGTCCGGATAATGTGCCAAATCTGAATCTGGTTCGAATCACTAAAGCTTATATGCTGGATGCATCACACAAGAAAGAATAAGATAAGTGAAGAGGAAAAATAGTGGGAGGCACCTATATTTACAGTTCCAGGTGGGAGATATATTAGGAATGTTGAATTTGTCATATATATTTTAGAAAACTTTGCCTATTCCATATTCTAGAATATATATATATATATATATATATATATATATATATATATATATATATATATAGAACCTCTCTAAACTTTGGGTTTATAATCCCCTAAACTTTAAAATTTTAAATTAAAGAGTTTAATGTTTAATTTTTTAATATCAACTTCCTTATGGTTAAAATTAACATTAAAGTTAACAGTTTTTGCCACGTTAATATATATATATATATATATATATATATATATATATATATATTGTATACCATGTCATTTTACTGGGCATTTAATAGATACTTTTTTATTTTAAAAATACGTGATCCAATAAAATTTTTAAATATTTTTAACTATTTGACTATTTAATTTTACGTATTTAAAAATGTTTAAAATTAAATGCCAAATGCAAAATATTATATTTTAATGAAAATGCATATGAAAAAGTCATAAGAATTTTGATATGGAAAAAATCGTTCACTTTAACAGTATTTTAAATAATAGGAGAGATGATAGTCAAAATATGAAACATTGCCATCTTTTATTTAAACTATTCAAGTTTAGGGAGATGATATGCAATTGATTAAAAATTCCGGGATTTGTATATTTCAACCACTTATTTATAATTAACAATTTGGATGATATTTCAAGAGTAATCCAGAAGAAGGAGAACTATGATTATAAACGACAAATAAATATATCAAAAGGGGTCAACAAACTCCTGGAGATATAAGGTTTATTCGGGAGACACAGTATCCCACATGCCTCCCTAATTAATATACAGTGATTGGTTGAGAATGCAAATAGAAAATGAAAACGTGTATATATTATTAAATAATATAAACAAGGCTTGTCTCAAGTATGTCTTCCCCACCTAAACACTGAAAAGCTTGTGGATGGAATATACCTAGCTACAAGTTAAACCACTTTTTCAATCCCTTTTCTAGATATATTTAGATTTCTCTATGGTTAGAAAGAAAACAGGTTTTTTTTTTGGTCGAAAAAAAAGAAAAAAAAAAACAGGTTTTCATCATTCATTACATCTCACACATAAATGTAAAGTGCTAAGAAGTAGGTGTCCATTTGTACTAGCGCCCTCCTAGTGAAGTTATAATCTAGAAACTTCGCTTGATATTGCATCACCTCTTCCTTCATGTCTTCACTCTAGTTATTGATAACGTCAAGAAGGATGAACTTCATCTTCTCATGGAGGCCGTAGGGGAGGAGGGAGAGTATAGTACATGTGCCTAAAATGTCGAAACAAACATATCAAAGTATAAACAAAGTTCAAAGTAGCTAACTATTTAATCATAATTGAAGAAACACATACTAGATATTAGTGAATTCCTTGAGCCACTTTCCACTTGATTGATCAAAGGTTTATTCAGCAAGCATCACTTGTGCTTGGATTGATCATTGAGTGTATGATGCTTCCTTTTATTGGATTAAGGGGTGGGCTTATACTTGGGGGGATTCTTTTGAGTGATGGGCTTATTTGTAGCTTGTATACCCAAATTAGATGATTAGGCCACACAATGAAGCTACCCACAACCTCTCCCACTATTTCTGCATCTCCGGTGGCCATAGAGAGCTAATAGTAGGGCTCCATGTTAGTCTTGAGTTTTACCTTCACATGCATAGGAGGCATAGGCAAAACATTCAATGCCAGCCTCTCCCTTGAGATGTTCAAGGGTTTGCGTACCCCTTGCCCTCTTTCCTATAAGATATTCATTTTTGTTTCATCTAGTATTTGTTTTGTAGGCTTAATTCTTGTGAAGAGACATAGTTATGGGTCAACAATACATCATAATATGTATAGGTCAATAGTTGCCCTTGTTTTTTCACACAAAGCCTAGAATGTCATGATTCATTCCAAATTGTACTGCAAATCATTGTGGGAACTTTGCCTCGACATACATGACGTTTATTTCCTACAACCTTTATTATTAAGTATCATATATATAAAGCTTGTGGATTAAAACAAGAACCAATCATGTGGTATGAAAGATTGAATACATTCTTAATTGATAAAGGCTTTACAAGAAGCAAGTAGTTACCAAATTTTTTATTAAAAGAAAAGGTGAAATTATTCATTTATTACAAATTTATATAAAGGATCTTATTTTTTGGGGGTAAAGGTGTAAAAATACACATGAACTTTGCCCTCAAGAGCGTCCAGCACCATGTGCTTTTTTTAGTGGCAAAAATACCAACGTGGTTAATTTTTAGGAGCAAAAGTCACTTTCTGTTAATAAAAAACAGTGATTGTTAAATGCACCATTTTTTATGATGTGGACGCTAATTTTTGTTATTATTTTTGTTTCCTTAAAAAAAGTCTCCTCTATCATCTTTGTCTTCTTCTTCTGCCTCTCTCTTCTCTCCTTCCTCCTCTCTGAAACTTCCGAGTCAACCTCTGACCTTCGTTCTCTTCTATGTTTCATCATCATTGTCTCATTGTCTTCCTCTTCACTTCTCTCAAGTCTCGAAATTATACCACCATTAAATGTGCCAAGAAGCTTGAAGTTGATTTTGCCCCAACCGGTCTTATCATTGTTGTTGCAACCAAACCTCTCGCTTATCTCTAACAACTAAGAAACAGCACCGGCATCACCGTCTCGCCGAGAAGACACGGCCCTAGACCGATTACCATTCAACTCATTCTCAACAAACTCCCACTTGATTCGGTCTTTGTAAATTGGATCTTGTAGGACTTGATCTATTAAGTTCACCCACTCCTCGATGTCGCGTGCATGCAAATTCTCCGATATCCATTTGAGGTAGCTTGACGGTAGGGTTTTTTTCTTTTCTTTTTTTTTTTTTGTATAGAAATGGCTTATGTTCACTCGCTGCTCCCCAAATCTCTCACCCACGGCGCTCTCATCTCCCAAACTTCCCCACCGTTCACCATCGCCCTCTTCCCCGTTTGCCGCCGTTGCCGTCACTCTTTGTTCCAGGTCCGCCATTCTGGGTGTGGTGTCTTTACCTAGTGAGTTGTATTGCTTTGTGGTACCTCCTAGACTAGGATTCAAAAGTTGGTACTGATTTAGATGAATTTGTAGATTTGTAGATGCAGTGAATTTTTTTTTGTGCTATAGAAATAGCTGATGTTCAAGGGGCTTTTAATGCAGTTAGTTAGTTACTTCCCCAGCTAGTTTGCTCGCTTGCTATTTTCTCAGTGAAATTGTTGAATTCTTTCGAAATTCATCTGATTCAGATGAATTTGTAGATGTAGTGAAATTGTTTTATATAGAAATGGTTGATGTTCAAGGGGCTTTTAATGTAGTTAGTTAGTTGCTTCCCCTGCTTTGTCGTTCAGCTCAATTCTTTCTAGTTCCTTGATGCTTGGTTAAGAATATTGCTCGAATGCTTCTCTTTCTAGTTTCCTCTCCCAATTCTTTCTATAGCTGAGTGATGTCACCAGCAAGAAAAACCGATTCTGATGATTGACAGGATTTAAAGAGAAAGGAGTTCATAAATAAGGGAGATTCATGGAGGAACAAAGAAATGAAATGAAATCTCAAAATTTTGGATAAGGGCTAGAGACGGAGTACAGAGAGAGCAAAATGGTTTTTTTTTTTCAAGATACACTTTATCTGCCAAATCAGCGTCTACATCATCAAAGTTAGTCAAAATTGTGCAGTTAACAGTCAACATTTTTTTATTAACAGAAAGTGTGACTTTTGCTCCTAAAAATTAACCACGTTGGTATTTTTGCCCCTAAAAAAAGCACATGGTGTTGGGTGCTCCTGAGGGCAAAGTTCATGTGCATTTTTGCACCTTTACGCTATTTTTGGTACTATTGGTAAATCAATGTGTAAGAAGTTTTGAGTTAATGCATGGAGAATCTTGTTGGTTCTCTATGGGTTTTGATGATAACAATTAATTGTGAAACCAAGAATGAAGAGTTGTCTCAAGAAAGTGAAAACTTGCAAAATGAGGCAATACTCGAGTATCAGTAGCAATACTCGAGTATTAAGGTTCAAAGAATAGCTCAATGCATTTAACCAAGGACAATACCGCAGTATCCTAATAGATACTCGAGTATTGAACCATACAGAGAGCTTAGCAAGTTTTCTATCAGAGGATACTCGAGTATTGGTCCCATACTCGAGTATTGGCCTAAGAAACTCTTCAGTAATTTTTCAAGATAAAACTAAACCACAATTTCGGAAACAACAGTTTCGATAGCCACAGTTTAGAATATGAAAAGCACATTTTCATCTTGGCTCCAAAATTCAAAAGTTTTCTATTCAAAAAGAAAACTCGAGTATGACATTGGAATACTCGAGTATTGAGCCAAGAAAGGATTTTCAATTAATTTAACTCACTCATAAACCTTGGTTTGGAGAACTGCAGTTTTGAAAACTAAAGTATGTCATTGGTTAAGTTGCTCTTTATGTTTCAAGAGTTAAACCCATACTCGAGTATAGGGTTGAATACTCGAGTATCAAGTTATATAGAGAGCAACTGAGATTACACATGCCTTCAATACTCCAGTATAAGATGTATACTCTGGTTTTGACATTTTGGGCAAAACTCATTAAAAGTCCAAAACTCGAATATTGGAAGAATACTCAAGGATTGGTTTAAATTCAACTGAAGGTCTAAAACTGAAATCACGAGTCTCATCTCTGGAAGGAGAATACTCAAGTATTAGAATGAATACTCAAATATAGCTTTAAGTGCATAGTAACATACTCGAGTATTGGCCGTGATAGTTAGAAATTTGAATTTATGAAATATGTGTAATGATTATTGTTTCATTTGAATGCTTTCATTTGTTAATCTTCAACATTACCAGATATGTTTAATGTGTTTGCAAGTGTATTTTAGCAAGTTTTACAGATGGATCAAGCTGAATTAAAGTGCTAACATCACAAAGAACAAAACTGTTAGAAGCATTAAATGGAAGGCTACCAAACTTGTCTTAATCAGAACAGCCAAGTTAGGCACGATGAAAACAGATTAAAGAGAGGTCCACCTACTTAAATCCCTGACATTCCAATGGCTATAAACATAAGGAAGTCAACATCCATTCCTCCAACACTTAGAATGAACAAAGTGAAGAGAGAAGGAACCAAGTTGCTTCTAACAGACAGAAATCTTCAACAACGGTCAAATGAATGCTAGCAATGGTTATTAAACATACTCTAAGTATAAATAGAGTAGCATTCAATTCTCTTCATTAACTATTGAGCTATAAAACGAAAAAGCATTAAATTTGTTCATTCATTATTGTGCTATCTGAACAGAGTGTCGGTTGACAGTACTTGAGCTTAAGTGATTAGCTTATCTACTTTTCTAAGAGAGTTTATTATTTGTATTCATTTACGGTAAAGAATCTCAAGTCAGGGGACTTGAAGATTTGGGGAGTCATTGATTACAACTTGTAAAGGGGAGCAAGTTCTAGTGAGAGAATTGCTTCAGAGATACAGAGTGTGTAAATCAAGTGACTTAGTGAAATACTCAGGATGCCTGAGGACTGGACATAGGCCAAAGAGTTGGGCCGAACTAGTATAAACCTGTGTGTACTGCTCTTCCTTCTCCACTTATTGTTGTGCCCTGTTCGTTACCATTTGAGCAAGAACTTGCGAAAATTTTCAAAATCCCCAATTTACCCCCTCTTGGTGATTTAACTCCACTTTCAAATTTGAAATTTCAATGATAGGTGAACTAAATTTCTTCATTAGAATGAAAATCAAGCAAAAAAGGATGAGATTTTTTCAATCAAACAAATTCTCTAAAGCAGTTGATCAAAAACTATGAGATGAAAAAATCAAGAGCAATTGAAACCCCAATAAGGACTAGCACGGATGGATCCATATGAGAAAGGGAAAAACTTCAATGTTATAAAATACAAAAGAATGATTAGATCCCTTATCTACCTGATTATATTGCAAAGCAGACTAGACATATAACGTTCAATATGTGCATGGTAGCAATCCAATCCTAAGGAGTCATTAAATCATAGTCAAAAGGGTATTTAGATGCTTCAACGCAACAATTGAGATGGGAATGTGGTATACTAATATAGGAGAAGAAACACTTCTAACATATTCAAATGTTGATTATGGAAGGGGAAATTTAAATAGAACGAACATAAGTGTAACATGTTGATTTCATAGTGAATCTAATTGTTTCATCGTTCAACAGGAAGCAAAATAGTGTTTCACTTTCATTCACAGAATACAAATATGTTGTGATAAGTAGTTGTTGTGCTTAGGGAGTCTTCACATAGAAACGTTGTGTCTCTAAAAGTTTTTTTGGATTTAAAGTCATCGTTTGGCCTGTAAATTTCCAATTGTAGAAATGTCACCCTAACTATTATCTAAGTTAAAGTTTGATAATGAGTTGACAAAATATGATGAGCTAACATGTCCAGGTGTCATTCCCTTCATTATTTTGGGATATGGTGCAGATTTTCATCGGACATTTTTTCTTAAGAGAGTTGGGTATTCAAAAGTCTTTCTTGGGTTCTTCATTTCCTTTAGAATGTTAGATCCAATGTTTTGATAATAGCAAAACTATAAAAGGGTTGATTTGTATGATAAAATAAAATAAATATATCATATTACATAGGCTCTGTAATTTTGCATCTAAACTCAAGTTAGAATTTCATCCAACTTGAGTCACCTAGTTATTTTATGAAGGTGACTTGGAGTTAATGTTCTCAAAATAAAGCTAGGCCAGTCACTCTGGCTAGCCAGACTATCAGTTAGACTTAGCAATGCTCATATCAAGTAAGAAAGTTGTTTTCTTGGTCAAATCGTGTTGCTTAGGGGATTAGCTGCTTTTAAGCCGTAATTGAGAAAGATTTTTGAAAAGTTGGCTGACTCTTATTACATTGTAAAAACATGAGCTGAAAAACTAAGGTTGAACCTTTTGAACTATTGGAGCAAGAATCATGACTCAGGTGTGGCTTTAACCACCAAAAACTAGAAAATAGTGTAACAAATGTTGCACATGGAGGAGGAGGAGAGGTGCAATGAATTCTTCCATCTTGAGTCAAAGTTCATGTTAAATTGCTTTCTATAAATATATGTTTTTTTATCTCAAGTATTAGACTATGGGTTCGTTGTTCGACGTTTAGCTTGCTGCAAGTATATGGGTTGCAAGTGTTAGATATGATTAGTTTTGATGATGTCTTATATATATGCCATTAGTAAGAGCAAATAGATTGAGTAATATGTTTATCTTCTTGATTGACTAATCCTCGAATTTAATGTAGAATCAAAGATGTAAAGAGTTGAATCATGAAGAATGACCAAGAAGAAGATCAATAAAGAAGTATTAAATGATCAAAAAGAAGAATTGGCAAAGAAGAAAAAGAAGAAGATCAAGGAGGACAAGAATGTAGATAAGGATAAGGAAAAGGAAGAAAAGAAAAAGAAAAAGAGGAGAGATTGAGGAAGAAAGAGTCTATTTAATAGAACATTCTCAATCAAGATCAGTTCAAATATATTTGTGAAGAATGTTCAAAGAATTGAAAGAAAGAAAGAGCTAAATAATGGAGATTGATCAAGAGATGAGATTTTAGAAAGAATAAATTGAAGAAAATGTTGAGTTCAAGAAGAAGAGAAAATATTGAAGAACTTGCAGAAAAATGATGAGCTGAAGTTAAATGATGAAGAATGATCAAGATGGGAGATGGTGAAAGATGGAAGAAGTTGATGAATATAATGAGAATATCTTTATTCAAGATCAGCTTAAATACATCTATGGATAATGCTCATAGAAAAGAAGAAAGAAAGAATAAAGATGTGAAGAATGTCCAAGTGGAGAGAAGAAAGAAAGAGAAGATCTTGATAAAGAGAATGAGAAAAGTCAATATTCAAGGTCTTAGATTGATATTATAAGTTATCACAATCAAATGGATGTTGGAGAGGCTCAATCTAAAGTTAAAAACAGCAAAAATCAGATTCTGGAAGAGAATACTCGAGTTTCCAGGTCAAAACTTGAGTTTACAAGCTTTCTGCAGAAATTTGCATCTAGAAGAGAAAACTAGAGTTTGGAAAACTCAAGTTTGGGAAACTCAAGTTTGGAAGTCAAAATTCAAGTTTGGAAGTCAAAATTCGAGTATAAGAGTCAATACTCGAGTATGGAACTTATATACTCCAGTATTGGGTGTTTTCAGCTTCTCTCATGCGTTTGGACCCGACAATAGTCGAGTATCCAATACAATACTCGAGTATCCAGCTCTTTCCAACAACTCTGTTCACCTCTGTTTCACGATCAAATTGGGCGAACTCTGACAATTCGATGATATCTCTTAAACCAGAGATCAAATTGAGGTAAAACCAAATTTGTATGAAACTAGACATCCAATGCGTCATCTTGAAAAAGTTTCATGCTCAAAGAAGATTAGATGAAACAACAGTGAATTTTGAAAGTTGGATCGAATATTCACGCTACACAGCAGACCAAGCTTCAATGATTTGAGTGTAACTCCAATCTACATATCGGAATGAGCTGAAATCGGTGGCATATGAAAGAAGACTCATAAGGCTTTCCATCAACTTTTGATTAAAAAAAATGAAGTTCAGACAAGAGAGATATGCTCTTTGAGAGTTGACTGATGATTCATAATGTTGCAAAAATGTTGGTTTAGAACAACTCTCCTTCATCAGATCATAATGGACAAAATCCAACGAGCTTGGATCTGATTGTTTTTGCATTGTGAAGAAGACTTAAGGAGCTATATGGGGATAATTGGTTTGCCAAAATTGAAGCTATATCAAGACAGAAAGCAACCAAAGTCAAGAACAACTTCAATACTCGAGTATAACTTAGATAAAGAGCAATGAACGTTACAGGATCTTCAATACTCAAGTATGTAAGTCAATACTCAAGTATTAGATAGACAGAGACGAATCTGAAGTAATGAAACAAACTCAATACCGCAGTATTCAAGTCAATACTCGAGTACACACCATCACTTCAGAAACATCAAAGTTTCAAAAATCACGATTTTGATCAAGAATATCCAAATGTTTACCCAAATGATTTGTAATACTTCTTAACATCATTTATATCATTTGTGGAAATGTTTCAGATGATCAAACGAAGGATTACAAGAAGATCAATACATGCTGAGCTGTCAAGTGAAAAATGAATCTAACGGCTATATTTCTCCAACAGCCATATCTCAAATGTCACTATTCACAACGGCTATATTCTCTAACGGTCAGATCATCCTCACCTATAAATAGAACCAGATTCAAAACGCAAGAAGATGATGGAGTAAGCTCATACTGTTATAATGCCAAAATTCTGAATCTCCTACTCTCTATTTTTCAATGCTTTCTTAGTTTATCATATAGAGAGTGAAATCATTTGTAACGCACTTCAGTGTTTATCATAATCACTTCTTTGAGAGAAGAATAATTATAAATTACATTTTCCTAAGCGATACTCAAGGTTGGGTGACCTTGAGTGGGGAAGTTGATTGTATCCCTTGGGTTGTAAGGGAGAGTCTATGTGAGAGATTGTAAAGGTTGCACAAGTGCCTGGCTAAACTTTGAGGTTGTAAAGGCTTGTCTCTTGAAATCTCAAGTGGAGCTTGAGGACCGGATGTAGGTCAAGGATTGGACCGAACCAGTATAAATCTGAGCTTGCAATTCTCTTCCCTAACCTCTTTTATTTTCAGCATATATGTTTGAATGATTGTTTATAACCTTATAACTCTTTACTATCATTCAAACTGATTTTACCAAATTGTGAAAAGATTTTTAAAGGTTACAAATTTTTTATCTTCACCCAATTCACCCCCCTCTTGGGTTCAGCCGGGACTTTCAGCAAGTAGTATAAAAGTTTGTCATTCCCACAAGGAAGAAGGCAAAAGTGTGCTAATTAATGCATTAATTAGGTTAGGCAAAGTCATTTTAAAAAAATTTCACTTTGAGAAAAGCAAATTTGGTTCAAAATAAACTTAATTGAAATAAGCAAAGTAACATTTGATTCTAGCTTCAAAAAACTCAAGTTTTAGGATCACTTTTCCCATATATACTTCTTGAGACTAATTATTCCCCTTTCAATTAGCTTTAATGAAAAATCATGCGTTTGTTTGAAATTTTAAAGTATTAGAAAAGCTTTCTCAAGTCAAAACCAACATTTATTTTTAAAGAACTCATTCAATCTCTTGCAACAAATTAGTGAAAATAGTCATTAAGACCCAATTTCATAATAACAATACTAGGTTACTAGATAAATCTCTTTTCTATTAACAAACTATCTATTCAAGCATAAATTTCAAGACTAGTATGACTTTATCCAAGTTCTTTATATAAGAAGATCTCTCTCAAGCATAATCTCATTCAACAAATCAATCCAAGTAGTGGCCAAATATTAAGAAGTATGAAGCATAGAATAAAATCAACACATAATACTCCATTAAATACTAGAAAAGGGAGAATAACAAAGTCTCAATCCATGTAGAGGTTCAAAGTAATCATGGAATGAAATATTTAGCTACTCATGTCTAAATATATAGGACAAATAAGCCAAACAGCTAATACATAATGGACTATATAGCAAAGAGGAGAAGAGTGAAAAAACCAAGGTAAATATCTCAAAATCTCTCTTAGGATGACTACCCAAGATTTCAAACTCTTTAAGAACCCTCTCCCAAGGTGTGAACTTGTGTGCCCCAACTTCTCCAAGTGTAGAAATGCTCATTTTCAGCATAATCCTAGGTTTTATACTTGTTTTTCTGCTTTAGTTTCTAAAACGCACGTCATTAGATTTCACGCTTTGC
This sequence comes from Acacia confusa, assembly GCA_037074495.1. Lineage (NCBI taxonomy): Eukaryota > Viridiplantae > Streptophyta > Magnoliopsida > Fabales > Fabaceae > Acacia > Acacia confusa. The sequence goes on along the minus strand of CM073504.1, from coordinate 26,228,887 downwards.
CATCAATTCACTATGTCTTGGTTGTAGCTAGGCCATAAAGAATAGAGAGACATGAAAGTGGAATATCACCTAAGAGGGGGTGAATTGGATGATTTCAAACTCTTTTTTGAATAAACCGAAGAACAATGAAATATAGTAAAGAATATAGAGAAGGTGAACATAGAAGATTTATACTGGTTCGGTTCAAACTCTTGACCTACGTCTAGTCCCTATCTCTAAAACACGATTACACACTCTGAACTTTGAAGTAATCCTTTCATACAAGGATTCACTCGCCCTTACAAGTTGTAATTGGTACACCTACATTTCAAGGTCCTTGTACCTTGAGATTAAACAAATAATCAAATAAAAAGCATTAACTCTCTCACAGAGTAGATATATATAATCATTGAAGTACAAAAATATAGGAAGATATTAAGAGAATTAATGAAACAATAAATCACAATAAATTCAAGTCTTCTCAGGTCCCTACTCGACCTATGTACTCGAGTAGAGACTTGAGAAGACTTGAACAAAGACATTATCTTGAGCATGCTTGAGTAAGCTCATTAGCATGCTTGAGTAAGCTCTTGACTTAGGCACTTTTTCACTAATTCAAAACCTTTTATATTTTCAAGTTTTATTATCATCAAAACACATAAACTAAGAACTAACATTCTCCTCCTTCTTGATGATGACAACACTTGTTAAATTTTGAAATAGATTTGAAAATGTTTTGAGATCAGAAAGAAAGAATATGAAATGCAATAGAGTTTGATGAAATATAAGAGACACCAATAAGGCTTAAGAACAAGTAGTTTGCATTTGATAAGCGTTAGTACATAACTATTATAGAAACCCAGAAGTCAATACATAGCCAATAAATATAACATAACTAAAATATAAAGACTAAAAAACATTAACTAGCAAAGTCTCAAATGTCTCCTCAAGTCTCACTCTCCCCCTTTGTCATTAGCCAAAAAGGAAGGAGGACGAGGATCAGATGGCACAGATGGAGATGGATCAAAGGGGGTAGAGGGTAGATTAGCCAAAGATTGAGAGATAGGGAGAGGGTTAGCATGAGCAGCGGAAAATGATGGAATAGACAAAGCCAAAGAAGGATTGTACAGCTTGATTCCAAGGTCATGTAGATAGTACCAAGCCTAAACACTTGCTATTGAAGTGTGTTTTGTTGATCAGTCAAAGTCTTGAGTTATTTCTTCATCTCATCTTATTGATCAAAGACAGTTTGAAACTTCTGGTTTATGTGTTGTTCCAACTTAGTCAATTCATTTGCCAAAGTCTTGATTAGGTTGACGTTGGAGTTATGCAAGGCATTCAACTTGGTGTTAATCGAAGCCTGGTGTTAAGCATTAGCCTAGATCAAAGGAGCCAAGGTACCCTGAATGGCTTGGCCAATAAAGGCATTGGCAAAAGGTGGTCTAGCAGCAATAGAGGCAGTTGAAGACATAACCTGAGATGATTGTGCCTCATCGAGTTTGGAGGAGGAGGGCACAACCTTCTTCATTTCTTTCTTTGGATTCCCAATAGCCTCAGTAAATGAAATTCTCATCCAAATCATATGTGCCATATCGAACTTCTCCAAAAACATCCATATCTTATCATTCATAAGATACCAAATATTTTTTATAGAGAGAATATGAGATACGAAGTTTGAAAAAGGAATAGTAGAACATAGAGAAGTACCAGATTGAGACAGAAATTGGAACATCTCATTGATAATCCACTTTTCAATTTGCGTGTCTCTTGAGCAATGATGGATGCAAGTAAAGGATAGTCCCTGGTCATGCTATGAGTAAAGCTCTATCCCTTCTGAACCATATTACAACTATATAAGTACCAAATAACCCTGAATGTGTCATTCATCTGAGCGAGCTTGAACTTCAACTTTCCACCAAAGGTCTCATTAAGGTGCAATATACTGAAGATATCATTGTTAGACAATTACTATGGGTCCTGGTTAGAAATATCAACAACCCCAAGAATTGTGTTTATGTAATCAGCAGTAATCTTAAGAACTTTACCTCTATAGAGGTCACCAGAACATCTTCATCATCCTTATGCTCTTTCTCCTCAACTCTCATATTGAATTATAATAACTTCATAATGGTTGGATAGTATGGAGTGCAAATTCAAAGTAGTGGCTCATATTGTTGAAGCCAATGAGATAAATCTAGATTGCACTCAGTATGAAAATGCTCCATATCCAGATAAATAGTCAGGCAGAAAGGGTAATTCTCATAATATTGATTAAATAAAGCATGATTAGGAATAAGGATTAGAGAATTATGCATACTTGTGTTAGTTCTCTATGTGTTTTGATGATAACTGACAATTGTAAACTCAAAATGAAGTTTGCTTTTGGTAAATTGTGAAACTCACTGTCAAAGGCAAACTCGAGTTTAGATATGTAAACTCGAGTCTGACACTTGACAGAGAGTTGCTCAAACTTGCAAAGAAAGCCAAACTCCAGTTTTCTTAGGCAAACTCGAGTTTGCAGAGATGCAAAGAGCAATTAAAGTTTTTCACAACAAGCTAAACTCCAGTTTGCTCAGACAAACTTGAAGTCTGGGAGATACAAAGAGCACTCAGAATTTTGAACAAGATAAACTCGAGTTTAAACCCTAAGATTCGAGTTTAGACTAAACAGAAAGGATTCAGGAACTTCAGTATTTTCACAAGTTATGTAAACTCCAGCCTTTGTCTGCAAACTCCAGTTTATCTCAAAAACAGAAGAGACTTCAAAGTTTCAGTTCTTGCTGAAACTCGAGTTTACATCTGTAAACTCGAGTCTGAGTCATACAGAGAGCTCAACCAAAATACCTGCCTTTGTAAACTCTAGTTTATATTTCTAAAACTCCAGTCTTGAAGTTTCTGGACTTAACTCTATCTGCCTGCCAAACACCTAAACTCGAGTTAGTCATTAATTAACTCGAGTCTAGGCATATGTCCAAAGTGTCATTCAAAGACCAGAGCCCGACAGTCTTCTTTGTAAGAACCAAACTCGAGTCTAATATTTCAAAACTCCAGTTTAGGCCGTTGCTCAACATTCATGCTCTCTAGGTGAATCCAAAACTCGAGTCTAGCATTACAAACTCGAGTTTGCATCAGTGATTTTGAAAAACCAGATGATGTTGATCTGCGAAATCGTTATGGGTCAATCTAAAAAAGTTTTATCATATGATACTATTACCTCTAATATCTTTGATGAAGTTTTGAATAATTTTCAAATAAATTCAGCTAAGATCAAGATGGAATCAGATTTGGAATAAGTGCAATAAATGAAGAACCAAGAACAGGGCTGATCCTTCTCCTCTATCCCAATGGTTCAGCACATCCTATTATGGATCAATTAAATCACTCTCCAATGGACAAATGAAGGTTATGGAATGACAGAATATCTGGAAGACCATCTGCATCAACATATTCCATGATTCTAGCTGAGAATTGAAAGAATAGAGGAAAATGTGCAACTGTCATTTTCCAGATTTGTAGCTAAACGTTAGAGAAGAAAATGCAACAAATAGTTCCTTTAGTTAGCCTATAAAAAGCTATGAAGACTCAAAGCAAGACACACACAACGAAGCTACATTTGATTACATTTGGAATTTGTGTCTGTATTGTGGTTTTTGATCTGTTCTTCATGTTTATCAATATTTACTCTTTTGAGAGTTTTGTTTCTTTGAAAATATTTTTCAAACATTTGTTTGTATGAACTCAAGGTTGTAGAATCTGTGAGTTGGGTTGTTTAATTACAAAGTGTAAGAGGGAGTAAGTCCTAGGTGAATAGGATTACGTGTGGTTTACATTGTTGTAGTTAAAGCCTATTGAACTAGTGGAAATACCCAGAAGATATCTGGGGACTGGACGTAGGTCAAGGTTAAGATCGAACCAGTATAAATCCTGTGTATCTAGCTTTTCTTCCCTTACTCTTTCGCTATTTACTTCTCAAGTTTTGAAAAAGAGTTCAAAAGAATTTTTGAAATCCCCAATTCACCCCCCCTCTTGGTGATTTCTTCCATTTTCAACTTGGAGGACAAACCATAGGTTGTCCAAGCAATTGCGATGTAGAAGGCCCAACCCAAGCATTAAAGGCTTGTCTTTGACTGCCCGAAGCCTATTGTTTCTAACTAGCTGAGGCTTGAAAAGGTTGAGATTGGCATTGAATCCTCTCAGAATTTGACTTAGACCGTCCTTCCTCCTCAAGATCCACTATCATAGCCTTGCCTCTCTCATAGGTAATGAAGACATTTATTGATGAGTGACGGGCTTGGTTTGTTCATGGATCACAACCCCTTTTGCTTTGGGTTTCGGTTGACGTTGATTGGTTTAAACCTTTAGTAAGTTAGATGAATGGGGTTTCTTATTGAGGGGTTATTCAGGTGATTTTGTAGATGAAGTCGTTGGCGATTGAGAGCCTAGGGCGACATTGGGATTCTTGGTACGGGCCATTTAGGAATTAGATGATGATTTAGAGAAGAGGAGGGTGACATGAGACTTTCGTTGAAATGGGATTTGGTGAGAATGAAGAGAAATCTAAGCGAACTGAGGGAATTGCAAAGGCCAACAATCGAGAAGAGGAATCGATAAATCTGTTTCAAGAATCGTAATGGTTTGTTCAAAGAATGAAACGAATTAAAGGGAAAGGGTAGGGTTTTGAAATAGGAGATGACGGATGAGAACGGAGAGAATGAAGAGTGAAACACTAAGATGTGACTAATGGCTAATAACCCTTTATCAATACTCAGGCATGAGCTTTTGTGCTCAAGTACAAATCCCTTGCTCGAGCAAACTTTAAGGTTGCTCAAGTAAGCCATACACAAGGGTCATGCTTGAGCAGACACTAACATGCTTGAGCATGATTGCAAATAATGCTAAAAACACCTAATTTCAAGTATGCTTATAAATACTTGAACCCTTTTGGAGAGAGTTTTGATCCTTGAGATTTGATTTGGGGATCCAATTCTTGTATTTCTTAGCTTGCAAGTAGGTTGGTCGAGTATGGTTTTTGATTTACTCAAGTACACTTGTGCCAATGGTCTTTCTCAGTATTACTCGAGCATGCCTTGACCTCTGCTCAAGTACGGTGCTCGAGCATGCTTTTTAACTTGCTTGACACACTTGTGTTTGTGTAGTATATTGTCCTTTACTCGAGCATGCATAATTCTCTACTCAAGTATGCTTTCTTCCTTGCTTGAGCATGCTTTCTTGAAACACTAGCACACTTATTAGACATAAAATTACTCGAGCATATTAGTTGTTGCTTGAGTACATTTCTAAAAGTTACGAAGGGAATTCTTATACCATTGCTCGAGCATAGATATGGCATGCTTGAGCATCACTAATCTTGTTAAACTATTTTGAAACAAAGAAATTGAACATTCTGCAAAACAAAATTCTAGATACTTTGACGCTTAAGTTAGTAATGATCATTCAAATAAAACTTGAAATTGACTAGCAAGAAGGATTACTTACAGCTCATTTGGGTTTACCATGCCTAATTCTCTTCTGATAAACATGAATTGTTCTTTGGCCAAGGGTTTGATAAAGATATCAGCAAGTTGTAGATGAGTAAGAACGAATATCACCTTGACATCCTTCTTTTGTACATGATCTCTAATGAAGTGATGTCTCACATTAATATGCTTGGTTTTTGTATGTTGAACAGGATTCTTGGCCAAACTTATTATACTAGTGCCATCACAGAGGATTGAGATTTCTTTAAGATGGATTCCCAAATATTGAAGTTGTTGCTTAAGCTATAACACTTGAGCACAACAGCTTAATGCAGCGATATACTCAACTTCAGTTGAAGATAGCGAAGAAATTGTTTACTTCTTACTGAACCAAGAGACAAGTAATCTTCTAAAGAACTCACATTCATCACTTGTACTCTTTCTATTTGTCTTATAACTAGTATGATTTGAATCTGAGTAGGCCATTAGATATTCGGATTAACCTTTAGGAAACCATAGTCCAAGATCCTTGGTGTCTACGAGATATCCAAAGATTCTTTTCACACACTCATCATTTGATTCCTTAAGAACAAAGTGATATCTTGCAAACATTCCCACATTGAATTGGATATCAAGTCGACTTGCTGTCAAGTATAGCAATGATCTGATCATTCCTCTATACTTGGTTATATTGAAGTCCTTGCCCTTAACATTAGCATCCAGAAGAGTAGTCGAGCTCATAAAAGTATCAGTCATTCTTTTGTTACTTAATTTGAAAACCATACTTCTTTAGGAGGTCTTTGAGATAGGAGTATTAACCATTCTTTTCATTAGCATCCAGAAGAGTAGTCCTTGCCCTTTTCATTAATCAATCCCATGCTTCTTTAAGAGGTCTTTGAGATACTTGGTCTAAGAGATGAATATGCCATTCTTTTGTTGCTTAATTTGAAAACCAAGGAAATAGTTCAATTCCCCTATCATAGAAATTTCAAATTTTCCCCGCGTGATGTTCGAAAACACTTCACACAAAGATTCATTAGAATCACCAAATATGATATTATCAACATACATTTGTACAATTATAAAATCATTTTCTTGTTGCTTTTAATAAAGAGAATTGTGTCAACTTTGACCCTAACAAATCCTTAATCAAGAAGAAATTTTCTTAATCTCTCGTACCAAGCTATAGGGGCTTGTTTAAGACCATATAGAGCCTTCTTCAAACAAAAGACATGATCAGGATGAGAGTCACTTTCAAAACTAGGAGGTTGTTCAATATAAACTTTTTCTTCAATAAAACCATTTAGAAAAGCACTTTTCACATCCATTTGATAGAGCTTGAATCCTTTGATACACTTAAAGGCTAAGAGTACTTGTATAACTTCCAATCTAGCCACTGGAGCATACATTTCCTCATAATCAATACCTTCTTCTTGATTATAGTCTTTGGCAACCAATTTTGCTTTGTTTCTGATAATGATTATGGATTCATCATGTTTGTTCTTGAATACCCACTTCATGTCGATAATTAGATGGCCTTTAGGTCTAGGTGCCAAGATCCAAACTTGATTTTTTTCAAACTGATGTAACTCCTCTCGCGTTGCTATAACCCAATTATTGTTTGAGAAGGCTTTGTCAATTTTAGAGAGTTCAATCTCTATTTAAAGTGCTTCTTTTTGGTTCTCACACCTTCATTTACATCACCTATTACTTGATCCAGAGGATAACTCCTACTATATCTCCAAGTTCTAGGTTGAGATTGAACAGGATTTTTGCAAGCATTTTCAGTTTCAAAAATATTTTTAGTATGTTCAAGAACAAAAGGAGTTTTTGAAATGAATTGATTTTGATAAATAGGTTTAATATCATCTAAGGTTACTATTATTGTGGTTGAAGCATTTGCATCCAAAGATGTGAAAGTGAGCTAAGTTCAGCTTCCTTCCTTTGCATAGCTCATATAGAGCCTTGTTAAGCATCTTTCGAAGGTATGCTTAGTTTGAAACATAGTATGTTGTACTTATTGCATATACCCAAAACACTTTAGAAGTCTTCTTCTCATTTAACATCGCTTTAGCCATTTCAGTGAGGACTCATTCTTCCCTTCAACACCTCCATTTTGTTGTGGAGTCCTCAGGGATGAGAAGTGTGATCCATTGCAAAATTCTCCAAAGGATTAATTCTCAAACTCTTCTCTGTGGTTTGTTCATATATCTGAAATGCACAAACCTTTCTCACTTTTCACTTTCTTGGCAAACACAACAAATTGATCAAATGTTTCATCATTAGAAGACAAAAATATTATCCAAGAAAGCCTGGAGAAATCATCAACAATGACAATAGTATAAAATTATATAAATTGCCACCAAGGCTTTTTACTCTTGTAGGTCCAAATAAATCTATCTAAAGTAGTTGGAGAGGTCGATTAGTTGTGATTTCATTTTTGGATTTGAAAGAAGACTTAGTTTATTTACCCCTTTGACAAGTTTCACAAATCATATCTTTTTGAAAATGAAGCTTTGATAAACTGAGAACTAAATCTGTTCTAAGTAGCTTGTCCAATTGAAACATGTTGACATGAGCTAAAGGCTTATGCCACATCCAACTCTCATCCAAATTGTTAATTTGTTTTTTTCAGAATTAACATTAGACAAACTTAAGGTGTAACAATTACCTTCTTTAGGAGCCTTAAAATAAGACTTTAAGGTTACTTTTGTTAATCGGAAGATCATCCTTCTTGACAATGAGACACTCCTCTAAATCATAGATAATCTAGTTGCTCTTCTCTACACTTTGGCTAACACTGAGGAGGTTGTGACAAAGTCCTTCCATGTAGTAATCATCTTTGATTTGGGGTCCTTCCTTTTCTCCAATTTCTCTAATTCTAGTAATCTATCCAAGTTGATTTCCCCCAAAGGTTACTTTGCCACCATCTTTTGATCTCATTCCCACAAACTTAGATTGATCTCCTATCATACATCAAAAGTATTCACTATCAAAGTACCACTTATTTGTCTTTGATGTTTTCAGACAAACTTGCAAATTAGTAAGAATCAAGTCTTAGGTACCCATATTTTGTTGAGTCCTTTTGGGTTAGTTTGGGCCTTAGGTAATACATAAGTTCCTTTAGGCACCCATTGACAATTGCCTACAAGTTTATCCTTTCTTTCTTTTCTATGAAAGCAAGAAGTTCTTTGTCCCTTTTGGTTGCAATAATTGCAATAAGCGAAAAGATTGGAAGAATGAACAGACTTTTGAAAATATTTCAAATAGGATTTTTCACCAGTTTTATTTTTCCCTTTTCTTTTATCCAAAGCAGGACTATAACCTATGCTAGATCGATCATTTGTAAATCTTTGAGCTTTTAAAATGACATTAATCATTTCAATGCCTTTAGTGGGCTTCTTAAGGGTTTTAGTAAGATAGGAATTATTTTTTTTCTCAAGATCAGGACATTTTTCGCAAACTAGAGGAGAATCTTGAACTTGTTGCTCAAGTAACTTGATTATCTTCTTTAATGCTATGAGTTCTTTTGCAATCTTTCTAAATCCTTAATGTAATGCATTGTACTTAGAAATTATTTCATCATAAGTAGGTTCAAAATCATATACCTCATCCCTTTTACGTTCTTCTTCTACAACCAGGCATATGTTTGCAACATCTTCATCCTCGCTATCTTCATCCAAGGAACTGTCTCCCTAGATGGCATACACGTTTGCCTTCTTTTTGAAGTTTTGAACATCTCTTTTCCTTTTCCTTTTCCTTGCCCTTTAGTTGAGGATACTTGTATTTAATATGACCTAGCTTCTCGCATTCATAACAGATGATTTGGTCTTTATCTTTGAATCCACATCTGTTACTTTGTCCTCCTTTCTGAAATCTCCTAAATCCTTGACCTTTCTTATAGATTTTCTTGAATTTATGGACAAACATGCCAAGCTTATCATCTTCATCTCTGTCTTCTTCTTTGACCTCTTTTTCTTTCACAACATTGTAGGCAACACCTTTGCCTTACTATTGATTTCATCTAAGCCCTTCTTGAATTTTAGCTTGCCTTCATATTCGGATAAGCTTACGAATAATACAGCTATTAATGTCATTGATTATCCTCAAGCTTCTTCAATGGTTGTGACCTTAGCTTCCTATTCCTTCGGGAGGGCATTCAAAATTTTCCTCACTTGAGAATTCTGCTCATACGTTTTACCTAGTGCTAATAATTGATTAATCAAATGAGTAAAGTGTAGTTGAAACTCTCCAATGGATTCTCCATACTTCATATGAAGAAGATCATATTTAGTTGTTAAAGTGTTGATATGATTTTCCTTTATACTAAAAGTTCCTTCATAGACTATCTCTAAAGCCTTCCACATTTCCTTTGCAGTAGTTGCATATGTGAAAGTATTCTTTTTGACTAAGTGCACTTTGAAGCATCAGGACAACTTCACTATTGAGAGTTATCTACTTTCTATTGTTTTCGTTGAACTCATATTCAAGCTTTGGAACTTATATTTCCCCTTGTCTTTTTGTTGGGACGTAGTATCCAATCTCAATTGCTTTCCAAAGACCATCTTTGGTTGCCAATAAAAACACCTAGAACTTTACTTTCCAAAATGAGTAGTATTCCTCATTGAAACTTGGTGGTTAGTTCATAGATGCTTCCTCAGGCATTATTCTATCCATGATCCTTCTTAGGATGTTAAGCCTTTAGAAAAGACCTCGTTCTGATACCAAATGAAAGTGAAATATCACTTAAGACAGGGTGGATTGGGTGATTTCAAAATTTTGTTTGAATAAACTGAAGAGCAATGAAATAGAGCAGAGAATAGAGAGAAGATGAACACAAAAGATTTATATTGGTTCGGTCCAAACTCTTGAGCTACGTCCAGTCTCTAGACACTTTGGGGTTTTTTACTATCTCTCAAATGTGATTACACACTTTGAACTTTGAAGTAATCCTCTCACACTAGGATCCACTTCCCCATACAATTTGTAATTGGTTCACCTACACTCAAGGTCCCTCTACCTTAAGATTAAACAAATAATCAATTAAAAGGATTAACTCTCTGACTGATATATAATCATTGAAGTGCAAAAATATTCAAAGATATTGAGAGAATTGAATGAAACATTAAATTAGAATAAATTTGATTGAGTGCTTAGTTGTTTCCAGTAGTTGGCGAATTCAATGCTTTTTGTATTTATATCAACTACCATTAATAACCATTGAAGGAGCTTTAAAATAGTTGTTGTGAGTATTCATATTTTCATTAGACTCAGAAGGCTACCGTTATCTACAGTCAATCATTGGTTGAATTTTCGATATTAAGTTGCTTTCAGATTGCCATCGTAAATTGATATGCTTTTGGTCTAGACAGTAGTTGACTCGGAAGAGTTGCTTTAGTCCTTTCGCCAGAATAAGGACCTGCCGTAGTGATCATTTAACCTGCTTTGATTTTCATTCCATGTACAGTTGTGTTTTCTGGATATAATAAATGCTCGACACACTTTCTTGCTTTTCGATCATTTACTTCTAAACCATTAGTTAATGATATGAAACTTACTCAAAAAAATGATTAGTGATATTGTAAGTAAGACTGAGTAGTATTTAAACAGAAACAAACAGTTAATCAAAATATTCAAGTTTACAAGAACTGGAATAACGTAGACATTGAAGCAACTGAAGAGCAGTGCTTGAGTAAGCTTTACTGTATGCTGGAGTAAGGATTCAAAAATCTTTCACAGAAACTTAATGTTATAGTTTACTCGAGTATCATGCTTGAGTAGGTCTCAGGAAATGACAGGAGCTTTAGGACGAATATGTTCGAGTACAAGAACCTTCATGCTCGAGCATTATGCTATAGTACACTCTTTGGTGTACTTGACTAAAATCTGAGCTTTGCTAAAAATTACACTAAGGAATCTGCTAAGATGCCTATACTCAAGTAAGCATTACTAAAAGAGAAAATATAAGTGAAGAAAGAATCATGTTGGAGTAAAACATTACCTTTACTCAAGCACTATGCTCAAGTAGAACTTACACTGTACTCAAGTATAACTTCTAATAGGCAGACTTCCTTTGTACCAGGATATGTGCTCGAGTAGGTTAAAAAGCTTGCTCGAGTAAGGTTCTCCAATGGCTTGTGCAAACAGCTCTTATTGATAGTATGCTCGAGTAATGGCTTATTTGCTCGAGTATAATTCCTGATATAAAGTCTTTATAGCAACATATGCTTGAGTAATGACCTATGTGCTCGAGTAGGGACCTGTGAAGACTTGAACAGACACATTATCTTAAGCATGCTTAAGTAAGCTTATCAGCATGCTCAAGTAAGCTCTTAACTTAGGCATTTTTTCACTGATTCAAAACCTTATGTATTTTTAAGTCTTGTTATAATCAAAACACATAAACCGAGAACTAACAAGACAAATAAGTCATATTTTGAGGCACTTCTGCTATGGCTTTGCTACGGCAAATCCACAACTAATGGGCAAGCAAAGAGTTCATCTTTTAATGCAAATCTATAGTGAATACATGTTTCTCTTACATAGTGTTCTTTTTTATCTTCTTCTTGCATTCTAAAAATGGAATATCACCTAGAGGAGGGGTGAATAGGTGATTTAAAAATTTATTCGCTTAATGAAGATTTTTGCGAATTATGACTGAATGCTAAATGACCAGAGGTTTAAAAGAGAATAGACACAAGACAATTTATCCTGGTTCGGTCTAATCCTGACCTACATCCAGTCCCCAAGAACTCCTTGGGATTTCCACTATCTCTTCAATGATTACAAATACAAGTTAGGGATGATCCTCACTCTCTCTCTCGGACTCACTCCCTCTTACTACTTGTAATCTCGTACACCCACAACTTAAGGTTCCACAACCTTAAGCTTAAACAATGATAATGAAAGTGTTTACACTCCTCAAGAGCGAGTAATTAATGATCACTGAAGTATAGAATATATCCGAAGATATTTTAAAATGAATGAAACTAACAAGAGTAATAAATTAGAGTAAATGCGCAGAGTTTCGGTAGTTGGCGATATTGAATGCTTGGACTTTTATATCCTTCGCCATTAATGTCGTTGGAAGAACTGGAAGGTGACCGTTGTCACTTGTTTAAATTTCCGTTAGGCTCAAGTTCGTCGTTAACCAGAATGGACCGTTGAATCTATAGCTTCTTTCATTAAATGTGTTGAGCTGTTGGTTGTACTTGAAAGCTAGAATAAGAATGTCTCAAAGAATGTCTTTGTTCTGCTGCAGCATTGATTCCAAATGTTACTCTGTTTTTCTGCTCTGCAATAAATGTCTGTAACGCTGTGACGTGAGCATTCGCTTTTATCCACTTTTCAATCAATGCTTCGTTTTGACTCCTGAAATCACTGGGAAACTTGTTAAAATTCTTTTACAAATGATTATTAATTGATCTGGAAAGTATCAGCTTAAGTTCAAATCATTTGGAGAGTTTCAGGAAATGATTCGCGATTTTTGCCTACAAGAACTCGAATTCTTGAGGAAAGAACTCTAGTTCTATGTGCTGACTTTCAAAGGAACTCGAGTTCTTAAAGAAGAACTCTAGTCATGAACTCTAGTTCTTTACCATGAACTCTAGTTCTTGTGCTTTCGAAAAAGGATCCAATTGTTTTTCCTCGTGAAGAACTCTAGTTCTTGTGTTTTCAAAAGAAACTCCGCTGTTTTCCAAAATGAAGAACTTTAGTTCTTATTTAAGAACTCTAGTTTTTGTTCAAGAACTCTAGTTCTTATGTTCTTCTTTCTGATTGAAAAGTTTGGGCGAGACAGGCTTTCATGAACTCGAGTTCTTATAGCAAGAACTCTAGTTCTTGAATGAAGAACTCTAGTTCTCAAAAATTCCTTCGATATAATGGCATGTTAAAGTGAAGAACTCTAGTTCTCAAACAAGAACCCTAGTTCAGAACTCTAGTTCACCACTTAAGAACTCTAGTTCTTATAGCCTTTTGGATTTTTGAAAAGTTTGTGAGATGCAAAGGCAGCTTACTCAAGTTCTACTCTAAAGAACTCGAGTTCTCAATTTGACAGATTGAGAACTCTCTTATCAGAAGGCGCGAACTCAAGTTCTATGACCAGGAACTCGAGTTCTAACTTTGACAGATTGAGAACTCTCTTATCTGAAAGCGCGAACTCAAGTTCTATGACCAGAAACTCGAGTTCTTACTCTTCAACTTCTCTATAACTTGAGTTTTAAAGGCCAGAACTCTAGTTCTTGTTAAATTAACAATTAACAAGTGTTCTTATCATCAAAACTTAAGTTGAGAATTAACATTCTCCCCCTTTTTAATTATGACAACACTTGTAGTTAAAATAGCTGGTTTTTAAATAACATTTGAAGTTAAAATTTCAACGTAAAGAAATAATTCAAGAGGTTGAAGCACAAACTCTCAGTAGCATTGCACATGGATTATCAGCAAAGTAAGTACATAAGCTTTCAGACTAAGAAACCAAAATGTTTGTCAGATTGTCAGCAAAATCACAGCAACAATTACAACTATTCAACAAAAATACATTAATCAAGAAAAAGAACAGCAACAACAACAACTAGATACAACAACTAATTATAATAGCTATCAACAGCTAATATCTAACATCTACTCTTCTCCCCCTTTGTCATCATCATCTGGAGGAATCATGGAGATAGGAGTAATTGTTAGAGGAGTCTTAAGAAGATGAAGAACTTCTGTAAAGGTAGAGGGAGACTCTGGGATGGATGTGGGAGGAAAGGAGGAGGAGGCATGCTAAGGATTAGGGATAGGTGTAGAGGCAGAAGTTAAAGCTAGGATGGGAGAGGAAGTCTCGAGAGCTTGAGTGAAAGTTTCCTGAGCAAATGGAGAAAGGGCAAGAGTAAGAATTGGAGAGGAATGAGATGGATGGGTTTCAGGAGAGTGAGATGGAGACACATGAGGAGAGATATGAGGGGTGGAGTGAAATACAGGATCAGGTATAGAAGTATATGGAGGTGAAAATGGTGGAGGTAATGAACCAGAGGGACCCATAGTTGCAATCTGTTTTATAAGTTGATCAACTTTCTTGTCCAAGGATTGATATACAGTGTGAATTAACTCAATTCGAGGATCCAAATCACCAAAATGACCCTCAAGGTTTTCCAATTTCCTGAAGATCTCCTCTACATCATCTGTTTGTTCATCCTGAATCTTAATGATGGCTTTTTCAACTTCAGTTTCTATCTTTTTGGATATCTCAACAAGCAAATTGGTTTGAAGAGTAGTGATGGCTATTGTGATAGCTTTGTCAATGATATTTTGAATTGAAGCTCCAAATAGAGAAGTAGGGGCAGCAGCTTGAGTAGGAATTGATGCTCTGGCTGGGGAAGATTGATCCTCTGCAGCTCTAGAATGAGTAGCTCTGGTCCTTGATCTGGAGGGAGCCCTAGACTGCCCAGATCCCTCAGCAAATGACAGTCTCATATAGTTAAGTTGGTTCTAGCACATCTTAGTTGGCTTGATAGGCTTGGAATATAACTCAAGGTACCAGATTTTATGGTGGAAGACGATCAAAGACACTAAATGAGCATAGGGAAGATGAGCTTTCTTCTGGTTCTCAAATCTAAATTTCTTAATCTCATGGAAGAGCCAATGACCAAGGTTGAACTGAGTTTTAGAGACAATGGCTGCAAGTAGACCATAATCTCTCTGGGCAAGGTGTGTGCAGTTTCTTCCTTTTGGCACTAGATTCCTTGTGAAGATATACCACAGGACTCTATGCAATGCAGGCATATCAATCGGTTGAAAGTTCAAAAGCCCAATTGGTCCACCTGGTTTAAGGATTTGGAATATTTGAGCATCTGTATATTCATAAACAGGTGGAGGAGGAGGATCTATGACTCCTAACATATTGTTTAGAATTTTAGTAGTTATGTTATGCGTTTACCGCGAACAAAAGATATCATTCTTTCTTCTACGAGGGTTCCATCAGAGCCAATCTCATTGTAAACTCGCAAGAAGAAATAGAATGCTCTAACTATTGAAGGACAATATGGGGCTTGAATACCCAAAAGGGGTTTGAAGGAGTTGAGGTAAGCAGATAAGTCTAGGCCACACTCAGATTGAAAAGTTTGGAAATCAACATATATATTTGGGCAAAAGTTTCAAATTCCATAGTCAGACCGAAAGGTACGAGCATCAGATGGGGGTATCAAAATAGGATTACAAATGAAATCTTTAGGAGGGATAGGATTCCTAGTAATGGCTATATGAGAGGAAATACCAGGAGGACGAGGCTGAGGCTGAGACTGAGATTGATATGGTTGACCTCTGGAAGATGAGCCTGGTCCTCAAGATGGTGTAGGTTTGCGGGGAGTAGCACCCACCTTCTCTTTCCCTCTTCCTTGAACAGGTGGAGTAGTAGCTTGCTTCTTCGATTGCTCGCTTGGTTCCTAAATTACAATCCCTCTTGTTTTAGGTCGAGAGGGAGGAGTGGAAGAAGGAGGCCCAACATCTTTCGTTACCTTGGGTCTATAACGCTTGGGTGGAATTTTATCTCGACGAGGCCACTTAGGAGAAGGAGGTTTAGGAGGAGGAGATGAATTGGGAGTTTCTGATTCAAGAGATAGTGAAGATGTAGAAGAATCATCATGTTGATCAGGGTTCTTGGTTCGCATTTTGACGAATGAGAGAGGTCAAGAGAGTTTTAGGGTTCAGGAAGTTCAAGAATCAACGAGAAATGAAGGAGAAAGATCGCTCAACTATATATAGTTTTACAGGAACTCAAGTTCATAACTGAAGAACTTGAGTTCTGTTAAGAGAACTCACTGATTAATAGGGCCAACCACTGAGGAACTCGAGTTTTCTTTCAGGAACTCTAGTTCGAAACGAGAGTTCTAATCTAAGAACTCGAGTTCTTAATTTTTGCAAACGCAGTAACCATATGGTCAAATTTAGAACGGCAGGAACTCTAGTTCTTGCATATGAACTCGAGTCACGAACTCGAGTTCTTGCCCAAGAACTGGAGTTCTTGGATTTCATTATCATCAAAATGCGAAAGATTAAGCTAGGAACTCGAGTTCTGTGTTCATGAACTCGAGTTCTTTACTTGTTAATTTTCACCCATCGAGAGAACTGGAGTTCTTGAGCTTCAAACTCAAGTTTTACCTTCCTCTGATCATCCCTGTTTTAACCACCCATAACAGAGACACCTGCAAAACAACATCTATACACTCCGAAGCTCAAAGTAGTCTAGGATTAAGTGAATTAACTTGAAACATACTAGATTAAATATGAAACACTCACAACTCATTGGGATTTGCCATTCCCAATTCTCTTCTGATAAAGAGAAACTGTTCCTTGGCAAGAGGTTTGGTGAAGATGTCTGCCAATTGTAAATGAGTAGGAATGAACATCACTTTCACATCTTTTCTTTGGACATGATCTCAGATGAAGTAATGTCTAACATCTATATGCTTTGTTCTGGTATGTTGTACTGGATTTTTTGCTAGGCTATTTGTACTTGTGTTGTCACAGAGAATTGGAATTTCCTTCAGATGCACTCCCAAATCTGATAATTGTTGTTTTAACCAGAGGACTTATGCACAACAGCTGGAGGCTGCTACATATTCTGCTTCAGTTGAAGACACAGCCACAGTGGTTTGTTTCTTACTAAACCATGATACCGATGTTCCTCCAAGAAACTCACATTGACCACTAGTGCTCTTTCTATCAGTCTTGTATCCAGCATGATCCGAATCTAAGTAAGCAACCAGATATTCTTGTTGTCCTTTTCACATGCTATGCATGTAATTCCTTTGGGGCAGCTTGGAACCTAGCATACTTCCCAACACTAAATTGAATATCTGGTCTGCTAGCTGTTAGGTATAGCAAAGATCCGATCATTCCTCTATATTTGGTGATGTTAAAATCCTTCCCTTTTTCAGTATCAGCATCCAGAGAGGCAGTTGAGCTCATTAGAGTGTCTGCACCATTGCAGTTCTCCATTCCAAACCTTTTGAGCAGATCCCGCAAGTACTTGGTCTGAGAAATAAATATCTCATCCTTTCGTTGCTTGATTTGCAGACCAAGAAAGTAGTTCAGCTCACCCATCATAGACATCTCAAATTCACTTTGCATTTTCTTAGAAAATTTCTCACACAAAGAATCATTAGTAGAACCAAAGATAATATCATCAACATAGATTTGAACTATCAATAATTCATTAAGCTTATTATTTTTAATAAAAAGAGTAGTGTCTGCCTTTCCTCTAACAAAACCGTGTTCTAGTAAACACTCATACCATGCTCTAGGAGCTTGTTTAAGACCATATAAGGCTTTCTTTAGACGATAGACATGATTAGGGTATTAGACATTTTCAAAACCAGGAGGTTGTTCTACATATACCTCCTCTTATATAAAGCCATTTAGAAAAGCACTCTTAACATCCATTTGATAGAGCTTTATTCCCTTGATGCAAGAAAGGCCAGAAGAACACATATGGCTTCCAATCTAGCCACAGGAGCATATGTTTCTTCGTAATCAATTCCTTCTTCCTGATTATAGCCTTTGGCAACAAGCCTAGCCTTGTTTCTGACTATAATTGCGGATTCATCTCGTTTGTTCTTGAATACCCATTTAGTCCCAGTGACCGGATGGTCCTTAGGTCTAGGTACCAAGTCCCAAACTTGATTTCTATCAAATTGATGTAACTCTTCTTGCATTGCGATGACCCAATCATTGTCTGATAGGGCTTCGTCAATTTTTGAGGGCTCAATTTTAGATATGAAGGCAGAGAACATAACCTCATTTAAGACACTATTTCTAGTTATCACACCTTGATCTACATTTCCTATAACTTGGTCAAGAGGATGGTTCTTAATGAACTTCCAAGCTCTAGGTTGAGATTGATTAGGGTGATTTTGAGAATCATTTTCAAAAATATCTTTAGAGTTTCCAATAGAAGTAGGGGTAGATTTTGAGAAAAATTGATTTTTTCTGAATTAATTCATTATCCTCATCCATAGAATTTATTGATTTTGACTCACATAACACTACATGTATCGACTCCTCAACTATACGGGTGTGTTTATTGAAAATTCTATATGCTTTACTTCTATTAGAATAACCAAGAAAAATACCTTCATCTGATTTAGAGTCAAACTTACCCAAATTACCTTACCATTGTTATGCACATAGCATTTACACCCAAAGATGTGTAAATGAGATAAGTTTGGTTTTCTCCCTTTGTAGAGTTCATAGGATGTCTTATTCAAATTCTTTCGCACATAGGCTCTGTTTGAAATGTAGCTGGCTGTGCTCATGGCGTCTGCCCAGAAAACTTGTGAAATCTAATGCTCATTCAACATTGCACGGGTCATCTCAATTAGTACTCGATTTTTCCTTTCCACCACACCATTTTGTTGAGGAGTTCTTGGAGCTGAGAAGTTATGATCTATCCCATGAGCTTCACAAAAACTTCCAAAGGCTTGATTTTCAAACTCACCTCCATGATCAGTTCGAATAGCTGTAATGGATATACCTTTCTCGTTTTGTACTTTCTTCGCAAACACAGTAAACAGATCAAATGTTTCATCTTTTGAAGATAAAAATATTGTCAAAGTAAAATGAAAATAATCATCCACTATAACTAAGGTATATAAATTTCCCCCTAAGCTTTTCACTCTGGTAGGTCCAACCAAATCCATGTGAAGTAGCTGAAGAGGTCTATTTGTTGAAATTTCAGTTTTATTTTTGAAGGATGATTTAGTTTGTTTGCCCTTTTGACATGCATCACAGATCATATCATTTTTAAAAAGGATTTTGGGCACACCAATAACTAAATCCTTTTTCAACAGCTTGTCCAGTTGGTACATATTCACATGAGCAAGACGCTTATGCCACAACCAACTCTCATCCAAGTTACTAACAAAAAATTTTTCTGAAACAATTTTTGGTAAATTTAATGTATAACAATTGCCTTCTCTAGGAACTTTAAATAATACCTTCAATTTACTTTTGTCAATGGAAAAATCATCTTTGTTCACAATGAGACATTCTTCTAAGTCAAAGATAATCCAATTGTTCTTGTCGGCACTTTGACTCACACTTAGAAGGTTATGGCATAGCCCTTTTACCAGATAGACATCCTTGATAAGAGGTCCTTCTTTAATTCCAATTTCGCCTATACCAGTGATTTTCCGAGATTGATTTCCTCTGAAAGTGACTTTGCCACCATCTCTTGAATTTAAAGTAATGAACTTCTCTTCATCACCCGTCATGTGTCTAGAACATCCGCTGTTAATGTACCACTTATTACTCTGGATGCTTTTAGACACACCTCACTATTTTCTGGTTGTTATTCTTCTGCAACTAGGCAGACATTTGTTGTTTCTGCTTCTTCTTCACTTTGTTCTTCTAAAGAGTCATCTCCCCAGATAGCTGAAACATATGCTTTTTTTCTTGAAGTTGATGAATTTCTTCTTTTTGTCTTTCTCATTGCCCTTCAGTTGAGGACATTCCGATTTGTAGTGACCAGTCTTCTCGCACTTATAGCAGATGATTTGTTCTTTCTCCTTGGAGTCACGTCTACTACTGGAACCTCCTTTTTGGAATCGATTTCTGAAGCCTTAATCCCTTTTGTAAAACTTCTTAAATTTTCTCATGAACATGCTCATCTCATCATCCTTATCATCTTCATCATTTTCTTCTTTTTCCTTAACAGCATTGAGAGCAATTCCTTTGTTCTTGTTGTTGCCATTGATCTCATCCAAATCTTACTTGAACTTTAACTTGCTCTCGTATTCAGACAAGCTTCCGAATAAGGCTGCAACCGATGCCATGGATTCACCTCGAGCTTCTTCTATTGCTGTGACCTTGGCTTCCCAATCCTTGGTTAATACATTGAGTATCTTCCTGACTTGGGCGTGTTGTTCATATGATTTACCCAAAGCAGCTAACGGGTTGATCAAATGAGTATACTGAAGTTGAAATTCGGCAATTGATTCTCCGTTCTTCATCCTTAACAGATCATACTCTGTTGTGAGTGTGTTGACTCGGTTTTCCTTTATAGCTGATGTTCCTTCATAGGCAACCTCCAAAGCCATCTACATTTCTCTAGTAGTCTCCAGATTGCAGATGCCAAAATATTCTTTTTGACTAAGTACACTCTGAAGCAAGAGTATCGCCTTACTATTTAGAGTGACATTTCATCTATCATTCTCATCATAGTCTTCTTCTAACTTTGGAAGTCTAAGACCATTCTCCAGATATGTTGGTTCATAGTTTCCTCGTTCAAAGACTCTCCACAAACCGAACTCAGTGGTTATAACGAAAACTTTGAACTTATTTTTCCAGAATGAGTAATGTTGTCCGTTGAATCCTGGAGGTTGATTGATTGAAGCACCATCAGGCAATATTCCGTCCATGATCGAACTCTGGATGTTAATCCGATCTGAGCAACCTCGCTCTGATACCAAATGAAAATGGAATATCACCTAGAGGGGGTGAATAGGTGATTTAAAAATTTATTTGCTTAATCAAGATTTTCACGAATTATGACTAAATGCTAAATGACCAGAGGTTTAAAAGAGAATAGACACAAGACAATTTATCTTGGTTCGGTCTAATCCTGACCTACATCCAGTCCCCAAGAACTCCTTGGGATTTTTACTATCTCTTCAATGATTACAGATACAAGTTAGGAATGATCCTCACTCTCTCTCGGACTCACTCCCCCTTACTACTTGTAATCTCGTACACCCACAACTTAAGGTTCCATAACCTTAAGCTTAAACAATGATAATGAAAGTGTTTACACTCCTCAAGAGCGAGTAATTAATTATCACTGAAGTAAAAAATATATTCGAAGATATTTTAAAATGAATGAAACTAACAAGAGTAATAAATCAGAGTAAATGCGCAGAGTTTTGATAGTTGGGGATATTGAATGCTTGGGCTTTTATATCCTTCGCCATTAATGTTGTTGGAGGAACTGGAAGGTGACCGTTGTCACTTGTTTAAATTTCCGTTAGGCTCAAGTTCGTCGTTAACCAGAATGGACCGTTGAATCTACAGCTTCTTTCATTAAATGTGTTGAGCCGTTGGTTGTACTTGAAAGCTGGAATAAGAATGTCTCGAAGAATGTGTTTGTTCTACTGCAGCATTAATTCCAAATGTTACTCTTTTTTTCTGCTCTGCAATAAATGCCTGTAACGCTGTGACATAAGCATTCGTTTTTATCCACTTTTCAATCAATGCTTCGTTTTGACCCCTGAAATCACTGGGAAAATTATTAATTGATCTGGAAAGTATCAGCTTAAGTTCAAATCATTTTGAGAGTTCCAGGAAATGATTCGCGATTTTTGCCTACAAGAACTCTAGTTCTTGTGGTAAGAACTCTAGTTCTATGTGCTGACTTTCAAAGGAACTCGAGTTCTTGAAGAAGAACTCTAGTCATGAACTCTAGTTCTTGTTCAAGAACTCTAGTTCTTATGTTCTTTTTTTTGATTGAAAAGTTTGGGCAAGACAGGCTTTCACGAACTCGAGTTCTTATAGCAAGAACTCTAGTTCTTGACCAAAGAACTCTAATTCTCAAAAATTCCTTCGATACAGTGGCATGTTAAAGTGAAGAACTCTAGTTCACCACTTAAGAACTCTAGTTCTCATAGCCCTTTGGATTTTTGAAAAGTTTGTGAGATGCAAAGGCCGCGAACTCAAGTTCTCAATTTGACAGATTGAGAACTCTCTTATCAGAAGGCGCGAACTCAAGTTCTATGACCAGGAACTCGAGTTCTAACTTTGACAAATTGAGAACTCTCTTATCAGAAGGCACGAACTCGAGTTCTATACTCGAGTTCTATGACTAGGAACTCGAGTTCTTACTCTTCAACTTCTCTATAACTTGAGTTTTAAAGGCTAGAACTCTAGTTCTTGTTAAATCAACAATTAACAAGTGTTGTGATCATCAAAACTTAAGTTGAGAACTAAGGCATTATTTCCCTATCTTCAAAACTTCCTATAATTTTTTAGATTTTTTATAACTTGCCAACCTCCACCTAAAAGAAGGAGGAATTTATGAGCTCTTTTAACTTTCACCAATTAATCACAATTATGTGCATTTAACTCATGAATTGTCAAAAGTTTGAGTTTGCTTTTGCCATATCACATTTTCTTCTATAAACTCTATATATGCACAAAGTGCATCCAAAAATACATAAAAAGATAAAATATGCTGAAATATTATCAATTTTTAAGAGTTAACATTCATGTCAACTAGAAGTCAATTAATCCTAACATGAGTCCGAGTACCATGGTCTGTTCTCAAAATGTTTCAACCTCAAGTTAAACTAAGGTTAATTTGAGTTACTCACATTATCTTGTATCATTATTAATTAATTAACTCAAGTCAAGATTCTTTAACATTAAGTTAGTTCTTCATTGTAATAATTGTTTATTCTCTATATGAGGTCATTACCTATCTACATGAGTCAAGCGTTTACTTCTGAAGATTACTCTTCTTCAACTCAATCGAGTCAAACATGTGCCAACATGAAGCAACTCTCTTCAACTGTAATTTAATCTTGCTTTACGATGCAATTACTCAATGTTCAACTAGCGTCAAGCACTTCATCCCATATTCAATTCGAGTCAGTTATGCTTAACCAGAAGTTATATCCTAAAAAATATCTATACCTAAACTATTTAGTGTTTTATGGCCTTGTGAATCCTACTTTCACTTCCATATCATAATATCATTAATACTTGATATTTATATCCGTAGTTATTTAAAAGCAACCAAGTGTTCTTTATCTTACTCATATATCTATCTTCAAAAGCAACCAAGTGTTCTTTAGGATCATGTTGATCTTTATGTTTGGCCATAATCACATCGAAATAGTCCTTGCTAAAAGTCTTCTAGAATGTTTCTTGTACCAAGTTCTCAATGGTATGGATAACTGAGCATTCTTTAATATCATCATGATATTGCATTGCTTTCTAAATGTTAAAGGCCACTTGCTTATCATTGACCCTCGTAGTCAATTCACATTTGTCAACATCCATGAGTGTTCTTTCTATTGCTAAGAATGGCCTTCCAATAATAATAGGTACTTCATGGTCAGTTTCAAAGTCCATCACAATAAAATCAACATAGGGAATATGAATTTGTCTACTTTCACCAAAACATCTTCTATTTTGCCTTTTAGATACACAACAGATCTGTTAGTAAGCTATAGTGTTACAGTGGTGGGTCTTGCTTCTCCCCTACCAATTTCTCGAACACTAACATAGAATTAGATTTATACTAGCTCTTAATTCACATAATGTCCTTCCTCAGTAGTTCTTTCTAATGGCATATGGAATGGTGAAGCGCCTTGGATCTTTCAGCTTTGAGGGAGCTTATTAAGCAGAATAGCACTACTTTCTTCAATTAAAGCCACCGTCTCAAATTCTCGAAGCCTCATCTTTCTTGACGTAATGTCCTTCATAAACTTCACATGACTAGGAATTTGTTCTAAGGCTTTTACCGAGGGAATGTTGATGTGTACCTACTTCAAGACATCCATAAACTTTTGAATTGCTTCTCTCAATTTTGATTTTGTAGTCTCTAGGGAAAAGGTGGTGGCGGCTTCATAGTTTTCATTGTTCTTTGTTTTGGTGGCCTTCGTTGCATTGTGATTATAACATCTACTGCCTTATCTAATCTGTGCACTTTTGATGTACTATGTTTTGGCATTGTTGTAGCGTCATATGTGTTACGAAATTTTTGCAAATTTGGAATAGACTGCTGTGTTATCTTTTCTTCTTCTGCAACTTCCTTATCCTTCTTTGCTTGGCTTAAAGTGGCTCAATATTTTCAATTGGCCCTTTTACTACCTTTGGTTGATGAACTACCCTTTCATTCCTAAATTCTATAGCTTTGATATGCTCTTTGCCTTCTCTTTTAGGGACTTCAGTATCATTAGCTAGCTGCCCAACTTGATTTTCTAAATTTCTAAGATAAACCTACTAACTTTGAATTATTGCATCATTCCTAGCCATGTATTCCTTAAGTAAGCTCTTAATAGATGATTAAGTAGGTGCTTCTATAGTTGGTTGCCTTATTTGTTAATTAAATCCAGGAGGATATTGGGGTTTATTAGGTTGTAAAGAGACACCATATTTAGTTTGTAGATTCTAGATTAGTTGTGTTGTCAGCAAAAATATGATTTCCTCCATAGTATGTTCAGGATACTTATGCAACTTATTAAGGTTGTAATCCAGCAGTGAGAGTCATGAAATTAATCACATTGGTGAGTAAGGAGACTTATGCAATCAAGGTTACCATGGCATTCAGTTCATGCACTGTAACTACTATTATGGTTGATGATACTCTTTCAATAGGCCTGAATAGTTATTATTTGTTATCCTTAAGGTTATAGGCTTCATTATAGGATTTTCTAAAAAAAAGTTCCAATAGTTGAAGCGTCAACTATATGCCTTGATTGAGTATTTAACCCATTATAAAAGGTTTCTACTTGAATCCAATGCTTGATTCCATGTTGTGGACATTTCCACAACAATTCTTTAAATCTCTCCTAAGCCTTATATGTAGATTATCCATCTTGCTACCAAACACCAGTAATATCATTCCTGAGTGTATTGTGGTGTTCTTGGTTAGAGGAAATAATTTCATCAAAAAAAAAATTCACCTTAATCTGTCCAAGAAGTCATTGAATTATTAGGTAAGATGTTTAGCCAAGCTCTTGCTTTATCTCCAAGTAAAAATGGGAACAACTTGATCCTCAAGGCATTTGCTAGAATACCTATAAGCTTGAAAGCATCACTGACTTCCATAAATACCCTCAAATGTAGATGGGTAGATTCAATTGACATCCTACTAAATTGTTCCACTGTTTACAACATTTGAAACATAATAGGTATTAGTTCAAATTGAGGTCTAACTATGTTCAGAGGAGCAATACTAGAACTCAGTCCATCTAGGTTGGGAATTTTGTATGTCATTATAGCCCTATCTCGATCATCATCAGGAATCCTTACTTATCTTTGTACATAAGTTCTTTCTGTATTTTGATTCCATTATCATCTTGTGCTACCATGTCTTCTAATACAACAGTGAATTCTCTTCTTTTCTACTTCCTTCTTCTTTTTGGTAGGTTCTTTATATCTCGAGATCAAAGGATTCAAGTTTAGAAGTATGAGAATCGCTTATACACTTAGCAAAGGTGTCTAAAAATCACAGTTAAAGAAAAGTAAGTAAAACAAATCAAATTACAACAGCTAAACAACATCGTGCACACATAAACAATGTTAAACATCCATGGCAATGGCACAAAAAATGTATTGGTTGTTATATATGGCAAGTGTACCACTTAAACAAGTAATAAAATGATGACTAAATTATTGTCCACATAGATTATAGCACTATATCATGCATGCAAGAGAGTAAGAGATGGTTTCTTAATTTGGTAAAACTAAAAGATGTGTTGATGTAGATTGAGTGATGCAAATTACTAAACCCAATATGAGGATGAAACAAATCATGAATGAATGTGATTGTGGGTTATCAAGATAAAAATAGGCTAAGCTAAGATTTTCCCCTTCTTTGCAACTTTCACCCAAAATACTTTCACAATGCTACAACAACTCTAAAGCAAAGTTTTTCAATTAACCTACCTCTTCTGTATAAAAAAAGTTTTCCAACAATTCTATATTTTTATTCCTCAACTTAATTCCCTCACATTCCTGTGCAAAATCTAAGTTCAAAATACCATGGAAAACAAGGTGTTTTGTTATGTTAGATAAACCCATACCCGAAGCTTATGAACTTAGATGCAATTACACAATAACTCCCCCTTACACACACTGTTTAATAGAGGTCTAATATTAATTTACTTCCAATAATTAAGATCACAACTCTTGCATATTAATGGTCATTCAACAGACAAGGTTGACAGTTAACAGTTAACATACATAGCATTAAACAAACTAAATTATACTTATATTGAATTAAACAATCTAGTTTAAAGCTATAAATCTCGGTTCATCTTTGCTTAGCCATAGGAAACTTAGTTCATGGCCAGTGGAGAGATTACAATTGAGTTCAACATAATTTTGTCCATGAAAAGTACACCAAAATAAAGTAAAAAGAAGAATAAGAGAAGTTAACAGGATCGATAACTCAAGTAGATTTAGCAACATGGTGTAGTATAGCCTTCTTCATCTCAGAGGTCTTCTACTACAACTGCTCTTTCTATATTAGTAGCTTTCTATTCCAGCAACTCTCATCCACTAGGTGCTGTTATGGTCAAAGTACAAGGTTCAGTTCATGTTGAGCCTCTCAGCATCAAAACATGTGTGTCGTGTGTGCATCATCCTTTCCTTTTAAAGCTAGGTTTGGTTGTGCCAAACTTTCCAGCTTTCCTCTAGTGGGTTGGGCTTGTCCTTTTCTGTCTTGTCTCATAGGAAGATTTTGTCCGATTGCCATTTAACCCATATGTCATTTCTTAACTTCTTCTTCAAGCACGTGGCCTTTTTTGCATCTATCTTGAACCTACAAGGCCCATTCAGCATTTGGCCTAATTCCTACAACTTTTTGTATCCTCTTAAGAAAGGATCAGTTCATAACAAAAATACACTACTGCATATTTTTATTATTCAATATCAATGTGATACTGTAACATCGCCACAACATCGAGCTAGTAATGATACTTAAGCTCGGAAAGACAACAGTTCACTTCCTTTTTCTGCCTATGTAGAGGATAACTTCTAAAATGCATCATTTAACCACTTTTAATCCTTATTTCCACATTCTTAATCACAATTGATAATGACAAAAAAGATGTTTTAGGCATGAGAATTTCAGCAAAATTAATAATAAAAAAAAGTAGTGGAAATACATAGCAGAATTAGGACTTATCACTATCACAAATTTTTTCTTCTCATGCGTCACATCAATACTACATCTCATATCAAGACTACGCCAATATGGAAGATCAAAGAAAATTGTCTTCTTCTTCCATATGTTCTTCTCACCTATGGCCCTCTAATTCTTACTAAAGATGACATTAATACATTCCACTCAACTATAAACTTCCTTTCTATTTAATTTTGTTAGAGCCATTCCATTCTCCAATAAGCTGTTAAAACTCTTTTAACCTATGATATGGATGTAACTTATTGAAAAACCTCATGTGACCAAGGTAAATCGTTTTTCTTCCATGCTTAAGTTGATAGAAGTATGTGTCTGCTTTACATATTGAACATGCTTTATGCCCCTTCACATTGTACCTTGAAAAATTTTGATATGCAAGAAAGTTGTTTATTATGACGAAAATCATTACATGTAGCTTAAAGGACTCCTATTTATATGCATCAAACATATCTACACCTTCCTCCTACAACTTCTTTAAGTGCTCAATCAAAGGTGCTAAGTAGACATGGATATTATTCCCTAGTTGTTTTGGTTCATAAATCATATAGAAAGCATCATATATTTGTGTGTATACTACTATGGAGGTAAGTTGTATATCACTTGGAAAACCGGCCATAAGCTATGTGTGCTACTAAAAGTTCCATATAGATTAATTTCATCTCTACAAAGCCCAAGCCGAAGGTTTCTTGGCTCATTGCCAAATCGAGGAAACGTTTCATATATTTACTTCCATTATGGAGATCCAACTGGGTACGAAAAATATTTTCCATTAGATATCCTCTCATCAGAATGTCATCTCTACTGCTTTGCTTTTGATGCATTCACAAACAAATGCTTAAACCATGGTATTATTAAATGATACCATGACACCTTTCAAGGTTGCCTTTTAGTTGTCTCATCACCACAACCATTATCTTTCTTCACTTTATATCATGAAGTTTTACATTTCAGACACTCACTAAGACCTTTATACTCCTTTCTGTATAAACGAAGTCATTAAGGCAAGCATGTATCTTTTTATACTCTATAACCATCATGGGCAAGATTTTCTTGGACTCATACATATGATTTGGAAGTACATATTCATCTGCAATTATATCACACAGCAATTCAAGCAGCAATGTGAAAATACCATCAGTCCACTCACAAATTGACTTTAAGTTGACCAAATGCAACTATCAAGTGTGTATACTTACTCTCATGGTACAAAGGTGCCTCTATATCACTCATAAGCTTTCTTATACATGCAATTGTGCAAGGAATTCTGCCCCAAGATCATGAATCATTTTCTCCATTCTATCATCATCTATGACATCCACAACTTCCTTCTTATAGGACACACAAGCAATTAATTTCTCACCATGACATATCCACCTTGTGTATCAAAAACTTTATTCAATCACAAATTAAGTGATCCCTTATATCATCAATATATGTCGACTCTTATTTAAACACTCCACACAAAGAACAAAATACTTCTCATTTTTATTGAGTACATTCATTTTAACAAATTCAATAAACTCTTCCACTCCATTCTCATATTATTCACTATTTCTCAATGCATTCATCCAATAGTGATTCATTTTATTACCACATATGTCATTTTCAACAGCACTTAAGTTTAGAACAATTGTCATTAAGACATGTGAATATGGGTGAAGGAAGGGCTTGCCTTTTACTAAATTTTTAAAACTTTTGGTAGCATTTCCTCTTAAAAGTAAGACACCCAAAAATTTTGACAACAACTAAATTCAGGTTAACTCAAACAAAACTAACTAAAGCAATTCAAGACATATCAGCAATTTAATCTAACAATTTCATCAATACAAGTACATAATGCCTTTAATAGCTCCACCAATTCCAACTACTTATATGTAACCATAAATTTAGAGTTTTACAAATTCTATCAAGTTCATGTATTCAATATATTCCTACAAGGCAAAGTATTACCACTTTTTTTTAACTATCAATAAAATCAAGGCAAAGTAAAACACAACTTAAGCTTAATAAAATTTTTCACAATGACCAATATTTGTCTCACCCAATCTTCATTCAACAATATTTTTCTTTTATAATTCCCACCCAATCTTCATTCTTGTTTTTCCCCACCCTCCTATCATATAAAGAACATATAAAAATCAAGTAAAAGGGATAATAAATGAATACCATAGCAGTTGTAAAAGGGGAAAACAAGAATCAATGAGAAAAACTTTACTTTTAGTGCCAACGAACCAAGCTCTTGTAGATTGGGTCGAATCTGAGAAAGGGAGGCCAAGGAGATGTGAGATGGGAGAGGGAGGCAGAGTCATGACTGTGAGAGGGAGGCCAGTCTTCTTGAGATTGGATCAAATTTGGGAGAGGCAAGCCAAGGAGACATGTTGGATTTGAGAGGGAGTAAAGTTGTGAGCTTGGAGAAGAAAGCGAAGTCACAACAAAGAGAGGGATGCCACTGAAGGTCACGAGCTAGTCTAATTAGGGCGTGAATGGTTATAGTTCTACGTGTTAGTTCTCAGTTTATATGTTTTGATAATAATAAGACTTATAAATATATAAGCTTTTGAAATAGTGAAAAGTGCCAAAGTCAAGAGCTTACTCAAGCAAGACCTTACTTGAACACATTGAGAGGCTATACTCGAGCAAGCCTCATGTTAACCTCCTTGGTCAAGTCATTACTCAAGCATATTCAGAGAGCTTACTCGAGCAAGGGCGCTATTTTTAAGAATTTGTCTATATCAGGAAGTATACTCAAGCACAAAGTGTACCTTACTTGAGCGTGGTGCTTGAGCAGAGGTAAAGTGTTACTCAAGTATGTCGTTTCTGAAAGCTATTTCCATGCCTTGAATGAAGTTAATCAAACAAGCTCAGAGTCTTGCTCAAGCAAGTTACTTGAGTAGACTTTAAGCCTTACTCAAGTATGGTACTTGAGCGCATACAAGAGTATACTCGAGCAAGCATATTCTAACTTGTTATCTGCTACTATCTTCAGGTGTTACTTGAGCAGATTTAGAGAATTACTTGAGCATGTTACTAGAGCAAGATCAATTTTGTACTTGAGTAAGCCTAACATTAAGCGAATGTTATGAAGAATTTTTTAATGTTACTCGAGCAACCATTTAATGTTACTCAAACACAAAAGTTGCAGAAGCTTCAATCACTTCGTCATCTCAATATTCATATATTCAAATATTTGTGATTAACTTATAATTCTGTTTAAATACTACTTAATATCACTTATGTTGCTATCATTCATCTTATTGAGTGAGTTTCAGATCATTAAGAAATGTTTTTCTTGCAAATCATCGAAAAGTATTAAATATGTCAAAAGCATTAAAGACGTTGCAAAAAACAAATCACGCACACAGAATGGAAGTCAAAGCAAGCCAAATTATCACTACGGTGGATACCCATTTTAGTGAAAGACTAAAACAACTCTTTCTAAGTCAACCATTAACCAAAAGCATGTCATATGAACACTATCAGTGGTGATCTGACAACAACTTATCATCAAATCTTCAAACAAAGATGGTCTATGTCTAATGGAAGCCTTCTGTGTTTAACGAAAAGATGAAGACTCCTAATGGCTATCTTCAAGCTTCATGAACGGTCATTAATGCCGACCGATATATATACAAAAAGAATTGAATGAAAGCACCTATTGAAACTTCCAATGGTCAATTGAATTTCCTGTTATTTACTGTTTCATTCAATACGTTGTAATATTTTCATATATTTTGTACTTTAGTGATTATAAATTGACTCTGTGAGAGGGTTATCCTTTTGATTAATTATATGTTAAATCTCAAGGTAGAGAGACCTCGAGTGTGGTGTATCGATTACAACTTGTAAGGGAGAGTGAATCCTAATGAGAAGATTACTTCAAAAATCAAAGTGTGTAATCGTAAATGAGAGATAGTGAAAAACCCAAATGTGTTCATTTTCCTCTATCATTTGCTCTATCATTTTAGTTCTCGGTTTTAATCAAAAAAAAAAAAATTGAAATCACCAAATTCATCTCCTCTTAAGTGATATTCCGTCTTCACTGCAAGTTTGAGGCAGGACCATGTCTAACTAAGAGAGAGGAGACGAGGTTGGTGGCCATTCTGATCTAATTAGGGTGTTTTGAAGATGTTTTCAATGTCTATTTTTAAAAAAAAAAAAAAAGAAAAACAAACGTAAAAAATGTCTATTTTGACATTTGTTTTTTCACAAAATAGATGTTAAAAGGCTAGCTCAAGTTTCAAAAATGTCACTCTACCTTTTTAATTTCTTTTCTTTTTTTTAAAACGGACATTAAAACTATATTATGTAGTAGTGTCACATATCTCGAAGAACTAAATGCATGCATTTGGAATTGGAATTGGAATTGTTATGATCACTTATGACTTAGCAAAAGGAGCAAGCAAGTTGGGTGCTCTTATTTGTAATAATAATTTATGAAAGATTTGGTTTTTGTCCTTGACGATTCCTGTCATGATTGATGAGCAGCTCTATATCATCACGTGAACTTCTCAATTCCGTATAATTCTTCTTTGGCCTGTGTTTTACAAGTGAACTATAGCATTCATCTAACCTTTTCATTGTGTTGTAAACCTAAAACAATAGCATATTCATTTGTTATATTTTTGCATTGACATGGGATTGTTTTGGAGAGACATGAAAATAATCCTAATTCTACAAATGACAATTTAGCACTCTGAAATCACCTATATATGTGAAGCTTTTTTAGACTGGTCTACTTGAACGTTTTTAGTTGCCATTACCTTAATATTTTTATTGTCATTTAATAAGTTAATGTTTTTAATTGTTAAAGTATTGTTATCATTAATTTTAAGTAACTAACACTAGTGAATGTAAAAGGAAAAAAATTTGTAAAGTTAATTGTCATTGTTCTTAATTATTGCCAGTGATTTAACAAATTAAAATTTCTTAAAATGTTATTATCATTTCCTTTCATGATCTTAAAGGAAGACCATTTCAGTAATTTCACATTCAATCATGCATTTGTATGTTATGAAGAATGGAGTAACATTTTTTTAGCAACAAGAAAACATGATATTTTTGTTGGGGTTAAGATCCATTCAATACCATGGATTTTTCTGGTATTGAGAACTATGTGCTTCAAATACCCTAAAAGATAGGGAGAATTTTATCAAAGATCCATAGGATTAAATTTATCTCAGTCAATGACCAAACCATAAAATTTCACTGTAGGATCAAACACTAAAATGAAAATAATTTTTGTAGATAAAAAAATAATAATGTCCCTAACTTTATTTTTTTTAAGAAGAGTTTGATCATCGCCGAGCTCCAATGATAAGGAACTGACTACCACCAGGTTAGAGCAGCCATCATTGGCCAGCCCTCGAAGCTCCAGCTGGTCACTGGAAAATAAAGTGTTGCTCATAAAAGGATTTCGTTTGTTTATGAAGAGTTGCACACTTGCAAATAAGATTTATTGAATTTGTGTTGTTCATTTGCAAGTGTCAAGCTGTTCATGAAGAGGTAAAGAAGGCACATGGACAACACAAATTAGTGGGTTTACAAGAAAACATATGATCATGAACAAGACCCATTTGCAAGTGTCTAGCTCTTCATAAACAAAAGGATTATATATACAAACAACATAAATTGAACAAATCGCATTTAAAAGTGTTATACTCTTCAGGGCCAAGTGGAATTTTCATATGAACAATACATTAATTTTCGGTTGTCAGAACTTCGACCAATTTGCACCGAAGCTTCGATGGCCAGCCCGCTGTGGTTACTATGGCCTTATTATCCTTTTTTTTCCTATAAAAAAGCAAGTGGCATTATTATCCTTTACTTTTAAAATTTATTTTCATTTTGACCTTAATCCTGTAATAAAATTTCAAAATATTTTTGTCCTTGACTGAAATAAATTTAGTCCTATCATCTTTTAATAAAATTATTATTAAAATATTTTTTGATGAAATTTTAAAATAGATTCTGAATGCTCAATGTATGCAGAAAAATATTTCAGAATGTCATTTGAACAACAAAATACATATACACATGGAAAAATATAAGTAAAATTTTGTAAATCTAAAGAATTATTTGATTTTAAGTTCTTACTGCAACATTGTCAGAACTCAGAAGTCGGCATTTACTTGGGGTCAATGACCTAAAACTTACCTGACTAACATATCAGTAAAAGCTGAAACTTGACACTCATCACGGCGTGACTGACCCAGATGACTCATTTTGACCGTAAAATTACTCCAAGTTGACAGACAATCACTCTCGATTCATTTTCCTTGAAACAACGCCACATTCATCACAGTCTTTCCCTTCTGTTTGGCATGTCGGCATGTGCCTTCTGAAATCTGAAGTAACACCTCTCTCTAACAAATCATAACATAACCCTAGCCACTCTTCACATGATACTCTATCTTTCTATGTCAGCCTCATAGTGGGCCCCTTTCTTTTTTGTAAATTTTCATCAATTTGGTAATTAAGTAACTAATGGACGGAAAAATCAAATGTTTTCTCAAAAATTTTAGAAAAATTAATGTGTAATTCCCTTATCTCATTTTAAATTAAGTCATTGTGGTTTTTTCTTACTTTTTAAAGAGTCCTTATAAATTTCTTAATTATGGATGTAGATTTAAGGAAACGATAATGATAATCATAATTTTTTTTATTATTAATAAATAATAAATTTCTTTCACCATTTTATTTTTCTAAAAAAATCTTTTTATTTTGTATTCTGTGACAATTTACATGACACTTTATCAGTGTCTACATCAGTCCTAATTAAAATGTCCTAATTAAAATATTATGATAATATGAACACTAATGGCTATAAATTAAGGAAAATGTAAGAACCCAATGAAACAAGGGGGAAAAACTACATGGACCTTATTTAAAAGCAAAAATTAAGCAAAACTACTAACAAATTGTTGGCTGAGATGGTAAGTAGCTTCACTCTGTAAGAAAGTAAACACGAATTTGAATCTTAGGAAACATATTGGAAGAGATCAACCTTTTATTTTTTAATTCTTGGAGGCAAACACCCTTGATTAGATTTTTTTAAAAAAAAAATTTAAAACTATGAGGAGGGATAAATTGACTTTTTTTTTCAAAATTTTATTATATCTGGTTTCCTCTAGTTGTTCCGCTTATATTACTTTTTATTTTTATTTTATAATAATTATTTGTTACTCCATTCAGTTAATTGATCTAGACTCATACTTTTTTAGCTATAACTCATACACCCATTATACTCACGATAAAAAAAAAACACTCTTCTATGTTTTTTGTTTGGTTTTATTAATTGATATTTTTCATTTAATTTTCACCCTTCATTAAAAATATAATATTCAAATAAATACAAGAGAAAAATTAAGAAAATACAATTTATCATAAGGAGGTTAACCATTTAATAAGTGCAAATGTGGAAAATAATTGTACTTAGATACAAAGTTAATAAGTAAACTAACTTTATTAACATCCGTGAACTAGGTGATGGTGTCTTATATTTGAGTAGTTTTTTTTTATTTTATTTTTAATGACAAGATAAAACATTTAAATCACGAGCCTCGTCTAAGGAATATTGTATTACTTATATTTGAGTTTGACACATCCACCTTTCAATCTTTTCTTGTTCTCTTTTGTTTGTACTCTATTCAAACCAAGAGACAGAAGAAATGAAAAAACCAAAGAGCAGTCCATTTTTTACTTTACTAATATTAAAAGAAAAAAGTGGGGAGACATCTTGAAAGATTGATTACGTTCATAATAACGGAATTTGTTTTTCTTTTAATGTTTGAATATTGGTATTAATTTAGTAAAAAAGTTGACTAGTGACCAAATGGATAAGATTGAAGGAATACGATTGATTATGTTATCTGATTTGAAAAGTATGTCACACATTTTCTGGAAAATGAAGAAAGTGACAACACTGGTTTCGTCAGTTTATTTTCCTTCCAAAACCTCCTAGAGACTATGCGCCGACATGGTGCTTTATCTCTTGAGAAGTTATAATAATATCTTGATATTCAATTTGTCTTGAGAAGTTATAATAATATCTTGATATTCAATTTGTCATGAAATCTTTTAGGGATCCAATGAAAAATGTGCTAGGTTTTGCATATTCCAAGTGAGATTTGATGCCTTATTGTTTCATATATCATTTTCTATTAATGAAATCATAATTTTTTGAAATTATATATATTTAGTTTTATAGTTTTATTTGATTTGCTATTATATATGTGTAGTTTTTTATTTGATTTTTAATCGAGCTTGTGTAGTTTGATTTTTATTGGACTCTTATTTTATTTTATTTTTTTTATAAAGAAAAAAGTTAAGGACGATAATCGTTATGCTCATAATTTGTTGAAAAATTATAAAAATTTAAATCATCGATGCTTATAGTTTTATTTGATTTGCTATTATATCTATGTAGGTTTTTATTTTATTGTTAGCCAAGTGTGTGTAGTTTTATTTTTATTGGACTCTTATAGTTTTTTTCTTAAAAAAAAAAAAAGAAAATTAAGGACGATAATCGTTATGCTCATAATTTGTTATTTGCGGCTGATATGGATGCAGAATAAATAACATGTAAGTTACCACAAACACAAAAATAAAAAGAGGTTCTCAGAAAATAAAATTTATTCATTATCAACATAAGAACATTATGCTTATAACCATCTATTTGATTTTATATATATATATATATATATATATATATATATATATATATATATATATAGAGAGAGAGAGATATATATGTGTGTGTCTATATATATATATGTATGTATATATATATATGTATGTGTGTGTGTGTGTGTGTATAATATAATATAATATAATATGTCATCTTATTGATTTTGATCTCATTTACATCCATGTGGCAAAATTTATGTGATACTAACGATGTTCTCCTTCCAAGTAAACAAATTATGAGTATAAAAATTAATACATAGGATTGAGAAAACTATAAGTACGTACCCAATAATAAGAAAATTAAAAACACATAATAACCAACTTTAAAAATGAAATAAAATTATAGGGACTTACATATTACTTTCTTTTCAAAGAATCTTAGTTGGCAAACTATATTTTTGTTGTGTACAACGTTTTTTTTAAAAAAAAAATCCACATGATCCAAATGAGATGTACACGCTTATATATTTCTAAATATGTAGAAGGGATCAATTCACTATATAAATTTAATAATTAAAGGTTTAAAACTGATCCGGAATATTGATTTAAAATAATCTTAGTCAAGGCTCAAAATTTAAAAAAAAAATATTGACTAAAGTATATATGCAGTCCTTTAAATTGTTATCAAATTTCAGTTTAGTTCATTAAATTTGTAAAAGTTTGTTGTCAATTCCTTAATAAACATTATCACTGTTAATATCATTTAAAGAAAATGTTTATTCAATGAATTTAAACAAAACATGCTTAAATTTTTATCCTTTAATATAATATTTTATATTATATTCTTATAATGTGAAAATAGTGAGTTTTATATTATATTTTATATGTTATTTTAATTTCAAATTATAAAATTATATTAAAGGTTATAATTAAACAATGTTTTGTCAGCATTTCAATTAACATTTCAAGAATGATAAAGTAATATATAGCAAGCCACATTGCTTACAGTATAATTCATGTTTCTCAACCCTCTCTCTTTTTATTTTGCTTCCAATGTTTTTTAACTCTACAATACATATAATTTTTTTATATATAGTTCTCTGATTGTGTTACATTCATGTATATAAGTCTCAATAAGGTTTAATTGTCCATAATAATAAAAATAATAATCTACATTCACATATATTTAAACTTAAAATCTTGTATATATGCGGTCAAAACGCATTTGTTTTTTTTATTTTCCTTTTTATTTTTTATTTTTATTTTTTTGGCTCGAAGAAACCCATTTGAAAGGAAACAACGTCTCTTGGTACATATAATTTTTAACCCTACAGCTAAAGGATGGATATATTTAACTGAAAACAATTCCAACTAGGCTTTTATTGCTTTGCGTTTTCAATTTCGCTTCCTTTGTTTTAAATTTGAAAAATGAAAACTGAAAATGATTTTAACCAAACTTTCAGATATATTAGCTTGTAGACCTTATTTTCCCAACTTAATTTTTTAGGCTTCCATTTGGATCAGAAAATATAAGCTGAAAACTCTACAATTATTTTTTAAGTGAGATAAGGCAATCCTTTCATTATTTAACTTCTTCTTATGACAGGTAAAGATCAATTTCTTATTTTAAAATTGAGAGGATGGGTGAAAAAACCCCTAAAAATATGTAAATTTTAATTAGTACTCTATAATAAGGAAGAATCCCAATTAAATCTAATTGAAATACTAAAATCTAAATTCAATACTACACTTTTAATAAATTCTTCATTAGGTCAAAAGGTCTAATTAAGGATTTATGAACGTCGTTAAAAAATTATAACACAAGTTATCGTGAATAAGTTGGAAGGGGAAAAAAAAAAGGAAAAAGAAGCCTTATTAGCAATTCTTACAATGAAAGAGAAGAGGAAATAAGGACTCCAGAAATTGAGGACTTCAAGAATTCAAATCCATGGTGAAATTGGTATAACAAATAACTGACTTTTTTGGCGTTTAGAAACCGATGATGAAGAAAAACCAACAAAATTTAAAGGCGTACGAGGAATAAGAGTGCAAAGGCAAATTAAAAAAAAAAAAAACAAAAAGGGAACAATCAACAAAAAAGATAATTGCATAGGCAAAGGATAATAAAATACAACAAAGAATAAAGGGAACCCTTCTTTGATTTTCTTCATTACTTAAGCCCTTATTTCCTCTTTTGTTCGATTTTTTTTTTTCCCTTTCGAATAAGGAATCTTTTTTTTTTTTTTTGGTTAAGATGCAAAAATACACATGAGTTTTTTTCCCAAAAGCGTTTAGCACCACGTGCTTTTTTTGGAGCAAAAATACACACATGGTTACCATTTTGGAGCAAAAGACACATTTCATCGTTATGTTATTGTTCATTGCCATTATGTTAATGTCCACTTCATCTCTTTCTTTCTCATCACGGTGAACAATAACATAACAATGAGATGTAACTTTTGCTCCACAATTGTAATCATGTGTGTATTTTGCTCCAAAAAAAAATACGTGGTGCTGGACGCTCATGAGGAAAAAGCTCATGTGTATTTTTGCACATTAACCCTTTTTTTTTTCAGCCCATTCATGATTTAACGTGTATTTAAGGATATTATGCTCTTTTAACATCATTCACATATCTCTAATTTAGACCTATTGGCCGAATTATGATTTTTTTAAAAAAGGGTAGGCATGAATTTAAATTTTAGTATTTAAGATTGATTTAATTAGAATTCTCCCCTAAAATAGTTTTATTATTATGAAATCAGTAAACATTGGTTTCACATTAACTTTTTTTAAAAGAAAAATTACTTAAAATGCTCTTAATTTGACCCCAAAAAAAAACGAAATGACTCAATCAATTTAACAAATAATAACTCTAATGTACCAAATAATAATAACTAAGATAAAAACAACTTATTTTACAAAAGAATTTACTTTGAATATCAAGGACACAACAATAGTTTTACCAGTTGAATGACAACAATTCAGGTAAAAGCCACTAATTTCAACAAGGCAATTAGGTTATTCTTTTCATAAAAAAACTTAATTTCAAAATAGTCCACAAAGATTTCATAAGAATTAAGCCATTTTGAGATTTCCATATTTGAGTGGTACTGGTGTCCTTCTCGTTTCCTTATTTTAAAATTAGGTTAAATTGCAAATCCGCCTCAGAAGTATAAGTCTAAGAGCAATGTTGTTTTGAAAATTTTCTTTATTTCAATGTTATTTTAGAAGTTTCAAAACGTAAAAATATTGTCCTATTTTATTAAAAAAACTAATAAACTGTTAAAAAAATTGACATTAATCATTAACTTTTTAACCAATATGTACAAGTTTTGAAATTTACAAGACAATCTTAAAATTAAAAAAAAAAAACATACAAAATAACATTGTTCCTCAACAAAA
The DNA here is from genome assembly GCA_037074495.1 of Acacia confusa. Lineage (NCBI taxonomy): Eukaryota > Viridiplantae > Streptophyta > Magnoliopsida > Fabales > Fabaceae > Acacia > Acacia confusa. The sequence continues at coordinate 26,189,494 of CM073504.1, read as the reverse complement.
ATTTCATGACAAATTTGCTAGTCAACCCTTTAAAATTATTGCAGTTATTAAAGTGTGAATAAATGTTGTGTCATTTTCTAGAGTGAGAAGTGATGAAATAAGAATGGCGGTGCAGTGGGACAGGAGGGAGAGAGCAGAAGCACATGGAGAGAGAGTGAGGGAAGAGAAAGCATAGAAGCTTTCCAAGTGTGAGAAAGATAGAGCGTTAGGTATGGTAGTTAGAAAGTCAAGAGTCACCCTCTTGCCTGTCTATCCACGGGACCACTTTTTGTATTCTAACTAACACCTCAAAAACTTCCCTTCCTCCTTCCTTAATGCCACCATGAAATTTATTTTTTATACCATATATGGAAAAAGCTTTCACATGACCCTTAATGTACAAAAAAAGGGGGGGAAAAAACACTAACCATAATGATTCTTATCATTTAGTTTGCTTGAAATCCTACTAATTCAAACATATGAAAAATAAAGTTTTTTTTTTAAGTATATGTTTGGTCAGCTAAATTTATACAAATTTCAGTCTCATCCCCTAATCTTGATACGGTTAAATTTCACTAACAAAAAATCACTACTACAAAATATTGATACTACTACCCTAAAAGATGTCTTTTTTGAAAAAAAGAAAGTAAAAAGTAAAAAATGTTATTTTTGGCTTCCTTAAATACACTGAGGACGCCAAAAATGTTTTGGCTTTCTTAAGTATACTGAGGACGCCAAAATCAATATTTTTGGACTAACTTAGAAAATTTGAAAAATGTTTTAGCGCCAGAATTTTTTTTTTTTTTGCGTCCTCACCAAAAATGTTATTTTTGGCTTCCTTAAGTAAACTGTAGATGCCAAAAATGTTATTTTTGGCTTCCTTAAATATACTGAGGACGCCAAAATCAATATTTTTGGCACAACTTATAAAATTTGAAAACGCCAAAATTAGTATTTTTGATGCAACTTAGAAAATTTGAAAATGTTTCAACGCCAGCAAATTTTTTTCGCATTCTCAATATACTTAAGGAAGCCAAAAAAAACATTTTTGGCGTCCTCTTGAGGAAGCCAAAAATGATTTTTTTGGCTTCCTCAAGAGAACGTCAAAAATGTTATTTTTGGCTTCCTTGAGTATATTAAGGACGACAAAAAAAAAATTTATGGCGCTAAAACATTTTCCAAATTTTTTAAATCGCGCCAAAAATACTAATTTTGTCTTCCTTGAATATACTGAGGACGCCAGAAATATTATTTTTGGCTTCCTTAACTATACTGAGGATGCTAAAACTGTGCGTATATATATATGGCCATCAGCTAATTCTCCTCTCGCTATTTGACTATTCTAAGAGCTCCAAAGGACACAATCACACACAGAAATGGCAATCGGATGCATGGAGGTGCTTCTTGTTAAAGCTAAGGGCCTTCCTAAGACTGATTTCTTTGGTTCGTTTCAACTTCCGTTTCTCTTTTCATCATCTTCCTCACTCATAACTTGAGAGTTTCTACATTATTCCTCAATTTTTGAGTTATTCGCTATTTCATCGATTTCATAAAGGGTTTAGAGATATTCAAATTCTTTAGTTTCTAGAAAGTTTGAGGACTGATTTTGTTATGTTATTTGAGTTTTTACTTCAATGGGAATGACTCCATTCTTCATTCCTCCACGTTCTACATTCTTTAGATTCATTTACATATTTCCCTTTTTGCTTGTTATTTTAGATCACAGATCCACAACACAGGTTGGGTTATTGCTTGAGAAAATGGGAGTGAGAGATGTCAATCATGGTTGAATGAGACGAAGCTCCAGCGCTCCACTGATCTTCATTACATTTTAATTATAGGTTCCACCCAAAAATTAATTTCTTAAATTTATGTTTGATGAAAACAGGGGTGAATCTCCTTATTTAGAATTGGGAACGACACTTATGATGTCCTCAATATAAAATAAGGAAGTTGTAAGTGGTACTTACCACGTCCTCGATATAAACTAAGAAAGCCGTAAGTACCACTTACAACATCCTTTTTTTTTGTGAGGACACCATAAGCATGACGCCCCCCAGATAGACGTCCTTAGAAAAAATGACGTTAATTGAGCCAAATTTAGGACATTAAAAACGTTTTTTTTGTAGTAGTGAATGTTTATTCATCTCATTTAATGTTTGTGTAAATTGTGTTTGCAATTAAATGCTTACAAAATATATTTAAATTTTAATTAATTAATATACTAATTTTCATATCTAAAAACTAAAATAAAGACAAAAATGCATGTTCTCCGCTTTGACAATGGCGACTACCTCTCTATACCCTTGGTCAACTTGCTTACTAGCTTCACCTGGCATGATTTAGTAAGATATGATGAGATTTGGGGAAAATATAAACGGTAACAATTTACTCTCTCTTTTTCTTTTTATAAAATATTGATTAAAATTATTTAAAAATAATAAATATGGAAGAGATGTAGTTTTCTTGTAATTATACTCATATTTATGACTTGGAGGTAAGGGTTTATGAAGATAGAGGTTGAGCTTTGATGTATCAGTAAAGTTGATGTTTTTTAATCTAAAGGTTAGGGGTTCAAATCTTAAAAATGGCCTCTTCGCTTACGAGGTAAAACTGCGTACATATATCCCTCTTTAAACCCCACCTAATAGGAGTCTTATGCTTTGGGCGACCCTTTACCCTTATTTTATGAAGACGATGGATATTATAGAAAATGAGTGGGAAAAGGGAAAAGAGATCATGGAAGTAAAAAAGAGATGAGGAACATATAATTAATTGAGGTAAAAATGTAAAAAGTGAATTATTTTTTTTATAAAAAAAACTAAAATGTTATTTATATATAGGACCAACCCTACGCACCTGAGAAAATGATGTTGCTTATAAATAATACAAGAGGATTACCATTCAAGCATGTTATTATTGTTCAACTAATATAATTCAAGCATAAAATATTATGAATCATCATATAAGAGGTAGGATACATGTGAACTTAATACTCATTTGCTTTCTTTAATATAAAATATATTTGGGGAATTAATCTTGATCTTAAAAATAAGATAAGGTTTTCATGTTTTTCAATATTTTCTTAATTTACCCCCATTGATGTTCCCTCAACAATAATTAGAGGGAAAGGAAATGAAGGGATTAAAAGAGATGATTATGATGTTTTAGAAAATGGTTAAATACCATTTTTGAAATGGAAGTTTAGCCTAAGGAATACTAATCACCCAGAAGTTTTTTTTGGTCTATTTTTGCCTCAAAAGTTTAAGAACATAGCAATCTTGCTCATTCATTAATGTTGACCGTTGAATTATTTGTCTTCTTTGTAAATTTCTAACGACAAAATTGCTCATAAAACAAACTTCTGTGGCAATTTGAATCTAAAAAAACTTATGGGTAATCAGTGTTCATTAGACTAAACTTTCATGACAAAAATAGTATTTAACCCTTTAGAAAATATGCCATGTTAATTAATTTAACAAACTTCCTTAATTTAATTTAGGTAGATATGTTTTATATCAAGAACTTAAAAGAGTAACATATAATGTCATACTTGGTTTAATTTATACATAACTTTCAAAGGCAATAATAATAACAATAATAATAATAATAATAATAATAATTTATACATAACTTTGTCAAATTTCTTACTTTATTGTACATATTGTCTTTAAAGAAAGTAATTCTTGATCTAGTTTTTATAGAGCGGAGCACAACCCTATCTCCCTTTAGCTGCTTGAGGGCTTGAGCACTCCTCTTGAACTTGAACTCACCAAAACTTCATTGCCTCCTCAAAAATGATTTTTTAAAACAATCATTTAAAACAAGTTTTTTTTCTCTCAAATATGATTTTTTTAAACCCTTCAAACATTTTTTTTCTTCCAAAAACTCTTTTTGAGAGAAAAAAAAAATCTATATAACTATTCTAACCAAAAAAAAAATTAGAGACAAAATAAAATAGGGCCACAATTATTTTTAAATTCTTAATTACAAAAATTTTCATTTCCCTAGTAGAATAAGAAAATAAATGAAAGTTATATATTTGACGTCAAAATTTTTTGGCTTAAATTTTAGGACATGGCTTATCCCCCCCCCCTCCCAGTTGGCTCCCATTCTTTATGACTTTTATGACTATTAGATCAAGATCTAATAGTTTATATTTAATATTTTATAAGAATATTATTAAAATATGAAGAGAAGGATATGAAGCAAATGGAGAGAAGAATGGGAAGGAAATATTAAATTTGAACTATTATATATTGATCCAATGGTTATGAAGGGAATAAAGAATGAACCTGAATAGAAAAAGAGAGAGAGAAGTCAAGTCCTATATAAAGCTTATTCTCAAATGTATTTCATACAACATTTGATATTCTTACTTTTAGCATGACTTAAAATAGTTTTACAAAATCCATGATTCTTTCAGTGTTTCCTCAAACATATGCATTATTCTTCATAATAAACACAAAAAACAGTTTTTCTTGGTGGGAAAGCCGATTTGATGTTACTTTTTCTGTTCAATAAAAGAATGAAATTTTTTTTAAAAAAATTATGATATTTTAGACAAAAAAAACTTTTATGATACAAGTAAAAGTTAATGCAAGAACAATTTCAATTGAACTTTTATTTATCAATTATCTCATTGTATTTTTTTTCTATTTATTATACTATATAAAATAAATGTTAGTGTTCATGATTTGATGAGAATGAATTATTAATGTAAACTTTAAGAATAATAAAATAATGATTATACAGTTAAGTTGAATGTGACGTGGTGTGAATTTAAAGGATTTGTCGTGTTCAAAATTCTCCGACACATGCTTTGGTAGGTATCCACTGCACTTCTGTTTAATGCGGCTTAGCCGCTTAGGTTTACCAGCCTTTTTTTCATTTTGAAGAAAATACAAAAGCAAAATATATATATATATATATATATATATATATATATATATATATATATTCATTGTTACCCGATAATGTAATGACAATAAAGAAATTAATTTTGCATAGCTAATCTGCAGGAGCTAGTTCAGATGACAAGATGTGATGGGGGCACCGACAGAGGTTAAAGATTTTCAAATCCTTTCAACGTGTAAAGAAAACAGAAAATTGTTTGGCACGCATCTTTATTTTCATTAATTCAAAATAATGAAAAAGATTATAATAAAACAGGGTTAATGTTTTTATTTATCTTTATAATTTGATCGGATTTTGATTTTCATTCTTATAATTTCAAATTGTGATTTTTGATTCATCTAGTTAAAGCCATTGAGTCTAGGGACAACAAATTCTGGATCTGCAAGTCCCTATATCCATAACAAGTTTTGGTCTATACAAAGTTTTTGTTGTGGTGTTTTTATTTTGGGTTAAGGTGCATTTTTACCAACGGACAATTACGTTAGGAGCGACTGGGCCAAAAAAGTATTGAAGGTACCTAAAATACCAACGAACAATTATATTAAGAGCGTGTGGGCCAACGCCGTTAGTTTGACCTTAACGCCGTTTTCTGAGTCCGCAAAAATTATAAAATAGCACCCATATGTTTGTGAAATTATACTTAAGCCACAAATACATTTCAAATTTTTTATTTTAATCCCTCCACGTATTTTATATGAAGGGACTAAAGTGAAAACTATGAAAATTTTATGGGCTTAGAAGAAAGTTTTCTAAAATTTTGGGTTCTTTTCTGTAATTTTTGCGGGCTCATCCCTAGCCCTCCATATCCGCTACTAGTCACAAGCTTTTTTTCTGCTTTAGCCTGGCCTATGGTCTATTAAGGAGGCCTGTAATTTTAAAAATTTTGTAAGCAGCCTATCACACCACACGCCGCCTCACCTTAAAACAAGTATACTTTAAACATGGTGAAAACATACATACTTTAAACAGGCTGAAAACAGACCTACATCTAACAACCATCTAATAGCCTGTTTAAAGTAGATATGTTTTTTGTCTATTTAAAATAATTATGTTTTCGCCCTATTTGAAGTAGGCTTGTTTTGAATTGAGGCTTGTGGTTTGTTGGACTGTTTATAAAATTTTTAAAATTATAGGCCTTCTTAATAGGCCATAGGTCAGGTCAGGCTAAGGTCTAAAAAAAATGCCTTTAACCATGGGTGGTTTTAGGCCCCACAAAAAGCACATGGAGGGACTAAAATAAAATTTTTGGAATTTTTTGGGGCTTAACTATAGTTTCAGAAACATATGAGTCATATTCTGTAATTTTTTCCGGCCCTCAAACTAACAGCGTTAAGGTCAAACTAACGGCGTTGGCCCACACACTCCTAACATAATTGTTCGTTGGGATTTTAAGTACCTTCAATACTTTTTTGGCCCAGTCGCTCCTAACGTAATTGTCTGTTGGCAAAAATGCACCTTAACAAATAGTTTTGGGTTTTTTTTTCTATATTTAGCAATGTTAACTTTTCGTCAACGTCATTAACTCAAACCAGGTCCTCATGAAATTATAATGACTAAAAACCACATTTAAAACATCGTGAAATAAAACCAAAATTCAACTACGTAGATGAGTAATAATATTAACCCTAAAAAATGGATAGATGATCTTATTTTTTAAAAAAAAAATGGATAGATGAAATTTAGAAAAATATGAACATCTAGAGTAGCAATTTAAGCAACCTGCACTTAAAGCTTTTCAAAGATACCAATATAATATATACTGTAATTTCAGCCCTTTCTCGCCATTTCCCAAATTTGAATTGAAAAATAACTAATATAAACTGCCATCAATTTGGTTATATCAGGGAATTGTTATGGACAGCAAAAATCATGGGAGAACTACTATGACATAAGGAAGGAATGTAATTATAAACAATTTTTTATAAATAACAAACTTAATTAATTTTTTAATAATCATACCGACCTAACCAGACTGGCATGTTTAGGCTCGACATATATAAAAGGGTCCACTTTTGAAACCCAGCCTACAAGCTTCGGGCCGTTTTAACAATTTATTTGGTTTTTTGTTTGCCTTTTTTAAAAACAAATTAGGTTTAAACACTAAAATGCTTGTTCTTAATTTAAGACATAAATATTGATTGCTCTATTCCCCCCCCCCCCCCCACAATAAATAGGATAAGTGGTTGTTTGCTTTGAAACAAAATCCTTCTTAGAATGGAGAATCTACCTTTCATTGTTTAATACATGTGTATTATATACTTCTCCTTTTGATAATCTCCATGATATTTACACCTTCTCAAATACACTAAAAAGTTGTTATCTTTGTTTAAAGCATAGGGATGTTGTGTTTTATTTAACGAACCTCTATTTGGCAATGGAAGTTACTTTAGGTTCTAAATAGAGCCAATCAATCAACTATTTAAGTAAGAGTTAAGGTGCAAATTTAGTAAGCAACTATTTTTCTATAGGCACCTAACACAACTAACTATTTTTGGGTATAAAAGTAGATATAATCAATTCATTCACAAGCATATATAGCAACAATGTTAATCTGATATTTTTTACACTATGGTTCCACCAATCTTTTCATTCTATATTATTTTAATATATTTTTGGAATTGTTATGGTGCAAATTTAGTAATGAACTATTTCTCTATGGGCATCTAACACGATTATTTTTCATAAAAGTATTTACAAAAACAATATGGGTATTTACATAAGAGCATTTACAAGTTAAATACAAGCATTTACAAGATAAATAAAGATATTTACAAGACAAATAAAAGATTTAAATGAATATACTAAGTTAAAAAATTTTGGTCATTCATATATTTATTTTGTAAATGTCCATATTGTTCTTTCCATTGACAAAAATTAATTTTATTTTGACCCAATGAGTGTTGTAAAATATATATATTTTTTAACTCACTATAATATTTGAAATCATTTTATTTGCCTTATAAATGCTCTAATGAAAAAAAATAAAGTAAGGGCATCAAAATACCTTATGTAAATGCTCTTATGAAAAATAATCATATTGAATGTCCATATTGAAATTGTTCATTGCTAAATTTATACTTTAACCCTTTTAAAAACATATTAAAAAATAATAGAGTAAGAAGATTGATGGGACCCATAGTGCAAAAAATAACGAAAGTTAAGTCTCATTAATGACGTTACTATATATCCTCCCATATAAATTGTTTGTATCTATTTTAGCACACCAAAATAGTTAATTGTGTCAGATGTCCATAGAGAAATAGTTGGTTGCTAAATTTACACCTTCACCCTTACAATGTGTTTAGTTCGAGGGGAGGGGATGGATGACTTTTACCAAATTGCCATTAGTAAAACAAATATTCCTTTTTGTTGAGAATGTATTTTTGGAATATTGTGTAAGACCCGACTGAACCCAAGAAGAGGGGTGAATTAGGTGAAGATAAAAAACAAACTTAGGACCTTTGAAAATCTTTTTGCAATTCGATAAAATCAGTTTGTTTGACAATAAAGAGTTATAAAGCTATAGACAATCATTCAAACATATATGATGAAAATAAAGGAGATTAAGGAAGAGAATTGCAAACTGAGATTTATACTGGTTCAGCCCAATCCTTGACCTACGCTCAATCCTCAAACTCCACCTGAGATTTTCAGTCCACTATTCTCTTGTTTATTTGGGCACAAGAGAAGCCTTTTACAAACCCACAAGTTCACCCAGGCATTTGTGAAGCCAAATTGCTCACTGAGATTCTCCCCCTTACTCATTGTAAGGATACAAACAATTTCTCACTCAAGATCACTAAATCTTGAGTAACTTTCAAATAGAGTGATTTACAATAAATCTTCTCTCTAAGAAGTGAATGGATAATCATTGAAGTACATTACAAAAATAATTACACTCTTTCTCTATGATAAGCTAAGTAAGCAATAAGAACAGAATGTATGAGATTCAGAATATTGGCATTATTATAGTGCAATCTCTTTCTGTCGTTTTTGTGCGTCTTGAATGAGGCTTTGCTTATAGATGAAGATCATCTAATCATTGAGAATATGACCGTTGTGAACAATAGCAGTTAGAGATCAATTGGAAACTAGCCGTTAGAACTTTGTTTTTTGAATCAACTATGACATCAGCATTTACTTTACCCTTGATCTTCAGTTTAACGCCCTTTGATCATTTGGAACATGTACACAAATGATATAAATGATGTTAAGAAGTATTATAAATCATTTGGGTAATCATCTAGATGTTCTTAATCAAAAACGAGATCTTCGACACGGTGATTTTCTGAAGCAAAGATGTAAACTCGAGTTTGCATTTGAAAACTTGAGTTTTGAGCTTCTTGCGTTACTCCAGATTTCTCTCTGTCTGATTGAAACTCGACTTTTGTCTCGCAAACTCAAGTTTTGAAGATCCTATGATGTTTGCTGCTCTCTGTCTGAGCTAAACTCGAGTTTTGTTTTGTAAACTTGAGTTTTCAATTTGTTTTTGTCCTTGGTTGCTTTCTAACTTGATATAGGTCCAAATTTGGCAAACTACTTATCCCAATATAGCTCTTGAGTCTTCTTTCCAATGCAAAAAGAATCAGCTCCAAACTTGTTGTATTTTGACCGTTATGATTCGATGAATGAAGGTTGTTCTTGACTAGCGTTCTTGCAACATCCTGAACTGACAGTCAACTTTCAAAGACCATATCTCTCTAGTATGAACTTCATTTTTTTTCGTTCACCTCTTGATGGAAAGTCTTATGAGTCTTCTTTTATATGCCACTGATTTCAGCTCATTCCGATGTGTAGATTGTGAGTTACACTCCAAACATTGAAGCTTGGTCTGCTGTGTAGTGTGAATTCCAGTTCCAACTTGTACAATTTTTAGCTCTCTCATCTAAACTTTTTTAGACTTGAAAATTTGTCATAATGTCTTATTGGAAGTCTACTTTCATCCAAAATTGGTTTCACCTCAATCCGATTTCTAGTTTAGGAGATATCATCAAATTACTAGACCTCGCCTAAGCTAAACATGAAACAGAGTAGAACAAAGTTGCTGATCAACGCTGCAAAACTCGAGTTTTGACTTGGAAACTCAAGTTTTTTTAGTCCAGAGACGCTAGAGATGTTAAAGACACTTCAAACTCGAGTCATTACGTTCTAAACTTGAGTTTTGAGTTCCAAACTCAAGTTTTGACTCTTAAACTCGAGTTTTCTCACATTCCAAAGGAAAATTACTGTAGCAAGGTAGTAAACTCGAGTTTTGACCATTAAACTCGAGTTTTCTCATTCAGAACCTGATATTTGCTTGTTTTAACTCTGAATTGAGCCATTTGAGCATGGAGACTTGTAGGATCAATCTTAGAATTTGAATAATTATATCTTTAGCAAGTTCTTCCTTTTTTCATTTTCCATCTTGATCAATTTTCATAATTTAACTTGGGCTCATCATTCTTTCCAACTTCTACCTTTTTCGATATCCAAAAAGCCGAGCCTATATTGAACTTGTTTCAGAATCTCATGTGTCTTCTTTCTATTTTCTCATCTTTTGATCATTCTCCATAATGATATTTGAATTGATCTTGAATATTGATATTCCATTCAACAAGTTCTTTCTTGTTCTATCTCTCCTCTTCTTTTTTATTATCCCCAAAATCCTTTGATAACTCCTTGCTTCTTCAATATTTCCTCTTTTTCTTGAACTTAATATTTCTTCTATTTCTTCTTTATGAAATCTCTTTTCTCCTTCTTGTTCTATAATTCAACTTGGACTAATCTACATTAATTATAGTAGTTAGTCAATGAAGAAGATAGATATAGTATACAAACTTTTTGCTCTTATTAATGGCATCTATATAAGACATCATCAAAACTAATCATAACTAACATATCGAAAATTTCTGTGGGCAATTTTGTCAATATCATATAAAAAAAAATCTCTCCCCTCCCCTCCCTCAAACCAGACACACTACAATGACCCATCTTTATATTTTTTAAATAAAAAGATAAATTTTATATTTTAAAGTTGAAAAATTTTAGACCACTCCATCTATACTATTAATATGTGGAGACAATTTAAACAATATAACGGTGGGATTTTTGTGGGGGGTGATGTGTAAATTTAGCATTGAACAATTTTGTTATAAGCACTTATAAGAATTAACCATTTTCGAGTATAAAAGTAGACATAAACAATTTATTTGGAAGCAAATATAGCTACCTGTTAAGAAAACTTAACTTCCGTTACTTTTTGCATTATAAATCATACTATTTTTCTCTATCTATTATTTTCATATTTTTTTTTAATGGGAAAATATCACATAGACCCTATGGAAACAATTTCATTTCAGTTAACCCCCAAAAGATTATACAATTTCACTACACCTGCTCTGCTTAGGTCAAAATAAAATTAAGTTTTGTTAGAAAAAAATAGAATAATACCCTTATTTTATTTTTTTTTATAAGAACATTTATAAGGAAAATATAGGCATTTTCAAAACAAATAAAAACACGTACAAGACAAACTTGTGAATAATCTTGAAGCTAAAAAAATTTGATCATTCACATATTTGTTTTATAAATGCTTATCTTTAATTGTAAAAATTTTTTAACTTCATGGATTTTTTAAAATACCTTTATTTATATTATAAATTCATTTATTTGTCTTATAAATACCCTTATTACAAGTCCATTATTCCAGATAGAGAGGATGCGGTGGTATGATAGTCTGATCAATACCGATTATGTTCTTTGATTCAAGGGTCATCATCATCACATGCGACCATGAATGATAATTATATTGTTGCTAGATAAAGGAGGAGAAACAAGGATGGCGCCGGGATTTTCATTTGGGTGGATATAGTATAGATTAAATGGTCTTTGACGCTCGTCATCAATGGAGGACAAAGCTAAAGACATGGTTAGGGCGGCGGAAAAATTGAGAAAGGAAGAGAGGGAAGGTAAAAGCTCTTATACCTTTATTTAGAATAACGATTGAAACTTTCAAAAGCAACTTTTCAATCGTGATTTACAGCATATGAGAAAAGTTTTATCTTGATTTAAGTACATAAACACTTTTGGGATCCCAAAAGTGATAAAATACGAAGTGTAAATTCTATTATTGCTTTTTAGTGTAAATTCTCTTATACCATGTAATCGATTACAACTAATACCAACTTAGTTACACTATATTTATGCTGTAACGGTAGTGCCCATTCAAGTCTCTAAAATCTCAAATGAAGAAATTATGAATCTAGGAATTAACTTCAATGCTTCAACGCACTTGTATGCTTGAACCAATCTCCCAATACCAGCCAAAGAATTTAGAAACCTAGTGTACACTCTTCGTATGACGCATGATTAGAAGGGTGAAATATAACTAAAATGTTAAGCTGAACAAATAATGAAACCTCCAACCATTCATATCTTGACACAACAAATTATTCACTTTGATGACTTATCTAAATAGTTGTTTTTGTTATATCAATTTTAGGAAAGAGGTTGGACTTATTCACAATTCAAAGGTAGAGTAAGATCTCCTTTCCTTTTAGGTGATACAAATATAGTAGGACGAGCCATATATCACCCTCAAGCGTTTACCTAAACACTTAGAAGTTGGGATGCATTCCCCAACACCTTTAACCAACTCTATGATTGAATCCTCTCTTTTTAAAGAGAGTCTCTGATCCTTTGCCAGAACCAGGGATAATAGGTGACTTATCTAAATATTGTTTCCACAAAAATAGAAAAGAACCAAAGAATTAAGTTATGCTAGAAAGAATGAGATAAGATTGGACTAGACGCAACTTGAGGAGGAATTGATGAGATAACGTCGTCATTCAATGAGATTTGGATGGCAGCCATGCACGTGGAAGGAAGGTATTGAAGAGTAGTGGGGTGAATTAGGATGATCCGTCAAAGAAAAACACGCCTGATTCAAAAACAAGCGTTTCATTCAAATTTCGTTTCACATTATTCCTTTTCCTTTTCTTTTGTCTTTCTTTTTCAGAATTGTCAAATAATTTGGCTGGCACGCGTCACCACCTGGCGAGCTATTTGGTTGCACTCAAAACGGTCGTTGTTGCCTCCGACGAGGAATGAAAGACACTTCCTGTCATTTCCTTCCTAAAGTCACCTTCATTTATATTTAGCAAAAATTGCATCAAACCCCTGAGTACAAGAAAGTACAACAAAATGATCCCTTGAAATCCAAAAATTACAATGAAGTCCCATGAAACTTTTTTGCAATATTTTTCATATATGAAAAGACATAAATGCCCCATAGAAGCTCATGAGCTTGGCAAAACATGCTCATTTACTTTTCAAAACATGCTAATGGATTTGTCAAAACATGTTCATTTGTCTACACATGCACGTAGACTTGTCAACATAAGCTTATGGACTTGTCAAATAGGCTCATAGACTTGTCAACACAGGCACATGGGGGCATTTGTGTCTTTTCAAATGTGAAAAATATTACAAAAAGTCCCATAGGATTTCGCTGCAATTTTGAGATTTCAATAGACTATTTTGTCGTAAATTCCCTTATTCAAGTCCTAGGTGTAATTTTCCCATATATTTATTTTTATTATCTTAATTATAATACAACATATTAAAATTACACTAGGTCTTAAACATAGCATAAAAATATGCTAGTAATTGCAACAAGTCGTCAGTATACTTTAGGTTCCTAAAAAGTACTTTATTTTATCTTGTTTTATGAGTCTAAGAATATCTATCACGATTCCTTTTAAACCATGAATTTAGTTTAGTTATAATTAGGATGATACTACTCATAGCTAGTGTATAACATCCCTCCATATATATTTTTCTTATTTTATATTTATTATATTGATTCCTTGATGAGTAAATCATTTATTAAGGAAGTAATACCATTTACAATCTATAAAAAGTGTGACCCATTTATCAAATTTAGTGTAATGTAAAAAAAAATGTGTTCAGTTATATAAATATTTGATTTATTGTTTCATTTACACTAAAAAATGAATAATCTTTCATAGTTCAATTAAATTAAGGATAAATTTCTATTTCAAAAGTGTTGTTTTGTTCTGATTTCAACAGTGTTGTTCAATCGTCTTACCTTTGATTTTTATTTTATATTAACCTTCAATATATATGGCTAACTATATAAGATCGTAGGGGAATTACACTCAAGTCCTAAACAGAAATTATTAATGAAGGGTCCCATAAAGTCTTCAAATAATCAACAAGTCCCATGAGACTTGAGCATGAGATTGAAATTGTGAAGTTACCATCATTCCCTCATTAATTTAAAAAAAAATAATTACCTTGTTAATGAGAAAGAGAAGCACAAGGAGGAAGGTACTTACTTGTGCCATCATCTCCATTATTCCAACCAAGCCACCTTTTATCTTCATCTCAACAAATTTTGAGGTTCGCAACATTCATCTTCTTTTACTCTTAGATTATGAAAAAGCATATATCTTTTAGCTTAAATGTTGTTAGGGTTAGGGTGAGTGGATATGTAGGCCATCGTTTAGCTTATAAGTAAACTATCAAGGTTGATCAAGTATATGCAAAGGTTGTCTTGATAGTATGTCGTCATGGTTCACGGTTTCATTGTGGGTAGGATTACAAATTGCTATTATATTTCTGGGTATATTTTGCTTTGTTTAGGCATGCTAAGTGGAAAAGAATGAAGATGGCCAAAGTTTTTGTGGTTAGAACTGCTATATGAAGATAAAATGCGTTAATAATACATGAATTAATAATAATTAATATAGTTGGTTTACTTGTCAGTAACATGTGCGATACATGATGACATTAAAAATGGCTGGGAAGCATCGATTATGTTTTATTCATATGTAGTGATAGTTTGTAAATGTTGGAGAAGCTTATATGTGGAGTGTGAGAACAAGAACCATGAAAGAAAGCACAACATATGAAGAGTTGAAAATAGTGATATCATCAATTATTGGAAAAGAATTCTTATGAAATTCATAGTTAATTTTTTTTTATACAAAAAAGTTTTGGAAGGGTTCGACACCAGTCTCCTACGAAGGCTAGGGCACGGCCCCGGGCTCTATGAGCACTTAGAGGGGACTTACGAGATCGCCTACCAAAGAAGTCCCAGCGACGACAGATGGGATTGAACCCACGACCCAAGGGTCTAATCCTAGATCTCTTACCATCTGTGTCAACTCTCATTGGGAATTCATAGTTAATTTTGATACAAGTACATTTGTGGATGATGAATGAGTAGAAAATTTAATTAAGCCCAATGCAAAAAGTGGGCATAATGTATGTAGGAGAAAATAAAGATCACAACACACAAATGGCACACGACAATCCAATGGAAAATCAACTTGTGTAAGTTGTATTTTCTTTTTAAACTAATGTTGTCATTTGTTTCCATTTAACATGTGATTGAAACGCTTCCAACTTGTCATTACAGGCACCATTAACTCGTCATCTCTTACACTATGGATAACTTATTTGAAGGTTTAGATAGATTGTCTATGTCTCCACTCACCTTGTTAAATTAAGTTACCCTCGTTAACATGTAGTGTGCACAAATGATGCCAACATCATGCCTAAAATGAATTCAAAAAAAAATAAAAATTGAAGGATTTTGTTAATACAAAAGGACAAATTATTTCCAATGCGGTGGTCCTACGACAACCGTTATACAAGTGAACCATTTTTCAGAAGTTTTCATACAAATTTGTCAAGAACAATCAACAAAATATCATTATTAAGTGAAAGGTTGATTATTGTCCATAGAATATGGGTGTATATTCAATGGGAGAACGACAATATACTAACTTATTGACTATAAGAACGTTAATCAAGCACGTCCATCATGCGCATGACAACTTGGTTGTGTCCCACCTGGTAATGTCAGATTTAACATCATCAATCATGATTGATACTTGAGATGTAGCATACACAAAAATGCTAATGAAATTATAAGAGACTTAACATAGAGTATGGTGTGCGACTGAATTAGTGAAAGAACACAGGAATGGAGAAAGAGATTTAAGAAAAATACATGGTTGTGCAAAGGATAAGGTAATTTCTTGGATTTGTGGCAGGCTCATCAGAACTGACCCAAGCACAATTCGATAGGGTATTCATTGCATATTTAACGATTTTTTGGAAGGGTTTCGAGGCATATTTTATATTTATCGATGTTGTCTAATTGAATTGTACAAGGGAACGTTGATTTCCGAGAATTCATATGATCAGACAATGAGTTATTTCCCTTATCATAGGTTGCAATTAGTGGCGAGACATATGATGAGTTGACTTGGTTTCATCAAAATGTCAAACGAATCACAAGATCAATGGAGATTACAATAGTCTCATATTGGAATAATGTCATTATTGGTGTTGTCCATCCAAACGATGTGCTTTGAAAAAATTTATGGAAGTTTACAAGCATTGAAGAAAAAGGATCTAATAAAGAGGCTGAAGACGAAATTATGTGCTAAAGCTTGGTTGACATATGCTGCCCAAAAATTCAACAAGATTTATGTGGATAGTTGAAATGTGCTTTAGACCCTCTAATAAAGAGAATTTATATTCCATCAAAGACATGTCAAATGAGAATAGATTATGTGAAAAAACTATTGAAGAGAAAGGATCTAATAAAGAGGCTGAAGAAGATTATATGGGAAAGATTGGTTGACATATGCTGCCCAAAGATTCAGCAAGATTTATGTGAATAGTTCAAATGTGCTTTAGACCCTCTAATGAAGTAAATTTATATTCCACCGAAGACATGTCAAACGAGAAAAAATTATTGGGCCTATAGTAAAATGGCATTATTTTGATCTGACACTATTGTTATCTCCTCTAATCATGCAATCTCCTCAACATTCTATTGAAACGAAACTCATTCATCGTATGTCTACCCACTAACAATATCAAATGCCAGGAGAAATAAGTCCTTGTTTACATCACTCGGCAACCTTATTAAAAAAACCTTTAATGGAACATCCATAAGCAATAATAGCTTCTCAAATCTGTCGCTATTCAAGCTTCCTATCTTGCAACTGTGTCTCGACCAATTTTCATTAATGTCACATTCAAGGAATTACAATATAGGAATGTTGTGTATATTTCCCTCAGCTTTCTCTGCCCTTGTATGCTTGACTGTAGTTTAATCCCATACCACTAATGTTGTCAAAAACTAGTTTCTACGTAGACAAGGAAGAGGGTAATAGAAAAGTAAATCGTAGAAACAACATGACACCTAAAATTTCTACTTTTTACTATTTAAGGTTAGAGCTGTGTGTGTGAAAAAAATCATGAATCAATAAATAACTACTCAAAATTCAATGAAAAAAAAAATCATAAATCACTACTCAATAAAACTTCATATTTAAAAGATATAATACAAGTCATATAAACATATAAAACATAATTCCAAAATATTAAAATAGTAAAGTTTAACAACTCCTAAATTATAACAATTCATTCAAATCAAATACAACATCTTGATTGTTATCAATGTTTTCTTTTCTTGCTCTTACAAGTACATTTGTAAAGTTAGGAATGTCAAAATCATCACTATCCATAGGTTCCCTGTCACCTTCCCCCCCCCCCCCCCCTCTTTTTTTTTTGGTTTTAAGTAAAAACGGTAATGACGATAAAAACTTAAGTTTCTACCAGTTTTTACCTCGGACAGTGTTTACTTGCATTTTAGCACTAAATACCTTGGTAAAAACGTACGTTTTTACACTAGTTTTTGACAACAAATTATACCACAATCATTATATAAGTATCTTCTAATTTTGTTAGCACTCTTGTCTATATTAGACCTCAAAGCATCAATCATAATGGATGATGTTAAACCTGACCTAGTTGGGTGAGAAGCGATCAGGTTGTCCTCCACATGATGGATGTGTCAACTTCTAAATGTTCTTACAGATATGAAGTCGTTGAGCATGCACTCATATAACACAAACAGCCGTCAAACCTGCACTTTACAATAATCTTATATTGATAATTCTCAATGAATTTGTAGGAAAACTTGTGGCAAAATGTTGCGCTTGTATAATGTTAGTTGAGAGGTCACAACATTGGGAAAAGTTTGTTCTCCTCCTTTCCGTTTTTCTGAATTCATTTCAAGTCTTAATGTTAGCATCATCTGTAAAGCACATATCAATGATCTTCAATCTTCAATCTAATTGGACAGTTAAGGTAGAGATATAGATGATCCATCTAAACCACCAAACAATCTATCTATCCTGCAGGAAATGACAAGTTCGGGTGCAAGTAATGACAGGGTATGAGCAGCACAATGACAAATTATGTGGTGAAAAATGACATCAAAAAACATTAGATCAATAAAGGAAAGATAAGTTGTTTGGTCCTTCATTGAATCTTCCATTGTTGCTTATGCATAGTAATTTTCGTTTGCTGCTACAATCACATGATCACTTCCTACTATGTTCTTAACTCCATCATCATCAAACTCTAGTCACTATGAATTTCATATTAGTTCCTCTTCTTTCTTTGCCAACAATTCAATATATCATTGCTGGCAACTCTTCATAGTTGAGGATAACATATCAACAACAATCGCTGCATTTATAAAGAATTCATTTTGTAATCTCATGACAAGGTTCTCACACAAAAACCATGCACCATATTCATCCATGCCCACTTATTATGCCAAAACAGAGCAACCAATAAACAATGCACCCAGAAACAGAACTCCTCCTCATTATTCCACCCACAAACAATGAAACCCCAACTTAAATAATCAAAAGGGCACACGTTGAACACAATCTCAACATTTACCTCATTCAGCTCAGATGGTTGACAAAAAAGCTGAAGGCTATAACACTAATCCTCTTTGAATGAAATCCAGCATACACACACAAAAGGTAACAAACATTCATGTGAAAATACAATTTTTTCCATAATATAGCTGGGAGATGGATGTTGCGAACCTCAATCTTGCAGAGATGATGAAGAGAAGGGTTCCACCTCCACTGGAATGATGGAGGTGATCACGACAAAGATGAGAGCGCAAACTGACTCCCTCTTTCCTTCAACTTATATTTTTAATCAGCAAGAGCAAATTTGTAATTGCATATTTCTAATTAATCACAATCAGTTCCCTAGGGGCTTCAGAAGTTTTTGTCAATTCATGAGACCTTTTGGTGAATACATTCCTCCATCGGGGCTTGACAGTGATTTGCCTAGGATTTATCCCATCTCTTCTTTATGTATGATTACTTTATATTATACCAAGACTACAAATAATCAGAATTTCATCAATTAGATTTTTTCACAAATCGTATAAGATTGACTTTTTCTCTTACATCTCTCCTCTAAATTCCCTCTCCTTCAAGATTTATATTCTCCCTCAATTATTACTTATTTCTCCCACCTTTCTCCTCCTCCGTCCCCCCTTCCCACACATGACCTACACCATCTTCCCAATTAATAAAGATTAAATCTTGATATATTTTAAAATTACACAAAACATACTTGAAATTAGAAGAGATTTGTGTAATTTATTTTTTTTCCTTCAGAAGTGAGTGACCTAATCTGCTCAATTTACTTTTGATTTCCAGAAAGCTTGAATACGTTTTGAAAATTATGAATGTCAATTTAAAGAGAGATCCAATTAATTTATCCAACATGATATCTATCTGGCTTGAAAAAGATGGTGCGGCAGATCCCAACTAAACCTAAGATCTATCGGACTTCGAAAATAGAAGGGTTTATTTTTGTAAAGAAACAAGTTCTGAAATTAAATACATCAAAAGGATGTATATGAAACAGGTCCTAACATTAAAAACATCAAAAGCATGTATAGGGAATAAGGTCCTAACATAAAAAACATGAATAGGCAAGTTAAACAAGTTAATATGACACCGTTTATCCAAAATGTACAGAGTACTAATGGCTCTAACATGCAACTTTTTAAAAACAGAGTACCATGTAACTCATCACATTAACTTTGATTATATATAACTACTGTCCAACTTCTCTAAAATTTATCATACAAGCTCCATATTAAAATTACTTATAATCCACTTGTCAGATAAGTAATTAATAACTATAGCATGTTGTTTGGGCAGTAAATTACTGGTTTAGTTTCACATTAGACACTTACTAATTATTCCAGAATAAGTCAGGTCAAGCCCCAAACTGGCGTAGCTCTGCCAAAACATCTGCATTCTTACAGACTGAACCTAAAACATCCTGCTTAAACAGAATCTAGCTCCTTCCACCAAGGCTAATACCTATTGATTAATAACTAAACATTTTGATTTTATGTGTACTGTTAAGTTAACATTCAGGCTGTCACCTCATAGAAAATAAATACTTTATGATGCATTATAAAGATAATAAGACAGTGTTACTACATATAATCAGAAAATTATTAAATCAAAACTACCACTATAACCAAAGGATGAGGAAAAATTAAAGGAATGCGTGGAAAAAACTGACAATGGAAATTACTGTTCCACCAAAGAGACATAATCTAAGAACCTTCTCCTTTCTCCTTTGCCCTAACGAAGTAAGGTGACTTAGAGCCACTTCTAAAATAGACGCACCATCCAGAAAAGTACACCTGAAAAATATCATCATAGTTAGAGGAAATATAGCAATAAGAACAATAAGTCAATAAAGCACCATCTAATTTGCCAAATAATAATCCAAAAGCTTTTTATACATATTTTGAACGTTTATTCCCAAATCATAGTATATATACCGTTAATATACTAAATATGAAAGTGGACAGACATGACTGGACAATATTAATACTTTCAAATATTTGTTACTAAGTTAGAAGAAAAGGAAGCAAGTTTTTTCCAATCCACAAATGTAACAAAATTCTCTAGCTCTCTATTTACAATCTCCTTCTCACAACCTTGGAAGTAAGAAATGACATCTCCAACATTGAAACTTCTGTACCAGATTTTCCTTGAAAGCTGCCATTTTCCTTAGTTAAAATTATCTACAACTGTTATATACACAGCAATTCTTTTTGACAGAATACACTGCTCAAGTCATCGTAATTTTTCCAGCAACATTAAAAGTAAAAATCAAAGAATCCTTTTTTGACTGCTGTAAAAGGAAAATAGTGTTTGATAGAGTAGACTGCTTAACATAAGAACTTGTTCAAGACTTACGGGCAAACTATTGAGAAGAGAAAGGGCTAGAGAGGTACGGAATGTCCATACCAGGAGCCTTTCCAGAAAATTAGGGAGATATGCAAAAAAGATTAGATTCCAGCGAGGCTGATATGATGTTAACAGAATTGAATGGAACATTAAAATCACATCACCAACAAATATGAAAGTGCGACCACAATCAGTTTCCTTTTGTTTAGATGTCTCAGAAACTGGAAACTTGTTTCTTTGAAGTGAAAAACATTCATGAGAAGGGCTTGAATATGTGATCTCAATCCATACCAATCCAGGCTCCCAAATCGGAGCTAAACAAAACTCATCCTGCCAACACCATCAGTACAAAATTTTAATAAGTAGTTATGCACCATCACATTCTAAACATAGTATGTGAGAGCAAGGGAATGAGCACGCTACAAAATAAATAAACTGATACCTTGGAACATGTGCAGAGACTCCCATTTGTTGTAACTGATCCCCATTCACCACATTTTTTAAGTTTGATGACATCAATAGCATTTAAGCAGTAAAAAAGCCATCCTCTGGTTAAGAGATCTTCACTCTGACCATCATTTGATGTATCAATGGGATTATGGGACATGAAACTTTTACAAAAGCAGTAAGTTCATTGGGACAAACATACTGATTTTCTGCAGATTTAATGAATTTGCTTTCCTCCATCACTTGATTATGGACACAGTAACCGTTCCTTCCATGGACTGCCCCAAAGTCAGCAATGAGCTGGGAATTATTCACATTATTGAGTTTAATATTATATGTCAAAGCCTGCACCCAGTCTTGTGCATTGTGAATGGGTACATTATCCACTGTATGAATAACATCACCAGGAGCTAAATAACCAGATAAAGGTGATGTTGAAGGTACATGCAAAACCTATATCACAGAGAGACAGTAACGTGCAATAAATCAGCAAAGGATGTGTAGACAAATAGATTGAATGAAGAAAATACCATGGGACCATGACCATTCGTGTAAAAGGGAAGCAAAATCAGGGGAAGGAGGAACAATGTCAGCCCACAAGCTGCACAACACTAAAGTAGAAGGGTTAAAGCTAGAAATATAATAAGTAGTCTAGCTCATTCACATATCTAATCCCCAAAAATTATTGTGCGCACACAAAACTTACAACTGCATTGTGCTAAATTCCAGCAGAATACACACGTAGTGCATTAAGACTTGGTAATGTTTCCAGTGATTCATTATCAAAGGCAACCAGAGCACCAGGAAAAAGAACAGCGATAAAGATGGCAATGTACTCTATTTGTATTCCCTCACTGCTTTCCCCTTGAAAGGTACAATAGCATAAGCATGAGAATCAAACCTTTGACCTTTGAAGAAAGATCAAATGAGGTTATTGACATCTGCATACTAATCAGTTGGTAATACATGCCAAGACAGAGCTTTGAGAAGAAAAACATAAATGTCACTGGCCAGAGCATGACTCCAGAGACAGCTTGATTGAGTAACTCAAATGCAAGTGAAATGAAATCATTCACAAGCCAGTTTACCTTGCAGGTGAGGGTGGGAGAGGAGGAAACAAAAACAACCGAAAAAAAGAAAGAAAAGAAATCGCCATATAAATGCATCAACAAGAAAAGCAATTCAGTAAAAATAATGACGAAAGCCTCAAAACTAGATATGCCAAAACAATATCACCTAACAGCAGCATAAAGGCTCAGCACGCCCTTCTCAAATTCTCCTCAATTTACTTTCAAAAACAAAAATGGTTTTTTTATATTTTAAAATTATTAATAAAATTATGGGGATTTATTCACTTTCTATCATTCTCTTATATCAACAACAACCATGTTATTTCTATCATCCTCTTATATCAACAACAACCATGTTATTTCCTTGCATACTTTGAACTAATGGCCAGAACCAAAACCATATACTAATATGTAGATACCGTATGAAAACCACATGCATCCCGAGTTGGCTAAATTGTCAGCTCAGTTTCACGTTAAACAGAATTTCAGATGATTCTACAATCACGAGATTTTACAATTTGTTAGTTCTGTTGAACCCACAAACTTTAGTAACCACAAAGGCAAATAGGGAATTGACAAAGAGGATGGAACCAAATCTTTTTCCAACCTCTGAACCAATTAAACTCCAAATGATCTGAGACAAATTATTCATAAATTAATTAATTCTACAAGAGCGAGTTGTCCAAAAACAATAAAGAATAGACACAAGGAAAAGCTGTTTGAAACAAATATTCTGTGCCTGAACTTCCTCCCAAAACCACACATAGAATCCGACTTCCAAAAAATAACAAGGAAGAAAGAAAAGGAAAAGAAATTGCGGTCTAAAAGAAACAGATGCCTAAGAAACAAACGTAGCGACTCAAATGAGAAGTGATAATTGTTGTTTTGGCATTCTGACTGATTTGATTAAGGCCGAGCTATATAGATTATTTCACTCAATTCTGTAAAAGAGTCACTAGAGGATAATGCAGGACTCTTCAAGTTACCCCCCCCCCCCTTCCAAAAAAAGAAAAAGAAAAGTATCCCTTCAGGTGCAAAATGCAGAAGCCGCTTCTAGGTGTGTTTGAGTTTTGAACCTCGTAAGGTGTGCTGGGGGCTCATTGCCAACAGCCCCAAACACACCCTTAGAAGCACACAGCCTGCTTCTGCGTTTTGAACCTTGAAAGATGAGCTGGGGGACTCAAAATGGAAATTGCAACATTGCAATTATAACAATAAGTAAACCAAAATGTTAACCTACTCGGTTTTAGTAATAAAAAATTTGAGTCGAAACACTGACCTAGCAGCAGAAACTGCATGACCAAGTTCATGTACCAGAACCAATATGATGGTAGAGATGCATATATACCCAACATCAGCCAGCGATAAGCTTAAACCAGAGTGCTGTAAAGTGCAAACAAACATTAAGTACCAGCTTGAAAATTTTATTCAAATTTTACATTTCTTATATTTCCACTGTTATAATATCATTGGTTTTTCTAACTTGGTCCTACTAAAAAATAACAGAATTTTAAACTTGCCACTGAAATAAATTGTTGCCAACCAAAGAGGGGAATCCAAAGAACAGGGTGCTCGTGAGGCTTCCAAGTTTTTTGTAGCCATTACAAAGATTCAATACTCTGGCCAATTCCAAAAGGAGAATCTGGAAAAGAGCAGCACTAAACATTAACGAGGTAAAACAAGGAAAAGAACAAAGGCACAAGAGCAATTCAAGGAAAAAAAAATCATTGCAAGTGTATACCAGAGTAACTCCAAGCAATGCAGATAGGGCAAAACCAACTCCAATTGAAAACCATACTTTCAAAAACCTGTGAGATTAGAAAGTCAATAAGAAAATGAAATTTTCAAAACAACAAGGTTAAATAATTAAATGAAAAATAATAATAACAACAGAAGATAATACTTGGAGTGTCTCCGACCAAAATAGAAGAGGGGTTTGTTCAGGGCAGATATTTTGTGCTCACAATACCTGCATTATAATAGATATGAGTAATTTCAAGAAAGCATAAAAGAATGATTTTGATGTGTGTGCGTGTGTGTAACTAGCCCTCTCACGTGAAAGTGTCTGGGGCTGGGCTTTGAAGTGTCAATAAAGCACAAAGGCATCACAGCATGTACAAGAACTAAATATAATTCAGAAGGTTTGGGGCCATAAGAATCAACCTCAACATCACTAAGCTGAGAAAACTCTATCTTATGTCAAGCACTATTACAACCATATAAAGCTTTGTTTTTCTTTTCTATTTATAGGAAACACTTGAACTGTTAGAACAAAAGCTTCAGAAGGGTTTCGATTTATGCATCTAATAATAGACAACACTACCAAGAAAATAAAGGTAGATAAAGAGCTAAATGGAAATGAAATGGACAGAAAAGACTATTACCAACAGGAGATTGTTTTAGAAAGATTAGTAGAGGAAGAAGCGTGCATTGGCAAAAGTGCAGGTGATTGTCTTGAGTCTCTTCGAATCACAAACCTCCTCATTGGCCTCCCTTCAATTTCCATGGTGTTACCACAATTCCAAAACTATATAAAAAGAAAAGGAAGTTTCATAATAGTATATTATGACCAAAGTTTTAAATTAAGTGAAAGGAAAAAATAAAGAAAAATGCAAGAACCAAGTTTCAAATAAATGCTGTGCAAATATAAAAGCAACAGTGCAATACAGAGGCACTGAATCAGTCAGCCAGAACCAATAAATAAAAACTGAAAAGAAAGTCTCAAACTACTATAGCAGGAAAAAGTTATAATAGAATTCAGTGGTACTAAAAAAAAAAAAAGAGCACGAATCATGTGTCAAAATAGCTCTCTGCAAATCACTTGTGAAAACTAAAACCCAATTTAGGGGCACATAACTACAGGGAACAACAAACACTGGGACTTGATAACTCAACTAATGAAATATATATTTTTCTTGCATGGTAATCAACTCACAGCTCCTATCGAAGATAACAAAGGTGTCTTTTTGTCTTGACATTTATCATTTCCATACAATTATTACAGCAAGATTTGAAACATTCCTTTCATTTGGAAAATCTCTCCTAAAGCGTTGCTTAAGCACAATCTAGGAGTACTACCAAAAAGATAGATATAAAAAAGGTTAGCAGACCTTCAACAACCAAGCTCCTAGCACATACTACATGACATTCATCAAATACCTTCAATATAATTTTGAACTAGTACATTCTAATTAGAATCTAGCACATAAGAAAGAACTACCACTGGTCCTTTTTATGAGTCTAGTTTCTGAAAAAAAAAATGGTCCTTATTATAAGTCTAGTTTCTGAAAAAAAAAAAAAAAAGGTCCTTATTATAAGTCTACTTAGAGAGTAAATAATGATAGTGTTTTAAGTTTGCCCCTATTAAATGTAAGGAAAAAATAAACTAAGTAATGTTGGAAAGAGAGATGAGGGAGAGGGTTGAGAATACCATTCATAAATGACGGAAAACTTGGAAAAGTGCATCAATTTAGGAAATATTTAAAGAGTCAACTAATTTTCCCTGGTA
The DNA here is from genome assembly GCA_037074495.1 of Acacia confusa. NCBI lineage: Eukaryota > Viridiplantae > Streptophyta > Magnoliopsida > Fabales > Fabaceae > Acacia > Acacia confusa. Next base: position 26,163,452 of record CM073504.1, on the reverse strand, counting down.
TGTGAGAAATTAAAAAACTGGACTTCTAAAATGGACCAAAGTGGTAAGTTCACATTTACAACATCCGACAACGATAATGTTTGTAAGGTTAGGAAGTACCCAACCACTCAATTTGCATTATGACAGTATAACCAACAATTTTTAATTCATTAAATACTCGCAGAATCTGTTAGTTGAAGTCACTAACTTGCTGCTAATATGGTGTAGACGTTGTAAGCACTTGCTATTTACAAACCATAAGTTCTTGATTGATGCCCCGTATACAAGTGTACTCTTTTATCCTTCAGTTGCCATATGTTTGAATGAGGAGTATGGGAATAGATTTCTTGACATTTATTGTTCAGAGGCTTAAACACTCTCTGAGTTGGGTTATTTAGATGAAGAGAGGTTACAATATACAAGCTAGTGAAGAGAAATTAGAGGAGGAAATCAGGGATTACAATTAAGACTAGGAAATCAAATAATAAAGTTCTTATGATCAGGATCCTATAATCAGAGCATATAATCAAGGAGCAACAATCAAGGGATCCCTGATCTCCTAACTTATTTCCTAATATTCTAACGGTTCCAACAGCATTTATTACCTACTACTCACCACAACATTCTTTCCTTCATAACATGAGTAAAATGGATGCGGCGAAGGAGAAAAGAAAACACAGGAAGTATAGAGTTTGTAACTATCATGGACAGAACAGCTCCAAACTACAACAATATAAATTCTTGACCAAGTTCAAAAACAAAGCAACTCATACTGGATCTTTAGCTCCATTTGGGTTTTGATAAAGTTTCCTCTCGTAGAAGCAAGGATTCCTGACAATGATCACAATTTGTGTGAAGGACAAAGTCTAGGCTGTGGTCAAAGCTGGTAGTGGGCAATAATGGGTAGCCAGATGTTCAGACTTGAAGCATGGAGCAGCAGCACTGCACTTCGTGGTGGCTGGTGAGTTCCATGGTGATGGTAGGATGGGATTAGAGATGTCAATCAAAATTTGATAGAGCCGGGGGTTGAAAGTTGATGAGAAATAGAGGAAGAATTCACTCTTATTGATCTGTTTATATGAGAACATCGCAAAGCTATATAGGCCCCAAGAAGAACACTCATCAATGAGGCAATAAAGAGGACCAATAAATGGAGAATTACAATCAATCAAAAAGAAATCAGAATCTTGCCTAAACTAGCTATGCTATAATCAAGGGATTCAGTAATTAATGATCGATTTCCAACAAAAGTCATTGTTCGGTGACAGGAAGATTATCAGTGATGTGGAGAAATAATCAGCTGAGTGATGGTAAGGCAAGAGGCATGGTATTGGCTAGTCTTTTGTATATGTGACGTCTTATCTATTTGCATCTTTGTTGATTTGAGTTCAATTTCTAACTCTGATAATGGGAAAACATATTTCTTTTCTTCTTTTTTTTTTTAAATGAATCATTCACTTATATTAATAAAAGTAAAAAAGATCAATTACAATACATTAACATCAAAAGAAACAAAAGTAGAGAGCCAATATAATAAAACATCAGAAAGAATAGTTTGAATAGAAATAGTTGCAAGAGCACCCAACAGAATCTTTCTACTACTCAAAGGAGAAAAGGCAAAGGACGTTGAATAAGGGACTCTTCAAGAATATCATGTGCCGGACTTTTGTATTTCCCAATAAACCTAAGAACCACATCAACTTTAAAGGAACTCTTCTTGAAAATGCTCTGATTCCTAGTGAGCCAAACAGCAAATACAATAATACTACCATTTTAGATATAACAGAAGTGCCTAAAGAAAAGAAAATGTCATGAAGCCTAGGTGGTAACGGATGTTCTGTTAAAAGAAGATGCACTATTATACATGTTCAGTCTGTTACTACCTAATACACTGATTCCTAGTGAGCAAGATCGCATGTTTCCTTTCTATCATTGACAAGCATCACCAACTTAAACAATGAAATGTCTTTGTATCTATTTGAAGCAACTACAGATTGAAATTAACTTAAAGCATCATATAAAGGATTAAAATCAGTTGTAAGATTCAGACTTTCACTTTTGAGTTGAAAGCTTCAGAGCTCATTTACTTATGGCTTCAGTCGGTCCTATTTGGCTCAAAAGACAGAAACGGTTTGAAAGACTTTCAGGTTCATTCTGTAGTAACTTTGGACGAATTCCATGCTTAGCAAAAGGGAATTGCTTGCTGTTTTAGAAAGATCTTTCTAACTCCAAGGACCATTAATTTAGTTAGAAAACATCCAAATGTCTCCTACATAAGTGGATTGCTTAGAAAACTTAAATAAATCAAAAAAATTGATAAACCCATTTCGTCTCGTACATTCTGCTCTGCCTCTACTTTTAAGTTTTCATATCTCATAAACATAGAAACATTAAGGAAAAGCCTCAGCGGAGCATTTTCGGCCAGGCAAAACGAGAAGCCACTGAGTAAATTTAAAGTAAAAGTCAATGAAAGAAATTGAAAAGAAAACAAAATGATGAGGATACTGCTTTGCATCAGAAAGAAACGTGAATCGCTGAACCTAGGTAGGAACAAATCAATGTGTTGTCGTGGAGAACGAAATGAGAGAACTAACCTCACTTGAACTTTAAGTGACAAAGGGAGAAATATGAGACTGAGCACAAGCCAGAACGAACCTGATAGAGAGAAATCAGGGAAGAGACCGACCGCCGATGACAGTGAGTCAGAAAGCCGGAGAGGAACAGTAGAAACGAAAATCGAAGAGAGGAAGACGATCAGACGACAGCCGACGAGACGAGATGTGAGGAAGGGAGAATTTTGTTCCCGTGGAACTATTTTTTCAGGTTTCGTGATTAGGATCTGTTTGGCATGGCAAGGAAAATGGAGGGAAAGGGTGGGGAGGAAAAATTTTCATCAGTTAGATTTAAGATAAGAAAATTGGAGAAGTTAGGTTATAAAATTTTAATAAAAATAAAATGTAAAATAAAATAATAAGAAAAATTAATAAAAAACTGTTAACCTCACTTTTGTAATTTTTAAAATCCAAGTCATAAAAATTTTCCCTCAAATACTCTCCAAACCCCTCATACAAATAGCCCCTTAAATTTTCCTTCAGCAATGATGTAGGAGAACCAATATTTATGTGCACGCATTTTTAACAAAGTGTTAAACATAATAGAAAAACTTTTAACACAAGTTTATTTCAAACACTAACCAAGGAAAAGAAAAGAACACAACTATCTATTTTGAAAAGCCAATCGTGGTTGTTATTAATATTGACTAATTAATCCACTAAAAGAAATTAAAAATACTTTTACAATGTTTAATTGATAAGCCTTGAAAAAATTACAAAAAATCAATAAGTAGTCAGAAGAATCCAAATATTCATATAGAATTCAGGACTAAAATGATTTTACTTGTAAGTTTAATATGTGTGTGTAATATACAAGCTGATATATTGAAGAAAAAAATGTACTTTTTTTCGATAAATAGTAATTATACATTTAAAAAAGAAAAGAGTAACTTACAAAGGATTGTAATAATGTATTTACATCTTGAAGATGGTCGGACAGTGTCCATGGCACTCTTCTAGTTGTCTTCAAACTATCAGAAAGGATTGTGGTTGATCGATACCTAGCTACTAGAGGATGAAGACTATTGCATCTTTTAAAGCTATTGAGCCTATTTAGGTTCGCGTGTGGCCGCGGTGGCTTGAGCAATAGAGTGGAAAAAAACTCCCAGTGAGAAAAAAGCTCGGTGAAGATGACAAGGGGCCATTTGGAAAGGTGTTTGCTGATATGAGCTTTAACCAAAAAGCAACATTTGAAAAGAAGCTCCTCACAGGAGCTTTTTCTTTACTGGTGGGTCAGGCGCGTCTCACCTACAATGAACAAGTGAACAAAAGACCCAAAAAAAAAAACCAGCAAAATTCAACAAACAAACTAATTTAAGATTATGAGCAAGAAATTCAATAGCCCCAAATCATCATAGAAGGTCAATACTAAGATGAAGTCCAAATTTTTTAAGAAAAAATATTTATAAAATAAACCAGGGGAATAAAATTTGATATTCATGGATTTAGCAAAATCACCAATTGATCAAATTGAAGATAACGAAAGCAAAGAAGAAGAAGCAAAAGGTACTCACCAAATGAAAGCATTTAAAAGAAGGCCAATCTACGGTAAAATCAAAAGAAGAACAAGAGAAATAAAGAAAGCAAGGGAAGCGCTCTTGCTAGCGGTTGGCGACTTTGAGCGAATAGAACATCCGTCGCCTCCTTCCTCCCTACAAGCCAAAGAGGGGTAGAACACCAAGTCAACAATGGGGAAGGGACAAGGAGGTTAGAGGCTTGGGTGGTGTGGTGGAGGATTGAAATGAGATAGAGAGCAACAAACCCATAAAACAAAGAGAAGGGAGAGAGATTAAAGAGAAAGATAGTAATTTTTCTACTTTACAAAATGACCCTATTGAGAAAATATAGTAATTTACAACTAAGACATGAATAATACTAGTAATAAAGATTTTTGTAAGAAAAGAAAAATAAATTAAAACCTTGGTTAATATGGTAAGTTAATAAATTTAATTAGCTTCCTTATTCTTTTCAAAATAAATTAATTTTGTCTTATATTTAGGATCAAAGAGAATATTCAACAAAATTCATACATTTTTCAATTATTTTTCATTTCAACTAACTTTTTGAATAATAATCCAAACACTAATCAATTTAGAAAAAAGTCGCTTCTACAAAAGCTAAATTAGCAATCTAAACACAAATCACATTTACAACCTGACTTTTTTTCTATTAAGTTTATACAAAAGTTAGAAAGAAAATAAGTCACCACTTCTATCACTAACACAAACAGACCTATTAACTATCGGCCTATTGGGCCTATTGGCATAGTGGTGAGGGAAGAAAAAAACCAAGCACACAATGATTTAAACCTAGTTAAGAAAATTTGGATTGGTTGTGATTTAAATGGGCTTATTTCAACTTCTGGTGTGACTTTTTTAAGCTTCTGGAAAAAAATATTAGGGATAGGTGACACAATAAACAATATACTATTAAATATACATTTCTATGCATTCTAATTTATCGATTAGAATATATTTAATTAAGTACTTTAAAGTTTTAAATTTTCTAATAATAATTTAAATTTTTATCTTCAATTATCACAATATATACCACTTATATATATGTGTGCGCGCGCGAGCGCATGTAATATTCAATCAGATTCATTTCATTTTCATTTATTTTTTAATCTCAATTGACTTTTCAAATAATCATCTAAACAAAAGCCCATTTTAAAAAATGTCACTTATTCCACTGTCATTCCAACCAAAAATTATGTTTACAATATGAGTTTTATCCTATCTTATATTTGTAAAAGTCATAGTATGAATAAGTCACTTCTACCATCGCTTTTCCAGGCAGAACTAAATTCCCAATTTTATGGAAGGAACCATGATTCATTGGTCACAAGGAGACTGCTTGAAGCAGACTATAATCCCAATGTAGCGACTCTCACGGTCAGTCTTCATAACTTTGAAAATCAAAATCCACTAACATTATTGAGAGACCTAGCACCGAGCAGCAAATAGTGAGTAATAGGGGTGTTCACTATGCTCATGGTCCAATGCGCCCCCCTGAGCTTGCAGAAAAATCGCTTAGCCCAACCCTAAAAAGGTAGCCCAAGAAAAATCGGGCATAGTTGGGCTAGGCATTTTTGTGGCAAGGCTGGCATTGGGTATGGTATGCCGCCCTGCCTAGTGGTATGTATAGTATTATATAGTTTTTTTTATATAATAGTATTATATATATATATATATATATATATATATATATTATTTTCACTTATGAGTATTTGACTATTTATTAAGACATATGGTTGTCTTTTTAATTTCAAGACTCAAGTTGTAGACTTTTTAAAGTATAGAATTATAGATTTCATTTGAAGTTTGCAATTTTGTTTATTAGGTATGATTGAAATTGTTTTTTTCATAGAATGTGACAAGGTACCACCACTTGGGCAAGGAAGGCCCGCCCTACCTAGCCCATTATTGCCCTAACAAAAAATATTAGGGCTTTTATCGAACAGGGCCAAGTACTAGACTGCATTTTACTGCCCAAAAGACCCCTGCCGAGCCTTGCCCATGAACACCCCTAGTGAGTAACATTAAGTGGGTATTACTTGCATGGGACTAAAATTCATTCTTACATGACAAATTCTATTACATGCAAACCACAATGATTGTAGCATTTGAAACGAGAATATGTATTCTTGGAGGAAGGAAAGACTTCCAAATCATCCTACTCACCAAGCTTAATAAATATGGAGAAACTACCACAGAATTTTATAAATATGATACTTAGTAAATAATAGTTAGAACAAATCAGTGTTTTATATATGGAGGCGGAGTTCACACAACAAAAATATAACATTAAAATTTAATGGTAAATATATGTATTGTCATATATTGAGAGGCGGAGTTCATAAAAAAATATAATGGCTATAATTATTGACTGTTATGTATTTACTAACAAAAATAATGACTCTTATAAAGCAACTATCATTTTTGTCAGTCTACCAATCTTGTGGATCAAGTTTGATGTAGTTCAGGCTTCCAAGCTCATTCTGGACCAAAATGTACCATGAGCTAAAGGCCATTGAGGACTATGTCACAAAGGCCGTTGGGTTGGCTCAACTTGTGGTATTTCTGAAGCTGAAATCCGCTAAGTCCCATAATCTTCTAGGGAAAGCTAAGGTAGACTTCAACCATGCTCTAGAAGAAGCTGTCAGGGTCAAGGTGGAGTCGACTGGGTTGGAGGCGGAAAAACAAAGGCTCGATGAAAAGCTAGCATGAGTAAAGAGGGAGCTTGAAGAAGCAAAGTTGGCTTTTGCTCGCGCCAATGACAATCATATACATGATTTAAACATGATAGAACAATTGAAGGACATGAAGCATGAGTCGGAGACAAGGTCGAAAGAAACTAAGACCGCGCTCAGAGCGAAGATCTTGAAGCTTAAGAATGGTGTTAGAGAATCCTTCAAGAACACTCTAGAACAGGTCTAGTATTTTAATCCAAACATTACTTTGGACATCTCGAGGGTTGACTTCTGGGCTTAAGTTGATGAAAGCGGGAAATTGGTCCCCCCCCGTCCTCGTTTACTCCCCAAGATTCAGTACTTTAAATTGCTAATGATTAAGAGGGGGATGATGATGATAAAGTCAGGACTCCCGATCCTTCAACTGACGTTGGGGTCCCTCCAACAAGTTGAAGAGTCGAGAAGCCAATTTCATTTGTATTTACTTGCTTTTTATTTTGTCACTGACTTCAACTAACCTGTATTTTGTTGTTGATGAATGAAAACTTCTCTTTCTTTCTCTAAAAGTATTTCAATTCCTTGCATTCACCATAATCACAATAAAATATTTAGTCGTGAACCTAAACTTTAAAGTCCAAGGTTCTTATTGAATGGCTAGGCCACAGCCAAAAATGTTAGCGCAGGATATGCATTTATGTTCATTTGGTAATAAAACCAAGCATAATATTTATAAAAATTTTATTTGAATCTTTACATAACATTCTAGTTATTTCTAATCAGAATTCTATCTAAGGAAATGGCGATCCGTCACATGTTCAAAATTAGATTGTAATATGTCTTTTAAACATTTCGACTTGATCAAGGTTAGCATGACAAGTTACTTCACTACCCCAGAAAATTGTTTTTGATGCATCACGACCATAATGGACCTTGTTGAATGTTTTTCATTTTAAAGCAGGTCTTTCGATCCTAACTTCGTTTAATATTGGGTTTAAAATTGATTTTAATAAACCAAACACTCAAATATTTGAAACTATTCTCATTTCAAGAATTCATTCATTTATTGACTTGGCGACATAGTCATCTTACATAATCCCTTAAAAGGAATGTTTAAATAAACTTGGTGACATAGTCGTCTTACATGATTCCTTAAAAAGAATTTTGAATACTTACTGACATAGTCATCTTTTACATGGAGTTCGGATTTAACTGTAATATACTTTTAGCTTATCCACATTCCACATTATTTGATTGGCTTCTTCTCCAGAGTCTCCAGCATGTAGGCTCCTCCATCGAGCTTTTCTCTAACCTGGTAAGGTCCTTCCCAGTTTGCAACTAGCTTTCCTTCTCTGGCATTTTTGTTTCCAATGTCGTCTCGTCGAAGTACCAGATCCCCTCTTTGGAAAGACCTAGGCTTTACTTTCTTATTAAATCTAGCCATAATGAACTGTTTCATAGCCATATCCCGGCAATGTGTTGCAATTCTTGCTTCATCAATCATTTCTAACTTGAGTACCGGGGCTTCATTATTAGTCATTTGTTCGTTTCCCAAGGCCATGATTCTCGGCCAAGAAGGTTGGCCTACTCTACCGAAATCATTGCCTCATATCCATAGGTTAATTTGAATGGAGTTTCCCCGGTGGGAGATTGAACACTTGTCCGATATCCCTATAGGACAAAGTATAGCTGCTCAACCCAGCTAGTTTCGGCGTCCTCCATCCATTTCTTTAAGCCATCTATGATGACTTTATTTACTACCTCGGCTTGCCCATTCGACTACGGATGTTCTACTTAGGCGAAACGGTGTTTGATATGGAAAGTCAACATCATTTCTTAGAATCCCTTATCAATGAATTGGGTTTCATTATCCGTGATCAATTCTGTCGGAATCCCAAAACGGGAAATAATACTTCTTTCAAAGAACCTTCGAACTTGGGCAGAGGTGATTGTAGTGAGAGGCTTAGCTTCTATCCACTTGGTAAAGTAGTCGACGGCTACTACCAGCCATGGCAATTGAGCGGGAGCCGCTTTGAATGTTCCGAGCTGTTAATGGAGAAAATCACCAAAAGGAGGGTGAATTGAAGATTTTAAAACTTATTCAAATTACTTTATTTTATAGAAGTAAAACACAGGTGAACAGAGGAGAGTTAAGAGAAGCTTGACATAGAGGAATTTTTACTGGTTCGGTCTAAATCCTTGACCTACGTCCAGTCCTCAGACACTCTGGGATTTTCACTAACTCGCAATATCAATTACACACTCTTTACTCGAAAATTATCCTCTCACTATGATACACTCCCCCTTACAAGTTGTAATATGATATTCCCAATCTCCAAGTACCATGACTTAAGATTCTTTACAATAAATGATTTTAATACAATGTAACTCTCTCTAAGAGTTGATAGTGATAAACACTGAAGTACAAATGTATCAAAAGATACTTAACTGTAGAAAACTGAAAGAGTAGTTGAAAACTTGAATGCTTTTCGTTTTCTTAATCTTAGCTGTTGAGAAGACTTGAATGCAGCTTTATATATATCAAGAGAGCATTAAATGACCGTTGGATTCTTCAATGTAACCATTGGAGACATTGTTGAGTTAATTAGGAACACTTTGGTCACTTCTTTCTTTACTCTTCAATTAATCCAATTGCACAGAGATTTAGAGTTGACTTCCCTTGAGTTTAATCTGTTGGAAGAGCAGTTTCTTTACGGGGAAACTAAACATTAATCCCTTTGCAGCGTGTGCAGAATGATTGTCCAAAAGGATGCTATCTTTCTGGACTTTACAATAAATGTTCTGACATTGCTTTTTGCTTTTGACTAAATCTCCATTTTAATACTCTTTAAATCATCTAAGTCTCATTAACAAACTAGTTAAACATAGTTAGAAATAGTAATGAGTAATGATAAGAAGCATATAGATCAAACACAAGAATTTCATAGATTCGTTCAATTTGAATTTCAAACTCTGACACAAACTCGAGTTTGTTAATCTAAACTGGAGTTTGTAATTTTCTTCAGAAGCCTAAACTCAAGTTTCATAAATCTAACTCGAGTTTTCTTCATCGAGAGAAGAATGTCGTGATTTGATCTTTGAGGCAAGTTTTGAGCAAGGCCTAAACTCGAGTCATTAAGTGACTAACTCAAGTTTTGGACATTTATAGTGAAAACCTATTTTAAGTCCAAAATCTCAAAACTAGAGTTTTCATTTCAAACTGGAGTTTTCAAAATGTTTAAATAGAGCGAAGCTCTTTGCTTAGCACAAACTCGAGTTTACAAAGTCTAACTCGAGTTTCCATAAAACTTAGGAAAACTGGAAAACTCTCTACATGGTTCAAACTGGAGTTTGCAATAGAAAACTGAAATTTTCGAATCTTTAGAAATATTGAGTTGTTCTCTGTAAGATCTAAACTCAAGTTTGTAAAACAAAACTCGAGTTTCCTTATGATAGAGAAAACTTTGCAAAATACTTTGGCAGATGCTAATTGAAGTTTTAAAATAGAACTTGAGTTTTCTCAAGCTTAGGATAGCGCATAGCTCTCTGTATGTTACAAACTCGAGTTTTTCAAATACAAACTCGAGTTTCCAACAAAGCTTGAAAAACTTAGATTTCTTCTATCTTGTCAAACTAGAGTTCATTAAACTAAAGCTCTGGTTTGCTGTCTTGAAAAACATAGGAGCTCTATGTATGATCTAAACTCAAGTTTCCAAAACTAAACTTGAGTTTGTCCAAGTCCACAAAAACTTGAGTTGTTCTCTGTCAAGTCTAAACTCAAGTTTTCTATTCAAAACTTTAGTTTGTCTTTGACAGTAAGTTTTTCAACTTTATAAAGACAAACTTCACCTTGAGTTTACAATTTTCAATTATCATCAAAACACATAGAGAACTAACACGAGCAAATCCATACCCCATTTATAGAAAGGTCATGGGGTCGAGATAGATTTTAACTCCATTGGAGGGGATTATATGATTTTCGTGTGCTTCTGACAACTATCGCATTTCCATATACGCTCCTCTGAATCTGCTACCATTATGGGCCAAAAATACCTAGCTTGGAGGGCTTTTCTTGATAAGACCTTGGCACCCATGTGTTATCTGTTTATTCCTTCATGTATCTCGACCAGCACGTATTCAGCCTCTTTCGAGTTTAGACACTTAAGCATCGGAGAATGGAAGCCTTTACGGTATAGTTAGTCTTCAACCACCGTGTACATTGTAGCATCTCACACCAGTTTTTTCACCTCAAACGTGTCGTCAGGTAGCACCCCTCTCTCCAAGTAATCTAAAATTGGTTTTCTCCAATCATCAGACACAGAGATCATTATGACACAACTTGGTTCGGACAAACTTTGTTGAATCACGGTTCTATGATTGCCCGAGTTCTTGGTGCTTGTCAATTTAGAAAAGATATCAGCTCGGGTGTTTTCTCCTTTATGAATGTGGACGACGATTACCTCCTCAAAATTGGCCATGGCTTTTTTGACTTTGCTCAAGTATTTTGCCAGTAATAGGCCTTTGACTTGATATGTCCCATCTATTTGGACAGCCATGAGCTGAGAGTCGGTCGAGATATGAACTTTCTTGACTCTAATTTCCTTGGTCTAGATCAACCCGGCTAGAAGCGCTTTATATTCCATTTGGTTGTTGGATGTTTTGAAATTAAGTTGCAAAGAGTGCTCCATTAAGACTCCTTCCAGAATCTATGATAATTCTCGCCCCGCTCCCCTTATCATTTGAAGAGCCATCAACAAACACTTTCTATACTTCATGATTTTTGACCTCTCCTTTATCATCCAGGGTCAGCTTCATATCTAATACATCCTTGCATTTATCTGGGTTTGCCTCAATTCCTAAGTTGGTTAACAAGAATCTAAGGAATTTCTCGGCCGGGACTCCAAATGCGCATTTAGCCGGATTTAATCGGATTTGGAAAGCTCTCAGCTTTTCGAACGTCTGTTACAGATCCTGAATGTGGCCCAAGTGGTCGGTTGATTTGACAATCATATTGTCAATGTAAATCTCTATGTTTTTACTCAATTGATCTTCAAAAACTCTGTTCATCATCCTTTGATATGTTGCCTTGACATTTTTTAATCTGAAAGGCATCACACTGTAACAGTAGTTGGCCTTCTCAGTTATAAATGTTGTATTTTCTTGATCTTCAACGTGCATTGAAATTTGATTATAGCCAGAATATGCGTCCATGAAAGACAAGAGTTGGAAACTAGATGCGTTGTCCACAAGCTAGTTTATACTAGGCATCGGGTATACATCCTTTGCGCAAACTTTCTTAAGATCCGTATAATTTGTGCATACCCTCCACTTTCCATTCGGCTTCTTGACCAAAATTGCGTTGGACAACTAAGTAGTGTATTGTACTTCCCATATAAAGCTAGCTTCAAGTAGCTCCTTCACATGATTCTCCAAGGGCCTGTATTCTCTTCGAGCCAAGCTTTCTTTTCTTTTGAGCCACTGGGTTTGAGCTCGGATAAATAGCTAGCTTATGGCAGCAAAACTTAGGATTAATACCAGGAATCTCAGATGATTTCCAAGCAAATACATCCTGATTTATCATTAAGAACTCGATCAGCCTCGCTTTAACGTCCGACTCTAAAGCTTTGCCAATTTTTGTGATTTGTCCTAGCTCCGCGCCCAGGACAAGATCTTTTAGTTCTCCACCTGATTCCGGTCTTAACACTTCAGCATCTTAACACATATCCAGCTCCACCATGTTCACTGATTTATCAAAACGGTCGACTTTGTCTTTACTTTCATTCTTGCCCTTACTACTGGGCCGGGGTGGCCGGGATGACCATCCCTCTTCAATCCCTTTAACTGTCTCAAAATAACATTGTTGCGATTCATGCTGGTCTTCCTTCACAGTCACGACTTTGTTCTTATTGCTCACTATCTTGATCTTTTGATGCTTTGTGGAAGCCAGCATATCCCAGTAGTGAATGGTGGATTTGCCAAGGATTATGTTGTAGCTAGACGGGAAGTTAGCCACAATGAACCTGACCTGCTCAGACTTGAATGCTTCTTTCATCCCCAAGGTTAGTTTCAGGTCAATGTAACCCTTAGGTTTGGTATATTGCCCATTGAACTCGGTAAGGGTTGTTTTCCATGGCTTTAAGTTCTTTGGGCCAAGGTTCATCTTCTTAGACACCTCCCAAAGGATAATATCACATGTGCTTTCGGCATCAATGAAGATTTTTCTTACAAGGCATTTTTCAACAGTTTCTGAGATGACCAATTGACAGAGATTTGACGTGATATCCCAAAATAACCAGGATCAATATAATTTTACAATATAATGGGGAACCTGGATCGTTTTCCCAACGAATTCGCAATGGATTTACATCAGCAACAGTGAAACAGAAATTGTAAAATTGGGGGGTTTTTAGTTCAAACAAATTAAAAACGAAATAAACAGAAACAAAACGAAATGAAACAAATTGAAAACGAAACAAATAGAGACAGATTAAAATCAATCAACCCAACATTTCAGATTCCAGAAACTTCCTTCATTGAGCAAAATAAGAACGAACTCGCATTTGGATCTGGATGAACTGAAATCTCTGCATCCGTCCAGAGAATCCCTCCACTAGACAATCGCATAGAATTTGTCCGAACAGTGGCGTCTCACTGTGCTATCGCACAACAACACTCAAACCTAGTTCGAACTCAGTCCTTGGGATGGACAAAACCGAATATTAAATCTAATATTCGAACTATTTCCAGAAATCGAATCCGATAAGATGAAAACAGAAACGAGTAAAGTTACCGATTAAGCATAAGCTCTCTAGACGAATCATGGAATCATCAACGTTGGGTTAATCGGAGAAATTTAGCCGAACATGACATGGAAAAACGAAGAACAGACGAAGAACGTGAAGAACATTGCAGAGAAAATGAAACTTCTGTTTTCAATCCAAAATAATCCAAAAGCGTAATGTAATATGTGTTTGTGGCTGCTGCCTATCTTAAACTTTACTTAAAATGGAAATGGGTTAGGGCTGCACACTGGCCCAAAACGCAATAAATAACAAATGGGTTTTTAATTACAATATTCGGGCCCAAAAATCCATAAAAACTTCTCTGACTTCGGATCCAAGTTTGACCATCCTCTTGACCGAATTTGCCTTCTGAGTCTTCATAACATTTATAGCTCTTTGAATCATCTGAAATATGAGAAAAAAAATAAGGCTAATCCGATGTCTAGTTCAAAAGTTATGGTTAAAACAGTGAAGCATATTAAATCTGGAATTTTTATCAAGAATATGAATTAAATCCAAATAAAAACCCAAATAAGCATTAAAGTCCATTATTTATTAGCTAACAATCCTAAATTTATTACACAAAAGATACAAAATAAGTTTGTAAAATATTTAATTATCAAATTTCCCCACACTTATCCTTTTGCACTCCTGGGCAAAATCAAGAAGAAAAGAAAATTGGAAGAAAGAAAATTCTCATTTCTAGTAATTGCCAACAATGTAAAAATTTGAATAAGGAACATAAGGTTTCAAAAGACTAAGCAATCAAAACTGAAATCCTTTCATCTTAAATTACAAATCATGGCAATCTCAATCAATGATGTTAATCACACAATGTGATCTCTCTAAGAATGCCCTCAATCAATCTCTCAAGTGTATAAGATAAGTGTATTACTCAAATTCTACTCAAGAAAATTGTTTTACCATAGGCTTGCTCAATTTATACTTCTCCACTACTCAAAACACATGCATGCATAAATCAAGAGAGCTTATTATTTATGGTTGTAATGGAGTTAGGGTGAAGGTAAGTAGAAGTATGGAAAAGAGAGGCTAAACACTAAAGAAATGTAAAAGAGCACTAGTCAAAATGAAATGACGAAAATGATATATGTATATTCTTATTTCTCTTTGCTTTCTCTCTTTTTTTTTTGTTTCTTTCTTTCTCTTTTTTTTTCTTGTTTCTCTTATTTTTTTTCAATGATTTTCAATGACCAAATCAATGCCAATTGATGAAATGACACAAAATCAAATATCTCTTCCCCACACTTAAACTGTTGCACTCCTGAGCAACCCCCACACTTAAACACAAAACAAAAGTGAAACCAATGCTCAATGTAATTCTAAGGTGCAGTAAAGATTGGTTTTACACTTAGGCTAGTAATGTGGTTTGTAAAAGAATGAGTCACAAAGGCACAATTAGCAAAGAGAATATGATGCAAGGGAAAACTATTTGGCCAAAGTAGGGAAATGAAAGAAAGAAAACAAGCTTCCATCATGTAAATGAAAATGCAGTTTCAAAAAGAAAGGGAGTAAGTTCTAGAAAACATGAATCATGAGTAGATTCACACATAAAAGAAAGAATGATAAAAGATGAGTTTCATTCAAATAGGCTCAAAATCTCACATAGGGAAATATCAAATCATGCAATTAGCACCACAAAATCAACTACCAAGACATATAATCCAAGAGTCCAAAACTGCAGTCCAACAGAATAATCTATCAAAACCCAAATGTTCAAGTTTGTAAGATGTGACAATCATAGAAAGAGAAACTATATTATTCACCAACTAATTTTATTTGGAAAAAACAAGGTGTGAAATGAAAGAAATAAAAGAAAAGGGAGGTATAGAAAGAAAGAAAGAAGAATACTCCTCAAGGGGTTTATGGAGGATAAGTGGCATCAATGAAGAGGATCTCTGCTTCCTCAGGTTGCTTCATGTCTCCCTCTTGAAATTGCTTAAGGCGGTGTCCATTGACTTTGAAGATCCGTTCGGTGGGTGGATCACACAACTCAACAACACCAAAAGGGAAAACATTAGTAACCACAAAAGGGCCATCCCATCTAGATTGAAGCTTACCTGGCATAAACTTCAGGCGAGAATTGAATAGAAGAACTTTCTGGCCCACAGAAAACTCTTTCCTGAAGATATGCTTATCATGGAATGCCTTTGTCTTCTCCTTGTACAACCGTGAACTCTCATAGGCATCCAATCTAAGCTCATCCAACTCTTGTAGCTGTAGCTTCTGTTCCATCGCAGACTTAGCCAAATCTATGTTATATTGCTTAATGGCCTAATAGGCTTGATACTCTAACTCAATCGGAAGATGAAATGCCTTACCAAAGACAAGCCGATAGGGAGACATCCCAATCAGAGTCTTATTGGCGGTGCAATATGCTCACAAAGCATCATCCAATCACTTACTCCAATCCTTCTGGTTAGAGTTAACACTCTTCTGAAGGATTTGCTTAATCTTTCTATTTGAAGCTTCAGCTTGACCATTGGTCTGAGGGTGGTATGCTGTGGAGACTTTGTGAAGCACTCCATATTTGTGTAACAAGGCACCTATGCTTCGATTGCAAAAATGAGAGCCTCGGTCACTAATGATGGCTCTAAGAATGCCAAACCTGCAGAAAATGTTAGACCTAACAAAATCTACCACCACAAAAAGAATCATTAGTCTGGGTGGCTTTTGCCTCAACTCATTTCGAAACATAATCCACAGCCAACAGTATGTAAGTATGACCATAAGAAACAGGAAATGGACCCATGAAATCAATACCCCAAACATCAAAGACTTCACAGAACAATATAGGGTTTTGGGGCATCTCATGCCTACGGGAAATACTTCCTGCTCTCTGACAGTTATCACACGACTTACAAAACATATGGGCATCATGAAATAGGGTAGGCCAAAATAAGCCACAATCTAACACTTTCCTAGCAGTTATTTGTGGTCTAAAGTGACCACCACAAGCAGAAGTATGACAAAAATGCAAGATAGAATCAAACTCATGATCAGGCACATATCTCCTAATTACTTGGTCACTACAAAATCTCCACAAATAAGGGTCATCCCAAACATAATATTTAGAATCACTTTGCAATTTCAAAGTTTGGGCCCTAGTGGAATCAGCAGGTAAAACTCTAGCAACTAAATAATTAACCAGATCAGCATACCATGGAATCTTACCTTGCAGCTGAAGAAGCTGCTCATCAAGAAAATCATCCTGAATAGGAGAGGGGTGAGATGGAGAATGAGAAATGCAACTCAAGTGATCAGCCACCCAGTTTTGTGCTCCACTTCTATCTCTAATTTCAACATCAAACTCTTGGAGAAACAACATCCACCGGATAAGTCAGGGCTTAGTATCTACCTTTTTCAAAAAAAACTTCAATGCAGCATGGTCAGAGTAAATAATAACTCTACTAGCTAACAGATATGATCTAAACTTATCAAAGACAAACACTATAGCTAACAACTCATTCTCAATGGTGGTGTAATTAGACTGGGCAGAATCCAAGGTCTTAGATGTATACGCAATAACATAAGAAGCTTTGTCAACCCGCTGAACCAAGATAACACCAACAACATAGTTGTAGGCATCACACATAATCTCGAATGGAAGCAGCCAATTCGGTGGTTGGATTACAGGGGTTGAGTCAAGCACCGCTTCAACTGATCAAAGGCCAACTTGCACTTATCATCAAATACAAAGTCGATGTCCTTGTGCAAAAGGTTGGACAAAGGGCGGGCTATGTTGCTGAAATCCTGGATAAATCTCCGGTAGAAACCTGCATAACCAAGAAACAAATGAACTTCCCGCACAGATGTGGGTTAAGGTAAAGCGGTAATAACATCAATCTTAGCAGGATCTACCTCAATACCCTTACTAGACACAATATGCCCCAAAACAATCCCTGACTCAACCTTAAAGTGACACTTCTCAAAATTCAGCACAAGATTGGACTCTATGCACCTATGCAAAACTCTAGACAAGTTAACTAAGCATGAATCAAAACCAGACCCATATATATGAGGATGGAATATCACCTAGAGGGGGGTGAATAGGTGATTTAAAAATTTAATCGCTTAATCAAAATTTTGGCGAATTAAGACAGAATGTTAACTGAACAGGAATTTAAAGAAAAATGGACACGAGGCAATTTATCCTGGTTCGGTCTAATTTTGACCTACATCCAGTCCCCAAGAACCCCTTGGGATTTTTCACTAACTTTTCAGAGATTACAAATACAACTTGGGATGATCCTCTCACTCACGGACTCTCCCCCCTTGCTACTTGTAATCTAACACCCACACTTAAGGTTCCACAACCTTAAGATTTTACAACTGAATGAAATGAATGTTTTTAATAACTCCTCACGAGTAGATGTAAATGATCACTGATGAACAAGAAAATATCTGAAAATATTGAAAGTAATGAAACTGATAAGATCAATAACTAAGAGTAAATGCGCAGAGTTTTCGGTAGGTGGCTGAATTGAATGCTTGGGTATTTATACTCTTTCGCCATTAATGCCGTTGGGAGGAACTTGAGAGTTGCCGTTGTGACTAATTTAATTTTCCGTTAAACACAGCTCTGTTCCTCGTTTAACCAAATGGACCGTTGAGGCTTCATTAAATGAAGTCCGTTCTTTCATTAAATGCGTTGATCGTTGAGAGAGCTTTTGCAGAAGAATATCTTGATTAAGTAATCCTTGGAAGAATGTTTCTTTCTGCTGCATAGCTTCATCCCATTTGTTGCTCTGTTTTCTGCTTCAGCATTAAATGCTGTGACTTAATCATCTGCTTTATGTTGTTTTTGAATAATGCAATGTTGAAATCCCTGAAATCACTAGCAAACACGTTAGAAACACTTTAAATATCATTCTAAGTGATTCTGGAAGTTATAAGCCAAAGATCAAATTTTTCACAGAATTAGAGATCAATGATATTGACAAGAACTCGAGTTTTCAAAGTAGAACTTGAGTTCTTAACCAAGAACTCGAGTTCTTTCGATTTCATTTCTGAACATCTTTGATCTGCAAGATGAGAACTCGAGTTGATCACCAAGAACTCAAGTTTTTCATTTTCGCTTCAAGTTGGTTTTCAAAGAACTTGAGTTCTCAATTATGAACTCAAGTTCATGAACTCGAGTTCTAGTCTAATAACTCGAGTTCTTAAACTTCAATCAGATGCTCATAAAGGGAACTCGAGTTCTGCACAGAGAACTCAAGTTCATGAACTTGAGTTCTTTTCCAAGAACTCAAGTTCTTAGTCTTGACCGAATTTCTTACAGAGAGAACTTAAGTTCTTTACCAAGAACTCGAGTTCATGAACTCGAGTTTGCTACTAATGAACTCGAGTTCTTTAAGATTCTGAACATTTTTCTAGCCAAGGGCCGCAAACTCGAGTTCTTGACCCAAGAACTCGAGTTCTTCATTTTGCTGAAATGAGAACTAGAGTTTTAAGACATGAAATCGAGTTCTTATTTAAACCACTGATTTACAAGTGTTTAGTTATCATCAAAACTTGGTTGAGAACTAACAATATAGTGAAATCATCTATAAACACCTCCATGCAATCCTCTAGAAACTCAGAAAAAATACTTACCATACAACGTTAGAAAGTGGCCGGTGCATTGCAAAGGCCAAAGGGCATCCTTCGGTAGGCATATGTTCCAAAAAGACATGTAAAGGTTGTCTTCTCCTGTTCCTCAGGAGCAATATGGATCTGGAAGTAGCCGGAATATCCATCAAGGAAGCAATAGTGAGACTTACCAGCCAACCATTCTAACATATGATCAATGAATGGTAAAGGGTAATGATCCTTGCGAGTGGCTTGGTTGAGTCTCCTATAATCAATGCAAACCCTCCAACTGTTTTGGACTCTAGTAGGGATGAGCTCATTCTTCTGATTGGCCACCATAGTCACTCCGGACTTCTTGGGAACCACCTGAACCGGGCTAACCCACTGGCTATCAGAGATGTGATATATAATACCAACTTGCAGAAGCTTGGTGACCTCCTTCTTCACCACATCAAGAATAAGGGGATTAAGACGTCTCTGGGGTTGCCTCACTAGTTTAGCCTCATCTTCTAACAAAATCTGATGCATACACATGGAGGGGCTAATACCAACAATATCAGCTAGTGTCCACCCAATCACCTTCTTGTTTGCCCTCAATAAGCTTAGCGGCTTCTCTTCTTGCTCTGGTAGAAGGTTGTTTGCCACAATGACTGGCAACTGTTCACTCACCTCTAAGTAGGCATACTTCAAATGATCCGGAAGGGATTTCAACTCCAACTTGGGTGGTTGCTCAATAGAGGGACGAAGCTTGAGTGGTTGTTCCACAAGTTCTGTAGTGTGTACACCTGAAATCTTGGAAACTATACACAAAGAAGCAGAAAATGTGTCTAGGCAACTCACTGTTAGAATCAGAATCCAGCACATCATGCAAAGAAGAAGTCTCATAATAAACATCACAAAGAGCATCACAATCAATATCAGAATGCAAAGTAACACTCTCACAATCAAAATCAATGTCATCACACAATACATCATCAATCTCAGTGCATATAGGACACCAAGTGTCATCAGAGCAATCACAAATGGCACAATCACTCAGATGCAATATCTAGAAAATTAGCATACCAATCAACAACAACATCATCCACAACATCATCAATCACATCAATGAAGAAAATAGAGTACTCCTCCCTAGGATGTTTCATGGCATCAAAAATATTGAAATTAACAGAAATATCACCAAACTCCATGGAGAGAGTACCGGAATGTACATCTATTTTGGTCCTAGCTGTTTTCATGAATGTTCTACCTAATATGATTGGTTACCTACTATTAGGAGACTCATCCTCCATATCTACGATGTAAAAATCAGCAAGAAATATCAACTCATTAACTTTAATCAATACATCTTCAAGCAAACCAGCGGGATGAGCATTACTCCTATTAACTAACTGAACTATAACACTAGTAGGACGCAAGGGACCAAGACCAAGAGATGCATAGACAGATGCAGGCATAACATTAATTGAAGCACCTAAATCTAGCATGCAATCATCAAACCTATAATTACCAATAATACAAGGGATAGAAAACATTCCCGGATCCTTGCACTTTCGAGGCATGGTAGGCTGGATGAGTGTTGATACATTCTGGTTCATGCTCACTCGTTCATTTCCCTTCAATCGCCTCTTGTTGGTGCACAACTCCTTCAGAAACTTGGCATATTTAGGAATTTGCTTGATTGCATCCAAGAGGGGAATGTTGATCTCAACCTTTCTGAATGTCTCTAGAATATCCTTCTCTTGTGCTAGTGCCGTTTCTGTCACTTTCTTGGATTGAATGGATCTCTGAGGGAAAGGAAGAGGGATAGGGATGTCCTCTTCACTTTGCTTTACCACCTCCTTATCTTTAGAGTCACTCTTCACATTTCCTGACTCTCTATTTGATATAATCACATCTGCAGCTAGCTTAGGTTCTTCCAATTGCTTGCAATGTATTCTTGGCAAATTGCTTCATCATATCCTCAAGTGAGGAACCAGAAGAACCACTACCACTACTACTAGGTTGTTGTGTTACTGGAGGGGGTGCACATATGGCTGGTAAGGGAGGTGGTGCAGAATGTGGAAAACTTGGTGGTCTAAATTGCCTCTTCTAGTAACTTCCAGAATTATGATTCTGTTGAAACTGTTGCCTTGATTCTGGTAGCTCTGATTACCCTAATTCTGGTTCCAGCGAAAATTAGGGTGGTTTCTCCAACTAGGGTTGTAAGTATTAGAGAAGGCATTATTCTGTTGCTGGTATTGAAGCTTCCCTGGAAACACACCAACTGCAGCTACTGAATGGTCCTGATAATTGGGATCTTGGAAGGTAAGGTAGGACTCAGTAGGATGATAAGGATTAGCACAATATCCACATGAATATCCCATCTAAGGAGGGGAAGCATGTACTGTTTGGGTAACTGCCAACTATCTAATCATAAAAGTCAAGTCACCAAGTCCATTCTCAAGTCTTTGTTGATCTGCAATATGAGGTGTTTGAATTTGGTACACAGGGGTACTGTTTGCTCTAGTACCAAATTGTTGTGAGTTGACAGCCATGGTAGATATCAAATCTCTAACTTCCTCAGGTGTCTTAGCCCCACCGCTAGATGCATCAACCAGATTTCTGTCATTAGGCAACAGACCCTCATAGAAGTATCTAATAAGAAGTTGCTCTGTGATCTGATGGTGTGGACAGCTTGCACACAACCTCTTGAACCTCTCCCAATACTCATGTAGGTTCTCCCCATTCACTTGTTTAATGCCATTGTTTTCTTTCCGGATGGATGTGGCTCTTAAGGATGAAAACAATTTCTCCAGAAACAACTTGGCCATATTATTCCAGCACACAATGATTGAGGTTGAAGGTAGAACAACTAGTCCTTAGCTCCCCCTTCAAGTGAGAAAGGAAAAGCTCTCAGTTTGATATGCTCCTCATCAATTGCTTGTGGCTTCATTGTGCTACAGACCACATGAAACTCCTTCAAATGCTTATGGGGATAATCTCCTGCAAGACCATGAAACTTAGGAAGCAAATGGATAAGATGAGATTTAAGTTCAAAGTTAGCACCAAGTTCAAGATATTGAATGCATAAAGGTTGATTGACTACTGCAAGTGCAGCCAATTCTTTCAAAGTTGGACGAATTACTTGTTCTGCCATATTTTCAGAGTTAGCAAAAGTACTACTAGAATCAGTAAATTCAGAAGACTTAAGAGACACAGAATCAAATTCAGAATCTGAAACAGGATCCGTAGTTACTAATTGACTTAACCTCACGGTTTGTTTAGCAGCTAGGATAGTTCTCTCTATTTCAGGATCTCTCTCTAACAGATTATCTGGATTAGTAGTACTCCTGGTACTCATATAGTGACATATGGCAGAATGAAAAACTCAAGAAACAACAAAAACAGACTCACAAAACCACAAAACAGTCACAAAATAGCAAAAACACTAATATGACACTAGAAGACTCAAAACACAAAACTGAAAACCACACTAGAAAATAACCAAAATAAATCCAGAAACACTATCAAATGATTTTTAAAATTTATGGGATCTGTACAGAAACACTCCTAGACCATTAGGGGACCCAAAAATGCAATAAAAAAACTTAAAAATTGAAAAAGTGGTCAAAACGATGGAATTTGGCTTAAAATGAAGACCGCATGGCAAAGTGACGTGTCTTGATATTTAGGCCGAAATCTATCAACCTGCCAAATTTCAGCTCAATCAAAGATATTCGCAAAGTCTAGTAGAAATCTTAGAACAATTTCAAAAATACCCGCTACGTCCCACCGAGACCAAAAAAACACCAAAAACAGGGCCTAAATGATGGAATTTGGCGATTTTGAGTAGGACCTCACTCCCCCAAAGGGAATGACTATTATTTAGAATGTCAATTTCCATGTGGGAAAAGCCTTGGTTTAAGTGATCTGTGCGAGAAAATTTTCTGCCCAATCACCCGAACCGACTAATCTACTCTTAACCTATTACTAATCAAACCGATGCAAATTCCTCGGCAACGACACCAAATTTTGACAGAGATTTGTCGTGATCTCCCAAAATAACCAGGATCAATATAATTTTGCAATATAATGGGGAACCTGGATCATTTTCCCAACGAATTCGCAATGGATTTACATCAGCAACAGTGAAACAGAAACTGTAAAATTGGGGGGTTTTTAGTTCAAACAAATTAAAAACGAAATAAACAGAAACAAAACAAAATGAAATAGATTGAAAACGAAACAAACAGAGACAGATTAAAATCAATCAACCCAACATTTTAGATTCCAGAAACTTCCTTGAGCAAAATAAGAACGAACTCGCATTTGGTTCTGGATGAACTGAAATCTCTGCATCCGTCCAAAGAATCCCTCCACTAGACAATCGCCTAGAATTTGTCCGAACAGTGGCGTCTCACTGTGCTATCGCACAACAACACTCAAACCTAGTTCGAACTCAGTCCTTGGGATGGACAAAACCGAATATTAAATCTAATATTCGAACAATTTCCAGAAATTGAATCCGATAAGATGAAAACAGAAACGAGTAAAGTTACCGATTAAGCGCAAGCTCTCTGGACAAATCATGGAATCATCAACATTGGATTAATTGGAGAAATTTAGCAAACATGACCGGGAAAAACGAAGAACATAAGAAGAACACAAAGAACAATGCAGAGAAAATGAAACTTCTGTCTTCAATCCAAAATAATCCAAAAATGTAATGTATTATGTGTTTGTGGTTGTTGCCTATCTTAAACTTAACCTAAAATGGAAATGGGCTAGGGCTGCATACTAGCCCAAAACGCAATAAATAACAAATGGGTTTTTAATTACAATATTTGGGCCCAAAAATCCAGAAAAATGTCTCTGACTTCGGCTCCAAGTTTGACCATCCTCTTGACCGAATTTTCCTTCAGAGTCTTCAGAACATTTATAGCTCTTTGAATGCTCTAAAATATGAGACAAAAATGAGGCTAATCTGATGTCTGGTTCAAAAGTTATGGTTAAAACAGTGAAGCATATTAAATCTAGAATTTTTATCATGAAAATGAATTAAATTCAAATAAAAGCCCAAATAAGCATTAAAGCTCATTATTTATTAGCTAACAATCCTAAATTTATTACCCAAAAGATACAAAATAAGTGTGTAAAATATTCAATCATCACCAATCTATCGTGATGGCCAGGAACTACATCCTTTAGATCCTCTCTAGTGAGGCTCAATAGAGGAGGTTCAGGTTTGCTCAGATCTTCTTTAAATTTGGGCTAATCCCTGATAGAAAAGACTTCTTTCAAGTATTTCTTCCTCTAATTCATCGTGTCTCCTCCTCCTCCGAATCCATTACTTATGACATTACACTCGAATTCCGGCTCTGGGAATTCATCGCTGCCGCCTTCTAACTTTTTCAATTCCTGCTCCTTCCTTCTTTTTTGGGGTGCCGAACTTGGTCCTTCCTGTTGGCGCTTGTTTTGATTGCAATGCCCTTGGGTCTTGATTACATACTCCCTTAGTTTGCCTTCTATGACAAATTTCTCTATGACATCTCTCAGATCCCAACATTGGTCCGTGGTATGCCCTAGCTGATCATGAAACTCGTAAAAGCAGGATTAATCCAAGGCTCCCTTACTGCTTAAAGGCTAAGGTCGGTTGACCTTGCGTATCTCGGTTAGGGCGACTTCTTTCCACACTTAAGATCTCGATGCATTCAGTGGTGTGTATTTCTCATATTTCCCTTCCACCTTTTTGCCTTGAAACTTGATGTCCGAGTTTCTGTTATGGAAGTCTTGTCTCTTATTTCGGGGTTGCTCTTTCTTCTTTTGGGGTGACTCATGTCACTTTTCTTTCCTGTAGCATTAGCTATTTGTAGCTACTCCAACTCTAGATATTTTTTGGCCTGAATTCTGAATTCCTCCAAGGTCTTGACCTCAACCTTAATAACTGACTGTGCTAGTTGAGATTTAGAATCTAGCCTGGTTATCAGTAAATGGATTGTACACTTTCTTCCACCCACACACCTGCAGAGCGGCGTCATTGAAACGGTCCAAGTATTTATGCAAAATTTCCCCTGGCCTCTACTGGATTTTATTTAGCGTGTAAACAGATTTTGCTTGTTTGTTGCTAGTTGCAAAATTCGATAGGAATTTGTCACACAGGTCTTCAAAACTTCGGATTGACTTGTATGGCAAAGTATGGAACCACCTTTTGGCAACTCCCTGTAATGTGGCAATAAAAAACTGAGATATAATAGGATCCTGGAACCCTTTTATGAACATTTCTATATCAAATTTATTTAAGTGAGCTTGTGGGTCCTAGGTGCCATCATACTTAGGGAGCTTGGCTAAGTCAAAGTATTTGGGGTATGGGGCGTTAGCAATTTCATCAGAGAAAGGACTGATGTTATCCAGCCCATTGTCGTACTTTCTCTTATATCTCCTCAGAGTAGCTGGCTTTGAGGGAAGTATGTCTTTAGCTTGGTTAGAAAACCCAGTATCCCAATTAGGAGTTTCTACTTCATGATTGGGCTTAGAATATTGGTCATTTCAGGACTGTGCTCTCGGCCTCGCACCCCAACATTTCAAACCCTGTTACCAGTTTGATTATCTTGATTCTGGCCTCAACCCGCCGAGCTATTTTGAGTGTCGTTGGCTAGATGTCCTTCATTCGCCACTTGAGCCGAGGTTGAAACATTACACCGGCCTATGCCAGTAGTATCCCAGTTGCTTCCGCCAACAAAATTTTCAATTTGATTAATCTGTTGCTCAAACATGTGTATTCATTGCATCTCCTCTTGTCATAGGATTGCATTCCAGCGGTCCATATCCTCTTGGATGTGCCTAAGGTCTTCTTGATTTTGCAATCGGTTCTGTTGCTCCATCCTATCCATGCAAGTCATCATAGCGTTAAGGGCACTTTGTAGATATTGATCACCAAGATTCATGACTTTAGGGACTTGTGGAACCACATGTTGATGTGTCATCGTTGGTGCTGGTAAAGATGCGGTATCAACCATTTCTTCTACCTCTGCATAGTTATGTCTTGGAATAGCCACAGCGCCATGCTGAACCTGGTTCTAAACCATTTGCTCCTCCTGAGGGGGCAGCTTAAGGTTCTGCTACACTGTGTTTCCGAGATGTTGTTCCTGTTGAGGTAGTCGGTGAGTATTTCTTGTATCAACCGTCATGGTCACGGGGATCGAAGTTTATAGTCCCCACGGTCTGTGCTAGTGTTCTGTTGTAGAACGCAGATGTCTAGCCTCAATGGACTAGTGAGTAATTTATATTGGATCAAATGAACTCTCTAAGATATCTATTAATTTAATTACCAAAGAGATGAAGATTACTCAGTAATATCTATAAATGAGATACCATAGAATGTCTAGTGATCATTGTGCTACGCAAATATGACTATAGCCAGAGGGAGTAGGGTGTATGCACAGTGAGAATGAATGTAGAATCACTCGAGAGTAGCGTACCTAGTCAGTAATCTCCTATTTATTGTGGCCATCACATTGTGCGTCATGCCTCATGCAATGTGCGGCTCCACGTTCTGATCATGCCTGCTCTACTACATGTACTATGCGGGATCATAGGTATGATTATAGAAGGATTAGGGTTTTACTTGATTATAAAAGGGATTATGTCATAAAGCCTTCTTATTGGGCCCCATATCATCCAAGCCCAATATGCGAGTCCATAACACAAATAAGATTTTGATACGATATATTTAACTTCTATTATTTGTTTGTGTCATATTCTTTTTTACTAAATAGAGCGGCTCATATTTTAAAATTATTAGGAAAAACTAATGTGCAAGTTCTCATAATTTAACCTTATTTTTAATGAAGTCTTTGTAATATCTTTTTTTGGGTCATTATATTTTTCTTAATTAAAGATAATGATCCCTATACTAATAAATTGTTCATTTATAAGAGAAACAACATATATAATTAATGGAGTAGCTTTTACTCAACATAGACCCGAATTAATTCTACCACATGGATTTAATTGAAATCAAAATCAATCGTATTACAAATTATAGATAGGGCCAATGTGTAAATTTTCCTATGAAGTATTCCGTTTGGGGTACCAAACACCATAAGATTTAATTAGGTGTAAAATTTCACATAAATTTTTTAAAATGGTGAAAAAAATGTCACTACTACATATTGGCACGTATATAACACTTAATAAATAATGGTTACAACAAAAAAATTATATATGTTGAGGTGGAGGTCGCGTAAGAATATATAACATCAAAATCTAACGTTTGAATGACAAGTAACTAATAATATATGCCCAGACATATATATGTTGGTTAATTTAATCATGGAGGGATATACGTGTGATACTAATTAAAATCCAGGAACAGTCGAGGTTAATCTGTGACATCACAAATTTTGGGATTTAGAAATTTGAAATATGATATGGGAATAAATATGGAAAAATGTGGCCTTAATTATTTTAGAAGAAATATTTGGAATTAAAGGCATATTTTTCTGTAAATTAGGGACAAATAGTTAGAGAATACTTTTTTGCCTAAATATTTTGTAGACAATATTTTATGGCCTAAAAAACTTAATAGAGGATCAAGTGGGTCTCACAAAACACACACCCTCTTCCATATGAAGACATCACCTTGCCTCTCAATTTCATTAAGTCAAGTGTCTCTCTCCATGTGTCAACACTTCTTCACTTTAACAAAGAACCATTTGGACCATAAAGAAAACAACTCTCCCTTAGCCCATTATTTCATTTGGCCCAACAAGACTCCCCACACACACATTCATGACAGCTCACTATTTCCCTACTTCACCAATTAACTATTTGGCCATACTCATTTATTCCTCATTTAGTGACTTTGGCCGAAAGAGGGGAAAAAAACAGAAGGGAGATGGAGTGAAACCAATTGGTGAGACGGTGAAGGGAGGAGGAAGAAGAAGAAAAAGGAACATATCATCACCCTCACATGCAACTGGATATTTAAGCTAAGGTAAAGGTTTTGAACTTGATTCTTCAATCATCTTCTTTATCTAAAGTGTCTTTTGGAAGAAGATGATGATTTGAAATCATGTACCGAAAATATATGTAAGGTTGGAGGTGGATTCCGTGCATGCATATTGATTGTGAGTCTTCTTATCATCTTCCCATTTGGTTGCTTGTATCTGTTGGGATTTTGGGAAGGTTTTGGAAGATTAAAATCATGGTTTTAGAAAGAGAGCTCATGGTAGTGAATATAGATGCATGCATGTCGAATATAAGTGGACTTATGATTTCCTTTGGCTATGAAAATAAGCTCTAAGACCATGCATGTCTGTTATAAGCTCATGGTATTTGATTTCAAGAAGCTTAAAGTCAAGATTTGTGGTGGCATGTGTTGATTTACACCTGTGCAAAGTAATCTGAAAATAGAGCGTATTATGCATGTCGTTTACAGGGGTTAGAGATAGATTTTATTTTCTGTAAAATTTTTACAGGGGATAGTGATCTCCTTAAGCTTTAAAGAAATATTTGGATCACCTAAAACAAAAATCTATAACTCCAACTACAAATTTTGGAAGTTGAGGTATCATTCTAAGTAAACAAATTTTGGTATCATTCTGGACGTAGTCAAATGACGTTGCATTTTTTACTAAGTAAACAAACTTTAAAAATTGTGAAAATTTCCAGATATGTAGTAGCCACATAGAGCTTCAATTTGATAGGTAATTGGTTGCATTTCGATACGTATATAAAAAGTTATGAATTTTGGAAAATGGGTTACAGTTCTAGAACTTTTTTTGAACAAAGCTTACATTTTCAAAATCTAGGAATGAATGGAATATGATAAAATTCTGAAACTAATTTTCATGGAAACTAGACTTGTTAAGGAGTCCATAGGTTTTTGAACCACTTAAATGGAATGCCTAGAACTACAAATATGAATTTTTAAAGTTGAACTATGAAAACTGATAGGTTTCTGTTCCCAGATTGGGCAGTGCTTAAGTTGTTTAAATTTGATAATTTTTCTTAGCAATCAACTTGGTGACTTTAATTTATGAAAATAGACTTATCAAGGAATGAATAGAATATGGAATCACTTAATTCGGAGTTATATAGACCAAGTTATGAATTTTCCAAATTCCTGTGGAAATTCACGCCACACAGCAGACCAAGCTTCAATGATTTGAGTGTATCTCACAAAATACACATCGGAATGAGCTGAAATCGGTGACATATGAAAGTAGGCTCACATATCTTTCCAAAAACATAAAGAACATGGAAAAAAAAGTTCAAATGAGTGAGTTATGAATCTTTGAAGTTGACAGTCAATTCAGGATGCTGAAAAAACGCTAGCCAAAGAATAGCCTTCGTTCATCGGATCATAACTATCAAATTACAATGAGTTTTGAGTTTATTCTTCTTGCATTGGAAAGAAGACTTAAAGAGTCTTATGGAGATAGATACTGGATTCCAGGAATTGATCTTTATCAAGTTAGAGAGTAAATAACTTGTGAGAAGGATATTTGACTGAGCCATGAAGAAGAAAACTCGAGTTTGTATTAGCAAACTCTAGTTTTGCACTTGACAGAAAGCAAGATGTTTTCATCTTTTAAGAAAACTCGAGTTTGAGTTAGAAAACTCTAGTTTGTGGCAGACAGAGAGCTCCTTAATATTTTGAACTAAAAAAACTCCAGTTTGCATTTGAAAACTCCAATTTTGAGTTTTGTGGACTTAAGCTTATTTTCTCTTTAAAAGTCCAAAATTCGAGTTAGTCACTTAATGACTCGAGTTTGGCCTTAAGTTCAAGTGTGCTCCAAAACTCAAATCGTGGCATTCCTCAATGGAAGACCTAAACTCGAGTTTGGATTTTGAAACTCCATTTTAGCCTGCCGAAAACTCCATTTTTGTTTTACAAACTCCAATTTCAGTCACTGAACTTTAAAAACCAGATTGCACCAATTTGTGAAATCTTCATGGGTTAATCTTAAAACATCATATGATATATTACTATTGATTCTAACATTATTTAATGAGTTTTCGAGTAAGTTTCAGATGAATTCAGCAATGATCAAGGTGAAATTAGATCTAGGTCAAATGCAATTAATGAAGAACCAAGAATAAGCCTAAAATTTCTCCTCTATTCCAATAGACCAACTCATACCGTTATAGATCGTTCAGATCACTCTCCAACAATCAAATAAAGTTTATGGAATGACAAAAACATTGGAAGATCATATACAACGACTATATCCAAGATTCTAACTAAGAATTGAAGAAATAGAGAAAAATATGCAACGGTCATATTCCAGATTTGAGATAAACTTTGAAGAATCAAAGAGAAGAAAATGCAACGGCTAGTTCCTCTAATTAACCCATAAATACCTGAAAACTTGAAGACTCCACAGACTAAAAAAAAACACACAGAGACACAAGCTTACATCTTCAACATGTTAATACTTTGATTTTCATATCATTTACTCTCTGTTCTCAATGCCTACATAGCTTATCATTGAGAGTGAAATGATTTGTATTGTGCTTCAGTGTTTATTCATTCACTTCTGAGAGAGAAGATTCATTGTGAATCAGTTTATCTGAGAGATACTCAAGATTGGGTGATCTTGAGTGGGAAACACTTTGTTGTGATTACAGCTTGTAAGGGGAGTGAATCCTAGTGAAAGGATTACTTTGAGTATAGAGTGTATAATCAAACAAGTGTATTGATTACAGTTTGTAAGGGGGAGTGAATCTTAGTGAGAGGATTACTTCAAGTACAGAACGTATAATCAAGCTCAAAGCAGATAGTGGATTGAAAATCTCAAGTGAAGCTTGGGGACTGGACGTAGGTCAAGGTTTGGACCGAACTAGGATAAATCACAGTTTGTATAATCTCTTGCCTAAACTCTTATATTTTCAGTATATATATTGGGATAACTGATTATTGTCATTCGAACTGATTTCAATAAGTTGCGAAAATTTTTTAAACTTATCCAGAGTTTTATCAAACATCCAATTCACCCCCATCTTGGGTGATAGCCAAGTCCAACAAATAGTATCTAATTAAATAAGTCTCAAATAAGTATACATCCCTAATCCAAAGGATACTAAAGGACAAGCATTTTGGGGTGGGTCTAGAGAAACTAAATCTTAATTATGTCATTAAGATTAGATTGGTTAATGAATCATTCTTCATATAAATGTTATAGAAAATGCTAATTGCCCAAGCTTGAAGGTCAAGCAGATTGAAAAGAATTATACGGAAGGAGTTCTGTCGGTAAGACTAACAGGTACTACTAACTTTAATCTCACATTCTTTGCATAGTTATATATGTTTGTATATGCCATATTTGTATGTCCTGCCTTATGAGGCCAGCACCACTCGTGGCTCGATTGAGTGGAAGGGCCAACCATGGGGCTAGCTTCCTGGTACTAGGCAGGGCCTAGTGCATTCAGTATTTTCGGAATTGAATTGCTTGAAATGAATTTCCTTGTGCTAAGGTATTTGAAATCATTTAACATTACTTGTATTACAAGCTGCATATGGAATGTAATACTTGTTGTATGAAATCTGTTTGCTTTATATGCTGTGTGGACTACTTTGTTTGGTTGATTTACATGTATTGCATATGTTAGAATTTGAGATTAACCTGTTACTCTAGGATTCATTCATTTGAATCTCAAAGCCTTCCAATAATTCAGGGCATGGGCAATCTAGTAAGCAGGGAGGAAAAGGTAAGGGCATTGTTATCACTTGAGGCCAAGAAGGTGGTGGAGCTGATAGTACATCTTACTTTATTTTGTGTCACCTTCTGTATATATTCCTTTTTGGCTTAGTTAATATTTTGTGATAACCGCATGTGGCTATTAGGATGTATATTTATGTAGATACTATGAACTAATAGTAGTAGAATATGTATGTATTGTATTGCTTTAGGAACAGGCACATATATCATAAGCCCATAAATGAGATGAATGCATGAGTGAATGGTAGATAACTAAGTCAGATATAATATATAAGAAATACTATGATGAAATCAAACCAGGTCTAAGAATAGATGTATTTGTTAATAATAGTTTGAACCACTTATTTAATGTTTCTTTTTTAAGTTTTAAATTTTCAGGAAAGCCCATTCAAAATATAGTTTTGAAATCTATGAATAGGTTAAGTTTTTTATATATTTTTGAAAGAGAAAAAGTTTTTACTTTTCAGGATCAAACCTGATCCTAATGGTTTACATTCTTTATTAAATGATACTTTGAATCGAATAAGGAAAATGCCACTCTTTTATGGGTACAGAACAGTGGGGTGTTACATAATCCCTATGGAGGATGTTAGTTATACAATCATCCCAAGTTAGAGATAGTAATATACAATCCAAAATATCATAATATAAATTTTCTTAAAATAAATCCCCTCCCTCAAGGTCTTCTTCTACTACTCCGATTGTATCACCTTACCTCCCGATCTAGAACATCTTCCTGAATCTTTAGGTATGTCTGAGATTCAATGATCAATTGAATCTCATAGTAACAATTAATTGTTGGATATGATTAGTTTTGATGGTGTCTTAAATAGATGTCATTAGTAAGAGTAAAAAGTTTGTATCATATATATTGGCTAACTGCTATATTTGATGTATATTAGTTCTAAGTAGAATGATGAGGAATAATCAAGAAGAAGAGAAAAGATTAAAAAAAAGAACTTTCATATTATAATGATACTATCAATATTCAAGCTCTTATATGTGATACTGGAAGTTTCTACGATCAAATGGAAGCTGGAATGACTCAATTCGGAGTTAAAATGAGCAAATCGAGCTTTCAGGAAAATATGCATGAAAATTCAAGTTCTCACTTAAGAACTCGAGTTCTGAGGGAAAAACTTGAATTCATTTTTCAAAACTCAAGTTCACAACTCGAGCTGATGTTTAAACAAC
The DNA here is from genome assembly GCA_037074495.1 of Acacia confusa. NCBI lineage: Eukaryota > Viridiplantae > Streptophyta > Magnoliopsida > Fabales > Fabaceae > Acacia > Acacia confusa. The sequence goes on along the minus strand of CM073504.1, from coordinate 26,130,400 downwards.
TCGAGTCGATGTTATTCTAACCACTCTGTTCACCTCTGTTTCATGTTCAGCCTGAACAAGGTCTGATAATTTGATGAGATCTACCAAAACAGAGATCGAATTGAGGCAAAACCAATTTTGTATAAAACTAGACATCTAATGCGTCATCTTGACAAAATTTCAAGTCCAAAAAAGATCAGATGAAAGAAATATGAATTTCTTAAGTTGACATAGAAATTAACGTCACACAGCAGACCAAGTTTTGATAATTTGGGTGTATCTCACAAACCACACATTGGAATGAATTGAAATCGGTGGCATATGAAACTAGACTCACATACCTTTCTAAAAACATCAACATCATAGGAAAAAAAAGAGATCAAATGCATGAGATGTGAATTTTTGAAGTTGACAGTCAGTTTAAGATGCTACAAAAACGCTGGTCAAGAACAACCTTTATTCATTGGATCATAACGGTTAGAATATAATGAGTTTGGAGCTAATTCTTTTTGTATTGGAAAGAAGACTTAAAGAGATTTATGGGGATAAGTGGTTTGACAAATTTGGAGTTATATCGAAGACGTTACACATACTGGAATCTGATCCTTATGCAGCCAATGTTCTTAAGTTCTACATTATGAGAATTGCGTAGAATGCTAGCTAACACTCAATCAAGTAACAACTTGAGTTCTAGTGTGACAACTCAAGTTGGTAACTCGAGTTTGAACATTGGTAACTCGAGTTCTTATGTTTTCTCGAAGAACTTATGCTTTCAGCCTCGTTCAAAATAACAAACAACTCAAGTTCATAAGTAATAAACTCAAGTTCAAGGAAACATGGCTCATTCTCTATTTCAATCATAAAAGGTCTAAGGAACCTTTGATTTACTATTTCAACAAAGCTTTGGTAGTTGATTCTCTTCCATCTCCGTCACCTCTAATCTAACGGATTTGTAGCAACAAATAGCCCATCGTCGACGGCTTCTTCCTCCTTCCACAATGTTTTCGGACGCCATACTCTTCTCTCTCTTCCTCTCCCCATCATCACTCTCTTCTGTCTCTCTCGTGATCAAGGCAAAATGGACTTTAGGCTATTTTCATAGGCACTGGAAAATGGGTTCCCACCATTTTTCGTCGGAACTCATTTTCATTTAAATATAGGAAAATTGCGTGCATCAAGAAAATATTTTCCAGGGACAATTTGATCCAAACGGCTACTGCCACTGGAAATTTCATTTCTCCTTTTCCCTCCACCGATCTTCATCAATCCAAACGGAGCCTAATATATCTAGTACATAGAAGACTCCAAACAGGCACACATTGTAATGAATTCTAAATGACGGCATGTGTTTTGCATGTGCTTTGCATGTGCCTTGTTCAAGAGTAAGCATGACAGTTTTCTCCTATTTTTTATTCTTCCTTTTAAAGGAGCATGTGAAGGGACATTTGACCTGAGATGTGATTTATTTCTAAAAATTTCTAAATTCATGTTTTACATTTTAATATATAATTTATCTATTTTAAATATATGTTTAGATCTATGTTAAATGTTTTGACTATTATTATAGTGAAGTTTATGTGTTAACAAGTCTGAGAATATTTTTTTAATAATTTTTTTTAATTTGACAAATAATAACCAATAAAGTTTTAAAAGCACTTTTTAGTGAAAAACTTATATATATTATGAATCTCTTAATAATGATTTAAAAAAGAGACCATTTTTTCACATTTATTCAAACATAAATTACTGAGTCTCTTCTGAATAATAGATAAGAATTGAAAATGTTGACAAGGTAGGAGGCTATTTGAACTTTCCATAAGTTAGTAACAGTACCACGTGACAGGAACAAAATGATGACAGAGCAGCTACCATTTATCAGTGATCAAATGAAATTTAAAGATAAAAGTTTGGTATACAAAATTCTTGAGAGTGATTAAGTGAAAGAACAAATCAATAATAATTCTACACACAAAAATAAAATGAAGAGTAAGGCTTTAGCAAGTCTCAACACCATCAATCCTTGTACAAACCGGTGTTCTTCACCACTTCAACTTGTGCTTTTACAAACGGGTTCTCTAGTAATTCTTCAGCAGATGGCCGCTCGGCTGGTTCTATTTTGAAGCAAAGTTCGAGAAAATCTTTACCCTCTTGGCATAACTCCTCTGGTATGTGTGGATGCTGCTTTTCAACAAAAACATTACAGATAAATAAATTTGTTTTAGTGATATACATATGATCCTTAAAATAAGATTTACTTTGTGAAAGTGGAAGAAATCACCAAGAGAGGGTGAATTCAGGATTTTAAAAATTCTTTTCAACTCTTAAAAATAAAGTTTAAAAAATGAATAATAAAAGAGTAGAGAAAGAAAAGCTTAGACACACAGAATTTATAATGGTTTGATCTCAACCTTGACCTACGTCCAGTCCCCAGATACCTTCTGGGTGTTTCCACTAGTTCAACAGGTTTTTAACTACAACAATGAAGACAAGACACAATCCTAATCACCTAGGACTTACTCCCCCTTACATTTTGTAATTAAACAACCTAACTCACAGGTTCCACAACCTTAATTTTACACAACCAAATGCTTTAAAAGAATTTCAATCTCTCAAAAGAGTGAATATTGATAATTACTGAAGAACAGATAAAAGAATCACAATAGACTCAAAAATGCAAATGTGTTCAAGTGTCGCTTCGTTGTGTATCTTGCTCTGAGTCTTCATAGCCTTTTATAGCTTAACTAGATGAGCTAGCCGTTGCAATATCTTCTCCAACGTTCAGTTGCAAATTTGGAAAATGACAATTGCAAATTTTACTCTGTTCTTTCAATTCTTTGCTGAAATCCTGGAATATGTTGTTGCAAAACGTCTTCCAGATTCTTTGTCATTCCATGATCTTAATTTGACCGTTTGAGGTGATCTTAATGTGTTCCAATGGTCTGAACTAAACATCTGGGATAGGGAAGAAGAATCAGCCTTGTTCTTGGTTCTTCATTAAATGCACTTATTCTGGATCTTTGATTCTCTCTGATCTTGTGATGAACCTGTCTGAAACTTATCAAAAACTTGATCAATAATGTTAGGAATAATAATGCAACAAGATATGATAATTTCATATTAACCCATAATGATTTCGCAGATTGATTTGATCTGGTTTTCAAAAGTTACTGATGCAAACTCGAGATTGGTGTTCTAGACTCGAGTTTGAGATTCATCCAGAAAGTAAGGTATGTTTGAAAGTTTCCTAAACTCGAGTTGACAAGTAACTGACTTGAGTTTGGTTCTTACAGAGAGGAAAGTCGCGAGTTGGTTTTGAATGAGATTTTGAACACTTGGCTAAACTCGAGTCATTTAGTAACTGACTCGAGTTTGAGGCTTTTATGAAAAATTTAAGTTTAAGTTCACAGCTTCAAAACTGGAGTTTAGAAATGTAGACTGGAGTTTACAAGACCTGAAATATTGCATAGCTCTCTGTATGATCCAAACTCAAAAAACTCGAGTTTCAGTGAAAACTGAAACCTTTGAAAAATCTTTTTATGTGTAAACTGGAGTTTCCATTTTTCAAACTGGAGTTTTCAAATCAGTCATTTACTCGAGTGTTTTCTGTTTGAGCAAAACTCAAGTCACCAAAATCTTGACTCGAGTTTCAGTGTGAACTGAAACATTTGAAACATCTTTGAAGGCTCAAACTGGAGTTTTCGTTTTCAAAACTAGAGTTTAGAAATCATGTAATAACTCGAGTATTTTCAGTTTGTCCTAAACTCGAGTCTCCAGAATCCAGACTCGAGTTTCAGTGGTAGCTAAAACTTTGAAAACATCCTGTTAATCTTAAACTGGAGTCTCTGAAATCAAAACTGGAGTTTACAAAATAAACAAGAGCTCGAGTGTCTCTGTTATAACCCAGACTCGAGTCTTCTACGTCCAGACTCGAGTTTCAGTTGAAAACTTTAAACTTGAAGACTTTTGTATTTGGTAAACTGGAGTTTGTGGATATGAAACTGGAGTTTTGAAATTTTGATAAAGCATTGAAGCTTCTGTTTGATCCTAAACTCGAGTTTACAGTTCTTAAGAATTTTGATTGCTCTCTGTGTAATGCAAACTCGAGTTTGTCTTACACAAATTGGAGTTTGTCCAGCTTTGTAAAAACTGAGCTTTTGTCTGTCAAGTCCAAACTCGAGTTTCGTCACCTAGACTCGAGGTTGCCTTGAACTGTAAGTTTTACAACTTACCAAAGAAAAACTTCAAATTTAGTTTACAATTGTCAGTTATCATCAAAACACATAGAGAACCAACACTTTGTAGTACAATTTGCACTACATACTAATTCTTGTACTAAAGGATTTAGGGGCAATTTTACTCTAGAAGTTTCTTGAAGGAAAAATTTACCTTGGAAGTGACGAAAAGGAAACAATTTTTGCCCTAATTGTTATCCTACTTAATTTTATTGGTTAGTTGAGAGCAAATATACTAAGCTAGTAGACCACATGTCATCCATATATCATCTGCGCCATTTTTGTTAAGATATAAATTTGCGCCGCAAGTCAATATGTCATTTACTTCATCTTTTCTTCAAAGATAAATTTAAGACTACCATGACAAACATGTACCTTAACAAAAGTAAGGTGGATGACATGTAAATTGTCAGCTAAGTGCATTAGGTTAACTAAAGGATCAAAATTAACTGGGATAACAGTCAAGGAAAAATTGCCTCCAAAAAAGCTTTCTGGATAAAATTGCCCATTGCTGAAAACTTCAAGGCAAAAATGCCCCTTAACCTTATATTAAAATCTAGAGGTAGTACTTGATAAATGAAATCTCTCTCTATATGTGTGTGTGTGTGTGTGTTGTCTTGTATAATTCCAAAATTATAACTAAATTTCTTACTAGTCCTTGTATTTAACCAAGGACCACTACACCATTAACGTTAGACCTATATATTAGGCCTAGAGTAAATTATATGCTTTGTCTATAATAACACTATGCACCAAGTTAAATACATCTAATAAGTCTTATTTTTCTTAGATTAGAAGTGCTATGTTTGTATTGGATAAAGCATCAATAGAAGTGTGTGTTTTGAAGTGTAAAAGTGTTTACCGAATCAGAAGTAGACCAACGAGGTGGACTCCCAGAGGACATTTCAATGATTACACAACCCAAACTCCATATATCAGTAGCAAGAACTTCATGCAACCTCTGATAATTTTGGTTTCCAACAACCTGTATGAGAAACAAGTTTGGTAAAAAAATACTTTGTAAAGCATAATGTAGAGTATGAAAATATATACCTCTGGCGCTGCATAAAGTTGAGTTCCTGGCACAGAGCACATGCCTTTAGATTCTTCTATCTATTCAACACAAAAATTCAATTATGTCCATCAATATTACTGATTGTTGGGACTACCATATTAATTTCCAAAGATATTTGAAAGGGGAATTGAATTACATACAAGTCCTAAGGAAGAGAAAAAATAGGTCCCTTGAAATACAATCATCAAATTGTATTGAAGTCCTATGGGACCTAAGTATGATTAATTCAAATAAGAAAAGATCGATTTGCCCTTGTCAATTTGAGCAGCCAATGACAAATCATTAAGCAACCAACAATAAGTTAGTGTGCTAGGATGACAGGTCATTGAGCAACCAATGACAAGTCAAGGTATTAGTAACGACTTGAGGATTTGTCATTGGTTGCTCAATGACAAGTAATCTGCTGCTCAAATTGACAAGGGAAAAGTAGTCTTTTCTTAATTCAAACTAATCTGAGTTCCTAAAGCACTTCAAAGCAACTTGATGATTTCGAGGAATTTGCTTGTGATTTTGATCTTATCGGGACTTGTATGTACTTCTCCTTGTTTAAAAGGCCACAAATAATTGCCAATATTATGGGACATCTAAGGTATTTATGTAGATGCATATTGTAGAAGTTATCCAAGAACTTACCAATTTAGCCAAACCAAAGTCAACTAGCTTTACAATGTTCTTAGAATCAACAAGTAGATTGGCTGGTTTTAAGTCCCTATATAATCATACATATGAATAAAGCATGAGAGAAGGTGATAGAATATTAGAATGATATATATTTTTAAGAAACCCCCAATAAGGAAATCTATTTTACTTCAATATTTTATTACTTTCTAATTTTACTTTATTTAGCAAGTGGATTGTTTATAAATTACACACATCAAATTCACTAGAAAGTAGGTTTATTTTTGCAATGATGACATAGAAAGTGAGTAACCATATGCGTGTTTATGCACACATATATTGTGTCTCCCTCTTGTATTAGCCTATTAGGATAACTTGGGAGGCAATGAAAATAGATTTTGCTGTGGTTTAGCCAATCTCTATCTTCCTCAAGTTCTTATTCCCCCACCCTCTAATCTTATCGCTCCCTTTATTTCTTTGCCCAATCCCCACCTTAAGGTTTGTCTCTCCTCTCCCCCATCATCACTGTTCTGTTTCTCCCTATCTTCCTCTACGTTTCTATGACCCTCCTCCAAATGATCCCCTGTTTGCATTAGAAGAAGTGTGTGTGAGTGTGTGTGCGTTTTTTTCATCAGAGGGGGAATGGGAATAAATTTCTTAAGAAAATCCCAACATATACACACACATATGCTTACATCACCGTTAGCTAGGACATATACCTGATAAGTGTAACTAAGTTCAAATCTCAAGAAGAGATTTACTTATCATTTTGATAGCATTATTTTCAGTGTGATTTTTGAAACATGTGCTAAAAAATTTATTGATAAGACCCCATCCCCTTTTGCCATCAAAACTCACAAAAGAAGGCATAAAAGGGGGTGAAAAAGGCAGAAAAGGTGGAACTACAGGTCTAGAAGAAAACACAGTGGTTAAGGACCAGACAAGACACAAAAGTAGGGGAGTCAAACTAGGTAGTCATGATTGGAACAATAAAAATAAGAGAAACTATTAGAAAATTGGGAAGAACGAAAGACAGATAAAAAAGAATTTGAATAACGGCCCTTTGCGTGGAGAGTTCCATTCCTCTCAAAAGATTGGAAAGCTTCTTTTATGTTAGGTAGTTGTAGTGTCTGTGAGCTGTGACTTGTATTCATTGTTGTTTCTGTCGGGAGGTAATCTGGGGATGTATTCCACTTGCTTGTTAATCTATGGATCAAAATAATGTTTTATTATAGATTTTATTGTGTTTTAGTTCTTGCTTTCATCTTCAAGTGTAATTCTGTTCTTAATATAATAAGGATTTGTAAGTTATTTGTTTGGGCCATAACAATTATCCTACATCATGTGTGCGCTACAATGTTAAAAACTCATACAGCAATACATATAGGTGTGGGAATATACCTGTGAACTCGTCCGTTGCTATGCAGGTGAACCAGCCCAAAGAGAATTTGTGCAGTGAAATTTTGAATTAAAGGTTCATCTAATTTACCTCGTTTAGATTCCGAGATATATTTCTTCAATGAACCAGGTTGGATGTATTCCATGTATAGAGAAATGCGGCCTCCTTCCTAATTATTCATGAACCAAGTGATTAATTAATAGTGTGTATATTTTCCTCCACAGCTTAAATCAGAAGAATACGGACCTCTTTATGGCCATAATACTCTACAATGTTTGGATGTTTTTCCAGTTGGCTAAAAGATTTGATTCCCTGAAAACACAGATACACTAATTTAGTCATGTTTGATATAATGAACTATTTGAATTAATCATAGTTAGTTTCTATTTTTGTTAGTGTAATCATCAACCAAACATTTTCTTTAGCCATCTTTTCAAAACTAGAGGAAGATTTTATTGACTTGCAATGACATCATAATTACTGTGTTAGAAACTATGTATGGCATAATTTCAATTCTTTGAAGTTATAATGTTTATTAGTTATTACTACTTCCTCCAGTCCTTGATATAAAACATGACTAGATAATTTGATTAGAATAAAGAAATTAGTTAATATGACATGAAATTCCTAAAATACCCTACTCATCATCCTTAATTCCCTCCTTCCCTCTCTTCCTCAATTATTATAATTGAGAGAGTATAAATAGGGATAAATTAGGAAATGATTAAAAAATGTCTTACTTTTGGACCAAAATCAACTTTCAAATATGCCCTATACAAGGATCAAAGGGAGTAATAGAATAAATGGTAAGAAGGGAATTTGGATTCTTCCAAGGTTTCATGTTTTTTAAGTAAAAAATGATGAAAAGAGTAGAAAATTTAATTAAAATATTTTCTTTTTTAACTCGAATCCATAATTTGTTCTTACTTTACTGTATTCCACTCCTTCGTCCCTTACCATAAGTTTTAAATTTATAAATGAAAATGCGTCCCAAAATATATGCTTCATTCTATGTTTGCTTAGCTGTATTGGAAAAATATAAATATTTATTTGCTTTTAACTAATTTTATAAGCACACAGGGCTTCTGTGGTATGGATTGTAATAACATATAAAAGGCATACATGTCGAATGGATTCATCATTTTCAGCTCTGCGAATATTTAGTTCCTGTGCTGCACATAAGTCTCCGGTTTCCCTGTCAGCAATGAAGAACACAATAAGCATTTTATGTCTAAGAGCAAGTGTTTACGGCTTAATAGCTAGGCTTCCAACACATTTCTAAGTATGAAATTAAAATAAGACTTTAAGATCAGAACTTCTGTTCACTCATACCTGTGTCGGGCAGCATAAAAGATCCCATCTGCACCATACCCAACAAGTTTTTCTTCCTCTTCCTCTTTTTTGTTAATCCAACCAGTAACTACTCCTACGATCGCGCTAATATACACACGTAAATTCATAGTCCTGAACAATTTATGAGTTCAGCTTTAGTCAAACTGAAGCTTTAAATATGTCAATTTTAGGTTTACAATGACTGTGTTGTAGCATTGTTTGAAATTCAATCCTAATTATTCGTTATTGCTGTTTCTCTCTTTCTCTCTTTTCAGTAATATTAAATTAAAAACATGTTTTTCAATGAGCTGGCAATAATCAGCATATTTCTCAATGGAAACAAACAGCCTTCTTAGAGCTTGTAAGATGGAAATTAATTGTAATCAAATGTACTCGTACTTATTATTTAAAAAAAAGAGTGAGGAGATATACCTGGGTCGGAAAACCAAGCATGAGAGGTCAGCAGCTTGAGACAGAGCACGCCTCCATTCTGCTACCTGGTGCCTCTTGTCCATTCTGCTACCTGGTGCCTCTTGTCCATGAATCTTTCCTCCAGTTGAGCCAATGCCTTTGCATAACTTCCTGTCTGATGTCGTACTTCTGATGGATCCACATCATAAAACACTCACATCATAAAACACTGGATATATGAACCGATCTTTTTTCTGGAAGAAATCAAGAATCTGTACGAGTTATTGCAAGCAAACTCTTGAGTTTGCGTAGTTTAGAAAACAATGATGGCTATTCTTGATTCACGTATAGCATTGAAAAGTATAGCAAGCATTTCTTCACCCTTCCTACACACTTCATCATTAAGAAATACACTAAGTCCTTTTTGACGCAGAGAGTGATGGAGATGGCTGGTGAAACTAAAGCGAGTATCTAAACCACAATAACTACTGAACACATCGTTAGACCAGTTATAAGAGATAGAAGAAGATGGTTCTCCATGTGCCATGATTGATGACACAGAGCACGGTGCTAAGCTCAAAGGAATTGCAGGGCTTAGAGAGGTGTCACAGCACTGCAAAGAAAGAAGCGTTGACTTTATAACGAATAGGTCTTGAAATCAGAAACAGAAAGGGGTGATTATGGCCCGATAATGGAATAACCGACACAGACGCCGGCCCCACGCACGAGGAAGCGACGCACACGAGAAGGAGGGGGTTTAGGGTTTCGATCGAGACTCTTCCTTTGATCCTATAGAAGTCGAATGAAAGCGAAAAGTATCCCAATTTCTAACCTAGAAGTTGAAGAAGACGGCTCAACCTTCGGGTGTGTCTCCCCCTTTATTGGGATCTGACGTTGTTTTGTCAAAAAAAAAAAATCTTTTAGGGCACGTGAAGGGGCATTTGGCCGCTGATTGAGACGCTGCTCGCTGTCTAATTCTAGACATCAACTATTTAATCTTTTTTATAAGGTACTTGTTTATTTCTAAAGAGCATTAATTATTTTTTTTTATGTATGCCCATAATTAATAGGGGTACTAGGTGAGAGTAATAGTAATATAATATTAGAGTTTAGTGTAAATAGTAGAGATAATATTAGAAACTACTTAAATTATAGGACAATTTTATTGACTTTAACTGTTTTTATTGATTTGTGTGATTTATTAGTTGGTGCCTTATAATAAGAATCAGAGGAGTACTTGTTTCTAAAAAATCTTAAATTTATGATATAATTTTAACATATAATTTTTCTTTTCTAAAAACATGTTTGGATATGTGTTGAATATTTTCACGGTTATTATAGTGATTTTTCTATGCCAACAATTATGAAAATATTTTTTAGTAATTAATTGTTTTAATTCGATAGATAAGAGCACTGAAAAAAAAAGTCTCTTGATCAATATTTTTTGTTGAAAAACTTATATCTAAGATAAATATCTTAATCACTGTTTATAAAAGAGACTTTTTTTTCACATTTATCCAAACATAAATTACTTAGATGAATTGAATCTAATTTAATTAGATAAAGATTTACACATTTAAATTTGAAAATGTAAGAGACAACTAGCCTAGAAGACATGTTATTTAGACTATAAACAAGTTGGTAGAATAATAGTATCAAAATATACCATGCGACAGGAAGAAAAGATGGCAAAACAGCTGCCATTTAATGGTAATCTAATGATTTTTTTTGCTAATGAAATTTGAAGATAAAGGTTTAGTATAAAAAATTCTTGAGAGCGATTAGGTGAAAGAACAAGGGAATAATGCTTCTACACACAAAATAAAATGAAGAGTAAGGCCTTAGCAAGTCTCAACACCATCAATCCTTGTACTTTCTTCCATCAAGTTATAAACGAGTGCTGTAGTAATTCTTCAGCAGTGACCGCTTGGCTGGTGTTTTTATGAAGCGGTGTTTGAGAAAATCTTTACCCACTTGGCATAACGATGCTACTTTAGAACAAAAACATTATAAATAAATAAATAATTTTTTTTAGTTATATACTATATTTCATCCTTAAAATAAGATTTACTTTGTAGTACAAATAGTTCTTTTATTAAAGGGTGAGGGGACAATTTTGTTCGAGAAGTTTTTTAGAGACAAATTTGCATTGGAAATGTCAAAAAGGGAGCAATTTTGCTCTGGTCCTTATCTCAATTAATTTTGACTATTAGTTGACTAAATGTATGGCAATCCACATGTCATTCGCGTCATTTTTATTAAGGTATAAATTTGCGAGGGAGATTTGTGTCATTTACTTTATCTTTTTCAAATTAAAGTTAAATCTAAAACTTATGGGAAAAATTTATACCTTAACAAAAATAACATAGATGACATGTAAATTGTCAGTTCAGCATATCAGGTCAACTAACAGTTAAAATTAACTGGAATAGTGGCTAGGGTCAAATTATTCCATTTTTTACACTTTCAAGGCAAAATTACCCCCTCAAGAAACTTCTGGACAACATTGCCCTATATTGGAATCTTCAGGCAAAAATGTCCCTTAACCCTATATTAAAATCTAGAGGTAGTACTTGATAAATGAAAGCTTGGTGCATATATATAGGATATAATGTCTCATATAATTCCAAAATTATACCCAAATTTCTGACTACTCCTTGTATTTAACCAAACCCCACCACATCATTACTGTTAGACCTAAATATTAGGCCTTGGAGTAAATTACATGCCTTGTCTATCATAAAACTACACACCAAGTTGTATACAAGCTTATGAGTCTACTTTTTTAAGATTATAGGTGTTGTGTTTGTGTTGAGTAAAACATCAATAAAAAAGTGTGTGTGTGTTTTCAATTGTAAAAGTGTTTACCGAAATAGAATCAAACCACCAAGGTTGACGCCTTGAGGACATTTCAATTATTACATAGCCCAAACTCTATATATCAATAGAGCAGTAAGAACTCCATACAAGCTCTGATAATTTCTAATATTACACAACCCAAACTCCATATATGACCAATCAAGCTTCAACCTGTTGATACAGAATGTTTGAGAACAAAAAAAGAGAATTATGATTCACTGAAATCAAATAGAATATAAAACTACTATTTGATAGTCAAATATAGATAATGGCCCTTGACAAAATGCTCTTTTTGTTAGTTTGGGAAACACCATGCTCTTTTGAATCTTTTAAATATCTTTGCCAACACCCTTATGGTGTAGTGGCGTGTAGTTTCCCTATAGTGCACATCTCACAACAAAATGTCATATTTTTAAAAGCCATACTCGAGACAGATTTATGCCAGATGATGACAAAGCAGCCAACAAACATACTCCTACCTTGGTGAGCCCTTCAACATCAATTGCCAGGATGTTTGCTACCCTTTTTTGCAGGTGTGCTGCAGTTTTCTCAAGAATTATACTTTGAGGCCTCTCTAATTCTAATTTACTGCTGCAAGTAAACTCTCCTTGGTTCTCTCTGTCATATTGTATTACTCATTCGCACCACTCCTTAATCAGTTCCTGGAGATAGTAATAAGTGGCTTTGTACCTGCAATATGTTTGTTGCTTAGCTTTATAATTTAAGAAATGTATTGATGCCCATGACAAAATGATATTCCAGCTCAATCCCCAAAATATACAATGCAACACGGAATCACTTCCATATGTCCAGGTCACTGAATGCTAAAGTGGAAGCATATTAGGACATGCAATATCTTTGGATAAGAACATGAATAATTCGTGGAGAATTCATAGCCTCTCAGTCACAGATATGTTTACAATTATTTTTATCCTAGATAAATTTATAATGAAAAGAAATAGCAATGGCAATATGTTTGGGCCCCAATAGCAAGTAGCAATCAATTGTTTTAAAAGCATGAATAGAGATCAGTAGAGAGAGGAAGTCAACTTTATTCTTCTATAATATTGCCAACCTTAATCCTCTGAACACGCGCTGGTGCCACATTTGATGTAAAATACAGGGAAAAGTTTATATTATGAAATTGCCAACATGTGACCAGGGTATACATATGACATATACGTATAGCTTTAAAAAAATAGCCAAATAAGCAAGTTATTGTCAGAGTCCAAACTAACATACCTTGATTTGCGCATATCCTAGTATATGGCCAAGCATTGTTGCACTTCATGTAGAGAGCCCTATTTAGTATGTGCTATTAGAAAGGTAGGGTATGTGACCTGTCAAAATTATAAACAAAATAGATAAGCATCAATTTCATAAAGCTTTCTCTCTTTTAACTTTATCACAAATAACTTGTGATTTCCATCATATCAGATATCTATTTACAAATATTTAACACCTTATCTGATTACTGTATTGTTCACAGCCATTACATTCGTCTTTAGTTGGATTTTATACTTTTGGATACAGAATTCAAGAGCACCTTAATCCGAATAGGATTGAGTTAGTAGCTACAACTTATGTTAGTTTACCATCTTGCCAAAATAGGGCCATCAGAAGGGTTGGAACTCACCAAATTTGGACACAACCAAGTTATATCAAAGCCAACAATTTCCAAGTGAACAATTCAAGCATTCTACTAAACCCATTTGTTAGTTAAACATTATTTGGACTCACTTAAAATTTCAGATACACAAACATTTCATGTTGAACACAATCCAACTCAATATAGTTAAGTACCTGAAGTCCTTTCATCATATCTAGTTCTCAATACTCAGCTTGCTTAGAGCTTCTTGGGCTTGTATTTCCATGGAGTTTCAGATAAGCTGGCTCATAAATGTTGTATCATCAGACATCACACTAAGATCTTTCATAAGCTTAGAACCCATCTATAAGCTATCCTGCATGAGTGATTTTTAATATTTAGTAGTGGAATAATCCATGAATGAAATGTTGAAAAATGGTTATTCCACGCTGTCACTATGAGGGGGAAAACTTATGGTATGGCACCTCTGCATTATCCAAAATGGCATCTGTTGCACTCGCTTTCTTCAGTTCTAAAAGATGCTTGATATCTTGAGCTCTAACATGAATTGGAATCTGCCAAATAAAATTTAATCCTTCAAATTTCAAGTCATAAATTAATTTCTTAAGTGAAAGGCCCCAGATAAATGTTATAGACTTATTGTAATATTTAGAGTAAAATACTCTGACCACCCTCCTATTTTACCTTAATTACACAGACCTCTCCTTTATTTTGGAAACCCATATAAACCTCCCTTAAAAAAAATGTATATTACACAAACCACCCTTACATTTTAAGATTCTATTTCCATCCACCCAAACCGTTAATTAGCCGTTAAATTTGACTTTTGAACTCTTTTTTTTTTACTAAAATGTTCGTCTTTAGTATCAAATATATGAGTAAAATATTATGACCTCTCTTTTATTTTGCCTTAATTACGCAAACCTCTCCTCTATTTTGAAAACATACATTATTAAGTTTAAACAATTAACCAAAAATTTATTTTTTAATTAAAGTGTATGTAAAAATAAAATTTATTTACTATTTTACTCTTAATACTAAATCCCTAGTTTTATTTTTATCTTGTGCATATTTATTTTGTCTTTCACATTTTGACTAAAATTGTTTTAAAGAATTTAATATTATTTTATTTGTTCGTTACTTTCTATTTTTATCTTTACAAATAGTTATTTGTTTGATGATTTTAGCACTGGTTAATGGTTAATGTAAGTATCACAAACTTTGAATATTCAAGTAAGTTTTTAAATAAACATATGCTTGATCAAATGCGTTTATAAATATTTGTGAAAAAAATTATTAAATTAGAGATTTAAATGACACGTACAAAATCAAACTTAGATAGCTTATTATATTTGATAAAAATTATGTGTTTAATATATATTTGAGGTTAAAATTAATTTATAATATCAAAATTAAAAAAAAAAATTTAAAATAGAAATATATATATATAAAGAGGGACATTTTGGTAAAACAATTTCAAAAGTCAAATTTAACAACTAATTAAAGGTTTAAGTGGATGGAAATAGAATTTTAAAATATAAGGGAGGTTTGTGTAACATACATTTTTTTTAAGGGAGGTTTATATAGGTTTCCAAAATAGAGGGGAGGTCTGTGTAATTAAGGTAAAACAGGAGGGTAATCAAAGTATTTTACTCTAATATTTAGCATGCCCCTTCACTGTAAAAAGAACCCATTAAAATTGAAGTGATAATTGCATGGTGAAATTCTAATTACATAGAATGGAGGCAATAAGACTTCATGATAATAAAGGCCCCAATATCATATCAAAAGCATTTCAACACTTAAATGAATAATTTATATTGCAATAACACATCTTATGTCAATTAGCAAACCAGGAGTTCATAAGAAACATTGTCAAACCAAGCCACCAAAACTTACTGTAGCTACACTACCCAATTGTATGATTCTAGTATTTAAAATTGCAAAGAAACATCATCAAACTAACAAATAAAGCTTCCAAAAAAATAAAAGGAACACACACACACACACGAAGTTATGAAGTTCAGCATACCACATGTAATCATCATTCTTACCTTCAAGTCGATGGAAGTCCCAGAAGTTAGAAAAAATAACCCAAGAAGTAAGCCTCTAAATGGTCTTATGTCTACTTCAATTTGTGTCCTAAAATTTGTCTCCGCCAAGAGTGCTCCAGCTAAAAATGCACCAAGCTGCACTATGATATTGCATTCAGTTGTCTCCGCCGTGTGCTAGCGCCTTTAGTATTCTCGCGTCTCTCTTATCTCTCTAGGGTTTCTTGTAGCTGTCTCATACGCTTGACAAAAGTAAGTAGGTTTTTCTAAACCTGATAGGCGTATTATATTCAAAATTAATCCTTATTAATTTTGAAATTCGAATTTTGAATCTGGATTAAAAAATATATTAATTAAATCTATCTAATATATCTAATCTAATCTATTTATTTAATCCGAATTAAAAGCCTTCTAATTTAACTTATCTCTATAAATTAAATCGAAAAATGATATCTATCTATTTAATTAAATCTGAGATACTATATCCCAATTTAAATTAAATAGATATATGATATCTTGATTCAAAAATTAAATGTAAGATACAATATCTCTATTTTTTTTAGATATTTAATTTATCAAATAAATTGAATACAAAATAAATATTATATAATAATATTATAATCTCCATTAAATAATATTATTATTTTATTTTTGAATTATATATATATATATATATATATATATATATATATATATATATATATATATATATATCCTAGATTAAATTCAGTATTCATTAAATCTTAGATATATCTAAAATTCAATGAATCTAGACACTTTTGCTCATGTTTGGCTATTCTTATGTGCGACTTGCATGCCTACATGAGATTGACAGTGGGTCAATACTATAACAGCCCACAAGTCATAAATGGCCTTTAGCAAGACATTGCAACTACCCAATTCATATTGGGATCGATTATATGATACAACTTATTGTATAACCATGTCACGTCCCTTTTGTCACGCGATAATTTAATCAAGAATGAGTCATGAATAATGTCAACTTCCTTTTTTTGACCATTACTTTTTTGATTCTCGAGTAGTCTAATCATTGAAATGGAAACTCATTTCCACCGTAGTATGGTCATACGTTTCTCAAATTGGCACATCATTTGTGGGGTTTCAATTTAAAATAAAAGTTTTTGAATTTAAGAAATAAATAATAATGAGAAGTTTTCTAAAAAGAAAAAAAAAGAAGAAATAAAATTTTTTTATTTTTATTATTATATTTCTTCTTTTATCCTTGACAGCACAGGCGCATTCAAAATGTAAATGTTTCAATTGAATGGAGATGGGTCCCACACAAATGGAATCAATTAAATGAGAAGAAGACCTAAAAGCTATGGTGGGTTTTGATTAAATTGGAAATGGGCCCCACCAATTGAATATAGGGTTAAGGTGCAAAAATACATATATTTTTCCTCCAGGAGCGCCCAGCACCATATGTTTTTTTTTTGTGCAAAAATACACACGCCGTTAGGTTTTAGGAGCAAAAATACCACTTCCGTTAGTTGACTGTTAGTTGACCATTAACTGACCGTTAACCATGGTGAAATTACTCTTTTGCCCTTAACCCTTTTCTTTTTTAATTATTTTAAACTAAGGGCAAAAAGGTAATTTCACCATGGTTAACGGTCAACTAACGGAAGTGGTATTTTTGCTCCTAAAACCTAACGACTTGTGTATTTTTGCACAAAAAAAAACATATGGTGCTGGGCGCTTCTGGAGGAAAAACATATGTGTATTTTTGCACCTTAACCCTTGAATATATGGGAAGACCTAAATGACAAAAGATTAACGAGCAGAGGCGGCACCGTTTTGGGGGTGAAAGAATAAAAGGAATTGAATACCTAAAATTGAGAGAGGGGTGCAGACGGAACAATTGGAAAAAGAGAAACAAAGAGGAGGCGTAGTGCAAAGGCAGAGAAGGAGATACACAAGCGTGAGAGCTGCGGAAGTCCAGACCCTCGACTCTCTTCATCCTTTCTCTCCGGCGGCATGATCACCACCAAGGCCACCGGCGAGCTTTGCTGTCACAGCTGTGAGGAGAGCCAGCGTGAATGTTGACAGCAGAAACCAGAGGAGATGGCGAGCTAAACTGGAGGAAGGAGACGGTGAAGATATAGCAGAGGAGTTTTGAGCACCACATATATTCCTGATTTCTTATAGTAAGAGACAATGATGCTATTGGAGTGAAGAGGACAACGCCATTTTTGGAAGTGCTCTGTGCTATCTCTTATTTCTCATTTTCTTTCCTTTTCTATATGAATCTGAACTTTGATTTTACTGTTCCTGTGATGGATTTGTATAAAGTCATGCATGGCTGATTTTATTTATTAAACTTCATTTTTATGGTTTAGTTATAATTAGTATTAATTTTGGTTGCTTAATCTTGTTTAGTTTTATCTATTTAGTGATTGGCCATCATTAAATATGAATTCAAACATTAGGATTTACCTTGACAAAGGATATTTTAATTAGCCTCTGAGATTAAGAAATATGGAATTAGATTTTGATTTAATTTGCAATTAGGATAGACATATACCTAATAGCCCCATATAATTGTAGAAGAGTGTGTCCGAATTGAATTGCCTCTTGAGTAAATTTGTTAGACATAACAATTTCTACTTAAGAGAGGGTTGTAAGAGGACCGACATACACTTATAGCTATTTTTACTTGAGATTAATAAAATTAATATTAAGGCTAATTAAATTAGTGAAATCAAGGTTTATGAAGCTAATAAGGGATTAGTGACTCTGGGTTGCTTGTTTGACATTTGTGGTAGTTAGTTTATTTTAATTTCTTTTTACTTAATTAATTTCAATTTGAGTTGCTCAACTTAAATGAAAGTGTAAAATCAATGCTTAACTGAAGTTGTGGATACTAAGTCCTGGTGGGAATGATATCTCTATATCTCATCAAAGTCATACCGGTCTTATCCCATCTTCGCTCCCGCTTAGATGATTGACCAGGAACATTTATGATAATCTATAAGATATATCCAAGGATACAGATATCAATATAAACATAAAATAAAATGATAACTAAGAAAGAATACCTTAAATAACATAAACGTCTAAAGTACAATGACTTGCCCCTAGGGCATAATTTCCAATAGCTTTCGGGGAATTATGTGATGCTCACAAAATAGACCACAACTTCTCAACCCTGAGGACCCCATAATAGAATGGTGTGGTTGAAAGGAGAATCGAGTTCTCACCAAAATGGCTCGAGAAATGTTGAATGAAAATAAGACTTCTTAAGTCTTTTGGGTAGACGCAATGAGCATGGCTTGTTATGTCTCAAACCGAGCCTATCTCTGAAAGAAATTCAAAAGACTCCATATGAACTCTATAAGGGAAGGAAGCCGAACTTAGCTCATGTACACATCTTTGGATATAAATGTTTCGTCCATAACAATGGTAAGGATAACTTGGGAAAGTTCAATCCTAAGTTCGACAAAGGTATATTTTTGGGTTATTCAAATAGAAGTAAAGCTTATAGAGTCTTTAACAACTGTATTCATGTTGTAGAATAATCAATTCATGTTGTGTTTTGTGATTCTAATCCTGACAATTATGTTGATGAGGATGAACTTATTTTTCAAAATCAACGCATTTCAAAAACACCTTCTATTCCTGAGAACTCTAAAAGATTTAGAAGTTAAGCCTGAAAGTGCTTGTCAAAATCCTGTCCAATCTCAACCACGTGCCTGGAGTACAATAAGAGTCATCCTTATTAGTTCCCTATATGTTTTGATGAAAACTTAACAATTGTAAATCCAAATTGAAGTTTGTCTTTGTAAAGTTGAAAAACTTACCATCAAAGACAAACTCGAGTTTTTGTTAGAAAACTCGAGTTTGAACTTGACAAAGAGCAGCTCAAGTTCTTGTAAACATAGACAAACTCGAGTTTATTTTTGGAAAATCGAGTTTAAATCTATCAGAGAGCTCCTAAGTTATTCAAGACAAAGCAAACTAGAGTTTAGTTTAATGAGCTCCAGTTTGACAAGACAGAAGAAATCTAAGTTTTTCGAGCTTTGTTGGAAACTTGAGTATGTAGTTAAAAACTCAAGTTTGTAACATACAGAGAGCTATGCTCTATCATAAGCTTGAGAAAACTCGAGTTCTATTTTAAAACTCCAGTTTGCATCTTCTAAAGTATTTTACAAAGTTTTCTCTATAATGAGGAAACTCGAGTTTTTTTTTTTTACAAACTCGAGTTTAGATCTTATAGAGAACAACTCAATATTTCTAAAGATTTGAAAAACTCCAGTTTTCTATTGCAAACTCCAGTTTGAATCATGCAGAGAGTTTTCTAGTTTTCCCACGTTTTGTGGAAACTCAAGTTAGTCATTGTAAACCCGAGTTTGTGCCAAGCAGAGAGCTTCGCTCTATTTAAACCTTTTGAAAACTCCAGTTTGAAATGAAAACTCTAGTTTTGATATTTTGGACTTAAAATGTGTTTTCACTATAAATGTCCAAAACTTGAGTTAGTCACTTAATGACTCGAGTTTAGGAATTGCTTAAAACTTGCTTCAAAGATCAAAAGCAACAGTCTTCTCTAGATGAAGAAAACTCGAGTTAGATTTATAAAACTCGAGTTTAGGCTTTTGAAGTAAATTACAAACTCTAATCTAGATGAACAAATTGAAGTTTGTATCGTAGAGTTTAAAATTCAAATTGCACGAATCTATGAAATCTTTATGTTTAATCTATATACTTCTTATCATCACACATTACTATTCCTAACTATGTTTAACCAATTTGTTAGTGAGTTTCAAATGATTTAAAGAGTATTAAAATAGAGATTTAGTCAAAAACAAAAAGCAATGTCAGAACATTTATTGCAAAGTCCAGAAAGATAACATCCTTTTAGACAATCATTCTGCACACGTTGCAAAGGGATTAATGTTTAGTTTCCTTATAAAGAAACTGCTCTTCCAATGGATTAAACCCAAGGGAAGTCAACTCTAAATCTCTGTGCAACTGGATTAACTGAAGAGTATAGAGAGATGAGACCAAAGTGTTCCTAATCATCTCAGCAATGTCTCCAACGATTACATTGAAGAATCCAACGGTCATTTAATGCTATCTTGATATATATAGAGCTTCATTCAAGTCTTCTCAACAACCAAGATTAAAAAACGAAAAGCATTCAAAGTTTCCAACCACTCTTTCAATTTTCTATTGTTAAGTATCTTTTGATACATTTGTACTTCAATGTTCATCACTATCAACTCTTAGAGAGAGTTTTCTATTTATTGAAATCATTTATTGTTAGAATCTCAAGTTGTGGGACTTGGAGATTGGGAATATCATATTACAACTTGTAAGGGGGAGTATATCCTAGTGAGATGATAACTTGAAAGATCCGGCTAAACCCAAAAGGGGGGGTGAATTAGGTGAAGATAAAAACTTGCAAACTTAGAAATTCTTTTCGCAATTCGTTAAAATCAGTTTGAATGATAATATAGAGTTATAAAGCTATAAACAATCATTCAAACATGTATGCTGGAAATAAAGGAGTTTAAGGAAGAGAATTGCAAACTAAGATTTATACTGGTTCGGTCCAATCCTTGACCTACGTCCAATCCTCAAGCTTCACTTGAGATTTCCACTATCTCCTTGTTTAACCAGGCACAAGAGGAAAGCCTTTACACCCCACAAGTTTATCCAGACACTTATGCAACCTTTACAATCTTTCTCACAGAGACTCTCCCTTACAACCCAAAGGGATACAATCAATTTCCCCACTCAAGGTCACCCAACCTTGAGTATCTCTCAGGAAAATATAATTTACAATGATTCTTCTCTCAAAGAAATGATTATGATAAACATTGAAGTGCATTTCAAATGATTTCACTCTTCAAATGATAATCAGAATAAGCATAAGAAAACAGAGTAGAAGGAGCTTCAGAATTTTGTCATTATGATTGCATAATCTATTCCCATCCTCTTCTTGCGTTTTGAACCTGGTTCTATTTATGGATGAGCATGATCTGAACGTTAGAGAGTATAGCCGTTGTGAATAGAGCTGTTGAGAATATGGGTGCTAAAAAATATAGCCGTTAGAATGTTTTTTCACTTAACAGCTCATCATTTTTTATCTTCATGTAATCCTTTGTTTGATCATCTGAAACATGTCCACAAATGATATAAATGATGTTAAGAAGTGATATAGATCATTTGGGTAATCATTTGGATGTTCTTGATCAAAAATGAAATTTTCGAAACGTTGATTTTTCTGAAGCATAGATGGAAACTCGAGTATTGAATTGAAAACTCGAGTATTGAGCTTGTAGCATTACTTCAGATTCGTCTCTGTTTGATCTATACTCAAGTTTTGCTTCCCATACTTGAGTATTGAAGATTCTCTGATGTTCATTGCTCTCTGTCTGAGCTATACTCGAGTTTTCACTTGTAAACTCGAGTTTTCGAGCTTTTTCCAGTCCTCAGTTGCTCTCTGATTGATATAGCTCCAATTTTGGCAAGCTACTTATCCTCCATATAGCTCTTAGAGTCTTCTTTCCAATGTAGCAAGAATCAGCTCCAAACTTGTTGTAATTTGTCCATTATGATTTACTGAATGAAAGATGTTCTTTGTCCATCGTTTTTGTAGCGTTTTCAAATGTCAGTAAACTTTTGAAGACCATATTTCTCTTGTCTGATCTTCATTTTAGTTCATTCAAGTCTTGATGGAAAGCCTTATGAGTCTTCTTTCCTATGCCACCGATTTCAGCTCATTCCGATTTGTAGATTGTGAGTTACACTCAAAACATTGAAGCTTGGTCTGATGTGTGGCGTAGATTCTTGATCCTACTTTGGAACTTCATGGCTCTCTCATCTGATCTTCTTTGGACTTGAATTTTTGTCAAGATGACGCTTTGGATGACTACTTTCATTCAAAACTTGTTTCACCTCAATCCGATCTTTGATTTAGGATATATCATCGAATTACCAGACCTCACTCGAAGCTGAACGTGAAACAGCGGTGAACAAAGTTGCTGATGAACACTGGAAACTCAAGTTTTGACTGGATACTCGAGTTTTGTCAGGTTCAGAGACGACAGAGAAGCTGAAAACACCTAATACTCGAGTCATTAAGTTCCATATTCGAGTATTGACTCTCATACTCGAGTATTGACCTCCTTACTTGAATTTTCTTCAACTTCAGAGACAAATCACTTCCAGTAAAGTAGGAAACTCAAGTTTTGACCATTATACTCGAGTTTTCTCATCTAGAATCAGATTTTTACTGGATTTAACTCTGAATTGACCCCTTCCAACTTCCATTTGATCATGGACACTTCCATAATCAATCTTGGGGCTTGTATAATCATATTTTCATCAATTCCTTCCATCTTCCATTATTTTCTTCATTTTCTTCTTTCATCTCTTGAACATACTCCATAAATATATCTGAACTGAACTTGGAATGAGGATGTTCCATTTAATAAGTTCTTTCTTCTTCAATTTCTCCTCTTCTTCTTTTCCTTCTTTGCCGATTCTTCTTTTTAATCATTCTTCACTTTACATCTTTGACTCTACATTAAATTCAAGAATTAATCAATAAAGAAGATAAACATATTACTCAATCTTTTTGCTCTTACTAATGGCATATATAAGTCATCATCAAAACTAATTATATCCAACATAACTTTCGAGTACATAGTTTGTAATTGATATTGTGAGTTAGTGAAAATCTCAGAGTGTCTGTGGACTGAACGTAGGTTAAGGATTTGGACCGAACTAGTATAAATTCCTTTGTATCAAGCTTCTCTTAACTCTCCTATGCTCATCTCTGTTTTGCATCTATAAAACATAGTAATTCGAAAAAGTTTTTGAAATCCCCAATTCACCCCCTCTTGGTGATTTGCTCCATTTACATTTGGTATCAAAGTGAGGTATTCTTTAAAGAGCTTAACATCTCGAGAAGGATCACTATGGACGGTATTCTACCTGATGGAGCTTCGATCAACAAACCACCGGGTTTCATTGGATAACATTACTCCTTCTGGAAAGCCAAATTCAAAGTCTTTGTATTAGCTTCTAAATATGGCCTTTGGAGGGTGTTCGAAAGAGGAGATTATGCTCCTTCATTAGTTCGAGATGGTGTTAGAGTTCCAAAGCTTGAAGAGGAATATGATGAGAATGACAAGAAGCTAGCCACTCTTAATAGCAAAGTTGTTCTCATGCTGCAAAGTGCTCTAAGTCAACAAGAGTCTTCCGTGTTTACAAATTATCATTTGCTACAGAAATGTGGGATGCTCTTGAAATTGCACATGAAGGAACCACTGGAATCAAGGAAAATAGACTCAATACTCTCATGACAAAATACAACCTTCTTCGTATGAAGTCTGGAGAATCTATTGGCAAGTTTTAGCTTAGATTCACTCATCTGATCAACCAACTTGCTGCTTTAGAAAAAATGTACTAACAACCAGTTCAAGTCAGGAAAATCTTGAACATTCTCAACAAGGAATGGGAAGTCAAAGTCATTGCTATTGAAGAAGCTTGTGGAGAATCAATGTCATATGTGACAGCTTTCTTTGGAAGCTTATTTGAGTATGAAAGGAAGATCAAGTTCAAAAAAGGATTTGATGAGATAAATAGCAAGAGCAAAGGGTTGGCTCTCAAAGCTGTCAAAAAAGCTAAAGAACCAGATGATGATGATGAAAAGGAAGATGAAGAGCTAGGCATGATGGTCCAAAGATTCAAGAAATTCTAAAAGAAGGACCAATGATACAAGAAGTTTTACAAGGGTAGCTCCAGTTTGAGGCAAATAAACCAATCATTTGTTATGAATGTGAAAAGCCTGGACACATCAAGTCTGAATGCTGCCAGCTAAAGAACAAAAACAAAGAGAAGAAGAAAGCTTATGTCTCAGCAATATGGGGAGACAACTCATCTGATGAAGATGAAGTTGAAGATGAGAATAAAGCCAATATATGCCTCGTGGCTCAAGAAGAAGAGCAATCTGGAAAAAATTGATGAGGTATATGATTCGCTACCCTCATATGATGAACTATTTGCTAAATACAATGTTTTACAATCTGAATTTGAAAAGGTTGCTGAAAAGTATATCTATTTGAAAAAGAAAAATATAACTCTTGAACAGCAACTCAAGAATGCTACTTGTGAAAACATTGTTTGTGAAGATTGCATTGATTTAGAGAAAAAGAATTTGTATCTTATGAAAACACTTGAGAAGTTTACTCAAGGTAGTGAAATGCTCAATGTTATTTTAAAACAACAAAGATTTACAAATCACAGATCAAGAATTGGTTATAAACTTGATCTTGATAAAAGGAAAGACAAAAAGAAATTTGGAGAAAAATCTTATATGAACTATTTTCGAAAATCTGTTAATTCTTCAAATCCTTTTGCACATTGCAACTATTG
This sequence comes from Acacia confusa, assembly GCA_037074495.1. Classification (NCBI taxonomy): domain Eukaryota; kingdom Viridiplantae; phylum Streptophyta; class Magnoliopsida; order Fabales; family Fabaceae; genus Acacia; species Acacia confusa. The sequence continues at coordinate 26,105,430 of CM073504.1, read as the reverse complement.
CAATCGTAAAGGTCATGCTACTTCTTCCTGTTTTCATAAAAAGGAAAGAAAAAAGTAAATCTGTAGGGAATTATCAATTAGTGCCTAAGGAATCTTATAAGATTTCTAAGTCACATGTTAACCCAAAAGTACCCAAGAAAAGATGAGTACCTAAGACTTGTCTTTCTTGTCTTGCATGTTTGTCTAAGAGCATCAAAATCCAACAAGTGGTACATTGATAGTGGATGCTCTAGACACATGATGGGAGACCAATCCAAGTTTGCTTCAATCAAACCAAAGGAAAGTAGTAAAGTGACTTTTGGTGGAAACCGATCTGGAAGGATTGTTCGAATTGGAGGAGTTGGAAACAACGAAGGACCACAAATCAAAGATGTCTACCTTGTGATAGGTCTTTGTCACAATCTTCTCAGTGTAAGTCAAACCACAGATATGTTGGTTATAATTAGTTTTGATGATGTCTTATACAGATATTATTTTTAAGAGCAAAAAGTTTTATATAATTTATTTATCTCCTACATTGATTAATTACCTTGTTTAATATAGGTTACTAATTATAGAGAATGATCAAGAGAGAAGATTGACAAAAGAAGAAGTAGATAAATATTATGAGAATATCAATATCCAAGTCTCTACGATCAAATAGAAGTTGGAACGACTCGATTTGGAGCTAAAATAAGCAAGTTCAAACTTCCGGATGAATACAGTGATTTTAGCATGAACAGTGTCATGCTCGAGCATAAAAACGTCCTTGCTCGAGATGAAAAACATCCTTGCTCGAGCAGAGAAACCTGGTGCTCGAGCAACAACGGTTTCTTAGCTACACTGTTCAGCTCTGTTTTAGGCAACCACTGGTAATTTGACAATATCTCCGAAACCAGGAATCGTATTGACGTGAAATCAATTTTGTATGAAACTAGACATCTAATGCATCATCTTGACCAAGTTTCAAGTCAAAAGAAGTTTATATGAGTGAGATATGAATTTTACAATCAACCCCATTTGTTACCGTCATATAGCTGAACAACCTTCAGTAATTTGGGTGTATCTCACAAACCACACATCGGAATGAGCTGAAATCGGTGTCATATGAAACTAGACTCAAATACCTTTCCAAAAACACCAAGATCATAGAAAAAAAAAGATCAAATGAGATAGATATGATTTTTGGAAGTTCATAGTCTATTTCAAAATTGGGCAAAAACTTTGGTTCAAGAATAGCCTCTATTAATTTGATCATAATGCTCAACATACATTGAGTTTGGAGTTGATTCTTCTTGAATTGGAAAGAAGACTTGAAGAACTTCATGGGTATAAGCGGTTTGTCTGATTTCAAGTTATATCAAAGAAGATTCATTCACAGGAAAGTGACTGTTTTGTTGTTTATCACATTGTGTTGTTTCATCTTTGAACAAGATCAATCAAAGGCTTGACGATGAACCATGACGGATAGTTGAATACACCTTAGTATGGCTTGCTCATTGTTTCAGAGAGAAATGCCCGAGCATCATCAGAGCTCAGACTAAAGAAGTCATGCTCGAGCAAGCAATCTTCATGCTCGAGCATCAGTGAGGTCAAGTAAAAAATGAGAGTATGTGTGAAGATGTGCTCGAGCAAATAATCAGCGTGCCCGAGCAAGAATGTATATCATGCCCGAGCATTAGCGATAATTCAAAGTTTTAATAGCCTCATTCAAGTGTTGCCCGAGCAAGCTCTGGAGTGCTCGAGCAGAGTTCCTTGGATGCTCGAGCAGACAAACAACCATGCCCGAGCAAGATCATTGAAATCACCGTCTTCGGAAAATTCGAATCAACTAATTATGATTTCCTTTCTTCTGATTATTACTCATTACAATTCTTAAATTCTTCTAATCAGTTTGCTAAGTAATTTTTAGATGATCAAAATGAAATTTCTGAAAAGAATTAAGAATCATTTGCTGAGTTGGAAAGTTATAATGGCGGTATGGTGTACCGATCGTGTATGTCAGAGATTGTCTGCAGCTTGATTTAATAAAGGAACCTTTGTCGGAGACAAGCTGTGATGGGCGTGGCATGGAAGAATGCTTCATAGATCAATCATTTCGTCTGCCACTCTAACGGATACTCATTCAAATCCTTCCAACGGTCGAATGCTCACAACGATCAAAAGACGATCATCTATAAAAAGCGAAGCCTTCAAACCGGAAGAGATGCTGATAGATGACGGACAACGAGTGATGATTATGAATGAAACAAAATGAGTTTACTACTTCACCGTCAATATGTCAATACACACTTGATTCATATACTCTCTTCTCAATGTTCATATAGTCTACCATAAAGAGTGAAAACATCGATTATATACTTCAGTGTTTATATATTCATTTCTAAGAGAGAGAAGATTCATTTGTAAACATTCTATCTGAGAGTTACTCAAGATTAGGTAATCTTGAGTAGGAAATAGATTGTAACCTTACAGTGTGTAAGGGGGAGTATTTTAGTGAGAGATTCGGCTTCACAAGTGCTTGGGTAAACTTGTGTGTTGTAAAGGCTTCTCTTGTGCCCGGATTAAACAAGAGGATAGTGGATTAGAAATCTCAAGTGGAGCTTGGGGACTAGACGTAGGTCAAGGATCGGCCGAACCAGGATAAATCACAGTTTGCCTATTCTCTTCCCTCAACTCTTTTATTTCTAACATATATATTTGAATGACTAACTATTGATTTACAACTCACTACTGTCATACGAATTGCTTTCTGTAAGTTGTGAAAAGTTTTTCAAAGTTCATAAGTTTTAATCAGAAACCCAATTCACCCCCCTCTTGGGTGACAGCCAGATCCAACAAGATAATGGTAACTTAGTTATCTTTAACTCAGAAGAGTCCTTGATTGTAAGTAAGGATTTGCTCCTACTAGAAAATATAAGATCTAAAGCCTTATTTAGAGCTCTTAGAGAAGGTAATTGTTATACTCTCAATTTCTCTAGAAATGGCACTTCTGAAAAATGTTGTATTGGTAATTTGGATGGGAGTTGGCTATGGCACAAGCAATTAGCTCATGTCAATATGATCCAACTTGACAAACTACTGAAAAAGGAGTTGGTCATTGGTTTACCAAAACTTCATTTTAAAAATGACATGATTTGTGATGCTTGTCAAAAAGGTAAACAAACCAAATCATCCTTGAAGTATAAAAATAAAATTTCAACTAATAGACCTCTTCAACTACTCCATATGGATCTAGTTGGACTAGCTAGAGTAAAAAGCCTTGGTGGCAATCTTTATACTTTGGTCATAGTTGATGATTTCTTTAGATTTGCTTGGACTATATTTTTATCTTCTAAAGATGAAACATTTGATCAGTTTGTTGGTATGTTTATTACAGAATTCGAGAATCATGCCCTTGGTGAGTTTTGTGACAATATGGGAATTGATCACAACTTCTCAGCCTCAAGGACTCCTCAGCAAAATGGTGTTGTGGAGAGAAAGAATCGAGTCCTCATTGAGATGGCGAGAGCAATGCTGAATGAAAATAATACTTCTCAAGTATTTTGGGCTGATGCAATGAGTACAGCCTGTTATATCTCAAATTAGGCATACCTCAGGAAAAAACTGAATACAACTCCATATAAACTATACAAAGGCCGAAAGCCCAATCTGGCACATTTGCACGTATTCGGCTGCAAATGTTTCATCCACAACAATGGTAAGGATAATCAAGGTAAGTTCGACCCCAAGGCAAATAAAGGTATATTTCTGGGCTATTCTAATAGAAGTAAAGCTTATAGAGTCTTTAATACTCATACTCATATTGTTGAAGAGTCTATGTATGTTGTATTATGTGAATCCAATTACTTTTGGATGATGATGAAGAAAATGTTTTCAAAAATCAATTCTTTTCAAAAACCACCCCTGCTTCAATTGAAAATCATGTAAATGTTTTTGAAGCTGATCCTCAAAACAATTGCAAAAATTCTAATCAATCTTAGCCTAGAGCTTGGAAGTTCACGAGGAATCTGTTAGTTATCTATGGGTTTTGATAATAACAAAGTATTGTAAAATTAAGGTTGAAGTTTGTCTTAAGTAAGTGAAAAACTTACTGTCTAAGGCAAACTTGAGTTTTGGAATCAAAACCCAAGTTTTTTCTTGACAGTGAAAAGCTCAATTTGAATGATCAAAGGCAAAACTGCAGTTTCCATGTGGAAACTTGAGTTTTGGCCTTATAGAGAGCATTACAAGTTTTTCATCAGGACAAACTCGAGTATTTAGTTTGGAAATTCAAGTTTAGGCCGCACAGAGACTCTTCAATATTTTTCTAAAGAATGCAAAACTCCAGTTTTCATTTGGAAACTCAAGTTTTGATCATACAGAGAGTCATCTAAGTTTCTGACTTCAGAAAACTCCGGTTTTTAAAGGGAAACTCCAGTTTCCAGATTTTCTAAGTTTTTCCAACTTCTGGGAAAACTTGAGTTTCAGTTTGGAAACTCGAGTTTTGATCTGTCCAAGTATTTTCATCTAAAGACTTAAGTTTTGAATTGAAAACTCTAGTTTCCTACTAGGCTCCAAAATTCAAATATTTTCATGTTTTAAAGGGAAACTCAAGTTTAGCTCTGGAAACTCAAGTTTTGGCCAAAGCACAGATGACCACTGTTTTGAAATATTTTCTGTGTATTTATAAACTATGGTTTGGGAAACTCCAGTTTCGAAAACTCTAGTTTTGAAATGATAGAAGATCTCTCTGAGTTTCAAGTTACAAATGGAAACTTCAATTTGGGTTTGGAAATTTGTTTTGGTCATACAGAGAGCATCGATGTTTTTCACTAATTTCAATACTCCAGTTTTGAATGAAAACTCAAGTTTTGAGATTTTGGACAGATATTCATTAAAAGTCCAAAACTTGAGTTTTCCCTAGAAACTCGAGTTTGGTCTCTAGCTATAATGTTGCTCCAATACTCAAATCGCGACTTTCCTCTCTGGAATGAGGAAACTCAAGTTTATACTTAAGTGCATAGTGAGAAACTCGAGTATTGATACGCAAACTCGAGTTTGTGTTGCGGCTGTTAAAAATTCAAATATGTCGAATCTGTGATATCGTTCTTGTTTGATCTTAATGCTTTCTAATATTATTCATCAACTTCACTAGATATGTTTACCCTGTTTGCCAGTGAATTTCAGTTGTTTTAGATGATGGTTTAAGAAGATTAAAAGAGCTATCTTCAACACAAGCAAAAAGCAGTCAGAGCATTAAATGCAAAGTATAGCAACTTGCCATATTCTAATCAAACAATCTCTGCACGATGCAAAAAAGGATAAATGCTTCTTACCTAAATAAGTTACTGACATTCCAATGGATAAAAACATAAGGAAGTCAACATTTATCCTACAACACAAGGAATGAATACAAGAGTAGAGAGAGAAGAGACCAAAGTGCCTCCAATAGATAGACAAGGGAACCAATGGTCAGAATGCAGTATGTAACGGTCATTTAACACTCTCTAAGTATAAATAGAGCTGCATTCAATTCTTCTCAACAACTATTGAGCCAGAAAACGAAATATCATTCAAGTTCTCAACTACTCTTAAGTTTGCTTGTATAGAGTATCTTTTGATACTATTGAGCTTCAGTGTTTATTCTTATCTACTCTTTAAGAGAGTTTATTGATTGTATCTCATTTATTGTAAACAATCTCAAGTCAGGGGACTTGGGGATTGGGGTCATTGATTACAACTTGTAAGGGGGAGTAAGTTCTGGTGAGAGAATTACTCTTGAGTTACAATATAAACTCAGAGATAGTGAAAAACTTGTAAGGGTGTAATCGATTGAGATAGTGAAAAACTCAGAGAACCTGAGGACTGGACGTAGGTCATAGAGTTAGACTGAACCAATATAAACATTTATGTTTTACTCTTCTTCGATACTCTCTGTTTTACCCTATTTCATCGCTCTTAAAACAAAACTCTCAAAAAGATTTTCAAAATCCCCAATTCACCCCCTCTTGGTGATTTAGCTCAGTTTTCAGAATCATCCTTTGGACCAAGTAATAGGTGATGTAAATCAAGGTGTAAGGACTAGAAATAGTACTTTAAATGAAGTCACTTTTTCTGCCTTTGTATTAGAGATTGAAACCTCTAAGATTGATGAAGCCTTTTCAAACAATAATTGGGTGATAGCAATACAAAAGGAGTTACATCAATTTGATGGAAATCAAGTTTGAGATTTGGTACCTAGGCTTAATAGGCTTAAGGACCATCCAGTCATTGGTACTAAATGGGTATTCAAGAACAAACGTGATGAATCAGCAATCATTGTTTATAACAAGGCAAGATTGGTTGCAAAAGGCTATAATCAAGAAGAATGAATTGATTATGAAGAAACTTATGCTCTAGTGGCAAGATTGGAAGCAATAAGAGATTGGAAGCAATAAGAGTTCTTCTAGCCTTTGCTTGTGTCAAACGATTCAAGCTTTGTCAAATGGATGTGAAAAGTGCTTTTTTTAATGGTTTTATTCAAGAGGAAGTTTATGTTGAACAACATCCTAGTTTTCAAAGTGATCATCATCCAGATTATGTGTATCGCCTTAAAAAGGCATTGTATGGTTTTAAACAAGCTCCTAGAGCTTGTTATGAGCGATGAAGCAAATTCCTTCTTGATCAAGGATTTGTTAGAGGAAAAGCAAATATAACTCTCTTCATAAAGAGTAATAAGCACTACTATGAAAAAAAACAAAAAAAACGACCTAAATAAGACCCATTTAACGTTTTTTTTCAGAGAGGCGTCTATCGGAGGGTAGTAGTTTTTAGAACATTTAGCGTCCTGAATTTATTTATTTGAGGCGTCCTAAAATAAATTCTGGACGCCTCATATGAGGCGTTCTGAAACTTATCTTTATAGGGATAAGAGTAGTTAAACTTTAAGTCTTGCATGAATGTAGCAAACAATGAAGATAGGAAACACACGTTTATCTATAAGATGAAAATCATCAATTGGGAAACAAGTGAGAGAGAGAGAGAGGTATAAATTATTATTATTATTAGGATTAATCATCCTAATTACAAGGACACACTAATTAATCCCCATATATTATGGCTCAGAAAAACAATAATCAAAGAAAAAGCCCAACATTTCAAATCGTATCCTATAACTATAAAATTAACATCACATAAATAACCCAAAAAACAGAACTCTTAAATTGAATTAGGAGGAGAAGAAGAAGCATCAATAATGAATAACATAAATTATATGAACATACTAGAATCGGAGAATCATGATACTAAAAATAGTAGCAAACCACCAGAATGTCAGATTTGACATTACACAAAAAAGAGGAACAAGTGACCCTACAATCTCCTTCCAAAAGCCAACATTTGCCCTATCCTAGCTTTAAAGGTTCGTTACAGATTCCTCCACACAACCTTCCTCTCCCTAGTTCTCTTGATTATGTTTATAATGTAAAAGATAAACAGCTGCACTGACCTGTAATTGATGGTGTTATTCATAAGTCCAAAAAACCAAAACCAAAAATGGAACTCATAAATAGAAGCAATAAGGGAAAACACAACTAAAATCTGGATGTTTTGGTCAACCTTCCCCAATGCAAGAAGTGAATGTGGAGCACTGTAACAAGGTTCATTAATACTTTCAGAAAGAATCTACTGATTCAACCATAAGAGCTCAGGATAACTAAAAAAAGCCACAATCAAACAGCATAATATAGTTACCTTCCAGGAACCGAATTAAAATCTCCACAAACCAACATCGGAATGTCTACACTTGCAGCAATTTTCTCCAACCCTTTCAAGAGTGTGTGTACCTATAAATGTGAGATTATAAATATTGTGTACACAATAAAAACTGCTCAAAAGCAAAACAGACGGCTACCTGCCAGAGTTTAACATCTTTTAAATTTTGGTGCACATTCACATGTGTATTTTCCTGGAGTCAAGTCCAAAAGAAGAACCAATGAGAAATACCATTCAAAAAGTTTATATAAGCTAAATGAAAAATCGAATGCCTTAGAACCTTTAATAAAAAATACACAATGAAAGTAAGCTTGGATTTTGATTCACAATCAAAACCCAGAAAAATAAATCCCTACCTGAATAAGCTTCTTGAATCTGCTGAAATTTTTGTTTGGCTTCAGTCAACAAAGAAGGCAATCTTGTCCACCTATCTGGATGCCATTGTTGTAGCAAATTCAATTAAAATCCACCCTTATTAGTACTCTCACATAATCAAACCCAGAAATTTCCAACACTAAGAAAAAGAAACTGAGTCAATCAATTACTAGATCTGTAACTCTAAAATTTTGGCCTAAGCAAATCAGAAAAAGCAAAACACAAAGGAGAATCCACTAACCAAAGCAAGAAGAAAAGGGGAAAAAATCTGAAACCTCAATCTGTCGATCTAACCTGAAGGAGTTGTGAGAATCAGATACACGAAACTCAAAACCTCGATCTGTCGACCTACAACCCCGCTGTGTTTCTTCGTCCTCCCACTGCGTTTCACCTTTGCCGTCACTATTACCGTCATTGTAAGGGATGGAGAGGGAGCCACGACTGTTGCTGGTGGGTCACCATGCCTGTCACCATTTGAGCACGCAGACAAGGCGTGAGGAGGAGCGGAGGAGGAAGGAGGACATGCGTGAGATCTGGAGAGTGGGAGAGGAGACGAGTATTTAGCGCTGTGTGTAGGGGGAAGTTCATCAGGTAGCAAGAGAAAATTGAGATAAATTAGCAAAGGGTTTTTTAGGAGACTTGAATGAAAGTATAGGGCGCCAAAGATGATTTTGATGCAACCTAAATGACATTATAGGGAGCCAAATATCAATTTAGGGCGTCCTTTCTATTATTCAAGTCGCCCAAAACCAAAAAAAAAATATTTCCCTCATAAGATTAATCATTTTAGGTGACCTGACTTAATTATAGTGCACCAAAAATTAATTTAAGGCGTCCTTAGTATTATTCAGGTCACCTAAAACAAAAAAAAAATCCCCATTTTAGGTGACCTCAATGAATTATAGGGCGCCAATAATTGATTTAAGGCGCCCTTGATAATATTCAAGTCGCCCAAAACAAAAAAAAAACTACAAATATTTCCCACAAAGTTGCTGGCGCAAAAAAAATCCATAGATAGCACCATATGGCGCCAAACAATTAATTTCTTAGGCGTCCCGAAATATATTCAGGATGCATTAACGAATTTAGGCGTCCTAAATAATTGTTTAGGTCGACAAATACATATAATTCAACCAGATAATTATATGAATGTCACTGCTTTCACTTTTAACTTCCTTTTAAAAAATAAGGACGTTTATTAAGCTAGTAATAATCCTTTTTTGTAGAAGTGAAGCTTAGTGAAATTTTAATTGTTCAAATATATGTTGATGGCATTATATTTGGTGCTACTAATGATGCTTTGTGTGAAGAATTTGCTAAGAATATGGAGGGAGAATTTGAGATATCCATGATGGGAGAACTCAATTATTTTCTTGGTCTACAAATCAAGTAAAAGAAGAATGGAATTTTCATATCTCAGACCAAGTATCTCAATGATCTACTAAAGAAGTTTGGGATGGACCAATGCAATGGAGCTGACACTCTAATGAGCTCAACCACTTCTTTGGATGCTGATGAAAAGGGCAAGGATTTTAACATCATAAGATATAAAGGAATGAATGGATCATTGCTCTATCTCACTACAAGCCGCCCTGATATCCAATTCAGTGTAGGGATATGTGCAAGGTTTCAATCCGCTCTTAAGGAGTCTCATGCTGAAAATGTGAAGAGAATCTTCAGATACCTTGTTGACACAAAGTCCTTTGGTCTGTGGTTTCCTAAAGGCCAAGCTAAACATTTGGTGGCATATTCAGACTCATATCATGCCGGATACAAGACGGATAGAAAGAGCACAAGTGGCCAATATCAATTTATTGGTGGCTCACTTGTCTCCTAGTTTAGCAAGAAACAAGCAACTGTATCTGTGTCATTGACTGAAGTTGAGTACATTGCTGCTTCAAGTTGTTGTGCTCAAGTCCTATAGCTCAAGCAACAACTTTTGGATATGGGATTGCATCTCAAAGAAATTCCCATTCTTTGTGATAATACTAGCACAATAAGCTTGGTAAAGAATCCAGTGCAACATACTCAAACCAACCATATTGATGTGAGACATCACTTCATAAGGGATCATGTTCAAAAGAAGGATGTCAAAGTCATGTTCATACCAACTCATCTTCAACTTGTTGATATCTTCACCAAACCATTGGCTAAAGAGCAATTCAATTTCATAAGAAGAGAATTGGTAATGGTAAATCCCAATGAGTTGTAAGCATCTCTTACTCAATGTTAGTTATGGTTTTGATGTTTGTTAATTACTAATTTTAGCATCGGAGTGTTTAGTTGTGGTTTATGCAGGATGTCTAAATTGGTATTGTTTGCTATCTAAAGAAGCAAACTCGAGTTTGAGTGACCAAACTCGAGTTTATTGGGGAAAGAGAGCAATATGAGATTATGGAGAAAGCCAAGACTCGAGTAATTAAGTGAATGCCTCGAGTTTTCATCAGACAGAGAGCAACTTGTGTTTTGGAGTAAACCAAAACTCGAGTCAGTAAGTATTAACTCGAGTTTTGTCCGAGAAGTTCAAGGATTCACACATACACCCTTGACATCTAAGTAAGTTTGCATTTATGCAAACTCGAGTTAATTGGTAGAAACTCGAGTTTGTCACGCCTATTTATATATGAAATGTTTATCTGTTCATCTACACTCTCTTCAAAACTCAAGTTTGCCCTAAAGTTTCTCTCGACCTCTCTTTTTCTTCTTCATTGTTGCTTCTTAAACCCTAAAATGGCTTCTAACCAATCACCCAGACCATTCCAAGATGAAGAAGGCTTACGTTCCCCATCGCCTCCTCCTCTGCAGAGACTAGTAAGGATGAAATTCATCCTTTTGCATAAACCTAGGCAAGCTAAAGCAATTCCTAGGAGATTTGAACCTGGAATCGAAAAATCAATCCCTGTGTTGCTACTTTATCTCCTAAACCTAAGGGAGTCACTATTTAAGAACCTATTGAAGAACAAATGAGGAAGAAACTATAGCTTACTGTGGTCAAAGGTAAAGAGAAGGTTGATGAACCTTCTAAAGCTCCTAAGAGGAAGAGAACTAATAAAAGTCAAGTTTCTTCCAAAGAAACTTCATCTAAAAGTCAAGCTATTGCTCAGCCTACTGAGGAACCACCAACGGTACCAAATGCTATCTTTGAAATTTACAATCGCTCCTCACCTCCTTCAGATTTCTCTTCTGAACCTACTATTTTACCCATTGAGTTAGCTAACCAATTCAAAGAATCTTTCCTTAAGAAAGAATTCTATCATGTTGTTTTTGTCAACTTAGCTAAATTGAAAGAAGATTGCAATTTAGATCTTTCACCCTGGCTTAGCCAATTCGAAACCCTTCTTTCTATTTCTGCAACCTACAATCCGAATATTGTCAGATTATTTTACTTTAACATGGCTTGGGACAATTTAGAGGATTGTGACAACATTCTTGTAGAAGAGAGAGTCTCTACTTATGTTAAAGGAGTAAAGATTACCTTGTCTGCTCAAATTATCAATTATATTTTGAAAATTGACAATCCTCTTCTTGTTCCCACCATCAGTTATAGTAGTAGGGAATTTTTTGAAATTTTAAAACCAAATGAACCTGTTCCTAAAAATCAATTGGTCTCTTTAAACTTTGCCCCTGTTTCTATGCCATCTTTCCATCGTGCCATTTGGCATATTTATTCAAGAAGTTTAGTTCAAAAGGGTGGCAATTTCACCCATTTTACGAAAAAAGATTACCCTCTTTTTGCTGAAGGTACCTATTAATGTTGGCAACTGGATCTTCTAGGAAATGGTCAAATTCAGAATTTCTTCCAAAAAACCTTCTCACATTCCATTTCCATCTCTAATTTATGTCATACTTTTCTACTTCAAAGTATGGTATCTTGATACTAGTCTTATTGGTAAGCCACCTCTAGTATTCGGAAAGCAGCAGTTGAACCTAATGAGAATAAATTTTGAAGAAGAATGATCTGCTTAATCAAGGGCCCCCTCAAGATCAAGAGCCTATCATGCTAGAGACCAAAGAGGCTCAGTCAGCACCTCCACATCCTCAGTTTACTATGCCCTCTGACTTTGATGCTAGAGTTAAGGCTATTGTGGATGCTGCAATCACTGACATGACTAAAAGAATTGAAGTTGTGGTTGGAAAATTAGTGTTTAAAGTAACCAAAGGCAACCATGAGCTGGTTGATGTACAGGATGCCATGAAGGAGAAGGTTGAAACTCTGTTTAGTCACATGGAGGATGAAGATGCTAAGTTGTCTACTTTGATGGTCACCAATGTCCATCTCAGTGAGAAGATGGATAAGATTCTAAAACTTCTAGGTGCTAGTTCATCCTCTAAGTTTGAAACACCTACTAGGTTGAAATCATAAACTTCACCCTCACCTTCTACCCTACCCTCCTTCACCTTTACTACTCCAATCGTACCATCCTTTGACCCTATCATTTCCACACCTGGTACTGAAAGAATTCCTTCATCTCACACCTCCACAGTCAGACATGACTCTCCACCTCCTACCCCTCTAGTTAATCCCCTCTCAGATGACCCTATCTTAGCTCCACCCTCTTTTGTTGATGATAAAGGGGGAGAGAATCCTGAGAAACTAGAGCGATAGAGCTTGAAGAGTTTTTGCAGAATATGTGATTAAATGCTTAGTTTTTGTTTTGGTTAGATTTTAATATATCAGTTACAATACAAGCTGAATGTTATTTTGGCAATTTCAACTATAGTTTGAAATTTAGACGTACTATTTCTAATTGTTTTGGCAATTTCAACTATAGTTTGAAATTTCAGATGTACTATTTTTGAACTAATATGAATATAATTGATTAGTTGTCAATTGTTTCACTTGATTCTGCCATATGGTAACTGATATTTGTTAAGATGCAATTAGTTGGCTCTGTACAATTGCTTGAACTAAAACTCCAATGATTCTTTGTGCACTTTAAACCATTTTTCTGCAAAATCATTTCATAACTCCAAAACTGTCAAACTTTTGAAAATTCTAGTTTACAAGTGTCTCATCATCAAAAAGGGGGAGAATGTTAGTTCTTTATGTGTTTCGATGATAATTAACAATTGTAAACCCAAGTTGAAATTTGTATTTGTAAAGTTGAAAAATTTACTGTCAAAGACAAACTCAAGTTTTGGTTAGAAAACTCGAGTTTGAACTTGACAAAGAGCAACTCAAGTTTTTGTATACTTAGACAAACTCAAGTTTAGTTTTGGAAACTCGAGTTTAAATCATACAAAGAGCTCCTAAGTTTTTCAAGACAAAGCAAACTAGAGTTTAGTTTAATGAACTTCAGTTTGACAAGACAAAAGAAATCTAAGTTTTCCAAGCTTTGTTGGAAACTCAAGTTTGTAACATACAAAGGGCTATGCTCTATCCTAAGCTTTAGAAAACTTGAGTTCTATTTTAAAACTTCATTTTGCATATGCCAAAGTATTTTGCAAAGTTTTCTCTATCATGAGGAAACTTGAGTTTTGTTTTTACAAAGTCGAGTTTAGATCTTACAAAGAACAACTTAATATTTCTAAAGATTTGAAAAATTCTAGTTTCTATTGCAAACTCTAGTTTGAATCATACAGAGAGTTTTCCAGTTTTCCTAAGTTTTGTGGAAACTTGAGTTAGCCTTTGTAAACTCGAGTTTGTGCCAAGTAGAGAGAGCTTCGCTCTATTTAAAATTTTTGAAAACTCCAGTTTTGAGATTTTGGACTTAAAATGTGTTTTCACTATAAATATCCAAAACTTGAGTTAGTTACTTAATGACTCGAGTTTAGGCCTTGCTCAAAACTTGTTTCAAACATCAAATCGCGACATTCTTCTCTAGATTAAGAAAAGTTGAGTTAGATTTATAAAACTTGAGTTTAGGCTTTTGAAGTAAATTACAAACTCTAGTATAGATGAACAAACTCAAGTTTGTATCACAGAATTTAAAATTCAAATTGCACGAATCTGTGAAATCTTTGTGTTTAATCTATATACTTCTTATCATCACTCATTACTATTTCTAACTATGTTTAACCAGTTTATTAGTGAGTTTCAGATGATTTAAAAGCAAAAGGCAACTATAAAGAAACTGCTCTTCCAACGGATTAAACCCAAGGGAAGTCAACTCTAAATCTATGTAACTAGATTAATTAAAGAGTAGAGAGAGAAGAGACCAAAGTGTTCCTAATCATCTGAGCAATGTCTTCAGCGATTACATTGAAGAATCCAACAGTCATTTAATTCTCTCTTGATATATATAGAGCTACATTCAAGTCTTCTCAACAACCAAGATTAAGAAAACGAAAAGCATTCAAAATTTCCAACTACTCTTTCAGTTTTCTACTATTAAGTATCTTTTGATACATTTATACTTCAATTTTCATCACTATCAATGTAACATCCCAATTTTCAAAAGCGGAATATTATTTTTTTCCAACAAAAATCATTTAAAAACACTTAAAATCATCAGAGTAGTGCATTTTAGCGGAAGAGTAACTGATACTTTTATTTCAAAATGCCGTAAGTCTGGCTGAATATAACAGCGGTGTAGTAACCGCGTGGTTCAAAAAGGATATACAACAACAAAAGGAAAGCTTCCGCCAGAATGTCAAAGGAAATCTTCAGCCGGGTCTACTATGCGTCCTGCTTGTGCTTCCCTTTGTCCTCCATCCTTGGTTTTCCTGACCCTGACGCTATGTTAAGAGCTGAGGTCCCATGCATACGGACCCCAGGTAATGGTTAACCTCATATTTACATATACGGTATATAAACACAACAAATGAATCACTCCCAACATGTCACCAACTATGTCACTCCCAATGAATGCAAATGTACCGCTCCCAGCGAAATATACCACTCCCAGTTAAAACAGATATATCACTCCCAGTGCATGCAGATGTACAGTTATCCTTTAACTACAACATGTATTCAAACAACACACCACAACCAGCACACAACACACATACCACATATACACATACTGTAAATATCAGAGTTAGTGTTACACTACGCGAACGTACCTTCGTTGACGTTTGACAGTATTTCTGGCGGAAAATGGTGCGACAGTTGGTCAAAACGTATTCAGGGATATTCTATAAGGATAATATCGCCTCTATTAACTCACAAATATTATTTCAAAGAAATATTTTGGCTATATAAGACCATTTTACCCCTGGTGGATTTATTTTCCAATTTATTCCCTAATTTTCGGAAAAAACGCTGATCTAGCATTTCTGGGCAGAATTTTGCCTAACTTCGAAAAATCATAACTAATTCTAGAAAAATCGAACCAAGGATCCGTAAAATTTCCTGGAATCCTTGAGAAGTATAATTTCGAGGAAAAATACTGTAACTTACCTATAACTCATGGAAAATTCCCAGTTTAATCATTTCAAACTGCTTCCCAGAATTTCTCATAGAAAACATAACCTAACTTCTGAGATTTTTATCTTTTTGCACAGAGCTTCAAATCACACACTCTTTATAGATTTAGAAAGCCCTAGATGTCTACTTTCACCATGCATTTTCTCAGAATTTGTGAACATCATCTTCTTCATAAAATACTGGCGCTTTTACCTCTGACTCCAGGAATCGCTAATCGATAAGATTTCACCAGAGCTTTGCTATTTTGATCATAATCTTCCAAAAATTTTGCTATAACTTCTTCTTCATCAAATTTTCGAAATAAAGCCATTGGAAACCATAAAAGCATGTAAATAAAACTATATTTGGAAGATTGAAGATCAAAACAACATTTCTAGCATTTCTACTTCATAACTAAGAACTTGAACTTATGAACTAAAAACTCTCTTACCTCTTGAAGAACCTTGCTTCCTACTTCTTGAAGCTCTTTCACTCTCTCCCACACACTCTAAATTTCGGTTGTAGCTTGAGAAATTGGTGAGGAGTTTGTGTTGCCTTAAGCCTCTATTTATAGCCAAAATCATGAGTAGCCTCCAAGCAACTTGAATTGATCTTGTCCATTGGTCTTTACTTAATGAAGAGGCATAAATCCCACCCCTACACCTCCTCCAATTCGTCCTCCTCCTTCCTTCTTCAACAAGTTCCCTTGCTTCCTCCCCAAGTTACCTTAATTACTCCCAAATGCTAATTTAGTTGGGTCTAAGTTGGTGTTTTAATTCAAAATCCAATTTCACTTTTGTAATCCTAATTTTATGACTAGATTTATGGTGATTTTTAATTTCCCAAACACTTAGGTATGAATCTTAAAAGTAATCGAAAATAACTTCGGGAATAGCCAAGTTGAAGCTCTTAATTCACTGATTCCAAATATGTATTTATATGTAATACTTAGTTCCAATATTTCAAGATATGATTTAATTTCTATGAATTCTCCTTGATTTGCATTTGATTAACAATTACTTGCTTCCCAAGTTTCTTTACTTGCTCCCCAAGTTTCTACTAATCTTCTCTCACAAGCAATTGATTTATGTGTTTGTATTATTATTACAACAATTTCCCTTCTTGTTTCCCTAGTAATTTCGTCCCCCTCCCCCTAATTTTTAATTATCAATTTACATTTTATTTGCTCTCACACCTTAGGAAGAAAAACCTTTTATTGGTCCAAGTAATTTCACAAAGATTTAGGATTAAAGGTTAATACAATTTCTTCATCCTTAAATTGGTAATTTTCGCCACTTTTATTAGTGAAAGGAAGAATTAGATAAATCCTTGGTTACTATTAATAGTATAGTGTTTTAGGGGTTACTAAGCTTAATTACCAAAATTTGACAAGTTTCTAATTTAATCTCAGCTTCTAAATATCATTTGATCCTTAATTATGACCTTTATAAATTAATTATTAACTAATTTCAAAAATTAATAAAGTATCTCAATTATTGCAATTTCAATTGCCCAATAATTGTTACTAATTTCCTCTAATTGATTTTACCATCCTCCGATGATTTTAAATGGTTATATTTTATGATCCTTGATAAGATTTAGGAAATTGAATTTTGGATTTATTAGAATCCAAAGAAAATTTTCCTAAATATGATGATAAATCAGTTAAAAATTTAGAGACAACATATTCTCCTATTTTAAGGAATATTTAGTTGCCTCTTAAGATTGCTCACAATATTCAGAGTGTTTTATAACCCTTAACTTCACTTAGAAATTTCTAACTCTTTATTCCTTCTAATTTCATGAGAAATCACCTTAGAAAATAAGGTAATTATTCTACTAGCTTTGAGACCACAAATTCACCTATTTTCAATAGGTATCATTTACTAAATTATGATACTTATCCTAAGTAGGATTTTTAGGGTATTACAATCAACTCTTAGAGGTTTTCTATTTAATGAAATCATTTATTGTAAGAATCTCAAGTCATGTGACTTGGAGATTGAGAATATCATATTACAACTTGTAAGGGGGAGTTTATCCTAGTGAGAAGATAACTTTCGAGTACAGAGTATGCAATTGATATTGTGAGTTAGTGAAAATCCTAGAGTGTCTGGGGACTAGATGTAGGTCAAGGATTTGGACCGAACCAGTATAAATTCCTTTGTGTCAAGCTTCTCTTAACTCTCTCTATTCAACTATGTTTTACTTCTATAAAATAGAGTAATTTGAAAAAGTTTTTCAAATCCCCAATTCAGGCCCCCTATTGGTGATTTGCTCCATTTACACTTTACAATCCCTTTGAGTAATAAAATCTGAAATTTCCCATTCCATGACCAAGTAGTTGTTAGCTCTCAATGTTTTGATGATTACAAATTCTAAAGTTATTGAATTAAGTAATAATATGTTTGTCCGAGCATATCCTTGATCTCAAGCAAAGAATTGCAAAGGTGAGCCATACTCGAGCAAGGCATTTTAATGCTCAAGCATCAGCGAGCACAATGCATGATGAGGAGTTTCAATGAGTCTTGCTCAATTAGGGAAGTAGATGCTTGAGCATCAGCGTCAAGGTATAAAAAGATATTGTGCTCGAGCATGACCAAAGGCCTACTTGAGCAACAACGTGCCTTCCTCTCTATATCACTCATGCTCGAGCATGACTAAAGGTGTGCTCAAGCAAGAGTGTGGGTTCCACTCTATATGGTTTATGCTCAAGCATGAACAAAGGTATGCTCGAGCATGGAGACACTTGTGCTCAAGCAACGTGTTTGTCAGCATTTTTGTGAAGAGCTTGCTCGAGCAAGCCTAAGATGGTGCTCGAGCATAAGGCAACTTTCTCACTTACAATGTTCTTTTGAACTAATGCTCAAGCACACATATAATCATGCTCGAGCATGATCATCTCTGTTTTCAAATCATTGTCTTCGTAGATCTTAAAGTTATTAAGTATGATTTCATTTCCATATATCATTATATATTATTGTTTCTAATTGCTTTTAATGAGTTTGTGAATGAGTTTTTGATAATTTAACTATGGATTAATAACAAATCTTCAAAAAGCAATCGTGTGTCAGAAGCATTAAATGTTGTTACCTAATCTGGTGCTAATCTCTGTAACCAACACTATGAGCATTCTTTGTTATTCCAGCTGCGCATTAAATACTATCTATTAACGGACAAATAAAAAAGAATAAAGAATGTCTACGAAGAACAAACACATTCACGACGTATATGATCGGCGAAGCTTCATCAGTCTAACATCTACTTTTAAGAGTCACAACGAACAACTCACAAGCTTCCTCAACGGTCATTTATTTCATCAACTATAAATAGCAGAAGCTTTAAATTCGCCAACCACTGAAACACTGTGCATTCAATTTGAACTTATTGCAATTTGTTATTTCATTAAACTCACTTAATATCTTCGGAGATTCATTTCCATTCTTCAGTGATTGAGGAGTTTATTCCAATTCAATCTTTTATGTAAATCTTGAGGTCGTGAAACCTCAAGAATGGGTGTACAATTACAACTTGTAAGGGGGAGTTAGTTATTGAGATAGTATCATCTCGAGTAAAGAGCGTGTAAGTTTGTACAAGTGATTGAGATAGTGAAATACCCAAGTGATTGGGGATTGGACGTAGGTCGACAAATTACATTGAACCAGTATAAATACTTTGTGTCTATTCCTCTTTCTCTGTCTATGTATTTACTATATTTATTTCATTTTCAAAAGAATTTTTAGAATCACCTATCACCCCTTTCTAGGTGATATTCCAGCTCTTCATTTGGTATCAGAGTTGAGTTGCTCAATTTCGGCTTAACATCTCGAGTAAAAGATCATGGAAGGAATATTACCAGATAAAGTATCTATCAATTGTCCTCTAGGATTCACCGGTGAACATTACCCGTTTTGGAAGGCAAAATTCAGAGTGTTCGTTATGGCAATCGAATTTGGCCTTTGGAATGTCTTCAAAAAGGGAGACTATGAACCTACTTCAACTCAAGATAGAGCTCGCATCAAGAAACCAGAAGATGAGTATGATGAGAATAACAGAAGACTAGTCACTCTCAACAGTAAAGTGATCTTGATGCTCCAGAGTGCACTTAGCCAACAAGAATACTTCCAGATATGTAACCTGACCAACGCTAAGGAGATGTGGAAGGCTCTTGGAATAGCCTACAAAGGAACATCCTGCATGAAAGAGAATCGCATTAATACTCTGACAGTAGAGTATGATTTGTTTCGAATGAAAACTGGAGAATTGATTGGAGAATTCCAACTTTGTTTCACTCATTTAATCAATTAGTTGGCGGCCCTGGGAAAAGTATACGATCAAAATTCTCAAGTTAGGAAAATCCTTAATGTCCTAACAAAAGACTGCAAAGCCAAGGTCACACAATAGAAGAAGCTCGAGGTGAATCCATGCAGTCAGTAGCTACTCTATTCGGAAGCTTATCTGAATATGAAAGCAAGCTAAAATTCAAAAAGGGCCTGGATGAGATCAACACAAGCAGAAACAAAGGAGTTGCTCTTACTGCTGTGAAAAAAAGAAGTCCATAGACGAAGAAGAAGATGATGATGAACACGAAGAAATGGGCATGTTCGTACAAAGATTTAAAAAATTCTACAACATGTGAATATGCATCAACTGGACAAGTTGATAAGAAAAGATTTAGTCCTTGGTTTACCTAAACTACATTTTAAAAAATGATATGATTTGTGATTCATGTCAAAAAGGTAAACAAACTAAATCATCTTTTAAAAATAAATATGAAATCTCAACCAATCGGCCTCTCCAATTACTTCATATGGATCTAGTTGGACCAACGAAAGTAAAGAGCCTTGGTGGAAACTTATATACTCTAGTGATTTTCGATCACTTCTCCAAATTTGCTTGGACAATTTTCTTATCTTCCAAGGATGAAACGTTTGATCTATTTGTCATATTTACCAAGAAGGTGCAAAACGAGAAAGGTGCTTGCATTTTAGGTATTCGAACTGACCATGGAGGAGAATTTGAGAATCAAGCATTCGAAGAATTTTGCAATGCTCATGAAATTGATCACAACTTCTCAGCACTAAGAACTCCACAGCAGAATGGTGTGGTTGAGAGAAAGAATCGAGTCCTTACTGAAATGACACGGGCAATGTTGAATGAGAACAAAACCTCTCAAGTTTTTTAGGTTGATACAATAAGCACATCATGCTATGTCTCGAACAGAGCATACATCTGGATAAAACTTAATAAAACTCCATACAAACTTTACAAATGGAGGAAACCAAATTTGGCTCACTTACATATATTTGGATGCAAATGCTTCATCCACAATAATGGTAAGGACAACCTAGGTAAATTCGATCCCAAGTGTGATGAAGGTATATTCTTGGGTTACTCAAATAGAAGTAAAGCATATAGAGTCTTCAACAACCATACTAGTGTTGTAGAAAAATCTATACATGTTGTGTTTTGCGAATCTATACCTGACAATTCAGTTGATGAGGATGAATCAATTTTTCAAAATCAATCCTTTCAAAAATCTCCTAGTAGTACTGAGAATTTTGAAAAAGATTTAGAAGTAGAAGTAGAATTTGAACATGATTGCGAAAATTCCGTTCAATATCAACCACGTGCTTGGAGATACAGTAGCAGTCATCTTCTGGATCAAGTGATAGGTGACATGGATGATGGAGTGAGAACCAGATGAAGTACTTTAAATGAAGTAACCTTCTCTACTTTCGTCTTCGAGATTGAACCTCTAAGATTGAGGAAGCCCTATCAGACAATGATTGGGTTTTAGCAATGCAAGAGGAATTACATCAATTCAAAAGGAATCAAGTTTTGGACTTGGTACCCAAACCAACTGATCATCCAGTAATTGGCACCAAATGGGTATTCATGAACAAATGAGATGAATTCACAATCATAGTCAGAAATAAGGCTAGATTGGTTGCCAAAGACTATAATCAAGAAGAAGGAATTGATTGTGAAGAAACATATGTTCCAGTGGCTAGATTGGACGCTATACGAGTACTCTTAGCCTTTGCATGTATTAAAGGATTCAAACTCTATCAAATGGATGTTAAGAGTGCCTTTTTAAAAGGTTTTATTCAAGAAGAAGTTTATGTAGAACAACCCCTTGGTTTTGAAAATGATGACATCCAAACCATGTTTACCGACTCAAAAAGACCCAATATGGCCTTAAGCAAGCTTCTAGAGCTTAGTATGAGCGATTAAGTAAATTTTTTTAGATCAAGGTTTTGTTAGAGGAAAAGCAGACACAACACTCTTTGTGAAAAATAGTAAACGTAATGATTCTCTGTGTGAAGAATTCTCAAAGAAAATGTAGGGCTGAATTCGAGATGTAAATGATGGGCGGACTCAACTACTTTCTCAGTCTGTAATTCAAACAAAGAAAGAACGAGATTTTCATCTTAGACGAAATATCTCCGTGATTTGCTCAAAAAGTTTGGATTGAAGAATTGCAATGGGGCAGATACTCCAATAAGTTCAACAATTTCTTTGGATGCTGATGAGAAGAGCAAGGATTTCAACATAATCAAGTATAGGAGAATGATCAGATCATTACTATACTTAATCGCAAGTAGACCAGACATACATTTTAGTATGGGCATGTGTGGGAGATTCCAAGCTACTCTAAAAGAATCACATATTGAACATGTGAAGAGAATTTTCTGATATCTTGCAGACACAAAAGAGCTTGGACTATGGTTTCCAAAAGGTCAACAGGAGTTCTTGGTAGCGTACTCAGACTCGAACCATGCTAGTTATAAGACTGATAGAAAAAGTACCAGTGGTTAATGCAAATTTCTAGTAGGATCACTTGTCTCCTGGTTCAACAAGAAGCAAACCACTGTCTCTATCTCATCTACTGAAGCCGAGTATATTGCTGTCTCAAGTTGTTGCACATAATTCCTTTGGCTCAAGCAACAACTATTTGACTTGGGAATCCATCTAAAAGAAGTTCCCATTCTCTACGGCAACACTAGCACAATAAGCTTGGCGAAGAATCTAGTACAACATACGAGGACCAAGCATATTGATGTGAGACATCATTTTATCAGAGATCACGTACAAAGAAAAGATGTCAAGGTCATGTTCATTCCCATACATATGTAGCTTGCGGATATATTCACGAAACCCTTGGCCAAAGAACAATTCATGTTTATTCGAAAAGAATTGGGTATGGTAAATCCCAATGAGTTGTAAGTAATCTCTACTAGCTAATTTTTGAAAATTTAATTGAGTTACAATGACTGACTTAAGCATTAGAGTATGGAGAAGTCTATTTTGTAGGACTTTGTGTTCAAATGATGTAATACAGAGGATAACAGAGTAGATGCTGCTCGAGCATATCAATAAAGTCTACTCGAGTAACCATGTGGAAAGTAAGCCATGACAAGAACAATGCTCGAGCACCCTATCATTCCTGCTCGAGCAACAACAGACATAGTTACCCTGAGTGAAGTCTGCTCGAGCACATCTAGACCATGCTCGAGCACAAGCGCTTGATGTTTAATATCACTAAGGATGTCTGCTCAAGCATACCTAAAGTCTGCTCGAACAACAACAGGGTGTGAAGAATTAGTGAATGGATCTCTGCTCGAGCAACATACTTATTTGCTCGAGCAAGCAAATTTTCCTAAACAAATTGGAGATACTATAGCTTTGTATCAATGCTCAAAAATTGTCAATTGTCATATAAGAATCAAGTATCCACAGGATATACTTGATGGGAGGTTAGTTTTGATAATTTAAATTATTTATCCAACGATTGTGTTCATCCCTACTCGAGCATGATATAAGTGTGCTCGAGCAACGTCGTCTCCAACGACTCCAAAGACACGATAGATGAACTTCGTTCAAAGGTGAAGGCCGATTGTCCTCAACTCCCGAAGGCATTTGTAAGTCAAAAATATCAAGCCTCTGGTAGCAAGAAAAAGCAAGTTTCTTCAAGTCGTCTTATAGATGGTGAGTTACCTGAACCTTCACCGGGTATGATTCTCGACGACATTACTGTAGATAATCATCGCCTCTATGCACACTACTATGAGAAAAGGCCTTTCTATCCGATCGTGTATGTGGATTTGGAGCACTTCAAGAAAGAGTGTAATTTAGACCTGACAGATTGGCTTCTTCAGTTTATGCCTCTTTTCAGTATTCAGATGCCATTTTCTCCTGAAGTTGTCCGGGTATTCTATCACAACATGCATCTCCAGCAAAAAGTTCACAAGGATGACGATGATGTCTTAGTCACTAAAATTTGGGGGCAAGAAATCAAGCTAACGACCTACTATCTCAACATTATTCTTAGCATTGTGGAGTCTCCTGAAGACCCTTAAAGCTTTCAGATGTTGCTTATCATTAGATTCTTCTTCCGAACATCCCCTATGATGGAAAACAAGTAAACTTCTCTTCAACCATGATGAAGGATGAATATAGAGTGCTTTGGTATGTCTACAGCAAAAGCCTAGTACATAAAGGATAGAGCTTCACTCATTTTGTATAGAGAGACTACAAGTGCTTTGCTTCACTAGTTGCCGAGGGGCACGGAATCTTGGCCAATGGATTATGGAGGAGATGATATCTTTCATCTCAGAGGCTCCGGTGAAGCTTCAGGTTACTATTCCATTAAAGTTTAAGATTTTAAGTATCACTCAATTCACCCCTTCTTAGGTGAAAGTCTTGTTCTTTTTTTGGTCAAAGAAGTCTTGTTCTAACAACATATAGTTTATATATATGACAGACAGATACATTTTTCTTCTCATTTCTTTATAGTGCCCAAAGCAACTAGACATGAGCAATGATTGTAGGTACTATGTGATGTAGTACATAAAGGACATAATCATGCACAATCATGAATCTATTGATATAAATAAGATATAGTATATGCTTAATTCTCGTATGTGTGTGTGTGTGTGTGTTCAGTCAACTATATATTACAATATATAACTTCCATCTATTATTTTTGTTTGCGTACAATATTTTAATGCCTCCTGTACGATGTTTAGCAACTTACAAATGGAAAAAGTAGCCGAAGAGTTGGCGGCGTATGTGCAAAATTAGTGGAAGAGGAAATAGATCAAATGACTATAAATTTCTAAATACTAATGATTTGCTTGCTTTAAAGTTTTGTTTTTAATAGTGTATACATATACAAGAATCACAATAAATATATTATAATTTGTTGTATTGTTCTGTATATGAATTGATGTGAATATATATTGTAATTCATTATGCATAAATATATATGTAGGGGCATCAACTATATATAATGGTTGTTTATATAAATCTGTTAGCATTACTATCAATATATAATGGTTGTTTTAGGTTTATAATAAATAACGGTTTGAAACTATAATTTATTGGCGCGGAGCATATATCGTGCTTGCATATATGACGGTTTGTAATTGTGATGTATGGCAGATAATAGTATCATATATCACGTTTTTTATAGTACTACCTGAAACATTTTGGTACTCAAGAATAAATAATTATAATTGGAGAAAAACCAAATTACACTTAGGGAAGGTATTTGCACATTAGGGAATGTGACTTGAATACTAGGGAAGGTATTTGCATATTAGAGAATTTGTACATTAGGGAAGACTTTTTGCATATTTAGGAATGATTCCAGAGGCGAGGGAGAACGATTCTAGATATGAAATCAGATTTCATGCACTTCAACTACCTTGACATCGACCCCAACTTGGAAGCCTTCAATGGCTGCATGATGTCAAACTTGACCATGGCAACGAGAACATCCCGGGCTCGAGAGGCCATTTCGTCGAGTTTCAAAAGTTCTAAACCAGAAGTGAGACTTTTATAGGTGGCCTGCGAATCTTATAAGGGAGAGGAGGAAAAGAGTAATTTGGCCTTTCTCCTATTACAATTATTTAAACTGAAGGGTCTAAATGTTTGAGGTACTATTCTCCAATTAATTTTTCAAATAGTGATTTTCCCCAAGATTTTAAAGATTGGATCGTTTCTAAACACGAATGATATATATTTTTTAATTTATGTCTAGCTTCATTGGTTGCTTTCTCTATTTTAAAATGTCTTTTAATTTGAGGTACCGATATGTAGGTTAAGAAGGGTAATTAATACATAAAAATACTATCTATTTTCCAAATTTTTTTCCCCAAAAGCTTAAGAAATGTTTTTTGAAGTTTTTGAAATAAATAATAATATAATATTAGAAAACCTTAAACTTTTTAAAGCGTTAATAAAATGAAAACAATTTTTCCAAACACAATATATATTTTTTTTTACCTTAAACAATTTATATTTTGAAAGAAAGGAATATTCTTTTTATAAGAACTAACATACCTATTATATAGAGGATTTAATCTCACAGTCTTACTATTAAAATAAAACCTTAAAAGAAGCGTTTTTGCGACAATGGAGGGAGTATTTGATAAGGGATAACGCACTGATATTATTATTAATTTATAAATATATAGATAGGATCACGAGGAGCCTAATTTCCACTATAACAACATAATATTAAATACTATTAATAATTAATATTCTTTTCACTATTTGAATAACGATGAATCAATAAATTAATGTTACGATATTCAAGTGGAATCAAATGTAAACAGTTACGTAAACATTTTTTTCGCTTTAAAAATTCAAGCCATTCGGTGCGCCATAAATCAAGAATACAAGATTTTACTCTATAAATTTCTCATTAAACTAAAATGTATAGAATAACATTTCTTTATTCGAGAGATCTTTTTATAATTAATTAAGAAAACAATTTATATAGCCCCACCAAAATTAATTAAAACAAAACATAAGGTATCTCAATTTAAGGAAAAAAAAATCTGTGAAATTTTTGGGTTTAAAAATTTTATTGACAAAAATGGCTTGTATTCAAATATCAATACTTTATATACATATAATTCTATAGAGTATAAGTACTTTTCTTGTATAAAAACATAACAAATCTGTTGACCAATAAAACTTCTAAACAAAGGAGTCTTAACTAATAAAAATTCCAAATTTTTTCTATCTTTTACTAAAAAGAAAAAATAAATTCACCTAATGACGAGAGAAACACATGTAGCTCCACTATTAAACTATAAAGAGTGGAGGCAACCCGTGAAAGAACATAGTCGACAATAGAACAAACATGGCTAATATTGATTTGCTGAAACTGAAATAATATAATGAAGCAAAACAGCTCAAATATAATAATCATAATACTCTAATTAAGCTACAGCCTTCCCAGCTATCTCAACGGGATCCCAAGAAAATTTAATAAATTTTTTTATTTAATTTTTAATTTTAAAAGATGCCAACAATGTTTTAAAAGTTAGATACAATGTTAAACCAGAAAGGCGAGTCTTCATTTTCATGGCTTAATCAATAAAACCGGGGCTTGAATAGCTAACATAATAATAAAATAGCCAACAAAGTTGGTCTAAATGTGAGGACCTTCTAGTTGTGGGTGAGTATCTATAAGTACCTTTGTAAACGTTTTTTAAGTATGAACTATGTCTAGGCCCTAACGACTTGAAATTGAACTCACTAAAAAATTTTGAACCAAAAAATAATAATTAAATAAAAATAATTATATGTATTTATAATAATACATATAAGCAGTAAATTCAAAATAAATCTTATCGTCCGTATAATCACACCATGATATATGAAGTTTTCAATAAAATAACCCAATATTATACCTAAAAATGGTCTGAACTTTTTTATTAAGGCTTTCGAGATATATATATAGATATATATATATATATTAAAAAAAACTTGTACATGTTTTTATTGAAACTTTTTTTTGTCTTTTTTCCATCAAGGATAAAATCCATTTGATTCTCAAAATGTTGTTTCTGTTTAATGGTTACTCAGTTTTAGTCCAAATCAGCTCAACCGTAAAAATAAATTTTCTCGTCCAACCGGTCAAACTGTTTAATGCGACTCAGTTTTCAAATGACTTGATGGAAGGTTGAGGCGTTGAGACTTGGTCACCTTTTGTTTTCTATGGGTCCTCTTTGTCTGATTTGGTTGGCTTTTGGCGGGTCCAAATAACCGACAGTCATATTCCATAACTAAGCACATAATGAGATGATATGGATGAGAAAGAACTAAATTATTAAACCTAAGCAAATATGAATAAGTGTGGAAACGGTTTCTAGTATTTTATTTTTTTATGATGTATTTCCTCATTAATCAATAATAATAGTCCCAACAATTCAAAAAAATCTGCTGTATTAATGGCCATCGTTACTGTAATGTCCACATATATTTTAATTTTTGGTAAAATAAAAATTACAGTGCAATAGGTTTTAGTGAAGGGTCAAGACAAGTTTGAGTCATACTCCCTCTCGTTTTTAATATGAAATATATTTGGGGATTTGATTTTAATTTTAAATATAAGACATATTTTTCATATTTGTCAAACTTTTCTTAATTTACATCTATTGATGCTTTTAGAATAGTAATCAAGGAGAAGAGGGAATGAGAAATTTGTGAGTATGATACCAACAAGTTGTTGGTTGAGATAGTAAGTAGTCTCATCCAGTAAGAAAGAAAACACAAGTTTGCATATTGAGAAGCATACTTATTAGGAGAAGTGAAAACCCTTTACAGTCTAAGCCTCGAGAGCAAAAACCTCTCATAAAATAAAAAAATAAAAAAAAGAATGCAAGTATGAATCACTAATGGTAGTATAATTGGAACTTTATTTAGGGATATATAATATATAATTTTAAATATTTTTGTTATTATTCTCAATGGAGCTACTCCCTCGTTCTTAATATAAATCATATTTATTTAATTTGGTAAGATTAAGAAAATTAGTTAGTATGACGTGCATTTTCTACAACACAATGGTCATTTTTCTTACTAGTGAGGTATGAGATGAATTGCATTTTAATTAATATATTTCTTCTTTATGTTTTTTCCTCATGATAATTCATAAAACTAAATTTATGAAAAATTAGCCTGATCATTGAATTGGTGAACACAGTGTTTTAAGTTGAATAGTCAAATTGCGATTGAACCTAGGTCAATCCAATCATATGATTAAAATGATATAATTTAATGTGTAAAGGTACAAATTGGCCAACAAAGTGTTATGCTAGGAGTAATGGGCACAAAAATATTTTGAAGGGAGCAAAAATACCAATAAACAATTGAAAATGCGTAAAAATATCAATGAAGAATTTAAAACTTCGGCGAGTAAAACAAAATGAGGATTGTGCTACTTTCATTAGAATTAATTTCTTCATTGGTATTTTTGCCAATTTTCAATTGTTCATTGGTATTTTTACTCCCTTCAAAACATTTTTGTGCTCAATGCTCTTAGTGTAACACTTTGTTGGCCAACTTGCATCTTAACACTAATTTAATTAAAATATCAAAAACATTTATATAATTCTAATAAATAATGCATTAATTTATAAACAAAAGAAATGTTCATATATAAATCACAAATAATTCAATATAAAGAGAGTTACTGCTCAAGTACAAACATGAAGGAGCGCTATTTTTTAGCTCAAAGACATCATTATTTCATGCTCAATCACTACAAAAAATAAAAAAAAAAAAAGTCATTTTTTAGCGGTCAAAACTGTATATTTGTAGTAGTTCTAACCGCAACTAACAACATGTGTAGTAGTTTGAGAAGCTCCTACAAACAACACCGTGACAAGTTGTTTTGTAGTGATTAATAAAAACCAATACTCAAGTATTGTCACCGCTACTGATACTATACCGGTTCTAGCTCACCGCTACAAGATGACATCCATACAACATATTGTGTTAACATTTTATAACGGTTAATACACCGCTACAAAATGAAATTGGAATTTTTTTTAGTGGTCAATTAACCACTACTAAAGATCTCCATGAATTTTTAAAAATTGGGGAGAAAACTTTGGGTCATCAATTTTTTTAAAAAAAAATTTGGTGGCAAATTTTTGTAATGGTTTAGAAACTGCTACAATATTGGATAAAAATGTAGTGTTTCTAAAACCACTACAAATTTTTTGCTGCCAATTTTTAAGAATTTTAAAAATTGCTCCATAATTTTTTTTTTTTTTTGCAAATTTTGTAGCAATTATATAACCACTTCAAATAATTTTTTTTTTGAAAAAATTCTATTACTGTAATATTTTATTTTTTACTTTTCCATTTTAGTGTTATTATTAAATTGATAATTTATATAATGATTTTAAATATTTTAAAAAATTATACTCTTAGATGATATTTGATTATGGATATTATACAAGTATAATATTGAGAAAGTGTAGATAAGATAAATTTATTATGTTGTCCACTAAATGATATTTGTTTATGAAATGAATGTTGATGATCATAGAAGGAATGTTGAAAGAATGTCATTCTGGAAATTGAAAATAACTAGTAGCAAAGAAAAATAAGAATTTAAAAAGCAAAGATATGATTTTTTTTTAAAACCTTATTTGATACCTCTCTGGAAAACATTGATAGGAAATATAAAATGAGAGAGAAGTTGGGGAGGAAGAAATAAAGGAGTGTGTGAAATGAGGTGTGGTGGTAATATTTATAGGAATATCCGCATCAAACTTATAGTAGTTAATGTGACAGTTTTTATAGCGGTTGTTATTTGTAGCAGTTAATGTGAAGATTTTTGTAGCAGTCAAAAGTTTTGTAGTGGTTATTTTAATACTTTGTAGTGGTTTTAAAATTGCTACAAATAAATATTAGTTTGTGCTTTTTTAAAAAAAAAAATATATATAGACAGATTATAGTAAAATAAGCTCTCTTTTTTTACACTCATTCTTCATTGCCATCACTATAAAAAAAGCGAGGAGAAAATGTTAGTTGTGAGTTTAATATGTTTAAACATAAATGAAACTTAAATTAATTGATGATAAAACATAACTTTAGAAAGCTCATGCAATGATAAGTAAACTCTCATCACTTTTGGAGAAGAAATCTTTGAAATTGGCATGCTAGAACGGCTCACTCTCGTAGGCGATGTTATCACCATCGCTCATGTTGTAAAGGTCCCGAAGCTTTAAGCGACTCTCACCCTCGACATAATAAACGTGGTGTGCCTTTGACACAAGAATATTTGACTCATCATCTTCAGATTGACTGGTGTGAATTGGCTGGGAGAAATTGATTGATGTGATACCTAAGTCGTTAATTCTGAGTCATTAGGAAGTTGTTGAATTTACCCACGAACACTTGAAAAACGTCAAGTGGAAAAGGCCTTGGTAATATATTTTGACAACATCAAGAAGCTTTCCATGATGCAGGATGTCTCCGAACTGTTGCTTGCATAACTCTTTGTCCTAAAGGTGCCGTAAACACTTGAATTTTGGGTTAGCAATCCTTGATCTCATGAAACCGTGCAAAACTTGAAACTATTGACATTATATACCGTAAACTTGGTCTCATGGTTAAGAGGGTTGAGCACGAGAGGGTGAGTAAGGGTTGTGGTCATTCAGTATTCTTCACGCAAACCATTATGAGAATTATCTATGGACCTTTTTATCAATTTTGGAGAATGCCTGTGTACGGATCCTGAGTTTAAGCTTCACATAACTTCTGAATTCCTTGCAGTTGATCATGAAATGGCGATCATGAAATGTAAGTGTAAAATGTAAGAAAATATATAGGACAACATATGAGTATGCAATGCTTACTAAAGGAAGGCAATAAGTCATATTTCTACCATAATTTTCACTACATTATGATTGTTTTACATGCTGATTATGAGCTTTGATGTGTTTATATAATAAAATATGACAAAATTAATTAATATGTGGAAATACGGATTATATAAAGTAAACTGTTGCATTTTAGACAATATCCCACATGTAGGTAGAAGAAAAGGCTTTAAGTTGATGTATTATGAAATCACATGACAATGCTGATATGATGCTACAACATTGTGGGTGCTTGTTCTAAACTAGCAGTACAATGTTGTCCCAATACTATAGCATCATATGTGATAACCGGTGATATATTATTATACATTGATATTTTCTCAAGAATATTTCAGAAAATAATTGTAGGAAATTGAGCTAGATGTCTAGATAGCGGTTGACTTGACAGAAACAAAAATAAATATCACAAAGAATCAAAAGAAAGATCTACAGAATCTTTGGAATTAAAAGTGAATCAATCAATCAAATCTAGGGAGTTAGGCCTAACAGAATTGTAAACCCAACTCATTAGACGTACGACACGAAGGTCTTGATTATAAAGGGAAAAGACGGCTAGACCTAAGTCAGCATGAGAATGACGTAACTAAAACGGCGAAGTTGAAGAAGATGCAGAGGCATTGTGTGATAAACGTCCCTTATGTCGTCGAACACTCCGGCAATCTTCTCTGTTTTAGCTTTTCTTTTCTATTTTTCATGGATCATCTTTCATTTTATTAATTGTATCATTCTTGAAGCCATGACCTAAATTCCATTCGCTAAGTGAGGATGGATCCTCAAGTTGTAATATGTACCCAGATTATTAGTTTTAATTCAATACATTCAGTTTTCTTAATTGTGATATTAACGTTGGTCTTGTTTGTTAATTGGCCGCTAATAGGTGAGAGTAGTTATCTTAACTTACTGAATATGAGTTAAGGTTAGACTTCTATTAAGCAGTGTGTGCTAAGCGAGCTTGTGCAGATCTTGATCTAAATTGTAGGCTACAGGAATGGGCTTACCTTGCATAGCCCATACACCTAGGTTAAACTAAGGTGTTAAGCTTGAAAATCCACATAGGAATATGGAAGAAGTAGACTAAAGAATATATTTACAAGATTGTGGAAAATTCTGTATAAATCAGTGGCAGGTTAACTAAGTAACTTTGCAATAGGTAGTTTCCTATAACATTGTGGAAGTTGTGCAGCAGATTACTATAGCAATGTGATAGGTGCAATATAGAGTATTAATGCAACTTAAAGGGAAATATGAGTTCTATTTATTTTCACTTTGATATTTCTCAACTGTCATCTCGATTATTTGTTTTCTTGGTTTATTAGAATTAGTAGTTTCCAAACAACCATTCATATTAGACCATCACACAACGTTCAAAGCATTAATTTGCTGCATAATCAGTATTTCAATTTATGTGGGATAAAACTCTACTCTCTACTTTATTACTTGTTTGACTGGTTCACTTACCACAGGAGGATTTTGACCAAAAGAAGGGTTCAATTTTATTGTAATTAATCAAGACATATCTATGTGCATGCAACTTGTTATTTGCCGTCAGTTTAAATCTCTCACTTCCTCCAATTGATTTATCAACACGCGGGATTAACAACCCTCTTGATGATAGCTCAGGTTCAGGACAATAACTACAAGGCGGTCGGTTGAAAGATGTCTCAATTTCATCAAAGTACCTTGAATATAAATAAAGGACCTCTTCCCCTATATAGCATTCAACTATAAAACCTTTTGGTCACTCCTTATTGCTTACATAAGATTTCAATTTCCCAGGAAACATATAAAGTAAAAAGGGACAAATATCCATACATAGTTAAATGTGTGACCAAGAAATTTAAAGAGTAATGTTGATGCACAAATATAAAATGAGTACCTTTCAATCAGGTAGATCCATTGGTATTGCACTGGGTCGCCTAGCCTTGTTTCATGAATAAGGTTGACTGTCATATGAACCATTACTATGAAAATGGACAACGGAAAGATTGTCTCCAAATATACAGTGTATGAATGATTTTTTGTTGCAACTAGATCGAGCTCCTCAATGATCAAAACCTTATAACTCAACTTTTGAAAGAAAGAACACATCTCTAATAAAATGATCAACACAACGAGAAGCATCATATTTTTCATTGCCAACAAAAGTAATGGTTACATAAGAACATGTGAGTCATGACTCTTCAGCCCAATAACTTTTTGACGCTACATGTCAATACATCGTGAAATGTTGCTTAAATACCCATTATTAACTTTTATTTTCTTCAACATAGTGAGGAAGATTTCCTTTTTTGGTTTTGTGAGGGTGAATTTTGTCAGTTGAAATTTATCATGCTCATCCGGTCACATGTCTTCAAGAAGTTGCCTAGCTAGCGCCACATTTGTAGTGGATAAGTATATCAACCCATTATAAAATTGGTGCTAGCTTGACGCCATATGTTGTAGCAGTTCTATTCTTAGAACTGCTCTAAACTTTGTTGCCTAACAGACATGCATTTTGGCTGTGAGTATTCCTGTAATTGCAAATTTGTAGCAATTGCTTTTGGTTGACACAAATTGACTGCTATTAATTGATTTTTTTTTTTTTTTGGTTTTTGGGTAGTGAATAAAGGGAGAAAAATATATAAAACTAGCCTGATCAACTGTCCTAAACTTTTGATTGCAGTGGCCTAATTCATTAATATGACTAGCCAGACTCGAGTTGGGTTTTTAATACCCTAAGGGTATAAAAACATATACAAGTGAGCTTAAGTTAATGAGAATGCAACAAGGATCCACTTTCTCGGAAGCATTCACCAACCAATACATGATAAACGAAGTACGTCCTGAACACTTACAGTAATGAGAACCTTAGAACAAATTAAAACCCCTTTAACAAAAAAATAATAAAAAGAAATATTGGGCGGCCAAATTTCTATCAAATTCAAACCACCGACAAAAGTAATGATTAAGGGGACCGGAATCGTTAACCAATAATTAAGATTTTATGACATGAGAGAGATTCTATGCTCAATTTCAATAAATTACCAAAAAGTGTGTGTACTCACAATATTTATTTTTAGCTTAAAATACACAAACACACTCTCTCTGTGTATATATAACATAAAGTGTTCTAATTTTTGTTTGTTATACATTTTTCTGATTATGTAATCTGGGATCTTGTCCCAACTAAATTGGATTGTGATTCTACTCGTTTTCTCATTGAAAAACACTTTAAATTCCTCATTATATGTGTGTCTATGTGTACACACTCACACACATATAAAGCTAATCTCTACTCTAAACTTGTCAACAAAGATTTGAACCCTATAATACTTTTTAGAGTACTGATGATACCTAAATAAAACTAAAAAAATTTGAACAAAATTTAGGTTCATTTTTTATATCTATTATAACAAATTATCCAATCAAATCATAATACTTGGATTTTATCATACAAATAAGTGGGGGTGGGGTTTGAACCCCCACCACTTTGTTTGCACAAAATATTGGTGACTATTGGGCCACCAATGCCATTCAATATAAATAATGCAAATAAAAATATATATTAACCTTTGATCTTTAACCCTAGCCTATTAACAAAGTTTAAATAAGGAAGTCATTTTTTAGGTAAACATATTCACTTACTCTTTCAAGTCATTCACAAGTTTAAATAAGGAATTTACAACTTTCATTTAAGTTAGAAATCCACTTATTCTCTAGGCAATTCACAAGTTTAGATAAGTCTAGATGAATTTACAACTTATAAAAAAACCCTAAACCATAAATAGTTGTGAATTCGTTATTTAAACTTGTCAATGATTTGATAATATGAATTTTTAACTTGGCAAACGAAAGTTGTGAATTCCTTATTTAAATTTATGAATAGCTTGAGAGAGTATGTGTATTTTTTATTTTAAAAAAAAAAAAAGTTGCAAATTTCTTATCTAAACTTGTCAATTCCATATATGAACTTGTTAATAAGTTTGAGTTAAAAATCAAAGGTTAATATATGTATGTTTCTATTTGCTTGCATTACTTATATTGAATGACAATGGTGGCCCAATGGTCACTAACATTTTGTGCAAACATAGTAGTGGGAGTTCAAATCCCACCTCTGCCACCTTTGAGAATAATATTCCAAAGGACCTTTGATGGCCATTGGTGGGGTGGGTGCTAGCACCGCCCCGGGGGTAATTTTTTAAATAAAAAATATATGTAGGGGTAAATTGGTCATTTTCTTTTAATTTTTAAAAATACAAATTGAGCCTAACATCTCTCTAAGACTATGAATATTCGAAATACTCTTTTGTCTTTTAGTATTTTTGAAGTTATTTATTTGAGATTTTCCTAAAAAAAACACTCAAGTGTTGAAATTTGATTGGATAATTGATATAATAAAATTGACCTAAATTTTTTTCTCGAAACAAGCAGTGAATGGGTTAAAATATATGGACATAACTCCATTTTGTTTAAACATCAGCTCAAGTTTAAATCCTGTAAACGTAAAAAAGTTGAATATTGGGAGAGTGGCCTTTGAATCCAATTCAAAGGATTTGCAATATAGAATACTTCCACCACTAAAATAAATAACTAGTACCTCTAGTCCTTAATATAACATTCACTTTAATATTACGGTCAATAGGGAGAGTTGAAAAAAATATTATAAATTTAAGAAATAAATTGGACTGAGATATTACATTTATATGATCAAAGCAAATATATTTCACCCGTTGGGGGATCAGCATTAAATAATAGTACAATTTATTTTTTGAATTGAAAAAAAAAAAATTCCACTCTTTTAAGGGAAAAGAGCACGAAAGCACACAAAATCACTGATTGATGGATGCTGATAATTGAAGAGTAACCCAGAAGAAGAAGAACTTCGGCGATGAACGAGAAAAAAATAATTCATAAAAAAATGATGAGGTCAACCAATTCAATTTATTGGGGAGACACAGCATCCCACATGCCTCTCTGATACATATATATGATGATAGGTTTAGAACCCAAATATAATACAGAAGAATAGAAAAACGTGTAAAGATTTTAATGATCCAAACAAGGCTTGTCTCAAGAAGGTTTATCGTCTTCTAAGCAATGACAAGCTTGTAGATGGGATGTATCAACAAAATTGTCTCAATAATAATGATATCATATATATAATTAAGCCTTAGCATAAAACTTTTAAATGCATTTAGGTTTAAAAAAATTTTAAATGTATTTCTATAGCATCTCCAAAAATTAGTGACCAAAGCAAGTGCATGTGCTCAGGAATATATATAATACAATAGAAAAGCATAAAGGGGACAAAAATGAGAGGCAAAACTGAGGGTAAAATTAATGTGTTCTGTTCATTCCATCCAATTAGATAGAAGAGTATATATACAAAAGTGAAGAGTTATTCTCATAAATGCAAGATTATTCTAGGATAATTAATTATGGTAACAAAATATAGGGAGAGGGAGAGAGAGCGTACCAAGTCCGGATAATGTACCAAGTCCTGGAGATATAAGGTTTATTCGGGAGTCACAGTATCCCACATGCCTCCCTAATTAATATACAGTGATTGGTTGAGAATGCAAATAGAAAATGAAAACGTGTACATATTATTAAATAATATAAACAAGGCTTGTCTCAAGTATGTTTTCCCCACCTAAACACTGAAAAGCTTGTGGAAGGAATATACCTAGCTACAAGTTAAACCACTTTTTCAATCCCTTTTCTAGATATATTTAGATTTTTCTGTGGTTAGAAAGAAAACAGGTTTTCATCATTCATTACATCTCACACATAAATGTCAAGTGCCAAGAAGTAGTTGTCCATTTGTACTAGCGCCCTCCTAGTGAAGTTATAATCTAGAAACTTCGCTTGATATTGCATCACCTCTTCCTTCATGTCTTCACTCTAGTTATTGATAACGTCAAGAAGGATGAACTTCATCTTCTCATGGAGGCCGTGGGAGAGGAGGGAGAGTATGGTACATGTGCCTAAAATGTCGAAACAAACATATCAAAATATAAACAAAGTTAAAAGCAGCTAACTATTTAATCATAATTGAAGAAACACATGATAAAGTAGTTGACAGTGTTTGTACTTGTCATTTCCTTTTTTAGAACCTCAACAACAATCTCTCAGTGTACAAATTTTGTTTGCCTAGGTTCATTGAAGACCTCTGGCTCAAAGTGGATCATTGGATACTCTAGCTCTAGCCTTAAAACGAAGAACTTATTAGTGAATTCCTTGAGCCACTTTCCACTTGATTGATCAAAGGGTTTATTGTAATACCCGAATAATTACTATCTGGACTATTATGTTACCATAATAAAAATGTTCATTTATGATGATTATGGTCTCAAAATAGAGTATAATTAGTCTATTTTCAAAGGAAAGTACTAAGAAAAAAATTATGGAAAATTCAAGAAGGCATGGAATAATTATTAAAAATTTAGGAAATATATTATTCTTAGTTTAGACAATTTAATAAAATATTTCCTGTGAAAATAAAAAGAAGGAAAATTAAAAAGTATTCTAGAATCAAAATTGATTCTATGACTTTTAATATTTTGCATAGGGCTTAAATCATTAATGTTAATGAAATTGTTGTGAAAAAATAATTAATTCTAATTAAGAAAATTATTAGGAATTATTAAAGGACTAATTAAGTAATTTTTGGGAATTTTATAAGCCTAAATCCATGAAATTGCTTATGGACCAATAGGAAAATTTTGTGGAAAATGAATATAGGATAAGTATAATATATGTGGTTAAGGAAAATATATATATATATATACATATATGGTGTGGGCCGAAATTTTAGGGGAGATAAGGATAAAGAAGATATTTGAATATAATAGTAATATAGTTTTAAGAATGAGTTAAATAAGTAATAATATATTAATAATTAAAAGTGAATAGGATAAATGAGAACCAATAGAAAATAATTCCGTTGCAAGAATCTGGGGATAAGTTAAGCAAAACCAGAACATATTATTGGTCAGAGGATTTTTATCCAGAAGTTGGCGCCTGCAGAAGTTATTTCTATAATCGGTCACGAATACCGAGGATTTTCGGCAGATAACGGAATGTCCTTAATAAGGGTATAAGGTAAGGAGAACCCAGTAATCTCGAAGAGGATGACAAGACCTTCAAGGTATTGCTTCCGGAATTTTAAGTTTTTACGGAATTTCGCGATCAGGACACCGAACCAGGAACTTATCAGATAAAGCAAGAGGATAAGGTTTGATGAACCAGCTAGGATGAGGTTAGCAATTTTGTCTTTTAGGGGGGGAAGAAGTCGGCCAAGCAAGGGAGGGCCAAAGTCAAACCACCTAGCAAAAGTGCGATCCTACGGTCAGAATTCAACCAGACAAAGTTCAAGGAAATTACGAAAATGCCATTGAGATTTTCTATAAATAGCTTCCATTCCTCTTCATTCTTCACCAATTCACTTACAATCCTAGAGAGAAGTTAGAGAGAGAAGCTCTGGAAGAAGAGTAAGAAGTTCATAGCAAAGCTCTGAGTAAGTTCTTCAGTCCTTAGTTTTTAGTTCAGTAGTTCTTTCGGTAGTTATAGTAGAACTGCTAGAGTAGTCTTTAATTTTTAAGATAGCTTAGATATTATGTTTTAGGAATAAATATGATATTTACCTTAGGAATATGTTAGAGGAAAGTTATAGCAAAAAAATCTTGAAAGTTTAAAGTCAGAATAGCGAAGCTCTGGCGAAATTCCGCCAAATAATCACATTAGGGGCAAAATGGTAATTTGTACCTAAATTGCCTGTTTTGGTTTTAAATGTTCATACAAGTAATATTATCCTTATAGGATATCCGAAACCACGAATCGCTGTTTCCGTTGTTTCCGCTGTCACCGTCGTACCGCCGTCAAACGCACCACCACGCTACCGGAGTACTCGAAATCGTCAACAGAGGTACAGGCGCATATTGTAACGTTAACACTTATGTTGCTTATAGACATATATGTGGTAGACATATTGCTATACTGAGACTCTGTCTAGGGTTGTCAGTCATACATACAGCTTATTACGGGTTATAGTCTTAATAACGCCGTTGGGTTTTCCTAGCGCTGAGGACACGATGGGAGATCGTGGCACTGGTTTATGTGCAGACATAGTGTGGGGCTTTACATATTGCTGTGTGCTTATGTTCTGTCCATTGTTGATCATGCATCTGCTGTGTGCTTATGTATTGATGTGTTGTTATGTCGTTATGAATATTTGTTGCCAATATATGATTTATTTGAGCATAAGGTTAACCGTTACCTGAGATCCAATTGGGAATTGGATCTCAGCTGTAGCTTCAGGTTCAGGAGGATCCAGGGTGGAGGAGAGCGGCAAGTAGCTGATGTAGGCGGATTGGAAGATCTTATATGTTTTAGTTTTTGAACTATTTAGATATTGTCTTTTTGGAATCAACAGATGATTGTATAAGGATGATTATACTATGGTTATGTACTTCTAAATATTCAATTACTCGTTTAATCGAAATGCTCGACTCTGATCACGGTTTGTTTTAAAAAAAAATTCGGTATTTTAAATTGGGATGTTACATTTATTCAGCAAGCATGACTTGTGATTGGATTGATCATTGA
Source organism: Acacia confusa (assembly GCA_037074495.1). Lineage (NCBI taxonomy): Eukaryota > Viridiplantae > Streptophyta > Magnoliopsida > Fabales > Fabaceae > Acacia > Acacia confusa. The sequence continues at coordinate 26,065,710 of CM073504.1, read as the reverse complement.
GTGTGTGATGCTTCCTTTTATTGGATTAAGGGGTGGGCTTATACTTGGGGGGATTCTTTTGAGTGATGGGCTTATTTGTAGCTTGTATACCCAAATTAGATGATTAGGCCACACAACGAAGCTACCCACAACCTCTCCCACTATTTCTACATCTCCGGTGGCCATAGAGAGCTAATAGTAGGGCTTCATGTTAGTCTTGAGTTTTACCTTCACATGCATAGGAGGCATAGGCAAAACATTCAATGCCAGCCTCTCCCTTGAGATGTTCAAGGGTTTGCGTACCCCTTGCCTTCTTTCCTATAAGATATTCATTTTTGTTTCATCTAGTATTTGTTTTCTAGGCTTAATTCTCGTGAAGAGACATAGTTATGGGTCAACAATGACATCATCATATGTATAGGTCAATAGTTGCCATTGTTTTTTCACACAAAGCCTAGAATGTCATGATTCATTCCTAATTCTACTGCAAATCATTGTGGGAACTTTGCCTCGACATACATGACGTTTATTTCCTATAACCTTTATTTATTAAGTATCATATATATAAAGCTTGTGGATTAAAACAAGAACCAATCATGTGGTATGAAAGAGTGAATACATTCTTAATTGATAAAGGCTTTACAAGAAGCAAGTAGTTACCAAATTTTTTATTAAAATAAAAGTGAAATTATTCATTTATTACAAATTTATTTAAATGATGTTATTTTTTGGGGTAAAGGTGCAAAAATACACATGAACTTTGTCCTCAGGAGCACCCAGCACCATGTGCTTTTTTTAGGGGCAAAAATACCAACGACAAATTTTTAGGAGCAAAAGTCACACTTTCTATTAATAAAAAAACGTTGATTGTTAAATGCATCATTTTTGATGATGTGAACGCTGATTTTTGTTATTGTTTTTGTTTCCTTAAAAAAAGTCTCCTCCATCGTCGTCGTCTTCTTCTTCTTCTTCTTCTTCTTCTTCTTCTTCTTCTTCTCTGAAACTTCCGAGTCAACCTACGACCTTCGTTCTCTTCTATGTTCTGTTCATTCATTCAAGATAGAAGAGTGTATATACAAAAGTGAATAGTTATTCTCATAAATGCAAGATTATTCTAGGATAATTAATTATGGTAACAAAATATAGGGAGAGGGAGAGAGAGCGTACCAAGTCCGGATAACGTGCCAAATCCGAATCTGGTTCGAATCACTAAAGCTTATATGCTGGATGCATCACACAAGAAAGAATAAGATAAGTGAAGAGGAAAAATAGTGGGAGGCACCTATATTTACAGTTCCAGGTGGGAGATATATTAGGAATGTGGAATTTGTCATATATATTTTAGAAAACTTTGCCTATTCCATATTCTAGAATATATAGAACCTCTCTAAACTTTGGGTTTATAACCCCCTAAACTTTAAAAGTTTAAATTAAAGAGTTTAATGTTTTTTTTTTTTTAATATCAACTTCCTTATGGTTAAAATTAACATTGAAGTTTACGGTTTTTGCCACGTTAAACTTTTTGTATTTTTTTTTATTGTATACCATGTCATTTTACTGGGCATTTAATAGATAATTTTTTATTTTAAAAATACGTGATCCAATAGAATTTTTAAATATTTTTAACTATTTGACTATTTAATTTTACGTATTTAAAAATGTTTAGAATTAAATGTCAAATTTTATTTTTAAATGAAAATGCATATGAAAAAATCATAAGAATTTTGATATGGAAAAAATCATTCACTTTAACAGTATTTTCAATAATAGGAGAGTTGATAGTCAAAATATGAAACATTACTATCTTTTATTTAAACTATTCAAGTTTAGAGAGATGACATGCAATTGATTAAAAATTCAGGGATTTGTATATTTTAACCACTTATTTATAATTAACAATTTTGGATGATAATTCAAGAGTAATCCAGAAGAAGGAGAACTATGATTATAAACGACAAATATATGTATCAAAAGAGGTCGACAAACTCCTGGAGATATAAAGTTTATACGGGAGACACAGTATCCCACATGCCTCCCTAATTAATATACAGTGATTGGTTGAGAATGCAAATAGAAAATGAAAACGTGTATATATTATTAAATAATATAAACAAGGCTTTGATATAAAACTGAAAGAATTCTAGAGAGAAGTCAGAGGAAATTCTAGAGAGATGAATTGAATTCTCATTCAAGTCTAATGAATAGTTACAGGAGACCTCTATTTATAGAAGGATGCAAATAGTAGATTACTATGCGTATATACAATGTCATCCTGTATTTGGAGATTATGGGTCAATGGACATCCACATAATAAGAATATTCATAACACTCCCCCTTGGATGTCCATTTATGAATGTGTCTCGTTAAAAACTTTAACTAGGAAAAACCCAGTGGGATAAAAACCTAGCCAAAGAAAAGAGTACAACATTCATTGATACACTGTTGAGTTTTGCCTCATTAAAAACCTTTCTAGGAAAAACCCAGTGGGACAAAACCTAGATAAGGGAAAAAGAGTACAGCGTGTATCGTCTCCCCCTCTTGATTACATCAGACTTGCTCCCCCTGATGACCACATTGCTTCATTGTCTTTCTATCATCAAGTATTCATTGTATACCTGCAAGATCTAAATCTTTCAAGTAAAATCATAAATATACATGTGCATAAATATTTATTCAGATAATAATATCACATGCACGATAAATGTTTCATGCTACATATGAATTTACTTAATTAATTATTCTCGAGAATTTGATGCTCCTAGCATCTTAAGTCATTTAGGGACTTATTCTAGCGCCTTATGTTCTTCAGGAACATGTGCTTCTGGCACACACTAATATAGTATGACTCATGATCCTCATTATCATCATTACAGCATATGTTATCTTATAAAAATAAATATCATCAATGTCGACTTTATTTTTCGGTCCCATCGGACTTCATTCATAATTTATTGAGATCTCATTATATTCACATATATTAGGTACCTAGGTCTCTCTTAGACCACAATACACTTTTCTTGTAATATCTCTTCTGGAGATAACATCTCATCAAAAGATAACTCTTCTGGAGCTTTACTTAATTATCCTCGACTTGATCATCTATATTTTATAGCTCCTTTTCTCTTTCGAGGATTTTTATCTTTATAACCGATGGACCAGCAACGCTTCAGGCGTGCTTTATAACAATTCATATAGGAGCATTTGCAGTTGGGACATGTGACTTTGTCACTTTAGGTCAATAAATGTTTTTAGCATTTGATTAGCTAAAATCTGCAAATGAATTATCTTTTAAACTTTTATTGCACATTTCTTTGTATGAGGACCAATATGAGCCAACGATAATTCATTTCATTTTATCTTTACCCAATCTGTTTATTTTTCTCCCCCTCATCAAATCATCAATTTTCTTTGTATATCCATCTATGTGCATTGTAATAGATTAATAATCATTGCACATTTAAAACATTTTAAGATGGAATTATTCTGGCTCCTGACCAAAAGCCAAATTTTACGGGGAGAATTTTGTTGGATTATAAGCTGCAAATATACACGTATGAACAATGTTCTCATAATAATTGATCTATCCATTCATAGATACTTTAATACATGATTTATGGATCATTCAATCTGGAAATTGCGCGCATAATATATTGCAAACATCTGGTTGCAATCATCACTGCAAACTTTGCAGATCAATAATTTCATATATACTCTTTCAATTTAATATATTTCCAGAGATCCATTTCCAATAATATTTTCATAATCATATCTATTTGAGAACAAGCAGCACATAATATGACTCGGATGATCAAACAAGTCATGCCAACATTCCATATAATTTATCATCAAATCCAATATCAATCTTGGGGGAATCAACACACAAACATTCACAGAAAATTAACACAAAAACACTCACACTTGATATATATCAATCTCCCCCTCAAGTATGAGTCTGTAGAAATTAATTCATGTAATTTCATACAATATTCCATATATGATATCTATTTCTACAGATATCATTAAAATTCCACAAATGCATTATCAATGCATTATTCTGTTACTTCTGGTAACAAAATTTCAATTTTCCAGAAACAACAATCAAATAAATACAAAATCATTGAAATTATCAAAATACTGTGGAATCACAGATGCATTACTGTGGAATCACAGGCGCAACATGTATCACTGTGGAATTGTCGTATGCATATATAGTCAAAAAGTGTCTAAGCTCGTGCTTGACAGGGTGCAGATCTGTAAAGATTCAACAGGACTGCGCATATCTACAGAGATTCAATAGGATTTAATTCGGCTATAAATAGAAGAAGGCAAACGAACATGCCTCACAAACATTCAAGCATCTGATAACATTCACTACCATATACTAACTTATCATTTTTCTTCTAATCGCGTATATTATTGCAATGGCAGGTCCAAGTAATTTTATCTCAGTTTCTGATACATCTGACACAGCATTACTTGATGCTTTGTTGTATGATGATCAGACAAACCTGTCATTTACCTCTTTATTATCTCCTAATCCTTTTGAGATGTTTATTCCTCCTTCTACTATTCCTCCTTCTGCTTCAAATATACCTACTTCTCCCCCAAGAACAAATGTTCTTCCTCAATTTAGAAGGAATGAAGGTACAACTGAAGCAGGTTCATCAAGGAGGCCTGTTAAAAGGTGTAGAATTATGGCTGAACTAATGGAGTCTACCAGTCAAATTCAACCAATAGTCACAACAATCAATGAGCCAGCATTCATAAGCCAGCAAACAACCACCAGCCAGCCATCAACCACGATCCAGCTAGCAACAATCAGCCAACCGACAACCATTAGCCAGCCAATAACAATTAGCCAACCAACAACCACTAGCCAGCCATCAACTACAAGTCAATTAGCAACAACTAGCTTATTGGAATGTAGTTGTTGTCATGTTTTACGAGAGATCATACATACCAACGAACTCCAGTACCATAAACTTGAAGTTCACGGAAGAAGAACAGGTATGATTACCTATGCTGTTTTATTTGAAAAAAGTACAGGATAAATCTTATAATACTGACAGGCTTCCAATGTTTGATTTCACAAAGAAAAATTTTGAAGAAATCAAACAATTTCTGACACAGTATTGTATAGATTTACAAGCATCAGGATATATCTTGATGCGTGATCCTGTATTAGCCTATCATGAGGTTCTCTGTGTTGGTTCGGAATGGGCTATAAATCCAAATGACCTCCATGGAAGTTCATTTCAAACCAATATTGAACACTCATTAGGCAAAGGAAAACAACCTGTAGTAAGTATACCCTATGATACTTCATCCCTTAACCAGGGTGAATTATATAGGTTATCTATGGAGCAAAGAGAAAGAATAAAGAAAACAACGCTCCATGATTTAAGAAATTATTTTCACTTAACCCTTGATGAAGCGAGTAAACAATTAAATATGTCTACTCACACCATACAAAAAATCTATCAAAAAGGAGGGTTAACTGAGTGGCCACACAAGAAGCTCAAGAAACTTATGACGCAAATCTCGATATTACGAAGAGCTTTGCCTCATCTGGATCCCATCTCAAGAGAAGCAAAAGAAGAAGACATTAAATATCTTCAGAATGAGATGATTAAGGTTTGTAATGATGTTGAGCCACTCGCTATTAAACTTTGTTGAAATAATATTTCCTTTTGTTTAATTATTTTGTTTATGAATATTCCTCTCCCGTATTCACAAAAATTGTTATAATCATAGAAATCACAAAACAACCATAATTATATATTTGCTTCATTCACTTCTGGGAATGAAGTTGGATAAAAATTCATAATCCATAACTCACTTATATGTTTGATCATGGCAAGAAATTAATCCATAATATTTCTTGACTTTACCACAATATTGCTACTACAATAGCAAATTAAATATATTTATTTATAATATCAATCATGATCATACAATCCCTTGTCTCATAATTTAAGGGAATATTTAATGCCAAATATATAATTTTGAGACCTTTATACAACTGATGGCATACAAAATTTATGGATCAAATATTGTTTCATAATTTGTCACTTGTTATCAGGCTAACTTGCCTCTTGGCTTCAGGCTATCTTGCCTCTGAAATTAAGGCTATCTTGCCTCTGAAATTAAGGCTATCTTGCCTCTTGGTCTCAAGCCAATTTATGCCTAATCTCTCTATGGCATTTTGATCTCATAATATATATGGCCTTTTAACAGTTTATCTTCAGGATAAATAAAATATAAACATAATAAAATAAATAGATGGAACCCACTAATATGTATATATTAGTGTCGTTGCCATAAATAATAAAAGGGAAGGGGGATTTATATAAAGCAGTAAATAAATAAATAAAAATAAAATAAATGACTGGAAATAAACGTGCTAAATAAATAAAAAGAAGATGAAATAGGAATGGGAGTAAACTCACAGCGAGACCTATCTCATTCAAAGGTAAGAAAGAAGATGCATATGCAAATGTAAATATATAAAGCAATTAATAAATAAATAAAACAAAATAAATGACTGGAAATAAACATGCTAAATAAATAAAAAGAAGATGAGATAGGAATGGTAGTAAACTCACAGCGAGACCTATCTCATCCAAAGATAAGAAAGAGAATGCATATTCAAATGTAAATATATATATAATATATAGAAGGCAGTAAATAAAATTTAAATAAATGGAGTCCACTATATCAGTGTTACCACCATGAAAAATAAAGCAGTAAATAATAAAATAAATGGTGCCCACTATACTAGTGTTGCTACCATCAAAAAATAAATAAACGCTAAATAAAATAAATAAATAGAGCCCACTAATTGATACAGTGTGCCTCCATGAAAAATAAATAAATGGAGTCCACTAATAAATAGTGTTGCCGCCATAAAAGATAAATAAAAATAAATAACATAAAAGTAAATGCGTAAAAATAAATATTAGTAACAATAAAAATAAATACACAAAAGTAAATGTTAGTGACATAAATATTAGTTACATAAAAGTAAATAAGTAAAATAAATGTTAGTAATAAATAAATCTACTTAGATTGCCTTACTTTTTTATTTTATTTTCTTTTTTTAAAAAAAAAAAATTCGTTGGCAGAATATATATATATATATATATTTTCTTTTCTTTTGTGTACTATTCTGTCGGTACAGATTTTTATTTTTTAAAATTTTATAATATATTATTATATAATAATGTAAAGAATCCATGAAAAGTTTTTCTTCCAGCAACCCGTGATTGTTTTTGTTCCCTTTTTTTTTTTTTTTGAATATAATAAAGTAATAAAACATGTGGTCCCACATAAAACAAAAGACAAACATAAAACAAAAGGCAATAATTTCTAAAGGGCCATATGTTTTTATATTATATATTAAAACAAAAGAAAAAGCTTACCTGCTCCATCATTTTTGTCGGCAAGAACTATTTCTTTGCACTAATCCCTCTCGTTCAGAACCAGAGATCCCCGACTTCCACTAGCATGGGGACTAGGTGGCCGCTGAGGTGGAAGGTGACCAGGGACTCCAGACCACCGATGCAGGAGCCGCGGATGGAAACGGTGGAGGAACGATTGCAGAGGAACTCAGTGACGAGGTCGGAGGAGGCGTCAGGAGAACGGCGATCTCGTGGTCGTCGAGTTCAATGACGGTGGGATAGACGCCGATGGTGGTGTTAGTGTTGGTGGTGGGAGAGGAGTGAGGTCGAGGTAGTGGGAGAAAGAGAGAAAAGAGTGATGTCAACCGGTGTGAGGCAGAAAGCAAACTTGATAACTTAGAGGAAACTTTCCTCCTTCAGGCTGAGAAGCAGGGAGTAGCTCCATCCGAAGGAATAAGGTAGAGAAAAAGAAGGAACAAAGTCCTTGGTGCCCATCCGAAGAAGAAGAAGCACACCCAGAAATCATAACGTGTTAGTAGAATTATTTTCAGCTATCGTGCTGATAACGTGATATAAAACTGAAAGAATTCTAGAGAGAAGTCAGAGGAAATTCTAGAGAGATGAATTGAATTCTCATTCAAGTCTAATGAATAGTTACAGGAGACCTCTATTTATAGAAGGATGCAAATAGTAGATTACTATGCGTATATACAATGTCATCCTGTATTTGGAGATTATGGGTCAATGGACATCCACATAATAAGAATATTCATAACAGTCTCAAGTATGTTTTCCCCACCTAAACATTGAAAAGCTTGTGGATGGAATATACCTAGCTACAAGTTAAACCACTTTTTCAATCCCTTGTCTAGATATATTTAGATTTTTCTATGGTTAGAAAGAAAACAAGTTTTCATGATTCATTACATCACACGCAAATGTAAAGCACTAAGAAGTAAGTATCCCTTTCTACTAGCGCCCTCCTTATGAAGTTATCATCCAGAAACAACTTTGCTTCACCTCTTCCTTCATGTCCTCACTCTAGTTATTGATAACATCAAGAAGGATGAACTTCATCTTCTCATGGAGTCTGTGGGGAGGATGAAAGTATGGTACATGTGCCTAAAATGTCAAAACAAAAATATCAAAACAAAGTTCAAAATAGCTAACTATTTAATCACAGTTGAAGAAATACCTCATAAAGTTGTTGATACTGTTTGTACTTGTCACCTTCTTATTTAGAACCTCAACAACGATCTCTCACTGTACACATTTTGTTTGTCCAGGTTCATTGAAGACCTTTGGCTCAAAGTGGATCATTGGATACTCTAGCTTTGGCCTTAAAGCGAAGAACTTATCAGCGAATTTCTTGAGGCGCGCACTTCCCACTAGATTGATCAAAGGGTTTATTATGCAAGCATGACTTGTGCTTGGATTGATTATTGAGTGTGTGATGCTTCCTTTTCTTGGACCGAGGGGCGAGCTTGTACTTAGGGGGCTTGTTTTGAGTGATGGGCTTATTTGCAGCTTGTATACCCAAATTAGACTATCAAACCACACAACAAAGCTACTTGCGGCCTCTCCCACTATTTCTACATCTCCGGTGGTCATAGAGAGCTAAAAGTAGGGATCCATGTTAGTCTTGAGCCTTACCTTCACACGCGTAGGAGACATAGGCAAAACATTTAAAGCTAGCCTCTCCCTTGAGCTATTCAAGGGTTTTGCATACCCCTTGCTCCCTTTGCTATAGGATATTCATTTTTTTTTTTACACTCAGTCTTTGTTTTCTAGGCTTTTTTTTTCTCGGTTTTCTAGGCTTAATTATTGTGAAGAGACATAGTTATGGGTCAACAGTTACATTGGGCCTGTTTGGAAATGCTGGTAACTCAGCTTTTTCTTAAAAAAAAAAAAAAAAGCCTATAACGCCACTTTTTGTGGGGGGGAAAAAAAACGCTAGCTGTTTGGGTTATCAAATACGTTCGCTGGGCCATGGACAAAAACGCTAGGTTATCAGGCTTTTTTAAAAGCCACAATTCCTAGCTTTTTCTGCGTTGCGTTTTGGGCTTTTGGGCAAAGATGATCTAAACATTGGAACAAGGCAGAGAGAAAAAGCAAGAAGCAAGCTGAGAAATGGGGGCCACAGTTTCAGTGTGTGTATGTATATATGACTTTTGTGTTTGTACGTGAGAGAGAGAGAAAAGCTGCAAAAGAATTTTCCATATTAAAAGTGTTATATTAACTAATATTTTTAAAAGTGTTATATTAAAAGTGTTATATAACTATATATTTTTTAAAAAAGTGTTATATTAGCTAATATTTTTATCTGATCTAATTAAATAAACCAAACTATATTTTTTTATTGGTTTTATTATGATATAATTTTCCATATACAACTAATATGTATAAGTAGTTTCAAATTCATGTCATTTTCAATCATTTTCCATCTCAACTCATTTTTCAAATAATAATCCAAACACACCTTAGTTAGAAAAAAAAGTCACTTCTACAAAAAGCCAAACGGGCAATCCAAACACATCAATTAACTTAACCTGACTTTTATCCTATATGACTTTTATAAAAGTCCGGTAGCTTTTAAGCTACCACTCATACCGCCAACCCAAACAGGCCTGTTATCATATATATAAGTCAACAATTGCCATTGATTCTTCCCACAAAGCCTAGAATGTCCTGATCCATCCCAAATTGTACGACAACTCATTATGGGAAGCCACCTCAACATACATGATGTTTATTTCCTGTAACCGTTATTTATTAACTGTTATTTATTAAGTATCATAAATATAAGATTACGTAGTAGTGCCATATAAGAATGCATTTAGCCTCTGATTGCATCAAATACTTCAAGCTATTTCAACTAGATGTTAAAAATGCTTTTATTAATGGATCTATTGTGGAAAAAGTTTGTGTTGAACAACTTTCAAGTTTTGGGAATTCAACGGCACCAAACGATTTTTATAGACTTGATAAAGCTTGTGGATTAAAACAAGAGCAAGTATGTGGTAAGAAAGATTAAATGCGTTCTTAATTGATCAAGGCTTTACAAGAAGCAAGTAGTTACCAATTTTTTTTATTAAAATAAAAGGTGAAATTATTCTTTTATTATAAATTTATATAAATGATTTATTTTTTGTGCTATTGGTAAATCATTGTGCAATAAGTTTTTTGAGTTAATGCATGAAGAATTTGAAATTTCAATGATGGGTTGACTAAATTTACTCATTAGAATGAAAATCAAGCAAAAAAGGATGAGATTTTTTCAATCAAACAAAATCTTTAAAGCAGTTGCTCAAGAAGTATGAGATGAAAAATTCAAGAGCAATTGAAACCCCAATAAGCACTAGCACGGATGGATCCATATGAGAAAGGGAAAAACTTCAATGCTACAAAATACAAAAGAATGATTCGATCCCTTATCTATTGGGATTCGTACACGTAGCGGAATCAAAATTTATTCAATAAATTATGAATCCCAAGAAAAGGATCTATCAACAGCATTTAAATCGGGTTAGTAATTAGAACCCGTGCCTTTCAAAAGCTCGCGTGCGTCTCGTTCTATTTGAACTAGTGGGCTACCTTCTCGATCAGTAGAAGTCAACTCTTCGAATCGTCTTCCTCTACTATCCACATTGAGCAACTTTTCAACATGAACGTTAACGTGCTAACGCCTTCTTACTTTTGCGTCTTATGCATTTTATTTCTCTAGGGTTTTCTTTTGTAGCTCTTCTCTCTTATTTTAATACGACTATATCAATGTCTATTTATGAAGTTTCTAAAACCCTAATTGGGTCGTATTAAAATATTCAAGATTAATCTCAAATCATCTTGAATTTAAATTTTAGATTTAAATAGAATTAATTAAATCTATCTAATGGATCTAATCTAATCTATTTATTTAATCTAAAATTAAAAGCCTACAGATTTAATTTATCTTTATAACTTAAATCTGATAAATATATATATATATATATATATATATATATATATATATATATATATATATATATTTATATATTTAATTAAAACTGAGATACTATATCTCAATTTAAATTAAATCAGATATATAATATATTTAATTTGAAAATTAAATCAGAGATACAACAATATTCAAGATTAATCTCAATTAATCTTGAATTCGAATTTTAGATTTAAATAGCATTAATTAAATCTATCTAATAGATCTAATCTAATCTATTTATTTAATCTAAAATTAAAAGCCTACAGATTTAATTTATCTTTTATAAATTAAATCTGTGAAAAGATATATATCTAACTAATTAGATATATAATTGATTTATCTTCATAAATCAAATATGAAATACGATATCTCAATTAGTTTTAGTTATATAATGATTAGCCCTAGGACATAATTTCCAACATTATCTACCAAATTGCAAGTAGACTAGACATATATTGTTCAATATGCGCATGGTAGTAATCCAATCCTAAGGAGTCATTGCAATGGTAGTCAAAAGGGATGCTTCAATGCAACAATTGAGATGGGAATGTGGTATACTAAAGTTTGATAATCAATTGACAGAATATGCTGGGCTGCCATGACCACGTATCATCCCCTTCACATTTTTGGGATATGGTGCAATTTTTCCTAGGACATTTTTTCTTAAGAGTGTTGGGCATTCAAAAGTTTTTTTTTTTTTGGATTCATCATTTCCTCAAGAATATTAGATCCAATGTTTTGATAATAGTAAAACTAGAAAAGGTTTGACATGTAGGAATAACGTAAATTAAATATATCATAATACATATGCTCTATAATTTTGCATCTCAACTTGAGTTAGATCTTCATCCAACTTGAGTTACCCAGTTATTCTATAACATTGCGAAGGTGACTTAGAGTTAATGTTTTAAAAATCAAGCCAAGTCAGACTTCTGGCTGGCGAGACTATTGATTGACAAAGCAGTGGCTTGGATCAAGTAAGTCAAATCATATTGCTTAGGAGATTAGTTGCTTTTGAGCTGTAATTTAGAAAGATTTTTTAAGAGTTGGTTGACTCTTGTTACATTGTAAAAAGATGAGCTAAAAAACAAAAATCGAACTTCCTCAGAATACCCCACTTCATTTTTGAACTACTGGATCAAGAATCATGACTTATGTGAGGCATCAACCACCATAAACTAGAAAACAGTGTAACAAATGTTGCACATAGAGGAGGAGGCGAGGTGTAATGAATTCTTCCATCTTGAGTCAATGATCGTGTTAAATTGCTTTCTATAAATGTATATTTTTTATCTCAAGTATTAGACTATGGGTTCATTGTTTGACATTTAGCTTACTACAAGTATACGGGTTGTAAGTAGTATAAAAAGTTGTCATTCCCATGAGGATTGAGGAAAAAGTGTGCTAATTAATACAATTATGCTATTAATTAGGTTAGGAAAAGTCATTTTAAATATTTTTTTCACTTTGAAGAAAACAAATTTGGTTCATAGTAAACTTAATTGAAATAAGCTAAGTAACATTTGATTCTAACTTCAAGAAAATGAGGTTCTAGGATCACTTGTCCCATCTATACTTCATAAGACTAATTATTGCCCTCTCAATTAGCTTTAATGAAAAATCACGTGTTTATATAAAATTTAAAAGTATTGTAAAAGCTTTCTCAAGTCAAAACCAACATTTATTTTTAAAGAACTCGTTCAATCTCTTGCAACAAGTTAGTGAAAATAGTCATTAAGACCCAACTTCATAATAACAATGCTAGGTTAATAGATAAATATCTTTTCTATATAACAAACTATCCATTCAAGCATGTATTTCAAGACTAGTATGACTTCATCCATGTTCTTTAAACAATAAGATCTCTCTCAAGCATAATCTCATTCAACAAATCAATCCAAGTGGTGGCCAAACATTAAGAAGCATGAAGAATAGAATAAAATCAAGACATAATACTACATTATATGCTAGAAAAGAGAGAATAACAAAGTCTCAATCCATGTAAAGGTACAAAGTAATCATAGAATGAAAGATTTAGCTAGTGTCTAAATGTATAGAAAAACTAAACTGAACAACTGAATACATGATGAACTAAGTAGCAAAGAAGGGAAGAGTGATAAAACCAAGGTAAATATCTCAAAATCTCTCTTAGGATGACCACCTAAGGCTTCAAACTCTTTAAGAACCCTTTCCTAAGATGTGAACTTTTGTACCCCAACTTATTCAAGCGCATAAATGCTCATTTTCGGCGCAACACTAGGTTTTATACTTGTTTTTCTGCTTTAGTTTCTAAAATGCATACCATCAAATTTCATGTATTGCCGTCAGTTCACTATGGCTTGGTTGTAGCTAGGCCACGATGAATAGCGAGACAAAGAATTCATATTTCAAGGAACTTTCGCTATGACTTTGCTACAGCGACTCCACGGCTAAAAGGAAAGCAAAGAGTTCATCTTTTAAGGAAAATCCATAGCGAACACATGCATTCTTTCCTTATCTTTACAACTTCCTATGAGCTTTGAGAGAATTTATAACCTGTCAACTTCCACCTACAATAAGGAGGAATTTATGAGCTCTTTTAGCTTTCACCAATTAATCACAGTTATATGCATTTAATTCATGAGTTATCAAAAGTTTGAGTTTGCTTTTGCTACATCACATTTTCTTCAATAAACTAAATACACAAAGTGAACCCAAAAATAAGTAAAAAGTGAAAAAAAATGCGGGAATATTATCAATTTTCAAGAGTTAACATTTATGTCAACTAGAAGTCAATTAATCCTAACTTGAGTTAGTGTACACCAAGGTCTGTTCTCAAAATGCTTCAACCTCAAGTTAAACCAAGGTTAACTCGAGTTATTCACATTATCTTGTATCATTATTAATTAATTAACTCAAGTCAAGATTCTTTAACATTAAATTAGTTCTTTATTGTAATCATAATGTATTCTCTATGAGGTTGTTACCTGTCAACTTGAGTCATGCTTTTACTTCTAAAGATTAATCTTTTTCAACTCGATCAAGTCAAGTATGTGCCAACATGAAGTAACTCTCTTCAAGTGTAATTTAATCTTTGCGTTAACATGCAATTACTCAATGATCACCTGGAGTCAAGCACTTCATCTTCATATTCAATTTGAGTCAGTTATGCTTAACCAAAAGTTATATCCTCTAAATTATTTATACCTAAACTATTTAATGTTTTCTGGCCTAGTGAATTGTGCTTTTACTTCCATATCATAGTATCATTAATAATTGATATTTTTATCCACGGTTACTTGAATATATTATTTGGTTACATCATGCATTGCTTCAAAGTTATATATCCAACCCAAGTTAAGAAAAGCTGTGTCAAAACAACACTTAGAAAATTCGGTCTTGAAAGATTTTGTTCTATTCCATCCCTATATGTGTTGAAATATATTGTGACACATTAAAGTATATTAAAACATACTTTGTAGATGATTAAGCAATGGATTGTATTCAATGATTACATGACATGTCTTAATTGCTTTTGTGTCAAAACCTCCAACAGTAACTTACAAACTCAACCATAAAACAAAAATTGCAATAGGAAGAAGGTTGTATCTAATAGACATTCATCTACATTTAATTATAAATAGAAGATTATTCAAATGAAGGAAAAGAAGGAGCCAATACACACAATGTCAAAGTGCTAAAAACTCTAGATCACCATATTTACATTTAAAGGTCCAAGGTAATAATCTTACCTCATGCTTTAGTGTTAGCACAATCTACTTGAGAGAGAAGGGAGTGTTTTAATTGCACACATATATTGTTGTGGGAGTTACTTAAGATAGAGGGATATAGAAAGGAAACTTAGAGTTACCTTACAAATTGTAACCGATAAGCTGGACGTGCGGCACAAGGACCTCAACCAATAAAATGAGAAGACAACAAACCATAGAACACATGCACGATATGTAGACACACAACATGCGAAAGAAGCTCAAGAGAGTGAACGTTGAAGCTCAACAGATCAGCTGTGACAGAAGACTACTGATACGAAGAAGACGCAGAGGCATTATGAGACAAGTGCTACTCTATGCCGTCGAAACCCTTCGACAACTCCTCTTCGTTTTGGTTTCTTTCCTTGTATTTATGAATCATACTTTATTAGTTTTGGTTGTGTCTTGTTTGTTAGTCATGAATTAAATTCTTTTAGCCGAGCGACAATGGAACCTTAGTTTGTAATAAATTTTTCATTCTTTTTATCAGAGTAGAGCATCGGAGCAAGTAAAAGAGTGGGTAACTAATATATCATTAACTGTGGCATATCTGTCTGTTTATAATGTACAGTACATTTATCAGAGTGATGTTATAATAGTATACGTCTAAAAATAGGATCTTCAATTGGGTCCTTACGTGTTCTGCTTACTCCTATCTTCAGTCCTTGGTTCCTCGGACCTGAAGCTATGGTAAGAGTTGAGGTCCAATACCCATCGAATCTCAGGTAACGGTTAACCTCATGCTTATGTAAATAGTATATGACAGATATCACATAATAAGTAAACAATCACAATTTTAAAATCATAGCAACATGTAAGGCAATAACAAAACACAGCCACTGCAATATGTATGTTATTCCAGTCTGCACTATTCACCAGTGCCATGATGGCCTATCGTGTCCCCAGCGTTAGGAAAACTTAACGGCGTTATCATGACCATAACCCGTATTCAATTCAATATTCAAAGAGCAATTTCAAAACAGAGTCTCAGCATGTGAGTACAACTATCATATGTAAGCACATCATAAGCATAAGCGTTAAGGTTATAATACGCGTCCGTACCTTCGTTGATGAGTTTCGGTATGTTTTGTCGGTCAGAATGCGATCACAGATATGCTATAAGGGTAATATCACCTCTATTAATTCACAAATATTATTCCAAAAGATATCTTGGCCACAAATGACAATTTTACCTTTGGTGGATTTATTTTTTTAATTATTCCCACAAAATTTCGGAAAAACGCTGGTTCAGCATTTCTGGGCAGAATTTCGCCTAACTTCGAAAAATCATAACTAATTCCAGAAAAATCGAAACGAGGATCCGTAAAATTTCTCGGAATCCTTGGGATATCTATTTTCGAGGAAAAATACTAGAACTTACCCAGAATTCAAGAACAATTCCCAGTTTTAAAGTTTTCAACTTCTACCCAGAATTTTCCCTCAGAAAACGTGGCTTATCTTCAGAAATTTTTATCTCTTTGCACAAAACTTCAAATGACACACTCTGGGTATATTTGGAAAGCGCTATATGTGTACTTTAACCATGAAAATTTTCAGAATCTATAAACCCCATCTTCTACATAAAATCATAGCCTCTATGTTGCTGACTCCGAGAAACTTCTAACTGAAAATTTTGGCAGAATTTTGCTACTTTGATCTATAACTTCCAAGAATTTTGCTCCATAATATTTTTCATCATATTTTCGAAATAAAGACATATTTAGCCATAAAAACATGAAATATAAAATATTTTGGAAGATTAAAGATCAAAACAACATTTAAACTATGAACTTAAAAGCTATAACTCAAGAACTAGAGAACTTACCCTTGAAGAAACTTGCTACTCCTTCTTGGTTCCCACTAACTCTCACTTTTCACTCTTAGAATTAGATGCTCTAGCTTGTTTTGGTGTGAAGTTTATGAAGGCCAAAGCCCTCTATTTATAGCAAAATGTGATGGCATTTTTGTAGTTCTATCAAACCTAACTCATCTTACATGTTAGCCATTGGATTCAAACTTAGTAAAGAAGTTTTGATCCTGCTCTTACACCTTTAAAAACGCCACCTCCCCCCTCTCTTTCTAGATTTTTGCTTCACCTTTTAGTTATTCCAAATGTTAATTTAGTTAGGTGTAAGTTGGTGTTTTTTATTCAAGATCTAACTTTATTTTACAACTCTTCATTTTATGACTTAATGAATGGTTCTCTGAAACTTCGTAAATCACTTAGATATGAATTCCAAAAGTATACGAAAATGACTCTGGGAATAGCCAAGTTCAAGCCCATAATTTACTAATTCCAAATATCTACTTATATTCAATACTTATTGCAAGGATTTCAAGATATGATTTAATTTCTATGGATTCTCATTTACTTGTATCTGATTAAATACTAAACTTGCTTCTTAAGTTTTTACTTTGGATTCCAAATCATAATTCATCTTGGTTTATTTTTGACTATCTCTACTACACACACACACACACACAACTCTTAGACACACACATGCTCACAACTCACACATACACTACACACCTCCCCCCTCTTTCTCTCTCTTCTCTCTTATCCTCTTCCACCCTCATTAAGAGCTCATTTGACTAAGTACCCTTATCTTCTTCCATAACCTTATCCCATGTGTATAATATCTTCTTTATCATAAATTCTTCCTTCCTCCCCACTCCAAGCCGTGGTCCTTCTTCATTTTTTTAATTTTCCATTTGTGTTTCCATTAACTCACATATTCCACAACATAGTCCTCATTGGTTCATTGGTTTTTACTTGGATTAACGCTTTTTAATGATGAAATTAACTTTAAGCCTTAGGATTTAGCTTTATGAGATTTAATCTTGGCCTTCAATTCATGCTAATCTCTCATTGGTCCAATTAATTTCATGAGGATTAAGAATATTTTCTTGTTTTATCATTGGCCAATTTAATTTCGCAAGGATTAAGATTAATTATTGGTTTAATCACAACCATTGGATTTCATTGTGTTTGTTTAGATTAAATCTTCTCCCTTGATTGCCTTTGATATTAACTAATTGATTTTTTAACTAATCATGAAAATTAGTGCTTAATTAGCCAAGTATTATTCCACCCTCATTTTATACTTTTTATTTTGCCTCTTGATTATTTTGCAACTAATCCCAATTAGTGCAAGCTAAATTGTTCATTTATTGTTGCTAATTCCCATTAATTAGCTTAAGTGTTTTCATAATATTTTCTTGCTCATTTGATCACATGAGAACTATGGTTTAATATGGTATTTATATTATATTTTATGATCCTTAAATATAATCTCAAAATTGGCCCTTGATTCTTCATTACGTTAAAATATCCCTAATTGATGACTTTTAATTGCCACTAGATTTATTAGGAAGATTTATAAAATTATTTTAATTAATTTAATTGTCATTTATTTATCGGTAATTTCCTTTAATTGATTTAGGTATTTTCATAACATTTTATGACTCTCTATTAAATAAAAACTATGTTGTAATAAGATAATTTTAGGGTATTTTATGATCTCTAAGTGAAATTAGAAAATTTGGGTCTTTGGTTTATTTAATTCTAGAAGAAATTTTCCTAAATTAATTTAAATAAACTACTAAATTTTGAGACCACACATTCACCTATTTTTAATAGATATTTTTTCTATCAAAATATAGTGATTAGGCTAAGTAGGAATTCTTAAGGTATTACACTAACAAGCAAGAGTTGTCGCCTTAGCTTATTGGAAATGAGTTAAGGTTAGACCTCTATTAAGTAGTGTGTACTAGTAAAGTTTGTGCAAAACTCTGTCTAAACTATAAACTACATAAATGAGTTTATCTCACATAACCATTACACCTAATTTTATTTGTTATTCTAAACTTAAAAATTTGCATAGGAATATGAGAGAAGTAGAGTAAGGAGTATAGTTACAGGATTATGCAAACCTTTGCATACATAAGTGGTGGGTTTGAAGACAGGATATCACCTAAGAGGGGGTGAATTGGGTGTTTTTACAATTATTTTGAACTAAGCTCGAAAATCAAACTGATAGAGAAATATAGAAGAAGAATGAACACAAAGAATTTATACTAGTTTGGTATAATGTCTTGATCTACACTTAGTCCCCAGATAACCTTGGAGATTTCCACTATCACTTTCATGACTACACACTATGTTTCCCGAAGTAATCCTCTCACTAGGATTCACTTCCTTTTACCAGTTGTAATTGATACACCCACAATCAAGGTCTTTCTACCTTGAGATTCTACAGATAATCAATCAAAGAAATAACTCTCTTATAGAGTGAATTTATAATAACTGAAGTACAAAGAATATCCAAGAATATATCGCTATGTAAAATTGAACAAAGAGCAATAAATGAAAATTGCGTTGGTAGTTTCGGTAGATGGCTCTGCAATGTATGCTCTTCATATTTATAGACGTCGCAATTAATGACCGTTAATGAAGCTCCAGGTTAGTTGTTAAGAGACTTCATCGCTCCATTAGACGCCGAATTCTTTCATTAGACACAAACTTGTAAGTTCTCTATGTTTTGATGATAACTGACAATTTTAAAAGAAATAGACTTAATGATTCAGATCACTTAAGTGTATGTTTAATAGCACCTAAGTGAAATGCTTTTGCTTCAATCAAATCTTGAATCAAAGATTGTTTTTAAATTTGTCTGTCATGGACACACTCAAGTGAAGGTTAAAGGACTCAAGTCAAGCATTTTAAAACTTTGGTCAAAACAGCTTTCAGTTTGGACTGACTCTAGCTAATCTTATCTAACTCGAGTTAAGGCCTTGTAAATCATTTTGAATGAAAACATTGACTTGAGTTAGCTATGTATGACTCGAGTTGCTTTCGTGAGGACTTAAACATATCTTTTCAAATCTTAAGTCCCACGTTCAAATGTCTTTTTCAACTGTCAAAAGCTTTGCCTTGAGTTAATTTTTTTTTTATTCGAGTTACTCATTAGAGTCAACATTTTAAGACTCAAGTGTCCTATGCTAGAATTCATTATTTTCAAATACATTTTTTTAAAAAAAAACATTGCTTATGAAAACATATCTTTTGACTCAAGTGTAAAAGACCTAACTCGAGTGAATAACTTAAGTCAGTATTTGTTAGCCTCGAGTCATCCTTTGTGAAATGATTTTCTCAGTTCAAAACTCATGTTCAAATCATTTCACTCAAGCTTGAAAGAATGAACTAGAGTCACTGTCTCAAGTCAGTGTTTATGTCCTCAAGTCATACTTTGTGAACTGATTTTCTCAGCATAACTCTTATCTTAAACAATCTTTACTTTCAAAAGAAAATTATAACTCTTATCTTAACGGGGCTGATATAGTTGTTAACGTTTTAATGAATTTATACCAGAAAATGCCCTGGGGCCTTTTCTGGTATTTTCAAAATCTTGAGCCTTTTTTTAAAAAAAGATTGTTACTTGAGCCCATATAAAGATTTTCCCTATATTTTAATTTTAATTAATTAATATATTAATTTTCATATCTAAAAACTAAAATAAAGACAAAAAGTGTGTGTTCTCCGATTTGACAATGGCGACTTCCTCTCTAGACCCTTTGTCAACTTGCTTACTAGCTTCACCTGGCATGAGTTAATAAGATGTGGTGAGATTTGGGGAAAATCTCAACGGTAACAATTTACTCTCTCTTTTTTCTTTTTATAAAATATTGATTAAAATTAGTAAAGAGTAATAAATATGGAAGACATGTAATTTTCTTGAAATTATACTCTTATTTATGACTTGGAGGTAAGGGTTTATTAAGATAAAGGGTGAGCTTTGATGTAATGGTAAAGTTGATGTTTTTTGATCTAGAGATCAGGGGTTCAAATCTTAGAAATAGTCTCTTTGTTTATGAGATAAAATTATGTACATATATCCCTCTTTAAACCCCACCTAATAGGAGTGGGAAAAGGGAAAAGAGATAATGGAAGTGAAAAAGAGATGAGGAACATATAATTAATTAATTGAGGTAAAAATGTAAAAAGTGTTTTTATATATATAAAAAAAAAACTAAACTGTTACTTATAAATAGGACCAACCCTATGCACCTGAGAAAAATGTTGTTGCTTATAAATAATACAAGAGTATTACCATTCAAGCATGTTATTATTGTTCAATTAATATAATAATTCAAGCATAAAATATTATGAATCATCATATAAGAGGTAGGATACACCGTGTAACTTACTACTCCTTTGCTCTCCTTAATATAAAATATATTAAGGGAATTGATCTTGATCTTAAATATAAGATAAAGTTTTCATGTTTTTCAATATTTTCTTAATTTACTCCTATTGATGCTCCCTCAACAATAATTAAAGGGAAAGGAAATGAAGGGATTAAAGGAGATCATTATGATGTTTTAGAAAATGGTTAAATACCATTTTTGCAATGGAAGTTTAGCCTAAGGAATACTGGTCACCTGTAAGTTTTTTTTTGTCTATTTTTGCCTCAAAAGCTTAAAAACATAGCAATCTTGCCCATCCATTAATGTTAACCATTGAATTGTTGTTTTTCTTTGTAAATTTCTATTGACAAAATTGCTCATAAACAAACTTCTGTGGTAAATTTGAATCTAAAAAACTTATGGATAATCAGTGTTCTTTAGACTAAAATTCCATGACAAAAATAGTATTTAACCCTTTAAAAAATATGCCATGTTAAGTAATTTAACAAACTTTCTTAATTTAATTAACAAACTTTCTCAAATGTATTTCATACAACATTTGATATTCTTACGTTTAGCATGACTTAAAATAGTTTTACAAAATCCATGATTCTTTCAGTGTTTCCTCAAAGATATGCATTATTCTTCATAATAAACACAAAAAACAGTTTTTATTGGTGGGAAAGCCGATTTGATGTTACTTTTTCTGTTCAATAAAAGAATGAAATTTAAAAAAATTTATGATATTTTAGACCCAAAAAAAAACTTTTATGATACAAGTAAAAGTTAATGTAAGAACAATTTCAATTGAACTTTTATTTATCAATTATCTCATTGTATTTTTTCTATTTATAATACTATATAAAATAAATGTTAGTGTTCATGATTTGATGAGAATGAATTATTAATGTAAACTTTAAGAATAATAAAATAATGATTATACAGTTAAGTTGAATGTGACGTGGTGTGAATTTAAAGGATTTGTCGTGTTCACAATTCTCCGACACATGCTTTGGCAGTTCTGTTTAATGCGGCTTAGCCGCTTAGGTTTATACAAGATAATTACCAGCCTTTTTCCATTTTGAAGAAAATATAAAAGCAAAAAAAAATATATATATATATATATATATATATATATATATATATATATATATATAATGACAATAAAGAAATTAATTTTGCATAGCTAATATGCAGGAGCTAGTTCAGATGATAAGATGTGATGGGGGCACCGACAGATGTTAAAGATTTTCAAATCCTTTCAACGTGTAAAGAAAACAGAAAATTGTTTGTCACGCATCTTTTTTCATTAATTCAAAATAATGAAAAAGATTATAATAAAAAAGGGTTAATGTTTTTATTTATCTTTATAATTTGATCGGATTTTAATTTTCATTCTTATAATTTCAAATTGTGATTTTTAATTCATCTAGTTAACGCCATTGAGTCCGGGGACAACAAATTCTGGATCTTCAAATCCCTAGCTATATCGCTAACTGTTTTGGTCTATACAAAGTTTTTTGTTGTGGTGTTTTTATTTTTAATAGTTTTGGTTTTTTTTTTCTATATTTAGCAATGTTAACTTTTCGTCAACGTCATTAAACTCAAACCAGGTCCTCATGAAATTATAATGACTAAAAACCACATTTAAAACATCGTGAAATAAAACTAAAATTCAACTATGTAGATGAGTAATAATATTAACCCTAAAAAATGGATAGATGATCTTATAACAAAAAAAATGGATAGATGAAATTTAGAAAAATATGAACATCTAGAGTAGCAATTTAAGCAACCTGCACATAAAGCTTTTCAAAGATACCAAATTACCAATATAATATAGTGCAATTTCAGCCCTTTCTCGCCATTTCCCAAATTTGAATTGAAAAATAACTAATATAAACTGCCATCAATTTGGTTACATCAGGGAATTGTTATGGACAGCAAAAATCATGGGAGAACTACTATGACATAAGGAAGTAACGTAATTATAAATATTTTTTTATAAATAGCAAACTTAAAAAATTTTTTAATTAATAGTTAGAGATAGGAAAAAGGGTTAGCCCAACCTTGCAAGGCTAGACCTTCATAGGCTTAGGCCTAACCAGATCAGCCTGTTTAGGCCCGACATTAAAAGGGTCCACTTTTGAAGCCCGGCCTACAAGCTTCGGGCCCGTTTAACAATTTATTTGGTTTTTTGTTTGCCTTTTTTTAAACAAATTAGGTTTAAACACTAAAATGCTTATTCTTAATTTAAGACATAAATATTGATTGCTCTATCTTTTTGAATAAATAGGATACGTGGTTGTTTGCCTTTGAAACAAAATCCTTCTTAGAATAGAGAATCTACCTTTTATTGTTTAATACATGTGTATTATATACTTCTCCTTTTGATAATCTCCATGATATTTACACCTTCTCAAATACACTAAAAAAGTTATCTTTGTTTAAAGCATAGGGATGTTGTGTTTTATTTAACGAACCTCTATTTGGCAATGGAAGTTGCTTTAGGTTCTAAATAGAGCCAATCAATCAACTATTTAAGTAATATTTAAGGTGTAAATTTAGCAAGCAACTATTTTTCTATAGGCACCTAACGCAACTAACTATTTTTGGGTATAAAAGTATATATAATCAATTTATTCGCAAGTATATATAACAACACTGTTAATCTAAGTTAACTACCATTATTTTTTACACTATGGTTCCCCCAATCTTTTCATTCTATATTATTTTAATGTATTTTTAGAATTGTTAAGGTGTAAATTTAGCAATGAACTATTTCTCTATGGGCATCTAACACAATTGTTTTTCATAAAATCATTTACAAAAACAATATGGGTATTTACATAAGAGCATTTACTAGTTAAATATAAGTATTTACAAGATAAATAAAGATATTTAAAAGACAAATAAAAGGATTTAAATGAATCTATTGAGTTAAAAAATTTTGGTCATTCAGATATTTGTCTTGTAAATGTTCATATTTGCCTTTTCACTAACAAAAATTAATTTTATTTTGACCCAATGAGTGTAGTAAAATATTTTTGTTAACTCACTGTAATCTTTTAAATCATTTTATTTGCCTTATAAATGTTCTAATGAAAAAAAAACAAAGTAAGGGCATCAAAATACCCTTATGTAAATGCTTATGTTTGTCATGTAAATGATGTTATGAAAAATAATCGTATTGAATGTCCATATTGAAATTGTTCATTGCTAAATTTATACATTAACCCTTTTAAAAACATATTAAAAAGTAATAGAGTAAGAAGACTGATGAGACCATAATGCAAAAAGTAACGAAAGTTATGTCTCATTAATGACGTTATATATCTCCTCCCATATAAATTGTTTATATCTATTTTAGCACACTAAAATAGTTAATTGTGTTAGATGTCCATAGAGAAATAATTGGTTGCTAAATTTACACCTTCACCCTTACAATGTGTTTGGTTTGAAGGGAGGGGATGGATGACTTTTACCAAATTGTTGTTAGTAAGACGAATATTCTTTTTTGTTGAGAATGTATTTTTGGAATATTGAAAATTTCCGTGGGCAATTTGGTATATATAAGGTAAAAAAAACAAAAAAATTCTCTCCTCTCCCCTCCCTCAAACCACACACACTACAATGATCCATCTTTATTTTTAAAAATAAAAAGATAAATTTTATATTTTAAAGTTGAAACATTTTAGACCACTCCATCTATATACTATTAATATGTGGAGACAGTTTAAACAATATAACTGGTGGGATTTTTGTGAGGGGTGTAAATTTAGCATTGAACAATTTTGTTATAAAGTACTCATAAGAATTAACTATTTTCGAGTATAAAAGTTGACATAAACCCATGGAAACAATTTCATCTCAGTTAACCCCCAAAAGATTATATAATTTCACTACACCCGCTTAGATCAAAATGAAATTAAGTTTTTTTAGAAAAAATAGAATAATACCCTTAATTTATTTTTTTATAAGAACATTTATAAGGAAAATATAGGCATTTTCAAAACAAATAAAAACATGTACAAGACAAACTTGTTAATAATCTTGAAGTTAAAAAAATTTGGTTATTCACATATTTATTTTGTAAATGCTTATCTTTAACTTGTAAAATTTTTTTAACTTCATGGATTTTTTTTTTAAATAACTTTATTTATATTATAGATTTATTTATTTGTCTTATAAATTCCCTTATTACAAGTCTGTTACGTCAGATAGAGAGAGGATGCGGTGGTATGATAGTCTGATCAATACCGATTATGTTCTTTGATTCAAGGGTCATCATCATCACATGTGACCATGAATGATAATTATATTGTTGCTAGATAAAGGAGGAGAAACAAGGATGGCGCCGGGATTTTCATTTGGGTGGATATAGTATAGATTAAATGGTCTTTGAAGCTCGTCATCAATGGAGGACAAAGCTAAAGATATGGTTAGGGCGGCGGAAAAATTGAGAAAGGAAGAGAGGGAAGGTAAAAGCTCTTATACCTTTATTTGGAATAGCAATTGGAACTTTCAAAAGCAACTTTTCAATTGTGATTTACAGCATATGAGAAAAGTTTTATCTTGATTTAAGTAAATAAACACTTTTGGGATCCCAAAAGTGATAAAATACGAAGTGTAAATTCTATTATTGCTTTTTAGTGTAAATTCTCTTATACCATGTAATCGATTACAACTAATGCCAACTTAGGTACACTATATTTATGCTATAACAATAGTGCCCATTCAACTCTCTAAAATCTCAAATGAACGAATTATGAATCTAGGAATTAACTTCAATGCTTCAACACACTTGTATGCTTGAACCAATCTTCCAAAATTAGTTTCACCTCAATCCGATTTCTGGTTTAGGAGATATCATCAAATTACCAGACCTCATCCAAGCTAAACGTGAAATAGAGTAGAACAGAGTTGCTGATCAGCGCTGCAAACTTGAATTTTGACTTAGAAATTCGAGTTTTCTTAGTCCAAAGACGTCAGAGATGTTGAAGACACTCCAAACTCGAGTCATTAAATTCTAAACTCGAGTTTTGAGTTCCAAACTCGAGTTTTGACTCCTAAACTTGAGTTTTCTCGCATTCCAAAGGCAAATTACTGCACCAAGGTAGTAAACTCGAGTTTTCTCATCCAGAACCTGATATTTGTTTTTTTTAATTTTGAATTGAGCCATTTGATCATGGAGACTTATAGGATTAATCTTAGAACTTGAATAATGATATCTTCAGCAAGTTCTTCCTTTTTCCATCTTCCATCTTGATCAATTTTCATCATTTAACTTGGGCTCATCATTCTCCGCAGCTTCTACCTTCTTCAATATCCAGAAAGCCGAGCCTATATTGAACTTGTTCCAGAATCTCATGTGTCTTCTTTCTATTTTCTCATCTTTTGATCATTCTCCATAATTATATTTGAATTGATCTTGAATATTGATATTTCATTCAACAAGTTCTTTCTTCTTCTATCTCTCCTCTTCTTCTTTATTATCCTCAAAATTCTTTAATAACTTCTTGCTTCTTCAATATTTCCTCTTCTTCTTGAACTTAATATTTTCTTCTATTTCTTCTTTCTGAAATCTCTTTTCTCCTTCTTGTTCTATAATTCAACTTGGACTAATCTACATTAATTATAGTAGTTAGTCAATGAAGAATATAGATATAGTATACAAACTTTTTGCTCTTACTAATAACATCTATATAAGACATCATCAAAACTAATCATAACTAACATATTGAAAATTTCTATGGGCAATTTTGTCAATATAATATATAAAAAAAAAATTTCTCCCCTCCCCTCCCTCAAACCACACACACTACAATGACCCATCTTTATTTTTTAAAATAAAAAGATAAATTTTATATTTTAAAGTTGAAAAAATTTAGACCACTCCTTCTATACTATTAATATGTGGAGATAGTTTAAACAATGTAACGGTGGGATTTTTGTGAGGGGTGATGTGTAAATTTAGCATTGAACAATTTTGTTATAAGTACTTATAAGAATTAACTATTTTCGAGTATAAAAGTAGACATAAACTATATTTGGAAGCAGATATAGCTACCTGTTAAGAAAACTTAACTTCCGTTACTTTTTGCATTATAAATCGTACTATTTTTCTCTATCTATTATTTTCATATTTTTTTTAATGGGAAAATATCACATAGACGCCATGGAAACAATTTCATTTCAGTTAACCCCCAAAAGATTATACAATTTCACTACACCTGCTTAGGTCAAAATGAAATTAAGTTTTATTAGAAAAAATAGAATAATACCCTTATTTTATTTTTTTTATAAGAACATTTATAAGAAAAATATAGGTATTTTCAAAACAAATAAAAACATGTACAAGACAAACTTGTGAAAAATCTTGAAGCTAAAAAAATTTGGTCATTCACATATTTGTTTTATAAATGCTTATCTTTAACTTGTAAAATTTTTTTAACTTCATGGATTTTTTTAAATACCTTTATTTATATTACAAATTCATTTATTTGTCTTATAAATTCCCTTATTACAAGTCCATTATTCCAGATAGAGAGGATGCGGTGGTATGATAGTCTGATCAATACCGATTATGTTCTTTGATTTAAGGGTCATCATCATCACATGCGACCATGAATGATAATTATATTGTTGCTAGATAAAGGAGGAGAAACAAGGATGGCGTCGGGATTTTCATTTGGGTGGATATAGTTAGATTAAATGGTCTTTGAAGCTCGTCATCAATGGAGGACAAAGCTAAAGACATGGTTAGGGCGGCGGAAAAATTGAGAAATGAAGAGAGGGAAGGTAAAAGCTCTTATACCTTTATTTGGAATAGCAATTGGAACTTTCAAAAGCAACTTTTCAATCATGATTTACAGCATATGAGAAAAGTTTTATCTTGATTTAAGTAAATAAACACTTTTGGGATCCCAAAAGTGATAAAATACGAAGTGTAAATTCTATTATTGCTTTTTAGTGTAAATTCTCTTATACCATGTAATCGATTACAACTAATACCAACTTAGTTACACTATATTTATGCTGTAACGGTAGTGCCCATTCAAGTCTCTAAAATCTCAAATGAAGAAATTATGAATCTAGGAATTAACTTCAATGCTTCAACGCACTTGTATGCTTGAACCAATCTCCCAATACCAGCCAAAGAATTTAGAAACCTAGTGTACACTCTTCGTATGTCGCATGATTAGAAGGGTGAAATATAACTAAAATGTTAAGCTTAACAAATAATGAAACCTCCAACCATTCATATCTTGACACAACAAATTATTCACTTTGATGACTTATCTAAATAGTTGTTTTTGTTATATCAATTTTAGGAAAGAGGTTAGACTTATTCAAAATTCAAAGGTAGAGTAAAATCTCATTTTCTTTTAGATGATACAAATATAATAGGACGAACTATATATCACCCTCAAGCGTTTACCTAGACACCTAGAAGTTAGGATGCATTCCCTAACACCTTTGACCAACTTTATGATTGAATCCTCTCTCTTTAAAGAGAGTCTCTTATCCTTTTGCCAGAACCAGGGATAATAGGTGACTTATCTCAATATTGTTTCCACAAAAATAGAAAAGAACCGAAGAATTAAGTTATGCTAGAAAGAATGAGATAAGATTGGACTAGACGCGACTTGAGGAGGAATTGATGAGATAACGTCGTCGTTCAATGAGATTTGGGTGGCAGCCATGCACGTGGAAGGAAGGTATTGAAGAGTAGTGGGGTGAATTAGGATGATCCGTCAAAGAAAAACACGCTCGATTCAAAAACAAGCGTTTCATTCAAATTTCGTTTCACATTATTCCTTTTCCTTTTCTTTTGTCTTTCTTTTTCAGAATTGTCAAATAATTTGGCTGGCACGCGTCACCACCTGGCGAGCTATTTGGCTGCACTCAAAACGGTCGTTGTTGCCTCCGACGAGGAATGAAAGATACTTCCTGTCATTTCCTTCCTAAAGTCACCTTCATTTATATTTAGCAAAAATTGCATCCAAACCCTGAGTACAAGAAAGTACAACAAAATGATCCCTTGAAATCCAAAAATTACAGTGAAGTCCCATGAAACTTTTTTGCAATATTTTTCATATATGAAAAGATATAAATGCCCCATAGAAGCTCATGAGCTTGGCAAAACATGCTCATTTACTTTTCAAAACATGCTAATGGATTTGTCAAAACATGTTCATTTGTCTACACATACATGTAGACTTGTCAACATAAGCTTATGGACTTGTCAAACAGGCTCATAGACTTGTCAACACAGGCACATGGGGGCATTTGTGTCTTTTCACATGTGAAAAATATTACAAAAAAGTCCCATAGGATTTCGCTGCAATTTTGAGATTTCAATAGACTATTTTGTCGTAAATTCCCTTATTCAAGTCCTAGGTGTAATTTTCCCATATATTTATTTTTATTATCTTAATTATAATACAACATATTAAAATTACACTAGGTCTTAAACATAGCATAAAAATATGCTAGTAATTGCAACTAGTCGTCAGTATACTTTAGGTTCCTAAAAAGTACTTTATTTTATCTTGTTTTATGAGTCTAAGAATATCTATCACGATTCCTTTTAAACCATGAATTTAGTTTAGTTATAATTAGGATGATACTACTCATAGCTAGTGTATAACATCCCTCCATATATATTTTTCTTATTTTATATTTATTATATTGATTCCTTGATGAGTAAATCATTTATTAAGGAAGTAATACCATTTACAATCTATAAAAAGTGTGACCCATTTATCAAATTTAGTGTAATGTAAAAAAAAAAATGTGTTCAGTTATATAAATATTTGATTTATTGTTTCATTTACACTAAAAAATGAATAATCTTTCATAGTTCAATTAAATTATGGATAAATTTCTATTTCAAAAGTGTTGTTTTATTCTAATTTCAACAGTGTTGTTCAATCGTCTTACCTTTGATTTTTATTTTATATTAACCTTCAATATATATGGCTAACTATATAAGATCGTAGGGGAATTACACTCAAGTCCTAAACAGAAATTATTAATGAAGGGTCCCATAAAGTCTTCAAATAATCAACAAGTCCCATGAGACTTGAGCATGAGAGATTGAAATTGTGAAGTTACCATCATTCCCTCATTAATTAAAAAATAATAATAATTACCTTGTTAATGAGAAAGAGAAGCACAAGGAGGAAGGTACTTAGTTGTGCCATCATCTCCATTATTCCAACCAAGCCACCTTTTATATTCATCATCTCAACAAATTGAGGTTCACGACATTCATCTTCTTTTCCTCTTAGATTATGAAAAAGCATATACCTTTTAGCTTAAATGCTGTTAGGGTTAGGGTGAGTAGATATGTAGGCCATCGTTTGGCTTATAAGTAAACTATCAAGGTTGATCAAGTATATGTAAAGGTTGTCTTGATAGTACGTCGTCATGGTTATTTTGGTCACGGTTTCATTGTGGGTAGGATTACAAATTGCTATTATATTTATGGGTATATTGTGCTTTGTTTAGGCATGCTAAGTGGAAAAGAATGAAGATGGCCAAAGTTTGTGGTTAGAACTGCTATATGAAGATAAAATGCGTTAATAATACATGAATTAATAATAATTAATATAGTTGGTTTACTTGTCAATAACATGTGCGATACATGATGACATTAAAAATGGCTGGGAAGCATCGATTATGTTTTATTCATATGTAGTGATAGTTTGTAAATGTTGGAGAAGCTTATATGTGGAGTGTGAGAATAAGAACCATGAAAGAAAGCACAACATATGAAGAGTTGAAAATAGTGATATCATCAATTATTGGAAAAGCAAGTAATAGAATTTTTAGATAATTTTGATACAAGTACATTTTGTGGGACTTGTGGATGATGAATGAGTAGACAATTTAATTAAGCCCAATGCAAAAGTGGGCATGTGTATGTAGGAGAAAATAAAGATCACAACATGACAATCCAATGGAAAATCCAACATGTGTAAATTGTATTTTCTTTTTAAACTAATGTTGTCATTTGTTTCCATTCAACTTGTGATTGAAACGCCTGACACTTGTCATTACCAACACCATTAACTTGTCATCTCTTACAATGGATAACTTATTTGAACATTTAGATTGTTTAATGGTGTGTTTGGTTTGAGGAAAAGGGAGGGGAGGCTTTACCAAACACACCCTAAGTCTCCACTCACCTTGTTAAATTAAGTTACCGTCATTAACGTGTATTGTACACAAATGATGCCAGCATAATTACTAAAATGAATTCAACAAAATCGAAGGATGTTGTTAATGCAGAAAGACAAATTTTTTCCAATGTGGTGGTGAGTTTTTGTACAAATTTGTCGAGAACAATCAACAAAAGATTATTGTCAAGTGCAAGGTTAGGTTGATGGTTGTTATGGAATATGGATGCATATTCGGTGAGAGAATGGCAATATACTAACTTATTAATTATAAGAACATTCAAAAGCGAGCATATCCATCATGTGCATGACAACTTGGTTGTGTCTCACTCCGTAAGGTTAGATTTAACATCATCAATCATGATTGATACTTTGACGTGTGACATATACAAGAATGCTAATGAAATTAGAAGAGACTTACAGAAGATGGTGTGTGACTGAATTAGTCAGGAATACAGGGATGGAGAAAGAGATTTAAGAAAAATACATGGTTGTGCAAATGATTCTCATAAGATAATTTCTTGGATTTGTAGCAGGCTCATCAAAACTGATCCAAGCATGACTTGAGAGCGTATTCGTTGCATATTTAACGATTTTTAAGAAGGGTGTCGAGGCACATTTCATATTTATGAACGTTGTCTAATTGATTTGTACAAGGGAAAATTGATTTCCGAGGATGCATACGATCAGACAATGAATTATTTTCCTTAGCATATGTTGTAATTAGTGGCGAGACAAATGATGAGTTGACTAGGTTTCTTCGAAATGTCAAATGAATTACAAGATCAATGGAGATTACAATAGTCTCATATTGGAATAATGTCATTATTGGTGTGGTCCACCCACACGATGTGCTTTGAAAAATTTATGGAAGAATGCAGGCTTTTTTTTTTTTTTTTTTGAACAATGAAGTATGCAGGTATTGAAGAAAAAGGATCTAATAAAGAGGCTGAAGAAGATTATGTGCTATAGCTTGGTTGACATATGGTGCCCAAAAATTCAGCAAGATTTATGTGGATAGTTCAAATGTGCTTTAGACCCTCTAATGAAGAAAATTTATATTCCACCGAAGACATGTCAAATGAGAAAAGACGTGAAAATATTCTTGGGCCTATCGTAAAAAGGCATTATTTTGATCTGACACTACTGTAATCTCCTACAATCATGTAATCTCTTGAACATTTTATCAAAAAAAAAAAAATGTAATCTCTTCAACATTCTTCCAAAACCAAACTCAGTTATCGTATGTCTACCCACTAACAATATCAAATGCTAGGAGAAATAATTCATTGTTTATATCACATGTGCAAGCCGACAATAATATTCCCTTGTAAGGACTACCTTAGATGACATCCATCTAAATAAAGTAGGGCTTGGCAACCTTTTTAAAAAAACCTTTAATGGAACATCCATAAGCAATAATAGCTTCTCAAATCAGTCGCTATTCAAGCTTCCTATCTTACAACTGTGTCTGGATCAATTTTCATCAATGTCACAAATTCAAGGAATTATGATATAGGAATTTTGTGTATATTTCCCTCAAGGCTTTCTGTGCCCTTGTATGCTTGACTGTAGTTTAGTCGCATACCACAGTCATTATATAAGTATCTTCTAATTTTGTTAGCACTCGTCTATATTAGACCTCAAAGCATCAATCATAATGGATGATGTTAGATCTGACCTTGTTGGGTGAGAAGCGATCAGGTTGTCCTCCACGTGATGGATGTGTCAACTTCTGATTGTTCTTACAGTTATGAAGCCATTATTTTGTCGTTCCCTCATTGAGTATGCACTCATATAACACAAACAGCCGTCAAACTTGCACTTCATAATAATCTTATCTCAATAATTGTCAATGAATTTGTAGGAAAACTTGTGGCAAAATGTTGCACTCGTATAATGTTAGTTGAAAAGTCACGACATTGGGAAAAGTTTGTCCTTCTCCTTTCCATTTTGCTGAATTCATTTCGAGTCTTAATGTAAGCATCATTTGCAAAGCACATAACAATTATCTTCAATCTTCAATCTCATTGGACAGGTAAGGTGAAGATATAGATGATCCATCATCTATCCTGCGGGAAATGATAAGTTGGGGTGCAAGTAATGACAGGGTAGGAGCAGCACAATGACAAGTTATGTGGTGAAAAATGACATCAAAAGACATTAGATCAACAAAGGAAAGAGAAGTTATTTGGTCCTTCATTGAATCTTCCATTGTTGCTTATGGATAGTAATTTTCATTTGCTGCTATAATCACATGATCACTTCCTACTATGTTCTTAAATCCATCATCATCAAGCTCTACTCACACTTTGAATTTCATTTTAGTTCCTCTTCTTTCTTTTCCAACAATTCAAGATATCATTGCTGGCAACTCTTCATATGTTGAGGATAACATATTTACAACAATCACTGCATGTATAAAGAATTCATTTTGTAATATAATGACAAGGTTCTAACAACAAAAACCATGCACCATATTCATCCATGCCCACTTATTATGCCAAAACAGAGCAACCAATAGACAATGTACCCAGAAACAGAACAACTCCTCATTTACCCACAAACAATGAAACCCCAACTTATATAATCCAAAGGGCACACGTTGAACACAGGCTCAACATTTACCTGATTCAGCTCAGATGGTTGACAGATAAGCCGAAGGCAAAACACTAATCCTCTTTGAATGAAATCCAGCATACAGACACACAAGTCAACAAAAATTCATGTGAAAATACAAATTTTTCCGTAATATATAGCTGGGAAATGGATGTTGCGAACCTCAATCTTGCAGAGATGATGAAGAGAAGAGTTCCACCTCCGCAGGAATGATGGTGGTGAATGGTGATCATGACAAAGATGAGAGTCCAGACTGACTCCCTCTTTCCTTCAACTTCTATTTTTAATCAGCAAGAGCAAATTTGTAATTGCATATTTCAAATTAATCACAATAAGTTCCCTAGGGGCTTCAGAATTATTTTGTCAATTCATGAGACCTTTTGGTGAATACGATCCTCCATAGGGACTTGACAGTGCTTTTCCTAGGATTTATCCCATCTCTTTTTTATGTATGATTACTTTATATTATACCAAAACTACAAATAATCAGAGTCAATTAGATTTTTTTACAAATCGAATAAGATACACTTTTTCTCTTACATCTCTCCTCTAAATTCCCTCTCCTCCAAGATTTCTATTCTCCCTCAATTATTACTCATTTCTCCCACCTTTCTCCTTCTTTGTCCCCCCTTCCCTCACATGACCTACACCATCTTCTCGATTAATAAAGACTAAATCTTGATATATTTTGAATTACACAATACATACTTGAAATCAGAAAAGATTTGTGTGATTTAATTTTTTCCTTCAGAAGTTTGAGTGATTTAATCCACTCAATTTACTTTTGATTTCCAGAAAGCTTGAATACGTTTTGAAAATTTTGAATGTGAATGTAACTTCGTTCAACTAAAGAGAGAACCAATTAATTTATTGATAAGCCACAAATTTACCATGTATTAAGGCATAATTTGAGCTTGAAATTGATCAAATATAATTAAAAAGCTTAAGGATAATAAGCTAAAAACATGGACTTGATGTCAGACATACCCTCACAAGTATTCTTGTGTGTTTTGCAGGTTTTATTCATAAGAAGAAGCTATTTGAAGACTCCGCGGAAGGCCAAAAAGAGAAGCCACAAAGAGGAACCAAAAGTGGCGCCCAAGGCGCCAATCCAGTGCAAAAGTGGCGCCCAGGGCGCCACTTCTCAGCCAGACCAGTAAGTTGGCGCTCAGGGCGCCAACTCACTGCTTCCTTATCTATCTGGTTTGAAAAAGATGGTACGGAAGATCCCAACTAAACATAAGATCTATCTGACTTTGGAAAATAGAAGGGTTTATTTTCATAAAGAAACAAGTTCTGAAATTAAATACATCAAAACCATGTATATGAAACAGGTCCTCACATTTAAAACATCAAAATCATGTATAGGAAATAAGGTCCTAACATTAAAAACATAAAAAAACATGAATAGGCAAGTTAAACAAGTTAATATGACACCGTATATCCAAAATGCAGAGAGTACTAATGGCTCTAACATGCAACTTTTTAAATGCAGAGGAACATGTAACTCATCACATTAACTTTGATTATATATAAGTATATAACTACTGTCCAACTTCTCTAAAATTTATCATACAAGCTCCATATGAAAATTACTTATAATCCACTTGTCGGATAAATAATTAATAACTATAGTATGTTTTTTGGGCAGTCAATTACTGGTTTAGTTCCACATTAGACACTTACTAATTATTCCGGAATAAGCCAGGTCAAGCCCCAAACTGGCGTTGCTCAGCCAAAACATCTGCATTCTTACAGACTAAACCCAAAACATCCTGCTCAAACAGAATCTAGCTCCTTCCACCAAGGCTAATGCTACCTATAGATTAATAACTAAACATTTTGATTTTATTTATATTGTTAAGTTAACATTCAGGCTGTCACCTCAAAGAAAAGAAATACTTTACGATGCATTATAAAGACAATAAGACAGACAGTGTTACTACATATAATCAGAAAATCATTAAATTAAAACTACCACTATAACCAAAGGATGAGGAGAAATTAAAGGAATGCGTGGAAAAAGCTGACAATAGAAATTACTGTTCCACCAAAGAGACATAATCTAAGAACCTTCTCCTTTCTCATTTGCCCTAACGAAGTAAAGTGACTTAGAGCCACTTCTAAAATAGATGCACCATCCAGAAAGTACACCTGAAAAATATCATCATAATTAGAGGAAATATAGAAATAAGAACAATAAGTAAATAAAGCACAATCTAATTTGCCAAATAATAATCCAAAAGCCTTTTATACATATTTTGAATGTTTCTTCCCAAATCATAGTATATATAACGTTAATAGACTAAATATGAAAGTGGACAGACATGACTGGACCATATTAATACTTTCAAATATTTGTTACAAAGTTAGAAGAAAAGGAAGAAAGTTTTTTCCAATCCCCCATGTAACAAAATTCTCTAGTTCTCTTTACAATCTCCTCACAACCTTGGAAGTAAGAAATGACATCTCCAACATTGAAACTTCTGTACCAGATTTTCTTTGAAAGCTGCCATTTTCCTTAATTAAAATTATCAACAACTGTCATATACACAGCAATTCCTTTTGACAGAATACACTGCTCAAGTCCTCGTAATTTTTCCAGCAACATTAAAAGTAAAAATCAACCAATCCTTTTTCGACTGCCATAAAAGGAAAATAATGTTTGATAGAATAGACTGCTTAACATAAGAACTTGTTCAAGACTTACAGGCAAACTATTGAGAAGAGCAAGGGCTAGAGAGGTACGGAATGTCCATATCAGGAGCCTTTCCAGAAAATTAGGGAGATATTCAAAAAAGATTAGATTCCAGCGAGGCTGATATGATGTTAACAGAATTGAATGGGACATTAAAATCACATCACCAACAAATATGAAAGTGCCACCACAATCAGTTTCTTTTTTTTTAGATGTCTCAGAAACTGGAAACTTGTTTCTTTGAAGTGAAAAACATTCATGAGAAGGCCTTGAATAAGTGATCTCAATCCATACCGATCCAGGCTCCTGAATCGGAGCTAAACAAAACTCATCCTGTCAACACCATCACTACAAAATTTCAGTAAGTAGCTATGCACCATCACATTCTAAACATTATATGAGAGCAAGGGAATGAGCACAAAAAAATGAGAAACGCTAAAAAATAAATAAACTGATACCTTAGAACATGTGCAGATACTCCCATTTGTTGTAACTGATCCCCATTCACCACATTTTTTAAGTTTGGCGACATCAATAGCATTTAAGCAGTAGAAAAGCCATCCTCTGTTTAAGTGATCTCCACTCTGACCATCATTTGATGTATCAATGGGGCATAAAACTTTTACAAAAGCAGTAAGCTCATTTGGACAAGCATACTGGTTTTCTGCAGATTTAATAAATTTGCTTTCTTCCATCACTTGATTATGGACACAGTAACCCTTATTTCCATGGACTGCCCCAAAGTCAGCAATGTGCTGGGAATTATTCACATTATTGATTTTCATATTATATGTCAAAGCCTGCACCCAGTCTTGTGCATTGTGAATGGGCACATTATCCACTGTATGAATAACATCACCAGGAGCTAAATAACCAGATAAAGGTGATGTTGAAGGTACATGCAAAACCTATATCACAGAGACACAGTAATGTGCGATAAATCAGCAGAGGACGTGTAGACAAATAGATTGAATGAAGAAAATTACCATGGGACCATGACCATGCGTGTAAAAGGGAAGCAAAATCAGGGGAAGCAGGAACAATGTTAGCCCACAAGCTGCACAACACTGAAGTAGAAGGGTTAAAGCTAGAAATATAATAAGCAGTCTAGCTCATTCATATATCTAATCCTGAAAAATTATTGGGCGCACACAAAACTTACAACTGCATTGTGCCAAATTCCAGCAGAATACACACGTAGAGCATTCAAGTTTGGTAATGTTTCCAGTGATTCATTATCAAAGGCAATCAGAGCACCAGGAAAAAGAACAGCAATGAAGATGGCAATGTACTCTATTTGTATTCCCTCACTGCTTTCCCCTTAAAAGGTACAATAGCATAAGCATGAGAATCAAACCTTTGACCTTTGAAGAAAGATCAAATGAGGTTATTGACATCTGCATACTAATCAGTTGGTAATACAGGCCAAGACAGAGCTTTGAGAAGAAAAACATAAATGTCACTGGCCAGAGACAGCTTGATTGAGTAACTCAAATGCAAGTGAAATGAAATCATTCACAAGCCAGTTTACCTAGGGGGTGAGGACGGGAGAGGAGGAAACAAAAACAACCGAAGAAAAAAAGAAAGAAAAGAGAAACACCATATAAATGCATCAACAAGAAAAACAATTCAGTAAAAATAATGACGAAAGCCTCAAAACTAGATATGCCAAAACAATATCACCTAACAGCAGCATAGAGGCTTGGCACGCCCTTCTCAAATTCTCCTCAATTTACTTTCAAAAACAAAAATGGTTTTTTATATTTTAAAATTATTAATAAAATTATGGGAATTTATTCTGTTTCTATCATCCCTCTTATATCAACAACCACGTTATTTCCTTGCATACTTTGAACTCATGGCCAGAACCAAAACCATATACTAATATGTAGATACCGTATGAAAATAACCACATGCATCCCAAGTTGGCTAAATTGTCAGCTCAGTTTCACTTTAAACAGAATTTCAGATGATTCTGCAATCATCAGATTTTACAATTTGTTAGTTCTGTTGAACCGGAACTTTGGTAATCACAAAGGCAGATAGGCAATTGACAGAGGATGGAAACAAATCCTTTTCCAACCTCTGAACCAATTAAACCCCGAATGATCTGAGACAAATCATTCATAAATTAACTAATTCTACAAGAGCGAGTTGTCCAAAAACAATAAAGAATAGACATAAGGAAAAGCTGTTTGAAACGAATATTTTGTGCCTGAACTTCCTCCCAAAACCATATGTAGAATCCAACTTCCAAAAAATAACGAGAAAGGAAAAGAAATTGCGGTCTAAAATAAACAGATGCCTAAGAAACAAACATAGCAACTCAAATGAGAAGAAATAATTGTTATTTTGGCATTCTGACTGATTTGATCAAGGCTAAGCTATATAGATTATTTCACTCAATTCCATAAAAGAGTCACTAGAGGATAATGCATGACTCTTCAAGTTAACAAACCCCCCCCCCCAAAAAAAAAAAAAAAAAGCAACAAAAAAGAAAAGTATCCTTTCAGATGCAAAATGCAGAAGCAGCTTCTAGGTGTGTTTCTGAGTTTTGAACCTCGCAAGGTGTGCTGGGGGCCCATTCCCAACAGTCCCAAACACACCCTTAACTCAGCCTGCTTCTGCATTTTGAACCTTGAAAGATAAGCTGGGGCCCTCAAAATGGAAATTGCAATATTGCAATTATAAAAATAAGTAAGCCAAAATGTTAGCCTACTCAGTTTTAGTAATAAAAAATTTGAGTTAAAGCACTGACCTAGCAGCAGAAACTGCATGACCAAGTTCATGTACCAGAACCGATATGATGGTAGAGATGCATATATACCCAACATCAGCCAGCGATAAGCTTAAACCAGAGTGCTGCAAACAAACAATAAGTACCCGCTTGAAAATTTTATATTATTCAAATTTTACATTTGTTATATTTCCACTGTTATAATATCATTGATTTTTGTAATTCGGTCCCACTAAAAAATAACAGAATTTTAAACTTGCAACTGAAATAAATTGTTGCCAACCAAAGAGGGGAATCCAAAGAACAGGGTACGCGTGAGGCTTCCAAGTTTGTTGTAGCCATTACAAAGATACAATACTCTGGCCAATTCCAAAAGGAGAATCTGGAAAAGAGCAGTACTAAACATTAAAGAGGTAAAACATGGAAAAGAACAAAGGTACAAGAGAAATTCAAGGGAAAAAAAAAATTATTGCAAGTGTATACCAGAGTAACTCCAAGCAATGCGGATAGGGCAAAACCAACTCCAATCGAAAACCATACTTTCAAAAACCTGTGAGATTAGAAAGTGAATAAGAAAATGCAATTTTAAAAACAAGTTTAAATAATTACACATAAAATAATAATAACAACAGAAGATACTACTTGGAGTGTCTCCGACCAAAATAGAAGAGGAGTTTGTTCAGGGCAGATATTTTGTGTTCACAATACCTGCATTATAATAGATATAAGTAATTTCAAGAAAGCATACAAGAATGATTTTGATGTGTGTGCGTGTGTGTAACTAGCCCTCTCACGTGAAAGTGTTTGGGGCTAGGCTTTCAAGTGTCAATAAAGCACCAAGGCTTCACAGCATGCACAAGAACTAAATAGAATTCAGAAGGTTTGGGGCCGTAAGAATCAACCTCAACATCACTAAGTTGAGAAAACTCTATCTTATACCATGTCAAGCACCATTACAACCATAAAAAGCTTTGTTTTTCTTTTCTATTTATAGAAACACTTGAACTGTTAGAACAAAAGCTTCAGAACTCAGAAGGGTTTCGATTTATGCATCTAATAATAGACAACACTACCAGGAAAATAAAGGTAGATAAAGAGCTAAATGGA
This sequence comes from Acacia confusa, assembly GCA_037074495.1. Lineage (NCBI taxonomy): Eukaryota > Viridiplantae > Streptophyta > Magnoliopsida > Fabales > Fabaceae > Acacia > Acacia confusa. Next base: position 26,025,072 of record CM073504.1, on the reverse strand, counting down.
AATGAAAGGGACAGAAAAGACTATTACCAACAGGAGATTGTTTTAGAAAGATTAGTAGAGGAAGAAGCGTGCATTGGCAAAAGTGCAGGTGATTGTCTTGAGTCTCTTCGAATCACAAACCTCCTAATTCGCCTCCCTTCAATTTCCATGGTGTTACCACAATTCCAAAACTATATAAAAAGAAAAGGAAGTTTCATAATAGTATATTATGACCAAAGTTTTAAATTAAGTGAAAGGAAAAAATAAAGAAAAAATGCAAGAACCAAGTTTCAAATAAATGCTGCGCAAATCTTACATAAAAGCAACAGTGCAATACAGAGGCACTGAATCAGTCAGCCAGAACCACTAACTAAAAACTGGAAAGAAAGTCTCAAACTACTATAGCAGGAATAAAGTTATAATAGAATTCAGTGGTACAAAAAAAAAAAAGAAATAAAAGAAAGAAAGAATCATGTGTCAAAATGGCTCTCTGCAAATCACTTATAAAAACGAAAATCCAGTTTAGGGGCACATAGCTACAGGGAACAACAAACAGAGGGACTAGATAACTCAACTAGTGAACTATATATTTTTCTTGCATGGTAATCAACTCACAGCTCCTATCGAAGATAACAAAGGTGTCTTTTTGTCTTGACATTTATCATTTCCATATAGTTATTAGCAAGATTTGAAACATTCCTTTCATTTGGAAAATCTCTCCTAAAGCGTTGATTAAGCACAATCTAGAAATACTACCAAAATGATAGATATAAAAAACGTTAGCAAACCTTGAACAACGAAAACTCCAAGCACATTCTACATGACATTCATCAAATACCTTCAATATAATTTAGAACTAGTACATTCTAATTAGAATCTAGCACATAAGAAAGAACTACCACTGGTCCCTTTTATGAGTCCAGTTTCCAAAAAAAAAATGGTCCTTATTATAAGTCCGCTTAGAGAGTAAATAATGATAGTGTTATAAGTTAGCCCCTATTAAATGTAAGGAAAAAATAAACTAAGTCATGTTGGAAAGAGAGATGAGAGAGAGGGTTGAGAATACCATTCATAAATGACGGAAAACTTGGGAAATGCATCAATTTAGGAAATATTTAAAGAGTCAACTAATTTTCCCTGGTATGTGAGAAATAAATAAACTGGACTTCTAAAACGGACCAAAGAGGTAAGTTCACATTTACAACATCCAACATCGATAATGTTTGTGAGGTTAGGAAGTACCCAACCACTCAATTTGCATTATGACGGTATAACCAACAATTTTTAATTCATTCGCAGAATCTGTTAGTTGAAGTCACTAACTTACTTCTGATATGGTGTAGACATTGTAAGCACTTGCTATTTACAAACCATAAGTTCTTGATTGATGCCCTGTATACAAGTGTACTCTTTTATCTTTCAGTTGCCATATGTTTGAATGAGGAGTATGGGAATAGATTTCATGACATTTATTGTTCAGAGGCTTAAACACTCTCTGAGTTGTGTTATTTAGATGAAGACAGGTCACAATATACAAGCTAATGAAGAGAAATTAGAGGAGGAAATCAGGGATTACAATTAAGACTAGGAAATCAAATAATAAAGTTCCTATAATCAGGATCCTATAATCAGAGCATATAATCAAGGAGCAACAATCAAGGGATCCTGATCTCCTAACTTATTTCCTAATATTCTAACGGTTCCAACAACATTTATTACCTACTACTCACCACAACATTCTTTCCTTCATAACATGAGTAAAATGGATGTGGCGAAGGAGAAAAGAAAACACATGAAGTATGGAGTTTGTACCTATCATGGACAAAACAGCTCCCAACTACAACAATATAAATTCTTGACCAAGTTCAAAAACAAAGCAACTCATACCAGGTCTTTAGCTCCATTTTGGTTTTGATAAAGTTTCCTCTCCTAGCATAAGTAAGGATGCCTGACAATGATCACAATTTGTGTGAAGGACAAAATATAGGCTGTAGTCAAAGCTGGTGGTAGGCAATAATGGGCCAGATGTTCAGACTTGAAGCATGGAGCAGCAGCACTGCGCTTCATGGTGACTGGTGAGTTCCATGGTGATGGTAGGATGGGATTAGAGATGGCAATCAAAATTTGATAGAGTTGGGGGTTGAAAATTGATGAGAAATAGAGGAAGAATTCACTCTTATTGATCTATTTATATGAGAAAATTGCTAAGCTATATATAGGCCCCAAGAAGAACACTAATCAATGAGGCAATAAAGGGAGGATTACAATCAATCAAAAAGAAATCAGAATCTTGCCTAAACTAGCTAAGTTATAATCAAGGGATATGATCAAATGCCATAATCAAGGGATTCACTAATTAATGACTGATTTCCAACACTCACCCTCAAGCTGTAGAGTAGATGTCAATCATTCCCAACTTTCTTCGAAATCCTTCAAACTTAAGGCCTGTTTTGGCACAGAGAATATTTGAGGAGGGAAAGGAACTTAGAGGAGGGAAAAGAAGGAAAGGGAAGATGATTTGTTTGGTAGGAAGAAATGAAGGGATGACAGTTGGTAAAGAATTAGGAAATACCTATTTTACTCTCAAAAGTAATTAATTCAAAATGAAAAGAATTTTTTTTTTTAATAATTTGAATTTGATACGAATTTATTTACATGAAATTTGAATTTATGGGTCAAATTCGAATTTTATGACGAAGCATTTATTTCACAGAAAAAAAAAAAAACATTCAAATTCATCTAAAATATCCTCTTATCAAGTTCGAATTTGTCTAAAATGTCTCCCACCAAATTTGAATTTGTCTAAAATATTCTCCCATCAAGTTACAATTTATCACATAAATTCAAGTTTAATCCTATTTTTTTGCCTTAAAGAAAATAAATATTTTATGAGGGCTAAATATATCCAAAAGTGTCTCTATTCAAGAGGGAACTTGGGCTTCCACCAATTTAGGTGAGATCTTATCTTCTCACCTTTAAAGGAAGATTGGTAGGCTCGATAACTTGAGTTCCTAGGAAGATTAAACACAAAAGTGTACCAAACAAGGGAACTTGCTCATCTTCCCTTCTCTTCCCAATTGTTTTGTAAACCAAACAAGCCCTTAGCTCTGCGCAGTGGTTTAGTCATGATATCTGCAATCTAATCTGCAAATCGTACATGGGACAAATTCATGATTCCTTCTTCAATCTTATCTGTCTCTCTTGACTCTACACCAATCTCATTGCCACTCATGGTCTAAAAAGCTCACTGACAGTCTGGAAGGAGGAATGATGCCGTTGGTGAAAGAGGAAGAAGAAGGCGAAGGTGATGGAGGGAGAGTCAAAGGTCGGGAGGTCAACCAAGCTCCAGCTCACTTGTATTTCTTCCTCTCTGCCTTAAAATAGAAGGCTTATCTTTGATACCATGATGAGAAATAGAGAGGAAGAATTCACTCTTATTGATCTATTTATATGAGAACATTGCCAAGCCATATATAGGCCCCAAGAAGAACACTCATCAATGAGGCAATAAAGAGGACCAATAAAGGGAGAATTACAATCAATCAAAAAGAAATCAGAATCTTGCCTAAACTAGCTATGCTATAATCAAGGGATTCAGTAATTAATGACCGATTTCCAACAAAAATCATTGTTCGGTGACAGGAAAATTATCAGTGATGTGGAGAAATAATCAGCGAGTGATGGTAAGACAAGAGGCATGGTATTGGCTAATCTTTTGTATATGTGACTTCTTATCTATTTGCATCTTTGTTGATTTGAGTTCATTTTCTACCTCTGATAATGCAAAAACATATTCCTTTTCTTCTTTTTTTAATGAATCATTCATTTATATTAATATAAGTAGCAAAGATCAATTACAATACATTAACATCAAAAGAAACAAAATTAGAGAGCCATTATAATAAAACATCAGAAAGAATAGTTTGAATAGAAATAGTAGCAAGAGCACCCAACAGAATCTTTCTATTACTCAAAGGAGAAAAGGCAATAAGTATAGGATGTTGAATAAGGGACTCTTCAAGAATATCATGTGCCGGACTTTTGTATTTCCCAATAAACCTAAGAAACACATCGACTTTAAAGGAACTCTTCTTGAAAATGCTCTGATTCCCAGTGAGCCAAACAGCATATAAAATAATACCACCACATTAGATATAACAGAAGTGCCTAAAGAAAAGAAAATGTCATGAAGCCTATGTGGTAACAGATGTTCTGTTAAAAGAAGATGCACTATTATACATGTTCAGTCTGTTACTACCTAATACACTGATTCCTAGTGAGCAAGATAGCATATTTCCTTTCTTAAGTACCAAATACAACTAACTTTAGATTTATGTTCTATCATTGACAAGCGTCACCAACTTAAACAATGAAATGTCTTTGTATCTATTTGAAGCAACTACAGATTGAAATTAACTTAAAACATCATATAAAGAATTAAAATCAGTTGTAAGATTCAGACTTTCACTTTTGAGTTGAAAGCTTCAGAGCTCATTAACTTATGGCTTCAGTCGATCCTATTTGGCTCAAAAGACAGAAACGGTTTGAAAGACTTACAAATCATTCTGTAGTAACTTTGGATGAATTCCATGCTCAGAAAAGGGAATTGCTTGCTGTTTTAGAAAGTTCTTTCTAACTCGAAGAACCATTAATTTAGTTAGAAAACATCCAAATGTCTCCTACATAAGCGGATTGCTTAGAAAATTTAAATAAATCAAAAAATTGATAAACCCATTTCGTTTAGTACATTCTGCTATGCCTCCACTTTTAAGTTTTCGTATCTCATAAACTTAGAACCATTAAGGAAAAGCCTCAGCGGAGCATTTTCGGCCAAACAAAACGAGAAATCACTGAGTAAATTTGAAGTAAAAGTCAATGAAATAAATTGAGAAGAAAACAAAAGGTAGAGGATACTGCTTTGCATCAGAAAGAAACGAGAATCATTGAACCTAGGTAGGAAAAAATCAATGTGTTGTCGTGGAGAACGAAATGAGAGAACTAACCTCACTTGAGCTTCAAGTGACAGAGGGAGAAATATGAGACTGAGCACGAGCCTGATAGAGAGAAATCAGAGAAGAGACCGACCGCCGACGACAGTGAGTCAGAAAGCCGGAGAGGAAGACGATCAGACGACAGCCGACGAGACGAAGTGTGACGAATGGGAGAATTTTGTTCCCGCGGAACTATTTTTCAGGTCTCGCTATTAGGATCTGTTTGGCAATAGGCATGGCAAGGAAAATGGAGGGAAAGGGCGGGGAGGTAAAATTTTCACGAGTTAGATTTAGGAAAATTGGAGAAGTTAGGTTATAAAATTTTAATAAAAATAAAATAATAAGAAAAATTAATTAAAAACTATTAACCTCACTTTTGTAATTTTTAAAATCCAAGTCATAAAAATTTTCCCTCAAATCCCCTCATACAAATAGCCCCTTAAATTTTCCTTCAGTAATGATGTAGGAGGACCAATATTTATGTGCAAGCATTTTTAACAAAATGTTAACATAATAGAAAAAGTTTTAACTCAAGTTTATTTCAAACACTAACCATGGAAAAGAGAAGAACACAACTATCTATTTTGAAAAGCTAATCGTGGTTGTTATTAATATTAACTAATTAATCCACTAAAATAAATTAAAAACTTTTAGAATGTTTAATTGATAAGCCTTGAAAAAATTACAAAAAATCAATAAGTTGTCAGAATAATCCAAATATTCATTTAGAATTCAGGTCATATTTGACTAAAATGATTTTACTTGTGAGTTGAATATGTGTGTGTAATATACAAGCTGATATATTGAAAAAAAAAATGTACTTTTTTTTCGATAAACAGTAATTATACATTTAAAAAAAGAAAAGAGTAACTTATAAAGGATTGTAATAATTTATAGGGAAAATCCATATGGGGGCCGAAGATAGCAACTTATTTTCAAAAAAGGCCCCAACAACTTTCACATGTCAGAAAAGGCCTTGTGATTGTATAGCCAAATGACAAAAGGGTCTTTTCTGACATGTGATTGTATAGCCAAATGACAAAAATACCCTCAAATAAACTGACAAAAGAGAAGGGTAATCTCATATTTAGTCCCCCTCTCTCACTCTCACAATTGTCTCTGTGCTCTCACTCTCTCCCACTTGCTCGATTGTCACTCCATTATCTCGCAATCATCTCATCTCGCCATCGGAAGGTTGTATATTGCTGCTCGTCATCGTTTTTTCAGTCGGAAGGTTGGGTGACTAAAAAGTTGGAGCTTCGCCTCCTTTATGTTATTATTGGGTAGGAGATAGGTAAGAAATCTTAAGAATGTGATAAAGATATCTTAATCACCATGCTTCTTTGTTTTTAATCATTGTAAAGTTGGGTCAGTAAAATGTTGCTCTGTTTTTTGGCATAGAAATAGAGGGAAAGGTTTGTATTTGAGTGAGAATGGTTGAAAGTGATCAAGGAATGAAGGTTGAAAAAACGCTGAAATTTGATAGTTACAACGACTGGTTTTTCAAAAATAGTCGTTAATGAGGCTAATGTAGTTGTTAATGGGGGGCTGATATCGTTGTTAATGGGGCTGATGTAGTTATTAATGTTGTTGGTTATGATTAGTTTTGATGATGGTTTATATAGATGTCATTAGAAAAGGGCAATAAGTTTGTGTACTATATTTCTTTTCTCTATTGATGAACTCTTGAATTTAATGTAGATGAGGATAAAGAAAAGGAAGAGGAGAAAAAGAGGAAGAGGAGAAATTGAAGAAGAAAGAGGTTATTGAATGGAACTTATTCAATCAAGATCAACTCAAATTTATTTGTGAAGAATGATTGAAAGAAAGAAAGAGTTGAAGTATAAAGAATGATCAAGAAGTTTCATCAAGAAGAAATTGAAGAAGAAGGAAATATTAAAGAAGATGATGAACCGAAGACAAATGATGAAGTTTGATCAAGATGGAAGATGGAACAAGGAAGAAATTGATGAAAATATCATTACTCAAGTTCCAAGATTTATTATGGAAGTGCCCACAATCATTTGGATGTTGGAGAGGGTCATTTCAGAGCTAAAAACTGTGAAAATCGGGTTCTGGAAGAGAAAACTCGAGTTTTCAGGTCAAAACTTGAGTTTACAAGCTTACAGAAAAATTGGCTTCTGGATGAGGAAACCATGGTTTTGAAAACCACAGTTTTTGGAAACCACCGTTTGGGCTATGAAGGTCAAAACTCGAGTATTGGAGTCAATACTCAAGTATAGAACTTAAAAATTCGAATATCGGGTGTTTTCAGCTTCTCTGGCACTTCTGGACTCGACAATGTTGGTTATGATTAATTTTGATGATGTCTTATATAGATGTCATTAGCAAGAGCAAAAAGTTTATATCAAAAAGTTTATATCATATACATTGTCTAATTGCTACATTTAATGTAGATTTGTTCATGTGGAGAAAGAACAAGAGAATAGAAGAAAGAGTTGATTCATGGAGAATAATCAAGAAGAGAGAAGAAAGAAAGAAGAACTTGCTGAATAAATTGAGAAAATCATTATACAAGTTCTTAATTTGATTCTTGAAGTCTCCAAGATTAAATGGAAGTTGAGATGGCTCAATTCAGAGTTAAAACAAGCATATATCAGGTTCTGGATGAGCAAAATCGAGCCAGATACTCAAAAGTCAAGTTTATGCATTACAGGAAGTAATCTGCCTCTGAATTATAAGCAAACTAGAGTTTAGGACACAAAACTCGAGTCTGGAACTCAAAACTCGAGTTAGTCACTTAATGACTCGAGTTTGTAGTGTCTTCAGCAACTCTGGTGTCTCTGGATCAGCAAAACTCGAGTTAGCCAATGTAAACTTGAGTTTGGAACTCAAAACTCGAGTTAGTCACTTAATGCTCGAGTTTAGCAAGCTTTCAACAACTCTGTCCAATTCTGTTTCACGATCAGAACTGGCGACCTCTGGTAATTTGATGATATCTCCCAAACCAGAGATCGGTTTAAGGTGAAATCAATTTTGTATGAAACTAGACATCCAATGCGTCATCTATACAAATTTTCATGCTCAAAGAAGCTGAGATGAGAGAGTTATGAATTTTTGAAGTTGACCCATCTGTTAACGTCACCCAGCAGACCAAGCTTCAATGCTTTGAGTGTATCTCACAATCTACACATCAGAATGAGCTGAAATCAGTGGCATATGAAAGTAGACTCACATACCTTTCCAGAAACATAAAGATCATGGAAAAAAAAGATCAAATGAGTGAGATATGATCTTCGAAAGTTGACTATAAATTCAAGATGCTGCAAAAACGCTGGCAAAGAACAACCTTCATTCATCAGATCATAACTATCAGAATACAGTGAGTTTGGAGCTGATTTTTCTTGCAATGGAAAGAAGACTTAAAGAGCTTTATGGAGATAGGTACTAGATTCCAAGGATTGATCTTTATCAGGTCAGAAAGCAAAGAATTTGTGAGAATGATGTTTGACTGAGCCATGGAGAAGAAAACTCGAGTTTGTGTTAGCAAACTCCAGTTTTGAGACTTGACAGAAAGATATTCAATTTTACATAAAAGCCAAACTCGAGTCTGCATAGACAAACTCGAGTCTGTACAGACACAGAAATAAATCCAAAATTTTCACATTAAGCTAAACTCCAGTTTGCAAATCAAACCTGAAGTTTGGAAGATACAGAGAGCACTCAGAATCCCAAGCAAACCAAACTCGAGTCTAGATTCCCTAACTTGAGTTTAGACCAAACAGAAAGGAACCCAGAAAACTCAATAGACTCCCAAACTCTAGTCTGGCCTTCCAAACTCTAGTTTGCACTTGACCCAGATAAACCTCAAATATTTCAGTAGTCACTGAAACTCGAGTTTGCTTCCCAAACTCGAGTCTGGATCATACAGAAAGATCATCCATTTTGGCTACACTACAAACTCCAGTCTATGACCCTAAACTCTAGTCTGAAAAATCACAAACTTAGGCTTGTTCTTCAAACATGGACCTAAACTCGAGTTGGTCACTAATTGACTCGAGTTTAGCTTCCGAACCAAAATTCCATCCCAAGTCCAGAGCTCGATAGTTCTCTCTGTAAAAGCCAAACTCGAGTTAGCTTTTACAGACTGCAAGTTTAGACCACTAATCAACAGACATGCTTTCTGGATGAACCCCAAACTCGAGTCTGGAAGAACAAACTCGAGTTTGCATCGGGAATTTTGAAAAAATCAAATGATGTTGATCTGCGAAATCTTAATGGGTCTTGATGAAATTATTTCCTCATATGATATTATTGTTTCTAATGTCCTTGATGAAGTTTTGAGTGTTTTTCAGATAAGGTTTAGCCAAGATCAAGGTGAGATCAAGATCCAACATAAATGCATTAAATGATGAACCTAGAACAAGCTTGATCCTTCTCCCTTATCCCAGATGTTCAGCTCAGACCGTTGTAACTCATAAGAATCATCTCAAACGGTCAAATTAAGTTTATGGAATGACAAGAATTCTGGAAGACTATCTACAACAACTAAATCCAAGATTCCAACCAAGAATTGAAGAAACAGAGGAAAATATGCAACTGTCATATTCCAAATTTACAGCTGAACTTTGAAGAATCAAAGAGAAGAAAATGCAACGGCTAGTTCCTCTTCTTCATCTATATAAGAAGCCCAGAAACGAAGAACAAGTGACACAGATACAAGAGGGAGAACAAGAACAGTGACGTGAGCTTACACAGTGAAAATGCCAATATTCTAATGTCTACTTCATCTACTCTCTGAATATCTCAATGATCATATATCTAGCTTAGAGAGTGAGATTATATGTATTGTGCTTCAGTGTTTATTCACTTATTTCTGAGAGAGAATATTCATTGTAAACATCCTATTATTCTGAGAATTACTCAAGATTGGGTGATCTTGAGTGGAAAACACTTTGTTGTGATTACAGCTTGTAAGGGGAGTGAATCCGAGTGTGGGATTACTTCGAGTACAGAGTGTGTAATCAAGCAAGTGAATTGATTACGGTTTATAAGGGGGAGTGAATCCTAGTGAGAGAATTACTTCAAGTACAGAACGTGTAATCAAGTTCAAAGCAAATAGTGGATTGAAAATCTCAAGTGAAGCTTGGGGACTGGACGTAGGTCAAAGATTGGACCGAACCAGGATAAATCACAGTTTGTATACTCTCTTCCCTTATCTTTTACATTTCCAGTGTATGCTCATATTTGAATATCTAATTGTCAATTTATAAATTGCGAAAAGTTTTTTTAAAAGTTCCTAAAGTTTATCAAACACTCAATTCACCCCCCTCTTGGGTGATAGCCAGGTCCAACACATATATTGCAGAAGAAAATAAGCAGCATTCAGCAAATGCACCACAACTAGAATACATTACACACAACAAATGTAACATCATGGCGAAAACACATACAAGTATTGGATATGCATGTTCGCAGAAACGAGTTCTCAGCGCTAGGAAAACAAGCATGCAGTATTATTATATAAAAACAATAATCCACAGCTAGCTAAATATAACAAACGCATGACTGGGGTATACCAACTCAATCACAAATCCACAATCATAATCATGAGAGACGTGTATACAAACACACAAGAAATAAGAGATTAAGTTACCTATTTTAACTTCGCGAATATTTATAAATTCCCCGGTGTTAGGAACTTAGACTTCCTTTAATATTATAAAGTAAGACCATTATAAATATTAATTTCCTTTATATTTTGTAAGGTATTATATTAAATATCATTTTCAAATATTGAAAGGGTTTTCCTTATCCCTTAAGTCTCTCTAGGTATTATATTAACTACCATTTTAAAATATTAAAAGGGTTTTTCTTGTCCCTTAAGTATCTCTTTAATCTATAAAGGATAAGTCTTACAACTTTTTTTGTTTTTTAATGAAAGGATAAGTCTTACATCTTTGACTTTATTATACTTAATTTTTGAACTTTTTCTTTATTGTTGTCCAAAAAATTTTAGTAACTTTGAGAAATCATAATTAAAGGCATAAAAATCCAAATGATGTGCTTCCAAAATTTTTGGGTCCCTTAACATGTCTATTTTTATGGAACAATACTCCCAACAGTAAAAAACTTTCAAATCATTCCCAGAATAATAAAATTTCACTACTATTCAGATCGTACTTCCTGAAAGATAAGTCTTTTTCAAAAATCTATAACTAAATACACAAAATTCCAAATAATGTGCTTCCAAAAGCTACATGCCCCTTGACATGTCTATTTTCATGAAAAAATACTTTTCATAGTCAAAAACATTTGAATCATTCCTAGAATAATAAAGTTTCACTACTGAAACAAAAGTATTTTTCAAAACTCTATAACTAAATGCACAAAAATCTAAATAAGGTGATTTCAAAAGCTACACGACCCTTGACATGCCTATTCTCATGAAAAAAATACATCCAATAGTAAAAAATTTTTAATCATTCCTAAAATAATTAAGTTTCTCCACTGTCCAAATGGTATTTTCATAAACTTGGGTCAACTTTAAAATTTCATATTTCCTTGTACAGATCTCCCAAAATTACAAATTACCTATCAAAATAAATTTGTGTACGTATACTTGAAATTTGGAAATTCATGATTCTTGGATATCATTTGATTGGTAAAAAATCACCTACAAGCCGACTGCCTCCAGAAAAACCAAAACTGGTGGATTTTGCAACTTGTAGAACTTTGATCTTTTACTTCCAAAAATTATTTTTCACCTTGTCTCCACTCCATTTTTCATTTTAAACACTTTGATAACCTTAAAATAATCAAAATTCTTTTGGTTCTCCCTTTTCTTATTTAGGCTGAAACATGGCTTAAAAATGAAGATCAAAGACTTTTCAAACCAACTTTACAAATGACTTGGTTTTAGCCTCAAGTTGTCTTGTGCTTAGTGCATAAGCCTTTGATCTTGTTGGATCCTTTCTTTTTTTTTTGGGGGGGGGGGGGGATTTGGGCAGCATGACCCCTCAAGGTTTCATGCCTCCAAATCCAATGAAACTATAAAGAAACCCTTTACCAAAGTCAAGTATTACGAAAACAAGCTTAAAAGAAGACAGTTCTCTACTTACTTGTCTTAATCTCAGACTTTAGCAAGCTTTCACTTCCTTCTTTCCTATTTAAACTTTCGGCCTTCTCATCATCAAAACACTAAAGAAGAGTAGTTTATTAGAGCTATGAACTTATACAAGATGAAAAGAAGAGTTAGAAAAACTCATGAACTCACCTTTGCTTATTTGGATTTCCTCTTCCTTCTCTCTTTTCTCTCTATGATTTTTGGCCTCCTAACCCTATCTTAGGGTTATGAGCTTTTGATCTTAATGTGATTTGTAAGAAGAAGGCCTTAGGTGTTTTATCTTTGGTGAATAAATCACCAAAAGGTCCAACCTTGCCAAAAGACCAAAATACCCTTACAAAATATCTTCTTAAACTTGGCTTCTTGAATAAGACTCTTGACTTTTCCTCCCTCTCCTTCTCTTAATAGAAAAATTGTGTCATCCTAATGACATAAGCCTCATGACATAAGCAAGTGATTAAGTGTCCCTCTTCTAAAACATCTTGATCATCTTGCTTCCTCGCTTGATATAGGCACTTTGACTTTTTGACTTTTGTTCCAACATGTGATACATGTTTAAGTCTTTATCTTTTCTTTCTTTGCTCATGTTGGCCGAAATATATGGTCCTTTATAGGGTTCACAAGTGTTGAATTTTATTGCCTATTGGTGCAAACACATGTGACTCAGATATGTCGTCTTTATGCACTAATTTATCTAAATGACAAACATTCCTTTTTCTTGTCAAAATTGACTTAGGAAGAATTAATAGATTATCATTGTCACAATAGATATTCCATCTTAGCATTTCATTAAATGTTTAATTTGAATATTTTATTGAATATTCACAAAATATAGGGATTTTGGTAAAGCGTAAATTAAGATATTACAAATTATGATTCTTTATAAAGAATTGTTAAATATTATTTAATATAAATAAAAGCATGATTATTATCAAAGATATCATATATAAAGAAGCATGATCCTAAAAAAAATTAACAATACATTTTTTACAAAAAAAGAGCCATTATTTTTTTAATATAAATAAAGGTGGGATTATGAAAGATATCAAATATAAGAAGATGAGATATAAAAAAATTATTTAACAATATATTACAATTCTTTACTAAGAACCATTAATTATTTTAACAATACATTATGGTTCTTCTCTAAGAATTGTTAAGTATTCTTTAATATAAACAAATGCAATATTTTGAAAAATATCTAATATAAGAAGAAGGATGCTAAAAAAATTATTTAACAATATGTTACAGTTCTTCACTAAGAATCATTAAATATTATTTAATAAAAAGGTGGTATTATTAAAAAAATAAAATATAAAGAGGCAGGATTTTGAAAATTTTTTATTTGATGCAACTCTTTAAACTCATTCTCAAAAGTTATTTAAACTTCTCTAGTTGATCTCATACTCTTTTTTCCATAAGTTTTGTTTTGGCACCACCCATCTTGTCCTCCACCACTACCATGCGTCTTCACTTTATAATACCTCTTGTGATTCTTAATCATGTAAAGTTTCATTTTTTTAGTTAATGTTTTTAGTTTCATTGTTTTTTTTAAATATAACAAGAGTTCATTAGTTGATGCTCAAGGTCTCAATTGGGATTACGATATCTAATCTAATGATGGTGGTTTGTTTGAAGATTAAAAGAGAGGAAAAACACAAGAGAAAGTAGAAAACATGGAAAAACGATGAGGTAAAATGCTATTTCTTTTTATTGTTGATCATCTAACATTTTTATACTTTAGCTATCCAAACTATAGGTTGAAATCAGGTTTGTTAAATCAGTTTTGATATTTACTAAAGTTTTTATATTTGCCTATTTTTACTATATTTTGATGCTCAAAGTTATGTTCCAAGATTTATTTAAGTTTTTATATTTGATTTTTTTTATTATACATATACATAAATACATATATTTACACACACACACACACATTCATGTATTTATATTTATATTATAATTTTGCAATTAAAGGGATGTTAGTGCTCTATGTGTTTTGATTATAATTGATAATTGAAAACATAATGAAGTTAATGGTTCGAGACAAAAATGTTTTAACTTGTTCAAACTTAAATTAGTAATTAACTATCAAACTGACTCAAGTTTCAAATGGTAAAACTCGAGTCAACATAAGATAAAGAGTTGTCAAGATGTTTTGAACTTAAATTGACTCAAGCCAGTTATAATTAACTCGAGTCATAATCTCTTGTAAAATATTTTGATATATGTTGTAGCCTTGAGCCTATGAGAATTGACTCACATCATATTTTGAAGATTTAAACTTATTTTTAAATTCAGAAGTCCCTTACTCGAGTCTGTCTCCTAACTCGAGCATGCTATTTGAAATCAATTTCTAAATGAATTTGGTTGCTTGAGTCATTACTTAATGACTTGAGTTGGCACGATTTCAAACCATTTTCAAAATGCTATTTCAAAGCTCATTTGTTGAAGAAGGACTTGACTCGAGCTAACCTTAATTGACTCGAGTCATGTACTTGAGCTAAAGGTTTTAAACTCGAGCTTAAATCATATAAAGACATCTTCATTTAAACTTCAAACTTATTTTCAAAGAAGATGAACTAATGACTCAAGCCTAGAACATTCAACTCAGGTCATCAACTTGAGTTTGTTTGAATTTAACTTGAGCATAATATATCTCTGTTTTGCAATCACTGTGTCCGTAAATCTTAAATCTTTAAGTATAATTTGTTTACTTTATTGTTCCTAACTATGTTTAATCAGTTTGTTAATGAGTTTCAAATGATTAGATGAATGATTAAATGCAGATTAATGAAAAAGCATTTATTATGTCACTTGCATTAAATGCGTCTCCAAAAAACGAAGCACAAATTTGGTTAATCATTCTCTAGACATTCCGAAGGCATTTATGTTTTCTTTCCTCATTTGAATGCCAAATCATCCAACGGGAAGAACGCAAGGAATGTCAACGAAGAATGTCGACGATAATTGAATGAATCAAGCGTTGTGAGTAACGTACCATTTTCAAGTCTAACAACTCTATTAATTACTCTCAACGGTGCATTGAAAGCTTCCAACGGTCATTAATTTGTCTTTGCCAAATATAAGATGAAGCATTCTATTTGTTCCAACCACCGAAAACAAAAACACTCAAATGATCAATACGCCTTTACCGTTTTATTCATTTAAATAATATATTTGGATATTTATAATCTTCAATGTTTATCTATATGCTCTTTTAGAGAGTTTAATTCTGAATCGATATCTTTGTAAGAATCTTAAAGTATCAGGACTTTGACATTGAGATATTTGATTACAACTTGTAAGGGAGAGTGAATCTAAGTTAAAGGATTACTTTCGAGTACAGAGTGTATAATCAGTTAAAGTGATAATGAAAATCTCAGAGAATTTAGGGACTGGACGTAGGTCAAAAGTTAAGACCGAACTAGTATATAAATCTCTTGTGTCAATATCTCTCATACTCTCTTTGTTATACTTTGTTTTAGATAGTGAGTTCATGGGAAATCAAAAAGATTTTTTAAATCACCCAATTCACCCCCTTGGTGATATGTTGTCTTTCAAAGGATATGTGAGGGGAAATCTATGAGCACATCAATACCTGATCTATGAACAATCTACAACAAAGGAATTGGAGAATACTATGAAATTTTATATTGATTGATTTTCTTTTAGAATTCAAAGCATTATAAGATAATGTTTTATTGTGTTTCTTATAAATTGTATGAATTTATCTATAATGTTTTGAATTTTGAATCCTATAAGTATAATTTTTTATTTAATATTGTTATTTTGTTATTATCTATGATTATATTGTGTCAAATATATTAAATATTAATAGTAAAAAATAAAATAAAAATAATTATATATAATTAAAAAAAATGAAGCTGATACATTATTGCTATTAACAAATAGCCGTTATATATGCCTTTATATTAAAGTTCGGAACCATTGTTTATCTACGCAAAAAAGTTATAGCACTCGCATGTATGATAATACAGAACCTATGTTCAATAATAACTATTATAAAAGGCCTTTTCTATAATAGTGTGTCACAATTGTTACATCAACTAACGTTGACCATTTAACAAATATATCAACTATGAAAGTTGTGTAGAAATATAATACACATGAAGTTTTTAAAATGGTGTAAAACTACATATGAAGTTTCTAATGGCCATGATATTTTTTCACCATTTTGAAAACTTCATATGTATTTTTGTACCGTTTTCTTGACCTACATATTTTTAAAATGGTCAACATTCACTACTGGAAAACATAAAATTTGCGACGGACTTTGCGGCGGAATAAAATTCCGTTGCAAAATTGCGATGGATAGTAAAAACCGTTGCAATTTAGGAGAAATTGCGACAGAAATGCAATTTCCGCCGCAAATTGCGGTGGAACTATGTGTTCCGTCGCAAGTTTTTGCGGCGGAACACTCAGGTTCCGTCGCAAAACTGTCGGTGGGAAGGCTCCACCGACAGTTTGCGGCGGAACTCAGAGTTCCGCCGCAAAAACTTTGTGGCAGAAATTAGATTTTCACCGCAATTTGCGGCGGAATTTGAATTTCTCTCGCAATTTGCGGCGGAATTCAAATTTCCCTCGCAAATTGCGGCGGAAATATTTATTCCGCCGCAAAGTGTTTTTAAAATCCTCACCCCCCTTCTCATTTTCATTTCTCCATTGTTTCTCTCTTGTCCTTGCGTCTTCGTTCTTCCTCCACGGCCACGATTTTATTCTTCCGTCGTGTTGCTCCTTACATCTGCCTTCTTCCTCCACGACCAATCTCCAGTCCAAGCACACCTGTGAGCCGTCCCTTCTCTTCTTTCTCCACCTCAAGATATCCTTCAAGAGGTATGTGTTCCTTCAAGACAAACACCGTTTATTTTTATTTTTAAATTTTTGGAAGCCAACAGTACATATGTGTGAAGAAAGTGATTTATTTAGATATGGTTCCTGTTGGTTCTTTGTCTATGTGGATGAGTGGATGATATAGGTTTGTTAATATTAAAGGATATAGTAATATAGGGAATATTTAAAGTGGTTGTTGATTTAAGAGGACTTTGTTAGTGGGTTTTTTTTTTTTTTTTTTTTTGCTTAGGAAAATATGTGTAGTTATTGTAGTGGGTTTGAATGCATATGTTATTTCATATTTAATTATCTTGAGACATGTTTTGTTGAAAAATAAAGTTCTTTTAAAACTTTGAGACATGTGAATATTATAGTTTCTTTTAAATTATTGTTGTAGGTTACATGCAAATATTTGAATTCAGAATAAATATTTTATTGAAGGGCAATGGTACGAGGCTGCCTCTTGGTGGTGACGACGACATTAGTGGTGACGATAACCAGACTGTTGCTGTTTGGAGTGTTTTTAGTTTATTTTGGAACATTTTATTTGTAATATTTTGTTTTTGCAATGTAAACTCGTAATATTTTGGAACATTATATTTTATTTTTTTGATATACAATTTAATTTATTTTTTACATTTTTTTTATTTTTTCGGATTTTTTTAATTTTTTTTAAAGAATTGGAAATTTTGTTTTCACTCGCAAATTGCGAGGGAAAATATTTCCCTTGCAAATTGCGAGGGAAATTTGATTTCCCTCACAAAATTTGAGATTTTGCGAGGGAAAATTTTTCCGCCGCAAAATTTGAATTTGAAGGAAAATACATTTTTTCCGTCGCAAAACTGATTTGCAAGGGCTTTTTTTGCGACGAACACTTTTCCGCCGCAAAATTATTTTGCGACGGAAAATGCTTATTTTGCGACGGAAAAATTCCGTCGCAAAAAATGAATTTTCTAGTAGTGATTAGTTAACTTAATAGATATGACCTTGTTGCATCATTTTGAAAACTTCACATGTCATTTTGCACCAAATAAAAATTTATAATGTTAAATGCCCATGACGAAATACTTTATATGTAGATTTGCACCTTAACCCTTATATATATTCATGCAATTAGGAGACCGTTAATTTTGAACATAATCATTTTTATCTTTATATTGATAATAAATAATTTTTTTAATAAAAAAAAACCTCTTTTACATTTTGTATTTTGTGGAAACCAACGCATATCCCCTAATCAACATCTTCATTTTTTCTAATTAATATATTATAAGCATATGGATTAATGATTATAATTAAAAAAATGTAAGACCCAAATATTTTTTTAAAAAAAATCTCAACAAAATACTACTTAAACTTCAAAATCTTAAATATGTTATTTCACAACAAAATGAATTATTGTCAATTGCTTTACTGTTCTTGTTAATTCCATTTATGTTGTTGTCAACAAAATTTTAAAGTTTAATTAATTTTTTTCCCCATTTTCCCTGTAAAAAACCTTCTAGCATATAATTAATCAAAGTCAGGAATTAATTTTTCTTAGTTATTATCAGCCATAAGGTAGATGATGTGGTTGAAGTTTGGACATATCACATCACAAAGGCAAACGTATTGGCTTTCGCCACTAGAGTCCCAATCTTCATCATCGCTTACGTCTTCTTCTTCCATCTCTATCATCACCTGCTCTCTTCTCAAGTCCTATTTACACACACACACACACATTCACTATCACACTCAATCGCGATCTAAAATTCAGAAAGCAGAAGCGCAGAACCAGATTAGAGATATTCTCATACAGCTGAACTTGATAAGATGGAATCAAGAGTTGAAGATATTGTGATTGTAGGAGCTGGAATTGCAGGCCTTACTACCTCCTTAGGACTTCACAGGTACTACCTTCTACTTCAAATCTCTCTCTTCTGAAACTGCGAATGGCTCAACAGGTTTATTTTCTTAATGGTTTTTTGAGTAAAGTATTAGGTTGATTTTGTTTTTTAGTTTTTCAATTTCTCCTTTAAAAAAACAGGAAAAAAATGATTCTTAAGTTCTGTTGAAGTCCACAAATCTTGACAGTGTAACATCTCATTTAAAACAGTGGAATTTTTTTAAAAAACAATAATCAAAGTAGAGCATTTTAGCAAGCGAGTAACTGAACCTTAGAAATATATAACCATAATGTAATTGTACTAATACAGTCATCTAGTATTCAAAAGAAAGTATATACATAAACTAGTGGCATCGAAACTCTGTCTTGAATCCTACTTCGACTGCTTGCCCCTATCTCCAACCCTTGGTCCTCCCGAACCTGAGGCTACAGCTGAGATCAATTCCCATTTGGATCTCAGGTAACGGTTAACCTTATACTCAAATAAAACAATATATAGACAATAGATATTCATAACATGACAGCATATCAATACAAAAGCTCACAGCAGATGTATGATCATAAATAATGACAGAACATAAGCACAAAGCAGTATGTAAAGTCTCACAACATGTCTGCACATAACCAGTCCCACGATGGCCCATCGTGTCCTCAACGCTAGGAAAACTCAATGGCGTTAACAAGACTATAGCCCGTAAAAAGCTGTATGTATAACTGACGACCCTAAGTAGAGCCTCAGTATATGAACATATCTATGATATATATGTATATGATCAGCATAGAGTTAGGGTTACAGTACGCGTCCGTACCTTCGTTGATGATCTCTGATACTTTCGTCGAAAAACGGTACGTTTGACAGCGGTACGACAACGGTACGACGGCGGTACAACAGTGGAAACAACGGTTCGTGGTTTCAGATATCCTATAAGGATAATATCACATTTATGAATATTTAATATCATAATGGGCATTTTAGGTACAAATTACCATTTTGCCCCTAGTTTGATTAATTGGTGGAATTTCGCCAGAGCTTCGCTATTTTGACTCTAATCTTTCAGAATTTTTGACATAATTCTTCCTCCAATATATTTTTGAAATAAATATCATATTTATTCCTAAAACATGATATCTAAATTAACTTGAAAGATTAGATATTACTCTAGCATTCCTAGTATAACTAACGAAAGAAGTACTTAAACTAAAGACTAAGGACCGAAGAACTTACCCAGAGCTTTGCTATAAATTTCTCTGGACTCCTCCTTCTTTCTTTTCTCTCAAATTTCAGATTCCTTAAGGGGAATTTGGTGTGAGAATGATGAAAGATTTGAAGGCTATTTATAGGAAAAACGAATGACATTTTTGTAATTTCTTTAAACTTCGTCTGGACAGATTTTGACCGTTGGATCGCCTTTTTGAAATGGGTTGATCTTGGCCATCCACCTCTTTGGCTGACCTCCCCCTCCCCCAAAAAGATAAAATGATGACTTCATCATGCTTATGTCATCTTGCTTTATGGGCTTTCATCCGGTAAAGCTCCATGTTCGATGTCCTAATCGCGTAATCTTGGAAAATCTCAAAATTCCGGGAGCAAGACCCTGAAGATCTTTTCTTTCTCTTTCAAGATACTTGGGTTATCTAAATTTTTGATCTCATTAAGGACATTCCGTTGCCTACTGAACATTTTCGGACAAACGCCGTTGGCTACGGAAATTGCGTTTGCCAACGTCAACTTCTGGATCATAAATCACTGATTCATAATATGTCCAGATGTTTACCAACTTATCCCCGGATTCCATTTTATGAATTATTTTCTATAGTTTTTCACTTTCATTATCTATCTAAATTCCACAAAATATCTTCTTGGCTCTATCTCATGATCACTTCGTCGGTTACGAAAATGACTTCGGAGATAGGCCACTCCGAGGTAAAAATTCACTTGTCTATAATATACTTTGACTCTAGAAACTTAGTTCATGGTTTTCTAGGTAGCATTTTATTTCTATCCGTGGTCATTTATCCTACCTGCTTTTCATTATTATAATATTATTTAATTATAAAATATCTTAGATATTTTTTCTTAATTTCTATTTTATTTTTCCTTTATTTTTCTTGGCCAAATTTTCGGCCCTAATTAATAAATTATTATATTTATTTTATTTTTCATATTTCCTAAATTTTTATGATCTTATAAAATTACCCAAAATTACTCAATTAATCTCTCACTAATTGTTGATCATTTTCTTAATTAAGATTAATCATTTTCTCACAACTATTTTGTTGGCATTAATAATTTATGCTCCATGCATAATATTAAAAATCATGGAGTCTAATTTGATCCCCAGAATACTTTTTAATTTTCCATTCTCCCACTTTCAAATGAGATAATTTAATAAATTGTTTAAATTAGGGACAATATTCCTTCTAATTTTTACAATTATTTCACCGCCCTTTAGGATTTATCATCATATTCTTAAGATGTTTTATGGCCCTAAAATGCATTTTTCACATTTTTGGCAATAAATTTCATTTAATTTTCTTAGTATCTTCTTTTGAAAATAGACTAATTATACAACATTTTGAGACCATATTTATCATAAATAGTCATTCTATTAATATACTATAATATTTTGAACAACTGTCCGGGTATTACAGACAGACTTTCTTAAAAAGGGGGGGGGGGAGGAATTCATACATTTCTTTTAGGAAGATTGCTGAAAAATCTGCCTTGAGTAAAATTTATTACTCCATCTAAGGACCCATGTTCTTAAGCCGGTGCAAGTCATTCTCAATAGATACAACCAAAATCTTTAGCCTTTGAAGATAAGTTATATACAACCAAATAATCCTAGTTGTACACACTCAAGATGGGTGGCGAGTTGGAGCCAAAAATGGTAATTGGGGGAGGAAAATTATAGAATAGGACCCAAATTTTTATAAAATTACATTTAAATCTTATAAGCATTTGAATATTTTTATTTTAGTCTCTTCATCAGACTTTTTTTTAATGAGAATTAAAATGAAAATATTGAAATTTTTATGAGACTGAAATATAATTTTCCTAAACATTAAGTTTATATTCTTTAATTTTAAGGGGCTCCCCTAACCCCTCCCTAATTTCATCCGGTGCACAAATAAAGTACCACTAAACAAGGAATTTTGTAATGGGAGATTATTCAACAAATTTTCCTTTCTTTATATTTTTAAAATTAAAAAATTTCATATACCTCCTTCACTCTTGTGAAATTTCATAAAATAAGAAATTATAACAGAGAAAATGGAAAAGTGTGTAATTTGAAATTAATTACAAAAAAGATTTGCACAAGTCTTGAGAATTAAAACAAAAGAAATTGAGTAAGTACAACAACAACAACAAATTGAAGTTTAGATTAATTCCGCAAACAAGATTAAAAAAAAATCGTATTAATTTGAATAAAATTTCATGAAGAGTCTGAATTTTTTTTTTCATTTCTTAATTATGTAAACTATTGTTTTTATTCATAAAGAGTATAAACATGCAGGCTAGGCGTGCGAAGTTTGGTTTTAGAATCTTCAAATAATTTGAGGGTCACAGGATTTGCTCTCTCGATATGGACAAATGCTTGGAAAGCTTTAGATGCTCTTGGCATTGGCAACATCCTTCGTCAACAACACCTTCAACTTCGCGGGTAACCTCTCTCTCTCTCTCTCTCTCTCTCTCTCTCTCTCTCTCTCTCTCTCTCTATATATATATATATATATATATATATATATATATATATATATATATAGATCGTTCAAACATGCATGTACTTTAACCAAGGAATGGTTCTAAATATAAAACATAATTTAAAAATGAATGTTTGTTCTAAATGAAAAACACTTTTCTAATTTATTTCTTATATTTATCATTTTTTCTAAATAATTTACTTGACTTATAAACTTATATATAATCTAATATTATAAAGAAGTATTTAAGAGAGATTATGCCGCAAATGTTATAATTAAATAATTTATTTAGCCCTTATAGTCTATTTAGAAAACCCCATAACCTTGGTTTCAAAAGTTATTTTCCTCAAGTCGAAACACAACTCATCTAACAACTTACCTCATAAATCCCAAAAGCTATTCTATAAAAGTTAAATCCAAACGGGTATTTAAATCTCTTCAAAGAAGATAAATAAGTTTTATATTTAAAATCAGATGAAGTATTTAGGCATCAAAAGATCAAATTAATGATAGTTAATTTTTCAACAATTGTTTTTATAAAATATGAGTTGTAAATGAAAAAAACAATTTTAAATTTAGGAGTCTCAATTGTAAATAAACCATTTGAGTTTCACATGTAACTATCGCTTAATTAGCCACTAATAAGATTCATATTTGGGACTTTTTGGATTAATATTTGAAGAGTACATATGTTAATATGAATATAACGTACATATGTTGGATATGCCATTTAGTGGAAATGTTTCAAGAACAACAGAGTAACCTCCAATTTATACATATTCTTTTTGAGTGGCAACTCTGTTTTTTTTCCCCTTAAAAAAAAAAAATTATTGTCTGCCCATAATCCCTTCCAGCAACTCTGCTCATTCAATAATACATTTGTCATTTTTTTTCCTTTTCTGTTTTTTTTTTCACTTTTTTCCCATTGCTAATTTCTCTGAGACAAATTAAATAGAGAGGTCAGCAGGGTAATTAAATAATAAGAAATGAAATATTTTGCTGGTAATAATGAAGAGCTTAAAACTAAACTTTTGGTATTGGAGTGCAGATATGTGTCTACTTCTTTGATCACGGGACAACAAACATCATCAACCGCTCTCGCTAATGCCACTGGAAAACAGTAAGTATAATATGTAAGTGAAGATTCTATATTCCCATCATAACCATTTCTGTCATCATGAACATACTACCATTTCACTATATATTATGCCCTATATTTAGGATCAGAAAAGTATGTACATAAAGATATAAATATAAATATAAAAATAGATATAAAAGCAGAGCAAGTATAATACTCCCTTTGATCTTAAATATAACACATATTTAACTTTTTTGGAGAGGTTAAAGAAGCAAATTAAATTACTTTAAAGTATTTTTATTTTTTCTTTAAACTAATTGGTTTGACTAATAAATTGATATATAATCTAAGGATATACAATATATGTATAATTAAGTAACTTATTTAGTTTCCTTACTTCCCCAAAAAATTGACTTTGTCTTATATTTAGGACCGGAGATAGTAGTGAATTTATTGTGATTCTCTAGAATTTTATGCTTTTGAAAAATTAGAGAAATTTTGCTTCTGAAAAACCATATTTTTGCATTATGAAACCATGGTTTTGTCATAATAATAACATTTTGCATATTAATGGGTGTTTTAGGTATTTTTCTCTGAAACCATGCTTTATCTTAAAAGAGTTCTTTGTTTTTTCTTTTTCTCTTTTTTTTTTGTTGATTTCACCCAAACACACATGGTGCAGTGGGACCCATGAAGTTCGTTGTGTGAGCCGGCAATTACTATTGGAAGCCCTTGCCAATGAACTACCAAGTGGCACCATAAGATTCTCTTCAAAGGTCATAGCAATTGAGGAATCTGACTTCACTAAACTTGTTCATCTTGCAGACGGAACTGTCATAAGAACCAAGGTAAACACTATTATGTTCATTACCAACAATATCTAAAATCAACCCGACAAGGCTTTAAACCTCAACAACATACAATAATATCATTGTTCATGAGATCAGGTACTGATTGGGAGTGATGGAGTGAACTCAATAGTAGCAAAGTGGCTTGGCTTGAACAAAGCTGCCTTCTCAGGAAGATTATCAATTAGGGGGTCCATTACATTAACAAGCAGTCACAAGCTTGAACCTATGATCATGCTGTTCCTTGGGAAAGGTTGTAGAAATGGTGTTATTCCTTGTGATGACAAGACTGTTTATTGGTTCTTTAATTACACTCCCATTGAACAAGGTGAATACTCTGCGACTCGTAACAATAGATTTTTATTATTCCTCGAAACACTTGATGTATTCATTCTCTATTTCTTTAGCATACAAGATTCCATGGAATAAAATAACCATAAAATTGAGGGGAATCCCTGTTAAAATTTTTTATAGCCATAAAGCATTGTTGCTCTGTAAAATTTGTTCACATCACAGAGCAACGTTGCTCTGACTTAAAACCTAAAACAATATATACCATGTCACAACATGTTGGTATTCAAGATTTCTTATTTAA
The DNA here is from genome assembly GCA_037074495.1 of Acacia confusa. Taxonomy (NCBI): domain Eukaryota; kingdom Viridiplantae; phylum Streptophyta; class Magnoliopsida; order Fabales; family Fabaceae; genus Acacia; species Acacia confusa. Next base: position 26,000,053 of record CM073504.1, on the reverse strand, counting down.
GTATGTACCTTGCCACTTGACAGTGATATGCCAAATGCCTCTTGAAATTTTTGTTTCTAGATACTGCACATATGATTTATGCATTAATATAAGCAAAGTTTGGAGCTTATTAAGTTTATGTCAATAAATGCAAGCGTAATACAAGCTCATCCACTTGACATCCCTTGCAGAGAAGAAGCTAGAAGAGAACCCAGCTAAATTGAAGCAATTTGTATTAGAGAAGCTAGACAATATGCCAAGTGATGTAAAAGCCTTCATAGAAAATACTGATTTGGATCATATCTTATCAGCTCCATTGAGATACAGACATCCTTGGGAGCTAGTGTTTGGAAATATCAATAAAGGCAATGTGTGTGTTGCTGGAGATGCATTCCACCCTATGACCCCTGATCTTGGCCAAGGTGGTTGTTGTGCTTTAGAAGATGGGGTTGTTTTAGCTCGGTGTCTCGGTGAGGTCTTCTGTAAAAAATCCGGGGGAAATATTAGAAACAACAAGGGAGAAGAAGAGGAAGAAGGACAATATAAGAGGATTGAGGCTAGCTTGAAGAAATATGCTAATGAGAGACGATGGAGAAGCGTGAATATCATCATGGCAGCTTATGTGACAGGAATAATTCAGCAGGGTGAATCCAAATTGGTCTCCTTTTTAAGAGACAAATTTTTGTCTGCATTCCTAGCTGGTATTCTGTTGAAGACATCTGATTTTGATTGTGGAAAGCTGAGAAGCTCTTAGATGGGATGATTTAGATCATCTAAAGTTGATTATATGTGTTTGTTGAAGTTGAGCACAATGTACTGGTACTATAAGTTCATCTTTCTCCAACCCACATGTCTTCAATTTTAAAGGATCTGAGTGGATTTAAAGAAAAATCTATGGAAAATTTGAATCATTAAAATGGAAATCCAAAAGCTTGCTTCCTGACAAGATCGTGTGGTTATATATATGTGATGTTGGTTTTCCTCCTTTTGTATGCCCACTTTATGGACAATGAATTAATCAAATATTACATGCAGGCTTGTTAGAGCTGCTTTGATATTTTTCTGGCCTATTAGAGTGAGTCCTAATTAAAATTATAGAACCACGTTTGCAGTATATAAAAATGGTCCTATAATTAGAACAGGAAGGAATATTTGTTATCATCCTTTGATCTAGAATATGTTTTGCTTAATGATTTTTTTTTTAATGCCCTATATCACTATTATTATAGTAGGAAAAGTTGTAGAGAATCAGAGAAAATATCTCTCTTATCAAATAAAGCGTTCAAGTGTAACTAACAAACAATTGCTTAGGGCTTTATATAGAGCCTAAAAAATGAATGTCAAACCCCAATTATTCAAAATAAAAGACAATATTAAAAGGATAGTTAGCAAAGCCTAACTAAAACTTACCAAGGCAATAATACTTGAAGCTAACAAAAGTATATAAATTATTTAGTCATAATTAAATCATTCTTTTCTTGTTCTAACAAAATATTATTTTATATATTAATCTCTAATCCCTAATTTACAACTATTGAAAAACAATTAATAAAAATGTGGTGATTAGAGGCGTATTTCAATGGCTTTCACTCTACACTACTTTTGGCGCAATTGATGCTTGTGGTAATCTTGTTTCTCTGCAACATCATCCATGGTGGCAGCGACATGGTTAATGTGAAAAATCAATGTTTGTTTTTTTCATGCTAGACACAAATATTCTCCTATTAAAAGTAATATCATTCGATATATTAAATGTAGACATCTCTTATAGCAGTATGAGGGACTAGCATCTTCTACTAGCCCCAACCCCCATTAGTAGTATCGATGTTCTGTTTCTTTTCTTGGTTTCAGGCTTTTATGTGGGTTGGTTTAGTTTTTAGGTCTAATGTTTTAATTTGGGTTTATTTATTTGTCCTTTTCCCTTTGCATTGGGACAATGTCCTTTGTCATGTTAACATGATCTTGTAAAAGCCCAATGTTTTGTATGTTTTTATTTTTTTTACTTATGTTTGAATAAATTTGTCCTCTTATGAAAAAAGGCAAGCAATTAATAATATTCTTCCCATTTTCAAATACTTAAGCTGTTTCTATTCCCTAATAAAAATGCTTACATGGCTTTGAATTATGTGCCTAACAATGGATGATGCAAGCAAACAGGCCCTTGTTCTAGATAGTGGAGGTGCAAGCAAGCAAGTACTGGCAGAAGGGCATGGCTCTCCGATCTTAAGTCCGGACACTTTCTTTCTTTCTTTTTTTTCTTTTTTTTTTTTATGGACCTGATATCAGGCCTGGCTTTGAAATAATTTTTTTTTTTTTTGCTCGAATGGCTTTGAAATATACTGAATGAGGCAAATATGATTGAAAAGGCTAACGATTTATGGTTCTTGTGTTCCAAATTCCAATTGATTTGAGTAATTGAATGAGTAATGTAATAATTAAATAAAAAATTAATAATAATCAATATGAAATACACACACATATATTGCTTTGTTTAATTATTTTTATATATGTTTGACCCATGCATTTATTTGCCTTCTTTCATTTAATAACGACTTACAAATAATATTTTGATTTGATATATTTAATTTATATTATTATTTTTTTTGTATTTTTAAAAAGGGTAAAGAAACAAAAATACCTTTTTTTTTTTATTTTCCAAAATGTGCTGTTGACACCATAATCAACTTTTGAATAGAAAAATACATATGAATTTTTTAAAATAGAGTAAAAATATCACCCGTTAAATATCTGTTACTTTTTCAAAATATATTTTTATAAATGTGTAAAAATGCCCATTAATTTTTTCAGAAAAAATGATGGTGGGACCATAATTGAACCTAGGGTATAAGAGTCTCTATGTCATATTAATCCTATATGTCACCTTCTCTCTCTTCTTTATAATTAAATCACTTCTAATTAATTGTAATATTTCTAAAAAAAAAAATATTTTCTCCTTCTCCACTCCTAGTCTTCTTTCCACCTGCTACAAGGAGTTCTCCACCGTCTTCATAAAGCCTATCTCCATCATCATTAGGTATTTATAATGTGCCACATTATTTACATATTGGCCTATCAAAACACAACACCTCACTTAATTTTAATCCTAATTGTGAGCTCATCTGTCATTTAAAAATAATTCATTTAAAATTCAATTTTGTTAAGTAATTTAATCATTTTTGCAATCTCCCTTCTTTTGTACTTCCTTCAACAAAAACCCTTTTTCCACAGTCTCTTGATCAACTGAGTCATCCCCTTCTTAGATATGAGGCTGATTACATAATAGAAGGCGAATATGATAGCTGCTGTACAACAATGTAAAGCAATGATGAAGGCAACGATTTTATGGCTTTTATTCTTCCAGATATAAGTTTATGAGTGACCATTTCTTCTCGATCGTCATTATCTTCTTCCAATGTTGATGAATGTGACGAAGAATAGGAGGGTGGTGGTGATCGAGGGGAAGTTGACGAATTCGTGCTTGTTTGAGATTATATGACTCTAAAAGTGTTTATTCACGTAAATTAAGATAAAACTTATCTCATATTTACCTCGTACACCATAAATCATAATTGAAAAGTTAGTTTTAAAAGTTTTAATCATTATTGTAACATTTCAATTTTTATTTAAAGTACTTAAATATTATTAGGATGTGATTTATTAAGTAATTTGGAATTAGAGAAGATCTAGAAAAATAAAATTAAGAGTTTTGTTTATATTATAAAAGATAAATAATCATGTGTGTGTGGGGGGCCCATTCACATTTATACAACTCCTGTTGTGACGTCATACTCATACATACATAAATACAAATATACATACATATAGTTAAAATTGAGATTTTACGTAAAATCAAAAGAAGGATAAAAAATCGTAACATAAAAAAATCGTAAAAATATAAAAGCGTTTGGAAAATTAATAAAATTGTTTTAATAAAAAAATAGTAAAAACGTAAACTCACAGTGATAAATTAAGATTTTAACTACTATGTGTGTGAGTATGCAGGCGTGACTTCTTCCTCATTCTTCATCTTTTCGTTTAAAAAAAAATATAAAGAATATAATATAAACATGTCTGGCCCACATACATTTTTATTTCAACTCCCTCATTTTCTTCCGATCTTTCGCTTTCTTTTGTATATATTAAAAAAAAGAAAGAATATAATAATAAAGAGATGGGCCCACACCCTCTAATATATCCCCACCCCCCTTGTTTTCATTTTTTCCAAAGACGCCTTCGACCTCTTCCTCTAATTCATCGGCCATTCTTTTTCAAGAGCTTATTACAAATTTTGATAATCAATAAGGTACTAAAGATCACTCATTTTCATTAAATTTCATCTATTAAAGTTATTTTAAATGATTTTCTAATGAAACTACCTTTATACTGATTTGAGAATATTTTAGGGTTATAATCTTAGGTAAGTTTTGAGTTTGTTAATAGGTAATTATGAGAATGTAGAAGATGATTAATAATCAATTTTTATCCGTTTAATTTTTGGTATTTAGTTTATGTAAAATTTTATAATTAATTTTCTATCTAATCAATTTATAAATAATTCTATATTGAAATTTTTAACCGATTAAATTAGGATTAAATAATTTGTTTGGATTATTGAAGGTATTCTTAAAGTTTTATATTTCAGTATTTGAAAGATTTAGAGTTAATGTTTGAATATTAAGAAAATGTTATGATTAAATATAATAGTTTCACCAATTAAACTTGAGTTTAGTGGTTGATTTATGTTTATTAGAGGTAGAATTGATGCTTAATCAGTGTAGAATTTTGTTAGAGCTTATTAAATGAAAATGGGTATTTTGAGTGAAATTCTGAGTTAGAGAAATTGGGGATTTTGATTTAGTTGAGTAATCATGAGATAATTATTAGTACAAATGAGATATTTGGAAAAGATATTATTTGATAATAGATTGGAGATTTAGTCATTAAACGATATTTAGGTGTTAAAGGTAGAGTTTAAGACTTTAAGTCTACATAATTTAATAGATTATTTGTTCAGCAATTGATTGATGGTAATTTGTATTATAATGGTGTAGATTGAAGTTATATTATTTGGTATTAGCAATTTGGAAGCATTCAAGTATTTGGTAAAAAAAAAAGTTGGAATTGAGGTAACCTTGATTATTCTTTTTATACACTTGTCATTTATATATACATATAATAAACTATATTGTGTTATTTGTTGTACCTATGGAAAGCTTGGTTTGAAATTGTATATTTGCCTAAAATTATATTAATGAGATTAGAAATTATTCAAGCATGTTTGTGTGCATTATAACTCATGGTTATGTATTTTGGAAATTGTTTAAGCATGCTTATATACACTAGAGTCCACTACAAAAAAATTGGTTTTTTGCGACGGAAAAATTCCATCACAAAATAAGATCGCGACGGAATTCGTCCGTCGCAAAAAAGACCTTGCAATTGCGACGGAATTTTGTTTCCGTCGCAAATTTCAAAATTTGCGACGAAAAATTTTCTGTCACAAACCCTTTTGGGTTTTGCGACAGAAAAATTTCCGTCGCAATTGCGACAGAACCCAATTCCGTCGCAAAATTTAAAAAAAAATTAAAAAATCATAAAAAATATTTATAAAATAAAAAAATTAAAATTATTAAAAAATATATAAAATTGTATGAAAAGATATATAAAAAATCTTTAAAAATATATAAAAATGATCCTATATATCTATTTCTTTCCACTGCATACTCACAACCCACGTCCTCATCTTTCTCTTGTAGCAAACTACATACATATACATATTCATACCCACATCTAACACATGTACAGACAACACACACATAATAGGGAACACACAGTAAAATATATATACATACAGAACATACATAGAAAATAAAGCACATACTCTATACAAGCATGATTCATTTTTTAGATGGGGAAGGGGAAGTTGAAAAACAAAGAAGAAAGTGAAGAAGAATGAAAGAATGAAAAATGAAGAATGAAAACAGGGAAGCGGAAGAAGAAGAAGAAAGCAATGAAAATAAGCTACTAACTTGGGGAAGAAGAAGAGGCAACACTGAGATCCTATGTGACTGAAGAATAAAAAAGCAATGAAAAATGAAAGAGAAAATGAAGAAAGGAATGAAAAACGAAGGGAAGAAATGAAGAATGAGAGAAAGAATCAGGGGGAGGAGGAATTTATTTTTCTGATGAAATTTTACGATGAAATTTATTTTCCGTCGCAAATTTGAAAAATTTTGCGACGGAATTTATTTTCCGTTGCAAAAAGGCAAAATTTTGTGACGGAAAAGAATTCAATCGCAAAACCCTTGAGGTTTTGCGACTGAAACTGAAAAAATTCCGTCCCAAAACCCTTGAGGTTTTGTGACGGAAAATAAATCCGTCGCAAAACCCAAAGGGTTTTGGGAAAATAATTCCGTCGCAAAACCCTTGAGGTTTTGTGGCGGTTTTGCGGCGGAAAATAAATCCATCGCCTATAAACCCTTTGGGTTTTGTGACGGAATTTATTTTCCGTCGTAATTTTTTTTAATTATTATTTTCGGTCAAAATTTTGCGATGAAATTTTTTTCCGTCGCAAAATTTCGCCTTTTTGCGACAGAATTTGAATTCCGTCGCAAAAATCCTACCTTTTGCGATAGAATTCAAATTCCATCGCAAAATTTCAAAATTTTACAACGGAAAATATTCCATCGTAAATTCACTATTTTCTAGTAGTGGTCTAAATAATTGTTGAATATTGGAAAAGAGGCTAAGAAAATGATGGAAGCATATAAATTTTACTTCATTATTTAAGATCTTCAAAAAGAGTTAATAAAAGAAATAGGGCTAAAGTATACTTTTAGTCTTTTAGGTCCCTTAGCTTTATAAAGTATACTTTTAATCTTATAATTCTTACACCGTTAATTTTACTAATGGAACATGCAAACTCAAGAAATAACAGTGTAAATTTAAGTGATGACTATGTAATTAAATGCTAGTAAGATATAGGTAAATTGAAGAATAAATAAAATCTGTGTAATTAAATGTTATTAGTTATCACTTAAATTCGTTGCGTCAGCGTTTTCCGTTAGCAACATTAACGATATCAGAATTTTAGGACAAAAAGTATACTTTATAAAGTTAAGGGACCAAAAGTATATTTTATGTAAAACTTAAAAGACTAAAAGTATACTTTAGCTAAAAAATAGTTATAATTTGAGAGCTTTGGTGCTAAAGTTACAATTGGAAAATCATGATTTTAATTAGAAAAAACAAACCCCTACAATTTAAGGCCTTGTTAAAGGGCCTTAGCCTAACATCATGTGAATCAATTTTTCTTTCTTTTTTTAAAATAACTTTGGAAGTTCTTGAAGCATTATTTGTGGTTGATCCCCCTCTCTCCTATTTCATCAATGGCGTGATTGAAGGCTCTTCTAATCCTAGTGCCTATTTAATACTATTTTTACATGCATGCCATGACTTCTTTGCCCTTATGCCTTACCTCAAATATATATAATATTTATCAAGTCGTTACCTTTTTCCCTTAATTTTTTCTTGCTTGTGTGAAACGAATCTACTCTATTTTTTAAAAAATTCAATAAATAAGATAAAAGGAGAGAAAGAGAAATTATTTTTCAAGAAATGTTAAAATTAATTAGAAGTGATGTAATTATAGAGAAAAGAGAGAAGATAACATCTAGGATTAATATGAAATATGCACCTTTTCACTCAAGGTTTGACAGTGGCAATTTTTGAAAAAGATGATGCGCATTTTTGTACCTTTACAAAAAAAAATGTTTTGAAAAAAGGAACAGATGTTTAACAGAGGTAACATTTTTTCTCAATTTTAAGAAGTTCACATGTATTTTTGCACATGAGATTTGATTATGATGCCATAAGCTATTTTTGAAAAAAGATAATAATTGAGAAATTCGCATGGCTCATATTTAAAAACTATGCAACTCCCTATAGCTTCACGTTATTCTTAATTAAGGCCTTATAGTTTTTTTATTTTTTATTGGTTCCTTATAGTTTTCTCAATTAAAGGTATTGATTATATTCTTAAACTCGTAATTTATTAACTTGTAAGAGAAACAATGCAAGGTCAGTTGATGATGATGTAACTCTTACTTATCAGTTAGCATGGACATGGATTAATTTTGTTATATGGATCTAATTCAAATCAAAATAAAACAAAATTACAAATTATTTATAGATGCAAGGAGTTATCTAGAGCATATTTTATGTTAATAATAAATGTACATTTTTTATAAACCTCGTGCTTATGTTGTAATTTAGCAACTTACATGTTATTTAATCAGCATACATATGGACCCTAATTAAATAGATAGTAGGGACTAATGACATAGTTGAGAAAATTGTAAGAAAGCAATTAAAAAAAGCAATAGGAGCTAATTAAAAATAGGGTTAAATACCATTTTTGTCATGGAAGTTTACCTTAAGAAACATTAGTTATTTAGAAGTCACTACTAAAAAATAGTGAATTTGCGAAATTTTGCGACGGAATTTAAATTCCGTCGCAAAAGGTAGGACTTTTGCGATGAAATTTAAATTCTGTCGCAAAAAGGTGAAATTTTGCGACAAAAAAAAAAAATCCGTCACAAAATTTTGACCAAAAATTAAAAAAAAAAATTGCGACGGAAAATAAATTCCGTTGCAAAACCCTTGGGGTTTTACGACAGATTTATTTTCTGTCGCAAAACCCAAAGGGGTTTGCGACGGAATTACTTTCCGTCGCAAAATTTTGCGACGGAATTTTTTTCCGTCACAAAACCCAAAACCCAAAGGGTTTTGTGACGGAATTTTTTTTCCATCGCAAAAGGTTGCCTTTTTGCGACAGAAAATAAATTCCATCACAAAATTTTTCAAATTTACGACGGAAAATAAATTCCGTCGCAAAATTTCGTCAGAAAAATAAATTCCTCCTCCCCCGATTCTTTCTCTCATTCTTCATTTCTTCTCTTCGTTCTTCATTTCTTCCCTTCGTTTTCTTTTGTTTTTCATTGCTTTCTTGTTCTTCTTTTTCAGTCATGTGGGATCTCAGTGTTGCTTCTTCTTCTTCCCGAGGTTAGTAGCTTATTTTCATTGCTTTCTTCTTCTTCTTCCCCTTCCCCGTTTTCATTCTTCGTTTTTCTCTCTTTCATTCTTCTTCACTTTCTTCTTTGTTTTTCAACTTCCCCTTCCCCATCTAAAAAATGAATCATTTTTGTATAGAGTATGTGCTTTATTTTTTATGTATGTTCTGTATGTATATATTTTACTGTGTGTTCCCTATTATGTGTGTGTTGTCTGTACATGTGTTGGATGTGGGTATGACTATGTATATGTATATAGTTTGCTACAAGAGAAAGATGAGGACGTGGGTTGTGAGTATGTAGTGGAAAGAAATAGATATATAGGATCATTTTTATATATTTTTTAAGATTTTATATATATATTTTCGTGCAATTTTATATATATTTTAATAAAATTAATTTTTTTATTTTATAAATATTTTTTTCGATTTTCTTAAATTTTATTTTTTTTTTTAATTTTGGGTTTTGCGACAGAGGGTTTGCGACGGAAAAAAATTCCGTCGCAAAACCCAAAGGGGTTTGCGACGGAAAATTTTCCGTCACAAATTTTGAAATTTGCGACGGACACAAAATTTTCGTCGCAAATTGTGACAGAAATTCAAATTTCTATCACAATTGTGAGGCCTTTTTCGCGACGGACAAATTCCGTCGCAATCCTATTTTACGACGGAAAATTGAAATTTTGCGACGGAATTTTTCCGTCGCAAAAAACCAATTTTTTTTGTAGTGAGTTTTATTGGTCTCATTTTTGTCTTAGAAGTTTAAAACCATAACAATCTTGCCCATCTATTGATCTTGACTGTTGAATTGTTGCTCTTCTTTGTAAACTTTAAGGGGTAAAATTACTCCAAAAAAACTTCCAGGGGACCATTCAAGAAAGTCTCTATACCCGGGATATGCGAAGGCATCAAGTGATGGTTCAACAAGATCACGGACATGAAAGTGTTCACATCACTGTTGAATAACTGCATCGATGACTTCGGTTGTTGAAACCCATCTAAGAGGACTGGGAGTTGTGGCCTGTCGTTTAATAGACATATTTGCTCCTAGAAAAAACTTCTAAAGTATATTTGCTCCGTTTTTAAACTTTCGAGGTAAAAATGAGACTATAAAAACTTTTAGGTGACCAGTGCTCTAAAAGGTAAACTTTCGTGGCAAAATAGTATTTAACCCTTAAAAATACGATCAATTGAGAAAATATTTTCCCGCAATTATTAGTAACCATCAAGTACATGTGGTGGAAGCCTTGAAGGTGAACATATCACAAAGGCAAACAAACGTATTGGCTGGCTTTCATCACTAGATAGGGCCAAAATCTTCAATTATCACTCTCTCACACTCTTCATCTTCTCTTACGTCTTCTTCTTCCAACCCTATCATCATTTGAGATCATTTGGTTTCTCCTCAAGCCCCCTATTTATATACTCCATACACTTGCACTCATCAGCGTGAGACAGAATGGTCTAGACTCAGGCTCTTGCTCACTTGGGATCTTGACTTTAATCTCTCTCTCTGCTCTCTCTCTCTATCTCTCACATTCATATAATATGCACATGAAAGCAAACCGTTTTTTTTTGTTTCACACGAATGCTTTGGGATTCTCTTTCTCATGATCAGTTGCTCTTACAAATCTGTTTCCTTCCCTGTTTTTTCTTTTTTTTTTTTTTTTTTTTGCTCACTCACAATGTAGAAAGATAAACAACTTCTGACAAAAATAGTTTATTTGTGTTTTACATCTTTTTTTTTTTGTCACTGTTTGAATTAACTATAAGAGTGAAGAAATTGTTATTAACTTTCACGGTTTCCAAAATACAAGAATTTTGGTAAAGCGTAAATTGGAATGTTATACATTACATTACAATTATTTATAAAGAATTGTTAAATATTAAGTAATATATATATAAAAAAGCATATTTATGAAATGTAGTATATATAAAGAGAGGTGTCATCCTACAAAAATTTAACAATACATTGAAGAACCGTTATTTTGTTTTAAAATATAAATAAAGGTGGAATTCTGAATGATATCAAATATAAGAAGATGAGATCTAAAAAAAATTATTTAACAATACATTACAGTTCTTTACTAAGAACCGTAATTATTTTAACAATACAATATGGTTCTTCCTTAAGAACCGTTAAGTATTTCTTAATATAAACAAATGTGGGATTTTGAAAGATATCAAATATAAGAAGAGGGATTCTAAAAAAAATTATTTAACAACATATTACTATTCTTCACTAAGAACCGTTAAGTATTATTTGATAAAAATGTGGGATTCTTAAATATATATATATATATATATATATATATATATATATATATATATATATATATATATATATATAAGAGGCAGGATTTTGAAAAAAAAAATTCTTTGATGCAACTCTTTAAACTCATTCTCAATAGTTATTTGAGCTTCTCTAGTCGATCTCATACTCTTTAATAAATATATTCTGATGCTCAATGATTTTTGCCCCAAGATTTGTTTAAGTTTTTATATTTGATTGTTTTTATTATCTATATTCTTGTTTTTATATTTATATATATTATCCTTTTGCAAATAAAGGATATGTGAGGGGAAATCTTTGATCACACCAATACATGATCTATAAACAAATCTACAACAAAGGAATAGGAGAATACTGTGAAATTTTATATTGATTGATTTTCTTTTAAAATTCAAAGCATTATAAGATAATTTTTTTTTTTGTTTCTTTTGAATTGTATGAGTTTATCTATAATGCATTAAATTTTGTATCCTATAAATATAATTTTTTTATTTAATATTTTTATCTTTTATTATCAATGATTATATTGTGTCAAATATTATAAATATTAATAAGAAAAATAAATAATAAAAATAACTATATATAATAAAAAAAATAAAGCTAATACATTACTATTATTAACAAATACCTGTTATATATGCCATTAATATATTACAATTCAGAACCATTATTTATCTATAAGATAGTACGAAAGCTATGTTCAATAATAACTGTTTTAAAAGGTTTTTTTTGTAATAGTGTGTCACAATAAAATGTAAATAAAATATCACTTAAACTTTAAAATCTTAAATATATTATTTCACAATAAAATGAATTATCAATTACTTTATTGTTCTTATTAATCCCATTCATATTGTTGTCAAGAGGATTTTAAAGTTTAAGTGGTATTTTTTTTTTCTTTTTCATTTTCCCCGTAAAATACTTCTAATCAAACTCAAGAATTAATTTTTTTTTTTTTTATTATCAGCCAAACCGTAGATGATGTGGTTGAGGTTTGGACATATCACACCACAAAGGCAAACGTATTGGCTTTCGCCACTAGAGTCCCAATCTTCATCATCGCTTACGTCTTCTTCTTCCATCTCTATCATCACCTGCTCTCTTCTCAAGTCCTATTTACACACACACACACACACATTCACTATCACACTCAATCGCGATCTTAAAATTCGAACCGCGTATTAAGAAAGCAGAAGCGCAGAACCAGATAAGAGATACTCTCACATGCAGCTGAACTTGATAAGATGGAATCAATAAGAGTTGAAGATATTGTGATTGTAGGAGCTGGAATTGCAGGCCTTACTACCTCCTTAGGACTTCACAGGTACTACCTTCCCATGAAACTGCGAATTGCTCCTAATCTTTTTTTTTTTTTTTTTTTTTTTTTTTTATGATAGCTCCTAATCTTTTTTGAGTAAAGTATTAGGCTGATTAGTTTTACACATTTCTCCTTTAAAAAAAAAGGAAAAAATGATTCATAAGTTCGGTTGAAGTCCACAAATATTGACAGACTTTCTTAAAGGAAAAAAACGATAAATTCATGCATTTCTTTTAGGGAAGATTGCTGAAAAATCCGCCATTAGTAAAATTTATTACTCAATCTAAGGACCCATGTTCTTAAGCCGGTGCAAGTCATTCTCAATAGATACAACCAAAATCTTTAGCCATGTTCAAATATCTTCTATTTTATATATAATTGAAGATAAGTTATATACAACTAAATAATACTAGTTGTACACACTTAAGATTGGGTGTCGTGGCGGAGCCAAAAATGGTAATAAATGAGTGAAAACTATAGAGTAGAACCTAAATTTTCGTAAAATTATATTTCATTCTTATAAATATTTCAATATGTTTATTTTAGTCCCTTTATTAGTCGGGATTAAAGTGAAAATATTAAAATTTTTATGAGGTAAAAATGTAATTTTCTAAATGTTGAAATTATATTATATAATTTTAAGGGTGGCCGCCCTTAACCTCTCCCTAAATCCATCCTAGATAGGGTGCACAAATAACGTACCACTAAATAAGGAATTTTGTAATGGGAGATTATTCAACAATTTTTCCTTTCTTTTATATTTTTAAAATTTCACATACCTCCCTTTTGTTTTTACCTGACACATACCTTCTTCACTTTTATAAAGTTTCATAAAATAAAACATTATAACAGAGCAAATAGAAAAGTGTGTAGTTTGAAATTTATTAAAAATAATATTTGCACAAGTCTTGAGAGTTAAAACAAAAGAAATTGTGTAAGTACCAAAAAAAAAATGAAAGTTTAGATTAATTTGGACAACAAGTTAAGATAAAAAAAATTGTTTTAATTTTAATAAAATTCATGAAGAGTCTGAATAATTTATTTTTTTAATTTCTTAATTCTGTAAACTAGTGTTTTTATTCCTATAAAGTATGAACATGCAGGCTAGGCGTGCGAAGTTTGGTTTTAGAATCTTCAAATAATTTGAGGGTCACAGGATTTGCTATCACAATATGGACAAATGCTTGGAAAGCTTTAGATGCTCTTGGCATTGGCAACATCCTCCGTCAACAACACCTTCAGCTTCACGGGTAATATATATATATATGTATAGATCGTTCAAATATGCAAGTACTTAACCGAGGAATAATGGTATTCACTCTCGTTCTAAGTATAAAACATAATTTATAATTTAGCAGTGAATGTTTATTCTAAATATGAAATGCTTTTTTATTTTATTTTTTATATTTATTATTATTTTTAAATTAATTTATCTGATTTATAAACTTATATATCATATAATGTTATAAATAAGTATTTAAGAGAGATCATGCCACGTATGCTATAATTAAATAATTTATTTAGTAACCTTATAACCTGTTTGGGAAACCCCACAACCTAGGTTTCAAAAGCTATTTTCTATAAGTCGAGACAAAATTCACTTCACACCTTATATCATAAATCCCAAAAGCTATTCTATAAAAGTTAAATCCAAACAGGTATTTAAATCTCTTCAAAGAAGATAAATAAGTTTTATATTTAAATCAAATGAAGTATTTAGGCATCAAAAGATCAAATTAATGATAGTTAATTTTTCAACAATTGTTTTTATAAAATATGAGTTGTAAATGAAAATTTAGACGATTATAAATTTAGGAGTCTCAATTATAAATAAACCATTTGAGTTTTTATATGTAACTATCGCTTAATTAGCGACTAATAAGATTCATATTTGGGACTTTTTGGATTAATATTTGAAGAGTACATATGTTAATATGAATATAACGTACATATGTTGGATATGCCATTTAGTGGAAATGTTTCAAGAACAACAGAGTAACCTCCAATTTATACATATTCTTTTTGAGTGGCAACTCTGTTTTTTTTTTTTCCTTAAAAAAAAATTAATAATGTCTGCCCATAATCCCTTCCAGCAACTCCGCTCATTCAATAATACATTTGTCTTCTTTTTTTTCCTTTTTGTTTTTTTTTTTTTTTACACTTTTGTCCCATTGCTAATTTCTCTGAGACAAATTAAATAGAGTGGTCAGCAGATAATTAAATAATAAGAAATGAAATGTTTTGCTGGTAATAATGAAGAGGTTGAAACTAAACATTTTGGGATTGGAGTGCAGAAATGTGTCTACTTCTTTGATCACGGGACAACAAACATCATCAACCGCTCTCGCTAATGCCACTAGAAAACAGTAAGTTTAATTTGTAAGTGAAGATTCTATATTCCCATCATAATCATTTCTGTCATCATGAACATACTACCATTTCACTATAAATTATATCCTATATTTAGGATCAGAGAAGTATATACATAAAGATATAAATATAAAAATGGATATAAAAGCAGAGCAAGTATAATACTCCCTCTGGTCTTAAATATAAGATATAGTTAACATTTTTTAGAAAGATTAAGGAAGCTCATTAAATTACTTTAGAGTATTTTTATTTTTATTTTTTTTCTCCAAACTAATTGATTTGACTAATAAATTGATATATAATCTAAGGATACATAATATATGTATGATTAAATAACTTATTTAGTTTCCTTAATTTTCAAAAAAAAAAAAAAATCAGCACTGTTTTATATTTAGGACTAGAGGGAGGTAGTAGAAAATTTATTGTGATTCTCTAGAATTTCATGCTTTTGAAAAATTAGAGAAATTTTGCTTCTGAAAAACCATATTTTTGCCTTATGAAACCATGGTTTTGTCATAATAATAACTTTTTCCATATTAATGGGCATTTGGGTATTTTTCTCTGAAAGCATGCTTTATCTTAAAAGAGTGCTTTATTTTTTTTTTTATTTTTTAGTTTTTTAAATTTCACCCAAACACACCTGGTGTAGTGGGACCCATGAAGTTCGTTGTGTGAGACGGCAGTTACTTTTGGAAGCCCTTGCCAATGAGCTACCAAGTGGCACCATAAGATTCTCTTCAAAGGTGGTGGCAATTGAGGAATCTGACTTCACTAAACTTGTTCATCTTGCAGATGGAACTGTCATAAGAACCAAGGTAAACACTATGTTCATTACCAACACTATCTAAAATCAACCCAACAAGGCCTTTAACCTCAACAACATACAATAATATCATTGTTCATGAGATCAGGTACTGATTGGGAGTGATGGAGTTAACTCAGTAGTAGCAAAGTGGCTTGGCTTGAACAAAGCTGCCTTCTCAGGAAGATTATCAATTAGGGGGTCCATTACATTAACAAGTAGTCACAAGCTTGAACCTATGATCATGCGGTTCTTTGGAAAAGGTTGTAGAAATGGTGTTATTCCTTGTGATGACAAGACTGTTTATTGGTTCTTTACTTGCACTCCCACTGAACAAGGTGAGTACTCTGCGACTCGTAACAGTAGACTTATTATTCATCTAAACATTTGATATATTTGTTCTCTATTTCTTTAGTATACAAGATTCCATGGAATAAAACAATCAGAAAATTGAGGGTAATCCCTGTTAAAATTTTTTATAGACATAAAGTAATGTTGCTATATGAAATTTGTACACATTACAGAGCAATATTGCTCTGACTTAGGTCCTTCTTAGCCAAAAAACCTAAAACAATATATCATATGTCACATGTTGGTATTCAAGATTTCTTATTTATGAATGTACCTTGCCATTTGACAGTGATATGCCAAATCCCTCTTGAAATGTTTGTTTCTAGATACTGCACATATGATTTATTCATTAATATAAGCAAAGCTTGGAGCTCATTAAGTTTATGTCAATCAATGCAAGTGTAATGCAAGCTCATCCACTTGACTTCCCTTGCAGAGAAGAAGCTAGAAGAGAACCCAGCTAAATTGAAGCAATTTGTATTAGAGAAGCTAGAGAATATGCCAAGTGATGTTAAAGCCTTGATAGAAAATACTGATTTGGATCACATCTTATCAGCTCCGTTGAGATACAGACATCCTTGGGAGCTAGTGTTTGGAAATATCAATAAAGGAAATGTGTGTGTTGCTGGAGATGCATTCCACCCTATGACCCCTGATCTTGGCCAAGGTGGTTGTTGTGCTTTAGAAGATGGGGTTGTTTTAGCTCGGTGTCTCGGCAAGGTCTTCTGTAAAAAATCCGAGGGAGATATTAGAAACAAGAAGGGAGACGAAGAGGAAGAGGAACAATATAAGAGGATTGAGGCAAGCTTGAAGAAATATGCTAATGAGAGACGATGGAGAAGTGCTAATATCATATTTGCAGCTTATGTGACAGGAATAATTCAGCAGGGTGAATCCAAATTGGTCTCCTTTTTCAGAGACAAGTTTCTGGCTGCATTCCTAGCTGATGTTCAATTGAAGACAGCTGATTTTGATTGTGGAAAGCTGAGTAGCTCTTAGGTGGAATGATATAGATCCTCTAAAGTTGATTATATGTGTTGTTGAAGTTGAACACGATGTACTGGTACTATAAGTTCATCTTTCACCAACCCACATATCTTCAATTTCAAAGGATCTCAGTGGACTTAAAGAAAAATCTAGAGAAAATTTTATATATTAATGGATCCAGCAATGATGCTGTAAAATGGTCGTCCAAAAGCTTGCTCCCTGAAAATTAGATATATATGTGATGTTGGTTTTCCTCCGGTTTATAGGCCTTAATGAAGTAGTTTGTATGCGCAGTGCCCACTTTATGGGCAATGAATTAATCAATATTACATGCAGGCTTGTTAGAGATGCGCTTTGATAGGTTTTTTTTTTTTTTTTTGTTAGAGTGAGACTAGCATAAGAAAATAGGGAAAATTCCATTCAGGGCCCAAGGTAGGAAAATATTGTCAAAAAAGGCTCTAAGAAAAGTCAAATGTTAAAAAAGGCCCTAGGGCCTTTTCTAGTATTATTTCAGAAAAACGTAGTTGTTAACGGGTACTGATATAGTTGTTAACGGATACTAATTTTGTTGTTAACGGGGTACTGATATTGTTGTTAACGCTTTCTGAAATAATACCAAAAAAGGTCATAGGGCCTTTTTTGACATTTGAATTTTCTTAGGGTCTTTTTTGACAATATTTTCCTATCTTGGGCTCTAAATGGAATTTTCCCAATAAAATAAGACAAAGTTGAGTTTTGTAGAGAGATTAAGGAAGTTAATTATATTATTTTAGAATATTTTTATTTTTATTTTTTTCTTCAAACTCTTTATTTTTATTAATAAACTGATATAAAATCTAAAAATACATAATATATGATATAGTTAAGTAACTTATTTAACTTTCTTAATTTCTAAAAGAAAAAGTCAATTTTGTCTTGTACTTAGGTCCGGATAGGGATTTTTTATCATCCTTTGATTTAGAACATGTTTCACTTAATGATTATTTCTTTCTCTCTCTGATTTAGAACATCCTTTGGTCGCCGGGGCCGTTGTCGGTCATCGTTGTGGGGTTGCTGGCGATGGGAAGGCCGACTTCCCCTTAGTTTTAAATAATAATAATTTAAAAAACAAAAAAAACCGTTGGAGGTGGTCACCGGCGGCTAGGGGTGGAAACAGGTCAGGCCTGCCCCTTAACAGGCCAAGCCTGTTATGTAGGGAAGTGGTTTGAGCCTGGCCTGTGGCCTGTAACAGGCTTATTTTTAGGCCTGAGCCTAGCCTGTTACAGGCCTAAGCCTGGCCTGTGGCTTGTTAAGAGGCCTGTATTTTCAAAAATCCTGTACCTAAGCTAACAGGCCATAGGCCCCAAGGAAAACAGGCCGAAACAGGCCTCCTACGTTTACAGGCCTCAAACAGGCCCCTTATTTACAGGCCGAAAACAGGCCTAATTGATTACACAAGCCAAATTTACAACAACATATAACAGATTCTACAACAACATAAAAAATGAAATCAAATACAACATCCAACATACAAATTCAACATTCAACATCAACATACAAATTAAACATCCCACAAATTAGTCACAATGGGCTGTCCTCGTCTTCTATGAGAATACAAAGTAACATTCAATCCAAATCCAAAATTTGGTTTACATATCAACAAGATAAACAGCCAATAAAACCACGGAAAGTAAGCATTTCCTTCATCATTTAAATTCCCTCATCTCATAAACCTACTTTTAGCAGCCTAAATCTGAAAATAATCCCCTGCCATGAATCAAGCAATCACATACAGCTTGAGTAGACAACGGCATAACAACCCCTAAAATATCAACTAATTCCACATAAGATAACGACTAGAAAATCAGGAAATCCATGTGTTAGCTGGGGACTGAAATCAGGAAAATTCCTCCAAGAACCAGAGCATTTGGCAAAGAAACAACGAAGCCTGCTTGATAAATTGATCCAGAAAAACTATAACCCTACTAAATGTCAATGTCATAGCTGAATTTGTTTCAAATACCAGTGCAGTTGTAAATGTGAACAAGAACAAGAAAATAAATTCAAACCCACCCAATTGTGCCATAAAGTACCTTACTATAATAACAACTAACAATAAATTTAATATCTCCACGCGAAAAAATTAAATGGAAAAGTAAACTAGAACATCAAAGGCCTATTTTATCAATTGAAAACCAAACTCACAATAAATTCAAGACTCCCCTTCTTTGGTAAAGAGACAAGAGAAACATAAAGAGGAGATATAATTTTTCCTTCAATTTGCGAATATCATGATTACAAGAAAGACCGGCAAACAATAAAAATTTAATGATCTGGTCTAGCAAAATTAGAAACAACGTTCATTCGTTAACGAAGGTAGCAAAGGTGAAAATCCAGCGTAATGTGCATTCTGATCACATGGCGAGTCCACCCAAATTGTTAGAAAATCAAAGGTAAAAATTCATTGTAAAACACATTTGTTTCGTCCACATTTGTTTATGGTTTATGGAGAAACGAAAAAAAAAATGCGATACCTGTTCAGGAGCTTGAGGAAGAGGGAGAGGAAGAGAGCTACAGTGTCACCACCCACTAAACAAAGAACATTCAAAAGCAATCAAAATGTCCGCACGGATCTAGATAAAAAACGTAAAAGCACCTTGCAGATCACGAAAACAAGGAAAGTTTCGTCAAAATTCAACCAAACAGAAACAAATACGAAGAAGAAAACACCGAAATCAATGATAGAAAACGATTTCAAGCCCAAAATCCAACGACTAGAAGCTTAATTGAAGCACAGATCTGAGAATCAGAAGAAGAGAGAAGAGATTACAGATGTTACTGCTGGTGGAATCAGATCTAGACGGTGAATGCTCCAGCGAATATGAGCTTCAATCTGCCGGAGGTTGAAGAATGTGCTTCAATCTGCTCCAGCGAAGATTTATCAAACTCACGTTGGAACGGAGTGAGCGGAGATCCCAGAAGACAAAGCGAATGAGTGTTGAAGAATGAAGAAGAAGAACTAGCTGAGTAGAGCGAGCGGTGCGAGCAGAGCACGAAAGGAAATTTGGGAATTTTGGATTTTGATATAATTTTAGGGGCTTTTCAAAATTTGGAGTGGGTACAAGGTACAAGTGTCACACTCTCATTGGATTATTGATAGAGAAAATTACATTATTGCCCTGTTAACAGGCCGGTCTGTCAGGCCTAATGGGCCTCTTGTTAGGCCTGGGCCTGGCCTTTTAGGCAAAACAGGTCTTATAAGAGGTCTGGGTCTGGCCTTTTAGCCTGACAGGTTAGGTCTGAGCAGGCTTTTCACAGGCCAGGCCACAAGCCCCTGGCCTATTTCCACCCCTACCGGCGGCGGCGTGGGGTGGCTGGCGTTGGGGCCCTCGGCCGGGGGTGGGGTGGGGTATTTTTGTTTGTTTTTTTTTTTAAAAAAAAAATTTAAGGGTTAAGGTGCGATTTCACACATGAGGTTTTCTTTTAGGAACGTCCAGCACCACGTTACTGTTCATCCGTCTCAATTAACGGTCAACATCTGGTCAACTAATGACCCGTGTGACTTTTGCTCCTAAAACTTAACCACATGTGTATTTTTTGCACCTTAACCCTAGTTTTTAGGTCGTATGTTTTAATTTGGGTTTATTTATTTGTACTTCTACCTTTGCATTGGGCTAATGTCCTTTGTAATGTTAACATGATCTTTCAAAAGCCCAATGTTTTGTATGTCTTTTTTTTTTTTTTTTAACTTGCGTTTGAATAACCCCTCGTCCTTGGGTTCAACTGGCGTGGGGGTCGGTCTTCCTCTCCTTTAGGGAGGGGGTTCGATCTCTACGTTGGTCAAGGCGTTGGGGAAGACATCCTAGGGGGTCTAGGAAGCAGTGGTAACGCTGATAGAGGTGGAGACATGTATACTCTCTAGCCAGTATCCATTGTGGACTGGACTCCAAACGCTCTGCTATTGGATTGTAGGTGAGTTCGACCCCTTTCCTAAAATTTACTATATCAAAAAAAAAAAGGAAAATTGCGTTTGAATAAATTTGTTGTCTTATGAAAACAAACAGGCAAACAATTAATAATATTCTTCTCAGATTCAAATACTTAAGATTTTTTTTTATTCGGTAATAAAAATGCTTAAATGGCTTTGAATTATGTGCCTAACACTAGATGATGCAAGCAAAGCACTTGTTCTAGATAGTGGGGGTGCAAGCAAGTACTGGCAGAAGGGTATGACTCTACTATCTTAAGTCCTGGCCTTTGTTTTTTTGGGACCTGATATAAGGCTCGGCTTTGAAATATACTGAATGGGGAAAATTAGGGCTGAATATGGAACCCATAACCCATGAGCCCACTCATGACCAAATATAATTTGGTCATTTTAAACCCGCCCAGAAAGATTCATAATGGGGCGTGTTAAAACCCGCCCATTTAAGATTTAAATGGGCGAGTTATGGGCATACCTATGGGTTGCCCATACCCGTCCATTAGTGTAATTTTTTTATTAACTACATATCTCATTCAGTATTCTGCCATAAAAAAGGCATTCCTTACCTCCCTTCCTATTTAAGATTTTAAGTATTTAGCCGCCTCTAATCCCTAACAATAACGGCCACCAACTCAATCTCGCTCTCACTCTCTCTCTTTGGCTCTATTTATTTGAATGTGTGAGTTGTTACTAACTCTACGTGTAGTGTAATGTAGAGTAGATTTTAAAAGTGGATAAATATCTTCAAACTAAATTATTAGGGAAAAACACTTCTCATATTGTAGGAGAAATGTTTTCTCATGTCACACACACATGAAAATGGTGGGACCCACATAATTCATACATATATGTGGGTCCTACCATTTTCATGTGTGTGCAGAAATCTTCTTTTTCTCATGCAACATGAGAAAATCAAATCCCAAATTATTAGGCTTTTGAGGTCCAAAATTTGATGTGTTTGGTGTAGTGGAAAGTGAATACTTTCAAGTATCAAGTTCTAAATCTGTTGACACGTGATTTATTGGCTATACCAGTATTGATAATATCTTCAAGATTAACTTTTAGTACTGCGGTCTTATACTAGATTCTTTTAGAAGTTCCTTATCTTCAAAGATGGTTGAGACACTGTATGTGCTCAAAATTTGCTATTCAAGACACCCCTTAAATTTAAAAACTTTGATATTAATAATTTTGATGAGAGTGCAAATGTTGTTACTAGTGTTTTCAATAAAATTCTGAATTTGTATTGTTCCATTTTTTATTTTATATTAGATTATTTATTATATGTTTTTTCTTCATTTATTTTGTAGAGGAAAATTTAGTGTCTAGAGTTATAGTCCCTTCCTTAAGTGAGCTAAAGATGATAGTGAATATTGAAGCATGAAGTTTCAATGGAAGCATGCCATCTTGTTAATTTATGAACTTGTAAAGTTGTAGTTGTAATTTTTTAATTTAAAAGTTGGAGTTTGAACATCAAAATTATGCTATGGTGGTGCTTGTATAAATTTATGTTGTTTTGTGTGAATTGTGATTATTAAACTATGAATATTTAGATTTTAGAAATTAGAATGATGAATTTAGATGGATTTTTAAAGCTTATGTATATTTTTTTCAAAAGAAAATAAATATGTCAATTATAAATAGGTTATCCAAAACCCGGTTAGCCCATCCATTTATAAGTTAGCCCATTTATATGGGTTTAAATGGGTTGAGGTATGAGTCTGGGCTAACCCATACCCATTTAAAATTAAATGATCGGGCTATGGGTTAGGCTTCAGATTACCCAACCGCCCACTGCTCTGCCCTAGAGAAAATATGATTTAAATGGCCAACGATTTATGGTTCTTGTGGTCTGAATTTCAATTGATTTGACTAAAGGAATGAGTAATGTAATGATTAAATAAAAATTAAATAAAATTAGTCATTTGCATATATATAAATATATAAAGTTTATATCGTTTTTAAATAATTTAATTATAGAAGAAGAATAAAGTGTGTATTATAAATATTAAGTATCATTTATTAATGAAAAATTAATATTAATCAGTATGATATATATATATATATATATATATATATATATATATATATATATATATATATGGGGGCTCACTATTCCCATTCCTCATTCTTGATCTTTTCGTTCAAAAAAAAAAAAAAAAAACATGTGGGCTCCACATACAATTCTATTTCAACTCTCTCATTTTCTTTCCATCCATCGTTTTCTTTCGTATGTATTTTTTTTTTTTTAAAAAAGAATAAAAGAATAAAGAGATGGGCCCTCACCCTTTAATATATCCCCATCCTCCTCGTTTTCATTTTTTCCAAAGCCGCCTTCGTTTTCTTCCTCTCGTTCGTCGTCCATTCTTTTTCAAGAGCTTATGACAAGTTTTGATAATCGATAAGGTACAGAAGATCACTTTTTTGTTGTTGTTAAATTTCCAGTATTAAAGTTATTCTAAATGATTTTCTAATGGTAGTATCTTTATACTAATTAGAAAATTTGTTAGGGTTATGATTTTTGGCAAGTTTTAAATTTGTTAAGAGATAGTTATGAAAATTTAGAAGACGATGAACAGTTAATTTTAATCGGTTAATTTTTATTATTTAGTTTATGTAAAATTTTATAATGAATTTTCTATCTAATCAATTTATAAATAATTCTATATTTAAATTTTTAACCGATTAAATTGAGGTTAAATAATTTATTTAGATTATTGAAGGTGTACTTAAATTTTATATTTCAGTATTTGAGAGATTTAGAGTTAAGGTTTAAATATTGGGAAAATGTTATGATTAAATATAATGGTTTTACCGATTAAATTTGAGTTTAATGGTTGATTTATGTTTATCAGAAGTAGAATTGGTGTTTAATTGGTTTAGAATGTTGTTGGAGCTTATAAAATGAAAATCAGTAGTTCAATTGAGATATGAGGGTTTGTAAAAGATATTATTTGAGATATATATATATATATATATATCCTTTGATAAAAAAAATATAAGTATGTTTTGACAAAAAAAAAAACTTATATGTTATTTAGTCAGCATACATATTGACCCTAAAATAGATAATAATATGGAGTAATGACATAGTTAAGAAAATTGTAAGAAACCAATAAAAAAAAAAAGCAATAGCAGCTGATTAAAAATAAGAATTGAGAAATTATTTTCGTCCAATTATTAGTAGCCATCAGGTAGATGTGGTGGAAGCCAGCTTGAAGGCAAACAAACGTATTGGCTTTCATCACTAGACAGAGCCAAAATCTTCAATTATCATCACTCTCTCACACTCTTCATCTTCTCTTACGTCTTCTTCTTCCAATTCTATCATCATCTGGTTTCTTCTCAAGCCCTATTCATATACTCCATACAGACACACACACTGTCACACACAATAGGAATCTAGAGAACCAGATAAGACATATATGCTAATATTGTACAGCTGAATTTGAGAAGATGGAATCAAGAATTGAAGATATAGTGATTGTGGGGGCTGGCATTGCTGGCCTTGCAACCTCCTTAGGACTTCACAGGTACTTTCTAATTCTAATCTCTCTCTTTTGTGTTTTTTCCCTGTGAAAATTACAGCGAAATGCGAATAGCTCAGTTAAGAATTGAGGTTTGAAGGCATGCACCCATGAACCATTTTGATATTGTTTCTTCCAGATGAATTGGTGCAGAATTGAACCTGCCAAGAATATCTACGTAAAACATAAAAAGTTTCTTAATTCTGTTTTGAAGTACAGAAATCTTAACAGATTTTTTAAGAAAATACAATAAATTTACAATTTTCTTTCATTATTTTTTTAATATCACATTCCTCCGTCAATCTTAATTAAGGAGAATCAGTCGATTTTTGAAATAAAATAATTAATTCAAAAAAGGTAAAACATTTTTTATTTGAAATTTATAATAAAGATATTTGTATAATTTCTAAGAATTAAAAAAAAAAGAGAGTAAGTACAACAAATTTTGCGGTTAATATTAATTCCAAAAACAAAAACAAACAAAAAATCATTGTAATTTTAATAAAATTCACGGAAATCTTAGATAAATTATTTTTTAATATTTTAATTATGTAAGCTAATGTTTTTATTTACAAAAACATGCAGGCTAGGTATACGAAGTTTGGTTCTAGAATCTTCAAATGATTTGAGGGTCACAGGATTTGCTCTCACAATATGGACAAATGGTTGGAAAGCTTTGGATACTCTTGGCATAGGCAACATCCTTCAACAACAACACATAAAACTTCACGGGTAATCTATGTTTATATCTTTTATACATACATGATAAAATTTAGGAATAACGACAATTAGAATGAAAGTTAGGTTTTCAACAAAATTTTCTATAAAAAAAATAAGTTGTAAATATCAATTCTGACATTGCAAATTATGAATCTCAGTTGCAAATAAGGCGTTTAAGTTTTAATATTAACTCTTAAATTGAAATTGAAATCTGAACTCTGAATCGATATTTGCAACTCATTTTTTAAAATAATTTTCCGGAAGAATGTGATTAATTTTCGAGAAAAAGACACAAAAATACCTATAGAAAATGTAAAAAGGAAAACTAAGGTGTTTAATTTATAAAATACCAAATCAGTACAAGTGTGCGGATCAAATATCCAAATGTTGGAAAAAGACACATTGCCCTCACCTTTTTTGTTTTTGTTTTTTTGGTTTTTCAAAAGCTCCCTTAACACCCTTTAGCCGGTGATTGCTGTCCACGAAGTTCATGAGACACTTCTGAAATATTTTAAGACAAAAGTTGTTAATAGAAAAATTGTAATACTAAACAAGACCCTTGTTGATTATTATTTCCTAATAACTACTCTTATTTTGGTGTTTATTATTTTTGCATCACCTCTCACTCTCCATCTTCCAAAATTGCTGGTCATTGACTATCATTCAACCTCCTTCCACAAATCATTCGTTCCCTCTCACTCATCCTCTTACTCACACTTCATTCTCCTTGCTCATCTTTTTCACGATTGACGTTGGCGACCACAATCTCCTCCAACAATTGTGACTATAGCTTTCTTAAAAAACGACAATAACGACTTCCAATGAGAGTTTCTCCATCCTTCAATCTAAAATGAAATTTATTAACCCTCTCCTTCATTTTGTCTCCCCCTTTGCAACCCCATCTCACTATCCTTAGTTTGTCATTGCCTCTCATTAACTCCCTGTTTGCCCAGCTAATTTGTAAATCTAGATCTTTGTGTTCAATTTCTAGAGGTATGAGTGTGAGTGGCTAGAAGTTAAAGGAAAATTAAGGGAAACGGAAATTTTATTTGCACAATAGGGGAAGATGATTTGCATATAAGGAAAGATCGTTTGTACTAAAATAGTTTGCCTATTTTGGCTTAATATAATTTTGGGGCACATGGGAAGACATTAGCATATGGGAAAGACGGATTGCATACAACAGAATTTAAGTTGTACATGAGGGAGATGAAATTCATATAGGGAAGATATATTGCACATAGAGAAGATCATTTGCGCATAAGGGAAGACCATTTGTACTAAGGGAAAATCATTTGCACAAAGCATAATTTGCACTATGGCTTAATTTTAGGACACAATTAGGGAAGAAATTTGCACTCGAGGGAAGATAGATTGTATATAATGCAACTTAAATTGCACATAGGGAATATAAATTGTATGTAGGAAATATATATTACACATACGTAGGAAAGATTTTTACTAAAATAGCAATTCAGTCATTTAATCCTTATATCTATTCATCCTAAAATACCAAGATCCTTAAAGAAACTTGAAGTACCACTGGGCAATAGACTTCTCAAAGTGGTCCTTTTAAGCAATTTTCCCCTTTTTTCCCCCTTTTCTTTTTGGTTTTACTTTCTTGCATTGTTAATTTCGCTGGGCTAAATAAAGAGTTCAGCTGGTGAATGATAAGCAATGAAGTGTTTTCGCGGTGATTAAGAGCTTGAAACTAAATATTTTGGGTTTGAAGTGCAGAAATGTCACTAATTCTTTGCTTACGGGACAACAAACATCAACTACCGCTCTCGCCACCGCCATGGGAAAACAGTAAGTATAATATGTAAATGAAGACTCCATCTTCACTTAACACACACACACACACTCATATATATAGTAAGTTTAACTGTAAATTTACTCTGATTCTCCAGAAGAATTTCATACTTGTGTAAAAATTCTAGGGTCAAGGTGCAAATCCAACCCAAAAGTATTAAGAAAATCTCATTGTTATTTTAGAAGCTTTTCGGTCTTAATGTTACTTTGAAAATTTAAAAATATGTTACCCTAAAAATTTAAAAATGTAGTAATGTTATCCTGATTAATGAAAAAGTTAATTTTAACCATTAATTCATTTGTTTGACTAAAACAATACAAATGCAACTTTTATCTAACGCTCATCAATACGACATTTAGAACAAAAGATGATGAAGTGGTGCAATAACTAATGAGTGTCATGTGCATTATTATAGTCAAACTAGAGAGTTAACAAGAACAACATAATATTATTATGTTTTAAACTTCTAGGGTGATATTGAAACCGAAAAAACTTTTCGACTTTTTGGGCAACTTGAGACCTTTTGAATACTTATGAGAAGAATTTGCACCTAAACTCAAAATTTAATCATCTTTCTACCGTATACACTAGGGGCCCTACGGGTTCATAATAAAAAATGAAAAAAAAAGGAGATTTCTAATGACGCCACCGCTATGGAAGTTTCTCTGAATCTTTTCAAATAAGAGTAGTACCAAAGGCACCCTATAACTTCATAATAAAAAAAATGAAAAACGAATGGGAGGTTGGTTTCAATTTTGTTTATAATGTAACATCCCAAATTTCAGGTTCGAAAATCGTGTCGGTCGACACTTAGTTTTAAGAAAAACAACAGAGTTTGAGATGCTACAGCTTAGAGTACTGCGGAAATTGATAGCGTGTGCTAAGATCCGGACAACGAGTATCTGATATAAAAATGCCCAGACATATGATGATGCCCGACATAAGCTGATATATTAAATATCCCGAAGGAATATTCATGTGATACATTATACAGAGATTTGAATACATTTCTCTCATAAAGAAAGTTTTAAACTAGACCCATGACTTGGAACCTAACATCAGTTAATTAAAAAGATTGGCCAGGTAGGGGTCTATCATGGGGGCCTCACCGACTTATACGGCGACTGATTGGCTTCCCATATAGATTAACCCAGCCTTAGACACCAAACCGTTCAAAGTAACCTTGTTAAATTCGAGTCAGAAGCTAAGCCCTAATAACTTCTACCGACCTTTGCCTTTGACTGCTGCCTCTTCGCGGCTCTACCCACCTTCTCTATCCCGGTTTCTTTCCTGTACTGTTCATTAAGACTGAGGTCCAATGTCCATTGAACCTCAGGTAACGGTTAACCTCATGCTTATGTAAACAGTATATGACAGTTATCACAGATATACAACATAATCATAGTTTCAAAAACACATAACCACATGTAAGGCAATAACATAACACAGCCACTGCAATATGTATGTTACCCCAGTTTGCACATAACCAGTGCCACGACGGCCCATCGTGTCCTCAGCGCTAGGAAAACTCAACGGTGTTATCAAGACTATAACCCGTATACAATTCAACTCTCATGAGTAAATTTCAAAACAGAGTATTATCATGTGAAAACAACAATCATATATAACCAAACCATAAGCATAAGAGTTAAGGTTACAATACGCATCCGTACCTTTTACCGCATAGTCGTCAAACATCCGACCTTTGGTTCCGGCTTTGGACTTCCCGGATATCCTAACATATCACCATATCACTTAGAATAACATTCTAAGAGATATTTCCACCTCTATTTACCATTCTACCCTTGATGGCTTTATTATTACAATTTTGCCCTTACATTTCTTCAAAAACGTGGTGCAGCATTTTCTGGGCAGATTTTTCGGTAACTTTGAAAAATCATAACTAATTCTAGAAAAATCAAAATGAGGATCCGTAAAATTTTCCGGAATCCTTGAGAAGTTTATTTTCGAGGAAAAATACTGGGATTTACCCAGATTTCATGGAATTTTCCCAGTTTCCAGTTTTCAAAACGCTGTCCAGATTTTCGCACAGAAATCATAGCCTAACTTCTGAGATTTTTATCTTTTTGCACAGAGTTTCAAATGATACACTCTTTATAGATTTGAAAAGCCCTAGATGTCTACTTTCACCATGAATTTTCTCAGAATTTTAGAACATCATCTTCATCATAAAATACTGACGTTTTTACCCCTGACTCCAGAAATCACTGTTTGAGGAGATTTCGCCAGAGCTTCGCTATTTTGATCCTAATCTTCCAAAAATTTTGATATAACTTCTTCTTCATCAAATTTTCGAAATAAAGACAATGGAAACCTCAAAAACATGAAATTAAAACTGTATATGGAAGATTGAAGATCAAAATAACTTTTCTAGCATTTCTACTTAATAAACTAAGAACTTAAACTTAAAAGCTAAGAACTCTTATACCTCTTGAAGACCTCTTGTCTCTCTTTCTCCAGCAGCTCCTCCCTCTCCTACTCTCTCTAAATTTCAGCCAAGGCAAGGGATTTTGGTGTGAGGGATGTGTTAGCCAAAGCCTTCTATTTATAGGCAAGAAGAGGTTAAACCTCTTGCAACTTTGGTTTGATCTTGGCTCTTGAGCTTTGCTTGGTGAGAAAGCATAAATCCTAGCCCTACACCTTCCCATTTTCGTCCTCCCCTCTTCCTTCCTCAAGAAGGAGCTTTGCTTTGGCCCCAAGACACTCTTCTTCCTTCCCAAGTTATCCTATAAATCCCCAAATCCTAATTTAGTTAGGTGTAATTGGGTGTGTTAATTCAAAATCCAATTTCACTTTTGGAATCTTAATTTTATGAGTAGATTGATGATGATTTTTAATCCCCAAAACACTTAGGTATGAATTCTAAAAGTAACCGAAAATGACTTCGGGAATAGTTAAATTGAAGCTCATAATTCCCTGATTCCAAATATGTGTTTATCTTGAAGATCTAGTTTCAAGATTTCAAGTTATGATTTGATTTCTATAGGTTCTCATCTAATTTTATTTGATTAATAAACCATTTCTTGCTCCCAAAGACAAACAACTTGATCACCAAGTCTTGAAGCTTCTTCTATACACCTTTGACTTATTAATTAATCTTTTCCTTCTCCTTTTCTTCCTAAAATTTCGTCCCTCTTCCCCTTAATTTCATTATCAATTATACCTTAATGTTTCCTCATACTTTAAGAAGGAAACTCTCTCATTGGTTCACTTAGATTTTAGGATTAAGGATTAATATAATCTCTTTCTTCTTTAATTAACAATTTTCGCCATTTCATGATAATTTAGGAATAATTAGTAAAATCCCAATTTTAATCTCTAATATCATGTTTTAGGGGTTACTAGGATTAACTACCAAAATTGACAAGGTTTCTAATTTAATTTTGATGATTAATAACTTCTTGTGTGCTAATTTTAGCTTCTAACTATCATTTGATCCTTAATTCAATTGATATTTCCTTAATTATGACATTTACAAAGTAATTATTAACTAATTTCAAAAATTACCAAAGTATCTCAATTATTGCAATATCAATTGCCCAATAATTGTTACTAATTTCCTTTAATTGATTTTATCATCCTCTGCTGATTTTAAGTTGTTAAAATGGCATAATTCCTAAAAATAATAATAAATTAATTAAAACTTTAGAGACAACATACTCTCTATTTCAATAAATATTTAGTTTCCTCTTAGGATTTATCATAACATTCTTAGGGTATTTTATGACCCATAAATTCACTTAGGGATTTTAGCTCTTCATTTCCTCTAATTTCATAAGAAATTACCTTCAGAAAATAAGATAATTATTTCACTTGTTCTGAGACCACATATTCACCTATTGTAATAGGTGTTATTTATTAAAATTTAAGATTTACATGTATTATGAAAATTGGGGTATTACTACAAAAAAAAGGGAAAAAGACAGAAAAAGGACTTCGAAATTACAAAAATCTAAATCAGGTATTTCCTAAAAAAAGAGTTGTAAATTGTTTATCAAGTTTTTTCATTTTCTTATCAAAACTCTTAGTAACAAACTTGATTTGAAATTTTGTAATTTCAAAATTCTTTTTTTATCTTTTTCCCTGTACAAGTGGCTATGAAGACTCCCAGCAGTCAGAAATTCCGAAATTCGTCCATACACAAACGGGTTTGCCAGGGAACTTGTTTTGATCCAATCCAATGGTACAAAAAAGGTTTTTCAAACCTGGTAAAAATATGTTACTAACTTGCATATATAAATTCAGTTTGGAAGGTCATGAACTTCTAAACCGGTTATATAATCAATTTAGAAAATGATTTGGTTTAGAAAGTAACATTTTCATAACCGGTTGTGACAATAACCGGTTTAGATTTTTTTTTTAAAAAAATGTGTTTTGTTTCTTACCTTAACCCCCTTTTTGATACCTGAAAAGAAAACCAACCTGCCTTGAAATATATATTCAAATTGTAATTCAATATTCTCAACAGTTCAATGTACAACATAAACTTTAAATCCAATTCTTCCAACAATTTAATCATTTTATTTGTTATTCCAAGTTTCCCATAAACAATATAAAAAACATGCAATCTAATTCTAACAATATTCCTATTAAAGTGTGTAAAACTCTAATACTTTTAACTCAAGGAATGAAAAATACTTACATACTCAAGAAGTACCACTTTATTGATACTTTAACTAATTAAAGTATAATAACTCATCCTATTTTAATTCTACTTGGTAGATGAGTCACCTAGAGAAATTCAAATTTTAAAATTTTAAAAAACACAAACTTCTTAATTTAGAAAAACAAAAAGCACAATTTCTTATTCCCATGATCCCTTAAATCATAAAACTATAAAATTTGAATCTCTCTCCGGATTACTTCTCTATCATGTAATATAAAAATAAGATGAGTTATTATATTTTAATTAGTTAGAGTACAGATGAGGCAACGTTTACGTTTCTGTAGTGTGTAAGTATTTTTCCTCTGGGATGGAGTACTAGCAAATATAATCTCAGCGCCGCTTGTCATAAGCAACCGGTAACCAACAAAGCAGTATTTGAACTAGTGCATTGTAACTCGAGGACCTCCATGTCCAAGTCCAACAAATAATAACACCCACAAACTACTACAAAAACAAACTAATGAATTGTAAAGACATTGCACCGTGAACCTACACCAAGCTAATTGTATTGCCGTATTTGAGAACCAAGAAACCTCACCAATTATGAATCCTACCAGTTAGCATTTTCACCACCTGTACATCTGCAAACAGTCATATAAAACACATTAATACAAGATGGTTCATATTTCATAACTTATTACACGAAATTTGTCACAATCTTAAGAGACTTGAGTTTGATGCTATATAACCTGATCATTGGCTTGACCTGCACATGACATCATATGAGTTTCTGAACAACACTGCCAGTATCAATAATCATGTAAAGTAACAAAATATCTCCAAATATGGATAAAGAACAGCTTATTCAGAAGGGCAAACAAAATTTCAGTACAAGGATTAGAGACTTCATAATTGAGGTTTAAACTAACTTAACTATTTCATATTTACTCCAATTCAATGTCGGTTCACCTAGTTGGCTTACAATATTTGATCTTGCTATAACAATCAAGGGATCTAGATCCTCTGCATCTATAAAGTAAATGGACCATGTTATTAAACTTGTGAGTTACCTCTCCAAGTTTAGCATTTTTATGTTTTTGGCTTATAAAATTGAATCGAGTTACTGGTAAACTTGTGATCGTAGTAAACTCAACTGAGTTTATATACTGAGGTTACCGTTTTTACGATTATAGCTTACAAAATTGTATTTTCACCCTTAAACCCGTGTTAACTTTTTTTTATTGATTATGTTCAATAGCTTTAAATATAAATTTTATAAAAATTTCTTTGTTAAATATGATAAATTATACATGTTGATGGAATTAATCTTTATATCCATATTTTATTACAATGGAATAATCACTTTACAACATAAAGTTCTCAACAACATAAAGAAATATGCCTAAAGAAAACTAGAGAGGCTTCTTATCTTATCTGCTGCTCTGGTTCATGTTCATATCAACATGATTTCCAATTTATGGGACATTAGGACAAAATATGAGTGATAAAAAATAAATAAGTTTTTATTAATAATTCCTAGCTGCTAATTTAGCATAAAACAATTTAAATCCCTACAATATAATCATCTGTAAATATGCATAGCAATATATTCATAAACATCAGAAATACCATAATTCCATCACTTAGGCATACTAGGGCGTCCCCTAGGTGGATCCACAATAATTTACACTGAAATCTTACATCATATGATAGTTCACACAACAATCCTTGTCGGGGAGATCATAAGAATAATGGATACAACAATATAATCTTTCTTGCATATTCCCATACAATTCCAAATAACTTTCAAATTTAAGAAGTATTGAGATCAATCTGATGATACATCATATAGAGAATATTTAGATGGTAAAACATTTTAAAACTCATTTTGTAAAGAATAAAAGCATGGTGTATCACTCAGTAAAAAATAACTCTTACTTAATTGTCCTAGTAGCTGTACGTACGTTCTTTCTTCTTTTTCTGTCTTCTTATTTTTCTTTACTTCTCTTTTTATCTACTCTACTTCATGCATTCCATTTTGGAAATCAAGGAGTACATATGTAGAAGATTTCTTGCAAAAGGAGTTAATCCTAGTAAGCATCTACTAGGCACACTTATTACCTTCTTATCTTTATTTTACTTCCTTTCCAAGCCAAGATGATTTTATCATTTTCCTACTTGTTCTCCGAGCTTTCTAGAAGCTCATCCTTTAATTTGTTTTAACCTCCCTTCCAAGCCTTCTAGATGTTGTTCAATATATTTTTTCTTTAATATTATTATATAAATATATATTATGACATCATCGCAATTACAATCACTCTTAATATCTCATCATTTTGTACCCATCAGGATTTTTATCTTGTTAACTTATTTTATAATTAGTTTATTTCTATTACATGTAACACTTAATACTTGTGTGTGTAAACACATAAAACATTATTTTATTTATTTTTTTAAGGATGTTACAACAAAGGATCCAAATTAGGTCATTGATTTTTTTTTATATGGTGCAGTGGGGCCCATGAAGTTCGTTGCATCAGACGGGAGTTATTGTTGGAAGCCCTTGCCAAGGAGCTTTCAAGTGGCACCATCAGGTACTCTTCAAAGGTGGTAGCTATTGAGGAATCCGGCCCCACTACACTTGTTCATCTTGCTGATGAAACTGTCATCAAAACTAAGGTAGACACTATACACTATGTTCGTTAGAACCAAGGCCTTAAACCTGAACAATAATATCATTGTCTATCATGAGAGAGAGAGCAGGTGCTGATTGGGTGTGATGGAGTGAACTCAATAGTAGCAAAGTGGCTTGGCTTAAACAAGGCTTCCTTCTCAGGAAGATCTGAAATTAGGGGGTGCATTATGTTAAAGAGTAGTCACAGGCTTGAACCTATGTTCATGCAGTTCGTTGGAAGAGGTTTTAGAAATGGTGTTATTCCTTGTGATGACAAGACAGTTTATTGGTTCTTTACTTGGCCTCCCACTGAACAAGGTGAACCCTCTGTGACTCAGAACAACAGACCATTACCATTCCTTTAAACATTTGATAAGTTGTATTCCTTTGTAATATACAAGATTCAATGCAATAAAACAATATATATCATGTTGGAGCATGTTAACCTTCAAGATTTCTTACCAAAAAAAAAAAAAAAACTAGTTTCTTTTGTTCTTTATGCATGCATCTTGCCACTTTACATTGATATACCCAAACAAAAAGGAAGATATGCCAAATCCCTCTTGAAATTTTTGTTCCTAAATACTGCACATATGATTTATGCCAACATTCAGATCCATTACTGCATTAATATAAGCAAGCTTAGTGCTTTGTATTGACTATCTAATTAGTGAGCAGTGATCACCTGTGAAACGCCCTAATATTAAGATTATCTTCTAAATCGTCTATTATGTGTAACATTGAATTAAATATGCCTAACATTTACCAAGTTTTTGTTATTTAATGCAAGTGAAATACATGCATATCCACTTGACTTCCCTTGTAGAAAAGAAGATAGAAGAGGACCAAGCTAAAATGAGGCAATTTGTGTTAGAGAAGCTTGAGAATATGCCAAGTGATGTTAGAGCCTTCATAGAAAATACTGATTTGGATCATTTCTCATCATCACCATTGAGATATAGACATCCTTGGGAACTGGTGTTGGGAAATATCTATGAAAGCAATGTGTGTGTTGCTGGAGATGCATTCCACCCAATGACCCCTGATCTTGGCCAAGGTGGGTGTTGTGCTTTGGAAGATGGGGTTGTTTTAGCACGGTATCTTGGTGAGGTCTTCGGCACGAAATCAAGTGGAGATATTAGAAACAAGAATGGAGGAGCAGGAGAAGAGGAGCAGTACAAGAGGATTGAGGCTAGCTTGAGGAAATATGCCAATGAGAGACGTTGGAGAAGCATTAAAATCGTCTTTGCAGCTTATGTGACAGGCATTATTCTGCAGGGTGAATCCAAATTGGTCTCCTTTTTTAGAGACAAATTTTTGGCTGCATTCCTAGCTGGTGTTCAATTAAAGATCTCTGATTTTGATTGTGGAAAGCTGAGCAGCTCTTAGATGATGGAGTAATTTAGATTCTCTAAACTTGAGTGTATGTTTTGTTGAAGTTGAACACCTTTATGTATGCAAGACAAAATCTACATTCAACTTATAGTATCAGTACTCTGCGTTTATATTCACCAAAACACATATCTTCAATTTTAAAGGATCTCAGCGGACAAAAAGAAGACTCTTGAAGATATAAATTATTAATGGATCTTTTTATGCCTTAATAAAGCATTTTCTACTGTCCTTTGATCTTGAATGTTGCACTTGATGATTCTATCACGGTTGATGGCCTAGATCACTATTATTAGAGTGGGAAAATTCGTAGAGAAACAGGGCAAATGTCTTTAATATCTAAGAAAGCTTTCAAGTCTAACAGCAATAAACAATTTCTTAGAGCGTTATATAGAGCCTAAAAGATGAATATCAAACCCCAATATACTACTATAAAAAAGACTTTTTAGACAGGATAAAAACATTTTTTAGACCAGATCTGGAATTGATCTCAATACAAACGATCTAAAAAGTTTGCTTCTTTTTAGATTTGTCGTGTAACTGGTCTTAAAAAAAATACTTTTTAGATTAGACTTTTTAAACATCTGGTCTTAAAATTAAGTTGACAAAAAAAAAAAAATCTCCCCTTTCCCCTACTGCTCATGGCTTCGCATGGAGCGTCGCCCATTGCTTCCCTTTCTCGCTCTAATGCAACAGACTCACACGACCAGAATGAAGCGACTTACAAGTTCCCTTCACATTATCTCCACCTAATTAGTGTTGATTCCATCGGTGATCATGGCTTCAACCTTCCTTGCAAAAACCAGCAAGAATGGTGGAAACAAGGCAGTCTTAAAGCGTTTTTCTTGCATTAGTGGTAATCACTTGAATGGTATATTAAAAAAAAAAAATCAGCTTCGTCTTAAATACAACGGAAGGAAAAAAAAGTTTATAAAATCTCCAAATAAAATGTAACAGTAAGCATTTTGAATGATATAAATAGATAAAAACTCAGACACATAAACATATGATTAAATTTGTTTCAGTTTTCTACTCTCATCCACCAGCTCAAACAAGTCAACATTTTAAAGGGTAGAGAGAAAGGTATTACTTACGCTGTATTTTCCTGGAAAAACAAACAACAAAGCAGTTGAGAGAACACCAGCCAAACAGTTCCACACAATCGAGACGACTTAGATATTTATGCAAAATCTATTCACCAACCCATTAAGTCGTTCATTATTGTCCCTGGGAGGAAGAGAGGGGAAAATCTAAGGAATTTCAATTTTTTGGCACAAGGAATTGTAATTTGGGGCTAATTTTTTAAACTGATAATGCTTAAAATAATGTCTTAAAAGTAATAAAATGCATTACTTTTTTATTCCTTACACTAAAAAAAACACCGGATTACCAGCAAAATTATGTCAGTAATTTAAATTACCTACAAAACTGTCAACGGGAATTCTGTCAGTAATTGAATTTTTAGTAGAAAAGGTCTGTTATAGAAAAAATTGTGGCTTAAGACATTATTGGTGGAATTCAGTTGGCAATTTTCGATAGAATTTTTTCCAACAGTAATTCTAATTCTTTTCCTTATCCAATGTTTTTTTTGGTAGTGTTATCTTTTATACTTGATATTGTTAATAACCAGTCTTAAAAGTTTCATACTCTTTACACCTAATCCTTTATAATCTAGTATAAGAAAAAGTTCTGTTTATGAAACTCCACCGGTTATACTTTTAGATCTAATCCTCTATAATCTGGTCTAAAAAAGTTCTTTATATTTACAAAATTGTTATCAATCATACTTTTTATACATAATCCTCTATAATCTGATCTAAAAAAATTCTTTATATTGACGAAACTGCCATTGATCATATTTTTTTAACTTAATCCTCTACAATTTAGTCTAAAAAGTTCTTTATGTTTACAAAACTACTACCAACCATACTTTTTTATACATGATTTTCTATAATTTGGTCTAAATATGACGGTCTAAATGACCCTTTTAGTAGTAGTGATAATTATTATAAAAAAAACACAATATTAATAGGATAATTATCAAAGCCTAGCGAAAACTTAACCAAGCCAGTACTTAAAGCTATTATTAAAATATAACAAAAGTACGCATAAACTATTGAGTCATAATCAAAGCATTATTTTCTTTTTTGCAAAAAATATTATTTTATATGTTAATTTTAATCCCTAATTTACAAACAATATTGGCAAACAATTAATAATCCCTTTCCCATTTTCATCCCATTCAAAATTTCTTAAGCTGTTTTTATTCCCTCTAATAAAATGCTTATGTTGTTCAGAGAAAGCTCATGAATGGCTTTGAATTATGTCCCTAACACCAGACGATTCAGCCAGGCAAGACTATATGAGAAAGGGAAAAATAAATAGAAAGCCAAATGGAATCGAACAAAAAAAGACCTCTGAAACTGAAATTGTTTAGTAATTCTCTGCAAATTCCAAGTACGAACCACAACCCCATGTAAAGGCACTTAATTACAGGGAACAACAAACACTCCGAATAAATTGAAAAGAAGTTTTCATGCCTATATCTTGGTAAAATTATCAGATATAATTTAAGGTAAATAATAAAGGAGCAAGTATCTTTAAGTGTGAAAATAGTTCTCTGCAAATTCCAATTACAAACCACAGCCAGCCAGGTCGTTAACCACATGCAATGTAACAACTATAGAACTCAAGCATCAATTAATAAATTCTTTATTTTTACCGCACAATAATTTATTCTCATATCCTATCTCCAAGATAAAGTAGAGTATTAATCTTTTAATTCAACATATATCACTTCCCAGATGGGAGAATTTTGACCATATCTTCACTTAAAATATTATAATCTTAAGGGGAGGTTGAAGAGATTATACAACTGAATTGTTCGATAATCTTATTCACACTATAAGGTTACATATATACAGGAAAAATAGAATCGGGTCATTAATGAGATCCTGATAATATGCTAAATCAGGAAATAATAAAAAATAATTATCCTAATTAATCTCCAACAATTTCATGTCTAAACTTTATCCCTTAAATTTCAGCTTTCTACACTCCATCCCCTCAAGTTGGATTATAGATGTCAATTATGTTCAACTTGCCAATGAAATACTCAAACGTGTCCCTTGGCAATTTTGTAGTGAGAATAACAGTCTGTTCTCGAGAAGATATATATACTTTAAGTTAGCTCTACCTTCATCAATTTTTTCTCTTATGAAATGTTTATCTATCTCAACATATTTGGTTTTGTCATGTTGGACCGGATTATACACAATATTGATTGCAGCCATGTTGTCACAATAAACCTTGAGAGGTAGATTCATGCACTACTTCAAGTCCTCAAGAACTCACTTTAGCCATATGTCCTCATAGATTCCAAGTGCAACAATTCTATATTTGGCCTCAGCACTACTCTGTGCAACCACACACTACTTTTTACTTCTCTATTTGACCATGTTACCCTACACATATGTGTAGTAACTATATGTGGACTTACTATCAGATCAGTTGCCCAATTAGCATCCGTAAACAATTCTACATCTCGTCTGTTAGTTTTCTTGCTCTAGAGACCCCTTCGAGTATCGAAGGATTCAGTAAACTTCATTTAGGTGCTTCTATTTTGGATCATGGGAGTGTTGACTGATTACATCAACTAAAAATGAAATGTTTGGTTTGGAATGAGAAAGATATATCAATTTCCCCACCATTCGTTGATAATTTCCCAAGTCCACTGCTTTGCTAAGATCTGCTTCTTCACTTATTTTAGGTTTGTCACTAGGTTTGTAGCCTATCATCCCAGTTTCCTTTAAAAGATATAAGATATACTTTATTTGGGAAATGTAGATTCTTCCCTTTGACCGAGAAACCTCAATTCTAAGAAAGTATTTATTTCTCCAAGATCTTTGATTTGAAACTCTCATGCAAGGGTTGCTTTGATTTGATTGATTTCTACATCATCGTCTCCTTTAAGGACTATATCAAAACATATACTACTAGAACAATCATCTTACCCTTGTGACTTTTAAAGAATAAAGTATGATCTATTTGCTCTTGAGTGTATCTATGTCTCTTTAGAACCCGAGTGGATCTATCAAACCAAGCTCATGGTGACTGTTTTAGCCTACATAATGACTTTTTTAGTTTACAAACTTGATTAGTCTTCTTCCTTGGAAACCTTGGAGGTAACTTTATATACACCTATTCCTTGATTTCTTCATTAAGAAATTCATTTTTCACATCAAGTTGGTACAAATCCCAATCCAGATTGACTGCAATAACAAGAAAATTCTAATTGTATTAAGATTGGGTATTGGTGCAAACGTTTTAGTGTAATATTCCCTATATAATCATATGAAGCCTTTTGCAACCAGTCTAGCTTTGTACTTCTCAGGACTTCCATTTGCTCTATATTTTGGAGTGAATACCCATTTACACCCAACTAACTTTTTCCCTCTAGGTAGGTCTAGTATATTCATGTCCCATTTTGTTTGAGGGTTTCATCTCCTCCATGACTACTTCTTCCATTCAGGAATGGCCATAGTATCATTAATATCATTTGGTATCTTGACACTATCAAGATGGGAAACAAATGACTGAATTTAGAGGAAATGACCTTATAGGAGACAAACCTTTTAATAGGATGTTGAGTATATGATCTACCCTTCTTTCTTTCTGCAATTGGTAGATCAACCTTAGAAATTATTGTTAAATGTGATTAGCTTGGATGATGTCAAATATAGATGTAAACTATTAAGAGCAAAAAGTTTGCACAATATATTTATCTCCTACATTGACTAACTGCTATGTTTAATGTAGATTAGTCAAGAAAAGAAAGAAGATATTGCAGAATAAAGTTATCAACTATAGGAATAAGGAATAAAGAAAAGAAAGAAGTTAGGGTTGGATTGATCAAGAGGAAGACATCAATTAAGAAAGCAAGAAGTTATTAAAAGATTTTGGAGAATAATCAATAAGAAGAAGAGAAGAGATTAAATATTGAATAACTTGAAAAAATATAATAGGAATACCAATCTCAAGTTCTTAGATTTGATATTGGAAGTCTCTATGATCAAATGGAAGTTGAAATAACTTAATTCAAAGTTATAATACCTCACTGAAGCTATTTCATCTTCACTTGAGGGCTTCTTTACTATCACTCAAGTTATAGAAGCATCCCTCGAGTGATTATAATGCTACACTTGAGTTATACATGTTTTCACTCTAGTTATAGATGCATCACTCGAGTCATTATCAAGTTTTAGAATACTCTGTTTAGCTCTATTTTCGTTCATTACGATAGAGGTTTGATAATTTGATCTATCTCAAACCACAAATAAAATTGAGGTGAAACTTGTTTCATATGAAACTAAACTTTTAATGAGACACACAAACACAAAGGTGAAGCTCAACAGAGTTTAGATGAAAGAGGTATGAGATTTGAAAGTTAACATTGGAATTTCTTGCATAATTTCAAAACAACTTCAGTAATTTCGATGCACCTCACAAAAATACACATTCATTTGCAGTGAAATTTGTTGCATATGAAAAGGAACTCAAAATTAGTTTTATTGAAGATGAGATCAAGCTCAAATAGACCTAGACAAAAGATATATGGATCTCGAAAGTTGACACTCAACGTTGTCACGATACTCTAGAACAACTGTCATTCTTTAGATTATAACTTTCAGAAGACAATAAGTTTAGGACTAAAACTTGTTCCATATAAAACTAGATTCAAGAGGAGTTTAAAAAACATAAAGATAACACTAAAAAAGAACAGTTGGAAAATTTATGAATTTTGGAATTTCATAGTTGTATTAAAATGTTAGTCCATACTAGCTATTAGGAATTTCATCAAAACGTTCAGAATACATTAGATTTGGAGCTAATTATTTTTGCATTAGAAATAATACTTAAAATTAATTATGGGGATATACTATTTGCCAAATTTGGAGTTATATTTGAAAATTTATGCCCATTATAAGTTGACCTCTGTGACTAACTATCTATATTCAAAAGGGTATTCAAGTGATAGTGGATGTAATCGAGTGATGAAGCTTTACTTCCACAATTTCAACAAGTCTCTCACAAATAAAATTTGAGTGATTTGAGAACCATTCGAATGATTTAGGAAATCACTCGAGTGATCCATAATCACATGCAAGTGATATGAAAATCATTCGAGTGATGCATGATCAATTGCAAGGCACTTGAAAATGATATGAAAATCAACTCAAGTGATCCATAATCACTTGCAGTGATATTGTTCACAGAGTTTTTAATCATTGTCTCAGATATTTAGATATTCTTCAAAACTTATTTGAACCTTGATTATATGGCCTCTAATCATTCTTCATCATTACTAATAAATTTTATATGAAGATTATAGATGGTTAAACTTGGATTAGAGCTCAACGGCCAAAAACAACTTAATGTTAGAAGTTTTAATAGCTAGTTCTAATAGATATCCAACGTTCATATTCTAAAATGTTCAATAGGAAGAATGTGCTCAATAGTCAAATGTTCTTCATTGACTATAAAGAGAAGGCATTCAAGATAAACGAAGACGAGATCCTATGCCCACAATGTCAATATACCGATACTCTAAATATTACCCAACTGAAGGTTTGTAATCATACTCCAACCTTATACTTCAGTGTCAATCATTATATATTTCATATAAAGAGAAGTATGCTTTCATTATAATCATTCTATATTTGTGAGAGTTACTCAAGATGTGGGAAATAGATTGTATCCTTATATTATGTGAGGGGGAGTTCTTATCTCAGTGAGAATAATAGTGAATGTTTCATTAGCACTACTATAAAAAGTTGATACTACTTCCCTAAAAGACATCCTTATTTTAAAAAAGGGAGTAAAAAATATAGGCGGTGGCATTTTCGTGATTATTTAGCTGAATTTTGAGACTTAGGCGTCCTAAATAATGTTCAGGACGCCCAAAAATTTTCCCCAGCGCCAAAAAACTCCCTACCGCCAAAATTTTTTATAAAATGCGCCAAATATTTAATATTCGGCGTCTTGAACATCATTCAGGCTTTTGGTGCCCTATATATGATTCAAGACGTCAAATATTAATTTTTGGGTGTCCTATATTTTAAATCAGATACCACTTTTCCTTTCTTTTTCTTTTTCTAGTTTAAAATAT
This sequence comes from Acacia confusa, assembly GCA_037074495.1. Lineage (NCBI taxonomy): Eukaryota > Viridiplantae > Streptophyta > Magnoliopsida > Fabales > Fabaceae > Acacia > Acacia confusa. Next base: position 25,956,998 of record CM073504.1, on the reverse strand, counting down.
ACCTCGTGACTCTCTCTTTCTCTTCCATCATGCAATCTCCTCTTCCATCAGGAATCTCTCCATCTCTTCTCACCTCCACCACCTCCACCCCTACTCTACATAAACCCTAAAATCTCAATCCCTTCACTCTTAGTTTGTGCAGACTCACACACAATTTTCTCCTCCTTTTACAACCACGGAGATCATAGTTCTCTTAAACACGTTTCGGTTCCTGTATGTATTTGACCCTCTTCTCTCTCCATCTCTATTTCTATCCCTCTTTGTTATTATTGATTTGTATGATTACGATCGCAAAGTCACCCCCAATTCGTGTAAAAGTTTGTTTTAATTAGTAATATGAGATTTGAAATTTCAAATTCTTTGATTTCATCGGGTTTCTTCTGATTTTTTATTAGGATGTCCGACAGTGTTCTTTCTTGAATGTTTTTTTTTATCGGTACTCTTATTCGTTTACATTGTGGAGGATTTTCAGGGAAAATGTAAGAGACCCAGAAATTTATAGCATGCTTTCTACTCCCCCCCTTTTTTCGCTTTCTGGTTCAACAACAATAGGTGCACATGGAAGCTGAATGTTGTATCTGGCTTATTATTTTAACTATTTCAAGTTGATCCTGAAACTAGGGATGAAGGTTGCTGTATTTTGATTTTTTTTTCTGGCGTTATGTGTTCTTGCTTTATTTATTTGCGGTTGTGATTTTGGAGCGACAACTCTTTTTAAATTTGTTGCTATGACCTCCTAGTATCCGGCGTGTTTATTCGATTATCTTTGTTGCCAGATCTACTCACATTACTGCCAGATCTGATATTTTGAACTCCTTTGTATTCCCATCTCCCTGTTTTTTGGGGTTCTTTGCCTTTTGTTTTTTTTAATTTTAAAAAAAGCAATAAGGCATCCTGAATAATTTTTAGGGCACCAAAATTAAATTTTTCTACTCCCCATTGATAGACATCCTTCATATTTAGGGTGTTAATTGTGTGATATTCAGGACGTTATTTTGTTTTTGTTTTTTTTTTTTGTGGTAGTGTAGTGTCTATATCAAACTTGTGGAATTATAGTGGTTCTCAAGTACCAAGTTAAACTTGAGGAAGATAATGGATTGAAATCTCATGAGGAGTATAGGGACTAAATGTAGGTCATCATGAATTGGACCGAATTGAGATAAATTATAGTTTGCATTTTCTCTTCCTTAAGCTTTTATGTTTCCAACATATATAGTTTGAATAAATGACTATGAATTTATAACTCATTACTTTCTTACGTATTGCTTTCATTAAGATGCGAATAGTTTTTCAAAGTTCTTAAACTTTTATTTTACACCACTTCACCCTCCCTTTAGGTGTCATCAGATTTCTAACATTTGGTATCAAAATGAGTCTCTTGTTTAAAGGACTTAACTGTCTCAAGAGTTACAATTACTAATTTTGGATGTTACTTGTTTTCAGAAGGTTTAATTATACCATTCCACCATTTTTAAAAGATATTGATTTTTACTTTTGAAAAGATAGAATGACACAATTTACAAAAACCTTTGATTTTGATATGTGATATGTTTTTACAAATAATTTTGATTTCAAACTAAGAAAGATTTGGATATAACAAAAGAAGAATTTTTTTTTTTGAACATTAGAGCAATGAAAATTCTATATAGTGCTTTGATCGAAAATGATTTTGAGTAAATTAGATTTTGCTTTGTTGCTAGAGATATCTAGGATACTTTTGATTCTATATATGCTTTTAACAATTGTGTTAAAGTTGAAAGTGTTGACAGTTTATCTAAAACTATAAGATGCATAGCCACAGATGATGAACAATTGGTAATTGAGAATGAAAAAGGAGAAGTTATAGAACACTTCCATGATCTGGTTAGCATAGAAGATCAAGAGGAAGGCGGTTCCCAAGAAGACCTCAGTATGAACGAATTTGATGAATTCTTATAAGAAACTCAAGATATTGTTATGGTAAAAAGTTCTAATTTTTCTTGTGCATTTAAGAAAAATGATTTTGAAATATTACATGAAATTGTTTTCCAACCAATAATTGATTTTATTGAAAAAAAATGTTTTCAATGTTGGGATTCGTACACACAGTGGAATGAAATTTATCCAATAAATTACAAATCCCAAGAAGAGGATCCATCAACAACGTTTAAATCGGGTTAGTGATTAGGAACCGTACCTATGTGAACTCGTGTGCGTGCTTTGCAAACTCGTAGACTAACACCTTCTTTGGTTGATCAATCTCTAGGAGCCGACTCTATGAATCCACTCCCTTTACCGGTATCCACATCGAACAACACTCCAACACGAACGGCAGCGTGCTAGCACCTTCAAGCTTTTGTCTCACATCTCTCTTCTAGGGTTCTTTTTATGGCTCTACAATTCTCTTGTATGTGTAATCAAATAACTTACAACCTAAGGGTATTTTATAACCCTAATGAGTCGCATTAAATATTCAAAATCAATCTTATTAAATCTGTCCAATTGATTCAATTCAATCAATTTATTTAATGTGAATTAAAAGCCAGCTGATTTGATTTATCTTTATAAATCAAATCATTGATTTATCTTCATAAATCAAATATGGAAGTTATTTAATGATTAGCCCTTAGGGCATAATTTCCAACATTCAATCATGCAAAAAATTTATGTGGGTAGAGAGAACTTAGGCAAATTGACTATTTGAGGTCGCCTTCATTAAAATAACACAGTATTTACAAAAATGTTCATGATAAGTATCATTCTATTATTTCATTTGAGCTTCTTTATTTGGTCGGACTCTTTTTTCTTTTCTTTTTTTTTTAGTTCTTCTTTACGTTGCTATCTCACTAATTTACAATGTGCTTTTCTTAAATAACATTTGATCATTTTCTAAGAAAAATGATACAAGACTTGATTTCTAACCCTCATAACATACAAATTGTTTGAGAAAAAAGTCAACACACGCCAAACCTAATTGTATCAAATTATAAATGAGATTGAACTTGACATGTCAATTATATATGAATTTTCATACCATGAAGTGACAAAGCCATTGACAAAATAGGTGTGGTTATTGAACACAATGCAAAAGTATTACGCATTCATAATTATTTCCTTTATAGTCTTTTTTATAAACAACTTTCTTTTTCTTGAAGCTGATTCTTAATATAAGTAACTTGTAACTTGTGTCTCAAAATTTAAACTACTTTTTTTATTTTCTATCATATTAAATACATATGTTTATATTAATTATGATCTACTCACCACTAATTCTCTTTCATCTAGCTATTTATTACACATTCTCTTTTATATTTTATACTCATTTTCTATCGGCTTATACTCTTTTCATAAATAGTGGTATGTTTAAAAAAAAATCATAACATTTTTTATTCGATTTTTGTTTGAAAAAAGTTGCATGTACAAAAGAAGACACGAGGGAGTAGCTCGCCACACTCTCACCGGTTTCATCATTGCTTACGTCTATGATTTCTCCAATTCTATATACTGGCGGCGCTCACGCACAAGAGATATTGCTGTATATGTAGTACTTAGTGTGGGGTGAATTTTAATTTTAAATAAATATTTTATTTTATTTTATTTCTTACATTTATCATTTTTTAAATTTATTTTCCTAACTTATAAATTAATATATAATATAGTATTTCACAGAATTTTTTTTTTAGCAATTATTGATTAAGTCACATATGTAATAATTAAGTAATTTACTTAGTTTTCTTAATTTCTCTAATTAAATAGATATGTCTTACCTTAAAGACAAGAGAAGTAGTATTTAAGAGGCAGAAGGGCTGAAGCAGATCAGAAGATTACTCACTCAGCTAAACTTTATGAGGTTTTTTTTCCAACTTTAAAATCATCCACCTCTTATACCTCACCCTAACAAATGAAGATAAAATGATATGGTAATTGTTTGAATGAAGAATTATGAGGAAATAATTGGAGAGGAGTGTTAATAAAATAATACTATTAATGATTATAGAATTAGGATAAGTAAATAATTGCATAATAATACTTGTGTACAACTTTGAAATTGTTCAGTCCATGAACAATTTTCTATGCAGTGTCTGAACAATTTTACCCTTATGTTATATGAGGGATTTTAATGTTAGTTTGTTCGGTTGAAGAGGGGAGGGAAGGAAAATTATTTTCACATAGACAATTTTACTTATGTTATAAGTGGTTTTTCCAAAACTTTATTAAATGTATAATAACATTTAATTATAAATAATATTTTATGCCTAAATTGAAAATTAAAATATTTATATATGATCAAAGCTAATCACCCGCTATATATATTTGTAATATTTGTACATATTAGTTGTTTTTTTTTTGGCTAAATTTGTACATATTAGTTGAATATCTACAGTTACCACTCAAAAAAATGTGATGGTGGATATGATCTCTATGGCTAGAAAAGCTCTTCAACATCAAAACTACGGACAACCCCTTTACTAATATATAGTTTCATTATGATAAAATGAATCCAAGAAATAAAAAAATAAAGAGGATGACAAGGAGAAATACTATATTTTCCAACACGAATTTTACAAACTAACCTAAGATTTTGGAATGAAATTTGAACAGTGCCTATGATTTTGAGATCTGGGAATTTTCTTAGCCATAAATCAACTTGATGACTTTCGTTTATGAAAATAGATTTATTAAGGAATAAATAGAAATTGGAATCACTTCATTCAGAGTTGTATGGACCAAGTTATAAATTTCCCAAATACCCGTGGAAACTAAAGGTCAATTTCTGATAAGTCTTATAATAGTCGCCTAAGTTGCTAATTGTGCTTAAGCTTCAAAATCATGCTTCATACAACAAGCATCGACGTCATCGCATGGTTTCTATTCAGTCATCGCATGGTTTCATGCAACATGCATGAACGATTGATTCTAGGCGGTATTTGGTCAAATGCAATTCTGTTCAATACGTTTTTTTAACATATTGATCTACATGTAATCACCTGCTATATATATATGTGTGTGTCCACAACGACCGTATATATGATCAATTGTTCACTCAGAAAAATCATATTCAATCATGGCATTCAATTTAAATCCGAAGTCTTTAAAGCATCCATAATTACCGAAAACCATTTGCATAATAAAATATCAAAAGAAAATTAAAGTATGTAAGATGGCATCAAAAGCCATCAAAAGTCATCCATCATAGCCAAAAATAAAATATCTTCAAATTTATTTTCTAAGCGGATGAGCTAATCTAATTTATCGGAAACCATTTGCATAATAACTTTCTTTTGCATAAGAGGAGGGCATTGAATTATTGCTCTAAATTTGCTCAAATCATTCATGAGGAAGCAGTAGATGATAGAGATCTTATCCTCATCACATCCACTCTCTAATTAGCTTAAAAGTGTCCTCCCCTAAAATTTGAGGTGCATATCTATTTTCAAAAACTCGATTTACTTCCCTCATAGCACTTACCATACCTTGTATTTGCTCTGCAATTAAAGCTCCCTCAGAAGAAGTGTCTTTTGCCTTTTTTGCACCAACCTTTTTAGTCTTCTTTAAGCCCTCACTTTGTACTCCATGAGAAGGATCACCAACTTCCACATCGTCCAAATTGATAGGAAAATCTTCAAAAGTCACATTATTTTGGGATAGGGGTTGATCAATATCATTCTCAGTTGGTAATGGAGGACTGGAGTATGCTGGTGGAGGAATTATGAGATGCCTTTTCTTCTTCATATTTGAAGAAGTGTCACCATCATCTCTAGTAGCTCTATCATTTCCATAAAGAGCCAACATCTTTTCATAATTTGGGATGGGTATATTTCTCCAATGAACAGCTTTTGGTTTTTCCTGCAAAATCAGATTTCAAAAATTAAATGCACTTGGCAGGGGAATAGAGGATTTCAAACGATAAAAGAAGAATAAATTTCAGAATAATTCCTATAATAAGATAGGGTTATTTATCTCACCTTAATCAATTGGTCCCAAACTTCGTCCTTAGTTTCCCATGTATGAGTAGATGAGTTACACGAAAATCCACTCATACCCTTTGAAGATATCATAAATTTCAAAATATTTCTTCTTCAAAGTCTTCCAATGATTTTTCACCTTGTCCTTATCAACTTTAAATCCAAACAGCGTACTCAAATATGTAATTATATTATCATAAGCCGTAGTTGTAAAAGTCCCATTCACCTTGTGACCCATATCAAGTTCATGCATAAATGCATCAATCAAGGCATCATCCATCTTGGAAGTCTAAATAAGACTCTTTTCAAATGTTGGAGCATTTGCATCAAGTGCCTTTGTTGGAGCCATTCTAAGAAAATTAATATGAATAAAATCATAAACAACAAAGAAACAAAGTTGTGCATAAATAATTGAGGGATAAATGTAAACTTCAATTGATCAAGAAACATTTTTATGAATAACTATCATCATTAAAGAAAAGTAGCAAATAACAAGACAACAAAGTTTCAACATTACAATTATTCAATGAAGGAAATAAAACCAAATAACATTACAATAAAGTTTCAAAATTACAATAATTCAATGAAGGAAAAAAACAACTAAACAACACGACAATAAAAGAAAATAAAAACGAGCAAAAGATTAAATGAATAAGCATAAAGGCTTTAAATTCGAGTAGTACCAGCCAATTAGCGAGAACTCCCAGGAATTTCCCTCGACCAAATTCCAAGTGTCGAGACAAAATAAACTACAAATCCATGAGAACGATAAATTAACATAAATTAGAAGAGAATATGAAAGAACTATGCATGCAACTGTAAAATATAAAATAATTCGATGCTTGCAAAAGGGCATATGTTGATCCAATTTAAGGCACCAAAGTCGGATACAGATCCAAATCAAAAGAATCAAATTTGCTTTTCAGAAGCCGAAATGAGAGTAAAAATGAATGCAGGCATACCGTGTAGGAAGAAAAACGTTGGGATCTCAAACACAGAGCAAGGGTTTACAAACAGACCGAGAACGAGTAGAAAACAGGCCAGCTACCAGAGATACTCACCGGAAAAGTGTCTTCGCCTGTCACTCTTCTCCTTCTCGCCTCACTGAACCAATAGCTGCCGAATGGAATAGGGTTCACAAGTCAGGCACCAGTGTATGAGTTAATAGAAAAAGACATTAGGTTATCTTTGTAATAATATAAAAAGTATAAGGGTATTTTAGTCCACCAGGACACTAATTTTTATAATCCCTCCAAATCCGTCCAATATGGGGGGAGGCTTTTAGGGTGAGAGGAGGGGAAATTTTTAAAAAAATTACCTCCCTTCCTAAAACATATGATCAGCTGAATGAGGGGAGGGGGCCACAATCCTTCCATCATCTCCCCCTCCCCTCCGATCCCCTCAAACCAAACAAAGCCTAAAGGTAATTAATGAGTTTATCCTAAAAAACACTCAAAAATTAAGGAAATTACAACTTGATACCATTATTTTTTTTTCTTTCATCAAGAGGATCTGAGGGTTTTTTAAATTAAAATTTTAAAATATTTCGATCCTAAAGTTATAATTACTTTAATACTGTACGTTGAAAACTTCATGTAATATGTAATCTAAATTAAAGTGTCATCCCCAACAATGTATGTGGTGGATTTGGCTTTCCTTCTATACTCTTTACCATCATTTTCCCTCCCTTTCCTTTTTTCACCATTGGATCAAGATCTCAATGGTCCAGATTTAACATATTATAAAAATATTTACCTTAAAAAGATAATGAAAATATTATTATAATTTTACCTTATTATTATAATTCTACTTTAAATATATAATATGTTAAATCTGGACTGTTGAGATCTTGATCCAATGATTAAAAAAGGAAAATGAGGGAAAAAGATAGCAAGAAAAAAAGGAGAAAAGCCAGATCGGTATGTGGTCTTAACCAAAAAGATAAAACGTTACCTTTGTTATAAAACTGATGATAATAAGAGAAGAGATTATAGAGAGAGAAAATAGAGAGAGAAATTCTCATTTCACTATATATTGAATAGTTACAGAAGACCTCTATTTATAAAAGGAAAATGGGCCTATAGTGTAATTTCCACCTCTGGGTCATTTGGTGTAATTTCACCCAAAAATCAAGACTGTTCACTCACGGATTTCCTTCCCGTGATGAATGTATAATTGTGTGTGGGTCCCACCAATTACTATGTGTGGTACTATGCATAGTACTATGCATGGGTCCCATGTCATCTTGTAGTATTTTGAGACCGGGAGTCAATGGACATCCACATAATCAGTATATTCATAACACTCCCCCTTGGATGTCCATTTATGAATGTGCCTCATTAAAAACTTCAACAAGGAAAAACCCAGTGGGATAAAAACCTAGCCAAAGAAAATAGTACATCATTCATTGATACATTGTTGAGTGCTACCTCATTAAAAACCTTTCTAGGAAAACCCAGTGGGACAAAACCTAGATAAGGGAAAAAGAGTACAGCATGTATCATTTCCCCCTCTTGATTACATCAGACTTGCTCCCCCTGATGACCACATTGCTTTAATGTCTTTCTGAGCATATCATTCTTTCTATCATCAAGTATTCTATTATTCGCTATGGAATAATAGAAATGCCCAGTCTAATTATTCATTGTAAACCTGCAAGATCTAAATCTTTCAAGTAAAATCACAATAATCATTTTATAAATATACATGTGCATATAAATGTTCATTAAGATGCACACTGAAATTGCTTCTGGCAATATATGAACTTATCATTATTCTCGAAAATTTGATGCTTCTAGCATTTTGAGTCTTTCAAAAACTTATGCTTCTGGCATATTTAATCCTTCAGGGACATATGTTTATGACGCCTTACATCCTTCAAGGACATGTGCTTCTAGCACACTCTAATATATTGTGGCTCATGATCCTCATTATCATTTATTACAACATATACTATCATAAATATCATCAATGTTGACTTCATTTTCGGTCCCATCGGATTTCATTTATAATTTATTGAGATCTTATTATTATCACACATTTAATGTACCTGGGTCTCTTCTAGAGATATCTCTTTTGGAGATAACATCTCTTCAGAAGATAACTCTTCTGGAGCTTTTCTTAATTATCCTTGACTTGATCATCTATATTCTTATAGCTCCTTTTCTCATTCGAGGATTTTTATCTTTAAAATCAATGGACCTGCAACACTTCTGGTGTGCTTTATAACAATTCATATAGGAGCATTTGCAGTTGGGACATGTGACTTTGTCACTTTCTTTAGGTCAGTAAATGCTTCTGGCATTCTCTGCAAATGAATTATCTTTTGAACTTTTAGTACACATTTCTTTGTACGAGGATCAATATGAGCCAATGATAATCCATTCCACTTTATCTCTTTACCCAATCTGCTTATTTTTTCTCCCCCTCATTTAATCATGCAGTGTATATCCATCTGTGTGCATTATAGTGGATCATTGCACATTCAAAATTGTTAAGATGGAATTTATCTGGCTCCTGACCAAAAGCCAATTTTACAGGAAGAATTTTGTTGGCTTATATAATTGCTGCAAATATATATAAACAATGTTCTCATAATCATTGATCTACTCATATATGATTTCTGGATCATTCAATCTGGAAATTGCACGCATAATATATTGCAAACTTCTGGTTGCTAACATCACTACAAACTTTGCAGATTTATAATCTCATATGTAAACTTTCAATTTGATATATTTCCAAAGATCCATTTCCATTCATAACCAATAATATTCTCATAATCATATCTATTTCAGAACATGCAGCTATATGACTCAGATGATCAAACGAGTCATGCCAACTTTCCATATGATTTATCATCAAATCTAATATCAAATTCCGGGGGAATTAACACAAATATTCATGGAGAATTAATACACAAACACTCACACTTGATCTATATCATTCTCCCATTCAAGTGTGAGTCCGTAAAAATGAATTCATAAAATTTCCATACAATATTCTATATATGATATCTATTTCTACAGATATCATTAAAATTTCCACAGATGCATTTATCAATGCACAATTTTGTTACTTCTGGTAACAAAATTTCTATTTTCCAGAAATGGCCATCAAATATATATTATCATAAAATACAAAATCATCGATCTCATAAAAATATTCATGAGTGCAATACTGTGGAATCACAGATGCATCACTATGGAATCACAGGCGCAACCACTTGAATTGGTGTATGCATATAAAGTCAAAAAAGCTTTACGCAAGAGCTTTATAAGGAGCGGATCTTTAGAGATTCAATAGGATTGCACAGATCTACAGAGATTCAATAGGAATACATACGGCTATAAATTGAGAAAGACAAACGAACATGCCTCACAAACACTCAAGCATCTGATAATATCAACTACCAGATACTCACACATATTTCTCTAAATTCTATTGTCATGGCAGGACCAAGTGATTTTATCCCAGTTTCTGATACATCAGACACAACATATCTTGATGCTTTATTGTATGATGATCAGACAAACATGTCATTTTCTTCTTTACTATTTTCTGATTCTTTAGACATGTTTATTCCTCCTTCTACTATTCCTCCTTTTGCTTCAAATGTACCTACTTCTCCCCCAAGAACAAATGTTCTTCCTCAATCTATAAGGATTGAAGGTACAATTGAAGCAGGTTCATCAAGGAGGCCTGTTAAAAGGTGTAGAACTATGGCAGAACTGATGAAATCTACCAATCCAGTTCAGCCAATAGTGACAGCAATCAATTAGCCAACAATCACAAGCCAGCAAACAATCATCAGCTAGCCATCAACAATCAGCCAATAAACAACCATCAGTCTGGCAGCAACCACTAGCCAGCAAGCAACAATAACCAGCCAGCCAACTATAACTACTAGTCAGCCAGCAACTACCAGCCAGTTAACAACTACTAGCTTATTGGAATGTAGTTGTTGTGATGTTTTACGAGAGATCATCATACTAACGGACTTCAGTGTCATAAACTTGAAGTTCACGGAAGGAGAACAGGTATGATTTCCCATGCTATTTTATTTGAAAATGTACAGGATAAATCTTACAATATTGACAGGCTTCCAATGTTTGATTTTAGTAATACAAATTTTGGAGAAATCAAACATTTTTTGACATAGTATTGTATAGATTTACAAGCATCAGGATATCACTTGATGCGTGATCCTGTATTAGCCTATTATGAGGTCTTTTGTGTTGGTTCGGAATGGACGAAAAATCCAAATGAACCCCGCGAGAGTTCATTTCAAACCAACATTGAAAATCCATTAAATAAAGGAAAACAACCCGCGGTTAATATTCCATATAATACTTCATCCCTTAATCAAAGTGAATTATATAGATTAACAATGGAGCAACGAGAAAGAATAAAGAGAACAACGCTCCATGATTTAAGAAATTATTTTCACTTAACCCTCGATGATGCGAGTAAACAATTAAATATGAGTACTCACACCATCCAAAAGATTTATCAAAAAGGAGGGTTGATTGAGTGGCCATACAAGAAGCTTCAAAAACTTATGAGGCAGATCTCGATATTACAAAGAGCTTTACCTTATCTTGATCCCATCTCAAGAGAAGAAAAGAAGATGACATTAAATATCTTCAGAATGAGATGATTAAGCTTTGTAAAGGAGTTGAACCACTCGCTATTAAACTTTGTTGAAATAATATTGCCTTTTGTTTAATTATTTTGTTTATGAATATTCCTCTCTCGTATTCACAAAAATTGTTATAATTATAGAAAACCAATCATAATAGTAAAACAATCATATATCCATAATAACAAATTTATTTATTACTTCATTCACTTTTGGGAATGAAGTTGAATAAAAATTCATGATCCATAACTCACTGATTTGTTTAATCATGACAAGAAATTAATCTACAATATTTCTTGACTTAATCACAATATTGTTACTATAAGAGCAAATTGGATATATTTATTTACAATCAACCATGATCATACAATCCCTTGTCTCATAATTTGAGGGAGTATTTAATGCCAAATATACAATTTTGAGGCCTTTATACAATTGATGGCGTACAAAACTTATGGATCAAACCATGTTTCATAATTTATCTCTTTGGCTTCAGGCCAACATATCTCTTAGCTTCAGGCTAACTTGCCTCTTAGCTTCAGGCTAATTTATCTCTTGGCTTCTAGCCAATTTATGTCTCATATCAGCATGGCATTTTGATCCATGATACATATGGCTTTTTAACAATTTATCTTCAGGATAAATAAAATATAAGCATAATAAAATAAATAGATGGAACCCACTAATAGTGTGGTTGCCATAAATAATAAAAGGGAGGGGGATATGTATAAAGAAATAAATAAAATAAAATATAAAAGGTAAAGGGGGATATAAAACAGTAAATAAATAAATAGAGTCCACTATACTAGTGTCACCATCATGAAAAATAAATAAAGCAGTAAAGAATTAAAATAAATGGAGCCCACTATACTAGTGTTGCTACCATGAAAGATAAATAAATGTATAATAAAATAAATAAATGGTGCCCACTAATATTAGTGTTGCTACCATAAAAGTTAAATAAAAATAAATAACATAAAAGTAAATGTGTAAAAGTAAATGTTAGTTACATAAAATAAATGTTAGTAATCATAATAAAATATCAAATAAAAACAATTAAAAAGAAAGATTAAATCTAGACTTCCAATCTGGAGTCAAATTAATAATAATAACATAAAAGTAAATAAGTAAAAGATTAAAAGGAAAATTAAATCTAGACTTCCAATATGGAATCAAATTAACAATAATAATATAAAAGTAAATAAGTGAAAGATTAAAAGGAAAATTAGATCTAGATTTCCTATGGAGTCAAATTAAAAATAATAATATAGATTTCCTAACACTATTATTCATCATAGTGTGAAAATGAATTGGTAAAAGGATTACATAAACTTAATAATATAATATTATAATAATATAAACTTACCTGCTCATGTAGAAGCGGACGAAGAAAAGGAAGAAGACGAAGAGATCATTTTATAATATAATATATTATTATAATAATATAAACTATATATATGCCAATTAGTAAAATTTCAAGCCGTGAATCTATGTTCCCTTCTTTTTATTTTAATATTATATAATTGAATATTATATTATATATTATATAATATTCACACCTTACCTGCTCTTCACGTGAACTCTGCTTTTGCTTTTCAGACAATTTTTTTTTAATCATAAGGAAACATACCTGAGTGGAGTCGCCGAAAAGAAAACGGAACAGAGGGCGACGAAGAAAAATATGATTAACATTGAATAGATCCAGGAAGCTTATATACAAGCCATCACCAGCATCATTGATCAACCAGGAAGAGCAGGGAAAAGTTGGGGAGCTTGTGGAACTCCAAAGATTGGAGCATCGGTGAGAGAATGAGTTTGGTGGGGGACCGTGAAGGAATGAAATACAGATAATGATCAATCACACACAAGCTCAATTGATTAGAGGCACTAATAACCTATTATAAAACTGATGATAATAAGAGAAGAGATTATAGAGAGAGAAAGTGGAGAGAGAAATTCTCATTTCACTATATATTGAATAGTTATAGAAGAACTCTATTTATAGAAGGAAAATAGGCCTATAGTGTAATTTCCACCTCTGGGTCATTTGGTGTAATTTCCTCCAAAAATCAAGACTGTTCACTCGCGGATTTCCTTCCCGTGATGAATTTATAATTGTGTATGGGTCCCACCAATTACTATGCATAGTACTATGCACACTACTATACGTGGGTCCCATGTCATCTTGTAATATTTGGAGACCGGGAGTCAATGAACATCCATATAATCAGTATATTCATAACAACCTTCTTGTTTTGTTTTTAATTTTGCCTTCAATGAAACGTTACTTTATTTCATGGCCAAAACAAAAACGTTACTTTATTTCCACAGTGCAAAAGGTTTTGGTAACAAGTTTCAACTCTTAATTGGTCTCAGCAAAAGCATGTTAAATTCTACTTGCATAAATTATCTATATATTATGCGTCATGTGTCAAAATTTGGTATCACGTGAATATCAGTATTATTTATATTTTGTCTTTATGTATATATTTAACTAACAATTCTATGGACAGAGCTGGGATGATCAATATGGCGACGCCATTTTTTTTTTAATTTTAAAATTATGATTTTCTGTCCGGTTAGGGATTCATGGTTGCTCCTGCCACTATCTAGTTAAGTATATTAAATAAACTACTTCTACTTACATAAATTATCTATATATTATGCGTCATTTGTCCAAATTTGGTATCACGTAAATATCAGCATTATTTATTTATTTTCTTTATGTACATATTTAATTAATAATTCTATGGACGGAGCTGGGATGATCAATATGCAGAAACCATTTTTTTTTTTTGAAAAATAGTTATCATCTACAATCCAGTTAGGGATTCTTGGCTGCTCCTCCTATTGTAGGTGTCTCCTCTAGGATTCAAAGAGAAATCTAGTAAGGCCTTATACTATTATTGGTATATACTATTAAATGTTAACCCTAAACAAGATCTTAAATCAATTTTATAAACTAAAACAATTATTAGGTAATAAATGATGTAATTATACAATCTTTGAAAAACTTTTTAAAAAAAATTACCCCTGCAAATCATATCACTAATGTGGAAAGGGTCATTAGTATTGGTAATTAAAGTTACTTTTACACCCATCCCCCAACCTCTCTCTGTATATATAGTGCTTGTTTGGGTAAGGGCATTACCCACAATGTTGAGGCCAAAATCTCGATCAAATTGAGGGAAAAAAAAAGCTCAGTGGGGAAATTGAAGTGTTGATGACCCGGATTGCTCGAGTGAGCAATGGAGTTAATGAGCTTCTCCGGAAAAGTTTCATCAGATCAGAAGCTGGAAATTGGAGTATTGGAGATTGTGAACACCTTCTCTCTCTTCTTTCATTATCTTTCCACTGGAGATTGTTCACAACTTCTTGTGCTCGGCTTTTTTGATGACGAAGGCATCACAACCATTGGGAAGGCAGTCGTGGAGGAAGAGGTAAAGGGTGGCGCCGGAAGTGTTTGGGCGATCTGCTTATATTGTGATCTACTTGTACATTGTGATGCCACATCTCATCGAGATGAAGAAGATGGCCTTGGTCAAAACCTATTTTGATCAGGGAGTATTTGTTAGTTCTCTATGTATTTTGATGATAACTTAACAATTGTAAATTAAAGGAATAAGATTTCATACACTTACTAAGTTTTTCAGAAAAACATTACTCCAGTAATGATTATCTTACTCCAGTAATACCACGTGTTTTGAACTGTCATTACTCCAGTAAGTGTACCATTACTCCAGTAACCTGTTTGTTAAATCGCATTTCAGTGAAACATTACTCCAGTAATGTTGTAATTACTCCAGTAATGCGCTTGTGTTCAAATTGTTTTCAAGTCAGATTACTCCAGTAATGTCACACTACTCCAGCAATACATACTGATTCAAAATGTTTTCAAAAGTATATTACTCTAGTAGTGCTCATGATACTCCAGTAATATGTCTTGGTCCAAAATATTTTTCAAAGTTCATTACTCCAGTAACACCGGAAGCTACTCCAGTAAATCTGTCATAAAGCCATCTGTAAAATGTTTCTGTGTTCACGTTACTCCAGTAAGGTTTTTGTTACTCCAGTAATCACTTAGGTACTCCAGTAACCCTTCATTCTCAATCACCTCCAGAACCAAAACCCAATAGTCTGTCGAAGTTACTCCAGTAACTATTTTGTTACTCCAGTAACATTACTGCAGTAGTCACTTAACTACTCCAATAATGCTTCACTGTCAGACAAGTTCCAGAGTCCAGGCCCAATATTACTCCAGTAAGTTTTCAGCTACTCCAGTAACATCCTAGACAGAAAACACATGAACCTAAACTACTCCAGTAGCTGAGTCATTACTCCAGTAAGATCGCAGACAGAAGCAAAATGAACCATAGTTACTCCAGTAACCAAGGACCTACTCCAGTAGTCTCGATGACAGAAACTAAACAGACATCAGTTACTCCAGTAGCTAAATGATTACTCCAGTCATATCACAGACAGAAACAAAATGACTTTCAGATTACTCCAATAATGAAGACCCTACTCCAGTCAAATTGAAGACAGAAGCAAAACATTTCATAGTTACTCCAGTAACTTGGAATTACCCCAGTAACATTAAGATGACTCCAATAAGCTTATGACAGAAAGTTATTCAGCTGTGCTATATGAAATGGACTACTCCAGTCATCATTTCTTTACTGCAGTAACTTATCTTGAAGGTGATAGAAATCCTGATTTAATCAATGTTAATTGCTTGGTTATTTACCACTCTCATTCATTATTATTCTGATTCAAGATTAACCAGTTTACTCAAGTGAATTTCAGTTAAACCAAAGCCAAGATCAAGAGAATCAAATGAGCATGCTTGTTGAGCTGGAAAGTGAAAAAGTACAGTATGGCTAGCAGTGCACTTGTCGGGAATATTTTGCAACTTGGATTAAATAATTAAAGACATTCCTTCTGCTGCCCATTCAGTTGGAAGATGATTAATATTATCTTCAAAATGAGAAATACTGAAGGATAAGAAAGCAACATACTTCACAGAATCAAATACAAGCTGGAATCCAGAAATCTCAACGGTTAAGCTCATGGTGGATGTCCAACGTCAAAATTCTAAGTGGAGCTCCAACATCTATATTCTGATATGGAACATTCAAATGAACCTCCTCAAGTATAAAAGGAAGCTCAGAAATGCAGGAAAATACAGAAGCTTACATATACAAGATTACACTTATTACTTCAGCTCTTCTGTAATATTCCTTGAGAGAAATCTGTACTTCAGTGATTATCATTATCTACACTTAGAGAGAGTGTTTTGTATTGTTAAAATCATTTCTTTGTAAGAATCTCAAGTCTGGGGACTTGGAGATTGGGAATATCAGATTATAACTTGTAAAGGGGAGTGTATCATAGTGAGAAGATAACTTCAAATATAGAGTGTGTAACTGATTGAGAGTGATAGTGGAAATCCCAGAGAGTCTGGGGACTGGACGTAGGTCAAAGAGTTAGACCGAACCAGTATAAATCTTGTTGTGTCTTGCTTTCCTCTTCTTACCTCTGTTTATCCATCTTTAAGCGCATACATTCCAGAGCATTGTCAAGAAAATTTTTAAATCCCCAATTCACCCCCCTCTTGGTGATTTGCCCCGCCTTTCAGTATTTTGAAATTTTCAAAAAACTTTAAGGAGGGACTAAATTGAAATTTGTTAAAACATTTTGGAAAAAAACCAATTTTACCTCAGTCAATCCAAAAACAAATCATTTACAATCTTTTATTCAATATTACTTCTACAAAAGCAAGATAAAAAACAAAGCACTTCTCCCAATTGGTGAAAGTAATGGACTTCTATACTTTGTTCAACAACCAATGCAGAAAATGCTTTTCTATATGTGCTGGTTATTGTCAGGGTAAGAATTTTGTTATTTTTTTAAAACAATTATTTTGTTTCTTCCATTTCCCTAATATTGTAGAAAAACCAGTAATCTATAATGAGTGATTCAGGGATTAGTAGAGCACCCTTTATGGATGACCATATACGAAGGGTATGTGTTCTATCAGTCGCAAAAACATTTATAACAAGCTACTGATTTTTCTATAGCAGGGTTCATGTTAAAGAAGGAAAAACACAAGTTTTTCCCCCCTCTAAAAACAAACTTTCTACAAGTCACAATTTTTAGTTGACATGATTATATACTAATCAAAATTGAGTTTAGCATCCTTTCGTCTGAAAATTGTGACACATTGACCTTTCATGAACAATCATGCATCAAATCAGTTCTCTTTCTATTGAATTTTTTAAGCAATGCAATGGGAAGATAACTTATTTGAGAATTATAAATATGTGATTTTTGTGAATTTCTTTCCATGGATACATTTAAAGATATAAATTATAGATATATTGTAAATAATAGATTCAAAGTAGGCATATTTAACTTGAACAATTACAAAAATATACCCAATATGACTTGCACCTTCAAACTATCCTTAAAAAACAAATAGCACGTGATGATGAGTGGTTCCAAAGAGGGGCAAGGAATGTATCCACACTATTACATAAATCACAATTTATTATGGTTAATATCACCCATAAATCATGGTTCTAAACCTTCATATATGTGGGCACTATAAATACTCAGCAAAGTTACATTACGGTTCCAAATCGTGATTTATTAAGTATTTATTATAATGGTTCTAATATAACACTTGTTATGTATTGAGGTGTGGCAAGACCATGCTATATGTAATGCTGTAATGATAACAAAATGGGCTCACATAAACAACTGTTATATATACTGTAATTGGCATAATTAATAACTATCTCAAGTCAACAACCATTATAAACTTTGTAAGATACATTATACATATGTATAACCGTTTTTATGTATGAATTGTTAATTTTTTTAGGCAATTTGGTTTTTTTTAAATGGGGATTCCTTTTGTTATCCCATGTATGCATATAGAATGAAATTGTACAAAAGTTTGTATATATGTTAATAGAACAGAAGATCCCATACCCAAATAGCCATGCGATTTGAGGTGGATCAAGACATTCATGGATTTGTGTCTAGGCTCAATGAACTCTATACCATAAAGGGATCAAAGGGTATGCCATATGCAACATTGAGTAAGACTTGATAGAGAAGAAGCGGTTAGATCTTACTATATTACGCTATTTGCTCCTTGTTTGGAACCATATGGCGTTCTATAGTAACATCTGATCCTCCTTCTCCATCAAAACTTTCTCAAGGCTGCATATCCCTTGAGCCCTTTATAGTAGGGAGTTTCATTATGCCTAGCCATAAAGTCAGGAATGATGAGATCAATATGTGTAAGCTTTTGTTCTATTATAGACTTGAATGTAATAAGCAAAGCAAAAGCAGAAACTTTACTAAATTAATATATATTACAAGATTACGATATACCTTTTTCTGTCTCAGATGGTATGCCAATAAGGTGGTCAGGCCATGCAACAAAAGCCAAGCACAACTTCTCCTACTAGCATTTGTGGTGGCCACTAGAAGGGGGATACTTAGGAATGATGGAAACCTTTAGTTCTCTAGGCTAACATGATTATGAGGGAGAGGCAAGTTGTGAATTGTGTTCTCCATTTGTAAGTTATACATGTGGCATGGACGGACGAGTTGTGAATCATGTTCTCCCCTTGTAAGTTATACTTGTGTCCTGAAGCAATCATATGTTGCTTGGGGTTCTCCGTCACACACTTGACATTATGAAATCTTTGTGAATTTTTAAAAAGCTCTTGTAACATAGGAGGAACCTTCGATTAGAGCAATTGATTTTTCCAAAAAAATATGAGCACAACTGAGGTCAAAACCTAGCTACAAATTAAAAAAAGAAGGGAATAATAATGGAAATGCATAATGGAGAAGGGAAATCATACCTCCATATGATTAGAATAGAGTACGCAAAAAATGCGACCTGGCTAGGGCTGAAGAATGAAAATGCGAGTTAGGGCAAGCGAAACAAGTCACATAGCTGTAATGGAGAATGCTTTAAATTGTGTGGCTCCACGGAAAACAACTAACAAATGTTGGAAAGTTCAACCGGACAAGGGAGTTCTTAGTTTGGTTGGTTAAAATAAACCCTTAAACAAGTGTGGTAATGATCGAAAACACATGTTAGGGCTTGCACAACAACTCATGCTATCACTAAGAAGCATGGAAAAGGCTTTGTGAATGATGTGGTTCGACTGAAAATGACAGTCGACAATTGGAGAAGACAACTAGAGTAGTAGGCTTCTGATGTTGGTGGGTAGGGTTTACATTTGACCTAAGACAAGTGTTCTAATAATGAAATGAAGAAGCAACTAGATATTTATATAGAAGTGAAAGTTTAACTTTATAACGGTTCAAATATAACACAAATAATTTATTGCTCTATTGTTATATATATTACGATTATTTTAAGAAACCATTAGCTTCCAATATTAAAAATGTTATTATAATTTTACTTAAAAGATATAGAAATAATTTTAATAGTTCAAATTTATTTTGTATAAAAAAATTATTTTTGTATCTTTTAATAAAATTAAATTAATATTTTCATAAGATGTTAAATATAGACCGTTGTCTTAATCCAATGGTGAAAAAAGGAAAAAAAAAATAGGGAAAAGGATGGTGAGAGGTATTAGAAAGAAGCCAATTCCAAAAGAAGAAGAAGAAGAAGAAGAAGAAGAAACTATTTCTATTGATACTCCCTTTAACAATAATAAATCATTATATATACTTTGAGGACTTTAATTTTAAACAAGGATGTTTCAAGAAAACATATCATATTTATTATAATTAAGTATTTTAATAGTTTGAAGTTTTTTTTCAATAATAATTAACAATTATTTTCTTATAATTATAATTATAATTATAGTTTTCCTCTTAAAATCACAACACACATAAAATTTAATAAGATTCATATTCTTTCTAATAATTTTTTATCTAAAATTGCATTTCATATTGTTATCCAAATAAGTTTTAATATGAAAAACAAAATGACTTTTACTATCTTCGATCCAAACATAAATCGCATTAACTTAAATTTGTAAAAGTCGTCATATAAAAAAAAAAAGTTACTTCTATCACTTCTAATTCAAATAGGCTCATAATCCTTCTTATTGTGTTTAAGATGTTTAGCAATCATGATGGCTCATGTTGACACAAATTACGCTGGCCAATTAATTTAATACTCACTCCAGTCCATTTTAGAAGAGGCCAAATTTGAATTGCCATGATCTTGTTTATAAGAGCCTGACAAGAATTGTCTAAATATTTAAGGAGTTTTTTTTTCACCTTTTCCCTTCATTAACTATTCAAATTGCATTAATTAATTGCTTAGTAATACATATATCTACTTTATCTATCTCTTACTTGCCCTCTCATAAATAAGGGCATGCTTAAAAAAAAAATTATTTTAGATACACTTATTATTTTAACTAATTTTAAATACTTTCTTAAATCATGTAATTTAATTATCGCGTCTTATAAATAGAGATGGGAGTAATTAATATTTAATGCTAAGATGCATGCATGTGCGCGTTGGAGAAAATGGCAAAGGCAATACGCATTGGCTTTAATCACCAAAGAGGCAAAAGCCAAAACATTCACTTATTGAGCTCTCGTAGTGGCCGCCCTCGTCATATCTGACGTCTTTTTGCTCCAATTTTGAACATTTAATCTCTTCTCAATGACCTCTGTATATATATAAATAGATATGTAGACACAAAAGCGCACTCACACACAAATCTAGGATTGAGGAAGCAGAAAAGTTTGAACTCTCTAGACAGAAAATGGAATCAAGAGTTGAAGATATAGTGATTGTGGGAGCTGGCATTGCTGGCCTTTCAACCTCCTTAGGACTTCACAGGTACCCATCTCTCTTCAACTCCCTCTCTCTCTCTCTCTCTCTCTCTCTCTCTCTCTCCCTCCCTCCCTCTCTCTCTCTCGTGAAACTAATCATATGTTTTTATGGAGGTAAAATTAGTGAGGAGCAAATATTAGAAGGAAAAACTACCAATAAAAAAAAAATTACCATTTTAAAAGTTTTTCCTCCTAGCATTTCCCTCCACTCATTTCATCACTTTTCTCTCTATTTGAACATATTCTTATTGTGATACCGTAAATCTAAAATTTGTTACCAAGGAAAATTTTACATGTTTTGTTTTGTTTTTTGTAAAAAGAAATTATCTATACAAATCTTGGAAGAATTATATATTAATTTTAAGACATATGTTGTCTTGATGAAATTCATGAAACGTCTTCATTATTCAAATTTTTTTCCCCTTTTAAATCTGTATATTTTGATCACGGTTGCAAGTGTTTTTATTCACATTTAATTAAACTTGCAGGTTAGGCGTGCGAAGTTTGGTTTTAGAATCTTCAAATGCTCTGAGAGTCACAGGATTTGCTCTCACAATATGGGCAAATGCTTGGAAAGCTTTGGATGCTCTTGGCATTGGTGACATCCTCCGTCAACAACACCTCCAGCTTCACGGGTAATCTATACCAATGTTCTGAAAACTCGGGCTAGACTAGAAAATGGTGAACCGGGTAGTTCCGAACATCAACCTGGTTTATTTTATTTTTTAAAAAAGCAATTTTAAAAAAAAATTGTTAGAATTTCATATTAATTATCCTGAAATCTTCAATTTTTCACCGGTTTGACCCTAGGTTAGTTCTTGTTTGAGTTTAGTCTGACTCATTGACCATTAACCCAATATTTTGATTGGTTTAGTGACTGATTCAGGTTTCAAAACCTTGATCTATACACATTATATATTTATATCTATTAAGTCGAGTATTCCTATCACAAACTTGTTATTTTACTATTATTAATTATTAAAATACGTACATGAACTTATAAATTCACCTTTTTGAAAACTTGTAAATTTTTGCATCATCTCTTTTCATATAAATTATGATTTATAGATTTTCATACATACACTTGTTATTTTTGCTATCGTTAAATTCCCCCAATAAACTCAACCTAATGAATATAGGCAACTTTATCTAAATTTGTCCTTATATAAGTAACAATTGGTCACTAATAAGAAATACAAGTTTTGCTGGTAATGATTAGGAGCTTGAAACTAAACATTTTTGGGATTGGATTGCAGAGTTACCACTACTTCTTTGATTACTGGGGAACAAACATCTTGGACCGCTCTCGAAAACGCCACCGGGAAACAGTAAGTGCAATATGTAAATGAAGACTCTCTATTCCCTTTATAATAATCATTCTTACTACACACGTACACACAGTAGGTATAACTGTAAATTTAGTTCTCTAGAAGAATTTCATGCTTATGTGAAAATTGATTACTCTTTCTGCATTTTACTCAGTTATTCTAATGACATATGAGTCTTACCAGTTAGGAAGGGGATGTTAAACTTTTCTATTATTTGTAAGAGTCTAATAGAAAATGAATAAACAAATATATGATAGAAATTAAATGATATAATTAAAGATGTCAAAATTATTAACGTGGGAAACCTCTTAAGTCAAGGGTAAAACTGGGTTGTCCATATGGATGAAAATATGATCCATTATGATTAAAATAGGCTATAAGAGAGTCTTAAATAAATTCACAAACACGTGTAACCACCCAATTAAACAATAAAAGCTACAAGCTTATAATAGAGAACAGGAAAAGCTGAAAAATACCCAAAAAAATGTCAATCACCTATGTGCTGGACGGAACTATCTGAGCGCGAATCCTTTGGGCCAGACATAGTTGACAAGACTTCCGAGCAGATTGCTTTAATCAGACAAAGACTCTTAGCAGCTCAAAGCAGACAGAAGAGCTACGTTGATAAGAGAAGACGACCTCTGGAATTCGCAGTTGGGGATCATGTATTTTTGAAGCTATCCCTAGTCACAGGTGTTGGTAGAACACTGAAGAATGTAACATCCCGTTTTTCATAAACGTTTCTGGAGCTGAGAGTTGAAAATATTTTGCATAACAAAGAGTAACTGAATAACATTGTATGTAGTGTATCTAACTACATGTTTAACTAATACAGTCATCCAAATCTAATCAAAAAGACGATGCCTCCGCAGGGTCCTCATACCGGCTTCTTACCCTTGTCCTCGATCACTTCCCGGGATCCTGAGGCTATGGCAGAGGCTGAGGTTCAATTCCCATTGAACCTCAGGTAACGGTTAACCTCATGCTTATGTAAACAGTATATGACAGTTATCACAGATATATAACATAATCACAGTTTAAAACAAATATCTACATGTAAGGCAATAACATAAAACAACCACTGCAATATGTATGTTACCCCAGTTTGCACATAACCAGTGCCACGACGGCCCATCGTGTCCTCAGCGCTAGAAAAACTCAACGGTATTATCAAGACTATAACCCGTATACAATTCAACTCTCATGAGTAAATTTCAAAACAGAGTATTATAATGTGAAAACAACAATCATATATAACCAAACCATAAGCATAAGAGTTAAGGTTATAATACGCGTCCGTACCTGAGTTTGACAGGTTGTTGGGTACGTTTCGTTGTCGGTATGCGAGCACAGTCTATCCTAAAAGGGTAATATGGTCTCCATTAATTCTCAAACAACACTTTATAAGACACCTTGGCCCCACTAGACATTTTTACCCTTTGTGGACTTATTGTTAAGTATTTCCTAACAATTTTTGAAAAAAACGCTGGTGCAGAATTTCGCCTAACTTCGAAAAATCATAACTAATTCCATAAAAATCGAAATGAGGATCCGTAAAATTTCCCGGAATCCTTGAGATGTATAATTTTGAGGAAAAATACTGTAACTTACCCATAACTCCTGGATAAATCCCAGTTTCCAGAATTCAAACTGTTGCCCAGATTTTCGCCCAGAAAATGTAACTTAACTTCCAAGATTTTTATCTTTTTGCACAGAGCTTCAAATGACATACTCTTTATAGATTTAGAAAGCCATATATGTCTACTTTCATCATGAATTTTCCCAGAATTTTAGAATATCATCTTCATCATAAAATACTAGCATCTTTATTACTTACTCAAGTTTTACTGATTTCGCCAGAGCTTCGCTATTTTGATCCTAATCTTCCAAAAATTTTGATATAACCTCTTTTTCATCAAATTTTCGAAATAAAGACAATGGAAACCTCAAAAACATGAAAATAAAACTGTATATGGAAGATTGAAGATTAAAATAACTTTTCTAGCATTTCTACTTATAAACTAAGAACTTAAACTTAAAAGCTAAAAACTCTTATACCTCTTGAAGACCTCTTGTCTCTCTTTCTCCAGCAGCTCCTCCCTCTCCTACTCTCTCTAAATTTCGGCCAAGGCAAGGAAATTTGGTGTGAAGGATGTGTTAGCCAATGCCTTCTATTTATAGGCAAGAAGAAGTTAAACATCTTGCAACTTTGGTTTAAGCTTGGCCCTTGGATCATTACTTGGAGAGAAAGGAAGGATCTTGGCTTCTCATCCTCTCTTGGCCGAAAATTTGGCCCCCTCCCCCTTCTAGATTTTTCTTGCTTGGTCACCAAGCATTCTTCTTGCTCATTAAGCAACTTAATTAATCCCCAAAACTTAATTTGGTTAAGTGTTAATTAGTGCTTTGCTTCAAAATCCAATTTCACTTTTGAAATCCTAATTTTATGACAAGATTTATGGTGATTTTTAATTCCCAAAATATTTAAGTATGAATCTTAAGAGTAACCGAAAATAATCTTGGGAATAGCCTAGTTGAAGCTCATAATTCCCTGATTCTAAATATGTATTTATCTTGGATAGTTAACTTCAAAATCTCAAGTTATGATTTAATTTCTATAGGTTTTCTCCTAATCTCTTTCTAATTAAGCAATTACTTGCTCCCTAAGAAAGTTAACTTGCTCACCAAGTTATCTTCTCTTACTCTTTTAATTGGTTTATTCTTTTTCTTCCATTTTTATTAAAAATTTCGTCCCCCCTCCCTTTATTTTTAATTAGGAAGTTTTGACTTAATTGTTCTCTCATGCTCAAGAAAACAATTCCCTTATTGGTCCATTTAAACTTTAAGATTTAGGGTTAATATCATTGTATAATCTATTTTATTCTTACTTAGAAAGATTTTGTCTTCATGAAGTTAAATTAGGAATAAATGAGTTGAGTCCTAATTTAATCCCTAAAATATTGGTTTTTATATCAACAAGCTAAAAATTAATTTTCATACTCCTAAATTCTAAGAAAAATTGCCTATAAACAAAAATAAATAAAATTACAAAAGATTTGAGACCTCATATTCACCTATTTAAAATAGGTATTAAAATTATTATTTTTCTTTTTATTATAAATTTTTTTTCCAGGTATTACATCTCTGACCACGAACATGATTTCTCTCTCACATTAGGCCTCTAAATGATGATCCAAACATTCAAAATGACAAGTTGCATTTGTGGAATCAACTGATCAAATTTCAGTCCAATCCAATGGTTAATGAGTGCACAAACATCGATTTACTAAGATTGTCCTGTGAACATGCATTTTTTTGCTTTCTCTCCTCTTTTACCTCACATATGGATTTATAATTAGACTGCTCTGGTCTACTCTAGCCTCATCAGCCTATTTGGCCCCAGTAAAAAGCCTAATTAGCCCCCTCTCCACTTAAAGAAGTAAGACATAATCTCAAATTAGGAAATTTTGAAAGAATATTCTATCTTACAAAGAATAATCATAAAACTTTTCTTTTTCTTTTTCTCATTCTCTCACTCTTTTCCTTCTTTCCTATTTTTGTCCTTTCCTTTCCTTTCTTTTATTTTCATAAAATAGGAAATACATAATATATATAATTTGAGCATTTATTCACATAGGAATGCAAACCAAAACCCTACATCTCCCCCCTTACGACTATGTGGAGACTTACCAATATGGTGTTCATATAACGAACTTCAAACTTTCCAAAAATGTCATGATACACCATGCAAGCAACAACTTTGAGTTATTTAAAGAAACATCATTTCTGAAATATACTCTAGCTCATTCACCAACCATACAACAAGAATTCTTCTCTAATTCTGCATTCTTCAAATCTATAAGCGCATCCTTCTTTTTTTTATTCCTGTCTCTAACAACCAAAGCTTCTATCATCTCTGGGAAATCATCCTCTGTCTCCATCAGTCAAGACTATCAGTTAGCATTTTCACCACCTGTGTATATATGCAAACAGTCATATAAACACACGTTTTTACAGGATGGTTCAGATTTCAGAATTACTTGAAATTTGTTCAATCTTAGAGATCGACTTGAGTTTGATGCTATATAACCTGATTATTAGCATGACTCACGCATGAGATGAGTTTTTATAATATTAGGGATAAAAGGTTAAAATGGTAATTCCTCGAATCCTTGATTTAAAACTTATGTACCTAATTTGATTAGATTAAGGAAGTTAATGAAATTAGCTAATTTGCCATTTATTTTCTAAAATACCTAAGTTTCTTTCTCCTTGATTATTGTTAATAGACAAACATGAAAAATATATATTATTTTTAAGATCAAGATCAACTACTCAAATATCAAATATAATGTAGGTCCTATATTAATTAAGTACTAGAGGGAGTATTAAATAAAAGTTTTACAAAGTTGGTTTACACAGTAGACAAAGAAACAGGACAGATACATGAATAAATAAAAGAAAGAAAATTCGCACAAGAGGTCGTGAATCGTGACAGGGGAGAAAGACTATAGGAAGAACAGAATATCTTGACCAACAAGAGAGTGAGATAATGGTTGATGGTGAGTAAAAACAGTGCCAGCATCAACACTCATGTAGCAAAAATGTTCCCCAGATATAGAAAGAATAGCCTATCAAGAAGGACAAGACACAAAAAATTTAAGGGTTAAGGTGCAAAAATACATGAGTTTTTTCCCCAGGAGCACCCAGCACCACGTGCTCTTTTTTGAAGCAAAAATACACACGTGGTTATCACTTTGGAGCAAAAGTCACATCCCACCGTTAAGTTACTGTTCACCGTGATAAGAGAGAAAGAGATGAAGCAAACAGTAACATAACGACGGTGAACAGTAACTTAACGGTGTAATGTGACTTTTACTACAAAATTGTAACCACGTGTGTATTTTTGCTCCAAAAAAAAAGCACGTGGTGTTGGGTGCTCCTAGGGAAAAAGTGTATTTTTGCACCTTAACCCAAAATTTAATTACAAGTATCAGAAAGTTCATGTATTTGAATTGGCGTTTAACTAACTTCACTATATCATAATTACTCAAATTCAATGTTGGCTCCCCTTGTTGGGTTGGAATATTTGATCTTGCTACAATAATAGAGGGATCTAGATCCTCTGTTTTTAACAATAAACGCATCGTGTGCATATAAGGAAAAAATTGAGAATATATACCTTATACACAATTCCTCTATTTTGGGTTGCATTCTCTCTTAAATGCATAATGTATTGCCACTCAAGAGCCAAATTAGAATATTGACAAAAACTTCATATGGTGCAGTGGGGCCCATGAAGCTTATTGTGTCAGGCGACAGTTACTATTGGAAGCCCTTGTCAATGAGCTTCCAAGTGGCACCATTAGGTACTCTTCAAAGGTGGTAGCTATTGAGGAATCTGGCTTCTCTAAAGTCGTTCATCTTGCTGATGGAACTATCATTAGAACCAAGGTAAACACTATATTCATTAACTATTCACCCTCCAATCCTAAATATAGGAGCTACATAACACTATGTTCATCAGAACCAAGGCCTCAAACCTCAACAATAATCATTGTTCATGAATGAAAGCAGGTACTTATTGGTGGTGATGGAGTGAACTCAGTGGTAGCAAAGTGGCTTGGTTTGAAGAAGGCTGCCTTCACAGGCAGGTCTGCAGTTAGAGGATGCATTATGTTAAAGAATTGTCATATGCTTGAACCCAAGTTTATGCAGTCCTTTGGAAATGGGTGTAGAAGTGGTGTTATTCCTTGTGATGACAAGATAGTTTATTGGTTCTTTACTTGGACTCCAACTGAACAAGGTGAGTCTTCCTTGCCTCACATAACAATTCATAGACCATTAATATTTCACTAAAATTAGATTTGATTTTAGTATACAAGATTCCATGGTATAAATTAATATATAAGATGTTTCAGCATGTTAGCACTCAAGATTTCTTATCAGTTTATTAGGGGAAAAGTAGTTGGCTTTAGTGTGCATGCATCTTGCTCACCACTTGACACTTATATACCAAAATCAAGATGAAGATATGCCAAATTCCTCTTTGACTGGATAAGAGGGGGCAATGATGCCTTGTCAGTTTACGAATTTTTTGTTTATAAATATTTCTGCACATATGATTTATGCCAATATTCACATCCATTACAACATTAATATAAGAAAAGCTTAGATCTTTGCATTAGCAAGCTAATTACTGAGCAATGATCACTTTGACATGCTCCCATTAACATTATCTTCTAAATTATATGTTCCGTGTAAAATTTCATTTACTATGCGAAACAGTTTGAAGTTTATGTTGATAAATGCAATTTGCCTTGCAGAAAAGAAGCTAGAAGAGAACCCAGCTAAAATGAAGGAATTTGTGTTAGAGAAAGTAAAGAATATGCCAAGTGATGTTAGAGCCTTCATAGAAAATACTGATTTGGATCATTTCTTATCATCTTCGTTGAGATATAGACATCCTTGGGAGCTAGTGTTCGGAAATATCAGTAAAGGTAATGTTTGTGTTGCTGGTGATGCATTCCATCCAATGACCCCTGATATTGGCCAAGGAGGGTGTTGTGCTTTAGAAGATGGGGTCATTTTATCACGGTGTCTTGGTGAGGTTCTCTCCGCGAAATCAGTCAGAGATATAAAAAATAAGAATGAAGAAGAAGAAGAAGAAGAAGAAGAAGAAGAAGAAAAGGAACAATATAAAAGGATTGAGGCGAGCTTGAAGAAATATGCAGATGAGAGACGATGGAGATGCATTAATATCATCTCTACAGCTTTTGTGATGGGTACTATTCAGCAGAGTGATTCCAAAGTGGTCTCTTTTTTCAGAGACAAATTATTGGCTGCATTCCTAGCTGGTATTCTATTAAAAATTGCTGATTTTGATTGTGGAAAGCTTAGCAGCTCTTAGATGGAGAAATTTAATTGATGGTAAGCGTTTTTCAAATTGAACACACATTGTGCTAGTACTCTAAGTTTATTAATGCATGCTTCTTGAGAAGATCATATATGGTTTATACAAGTGTCATGTTGGTTTTCATCCCATTTTTTGGGCCTTAATAAAGCATGTTATACTTTCCTCGCCTAAGTGAGTGAAAAACATAGAATCACTCCTTATTTAGGTCATTTCCCTTTAATTACAAAAACTTACACATAATTAATACTACCCCAGTTTAGATGTAGGATCCAGCTGACTTTTTTGAAAAAATAAGAAAGTTAATTAAACTACTTTATAATATTTATATTTATTTTTTTTTCTCAAAACTAATTTTTCTAACTTATAAACTGAAATTAAGTAACTTAGCTTATTTAACTTTTTTAATTTCTAAAAGAAATAAATTAAGTCTTATATTTAATAATGATTGCAATATCTTTCCATTTTCTCTCCATTCATAAATACTTGAGCTGTTTTTCTTCCTTCTAATATAAATGCTTATGCTGTTCGGAGAGCTCATGAATGGTATTGAACCTTACGCTATACATTGGATAATGCAATCAGTCAAAACTACATAAAAATTAAAGAGAAAACAGATTGAGAGCCAAGTGGATGTAATTGAACAAAAAAGGCTATTCTAGATAATGTATGTCGTTTGTCCTCAATTTCAATTATCATTGCCGCACAATTTATTGTTGTATCTCTAGTATTCTCTAGCATCATCTACAACTTCATTGCACAGCAAGCGTCTCTAAATTTGCATGGGATAATGAACAATACTGTTCTTATATCTCGATGGTCTTCTGTAGTTAATGTCAAGTACAAAAATTCGCCATAGAGCATTACATGGGTGGAGACAAATACCTATAACCATAACACATTTAATCTCACCATTAGACTATACACTTCCTTCTATTGATTAAGATTCAGAATTAAAAACTGCAGTAGCTTGATCATGACCCTTGCTGACATATTTGATTGATTCTCATTGATTGCATCTTTCAAAATTCACATGAGCTTGATTTTTCAGGAGGATTTTGGGATTGATGTAACGTATCACAGTTTTGTTATTCAATCAAATCCTATTTTTCTATTATAGATCTTACATCGTCTATTCTTCTATAACGTGGATAACCATATTTATGGATTAGATGGAATTTTTTTTTTAAAAAAATCTTTTATATTTATAATTTTTTTAAAATTAATTTGATAAAATTATAAATTGATATATAATTTACATACTGTTATAAAAAAAATATTTTAGAGAGATCAACGTTAATTTCTTAATGACTTTAATTTTTTAACGATTAGGGTGACTTTGATATTTTTTAACACTCTTGGGTGAAATTGATCTCAAAAAAATTTCGGATAGCCAACGTTCATAAGTGTTGCTTTTGAGGTAAAATTGTACCATAACTCTTGATAAAAAGTAATTAATGATTTTATCCTAAAAATACACCAAAAAGAAAAAAGAAATTACAACTTGACCCCAATAATTTGGTTTTCTTCCATCAAGATTTAAGAGAATCAACTGCATTTAATAAAGGAAATATGTAAAAAGTTGGAATGATTTAGAGACACGAACTAGTTGTCTCTTTCTTTAAATTATGATCGATGACTTTTAATATTCCAATTATATTTAGGATCTGTGCGTTTTTTATTAAAATTATAAAAATATTTTTATCCTAAAGTTATAATTATAATCAATTTAATATAGCTTTCTTAAATTGTCATCCACCAACAATGTATAGGGTCCTAACCAAAAAGATAAACATTACTTTATTTCCACAATGCAAAAGGTTGTGATAACAAGTTTCAAATCTTAATTGGCCTCATAAAAAACTTGTTAAATAAACTACTTCCACTTTCATAGATTATCAACACTGGGCCATTTATCAAAATCTGGCGTCATGTAAAATATCAGTATTCTTTAATTTTTGGTCTCTATCTATATATTTAATAGTTCTATGGACAGACCTGAAATGATCCGTATGTAGACGCCACATTTTTTGGCAAGAAAAAAAGGCGCCACACTTCTATTTGGTACTATATGTTACATTTTAAACATCTATCAATGTTAATCCTGAACATCTTAAATTAATTTTATAAACTAAAAAGTAAATTAAAATACTTTAACTACAGTTTGTTTTTTATATATATTATCACCCGTATTTGGTTCAGGATTGTAGTTACACCTCCCAACACAAGTGTCTTCTTTAGAATTGAATCTCCAAACTCAAAAGAATTTAAGAGGGCCTTACACCATAGAGCAACTTTATATTAGTTACTTTAACTACGCTTTTGCTTGGTCTTAACATCACAAAACCTCTATATTTTGAAAATATTGATTTAGTCCAAATTCTTGTTAAAGAATATTCCAAAAAGATTGTTTACCCACCCCTCCTTAAACGATATCTCTAAATTATCTTTTAAAATTAATATTTATTCATATATTTAATATTTTGCCCAAATTTAGGGGAAACAATAGTAATGAAAAATATCAAAAACTTATAAAATTTTGATTTTTTTTAACCAACATAATTTAATTAAATAAATCTAGAATTTTGAATCACAACATACTAGTATTAGGATTCAAAATTATATTTTCTTAATATTTTTTTAATTTAATTGAAAATTCATGTAAAAAAACAATGCTATTCCCGACGCAATTGGTTTCGACACAAAAATTCTGTCAAAATACTTATCAATAGAAAAATTCTGTTGGAAAATTTCTAAGGCCTTGTTTGTTACATTGATCCAAGCCTACGAAAAGGGAACTTGACCCTTTTCCCTCCAAAAAGTCATGTTTGGTGTGCCAAAGTTCTGAGAAGATGACTTCCCTCACTGTCTGAAGCTCCCACTTTTAAGGAAACCTTCATTCCATTTGAAAGTGGCGGGAGAGCTAAAATCTTCTCGAGAGAGCCAAAATTTGGGACAAAAATGCCCCTTTGAGAAAGCATATCTGTGTAAAAGACAAGCTATCGAGCTGGTCGACGAAGCACGCGTTTCAAAAGGAGAGAACGAGGAGCTACCCAGGCGAAGAAGAAGATCAACCTCGTCGAAACTTGAGAGCTAAAATCCAGTAAGTGGCAATATGTATGTATCAATGTATCTCATGCATGTTTTAAATTCACCTTGTCGATGCCTTGTTGCTTCCACATTGATACAATAGATACAAAATCCATTGGGAAGCAACAAGGGAGTCCTTTTTTAACGAGTGCCTGTCAATGGGTCATGTTGTGGGTTCTGTCATGGTTATTGTGTTTTAGTGAGACAGGCAGTGGGAAAGGACGATGGAAAATGTTGTTTATTCTTGTTTGTTGTTTTACAGTGTTCTTTGGTTTTGTGAGTGATAAACATGGTCATAATGCCAAGTTTGTGAGCTTTTAAGTTAGATCTGTATATAGTTTAGGTTGAGGAAAATATAATGTTGGATATGTAATAATTGATATGCAACGAAAATGACAATTGGGTGTTGCAATAAGGTAATTTTTAACTAAAAAAGACAAAGCACAAGCTGTGAAATAGAAAGTTCACACATGTGGACTATAGAAATAGTGAGATGTTAATTCATTGAATTGTGATGTGTGCGTTGGGTGAACAGTGATGATGTAATTTGAAATGTTTGGATGAGATATAGAAAAGTTTGAATGTTTAATAGTGGTACTCTGTAAAGAGGACTAGTAGATTATGATGAAAAGGAAATTGGTATGAAACAATTTGTGTAGGTATGGAGCCAAGGTCAGAGTAAATGGTTGCAATGTTGGCTGAATGTTTAACTTTGCTTCTAGCAGTGAGGCACATGCTTGTAACAATGATAGTAGCAGTTGGGGTAGTTAGACCGAGGGACTTACCAGTTAGATCATTGAGATTAGATTTTTATGTGAAGAGAACAAATTTGAGGGCAATGATATATAGTAGTGATACCACTTACTTCAACCAAATTGAAATATCAATTTTATCTTGTAGTTGTAAGTTTTGGTCTTTACATTTTTCAAAATTATTTGTAATTTCAGATTTTTTTAGCATAAACCAAGTTAGTCTACTTCTGTGTGTTTTTGAGAGATGGTTTACATTGTTAATAGAATTAAAATCCTCTCTAAATTATATTTATATGCAATAATCATATATTTATTATATTGTTGTTGAAAAGCAATGCTCTTAACACAAATATTTTAAGGAATAAGACTGTACTTCTTAATGTTATTAATAAATTAATAAATTCGAAAAATACTCAAAATTTCTCTCATTGTAGAAATAGTGATTCAATGATTATCAAGAACAAGTTTATTATTTCCATTGGCTTTTGGGGTTTAATTTAGCAATATATAGGTCAAGTAAAACCATCTTATTTCTTGTAAGGACTATTAATTAAATCTTTGCTAACTTCTTTTGAATAAACTAGATGTGGTCTTCAAGTTTTGTACAAAGTTTGAAATGGATTGTATGATAGTAGTAGTGTAATTTCTTATAAATTTAAATTATACTCACATATTGGTTGGACATCTAATGCAAACTAGACATGTTTTATATTTTTGCCCCTTATCAAACCTCAAATCATATAATTTTAAGTTTAAGAAAAAAAAAAAAAAACGAAGTGATAGATTTGTGTTTTAATAACTATATTTTGTTAAATTATCTACAACGTTTTATATATTTGTGGATTTATGTTGTTGCATTTAAATAGTATTTTAATTATGATTGATTTGATTGGGTATTCATGTCGATTTGATTATTGACTTAAAAAGTACTACTCTCATAGATTCATTGACTAGTCATGTATCTTAAAAATTATTAAATTAGAAAATAAATTAGGATCACACATATCTATTGTGGATTCAATAAGTAACACAAGAAGCACAACATTTTCTAGGCATGAGATGTAATCTTCACCAAAAAGCTAACAACAACGGGAAATTTGCCATTCTAATCCAAAAAAAAAAAATTCAAAATAGGCCACAGTGGAAATAATTTGTCAGACTAACCCACTTTGTGGCGCCACGTCAGATGGTGCCACACGTGGCGCCACTTGGCGTGGCACCACTGCGCATGTGGTGTGCCACATTGGCACGCCACAAGTGGTGCCACATGTTGTGGCGCCACTTGTGGCGTGCCACACGTGGCGGCACCTTGGCATTTTTTTTTAAAAAAATTCAATTATTATAATTTATTATATTTATATTTAATATATATTAAATATAATATATATTATTTTATATAATATATATATATATATATATATATATATATATCATATTTTAAAATGATGTGATATATATTATATTCAAAGCCAGGTCAACCAAGTGTTCACGATTTCGAAAATTTTATGAAATATTCCTTTTAAAATGATGTCCTATTTTCGAAAAAAGTTTCCCTCGGGGACGCTGCCCCTTGACCCTGCCCGCTAACCGGCTAGCGGGAATGCCGTAGGGTTCCAACTGATTGTTCCTAGTGCGATTAAATCGTAGCGATTAAATTGTAGTTGTTCCTAGCGCGATTTAATCATTACTTTTTTAATCTTCATATTATATGAATTAAATCTTCATATATATTTAATAGAATATACTCCAAAAAGATCAACAGGCAAATCAGGATATACCATGTAACGTCTTCCTCTGCCAATTCCTTTTATGGTATGCATCTGATGAAAGAACATAGCACGGTCCTCAATTTTGCCAATCAATCTCACTTTTATCATTTTGCTCATCCCCATCATTGCTGCCTGCAACATCATCTTCCTCGACAATCCTGTTGTTTTTAAAACCATGGTGGCGCCACTAACAATTATTCTTGGCCGTTCGAACCTCGCAATACCCATTACAAGCTGCGTCTCTTCTTACTATTTCTCATCGTCTCCCCTTTTTCTAGTCCCTTCGCCTAACACTCCTGTTCAGCAAGATCACCGATCGGTCCAGAGAACTCACTTTTCATTGTTGCCTGCAACATCATCTTCCTCGACAATCCTGTTGTTTTTATGTTTTTTTGCTTCTCTCTCTGATGACCTCAATTATGAGTCATAATATAATAATGTATTATATTAATAATATATGTTATATAAAATATAATATATATTATTAATATAATAAAAAATTATATTAATATTATATATATATATATATATATATATATATATATTAGATTATATAATTTAATATGTAATTTATTAATATAATATATTTTTTTCAAGAAAAAAATATATTATATAATACATATGTAATGCATATATAATATATCATGATTTTATTTCTCGCGCTAGGAACAATCAGCCGGAACCCTACGACAGTCCCGCTAGCCGGTTAGTAGGCGGGGTCAAGGGGCAGCGCCCTCAGGGGAAATTTTTTTCAAAAATAAGACATCATTTTAAAAGGAATATTTCATAAAATTTTCGAAATCGCGAACACTTGGTTGACCTGACTTTGAATGTGATATATATCACATCATTTTAAAATATGATATATATATTATATATAAAATATAAAATAATATATATTATATTTAATATATATTAAATATAAATATAATAAATTATAATTATTGATTTTTTTTAAAAAAAAAATGTCAAGGTGGCGCCACGTGGCGTGGCACCACTTATGTGGCGTGCCACAAGTGGCGCCACTTGTTGGCACGCCACATGCACAGTGTTGTCATTTGATGTGGCGCCACAAAGTAGGTTAGTTTGGCAAATTATTTCCACTGTGGCCTATTTTGATAATTTTTTATTTTTTTTTGGGATTAGAATGGCAAATTTCCCAACAACAACTGCACACGGCCATTTGCAAGACACTAGATGTAACTGTTGCTAGGGTACGACAATGGAGAGTTATTGGTGGCTTTGTTTTGTGTAATCGTGTGCAATGTGTTTCCAATCCAATTATTGAATCTTTTTCTTTATTATTCTATAATAAAGGAGAACTCCTTCATTTATGGTTTCTTTTTCAATGTCATTCACGCTATTATTTTAGCATATTTGATCAATTAACAGTCAAACCTAACCTTTATAATATTTAAGACGGTATTGCTATAATTTGAAAACTTACAAGACAATATTGAATATAAAACAATTTCATGGTAATGTTGCTCCTGAATAAAAATTTTTAAAGTAAACTTACACTTTAATAAAAATGACATGAATGACATAAAAACCTGTCAGTTTAGTATATTTAGTTAACTAACGGTTAAACTTAACATAAATAACAATTGAGATGAAATTGCTATTATTTGAAAACTTTTGGGGTAACGTTGCTCAAACAAATACTTTCAAAGTAAAATTGATATTTTATGACAATTTTCAAAGTAAAAATAGACCTTAACCTTATTTCTTTTCTCACCAGTGCTCAAATTTTATTGTTTTGAGTTTAATAAAATAGCAACCATAGATTTGTGTTTTAATAACTACATTTTATTGAATCATGTATAGTTTATACATAGATGTTTTGTATATTTGTAGATTCATGCATATTTGAATATTATTCTTATTATAATGATAGGATATTAATATCGGTTTAAAATATTGACTTAAAAGTCATCGCTTCAACAGTCGTGTATCTTGAAAACTATGAAGTTAGAAAATAAATGAAAGTCATACCTTTCTGATGTGGATTCAACAAGTAACACAATGGGCACATCATTTGCCAGCCGCCAGATCTAACCGTCTCCTGCGAAGCCAAAACAAGTAAATAACAACAGTTGCACAAACATGGGGGAGGGAAAGGAAAAAAAAAAAAGCAGAAAATTCACAAAAAGGAAAGGGGTAAAAAAAAAAACAAAAAACAGACAAAAATATAATGTTTTTTTGCCAGAACAAAAAAATGGTACTACGTATTATTTTATAGATAGAGACAAACGCCTTTGTCTTCACTCTCACTCAATCAGCTCTTACTCTTTTAAATTACATTACTGCCACTTCCTTACTTCCCCTGCTTTTAATTTCCTTCCCTGTTCCTTCTTCTTATTCTCTGGCTCTGTTTCGTTGAACTTTTCCGGAAAATCGTCGAGAGTTTCTTCTTTCTCGCTGCACATTGGCTGCAGTCAAATGTGATGGGACGTGGATTCTCCAAATTCTGTTCATGCTTTGAACCGGTGAACCGGGCGGTGACGACAGCGACGAACCAACCCGACCAGCTCTTACACTAAAAAGAAGCGGAAGATGGCGTTTTCGCGGTTGCGTAGGGCATTTCATAAGGCCATTTCGGAGAAGAAGCAACCAGGGGTATTGCCGGAGTTGAATTTCGTGGGCAGAAAGGAAGCTCCATCGAACGAATATAAACCGGAGATGGTGATGAGTCATAATGTGCAGTGAGCGCTTGGGAAAGCGGGGGAGGATCGACTAAATGTGGTTGTATCAGAAGAACACGGCTGGCTCTTCGTCGGGATTTACGACGGCTTCAATGGCCCCGATGCGCCGGAATTTCTAATATGCCATCTTTATCGTGCTGTTTACAATGAGCTAAAAGGTTTGTTCTGGGAAGTTGAAGAAACAGAGAAAACTAATCCATCTACTTCAGTATGCTTAGAAGACACAAATCCTCAGATGCTTCAAGCTGAAGGAAATGAAAGTAGGCGACGCAGGCTATGGGAATTTCTCGAAGAAGACGATCGTGATCATGGTCTTAATTTTTCAGGATCAAAAAGATTCTCATTTTTCATTAGAAAAGCAGGATCAGCCGTTAGTAAACGGTGGCTATCATCAAAATTGAAACATGGGTTATACAAACATAAACAGAAGGCTGAAGCAGGAGAAGCCAGGTCTTGTGGTGGAGGAAGAAAACGGAAAGTGGGCCCTGTGGATCATGATTTAGTGTTAAGGGCAATGTCTAGGGCACTTGAAGCCACTGAACTTGCATATTTGGACATGACGGATAAGCTTATTGATTCAAATCCAGAACTTGCTTTAATGGGGTCGTGTGCATAGACGGACCTTCTAAGAGACAATGGGGGCCACGGCCCCTGCAGAAAAAAAAAAAAATCTGATTTTTTTTAATTTAATTAAATAATGTGTCAGCCCCCAAATTAATTATATGAAAGATTGACTTCCTATTCCCTTCCTCCTCACTCACTTGCTCATATGTAAAGGATATAACCTCTATTGGGTTAAAGCATTCAAATTATTGATTATTTCAAAGCAGCGTGACTCACATTGAAAGAAGAGAAAACACCATACATATTAGTGGTAAATAATAGAAAACACCATACAGATCTTAATGCATTTTAATATCAAAGATGTTAAAAAATGAGTTTTTTTTAATATTTATATTTAGTATAATATTAGTTAATTATATTGTTTAAATTGTTTATAGATTATTTGGAAAGTGATAAACTTTAAGAATAGCTCAATGATGAATAATATGACAATTGATTCATTTTTTAAGAGGAAAGCTAGTGATCACATAGAGGAAGATAAAATAGCTTCTATAAATCTGAATATTTTTTCTTTTCTTATACATTTGATATTCTTTTCTTTTCTTATTTACATTCTTTTATTTTTAATGCATTTAAGACTTTCCTTAAAAAAGAAAAAAGGAAAAATCAGACCCTGTTTGGCCCCCCAAATATTTTTTCCAAAGTCCGCCCCTGGTCGTGTGTGTTAGTTGTTATAATGAGGGATGAAAATGTGTACATGATGAACGTGGGAGATAGCCGAGCCATTGTTGCACAATATAAGCCTATAGAATTGGGTTCACCTGTTGGGGGATTGTTGTTGAATAGAGATGAAGGAAAAATCAGGTTGGAGAATGAGGATTCTGATCAAGAAATGAGTTTAGTTGCATTACAGCTTTCCACCGACCATAGCACCAGCATTGAAGATGTACGTACATACGCTCAATTTTAAC
Source organism: Acacia confusa (assembly GCA_037074495.1). Classification (NCBI taxonomy): domain Eukaryota; kingdom Viridiplantae; phylum Streptophyta; class Magnoliopsida; order Fabales; family Fabaceae; genus Acacia; species Acacia confusa. Next base: position 25,917,471 of record CM073504.1, on the reverse strand, counting down.
ATAAAAAACATGTTTCTTTAAGGATGATAAGTTTGTGTTTTTGGTTATATCAGTGGTTCAGAACGTGGGACTTCATTGTTTTGCAGGAAGTCATAAGAATTAAGAATGAACATCCTGATGATAGCCACTGCATTGTCAATGATAGAGTGAAAGGTCGTCTTCTGGTCACCAGAGCATTTGGGGCAGGATTTTTGAAACAGGTTTCTTTTAAGATTCTTTTTTTTTTTTTTTCCTTTTGATGAACACATGCATATTTTGTTGGTGGCAATCTTATTCAAAGCACTATCATGTTGTGCAACAATCATGTACTAATAAAAGACAGTCACTTCTTTTAACAGGCATTCAAATCATAATTTTCTATGTTGTAAGAGATTAACATTTTCTTTAGACTTAACCCTCGTTAATCTAAGATTATTTATTTTTATGATGTCATATATTTGTATAAAATCTATGTCTTGGTCTTTTAGGGGTGTGAAGAGAATTTGACCTAAATGACCATATAATATTCGAGTCAAGGGAATTAAGGTGTGCCTCTACTACAACTTAAGTTTTTAGTATAATAGTTAGTGCTTCATAGTTAAACGTTGTCGAACCCCGATCCACTTCCCCTCATACCCAAGACGTATCATCTTTATAGGTCATGCTCTATAAAGTTGCCAACTTTCTCATAGTTTTGATGACTAGTTGGTTCAGATTTGAACTCGTTCTCAGGTGGCATGGTCTTGATGAATTTAATTTTGAGCAATATCAAATTTTCTTTCTGCATAGCAGTATCTTACCGTTACCTGCTTTTTACTGTTGCATCTGGAAAACCAGTTCATAACTCTGTTTTCTCATTGCCACTTGTGCCTGTTGGTTAAAGTGAGGTCCTAGGCTTTAGAGAGAGAGAGAGAGCCACAACTCAACTCTCTGACATACAAAAAGCTACATGTGTCCGTGTTCATGCAGATTCTGAAATAGAGTTTTGTTTTTTTTTTTTTTGGTGCATTTCTCTTGTCTGTGACTGCGTAAATTTTAAGTATATTTTACATTAATTCATTTATATTTACATATGAGGGTATGATTTTGCATGTTGGTGCGGCCAAAGTGGAATGATGCAGTGCTGGAAGTTTTTCGTACAGCTTATATTGGCACAGCTCCATATATATGCTGCTCTCCTTCACTATGTCACCATAGATTAAGCCAGAGAGATCAGTTCTTAATCGGTTAATCCTCTCATCTGATGGATTATGTCAATATCTAACAAATCAAAAAGCGGTTTCTCAAGTTGAGAACTTTCCAGATGGAAATCCTGCCCAGCATTTGATGGAGCAGCTTCTCCTCCGTGCAGCCAACAAAGCTGGTAAATAGAATTTCCTAGGCTAAAATCTGTGAAATTAAAACCCCCCTAAACTTTACATTACTTGTATATAATACCAATGATATTTTAAAGTTCAAGTTTAACCTCCTTATTGTTTTAATTTTTTACATTAATTAAACTCTTTGCCGTTAATGTAACATCCCGTTTTTCATAAACGTTTCTGGAGCTGAGAGTTGAAAATATTTTACATAAACCAAGAGTAACTGAATAACATTGTATGTAGTATATCTAACTGAATGTTAACTAATACAGTCATCCAAGTCTAATATTTCTAACATAGGTATCCCAAAAAGACGATGCCTCCGCAGGGTCCTCGTACCGGCTTCTTACCCTTGTCCTCGATCACTTCCCGGGATTTTGAAGCTATGACAGAGGCTGAGGTTCAATTCCCATTGAACCTCAGGTAACGGTTAACCTCATGCTTATGTAAACAGTATATGACAGTTATCACAGATATACAATATAATCATAGTTTCAAACAAATATCCACATGTAAGGCAATAACATAACACAGCCACTGCAATATGTATGTTATCCCAGTCTGCACATAACCAGTGCCACGACGGCCCATCGTGTCCTCAGCGCTAGGAAAACTCAACGGTGTTATCAAGACTATAACCCGTATACAATTCAACTCTCATGAGCAAATTTCAAAACAGAGTATTATCATGTGAAAACAACAATCATATATAACCAAACCATAAGCATAAGAGTTAAGGTTACAATACGCGTCCGTACCTGAGTTTAACGGGTCGTTGGGTACGTTCGTTGACGGTATGCGTGCACAGTCTATCCTAAAAGGGTGATATTGTCTCAATTACTTCTCAAGCAATATTTCAAGAGACATCTTGGTCATACTTGACATTTTTACCCTTGAAGGATTTATTTTCATTTATTTCCACATAATTTTCGGAAAAAACGCTGATGCAGAATTTCTGGGCAGAATTTCGCCTAACTTCGAAAAATCATAACTAGTTCCAGAAATATCGAAAAGAGGATCCGTAAAATTTCCCGGAATCCTTGAGATGTCTACTTTCAAGGAAAAATACCAGAACTTACCCAGAACTTATGGATAATTCCCAGTTTCCAGAATTCAATCTGCTGCCCAGAATTTCGCTCAGAAATTGTAGCTTAACTTCTGGGATTTTTATCTTTTTGCATAGAACTTCAATTGACACACTATTTATATATTTGGAAAGCCCTAAATGTCTACTTTCATCATGAATTTTCCCAGAATTTTAGAACATCATTTTCATCATAAGATACTAGCATTTTTACTACTGACTCCAGAAGTTCTTATTTGCTGAAATTTCGCCAGAGCTTCGCTATTTTGATTATAATCTTTCAAAAATTTTGCTATAACTTCTTCTTCATCAAATTTTCGAAATAAAGCTATTGGAAACCATAAAAACATGAAAATAAAAATGGAATTGGAAGTTTGATGATCAAAATAACATTCCTAGCATTTCTACTTCATAAACTAAGAACTTAAACTTGGAAGCTAAGAACTTCCTTACCTCTTGAAGACTTCTTGCCTCCCTTTCTCCAGCAGCTACTCACTCTCTCTTCCTCCCTATATTTCGGCCAAGGCAAGGGAAATTGGTGTGGAGGATGTGCTAACTAAGGCCCTCTATTTATAGGCAAATGGAGGTTAAACATCTTGCAACTTTTGCTTGATCTTGGCTCTTGGATCATTACTTGGAGAGAAATAAATGATCTTGCCCCTCCAACCCTTCTTGGCCGAAATTTTCACCCTTTTCCTTCTAGAATTTTGTTGCTTGGTCCCCAAGAAAAGCCTCTCCCTTATTAAATTAACTTAATAAATCCCAAATCCTAATTTAGTTAGGTGTAAGTTGGTGTTTAAATTCAAAATCTAATTCCACTTTTGGAATCCTAATTTTATGATTAGATTTATGGTGATTTTTAATTCCCAAAATGTTTAAGTATGAATCTTAAACGTAACCGAAAATATCTTTGGGAATAGCCAAGTTGAAGCTCATAATTCCCTGATTCTAAATATGTATTTATTTTGGATATTTAACTTCAAAATCTCAAGTTATGATTTAATTTTTATAGGTTTTCTCCTAATTTTTCTAATTAAGAAATTACTTGCTCCCTAAGAAAATTAACTTGCTCACCAAGTTATCTTCTCCTACTCCTTTAATTGATTTATTATTTTTCTTCCATTTTCCTTAAAAATTTCGTCCCCCCTCCCTTAATTTTTAATTATGAAGTTTTGTCTTAATTGTTCTCTCATGCTCAAGAAGACAATTCCCTTATTGGTCCATTTAGACTTTAAGATTTAGGGTTAATATCATTGTATAATTTATTTATTCTTACTTAGAGAGATTTTGTCTCATGAAGTTAAATTAGGAATAAATGAGTTAAGTCCTAATTTAATCCCTAAAATATTGGTTTTTATATCAACAAGCTAAATTAATTTTCATACTCCTAAATTCTAAGAAAAATTCCCTATAAACAAAAATAAATACAATACAAAAAATTTGAAACCTCATATTCACCTATTTAAAATAGGTATTATGATAATTATTTTTCTTTTTATTATAATATTTTTTTTTCAGGTATTACAGTTAATTTTACCTTCAAGTTATTGGCAGAAATTGTCATATCATATTAACAATGATGACATGGTCTCTTACATGGATTAAAAAAATATAAACTATAATATACAAATTGATCTCTTAAACTTTTAAATACTTGCATATAATTCCCCTACGTATTTTATAATTTAAATTTTTGAATGACAAAATTTAAATTCTTTAATGACAAAATGTCACTGCACCCACATTAATCTGACGTAGCATTTTCTGTCAGTAACTTTAATGAAACAATTAAGTGTAGTGGTTTTGATGTAAAATGTTAAAACGTTAATATTGTATGTGACTGACTCAAAGTTTAAGGAAGATTTTGTAGAGTTTTGTCGATTTCCAACCTTCTTCATTTTCCTCTTGTCTGGCAGTCTACATGCATGGATCATGTATAGAATATGGTATAAGCAGAAGAATTTATAGGAGAATTTAGGATTGTCAAGTTGACATTTATGATGTTGAGTACTGTTGCAGGAATGGAAGTGCATGAGTTGCTGGATATTCCACAAGGAGGAGATAGGAGGAAGTACCATGATGATGTTACTGTTATCGTCATTTCACTTGAAGGCTGAACCTGGAGATCATCCAACTATCTCTGACACCTGAACAAGCTTGCTTTGCTCACTATTCCAGCCGGTTGAAGCCGATCCATCTTTTCACCATTCTTGTTCTTTGCTTCCTCTTGGGGCTCCTGCAGAATAATAAAGGAATGGCTAATGTTAGTGTCAATAAGCTGCCTTCACAATGAGAAGTTTCAGGGATAAAAAAATCATGAGAAAACATAGTAAGGTTGCTTTCATTCAAGTTCTTTTTCCATTTTCCTTCAAGGTCGCTGAAAAACACTTTGGTGTACATTGGCGGGACTATATACACATGTATTTAACCTGCAATTGAGGGCGTCCGCTGATTAATTAAGAAACTTTAGAATATTTATGATTTTTTCAAAGGTAAGGGTGCGAAAATGCTCATAAATTTTTATTTAAAGTACGTCAAATATTATATACTTTTCTAAAATGTAAAACTATTCATAAACGTTTAAAATAAGAGTAAAAGTGCTCTCACTGCAAAAATTTGACCTAACACAACACTTTTATAGTAGTTCACACATGTTTAGCATATATATATATAACGCAGTTAGATATATTTAACGGTATTGGAATTTTTATTTTTATTTTGAATATTTATAGATACAATATATGTAGTTTAAGATGTTCTTTTAATAAAAATTTATCGATATTTGTATGTATAAATCCTATTTATATCTGTTTGTTACAACTTTCAAAGCATTTCATTGATTTTTTATATATATATATAAAAATTTTAGGAAAGTGATTGGGTTCACCCACAGTCCAAAAGCAGGGCGCTAGGAGCTCAGTCCACAGGGAATACTGGTCAGAGAGTACACATGCCTCCACCTTTGCCAGCGTTACTACTACTTTCCAGACCCCTAAGATGCCTCCCCCAGCGCCTTGACCAACGCAACAATTGAACCTCCTCCTTTAAGATGAGGAAGACCGACCCCATACCAGTTGAGCCCAAAGACGAGACGAGGGAAGAGCATTTCATTGATTGCTCCTCATCTTTCTGCAATTATGTTTGGGCCTTGGGCATACCGATAGGTGAGTACTCGAGGAAGCAACGAATTCAATAAGCGCATGTAACAAAATCTTTGTTCTTTTGACCTGGACTGATCTGTGTGGTCAAACCTAAGCCTATAAACAATTAAACATTGTCATTGGATGTGGTTCTTTTTTTCTTTTTTTTTTTAATGAAAACTGAATACCAGCATCTCCCACAATTTAGAGCTAGGAAATCGATTGAGCTTATCAGGCCGGTCTCTTTAGACTCTAGCCCTTCAAGAGTCAGGCTTGAAAATTAGAGAAGCTAAATAAAATAAGCTATACAGAGTTGGCCATGTAAAGTCTTAGGCTTAAATGGGTCAGCCTTGCAAGGCCTCGGGCCGGCCCTGAAGGCCCTTTTAATAGATGTATTCATGATGCAAGAAAAAGAAATTCATAATATTTTTACTCATGAAACAGAGCCTACTACTCAAACTGAAGCGCAATTAAATGTCTTTGAAATTGATGATAGTGCCGAAAAAGATGATAATGATAGTCATCATACTAATGTTGCTCAATGATATACTTCTTATGTTTTATGTGAGTTATTTATAGACAATAGTTTGTTTTTGATTACGAATTAGTGAATGTAATTATTTGTTAGATGATTTGTGTTGTTTAGATATTAATATTGACAATATTTATTTGATAAATTAAAACTTTAATTGTTGTAATTCACTAATTATTTCTTTAGAAAAAAAAACAGAAGAAAAATAGTTAAAATTTGGAATAATAACTTCCGGGCTCTGTAGGGCCAACCCTGACCCTGATGCTCTCGGGCCGAGCTTTGAAAAACATGTTTTTTAACTTCAGGCCCTATAAGGCAAGCCTTGTTAAGTCCTAGCCCTGTAGGGTGGGGCGGTCTTGATTCTTAGATCTACCTACAATGAGTGATTACAAGGGTCAAATCAACAAGACTAGCTTCTTTAATTGTACGCATGATGGAATTAGTTGATGAAATAGACCAAAATTTCCTATAATATTATAAGATAACTTGACCAGTTGAAATGCTATTGAAATGCTATCTCTTCATGTATGATTGACAAGAGCCTGCTAATTTTCAATACTATAATTTGTGAGTAAAATCTTGTAAAATATTAGTATTTTCTGTGTGTAAAACATATCAAATCCTATAGACAAATAAATTTTCTAAAATGAACCTTTAATCCATTTTCCTCTATTTTTTGATATATTTATTCTCTCTTGTCTCAACTTTTTTAATGACCTGGATTTGAATCTTTAATTTCTTAACAACATTTTGTTCAAATTAATGTGTGGGTTTGTATAAATATAATTAAATTATTTTTTTTCCAAAAAATGATAGAAAAAGAACCTCAAAATTAAAAAATCTCCAATCAAATTTGTTGCCTACAATTGGTAAGGTAATTGACTATATTTGATAAGTAATTTACATGGTTATTAAAATCGGGCCGGTTGACTCGACCACAAAATTAGGGAACAATCACTTAACTGGTCTGGTTTGACCAATTGGATCAGATCATTGATTATTTAGAACTTCCTTTGACTTCAAAAATTTATATATAATTCTATATGTTACGGACGAGCGAATTGGGCTTCGCTAGGCTCAAAGCCAGCTGTCCAGCCATGAAAATAGGGATACCTGATAAGGTATTATCCCATTATCTCGCTAACCGCCGTCAGTCGTGCAGGTAACGGAGTAGTTACAAATAGGACCACGTGCAGAGAGAATATCGGATCACGACCCCCCAGGTGCACTCTTTAAATACCAATGTGCAGTCATCAGGTACGAAGGCTAAAAAAAACCCTACCTTTTCTATTCACGCAGAGCACACACCCCACCCCCTCTAGCTGTCTTAGGCCAAACGGTTTACCTTCGAACTACGTGGACTTTGATCCACCACTGTGGTACGTAGGACCTTGGGATTTCACCCCAGGCCAAGTTCAACTCCTTTATTATTCAACTACGGAACATTGGCGCCGTCTGTGGGGACTGTTAAATTACGATTCCCCGACCTACAAAGTAGCTGAGAATGGTAAATACCAGGGGCCGGAATCAGGCACCCCGGCAGGAACAACTAGAGTCGCTACCGCCTGCGAATCTTGAGGCGGGAACGCGAGATGGGTTAGTAACATCGGAAGATAATGCAGCGCTAATGGACGCAGAACACGAGCTAGTGGAAACAACTTAGGCCCTTGATAACCAAATTTTGCGGCCGGTACAGCCGTCACCCGTACTTCAACACTCTTCGCAAGAATTTCAAATTGAGGATCCCAACGTTCGAAGATTACAGTCAGTAATAGAAGTTATGTTCAAGCAGATGGAGGACATGGAAAAACGACATGCTCTACAAAGGGAGGCCGACGTTAAGCGTCTGCAGGAGGATATGGAGCGCAGGGATGCTCTATGGCAGTTAGAGGAAGGTCAGAGACTCTAGTAGATTCTGGACAAAAGGCTAGGGAGAGAAGAGAACAGTAATCATAATGCTTGTCGGGATAAGGAGGACCCAATTCGAATGGCAACGCAAACTCGGCAAGGAAGCTTAGCGGAGGTGGAGCAGGGTAATGACCGAGAAGAAAATCCAAATGCCGCCATAGCAACACGGCAGGCAGATGCATCAACGCCTCGAAGTACTACATATATAGATGCGCCACGCACTGAGAAAATCCGAGATAAGGGGACTCCGGAAACCACCCGGGCTAATGTTGAAGTATCGAAGAAAAGTCACGGCGGCAGAGTGTAAGGGCCTTTTGTTGATGAGATACGGATGGAAAAATACCCAAAGGGTTTCGACTCAAGGGATTTGCCAAAATACAATGGAACTCAAGACCCGCTGGTCCACCTCAACAACTTCAACATGTAAATAATGGTGAAAGGGTTTGAAGGACCGATAGTGCCCCGATTATTCGCGGGAACATTGCGAGGGGCATCCCAGTTATGGTTCCATTCTTTACCACGGAAATCAGTCAGAGATATGGAGGGTTTCGGCCAAAAGTTCTTACTGAATTTCACGACAAGCAGAAAGCAACCCAAAACTCAATTCCAATTGGGAAACATACGGCAAGGCCTAAACGAGACATTGCAACAATACCTTGAGCGTTTTAAAAATGCCGCCCTTCAAGTACCAAACTTGAAGGAGGACGTGCATTTGCATCTGGCAATCTTCGATTTACATGACGATTCCGTCTCAAAAGGTCGACAGTAAAAGACAATGTTACAACACTAGCCGAATTTAGAGATCGATCGAAGAAGTACCTGGAACTCGAACAGTTAGAGATGGCCAGCCAAAGTAACTTGGGACGAAATAGGAGCCCACCTCCGAGGAATAAAGACTATAACGGTGGTTCGAAGTCGGACATCAGGAGACGGCCAATGGATAACCAGCACTGGGGAAACAAGGCAGAAGGAAAATACAGCCAGTACACACCTTTAAAGGTGTCAAGAGAACGGATATGGAGAGAGGTCGGATTAACCGAGATGAGAAAAGCAGAGTGACCGCGGCCTATGCGGCACAAAGCCGTCCTGGACAAATCTCGGTATTGCGAATTTCATGACCAACCCGGCCATACAACGGACCAATGTTGGGATCTGAGGGATGCAATTGAAAGGTTTGTACGAGAAGGGAAGTTGCAGACATATGTGATTCAAACGCAGGGACGTTCAAGTAATAAACGCCTTGGGGTGGGACGAAATAAAAGTCCGGAGAAGAAGAAGAGGAAGGAAGAAAGTGATGATGAGTTTCCCGAAGCAAAGTATGACTGTTGTGTCATTAGTGGGGGACCCAGCAGTGGAGGAGATTCACAAAATCAGTGTCGCAAATATTTGAAGGAAGTCTTGACCATCCAAGGCCGCCCACAATTTAAGAAGGAAACAAAGGAGCGAGATAGACCGATACTCAGTTTCACCGAGGCCGACCTGGAAGACGTGGTCCCCGATCATTATGACGACATAGTGATAACAGGCACGATTCTGGACTGTAGAGTCCAAAAAATCATCATCGATAACGGAAGCTCGGTGGACATCCTTCTGTGGGAGGCATTTCGAAAAATGAAGTTGAACCCGGATGAGTTAAAGCCATGCAAAACAACCTTAACCGGTTTCAATGGCCAAGATACTAGACCTAAAGGTTGTATAGACTTGAAACTGACCTTGGGTACTAAAGAAGCTTTTCAAACTGAGGTGGTCAAATTTGTAGTTGCTGACTTCCCATCCCCTTACAACGTCATTCTCGGAAGGCCAACAATCCACAATTGGGATATGTTGGTATCCACTAAGCATCAAAAGGCAAAAATGCTCGGTAGAAAGAACAAGATAGTGGTTGTCCGAGGAGACCAAAGAGATTCGCGGAAATGCTACTACGATTCGGTGAAGGGAAACAGAGAGAACGCAACCTCGTCACAAACTCGGGAAGAAAAAGGTGTCCATCTGGTTGAGATGGACATGAGAGCGGAGGAAAAAATCCAAAGGCCTGAGCTTAACGGAGAGTTGCGAGACTTCATCCTGGCAGTAGGCCGGAACAAGCCACGAAGATCGGAAGCGAGTTAAGTGCCGAGGTTCGTCATGCTTTGACGGAATGCCTATTGAAGAACGCCGACATATTTGCTTGGGGACCTGCCGATCTACCAAGCATAGATCCAACATTTTGTTGCCATAAGTTGGCAATCCGACCAGGTTCTATCCCAGTCGCGCAAAAGAAAAGGAGGATGGGCCCAGACAGAGTAGCCGCTCTTGAAGAGCACGTTAAGGAGCTTCTGGAGGCCGGCTTTATACAAGAGGTCCAGTACACTACTTGGCTTTCAAACGTCGTGCTAGTAAAGAAATCCAATGGCAAGTGGAGAGTATGTACGGACTACAAAGACCTGAACAAGGTATGCCCCAAAGACACTTTCCCCATGCCTAATGTGGATCAATTAGTAGATAACGCGTCAGGTTTTAAACTCTTATCCTTCATGGATGCATACTCCAGATACAATCAAATTGCTATGCACCCGAGGACCAAGAAAAAATGGTGTTTATCACGGAAAGGGCGAATTACTGTTACAACGTAATGCCTTTCGGGTTAAAAAATGTCGGAGCAACATATCAACGAATGATGACAAAAGTGTTCGAAGATCAGTTGGGAAAAAATGTCGAGGTTTACATCGACGACATGATCGTTAAGTCGAGAGACCAGCATCAGCATGTTCAGGATTTACAACAGATTTTCGTAAAGTTACGAGCACACAGAATCAAGCTTAATCCGACCAAATGTGCTTTCGGAGTCCCGTCAGGGAAATTCTTGGGTTTCATGTTAACCCATCGAGGTATAGAGGCCAATCCCGATAAATGCCGAGCCATTTTAGAAATGAAGGTCCCTGAGTGCCGAAAGGAAGTCCAACAACTCACAGGAAGACTTGCCGCATTAACTCGGTTCCTACCAAAGTCGGCAAAAAAGTCGCTTCCTTTCTTCAGGTTACTTAAAAAGGAAGTTGTTCACGAATGAAGCACTGAATACGAGGCAGCCTTCGAAAAGATTAAGCAATGCCTGACAGCCCCGCCAGTATTAACCAGGCCTATAACGGGTGAAGTCCTGATCCTTTATTTGGCGGTAACCAATGAGGCAGTAAGCGTGGCCCTGGTGCGAGAAGCAAATGAAGGTCAAATGCCGATATACTTTATAAGTCGGGTTCTCTAGGGAGCTGAGATACGATATCAAAAGCTTGAGAAAATGGCTTTCGCATTGCTAATAGCGGCCCGACAGCTACGTCAGTATTTCCAGAGCCATCCTATTGTAGTTCGAACTAATCAACCCATCAGGCAGATACTGCATAAACCCAACCTAGCAGGAAGAATGACTGGTTGGGCCATAGAATTATCTGAGTTTGATATTAGTTACGAAGCCCGGCAAGCGATAAAATCTCAGGCCTTAGCCGACTTTGTTGCAGAACTCGCCCCAATAAAAGGGCACGCCACACAGTGGAAGCTGTTTGTAGACGGCTCTTCTAACTCGACAGGAAGCGGGGCCGGAGTAATTCTCGAGAACCCGAAGGGTGTGTCTATTGAATACTCCTTGAGCCTCGGATTTAAAACTTCCAACAATCAAGCCGAATATGAGGCCTTGATAGCGGGTTTCATCCAAGCAAAGGAAAACGGAGCTCGGAAAGTACTGGTATCTACTGATTCCCAACTGGTGGCATCGCATATAAATGGGACGTATCAAGCTAAAGGACCTTTACTGGTCAAGTATCTCGGAAAGGTTAAGTCTATAATGGATGAATTTGATGAAGTAGAGATAAAGCACATATCGCGTAGAGATAACACCAGAGCCGACGTACTGTCCAAGCTGGCTAGCACCCAAGGGTCCAATAACTAAACAATAGTGCAACAAAGATTGTAAGCCCCAACATGCGTGATGATCATAACCAACAAAAGCGATTGGAGGAAACCCACCACAGATTACCTAGAATGAGGAATTATACCGGATGAACCCAAAGATGCCAAGAAACTGATACGAACGGCGGCATCCTACGCAATGGTAGATGACTAACTGTACAGGAAAGGGCTACACGCGCCAATGGCAAAGTGCCTCAGTTCCGAAGAGGCGGAATACGTATTAGTTGAAATACACGAAGGTATCAATAGACAACACATGGGAACCAAAGCACTAGCCTGGAAGGCTATAAGGGCCGGGTACTACTGGCCGACGCTATCAACAGATGCAAAGAATCATGTTCGGAAATGCGACAGTTGCCAGAAACACGCTAAAATCATCAGAATTCCCCCATTTGAGCTGAAGTATATCTCCGCACCTTAGCCGTTTTACAAATGGGGGCTAGATCTTTTGGGACCTTTTCAGAGGGCACCGGGGCAATTGCGGTGGTTGATAGTAGCAGTGGATTATTTCACTAAATGGATTGAGGCTGAACCGCTATCTTCCATAACATCGGCTAGAGTACAAAAGTTTGTGGCCAGAAATATCATCGCCCATTTTGGAATCCCGGCTGAAGTCATTACCGACAACGGGACACAGTTTGCGGACAAAGGATTTCGAAAAATGATGACCGACTTCCAAATCCGTCAGCATTTTGCATCGATAGAGCACCCGCAGTCTAACGGACAGGCCGAGTTGGCAAACAAGGTGATCGTGGACGGCCTGAAAAAGAGAATGCAAGAAGCCAAAACTGACTGGGTTGAACAACTGTACGCTGTGTTATGGGGATATCAGACTAGTATTCAATCGGCCACAGGAGACACACCTTATAGACTCACGTACGAATGTGAAGCCATGATACCCGTCGAAGTCGGGGAACCGTCATGGAGGAGGGAAAAGGCCTTGTCTGAAACTGAGAACAACGAGGCCATTAAGGCCGAGTTAGATCTCATAGACGAGGTAAGAGCCATAGCACATTACCGAGACTTAACAGCGAAACAGCTCATCATGGCGAGGTTCAATAAAAAGGTCAAACCCCATTCTTTCAGCAAAGGCGACCTAGTCCTAAGGAGAGTCGACATAGGCAACAAGAATGCACGAGAAGGGAAGCTAGCTCCCAATTGGGAAGGACCTTACCGAATTAGGGAGGTACTGAAGCACGGGGCATACGAACTTGAAACCTTGTTCCGAAAACAAGTAAAGAGAACCTGGAATGCCGACAAATTGAGAAGCTACTATAGTTAAGTTTCGTTTTGATGTTTTAGCATGGTCTATGCAAGTATGTTTGTTAGCGACATAGTCGCCATTTTAATTAATTGAGGAATGTTAGCTTTTATCAAAATGTTTCGACTATATGATAGCTTCATAAAAGTCGCGAAAGAGATCGCACCGTCGAAACCACACGAATTCACGAAAAAGAGTTCTGAAACCTATTTTCAAATGAATTCCATAAGGCTGTATTAAAACGATAGGCCCATTAAAAGCATAAGGATATCATGAATTCCACGACAAGGAATTATGAAAAGGAATCCATAACCCGTTTTCGACGATTCCTCGGTGCCATCTTTATAGCCCGAAAGACCGTGCTAAACCTACGAGGAAAGCATAGGCAAGGCCGATGAAAATACACCCAAAAATAAGACCATTTAAGGCCGGACCTGATCAATCTGGCCTGGTTAAGATTTGGTTTAACCAAGTTTAAGCCGTAAGGTTATTATTAACGCTGGGTAGAACACTGGGTGATAAAGCGATTAAATTTGCTAACAAAAATCACAGTGCACATGGAAATTCAGAAAGGAAGAATTTTATTCATTGTCAAAGTTGATTACAAATGGAAAAAGAAAAACTAACGCCGGAAAACAAAAACGGCCTATCAAACAACACCGACAAATCAGACAATCGCGGCAGCATCTGGAAGGGTAGGAGGCCGACATTCAGCATTGTCAGTAGTATCTCCTCCCACTTTAGATGGGCCCTCCCCAGCCGACTCTTCCAGAGCGCTTGCAGGCACAATCTTCCCATCCTTCACAATCCCATCAACACGGGTGTCCTCGAGGTTCAGCGTGACGTTAGGATTGAGGAAAATAACCTGCGCCAAAGTGTTATTGAAAGACTCCTCCACACCTCTTTCCAAGTCGGCAATGTAGGCAGCATCGGAGGTTGTATGATCTTGCAAGCTCTGCAGGATGGAGTTAAGTCGGGATATTTTAGCGGCATCTTTAGAATGTTTCCGCCTCGCACCCTCCAACTCTAACTGCGCAGTCCTAATCTTCTCATCAGCCGCCTTCTTCACCTTCTCCACCTCAGCAACAACCTTATTCTTGGCATCCTCTGCCGACTTAACCGCGCTCTTTACCACCGAGTTAATAGCCTCGGCTTGTTCGGATGTAGCGGCCTTGAGTTTCGCATCCGACTCAGCCCATTGAGCCTTGAAATAGGCCACAGCTTGAGAAAGCCTGGCGGCTCGAAGAGCAAAATGTTCGATATCCATCAGCATGCTCTTTTCTTCAGCGGAAGGCGGCGAAGGTGTGAACCAGCTCAAAGGAGGGCGGATGCTATTCCAGACCTCAGAGTCAACCGGATTTTCGAACATGAAGGATGGTAAAGTATACTGGCTGGGAGAGAGAACGGCCGCGGTAGGAGAAGAGGTAGCTCCTACATTGGGAGAAGATGGAGTTGCAGTCACCTTGGTGATTGGTTCAACTACCTTGGTAATTGGTTGTGCAGGAGTGACGGAAGACTTCTTGGCAGGGCCCGTCTTCTCGGTCTCAGCTGCCTTCCGCTTTCCGCTAAATTTCCTCATGAAAGCTGGCACCGCTGGAGTTGTAGACTTTGGCGGCATGGTTGTCTCTGCACAATAAAAAACAATCAGTAGCGTGATAAAATAAGACAACAGGAATAAATTGCTACAGACACAGCATACTTGTTTTTCTTTTGTGTTTCTTTAAAGGAACAAATAAATACATCCCGGCATCAAAAGGCCCCATCGCCTGGCCGAGGTCTTTCAATAGCTCCTCAACTTTCTCCTCTTCGGGGGAAAGCTTAAACACCTTCGTGTTAAAGGCCCTATTTCCAAAGTGGTGGTGGTTGGGAGTCCAATAAAGAGGGAATCTCTCCTCCAATTCTCCCTGTTCATTCAAGCGGAGGAACCACGGAACCTGGCCAGGAATGGCCTCTACTTTAAAATATGCCGACTTAAAGCCCTTGAATGACTCGGTAAACGGATTAAACAATTTCTTATTACGGATACCCCGAAGATGGGTCCACTCAAACTCTAGGGGCTCTTCTTTGGTTTTATAGGTGTTTACTGGGGAAAAGAAGTGGAAAAACAATGGTAGGGTACAAGGTATCTCTTGTTCCTTGCAGAAATTCTCGAAACAGAGGACGTAAGCCCAACTGTTCGGGTGTAATTGTGTGGGGGCTAAATACAAATGGTTCAAGATTTCCGTGGTGAAATCCGAGAAAGGGAATGAAGCACCTTGGACGGTAACTACAATTCTATACATAAAGAAGAAATGAGGGGAATCTCTACCACGCTATGATGCTACCGACTCTCCATCTAAAGGTAACCTAACCGTATACCCCTCTCCGTCTCTAAGGACGGGCCCCCTAAACTCTTCAGAGGTCATCTTGTTTTGTATCCGGGACACTTGAGGGCATATAACGAAACGACATGGGTTATTCTCGGCACTATGTGCGGCATTGGTAGAACATGACTCCTCAGCAACCGACTTTTCACTACTTTGAGAAGAAGAGGCCATCTATACCTATATAAATACAAAAGCAAAGACGAGTTAGATAGAAATCTACCTCGGGAAGAAGGCATATGATGCAACGCACGCTTCGATGTTAGGATGGGAACAGATCTGTGAGTGCAACTCCTAAGCACTGTCTCGGCAACCACCTCCCGACCAAGATTGACGAAGGCGATAGCCTCGTGTTGACAGGTCTCACAAGGGCTAACCAGATTAGGCCGGGATTTGCTAACAGACAAAGGCTGAACGGCCGAAATAGGAACCGCCCTAACAGGAAACAAAGGCCTAATGGCTAGCCTGGGAGGGGGAGGCCAAGGTAGTGGAGGTAGAGAAGCTTTCGGAAGGGGAGGCGGAACCCTAGGGCCTCTCCTACGGTCACTACTCCCAGAAGGTCTAAGAACATCTGCATCCATGGCTGCAGAAGATCGACGAGCACCATACAGCCAAAAAGCAGTTTTCTTAGGCATGTTCCTAATATCTTCCCAATCCTCTTCCGGAATAGGCCTACCATATATGTCTACAGGTATATCTTTGTCCTTATCCATGAAATACTCAAGTACTTCCCAAGAAAACCCAGAAATGCAAGGTTTAGTGTATGGAATCCCAGGATTGAAACCAGAAGAACCCAGACATGCAAGTGACGCGAAACACTTGAAACTGACGAAAGAAAAAACACAGAAGAAAGGGAAAAACAGTAAACACTTGAAACAGAAACTGACGATGAAGATGTACCTGAGAGGGAACTGGGTAAAAGAGAGGTCGAGACTTGGATTTGGAACACCTGGGTTGTGAGTATTTTCTTTTGAAAACCGGAAACTCAGAGCGTAAAAAAGTAGAACACCGCGACATTCAAAGTTATAAAAAAGTGGTATGAAGAGGCAGATTTGAAAGATCCCAGCAGGCGCGAATGCGAAACGATGGGACCCGTGACGTCAGGGGAATACGAGAAGACAGGTACAGCTGGCAAAGCCCTAAAGTAGATGGCCATCATGAGTCTCGGAAAGTCGCGAGCACTTAAAGAAGCGCGAAAGCTAAGAACGGCTGACAGTGGAGTGGTTGGCACCGGTCCCAATACGACGCTACGCGTTCCCACGTCAAACAAACCAACGCGACGCTACGCACGCCAGGGGGCAAGAGCACGCGTATCTCTAAGTCAGTTACAGATAGCGCCCCGAATTAAGGGCGGTCGGGGAAACACGTGGCGTACAAATGTAACTCGACATAACACGGTGAAGGAACCGAGGTACGAGTGAAAAGGAGGCGATCAAAGTAAGTTGGAGAATAAGATGAAATCGAGCCGGGTTATGAGTAAAGAACGAGGAGTCAAAGATTTCATCCGAGATACGACCGAGGGTAGTTCTAACCCAATAAAGCTCGGCATGTCAGAGGCCTGAAATACCGAGCTTGGGGGCATCTGTTACGGACGAGCAAATTGGGCTTCGCTAGGCCCAAAGCCAGCTGTCTAGCCATGAAAATAGGGATACTTGATAAGGTATTATCCCATTATCTCGCTAACCGCCGTCAGTCGTGCAGGTAACGGAGTAGTTACAAGTGGGACCACGTGCATAGAGAATATCAGATCACGACCCCCCAGGTGCACTCTTTAAATACCAATGTGCAGTCATCAGGTACAAAGGCTAAAAAAAAACCCTACCTTTTCTATTCACACAGAGCACACACCCCACCCCCTCTGGCTGTCTTAAGCCAAACGGTTTATCTTCGAATTACGTGGACTTTGATCCACCACTATGGTACGTAGGACCTTGGGATTTCACCCTAGGCCAAGTCCAACTCCTTTATTATTCAACTACGGAACACTATATATTTTCAAAAATTACAAATTAAAACTCTATGAAAAGTTTGAGATATGTACTTTCTAATGCAAAAAGAATATATTATCATTTGATCCTAAAAAATTTTAAAACTATTCTAAAAAAAATATTATCATTTAAGTTCGTTTCTTCACTAGTCTAATATCAAGTTAGCTTCAGTTTGACTCCAATCTGATCCACTGATCTTTGATCCAAGCCACTAGCTAGATAGGTTCAGTGGCTAGTCGACTTTTTTTTTTTTTTTTTGCTCAGAGGCTAGTCGACTTAATAACTCTAATAATTCACAACTTATTTTATGAAAAATGCCAAATTTAAGATTTTGTAACTTCCATCCCTTAAGTTTTTATCATCTTATTGTACTTGTGCATTACATGCAAAATAAAAATTATAGAGAGAGAGAAACTCGACTAGGTTCGAACAGCTAACCTCTGGATCAGCTACCAACTGATTTTATACTTCGATTCAAAAAGATTTTTTGAGGGGAAATTGTAAAAGGATAAGATGTTGTGAGGAAGTTAGAGTGGTGGAGATTAAGCAAATGGCTTCTTCTTCTTGTATCTCAAACTCTGCATTACTACAGGGCTGGAACAGAACCACCATCCCTAGTAGCTTATTCGGTTGGAACATTGGCAAGAAAAAGCCTGACGACAAACCTCACACTAAGTACCATGACCTTGATCTCACTTTCCCACCTTCTCTTCTCAACAAAACTTTCTTGAAGGGTCCTCTCTCTCTCTCTCTCTCTCTTCAAGTTTCAAATTTGCAGTCCCTGACCTTCAAAATTCTATGACTATTGATCAGGTAAGGAACTCAAATGCTGCTATAGGGCCACAATCGATGGGTTTAGCGTGACGAGATTTCACGAATGCTGCGACTTCAAAGGGCCATGTGTGATCATAGGCTACACAAACAAGTCTTTCAAGTTCGGAGCTTTTAATCCTGAAGGCTACAGAAGCACTGATGATTACTATGATACTTTTGATGCTTTCTTGTTTTATTGGCCTGAAGGTGATACTCAAAGCCAACCCATTGTTTTGCCTAAGGTTGGTGGCAGTGGTGCGGCTCTGTTTGATTATGCTCGTGAGGGCCCACAATTTGGGGCTGATGGGCTTCTCATTGGGGCCCCCTTGGCCCCAGTTATGGGTGGTTTTGCAGGACCTGATACGAATTCTGGTATTGGTGACCTGAGGCAAGCTAAGTCTAGATTGGGATTGTCTTATGCTAAGAGGGAAGACGTAAAAGAATCTCTTTTTGGGGCCGAGTCTAGGGCTACGCTTGAAGAAGTTGAAGTTTTTTGCAGTCCCCAAATTGCTAGCTTGTACTAGAAGTCTAGAACTTCATAATGGGTAACAAATATTCATACTGCAACTATTTTGATACTTTCCTTGATTATTACATTGCTTTCCTGCTCAATTATGGTATGGTTGAAAATGTTTGTTTCTTGAAGCTTGTAATTTATACAGGCTAGGCTTAATGAACTAGCAGGTATAATGTGTTTTAGATGATTCTTAAAGCAACTGCACAGTGTAATGTCTTATCAACACGGAAAGTAAACTTCATCTTAGCTAAAGAGAAAACTGAGTTGAAGCAGAATCAGGAGTCCAATTTGTTTGCTTGCATAATGTACATGTTAGTTTTACTTTCAACTTTGAGCTTTAGAAATTTAACCATCGAGATGAGTAATGATGAATTCATAAGCAGTAGGAAGAGAAGAAGGGTATGCACATATAGAATTTTCCTTCATTATATATGCCTTATATTATTGATATTGATACATAGATGGCTGAATGCAAACCAGCTTCTGGTGAAGCCAATAAAAAGTGATTATTTTCATAACAGACACTAATAACAGTAGGAGTGATAATCTAGTCCTATCTTCTGGTGATTGCACATGCACATATTTTTAACTCCAAGACGTACTTTAAAAGGCGTTGTCTCAGAGAGAGACCTCCCTCCCCAATGAAACACCAAGAAACTTTAACTAAGTCCCACAGTGGTGGGAATGTGGGATCTTCAAAGGCATTGAAATTTCCTTGCCTGCAAAGGTTGCAACTTTTCAGAACGGTTTTGGATATCTGAATGAATTGATTTGATCAAAGCCTTCTTCATGAGACACATGCTCATTTCCATAGAAGTAGCCAAATTGATTGAGATCTTCAGAAAATTCAATTTCTCCATTTACATTTGAGTAAGATGAGGAGGTTGAATTTTCTGATGGTGGGAATGGTTGCCATGGATTCATTGAACATGATAAGTCGTACTGTGGAAAGTACCCTGACATGGCATCTTGTACTTCAGAGTAGCCCTGCAGAGTTAGAGGAGCAAACAAGTGAAGTCAGAACTCAGAAATGTCTCTGAAATTTAGCTTATGAAAATGAAGTTCCCTTCTTCCTTTATTCCTAGACTAGAAATGCAACAATGTCAAAGCTCTTGTAATCTAGTGGCATGAAAGCTCCGCAGTAAGTAGTAGATTGCAAGTTTGATCCTTCTTATAACCTTAGACCGTTAGGGTCTACTCCTCTGACTAAGAAAAAACTGAAAAGAAAAAGAAACAGAATACCTTGGAAGAATCTAGAATCAATTCAGGAGAAACATCAAAATTTGAAGGGTTGTTAGACTCCAAGGAAGAAGCTTGCTCTGGCTCTGCCATTGTTGGAGACACATGGTATGGAGAAGTCTTCATTGAAGCTTCTTCATTCTCACTGGAGCAACTTCTTCCAGCTGCCTTACCCTTTTGTTCTTCCTGTGAACTCTTGGCCTTCTCATTCTTCTTCATCACTCTGCACAATGCAAAACCACCCTACAAATTGCCATACAACAACCAATTTCAGTCTCAAGTTTTCAGCCAAATTAAGGCTCATATATATAGGGCGGCCCTCTGTGCACGAAGCTCTCGCCAGGTAGGGTGTAGGGAGGATAGATGTATGCAACGTTGCCCCATTAGTGAAAAAGTTGTTTTCATGATTTGAAATCATGACCTTCAGATCATATGGCAGCAACCTTATCGTTGTGCCAAGGCTCATTCTCTCACACACGCACACGCACACGCACATGCACACGCATGCACACCCACGCACCCACGCACAAGTAACACATTTTCCTAAAAACTACGTGATGAGAGATCAGAGTCATTGTTGAGTCGATACTCATGCATGATCCACTCAGTTCGATCTCCAAGTGGAGCTCTTCCGCGATAGAAAACAAGGGTCTTTCTATGTCCTGTAACAGTGAATGGAGTGGACTGACACACTACATTTCTGTCTTTTCCAGTGGCTTTCCAGTACCCGGTTTTGGTAGCTCTATTTGTTCGTGATCCGTTCAGGTACTTTCGATCTCGTGGACAAAAGAAAAACCACTCCATATCTCTCTTTGGTAGGAATTATTTCTCTGCATCATATGTTCAGTTCTGGTAAGCTCAATAAATAAATTACAATGCCTCGTATGTTTGGTGCAAGTGCTGTTATTTTTTAAATGCACATGATAAAAATATGAAATCTAAGAATACCTGGCAATTCCCATGGATCAAATTTGTACAAGTCAATGAATGGGATAACCTCAAGCTCTATTTCAAGCCCTTCTACTTTTCTCTTTAGATAATATCCGACCAGTTCTTCGTCGGTTGGGTGAAAACAAAAACCTGGTGGTAATGGTGCACTTCCCATTGAAGATTTCTCTGTTTCTTACTTTTATCTCACTTGAAGAAAGAACCCACCAAAAATAAAGGCAAAGAAAGGGAAACTCACCCTCACAGAATCCCAAAACTTCAGAAAGAGAAATAGAAAAAGAATACAATATGAAGTGCTGCTAAGTAGCCGGTGAATATGTAATAAAAATTTGGAAGATCCAAAAATGTAATCTTTTGGTGTTTTTTGTCCAGAGTCAAGTAAAATGACTCATTATATATTAGAATCATGGTCTTGGAGAAATGCAAGATCTCTAGTGGAAGGCTACCTTAAAAATATTCACGTCCCTGAAATGCTCTTAACGGAAAATGAATGAGAGAGCAAATCTAAAAGACTTCACAGAAATCCAAAAGGTGGAACCTCTTGCAGCATTGTGGATGCCCAGCAAGAGACTGAAATAGCTGCAAATCAACTACAAATTAACAAAAGAAGAAAGTGGGAATGAAGAGTAAAATCAAAGGCACCAATCATATTTATAGATATCATTAGTCGAGGGAATCAGCACATATCTACATGATACACCGAAAGTTCGAGATTGCTTGCCTCGTGTGCACTATGTACCCCAAAATTCCAAAGTTAGTGGCCCACCACATTAACCAGTTCAAACGAAGGATGTTATCAAAAGTTCTGTGTGGTACTAACAAAGATTGGTCTAGTTCATAAAGAGTTGATTTATAACTGATAAAGCTATGAGTTCAAATTTCATGTTTGACATGAGATTATTGTTGTTGAGTAATATATAAATATGTAGCAGTACAGATTGAATAAAATACAAGCTTTTCAGCACAGATTCGTCAAATTTGGAGTTGGATTAAAATTTCAGAAACAAAATTTTGCAGAATATGTAGCAAAAAAAATTGCGATGAAAGAACACTCATAAGGCAAGTACTTACCTTGTATATGAACGCCTGCCTCAGGGTGTTAGGCAAATGTTCCTCTACCCTGCATTCGCAAAAGCTTCATAGATTTAACAATGATCAAATAATCAAATAAAAAAACGGTAATGCTATTAATAACTGAATCGTGACAGGAATAACACAAACAAGTTGATATAGAAATTTTACAATTAAATTCTTAATTTAATCCAAAGAAAGTATCAGTCTTAAGTTTGTCCCAAAAAACATAATGTATAGCCACTTCCTCAATTTTGTTGATTTTGGGACACCATGGTTTTTCTGCGAGCCAACATAGCACTATAGTGAACCCAAATAAATAAAACTAAGGACTAGGCTATAAATTATATCCTAAATCAGGACATCCGAACCACAATGATATTTTTCAAGCACTAAAATATGATTTAGTCGAATTAAAATAACTAAAATGTGATTTTTCAAGACTTCTAATTCCGGCTGGGCTTTGTTTTGTTGGAGCACAAAAAATAGCGGTACCTAGGACTTTTAGTAGCTATAATTTATAATTAATTTGTTATGCATTTTGTAGGAGTTCTTTATATCTGGAGGAGATGGGCTTCCTCGAGGTATTGTCGAAAATCAGGTAGTGCTTTTTTTAACCAAAAAAAAAAAAAACATGTAAAGGTTTTCACACCGCTAGTGCTAATTTAACATATATCTGATACTCGTTATCATCATCATCATCGATGTCCATGTCCCAAAAAGAAGTACACTTCCTAGCTACGGTCTTTCTAAACTAATGTACTCCATAGATGGTAAATGGATCTGAGTTACATCAACCCGAGGCCTCTCACAAGTGATTACAATCTCATCATCACCAGGTCTGTACTCTTTGAAGCTTGCTAATCTCCCCAGTTCTTCAACTTCCTCTATCACATGATCCAATTTCGCCGCGGTCTCCACAAGCAACGAAGCAAAAGCAGCGAAAGGAAGAGCATCAGAGAACTCAAGGCTAGTAATGGCGATTTTACTCAACTGGGGTCTCAAAACCTTTCTATCTGATGGTTCTTTGGATTGCTCAGCGCTAACACTTTTGTTCTTCATTTCATGTAAGGCAGAGGAATCCGTTTTAACACTTGATAATGCTGTTCCTAAAGATGAGTTCATCTTCCCGGGCTTTTGCCCTACTGCTGCGACGGCGTCAGAGCCTAGGAAGAGCTTAGGTTGGGACTTTATGGCGGTGTTGAGGTCTTGTAACGCTTCATGAAGATGATCGGAGAGTATTTCTGGTGAGCAGTGGCGGCGTTTCTTTATGCTGTTGGCAAGTTCTATCAGTACTTTTGATACCTCTGCTGCCAGCCTTATGCAGGGGTCCTTGAACATGTCTCGAATAGATAATGGAGTCTAAAAAACACAAATTGAAATCCAAACATCTCAATTGGGAAAAAACTAACTCAGCAACGAATTTTTCCAAGACTAAAGAAAAAACCCAACTTTTTGGCTCATGTGAGGTTACTCCAAGGATTAAATTTTGAAGGGCGCAAGAGTGGGTTCAATTTTTAGCAATTCCATTAAATTCTCTGTTATAAAACTAGAGAAAGAACAAGTGGCTCTCATGTCAAAAAGAGACAAATAATTAAT
This sequence comes from Acacia confusa, assembly GCA_037074495.1. Lineage (NCBI taxonomy): Eukaryota > Viridiplantae > Streptophyta > Magnoliopsida > Fabales > Fabaceae > Acacia > Acacia confusa. Next base: position 25,893,732 of record CM073504.1, on the reverse strand, counting down.
CCAATTTAGCAGAATTATTTAAATTGCTCCATTTTAGATTGTCTTTACTTTTGTATCCTTTAAAATTTATGCCTATGTTTATGATGAAAAATTTCGTTCTTAAACTTAATTATGCTAGACGTTGGTAATGGAATTGCCTTACATCAAATTTTAAATGCAATACCTAAATTTCTGTTCTGAGACAACCATGGAGGGCTACCACGGTGTAGCCAAATTGGCGAAGAACAGCTCCTACTTTCACATACTGCTGCCATGGAAATCTGTGACAGTACCTTGAATGCCTTGACTCCCAACTCGTTTGCAACGCCTGCTCAACAAATATTGATTGAGAATGATCTCAAAATTATGGGGTTTCTCCTTTCGAAACGTGTTTGTTTGTGTTGAAAATTATATTACCAGTGTTTCATCAGTGGATTTGTAGTCCAAAACAGCCTTATAACCATTGTATATAGGATCCTCAGATATAGAGTTAATGTCCTCATTTTCATGAATTACACCCTCTTCGAAGTACTCATGAACACAAGCCGCAACATGTTAATTCATACAATGAAAATATGAGACATCAAAGAAAAGGGAGAATTCTAATTAACCCCCACTTACGTGACTATTTTTCAAGTTAGAACCAAAATATTTTGAAGTTACACTTCTGCACTAATGGGTCATAGTGAAACCGCGAAAATATCATTCTTTGGTATGGACACTTATCATTTGACTATTATTAATTGTTAGAATGAGTAAGTACTCTTATAAATTCACTTATAGACACTTGTACATTTTTGTATTATCTGTTGCAACTTAGAAACTATAAATTTCTATATGCACACTTGTACATTTTTTTTATGAGATGTCATATATAACCTCTGCCTGTTGGTTTACTCAAAATTAGAATATTATCAATAGAAACAGTTCTTGGACATTTCTTGTAATTACTAGTTTTCTGGTCTGAATTTGGTTGTCTAAGTATAATAAAAGATGTCATTCCATTAGTGTACATTATGTTTCCTGGAGAACCAAAATGGCCAATTAATATTTGGTGTTTCTGCTGCTTAGCTAGTGTCAAGCAGGTAACTTGTTTGTTTATGGATTTTCTCTACAGGACTCAAATAAGTTGAAGCTTCTTGCGCTTATGGTTAAAGTTGTAGATGTATTTGTTTTGCAAGGCATCTTATTATACATGCTGGAGCTTAAAAAACATTGATTTATGCCAATTATTTGTCTCATAAGGTTGCCGAGATGATAACTTCGAACATCTGTATTTTTTGCAGGCTAATAAAAAAACTAGGAATAGGGCTTATGATATTCTTGTTGAAATTGGCCATGCACTTGGAGATGAAGAGAAGGGCGGGAACAGAGAAAATTTATGTGAAATTTTCTCTTTGGTAGATATGCATTTTGAATTCTTCACTAAATATTCATAAACTAATGTATAATAACCGATACCAGTCTCTTGATTGGATGTGATTTAATGTAATCTAATTCTGAACACATTGTACATGAGCTGTGTATTTTTAGGTTGACCATATACTATATTTGATTATGTTCTTTTTCTTGGGCTCAGATTGCTAGAGGCTTGGTTAGTGAAACTCCGCACATGATTAATGCAGCAGCCAAAGGTTTAGCTCGTTTGGCCTATGAGTTTTCTGATCTTATTTCAATTGCTTTTCAGTTGCTTCCATCAACGTTTCTCCTACTTCAAAGAAAAAACAGAGAGATTATAAAGGTTTGCTTCCTTTTCTTCTGGTTCATGGTTGCATGCTTTGCTGAATGAAGCGATGTTAATGCCTTAAGCTCCAAAATCAAGCAATGTTATCACCTTAAGCACCAACATGAACTAAACAAGTTTCAAGTCTTGCCGCAGGCCAATTTAGGTCTATTAAAGGTGCTAGTAGCTAAATCACAGACAGAATGGTTGCAATTGCACCTGAAGAGCATGGTGGAAGGTTTGATGAAGTGGCAAGACAACACCAAGAGTCATTTTAAAGCAAAGGTTGGTGTTTCAATATCCTGTGTTAACTTTTTATTCAATTTTATTTGCTGGTGGCTGCCGTTTTGCTGTTTCATTTGCTTCTCATTCATATTACTATGTTGCAATGCGAATCATTTTTTTTTTTTTTCAGGTTTAGCTTCTTCTCGGAATGCTTGTTAGGAAGTGTGGACTGGAGGCAGTTAAAGCTGTCATGCCTGAAGACCATATGAGACTTCTTACCAACATACGTAATGTATGTTGAACGGCATTGTATGATAAATTTTTTCATCAGCACTCTATCTGATGTGCAATCTTGAGTTGCAATCTTGGTCAGTGATTCTAGTTTAATTTGAATTGTAAGGGCTGTTGGTTTCATGCATGGTTTACTAATGATTTGAACATTTTGGTAATATAATGTATGTTCATGGTTATCTGGTTGATGGTTTTTATAGGATTTAATTGCTGGTTTGTGAAAAATGCATACCCACCTATTTAAAAAAAAAAAAATTATTAAAGCGTCCCCAAATAACATTTGGGACTTCTTAATCACATTTTTGGAGTCCTAAAATAACGAGTGGGACTCCAAAAGTATGGTTTTTAGTAAAAGAAAATCTTTTTGGAGTCCTAAAAACTTTTGAGACTCCAAAAAAGTAGTTAAGGAGTCCAAAACTTCATTTCGGGACTCCAAAGCATTTTCTTTTACTGAAAACTATACTTTTGAAGTCCCAAAAGTTATTTTGGGACTCCAAAAATATGATTTTAGAAGTCCCGAAAGCTATCTTGGGACCCTAAAAGTGACAGTTATTTTGGGACTTCATTTCAGGACTCCAAAACATTTTCTTTTACTAAAAACCATACTTTTGGAGTCCCAAAAGTTATTTTGGGACTCCAAAAATATCATTTTAGAAGTCCTGAAAGCTATTTTGGGACTCCAAAAGTGATAGTTATTGTGCACTTTTAGTACGTAATTTTTGGAGTCCCAAAATTAATTTGGGACTCCAAAAATATAATTTTACTGAATTCCTTCAATAAACATCCCTTGAATTAAGGACGTTAATTGGGCTTATATTGGGACGTTAATGGACTATATTTGTAGTAGTGTTAGTTATCAAAACTTGCATGTGCTACTTGTAATGAATGAAGGGCATTTAGGTCATTTGTCTTCAAAATATAATTTCACTTTTGCTCTGAAACTGTGGGGTAATTTCAAAATCTTTTGATCCCTATTTGAAATAATTATTATGAGGTTTTAAGGAAGGGACTAAATTATCAAGAAGTCTAATGACAATTGAGAAACATGTAATGATAAGTTTTAGTATAGGAAATGATAACAACTCTCTTATCATTGAGACTTCTTGATAATTAAGTTCCTTTCTTAATTAAGACTTCACAGTAATTCTGCCAACAAAATTTCACTCTCGTTCTTCGCATCCGTGGGGGTTTAACTGAAATTCTTGCCCAGGAAAAAGGACAAGGTACACTATGAAAAGAAGCACCTACCTTGGATGGAATCAGCGAAGCCTTGGAGCTTGAAGACGGTGGGTTCATGGAGGTCTTGGCCAGACCAGTTAGGGAAGACGAGGAGACTCGTGAGGAGGCAGATGGCGCAGCCGATGGCAATGGCGAAGAAGCAATCACGAGCAATCTTGAGGACATTGTCGACACGATAGCTAGAGACAGCGATTAAGTTGAAGGTTAACAAGAAGATGACCACTCCATAGTCATAGTTCTTCTTTATGCATGGAATGAACCTCATGTATGTTGCTGCTGCTGCTCCTGTGTGTTTAGGATTTTGTCATTAGTTTTCCTAAGCCGTTGTCACATACATTTTGTATCAACATGTTGATGCCAATTAAATATAATTATCAAATAAATATATTTTAATTATCAAAATTTTTTAAAAATTATTTTTTATTGTGAGAATAATCAGTTGAAATATGGACTCCACAAATAATATGTTTTGATGGAGATAAAATTAGCGGGGAGAAAATATTAGAAGGAAAAACTACCAAAAATGGTGAAAAAAAAAATAAATTTACCATTTTAAAACTTTTTCCTCATAGTATTCTCTCCACTCATTTTGTCACTTTTCTTTCCATCTAAATATAGTTTAATTGTGATGCCATGTTGGTTTACTCAGGTAGACAAAGAAACAGGACAGATACATGCATGAATAAAAGAAAGAAAATTCGCACAAGAGGTCGTGAATCGTGACAGGGGGGAAAGATTGTAGGAAGAACATAATATCTTGACCAACAAGAGAGTGAGATAATGGTTGATGGTGAGTTAAAAAAGTGCTAGCATCAACACTCATGTAGCAAAAATGTTTCCCAAATATAGAAAGAACAACCTATCAAGAAAGACAAGACACAGAAAATTTAATTACAAGTATCAGAAAGTTCATGTACTTGAATTGGCATTTAACTAACTTCACTATATTATAATTACTCAAATTCAATGTTGGCTCCCCTTGTTGGGTTGGAATATTTGGTCTTGCTACAACAATAGAGGGATCTAGATCCTCTGTTTTTAACAAATAAACGCACTGTGTGCATATAAGGAAAAAAATTGAGAATATATACCTTATACACAATTCCTCTATTTTAGGTTGCATTCTCTCTTAAATGCATAATGTATTGCCACTCAAGATCCAAATTAGAATATTGATAGAAACTTTATATGGTACAGTGGGGCACACGAAGCTCGTTGTGTTAGGCGACAGTTACTGTTGGAAGCCCTTGTCAATGAGCTTCAAAGTGGCACCATTAGGTACTCTTCAAAGGTGGTAGCTATTGAGGAATCTGGCTTCTCTAAACTCATTCATCTTGCTAATGGAACTGTTATTAGAACCAAGGTAAACACTATATTCATTAACTGTACACCCTCCAATCTTGAATATAGGAGCTAGATAACACTGTGTTTATCAGAACCAAAGCCTTAATCCTCAACAATAATCATTGTTCATGAATGAAAGCGGGTACTTATTGGTGGTGATGGAGTGAAATCAGTGGTAGCAAATTGGCTTGGTTTGAACAAGGCTGCCTTTACAGGTAGGTCTGCAGTTAGAGGATGCATCATGTTAAAGAATTGTCATACACTTGAACCCAAGTTTATGCAGTCCTTTGGAAAAGGTTGTAGAACTGGTCTTATTCCTTGTGATGACAAGACAGTTTATTGGTTCTTTACTTGGACTCCAACTGAACAAGGTGAGTCTTCCTTGCCTCACATAACAATATATAGACCATTAATATTTCACTAGTTAGATTTGATTTTAATTAGTATACAAGATTCCATGGTATAAATTAATATATAACATGTTTCAGCATGTTAGCACTCAAGATTTCTTATCAGTTTATTCAGGAAAAAGTAGTTGGCTTTGGTGTGCATGCATCTTGCTTGCCACTTGACACTGATATACCAAAATCAAGATGAAGACATACCAAATTCCTCTGTGATTGGATTAGAGGGAGCAATAATGCCTTATCATTTTACGATTTTTTTGTTTATAAATATTCCTGCACATATGATTTATGCCAATATTCATATCCATTACAACATTAATATAAGCAAAGCTTAGATCTTTGCATTAGCAAGCTAATTTCTAAGCAATGATTACTTTGACATGCCCCCATAAACATTATCTTCTAAATTATCTGTTCCGTGTAACATTTCATTTACTATTCCAAACAGTTTGAAGTTTGTGTTGATAAATGTAATCTACCTTGCAGAAAAGAAGCTAGAAGAGAATCCAGCTAAAATGAAGGAATTTGTGTTACAAAAAGTAGAGAATATGCCAAGTGATGTTAGAGCCTTCATAGAAAATACCGATTTGGATCATTTCTTATCATCTCCATTGAGATATAGACATCCCTGGGAGCTAGTGTTCAGAAATATCAGTAATAGTAATGTTTGTGTTGTTGGTGATTCATTCCATCCAATGACCCCTGATATTGGCCAAGGAGGGTGTTGTGCTTTAGAAGATGGGGTCGTTTTAGCACGGATTCTCAGTGAGGTTTTCGCTGCAAAATCAGTCAGAGATAACAAAAAGAAGAATGGAGAGGAAGAAGGAGGATGAAAGGAACAACATAAAAGGATTGAGGCGAGCTTGAAGAAATATGCAAATGAGAGATGATGGCGATGCATTAATATCATCTCTACAGCTTTTGCGATGGGTATTATTTAGCAGAGTGATTCCAAAGTGGTCTCTTTTTTCAGAGACAAATTATTGGCTACATTCCTAGCTGGTATTCTATTAAAAATGGCTGATTTTGATTGTGGAAAGCTGAGCAGCTCTTAGATGGAGAAATTTAATTGATGATAAGCATTTTTCAAATTGAACACACATTGTGCTAGTACTCTAAGTTTATTAATGCATGCTTCTTGAGAAGATCATATGGTTTATACAAGTGTCATGTTAATTTTCGTCCCACTTTTTGGGCCTTAATAAAGCATGTTCTACTATCCTTGCCCAAGTGAGTGAAAGACTGAGAGTCACTCCTTATTTAGGCCATTTCCCTTTAATCACAAAAACTTATTCATAATTAATACTACCCTAGTTTAGATGTAGGTTCCAACTTACTTTTTTTAAAAGATTAAAAAAGTTAATCGAACTACTTTATAATATTTGGAAGTGGCTTGGGTTCGATGCATCGAACACTCCGCTGCATCTTTTCAATGTAATTTTTTTACAAGAAAAAGTAACATTACAAAAAAAAAAGGAAAATTTCATTCGGGGCCCAAGGTAGGGAAATATTATCAAAAAAGACCCTAAGAAAAGTCAAATGTCAAAAAAGGTCTTAGAGCCTTTTCTGGTATTATTTCAAAAAAAATTGTACGGATATAGTTGTTAATGGCTACTGATATAATTGTTAATGAGACTGATTAAATTGTTAATTATACTGATTTAGTTGTTAACGGGGACTGATATAATTGTTAACCGCTACTGATATGGTTGTTAACGCTTTCTGAAATAATATCAGAAAAGGCCCTAGGGCCTTTTTTGACATTTGACTTTTCTTAGGGCCTTTTTTGACAATATTTTTTTTACCTTGGGCTCTGAATGGAATTTTCCAAAAAAAAATCAGTGAAAAAGATGCAGCGTAGGGTAGAGCCGGGAAAATAGGCCAGACCCATCGGGTAGGCCTGTTTAAGCCCTGACCCTTTAAGGGACGGGCCTAAAAAATGGATGAAATATTTGAAATTAGCCCTGACGGGCCTCGGGCTTAAACGGGCCAGCCCTGGAGGGCCTCGAGCCAGCCTTGCAGGCCCTTTTCACTGTATCTTTTTCTTCTTCTTTTTTTCCTTTGAAATTTATTAATTTTTATTTTTTTTATTTGTTATAGAGTTATTTATTCATTTAACTACAAATACATAATAATATACTCGAATTTTATGATTTGATTTATTATTTGTTGCAAATAAAGATTATGGATGTGTTCAGGATGCGAGAGAAAAATTTCATGATATTCTTACTCATGAGCTAGAGACTACTACTCAAAGTGAAGAACAATCAAATGTCATTAAAATTGATAATAGTGATGAAGATGACGATAATAATAGTCATTGTACTAATGTCGCTTAGTGATATGCTTTTTATATTTTATATGAGTTATTTGTGAACATAGTTTGTTTTTGATTATAAATTAATGATTTGTGCTTATTTATTGGATGATTCGTATTATAATTTACTAATTATATTTTTTAAAAAAAAGTGGAAGAAAAATAGTTAAAATTTGGAATATTAATTTCCTGGCCCTGCGGGTCGGCCCTGACCCTGGTGCTCTCGGGCCGGGCTTTGAAAAACAGGTATTTTTCTTACTTCGAGCCCTGAAGGGCCAGCCCTGTCTCTTCACGGGCCGACCTTGATTCCTAGCTCTAGCGTAGGGTTTGATGCATCGGACCCAAGCCGCTTTCATAATATTTATATTCATTGTTTTTTCTCAAAACTATTTTTTCTAACTTATAAACTGAAATTAAGTAACTTTGTTTAACTTCTTTAATCTCTAAGAGAAATAAATTAAGTCTTATATTTAATACTGATTGCAATATCTCTCCCATTTTCTCTCCATTCGGAAATACTTGAGCTGTTTTTCTTCATTCTAATATAAATGCTTATGCTGTTCGGAGAGCTCATGAATGGCATTGAACCTTACGCTTTACATTGGATGATACAATCAGGCAAAACTACATAAGAATTAAAGAGAAAACAGATTGAGAGCCAAGTTGATGTAATTGAACAAAAAAGGCTATTCTAGATAATGTATGTCGTTTGTTCTCAATTTCAATTATCATTGCCGCACAATTTATTGTTGTATCTCTAGTATTCTCTAGCATCATCTACAACTTCCTTGCATAGCAAGCATCTCTAAATATGCATGGGATTATGAGCAATACTGTTCTTATATCTTGATGGTATTCTGTAGTTGATGTCAAGTACAAAAATTCACCATAGAGCTTTACCTGCATGGAGACAAATACCTATATAACCATAACACATTTTAATCTCACCATTAGACTATACACTTCCTTCTATTGATGAAGATTCAGCATGAAAAACAGCAGTAGCTTGATTATGACCTTTGCTGACATATTGGATTGATTCTCATTGATTGCATCTTTCAAAATTCACATGAGCTTGATTTTTCAGGAGGATTTTGGGATTGATGTAACGTATCACCCTTTTGTTATTCAATCAAGTCCTATTTTTCTATTATAGATCTTACATCGTCTATTCTATTCTTCTATAACGTGGATAACCATCTTTATGGATTAGATGGATTTTTTTTTTAAAAAAGATCTTTTATATTTATCATTTTTTCAAATTAATTTGGTAAAATTATAAATTGATATATAATTTACGTACGTACTGTTATAAAAAAAATATTTTAGAGAGATCAATGTTAATTTCTTAACGACGTTAATATTTTAACGGTTAGAGTGACTTTGATATTTTTTAACACTTTTGGGTAAAATTGATCTAAAAAAAAAATCGGATAGCCAACACTCAGAAGTGTTACTTTTAAGGTAAAATTGTACCTTAACTCTTGATAAAAGTAATTAATGATTTTATCCTAAAAATACACAAAAAAAAAAAAAGAAATTACAACTTGACCCCAATAATTTGGTTTTCTTCCATCAAGATTTAAGAGAATCAACTGCATTTAATAAAGGAAATAAGTAAAAAGTTGGAATGATTTAGAGACACTGACCACTTGTCTCTTTCTTTAAATTATGTAAAGATCGATGACTTTTAATATTCCAATTATATTTAGGATCTGTGCGTTTCTTATTAAAATTATAAAAATATTTTTATCCTAAAGTTATAATTATAATCAATTTAATATAGATTTCTCAAATTGTCATCCACCAACAATGTATCGGGTCCTAACCAAGAAGATAAACATTATTACTTTATTTCCACAATGCAAAAGGTTGTGATAACAAGTTTCAAATCTTAACTGGCCTCATAAAAAACTTGTTAAATAAACTACTTCCACTTTCATAGATTATCAACACTATGGGCCATTTGTCAAAATCTGGCGTCATGTAAAATATCAGTATTCTTTAATTTTTGGTCTCTATCTATATATTTAATAGTTCTATGGACAGACCTGAAATGATCCGTATGTAGACGCCACATTTTTTGGCAAAAAAAAAAAAAAGGCGCCACACTTTTATTTGGTACTATATGTTATATTTTAAACATCTTTTTATGTTGTTAATCCTGAACATCTTAAATTAATTTTATAAACTAAAAAGTAAATTAAAATAGTTTAACTACACTTTTAATAATATATTTAAGGTTTGTGGTTACCCTTTTTAACGTGTGTGTTGTTTTAGAACTCAAACTCAAGATTTAAATGTATTTAATAGGGTTTTATACTCTTAGACCAATTCTATATTAGTTACTTTAACTATGCTTTTGTTTGGACTTAATTATACAAACCCCTCCATTTTGAAAATATACATTTAGTACAAATTATTAACAATGTTAAAAAATATTATTCTAAAAAGATTGTTTACACACCCCCTCATTATACAGTATCTCTAAATTATCTTTTAAAATTAATATTTATTCATATATTTAATATTTTGCCAAAATTTAAAAGAAGAAAAAAGTTATGAAAAATATCCAAAAGTTATGAAATTTGAAATTTTTTTATCCAACATTATTTAATCAAACGCATCTAAAATTTTGAATTACAATATACTAGTATAAGGATTTTTTTTTTTTTTTTTTTTTCAGAACTAGTATAAGGATTCAAAATTATATTTTTTAATTTAATTGAAAAGTCATGTAAAAAACAATGCTATTCCCGATGCAGTTGGTTCCGACACAAAAATTCTTTCAGAAAAATTCCGTCAGAAAATAAATTTTCCGGCAAAATTACTAAAGAATTACTGATGAAATCTTGTTGTTGGGTCATTTATCGCGCAACCTAATGACGAAAAGTTGTTGATAGCATTTATAATTTATAATTTTTATATTTTAGTAATTTATATAATATAATACAATAATAAAAATATAAATAATATATAACAAAAATATAAATATAAATACTCAAATATCATAAATTAATATTTAATATGCTCTCTCACTTTCTTTAATTTTTAAAAGATACTGAAAATTGAAGAAATCACCAAGAGGAGATGAATTGAGGATTTCAAAAATTATTTTGAACTCTTTTTCAAAACTTGAAAAGTAAATAATGAAAGAGTAAGGGAAAAAAAGCGAGATATACAAGATTTATACTAGTTCGGTCTTAACCTTGACCTACGTCCAGTCCTCAGATATCTTCTGCATATTTCCACTAGTTCAACAAGCTTTAACTACAACAATGTAAACCACACGCAATCCTATTCACCTAAAACTTGCTCCCCCTTACACTTTGTAATTAAACAACCCAACTCACAGGTTCTACAACCTTGAGTTTATACAAACAAATGTTTGAAAATTGTTTTCAAAGAATCAAGACTCTCAAAAGAGTAAATATTGATAAACACTTAAGAATAGATCAAAAATCACAATACATACTCAAATTGCAAATGTAATCAAATGTAGCTTCTTTTTGTGTGTATCTTGCTTTGAGTCTTCATAGCTTTTTATAGGTTAACTAGAGGAACTAGCTGTTGCATTTTCTTCTCTAACGTTCAGCAGTAAATCTGGAAAATGATAGTTGCATATTTTCCTCTGTTCTTTCAATTCTCAGCTGGAATTTTGGAATATGTTGATGCAGATGGTCTTCTAGATATTCTGTCATTTCATAACCTTCATTTGACCGTTGAAGAGTGATTTAATTGATTCATAACGGTCCGTGCTGAACCATTAGGATAGAGGAGAAGGATCAGCCCTGTTCTTGGTTTTTCATTTAATGCACTTATTCCAGGTCTGATTTCATCTTGATCTTTGCTAAACTTATCTGAAAATTACTCAAAACTTCATCAAAGATGTTAGAACCAATAGTATCATATGATATAACATTTTCAGATTGACCCATAAAGATTTCTCATATCAACACCATCTGGTTTTTCAAAATCACTGATGCAAACTCGAGTTAGTAATCCTAGACTCCAGTTTTGGGTTCATCCAGAAAGCATGAATGTTGAGCAACGACCTAAACTGGAATTTAGAAATACCAGACTCGAGTTTGATTTTTTTACAGAGAAGACTGTCGGGCTTTGGTCTTTGAATGAGACTTTGGACATATGCCTAGACTCGAGTCAATTAATGACTAACTCGAGTTTAGGGTTTTGACAGGTAGATAGAGTTAAGTCCAGAAACTTCAAGACTGGAGTTTAGAAATATAAATTGGAGTTTACAAAGGCAGGTATTTTGGTTGAGCTCTCTGTATGACTCAGATTCGAGTTTACAGATGTAAACTCGAGTTTCAACAAGAGCTGAAACTTTGAAGTCTCTTCTGTTTTTGAGATAAACTGGAGTTTGCAGACAAAGGCTGGAGTTTACATAACACTTGAAAATACTGAAGTTTCTGAATTCTTTATGTTTAGTCTAAACTCGAGTCATAGGGACTAAACTCGAGTTTGTTTTGTTAAAAAAACTTTGAAGTGCTCTTTGTATGTTCCAGACTTCAAGTTTGTCTGACCAAACTGGAGTTTGGCTTGTTGTGAAAAACTTTGATTGGTCTTTGTGTCTCTGCAAACTCGAGTTTGCCTAAGCAAATTGGAGTTTGGCTTTCTTTGCATATTTGAACAACTTTCTGTCAAGCTTCAAACTTGAGTTTACATACCTAAACTCGAGTGTCTTTGCCAGTGAGTTTTACAACTTTACCAAAGTCAAACTTCATACTAAGTTTACAATTGTCAGTTATCATCAAAACACATATGGAACTAACAGGTACTAATGTTTGAATTCATCTTGCTTTTTATCAGATACTATTTGGAAATGTCTCAACATTTGATGCATTTTTTCAAATTTTACTTTCAATTAATTATATATTTTTCTCCTCACTTTTTCTCACTCATTATCTCTCATAACTTGTTTCATTTATTTTCTCTCACATCCCTTCTTTATAAATAAGAATCGTTTTAGAAAATGATTTGTATATATTTATTGTTTTTTAACCAAATTTAACTAAATTTTTTTGTCTAAGTAATCTATGAAGCACGGACACTCCTATTTTTTTTTCAAAATATGCGTGTCAGATGAGTGTTGATTCCTCGACACTTATATTTTTTGGGAACAGAGAGGAGTGAAAGAGTGACGATATGGGTGATCATGGCAGAGGAGGAAATGCCATGGTGTGGCTTTAAATACCTGATTTTTTTGGGGTTTGCTTTTTCTGAATATTTATTATTGATTAAAAAACTGATTAGGATCTCCTTCATTATGCATATCAACAACATAGAGACTTTCAAGGATCCTCCAAAATGCTTCTTGTATATATAGAGGTCAGGAATTTAAGGGATATAAACAAAAATAATTGAACTTATGAATAGTCTATACTCTACACTTTATAGATCTTTTATATTAAATGTAAATTGTACTATATATTAAAATTATATATGTAATATCAAAACTTGTCCTAATGTGTCGAAATTTAGATTTTTTTAGAATTAACATGTCAGAGTGTTGAGTCGTGTTAGTATCGGTGCAACATAGTAAGTAATTTGGTTATCTGTATATTATAAAAATGAACTAAGGGAGTAATATATTAAAGGGTTAAGGTGCAAAAATACACATGAGTTTTTTCTCTAGGAACAAAAACACACATATACTTTTTTGAGGAGCAAAAATACACATGTGGTTATCATTTTGGTGCAAAAGTCACATCCCACCGTGATGAGAGAGAAAGAGATGAGGTGAACAGTAACTTAACGGTGGTGAACAGTGAATTAATGGTGGGATGTGACTTTTGCACCAAAATGGTAACCAAATGTGCATTTTTGCTGCTCAAAAAAGCATATGTGTATTTTTGCATCTTAACACAATATTAAATATAAATTATATGAATAATAAAAATTCATATGAAATAAGAAAATTAGATAATAAGTTATAATAAACAATAAATAAATATATATATATATATATATATATATATAATATTAATATTATATTTTTTTAATTGTTATGTTATATATACGTGAATAAATAACGGAAGGTCAAAATAGCTCAACTAGTAATTAAAAAGATATCGACTAAAAGGATTATATTGGATTCCATTTCCGTCAGCAATTCCACCAGTAATAAGCTACTCTCTCTAGTCCTTATTATAAGGAACCAAATATCTTTTCTCACAAACCAAGAAATGGAATTTAAGTCATTAAATGAGCCTAAAATTGATAAAAATTTCCAACTTTATCCTTACTTTAATGAGATAGATTTAAAGAAGTTTGTTAAAGTAACAACATAATTGGAAATAGTAATAAATAAGTTAGTTAAATGTAGTTGGTGCCTTATAAAAAGAACCAAAAATTGTGGGTAATTGGTGCCTTATAATAAGGACCAGAGGGAGTATATATGTAACATTTTATCTAACATACATATTTAGAAGATTATGCATCATAAGTAAGTTTTAATGAATAAATGAGATTAAACATTTAAATTTATTAAAAATAAAAATTTGTAATTATAAAGTTAATTGACTTTGTTATATGGTAATCAATTTAAAAATATGACAAAATTTTCAAATATACATTAAAAACAAGTCAATATTATGATTTAATAGTTAACTAACTATTGAATGGATGCAAGTTAAATTTTAAAACTAGAAGAGAGGTTTATTCAAATTATTGACATATCGATATTATACGTACAAACTACCACCATCACCACTACCACTAAGTAGTCATAGTACTACCACTACTACGACTACTATTGTCGTTGTTATTGCTACTATTGATGTTGTTCCTGCTCATTTTCACCACTATTGTCGTTGTCGCTACCACTACCACTACTGTTACTACCAGCACTACTAGCCTTACCACTAGCACTACCCCTATTACTATTACTATCACCACCACCACCACTATCATTATCGACCACCGCTATCGACCATTACCATTACCGCCACCGCTATCTCTATTATGACTACCACCACCACTACTATTGTTATTTTGAAACACTAGGCCAAGGTTTAATACAATCTCTATCCTTCAAGTTCCATATACATTTTTAAAATAAAATGGATGTTTCCATAATTTACAATAAATAAAGGGCATGTACTACAACTACTTATTTTGAAACACTTGGTCAAGGTTTAATCCAATCCTTGTCCTTCAAGTTCTAGATAAGTCTTTACATATAATGGATGTTTCCATAATTTACAATAAATAAAGGGCATGATAGCATGTTGATAATAGGGAAAATTTTACCTAGTCCCCCTGGTAGCAAAATATTTCCCAAAAGCCTCCATAATTTTCTGAAACATCAATTCAATCTTATGAGGGGCATTTAAATTAATTTCAATAGGGAATTAACCAAAATAACCTCGTCCATGAATGGATAAAAATTATATGGAAAGAGTAAGGAAAACTTACGACCTATAGAGCCTTTGATCTGTCAATGTCCTGAACAATGACTCCACCTCATGAGCTGATCAAAATGTAGTGGCAGTGATGACTTTGAAATCACTTTGATCTACCATCTCTTCATTTGATTGTTCTTGTGGTGTGAAGTAAGAAAAGTAATCACTTGATTGTATGAACTTTCTGTTGTGTTGTTGACTGGTGCTTATAGTTAAAACAACTTTGTGATTGAGGTAAAATGAGAACTTTCATTTTAGAAATTCTTATATTCTTAATCAAAGTTGTTGAACACTTGGGGTTTTTGTGGGATGAAGAGTGTGAAAATGGGTGTGAATGGGTAGTGTGTTAAAGAATTAGTTGGAATGTGTTTCATAGGGTGTTACAATACCCTATCAAATTAGGAATGACTGAACACATGGGGATTTCAGTATGAATGAATGGGTGAGGTACTTGAATGGATTATTCGAAAGTAAATTGTCAAACATATTGAAATTTTATGTTGTGAAAATGTTTATTTGTGTTGCAAATTCACTTATTTGAGTTGTAAATGTATACCATGTTTAAGTTTTGGCATCTAATAAAAATTGACACAATGATGACGTGTGACAACACATGATAGATGGCTAGCAGTTGCGGAAAAAATTATTTTGCATCTTCCATATGTGAGGGTAATATGTGAAGAGCTTAGAAGGGAAATGATATATAAGGGTGGGACTGTAATTGGAGATTGATATCAAAAGGGATGACATATGAAGAACTTAGGAGTTTGGTGGCAACATATGTGTGACTTGAAAGTAGTAGATTTAACATGAAGTACACAATTAGCTTTGTTGGGGATAAATTATTGGACCTTTTAGATGATGTTTACTAGTGCAAAAAAGTGTTTTAAGACCGCCTCATTTACAGCGGAGTATCGACGCCCCGTCTTAAAGAAATGACTGGTGGCAATTTTATAAATATAAAGAACTTCTTCACCCACATCAATTTTTAAGTCTGTCTCATTTACAACGGATTATCAACACCATGCTCTTAAAGAAATGACCGGTGGCAATTTTGTAAATATAAAGAACTTCTTCACCCACATCAATTTTTAAGACCGACTCATTTACAACGGAATTTATAGGCACCAGTCTTAAAAATATGACCGGTGGCAATTTTGTAAATATAAAGAACTTCTTCTAACGTATAAATTCTTAAATATAATATTCAGGCCGCTTAAAATAACCAACCGCTCTTAAAAATGTTAAAAAAAATAAAATATGGATTACATTATAGAGAAAACTCGTACATCACCGACTTATATTTTCTACGATCAAGAACAATAACGAAATATTTGAGATTAAATTTATGACCCTCAAAGTACTTATTCAAGTAAATTAAGATAAAACTTATTTCTTATATTTACCTCGTCACCATAAATCACGATTGAAAAGCCAATTTTAAAAGTTTTAATGACTATTGTAACATCCCAATTTTTATTTATATTACTTAAATATTATTAGGATGTGATTTATTAAGTAATTTGGGATTAGAGAAGATCTAGAAAAATAAAAGTAAGAGTTCTGTTTATATTAAAAAAGATATGTGTGTGTGTGTGTGGGGCCCACTCACATTTATACAACTCATGTCGTGATGTCATACTCATACATACATAAATACAAACATATATACATATATGTGTGAGCAAGGTAGTTAAAATCGAGATTTTACGTAAAATCGGAAGAAAAATAAAAAATTGTAAAACGTAAAATTGTAACGTAAAAAAATCGTAAAAATATAAAAGCGTTTGAAAAATTAGTAAAATTGTTTTAATGAAAAAAATCGTAAAAACGTAAAATCACAATGATAAATCAAGATTTTAACTACCATGTGTGTGAGTATGCATAGCCCACTCAGATTCCCGTGACTTCTTCCTTGTTCTTCATCTTTTCGTTTTAAAAAAAGAATATAAAGAATATAATATAAACATGTCTGGCCCACATACACATTTATTTCAACTCCCTCATTTTCTTCTAGTCTTTCACTTTCTTTTGTATATATTAAAAAAAATAAAGAATATAATAATAAAGAGATGGGCCCACACCCTCTAATATATCCCTACCCCCCTCGTTTTTCATTTTTTCCAAAGCCGCCTTCATCTTCTTCCTCTAATTTGTCGGCCATTCTTTTTCAAGAGCTTATTACAAATTTTGATAATCGATAAGGTACTAAAGATCACTCATTTTCATTAAATTTCATCTAGTAAAGTTATTTTAAATGATTTTCTAATGAAACTACCTTTATTATGATTTGAGAACATTTTAGGATTATAATTTTAGGTAAGTTTTGATTTTATTAATAGGTAATTATGAGAATGTAGAAAACGATTAATAATTAATTTTTATCGGTTTACTTTTGGTATTTAGTTTATGTAAAATTTTATAATGAATTTTCTATCTAATCAATTTGTAAATAATTCTATATTGAAATCTTTAACCGATTAAATTAGGATTAAATAATTTGTTTGGATTATTGAAGGTATTCTTAAAGTCTTATATTTCAGTATTTGAGAGATTTAGAGTTAAGGTTTGAATATTAAGAAAATGTTATGATTAAATATAATATTTTCACCAATTAAATTTGAGTTTAATGGTTGATTTATGTTTATTAGAGGTAGAATTGATGCTTAATTAGTTTAGAATTTTGTTAGAGCTTATTAAATGAAAATGGGTATTTTGGGTGAAATTCTAAGTTAGAGAAATTGGGGATTTTGATTTAGTTGAGTAATCATGAGAAAATTATTATTACAAATGAGATATTTGGAAAAGATATTATTTGATAATAGATTGGAGATTTAGTCATTAAACGATATTTAGGTGTTAAAGGTAGAGTTTAAGACTTTAAGTCTACATAATTTAATAGATTATTTGTTCAGCAAATTGATTGATGGTAAATTGTATTATAATGGTGTAGATTGAAGTTGTATTATTTGGTATTAGTAATTTGGAAGCATTCAAGTATTCGGTAAAAAAAAAAAAAAAACTTGGGAAAGAGGTAACCTTTATTATTCTTTTATATATACTTGTCATGTATACACATACACATACATATATGAAGCTATATTTTGTTATTTCTTGTGCCTATGAAAAGCTTGGTTTGAAATTGTATATTTGCCTAAAATTATATTAATGAGATTGGAAATTATTCAAGCATGTTTGTGTGCATTAGAACTCATGGTCATGTATTTTGGAAATTGTTTTAGCATGCTTATATACACTAGAGTCTAAATAATTGTTGAATATTGGAGAGGAGGCCGAGAAAATGATGGAAGCATGTAAATTTTACTTCATTATTTAAGATCTTCAAAAAGAGTTAATAAAAGAAATAGTTATACTTTTGAGAACTCTTTACTATTTGAGAATCATGATTTTAATTAGAAAAAACAAACCCCTACAATTTAAGGCCTTCTTTCTGTTTTTAAATAACTTTGTGTAATACCCCAATTTTCATAATACATATAAATATTATATTTTGATAAATAACACTTATTACAATAGGTGAATATGTGGTCTCAGAACAAGTGAAATAATTATCTTATTTTCTGAAGGTAATTTCTTATGAAATTAGAGTAAATGAAGAGCTAAAATCCCTAAGTGGGTCATAAAAGACCCTAAGAATGTTATGATAAATCCTAAGAGGCAACTAAATATTTATTAAAATAGAGAGTATGTTGTCTCTAAAGTTTTAATTAATTTATTATTATTTTTAGGAATTACACCATTTTAACAACTTAAAATCATCAGAGGATGATAAAATCAATTAGAGGAAATTAGTAACAATTATTGGGCAAGTGAAATTGCAATAATTGAGGTACTCTATTAATTTTTGAAATTAGTTAATGATTAAGTTTTTAAAGGTCATAATTAAGGAAAAATCAATTAAATGAAGGATCGAATGATAATTTGAAACTGAAATTAGCACACAAGAAGCTATCAATCATTAAAATTAAATTAGAAACTTTGTCAATTTTGGTGGTTAAGCCTAGTAACCCCTAAAACATGATGTTGGAAATTAAAGTTAGGATTTAAAATAATTATTCCTAATTTATTTCTATGAGACAAAGATTCCTATTTAGTGGTAAATAAGTGGAAGAATTAAATTATATTAACCATAAATCCTAAATCTAAGTGGACCAATGAGAGAATTTCCTTTCTAAATATGTGAAAACATTAAAACATAAAATTGGTAATGAAAAGATTAATGGGGGACGTTTTTCTTGCTTGGGCATCAAGAGTAGATAATTGTTTTTAATACATAATTAGAGTTCTAGAAGAGAAGACTTTTGAGGCATAAATTGAATGGATTGGAAGAGGATAAGGGAAGAGTAATTAAAACATGAAAATCAATAATTGAAATTAAGGGGAAGGGGGACGGAATTTTAGAAGGAAAAAGGAGAAGAAAAAGATGATTATAAATAATAAGTCAAAAGTGTGTAATAGAAGATTAGTGAAACTTGGGAGCCAAGTTGTATGTCTTTGGGAACAAGAAATGGTTTATTCAAAAGAAATTAAATGAGAACCTATACAAATTAAATCATAACTTGAAATATGGGAACTAAGTATTGAAAATAAATACATATTTGGAATCAAGGAATTATGAGCTTCAACTTGGCTATTCCCAAAGTCATTTTCGGTTACGTATGAGATTTATATCTAAGTGTTTTGGGAATTAAAAATCACCATAAATCTAGTCACAAAATTAGGATCCCAAAAGTGGAATTAGATTTTGAAGAAAAACATTAGTTGATGCTTAACTAAATTAGCATTTGGGAATAAATTAGAGATGAAGCAAAACTTGGGGACCAAGAGAAAAGGAAGGACGGTTGAGGTGTGTTGGAAGGGTGAGATCAAAACTTTTTCATCAAGAAAGATCCAATGGTTGGATGCAAGGTGAAGGAATTACAACAATGTCATTCCCTTCTTCTATAAATAGAGACCTCCCTCAACACAAAATCCTCACCAAATCACAAGGCATAGGCCGAATTTAGAGAGGGAGAAAGAGAGTAGAGAAGCTCCAAGAACAAGGAGCAAGGGTCTTCAAGAGGTAAGAAAGTTTTTAGTTTCATAGTTTAAGTTCATAGTTTATGAGATAGAAATGCTAGAAATGTTGTTTTGATCATCAATCTTCCAAATCCACTTTTATTTTCATGTTTTTATGGTTTCCATTGCATTTATTTCGAAAAATTGATGAAGAAGAAGTTATATCAAAATTTTTGGAAGATTAGGATCAAAATAGTGAAGCTCTGGCGAAATTTCCTCGATTAGTATTTTCTGGAGTCAAGGGTAAAAACGTCAGTATTTTATGAGGAAGATGATGATCTAAAATTCTGAAAAACTTCATGGTGAAATTAGACGTCTAGGGCTTTCCAAATCTATAAAAAGTGTATCATTTGAACCTCTGTGCAAAAAGATAAAAATCTTGGAAGTTAAGCTACAGTTTCTGGGCGAAAATCTGGACAGCGTTTTGAAAACTGGAAACTGAGAAAATTCCGTGAAATCTGGGTAAATCCCAGTATTTTTACTCAAAATTATACTTCTCAAGGATTCCGGAACATTTTACGGATCCTCAAAATGATTTTTCTAGAATTAGTTATGATTTTTCAAAGTTACCGAAAAATCTGCCCAGAAAATGCTGCACCACGTTTTTGAAGAAATGTAAGGGCAAAATTGTAATAATAAAGCTACCGAGGGTAGAATGGTAAATAGAGGTGGAAATATCTCTTAGGATGTTATTCTAAGAAATATGGTGATATGTTAGGATATCCGGGAAGTCCAGGATCAGATTCAAAGGTCGGTCATTTGACGACTATGCGGTAAAAGGTACGGACGCGTATTGTAACCTTAACTCTTATGCTTATGGTTTGGTTATATATGATAGTTGCTTTCACATGATGATACTCTGTTTTGAAATTTGCTCATGAATGTTGAATTGTATACGGGTTATAGTCTTGATAACACCGTTGAGTTTTCCTAGCGCTGAGGACACGATAGGCCGTCGTGGCACTGGTTATGTGCAGACTGGGGTAACATACATATTGCAGTGGCTATGTTATGTTATTGCCTTACATGTGGATAGTTGTTTGAAACTGTGATTATGTTGTATATCTGTGATAAGTGTCATATACTGCTTACATAAGCATGAGGTTAACCGTTACCTGAGGTCCAATGGACATTGGACCTCAGTCTTAATAAATAGTACAGGAAAGAAACCGGGATGGAGAAGGCGTCGGTAGATAGAGCCGTGAAGAGGCAGCGGTTAAAGGCAAAGGTCGGTAGAAGTTATTAGGACTTAGCTTCTGGCTCGAATTTAACGAAGTTACTTTGAACAGTTTGGTGTCTAAGGCTGGGTTCATCTATGTGGGAAGCCAATCAGTCGCCGTATAAGTCGGTGAGGCCCCCATAATAGACCTCTACCTGGCCAATCTGTTTAATTAACGGATGTTAGGTTCCAAGTCATGGGTTTAGTTTAAAACTTTCTTTATCAGAGGATTGTATTTAACCTCTGTAAATTGTATCACATGAATATTTCTTCGGGATATTTAATATATCAGCTTATGTCGGGCATCATCATATGTCTGGGCATTTTTATCAGATACTCGTTGTCCGGATCTTTGCGCACGCTATCAATTTCCGCAATACTCTAAGCTGTAGCATCTCAAACTCTGTTATTTTTCTTAAAATTAAGTGTCAACCGACATGATTCTCGAACCTGGATTTTGGGATGTTACACTTTGGAAGTTCTTGAAGCATTTGTGGTTGATCCCCCTCTGTCCTATTTCATCAATGGCGTGATTGAAGGCTCTTCTAATCCTAGTGTCTATTTAATACTATTTTTACATGCATGCCATGACTTCTTTGCCCTTATGCCTTACCTCAGATATATAATATTTCTCAAATCATTACCTTTTTCTCTTAATTTTTTCTTGCGTGTGTGAAACGAATCTACTCTATTTTTTAAAAATTCAATAAATAAGATTAGGAGGAGAGAAAGAGAAATTATTTTTTAAGAAGTGTTAAAATTAATTAGAACGGTGATGTAATTATAGAGAAAAGAGAGAAGATAACATCTAGCTAGGATTAATATGAAAAAGATGACGGCCATTTTTGTATCTTTACAAAAATATGTTTTGAAAGAAGGAACAAATGTTTAACAGAGTTAACGGAGGTAACATCTTTTCTCAATTTTAAGAAGTTCACATGTATTTTTGTACATGAGATTTGATTATGATGCCATAAGCTATTTTTGAAAAAAAAAGATAATAATTGAGAAATTCGCATGGCTCATATTTAAAAACTATGCAACTCCCTATAGCTTCACGTTATTCTTAATTAAGGCCTTATAGTTTTTTTTTTTAATTGGTTCCTTATATATATAGTTTTCTCAATTAAAGGTATTGATTATATTCTTAAACTCGTAATTTATTATCTTGTAAGAGAAACAATGCAAGGTCAGTTGATGATGATGTAACTCTTACTTAGCATGAACATGGATTAATTTTGTTATATGGATCTAATTCAAATCAAAATAAAACAAAATTACAAATTATCTATAGATGCAAGGAGGTATCTAGAGCATATTTTATGTTAATAATAAATGTACACTTTTTATAAACCACGTGTTGATGTTGTATTTTAGCAACTTACATGCTATTTAATCAGCACACATATGAACCCTAATTAAATAGATAGTAGGGACTAATGACGGAAGGAGATTCTCTCCTTAGCTTTTTTCTCCTTTTCCCTCATTAGCCCCATCTAGGCCATTGATCGGGGAGAGGAGAGAAAAATTAAAATAATATTATATTAATTGGACGGATATGATTTAGAGATTATGAGGGATGGTGAGAAAAGATGATGAGAGAAACCAAACCCACTAATGACATAGTTGAGAAAATTGTAAGAAAGCAATAAAAAAGCAATAGGAGATGATTAAAAATAGGGTTAAATACAATTTTTGCCATGAAAGTTTACCTTAAGGAGCATTGGTTATTTTCTTGGTCTTATTTTTGCTTTGGAAGTTTAAAACCATAGCAATCTTGCCCATCTGTTGATCTTTGACTATTCAATTGTTGCTCTTATTTGTAAACTTTCAGGGGCAAAATTACTCAAAAAAAAAAACTTCCAAGGGACCATTCAAGAAAGTCTTTATGCTCGGGATATGGAAGGTATCAAGTGGTGGTTCAACAGGATCACAGACACGAAAGTGTTCACGTAACCGTTGGATAACTACACCGATGACTTCAGGTACTGGAACTCATCCAAGAGGACTGAGAGTGGTGACCTATCGTTTAATAGACATATTTTCTCCTAGAAAAAACTTCCAGAACATATTTGCTCTGTTTTTAAACTTCCGAGGCAAAAATGAGACTATAAAAACTTCTAGGTGACCAGTGCTCCTAAAGATAAACTTCTGTGACAAAAATAGTATTTAACCCTTAAAAATAAGATCAATTGAGAAAATATTTCCCCCCAATTATTAGTAGCCATCAGGTAGATGTAGTAGAAGCCTTGAAAGTGAACATATCACAAGGCAAACAAACATATTGGTTGGCTTTCATGACTAGATAGAGCCAAAGTTTTTAAGGGTAAAGGTGCAAAAATGCACATAAGCTTTACCCTCAAGAGCGCCCAGCACCATATGCTTTTTTTAGGGGCAAAAATACCAACGTGGTAATAATTTAAGAGCAAAAGTCACACAACCTTTAAGAGACCTGATGTTTGACTGTTAAAGTTGTAGTGTTGATTAACAGAGCTGAGGTGGGCAGCCAAGTGTATGATGAATTGGAGTGAGAAGAAGGGAAGTAGAATAAAAAGTGCTGACTAGACACTGACTATGCATAGAAAACAATTAGGGAAAGAAAGAATCCCTAAAAACACAAAATCACATCGGGCTGGGCAAAAATTTGAAATATAGAGTTGGAGAAATCATTGAGCTGAGGGAGAGATAGGGTTCAAGTGTTGCAGGTTGAACAATGATGGATTGAGCAAGTTCAGCTAAGATTCAAGCGCGAGATGAGTGAGCTAACCTACGGATGATAGCGTATGCATGAATGAGGGAGGCGGCGAGCACAACTAAGATTCAGCTGTGAGAATATCAAACCCAGATCGTGAGATACAGTAGTAAGCATTAAGCAGTAAGAGAGGGTTCAGCTGGTCTTTGTCAGGCCATACCCAAATCTTTGTTCATTCTTATTAGCTGCGACACCGAGGTTCGATAAGGTGGATAGCTTCTACTAGTTATTGAAATGATCGTTTAATCCATTTTTTGTTTGGTTCTTGTTGAAGTTAATTTAGTCGGTGTCATGAATTTTGGTTGGGAAATACTGGTCCTCATGGTTTCTAGGAATTGTAAAGCCTCTTTGTAAGTGTCACAAGTTATTTTGTCTTTTGAAGGAATTTAACCATTGAATTTTCTACTATTGAAATTTCGTTGATATTTTTGTTTCTAAGCTCAATTTTTTTGCTCTGTTGTTCTTTGTAATCCTAAACCATGGCTTCTGCTTCTAATGTCTTTAAAAATATTTTTGGTTTGTTATGAGAGTGTTTGATTTAGAGAGCCACTCATGCTTTGATGGCCTTTTGAATTGTTACTGAGAATTTGATGGGAATTAAGGATGTGATACCTTGGAAAAACTTATAGACTATATGCTATTTTTTCGCTTCTTATTTAACAGGGGGCCTCCAATAAATTAATTTATGCCGATTGTTGTAGCCTTCTAATCTGAACGATTATTATGCTTTGATATGATTTTCTACCATTTGGAGTTCTCATGGCATGATGCCCTGCATCCAAATTTCTCCTTCAAATTACTTTATTACATTGATGAATTTTTTTGTGCAAAAAATCTTACCATGATTCACCCTTATTGCAATTCTCCAAGGTCATATGCCCTACATCCATTGTTTATTTAAACTTGTCAGCAGGTTAGTGTAGTTTTACAAACTTGGTATAGATGTAGTTTAGTGTAGGTTGTATTATATCTCCTGTCAAAGTCACAATCAATTGTTAACAATGTGGAGTTTTAAACTCATACTCATTCCTAGACAAAACAATGCATATATATAAGGGCAAGCTTTTAAGTTTTTAATGGTTTCTTAATCTGATGTGTTCAAATGAAGTATGTTGACTTACATCACAAGGAATCACCTATGTGAGTGTGAAGTGTGGGCCACTTTTATGAGAATTTAAAAAGGCCGATTTTCTAGAACACTTGTAGAACCAGACTGTGTCCAGGGCCAAAATGGACACAACATGAGAACCAACGATACTAGAGGAGCAACTGTGTGACTCTTATTGTCTTGGTATACACTAAAAGGCTAACAGTTCAAGACAGCGCGTTCACTGATTGACCAGTATATCCGATAGGTTTTTTACTAGAGAAGATTCAAAGGCAACCCCTACCTTTCTCGATTTAGTTGTTTCTCGTAGAGGAATCGCACTTTGCATACATGATCATTTGCATTTGGTCATGATGGACTAACTTCTTATCCATGTGGGGGATTGTTGGATTTTTATGTCTAAATCCCATGGGTTATGAATAAGAAGGCATACTGGTTTGCCACCACCGGTCGCGACAGTTTGCCACGGTCGTGTCAATTCACTAGCAAGATACAAGTCCATTTGATTAAACTCTCTTCATCTATAAATAAGGCGCCCTAAAGACAGAGTAAAATAGGATTTTTCTACATACACTTTTTCTGCATACTGCATATACATTTTGTGCGTTCCGAAAGCAGACTCGTTGGATTCTCTTGGGCTTCAGACAGACAGAGCCATCTTTTTAGAGACGAATAATCCGCTTTATCCTGGGAGACAATTGCTGAGAAACCTTCAGCATTCGTATTGAGGGAGCAAAATTGTCTTAAGGACACAACGAAAGTTGGGCCCATATTTCTCCATTGTTTATTATTATATTCGGCAGTCTTGTGAATTTTACTATTTTTCCTTCTTGTGTAGAAGTATTATATGTTTACATATTATGTATATTGATTACACAGATTCTTTCCCTTGTGAAAAATCCAATTTAAAGTATTTTGGGAAACAAGCATCAATTAATGAATTCTTTATTTTTACTGCACAATAATTTATTCTCATATCCTATCCAAGATAAAGTAGAGTATTAATATTTTAATTCAACATATATCACTTTCAATATGGGAAGATTTTGACCATATCTTCACTTCAAATATTATTATCTTAAGGGGAGGTTGAAGAGATTATAGGACTAAATTGTTTGATAATCTTATTAATACTATAAGGTTACATATATATAGGAAAAATAGAATCGGGCCATTAATGAGATCCCGATAATATGTTATATAAATCAGGAGATAATTAGAAATAATTATCCTAATTAATCTCCGGCAATTTCATATCTAAACTTTATCCCTCAAATTTGGATTATACACTCCCCTTCAAGTTGTACTATAGATATCAATCATGTTGAACTTACCAATGAAATACTGAAACTTGTCCCTTGGAAATCTTTTAGTGAGAATATCTACAATCTGTTTTCTGGAGGGTATATATTTTAAGTCAACTCTACCCTCATCAACCTTTTCTCTTATAAAATGTTTATCTATCTAAACATGTTTGGTTTTGTCATGCTGGACCGGATTATGCACAATGTTGATTGTAGACATGTCAGAAATAGACCTTGATAGGTAGATTCATGCACTACTTCAAGTCCTCAAGAACTTGCTTTAGCCACATGCCTCACAGATTCCAAGCGCAATAGCTCTATATTCGGCCTTAGCATTGCTCCATGCAACCACACACTACTTTTTACTTATCCGTTTTGACCATGTGACTTCACACATATGTGTAGTAACTATATGTGGACTTCCTGTCAGATCACTTGCCCAATTAGAATCTGTAAACAATTCTACATCTCGTCTATTAGTTTTCTTGAATTGTAAGCCATGCTCTAGAGACCCTTTCAAGTATCGAATTTTGTAAACTTCATTTAGGTGCTTCTATTTTGGATCATGGGAGTGTTGACTGACTACATTAACTAAAAATGGAATATTTTGTTTGGTATGAGAAAGATATATCATTTTCTCTACCATTCGTTGATAATTTCCCAAGTCCACCGCTTCACCAAGATCTACTTCTTCACTTATTTAATCAACCCATATAGGTTTGTCACTGGATCTGTAGCCTATCATCCCAATTTCCTTTAAAAGATATAAGATATACTTTCTTTGGGAGATGTAGATTCCTCCCTTTGACCGAGTAACCTCAATTCCAAGAAAGTACTTTATTTCTCCAAGATCTTTGATTTTGAAACTCTCGTGAAAGGGCTGCTTTGATTTAATTGATTTCTACCTCATCATCTCCTTTAAGGACTATATCAAAACGTATATTGCTAGGACAATCATTTTACCCTTGTGACTCTTAAAGTGTAAAGTATGATCAATTTGTGCTTGAGTGTATCTATGTCTCTTTAGAACTTAAGTAAATCTGTCAAACCAAGCCAATGATGACTGTTCCACATAATGAACCTTTTAGTTTACAAATTTGATTAGTCTTCTTCCTTGGAAACCTTGGAGGTAACTTTATATACACCTATTCCTTGATTTCTTCGTTAAGGAATGCATTTTTTATATCAAGTTGGTACAAATCCCAATCCAGATTGACTGCAATGAGAAGAGAATTCTAATTGTATTCAACTTGGGTACTGGTGCGAATGTTTTAGTGTAATATTCCCAATATAATTATGTGAAGCCTTTTGCAACCAGTCTAGCTTTGTACTTCTCAAGACTTCCATTTGCTTTATATTTTAGAGTAAATACCCATTTATACTCAACTAGCTTCTTCCCTCAAGGTAGGTCTACTATATCCATGTCCCATTTTGTATGAGGGCTTTCATCTCCTCCATGACCGCTTCTTCCATTTAGGAATGGCCATTGTATCATTAATATCATTTGGTACCCTGACACTGTCAAGATGGGAAATGAATGCCTGAATTTAGAGGAAAAGGCCTTATAGGAGATAAACCTTTCAATGGGATGTCAAGTACATGATCTACCCTTCTTTCTTTCTGCAATTAGTGGATCAAGGTTAGAAATTTTTGTTAGATATAATTAGTTTTGATGATGTTAAATATAGATGCAAATTAAGAGCAAAAAGTTTGCACAATATATTTATCTTATACATTGACTGACTTCTATATTTAATGTAGATTAGTCAATCAAAGAAAGAAGATATTGGAGAATAAAGTTATCAAATATGAGGATAAGGAATAAAGAAAAGAAAGAAGTTATTGAGTTGGATTGATTAAGAGGAAGAAGAAGAAAGAGATTGAAGACTTAGTCAATAAAGCAAGAAGTTATTAAAAGATTCTAGAGAATAATCAATAAGAAGAAGAGGAGAGATTAAAGATTGAATAACTTGCAAAAATATACCAATAGTCAAGTTCTTAGATTTGATATTGGAAGTCTCTATGATCAAATGCAAGTTGAAATAACTTAATTCAAAGTTAAAATACCTCATCGAAGCTATTTCATCTTCACTTAAGTGATTCTTTACTATCACTCGAGTTATAGAAACATCCCTTGAGTGATTATAATGCTATACTCGAGTTATAGATGTTTTCACTCTAGTTATAGGTGCATCACTTGAGTCATTATCAAGTTTCAGAATACTCTGTTCAGCTTTATTTTCATTCAGCATGATAAAGGTTTGATAATTTGGTCATATATCTCAAACCACAAATAAGATTGAGGTGAAACTTGTTTCATATGAAACTAAACTTCCAATGAGACACACAAACACCAAGGTGAAGCTCAATAGAGTTTAGATGAAAGAGGTATGATAATTGAAAGTTGACATTGTAATTTCTTGCGTCATTTCAGAACAACTTTAGTAATTTAGATTTATCTCACAAAATACACATTCAATTGAAGTTAAACTTGTTTCATAAGAAAAGGAACTCAAAATTAGTTTCATTGAAGATGAGATCAAGCTCAAATAGACTTAGATAAAATATATATAGATCTCGAAAGTTGATGCTCAATGTTTTCATGTTACTCCAAAATAGCTGTCATTCTTCAGATCATAACTTTTAAAAGACAATGAGTTTAGGAATAAAACTTGTTGCATATAAAATTAGACTCAAGAGGATTTTAACAGACATAAAGATAACAGTAAATAAAAGTTAGAAGAGATATGAATTTCGGAATTTCACAACTGTATAAAAATGTTGGTCCATACTAACCATTATGAATTTGATCGAAACATTGAGAATACATTGGATATGGAGCTAATTCTTTCTGCATTAGAAATAATACTTAAAATTAATTATGGGGATATATTATTTGCCAAATTTGGAGTTATAGTTGAAAATTTATGCCCATTAGAAGTTGACCTTTATGCCTAACCATCTATGTTCAAAAGGGTACTTGAGTGATAGTGGATGCACTCGATCGATGAAGTTTCACTTCTAGAATTTCAACAAGTTACTCACATATAAAATTTGAGTGATTCAAGAACCACTTGAGTGATTTAGGAAATCACTCGAGTGATCCATGATCAGTTACACAAGTGATTTGAAAATCACTTGAGTGATTTGGGGAATCACTCAAGTGATGTATGATCAATTGCAAGGCACTTGCAAATGATATGAAAATCACTCAAGTTATACATAATCACTTGCATGATATTGTTCATAGAGTTTTTAATCATCGTCTCAGATATTTTGATATTCTTGAAAACTTATTTGAACTTTGAATATATGGCCTCTAATCATTCCTCATCATTACTAATAAATTTTATATGAAGATTATATATGATTAAATTTGGATTAGAGCTTAACAGCCAAAAAGCAACTTAATGTTAGAAGTTTTAAAAGCTAGTTCCAACAGATATCCAACGGTCATATTCTAAAATACTTAATAGGAAGAATGGGCTCAACAGTCAAATGCTCTTCATCGACTATAAAAGGAGAGGCATTCAAGATAAATGAAGACGAGATCCTATGCCTACAATGTCAATATACCGATACTCTAAATTTACCCGACCGAAGGTCTGTAATCATACTCCAACCTTATACTTAAGTGTTAATCA
Source organism: Acacia confusa (assembly GCA_037074495.1). Lineage (NCBI taxonomy): Eukaryota > Viridiplantae > Streptophyta > Magnoliopsida > Fabales > Fabaceae > Acacia > Acacia confusa. The sequence goes on along the minus strand of CM073504.1, from coordinate 25,863,677 downwards.
TTATATATTTCATATAGAGAGAAATATTGTAATACCCGAATAATCATTTGTCTGGAATATTATATTAAGATAAATAGAATGGCTATTTGTGATAAATAAAAATATGGTCTCAAAGTGTGAGATAATTAATTCCAAGGAAAATATTAAGGGAATAAAGGAAATTAAGTGCCAAAAAGGCTTAAAAATGCATTTTAGGGTCATAAAACATCCTAAAAAGAATTATGAAAAATTCTAGAGGGCATGAGAATAATTATTAAAAATTAGAAAGAATATTGTCCTTAATTTAGACAATTTATTAAATTATTTCCTTTGAAAATGAAAAGAAGAAAAATTAAAAAGTATTCTGGAACCAAAATTGACTAAATGATTTTTAATATTATACATGGTACATAAATTACCAATGTCAGTAAAATAGTTGTGAGATAATAATTATTACTAATTAAGAAAATTGTCAACAATTAGTAAGTGATTAATTAGATAATTAATGGCTAATTGTTTAGACATAAGATAAAGAGAAAAAGGTGAAAATTACTTAAAATAAATATACATATATAAATAAAAACGAAAATTAGAAGAAAAATAAAGAAAAATGAAATGAAAATTAAGAAATTAATATCTAGATATTTGCATTAAAATAACATTATAAGTTAAGACATGTGGTGATTAAGTTATATTATAATAGTAAAAATGTGAACAGGATAAATGACCACAGATAGAAATAAAATCCTACCTAGAAAACCGTGAACTAGGTTTCTTGAGTCAGAGTATATTAGGAACAAGTGAATTTTTATCTCAGAGTGGACTGTCTCCGAAGTCATTTCTGTAACCAACGGAGTGATTTGGAGATCCGGCCAGGAAGATATTTTGTGGGATTAAAGCAGATAGTAGAAATGAGAACCGATAGAAAATAATCCCGTTGTGGGAATCTAGGGATAAGTGGGGAAAAACCAGAGTATAATGTTAATCAGTGGATTTTTGTCTCAGAGTTAGTACCGGACAACGTTATTTCTATAGCCGGGCACGAATACCGAGGATTTTCTGCTGATAACGGAATGTCCTTAGCGGGATCAGAAACTGAGTTAAATTAGATAATTTGAAAGAGGAAGAAAAGACCTTCAACGTCTTGTTCCCGGAATTTTAAGATTTTACGAAATTTCGTGATTAGGATACCGAACCAGGAATTTTACCTGATAAAGCAAGATGACATAAGACTTGATGATGCAGCAGGGATGACATCATCCTTGAGAGGTGTAAGGCCAAGATCTTGCCACCTCCAAGAAGTGAGATCTAACGGCCAGAAACTGATCAGACAAAGTTCAATGAAATTACGAAAATACCATTGCCTTTTTCTATAAATAGCCTTCACCTTCTCTTCATTCTTCACAAATCCTAGAGCTTTCTAGAGAGAGATTTTAGAGAGAAGGAGGAGTCTGTGGAAATAGCAAAGTGCCGGGTAAGTTCTTCGGTCCCTAGTCTTTAGTCTTAAGTTCTTTCGGTAGTTCTTAGAGTTTTAGAGTAGATCTTTACTCTTCCAGTATATTTTAGATATCATGTTTTAGGATAGATATGATATTTATTTTGGGAAATATATTGGAGTTAGAGATATGTGGAAATTCTGGAAGATTAGGGTCAAGATAGCGAAGTGCTGGCGAAATTCCGCCGATTAGGGGATCAGGGGCAAAATGATAATTTGTACCTAAAATGCCTGTTATGATATCAAATATTGATAAATGTGATATTATCATTATAGGATATCAGTAATTTTGTTCCGCTGTCATTTCGCTGTCGTTCCACTGTTTTCCGTCAAAAGTACAGTATATCGTCAACATATTAAACGCTCGTCAACGAAGGTACGTTTGCGTATTGTAACACTAACTCTGATGTTTATGTTATGTATATATGTGGTATGTGTGCATATAAAGGTTAGAGAGTATCTGTAATGCCGGGAGCGATATGTTCATATGCTGGGAGCGATATGTCTGTATGCTGGGAGCGATATGGTCGCATGCTGGGAGCGATATATATGCATTGGTTATGATAGTTTGCTTGAGTATGCGGTTTGGTGTTGTGGTATGAGTTGTCTATATATTGTGTACGTAAATGTAATACCTGAAAAAAAAAATATTATAATAAAAAGAAAAATAATTATCATAATACCTTTTTTAAATAGGTGAATATGGGGTCTCAAATTTTTTGTATTGTATTTATTTTTGTTTATAGGGAATTTTTCTTAGAATTTAGGAGTATGAAAATTAATTTAGCTTGTTGATATAAAAACCAATATTTTAGGGATTAAATTAGGACTTAACTCATTTATTCCTAATTTAACTTCATGAGACAAAATCTCTCTAAGTAAGAATAAATAAATTATACAATGATATTAACCCTAAATCTTAAAGTCTAAATGGGCCAATAAGGGAATTGTCTTCTTGAGCATGAGAGAACAATTAAGACAAAACTTCATAATTAAAAATTAAGGGAGGGGGGACGAAATTTTTAAGGAAAATGGAAGAAAAATAATAAATCAATTAAAGGAGTAGGAGAAGATAACTTGGTGAGCAAGTTAATTTTCTTAGGGAGCAAGTAATTGCTTAATTAGAAAAATTAGGAGAAAACCTATAGAAATTAAATCATAACTTGAGATTTTGAAGTTAAATATCCAAGATAAATACATATTTAGAATCAGGGAATTATGAGCTTCAACTTGGCTATTCCCAAAGATATTTTCGGTTACGTTTAAGATTCATACTTAAACATTTTGGGAATTAAAAATCACCATAAATCTAATCATAAAAATAGGATTCCAAAAGTGGAATTAGATTTTGAATTTAAACACCAACTTACACCTAACTAAATTAGGATTTGGGATTTATTAAGTTAATTTAATAAGGGAGAGGCTTTTCTTGGGGACCAAGCAACAAAATTCTAGAAGGAAAAGGGTGAAAATTTCGGCCAAGAAGGGTTGGAGGGGCAAGATCATTTCTTTCTCTCCAAGTAATGATCCAAGAGCCAAGATCAAGCAAAAGTTGCAAGATGTTTAACCTCCATTTGCCTATAAATAGAGGGCCTTAGTTAGCACATCCTCCACACCAATTTCCCTTGCCTTGGCCGAAATATAGGGAGGAAGAGAGAGTGAGTAGCTGCTGGAGAAAGGGAGGCAAGAAGTCTTCAAGAGGTAAGGAAGTTCTTAGCTTCCAAGTTTAAGTTCTTAGTTTATGAAGTAGAAATGCTATGAATGTTATTTTGATCATCAAACTTCCAATTCCAGTTTTATTTTCATGTTTTTATGGTTTCCAATAGCTTTATTTCGAAAATTTGATGAAGAAGAAGTTATAGCAAAATTTTTGAAAGATTATGATCAAAATAGCGAAGCTCTGGCGAAATTTCAGCAAATAAGAACTTCTGAAGTCAGTAGTAAAAATGCTAGTATCTTATGATGAAAATGATGTTCTAAAATTCTGGGAAACTTCATGATGAAAGTAGACATTTAGGGCTTTCCAAATATATAAAGAGTGTGTCAATTGAAGTTCTGTGCAAAAAGATAAAAATCCCAGAAGTTAAGCTACAATTTCTGAGCGAAATTCTGGGCAGCAGATTGAATTCTGGAAACTGGGAATTATCCATAAGTTCTGGGTAAGTTCCGGTATTTTTCCTTGAAAGTAGACATCTCAAGGATTCCGGGAAATTTTACGGATCCTCTTTTCGATTTTTCTGGAATTAGTTATGATTTTTCGAAGTTAGGCGAAATTCTGTCCAAAAATTCTGCATCAGCGTTTTTTCCGAAAATTATGTGGAAATAAATGAAAATAAATCCTTCAAGGGTAAAATGTCAAGTATGACCAAGATGTCTCTTGAAATATTGCTTGAGAAGTAATTAAGACAATATCACCCTTTTAGGATAGACTGTGCACGCATACCATCAACGAACGTACCCAACGACCCGTTAAACTCAGGTACGGACGCGTATTGTAACCTTAACTCTTATGCTTATGGTTTGGTTATATATGATTGTTGATTTCACATGATAATACTCTGTTTTGAAATTTTCTCATGAGAGTTGAATTGTATACGGGTTATAGTCTTGATAACACCGTTGAGTTTTCTTAGCGCTGAGGACACGATGGGCCGTCGTGGCACTGGTTATGTGCAGACTGGGATAACATACATATTGCACTGGCTGTGTTATGTTATTGCCTTACATGTGGATATTTGTTTGAAACTATGATTATGTTGTATATCTATGATAACTGTCATATACTGTTTACATAAGCATGAGGTTAACCGTTACCTGAGGTTCAATGGGAATTGAACCTCAGCCTCTGCCATAGCTTCAGGATCCTGGGAAGTGATCGAGGACAAGGGTAAGAAGCCGGTATGAGGACCCTGCGGAGGCATCGTCTTTTTGGGATACCTATGTTAGAAATATTAGACTTGGATGACTGTATTAGTTAACATTCAGTTAGATATACTACATACAATGTTATTCAGTTACTCTTGGTTTATGTAAAATATTTTCAACTCTCAGCTCCAGAAACGTTTATGAAAAACGGGGTGTTACAGTAAACATGAGGTTAACCGTTACTTGGGGTCCGTATGCATGAGACCTCAGCTCTTAACATAGCGTCAGGGTCGGGAGAACCAAGGACGGAGGACAAGGGGAAGCGCAAGCAGGTCGTCTAGAAGACCCAGCTGAAGATTTCCTTTGATGTCCTGGCAGAAGCCTTCCTTTTGTTGTCTACTTCGCTTTTGAGCCACGCGATTACTATACCGCTATTGTATCCAGTCAGACTTATGGCATTCTGAAATATAAGTATCAGTTACTCTTCCGCTCAAGTGATCTACTTTGATGATTTTAAATGATTTTTGATGAAAAAATAATATTCCGCCTTTGAAAATTGGGATGTTACAAATATGCTTTCATTGTAATCATTACATCTTTGTGAGAGTTACTTAAGATGTGACAAATAGATTGTATACTTATATTATGTGAGGGGGAGTTCTTATCTCAATGCGAAGAATTGTGAAGGCTTCACAAGTTTCCATATCAAACTTGTGGAATTATAGTGGTTCTCAAGTACTATGTTAAACTTGAGGGAGATAATGGATTGAAATCTCAAGAGCAATTTGGGGATTGGATGTAAGTCACCGTGAATTGGATTAAATCAGGATAAATCATAGTTTGCATCTTCTTTTCCCTAAGCTTTTATGTTTCCAAAATATATGGTTTGAGTAACTGACTATACATTTATAACTCATTACTTTCTTACGTACGTATTGCTTTCATTAAGATGCGAATAGTTTTTCAAAGTTTTTAAACTTTTATTTTACACCCAATTCACCCCCCTTTGGGTGTCATTTGGTTTCTAACATTTGGTATCATAACATGTCTCTTATTTAAAGGACTTAACTGCCTCACGAGTTACAATGGCTAATTTTAGGTGTTACTTGTTTTCAGAAGGTTCTGATTATACCGTTCGACTATTTTTAAAAGATAATGATTTTTAGTTTTGAAAAGATAGAATGACATCATTTACAAAAAAAAAAAAAAAAACCTTTGATTTTGATATGTGATATGTTTTTACAAAAATTTTGATTTCAAACTCAGAAAGATTTGGACTAACAAAAGAAGAAAATACTTTCTTTAAACATTAAAGCAATAAAAATTCTATATAATGCCTTGACCGAAAATGGTTTTAAGAAAATCAGATTTTGTTCTATTGCTAGAGATATATGGGATACTCTTGATTCTATATATGCTTTTAATAATTGTGTTAAAGTTAAAAGTGTTGACAGTTTATTTGAAACTATTAGATGCATATCCACAATTAATGAACAATTGGTAGTTGAGAATGAAGAAGGAGAAGTTATAGAACACTTCCATGATCTGGTCGGCATAGAAGAACAAGAGGAAGACAATTCCCAAGAAGAGCTCAGCATGAACGAATTTGATGAATTCTTATTAGAAGGTCAAGATGTTGTTATGGTAAAAAGTTATAATTCTTCTTGTGCATTTAAGAAAAATGATTTTGAAAGACTGCATGAAATTGTTTTCCAACCAATCATTGATTTTATTGAGAAAAGCAAAAATATTTTCATTTATGTAGAAAATTTATGTGGGTAGAAAGAACTTAGGCAAATTGATAATTTGAGGTCGCCTTCCCTGTAACAACACAGTATTTACAAAAATTTCCATGATAAGCATCAATATATTATTTAATTTGGGCTTCTTTGTTTGGTCTGACTCTTTTATTTTTTATTTAGTTATTCCTTACGTTGTTATCTCACTAATTTATAATGTGCTTTTCTTAAATAATCTTTGATCATTTTATAAGAAAAATGATACAAGACTTTAATTTCTAACCCTCATAACATACAAATTGTTTGAGAAAAAGTTTACACACGCCAAACCTAACTGTATTAAGTGACAAATGAGATTGAATTTTACATGTCAATTACATATGAATTTTCATACTATTAAATGACAAAGCCATTGACAAAATAGGCAACTGTATTACGGATTCATAAATATTCCTTTCTCTGGTCTTGTTTATAAGCAACTTTCTTTTTTTTAGAGCTGATTCTTAATACAAGTAACTTTTTAACTTGTGTTTTAAAATTTAAGCTACTTCTTCATTTTCTACCCTCTTTAATACATATATTTATATTAATTATCCTCTACTCACTACTAATTCTCTTTCATCTAGCTATTTATTATACATTCTCTATCCTATGTTATTTTCATAAATAGTGATATATTTAAAAGAAATATAACATTTTAAATATATTTTTTTAATTTTTAACTAATCTTCACCGCTAGTTCGTTTTGCATAATAAAAAAACCAATATAAAAAGAGACATGAGAGAGTGGCTTGCTGCACTCTCATCGGTTTCATCATTGCTTACGTCTATGATTTAATTCTATATACTGGCGGCGTTCACGCACAAATATTCCTAAGATATATTCCTATATATGTAGTACTTAGTTCGGAGTGAATATATATATATATATATATATATATATATATATATATATATATATATATTATTTTATTTTATTTCTTATATTTATCATTTTTAAATTTATTTTCCTAACTTATAAATTGATATATAATATAATATTTCACAGAAATTCTTTTTAGTGATTATTGATTAAGTCACATATATAATAATTAAGTAATTTATTTAGCTTCCTTAATTTTTTTAACTAAATAGATATGTCTAATAGTATTTAAGAGGCAGAAGGGCTGAACCAGATAAGAAGATCACTCACTCAGCTGAACTTTAGGACTCTTTTTTTGTTTACAATAAACTAAATAATCCACCTCTTATACCTCCTCCCAACAAATGAAGATAAAATGATTTGGTAATTGTTTGAATGAAGAATTATGAGGAAATAATTGGAGGGGAGTGTTAATAAAATAATACTAGTAGTGATTATAGAATTAGGAGTAAATAATTGCATAATAATACTTGTGTACAACTTTGAAATTGTTCCGGCCATGAACAATTTTTTACGCAGTGACTGAAGTAAATATTTTCCCCTCTGTGGCGTTGCGGTTTATATTTTGACTGTTTACAGCAAATTGTAAAAAGGCCATTTTATAAGATATATTAAGACGATATCGCAAAAGACTGAATTTGAAAAGCGGAGGCAAATTGTTAATATATATTTTTAAAATATATATAACTTAAAATATTTATTAACTTACATTTAAGAGGAAAGTTTTTAAAGTAAATAATAAAAAAAAGTAACACATAAAACATAAATGTATGATATCATACAAAATGAATTGTCTTAATTAATATAAATAAATTTTTACGAAAGAGAATGTTATTAAGCTAACCCCGCTATTTTACAAGTATTTACTTATATTCCATGTTGTCTTCTATATTATTGAAATTTTGTAACATTTTGATCCTAATGTTGAATATGATTAGTTTTGATGATGTTTTATATAAATGTCATTAGTAACAACAAAAAGTTTGCATACTATATTTATCTCTCGCATTGACTAATTCTTAAATTTAATGTAGATTCAAAATGTGACATTCATTTATGAAGGATGATCAAGAAGAAAATCAATAAAGAAATATTAAATTAAAGAAAGAAATTGAATTAAAGAAGATATGGAGTCAAATAATAAAGAACAAGAGAGGAGAACAAAGAAAGCGTTGAATTATGGAGAATGATCAAGATAATAGAAGAAAGGAAGAAGAACTTGTTAAGTGGAATGAGAAAATCATTATACAAGTTTATATATTGATTCTAGAAGTCTCCACGATCAAATAGAAGTTGGAATGACTCAAATCAGAGTTAAAACAAGCAAAATCAAGCTTTAGGACATCAAAACTCGAGCCAAGAAGTCAAACTCGAGTTTCAGGAAGCCAAAACTCGAGCCAGGAAATCATAAACTCGAGTTAGGGTCTTAACTCAATCCAACTCGAGCCAGCCACTAATTGACTCGAGTCAATAGTGAGTTTTAGCAACTCTGTTCACCTCTGTTTTGCGTTCAGCCTGGGCGAGATCTGGTAATTTGATGATATCTCCCACACTAGAGATCGGATTGAAGTAAAACCAATTTTGTATAACATTAGACTTCCAATGTGTCATTTTTAACAAAATTGCAAACCCAAAGAAGTTTATATGAGAGAGTTATGAATTTTAGAATCCGAAACTAAAATTTATGTCACACAGCAAACCAAGCTTCAATGTATTAAGTGTAACTCACAAAATATAGATCAAAATGAGCTAAAATCGGTGGCATATAAAAGAAGACTTAAAATTCATTCCATCAAGAGTTGAACCAACCAAAATGAAGTTCAAACCAAGGAGATATGGCCTTCGAAAGTTGACTCTAGAAATTCTAGAACCATTTCAGCATAGGCTTAGTTTTCTAGATATAGATTACACTATACACAACCAAATCAAGTGAAACCAATTTCATATGAATCTAGATTCAACAAGTGTTTTATAGAATTAGGAAGCAACCAATTTTGATGAGCTGTTACTTCGAGCCAAGGCAAGTCCAAACTTGAGCTTAGCCAAGTCAGAGAGCAAAGGACTTTCAAGAAGGGCAATTGACTTAAGCCAACAAGTAACAACCTCGAGTCAAGACAAGGCCGAGAGTCAGACGTTTTGAGAAGAGCTTTTTACTCAAGCCACCACTTAATGACTCAAGCCAGAGTCTTGTTTTCCATCTGTGATATGTTTGCATTTGCGATTGAATCGAGTCTAATATGTCTGCCTCGAGTCTAGAGGCTGACTCGAGCAACATTATTTTGTCTCAAGTTAAATATCTTCTGTGCTTTTTAATGATCATCTGATTCTTGCTCGAGCCATAGTTCCTGCTGACTCGAGCCTAAGCCCAGACTTGAGTGATGAATTTTGTTGCCTCAAGTCAATGTGATGAAAACGCTCCATGCTTTTTAAACGATGAATTAACTCAAGCCTCAACTCTCAACTCGAGCCAAATATCCTCTGTTCAAAAAGTCACTTTGTCTAAAATCTTAGATTCTCATCAAGAACATACAGATGAATTCCAAAAGGACTTATACTGTTCTTAACATTATTTATATCATTTGTGTATAAGTTCCAAATGGTTATTTGAAGGATTAACAATAGCTTACCAAAAAGCAAATGATGATATCAGAAGCTTTAACAACTTTTTCTCCAACAGACTGAAAATTACAATTATAATATTGTACAATGGACCAATGCCTCAATAGACTAATATCAACTGTCTATAAGTAAAGACACATTCAAGACAGAGAAAAAGATGATGAGAGCTTGCACTTTTGAAATGCTGATTTTTTAATCCAACATTTATCTCATACACTCTCTGTCCTTAATGCTCATATAGCTCATCATAGAGAGTGAAATAATTTGCATTATACTTCAGTGTTCATAATTTATTTACTGTGTAAGTGAGTTTATCACTTGAATTTATTACCAAATCTTAAGGTTATGGAACCTTAAGTGTGCGTGTACATTTATAGCTAGTAAGGGAGAGGGAGTCTTAAGAGAGGATCATCTGAGAACCTAATGTGTAATTGTATATGTTATTGTGATAGTGTATTGAAAATCTTAAGTGAAGCTTCAGGACTGGATGTAGGTCAAGGATTGGGGCGAACCAGTGCAAATCTCAATTTGTATATTCTCTTCCTTAATCTCCTATATTTCAGCATATATGTTTGAATGACTGTCTATCACTTTATAAATCATTACTGTCATATAAACTACTTTCAGTAAGTTATGAAAAAATTTTCAAACATAATAAGTTTTTATCATTATTCACCCCATCTTAGATGATAGCCAGCTCTTTCAGATCCTACTCTCAAAGTGTCTACAAGTCATTTTGCATAATACTAAATGTAATTAATGAATTACGATTTAGAAAAGGTAATTAATGAGTTTATCCTTAAAAAACAAAATAAATAAATAAATTACAACTTGATACCATTATTTTTTTTCCCTCCTTCCATCAAGAAGATCAATTGCAATTAATAAAGGAAATACTTGAAAAAAAAAATGGAATGATTTTGACACACTATCTATTACTTGTCTTTTTCTCTAAATTAATTAAAGATGACTTTTAACATTTCAATACAAGCAAATCGCCCCAACATTACCAGCGCCACCCTTCTTCCTCTTCCTCAATGACTGCCCTCCCAATGGTTGTGACACCTGAGTCCACATGACGTCCTTTTCAGATATATGTTTCTTATATCCTTTTCCATAAAATGCAGCGTTTGGCATAAAATAAAATAATGACAATGAGAAGCTGATGCATAAATGAAACTTGCACATGGGAATATTTTTCTTGGAAAAATTTTCCCGCGAAAGCAGCAATGGAAGACATCAGGCTAACATGAATAACAGAGGAGGAGCCAGAGCGGGAAATAGAACCCTCCTTTGAATAACAACACCACCCTTTTCGGAATTAAATCTGTACCATGATATCCTTAAGAACAAACACAATTTCGCTGGAGCTGTGGTGGGCTTGACTTGGGTCCTACTTTTCATTGCTTAAACACAACTCATCGCAAGAGGGATGGAGTGAAATTAGAGCATGTGCAGAAGTCAGGAAGTCAAAGTGGGAAATGGAGCTTTACAAGTGGAGTTTTAATATGGAGTTTTACAAGTGGTTAGATCATTTCCTATTTTTGTCCAAATGTAACTATCATATTTTGTTTTACCTTCTAAAAGAACACAGAAATAATTGATTCATCTTCATCTTCCAAACAGGGACTCTCAAAAATGGGATATATATACCTCTTGGTATTAAAACAAAGATTGAGGGGAAATTATCTTTGACTTTAGAACTCAAATTCTGCAGCTTACAAAACCTTTCTTTCTTTTTTTTTTTTTAAAAAAACTATTTTTATTGACACTCCCTTAACAATAAAAGATCATTATATGGACTTCGAGGGCTTTAATTCTAAACAAGGATTTTTTTAAGAAAACATATCATATTTATTATAATTAAGTATTTCAATAGTTTCAAGTTTTTTCAATAATAATTAAGAATTATTTTTTTAAAAATTATAATTATGGTTTTCCCCTTAAAATCAATATATATATATATATATATATATATATATATATATATATATATATATATATATAAAAGATTTATGTCATTTCTAGTCATTTTTAATCTAAAAGTGTATTTCATATAGTCATCCAAATAAGTTTTAGTTTAAAAAAAAAGACTTTTACTACCATAAAAAGTCATATAGGAAAAAAAAAGTTATTTTTGTCACCTCTAGTCCAAACTAGCTCATAATCATTCTTATTGGGTTTAAGGTGTTCAACAATCACCATGACGCACATTGACACAAATTTCGCTAGCCAATTAATTCAAGGGTTAAATACTATTTTTTTTCTTTAAAAGCTTACACTGAGGAGCACTGGTCATCTAAAAGTTTTTTTGGTATCATTTTTGCCCTGAAAATGCAAAAACGTAGCAATCTTGCCCATTCATTGATCTTGACCGTTGAATTATTGCTCCTCTTGATAAACTTTCAGTGGCAAAATTGCTCATTAAAAAAAAAAAAATCTGATGCAAATTTGCTCCTAAAAAAAAAATTCCAGGGCATATTTTTTCTGTTTTTTAAACTTTTGGGGCAAAAATGAAACCAAAAAAACTTCTGGGTAACTAGTACTCCTTAAAGTAAACTTTCATGGCAAAAATGATATTTAACCCTTAATTCAATACTCACTTTGGTCCATTTTAGAAGAGTCCAAATTTGAATTACCATGATCTTATTTATAAATGTTCAATAAGATTTGTCTGAATATTTAATGAGTTTTTTTTTTTCACTTTTTCCCGTCAGTAAGTAAATGGTTAGTGATGCATATATCTACTTTATGTCTCTCTTACTTGTCCCGTCATAAGTAAGGGCGTTCTTGCAAGAAAAAGGTTTATTTTATATACTCTTTGTTAAGTACACTACTACAAAAAAGGATTTTTACTTCCCTAAAAGACATCATTTTTTATAAAAAGGAAGTAAAAAGTAAAGGTGGTGGCATTTTTATAATTATATGTGATAAAAATTGTCTTTTGGCGTCTGAGTCTAGAAATTAGATGCCAAAAGTGATATTTTTTGTGTCTAATTTCAATACTTAGACACCAAAAATCTTTTTATTTCCCGCCCAACTTTTAATTTACTGGCCAACTATAGGAACGAGATTAATTTAGTGTAATTTAGTTATCAGATCTAATAAATAGGAACGAGATTAATTAATATTTAATCCTAAGATGCATGAATGTGCGCGGTGGAGAAAATGACGAAGGCAATACGCATTGGCTTCCGTCACCAAAGCGGACCATTCAATTATATATTGAGCTCTTGTAGTGGCCGCCCTCGTCATATCTGATGTTTATTTTCTCCAATTTTGAACATTTAATCTCTTCTCAATTACATCTGTATATATATAAATAGATATGTAGACACAAAAGCGCACTCACACACAATATAGATCTACAAATCTAAGATTGAGGAAGCAGAAAAGTCTGAACTCTTAGACAGAAAATGGAATCAAGAGTTGAAGATGTAGTGATTGTGGGAGCTGGCATTGCTGGCCTTTCAACATCCTTAGGACTTCACAGGTACCCATCTCTCTTCAAGTTTTTCTCTCTTCCTCTTGTCATAATCATATGTTTTCATGGGGAGAAAATTAGTGAGGAGTAAATACAAAAAGGAAAAACTACCAAATATGGTAGAAAAAATAGATTTACCATTTTAAAGTTTTTTCTCCTAGTATTCGCTCCACCCGTTTTGTCACTTTTCTCTCTATCTAAATATAGCCTAACTGTTATGCCATATAATCTAAAATTTATTACCAAGGAAATTTGTACAAATTTTATTTTTTATTTTTTTAAAAAATGAAATGATTGATACAAATCTCTTGGAATAAATGTATATTAATTTTAAAATATATGTTATCTTGATGAAATTCATGAAACGTCTTCGATATTCAATGTTTTCTTTTAAATCTGTATATTTTGATCACGATTGCAAGTGCATTTATTCACATATAATTAAACTTACAGGTTAGGCGTGCGAAGTTTGGTTTTAGAATCTTCAAATGCTCTGAGGGTCACAGGATTTGCTCTCACAATATCGACAAATGGTTGGAAAGCTTTGGATGCTCTTGGCATTGGTGACATCCTCCGTCAACAACACCTCCAGCTTCACGGGTAATCTATACCAATATTCTGAAACCCGAGTCAAACCGGAAAACGGTGGACTGGGCAGTTTTGGACATAAACCCGGTTTGGTTTTTTTTTTTTCTAGAAAGCAATTTTTTAAAAGAATTTGTTAGAATTTTATATTAATTATCTTAAAATCTTCAATTTCTCATTAGTTTGATCTCATGTTGGCTCTAGTTTAAGTCTAATCTGACCCATTGATATTTGATTTAGTAGCTCAACCAGTTTAGTGGCTAATTCAGTTTTCAAAACCTTGACCTATACACATTATATACTTATATTCATTAAGTCAAATTTTCTTATCTCACACTTGTTATTTTACTATTATTAATTATTAAAATTCGTACATGAACTTATACATTCACCTTTGAAAATTTGTAAACTTTTGCATCATCTCTTTTCATATGTTATGATTTTTAGCTTTTCATACATACACTTATTATTTTGCCATCCTTGGTTAATAAAATAAACATATGCACTTATAAATTGTAGTCAACCTAATAAATATAAGTAGCTTCATCTAAATTTTGTCCTTCTATAAGTAACAATCGGTCACTAATAAGAAATACAATGTTTTGGTGGTAATGATTAAGAGCTTGAAACTAAACATTTTTGGGATTGCAGAGTTGTCACTACTTCTTTGATTACCGGAGAACAAACATCATCAACCGCCGGTCTCGAAAACGCCACTGGGAAACAGTAAGTGCAATTTGTAAATGAAGACTCTGTTCCCTTTATAATAATCATTCTTACTAGCTATACACACACATCAGGTATAACTGTAAATTTAGTTTTCTAGAAGAATTTCATGCTTATGTGAAAATTAATTACTTCTACATTTTACACAAAGAGTTATTCTAATGACATATGAGTCCCTATCAGTTAGGAAGGGGATGTTAAACTTTTCTATTATTTGTAAGAGTTTAAGAGGAAATGAATAAATAAATATATGACAGAAATTAAATGACATAATTAGAGACACCAAAATTATTAACATGGGAAAGCTCTCAAGTCAAGGGTAAAAATGGGTTGTCCAAACGGAAGAAAATATGATCCATTATGATTAAAATAGGGTATAAGAGAGTCTTAAATAAATTCACAAATAAGTGTAACCACCCAACTAAACAATGAAAGCCACAAACTTATAGTAGAGAACAAAAAATCTGAAAAATACCCGAAAAAAAGTCTCTAACCACGAACATGATTTCTCTCTCACATTAGCCCTCTAAATGACGATCCCAAAATTCAAAATGGCAAACCGCATGTATGGAATCAACTGACCAAATTTTAACCTGATCTAATGGTTAATAAGTGCACAAACATTGATTTACCGAGACTGTTCTGTGAACATGCATTTTTCGCTTCCTCTCCTCTTTTATCTCACATGGATTTATAATTAGACTGCTCTAGCCTAGCCTAGCCTCATCAGCCTATTTGGCCTTAGTGAAAAGCCTAATTAGCCCTCTCTCCACTTAAAGAAGTAAGACATAATCTCAAATTAGGAAATTTTGAGAGAATATTATTTCTCAAAGAGAATAATCATGAAACTTTTCTTTTTCTTTTTTTCATTCTCACTCTTTTCCTTCTTTCCTATTTTTGTCCTTTCCTTTCCTTTCCTTTCTTTTATTTACATAAAATAGGAAATACATTATATATATAATATAATATAATTTGGGCATTTATTCACATAGGAATGAAGACCAAAACCCAACATCTCCCCCCACACAACTGTGAAGACTATCACCAATATGGTGTTCACCTGACAAGCTTCAAACTTTCCACAAATGTCATGGTGCACCATTCAAGCAACTCTTACTCAAAAAAAATTCTTTCTGAAAGATACTCTTGCTTGTTCACTAACCATACAACAAGAATTCTTCTCCAATTTTGCATTCTTCAAACCTAGAAGTGCATCCTTCTTTTTTTATTGTTGTCTCTAACCATCAAAACTTCTATCATATATACCCCTTTGGGAAATCATCCTCTTTGTCTCCAATAGTCAAGACTATCAGTTAGCATTTTCATCACCTGTGTATATATGCAAACAGTCATATGAACACACATTTTTACATGATGGTTTAGATTACAGAATTTCTTGAAATTTGTTCAATTTTAGAGATCGACTTGAGTTTAATGCTACGTAACCTAATTATTAGCATGACTCCAACTAGAGATATGAATTTTTTAGGGATAAAAGGTCAAAATGGTACTTCCATGAATCCTTGATATAAGACTTCTTTATCTAATTTGATTAGATTGAGGATGTTAGTCAAGTTAGTTAATATGATATGTATTTTCTAAAATACTTAAGTTTCTTTCTCGTTGATTATTGTTAATTGATAAATATGAAAAATATATATTATTTTTAAGATCAAGATCAACTACTAAATATAGGTCTTATGTTAAGTACTAGGGGTAGTATTAAATAAAAGTTTACAACATTAGTTTTCACAGTAGAAAAAGAAACAGTACAGATACATAAATGAATAAAAGAAAGAAAATTCGCACAAGAGTTCATGCGAATCATGACGGGGGAAAGACTATAGGAAGAACAGAATATCTTGAACTACAAGAGAGTGAGATAATGGTTGGTAGTGAGTAAAAATAGTGTCAATATCAACAGCCATGTAGCAAAATTGTTTCCCAAATATAGAAAGAACAGCCTATCAAGAAAGACATGACACAAAAAATTTAATTACAACTATCAGAAAGTTCATGTATTTGAATTGGTGTTTAAACTAACTTCACTATATCATATTTCCTCAAATTTAATGTTGGCTCCCCTAGTTGGGTTGGAATATTTGATCATCCTACAATAATAAAGGGATCTAGATCCTCTATTTTAAACAAATAAATGCACCATGTGCATATAAGAAAAAAATTGTGAATATATACCTTATACACAATTCCTCTATTTTGGGTTGCTTTCTCTCTTAAATGCATAATGTATTGCCACTCAAGATCCAAATTAGAATATTGACAGAAACTTCATATGGTGCAATAGGGCCCACGAAGCTCGTTGTGTGAGGCGACAATTACTGTTGGAAGCCCTTGTCAATGAGCTTCCAAGTGGCACCATTAGGTACTCTTCAAAGGTAGTAGCTGTTGAGGAATCTAGCTTCTCTAAACTCGTTCATCTTGCTGATGGAACTATCATTAGAACCAAGGTAAACACTATATTCATTAACTGTACAGCCTCCAATCTTGAATATGGGAGCTAGATAACACTATGTTCATCAGAACCAATGCCTTAATCCTTAACAATAATCATTGCTCGTGAATGAAAGCAGGTACTTATTGGTGGTGATGGAGTGAACTCAGTGGTAGCAAAGTGGCTTGGTTTGAACAAGGCCACCTTCACAGGCAGGTCTACAATCAGAGGATGCATTATGTTAAAGAATTATCATACACTTGAACCTATGTTCATGCAATTTGTTGGGAAAGGTTTTAGAACTGGTGTTATTCCTTGTGATGACAAGACAATTTATTGGTTCTTTAATTAGAATCCAACTGAACAAGGTGAGTCTTTTATGCCTCACATGGCAATAGACCATTATTATTTCATTAAAGTTAGATTTGATTTAAATATACAAGATTCAATGGTATAAATTAATATATAACATGTTTCAGCATGTTAGCACTCAACATTTCTTATCAGTTTATCCAGAAAAAGTAGTTGCCTTTAGTGTGCATGCATCTTGCTTGCCACTTGACACTGATATACCAAAATCAAGATGAAGATATGTCAAATTTCCCTGTGATTGGATTAGAGGGGGCAATGATGCCTTGTCAATTTACGAATTTTTTGTTTATAAATATTTCTGCACATATGATTTATGCCAATATTCATATCCATTACAACATTAATATAAGCAAAGCTTAGATCTTTGCATTAGCATGGTAATTACTGAGCAATGATCACTTAGAAATTCCCCCATTAACATTATCTTCTAAATTATCTCGTATGTATAACATTTAATTTACTATGTCAAAAAGTTTGAAGTTTATGTTGATAAATGCAATCTGCCATGCAGAAAAGAAGTTAGAAGAGAACCCAGCTAATATGAAGGAATTTATGTTAGAGAAACTAGAGAATATGCCAAGTGATGTTAGAACCTTCATAGAAAATACTGATTTGGATCATTTCTCATCATCTCCATTGAGCTATAGACATCCCTGGGAGCTAGTGTTCGGAAATATCAGTAAAGGTAATGTTTGTGTTGCTGGTGATGCATTCCATCCAATGACCCCTAATATTGGTCAAGGAGGGTGTTGTGCTTTAGAAGATGGGGTTGTTTTAGCTCGGTGTCTTGGTGAGGTTCTCTCCTCAAAATCATTCAGAGATATCAAAAATAAGAATAGAGAAGAAGAAGAAAAGGAACAATATAAAAGGATTGAAGCGAGCTTGAAGAAATATGCAGATAAGAGACGATGGAGATGCATTAATATCATCTCTACATCTTTTGTGATGGGTATTATTCAACAGAGTGATTCCAAAGTGGTCGCTTTTTTTAGAGGCAAATTTTTGGCTGCATTCTTAACTGGTATTCTATTAAAAATTACTGATTTTGATTGTGGAAAGTTGAGCACCTCTTAGATGGAGAAATTTAGTTGATGATAAGTGTTTTTCAAATTGAACACATATTGTGTTAATACTATAAGTTTATTAATGCATGCTTCTTGAGAAGATCATATAGTTTATACAAGTGTCATGTTGGTTTTCGTCCCATTTTTTGGACCTTAATAAAGCATGCTCTACTATCCTCGCCCAAGTGAGTGAGTGATACAGAGTCACTCCTTATTTAGGCCATTTCCCTTTAATCATAAAAACTTATACATAATTAATACTACCTCAATATTAGATGTAAAATCCAGCTGACTTTTTTGAAAAGATTAATGGAGTTAATTAAACTATTTTATAATATTTATATTTTTTGTTTTTTCTCAAAATTAATTTTTCTAACTTATAAACTAAAATTAAGTAACTTATTTAATTTCTTTAATCTCCTAAAAAAAATAAACCAAGTTTTATATTTAGCACCGATAGCAATATCTTTCCCATTTTCTCCCCATTCAGGAATACTTGAGTTGTTTTTCTTCCTTGTAATATAAATGCTTATGTTGTTTGGAGAGCTCATGAATGGCTTTGAACTATATGCCTTTACATTGGACGATGCAATCAGGAAAAACTACATAAAAGTTAAAAAGAAAACTGATTGAGAGCTGTTTTGTATAAGAACAACAGATGTCTAGCCTTTTTGGAGTAGCGTGTTGATATTGAATCAAATAACTACTCTAAGATATCTATGAGGTAGATACCCAGGAGAATGATGGATTACCGTGCACGAATAAGGCTTTTACCTAAAGGGGTAGTGTGTGTTCACAGTGATAGCTAAATATTAACTTGAGAGTGAGTGTGTTATACCTTAGGGTTTGCCTTTTATTTATAGAGTTTTACCTGTAGGGTTTGGACTCATGGGTCACGTGCACCTTATAGCCCAAGTATTGTGCCACCACATCTAGGTTGAGATCCTTGATTAGGATCTTCCTTGATTATGGGTTAGTTAGGATATCTCTTTATTATAGGCGGATTCTTATATGGATTGCCCTTTGTTGGGCCATGTCACAAATGGGCCTCATAAATGGGTCTATAACAGTTGCCCCTCAGCTCAATAGTCAATGTCTCTGGGCTGCGGGGTGTACTAATTGTCTTACCCAGATCTTATTTTCGAGTTGCTCGAATTTATCCGAGTTTCAGGAAACTTCGGATTTATTCATATTCTAGTTGTAACTTGCCCCCATATATATAATTCGCATTAGTTTGCTTTGAACTTCGTTCCTGTTCATGATTGTTTGGATTTCTTATGCATCAACATCTGGGCTTTTGGGTCCGCATGTTCTAGCACTGGGTTTCCCCCAATCTAGATTATCGTGAGCAGGAACTGGCTCAATTTGCTTGTCCTTCGTGTATTATCCGACCTCGTCTACGTCAATCCCGATTATTGGTGACATATGCTCAATGAATCAGGATAGAATTTGAGGGGTC
This sequence comes from Acacia confusa, assembly GCA_037074495.1. Taxonomy (NCBI): domain Eukaryota; kingdom Viridiplantae; phylum Streptophyta; class Magnoliopsida; order Fabales; family Fabaceae; genus Acacia; species Acacia confusa. The sequence continues at coordinate 25,843,916 of CM073504.1, read as the reverse complement.
GTACATACCCAAGTGGGCTTCCTTTTCCTCCATATATCATCATGATGAAGAAGATGGCGGAGGGTGGCATCGGCAGTGTTGGGGAGATCTGCTTGTATTGTGATCTACTTGTATATTGTGATGCCACGTCTCATAGAGATGAAGAAGAAGATGGCCTTGGTCAAAACCTATTTTTACCAGCGACCATTCAAAATTTTTCAAAATTTTTTAAGGAGGGACTAAATTGAAATTTGTTGAAACATTTTGGAAAAAAACCCACTTTTGCCCCTATCTATCCAAAGACAAATCACATTTATAATTTAATTTTTATTCAATTTGACTTCTATAAAAATCAGATAAAAAATAAAGCACTTCTCCCAACCGCTAACCCAGATGTGCTCAAATTGGTGAAAGTAATGGACTTCTACACTTGGTTCGACAACCAATGTAGAAAATGCCTTTTTATATATGCCGGTTAATGTCGAGGTAAGAATTTTGTTATTTTTTAAAACAATTATTTTGTTTCTTCCATTTCCCTAATATTGTAGAAAAACCGGTAATCTATAATGAGTGATTCAAGGATTAGTAAAGCACCCGTTATGGATGACCATAGACAAAGGGTGTTCTATTAGTTGCAAAAACATTTATCACAAGCTACTGATTTTTCTATAACAGGGTTCATGATAAAGAAGGAAAAACACACGTTTAAAAAAAAAAAAAACTTTCTACAAGTCACAATGTTTAGTTGACATGATTATATACTAATCAAAATTAAGTTTAGCATATCTCCTTTCATCCAAAAATTGTGACACATTGACCTTTTATGAACAATCATGTAAAAAAAAAAAAAAAACTTTCTACAAGTCACAATGTTTAGTTGACATGATTATATACTAATCAAAATTGAGTTTAGCATATCTCCTTTCATCCAAAAATTGTGAGACATTGACCTTTTATGAACAATCATGCATCCAATAAGTTCTCTTTCCATTGATTTTTTTAAGCAATACACTGGGAAGATAACTTATTTGAGAATCGTAAAAATGTGATTTTTGTGAATTTCTTTCCATGGATGCATTTAAAGATATAAACTATAGATATCTTGTAAATAATAGATTCAAAGTAGACATATTTAACTTGAACAGTTACAACAAGATACCCAATATGACTTGCACCTTCAAAGTATCCTTAAAAAAACAAATAGAATGTGATGATGAGTGGTTCCAAAGAGGGGCAAGGAATGTATCCACGCTATTACATAAATCACAATTTATTATGGTTAATATCGCCCATAAATCATGGTTCTAAACTGTCATATATGCGGGCACTATAAATACTCAGCAAAGATACATTATAGTTAAGAACCATGATTCATTCATTATTTATTATAATGGTTCTAATATAACAATTGTTATGTATTGAGGTGTGGTAAGACTATGCTATGCATAATGTTGTAATGATAACAAAACAGGCTCACATAAACATCCGTTATATATACTATAATAGGTATAATTAATAACGATCTAAAGTAAACAACCGTTATAAACTCTATAACATACATTTCATACTAACCATTATATAAAGTTTAGAATACATAATGGTCATTATAGTGCAACAATTATTTATTTGCTATAAATGCTAATAAGTTTAACGAAACAACAATCATATATAATATACACATATATAACAATTTTTATGTAAGAACTATTAATTTTTTTAGGCAATTTCTTTTTTTTTTTAATAAATGGGGATTCTCCTTTTGTTATCCTATGCATGCATACAGAATGAAATTGTACACAAGTTTGTATATATATTAATAGAACAGTAGATCCCATATAACATCCCAAATTTCTGGGATTTAGATATTGGAAAATTGTATGAGAATTAAATTATGAAATTGGTCTAAAATAATTATGAGAATAATTATTTGAAATTGAGGTCTATTTTTCCTTAATTTATTTAGGAAAAGAATAATTAAAATAAGGAATAATTAGGCCTAAAATTTATGAAAGATCAGGTTGCCAATTTTTTCTAGGATAATTATTAACTTAATTAATTAGTTAAATAAATAAAATAGTGTTTTTTTAAAAAAAAAAAAGAACAAAGAAACCATATGGGCCCTGACTACAAGAGCCCATTATGCCAAAGCCCATGTATCCACCTACTGCCCATGAAATATCCCTACAACCTAACTAATATTCATTTTCCAATATCCATCCTCTCTAACCAGCGACATGTTCGAACTGAAGAAGCAGCTTCATTTTTCTGTTGAAACAAAGCCCACTATTCCTCCAGCTGCTTGGCCCACGTAAATACCTCTAGCCCAATACCATCTACCTTTCCTTCTGTACGGTGAACTTTTCCTGCGCATGCAACACACCTCCAGATCTTGCTTTCGGCCTCTACTGTACACGCAAGACCATTGACTTTCTCTCAAGCACGAAAACTCAGAAGGTTCAGAGAACATCCATACCTCTCGAGATCCTCAATGAATAACCGATGGATATTGCTTTGGACCAGCATGTTTCGTCGGCACCTGGATCATAGGAACTCTTTAAAACCCTTTTCATTCAGCCTCATTTGTTTTCCCACCTCTTTCGGCATTCAGAGAAATAAAAAAGAGAGAGTTAACAGAGAAAGGAAACCGAGAGCGAGAAGAGGAAGGGAGTGAGAGTTGAGAGAGAATCTGAAACTCATATGTCTCTGTTTCTACATCGATAAAACAGAGGAGTCCAGCAGCAAATTCCTTCTGTCATACAAGCTCGATCTGCATAGGTGAGCTTTAAAGCCTCTCTCTTCTTGTTTTCTTTATTTTTCTACGCAAGAAAGAAGTCTTATACGTAGGATAAGTATCATGAACTCGCTGGAACTAAACATGAAAGCAAAACAGGGAGCTAAAAACTGAAAACGAACCAAATCAGGGGGCCATTAGTTTCTGGTTGCGTCTCTGGATGGGTTTGGAATAAGATGAAAAAAAAATGGTCCTATGATTAAAGAAAGGAAGCATACTATAAATATATATATATATATGCTCGACATAACTGCCTTGTACATGGTAGCTGTTTTCTGTTCTTCTTTGTTGTTACTCTGCATAAACATGTATGATTTTGCTGTTATTCTCACGGTCAAACAAACTTATTTATTGATCAAACTTTGCTGGAGATTAGTGGTGTAAGTGTGTTTATATATATATATATATATATATATATATATATATATATATATATATATGTAGAGTTGCATGTGTTGGAAGTTGCTGTAGAGTTATTTTGTTTCTGCATAACAACGTATGGGAACCGTGAATGTCCAAGGAAAAGAATAAAACGCTGCATGTAAGTTATTTTGTTTGCATTTGTATGTGTGGAAAAAAAAAAACGTGGCTGTTTTGGATTAAAAGAGAAAGGAACTATTTTGTTTATATATATATATATATTACTAGGTGGTGCATGTTGTGGCTGTTTGTGAAAGAAAGAGAACTCTTAATATATATATATATATATGTCGTGGCTGTCAAGTACAAAGAAAGAAGAAACGCTGGATATAGTGTATGAGTGTGTGTTGTTTTTTTTATTTCTTCCTTCTTTTGTTTTACTGCATGTGATGCCCTGTATGTGTGTTTATATGATAGTATATATATATCATGAGGAGAACTTATTGCCTGGAAAGAAGGAAAGAAAAACGATGGATGCATGTCTCTTATACGTGTGTGTATAAGTTAATAAAAGGAAAAGAATAAAGTTTAAATTGATGGGTTAAGTGGATGTTTGTTTTTGGCTTGGACGTGAGGCATAATTATATATATATATATATATATATATATATATATATATATATATATATATATATATGTATGTATGTAGCTGTTGCATGGTGTGAGTATTTAGTTATATATATGTTACCAAGATTTTGCTAGCTGTAGGTGTGTTTGAGCATATATATATATAATAACTTTGAACATGGAGCCTAAAGTAGAGTTACATATTTTGTTTAAATAAAGCATATTCTCTTGAAGAGTTAGTAAAGGTAACAATTAAGAAATATGAAGTCTAAATTAATTAAAGAAAGATAACATATATTTTGGAAATCATGAGAATCATTAAATAATTAAATTTAATTATATTCTCATATGATGGTTGGTCTTTATTAATTTTAATTGATTAATAATAAATAAATAAGGGAGAATAAATAAATAAAAAGAATTATTGATAAATAATAAGAGTTTACACTAGTTATGGAGAGATAATAATGATTGATAAAATAATAATACTAATAGAATAAATAAATGGAAATTAGAGTTCCTATTAGAAAATTTAGGATAATTATAATAATAACAAATAATGTTACTATTATTGGGAAGCAGTGATAATAATAAATGAAGAATTAGTATTATTATCGGGATTAATAATAATAATAAAATTATTATTGTTAAGGAAATTAAGGGATTAATAATTATTATTAATCCTCTAAAACTAATTCGCACAATTAGTTTATTTGCGAGTCGAATAAGTGACTAATAGAGATGATAAACGTTTTTAGGCAGACCTTGACATTTTCTGATCCCAACAACTTCAGTGATAAAATAAGGAACCGAAGTTGAGGTGAGTAACCCTAATCTTATAATCATGTGTGTAAGTGTTTATACATTTATTAGCTGATCATGTATGCTGGTTAATTTACTTGTGATATATGTTTTTCCTGACCATGGATTTGAGGCCTATGGGACTGCGTGTCCTAGACAAGGGCTGCAGTCCTTGGCCGTTAACTGCGGTTACGGTTATTTGTAAATTCTTCCATGCTTTAACATATGATATATGTCATTTATACTTTCATATATGTGCATAAAATTAATTGTTACCTTGGGGTTCATTCACTTGGATTCCAAATCACGTAAAACATACAGGCACTAGTTCGGGATCAAAGGGCAAGAAGCGGCTGTAAGGGATACAACAGCTGAAATCTTTTGGAAAATTAGGATTAATTGTATTGTACTTAACGTTTATCATATGCTTATTTTTGGATTACTATAATTAACATCCAACCATCGGATGAATTTGAATCGCGAAAAATTAGTCTGTATTTTCAAACTATATTAATTTCAAAAACTTTTATCCCGTAATTAAAGTCATCCAAATCTCTTCAATGCCTTTCCACGTTAACTCTGATGAATAACGGCCCCAAAGGCCGGGAGTCACATCCCACATCCAAATAGCCATGCAATTTGGGATGGATTAAGACATTCATGGATTTGTGTCTAAGCTCAATAAAACTCCATACCATAAAGGGCTCAAAGGGTATGCCATATGCAACATTGAGTAAGACTTGATAGAGAGGGAGCGGTTAGATCTTACTATAGTATGCCATTTGCTCATTCTTGTTTGGAACCATATGGCGTTCTATAGTAACATTTGATCCTCCTTCTCTATCAAGTCTTTCTTGAGGCTGCATATCCCTTGAGCCCTTTATAGTAGGGAGTTTCATTGTGCCTAGCCATAAAGCCAGGAATATTTTGATCAATATGTGTAAGCTTCTATTCTATTATATAGTCAAATCTAATAAGCAAAGCAAAAGCAGAAACTTTATTAAATGCATATATATTACAAGATGACAATATACCTTTTTCTTTTTGTCTTAGATGGTCTGCCAATAAGGTGATTAGGCCCTGCAATGAAAGCCAAGCATAACTCCCCCTACTAGCATTTGTGGTGGCCACTAGAACACACATACTTAGGAAAGATGACAACCTTTAGTTCTCTAGGCTAACATGATTATGAGGGAGAGGTGAGTTGTGAATCGTGTTCTCCCTCTGTAAGTTATTCATGTGTTCTGGACAGACGAGTTGTGAATCATGTTCTCCCCTTGTATGTTATACGTACATGTGTCTTGAAGCAATTGTATGTTGCTTGGGGTTATCTGTAACACACACGACATTATGAAATCTTTGTGGATTTTTAAAAAGCTCTTGTAACATAAGAGCAACCTTCAGTTAGAGCAATTGATTTTTCCAGAAAAATATGAGCACAACTAAGATCAAAACCTAACTACAAAACATGAAATGAATAATAATGGAAATGCATAAGGGAGAAGGGAAATCATGCCTCAATATGATTATAATAGATTATGCAAAAAATGCCACCTAGCTAGGGGTGAAAAATGAAAATGCGAGTTAGGACAAGCGAAGCAACTCATGTAGCTGTTATGGAGAACACTTTAGACTGTGTGGCTCCACTGAAAATAACTAACAAATGTTGGAAAGTTCAATCGGACAGGGGGTTCTTAGTTTGGTTGGTTAAAATAAACCATAAAACAAGTGTGGTAATGACCGAAAACGCATGTTAGGGCTTGCACAACAACTCATGCTATCACTAAGAAGCATGGAAAAGGCTTTGTGAATGATGTGGTTCAACTAAAAATGGTGGTTGATGATTGGAGAAGACAACTAGAGTAGTAGGCTTCGAAGGTTGGTGGATAGGGTTTACATTTGACCTAAGACAAGTGTTCTAATGATGAAATGAAGAAGCAGATATATGTTTATATAAAGGTGAAAGTTTAACTTTTTATAACGGTTCAAATATAACACAAATAATTTATTGCTCCATACTTATATATATTATGATTATTTTAAGAAACCGTTAGCTTCCGATTTTAAAAATATTATTATAATTTTACTTAAAAGATATAGAAACAATTTTAAAAGTTTAAATTTATTTTGTATAAAAAAACTTTATTTTTGTATCTTTTAATAAAATTAAATTAATATTTTTTTATAAGATGTTAAATCTAGACCATTGTCTCCAATGGTGAAAAAAGGGAAAAATATAGGGAAACAGATGGTGAGAGGCATGGTAGTTAAAATTTCATTTTAGCACTGTGATTTTAAGTTTTTATGATTTTTTTCATTAGAATGATTTTACTAATTTTTCAAATGCTTTTACGTTTTTATAATTTTACTACGTTATCATTTTTTATCCCTCTTCCGATTTTACGTAAAATCTCGATTTTAATTATCTTGGTAAGAGGTATTGGAGAGAAACCAATTCCAAAAAAAAAAAAAACTATTTCTATTGATACTCTCTTTAACAATAATAGATCATTATATAGACTTTGAAGACTTTAATTTTAAACAAGGATGTTTCAAGAAAACATATCATATTTATTATAATTAAATATTTTAATAGTTTCAAGTTTTTTCTCAATAATAATTAACAATTATTTTCTTATAATTATAATTATAGTTTTCCTCTTAAAATCAATATATATATATATATATATATATATATATATATATATATATATATTCTTTCTAATCCTTTTTTATCTAAAATTGAATTTCATATCAGTATCCAAATAAGTTTCAGTATGAAAAACTAAATGACTTTTACTACCCTCAATCTAAACATAAAATCACATTATACTTTCTAATTTCTATGATAACTAAAATTTCTAAAAGTCGTCATATAAAAAAAAAATTTATTTCTGTCACTTCTAATGCAATGAGGCTCATAATCCTTCATATTGTGTTTAAGGTGTTTAACAATCACGATGGCGCATGTTGACACAAATTACGTTAGCCAATCAATTCAATACTCACTCCAGTCCATTTTAGAAGAGGCCAAATTTGAATTGCCATGAACTTGTTTATAAGAAGCTGATAAGAATTGTCTGAATATTTAATCAGTCTTTTTTTCACCTTTTCCCTTATTAATTATTCAAATTGCATTAATTAATTGGTTAGTAATATATATATCTACTTTATCTCTCTCTTATTTTCCCTCTCATAAATAAAGGTATGCTTAAAAAAAATTATTTTAGATACATTTATTATTTTTAACTAATTTTAAATACTTTCTTAAATCATGTATTTTAATTATGGGATCTTATAAATAGAGAGGGGAGTAATTAATATTTAATGCTAAGATGCATGCATGTGCGCGTTGGAGAAAATGGCAAAGGCAATACGCATTGGCTTTAATCACCAAAGAGGCAAAAGCCAAAACATTCACTTATTGAGCTCTCGTAGTGGCCGCCCTGGTCATATCTGACGTCTTTTTGCTCCAATTTTGAACATTTAATCTCTTCTCAATGACCTCTGTATATATATAAATAGATATGTAGACACAAAAGCGCACTCACACACAAATCTAGGATTGAGGAAGCAGAAAAGTTTGAACTCTCTAGACAGAAAATGGAATCAAGAGTTGAAGATATAGTGATTGTGGGAGCTGGCATTGCTGGCCTTTCAACCTCCTTAGGACTTCACAGGTACCCATCTCTCTCCAACTCTCTCTCTCTCTCTCTAATCATATGTTTTGATGGAGATAAAATTAGTGGGGAGCAAATATTAGAAGGAAAAACTACCAATAATGGTAAAAAATAAAAATAAAAAATTACCATTTTAAAAGTTTTTCCTCTTAGCATTCCCTCCACTCATTTCGTCACTTTTCTCTCCATTTAAACATATCCTTATTGTGATACCGTATAATCTAAAATTTGTTACCAAGGAAAATTGTACAAGTTTTTTTTTTGTTTTTTTGTTTGTTGTAAAAAGAAATTATTTATACAAATCTTGGAACAAGTATATATTAATTTTAAGATTGTCTTGATTAAATTCATGAAACGTCTTCATTATTCAATTTTTTTTTTCCTTTTAAATCTGTATATTTTGATCACGATTGCAAGTGTTTTTATTCACATATAATTAAATTTGCAGGTTAGGCGTGCGAAGTTTGGTTTTAGAATCTTCAAATGCTCTGAGGGTCACAGGATTTGCTCTCACAATATGGGCAAATGCTTGGAAAGCTTTGGATGCTCTTGGCATTGGTGACATCCTCCGTCAACAACACCTCCAACTTCACGGGTAATCTATACCAATATTTTGAAACCCGGGATAGACTAGAAAATGGTGAACCGGGCAATTCCGAACATCAACCTGGTTTATTTTATTTTTTAAAAAAGTAATTTTTAAAAAAATTTGTTAGAATTTCATATTAATTATCTTGAAATCTTCAATTTTTCACAGGTTTGGCCCTAGGTTAGTTCTGGTTTGAGTTCGATCTGACTCAATGACCCTTAACCCAGTATTTCGACCGGTTTAGTGACTGGTCCAGGTTTCAGAACCTTGATCTATACACGTTATATATTTGTATCCATTAAGTCGAGTTTTCCTATCACACACTTGTCATTTTACTATTATTAATTATTAAAATATGTACATTAACTTATAAATTCACCTTTTTGAAAACTTGTAAATTTTTGCATCATCTCTTTTCATATAAATTATGATTTATAGATTTTCATACATACACTTATAAATTCCCCCAATAAACTCAACCTAATGAATATAGGTAACATTATCTAAATTTGTCCTTGTCTAAGTAACAATTGGTCACTAATAAGAAATACAAGTTTTGCTGGGTGGTAATGATTAGGAGCTTGAAACTAAACATTTTTGGGATTGGATTGCAGAGTTGTCACTACTTCTTTGATTACCGGGGAACAAACATCTTGGACCGCTCTCGAAAACGCCACCGGGAAACAGTAAGTGCAATAAGTAAATAAAGACTCTCTGTTCGCTTTATAATAATCATTCTTACTACACACACACACACAGTAGGTATAACTATAAATGTAGTTCTCTAGAAGAATTTCGTGCTTAAGTGAAAATTAATCACTCTTTCTGCATTTTACACAGTTATTGTAATGACATATGAGTCCGAGCAGTTAGGAAGGGGATGTTAAACTTTTCTATTATTTGTAAGAGTCTAATAGAAAATGAATAAACAAATATATGATAGAAATTAAATGATATAATTAAAGACTTCAAAATTATTAACATGGGAAACCTCTTAAAGTCAAGGGTAAAATTGGGTTGTCCAGATGGATGAAAATATGATCCATTATGATTAAAATGGGCTATAAGAGAGTCTTAAATAAATTCACAAACACGTGTAACCACCCAATTAAACAATGAAAGCTACAAGCTTATAATAGAGAACAGGAAAAGCTGAAAAATACCCAAAAAAATGTCTCTGACCACGAACACGATTTCTCTCTCACATTAGGCCTCTAAATGATGATCCCAACATTCAAAATGACAAGTTGCATGTGTGGAATCAACTGACCAAATTTCAGCCCAATCCAAAGGTTAATGAGTGCACAAACATCGATTTACTAAGATTGTCCTGTGAACATGCATTTTTCCGCTTTCTCTCCTCTTTTACCTCACATGGATTTATAATTAGACTGCTCTGGTCTACTCTAGCCTCATCAGCCTATTTGGCCCCAGTAAAATGCCTAATTAGCCCCCTCTCCACTTAAAGAAGTAAGACATAATCTCAAATTAGGAAATTTTGAGAGAATATTCTATCTTACAAAGAATAATCATAAAACTTTTCTTTTTCTTTTTCTCATTCTTTCACTCTTTTCCTTCTTTCCTATTTTTGTCCTTTCCTTTCCTTTCTTTTATTTTCATAAAATAGGAAATACATAATATATATAATTTGGACATTTATTCACATATGAATGCAAACCAAAACCCTACATCTCCCCCCTCACGACTATGTGGAGACTTACCAATAATATGGTGTTCATATAACGAACATCAAACTTTCCCACAAATGTCATGGTACACCGTTCAAGCAACAACTTTGACTTATTTAAAGAAACACCATTTCTGAAATATACTCTAGCTCATTCACCAACCATACAACAAGAATTCTTCTCTAATTCTGCATTCTTCAAACCTAGAAGTGCATCCTTCTTTTTTTTATTCCTGTCTCTAACAACCAAAGCTTCTATCATCTCTGGGAAATCATCCTCTGTCTCCATCAGTCAAGACTATCAGTTAGCATTTTCAACACCTGTGTATATATGCAAACAGTCATATAAACACACGTTTTTACAGGATGGTTCAGATTTCAGAATTACTTGAAATTTGTTCAATCTTAGAGATCGACTTGAGTTTGATGCTATATAACCTGATTATTAGCATCACTCACGCATGAGATGAGTTTTTATTATATTAGGGATAAAAGGTTAAAATGGTAATTCCTCGAATCCTTGATTTAAAACTTATGTACCTAATTTGATTAGATTAAGGAAGTTAATGAAATTAGCTAATTTGTCATTTATTTTCTAAAATACCTAAGTTTCTTTCTCCTTGATTATTGTTAATAGACAAACATGAAAATTATATATTATTTTTAAGATCAAGATCAACTACTCAAATATCAAATATAATGTAGGTCCTATATTAATTAAGTACTAGAAGGAGTATTAAATAAAAGTTTACAAAGTTGGTTTACACAGTAGACAAAGAAACAGGACAGATACAGAATAAAAGAAAGAAAATTCGCACAAGAGGTCATGAATCGTGACAGGGGAGAAAGACTATAGGAAGAACAGAATATCTTGGCTAACAAGAGAGTGAGATAATGGTTGATGGTGAGTAAAAACAGTGCCAGCATCAACACTCATGTAGCAAAAATGTTCCCCAGATATAGAAAGAACAGCCTATCAAGAAGGACAAGACACAAAAAATTTAAGGGTTAAGGTGCAAAAATACATGAGTTTTTTCTCCAGGAACACCCAACACCACGTGTTTTTTTTTAAAGCAAAAATACACACGTGGTTACCACTTTGGAGTAAAAGTCACATCCCACCGTTAAGTTACTGTTCACCATGATAAGAGAGAAAGAGATGAAGTGAACAGTAACATAATGGCGGTGAACAATAAATTAACAAAGTAATGTGACTTTTAGTCAAAAATTGTAACCACGTGTGTATTTTTGCTAAAAAAAAAAGCACGTGGTGTTGGACGCTTCTAAAGAAAAAGTGTATTTTTGCACCTTAACCCAAAATTTAATTACAAGTATCAGAAAGTTCATGTATTTGAATTGGCGTTTAACTAACTTCACTATATCATAATTACTCAAATTCAATGTTGGCTCCCCTTGTTGGGTTGGAATATTTGATCTTGCTACAATAATAGAGGGATCTAGATCCTATGTTTTTAACAATAAACGCACCGTGTGCATATAAGGAAAAAACTGAGAATATATACCTTATACACAATTCCTCTATTTTGGGTTGCATTCTCTCTTAAATGCATAATATATTGACACTCAAGATCCAAATTAGAATATTGATAGAAACTTCATATGGTGCAGTGGGGCCCATGAAGCTCGTTGTGTCAGGCGACAGTTACTGTTGGAAGCCCTTGTCAATGAGCTTCCAAGTGGCACCATTAGGTACTCTTCAAAGGTGGTAGCTATTGAGGAATCTGGCTTCTCTAAAGTCGTTCATCTTGCTGATGGAACTATCATTAGAACCAAGGTAAACACTATATTCATTAACTATGCACCCTCCAATCCTAAATATAGGAGTTACATAACACTGTGTTCATCAAAACCAAGGCCGCAAACCTCAACAATAATCATTGTTCATGAATGAAAGCAGGTACTTATTGGTGGTGATGGAGTGAACTCAGTGGTAGCAAAGTGGCTTGGTTTGAACAAGGCTGCCTTCACAGGCAGGTCTGCAGTTAGAGGATGCATTATGTTAAAGAATTGTCATACGCTTGAACCCAAGTTTATGCAGTCCTTTGGAAATGGGTGTAGAAGTGGTGTTATTCCTTGTGATGACAAGATAGTTTATTGGTTCTTTACTTGGACTCCAACTGAACAAGGTGAGTCTTCCTTGCCTCACATAACAATTCATAGACCATTAATATTTCACTAAAATTAGATTTGATTTTAGTATACAAGATTCCATGGTATAAATTAATATATAACATGTTTCATCATGTTAGCACTCAAGATTTCTTATCAGTTTGTTAGGGGAAAAGTAGTTGGCTTTAGTGTGCATGCATCTTGCTCGCCACTTGACACTGATATACCAAAATCAAGATGAAGATATGCCAAATTCCTCTTTGACTGGATAAGAGGGGGCAATGATGCCTTGTCAGTTTACAAATTTTTTGTTTATAAATATTTCTGCACATATAATTTATGCCAATATTCACATCCATTACAACATTAATATAAGAAAAGCTTAGATCTTTGCATTAGCAAGCTAATTACTGAGCAATGATCACTTTGACATGCTCCCATTAACATTATCTTCTAAATTATCTGTTCCGTGTAAAATTTCATTTACTATGCGAAACAGTTTGAAGTTTATGTTGATAAATGCAATCTGCCTTGCAGAAAAGAAGCTAGAAGAGAACCCAGCTAAAATGAAGGAATTTGTGTTAGAGAAAGTAAAGAATATGCCAAGTGATGTTAGAGCCTTCATAGAAAATACTGATTTGGATCATTTCTTATCATCTCCGTTGAGATATAGACATCCTTGGGAGCTAGTGTTCGGAAATATCAGTAAAGGTAATGTTTGTGTTGCTGGTGATGCATTCCATCCAATGACCCCTGATATTGGACAAGGAGGGTGTTGTGCTTTAGAAGATGGGGTCATTTTATCACGGTGTCTTGGTGAGGTTCTCTCCGCGAAATCAGTCAGAGATATAAAAAATAAGAATGGAGAAGAAGAAGAAGAAGAAGAAGAAGAAAAGGAACAATATAAAAGGATTGAGGCGAGCTTGAAGAAATATGCAGATGAGAGACGATGGAGATGCATTAATATCATCTCTACAGCTTTTGTGATGGGTACTATTCAGCAGAGTGATTCCAAAGTGGTCTCTTTTTTCAGAGACAAATTATTGGCTGCATTCCTAGCTGGTATTCTATTAAAAATTGCTGATTTTGATTGTGGAAAGCTTAGCAGCTCTTAGATGGAGAAATTTAATTGATGGTAAGCGTTTTTCAAATTGAACACACATTGTGCTAGTACTCTAAGTTTATTAATGCATGCTTCTTGAGAAGATCATATGGTTTATACAAGTGTCATGTTGGTTTTCGTCCCATTTTGTGGGCCTTAATAAAGCATGTTCTACTATCCTCGCCCAAGTGAGTGAAAGACAGAGTCACTCCTTATTTAGGCCATTTCCCTTTAATCACAAAAACTTACACATAATTAATACTACATAGTTTAGATGTAGGATCCAACTAACTTTTTTTAAAAGATTAAGAAAGTTAATTGAACTACTCTATAATATTTGGAAGCGGCTTGGGTCCGATGCATCAGACCTTCCGCTGCGTCTTTTCAATGTAATTTTTTTTTTTTTACAAAAAAAGGTAACATTACAAAAAAAAAATCAGTAAAAAAGACGCAGCATAGGGTCTGATGTATCGGACCCAAGCCGCTTCCATAATATTTATATTTATTGTTTTTTCTCAAAACTAATTTTTCTAACTTATAAACTGAAATTAAGTAACTTAGCTTGTTTAATTTCTTTAATCTCTAAGATAAATAAATGAAGTCTTATATTTAATATTGATTGCAATACCTTTCCCATTTTCTCTCCATTCGGAAATACTTGAGCTGTTTTTCTTCCTTCTAATATAAATGCTTATGCTGTTCGGAGAGCTCATGAATGGCATTGAACGTTACGCTATACATTAATTGGATGATACAATGGGCCTGTTTGGGAACCACTTTAAGTCTGCATTTTGTAAGAAAAAAAGCTCAAAAAGCTGTCCAAGTGAGAAAAATATTGGGTAGGTGTGTTTGGGCAATGAGGCACGTACATCAGGATTTTTTGTCTAACCGCAACGTAACAAGGCTTTAAAGAAAGCAAGAGTCCCTTACTTTTTGTGTGACGTGCTGGGTCGTTTTATCACGGTGTCTTACAGCCAAATGCCGTGGAACTGAGAGGAGGGAGTATTTAAATAGAGCTCACGTTTAGTCAATGCACAACGGTTCAGAGGCATTAACCGATGGATATTCATCTCAGGGCTCGAGAAGCATGGAAGGGTCTGAATCTCTGCTTCGGATAAGTATAATTACCTGCTGCTATTAAATGCCATCGGCTTCTCTGACTTTTGCTGATGTTTTTTTTTTTTTTTTTTTGCTGTTTTGTCCTTGACCAGTTCCATTCGATTTTAACTGATTGAGGGTACTGTTTCGGATGGATGTAGTGTGGGCTGCCACTAATGCCATATATATTGGGTCATGGGCTTTTGATTTTCTTTTCTGCTGTTTCTGCGTTTTCGTCGGCTCTGGATGGAATGGAGGAGGTGTTTTGCTGATCCTTACGTGCTGGTTTGTCTTGCCAATGGTGAGCTGATAATCATTTGTTTTGGGCTTTGTTTATATGAATATGGGCCCAAACGTGGCCCATCAGCTCCTTCCCCCTCTTTTTTAACTTACCAATAATTCCTTTTATCTTAAGGTTCCCTAATTTATTTTCAATTAGCTATCATATCCTCTAATTATGATTATTGCATAATCATAGAGAGAAATCATTTTTTTATAACACTAATTTATTTGCAATTATCCTTAATTGCAAATCATGGAAATAAATTCGATAGTATTTAGGCCTAATTATTCCTTATTCTTTTTTCCAAATTAAATTCATGGGGAGATAAACCTTTATTCCCCCTAATTATTTCAACCAAACTCTCATAACTTCATAAAATATTAAATCTCGATTTAATATCACATACAATATTCTAAATATTAAAATCCCAGAAATTTGGGATGTTACACCGTTAGTTCCGACACAAAAATTCTTTCAGAAAAACTCCGTTAGAAAATAAATTTTCCGGCAAAATTACTAAAGAATTATTGATGAAATTTTGTTCTTGGGTCATTTATCGTGCAACGTAATGACGAAAAATTGTTGATAGCATTTATAATTTATAATTTTTATATTTTAGTAATTTATATAATATAACAATAATAAAAATATAAATAATATATAACGAAAAATATAAATATAAATACTCAAATATATATCATAAATTAATATTTAATATGCTCTCTCCCTTTCTTTAATTTTCAAAAGATACTAATGTTTGAATTCATGTTGCTTTTTATAAGATACTATTTGGAAATGTCTCAACATTTATGCATTTTTTCCAATTTTAAATTTCAATTTATTATATATTTTTCTCCTCACTTTTTCTCACTCATTATCTCTCATCGCTTTTTTCATTTATTTTCTCTCACATCCCTTCTTTATAAATAAGAATCGTTTTAGAAAATGATTTGTACATATTTATTGTTTTTTAACCAAATTTAACTAACTTTTTTTTATCTAAGTAATTTGGCTATCTATATATTATAAAAATGAACTAAGGGATTAATATATTAAATATAAATTATATGAATAATAAAAATTTATATGAAATAATAAAATTAGATAATAAATTATAATAAACAATATATATATATATATATATATATATATAATATTAGTATTATATATATTTTTTAATTGTTATGTTATATATACCTGAATAAATAACGGAAGGTCAAAATAGCTCAACTAGTAATTCAAAAGATAAAAGGCATCGACAAAAAGGATTATGTTGGATTCCATTTTCGTCAGCAATTCCACCAGTAATAAGATATATATGTAACATTTTATCCAACATACATATTTAGAAGATTTTGCATCATAAGTAAGTTTTAATGAGTAAATGAGATTAAACATTTAAATTTATTAAAAATAAAAATTTGTAATTATAAAGTTAATCCACTTTGTAATATGGAAATCAATTTAAAAATATGACAAAATTTTCAAATATACATTAAAAACAAATCAATATTATGATTTAATAGTTAACTAACTATTGAATGGATGCAAGTTAAATTTTAAAACTAGAAGAGAGGTTTATTCAAAGTATTGACATATCGATATTATACATACAGACTACCACCACCACCACTACCACTAAGTAGTCGTAGTACTACTACTACTATGACTATTGTTGCTATTGTTATTGCTACTATTGATGTTGTTCCTGCTCATTACCGCCACTATTGTCGTTGTCGCTACCGTTACCACTACCACTACCGCTACTGCCACCAGTACTACCCCTATTACTATTACCACCACCACCACCACCATTACCCACCACCACTATCGACCATTACCATTACCGCCACCACTATCACTACTACAACTACCACCGCCACTACTATTGTTATTTTGAAACACTAGGCCAAGGTTTAATACAATCTCTATCCTTCAAGTTCCATATATATTTTTAAAATAAAATGGATGTTTCCATAATTTACAATAAATAAAGGGCATATACTACTACTACTTATTTTGAAACACTTGGTCAAGGTTTAATCCAATCCTTGTCCTTCAAGTTCTATATAAGTCTTTACATAGAATGGATGTTTCCATAATTTACAATAAATAAAGGGCATGATAGCATGTTGATATAGGGAAAATTTCACCTAGTCCCCCTGGTAGCAAAATATTTCCCAAAAGCCTCCATAATTTTCTGAAACATCAATTCAATCTTATGAGGGGCATTTAAATTAATTTCAATAGGGAATTAACCAAAATAACCTCCTCAATGAATGGATAAAAATTCTATGGAAAGAGTAAGGAAAACTTACGACCTATAGAGCCTTTGATCTGTCAATGTCCTGAACAATGACTCCACCTCATGAGCTGATCAAAATGTAGTGGCAGATGATGATTTTGAAATCACTTTGATCTACCATCTCTTCATTTGATTGTTCTTATAGTGTGAAGTCAGAAAAGTAATCACTTGATTGTATGGACTTTTTGTTGTGTTGTTGACTGGTGCATATAGTTAAAACAACTTGGTGATCGAGGTAAAATGAGAACTTTCATTTTAGATATTCTTATATTCTTAATCAAAGTTGTTGAACACTTAGGGTTTTTGTGGGATGAAGAGTGTGAAAATGGGTGTGAATGGTAGTGCGTTAAAGAATTAGTTGGAATGTGTTTCATAGGGTGTTATAGTACCCTATAAAAATTAGGAATGACAGAACATAGGGCAATTTCAATCTGAATGAATGGGTGAGGTGCTTGAATGGATTATTTGAAAGTAAGTTGTCAAACATATTGAAATTTTATGTTGTGAAAATGTTTATTTGTGTTGTAAATTCGCTTATTTGAGTTGTAAATCTATACCTTGTTTATATGGGTGAGGTGCTTACAATGATGATGTGCACACTACCACAAAAAAGTAAAATAACGTCCTAAATAAGACACAATTAATGCCCTAAATTTCAAAGACGTCTGTCAACAAGTAGTAGAAAAGTTGAATTTTGGCACCAACTTCCAATGACGGATTGTAATGCTAATATTGCTTCGAGCCAGGAAGCCTAGATAGCTAATGAAATTATCTTCCTTTGGACCTACTAGATTCATATTGGCATCAAACTCAATGTGTAGCCTCTTCTTTTGATATCCACGACGTGTGAGTAGCGCACCCATCTTGGTGCTACCTCTACCTCGTCTGACAACAGGTTCATCAACTCCATCATCCGCTGACTCAGATGAGCTAGACGAGCTAGACATATTCCTGTTCAACAAAGATAAATCAATGTTAGATAGGTTATTAAATAATAAACAAATTAATAAAGAAAATATTAACATGTTAAACCACTACAAAAATAACATTATACTTTAGGCGCCAAATTCATAGAAGATCTTACTTTATATGGTTTCCCATATTCCTTTACAATGATCATTTCTTGTAGCACATTCTTCATCATCTACCACTTCCACTTCATGTGTTGTAGGTGGATTTGTTGTGAAAGGGAGTATATCGTCAAGGTTTAAGGATTCTTCACCATACTGCTGTTTTTTACTTTGAAGTACAATGGACATTTTCTTATTTGCAGGGTCTGTAACATAAAACACTTGTTTCACCTGGCTTGTTAGAATGAATGGCTCATCTCTATGACCAAGTCTTTGAAGATCAACGGAGACAAATCCAAATTTAAGATCTATTACAATAGCATTATTGCTAACCCACTTGCATTTGAATAAAGCAACTTTGATGGTGTTATAGCTCCTCTTCCATATTTATTCAATAACTCCATAATAGGTCATTGATTCTAATACCGGGCTTTTGTCTTTCGAACTCGAAAAGTGCATGGATTTAGATTCAACCATCACCCCACTATTTTGCACAAAACTTCTGTCATCTTGGTCTTTTGTGTAGAAAGAATACTCATTGATCTCATAACCATTCCAAGTAATGACCGTGAAAGAAGGCCCCCAGGCAAGCCACTCGATTGTATCCGACACACCGGTCTCATGCAATACCTTCTTTTCAAACCACCGTATGAATGTCTTCTTTTGCTCATTAGCTATCTGCATGTCATTCTTCCTTGGATTCATATTCTTCAAACACTTTCTGTGTTCATCAATATATGGATGAACTTCTTCCATATTATTCAAGACGTAGAAATGTGCTTGCAACACCTCTTCACAAGGCATATTCTTTAGTTTGATTCCTCGAGTTCCCTCACTTATCCCCTCATCATGCTAAGATCGTATCGTCGCCCCTGATAGATAATCCTTACAAAAGTTCATAGCCTCTTCAACTACATATCTCTCAACTATTGATGCTTCTGGTCGATATGGATTTTTGGAACACCCTTTTAAGATCTTCATGTATCGCTCAAAAGGGTACATCCACCTTAGGTAAACTGGACCGCAGAGTCTTACCTCCTGACCAAGTGCACTATCAGGTGCACCATTATATCAAAAAATGCGGGAGGAAAGTGCATCTCTAGTTGGGACAAAATAATATAACCCTCATTTTCCAATTCATCCAACTTTTCAATGTCAATAACTTTGTTACAGATAGCATTAAAGAAAATGCTCAATTTTGTTATAGTGGTTCGCACTTCATCTTTCATTATGCCTCTAATAGCAACTGGTAATAGCTGCTGCATCAAGACATGATAATCATGGGACTTCATTCCCACTAACTTCAAATCATCCATTGGCACACACCTTCTCAAATTAGAAGAATATCCTTGTGGAACCTTAATGTCATATAAACACCCACAAAAGCTTTTTTTTTTCTCTGCTTTAGACAGTGTATGAGCTGTTGGCTCCATGTATGCCTTTTTACCATCTTTCATCACTTATGGATGTAACTGTTATCTTATTCCCATATCAACTAGGTCTAGTCTCGCACTAATTCCATCCTTACTCTTTCCTGGTATGTGCAAAAGAGTACAGACCAGGCTATCGCAGACATTTTTCTCCACATGCATCACATCAAGACTGTGTCTCACATCAAGACTGTGTCTCACATCAAGAGAACGCCAATAAGGAAGATCAAAGAAAATTGATCTATTCTTCCATATATTCTTCTCACCCGAAATCCTTTGATGCTTACCCAATATTACATTGATATGTTCCACCCGACTGTAAACTTCCTCTCTGGTTAATGCCTTTGGAGCCGTTCTATGCTCCTGTAAGCCGTTGAAACACTTTCTTAACTTACGATATGGGTGGAACCGGTGGAGAAACCTTCTGTGACCGAGGTAGATCGTTTTCTTTCCGTGCTTCAATTGATGGAAGTTTGTGTCGCTTCACATATTGGACATGCTTTATGGCCCTTTCACATTGTACCCTGACAAGTTTTCGCATGCAGGAAATTCGTTTATTGTGGTAAAAATCATTGCATGTAGCTTGAAGAACTCCTTCTTATATGCATCAAACACGTCTACGCCTTCCTCCCACAACTTCTTCAGATCCTCAACCAAAGGCGCCAAGTACACATCGATATTGTTCCCGGGTTGTTTTGGTCCTGAAATAATCATAGATAGCATCACATACTTGCGCTTCATACATAGTCAGGGAGGTAAGTTGTATATTACAAGGAGAACGAGCCACGCAGCCACGCACTATGGGTGCTACTAAGAGTTCGATACAGATTGAAGCCATCTGTACAAAGCCCCAGCTGAAGGTTTCTTGGCTTACTCCCAAATTGAGGGAACAATTCGTCTATTTTCTTCCATTGCAGAGAGTCAGCCGAGTGCCGAAGATATTTTCCATCAGATATTCTCTTATCAGAATGCCATCTCAACATCTTCGCCGTTGCTTCACTAGTAAACAGACGCTTAAACCGCGGTATTATTGGAAGATACCACAATGCCTTCAGAGGTTGCCTTTTTGTTGTCTTATCTCCTGAACCACCACCTTTCTTCACTTTGTATCGTGAAGTTTTACACTTCGAACAATTACTAAGGCCTTCATACTCATTTCTGTACAATATGCAATCATTAGGGCAACTGTGTATCTTTTCATACTCCATGCCCATCGTAGACAAGATTTTCTTCGCCTCATACATACGATTTGGAAGTACATTATCATCTGGTAACATATCACGCAACAATTCAAGTAGTGACGTGAAACTACTATCAGTCCACCCAAAAGTTGCCTTTAAGTTGACCAGATGTAAGGTCTCAGTCAACCGTGTATACTTAGTACACCCAGGGAACAAAGGTGTCTCTGCATCACTCCGCACGCTATCATATTCACGCTATTGTGCAGAAGATTATACCTCAACATCATGAATCATTCTCTCCATTCCATCTTCATCTACATCAACTTCATTTTTGTGGCCCGCACTGGTATTTACTTCCTCACCATGCCATATCCACGTTGTGTATCGAAGGTTTATTTCATCACAAAGTAGGTGATCCCTTATATCAGGAATATTCCTTTGAACCCCATTTAAACAATTAACACATGGACAATAATACATGTCATTTTTTGTTGCCACATTCCTTCTAGCAAATTGAATAAACTCTTCCACCCCATTCTCATATTCTTCACTAGTTCTCAACGCATTCATCCAACTATGACCCATTTTATTACCACCTAATACATTTCCAACAATAGTCAAGTTCATAACAATCCTCAAGAACAACATGTTTTTTTCTCAATCTTGTAAAAAAAATTTGGTAGCATTTCCGCTCAACAATAAGACATCCCAAAATTTGGATTATTATAATTATCTCTTATGTATACTCGGTTTTTAAATATAATTAGATGGGGTAAACTCAACTCTAAATGGTAATACCAGCTATCATTGGTTCTCAAAGCATTCATCCAACTATGACCCATTTTATTATCACCTAAGACATTTCCAACAACAGTGAAGTTCATAACAATTTCAAGACCGACATGCTTTTTCTCAATCTTTTTATCAAAATTCGGCAACATTTGGCCTTAAAAATAAGACATCCCAAAATTTCAACAACCAACAATTTCAGTTTAATTGAACAAAACTTACTAACTAAGGCAATGCAGAACAATATTAGCTATTAAATTCAACAATTTCATCAACAAAGACAAAGAGAACATTAGAATTATGCTTACTAGCTAACATATACTTCAATGGTAATGGTAATGGTAAACCATGAAGCCATCACTTTTTTTAATCAAGTTCATGTACTTCAGAAGGTAAATAATAAAGGAAAGACACAAGAAAAATTCAAGGACGGATTAAAAACGCTTAAATCAATAATGGTAAACCATTAAGCCATATGACAAAGAGAGGAACCAGTGTGTAGCAACTGACCTAATTTGAGAGTGTAACCATTACTCTATATGTACAGAGAAACAGAGTTTGAAAAACAGAGGAACCAGTGTGTAGTAACGTTCTTGGATGACTGAGCAAAATTATATTGAATAAAATTATGCTCTACTTGTAACTATTGAAAGAAAACAACTTACAACTATTAGCCAACGCCCAGAAATTAATATCGACTAGAAGATAAAATTTCAAGCACTGCTACATTTGTTCTTTAAATATATTCTAAACCAAATGGAACCAGGAAAATATGCCTACATGCAAATTGAGCAGCCAGAAATAAAGGACACGTGCACTGACAGTTAAATCACTTTGTTGGCAATGAAGATAGGCAAAACTTGAAATGAAGAACGAGCGGAAATTTAAAATTATTTTTAGGAAAAGACTCAAAATTTTGGACTTTGCATCCTAAACAAAATGAGTTGGGCTTTTCAAAATCTAGCTTCCATCTAAAATTCAAAAAGTGAATGGGAAAAATAACTACTACCAAAAGTGGCATTCTCTATCAGCTTGAGGGAGAAAGAGTACGACTCGCAGCAGACTGGAAATGAATAAAGTTTCATTTGTAAATGGAGGAACTGAGAGAGAGTGAGATTATAAGGCTTAACATACTTGGTAAGGAGAACTAGAATATAACAATAAAACTAGAGGAGATGGCGATGATACCTGAAGAAGATGGCAACCACCGAAGCTACTGGGTGAATGGCGACCTCAAATGATGATGACTGGACGGAAGATGACAGCAAGAGAGCTTTCACTTGCAAACAATTGATGAGACGCGAGCTCTTCGCAACCGAACGGGAGTGAATTTTTGGGGAATATGGGGGTGGGACCGGCAAGAGAGCTGTCGTAGAGATGGGGTGAGCGATCGATTTGAGTGCAAGGGGAAGAGACGCTACCTGAGTGCAACTGTGTGAGACTGTGAGTATAGCGAAATGAGAATTAAAATGAGGGTTTATTAAGGCATCTAAGGCGTCTTGAATTACAAATAAGGCGCCAAAAACCAACCATAAGGTGTCTTGAATTAGAACAAAGGCGCCAAAAACCAAATATGCTGTGACTTGAATCAGTGGAAGCGCGTCAAAACTCAACTTACGGCGCCTTGTATAAAATGAGGTCGCCTAAAACAAAAAAGAAAAATATTTCCCAACTATATTCTAGCTAGAGCCAAAAACAAAAAATCCTGATGAACCTTTTAGGCGACATGAATCAATTATAGGGCACCAAAAATTAATTTAAGGCGTCCTTGTTATTATTCAGGTCGCTCAAAACCACAAAAAAAAAGGTTATTTCACACATATATTGTACTGGCGCGAAAAAAAATCCCCTGTTGAATTTTTTTTCCCATTTTAGGCGACTTGAATTGAATATAGGGCGCCAAAAATTAATTTAAGGCGTCCTTGTTATTATTCAGGTCGCCCAAAACCACAAAAAAATAAGTTATCGCACACATATATTTTACTGGCGCCAAAAAATAATTCCCCTGTCGAATTTTTTTTCCCATTTTAGGCGACTTGAATTGATTATAGGGCGCCATAAAGTAATTTAAGGTGTCCTTTATCTAAATCAAGTCACCCAAAACCAAACAAAAATTAAAACATTCCCAACAAAAGTTGCTCGCGCCAAAAAAATTCCACAAATAGCATCATGGCGTGCCAAACAATTAATTTCTTAGGCATCCTGAAAGTTTTTCAGGTCGCTATAACTGATTTTAGACTGCCTAAATAATTGTTTAGGTTGTCAAATACATATAATTCAACCAGATAATTACAAGAATGTCATTGCTTTCACTTTTAACTTCCTTTTAAAAAATAAGGACGTCTTTTAAGGTAATAATAGCTCTTTTTTGTAGTAGTGGCAACAACGCATGATAGGTGGCTAGCAATTGTGGAAAAGAATTATTTTGCATCTTCCATATGTGAGGGTAATATGTGAAGAGCCTAGAAGGGAAATGATATATAAGGGTGGGATTGTAATTGGAAGATTGATATCAAAAGGGATGACATATTAAGAACTTAGGAGTTTGGTAGCAACATATGTGTGACTTGAAAGTAGTAGATTTAACATGAAGTACACATTTAATTGAGTAAAAAAATACTAGTGAACACTTGTATGTTTGTAACAATGTGAAAGAGTTGAAACATGCATTAAAGTGGAAAATGTACAAGAGTAAGTTGTAAATGGTCTTGAATGAAAATATGCCTATAGAATAAAAACTCGTCATTTTTACAAACTAAGTTGTAATTTGTTGGAACTCCTACTTGTGTATACAGTATAGATGATTTGGTAGCACCTTCATTTAAAACGTCAATTTTTCCTACTATATGGGATTTTGTGATAAAAACTTCCAATGGTACAGAAGTTTTGAAATACTTTGGCTATTTCATATTTTTCTTTCATTAATTAAACCAATGTGGTTCAAGTGTGTGATAATATATGAAAGTAACAAACTATATAGTATTGGTGATAGTACTCATTCGGGCATGACCCCAAATATTACTTAAAATTAGTGTGAATGGTGAGGACGGGGTATAGGGCTTTTGGATATGAAGATCTAGTTTGTTTTGCAAGTTAGCAAGTTTTACAATGAAAAGAAAGGGGATTTTATTGAATACACTTGGAAACACATGCTTCATATAATGAAAACTAAGGTGGCCTGACCGACAATACCATAAAAGTACATCATTATTTTGAGAATTTGAGCTAACTAGTGCTCGCCTTGTTGTCCATGCATCTTTATTCTTTGATTCTATCCTTCAAGGTAGAACAGTCCAACCAATTCTCTAGAAATCTCAATCATCCTTCTTGATTTTAAATTGTGAGAAACACGTAGGTCATTAGCAAAAATCACTTGGCATATTCAACCTCTAGTTAACTTGTTCACAAATATCATATTACAAGTGTGTTCATGTATAAATTGAACATTAGGTATTGCCAATTGATCAGATAATCTGACCGTGCCAATTCCATCAAAACTTGTGAATACACCATTAGCTACTTTTACTTTGAGGTGTTCATGACAAAATTTAAGGTTGTGGAATAAAGTCTTAGTGCTGGTCATGTGATCCATAGCTCTTGAATTAGCAATCTAAGTATTGTCACTAGTCATCACAACATTGAGAGTGGTGATAGAACTACTTGATTGTACCATATTCACACTGGGAACAAAGTTTGACTTAGTCTGCTTGTCAAGTATCTTGGGAAGCACTAGTAATTCTTCCTATGATTTGGACCACTTTGGTTTAAGAGCTTTTTACTTTACTCGAATTGAACAAAGTTAACAACATCAAAGAGTTGCGGAAATGGCTCCAATCCCATGATTTTGCCCCTCATCTCTTCAAAAAAGTCATTCAAGCCGAGGAGAAATGTATCCTTCCTTCTCCCATGATCCTCTTGTACAAATTGAGCATCCTCGATGTTTTTCCCAGCATAAACCTCAAACAGATCTTGTTGCTACCACAATTTTAGCAAATCATTATAATATTTAGTCACTAACATGTTACTTTGTCTTAAATCACACAGTTGTCTCTTTTGGTGAATTAAGGCTGCGGTATGATCAAGTGAGGAGTAGGTTCTCCTAATTGCATTCCAAATTTCTTTTTCCATGTAGGCAAGCAAATAGAACTCATTGATATCAAAATTAGGATCTTGAGGAGCTTCACCGTTGATGTACTTCTCCTTTCTCTTGTCATGTAGATATCTCAACACACTTGAGGACCTTGAAGGTAGTTAGTTCTTTCAATGAAGTTTATGATTAATAATCATCCCTTGAGTTTCTATAAAGGATGTAAGTTCTGAAGCCATCTCTGAAGTCTTAGAAGGCAGTATAGTGCTGGAAGAGGTATGTTGAAAGTGAGATTTTGTACTCAACGTAAGAGCTGTGGAATAGACTCTGGGTGTACTGAAATTTTGAGGAATTGAAACAAATAGAGGAGGAAAAATGAAAGAATCCATGCTTCTAGTTAGAAAAGGTCACTAAAGGTTACTGTGTATGGTGGCGCATGGGCTTCATGTGACGTGACTGTGGTAGCATGTGATGGTCATAAGTCGGTGAGGTTGACATCATTCTGTTGGGATCTTCCGATCGGCATGCAGGTGGTGTGGTGACATGCGCCCTCCCTAGCAAAACAAAAGTTCTTTGATCCTTCGCTGGTCTCTCTCACTCTCTATCTCTCATGTTTCGCTTTCTATCTCTTTGATATTGGCCTGGTCAAGAGAGAAGAATAACGCCACAGTGAAGAACAACATACTTGATTAAGAAAAAAGCTAGTAAAAAGATAGTGAAGAAAGAAAGGTGTTGATGCTTTGACAGTGACCTTCTTCATTGTGACCTTCGACAAAATGAGTTTGGTCACTGTGACTGTCGACATTGAAGAGGGAAGATGACGGTGCCTCTCAAAGGCTCTTGCTATGATACCATATTGTTCAGAGGCACCAAAACACTCAATATTGTGTATTATCTCGATGAAGAGAAGTTACAATATATAGACTAAGGAAGAAAAATTAGAGGAGGGAAATTATGGATTACAAGTAAGACTAATAAAGTTGCTATAATCGGGATCCTATAATAAAGGAACAACAATCAGGGATCTTAATCTCCTAATTTATCTCCTAATATTCTAATAGTTATCAAAGAAAGTCTTCAAGTCTCTAACAATAGAACAGTTGCTTAGGGCTTTATGTAGAGCCGAAAAGACAAATCCCAATAATATAATTAAAATAAAACACAATATTAATAAGCCAATATATAGGAAGATATTTATTTTTTGTTAAAAAAAAGTCATCAAAATATGAACTCTTAGTCAAAGCATTACTACTTCCTTTTTTTTCTTGCAAAAAATATATTATATTCTATATTCTATATTCATCTTTAATCCCAAACTTACAAATAATTAAAAACACAAGCATTTACTCTACGCACGTTGCCGGGCATGAATATAATTTAATGATTGAAATATCAGAAGAAATCTTATTATCTCAGAGACAAAATCACATATTGTAAATAATATTGTGAAATGTAGAAATAAGTTACATGGATAAGTTGCTGAAAAATTTTCAGTGAGATTTCTCTATCTGCATGTGCATGAAATAAAGACATGGATAGATAATATTATAATAAGATATTTGTATCTTTAAAAAGCCCACGGTTTTACCATAAAAAAGGGAAAATAAGTAACAAAAAGTTGAAAAACCATATTAATTACACTATATATTCAGATCCTTGAAATGAGGAGAAATGGTTACTATATACTTCTTGTGAGGCTGAATTAGAAGCCAAAATTGAGAGATCTTATATTGCACATAACAAGTGACCCTTCTCCCTATGTAAGTAATAAACATAAGGAATTGAGTAACAATATATATAAATTTCATCACCCAAAAATAATACAAAAAAGCATGACATATGGCATCGGCATGCCAATAAAAATAAAGCATATGCCGCAAAAACCTTTTTTATTCGCAAGCCATATATTTCCATGAGATGTTAATTTTTTTTTTTAAAAAAAATATTCTTCAGAAGACTTTTGCTAAAGCTATGAAATTGTAATATACTCCCTCCGGTTCTAATTATAAGACATAGTGGATTTTTTTGGAGAAATTAAGGAAGCTAATTAAATTACTTTAGAGTATTTTTATTTTTTATTTTTGAACTAATTAGTTTGACTAATAAACTAATATATAATCCAAAAATACACAACATATGAAATGATTAAGTAACTTATTTAGCTTCCTTAATCCCTCCAAAGAAAATCAACTTTATCTTATAATTAAAACCGGAGGTAATAACAAATTTCTATTTGGATTTAAAAAATAATAGAACTTCAATGCCAGATCATTCAATAATAATAAAATCAAATTGTAAATTAATTGAAATTAAATTAGATGTCATGAACAATTTCTACGGACAAACAAGAGGATCTATGATTCAAGAGTCAAGATAATATCGCTAAAGATAAAATCTTCTAAAGCATTATTGCTATAGTCATTTGTGCAAAAAAGAGCTTTAAGACCGCCTCATTTAGACCAGATTATAGAGAATCGGTGGCAATTTCGTAAATATAAAGAACTTTTTGGACCGGATTACAAAGGATCCGGTCTTAAAAATATGACCGGTGGCAATTTCATAAAATATATAGAACATTTTTAAGACTAGATTATAAAAGATCCGGTTTTAAAAGTATGACCGGTGGCAATTTCGTAAATATTTTGAGAAGACGTGGATCAAAGATGAGTCCGAGAATGCAATGCTTTATTCCTTCGCTTAATTAGAATTATATACAGATGCTAATAAGTAAATAATCTTCTGACCTAGACAGCTCCTATAATCTAGAGATTACAATAAGGAATATAATTACGAAATTCAAAAAACCATAATATGCTAATTAACTTAATTCCTAAAATCTCTCTAACAACTTAATTAAGATAATTGCATAATATAATCTAGGGATTACAATAAGGAATATAATTACGGAATTCAAAAAACCATAATCTGCTAATTAACTTAATTCCTAAAATCTCTCTAACAACTAAATTAAGATAATTGCATAATATAATTGTATATGCTAATTATAAATAATTAAATCTGAACTTCCAACAAATATATAGAACACTTTTAAGACCGGTTTTTACAAACAACCGGTCTTAAAAGTGTTATATATTTTTAAGACCGGTTGTTTGTAAAAACTGGTCTTAAAAGTATTTAAGACCGGTTTTTACAAACAACCGGTCTTAAAAATATATAACACTTTTAAGACCGGTTTTTTACAAACAACCAATCTTAAAAATATACTTTTAAGACCGATTGTTACAAACAGCCGGTATTAAAAGTGTTAAAAAAAACATAAATTCGCTAAACTCGTTAAGTCCGTGAGTGTGCTTGTCTTCTTGGTGATATAACATTTACTTAGTTATAGATTCAATGAGTGTCCCAAGAGCCTCACGAGTCAGATCCTTAGCAAGAATGGCATCCTCTTACTCTAACCTACTCGCAATCTTCGTAAGTTGTCCTAAGAGCCACACAATTAAATCCTTGGCAACGTTGGTAGTGAGATACTTTAAGCGTTTTGTGATGGAGTCAACTCAAATCCTCAGCAACGACGCAAGCCTACTACTTCGAGGATTCTAGATGACGACGGCTCCTTCCTCTTCGATCTATGGATCCTCCCACGCCGCCTTCGCACAGATCTGGCTTAAAATCAAACTCAAATCTCTTCTTGCTTAAGTCTATTTGCTCCTACCTTGACTGCTGTTGCTCAGATCTGGACTTCGGTTTTGGTTGCTTGAAGCTTTGTCAGCATCAACAAGAGGATCCTGCTCAGATTTGGTTGCTTTAAGCTTATGATTTTTTTTGTAGATCTAGCCTTCAATTTCACATTTAATTTTATATTGATTTAAATTTGATTTCCATGGTAAATGATTTCTATTTCTTGTTATGTTTTCTTATTTCTAGACTTTGTATTCATCTTTTTTGTTTTTCTTGTTGGTGTTGCTTCTAATCTTCTCTTGGTTCTCCATCGCTGATGATGGAGGGACATTCAAAATATTGCCAGATCTGGTGATTTGGGATCGATTATTTCATTTGGGTTTTTTTATTATTTTGAAACCTTTTTAAGACCGGATATTTCAAACCGGTCGTTCATCCGATCTTAAAAGTTATAAACTTTTAAGACCGCCTGGAACAAGACCGGTCACAGATCCGGTCTTACGAAGCGTTTTTTATCCGGTCTTAAAAGACTTTTTTGTACCCGTGAGTGAAATTGATTATATAAAAGAATGTATTGTAGCTGACTCACATGAGATTGAAGAGATAGCAAGAAATTTGCAGGAAATTAGCCACTGAAATAACCAAACAAAGGGAAATATGAAAACCAAATAGTACATAAAAAAACCTTGAAAATAAGTCTAAAATTAAAATATCAAAAATATTATTATATATTCATGGAAACAATAAACCATACTCCATTAATTTAAAGTATAGTAGGTAACAGAGGCTCGAAACCTACTAGAAGCTAAGTGTCTTCCACTTTAGAGGCCACTATTCTTTACTCTTATAGTTCAACAAGCACGACTTGAGAAGAGGAACAGGGGAAAATCAAATAATAAAAAAAAAGGATAGACTGCAAGAGAAAAGGGGGCGTTTGAGAGGCTAACATTTGTGAGTTCTAGTTCAGAACATTGGAAACCTGGGGTAAAGATGTTTTAGAAATGGGAGAATTGAAGAAAAGGGCCTATGTAGAAAAATATTTATTGAGGAAGACCTTAAAAAGTATTAGGGCTTTGGTTTTCCCATGTTACATGAGAAAAAAAACTTTCCTGCACACACATCAAAAGATGGGACCCACATATCCATATATGAATTCATATATGTATATATGGGTCTCACCATTTCATGTGTGTGTAACATGAGAAAACCATTTTCCTACAACATAAGAAAATGTTTTCCCAAAGTATTATTACTTAAAAGGACCAAGAACTTAAATATAAATGTAATAATAGCAAAGGAACCCCATGTCTTCCATAACCGTACAGCCCCCCAACAAATTCAACCCATCATGAAGCATCCCTTTGTTGCTCCAAGAAGTTCTAACTTACCTATTTCTCCCTTTGTTGCATGCAAACTGAATACGCTTATCTGTTAAATTCCACGTTATCAAGTATTCAAGACTTAGAGCAATTCTTAATCATAAGATTTTTATCCCCACATGAACTAATTTTTGGGCTTGAATTTTTTCTTGACTCATAGATCAAGACTTAACAAAAGGAGCAAAAGGCGTTTAGCCCACTACATAGACAATAAGGAAGAGACCTTGATGGAATGTGAAAAGGGAGAGATTTAATTAAATTCTTGAGAAGGATATTTGCTACATGGCATCAAGCTGTACTTCACCAAGTTATATTGTTAGAGTCACCTCTATTTGTTTGTTACATTCCTTTAACTGAGACATGCCACACAGAAAAGCAGACTCTCTTTCTATTTGGTCCTTTCCAAATCAAACTCTTCCATAAAATCTCAAAGCCACACCACCCCTACTTGTCCTAAATATATCTTCTGGGAGCACTGCTGTTTTCCTAGTAAGGGCAACCTCTGTTTGGCTCCAAACAGTGGTAATCTAAGACCCAAAAACACAACCTCATGCATCTAACTCTATCCAAGCAAAAGCAACAGGACTCACAACTTGGTACTTCTCATTGCTCCACACAATGCTTCCAAACCAAGACCTAGTTGAACTACAACACCCTTCTCTGATATAAAAGCCACTATGCACCTCTGCCTTTCCCTTACATTCACTGTTATTCCAACCAAGGATGATGGTCAATCATGAGCACATACTAGATAGATTTGGTTTCCCTTGCATTGGTCAAATGTTGGGGGTGCTTCGCGATGAGTACAACTATTTGACATAAGGGGGCAATTTAGTATTATTACGTTTCTATTTCAGTTTTTGGTCCTTTTTAATAATAACAATTTTTAAAGTCCTCCTCAATAAATATTTTTCTATATGCATCCTTCCCTCTAATTTTCCATTTAGAAATTGTACTTTCAAAATAATTTTAATGTCATTAATTACACATTATTAATTATTTGCAATCATTCAACTTTATTTTCAAATATACATTGGATTACTATTTTCAAATCATTAATAACCCGTAATTAAAAATATAAATGAGATTAGATATCACAAATCAATCCATTATGAAAATACAATTTTTAAAATGTCTTCATCAATCCATCAATCACCATTAAACACAATCTCTAATTAAAAATATAAATGAGGTTATAGATCAAATCATTAGTAATGTGTAATTAATTGTATTAAAAGTATTTTCAAAATAATTTTTTTTATAACGGTTAATTAGGTATATGCTGCAAGTTTTTATCAATGTATTAATTATCATTAAAAGTGGAAATCATAAAAAAGGGATAGGAAAAAGGGGTGCTTTGAAAACATGAGGTAAAGACATTTTAGAAATAGTATTTTCAAAATACTTTTAGTATCATTAATTACGCATTATTGATTATTGTAATCAGTTAACTTAATTTTCAAATATAAATAGGATTACTATTTGCAAATCATTAATAACCAGTAATCAAAAAAATAAATGGGGTTAGCGATTGTAGATCAATCCATTATGAAAACACAATTTTTTAAATGACTTCATCAATCCATCAATCACCATTAAACACAATATCTAATTTAAAATATATATGGGATTAGAGATTTCAAGTCATTAATAATGTGTCATTATTGGTATTAAAAGTATTTTGAAAATACAATTTTTAATAACCATTAATTAGGTATATGCTGCAAATTTTTATCAATGCATTAATTATCATTAAAAGTGGAAATCATAGTTGATCAGGAAAAAATGAGAAATACTTATTGTTAGACTCGAACTGACCATATGACCATTTTTATATAGAACGGATTATATAAGATTTCTTGAGTATAATTGATTGATTGATGATCTTTCTCATTTGCTCCAAAAATAATAATATTACAATATTATTATTCTAGTGATTCTGTCCTAAAAGAATATTCTAGAGCATATTACAATATATATATATATATATATATAATAGACAAGAAGACACGTCACATAAAGTAAAATATATACAATCAATTCTATCCTTTTGTATAATACATGCTCACTAATCATACATTAATCTATACTATCTATAACAGCTTCCTATGTTGTTTTCCTTCCTTTTAATATAAATGCTTATGCTGGTTGCTCTTCTTGTTACGGATGGGCGAATTGGGCTCCGCTAGGCCCAAAGCCAGCAATCCAGCCATGAAGATAAGGAAACGGCTGATAAGGTATTAACCCACTATCTCGCCAACCGCCGTGAAACGTGCAGATGCAAGTGGGGCCACATGCAGAGTGAATATCGGATCAAGGCCCTCAAGTACGCCCTATAAATACCAACATGCAGCCACAAGGTACGCAAGAAAAAAAAGAAACCCTACTTGTTCAATTCACATAGAGCACACACCCCACCCCCTCTGGCTATCTTAGGCCAAACGGTTTACCCTCGAACTACGTGGACTTTGATCCACCACTGTGGTACGTAGGACCTTGGGATTTCACCCCACGCCAAGTCCAATTCTTTTACTATTCAACCACAGAACATTGGCGCCGTCTGTGGGGAACGTTAAATTACGACTCCCCGACCTACGAAACAGTTGAGAATGGCAAATACCAGAGGCCGGAATCAGGCACCCCGGCGGGAACAACCAGAGTCGCTACTGCCTGCGAATCCTGAGGCGGGAACGCGAGACGAGTTAGTAACACCGGAGGATAATCCAGTGCTAGTGGAAGCAGAACACGAGCCTGTGGAAACAGCTCAGGCCCTTGATAACCAAATTTCGTGGCCGGTACAGCCGTCACCCGTACTTCAACACTCTTCACAAGAATTTCAAATTGAGGATCCCGACGTTCGAAGATTACAGTCAGTAATAGAAACCATGTTCAAGCGGATGGAGGACATGGAAAAACGCCATGCTCTACAAAGGGAGGCCGACGTTCGAAGATTACAGTCAGTAATAGAAACCATGTTCAAGCGGATGGAGGACATGGAAAAACGCCATGCTCTACAAAGGGAGGCCGACGTTAAGCGTCTGCAGGAGGATATAGAGCGCAGGGATGCTCTATGGCGGCTAGAGGAAGGTCGGAGACTCCAGTAGATTCTGGACAAGAGGCTAGGGAGAGAAGAGAACAACAACTAGAATGCTTGCCGGGATAAGGAGGACCCAAGTCGAATGGCAACGCAAACTCGGCAAGGAAGCTTAGCGGAGGTAGAGCAGAGTAATGACCGAGAAGAAAATCCAAATGTCGCCGTAGGACATGGCAGGCAGATGCATCAACGCCTCAAAGTATTACAGATATGGATGCACCACGCACTGAGAAAATTCGAGATAAGGGGATGCCGGAAACCACCCGGGCTAATGTCGAAGTATCGGAGAAAAGTCATGTCGTCGGGGTGCAAGGACCTTTTGTTGATGAGATACGGATGGCAAAATACCCAAAGGGTTTCGACTCAAGGGATTTGCCAAAATACGATGGAACTCAAGACTCATAGGTCCACCTCAACAACTTGAACATGGAAATAATGGTGAAAGGGTTTGAAGAACCAATAGTGCCCCGATTATTCGCGGGAACATTGCGAGGAGCAGTCCAGTTATGGTTCCATTCTTTACCATGGAAATCAGTCCGAGATATGGAGAGTTTCGGCCAAAAGTTTTTACTGAATTTTGCGACAAGCAGAAAGCAACCCAAAACTCAATTCCAATTGGGAAACATAAGGCAAGGCCCAAACGAGACACTGCAGCAATACCTCAAGCATTTTAAAGATGCCGCCCTTCAAGTACCAAACTTGAAGGAGGACGTGCATTTGCATCTGGCAATCTCCAGTTTACATGACGATTCTCATCTCAAAAGGTCGACAGTAAAAGACAATGTTACAACACTAGCCGAATTTAGAGATCGATCGAAGAAGTACCTGGAATTTGAACAGTTAGAGATAGCCAGCCGAAGTAACTTGGGACGAAATAGGAGCCCACCTCCAAGGAATAAAGACTATCACAGTGGTTCGAAGTCGGAAATCAGGAGACGGCCAATGGATAACCAGCACCGGGGAAACAAGGCAGAAGGAAAATACAGCCAGTACACGACTTTAAAGGTGTCCAGAGAACGGATATGGAGAGAGGTCGGATTAACCAAGATGAGAAAAGCAGAGCGACCACGGCCTATGCGGCACAAAGCCGTCCTAGACAAGTCTCGGTATTGCAAATTTCATGACCAACCCGGCCATACAACGGACCAATGTTGGGATCTGAGGGATGCAATAAAAAGATTTGTGCGAGAAGGGAAGTTGCAGAGATATGTGATTCAAACGCAGGGACGTTCAAGTAATAAACGCCCTGGGGCGGGATGAAATAAAAGTCCGGAGAAGAAAAAGAGGAAGGAAGAAAGCGATGATGAGTTTCCTGAAGCAAAGTATGACTGTTGTGTCATCAGTGGGGGACCCGGTGGTGGAGGAGATTCACAAAATCAGCGTCGCAAATATTTGAAAGAAGTCTTGACCATCCAAGGCCGCCCACAATTTAAGAAGGAAACAAAGGAGCGAGATAGACCGATACTCAGTTTCACCAAGGCTGACCTGGAAGACGTGGTCCCCGATCATTACGATGGCCTAGTGATAACAAGCACGATTCTGGATTGTAGAGTCCAAAAAATCATCATTGATAACAGAAGCTCGGTGGACATCCTTCTGTGGGAGGCATTTCGAAAAATGAAATTGAACCCTGATGAGTTAAAGCCATGCAAAACAACCTTAACTGGTTTTAATGGCCAAGATACTAGACCTAAAGGTTGTATAGACTTGAAACTGACCTTGGGTACTAAAGAAGCTTTTAAATCTGAAGTGATCAAATTTGTAGTTGCCGACTTCCCATCCCCTTACAACGTCATTCTCGGAAGGCCAATAATCCACAATTGGGATATGTTGGTGTCTACTAAGCATCAAAAGGAAAAAATGCTCGGTAGAAAGAACAAGATATTAGTTGTTCGAGGAGACCAAAGAGATTCGCGAAAATCTACTACAATTCGGTGAAGGGAAACAAAGAGAACGCAACCTCGTCACAAACTCGGGAAGAAAAAGGTGTTCATCTGGTTGAGATGGACATGAGAGCGGAGCAAAAAATCCAAAGGCCTGAGCCTAATGGAGAGTTGCGAGACTTCATCCTGGGCAGTAGGCCGGAACAAGCCACGAAGATTGGAAGCGAATTAAGTGCCGAGGTTCGTCATGCTTTGACGGAATGCCTATTGAAGAACGCCGACATATTTGCTTGGGGACCTGCCGATCTACCAGGCATAGATCCAACATTTTGTTGCCATAAGTTGGCAATCCGACCGGGTTCTATCCCAGTCGCGCAAAAGAAAAGGAGGATGGGCCCAGACAGAGTAGCCGCTCTTGAAGAGCATGTTAAGGAGCTTCTGGAGGCCGGCTTTATACGAGAGGTCCAGTACACTACTTGGCTGTCAAACGTCGTGCTAGTAAAGAAATCCAATGGCAAGTGGAGAGTATGTACAAACTACAAAGACCTGAATAAGGTATGCCCCAAAGATGCTTTCCCCATGCCTAATGTGGATCAATTAGTAGATAACACGTCAGGTTTTAAACTCTTATCCTTCATGGATGCATACTCCGGATACAATCAAATTGCTATGCACCCCGAGGACCAAGAAAAAACGGCGTTTATCATAGAAAGGGCGAATTACTGTTACAATGTAATGCCTTTCGGGTTAAAAAATGCCGAAGCAATGTATCAACGAATGATAACGAGAGTGTTCGAAGATCAGTTGGGAAAAAAATGTCGAGGTTTACATCGACGACATGATCGTTAAGTCGAAAGATCAGGGGCAGCATGTTCAGGATTTACAACAGATTTTCGATAAGTTACGAGCACACAGAATCAGGCTTAATCCGGCCAAATGTGCTTTCGGAGTCCTGTCAGGGAAATTCTTAGGTTTCATGTTAACCCATCGAGGTATAGAGGCGAATCCCGATAAATGTCGAGCCATCTTAGAAATGAAGGCCCCCGCGTGCCGAAAGGAAGTCCAACAACTCACAGGAAGACTTGCCGCATTAATTTGGTTCCTCCCAAAGTCGGCAGAAAAGTCGCTTCCTTTCTTCAGGTTTCTTCAGGTTGCTTAAAAAGGAAGCTGTTCACAAATGGAGCACTGAATGCGAGGCAGCCTTCAAAAAGATTAAGCAATGCCTGGCAGCCCCACCAGTATTAACCAGGCCTATAACCAGTGAAGTCCTGATCTTTTATTTGGTTGTAACCAATGAGGTGGTAAGCGCGGCCCTGGTGCGAGAACCAAATAAAGTTCAAATGTCGATATACTTCATAAGTCGAGTTCTCCAGGGAGCTGAGATACGATATCAAAAGCTTGAGAAAATGGCTTTCGCATTGCTAATCGCGGCCCGACGGCTACGTTAGTATTTCCAGAGCCATCCTATTGTAGTTCGAACTAATCAACCCATCCGGCAGATACTGCATAAACCCGACCTAGCAGGAAGAATGACTGGCTGGGCCGTAGAATTATCCGAGTTTGACATTAGTTACGAAGCCCGGCAAGCGATAAAATCTCAGGCCTTAGCTGACTTTGTTGCAGAACTCGCCCTAATAAAAGGGCACGCCACACAGTGGAAGTTGTTTGTATACAGCTCTTCTAACTCTACAGGAAGCGGGGCCAAAGTAATTCTCAAAAACCCGGAGGGTGTATCTATTGAATACTCCTTGAGCCTCGGGTTTAAAACTTCCAACAATCAAGCCGAATACGAGGCTCTGATAGCTGGGTTGATCCAAGCAAAGGAAAACGGAGCTCGGAAAGTACTGATATCTACTGATTCCCAACTAGTGACATCACATATAAATGGGACTTATCAAGCTAAAGGACCTTTACTGGTCAAGTACCTCGAAAAGGTTAAGTCTATAATGGATGAATTTGATGAAGTAGAGATAAGGCACATATTGCGTGAAAATAACACCAGAGCCGACATACTGTCCAAGCTGGCTAGCACCCAAGGGACCAACAACCGAACAATAGTGCAACAAAGATTGGAAGCCCCAACATGCGTGATGATCATAACGAACAAAAACGATTGGAGGAAACCCATCGCAAATTACCTAGAATGAGGAATTATACCGGATGAACCCAAAGATGCCAAGAAACTGATACGAACAGCGGCATCCTACGCAATGGTAGATGACCAACTGTACAGGAAAGGGCTACACGCACCAATGGCAAAGTGCCTCAGTTCCGAAGAGGCGGAATACGTATTAGCTGAAATACACGAAGGCATCAATGGACAGCACATGAGAGCCAAGACACTAGCCCGGAAGGCCATAAGGGCCTGGTACTACTGGCCGACGCTATCAACAGATGCAAAGAATCATGTTCGGAAATGCGACAGTTGCCAGAAACACGCTAAAATCATTAGAATTCCCCCATCTGAGCTGAAGTATATCTCCACACCTTGGCCGTTCTACAAATGGGGGTTATATCTTTTGGGACCTTTTCAGAGGGCACTGGGGCAATTCCGGTGGTTGATAGTAGCGGTGGATTATTTCACTAAATGGATCGAGGCTGAACCGCTATCTTCCATAACATCAGCTAGAGTACAAAAGTTTATGGCGACAAATATCATCGCCCGTTTTGGAATCCCGGCGGAAGTCATTACCGACAATGGGACACAATTTGCGGATAAAGGATTTCGAAAAATGATGACCGACTTCCAGATCCGTCAGCATTTTGCATCAGTAGAGCACCCGCAGTCTAACGGACAGGCCGAGTCAACAAACAAGGTGATCGTGGACGGCCTCAAAAAGAGAATGCAAGAAGCCAAAACCGACTGGGTTGAACAACTGTACGCTGTGTTATGGGGATATCGGACTAGTGTTCAATCCGCCACAGGAGAGACGCCTTATAGACTCACGTACGGATGTGAAGCCATGATACCCGTCGAAGTCGGGGAACCATCATGGAGAAGGGAAAGGCCTTATCTGAAACTGAGAACAACGAGGCCATTAAGGCCGAGTTAGATCTCATAGATGAGGTAAGAGCCATAGCACATTACCAAGACTTAACAGCGAAACAGCTCGTCGCGGCAAAATTCAATAAAAAGATCAAACCCTATTCTTTCAGCAAAGGCGACCTAGTACTAAGGAGAGCCGACATAGGCAACAAAAATGCACGAGAAGGGAAGCTAGCTCCCAATTGGGAAGGACCTTAACGAATTAGGGAGGTATTGAAGCGCGGGGCATACGAACTTGAAACTTTGGTCCGAAAACCAGTAAAGCGAACCTAGAATGCCGACAAATTGAGAATCTACTATAGCTAAGTTTCGTTTTGATGTTTTAGCGTAGTCTATGCAAGTATTTTTTTGTTAGCGACATAGTCGCCATTTTAATTAATTGAGGAACGTTAGCTTTTATCAAGATATTTCAACTATATGATAGCTTCATAAAAGTCGCGAAAGAGATCGCACCGTCGAAACCACACGAATTCACGAAAAAGAGTTCTGAAACCTATTTTCAAATGAATTCCATAAGGCCGTATTAAAACGATAGGCCCATTAAAGCATAAGGATATTCCAACTTCCACGACAAGGAATTACGAAAAGGAATCCATAACCCGTTTTCGACAATTCCTCGGTGCCATCTCTATAGCCCGAAAGACCGTGCTAAACCTACGAGGAAAGCACAAGCAAGGCCGATTAAAATGCACCCGAAATAAGACCGTTAAGGTCGGACTTGATCAATCCGGCTCGGTTAAGATTTGGTTTCACCAAGTTTAAGCCATAAGGTATTGTTGTTAATTCGGGTAGAATACTGGATGATAAAGCGATTGAAATTTGCTAATAAAGGCACGGTGCACATGAAAATGCAAAAAGGAAAGTCTCTATTCATTATCAAATTTAGTTACAAATGGAAAGAAAAAGAAGAGGCCGGAACACAAACACGGCCTATCAAAACAACACCGGCAAGTCAAACATTCCCGGCAGCATCTGGAAGGGTCGGCGGTCGAGACTCAGCATTATCAGTAGTATCTCCCCCCACTCCAGATGGACCCTCTCCAGCCAACTCTTCCAAAGCGCTTGCAGGCACAATCTTCCCATACATCACAATCCCATCAACACGGGCATCCTCGAGGTTCAGTGTGACATTAGGATTGAGGAAAATGACCTGCGCCAAAGCGTTATTGAAGGACTCCTCCACGCCTTTCTCTAGGTCGGCAATATAGGCGGCATCGGAGGATGTCTGCTCTTGCAGGCTCTACAGGCTGGAGTTAAGGTGAGATATCTCAGAGGCATCTTCAACATGTTTCCGTCTCGCGCTCTCTAACTCTAGCTGTGCCGCCATAACCTTCTCTTCAGCCGATTTCTTCACCTTCTCCACCTCAGCAACAGCTTTGTTAATGGCTTCGGATCATTCGGACGTTGCGGCTCTAAGTTTTGCATCCGACTCAGCCCATTGAGCCTTGAAATAGGCCACAGCTTGAGAAAGCCTAGCGGCTCGAAGAGCAAAATGCTCGATATCCATCAGCATACTCTTTTCTTCAGCAAAAGGCGGCGAAGGTGTGAACCAGCTCAAAGGAGGGCGGATACCATTCTAGACCTCAGAGTCAACTGGATTTTCGAACATGAAGGACAGTGAAGTATACCGGCTGGGAGAGAGAACGACCGCGGTAGAAGAAGAGGTAGCTCCTACATTGGGAGAAGATGGAGATGCAGTCACCTTGGTGATTGGTTCGGCCACCTTAGTAATTGGTTGTGCTGGAGTGACGGAAGGCTTCTTGGCAGGGCCCGTCTTCTCGGCCTCAGCTGCCTTCCGCTTTCCGCTGAATTTCCTCATGAAAGCTGGCACTGCTGGAGTTGTAGACTTTGGCGGCATGGTTGTCTCTGCACAATAAAAAACAATCAGTGACGTGATAAAATAAGACAACAGGAAACATTGCTACAGACACAGCATACTTGTTTTTCTTTTCTGTTTCTTTAAAGGAACAGATAAATACATCCTGGCATCAAAAGGCCCCATCGCCTGGCCGAGGTCTTTCAATAGCTCCTTAACTTTCTTCTCTTCGGGGGAAAGCTTAAACACCTTCGAGTTAAAGGCCCTATTCCCAAAGTGGTGATGGTTAGGAGTCCAATAAAGGGGGAATCTCTCCTCTAACTATCCCCGATCATTCAAACGGAGGAACCACGGAACCTGGCCAGGAATAGCCTCTACTTTAAAATAGGCCGACTTAAAGCCCTTGAATGATTCAGTGAACAGATTAAACAATTTCCTATTACGGATACCCCAAAGATGGGTCCACTCAAACTCTAGGGCCTCTTCTTTGGTTTTATAGGCGTTTACTGGGGAAAAGAAGTGGAAAGACAATGGAAGGGTACAAGGTATCTCTTGTTCCTTGCAAAAATTCTCGAAACAGAG
This sequence comes from Acacia confusa, assembly GCA_037074495.1. Lineage (NCBI taxonomy): Eukaryota > Viridiplantae > Streptophyta > Magnoliopsida > Fabales > Fabaceae > Acacia > Acacia confusa. The sequence continues at coordinate 25,802,488 of CM073504.1, read as the reverse complement.
GACATAAGCCCAACTGTTCGGGTGTAATTGTGTGGGGGCTAAATACAAATGGTTCAAAATCTCCGTGGTGAAGTCTGAGAAAGGGAATGAAGCACCTAGGACGGTAACCACATCTCGATACATAAAGAAGAAATGAGGGGAATCTCTACCACGCCATGATGCTACTAACTCTCCCTCTAAAGGTAACCTAATAGTATACCCCTCTCCGTCTCTAAGGGTGGGCCCCCTAAACTCCTCAAAGGTCATCTTGTTTTGTATCCGGGACACTCGAGGGCATATAACGAAACGACACGGGTTATTTTCGGCACTATGTACGGCATTGGTAGAACATGACTCCTCAGCAACCGACTTTTCACTACTTTGAGAAGAAGAGGCTATCTATACCTATATAAATACAAAAGCAAAGATGAGTTAGATAGAAATCTACCTCGGGAAGAAGGCATATGATGCAACGCATGCTTCGATGTTAGGATGGGAACAGATCCGTGAGTGCAACTCCTAAGCACTGTCTCGGCAACCACCTCCCGGCCAAGGGTGACGAAGGTGATAGCCTTGTGTTGACAAGTCTCACAAGGGCTAAGTAGATTAGGCCGGGCTTCGCTAACAGACAAAGGTCGAACAGCTGAAATAGGAACCGCCCTAACAGGAAACGAAGGCCTAATGGCTAGCCTGGGAGGGGGAGGCCGAGGTAATGGAGGTCGGGAAGCTTTCGGAGGGGGAGGTGGAACTCTAGGGCGTCTCCTACGGTCACCAGTCCCAGAAGGTCTAAGAGCATCTGCAGCCATGGCTGCAAAAGATCGACGAGCACCATACAGCCAAAAAGCAGTTTTCTCAGGCATGTTCCTAATATCTTCCCAATCCTCTTCCGGAATAGGCCTTCCATATATGTCTACAGGTATATCTTTGTCCTTATCCATGAAATACTCAAGAACTTCCCAAGAAAACCCAGAAATGCAAGGTTTAGTATACAGAATCCCAGGATTAAAACCAGAAGAACCCAAACATGCAAATGTCGTGAAACACACTTAACTATGGGAAAAAACACAGAAGAAAGGGAAAAACAATAAACACTTGAAACAGAAACTGACGATGAAGATGTACCTGAGAGAGAACTGGGTAAAAGAGAGGATCGAGACTTGGATTTGGAACGCCTGGGTTGTGAGTATTTTCTTTTGAAAACTGGAAACTCAGAGCGTAAAAAAGGAGAACACCGCGACATTCAAGTTATAAAGAAGTGATCTGAAGAGGCAGATTTGAAAGATCCCAGCAGGCGCGAATGCGAAACGATGGGACCCGTGACGTCAGGGGAATACGAAAAGGCAGGTACAGCTGGCGCAGCCCTAAAGTAGATGGCCATCATGAGTCTTGGAAAGTCGCGAGCATTTAAAGAAGCGTGAAAGCCGAGAACGGCTGATAGCGGAGTAGGTGGCACCGGTCCCAATATGACGCTACGCGTTCCCATGTCAAACAAACCAACACGACGCTACGCATGCCAAGGGGCAAGAGCACGCGTATCTCTAAGTCGATTCCAGATAGCGCTCCGAATTAAGGGCGGTCGAGGAAACACGTGGCATACAAACGTAACTCGACATAACACGGTGATGGAACCGGGATACGAGTGAAAATGAGGCAATCAAAGTAAGTCAGAGAATAAGAGGAAATCGAGCCGGGTTATGAGAAAAGAACGAGGAGTCAAAGATTTCATCCGAGATACAACCGAGAATAGTTCTAACCCAATTAAGCTCGGCATGTCAGAGGCCTGAAATACCGAGCTTGGGGGCATCTGTTATGGACGGGTGAATTGGGCTCCGCTAGGCCCAAAGCTAGCAATCCAGCCATGAAGATAAGGAAACGGCTGATAAGGTATTAACCCACTATCTCGCCAACCGCCGTGAAACGTGCAGATGCAAGTGGGGCCACGTGCAGAGTGAATATTGGATCAAGGCCCTCAGGTATGCCCTATAAATACCAACATGCAGCCACAAGGTACGCAAGAAAAAAATAAACCCTACTTGTTCAATTCACACAGAGCACACACCCCACCCCCTCTGGCTATCTTAGGCTAAATGGTTTACCCTCGAACTACGTGGACTTTGATCCACTACTGTGGTACATAGGACCTTAGGATTTCACCCCAGGCCAAGTCCAACTCTTTTACCATTCAACCACAGAACACTTCTATTGTTTGTTTGAAAGCGTTATATAAAATAGACAAGAAGACACGTCACATATAGGAAAATATATACACTCAATTATATCCTTTTGTATAATACATGCTCACTAATCATACATTAATCTGTACTATCTATTACAGGTTCCTATGTTGTTTTCCTTCCTTTTAATATAAATGCTTATGCTTTTTTTTTGATATAAATATAAATGCTTATGCTTCTTATGTTACTATGTTGTTTTCCTTCCTTCCTATGTTGTTTTCCTATGTTTTTTTTTTTTTTGATATAAATGCTTATGTTGGTTACTCTTCTATTGTTTGTTTGAAAGCGATACTGGGCCTAATGTCTATTTGGAAAACTTGCCGCAAATGTGTTTGGATACCACATCCAACATCTCCAAAAGCATTTTTACAAATTGTTGGATTTTTATGTCTAAATCCCATGAGTTATGAATAAAAAGTCTCACTGGTTCACTACCACCAGTCGTGTCGGTTCGCCACAGTTGCATCAGTTTACCAATAATAAACAAGTCCATTTGATCCAATTTCCTTTGTCTACAAATAGAGCGTCCTAGTGATAGAATCAATATCCTATTTTTCTCCTAAACACTTCTCTTTGCATATTGCATTTTGCTATCATATTCTATGAATTCCAAAAGTAGACTCGTTGTGTTCACTTGGGCTTCAGATTAAGAGAACCATCATTTTGAAGATAAAAAATCCGCTCTATCCTAGGAGGCAATTGCTCAGCAACCTTGGGCAGCCATATTGAGGGAGCAAAATTGTTTTAAAGAGACAACGTATGTTGGGCTCGAATTTCATTAGAGTTCATTACCATATTTTGGCAATCTTGTGAGTTTTTACCATTTATTTTCATGTGTAGAATTGTTATATGTCCATAGATAGCTACATTTTAATAACACAGATTTTGACCCTTGTAAAAATTCTAATTCTAAAGTATTTTCTACAACAATCATTAGACAATTTTTTGAATTTGTGTTCAGTATTTTAAGGGATTCTTGATTTTGAAAAGTTAGGCTAATGAAATAATTGATTTCTAAAATATATATTTTATTACTTCCTTTAATGATCCAATCGACAAAGAAGCTGATTATAAGAGTCATGTGTATATATAAAAGATCTCAGAATTCGATGTGTATCTATTTTGATTGATGGGTTATATATTTGGATATTGCATCAGAGAGGTGTTTTTTCTTTCTGAATGATAAAATAATACATTTTATGGGTAAAGTTTGGGTCACCAGTAAACTAATTCAAAAGGAAAAGACCACGAAATTGGCTTCATGGATAAAGATCTTGAAACAAAGAAGAGATCGGTAAAGGAACACGTGAAACCATCGTCGCTCCGCTAGATTAGTGTGACCAGGCTGGAGTTAAGGGATCATACAAACGGCACGTCGTTTGTGTTAAGCACTAAAAGGGCAAGTCGTTTTGATTTAAACGGTGTGTTTCATTTTTTTTTTTTTTTTTTAAAAAAGATGAATTTGGGCATCCAAAGAGAATTGGACATATATTAAAAATTTAATAATGCGGTTATGGCTTTTCAATATTTGATATGCCAATTGCCAAATTTTCAGTATGGATGTGTCGGTAGAAATCAATATTGTATTTAATTATTTATGCTAATTATTGATTACTTGCACGGAGAATTTATTTCTATTGAAAGTTTGGTTATCTTTAGTTAATAAATATATTAGTTTTAATTGATAAGGTAGTTAATAAATCTCCTACTATCTCTCCTTAGTTTAATGAGAATTTGATAAATATTAAATTAATAAAGTGAAGATAATGTAAATCTTATTATGCCTTGGTTTCATCAAGAGATTTTATTGGTTTTATTAATTAATATTTTGAATTACATTAGTTATGGTGCGGAGATGAAATTTTGATATGATAATGAGATAATTATTTGATTCATGCTTGTTATTTTATTATTTCGTTTATAGATGCATAAATTAAATATATTTAATAGTTAAATGATGAGCTTTATTAAAAATTCTAAATTTTAGGATAAAAGGGAATTTATTCTCGTTTAAAGCTTTATTATCAATAGAGATATTAATTTGTTTGATAATTTCTAATCTCCTATGATCTCTCCTAAAATCTTGTGAATTTTTTAAAATTAATATGGCTGAATAAAAGTGGGGATTTGTTGTATTTAGCGTGATAATAGTTTGAAGTTGAATCAATATCTTTTTTTTTTTTGATAAATCTAATCATATTTGTGAATATCCTACCTACTATTTAATTTATCAAGAAGGATTTGTTACCATGATTAATGAATAAAAAATATGAAATTGTCATGTGCTATGATTAATTAAACAAAAATTTAATTAATTTGTTATTTGCTATTGAAAGAAAATTTTGTGAATTATCAAATATTTTTTGTGACAAGCATATATGATAGTGATATAAAAATTTAATCATTTATCTACTATAGAGATAAATGTGCTTTAATTTTTCATAGTATTATATTATTTTCTTGGTATAAGCATGCATAATAATGTTAATTCATAATATTGGGGTGTACATGGTAACGCTCCCCGGAATGAGTTTTTTTTTTAATTTCTATTCCAAGGTACAAAAATAGATAAGAATTATGTTTGGTAAATTCTTTTTTTTTTGGGTTCCCGAGCCGTTTATTTTTTGTGCTGGGAATAAGAAAAAGAAGTAATTCAGGGCACAAAATGAATCTTTTTTTTTTTTTTTTTTCTATTCCTTCCCTCTTCCTTCAAAATTTTGTCCGACGCGTCCTCGGTAAGTATCTGTTCATCAGCATCCTCATCTTTGACCACTTGCTCCTGTTCGACCCCTTGGGCTCTCTATAGATTTGCGATACTTTTCTTAGGGCCGGAGAAAGAAATCATTGAACGCTTCTGAATCCGGAGGTACTGTCATTACCCTGTTCGACCCCTTGGGCTCTCTCTAGATTTGCGATACTTTTCTCGTTTCTTGATTTTTGGTTGGGGATGAATTTGTGAATATTACCCTTGAAGGAAAATCTCTTTCATTGATCTGTTTTTCATCAGATTTGGATAGGATAGTGTTAATTTTTGCTACTATGCTACTGATGACATATATATGAATGCCCTTTTATATATACAATAGATGATCGGAGACTATGATTTTTTAGAACGTTTTTTGTTTTTGGAATTTAGTCGAATGCGTGGTCAGAATAGCTTTTCCTGTCAAGAAAATTTCAACTGCGGTTCTGTCTAATACGCTGGTCCACTATATTGCTCTAATCTGAAGGGTTTGGGGGGCAGAGATTCCTTTTTCATGCTTATTTCTTAAGTAAAATTCGATGTATTTTGTATACCAGGGATTGAATCAAAAGCTAAAGAGCAAGGTTCCCGTCCTTGGGACAGCATTAGTGAATGTCGCTGAACTTGCATCTGTAACTGATCAGAAGGATTTTGATTTGAATGGTGGTGATGAGGATTGGATTTACTACAGCAATCGCAAATCGGATGCTGGGTATTCGCAGGTGGAAGATTTAACTGTGCCAGCCCCTGACCCTTCCTCATTACAAAGTTCAAAGCGCAGCATTCTTCCTTGGAGGAAAAGGAAGTTAAGTTTCAGATCTCCTAAAACAAAGGGAGAACCCTTGTTAAAGAAGGCTTATGGAGAAGAAGGTGGTGATGACATAGATTTTGATCATCGGCAACTTAGCTCTGATGAATCCCTTTCTCTTGGGGTGAGAATCTGCTTCCAACTTATTCCTTCTTTATTATCTCCATAAACTATCTATTTTACTGTCACAAAATCATGTCTTTCTGTATGATACTGAGGACTTTGCAATTAATAATTAATGATTATAAATTACATATTTGTTGGTTTCTACTTGATAGGGATTAAGTTTTTTCCCCTTGTTTTTTTATTGGGGATAGGGATTAAGTTTTGAATCACTTATATTTCTGAGCTTCAGTTGCAATGCTGTCCACCTTAATCTTTGCAAAATCAACGTCATATACATCATTATCCAGGTCTCAACATTTAGAAGTAGTGATTCAAAATGATATAAATAATGAAGTTTTTTATTCTTCATTTTCTAATGTTAGATATGCTAGATACAGGTGCATTTTTTGAAAAATTAGTGGCCTTTTAACTTTATCTTTCTGCTTTGCATGCTCCATTTGATATTCGATGTGTCAAAAATGGTTCAACTCATGTTTAGGCTTATGATGTAAAGGCCTATTATGATCTCTTATATTAGTCTTTTGGGCTTACCATACACAGGCTTACATTTCTGATTTAATTATGAAGAATTAGGACAGTAAAGATTGAATTCCAAACTATTTAGTCATGGAGTGGGCTATTAAGTAAAGGCTTTTGAATAACTTTGATCTGACAAAATAATCCTTTCAAGTCGTCTATATATTATGACCTTTTTAATCTCATTTCTTAATTCATATTTGGTACACTAGTGTTGAATATAGATTATTGTTGCAGAATTGCATTGGGCAGAGCTGGTGCAAAGTAACAGGGTCTCCTGAAAGCAGTGTTTTTGGCTTAACCAAGGTGAAATCGTTGGGTCAACCAATTCTACACTTACAGATCACCGCAAGCATTGTTTTTGGCTTAACCAAGGTTAAGTTGCAGAAAAAACACAACACACCCTCTGGTTAAAAAGCCTGTAGAGATATTGCTGAGATTGTGGACATGTACAGAAAGGTGAAGAACTATTGCTGGAGATAGACATCAAAATGATACTAACTGCGTCCAACTGCAAACTGTCTCTCTTTCTTTTAAAGTTACTCTGTGAACCCTCTTGCTTCCTGTACTATTTTTGTTAATCCCTCCTCACTCTTGTAGCTTCCATGAGAGCTGGTTGTTTAGTTGCTTTCTTCTTCTAAGAAACATCTCAAGAACAATGACAAATCAAAAGCCAGCCTTCTTATCTTACCTTTTAACATATTATTGTTGATTCTTAATGCCATATCTTGGGTTTTCTTGAACTTTGTTTTTGGGTAACCCTTTGTAATCCTAATTTTGCCATATCAACACTTAATTATATTTTTGGTCAAACAACACTTAATTATTCATGAGAAATGAAGGAATGATGTTTTATTACCAGAGTTATGCTTTTCTTTGAAAAATATTTATTAATTATGGGTTTGACTTCATTTTTTATGCAAGGACGGAAATGAGATTTTGAGAGAACAAAGGAGGATAGGAATATTTGTAGCTTTTTGAGAGGGCTTCTCCTAAACCACTTTCTTCATTCCTTTCCTAAAAATTTAATTCCACAGTCTCGGAAGTCTTAGAAATGCTCTCTTCGTTGGGTCGTTTACTTTAGTTTTAAATATGAGATTCCAATTTACTCTCTCTTTTAAATTTATAAAAGGGTTAAGGTGCAAAAATATACATATGTTTTTTCTCCAGGAGCGCCCAGCACCATATGTTTTTTTCTAGTGCAAAAATACACACGCCGTTAGGTTTTAGGAGCAAAAATATCACTTCCGTTAGTTGACTGTTTGTTGACCGTTAACTGACCGTTAGTTGACCGTTAACCATAGTGAAATTACCTTTTTGCCCTTAGTTTAAAATAATTAAAAAAGAAAAGGGTTAAGGGCTTAAGGGCAAAAAGGTAATTTCACCATGGTTAACAGTCAACTAACGGTCAGTTAACGATCAACTAACGAAAGTGGTATTTTTGCTTCTAAAACCTAACGGCGTGTGTATTTTTGCACAAAAAAAAAACATATGGTGTTGAGCGCTCCTAGAGGAAAAATATATGTGTATTTTTGCGCCTTAACCCTTTATAAAATTTTCCCCCAATCCATGAACAAAAAATATTATTGCCTTATAAATACAACTTTTAAAACTCAGTTGTATTTATAATAATAATAATAATAATAATAATAATAATAATAATAATACAACTTTTAAATTACAATTTATTATTTTACACAGTTGATGAAATCTGTAAACAAAAAATAAAGAAATAGATTTGTATTGTATTAGGTAATTTTAATTCTCGAGATAATAGTAAAATGGGTTAACAAATGTATGTGCATGACAACCATTCTGTTCCCCAGCACTATTTCTGAGATGAAATAGTTTTTTCTGATTCTATGCCTGGAAAGAGTTCTAAGAATCAGAATTATGTTTGTTAACTTATTTAATTTTTACTCCAAGAATTAGAATTACGTTTGTTAACACAATTTTTTTTTTCATTCCGAGAAGGTGTCTAGGAAAGTGGTTCAAATAGTAAGCCTTAATTTAGTGGTTACTTAATTAGTCACCGTTGCAATAGCACGGAAAAACTTCTACTAGATTTGCACTTACCTAGCCAATTGATATGATAAATAGAGCTGATTTCATGTATTGGTAGAAATGTGATTATAGCCTTAATTTTATAATTATGAATGATTTAGTCGCTATTATTTTTTGTTTTTTTAATATTGTTAATAGCATTTATATGAATGTTAAATATTTAAGTTTTGGAATTAAGTATGATGGATTTATTAATCACCAAAGTGGTCAATTCTTTATGAATTATTTAAATTCCAAATATTATGATAAGGGTATGGTTGATTTGTTAGTCACCAAAGTGGCCAAATCTTTATGAATTATTTTTAATTCCAAATATTATACTGATGTTTTAATTACCCATAAGCTTAATGCTATGAGGTTATGTTTGTGTTGTGGATGAATTGAAGTCTGTTATTGTATGGTGTTTATGGATCAACCCAAAGATTGGTTATTTGTCTTTATAATTATTGAACATAAATATTGGTATTGTCTCTATACTAGTTTCATTTATACATCCAAAGATGATAAAGATTTATAGTTGTATATGTATCACTATCAAATTATGTGAAATCTTTATAGTATCATAACAGTTGAATGTTGTATATTAGTGAAAAGTTAGACATCGAAAAAAATGATAAATGCAATGTTGATTATGTCTGGGATACCACATAATTTGTGGGGGGAAGCCATTTTAACGGCTAATTTTCTTATTAAAGAGTGCTCCACAAAAAAAAAAAAAAAGATACAAAGCATACCATATAAAATATGGAAAGAAAATGTCTTCCTTGAAATATTTGAAAGTGAGGGGGTATTTGGCTAAGGTTGCAATTCCTAAATCCAAAAGGTTAAGAATTAGATGTAAGACAATGGATTATGTGTTTATTGGCTATGCATTTAAGAATAGTGCATATGATTTTTTATTTTTAAGTCAATGTATCAGATATACATGTTAATACGGTTATTGAGTCAAGAAACAATGTTCTTTGAGAAGGTATTTCCGTATAACAAGGAAGTGAAGCAAGTGGTAATAATGATAACAATATTGTGATACTATCAGATACTACGACCAACGATGATCCTGTAGAGGAGGAACCTAGACGTAGTACAAGACAAAGGACCACAACATCCTTTGGTCTTGATTTTCTAACTTTTTTGTTGGAAAATTAGCCCCGAACACATAGAAAGGCTATGAGCTCCCTGAAACACCATTCTGGAAAGAGGCTATCAATAGCGAGGTTGAATCCTTTTTTTTAAACCACACCTGAGAATTGATTGACCTTCCTCTTGGCAATACGCCTCTAGGAATTAAGTGAGTCTTCAAAAAGAAGATGAAAGAAAATGGCACTATTGATAAGTACAAAGTTAGGTTAGTAGTAAAAGGCTACAGATAACGTGAAGGCCTAGACTACTTTAATACCTATTCACCTGTTATAAGAATTACATCCATTCGGGTTGAATGGGTTGGAGTTACATCAAATGGATGTAAAGACAACCCTCTTGAAAGATTTATTAGAGGAAGAGATTTATCTAAAACAACCTAAAGGGATTCGTCGTTTCAAGACAAGAACATAAAGTTTATCACTTGATAAAGTTCCTTTATGGACTTAAGTAAGACTAGAAACAATGGCATGCGAAATTTGATGAAGTTATGTTATCAAATGGCTTTGGTATTAATGAATGTGACAAGTGCATCTATATTCGGAATACTAAAAACGAGTTTGCCATAATCTGTCTTTATGTAGATGACATGTTGATAACAAGTAGTAATAATCAAATGATTAAAGCTACTAAGCAATTGTTTACTATTAAATGCGATAGAAATGATGAGTTTAATATATGTTATTTTGGGAATTAAAATCCATAGAACTTCTGATGGATTAGCTTTATCACAAGCACACTATATTGCTAAAATTCTTGAGAAATTCAAGAGTTTGAACATAGTTCATTTGATGTACCCTATAGATTATAGTCTTCAACTATTGAGAAATACTTACAAAGCTGAAAAACAAAAGGAATATGCTCGAGTGCTAGGCAATCTTATGTATGTTATAAATTGTACTAGACCTGATATTGCCTACGCAGTAAATATGTTGAGTCGCTTTACAAGTAATCCAAACATGCTTTATTGGAAAGCTAAGGATAAGAGTTTTGAGTAAGTATGTTGAGTCGCTTTACATGTAATCCAAATGTGCTTTATTGGAAAGCTAAGGATAATAGTTGAGTTACTTAAAACACACCTAAAACTTTCCTTTGCATTATGAGAAATACCTTGCAGTGCTAGAAGGGTATTGTGATGCAAATTGGATCACCAACTCTAACGGCACAAGATCCAGAAGTGGATATGTATTCACTCTTGGTGGGGGTATTGTGCTTTGGAAGTCATTCAAACAGACTTGCATTGCAAGATCAACCATGGAAGTAGAATTTATTGCTTCAGATAAAGTTGGTGAGGAAGCCGAGTGGCTTTGTAATTTTCTTGAAGACATTTCTAGTTAGCTAAAACCAGTATCATGTACAATGGCAAGCCTAAACATATACGTCATAGACATAATACTATTAGATAACCACTCTCGATGAAATCATCTCAATTGATTATGTGAAATCAAAAGAGAATATAGTGGATCTATTGACTAAAGGGATTCCTAGAGAGTTAGTTAGAAACTTGTCCAAAGGAATGAGTTTAAAACCGATCCATTGTTGATTGTTGCGGTAACTCTACCTAGAAGAGTGGAGATCCCACAAACTAGGTTCAAAGAGACAATTAAGTCATGATCGACTGTTAACACTGTGGAGTTTTTAAACTCGTACTCATTCTTAGACAAGACAGTGCATATATATAAGGGTAAGCTTTTAGGCTTTTAATGGTTTCTTAATCTGATATGTACAAGTGATGTATGTTAACTTACATCATAAGGAATCACTTATGTGAGTGTGAAGTTTGGGTCATTTCTCTGAGAACTTAAAACAACCAATTCTTTAGGACACTTGTAGAACTAGACAGGTGTCCAAGGCCAAAATGGACACAACATGAGAACCAACGATGCTAGATGAGCAACTGTGTGACTCCTATTGTCTTGATATATACTAAAAGGTCGACGGTTCAAGAAAGTACTTTTACTAATTAAATAGTATATTTGATAGGTTTTTACTAGAGAAGGTTCAAAGGTAACCCCCACCTTTCTCGACGTAGTTGTTTCTCGTGGAGGAATCACACTTTGTATACATATTTATTTGCTTTTGGTTATGATAGACTAACTCCATGTAGGGAATTGTTGGATTTTTATTTTTAAATCTCATAGTTATGAATAAGAAGTCCTAATGGTTCGCTACCATCGGTCACATCGGTTCATCAATAATAGATAAGTCCATCTGATCAAATTTCCATCGTTTATAAATAGGGTGCCCTAGTGATAGAATCAATATCCGATTTTTCTCCTAAACACTCCTCTTTGCATACTGTATTTTTCTATCATAATCTGTGCGTTCCAAAAACAGACTATTTGCGTTCGCTTGGGCTTCAGATTGAGAGAGCCATCATTCTGAAAACGAAAAAATTCGCTCTATCCTGGGATGCAATTGTTCAACAACCTTGGGCATCCATATTGAGAGAGCGAAATTGTCTTAAGGAGACAACGTACGTTGGGCTCGAACTTCATTAAAGTTTATTATCATATTTCGACAGTCTTGTATGTTTTTACTATTTAGTCTCATGTGTAGAATTGTTATATGTCCATAGATAGTCCCATCTTAATAATACAAATTCTGACCCCTTTGAAAATTATAATTCTAAAGTATTTCCTAAAACAAGTCATTCATTGACAATCTTAATTATTTGGGTAGAAAATTTTCTTTTTACGTAAACATGTCCCCAAAAATTCACTATATACAATTTTTCCAACAATTATGTATTTTTTCCTTACTTTACTTTTCTCATATGCCTATGTGAGTTTCAAGTTCATAATAACATGCAAAACAAAGTGTATGGTTGTGTGAGATAAACTCATTCCTGAAACTTTTGAACTTAGATAGAAGTAAATAGTAAATCTATTAACACACATTGTTTAATAGAGGTCTAATCTCAACTCCCTTCCAGTAAGTTAAAATAACAGCTCTTGCTTATTATTGGCCATATAATAGACAAGATTGACGTTAAACATACACATAATTAAACAAACTGAATTATATTAATATCAAACTTGGTAATATGGTTCAAAGCTACAAATTGAGGTTCCATGGTCACTTAGCCAAAAGAGAATTAGTTCATGGATGGCAAAATGATTACAATTGAAATTGTCATAATGTTTTACATGAAAGTACAGGAAGGTAAACTAAGAAGGAGAGGAAGAGTAGTTGAAGGAATTTGACAACATAAAGCAGCTCTGTCATGTAATGCATCAACGTCTTCTTTGTCTCAACAATCTTCCGTCACAACTGGTCTATTTGTTGCATGCACTCATCTCAGCCATCACACATTCAGTCTGAGTTACAGGGCATGAAAGATTCTATCCGTGTTGTTCTCAACGTTCAGCTCTTCGAACGTTCTTCAACGTCCTAAAAACGTGTCTGTCTAGGGTTTATTGTCTTTTCTTCTATAGTTGGGATTCTTGTGCCACCCGTCCAACTGTCCTAACAATGATGCGATGCGATGCTGCCACCCGATTACGATGCGATGCTGTAGTAATGCTACAACATTGATCTAACAATGATGCTAAGCTCAGACATGCATATAGCGGTTTTAAGTCATTTTCTGCCTATTCACTGGATAATTCTAAGATACATACATTAAGCTATTATAATCCTTATTTTTATCTATTCATAGAATCTATCACAACTCACCATATCAAAGACATTTTAAACATGGCAATTCAATTAAATTAATTTTACACACGTGTTTTTTCCTTTTTGGCTTTATGTATTTTCGTCTTAAAGTTCATAATTATTATTTCTTTTATTTTTGAATTCATTGTAGAATTATCTAATTAACTTGTCAATTGTTGGCACTCTAGGCAGATTATTATCACAGTTAATTCGCTTGGGAAAAGAGGTGAGCAAATAATAATTATGAGAGAAAAGTTTGGCATGCATTTTTTTAATGTTCGTATACTTCATGTTAATTAGTATAACTCATGGTTAAAAAAAGTTAGTTAGTACAACTGATAATCAAATTAATTAATATTATTATTATTTTTTTTTTTTTTTTTTACCAAATGAAAAGATTTAGTTCAGGACTTTTGGGCGTAAAAGAAATATTTTTATCATTACGAGTCATTGACTCCCATCGCCCTTCTGTCCCAAAACGTCATTTCCCCTTGTTCTTCTCCATTGACTTCTGTTTCAGACTAGAAAGGCCTTTAAAAGGAGAGAACTTTACTCATTCTCCTTACCTAGCTAGCCACGTAGCTCCTTTCGCAGAAGCCTTCAACACAGAGTCATTAATTTCTGGTGAAACTTCTGAAGGGGCCCGGGTGAGGTTTAGAAACAGCAAAAGCCTCTTATATATTTCTTTGATCTTCTTCTGATAAATAAGATTGATCTCTCCTTCGCCCCAGCTTCACACACAGGTAACTAACTTCAGATCTATTCTCTTCCCTTCATCCTTCTGTTCTTTTTGAGCCTCAGAGATGACACTGTTTTAATTTCAACGGATCCATTTCTTTCGGAGATGATTGTATGCTTTTTTGACAATCAATTGATGATTGTACAACGCTCGCCTTTCGTTTGCTGGTGACAGAAAGTGGACTTTGCGCATCGAGCCACATCTTTGCATCGGAATAAGGGGTTTGGGTCGGACAGGTTAGTGCCTTCTTATTTAAGCTCTTTCTTTCTTTTTTTTAAAATAATAATAAAAAATAAAAAAAAGTGGTTTTTTTTTTCCTCAAAACATTTTTTAGAAGATAAAACAAACAGGCACATAGACAAATAATCAGCAAGACACAAGGGGAAGAAAGTGAATATGATAAAATTCAACTCCGTCGGTTGATCAAATTGATAAACCGATTAATTTATTGATCGTTCCTGTCAATATTTTCATATATGTCGACTAGGTTGAATTTTACTCTTTTTCTTCTCTTACCAAGTTTGAATGTGCACATTGTTCTTGTCCTAGTAATTCTATATTATGTTGGACTATATGTGATTTATTCATATTTTTTTTCATTTATTTTATTATTTTTAATTAATACTTTTGTTGAGGTTTTATTATAAATACAGTTGTGTATTTTAATTTCATGATACTATCGTAATAACGATTGTGTTAATCTTAATTTAATCACGGCTGAACCATTACTTCTTATACCAATATTTCAAATAATTGAATGATGAATCTCTTTTTTTGTGCCTTTAAATTGCAGAAGTCCTTTATAACTTGGTAATATATTACAAAGTGTACGTGAGATGGAAAGGAATGTAGGATGTTCGTTGTGCGGTTTTAGATACGCCGAGGTATGCTCCTGCGAGTGGAGGTTTTTAGACAGTGACCAGACTAAAAGTGGCTCCCTCGGTAACTTTTATTTTCTTAAGAAAATACCTTTTCAAAAAAATTATTCCAAAATCTAATTTAGAAGTTTGTCATTCGAAGAATCTTTAATGGTAGATACTTGCATTTATAAATGAGTTAGAAGAATTATTATTTTTTATTGCATTTTGGTTTAAACTTATATCATTTTAATTAGTTTTTCTTTTTCTTTTGACTCCTACATTTTCATAAGAATTTGTCCCAAGTTGAACGAATGAAACCTATATTTTTGATGAGTTTTTGCTTTGATTCTTATATTTAAACTCACTCAAACTCTTTATGAAATATTATAGGGAACAAATTCACTAATTTGAAACTATAAGAACCAAAACTAAGTTTTAATAAAACTTTAAAGAACGATAACAATATTGGTCCTTTATATATTTAAGAGTTTTCTTCTTTTTTTTTTTTTCATTTTCCATAATTTTATTTTTCCTTTTTCAGATATCTTTATTTAATATTTTTAATTATATTGGGATATAATTTTAATTAATTTAGTAAATGTAGATATAAAAACTTGATTGGAAATTTGATTAATCCTTTTAATGAATATATGCAAATTGAATGTGTTTGTAAATCTTTCAGAAAAAAATTAGTTCAAAATTATAAATTTACATAATCTCTCATATATTCCATTTATACTATATGATAAAATATAATATTTTAAATATATTTTTAACCATTTAAAATAAATATAAATAAATATTTTTTAATGGACATGATAAAAATAAAAAATTATAAATTTTATAAGATAATCAAAATTAATAAATTTGTAATATATTAAAAATTTAGAATTTATAACTATTATAAGTTTTTGGTTGTATGATTGTTTTGACAAAGATAAATGTTTAAATAATTCTTATGTTAAATGGGGATATTTTGGTCAAAATTCAAGATTAAGAGTTAAAATTAACAGCCAATTAAATGTTGGATGGATAGAAAATAAATTTAAAATAATATAAGGGTGGTTTGTATAACATGCATTTTAATTTTAAGGGAAGTTTATATAGGTTTTCAAGCTTTCGATAATTTAGGAAAAATAGGGGGTAGTTCATGTATTTTACTCTTTACCTTATTTTGATGTACATATAGGAAATAATTTTCCTTTTCTCCATTTATTTATTTATTAATTATAATATCAATTAATGATTTAAAATGAATGTGGTAACAAATAAATGACCAACTGACCATGTGTTGTTCTAGCCAGTGGTCTCATGTTCGAACCCTAGGTATGCAATCACAATAATTAGTGAGGTTTTCTCATTGTGGGCCTACATTCCTTTAAATCGGACTAGCCAGTTTCTAGTAATGCCGGATACCGGTGGAGAAATGAAAAAAATTGAATGTAATAACAACTGTACATAATAAATATATCAATTAATTTATAGTTTTAAAATATAACATATTTAATAACAATAGGCTAAAATGAACAATAAACAATAGAGAAAATCCCAAAAAGATACCTTCAAAATATCAAAATCCCAAATCAATTTTATTCCTCCCATAGTTTATGTATTGACTATATTTGATTAGCAGTTTGCAACTCATTTTAGTCTGAAATCACTTATTTAGATTTTCAAATTTTGAAGGTATTTTTCCAAAAATTCCCCAAAATAGTAGTATTTGACAATTGAATAGTTTTGACTTTTACCATACTAGTTACTCCTTCCAATATTTTTTGCTGTATTTTTCTAGAACTTATCATTGTTCTTCTTTACAAGCAAACTAATTTGGATTAGCTTTTGAAAAGTAACTTTTATGATTTACGAGGTAAATATGTGAGATAAATTTTGTCTTGGCTTGAGGAAAATGGCTTCTAAAACCACGGTTTTGTGATTTGCCAAACATAAACTAGAGACAGTCAAGTTTGACGCATCACTCAATAGAGATTTCGAGAGTTTGATGGAAGAAAATGATTGGGAAATACAAAAACGATCGGCAAGGTACGATGTGTTCTTGAGCTTCAAAGGCGAAGATACTAGGGCGTCTTTCACTTCTCATCTCTTCTCCTCCTTAGGCAATAATGGAATTGTTGTTTTCAAAGATGATACTGACCTTCCTCAGGGGAATAATATCTCACTCGAACTAGAATTTGGCATTGAAAATTCTACAATTTTTATCGTTATCTTCTCCAAAGATTTTGCTGGTTCAAGATGGTGCCTCAATGAGCTCTCAAAAATCATGGAGGTTCACAGAGTTCAAGGTCAGGTAGTTATACCTGTGTTCTATGGCGTGGATCCGTCTGAAGTTTGTAATCAAAACTCTAGTTTTGGAGAAGCGTTTCAAGAACTTATACAAAGAAGTTTACTCATACAAGATCAAGCACGGAGGTGGAGGACAGATCTCCGTGAAGCTGGGGGCATTGCAGGTTTTGTTGTGCTCAATTCTAGGTGATATTTTAATTACTAATTTTTCATTTTTTTTATTTCTGTTCTATTTTGCAAGGGTTAAACAAACTTACGCTATATTTTCTTGCTTCCATGTGCACCTTTTGTAGAAATGTTTGTCAAATAACATCAATACCTTACGAAGGAATAGGTTTGAAGAAATCTTGGTTCATCATTCGTACAATCAGTGCACAGTGTAGTTTTATTTTCCTAAATTTGTTTTATTGTTTTCTTTCTTTCCTTCTTTTTTTTTTTTTAGTTCAACGATTTTACAAGCACAAATGACGCTATGTTTTGTTTCTTTACTCTTATAATGCTGTAAGTTATTCAAATTAATTATGACAATTTTGCAGCCATCACAATTCCATGTTTTTTTCCTTTTTTTTTTGTTGGGGAGGCGAGGAGGTTGTTATTCGTTAGGAGATTCATACCCCTTTTGGTGGAAAGTGACAGAGAATAGAGATGTGGGTGGAGCTTACATTTAAGTATGGGGTTCACCTGAAAGCTTTTCAAAGATTTATATAAACCATCGGTGCTCATTTGTTGTCCTATTTGTTCGTACTGTAGGAATGAAAGTGAGGATATCAAGAATATTGTTGAGCATGTTTGTGAAATATTGGACAAGAAAGACTTGTTTATTTCTAACTATCCTGTAGGATTGGACTTTCGCATGGAAAATTTGATAGAAATGTCAGAAAGCCATCCATCAAATGATGTTCTCGTGCTAGGGATATGGGGGATGGGCGGTATAGGTAAAACAGTGATTGCCAAAGCCATGTTCAACAAAATTGGTTGAAATTTTGAGAGCAGAAGTTTTCTTTCAAATATTAGGGAAGTTTGGAAGCAATATAGTGGTCCAATTAACTTGCAGCAACAGCTTGTTTCAGACATCTATAAAACAATAAAGATCAAAATACGTTGCGTTGAATCAGGAAAAAACATATTAAAAGAAAGACTTGGCCAAAGGCAAGCATTTGTTGTGCTTGATGATGTAGATAAGGTAGAACAACTAAATGCTTTATTTGGAAGTGTTAAATGGTTTGGTCCAGGAAGTAGGATAATCATCACAACTAGAGATGAACATCTGCTGAGATTCCCTAATGTGGACACGGACCATGTATATAGAGTAATGAACATGGACAAAAGTGAATCTTTTGAGCTTTTTAGTTGGCATTCGTTTAGGCAACCAAGTCCTAGAGAAGGCTTTGTTGAACTTTCTAGAAATATAGTTGCTTATTGTGGAGGATTGCCACCGGCTCTTGAAGTTCTTGGCTGCTGTTTGTCTGGAAGGGAAGTGACAGAGTGGAAGAGTGTACTAGAGAAACTGAAAAGAATCCCCAATGATCAAATCCAAAAGAAGCTAAAGATAAGTTTCGATGGTTTAAATGATGAAATGGAGAGAGAAGTCTTCCTTGATATATCTTGCTTCTTTATTGGAATGGACAAGAATGATGTCTCACAGATATTGAATGCCAGTGGATTTTTTGCAGACATTGGTATTAGTGTTCTTGTGGAGAGAAGCCTCGTAACCGTTGATGAAAAGAACAAGCTTGATATGCATGATTTGTTGCGAGATATGTGGGAAGAGAAATAAACCGTGAAAAGTCACCAAAAGATTTTGGAAAGCATAATAGGTTGTGGTTTCATGAAGATGTGATTGACGTCTTATCAAAACATGCCGTAAGTACTTTTCTATGCTATATGCATCATCTCGTAAGAAAAACTAGAAAGAAATATAATGTCAAATGAAAATAATGAATCAGGCATATAAACTTTATAGTTTTGAAACTTATCGAAATACATATATTTGTAGACGTATTTGTATTTTGTTATCCTCCCGCAAACTAATTATTTATTTTCAAATCCAATTGTTTTAGTTACTTGTTCTAGAAACCTGCTTGTGACATAGGTTTACATTTTGCATTCAAGAATCAAATGAGAAGTACACAGTTAAAATTTTTATATTCCCTTCATTCTCAGGGTACAAAATATGTTGAGGGACTAGCTTTGAATCTATCACAAGGTGATAAAGTTTCTTTTTTAACCAAAGCTTTTAACAAGATGAACAAACTCAGATTGCTTCGTCTTGTTAATGTGGAACTTGATGGAGACTATAAATACATTAGTAGAGATCTCAAATGGCTCTGCTGGCACAAGTTTCCTTTGAAATACGTCCCTACTAACTTCTTTCAAAATAATTTAGTTGCTATTGAATTAAAATACAACAAACTGAGACTCTGGAGGGAACCACAGGTATGTACGAAATTTTATTATTACCTTCTAGATAGTTCTTCGTTTCCTTGAAAATAATTTAGTTGCATTGATGCTATTCTTGGACAGAGATGTTGAGTTTTCTTGCAAATTTGCTTTTTCATCTATACTCCTTGCTATAGATCTTAACATTCCACCATCAAGATAAATTATTTCTAAGCATAAATTTCTATTGAAGTGTTTGGAAGATTTTGTATTTGTTCTAGATGAATGATTTTACATATTGTTTTCATCTATTTTACTTTGCTTAAGATGTTTTCCTAAATGTTTGACTGTTGTTTTCTTGTAGTTACTAGAGAATCTTAAAACCCTCAATCTTAGCCACTCTCTTTACTTGGAGTGTACTCCAAAATTTTCAAAACTACCAAATCTTGAAAAGTTGATCCTCGAAGATTGTCCAAGTTTGTCCATGATACATTATACAATAGAGCATTTAGATAAACTTCATATGCTAAATTTGAAGGATTGTACTAGCCTTCTTGGTCTCCCCAAAAGTATTTATAAATTGAAGTGCTTAAAAACTCTCATTCTTTCGGGTTGTTTGAAGATTGAAAAGTTAGAGGAGGACATTGAGCAAATGGATTCTTTGTCAACTCTAATTGCAAACAACACATCAATAACTCAAGTGCCCATTTCTTTGATGAGATCAAAAAGCATTAGATATATATCTATTTGTGGTTACCAAGGATTAGCACGTGATGTGTTTCCTTCTCTCATTTGGTCAAGGATGTCTCCAACAAATAATCCTCTATCTCTTGTTCCAACATATGCTATCATGCCATCTATGATTTCATCATCAGATATATTGAATTTCACTATCATGGTCCTTCATCAATTTATGAAAACCTACCAAAGCCAGAAAACCTTCAATTGGAATGCATATCAGAGAACGACGATACCCTGGAAGTAAATGAAGGTGCTACAAAAATCTTGGATTCCTTATGTTCCTCAAGTTGTAGAGACTTGGCAACAGCGCCAAATACTTCAAAAAACTTGGAGATTGAATCTTCTTTGTTGGCTGATAATAACCATTGTCAAGTTTGTACCTCAAGGCGAGACAAATGCTTGAGACACCTTCTAATTCACATTGGAAACAATGATCAAGTCACTAGTTCTCTTTCAGAGTGTATTTTACAGGTTATCTCCCTCTCTCTCTATATAATGTTTTTCATTTTCTAAACTAGTGCTTATAGATTATTAATTGTTTTAATAAAACATAACCATTCGGCTTTGAATTAGAGGTGTAGCTTCTGGTGTTAAGCAGGGATTGACTCTTAGAGATTATCGGGATGATTGTGTCCTCCCGGGTGATAAATATCCCTCTTGGCAATGCTTCAAGGGTGAAGGAGCTTCTGTAAAATTTAAAGTCCCTCTAGTTTATAGTTCTGAGTTAAAAGGAATAACTGTTTGCTGTGAGTACTACCCCTCACGTGATTTGAGCAACGTGGAGTATGACTCTTTCATTAGCATGTTGATCATAAATTATACAAAGATGACCACTCTGGACTATAGGCGAGACCCAATTATTTCCATTGAAGAAGCAAAATGGAAGGAAATAATATCAAATTTAGACTCTGATGACCAAGTGGAGATCAAAGCAATCCTTGGTAATGCATTCACAATGAAAAGAACAGCAGTCTACTTGAAATATTACGAGTCATTTCATGAACAAATGGAGGATCCACCATCAAGTATTGCTTGCTCACTAGAACTGTTATTTTGCACCAAGTTTAAATGTTTGGGTTATAGTTTTAGTTCAAAAAAAATGAATCTAGGAGATTATAGTTAATTTTAATTACCTAATTATTCTCTAGGTAGGTTTGACTTTTGAGGTTAACATTTTTACTTATCTCATGATTCATGATGTTTAGTTTTTTACTTTATTTTTCTCCGTTTGTTGTAGGTAGAGAAATATATAGAGATGATGCCGAAAACAATGATTTCAAGCTCCCGGAGCCTAAGCGTCAAAAAAATGAATAAGTGGTGCAACTCTAAAGTCCAGTGATGGGGTACATGGCAGGACAAACAATGATTAAATTAAAATGTGTATTTTCTTTTTATTTTTGTATCTTTATTTGGATCTTTTTATTTTAGCAATTATTATATCATCTGGTAATAGAAAACTCAAACTTCTTTGCAGTTGATCACTACTTGAAATATTCATATTTTTAACCGACTTTTTTCGTTGTTAAAGATAAAAATTCCGTTGAAAATGTATTTTTTGACGGAATTTTCAACGGAATTATTCCGTCCAAATATACTCTGTCGGTAGGCGATAATTTTTTTTTTTTCGTTGCAATTTTCAATGGAAACTTTTTCCATCAAAATTTTCAACGGAATTTTTTCCGTTGTAAGCCACATTTTTCCATTAACAAATAAAGAGATAATAAAATATTTATTTAATGAATTCCGTTGGAAATTTCAACGGAAAATATGTCCGTTGAAAATTTCCATTACAGTTTGTAACGGAATATAACTAGAATTTCGTCAAAAATTGCAACAAAAAATAATTCCGTTGAAAAGTTCTTCACAATTTGCAATGGAATTTATCTATAATTCCGTTGAAAATTTCCATCACAGTTTGCAACGGAATTTAACTAGAATTCCGTCGAAAATTGCAACGAAAAATAATTTCGTTGAAAAGTTCTTCACAATTTGCAACGGAATTTATCTATAATTCCGTTGAAAATTTCAACAAAAAATAATTTTATAAAAAATTCAATATAGTTTGCAACGGAATATACATATAATTCCGTTGAAAATTTCAACAAAAATATTTTATGTTGGAAAATTGCATATCAGTTTGCAACGGAATGCAAGTAGAATTCCGTTGCAATATTATTAATTTTTTAAAAATAGTTGTTTCATATGGATAAACATGAGTGTACCTGATAAACATGATAAGTGGATATAAATAATATACATTCAAACTTCTCATCAATGACAAAAAAAACTACAATAATGAAAAGTATGAATATGTGATAATTTCATACAGATAATATACATCAAAACTAGCATCAATTACCCAAAACACCATACATAATGAAAAGTACTAAATGTATACTGGTATCAAAATTTCATACAGATAATATACTGAATATAGTGCATTTAGGAGCTCCAGAAAATTGATAAACAAAATTAATACACAGACCTTCTTCAATGTCAAACTTTTAGTAATAGTATCCTTGCCAGCTTGGACTTTACAAGTAGATAAAGTTACTATTAGCTCTCGGGAACTACAACCCATCATGGCTGCAATGGTGACCGCTGCCAAAAGAAATATATTTATGCGTCACTTTAAATTGTAATTAAGATGTCACTTAAAATCTCGTATTATTATGTCAGTCATAGTTGTGTACCACTTCAAATCCTCTCCTACTCAAAACAATACCAGATATTGTTTATTCCATACAAAGTATCATGTTAAAAGGATCTATTTGAGATAGTCCCAACTCACTGTAAGTATCCAAAACTTTTCTTTTTTGGCCGGAAAGTACTCAAATATTCATTGCCATTAATGATCAATGTATGAAACAGCACAACGAAAGTTATGCATGATGCAAGGTTTTTAATCACACCTTCATCATCCACCACCACAACATGATCTTCATTGGTCAGATATTTGAAATGATACATTTCCACGCCATAATATTGCAGCAAGGATTTTAAATAATTGCTGTCGATCCTCTTTTGCAAATTTGAACTACATCCAGTGCTTTCTGAGGAAAAAGCAGAGAAAGAAAGGGAGAAATTATATGAAGATATCCTAGGAGGACAGAAGCAAAGTTGAAGAGGAAATTGATCAGAAAATGAAGTGTACAGATTATGCCAGTAGCTTATTAAACATTTTACCATCATCAACAGCGTCTATTGCAATAGAGTCACTCTTATTAAGATATTTATATTCGCTGGCCTCTCTAAGATTCAGCCTCTTTGCACAGAGAATCAAAATAATCCTGAACATGAGTTGAAATATCAAGTATTCATAAATTCATCTGAGCTGATCAAAGAATTACATTTGCAAAGGACATATGACATAATAATATGTACGTGTGTGTGTAAACAAGTTGACAGATTGCACAGAAGGTACCTTTAAGACCAGATAAAGATCCAGCAAAAGGTTGATATAAGATGTGATATGACCTCTCACCATTGGTCAGCTGTATAACTCTTGACTGCTCAAAAGAGCAACTAAATCAGGAAAAGCAGCAGATAAATAACATAATTCCACTCTTAAGTTTAAATAGCACATCTCAGGTTTCCTTTTTGTAACATGACTTTTAGTTATCACGTGTCAATTGGCAGAATGCAAAATTAAACCCACAAGAGTAAACAAGTTGGTAAGCTCAATAGAAAAGGATATTAAAAATTAGCACTCTTGCAGTTACACATTAACATGCTTACAGGTTTGTATTTTAGCTCCACATATTTTCCCTGCTGCAGTGAAATGAATCTCAATTAATTTCCCCTGCTCCAAACAAACCAAAATATACTTTAATTGAACCACTTGACCTTTGGAGAAATATTAGGCATTCAATAGCAAAAAACTTTTAAGGGCACACAAATCAATAAACCTTCAAGATATAAAAATTTCATAGGAGTAAAAGAAACATAGGAACTGACAAATCTGGTAGAATTGTTGTGCCTTGGTGTTTTTGCATTCCGAAAAGCTCCTAGAATAAAATGTGTCCGAAGGGCTTTATTTTTCCATGATACAGCTTCCACCACCCAGAGCAGCCAAATATTTCATAGCGATTTTTGCTATGACAACTGTAAACAAAAACTAGCAATTATTAACAATACACTGGTAATCTTATTTTATCCCTGCAAAGACACTTGACAACTATTGATTATATAACATATTTCCAAAGTAATGCACGAAACAGAGCCACCAATGTACAGAAACTGACATGATGATGGACTGATTTACTTTATCTGCGACATATATAAATCGAATAGAAATCCTTCAGAAACATAACATTCATCCCACAAGTAAATGAATAGAAATTAGAAAAGGACTTGGAAAGGGAGAATTCCATACACCTCTCATCACCTCATTATAAGTTGCATTTGCCACAGCATAAACATACATAAGGAGTGTGAAGAATTGATGGCTCATTCACATAACTCAGTTGCATGAGATCATCGACGCCTTTTAAAGTATCTGGATTAGCTGGTAGGAGCTCTGATCTGGCCATTCTCATAACCTACAGTAACAACTCGATGGTACAAAAAATTTGTCAGCTCGCAAACTCAAAAGCACACTATTTTTCAAACAAAAGACTGTGTTGTTGACATATAATTTAAAGGGTTAAGGTGCAAAAATACCTTTCACTCGAGGTGCTATTTAGCACCATGTGCTTTTCAGAGTATAAAAATACCACGCACTTGTAAAACCAGACCAAAAATATCATCATAGTTAAAATGACTTAATAGATGTTAAATATATTATGAAAAATACCAAAATGCCCCTCCCCTTCCCAACCTTCATCCTCTACAACTCTTTTCCTCTGCAACTCTTTTCAGAACAGTAAGAATATTTTCATGGCTTAGCACTTGCCTACAATCATTCGTCTAAATCTGATCCTATCTTTTGAATCCGTATTCCCACCCCTCACACCATCGCGGCTGCCAGACCAATTCCGATCGTAATCTTCTTCTGAACTACCATAACTATGCCTTGAGACATCAAAACTGGACTCACGATCCCTAAATCCGTTGTTGCGATAGCCTCCATGCCTGCCAGCAGTCATATGTAATCCTAAATGCTAATTTGCACAGAAAACCCCTAATCCCCTCTCCTACCAGACGTAGATGTTCTGCTTATAGCACCCTAAACCCAAGCACAGAAAATTCAGCCTAGACTTTCTAATTTGAGGAACAAGAATACGTGTAAATCATCAAATAAAAACCCTAACCAAGAACGGAAGTCAGATCCGACAACAATTTGTTATCAGACAACCACGCCCTTGAAGATAATTAGAAGTACTTTGATGACGGTACTATTCAGTTAAAGTCGGCAGGTAAAACTAGGATCAGATACGAAACCCTAGGAATTCAAGATATCGAAGAAAGGGGATGAGAAAAATAAAAAGAAATTAATGGAGTTGTTCTTGTGTAGAACATAAGAGTGATTGGACTTGGATTGGGGTTTTGTTCTGGTGTAGAATACAAGAGTGATTGGACTTGGACTGGGGTGAAATCCCAGGGGCCTACGTACCACAGATTGGGATTAAAGTCTACATAGTTTGAAGGCAATAGGCTTATTATAGCCAGAGGGAGTGGGGTGTGTGCTCTGTGTGTACTGAATGCTAAAAACTAGGTTAGAGCGTGTGTACCTTGTTAAAGTTTGTACCCTATTTATAGACTTACTTGAGGCCTTCATTAATGTGCTCTGCTATCTTATTATTTAAAAGATATTAAGATATCCTTTTAAATAATATCTCCTTATCATGTGATTAGTTATGATCTTGATAGATGTCTTTGATTAAATTGCTCCTTGATTCAAGGGGGTGGTTAAGATTATGAATGGAGTCTTTTGCTTGGGCTCTTTTAATCATTGGGCCAAGCCCATTTTTAATATTTCCGTAACAATCGCCCCCCAGCCCGATAGTTCAGGGCTCTAAGCTGCTGGGATGAATTAGCAGGATTTGGATTTGTTTGTTGATTCGAAACGTCTTATCCTGAAGTTTTGATTTTGAGCCGCACTCTACCAATGCTTGCTTCAAACTTCTTTTTCCCCCCTGTTGAGGTCGGATAATTCCGAGTCTGGGTTTCCATGCCTGTATGAGTTTTCGCCTTGGTTTTAATGGGTTAGGACTATTGCCCCCATTGGAAGCTGCATGGGGAGGTTTGTACTGGTCTTTATGGCCGGAGTTCGACCTGAGTTTAGCCGATCTCGTATTTTAGCCGATATTCGTAATTAATTTGCATATTGATCTGGCATATTTTGAGTTCCCGAGATGGTAGATGTTATCATTACCTATTGCCAACTGGTGCTTGCAAACCGGCGTGGCAACATAAATGCCTGCTCCATTATCCTCGGTGTTCGTGTGCATTTAAATGTCCGCATTTAATGCGCATGTCCTTTCTTGGTGACGTCAGCAATTCCAGTGAGGCCCTTTGGGCTTTTGCCGTTTCAGCTCCTTTGAATTACAACCGTTTTCTATGAACTCAATATATATATCTCTCGTCTTCTCCTCTTTCACACTTTCGCAACTCCAGCCTCTTATACTTTCACAACTCCAGAGTTTATTGTAGAGAGAGTTTACTGCCCTCTGTTTCTTGTGTTTCAGTTCATCCTTCCTGTATTGCCATTTTCTACTTCGTGGCTCGTGCATTTCCTCTCTTAACTTATTTAAAGCCAAGTATTTTCGTCGTCTTTTTCTTGGCTACTTGACTATTCATTCTTTCTTCTTGATTTCTTGGGTAGGTTTTGTTTGAGTTTTTCCCATTTTTTGGGTCATCGTTCATTGTATTATACTTTAGGGTTAAGTTTTGGTCATTTTGATCCTCCTTCTTGACTCTTTTGTTTTGGTTCCTAGTTTGGAACAAGTTTTGTCATTTATTTCTTTCTTCCTCTTTGTTCAAATAAGCATCGGAGGCTCCTCGTCGTCTTTCAAACCAGATAACCTTACCCCAGAGGAGGAAGAGCTTCTCCAGTGCATTCCTCCTCGGACAGCCTTGTGGTTGTACGGGAAACCTCTAACTGAGGAGCAAAAACTGGAAAGTGTGCTCCGAGACTATGGAGGAGTAGGTAGGGGAAGGTCAAATCGACCTATCCGCCCTGGGGGTAATTCTAGAGATCGGTCTCATTTGATAGCGCCCGTTGGCCGGTGTAGGTCCCAGTCATTAGAGCCTGTAGGTCAAGGTCAGGGAGCTACCCTGGTTAGAGCTTCCTCTTTAGAGCCACCCTTCAGAGGTCTTGGGAGGGGGGATTCTTCTGTGCCTGCTTCCTCCCTGGCTCAGCGGATTGAGCCCTCCACCACTTCTTTTCGACCCATCGGCCCATGTAAGGAGTGTTACTGGCTAGTTTTCGAATATGTGATGGTTGGTTGGTAGTGGGAAGTTGACAAGATAGCTCATCATGTTGGCACTTCTCATCGCAGGCCCTCTCGGTCAAGCCTACCCAGCCTTCTTTATTGCTTTCACGTATTTTAGCTCTTCTTTTTCTAATTTATTGTTTTTTCTTGTTAGGTAGTATGTCAGTTTCACCCCGTACTATTAAGGAGTCCAGATCTGTGGAGTCGACGTCTGCCTGTGCTCCTCGTCACCTCAGGGAAAAATATGACTGGGTTGCGGCTGGAGTGTTGTCCAGATTTTCTCTCATTAATGCTAATCAGATTGTCGAGCTCCCGTTAGGGGATCAGAATCATTGCTCCCTTTCACCACCTAGTCCCGATGAATCGGTGTGTACCAACTGGGAAGGGAACTAGCGCTCATTTTTCTTTTTCTATCGGGATTTCATTACGAAGCTCGGTTTACACTTTCTGTCTACTGAGTTCCAAACAGATCTTTTAAATATTCTGCATTTAGCCCCAACTCAGCTTCATCCGAATTCCTGGGGCTTTATTGTTGCTTTCGAGTGACTTTGTCAATTTTTGACACATACCCCTACCACCGGGGTGTTCTTTTATTTCTTTAATATCCAACGGGCTCACCAACCCGGTGAGCCTGTGGAGGAAAACGGGTGGGTTTCCTTTCGAGGGAAACCAGAAAGAAAACTCTTTCATGTGGCCATGGACACTTGGAAGGGCTTTAAGACTTCATTTTTCAAAGTCATAGCCGAGCTCGGTCATAAACCGTGGTTTCTTCAAGATGTCGATTCCAAATCAGTGGAATTGATGTTTCCTCTCTATTGGTCCAAGGTCCATTATGACCGAGACCCAAAATTTTTTCAATCCAATGAGGAAAACTTAGAGCTGGTCGAAATAGCGACCATCATAGACCTAGTTGACCACGTGGCCGAGAAGGGCGTCATTGATACCCATGTTTTTATACGGCAATCAGTGGAGGAATTGTATCCGCCGAGTAGGATTCTTCATTTATTTGAAATTGTTTTTGTGTTATTTTTTACTATCATTACTGACTTTGCTTTTTGTTGCTTTTGTAGCACCTGAGATGGGAAAGACCTCCTACCAAGAATTGGTCGAGAAGCTTCAGACCAAGAAGAAAGGGGGATCTCCCTTCAAAAAGAAAGCGGCGGTTGCTCCTTCGCTGAAGATGGTGGCTACGCCCGAGAAGAAGGCTGCTTCTCCTCTGGCATCCACAGATCTCAGCCCCCGCAAATGATTGAAGTCGGTTGCGACCTCCTTAGCTTCATTTTAGGAGGCCATCTCGGCTTCCTCCTCTGAAGCTACAACTCTTGCTGGGAGTCTTCCTCCATCTTTTCCTCCTTCTCATTTACACAAATGAGGGGAAGTGTGGACAAATGGAGTGTCAAACGAGCTTAAAAGCGCCGTGAAGCCCCCAGCTCACTATTTCAATGCGGCTGTGTTTTCTAATGCCGACTTTGACGATCTGCAGGCTTTGTAGAATTGCCTTATGGAGGCAGCTAGGGTAATAGATGCTTATGCTGCTGTGAAGCATAAGTACCTAAGGTCATGCCTGATCTGAAGCGAGCACAAGTTGAGAAGGACGCTGCTGTAGGCCAGTGAGATAAGGCGGAGAAGGCCCGGGTGAAGGCGGTGGATTGCCTGACCAAAGCTATGGCAGATAAGGACAAGGCTAATGCAAAGCTAGCCCAAGTTAAGGCGGATCTGATCGCGTCTCAAGCTCGGGAAAGCACCCTCACCAGCTCACTAGAAACCTTGCAAGATCAGTATGGGGGTTTGGTGAAAGATTTAAACCTTGCTCATTCTGACCTGGACACTGCCAAGGCCAAGCTAGAAGCGGCAACCGCCGAGGTGGAGAAGCTGGAGGTTATGGTGGTCGAGACAGCTGTTGATGTTTTCAAAGACTGCCTGGCCCAAGTCCGAGCTCTGAATCCCGACCTTACAATGAACCTTGATGCTGTGGATTTCAGAGATTCGGTAGTGGATGGGCAATTTGTCCCTGTACCGGCGTCTCCAACTGAAGAGTCAAAAAGCTCAAGTTAGGGGAGAACAAGATCAGACTACTGAGGAAGAGACCCTGGCGACCGAGGAACCTCAAACTCCAGCTCCTACCGCTGCCCAGCCATAAGACTTTCTTGCGAGTCGTAGACTCTTTTTGTTAGCTTTTATTTTTCTTTTTATATTTGTTATCTGGGCCTATGTCTCATTTTATGTAATATGACAACTTGACCCTAGTTTTTCCATGGATTTCAACTACATTGTCACGTTAAATTTTATCAATCTGTTCATCCTTTAAGCCAAGCTCACGTTATTTTCGCTTGCTAACAAATAAAGGGAAACATAATCCAGGTACGAAACTCGGTTCTTTTTGTATGACTTGGCCAAAGTCAAGATATATTGCGTAGAGTCTGCTAAATATTCCACCGACGGTAATAAACAGACATGTCTATTAGTGGTCGGGCATTCTAAATAACAGATGACTTTAAATAACCATCTAAATACTTTAGCTTGTAAAGTAGTAACCCGAGATGGTAGCCAATCGCCACATGTTTGGGACTTCATTTTTTAAAATAAGAACCTAATCATTTTGACCTAATCAGGATCTTTATGGAAATGACAACACCATCCCAGGATGTTGTTCTGACATATTGTAACATTCATAAGAATTGTTGACAAATCTTATGATAGTCGGGCTCGCGAAATCCTGGCTTCATTAGTTAAGTTGCCTCTATTCGACTATTTCTGTATTGAACTTCATAAACAATCGTGAGGTCGGCCCTTAAAGTGAGCCAACTTCTTTATTGATTGAAATAGTTGCAATTACAAGAAATTTAAATAACAAAAATAAATGGAAAATAATGCGTAAAAGCAAAATAATCCTTAAAACAAAAAGCGGTTCTCAGCCGCCGCTGACATCTGCTGCAACCGGGTTCCAAGTGGAGCTCGGCATTCAGCTGTAGTACATCATTAGTTTGTCCGCATTCCAAGTTCGTTTCATTGTTTTGCCATCTAAGGCTTCGAGGACATAGGTTCCTAGCCCTACTTGGTCTGAAATGCGGTAAGGACCCTCCCAATTTGCCGCAAGTTTTCCATCTCGGGCATTCTTGTTTCCGATATCCCTTCTACGGAGTACCGGATTGCCTTTACCAAATACTCGTGGTTTAACTTTGCGGTTGTATTTAGCCGTAACCAGTTGCTTCATGGCCAGATCTCGGCAGTGTGCCGTGATTCTAGTTTCATCAATGAGGTCCAGCTTTAGCGCTAGTTGTCTGCTGTTATTAGATTCTCCTTCCTATAAAGCTCTGTGTTTTCTCAATGAAGTTTGTCTGATTTTCATCGGGATCATGGCTTCACACCCGTATATCAATTTAAAGGGCATTTCCTGAGTTGAGGTTTAAACATTAGTCTGGTATCCCCAGAGTATAGGATAAAGCTGCTCAACCTAGTCATTTTCTATGGCAGCCATCCGTCTTTTGAGCCCATCCACAATAATTTTGTTTGCTGCTTCTGCCTATCCATTGGACTGTGGATGTTCAATTAAAGCAAAATGGTGTTTGATTTGAGCTCGGACATCAGCCTCTGAAAACCCTGGTCAATGAACTGCGTACCGTTGTCAGTTATGATTTCGGCTGGGATTCCAAATCTAGCAAGAATACTTCGTTCGAATAATTTCTGTACTCGGGCCGCCAAGATGGTTGCCAGAGGCTCGGCCTCGATCCACTTGGTGAAGTAGTCAACTACTATAATTAACCACTTCAATTGCCCTGGGGCTGGCTTGAATGGTCCTAAGAGGTCCATTCCCCACTTGTAAAACGGCCACGAAGAGGTAATGGACTTTAACTTGGCCGGTGGTGGCCAAATTATCCGAGCATGTTTTTGGCAACTTTCACATTTTCTCACGTGCTCTTTGGAATTAGCTACCATAGTTGGCCAATAAAATCTGGCTCGAAGAGCTTTCCTAGCCAACACCTTAGCTCCCATGTGTTGCCCATTGATCCCTTCATGTATTTCTGACAATATGTACTCGGCCTCTACCGGATTCAAGCATCTTAACATTGGAGAATGAAGGCCTTTTCAATACAGCTAGTCATCAACCATCGTGTATATTGCTGCAGTTCTGGCCATTTGTTTCACCTCCATTAGGTCCTTCGAGAGAATCCCTTTCTCAAGGTAATTCAAGATAGGTTTTCGCCAATCTTCTGCTGCTGCAATTACCATGATGCAAGAAGCTCAGTTATGCTTTGCTGGATTACAGTGCGATGGTTTCTTGGGCTCTTGGTGCTTGCTAATTTTGACAGAATGTCCGCCCTCGCGTTGTCTCCTCTGGGAATATGGGTGACTATGACCTCTTCGAATTCAGCCATAGCTTCCTTAACTTTTCCTAGATACTTAAATAGTAGAGGCCCTTTGGCCGTGTAAGATCCATTAATTTGGGCCGCGACCAACTGAGAGTCAGTTGACAGGTGGATCCTTTTGGCTCCATTATCTTTTGCCTGAGACAACCCAGCCAACACCGCTTTGTATTCAGTCTGGTTGTTGGAAGGTTTGAAATGTAGCTATAGGGAGTGTTCTATGGAAACTCCTTCCTGGCTCTCTATTATGACTTATACACCACTTTATTTGGCGTTTGAAGATCTGTCGACAAACACCTTCTAGACCCCGATATTAGCCTCCAGTTTTATTGCTGTTGGAACTAATTCCGCAATAAAGTTGGCTAGAGCCTAAGACTTAATCGCATGTCGGGCTTCATAAACAATGTCAAACTCGGAAAGCTCTATGGCCCAACTGATCATTCGTCCTACCAAATTCGGCTTGTGCATCACTTGGCGTATTGGTTGACTAGTTCGGACGACTATTCGATGTCCTTGGAAGTAAGGGCGGAGCCTGTTAGTTTTTGATGTGTTTTGATGATAACTAGCAATTGTAAACTTGATATGAAGTTTGTTTTTGGCAATATGAAAATCTCACTGTCAAAAGCAAACTCGAGTTTGGGTATGTAAACTCGAGTTTGAGGGTTGACAGAAAGCTGTTTACTTCTGCGAAGAAACCCAAACTCGAGTCTGCTTGGACTAACTCGAGTCTGAGGAGTTACAGAAAGCAATCAGAAATTTTTACAACAAGCCAAACTCCAATTTGCAAAACCAAACCTGAAGTCTGGAAGATACAGAGAGCACTCAGAATTCCAAGCAAGCCAAACTCGAGTCTGGATTCCTAAACTCCAGTCTAGACTAAACAGAAAGACACTCGAGTTCCAGGCCAAGTTATAAACTCCAGTCTAGAGTTACAAACTCCAGTCTAGACCAAATAGAAAGATTTGAATAGTTTCAGCTCAAACATAAACTCGAGTCTGTCATTGTAAACTCGAGTTTAGGACAAATAGAGAAACACTCGAATTTCTACCATCTTTCCAAAACTCCAGTCTGTCTCTTAAACTCCAGTCTGGAAAATCACGAACTTAGTCTTGTTCTTCAAACATAGACCCAAACTCAAGTCAGTCACTAATTGACTCGAGTCTAGGAGCAGGACCAAAATTCCATGCCAAGTCCAAAGCCCGATAGTTCTCTCTGTAAAAGCCAAACTCGAGTTAGCTTTTACAGACTGCAAGTTTAGACCTCTAATCAACAGACATGCTTTCTGGATGAACCCCAAACTCGAGTCTGGAAGAACAAACTCGAGTTTGCATCGGGGATTTTGAAAAATCAAATGATGTTGATCTGCGAAAACTTAATGGGTCTTCCTGAAATTATTTCATGATATGATATTATTGTTTCTAATGTCCTTGATGAAGTTTTGAGTGTTTTTCAGATAAGGTTTAACCAAGATCAAGGTGAGATCAAGATCCAGAATAAGTGCATTAAATGAAGAACCAAGAACATGGCTGATTCTTCTCCCTTATCCCAGATGTTAAGTTCAGACCGTTGCAACACATTAAGATCACTTCAAACGGTCGAATTAAGATCATGGAATGGCTAAAAATCTAGAAGACGTTCTGCAACAACTAAATTCCAAGATTCCAGCTAAGAATTCAAAGAACAGAGCAAAATATGCTACTGCCATTTTTCCAGAATTGCAGCTGAACATTAGAGAAAGAATTGCAACGGCTAGCTTATCCATTCAGTCTATAAGAGGTTGTGAAAACGAAAAGCAACATACACACAATGAAGCTATCTTGATTATACTTTGAAATTTGAGTCTGTATTGTTATTTTCAACCTATTCTTCAGTGTTTATCCTTATCTACTCTTTTGAGAGTTTGTAAATTTTTGAAAGCATTTGTTTGTGAGAACTCAAGGTTGTGGAACCTGTGAGTTGGGTTGTTCAATCACAAAGTGTAAGGGGGAGCAAGTCCTAGGTGATTAGGATTGTTTCTGGTATTCATTATTGTAATTGAAAATCTGTTGAATTAGTGGAAACACCCAGAAGGTATCTGGGGACTGGACGTAGGTCAAGGTTGAGACCGAACCAGTATAAATTCTGTGTGTCTAAGCTTTTCTTTTTCTATTCTTTTATTATCCATTTCTTAAGCTTCATTTTTAAGAGTTGAAAAGAATTTTTAAAATCCCCAATTCACCCCCCTCTTGGTGATTTCTTCCACTTTCAGAGCCTTCTTGCAGCAGTGAGGAGGGCAAATACTTCCTTCTCAAGCCTTTGGTATCTTAGCTCGGAGCTCTGCAAAGCCCGACTTATGAAGTAGATCGGCTTTTGCTCAGTGGATTCTTCCCGAATTAGTACAGCATTGACAGCCTCTTCTCCCACCAACAAATAGAGGATGAGATCTTCACCCAATTTGGGTTTCGACAACACTGGTGATGTTGATAGGCATTTCTTGATTTTATCGAATGAGGCCTCACACTCTTTGTTCCACTCGTCGTGCTGAGCCTCCTTTTTCAATAACTTAAAGAGTGGAAGCGCATTCTCTGCCGACTTGGGTAGAAATCTTGTTAGTGCTGCTAGTCGGCTTGTTAGCTGTTGGATTTCCTTCTTATTCCGCAGGGCCGCCATGTTGAGGACGGCCTAGCATTTATCCGGGTTTGCTTCTATGCCTCTATTTGTTAAGAGAAATTCGAGAAACTTTCCTGCGGGTACTCTAAATGCACATTTAGCCAAGTTGAGTCGGATGCGATGAGCTCACAATTTATCAAACACTTCTTGGAGATCTTGAATATGGTCCGAGCGATTGATTGATTTAACAATCATGTTGTCAATGTAAACTTCCACATTTTTACCGAGCTGTGTATCGAATACTCGATTCATCTTCCTTTGATACGTTGCTCCGACATTCTTCAGTCCAAAAGGCATGACATTGTAGCAGTAATTAGCTTTATCCATGATAAAAGCTGTCTTTTCTTGGTCATCGGGGTGCATGGCTATCTGGTTGTATCCAGAGTAAGCGTCCATAAAAGAGAGCAACTGGAACCCGAAAGAGTTGTCCACTAGTTGATCTATATTTAGCATAGGATAAGCATCCTTTGGGCAAGCCTTGTCGAGGTCGATGTAATCCGTGCAAATCCTTCACTTGCCATTGGCTTTTTTAACCATGACCACATTCGACAACCATGTGGTGTATTGGATTTCTCTGATGAAACCAGAATCCAGCAATTCCTTCACATGCTCGGAAAGGGCTGCTTGTCTATTCGAGGCGATCTTTCTTTTCTTTTGTGCAACAAGCAAATAGTTTAGGTTTATTGTTAACCTGTGACAGCAAAAAATGGGGTCGACACTTGGTAACTCAGAAGGTTTTCAGGCGAAAACGTCTCTATTTTTCAACAGTAGTTCTTCCAACTCGGCTTGCTCTTCCTTCGTGAGTGTGCTGCCAATCTTGGTTACCTGCCCGGGTTCGTCTCCCAGAAGGTAATCATCGAGTTCCCCGTTAGTTTCTGTTTTCATTAGCTTAGCTTCCTCTCTCACGTCCAGCTTACCACGTTTACCGAGCTCGAGTAAAGCGGCGTCAGATTTTGTGCTGGTTTCAGCTACGAGGAAGATGTCCCCGGTTCATTATTTTTCACCGTTGAAAAATAGCATTACCTAGATTCCTTCTGATCCCCTTTAATGGTGACGACCTCATTCTTTTTGTTCACCATCTTCAGTTTTTGATACTTGGTTGATATCAGCATATCCTAGCTGTGAATAGTCGGTCTACCCAAAATGATGTTATAGGACGAGGGTAAATCTGCCACAATGAATTTTACCCATCCGGTCTTGAAAGCTTCCTTAAATCCCAACGTCATTTTCAGTTCTATATACCCCTTGGAGCTTGTATCTTCTCCATTGAACCCAATTAGGGTTGTTCTGCATGGCTTCAAATTTTCTGGATCAAGGTCCATTTGCTTGAAGGCATCCCACAGGATGATATCAACCGCACGGTCGGGGTCAACAAACATCTTCTTCACGCGACATTTACGCAGGAGGCCAGTTATGACCAAGCCATCCTGATAGCCGGGGATTACATCTCTTAAAGCATCCTGAGTGAAGAATAATTTGGGGGGTTCCTCTTGCAGAGGTTCTGGCTTGAAAGTCGGTCGTCCCCTGATGGTCAGGACTTCCCGAAGATACTTCTTTCGTTAACTTGCTGTATCGCCTCCTCCACCATATCCCCCACTAATAATGTTACAATCGAACTTGGCTTTTGGAAATTCTTCGTCATCTTCGTTCCTTCTTCGGTCATCATCTTGCTTCTTTCTTTGAGGGACCGGGCTCTTACTTCGATTCATCTGCTTTCATTTGTTACTCTTTTTCCCTTGCGTTTTGATGACATATTATCGTAATCGTCCATCTAGGACAAATTTTTCTACCGCATCTCTGAGGTCCCAGCATTCTTCGGTCGTGTGTCCCAGTCCGTTGTGGAATTCACAAAACCAGGATCGATCCAATTTCCCTCTATTGCACAGTAGGCGCGATCGTTTTACTTTCTTCATCTCGGTTAATGCAACCTCTCGCCAAATCTGGGCGTGTGAGACGTTCAACGGGGTATACTTTTCGTATTTCCTTTCGTACCTTCCATTTCGGTTTTTAGGGTCCAAATTCTTCGATCGTTCCTTTGACGGCTGGTCTCTTCCTTTTGAGGACGGGCTTTTCTGCCTCTCTTTCCCTGATGCATTAGCTATATACATCTGTTCGATGTCCAAATATTTTTTGGCTCGTCGATTGAACTCTTCCAGTGTCTTAATCTCCGCAGATAAGACCGATCTCCCCATCCTGGACTCACTATCCAAACTCGAGATGAGCAATTGTACGTGGATGCTCTCAATTAATCCTTGAATTTGCAAGGCGGCCGCTTTAAAGCGATCCAAATATTTTTGGAGACTTTCGCCGGGTTGTTGCTTGATCCTATCTAACGTATAGACCGACCTGGGTTGCCTTTTGCTTGTGGCAAAATTCAGCAGGAATTTCTCACTCAGGTCGTTAAAGTCGGTAATGGATTTCGGGGGTAGAGTCCGGAACCAAATCTGTGTAGCCCCTCGCAATGTTGAGGTGAACAGCCGGGATATGATTGGCCCCTTGAACCCTCGAACCAGCATTTCAGTGTCGAAGGTATTCAGGTGTGTCTGGGGATCCTGACTTCCGTCATACCTGGGAAGGTCGGACATACTGAACTTCTTTGGATATTCAGCTTCAGTAATTTCATCTGAGAACGAGCTGTTATTCTATCCTCCATCTCCATACCACATCTTATGCTTTCTAGACTCATCTGGCCAGATTTCTTGATTATCCGAGGAATGGCTGCTTTTCTGAGCTGCCCGAGTTTGATCATCTCGGCTCGTGTCCTTGTTATTGTTTTGCTCAGAATTTATCGTTGAGGCTACTCTGCCTTGCTCGGGCTGATTAAGTCGGGGTAGATCAACAGTTTGTTGATTGGTGTCTCCGTCCTCATTGTGTTGATCATCTTAATGCTCCCTTTGAGGAGGGTCCTGCAGTTGCTTGAGGATTTGATCCATCACTTCAGCCATGCGGTGAATCTTGAGTCTTGAGATTATCGCGTTCTTCCACGTTCTCAATCCGTTTAAACATTGACCCGGCTATGTTGTGCAACAGTTGTATGTCCGGGTTGTCAATCTAGAACTCTTGTGAGAAATTGGCCAGATTGACGCGTTGCAGCGTTTGATCTGTGGATCCGTCCTCAGGATGAGGAAGATTCATATTCAGTGTTTCCTTTGTCTGCCCATAATTACCTCCTCAGACATCTTCCTGCTGTTGATCCTCGTTGTTACCTCGTTCTTTATTCTGCTTGTGTGCGAGCATATGGCTTTTACTTCTGGTGTTAGCCATCATTGGTCATGGGAATAGGACTTTATAGTCCCCATGATCGGCACCAACATTCTGGTGTAGAACACAAGAGTGATTGGACTTGGCCTGGGGTGAAATCCCAGGGGCCTACATACCACAGATTGGGATCAAAGTCCACATAGTTTGAAGGTAAACAATAGGCTTATTATAGTTAGAGGGAGTGGGGTGTGTGCTCTGTGTGTATTGAATGCTAAAAGCTAGGTTATAGTGTGTGTACCTTGTTAAGGGTTGTACCCTATTTATAGACTTACTTGGGCCTTCATTAATGGGCTCTGCTATCTTATTATTTAAAAGATATTAAGATATCCTTTTAAATAATATCTCCTTATCATGTGGTTAGTTATGATCTTGATAGATGTCTTTGATTAAACTGCTCCTTAATTCAAGGGGATGGTTAAGATTATGAATAGAGCCTTTTGCTTGGGCTCTTTTGATCATTGGGCCAATCCCATTTTTAATATTTCTGTAACAGGAGTTGAGCCAGAATCATCCATCCTCACACTAACTAAACAAGGATGAAGGAGTTGAGCCAGAAATCTCCACCATCAGGGTGTGAGGCTTCAGATGATGGAAGAGAAGAGAATGAAAAAGATGAAGGAGTACGGTAGAAGTGGAGAAGATGAACGAGTACGATAAAAGTGAAGGGCAGAAGAGAAATTTAAAATTTGTTGATATTTTTATTTTTTAAATAACATGGATCCCACTAACAAAAGTTAACCTATTTTAACGGCATGTGCATTTTTGCTCTGGTTTTACAAGTTTATGGGTATTTTTGCTCCAAAAAAAGCATATGGTGTTGGGCGCTCCTGAGGGTAAAGTACATGTATATTTTTGCACCTTAACCCTAATTTAAAATAGAATAAAGCTGAGACAATACATTATTTCTGACATGTTACTAACTGTAGAAAACTCCTAGCCCTTCTTCCTATATATAATGTGTGTGTTTTGTGTGTGTGTGTGTGTGTGAATGTATGTCCACTAACTTCAGTTGCTGAAATGGACTGATAATAAAACAAAATTCAGGCTTCTTCTTTGGATGCATCTGATATTTTTTTAAGCTTCCCTGCAGGTTTGGTCCCAATCGATACACAAGTGAAACTTCTATTTTATATTATTATCGAAATTTTATACAAGTAGGAATGGATGGTTTTCAAGGCCACATTAATACAAGAGGCAAGAAAAAATAGTTGTGTTATACTCGTATGATATAAAATCACAATTCAAAAAGTATGATATAAAATCAAATGAAATGGGTTCAGTATTCTAATAAATCTGACAGACATGCTTCATAGATCCATCTAATTATTGAAAGCATCTAATCACGCTCATTAATTGAAATGGCATCCCTTTAACAGGGACTGCCCGTGTATTGTCCACGTAAATTGAAGTTGTGGTCAAATACGCATTGCTAGCTTTGAAATTTCTTTTAAAGAACAGAGAAGGTGACAAAAATTGGACTTAAGAGAACCTCAAAGAGAAAGTGTTTTTAAAATGAGTGCAATATGCTAATCCTTTGTAGCATTTAATGTTATTTAGTCGATGGAAAAAATCTCTCAATTGGTCATTGTATTTCTGTATACTGCTGTTAAATTTAATTCACTTAGTCGTACAAAATTTTCTAAACTTTATGTCATGTGGAAATAACTTATGTAAACTTTAAAACTATACAATAAATCTCTCAAAACTTTTATATTTATGCAGATAACTCGTATACTATTAGTTCTATACATTAGTTTTTCTGCAAATGATTTAAAATATAATGGTTTTTTTTTTTTTTTTGGTCTACAAGTATAAGAGGTTTTATCTGTATGTAATTCAAACTCTGAGAGTTATATGCATACAACTGCTTTTGTTTGACATTCATATACTGTGACTATGGGTAGTCCGCCGTCGGTGAATTAGACCCAAGCTCATTAACCATTGGGGTACCAATGAAAATAACAAGGAATATAAAGTTTGAGATTGTTATATGTCCAACTAGTTTGACTGGCATGAGCAGGAGCAGTTTTAGCTTCCTTGGTGTTTATTATCGGGAGAATTACGGAGAAGGACCAAGGAAACAAAATATTTAGTAATAAGGATCTTAAAAATTGTGATTATTTTCAAGGACTAAAAATTAAAATATACTAGTAAAGTTTTCAATTGCGAAATTAACCTCCCCTACTTTTTGACGATTATTTATCAAATTTGATGATATCTCCATGAATAATTTGAGTAAAAAAACATCTATAAGTAAGATGATAAAGATGTTCTAGAAGGGAAACACCTAAACATAAGATTATGTCATCAAAGTGACAACATTTCTTGCCCAAGAAGCCTTGAATTTTGGTCAAGGCAGGGAGAGAGGAAGAAAAAGAAGACAACTTATCCAAGAAGCAAGGCAAAGAGAATTGGTGAGAGTGGTTAAGTCTTTTTGGCAAGAGGGACACTCTTAGTGGTTGGCTCATCAATTCTTATACACAAAAATTGTAACATCCCTAATTTTGGTGTTACCAAAAACCCTGTATTTTGTAAATACATGGTAAAATACGGAACTGAATATTTGTCTAAGGATTAATAATCTATTGATTAATATCAAATCCAAAATTTTCACTTCGAAACTAATAGCAATGTTTAAATATGTGATCACATGAAATTAGCTAAAATATGTGACATAAAATCACATTTTAAAAAAAAGACTATTTCCAATCTAAAGGAGTCAAGAAAGTGAATGAATGACAGTTAGCCAAATTGATACATATTGACAACAAGTTCTTAACACACAAATTTGCGCTATTAGAGATTAAAGACTAACATTTTTTTTAATCCCTAATGAGGTTATATTTTGGTCTAAAACAAGATGTAGAAGACAATGAAAATTAGTAGTAGTCAAAGGGAATAAATCACTTAGGATTTAGTGCATTTTGTGCCAAGTTAACACATGTCAAGCAAAGGATTAATATGTAATTCATTAGTAACCAAATTTTGCATGTGTCTTCAAGCTAGGAAAGGCAATCAAGCCAATAATTTTGATCGAGTGAGGGGCAAGGAAGATTGAATGAAGTTTGAAGAATAATACACATGTACATATTGACAAGTCAACAAACCAACCACATTTTGATACTTGTCTTCAAGGGACACCTAAGC
Organism: Acacia confusa; assembly: GCA_037074495.1. Taxonomy (NCBI): domain Eukaryota; kingdom Viridiplantae; phylum Streptophyta; class Magnoliopsida; order Fabales; family Fabaceae; genus Acacia; species Acacia confusa. The sequence continues at coordinate 25,761,404 of CM073504.1, read as the reverse complement.
CCTTATTTGTGTCATCAAATGACATCATAAACTTGCCCAAGAAGTCTTACATTTTGGCTGATCCCATGGAGCAAGGAGGAAGCTAAGATTTCAAGATAAGATTACATGGTAATTAAGCCAAAATCTTCTAGAATCTTCTAGAAACTTCTAGAGCTTTCTTGAGCAATGGAGGAAATAAGACCATAGGGAGATGACACTTGGCAAAGCAATCCAAGGGCTTTAATTAGGTCAAAAATTTCGTCCAAAATGAATGGAGAAGAAGAAAGATGAGAAAACTTGGTGATTCAACCAAGAAAATGAGATATTTTGCAAGGGTAAATTGGTCTTTTGACATGTCGGGCCCACAAGAGGCTAATCTTCCAATTATAAAAGTACATGGCCCCCTCTTGCATGGCATTCAATATCAAACACTTATTTTGACATAGAGAAAGAGAGTGAGATGGAAAGGAAGAGGAGGAAGGAAAAGGAAAAAGCTCCAGAACAAGGTAAGAGCTCCTCATGACCTTGAATGGATCTTTTGCTTTAATAAGACACATTTCCTTGGTGTTTATGATGAGAAAACCAAAAAATTGAAGGAGGAAAAGAGGAGCAAGTTGGTCACAAAACTCAAAGATCAAGCCAAGAAGGTGAGATCTAGCTTTCTCTTGTGATTTTTAGTAGTTGGCTTTGATGATATTTTGTTCATGATTTTCTTTGGATTTGGAGGCATGAAATCCTAAGGGGTTATGCTGCCAAATTTTTTTAAAACAAGGTTTAACATGATCAAAGGCCAAAAGAGTAAGTTTTAGAACAAACCTATGGTTAAAATCATGATTTTATGTGAAGTTAGTCAAAAGGTGATTTTTTTTTTTCGGCTGATGATTTATCCTAAGCAAGAAAAGTGTGAAGTAAAATTATTTTCATGATTTTAAGATCATCAAAGGGCTTACAATGAAAAATGGAGTGGAAATTTGGTGGAAAATGATTTTTTGAAATAAATGATCAAAGTTGCACAAGTTGGGAAATCTACTAGATTTGAGTTTTTTTGGAGGCAGTCGACTTGTGAACTATTTTTAACTGATTAAATGAAATCCATAATTCATGATATTTTCAAGAAGTAAATTAGACATATAGAGCTTTAAAATGATAGGCAATACATAATTTTTGGAGTTCAGTACAAAGAGAAGAATTTTTGAAGTTGGACTATGTTTCTAGAAACATGATTTGAACAATTGTGATAAATAATTAAACTAGGAATGATTCGAATTTCTCAAGCTTCTGGAAATATTTTTCCATGACAATAGACATGTCAAGGTTCATTTAGGCTTTGGAAGCACGATGTGTGCTTTTGTAAAGCAATCAATTAAACTAGGTCCTAATTAATTGTACAATATAAAGTCATTCTCCCAAACATCAATATGTGGGTTTTTCTTTTGGTTGAATTTAGGTGATGAAAAATGCAAAGGAATGAACCTAAACTAAAATTTAAGACATTGCTACCTAAATGAAATGAAATTAACTAAATGCAAGATGAAAATGACTCTAAAACCTATATGAGAGTGAATCTAGATGCAAATGCAGTTTCGGGAGGTTTTTATGAAGAGAGAATTAAAAATCTAGGTAAAAAAATATTAAAAGTACAATAAGCAACAAAGATTTAATTTAGTTATGATGATGAAGGGGACAACTTAGGATTCACATGAAGTTAACTTCTTAGTCCGAATTAATTAATTAGATTAAAGGGAGCTTAATGAAATATTGAAATTAATGAAATCAATTACCTAATTGAAACATGGGAATCCCTCATGCTCAATAACACATATTCCACTAGAAAACTCATAATGAAATAAGCGGTGGCTAATTAAACTCATTAAAAACCAATCACATTTAAATTTAAATAATTTTAGAAATCTTGTTTACAATTATCCAATTGAACAACTGAACAATTTATCATCACAATTAAACAATTAAGATAATAAGTAAAATTGACAATTAAATTAATAACAAAAACTCAATTAATAATTCAATTGACAATCCAAAGGTTGCAAACAAAAATCCAATAATTGTCTCAAGCATAAAAATCTCAAATTATCAATCCAATCCAAAAGAAATAAGTCTACAATCTTAAACTAGATTGTTCTCAATTAACACAACTTGAAATCCTTTAAAACTAAATTATCTCAAGCCTTGAATTAAAAAGATAAAAAGAACAACACTCTGTTGTGATCTTCAAGTGTAAGTTCCTAGGCTCTAGCTTCCTCCATACACCTCCCAAATTATCTCCTAAGAGAGCTAAGCTTCCATTAATTTATGTTCTCCTCAAATTGTTATATATACTATAATGTAGGCATAATAAATAATAGTCGCAAGTAAACAACCGTTATAAACTCTGTATCACACATAATGGTGCTTTCACACTAACTTTTATATAAAGTTTAGCATACATAATGGTCATTATAGTGCAACCATTATTTATTTCCTATAAATGCTAACGAGTTTAATGAAACAATAGTCATATATAGTATATACATATATATCGGTTTTTATGTAAGAACCATTATTTGTTTAGGCAATTTGTTTTTTTAAAGAAATGGGGATTCTCCATTTGATATCTCATGAATGCATACAGAACAAAATTATACACAAATTTGTATATATATTAATAGAATAGAAAATCACACATCAAGATAGCCATGCAATTTGGGATGTATTAAGACATTCCTGGCTTTGTGTCTAGGCTCAATGAAACTCCCTACCGTAAAGGGCTTCAAGGGTATGCCATATGTAGCATCAAGTAAGACTTGATAGAGAAGGAGGGGTTAGACCTTACTATAGTACGCCATTTGCTCCTTCTCCTTTGGTACCATGTGGCGTTCTATAGTAACATTTGATCCTCCTTCTCTAACAAGTCTTTCTTAAGGCTGCATATCCCTTGAGCCCTTTACATTAGAGAGTTTCATTGAGCTTAGCCCCAAAACCACGAATGTCTTGATCAATATGTGTAAGCATCTATTCTATCATACAGTCAAATCCAACAAGCAAAGCAAAAAACAAAAACTTTATCCAATGCATATTTGACCTAAGACAAGTATTATAATGAATGAAATGGAGAAGCTGATAGATGCTTATATAGAGGTGAAAGTTTAACTTTATTCCATGCCGTCTTCTATGTTATTCAAATTTTATAACATTTTGATCCTATTCTCTGTGTGTCTACAAGTCATTTTGCTTAATACTAAAGGTAATTAATGAGTTGCGATTTAAAAAAGGTAATTCAGGAGTTTATCCTAAAAAACACACAAAAATTAAAGAAATTACAATTTGATACCATTACTTTTTTTTTCCCCTCTTCCATCAAGAGGATCAATTGCAATTAATAAAGGAAATACTTGATAAAAAATGGAATGATTTTGACACACTAACTATTGCTTGTCTTTTTCTCTAACTTAATTAAAGATGACTTTTAAAATTCCAATTATATCGAGGATCTGAGGATTTTCTTAATTTAAATTTTAAAATATTTTGATCCTTATAATTAATTTAATATCGTATGGTAAAAAATTTATTTAATATGTGATCCAAAGTGTCATCCCTAGCAATGTATGTGGTCCCAACCAAAAGATAAAACGTTACCTTCTTCTTCGTTTGTTTGCTTTTTTTGTTTTGTTTTGTTTTGTTTTTGTTTTGTTTTTTTGTTTTTGCCCCTTCAATGAAACGTTACTTTATTTCTTAGCCAAAAAAAAAAAAACGTTACTTCATTTCCACAATGCAAAAGGTTTTGGTAACAAGCAACTCTTAATTGGTCTCAGAAAAAGCATGTTAAATAAACTACTTCTACTTGCATACTATATATATATATATATTTGCGTCATTTGTCAAAATTTGGTATCACGTAAATATCAATATTATTTATTTTGTCTTTATCGATATATTTAATTAATAATTCTATAGACAGAGCTAGGATGATCAATATGCCGACGCCAATTTTTTTTTTTAATAATGTTATAATCTACTATTCGTTAGGGATTCATGGCTGCTCCCCCCATTATAGGTGTTTTCTTTGGGACTCGAAGAAAATCTAACAAGGCCTTATACTAATATTATTCCTAAACAAGATCTTAAATTAATTTTATAAACTAAAACAATTATTAGATAATAAATTACGTAAGTACAATATTTGAAAAACTTGTTAAGAAAATTTACCCTTGCCAATCATATCACTAATGAGAAAAGGATGTAAGTTATTCTATAATTTCATGCTCAAAACATCAATTAATAAGAACATGAACAAGGATCTTAAGAACTCATAATTTTCACAATACTATAATGTCTTAAGTCAAGATATACTAACCTTTATCTATAATTGCGGAATTGATACTTTATGATACATAATTTGCAACACAATAATTGAAACCTTTATCATTCTCTTTACACTTCTTTACACACACACTCTCTCTCTTTCTTCTTGATGGAAAACTAGAAGCGTCTATAATGGTCAGGGAGTGAATGAAAAAGTTTCTATCCTTTAAATAATTTTTGTATCCAAAAGACATGTACATCCCTCTCCAAAAGACATGTACATCCTAGGGATATGACTGCTCCCATCAAACAGTCAAGAAGTCTCTTCCCAAAAGTCATTTACCAATAATCATTTAGTCTCTTCATTAATTATTAAATCATATACATTTATCACAGCCACATGAGACATTTCTTACATTCTCCCACTTGGCTCATGTGATATATGCCATTTCATGATTTAACAAAATATCAATAATTTTGCGCATAATTTTGGCTAAAATATTTCATATATATTGGTCACATCATAAGTCATAGTTAAGGATAAAACTAATATGAGTCATGGCGGTTGTACATCAGTATATCGACATAGTCCCTTCCATGTACTACTTTATCAGTCTTTCTCCTTGACATGACACTTTAATGGAAGTAACTTTAATGTCCATCAATAAAGTCTTTACAATAGACAAATCCTGTTTTCTAGCAACATCATTTATGCATGCATACATAAAGTTGAAAACAGGAGAATCTCAGAAACACATATATACTAATGATCTCAAAGTGTCAATGACTAATACATAACAATAATGTTAACATTCTCTAGTAAACATAATACCCATACTAACATAACATGTGAATGTCTTGGGTGGTAATCCCTTTGTCAAGGGATCAACTATCATAATACTGGTACTAACATGTTATATTAACACTCTATGTTTCTGAATATCTTCTTTAACGACAAAGTATTTCCATTATATATTCTTAGCACCTTTAGAATACTTGTCGTTTTATAAAAGAAGACTGCTACGGAATATCACATTAAATTTTCAATGACTTGGCTATATTGTCGACTAACCCAAGCCTTGAAATAACATTCCATAGCCATTTAGCCTAAACCATGGCCTCAAAGCATGCCACAAATTCAGCTTTCATAATGGATGCAGCAATTACTGACTGCTTATCCAATCACTTCAAGGTTGCTAAACCTTCTATAAGTAAGCATGTAACCTTTAGTTTCTTGCAAGTATCTCAAAACTTTCTTTGCAACTTTCCAACATTGCAAAGCCAATATCTGGTCTCAATACAAGTCTGAGTATACATTAGGCTCTCAACTAGTAATGTGTATGGAATAGCTTCCACTTCTTTTCGTTCCAATTCACTTTTAGGACATTGCATGAGACTAAATTTATCTCCTTTCTGAATTGGAACTGGAGATGATGAGCAACTTTCCATTCGGAATCTCTCCAAAGCTTTATTAATATATGTTTTCTGAGACAAGCCTAACAATCCTTTTGATCTATCATGGAATATTTCTATCCTAATCACATAAGTTGCCTCACCCATATCTTTCATTTGAAAGTTATTAGAGGGAAACTTCTTAGTCTCGTGTAAAAGACCAAGATCATTAGTAGCAAGCAAAATATCATCAACATACAGAACTAGTAATATAAACTTGCTCCCACTGACCTTCAGATATATACACCGATCAACAATGTTTTCTTTAAATCCAAAGGAAACAATAGTATTATTGAACTTAAGGTATTATTGTCTTGAAGCTTGTTTAAGTCTGTATATTGATTTCTTTAATTTGCATACCATGTGCTCCTTTTTTTTTGTGAACCCCATTGGTTGGTTCATATACACATCTTCCTCTAAATTTTCATTTAGAAAGGTCGTTTTCACGTCCATCTGGTGTAACTCTAAATCATAATGAGCTACTAATGCTATAATGATTCTTAGAGAATCCTTCTTAGAAACTGGTGAAAAAGTTTCTTTATAGTCAATGCCATCTTTTTGAGTAAATTCTTTTACAACTAGTCTAGTCTTGTAACGTTCCAAGTTACCATGAGAGTCACGTTTGGTCTTAAAGACCCACTTACAATCAACTCTCTTACATCCTTCTGGTAACTCAACAAGATCCCAAACGTTATTTTGTTCCATAGATTTCAACTTATCTTTCATGGCATCTAACCACTTGTCACCATTTTCACTATTCATGGCTTGTGAAAAGTAACTGGATCATCCTGAATACCCAAGTGAAATTCATACTCTTGTAGATATACCACATAATCATTAGAAATAGCGGATCCCTTTTCACTCTGAGATCTTTTTAATGCTATTTGTTGTGGTTCTTCTACTATGGGTTCATTAACAATAATCTCATCATGAGTAGTGGGATCATTCATTTGTTGTTCTCCATTATTATTAATCAGTTCAATAACACAAGAAACGACAATTTAACATTAATGCTTCGATTCATACATATCACATACTAACATACTTCACAAATTCAGACATAATTCATTCAATGCATATCAATATTCACCTTTGGGGACCCACTAATATACAACATACAACCATAATGATGCTATAAAGAATTCATAAAATTTGGTTTAATGCATATCCCAACTAGAAATATTTATTATCTTTGGATGTCTAAATAAAACTATAAGTATATGGGTAATACCAACATTTATGTTTAATTATTATAAAGACAAATAATCAACCTTTGGGTTGATTCATAACCTTCTTATAATAACAACCTTTTAATTCACCCACAACATAAACATAATTCATAGCATCAAAGTTATGGGGAATTTGAAATTTCATAATAATAATTGGAATTAAAATAATTCATAAGAATTTGGCCACTTCGGTGACTAACAAATCCACCATACTTAATTCCAAAACTTAAATGTTTAATATACAATTGTTATTCACAACATTTAAGTAATTTATATTTTGGATCAACATATAGAGGCTTTAACAAATAATAATAATAGACTATTAACAAAAATAATTTTTTCCTTTTCTAAGCCATAAATAATATCTAGTTATATATAAAACTAGATGATCTAAAATTAAAGCCTATAACACCCTTTTAAAATTAAAATCAGACCAAAATATATTGTACAACCCAAACAAATTTGGCCCAAAATTAAAAGGAAAAAAGAAAAAACATATATATGTTTTTTTTCCTCTCTCAATATCCAACAACAGCCCAAAATATTCCTTATTCTCCCTTTTCCTTAATTATTTCGTGCAGCCCAAACAATTCTAGTTCGGCCCAATAAAAGAGCCCCACGCTAAATATACTTTAAATTATATTTGGCCCATACCTCACTAAAGAGGTGCTAATGGCTCAGTGATTAAGGGGTCTACTCATAAAGTATCATGACCCCCTTTCAATTCCTCCGGGCGCCTTCCTTTCATATTTTTTTTTTATTTTGACAAAAATGCGTTGCACAAAAAAGAACCCAGAGGTTAAGGGGTCTCGAACGCGGGACATAAGGGTGTAACACACCCTGAAAGCTTGTATTATGCCATTTGAACTACGCACCCAGTTTGTACTCTTTTCTTTTTATTAGTTAAAATAAACCGTTGTGCTTGAAATGGAGGAGGTGTAATTATTCAAAGCAATTTGTCAATTGAATGAAAAACCAAACAACACGTCATTTAGTTCTTCTTCCTCCTTTAGTCCATTAGTGTGACCCAATTTCAAAATTTCTAAATACTTTCTTTCAGCACATAGTAAACTCTAAATAATTCATAAATGCAATCATATGCATTTCTATTTCAAACAAGAATTCCAAACAAAATAATAATATGTATACTTTTAATTCAACAAATCAACATCACTTGTTTGAAATTCATTTCACTTAGTTCACATACTTTTGAAGATTAATAAATTCATTCAAGAACAAATTCAAAAGTATCATTCATGTATCAATAAAGATTTATAATTGGAAAACCATAAATTCTAAAATCAAATGCTCTGATACCACATGTAAGTTATTCTATAATTTCATGCTCAAAACATCAATTAATAAGAACATGAACAAGGATCTTAAGAACTCATGATTTTCACAATACTATAATGTCTTAAGTCAAGATACACTGACCTTTATCCATAATTGCGGAATTGATACTTTATGATACATAATTTGCAACACGATAATTAAAACATTTATCATTCTCTTTACGCTTCTTTACACTCTCTCTCTTCTTGATGGAAAACTAGAAGCGTCTATAATGGTCAGAGAGTGAATGAGCAAGTTTCTATCCTTTAAATAACTTTTGTATCCAAAAGACATGTACATCCTAGGGATATGACTGCTCCCATCAAACAGTCAAAAAGCCTCTTCCCAAAAATCATTTACCAATAGTCATTTAGCCCCTTCATTAATTATTAAATAATTTATCACAGCCACATGAGACATTTCTTACAAAGGGTCATTGGTCTTAGTAATTGAAGTTACTTTCACCCCCATCTCCCAACCTCTATATATATATTGCTTGTTTGGGTAAGCATTATCTACAACATTGAGCCCAAAAGCTTGTTCAAATTTAGAAAAAGCTCAGTGGGGGAAATTGGAGCGTTTGCCAACTGCTTGGGTGAGTGATGGAGTAAATGAGCTTCTCCAAAAAAGTTCCATTAGATCAGAAGCTGGAAATTGAAGCTCGGGAGACTGTGAACACCTTCTCTCTCTTCATTCATCATCTTTCCATTGGAGATTGTTTAGACCTTCTTGCGCTCAATTTTTTTAATGACAGAGGTGTCACAACCATTAGGGAGGCAATCATGGAGGAATCTACTTGTATTGTGATATGCTTGTACACTGCCAAGCCACGTCTGATCAAGAGGAAGAAGATGGCCTTAGTCAAAACCTATTTTGACCAGGGACCATTCTAAATTTTTCAAGAATTTTCAAGGAGGGACTAAATTCTAATTTGTTGAAACATTTTGGGAAAAAAAAGCCACTTCTGTCCCCATTAATTCAAAAATATATAACATTTATAATCTGACTTTTATCATATTTAACTTTTACAGAAGTCAAATAGAAAATAAATCACTTCTCCTACCATTACCCCAAACCGACTCAAATTGGTGAAAGTAATGGACTTCTACACTTGGTTCGACAACCAATGCAGATAATGCCTTGCTATATATATCGTCTAATGTTGGTGTAAAAATTGTTATTTTTTTAAAACAATTAGTTTGTTTCTTCTATTTCCCTACTATTATAGAAAAACTAGTAATCAATAATGAGTGATTCAAGGATTGGTAGAGCACCATTTATGGATGACCATATACAAAGGGTGTTCTATCAATCTCAAAAACATTTATCACAAACTACTGATTTTTCTATAACAGGGTTCATGTTAAAGAAGGAAAAACACTTTTTTTTTTTAAACAAAAACAAACTTTCTACAAGTCACAATTTTTAGTTGACATGATTATATACGAATCAAAATTGAGTTTAGCATATCTTCTTTCCTCTGAAAATTGTGACACATTAACCTTTTATCAACAATCATGAATCCAATCAGTTCTCTTTCCATTGAATTTTTTAAGCAATGCAATGGGAAGATAACTGATTTGACACTTGTAAAAATGTGATTTTTGTGAATTTCTTTCCATGGATGCATTTTGAAGATATAAATTAGATATCTTGTAAATAATAGATTCAAAGTAGACATATTTAACTTGAACAAATACAACAAGATACCCAATATGACTTGCACCTTCAAACTATCCTTAAAAAACAAATAGCACATGATGATGAGTGGTTCCAAAGAGGGGCAAGGAATGTATCCGGGCTATTACATAAATCACAATTTATTATGGTTAATATGGCCCATAAATCATGATTCTGAACCATAATATATACGGGCGCTATAAATACTCAACAAAGATACATTATGGTTCCAAAATGTGATTTATTTAGTATTTATTATAATGGTAATAAAACACATGTTATGTATTAAGGTGTGACAAGACCATGCTATGTGTAATGATATGTAATGATAACAAAACAGGCTCACTCTAACATACATAAAAGTGCTTTCACACTAACAGTTATATAAAGTTTAGAATACATAATGATTGTTATAGTGCAACTATTATTTATTTTCTATAAATGCTAATGAGTTTAATGAAACAACAATTATATATAGTATACACTTATATAACAGTTTTTATGCAAGAACTGTTAATTTTTTTAGGCAATTTTTTTTTTAATGAGGATTCTCCTTTTGTTATCCTATGCATACATACAGAACGAAATTGTACACAAGTTTGTATATATGTTAATAGAACAGAAGATCCTACATCCAAATAGCTATACAATTTGGGATGGATCAAGATATTCATGGATTTGTGTCTAGGCTCAATGAAACTCCATATCATAAAGGGGTCGAAGGGTATGCCATATGCAACATTGAGTAAAACTTGATATAGAAGGAGCGGTTAGATCTTACTATAGTACGCCATCTACCCCTTCTTGTTTGGAACCATATGGCATCTATAGTAACATTTGATCATCCTTCTCTATCAAGTCTTTCTCGTGGCTGCATATTCCTTGAGCCCTTTACAGTAAGGAGTTTCATTGTGCCTAGCCATAAAGCCAGGAATGTCTTGATCAATATGTGTAAGCTTTTGTTCTATCATATAATCAAATCTAATAAGCAAAGCAAAAGCAGAAACTTTATTGAATACATATATATTACAAGATGATGATATACCTTTTTTTATCTTAGATGGTATACCAATAAGGTGGTCAGGCCTATTGGTGGTCAGGCCATGCAAGAAAAGCCAAGCACAACTCCTCCTACTAGCATCTGTGGTGGCCACTAAAAGGGGGATACCTAGGAAAGATGGCGACCTTTAGTTCTCTAGGCTAACATGATTATGAGGGAGAGACGAGTTGTGAATCGTGTTTTCCATTTGTAAGTTATACATGTGGCCTGGATAGACAAGTAGTGAATCATGTTCTCCCCTTGTAAGTTATACATGTGTCCTAAAACAATCGTATGATGCTTGGGATTATCTGTCACACACTTGACATTATGAAATCTTTGTGAATTTTTGAAAAGCTCTTGTAACATAAGAGGAACCTTCGATTAGAGCAATTGGATTTTCCAAAAAATATGAGCACAACTGAGGTCATAACCTAGCTACAAAACATGAAGTGAATAATAATGGAAATGTATAATGGGCAAGGGGAATCATACCTACATCTAATTGTTAGAAATTATGCCCTAGGGGCTAATCATTATATAACTAAAACTAATTGAGATATCGTATCTTAGATTTGATTTATGAAGATAAATCAATGATTTAATTAAATAGACAAATATATAGTATCTTAGATTTAATTAAATAGAAAGATATCATATCTCAGATTTAATTTATAAAGATAAATTAAATATGTAAGCTTTTAATTTGGATTAAATAAATAGATTAGATTGGATCTGTTAAGCAGATTTAATTAATGCTATTTAAATCTAAAATTTAAATTCAAGATTAATTAAGATTAATTTTGAATATTTTAATACGGCCTAATTAGGTTTTTAGAAACTCTATTAGAGATATTGATCTAGTTGTATTAAAGTAAGTGAACAGCCGTAAAAAGTTGGCTTCTAGATATTGATCGAGTAAGAAGGCGTTAGCCCACGAGTTCGAATAGATGCACACGAGCATTCGCAAAGGTACAGTTTCTAATGAACCTTGATTTAAACGCGGTTAAGCGTCCTTAGATGGGATTCGTAAAAGTTTTAATTCTGCTATGTGTACAAATCCCAACAGTGGTATCAAAGCCAAGTCAACCGAGCATGTAAATTGGGTTTTCTATATGCATATATATGTGATATATATGTTTAAACCGAATCTTGTAAGCTTGAAAACATAAACTCGCATTAGGGTTTCTACGGATAGCTAGTCAAATATTGCGACAGTTTTCTGAATTGTTCAGATTAGACTACGTGGCTGATTCGCATGGATTTGAAGCGTTTAGATCCGACGTCGATCAAGACGCTGAGGTCTGTGACGTTCGTGCGCTCAGGTCGCACGTTCAAATTGAATCGTTCAGGACAGACGACGATCTCTCGTTGGGGTCGAACAATGATAACGCTAGCGAATTGATCATGTTCTGAAGCGTTCAGATTAGACAACAATCTCGCTCGTGTTTTGGTCACACTGGGGTCAAACATGTTCAGATGTTCAGGTAATACGGTCAAACACGTTCGGACTCGCTGTAGTGTTGGTCCTTCAACTTTGTCTTTATGAGTTATCTAGATTCAACGACAATCACGTTCGACTTGACCACATTTGAAGTTGAACTTGGTCACGCTGGGGTCGAACATGTTCGGACGTTCTGAATTGGGAGATTATTAATTAACTTTGCATATCTTTTATTTATAGAATCATGTCAACTAGTAACACCACCACACTATCACTGTGATCACTTTTTGAGAAGGACAAACTTAATGGGACAAGCTTTCTTGACTGGTTCAGGAACTTGAGAATTGTTCTCAAATAGGAAAGAAAGGTTTATGTCCTTGATCAACCCATTCTTGACGAGCCTGCAGCTAATGCTCCAATAGCTCAAAAAGATGCTTACATGAAACATAATAATGACTCTGTGGATGTAGGATGTCTGATGCTTGCCACTATAGTTCCAGACCTCAAAAGAGATCTAGAAAATATGGAGGCTTTTGAGATGATTGCTCATCTCAAGGAAATGTTCCAGCAACAGGCAAGGCAAGAGAGGTATGAGACCACTAAGGCTTTATATTCTTGTAAGATGGTTGAAGGTGCATTAGTTAGCCCTCATGTTTTGAAGATGAAAGGCTAAATTGATCACCTTGAGAGACTGGGATTTCCCATGAGCCTGGAGTTAGCAATAGATATGATCTTGAACTCACTCCCAAAAAGTTATAACCAATTCGTCATGAACTATAATATGAACAATATGGAGAAATCAATTTCTAAATTGCATGGGATGCTCAAAACAGCTAAGTAGAGTATTAGTTCTCTATGGGTTTTGATGATAACAATCAATTGTGAAATCGAGAATGAAAAGTTGTCTTAAGAAGTTGAAAACTTGCAAATTGAGGCAATACTTGAGTATTGGTAACAAAACTCGAGTATTGAGACTTCAAAGAAAAGCTCAATGCACTTAACTTAGGTCAATACCACAGTATTGAAATGAATACTCAAGTATTGGGAGTTACATAGAGCATCGCAAGTTTTCCATTAAGGGAAACTCGAGTATTGACATGAAAACTCGAGTTTAGGCCTATAAGACTCTTCAAACAATTTTGACTGGAAATAGAAAACCTCAGTTTGGAAAACCACGGTTTTGAGAACTACAGTTTGAAATTTGAAAAAGATAGTTTTCCAACTTGGCTCCAAAACTTAAGTGTTTTTATTCTCAAATGAAAACTCGAGTATCACTGGAATACTCAAGTATTGGGCCAAGCAAAGAGGTTCTTAAAATTGAATTAGTTATAAACCTTGGTATTGAGAACTACAATTTTGAAAACCACAGTTTAGCATTTACTCAACTATTTCAGAGTTTCAAAACTAAGGTGGAAACTCGAGTGTGGAAACTGAAACTTGATTATTGAGCCATACAGAGAGCAATCAAGTTTTCTAAGCCTTCAATACTCCGGTATAGAGAGGAAACTCCGGTTTTGATGTTTTGGACATTTATTTATCAAGAGTCCAAAACTCAAGTATTGGAAGAATACTCGAGTATTGGCTTAAGTTCATCAAGAACACCAAAGCTCAAATCGCGAGTCCCGTCTCTGGAAGGAGAATACTCGAGTATAGACTCAGAAACTCAAGTATAGGCTTAAGTACATAGTGACAAACTCGAGTATTGGTGCACAAACTCAAGTATTGGTCGCGCCTTCTGATAATTCAAATTTGTGAAATTTGTGTAATGTTTATGGAATGATCTGAATGATTTATATTCTAAACTATCATCATTACCAGATATGTTTAATGTATTTGCTAGTGTATTTCAGCCTAATAACAGATAATACAAGCGGATTAAGAGAGTTGTTAACACAAAAGACAAAGTTTTGTCAGAAACAATAAATGCACACCACCAAACTTGCTGAAATCCCAACTACCAAGCACTCCATGGTGAAAAAAGGATAAAGAGACTTTCATTTAAGTGAGGACTAACAATCCCAACGAATATAAACGACTAGAAGACACTCTCTATCCTATAAGTCAAGAAACAAGCACAAATGTAGAGAGAGAAAGGACCAAACTACTTCTAACTGAAAGGAAACTTCTCCAACAGTCAAATGAATGCAAGCAACGGCTATTAATGTCTCTCTAAGTATAAATAGAGTTGCATTCAAGTCTCTACCAGTACACTGAGCTGAAAAACAAAACTGAAATTCAATTTGTTCATTTATTAGAGTGCTTTCTTGTACAGAGTGTCGGTTGACACTATAGAGCTTCAATGATTATTTATTTACTCTGTAAGAGAGTTTTAACAATTGTATTTGATTGATTGTAAGTTATCTCAAGTTGGGGGACTTGGAGATTTGGGAGATCATTGATTACAACTTGTAAGGGGGAGCAAGTTCTAGAGAGAGAATTGCTTCAGAGTTACAGAGTGTATAATCAAGTGATTTTAGTGAAAAGCTCAGGGTGCCTGAGGACTGGACGTAGGCCAAGGAGTTGGGTTGAACTAGTATAAACTGTTGTGCATCGCTATTCTTCCCTACTCACTGTTTTCATACGGTCAATCACCATAAGAGGTGAAATCGCAAAAAATTTTCAGAATCCCCAATTCACCCCCCATCTTGGTGATTCAGCTCCTCTTACACAAAGCATTAAGAAGAAGCCCATCACTATTTTGATGGTTCAAAAAGGAAGGGGTATGAAAAATAAAGGAAAGGGCAAAAGATGGGGTAAAGGCTTAACTGGTAAGACCAATTGTTACACCCCCATCGGCCTCGCCCTTTCGAGTTGCGGGTTGGAGGGATTCCTTTTATAATTTACATTTCCTTCGCTATTAAGTCCATTTAATAATTACTCAGAGCATGCGCAACAGAGCATTAGGTCGGTTTGGACAACTACTGTACTGGTAAAAGTAAACGCAACAAGAAAGTAAAGTCCCCGAAGGGTTAGGGTACAGTCATCCGGAAGAAAATACCAAAATATATAGGTACGGTTATCCCAAAAAGTAAAATACAAAATGCGATAGGGCATCCCCTATCCTTCAACCGCACTGCCATCCTACCTTTTCAAAAAGGCCTTCTCGGCTCAAGCACGCCCTCCTGTGTCACTAGAAAGTTCTGGAGTCCGTGTACGGCCCCTAAAGTAACCATCAATACTCATGCACTATATGTGTGGTGTGTATGTGTGCAACCACATAATATGTACAAATACGGAAATCATGCCAAATATACCATATATGCAAACAAAAGACATACACAACATACACGTCTTCGCACCATTGAGCCGCCTTACCAAGACAGGCCTCGGATTGCGGAATCACATGCCTATTTCCGTTGAGTCGCCACACTCATGTGGCTAACCCCGACTGGCACCCTCAACGCTATGGACACAATCACAAACATGTTTTATATGCATATTTGGCAAAACATATACAAAAACAAGTATGGCAAACAAACATACATCAAACACATACAAGTGTCGGAGTAAAGAGGTTACTACTATTTGGTGGTAAAAATACCGTTTTAGATTTTCAAGGGTTCCACAAGTCTCCCAACAATTTGCTTGACCCTAAATATCATAAAAATAATTTATTTGAGTATTTCCAATAATACCATCACATTATTTGCTTAAAACCGAGCTAAAAACAGCTTTTCCAGAAATTCAGTGTTTCTGTCCTGACTTCACCGATGTTTCATAAATTCCACAAAAATCATTTTTGAGTGAAACTAGCGCCATCTGAACCATTAACATGTATAATTTTTAGGAAAAATATTCGCAGAGGTCAAAAGTGGAGGTATCTGGGTGTTATACCACTTTTCTTCCCTCTGGTCCAAATTCGCGCCATTGTTTCCTTTTCTGTTTTCAACCAATTATTTCAACAAGAAAATCTTATCCAAATCTTTATTATTATATATTTAGAACAATGCCCTAGATGTATAATTTTTGCCTGTAAAATTTCAGATCAGCCCAAGTTCGCTGCCCAAATTTCCCAAAACTGGCAGCAACCTTCCTTTTAGGGTTTTTCGGTGTTTTGATTTCGGAAACTCAAACCAAACGCATACCTTACACCAAATCACATTTCAGAGCCATTGGAGGCCTTAAAAATACAGAAATCCAACCCTAAGACCATGCTTCCACCTTTTGCACGAAAATCCCCTAAGAAGAACTCAAGAAAGCAAGGATTTTCGGTTACCTTGGAATCAGAGAATCGGTAGATGAGCTTGAGATCTTGAGTTTGAAACCCTAACAATGGTGGCTGACTCCCTTCCCCTGGTTCTCCTAGAATTTTTGTGCCCCTAAGGTAAAAATGAAGATGAAACACTTTTAAATAAAAGTTAAAATTGTTCCAGTAGCTTTAGAATTAACCGATGTAATTTCTGACTCGTAGAGAGTAATTTGGGTTAGATATTTTTTACTTGCTCTCCAAGACAATCTAGAAAATTCCAGAGGTCTCCCACAGCTCCATGTGGCGCCATCCAAGCTAAAAGAGGGAAGATTTTTATCTGCTCTCGAGGCAAATTACCTGTTTTAGCCTGAAACTTTCAAAAATTATAATTTTGGTCTGGAACTTTTGGATAATTACCAAATTTAGCCCGGTACTTTTCACCTACCCATGGGCACATATGGGACGCTATGTGCATCCCTCAAATCTTCTCCCATTGAATTTTACCCATTTATTCCCATTTTACCCTTTTTCTTTAATCACGGGACCCGCAGTTGACTTTTACTTTGACTTTCCTTTTCTTGGCCACCAAGCAACGTTTTTCTTTAATGAAAGAGACCTATGTGGTGCCTAATGGGGCCTACACCTCTTACCCTTCTTAATTATCTCATTTCCCTTCACTTTATCAGTCTGGTTCTCGACCAACCGGTCCCCGCTGGGCCCTACCGGGTACAAAGTGCTTCTTTATGTACTTTTCTACAACTTTTCCAGATATTCTCCCCTAAATGGATACTCACATGTGGCACTCTTCCATCTTCCCAAAGTGGTCCCACACTTGTCCCATTCAGTCCAAAAAGAACCCTAACTGGTCCCGATCAGTCCCTTTTTTACCAGTTAACATCCTGTGGGACCCGCCTTTCGTGTTTAGGCCTGATTATGGATAAAATCATCTGATTTCTCCTTCTCTCTCCTGGTTGGACGAAATTAATGACTTAAGGGGTAAGGATTTGACTTTTTACCCTTACTTTTCCTCTTTTACCCCTAAAGTGGCACGTGTCCCACCGCAATCATTACTCTGACTCTTGCTTTTTGACATATGACCTTTTAGTGTCTCTTTCTCTTCTTATTTCCTATAAAACACAGAGAATCTTTATTTGTCCAGGAGATTTCACACTTTTTGAACCGGGCTTGGTAGGCTGCCTAATTTAGGCCTATTCTCAAGTCTCTATGCTCGAATTTCAAGATATTACACCAATGAGTCAAACAGACCCAAATCTAAGCTTGCAGCCAAGAAGGCAAAGCCTCTGAAGGATGGGGTCTGCTACTTTTGCAATGAACCAGGTCATTGGAAGAGGAATTACAAACTTTATCAAGAAGATCTGAAAAAGAACATGATGGATAGCGGGGCTATCGCTTCAGGTATCTGTGTCATAGATATTCACTTTTCTACTTCGCCTACATGGGTATTAGATATTGCATGTGCATCTCACATTTGTACAACTATGTAGGGTCTCAATGACAGTAGAAAATTGAAGATAGGCGAAGTTGACCTACGAGTTGGAAACTGAGCAACAGTTGTAGCTTTAGCCGTAGGGACTTATGAACTAGTTTTGCCCAATGGGCTTTTGTTATTGTTGAACAATTGATTTTATGTTCCTGCTTTGAGTAGCAACATTATTTTGCTTTCTTATTTGGATAAGGATGGTTATACTTCCATTGCCAGGAACCCTAAATGTTCAATTTATCATAATGATGTTTTTTATGCTCATGGAGATTTTTATGCTGGTCATTATGTATTTAATTTAGAATATACTAATAATGGACAAATCTATGACATAACTGCTAAAAGGTTTAAGTCAAATGATTTGAATCCGACCTACCTATGGCATTGTCATTTAGGCTATATAAATGAGAAATACATTTCGAAACTCCATCAAGATGGATTTCTTAACTCATTTGATTTTGAATCATTTGATACATATGAGTCTTGTTTATTGGGAAAAATGACAAAAGCACCTTTTACTGGGCAAAGTATGAGGGCCACTGATTTATTAGGTCTCATACATACCGATGTATGTGTGGACCAATGAATACTTCTGCCAAAAGAGGTCATTTGTACTTCATTACATTCAGAGATGATTTTAGTAGATATGGATATATTTATCTAATGAAACATAAATCTAAATCTTTTGAAATGTTCAAAATATTCCAAAATGAAGTGCAAAATCAACTTGGCAAAACAATTAAGCACTTTGATCTGATCGGGGTGGTGAATATTTGAGCCAAGAGTTCACTGACTATCTTAGAAGTTGTGGGATCATCTCATAACTTACTCCTCCAGGAACACCTCAATGGAATGGTGTTTTTGAACGGAGGAATCGAACTCTATTAGATATGGTTAAATCTATGATGAGTCAAATAGATATTCCCCCTCCTTTTTGGGGTTATGCCCTAGAAATAGCTGCGTTCACACTAAATCATGTTCCGTCAAAGGCAGTTGAAAAGACACCATATGAGATATGGATTGGGAAGAAACCCAGTTTGTCATTTCTTAAGATTTAGGGATATGAGGTTTATGTTAAACAACAAACCTTTGATAAATTATCATCCAGATCCTCAAAATGCCTTTTTGTGGGATATCCTAAGAAAATTAAGGGATACTATGTCTACCATCCCACGGATCACAAAGTATTTGTTATTTGTATTGGTATCTTTTTGGAAAAAGAGTTTATTTCTAAAAGAACCAATGGGAGTAAGGTGAACCTCGAAGAAGTTCGAGAGTCACAAGACGATGTAGAACCATAGATGGAAAATAGAGAAGACTCACAAAAAGTTGTTGAGCCTACTCAGGTAACACAAGGCCCACGAAAGTTCGATAGATCACGGCTACAACCTCAGAGATATGGATTTCTGATTACTAGAGGTCGTGATGTTTTGCTCATTAAGCATAATGAGCCAAGAACTTATCGAGATGCTGTAGTGGGACCAAACTCCGAAAAATGGCTTGATGTTATGAAGTCTGAAATACAATCCATGTACAACAATAAGGTATGGACCTTAGTTGATCCACCTAAAGGTATAAAAACCATTGGGTGCAAGTGGGTTTCCAAAGAGAAAACTGACATGGATAGCAAAGTAAATGTCTTCAAGGCATGGCTGGTTGCAAAAGGATTCGCTCAAACTCATAGTGTGGACTATGATAAAACCTTTTCCTCAATTGAAAAGGCCAAATCAATCAGCATCCTTCTTGCCATTACATCATATTATGACTATGAGATATGGCAGATGGACGTCAAAACGGCCTTTCTTAATGAAAAGCTGCTTGAGGATGTGTATATGATACGACCTGAGGGTTTTGTGCATCCAGAGGATTCTGATAAAGTTTGTAAGCTTCAAAGATCCATTTATGGATTGAAGCAAGTATCTCGGAGTTGGAATCATCGTTTTGATGAAGTAGTCAAAGAGTTTGGATTCATTCAAAACATAGATGAACCTTGTGGTTACAAGAAGGTTAGTAGGAGCACAGTTCTATTTCTAGTGCTTTATGTTGATGACATCCTACTCATTGGGAATGACATTCCTACCTTACATAGTGTCAAGTCTTGGTTAGGAAAGTTTTTCTCAATGAAAGATTTAGGTGAAGCCACTTACATCCTTGGGATTAGGATCTATAGAGATAGATTTAAGAGGCTAATTGGTCTAAGTCATAGCACATACTTAGACAAGATACTACATAGATTCAGTATGCAGGATTCTAAAAGGGGTAACATGCCCATGTCTTATGGCATCCATCTCAATAAGGATCAGTGTTCTAGTACACAAGATCAAAGAGATCGCATGTGTAAGATTCCATATGCCTCTGCCATTGGATCTATCATGTATGACATGTTATGTACTCGATCGAATGTGTCATTTGCCTTGAGTATGACCAGCAGATATTAACAAGATCTCGGTGAAGGTCACTGGACTACTGTCAAGAATATCTTTAAGTACTTAAGAAGGACTAAAGACTTATTCTTGGTATATGGTGGCTTGGAGGATGAGCTCTGTGTGACTGGTTACACAGATGTGAGTTTCCAAACTGACCAAGATGATTCAAGATCGCAATCAGGATATGTATTCCTGTTGAATAGTGGTGCGGTAAACTGAAAGAGCTCTAAGTATAGCACTACAGCTGATTTTACAACAGAAGTTGAGTATATAGCAGTATCAGATGCAGTTAAGGAAGCAGTTTAGATCAAAAAGTTCATCACTGAATTGGGGGTAGTTCATACTATCTCATATCCAATAGAATTGTTCTATGACAATAGCGGCGTTATTGTGCAGACCAAGGAGCCAAGGTCACATCAAAGGACCAAGTACATACTCAGGCAATTTCATCTTATCAGAGAAATCAATGAAAGAGGTGATACAAACATATGCAAAGTACCAGGAGAAGACAATATAGCTGATCCTCTTACTAAGCTGCTTGCACAAGCAAAACATGAATGTCATGTTAAGACAATGGGAATTAGAGTAATTAATGATTGCACTTAGTGTAAGTGGAAGTCACTGTACTTTGAACATTAACATTATTTAATATATTCTCTATTTCGTTATCATTTCAATTTGCATGTTTATAGTGATAAATGTATCCTTGGATGTATATTATAGATTATCCTAAATGTCCCTAATCAGTCATCTACGTGGGAATGAAGATGAAATAAGACCAGTATGACTTTGATGAGATATAGAGATACGAATCAAAGTCATAGACACTTGTAAGAGTACAAGGTGCTGGATCAACCCACTATGAGAAAGCTGCATGGATAGAGTCATAAGCTTATCTCATGTATAACCACGTCACAACGCCCTTTGACCTGAGATCATCATGGATTCCTACATGATGAGTTGCTGATCTTTGACCTAGTCAAAAGTTGTCTTTGACCGGGTGATGATAAAGGCTATGATTGGGATTGGTGGTTTTCATGCAGAGGAATGTGAATGGTCAAGATGGAATTTGTCCCTCACATTTGTAGAGAGATAATATTAGGCTCCTCGATGAGTAAGTATGAGAAATGTATGGTCATACTATGATGGAAAAGAGTTTCCATTTCAAATCATTAAACTACTCAAGAATCGAGAAAGTAATGGTCAAGAACAGGAAGTTGACATTATCTATGCCTTATACTTGACCAAATTATCACGTGACAAAAGGGATATGACATGGTTGTACGATTGGTTGTATCGTGTCATCGATCCCCATATGAATTAAGTAGTCGCAATGTCTTGCTAGAGGTCACTTACGGCTTGTGGGCTAGTACAGTATTGGCCCGCTGCCAATCTGATATGGGCCTGCAAGGTCGCACACAAGAATGGCCCAACACTAGCAATAATGTCCAGATTCATTGAATCTTAGATATGTCTAAAAATCAATGAATACAACGTTTTATCTAGAGAGGATATATATATAATGATTGCACCTAGTGCAAGTGGGAGTCTGTTAGAAATTATGCCCTAGAGGCTAATCATTATATAACTAAAACTAATTGAGATATTGTATCTTAGATTTAATTTATGAAGATAAATCAATGATTTAATTAAATAGACATATATCCTAGAGGCTAATCATTATATTCATCAATCATACACCCTTCAATCCTAAATATAGGAACTAGATAACATTATGTTCATCAGAACCAAAGCCTTAATCCTCAACAATAATCATTGTTCATGAATGAAAGCAGGTACTTATTGGTGGTGATGGAGTGAACTCAGTGGTAGCAAAGTGGCTTGGTTTGAACAAGGCTGCCTTCACAGGCAGGTCTGCAGTTAAAGGCTGCATCATGTTAGAGAATTGTCATACGCTTGAACCCAAGTTTATGTAGTCCTTTGGAAAAGGTTGTAGAACTGGTGTTATTCCTTGTGATGACAAGACAGTTTGTTGGTTCTTTACTTGGACTCTAACTGAACAAGGTGAGTCTTCCTTGCCTCACATAACAATATACAGACCATTAATATTTCACTAAAGTTAGATTTGATTTTAATCAGTATACAAGATTCCATGGTATAAATTAATATATAACATGTTTCAGCATGTTAGCACTCAAGATATCTTATCAGTTTATCCGGGAAAAAGTAGTTGGCTTTAGTGTGCATGCATCTTTCTTGCCACTTGACACTGATATACCAAAATCAAGATGAAGATATGCCAAATTCCTCTGTGATTGGATTAGAGGGGGCAATGATGCCTTGTCACTTTATGAATTTTTTGTTTATAAATATTTATGCACATATGATTTATGCCAATATTCATATCCATTACAACATTAACATAAGCAAAGCTTAGACCTTTGCACTAGCAAGCTAATTACTGAGTAATGATCACTTTGACATGCCCCCATAAACATTATCTTCTAAATTATCTGTTCCGTGTAACATTTCATTCACTATTCCATACAATTTGAAGTTTGTGTTGATAAATGCAATCTGCCTTGCAGAAAAGAAGTTAGAAGAGAATCCAACTAAAATGAAGGAATTTGTGTTACAGAAAGTAGAGAATATGACAAGTAACGTTAGAGCCTTCATAGAAAATACTGATTTGGATCATTTCTTATCATCTCCATTGAGATATAGACATCCCTGCGAGCTGGTGTTCAAAAATATCAGTAAAAGTAATGTTTGTGTTGTTGGTGATGCATTCCATCCAGTGACCCCTGATATTGGCCAAGGAGGGTGTTGTGCTTTAGAAGATGGGGTCGTTTTAGCACGGTGTCTCGGTGAGGTTTTCGCTGCAAAATCAGTCAGAGATAACAAAAAGAAGAATGGAGAGGAAGAAGCAGAAAAGGAACAACATAAAAGGATTGAGGCGAGCTTGAAGAAATATGCAGATGAGAGACGATGGCGATGCATTAATATCATCTCTACATCTTTTGCGATGGGTATTATTCATCAGAGTGATTCCAAAGTAGTCTCTTTTTTTCTGAGACAAATTATTGGTTGCATTCCTAGCTGGTATTCTATTAAAAATGTTTGATTTTGATTGTGGAAAGCTGAGCAGCTCTTAGATGGAGATATTTAATTGATGATAAGCATTTTTCAAATTGAACACACATTATGCTAGTACTCTAAGTTTATTAATGCATGCTTCTTGAGAAGATCATATGGTTTATACAAGTGTCATGTTGGTTTTCGTCCCATTTTTTGGGCCTTAATAAAGCATGTTCTACTATCCTTGCCCAAGTGAGTCAAGGACAGAGAGTCACTCCTTATTTAGGCCATTTCTGTTAATCACAAAAACTTACACATAATTAATACTACCCCAGTTTTGATGTAGGATCTAGCTGACTTTTTGAAAAGATTAAGAAAGTTAATTGAACTACTTTATAATATTTGGAAGTAGCTTGGGTCCCATGCATCAGACCCCCCGCTGCATCTTTTCAATGTAATTTTTTTTTTTACAAAAAAAGGTAACATTCCAAAAAAAAATCAGTGAAAAAGACGCAGCGTAGGGTCTGATGCATCGGACTCAAGCTGCTTCCATAATATTTATGTTTATTGTTTTTTTTTCTCAAAAATAATTTTTCTAACTTATAAACTGAAATTAAGTAACTTAGTTTGTTTAACTTCTTTAAGAGAAATAAATTAAGTCTTATATTTAATATTGATTGCAATATCTTTCCCATTTTCTCTCCATTCGGAAATTCTTGAGCTGTTTTTCTTCCTTCTAATATAAATGCTTATGCTGTTCGGAGAGCTCATGAATGGCATTGAACGTTACGCTATACATTGGATGATACAATCAGGCAACACTACATAAAAATTAAAGAGAAAACAGATTGAGAGCCAAGTGGATGTAATTGAACAAAAAAGGCTATTCTAGATAATGTATGTCGTTTCTTCTCAATTTCAATTATCATTGCCGCACAATCTATTGTTGTATCTTTAGTATTCTCTAGCATCATCTACAACTTCATTGCACAGCAAGCATCTCTAAATTTGCATGGGATAATGAACAATACTGTTCTTATATCTCGATGGTCCTCTGTAGTTAATGTCAAGTACAAAAATTCACCATAGAGCTTCACATGCATGGAGACAAATACCTATATAACCATAACACATTTTAATCTCACCATGGGACTATACACTTCCTTCTATTGATGAAGATTCAGCATGAAAAACAGCAGTAGCTTGATTATGACCTTTGCTGACATATTTGATTGATTCTCATTGATTGCATCTTTCAAAATTCCCATGAGCTTGATTTTTCAGGAGGATTTTGGGATTGATGTAAGGTATCACACTTTTGTTATTCAATCAAATCCTATTTTTCTATGTCATAGATCTTACATCGTCTATAACGTGGATAACCATCTTTATGGATTAGATGGCATATATATATATATATATATATATATATATATATATATATATATATATATATATATATATCATTTTTTTCAAATTAATTTACCAAAATTATAAATTGATATATAATTTACGTACTGTTATACAAAAATGTTTTAGAGAGATCAACATTAATTTTTTAACGGTTAGGGTGACTTTGATATTTTTTAACACTCTTGGGTGAAATTGATCTCAAAAAAATTTTGGATAGCCTGCGCTCCTAAGTGTTACTTTTGAGGTAAAATTGTACCTTAACTTTTGATAAAAAGTAATTAATGATTTTATCCTAAAAATACACCAAAAACAAAGAAATTACAACTTGGCCCCAATAATTTGGTTTTCTTCCATCAAGATTTAAGAGAATCAACTGCATTTTATAAAGGAAATATATAAAAACTTGGAATGATTTAGAGACACGAACTACTTATCTCTTTCTTTAAATTATGTAAAGATCGATGACTTTTAATATTCCAATTATATTTAGGATTTGTTCGTTTTTTTATTAAAATTATAAAAATATTTTTATCCTAAAGTTATAATTATAATCAATTTAATATAGCTTTCTCAAATTGTCATCCACCAACAATGTATAGGGTCCTAACCAAAAAGATAAACATTACTCTATTTCCACAATGCAAAAGGTTTGATAACAAGTTTCAAATCTTAATTGGCCTCATAAAAAACTTGTTAAATAAACTACTTCCACTTTCATAGATTATCAACACTGGGCCATTTGTCAAAATCTGGCGTCATGTAAAATATCAGTATTCTTTAATTTTTGGTCTCCATCTATATATTTAATAGTTCTATGGACAGACCTGAAATGATCCGTATGTAGACGCCACTTTTTTTGGAAAAAAAAAAAAAAAGAAGGCGCCACACTTTTATTTGGTACTATATGTAACATCTTTTAATGTTAATCCTGAACATCTTAAATTAATTTTATAAACTAAAAAGTAAATTAAAATAGTTTAACTACACTTTTCTTTTGATATATTATCACCGATATCTAGTTTAAAGTTTGTGATTACTCTTTTTAACACGTGTATCTTTTTTAGAACTCAAACTCAAGACTCAAAGGTATTTAATGGGGCTTTACCCTTTAGACCAATTCTATATTAATTACTTTAACTACGTTTTTGTTTGGACTTAATTATATAAACCCCTCTATTTTGAAAATATACATTTAGTACAAATTATTAAGAATGTTAAAGAATATTCTAAAAAAATTTTTACACACCCCTCATTATACAATATCTCTAAATTATCTTTTAAAATTAATATTTATTCATATATTTAATATTTTGCCAAAATTTAGAAGAAGAAAAAAGTTATGAAAAATATCAAAAAGTTATGAAATTTGAAATTTTTTATCCAACATTATTTAATAAAAAACATCTAAAATTTTGAATTACAATATACTAGTATAAGGATTCAAATTATATTTTTAAATTTAATTGAAAAGTCATGTAAAAAACAGTGCTATTCCTTACGCAATTGGTTCTGACACAAAAATCCTTTCAGAAAAATTCCGTCAAAAAATAAATTTTCTGGCAAAATTACTGAAGAATTATTGATGAAATTTTTTTCTAGGGTTATTTATCGCGCAATGATAACTCTCCATATTTTATATATTTAAGATACGTTTTGGAGATATTTGGAGAGTTATCTAAACAATTTTGAGAGATTTTTTATGAGATAATATTATTTTAGGCTCAAATCAAAGTTGGCATATCATTTGTGGGATTTCAATTTAAAATAAATGTTTTTGAGTTTATAAAATAAATAAAAAAATTAGAGAAAAACAATAAAAATAAAAGTTCAATTTTATTATTATTACTATTATTATATGATCTTATGATCACAATCAGGAATGCTTTGGGCCGTATGGATGCTGGATGATTTAATTGAAGTGGGCCCACGAATGAGTTTTTTTTATGCATGAATTGAATGGATATTGAAGTGGGCCACGGATCAGAATTGAAAGAGGAAGAGAAAACCTAAAAGCAAAGGAATAAAAGGTAGCCATGCGGGATTGAAGGCGGACAGAAAAGACACAAGAACGAACACCTGACGGCAAGAATAAGAAAAGACGAGGCGGCTATTGATTCCAGAGCAACACAGAGAAGCTGACGGCTGGCCATTAAGAAAGAAAGTAGAGAACGTGCGCGAGATCAATAGAGGAAGAAGCAGATAGACGCTGACGGCAATCAGAGACGCAAGCACGTTGCTGATTCTTTTTCTTGGTTGTGCTATTTCACTTAACTCTTGTTTCAGATTTAGTTTCTTTCGTTTAATCGTATGCCTCTAAATCTAAACAGTAATTTTACTGTGATCTGGACTGAAGCCTGGCTAATTTATCTTTCAACCTAGATTACCTATGAACTTGTTTGGATTTTAGAGATTTTTCTAGTTTTGCTTATTATTATTCAGTTTATTTAATCTTGTTTTTATTATTAATTGCTTATTGATTGGCCACCATTGAGCATATTTTGGGGATTTACGATGAAGGGAATTTTAAATTGACCTTGAGATTAAATAATGTGGAATTAAATTTTAGTTTAATTTGCGTCTATGATAGACATATACCTAAAAGCTCCGCATAATCAAATTAGAGTGAGCCCGAGTGAATTGCATCTTAATTAGTCGTGTGATGCATTACATAATTAATTGAGATAGGTATATAAATGGACCGGAAGGCATTTATAAACATTAATACTCTAGATTAACTGATTAGATTAAGTTAAAATTAATTTAGTAGGAATAAAATATAAGAAGCAAACAAGGGATTAGTGACTCTAGGTTTTATTTTTGATATTGCGATTTTCTCTCCGTGAAAAGTTTCTGTCAATATTGATTTCTTATCCTATTTGCATTTCTTTCTACTCATTGAAAATCATTCTATTTAACTTAAACGAAAAAAGGAAATTTGACACTTAATCACTAGCTGAATTGAGTTCTTGTGAGATGACCTTGATTTACCACTTGCTATTTATATAACCCGTACACTTGCGGTGCTTAGTTAAATTTTGGTAGCATCACGCAACCTAATGACGAAAAATTGTTGATAGCATTTATAATTTATAATTTTTATATTTTAGTAATTTATATAATATATACAATAATAAAAATATAAATAATATATAACAAAAAATATAAATATAAATACTCAAATATCATAAAGTTAATATTTAATATGCTCTCTCCCTTTCTTTAATTTTTAAAATATTATAATGTTTAGATTCATGTTGCTTTTTATAAGATACTATTTGGAAATGTCTCAACATTTGATGCATTTTTTCCAATTTTACTTTTAATTAATTATATATTTTTCTCACTCATTATCTCTCCTCACTTTTTTCATTTATTTTCTCTCACATCCCTTCTTTATAAATAAGAGTCGATTTAGAAAATGAGTTGCATTTTGTACATATTTATTGTTTTTAACTAAATTTAACTAACTTTTTTTATCTAAGTAATTTGGTTATCTTTATATTATAAAAATGAACTGAGGGAGTAATATATTAAATATATATTATATGAATAATAAAAGATTTATATGAAATAAGAAAATTAGATAATAAACATACATACATATTATATATATATATATATATATATATATATATATATATATATATAAATTGTTATATTATATATATGTGAATAAATAACGGAAGGTCAAAATAGCTCAACTAGTAAAAAGATAAAAGGCATTGACAAAATGGATTCTGTTGGATTCCATTTCCATCAGCAATTCCACCGCTATATATTTAACATTTTATCCAACATACATATTTAGAAGATTATGCATTACAAGTAAGTTTTAATGAATAAATGAGATTAAACATTTAAATTTATTAAAAAATAAAAATTTGTAATTATAAAGTTAATTGACTTTGTAATATGGTAATCAATTTAAAAATATGACAAAATTTACAAATATACATTAAAAATAGGTCAATATTGTGATTTAATAGTCAACTAATTATTGAATGGATGCAAGTTAAATTTTAAAAATAGAAGAGTGGTTTATTCAAAGTATTGACATATCGATATTGTAGGTACAGACTATCACCACCACCATTACCACTAAGTAGTCATAGTATTATCACTACTGTCATTATTGCTGCTATTGTTATTGCTACTATTGATGTTGTTCTTGCTCATTATCGCCACTACTGTTGTTGCCGCTACCGCTACTGCTACTGCCAACACTAGCCTTACCATTAGCACTACCCCTATTACTACCACCACCACCGACCATTAACCTTAACACCACTGCTATCACTACTACAACTACCACCGCTACTACTATTGTTGTTTTGAAACACTAGGCCAAGGTTTAATACAATCTCTATACTTCAAGTTCCATATATGTTTTTAAAATAAAATGGTTGTTTCCATAATTTACAATAAATAAAGGGCATGTACTACTACTACTTATTTTGAAACACCTGGTCAAGATTTAATCCAATCCTTGTCCTTCAAGTTCCATATAAGGCTTTACATAGAAGGGATGTTTCCATAATTTATAATAAATAAAGGGCATGATAGCATGTTGATATATTTTAGGGAAAATTTCACCTAGTCCCCCTAGTAGCAAAATATTTCCCAAAAGCCCCCATAAACTTTTTGAAACATCAATTCAATCTTATGAGGGACATTGAAATTAATTTCAATAGGGAATTAACCAAAATAACCTCCTCAATGAATGGATAAAAATTCTATGGAAAGAGTAAGGAAAACTTACGACCTCTAGAGCCTTTCTGTCAATGTCCTAAACAATGACTCCACCCCATAAGCTGATCAAAATGTAGTGGCAGATGATGATTTTGAAATCACTTTGATCTACCATCTCTTCATTTGATTGTTCTTGTGGTGTGAAGTCAGAAAAGTAATCACTTGACTGTACGAACTTTTTGATGTGTTGTTGACTGGTGCATATAGTTAAAACAACTTGGTGATCGAGGTAAAATGAGAACTTGCATTTTAGAAATTCTCATATTCTTAATCAAAGTTGTTGAACACTTGTCACTTGGGGTTTTTGTGGGATGAAGAGTGTGAAAATGGGTGTGAATGGGTTGTGTGTTAAAGAATTAGTTGGAATGTGTTTCATAGGGTGTTACAGTACCCTATCAAATTAGGAATGACAGAACACGGGGGGATTTCGGTCTGAAAGTAAGTTGTCAAACATATTGAAATTTTATGTTGTGAAAATGCTTATTTGTGTTGTAAATTCGCTTATTTGAGTTGTAAATTTATACCTTGTTTAAGTTTTGACAGCTAATAAAAATTTACACAATGATGATGTGCAACAACGCATGATAGATGGCTAGCAGTTATGGGAAAAAAAAATTATTTTGCATCTTCCATATGGGAGGGTAATATGTGAAGTGTTACACACCTACTACCCTTGCCCTTTGGAGTGGCGGGTAATGTAATCCTTTCCTTATATTCAATATTAACTCACTTTTCCTAGGTTAATTTACATCACACATCAGAGTATAAGCAACAAAGCATACACTAGTTTGGACAATAATATACTGATAAAAAATATGGAAAAATAAACTTTTTCCCTAAGGGATCAAAATATACAGTCATTCAGGTAATAGTGTCTGACAGGCCAAAATAAAATACTACAATCATCCGGATAATCACAACAAGTATCCAAAAGAAATCATCACCATTTATCATCCCACTAGCCTTGCTCCAAGGTTTTATCTCTGTCTCCCCGCTCCGCTTTGGATAAGTTGCCAGAGGACTTAAAATGGGCTAGGATTCACAAGTGAATTCCCAAAGTAACCGTTAATCTCATATAAAATATATAACTATGCATGTAAGAAAACCAAGAGTAAATATGCAAACCACATAGCATTCAGTATCATGCACATAGCAAGGCACACAGCCAAATCTGAAACTAGCAGTCCTAATAGCACACAGCACAGACTGCAGGGCACGACACACAGCAAGACCCTTATTGCACACAGCTTGTTCTGGTTCCAGAGCTCGTAGAAATAAATGATAACCAAATGTATGTAATATACATAGTAAAACATACATACACAAGTTACACAAAGTATATGAGGATTAAGGTTACTACCTAATAGTCGACCACGAATATAAATGAATTTTCTCATTTCCAGTACACAATATCACAATAGCCCTAAAATAGCAAAATACAAATATAATTAATTTCTCCTCAGTAAATGTTTCCTTTTGATAACTTAAAATAATCCCAATTCACGTGTCCATATTTACTAAATTCCTTTTCTTATTAAGGAATTCAATACGAGCTTATATCCTCTTTATTTTTGTCATTCTTAAGGATTTTTCAACAAACAGTGACTAATCTTCAAAAATTCACAATTAAATCTAGGAACCTTATTTTGAGTTGATTCCAAAGCCTAAATGACCCTTAATATGTCTATTTTCAACCAAAAACACTATCTGGGCCATACTTAAATGAAAATCAGTTTATAGTTTAAAATGCCTCTGTTGTCCGAAATTAAGCCTAGAATCAGAGGGTCATTTTCAAAAATTAATTTCTCTTAGTACACAATTCAAAAAAATGTATGTTACCTATCAAATTAAAGCTTATGATGTCTACTTTAATCCTGTAAAATTTTATTCCAATTGAGCTTCATTCACTACTCCAAACAGTCATTGCAAAATAACTGCCCAGACTGAAAGTTTCAAAATAGTTTCAGATTAAGGTGTAATTCAATCCTGGAGCTTTCAAAATTTCTACCGAACCTTTATCCTACACAATTTTTCATTCTGAACACAATGGAATCATTAAAATGACCAAATTCCCAATCCTTGACCATGCCTTGTTCAGACCGAAAATAAAGCTCAAATGGGACAATTTACCGATTCACAATTTATTCACTAAACTAAGTTTATATGCTCTCAAATCATCATATAATCATATGTTCATGAATAAATCACCATGAAACCCCCAAAATTCCTAGTTGGCTGGAAATAGAAGATTCTTTAACATACTCAAAACTCAACCAAACTTTGAATCAATCGGTTCAAAATAAAGCTTATGCCTACCTTATCTCAATTCTACAATCGCTTCGGAATTTCGGCAGTAGCTCAGTTAACCCAATGACTTGAAACTTCTCCTATGAGAAAACTAAAATGGCAGAATTGAAGCTCTCGAAGTGTAGAACAATATTAGTGAAGAGAGTTTTTGGATCAAAGGTAATTTGGTAGGAGATTTTGGCTAAGGTTGTTTTCTCTCTCCTCTCCCATTATTATATGCCATTTTTACTAAAATTGTGAGCTCTTCTCTTTCTGCTGGATTGCCGAAAACGGATGAGATTAGAGATGATTTAATGGATGTTGCAATAGTCAAAGTCAGTGGAAGCAAATGGGAAATTACAAGACTTGATTTTCCACAATTTTACCATTTGACCATTGTATCCAATTTCAATATAATTAATTGTTGACCGAAAATGGAGGTAGAGAAACATCTCATTTAATGGATATTAGAAAGTAAAGTCGGTGGAAATTGTAGGATATCATAAGACATTATATTTTGCTCTTAATTACATTATGCCATTAATTTCAATGACTTTGTTGACCAAAATGAATGGGATTTAATTTCAATGGTTATTGTGTGTCTGAAATGAATGGGGTGAGGTGAGGATTAATGGATATTAGCAAAATGAAATCAGATGGAGCTTAAAAGATTGAAGAATTTTCAATTTAACAAATTGGTGAAATAAGGTGTTGTGGAGTTCTTTCCAATATGGTCTTATTTAATCATCCATACGACTATTATTTGCAATTTAGTTTATTACTTATTTAATTGCAAATATTGTATAAGCATTAGAAATTAATCCTTAATTCCTTATGCCCTATTTGTGCCAACATATGGCTCAAAATTTTAGGCTTCGGCAAAACTAGGAAAAATTAATCTTTCGTCAAAATTTCACTATTTCTTTTCTCTAAATGCAAATACTTCATACCTGGAATTTGCTAGGAAAATTTGGGATATTACATGAAAAGCTTAGAAGGGAAATGATATACAAGGGTGGGATTGTAACTCGAACATCAATTTTTCCTATTATAAGGGATTTTGTGACAGACAACTTCCAATGGTATAGAAGTTTTGAAATACTTTGGCTATTTCATATTTTTCTTTCATTAATTAAACCAATGTGGTTCAAGTGTGATAATATATGAAAGTAACAAACTATATAGTAGTGGTGATAGTATTCATTCGGGCATGACCCCAAATATTACTTAAAATTAGTGTGAATAGTGAGGAAGGGGTATAGGGCTTTTGGGATATGAAGATCTAATTTGTTTTGCAAGTTAGCAAGTTTTACAATGAAAAAAAAAGGAATTTTATTGAATACACTTGGAAACACATGCTTCATATAATGAAAACTAGGGTGGCCTGACCGACAATACCATAAAAGTATATCATTATTTTGAGAATTTGAGCTAACTAGTGCTCGTCTTGCTGTCCATGCATCTTTATTCTTCGATTCAATCCTTCAAGGTAAAACAGTCCAACCCATTCTCTAGAAGTCCCAATCATCGTTCTCGATTTTAAATTATGAAAAACACATAGGTCATTAGCAAAAATCACGTGGCATATTCAAACTCTAGTTAACTTGTTCACAAATATCATATTACAAGTGTGTTCATGTACAAATTGAACATTAGGTATTGCCAATTGATCAGATAATGTGATCGTGCCAATTCTATCAAACCTTGTGAATACACCACTAGCTACTTTTACTTTGAGGTGTTCATGATAGAATTTAAGGTTGTGGAATAAAGTCTTATTACTGGTCACGTGATCCGTAGCTCTTTAGTTAGCAATCTAAGTATTGTCACTAGTCATCACAACATTGAGAGCAGCGATAGAATTACTTGATTGTACCATATGCACACTAGGAACAGAGCTTGACTTAGTTTGCTTGTCAAGTATCTTGCGAAGCACTAGTAATTCTTCTTATGATTTGGACCACTTTGGTTTAGGAGCTTTCTACTTTACTCGAATTGCACAAAGTTAACAACATCAAAGTGTTGCGGAAGTGGCTTCAATCCCATGATTTTGCCCCTTATCTCTTCAAAAAAGTAATTCAAGCCTAGGAGAAATGTATCCTTCCTTCTCCCATGATCCTCTTATACAATTGAGCATCCTTGATATTTTTCCTAGCATAAACCTTAAACAGATCTTGTTGCTACCACAATTTTAGCAAATCATTATAATATTCAGTCACTGACATGTTACTTTGTCTTAAATCACACAGTTGTCTCTTTAGGTGAATTAAGGATGCGACGTTATCAAGTGAGAAGTAGGTTCTCCTAACTGCATTCCAATTTTCCTTTTTCGTGTAGGCAAGCAAATAGACCTCACTGATATTCAAAGACATCGAGTTACACAACCAACTCACTACTTGGTTATTTTTAGCGAACTAAGTATCAAAATTAGGATTTTGAGGAGCTTCACCGTTAATGTACTTCTCCTTTCTCTTGTCATGTAGATATCTCAACACACTTTAGGACCACTGAAGGTAGTTAGTTCTTATAATGAATTTTATGATTAATAATCATCCCTTGAGTTTCTATAAAGGATGTAAGTTATAAAGCCATCTCTGAAGTCTTAGAAGGCAATATAGTGCTGGAAGAGGAATGTTGAAAGTGAGATTTTGTACTCAACATAAGAGCTGTAGAATATACTCTGGGTGTACTGGAAATTTGAGGAATTGAACCGAATAGAGGAGGAAAAATGAAATGATCCGTGGTTCTAGTTAGAAAAGGTCACCGGAGGTCACTGTGTATGGTGGTGCATGGGGTTCATGTGCCATGACTGTGGTGGCGTGTAATGGTCATAAGTCGATGAGGTTGACGTCATTTTGTTGGGATTTGCTGATCAGCATGCACTAAGTTTGTCAAAGGTGGTGGTGTGGTGACACGCGCCCTCCCCTAGCAAAACAAAAGATCTTTGATCCTTCCTTGGTCTCTCTCACTCTCTATCTCTCATGTTTCGCTTTCTCTCTCTTTGATATTGGCCTAGTCAAGAGAAGAATAACGCCACAGTGAAGAACAACGTACTGGATTAAGAACAACGCTAGTAAAGGTAGCGAAGAAAGGAAGGTGTTGATGCTTAGCAAAGAAAGGAACGTATTGATGCTTTGACAGTGACCTTCTTCATTGTGACCTTCGACAAAATGAGTTTGGTCACTATGATTATCAACACTGAAGAGGGAAGATGACAATGCCTCTTAAAGGCTCTTGCAATGATACCATATTTTTTAGAGGCACCAAAACACTCAATATTGTGTATTATCTCAATGAAGAGAAGTTACAATATGTAGACTAAGGAAGAAAAATTAGAGGAGGGAAATTATGAATTACAATTAGGACTAATAAAGCTGCTATAATCAGGATCTTATAATAAAGGAGCAACAATCAAGGGATCCTAATCTCGTAATTTATCTCCTAATATTCTAACAGTTATCAAATAAAGTCTTCAAATC
Source organism: Acacia confusa (assembly GCA_037074495.1). NCBI lineage: Eukaryota > Viridiplantae > Streptophyta > Magnoliopsida > Fabales > Fabaceae > Acacia > Acacia confusa. The sequence continues at coordinate 25,725,865 of CM073504.1, read as the reverse complement.
TCTAACAATAGAATAGTGCTTAGGGCTTTATGTAGAGCCTAAAAGACAAATCCCAATAATTCAAAATAAAACACAATATTAATAAGCCAATATATTTGAAGATATTTAACTTTTGTTAAAAAAAAGTAATCAAAATATGAACTCTTAATCAAGGCATTACTTCCTTTTTCTTCTTGCAAAAAATATATTATATTCTATATTCTATATTCATCTTTAATCCCAAACTTACAAATAATTAAAAGCCCCTCCGTCGGTGACCGGCTGCCACCGCCCCACCTCTGCCGATTTTTTTTTAAACTAAATTTTTTCCTTTTTTTGAAAAAAAAACTAAGGGGAGGCCGGCCACCCCACGCCGCCGCTCGCCCCACCGCCGGCGACCAGCCACCACCACCCCACCGCAGGCGACCACCTCCGGCGACTTTTTTTTTTTAAACTAAATTTTTTCCCTTTTTTTCTAAAAAAAACTAAGGGAAGGCCGGCCTCCCCACCACCGGCCACCCTACGCCGACGACCGGCCGCTGCCGCCCCACCGCCGGCGACCACCTCTCCTTAGTTTTTTTTGTAAAAAAATTAGTTTTAAAAAAAGTCGTTAGAGGTGGGGCGACGGCGGCGGCAGGTCGCCGGCTTGGGGTGACGGGCAGTGGGGAGGCTGGCCTCCCTTTAGCTTTTTTTTTAAAAAAAATAGTTTTTTTTAAAAAAAAGTCACCAGAGTAGTCACCAGTGGTGGGGCGACAGCGGTAGGTCACCAATGTGGGGTGGCCGGCGATGGGGAGGCCGGCCTCCCCTTAGTTTTTTTATTTTTAAAAAAAGTCGTCGGCGGTAGGGTGGCAACGGCCGCCAGCGTGGGGTGGCCGGCGGGGAGGGGGTGGGGCATTTTAGTTTTTTTATTATTATTTTAAACTAAGGGCAAAAGGGTAATTTTACCATGGTTAACGGTCAACTAATGGCCGTGGTATTTTTGCTTCTAAAACGTAACCACTTGTGTATTTTTTGTCCAAAAAAAGCACATAGTACTGGGTGCTCCTGAGGGAAAAACACATATGTAAAGTTACACCTTAATCCTTTAAAAAATCCCACAGTTTTCCCATAAAAACGGAAAATAAGTAACAAAAAGTTGAAAAATCATATTAGTTACATATATATTCAAAATATATCCAGATCCTTGAAATGAGGAGAAATGGTTACTATATACTTCGTGTGAGGCTAAATTAGAACCCAAAATTGAGAGATCTTATATTGCACATAACAAGTGACCCTTCTCCCTATGTAAGTAATAAACATAAGGAATTGAGTAACAATATACATAAATTTCATCACCCAAAAATAATACAAAAAAGCATGAATATGGCATCGGCATGCCAATAAAAATAAAGCATATGCCCCAAAAACCTTTTTTATTTGCAAGCCATATATTTCCATGAGATGTTAATTATTTATTTTTTATTTTTAAGTATTCTTCAGAAGACTTTTGCTAAAGCTATGAAATAGTAATATAACAAATTTCTATTTGGATTTAAAAAATAATAGAACTTCAACGACAAATCATTCAATAATAATAAAATCAAATTGTAAATTAATTGAAATTAAATTAGATGTCATGAACAATTTCTACTAACAAATAACAAGAGGATTTAGGACTCAAGATAATATCGCTAAAGATGAAATCTTCCAAAGCATTATTGTTATTAGGGGTGTTCATGGGTAGGGCTGGGTAGGGCAAGACCCTTGCCTGATGCTCTTCTCGAAAGATCAATGGGCAGCAAAATGAGGCCCAGTGTCCGGCCCTGCCCGATAAAGCCCTAACATTTTTGGGCAGGGCGATAATGGGCAAGGCAGGGTGAGCCTTCCATGCCCAAGTGGCCATATCCTATCATACCTTAAATTAAAAAAAAAACTTCAATTATACCTAATAAATAATATTACAAATTACAAATAAAATCCATAATTCTACAACTTGGGCCTTGAAATTAAAAAGACAATCATATGTCTTAACAAAAGTTAATATCCATAAGTAAACAATTAAATAACATCCATAATCCACTAATACAAGGCATCAAAAAATTGTAATCAAAGCCTTGTAGTCATCCAAAATTCCAAGAGGTTGCATCAAGGCCCCAAATTGTCAAAAGAAAGAAGCATATGGAATCAGAAAATGGAAGGGTCAAAAAATTAAAGATAATAGATTATAAAAGATAATATATATATATATATATATATATATATATATAGACACACACATCGGGTAGGGCCAAATGGGTAGGGCAGCATACCCTGCCCGATGCCCGACCCTGCCCGCAAAATGCCCAGCCCAATTGTGTCCAAAAAATGTTTAGGCCTCTTTTTTTCGGGTTGGGCAAGGCGATTTTTTCCTAGGCATGGGCGGGTGCACCAGGGCTTGGGCTTTGTAAACACCCCTAATTGCTATAGTGAAATTGATTAGAAAAAATGTATTATAGCTGACTCACATGAGGATGAAGAGATAGCAAGAAATTTGCAGGAAATTAGCTACTGCATTAACCATACAAAGAGAAATATGAAAACCAAATAGTACATCAAAAAAACCTTGAAAATAATTCTAAAATTAAAATATAAAAAATATTATTATATATTCACTGGAAACAATAAACTATACTCCATTAATTTAAAGAATAGTAGGTAACAGAGGTTTGAAATCTTTTAGAAATGTCTCCCACTTATTAGAGGCCACTATTCTTTACTCTCATAGATCAACAACCACGACTTGAGAAGAGGAATAGGGGAAAAGGAAATAAAAAAAGGATAGGCCGCAAGAGAAAAGGGGGTGGCGGGTGCTTGAGAGGCTAACTTTTGTGAGTTCTGGTTTAAAACATTGGAGACATGGGGTAAAGATGTTTTAGAAATGGGAAAATTGGAGAAAAAGACCTATGTAGAAAAATGTTTATTGAGACGACTTTAAAAAGTATTATAATACTTAAAAGGACCAAGAACTAAAATATAAATGTAATAATACTAAATTGCCCCTATATCTTCCATGACCGTACATCCCCCAACAAAATCAACCAATCATTAAGCGTCCCCAACTTTAACTGCTACAGGAAGTTCTAACTTACCAATTTCTCCCTTTGTTGCCTGCAAATTGAATACGCTTATCTGTTAAATTCCACAGTCAAGACTGAGAGCAATTCTTAATCATAGGATTTTTATTCCCACATGAACGTAATTCTGGGCTTGAACTTTTTCTTGACTCATAAATCAAGCCTTAACAAAAGGATCAAAAGGCGTTTAGCCCACTTCATTAACAATAAGGAAGAGACCTTGATAGAATCTGAAACAGGGAGAGAGGTTTAATTAAATTCTTGAGAAGGATATTTGTTACATGGCATCAAGCTATATTTCGTCAAGTTATATTGTAAGAGTCATATCTATTTGTTTGTTACATTCCTTTAACTGAGACATGCCACACAGAAAAGCAGATTCTCTTTCTGTTTGGTCCTTTCCAAATCAAACTCTTCCATAAAATCTCAAACCTGCACCACCCCTGCTTGTGCTAAATATATCTTCTGGGAGCTCTATTGTTTTCCTAGTAAGGGAAACCTCTATTTGACTCCAAATAGTGGTAATCTAAGACCCAAAAACGCAACCTCATGAATCTAACTCTATCCAAGCAAAAGCAACAGGGCTCACAACTTGGGCTCACAATGCTTCCAAACTAAGACCTAGTCGAGCTAATATCCCTCGGATTATATTTCTGGGTTTATAATTTTCTTAGCAAACAAACTTTTATAAATAAGTTCGGTAAAAACGCGGTAAAAAGAAACGAAGACAACAATGTCAAAAAGAGACTTGATTTCCATTTAAGAATTCGGCTAAAAGTTGATCCATAAATTCATACAAAACAAGATTCAAACTGGGAATACATCCATAAGAAAATCAAAACTAAAAACAATAGAAAAAGACAACAGAAATGAGCTTCATATCAAGCTTACAAATCCAAAGTACAAGACAAAAGCTGGCTATCCACGTGATTGGCTAAACACACAAGCGGGTGATTAGCCAATTTATATATTTTGTTGTCCAGGTTAATCAATACTTTGGATTAAGATGGCAACTAAAACCAATCTACGCCCACGTGGTGCTTCAAGTAAAGCAGGGTTTGTAGTACAGAGAAAAGGAAAGATGAAAGCTTCTTCTTCCAGCTCTCATTTAATTGCAGGTGAAGATATCCTTAACGAGGTTGTTCAAGCGAACATCTTCGAAGTTTTAAGGAAGACCCAAATGGTGAAGAAGGCCTCCAGTTAGAGGAAACCCGAAAAGGCTAAGTCCAAGGAAGTGTTTAGCACTTCTCAAGGACAGCCCACTGAAGCCCAAGCCTCTTTTTAGGCAACAGAAAAGCAAGCCCAAGCGAAATCCGAAGGCCCAAGAAAAACACTCTCCTCCCACTGAGGAATTTTCCAAAATTGATCTCATAAGTTGCAAAGAAGTCAAACATCATTTGATTGTCAATCCAACTACTGTGATCGAGTTTGGAAAAATGAGATTGGAATTATTCAGGCCTGAATTCAATTTCCAGTCTCAAGATGAGCTCACAAGGCCTCAGTAGGTTATTTGCAACAATTTATTTTATGCAGCAAAAACCAAGACAATTACTTGGACAGTTGCATGTGTAAATGCACTCACTTATTATCTTAGCAATAATAATAATGAGTGTTATGTGGTTCCCTAGGGAATATGACGAGGAGTATACACCATTGAAGATGAGATTCTTTCGTTACCAGCAGCTTATGACAATGAAGGAAATGAAGTTCACGTCTATCTTAAAGGTTACAACAATATTTTTGAAGCAATCTCTGAATTTGAAGGAACAGACTATTTCTTCTCTCCCGCTATCTCCTACATGGCACATCTACTTGAAGAGTTTGAAAATTATCTCCAAAAAAGAGAGAAATGTTTCTGGATAGCTACCCAACAATATGAAGCTTTTGTTGATCAATCTTGTATAGCCAATCTTCAAGTAGAGCAATTTCCCATAGAACCTCGTGATGGACTCAGTGGCGGACCCAGGGGCTAGGGGTGGCCCCCGCCCCCCTAAATTTATTTTTTTTATATAAAAAAAATATATGTATATATAAGCAAGCTTTTGGGTTCAATTTCTAAAGACCTTACGAAGATTGAACATATCAAAGAGCTTGATCTTTCCAACAATCTTCTTAATGGGTCAGTACCCAATTACATATTCAACGCTTTTGAGCCCAGCAATGTCATATCAAGTGAGCTATCTGAGTCCATTGGTGACTTGAAAACTCTTCAACTTTTAAACCTATCAGATAATGCCTTTGGTGGGTCTGTCCCAAAAAGTCTTGTTTGACTGAAAAATCTTACATTTGTTTCTTTGAGAAATAATTACTTTTCTGGTGAAGTCCCAAGTGGGATTCATTCTCTTCAAATTTTAGGTCTGTGTTCCAATTTGCTGAATGGGTCTTTACCTGATAACTTTGGTGGGGATAGCTTGAAATACATGAATCTCTCTGACAAAAAAAAATTCAAGAACAATCCCACCAAGATTTTCCAAAAAGATACCAACAAACTCCACAATAGATCTCTCCTTCAACAAGTTACCAGGTCCAATAATAGATCTCTCCTTCTAGCTTTGCTTAACCAAAAACCAAAGTCACTTTCTCCAAACTCTGATCTTAGTGGGAAGCCATTGAAAATCCTTTAAAATGTTTCAAGCTACATTGTCAAGTTCTTGACTATATTTTTAATGAAGGAAACACAACATCATATTGTGAAGATGTAAAAAGCCAAAAAGTACTTTTATTTATAATATATATTTTTTATTTTCGCCCCCCATCATTAAAATTCCTACGTCTGCCATTGGATGGACTTGTCCAATGTCTTCGAAAACATTGCCTCATCAGACATGCCTTATGATAGAGATAATAGCAAAAATAAATTTAGAACTAGAATCAACCAACTGGGCGTGTGTCCAAACATGAAACACAGCTTTCAACACCATGGACTGAAATCAAAATCTTCAGGCATGCTTTGAGAACTTCCTGAATGGGAACTGATCATGGGGAAGTAGTGGAGTCAGTACCAAATGTCCACTCCCTTAAGGTTCTAAAATGTGCACAGGGCTAATGAAATTAGTGGATATAATCAATTGGACTTGACCATATGAGATCCTCGTAAATTAATGAAGATGGAAATTAAAATAGATGGAATGAAGGCCCATCTCCCAGTTGGTGTTATTCTCATAGAGCAAGAAACAGATAACCAGCTTCAAAAAAGATCTCCTGGGTGGAAAAAAGACATTCAGTCCAATCATGTGAATAGGTGCGTGAGTATGGTCGAACCTTGAAAGAATACATTTGGAACTCATCAGTTGAGTAGATGTTGCTTTTGATGTCAGGAAGAGATGGATCAACAACATATTCTTTCTTCTCTGATGCAGATAAAGCATTAGCTTCCTTTAACTTTAGCTTCAAATGAAACTTTAATGAAGAAAGAGACCCATTCCCTGGGAAAGTTGATGGATGGGGAGAGTTAGAATTTGTGGTAGTTGTAACCACCCTAAGACCACACCTTGTCATTGAACAATTTTCTCGAAGAAGTTCTTCAAGAATACTTTTCACATGTTCAAGCTTGGGAGGTACCACAATAACATCAACTGGACAATGACTATTGGCATCAATAGAATTTGGATCAGTACCAGCTACCAATAGCAGCTTCACCACATCAACAGCATTTACAGCCCCACCTGATGTGGCACAATGAAGAGCAATGCTTTTGTCAAGCCCACATGATCGATTAATATCTGCATATGATAATGAAAGAATCAACTTGATGACACCAACGCTGCCACAAGTAGCAGCAACCATCAAAGGTGTCCGGTGCTCATGTACCATCTGCTTTGACCTCTTTTAGCAACCATACTGTGAAAGTGGAGCTAAATCACCAAGAAGGGGGTGAATTGGGGATTTTCAAAATTTTCACAAATTCTGCTGAAATGATAACTGAACAGGGCAGAACAGAGAGTAAGGGAATAAGAGTAAGACACAAGAGTTTATACTGGTTTGGCCCAAGTCTTTGGCCTATGTCCAGTCCTCAGGCACAGTGAGTATTTCACTATATCACTTGATTACACACTCTGTAACTCTGAAGCAGTTCTCTCACTAGAACTTGCTCCCCCTTACAAGTTGTGATCAAAGACTCCCAAATCTCCAAGTCCCCCGACTTGAGATTCATTACAATAAATGAATACAAGTGATAAACTCTTTTAAAAGAGCAGATAAGATGATCACTGAAGCTTAGATAGTATCAACTGATACTCTGTACAGAAAGCACAAGGATAAATGGACAAATTAAATGCACTTTCAATTTTTAGCTCAATAGTAGTTGAAGAGAATTGAATGATGCTCTATTTATACTTAGAGTATGTTTAATGATCGTTGCAGACATTCATGTGACCGTTGGAGAAGATTATGGTCTGTTATGAGCAACTTGGTCTCTTCTCTTTCTTCATTTTGTTCATTCTTTGTGTTGAAAGGATAAATGTTGAGTCCCTTGTGTTTATAGCCATTGAAATGACAGGGTTTTGAGTAGGTGGATGTCTCTTCTTCCCTTTTCCATCATGTAAAGCTTATTAGACTGAAATATAGCAAGTTAGGTAGCTCCTCATTTAATGCTCTGACAATTCCTTTGCTTTAGTGAAGTCAACACTGAAAAATATCCTTAATCCATCTGTAACTTGGCTGAAAAACACTAGCAAACACATTAAACATATCTGGTAATGTTGATGGTTAATATCTTGAAGCATTTAGATCAAATAACAAAAATTACACGGTTTTTGTAAATTCAAATTTTCAACTGTCACGACCCATACTCGAGTTTGTCCATCAATACTCGAGTATGTCACTATGCACTTAAGGCTATACTTGAGTATTCAAACTAATACTCAAGTATTCTCCTTCCAGAGATGAAACTCACAATTCCAGCTTTGGAGCTTCAGTTCCACTTAAGTCAATACTCGAGTATTCAACCAATACTCGAGTTTTGGACTCTTAAAGAATTTTTATCCAAAACATCAAAACCAGAGTATTCATGCAATACCGCAGTATTGAAGGCTCAAAAATTTTAGTTGCTCTCGGTATGACTCGATACTCGAGTATTCAACACCATACTCAAGTATGGAGTTTTACTTTGAAACTGAGAGAAAGCACTAGTTAGTATGAAATCGTCGTTTCCGAAACCATAGTTTTCCAAATTGAAGTTTGTATGTATAATAAATCTTTAACTCATCTTTTCTTGACTCAATACTCGAGTATGTCAACATCATACTCGAGCTTTCACTTAATTATGAAAACAATTGAATTCTGGAGCCAAGTTGAAAACTGGACTTTTCATATTCCAAAACTTGAGTTTTCGAAACTGGAGTTCTCATTTCTTTTGAAAAACACTGAAGAGTCTCGTTGGCCTATACTCGAGTATGTATACCAATACTCGAGTATGCTTTGATGGAAAACTTGCGTTGCTCTTTGTAAGGTTTAATACTCGAGTATCCTCTTAGATACCGCGGTATTGTCCTTAATCATGTGCATTGAGCTTTTCTTTGAAATCTCAATACTCGAGTGTTGCTACTGAATACTCGACTATTGTCTCAATCAGCAAGTTTATACTTTCTTGAGACAATTCTTCAATCTTGGTTTCACAATTGATTGTCATCATCAAAACCCATAGAGAACTAATATACTGCTGTCCAACCTCATCAACAAAGGAAGGATCATGCTCAATTGATATTTTAAATGCTCAACGCCAATATTAGCTACAAGGTCAAGTAGGCTTGCAAAACTATTTTCATTTTCCACAGTCAAATGATTCATCTTCCTGTTTTGGGGTAGAGTAGTGCTAGACAAAACTGGAGACGATGCTAGCTTTAACCGCTCTAAGTCACAGCATATGCTTTCATTTGCAAGGCTCGTAAGGAAATTATCCTATGTTTGTGCTTCTGCATTATTTGAAAATGGTTGCTTAGTATAAGCTGAATTGGATGAGAACAAAAGACCATTCAAGCAAATAAATAAATAAATAAATATATATATATATATATATATATATATATATATATATATATATATATATTAAAGTTCTGCAAGAATGGAGATATACCTCAAACTTCAGAAACCGAAAGTATCCAAAAGCAATGTTGTAGTGCTCAGTCTTGTTATGTGTTGGACTTAGGAGTAAGTGTTAGAACATGATTATTTAGTAATGTTATTGCTAATCATTGTTAGTTGTATTGTATTAGCTGTGGTCCTGTATTAGCTGTGGTCTTGTATTATATTTGTTGTGGTCCCAGAATTCTGTTAGCTATATCTAGTGTAAATACTGGAAATATCTTTCCAATATATTAGAGTTTGTACGTGTCATTCATTCATAGGTTAGTCAGGAAATCCATTATTGTACAGATGATTCTAAAATGGTTGTGATATCAGCTATATATATAATAACATACCACATAGAGCATATTTATTGCCTCTGCATTACAGAATTCTCCCTGTTTTCTTACTTGGTATTAGAGGGCTAAGAAATGTCTACCAATAGCTTAGCTTCCTTTGTGAACTCTGGATCTCAGTCGAGTGCCGAGGCCTCCTTGTTATTTAGCTCCTCTAGTCAGACCACAGCGATCAAGCTGGATCACTCCAACTTCTTGGTTTAGGATTCGATTGTTCTACCACTTATCGAGGGAAATCAACTTAAAGGACATATAAACGGTTCTCTTCCTGCTCCAGCGAAAGTAGTCTCTGTCGCAACAAACCTAGCATATTCAGAATGGTTCTCTATGGACAAAATGTTGGTCGGATGGTTACGAAATACGATTACCCAAGACGTGGGTGCTCAGTTGCTCCACTACTAGACAACTTGAGAATTATGGAATAAAGCAAGTGATCTCACCTATGCATCTACTAAGGCTCGTGTAATGGTGGTAAAAAATGAAATGCACAACACTCACAAAAATGCAATGAAGATGGAAGGATATTTAAACAGATGAAAAGCTTGTATGATGAGCTTTCTTTTGTTGGATCCCCTATAGCAACAGACGATCTAATCTTACACACCTTGAATGGCCTAGACACAGAGTACAATCCCATAGTGGTGAAGCTTGTCGATAAACCAAATCTAATGTGGGTTGAAGCTCAAGCATCCTTGTTATCGTTCGAGACTCGATTGAATCAACTCAATCACCTTTCAAACCTTAGCATTTGACCATCAATTAACATGGCTGCTGCTGCCCGAAATGAGCATTCCAATCGTGACTCCACCAACAATCGCGGCAGCTGCCATGGAAACACACGTGTATTTAGAGGTGGAGGAGGACGTTTTCGTGGCAACAGGCGCGGAGGATATGGAAGCAATCGCCCATTTTGTATCCACTGTCAACGTCCAGGCCACACTATCGCTATATGCTACTATCAAGATGACAATGGACCAGTCAATAGTTATTTTGCAGCACAAGCTAATTATGCCAATCCTTATGTGGTTGCTGATCTAGCCCGATATGTTGATAGTGGTGCAAATTACCATGTGACACCTCATCCTAAACAGTTAGATGAAATCAATCCCGATGGTAAGTTGAGCTATCTTACCACTTGCACTGGTGAAAGAAGCAAAATCGCAGGCATTGGTTCTACAACCATACCTTGTAACAACTCACCTAACCTATTGCTTAAAGATGTTCTCTATGTTCCATCAGCAGATAAGAGTTTGATTAGTGTAGATCAATTAATAAGTGATAATCATGTTGATGTGAATTTTGATGCCCGTGGTTGTTCTGTGAAGGATTCGATGACAAAAAGCCTGCTAATACAGGGAGATCGAAAGGAAGGCATGTACCCACTGATGGAAAGAAGGCTTAAAGCGTCACCAGAGGCCCTTACAGCAACATATGATAATGATCAGTCGAATTACTTGAAGTGGCATCACATATTAGGACATCCTAGCAACAAAGTGTTAAATCAAGTCCTAAATAATTGTAACAATAAGCTTTCTAATGCTTTAGCTCTTAAAACCTTTGTATGTGAAGCCTGTCAATTAGGGAAATCAAAGTTTTTACCATTTCAATCTTTTGTCTCACAAGCCTCTGCTCCTCTGGAATTGATCCACACTTACTTGTGGGGACCAGCCCCTATACAATCTAACGGGGGTTATCGTTTCTATATTCACTTTGTCGACGATTATAGCAGATATACATGGCTATATCCATTGAAACATAAAGGAGAGGTAGTTCATGTATTCAAGGTGTTTAAAATGTTTGTAGAAAACCAATTTGGCTTAAAAATTAAATCAATTCAGTGTGACAATGGCAGTGAATACAAACCATTTATATCTGTGGCGCAAGATGCAGGAATTAAGCTATAGTTCACATGTCCATATACATCAGTCCAGAATGGCAGGGCAGAGCGAAGGCATCGGCATATCGTGGAAATGGGATTGATGTTGTTAGCTCATTCAAGAATGCTGCTAAAATACTGGGTAGATGCTTTCCAACACGCAGTACAACTGATTAATTATTTACCAATGCCAGTAATTGATGGTGAAGCTCTTTGTTTCGTCTCACCAAAACAGAACCTAATTACAAGAGTCTTCAGGCTTTTGGCTGTGCATGCTATCCATGCCTTAAGCCATATAACGCACATAAATTTCAGTTTCAAAGTAAAAAATGTGTCTATATTGGAATGGCATCTCCACAAAAGGGCTACAAGTGCTTAAGTGCATCAGGTAAGGTATTTGTCTCACGACATGTGATTTTTGACTCGGGTGTTTTTCCTTTTCGAACAGGATTCTTAAATCAGTCGATTGCTGTTAAGGATGGAATGAATTTAGTACCATTTATAATTCATTCAGTTCAAGAACTCGAGAGTGGAGTTGAACGAGATGAGTCGATTGAGCATAAGGTGTTGCCAAGCCGGTCGGAATTACCATCTGATGATTCTGTGTGTGAAAGTGCAGAAAAAGCTGGAAATGAGACTTCAAATGATGTAATAGATCGAGTTGGGCCTGTAACCCAACATAAAATTGTGACTCGGTCCAAGTCAGGCATAATCCGGCCCAAGGTTCCTTATATCGGATCCCTCAAAGCACAGGACTCAATTTCGTCACCGGAGCTGAAAGTGAAGCTGAATCACCAAGAGGGAGTGTGAATTGAGGATTCTTAAAAATTTTCGACTAGTTTCATTTTATGGTGATAAGGCAGAGTAGAACAGAGAGTAGGGAAGAGAATATGGAAACTCAGGATTATACTGGTTTGGCCCAACTCTATGGCCTACGTCTAGTCCTCAGGCACCCTGAGTATTTCACTATGTCATTTGATTACACACTCTGTAACTCTGAAGCAATTCTCTCACTAGAACTTGCTCCCCCTTACAAGTTGTAATCAATGACTCCCAAATCTCCAAGTCCCCTGACTTGAGATTACTTACAATAAATGAAATACATATAATAAACTCTCTTAAAAAAGCAGATAAGATGAACACTAAAGCTCAGTTAGTATCAACAGATACTCTGTACATAAAGCTTAAGAAATAAATGAACAATTAAATGTTTTTTCGATTTTCAGCTCAATAGTTGTTGAAGAGAATTAAATGTTGTTCTATTTATACTTAGAGTATGTTTAATAACCGTTGCAAGCATTCATATGACCGTTGGAGAAGTTTTCTGATTGTTAGAAGCACCTTGGTCTCTTCTCTCTATATATTTTATTCATTCTTTGTGTTGGAAGGTTAAATACTGACTTCCTTGTATTTCTAGCCGTTGGAATGTCAATAATTTAAGTAGGTGTATGTCTCTTTATCCTTTATACATTGTGCAAAGCTTGGTAGTTCAGATTATGACAAGTTGGGTAGTCTTGCATTTAATGCTCTGACATGAATTTTGCTCTAATGAAGTCAGCTCTTAAAATCTACTTGTATCATAACTAAAGTAGCTGAAATCCACTAACAAACACATTAAATATATCTAATGAAGTTGATAAAGAATATTAGAAAGTATTTAGATCAATCAACAAACATTATGCAGATTTCGTAAATTTAAATTTTCAACTGACACAGCTCATACTTGAGTTTGTGCATCAATACTCAAGTATGTCACTATGCACTTAAACCATACTCGAGTTTCTATGTCTATACTCGCGATTTGAGCTTTGGAGCTTCAGTTGATCTTAAGCCAATACTTGAGTATTCAATCAATACTTGAGTTTTGGACTCTTGATGAGATTTTGCCCAAAACATCAAAACCGGAGTATTCATGTAATACCGGAGTATTGAAACCTTAAAAACCTCAGTTGCTCTCTATATTACTCGATACTTGAGTATTCAACACCATACTCGAGTATGAGTTTCCATTTTGAAACTTAGAGAGAACATTAGCCAGTGTGAAACTGGAGTTTTTCAAACTGAAGTTTATAAGTGTAATAAATGTTCAAGTCATCTTTGCTTGGCCCAATACTCGAGTTTTCATTTGAAAATGAAAACATTTGAATTTTGGAGCCAAGTTGAAAACTGGACTTTTCATATTCCAAAACTTGAGTTTTCAAAATTGGAGTTTACCAAACTGAAGTTTTCATTTCTTTTGAAAAAATACTAAAGAGTCTCTTGGGTCTATACTCGAGTATGCAAACCAATACTTGAGTATGCTCTGATGGAAAACTTACTATACTCTCTATAAGGTCCAATACTTGAGTATCCACTAGGATACTGCAGTATTACCTTTTGTCATTAACATTGAGCTTTTCTTTGAAATGCCAATACTTAAGTATTGTAATACTCGAGTATTGCTACTGATACTCAAGTATTGCCTCAACTAGCAAGTTTTTATATTCTTGAGACAATACTTCAATATTGGTTTTACAATTGATTGTTATCATCAAAACCAATAGAGAACTAACAGGAGCCAAGGTCAGTCCAGGAAGCAATGTCATCTCCGAAATGGCTTGCTGCCTTGAAGGAAGAATATAGTGCTCTGTTGTACAACAACACCTGGGAATTAGTCCCTTACACCTATCAAAAACTCATCAACAACAAATGGATTTTCAAGACAAAGTTCAAAGCGGATGGGTCGATCTTAAAGCACAAGGCGAGGATGGTCGCTAAGGGCTTTCAGCAAACTCCTGGTGTTGATTTCAGCGAGACATTCAGTCCAGTTGTTAAATCAACAACTATCAGAGTGATTTTGTCAATAGTTGCAACATATAACTGGGTAGTGCAGTAATTGGACGTGAATAACGCTTTCCTCAATAGATTTCTGAAGGAGGAGGTGTTTATGCATCAACCAGAAGGATTTGAAGATCGAAGACGGCCTACACATGTATGTAAGTTGATAAAAGCTATTTATGGGCTTCGACAAGCTCCGAGAGCTTGGTTCGATAGGCTGAGATTGACTTTGCTTAATTGGGGATTTAAAAACTTGAAGAGTGATATCTCATTATTCATGTTGCAAACACATAATTTGACTATATTCATTCTCATTTACGTGGACGATATTCTTGTAACAGGAAATGATCCTGTGTGTGTTGATAAGTTTGTAAGACAATTGAACATGGTCTTCTTACTAAAAGATTTAGGACCTTTATACTACTTCCTAGGTATAGAGGCTTATAGAGATGCTCGAGGAATCTTCCTAAGTCAAACCAAATATGTCTTAGATTTGCTTAGAAAGTTCAATATGGCTGATTGTGCCACAGTCCCCATACCTATGGTCACAGAAAGAATGATATCCGCTTTAGATGGAGACTGTTGACTTATCCAACTGAGTACAGGCGAGCAATAGGATCTCTCCAATATCTCACCACTACTCGTCCAGACATTTCCTTTGCTGTTAATAAATTGAGTCAATTTCTGGCCCAACCTAGAACCACTCATTTTCACGTAGTTAAACGAATTTTTAGATACCTAAAGGGTACTTGTAATCTTAGTCTGCTGATTAAATCATACTCTCAGCCTTAATTGATAGCCTACACTGATGCAAATTGGGCTTGTGATATGGATGACGGAAAATCCATAGGTGGAATATGTGTGTTCCTCGGGAATAATCTCATTTCCTGGGCTTCTAGAAAATAGAGGGTAGTTTCAAGGTCTAGCTCGGAATCTAAATATCATTCACTTGCTGATGGGTCAACTGAAATTAAGTGGCTAAGCTCTTTGTTATTTGAATTGGGCTTATTTCTTAAAAGGCCTTCTATAATCTGGTGTGATAATCTAAGTGCAAAGGCCTTGGTAGCGAATCCAATATAGCATGCAAGGAGTAAGCATATTGAAGTGGATGCTCACTTCATTAGAGACCTAGTTCTAGCTGGCCTAATTGACATCAGATATATTCCTTCTTCATTACAGATTGTTTTACCAAGCCATTGTCTCAGTCTCAGTTTCAATTCTTCAGAAACAAACTTGGATTAGTGGCCACTCCTCCAAGTTTGAGGGGGAATGTTAGAACATGATTATTTAGTAATGTTATTGCTAATCATTGTTAGCTGTATTGTATTAGTTGTGGTCCTGTATTATATTCGTTGTGGTCCCAGAATTCTGTTAGCTATATCTGCTGTAAATCTGGTGTAAATACTGGAAATATCTTTCGAGTATATTAGAGTTTGTACGTATCATTCATTCATAGGTTAGTCAGGAAATCCATTAGTGTACAGATAATTCTAGAATGACTGTGATATCAGCTATATATATAATAACATACCACAGAGAGCATATTCATTGCCTCTGCATTACAGAATTCTCCCTGTTTTCTTACTGTAAGTAGTAACGAGCTTTTACTTCCCCGTGCGTTGCACGAGATGATAGTATTTCAAAGGTTACTTAAACATATTTTACTTCATAAATGATACAATTTATTTTTCTGTAAAGAACATTAAAATATCACTACTAATTAATGACTGCATATTATTAGAAATGAAATCCCAACAATGATAAATAATATCTTGCAATTGATTCATAACCGTTACAAATGAAAAACGAATAATGTTAAACAACAATGTGATGTCTGAATTTGATTAAAGAATACTAACTCACATGTAGGAAGCATACAATTTTTGCTTTATATATCTTACGCTATTTTCTATAATTGTTTAATGATGTGTTTTTAACTTTTAAAAGAGGTCTTTCACTCTAAGCCACTCTTTACTTAGTTTGAATTTCCTATTTGTGATGTCATGCAATGATATTTCTCAGTTTTTGGGCAGAGGTTCAGTACAATTCAATATATCTGGAAGGAGGTGAAAGGGCTCTTTATATTAGATCAACAGATGTGTTTGTATACGCAAGATATGGGATTTTTTTAGTATCCTCCAACGTCCTTTTGATCTTTCTGAAAGATATTTAATATGCCTCTTATCTTATTACTATTACCATAGCTATTCAAAGATAGAGTGGTGACGCCATATTTTTAAGGGGGAGCCAATTTTCAATTGAAGAACTATTTAGTTTGTGCATTGAGAAGAATGGTAAGACAAAAGATTATATAAACTAACCCATTTGATGCCTTTATGGTGAAAGACACATGAGGTCCATAAAGTTTTCCCTTTTGTTTGACTTGTAGACGTTGCTAGAATGGCAAATTGTGTGACGTGAATGTACCATTGCCACTGTTAGTGAATCCACTTTGTTATCCTGCTTAATTTTTTTGCTTTATAAAAGTGTAAACGTGTTCCGTGAATACACTTATCGTCAATTTTGACCCCCAAAAACACTTATCGTCAATTCTGAAAGATATTTGATATGCCTCTTATCTTTTTTTGCTTTATTATTTAATATGACTGAGCAGCATCCCCTTGTTTACAAAGTGGTATAGAATCCTGCTTGCTACAACATTTGGAAAAAATAAATATATAAATAATACATCACTAAAATCTGTCAATTTATGGTAAGAATTCTACAAAGGACCAATGTTTAGAGCACAAGGAAAAAGCACAACTAATGGTAACTTGATATCGATTATCTTCCATAAATGTTTAATTACTATGATTAAACAAAGCAAACATTCATATTGTTTCAATTGCACTTACTATGATTTATAGCATTTAGTATCAGCAGCCTTCTGCCAGAAAAAAAGTTTCATCCTGCTAAGCTAGAAGAGTCCAACAGAGTTTTTGGGTCAGCCCTTCCAGTGGGTTCAACATGATCCTCTTTTTGAGGTTTACATGTGACGAACTTCCCGTTGGCCTGCTTGTGGGTGAAGTTAAAACAAAGTATCCTCCAGGTTTAAGAACACAGTCAACCTCTATAAGGAATAGACCATCTGTGGAATATAATCATTGTCAGAAAGAAAAAAATATTCACAGGGAAAAAACATTCAGTATGTTAGGTAGACAAAACATTGATGCGTGATAATGTGTCTCAGACTCAGTTAAGTAAATCTAGAAGCTGAAGGGAACAACTGTCTAGTTCATAATTAGAATTCATGAGACAAAGATTGAGTAAATGAATACATGAAGAAATTCCTGTAAAGGTTTTACCTAGATTGGCAAGACGATTCACCCAACCAAGGATCCGCTTTCCTGTCAATCTACGGGAGAGATCATCTGTAAAATGATTGCAATTCTTAGAGATAATAAGGTGATAGGTATCCCCATAATAATCTGAAGCCATATTTTCAATAAACGTCTGAAACTCTGAAGGATGCATATTTGTTTGGCCCAAAGTGATGGAACGTCTATATATAAATCCAGGGCACTTTCTTGGCTCCACTTCAAAAACTCCACTTGACGGAAATTCATGAGCTCCAAACCCAAACTCTCTGCCATATACTGTTTAAACACCCCGCTCCAAAAACACATGATAAATTAAGACTCCTTTCAAACAAAAAATTAGTAATTGAATGACATTTTCAAACAATAGATCAAGAACATCAGCAGAAACCACAAAAAAATTAATTGAATGACAATATTTTCAACATAATTCTGACAAAACACTATTCACTCCTACAAATGCTATGCATAGTCAAAAGAAGAGATAAATCTTGATCAATAGGGTATGAAACAGATAGTAGTAATAACCAATTGATCACCCATGCAAGAGTGAATTAGCTACAGAAGATAGTAGGGCTATTAAATCACTTACATGTAAGGATTATTTTGAGTGCTAAAACAAAACACAAACAAAAAGATGAAGACCGAGTCTTTTAACTTTAGCTAGAGAAGATGATAAACTTTGGTGGTTCAACAAAGCAAACCTCTTACCTACTTTTTTACGTTTCTTATATTGTAAAGCTTGACAAAAATAAATTCATAAAGTATACCAACCTGGCATAAATGAAAGTGACCCCTCAATGTTTACCTTTTCTGCAACAACATGCGCATGGTCAACACAAATTGAAACATATTAGTGTTTAAGGTATATTGCAGATGAGGATGATAAGCAGGTCAAAAAGTTATGAGGCGTAATTCTTTAAGTATTATGATAAAGCTCTATCATTATTGCTTACTTAGAAGGAAAAAAAGGAAGAAATGCAAAACTCATGATAATCTGAAACACAATTTATGCTACGTACCATTAGAGGAAGAGTTTCCATTGAAGATAGTTACAGGATTGGATAAGGTCAGCTCCCTAATCTCTTGAGCAAGTTGTCGAATCTGAAGTTAAAACATGCAGAGTATAGACAATGGAGTCCTTATTTAGCAGATTTGGAATATATGTTTGGCTGGTTTGATTAGAGTTGGGTTGTCCATTTGATTCAGGGGCTTTTCTAGCCTTGAAGTTTACAGGCTTCAAGAAGCAATCAGAGCATAAAGTTCACAGGCCTTGTAGAGTCGTTAATGGTTTTCTCCACATCTTGTTTAGAAGAGGATTATTTTCATGTTGTCTTTGTGGATTTCTAAACATGTTTCCTTTCTTCTTTCTATTCCTATATCTTGGAACCCCTAGTGGACATTCAAAGCGATTGAAAGGCTCTTTTGAATTAGACCTTGGGTTTCTTCCCCAACTTTAGTGGAAAATCTCTCTCTCTCTCTCTCTCTCTCTCTCTCTCTCTCTCTGGTTTATGCATTATTCTCTTCTCATCAACAAATGCTTCTTTTTATTAAAAAAAAAACGTCACAGTCTATAACTATTTCCAAAAAAAAAAAACCAATTTCTTATTGCCCATTGATTTGTACTCAATGAAAATAATTAGATTTCTAACAAAGCCAAAGAGGCCCCCAGGTAAAATTAAGTTTGCAATACCTGAGCAGTAATGAAAGAAAAAAATCTTGCTACGCCTCCTCTTCATCAGTTTCTTCTTCATATTGGTCTCCTTAAACCAACATAAAGCTCCTATTCAAAAACACACAAACACACATATTATGAATAAAACTTGCAAATACTCGAAAATAAACAATTGAAACTGTTCAGGGAAATCGAAGGCAGAAGAAAAGCATAGACTTCAGAGATGGTTGGACGTCCACATCATCCAAGAACTTTTCAAATGCTTTTTGAGATCTGAATCAAAATATCCTTGACCAAAATAGAAACAAATAGCAGATAAACAATTTGCCCGAAGAATAATGAAAGATCTACTGTCTCGCGAAACCCTAACCTGTAGATCCTCTTCGGACCTTCTTCTCGTCATCAAATAAGAGCTTCAGAGGATCGAAATTTTGAGAGAGAAGCTTGATACAAATTTTGAATTTAAAATCTGAGGTAAGGACGACGGGAGGAGATGAGCATTGTAACATTTGATAGAGAAAAGGTTGGGGAAGGGAAAAGAGAAGGGAGCATAAGCATCATAGGCCTTGAGAATTTGAGAGAGAAAAGGTCTGGGGAAAGGAAAAAGAAGAGGGGATCAGCATCAGCAGATCGAAATTTTGAGAGAAGGTGTATACAAATCTTGAATCTTGAATCTTGAATCTGAATGTGAGGTAAGGACGATAGCCAAATGGTCTGGGAAGGGAAAAAAAAAAGGGAGGAGAAGAAGCCTCGAGAAGGGAAAAAAGGCCCATGAAGATGCACAGAGCCCAATGGTGCTAAAACGGCTTATGAACAGTAAATTGTGTTTAGAGCCAAGGATAAGCATATAAGAGTTGGCTTGAAGGATGAGTTATTTTATATATATTGATAATCGGGTGCACATTAGGTGCCAACTCTTAGGTGCCCATCCCTCTATTAGAGGGATGGGCATATTTTTTTTTAATTTTTTTATATATTGTATTTATTTATATTTAAATTATATGCTGCTTTCTGGAAAAAAAATTTCATCCAGTATCTCAAATTAATTAGTTTTCATTATACTGGTATTACAGATAAATATTACTGAATGCAGGATTGAAAACTAATTAATTTGAGATACTGGGTGAAATTTTTTTTCCAGAAAGCAGCATATAATTTAAATATAAATAAATACAATATATAAAAAAATTAAAAAAAATATGCCCATCCCTCTAATAGAGGGATGGGCACCTAAGGGGCACATAAGGTGCTTGACACCTAATGTGCACCCATTGATAATCTGGGCTTGAGTTCTCATTCTACTACCGGAATGACCAATTATTACTATTTTTAAATTCCATAAAGCTATACACAAAGACTTGGAATAGTTAGATGTTGAATTTGGAAAGATTAGCGATAGTGACAAGACAATTCTTCATTAATTTACTGAAAGTTTTCACCAAGAGGAGGTCCTAAAGGTGAAAGGTTAAAGTCCGTAAAGGCCAAGCAATACTTGTGCTTGACCTCTACAAAGGCATCCGCTATTCTGGTAGAGCAAAAACCTGAATTACTGGGCTGGAGGGAAATTGTTACAGACCCAACAAAGAGGCCCATTAAAAGTACGACCCAACACGAGATAATCCATATCAAGACCCATATCAGATCTCAACTACCCCCAAATCAAGGAGATCCTAACTAAACAACTATAATCAAGGATCTTATCATAAATGACGGTATATATCTTAGACAATAAGACGCATAAAGCCCATAGATCCAAGACCTCAGGTAATCCTATAAATAGGATATAAACCCTAAGAGGTACATACGTTTTCTCTCAGTTATCATTTTGCCGTCATTATGGACACACCCCACCCCTTAGGCGAAAGCCATATAGTTTGCACAATGATCCATGGCGCTTACTGGTATTTAATCCACTAGTTCATTGGATAGACATCTGTATTCTACATAAGAACAAGCACCATTAACCTTAATAACTTTACCCTATCATCATCATTAGCCCCAAGTACATGTGCTAATAATACAGAGATAGAATAAACATATACCGAATTAAGACTTGTGGGAAAATATAAGTACTTTGATAAATGGTTTTTACTATTTTAATTAATCTAAAAGCATAAACATGTTAATTATATTGTCATCATAATAATATTAATGATTTATATGGCATATGTTCAATTCAACTAGTGAGAAAAAGTTGGGAAATGGTTTGGATCTGCCTACGATCTCAGCTTAGGTTGGTAAATCATTAAATCCTATTTCTCATTCAGTTTTTTCTTTTAATTTTATTTAATTTTATTTATTTATTTATTTATTTTGCGCTAATGTATTTCTCATTCAGATTTAAGCCTATGATTAATCACAAATCCTTACTTCTATTATTTTATTAGTGATAATTCTCAATGTGTTTTGATGATAACTAGCAATTGTAAACTTGATATGAAGTTTGTTTTTGGCAATATGAAAATCTCACTGTCAAAGGCAAACTCAAGTTTGGGTATGTAAACTTGAGTTTGAGGGTTGACAGAAAACTGTTTACTTCTGCGAAGAAAGCCAAACTCGAGTCTGCTTGGACTAACTCGAGTCTGAGGAGTTACAGAAAGCAATCAGAAATTTTCACAACAAGCCAAACTCTAGTTTGCAAAACCAAACCTGAAGTCTGGAAGATACAGAGAGCACTCAGAATTCCAAGCAAGCCAAACTCAAGTCTGGATTCCTAAACTTCAGTCTAGACCAAACAAAAAGACACTCGAGTTCTAGGCCAAGTTACAAACTCCAGTCTAGAGTTACAAACTCCAGTCTAGACCAAACAGAAAAATTTGAATAGTTTCAGCTCAAACATAAACTTGAGTCTGTCATTGTAAACTCGAGTTTAAGACAAATAGAGAAACACTCGAATTTCTACCATCTTTCCAAAACTTCAGTCTGTCTCCTAAACTCCAGTCTGGAAAATCACGAACTTAGGCTTGTTCTTCAAACATAGACCCAAACTCGAGTCAGTCACTAATTGACTCGAGCCTAGGAGCAGGACTAAAATTTCATGCCAAGTCCAAAGCCTGATAGTTCTCTCTGTAAAAGCCAAACTCGAGTTAGCTTTTATAGACTGTAAGTTTAGACCTCTAATCAACGAACATGCTTTCTGAATGAACCCCAAACTCGAGTCTGGAAGAACAAACGTTTGCATCGGAGATTTTGAAAAATCAGATGATGTTGATCTGCGAAATCTTAATGGGTCTTCCTGAAATTATTTCATGATATGATATTATTGTTTCTAATGTCCTTGATGAAGTTTTGAGTGTTTTTCAGATAAGGTTTAGCCAAGATCAAGGTGAGATCAAGATCCAGAATAAGTGCATTAAATGAAGAACCAAGAACAGGGCTGATTCTTTTCTTAAGACCGAACCAGTATAAATTCTGTGTGTCTAAATTTTTCTTTTTCTACTCTTTTATTATCTATTTCTTAAGCTTCATTTTTAAGAGTTGAAAAGAATTTTTAAAATCCCCAATTCACCCCCTCTTGGTGATTTCTTCCACTTTCAATTAGGACTCAATGCCAAGCTCATGAAGTAGTGTTCAACTAAAAACTTAGTAAATAAAAACATAATATGTATTTATAAAATTTATAATTATAATATATGAAGTTCCAATTATAATCATGTAAGAAGTAGAGCTGGGAATCATGGCCGGCCTTGAGAGGGCCTGGAGTAAGAAAAACATCTGTTTTTTCAAGCCTGGCCCAAGAGCATCAGGACAAGGGCCAACCCTACAGGACCTGGAAGTTACTATTCCAAATTTTAATTATTTTTCCTCCATTTTTTAAATGAAAAATTAGTAAATTACGACAATTAAAATTTTAATTTATCAAATAAATGTTGTCAATATTAATATCCAAACAACACAAATCATTTAACAAATAACTACATTCACTAATTCGTAATCAAAAGTAAATTATTGTTCATCAATAACTTGCATAAAACATAAGAAGCATACCCCTAAACAACATTAGTACGATGATTATTATTACCACCTTCTTCGCCACTATTATCAATTTTAAAGACATTTAATTGTACTTCAATTTGAGTAGTAGACTATATTTCATGAGTAAAAATATCATAAATTTTTTCTTTTAGACATATCCATTAAAAAGGTCTATAGGGCCGATCCGAGGCCCGAGGCCCTCAAGGGATGACCCTTTTAAACCCGAGGCCCGCCCTACAGTGCTTATTTCATTTAGTTTCTTTAATTTTCAAGTCCATCCCGTGAAGGGCTGGCCTGATGGGCTTTGTCCAATTTCCTGACCATAGTAAAAAGGTAAAAAAAAAAAAACTATAATCCTGTAAAGGAAAAATAAAATGTAACTCTATACAAATATTGAAAAATTTAGTAATTCAAATTTAAATTTCGGTTGTTAGTTAAAAATTAAATTAAATAAATAAAATTTATTTCCCAAAATAATACTAATTTTGCATCATGAGGTTGCCCCACACAACTTATACTAAGAGTTTTAATGTTTTTATAATTTTTAAAATATAAATAAAAGAAAACTGGGCCAAAATCTTCAGAGATAACAGATAAGCCCTAATGGCCCGAGCCCAGGCTTTCCTTGGTCGGCCTGACGGGACCCGCCCGGCTCTGCGGTGAACTTTCGGTCCCCGACGGTTTGCCCGCCACTATTTTCCAGCGATTCCACCGCCTGACTGAAACGGCGTTTGACCGTTGCGATTTCTTTCTGCCACTGTTGTTTTCACTTTTTCTCTCCGTTGCGACGTGCTTATCTCCTTGCCTTTCTTTCTCGTTTCACAATTCCGAGCAATCAGTGCATGGTCCGTCTCACTCCGACGAAGATATGCCGCCACCTAAAGGTGTTCTCTCGTTTCACTTTGTCACGGTCCCCTGTACTCGGAATTACTTTTTACTTTTCCTTTTTCTTTAATGTTTTGTGTTTATTCTGTAACAGAGCTTCCAGGGTTTTACTACGACGCAGAGAAGAACAGGTATTTCCCCATGAAGGGCCCCATTCCAGGCTCTTCTCGCTCTTCTACTACGAAGATTGGTCCTAAGAAATCAATCCCAAAGTCTCCCCCTCAGGTATTTATATGTGCCCCTATCAAACGTTTGATATGGATTCTCTTTCTTTGCTTGGCATGTTAACTATTTGTAAACTTGCTTGATGTGGTAATCATTATTACAAGCAAAGGACTGACATGGAAGGTTTTTAAGTTTTTAGGAATTTAAATTAGGTGAAGTATATTTCAAGAGGATAAAAATTTTCTCTAATTTTTTTCTTAAAGCAATTTGAGTTGGCTGGATAAGGTTTTGGATGAAGGATTCTGATAGGAAATTCGCTACATATACTATGTTACGCAGACAGTTCAAATTAACACTGGTATTGCTGTTTGATATGTAAAGTGTAAATATATTACTAATGAGCTAATTACTAAAGTTTAATAATTGGCACAAGACTAATTCTATGAGGCCATACTTAGGGAATAGTAGAAGCTAGTTAATTAGTTCGGAAGTTAGTTAGTATTACTATTATTATTACTGTTAATACCATTGGGAAATTCTGGTTTCTTGCTGTATAAACCCTTTTATGTTTTGTTTTCCGTCAGTGTCAGATGTATTTTCTCTCCTACCTTTTTACTGTCTGCAATAACTCTGGCAATAGCAGGATGAGCAGTTCCCCCCATATTTTAACCTCCCTTTTTCATAATAAGAAACCGTTTATCCTTAAATTACTTATTTCTATTGAGTTGAAATGAATGAGATGGGTATGTATCTTGTATAAGTTTGGGATTCTAGTCTGTAAATGTGCTGTAGCAGTTGCTTTACAATGATTCACGTATTATCTCTCACATGCTTTATATCTCTCGTGTGTTTTACAAGTTGCTGTCATTAATGAAAAATAAATTTTATTAGAAAAAATGCTACACAAGTGATTAGAAAAAAAAAAAATTTAAGGTGTGGGTTTTGAATAATATCTTTATCAGGTTTAATATTTAGAGCTCTGTGACTAATTGATACTATAATGCTTGTTCTTCTATTTCTAGTACTGTTTATCTTTCTTTGTTTTAATTGCATATTGTTTGTTCTTGATTTTATTATGATTTTTATGTACATTTTACAAATAAGTACTAATTGTTGATTCATGTTAATTATAGGAAAGGAGCCCTCGTAGGCAGCTTTTGAAGAGAACGTCGAAACTGCTTCATGCTAGGGAGTTAAATGGTAATATCATTAAATCCTACAACTGGAGATGCAACTTCAGGGAGGAATTGCAAAAAATACAAGCATCGCAACCTGTGGTATATTTCCTTAATACAGACCTTCCTCTCTGGATCAAAAATTTCAAATGTTCAAATTATACAGAACCCAAAATCATAAATTCTGCTTTGCATGTATTTAGCAATTAATAACTTTTGGCAAGCTTTAGTGATGATTGAAAGTGAAGGTATAGACATATTGCCAAAGATTAAACCAGTGTATATTCTATTGCAGGTTTGGAAATATCAGCAGACTGATAGGATAGGTATTAGTGCTTTGGAGCAATTAAACATCAATGTAGAGACTTTTGAGGGTGTGGTCAAAACTGATGTTTTGTTCTCAGGCACCTTGAATGGCTCACTATGGTAACTTCTGGTTTTGCTTCGTTTCACTTTCTGCCATGTTCTATCTTTTTTTTTTTCTTGACGGTCCTTGGATGGAATCTTTTATTATTAAACATTTTTCTAGGAACTTCAATTTATCTTGGATGTTTTAATTTTGAGATTATATTTGTATTGAAAAAAGATATATATGGACTTTGGTAGGATTTTGTGATTGTGAAGTGATGTCATGTTTCAGTTAAAAGCTGGTATTTTGTCTGATGAATACTGCACAATAATGGTCCTTTTTGTTCCCCTCTTGATCAGAAGAGACCATATAGTGAATTCAATACCATAGATTACTGGATGACAAACAGTAGCTGGCTTAGTTTTGGGCTCCATTTTAGGCTTCTTTCAAGCGTAGTTACTTTTGCGAAAGTGCAATTTTATAGCTCAAATGGGCAGCGTTGAAAGTGATTAGATATAATTTGGAATGTCTATGTTGGAGGTTAGAAAGGTAGTCGGCATAAATTGCAGCAGAATCTTAAACTGCAGAGATCATTATGAAATCTATGGAAGACTTTTTTATTTAAAAAAATTGAAAAACATGTTAAACCAAAGTAGCAAGTTTTTCAGTTCAGTGTTTTGAATTTATCTTATGTCATACGTCTAATATTTTCATTTATTATTACTAGTGAAATTTTGGGATTTTTTATACTGCTTTTAAACATCTATTGTTTGATCATCCTTTAACTTACTTTTTTTGACATGGCAATTAAATTCAAAATTTTCTTTTTTGAATGGTCATTTTTATTTCATTTTAAGCATATTATTGCAATATATATTTGTTTACTTTAAACAAGTGGTAAATAATTTCTTGTTTGGTGCATGATGGCTCCTGTTTATTAATTATGTTATTCATTTATTTATTTAGTTGTTATATCATGCGTATTAGTGTAGTCAGTAGTGTGCATTCTAGCCTAGTGGTCAGTGTTATTTGTGGTACATGTGCAGCTCCATATTTTGTAGCAAGTGTATAATAGTAGCTTTTGCTTCGTTTGCTGCCATATTTTTGTGTTCTTTGGGTATCATAGGGTTGCTGAGTGAGGTTTTATAAACTAGTACTCCTTCTGCTCTTTAATATAAGACATATATGGAAGTTGACTTTGGTCTTAAATATAAGATAGTTTTTATATTTGCCAATCTTTTCCTCATTTACTTCTATTAATGCTCCCTCAATAATAATTAAGGAGAAGAGGGAAGGAAGAAATTAAGGAAGATGACTATAGTGCTTTATATTAAAGACATATGGAGTACAATGTAATATTTGTTCAGTGAATTGGTACAGCTCAAGCTTTATTATTTGGTTTCATCTTTGTTGGGTTGAGTTAGCAGACTTTTTTGGTTCCTAACGTATTCTTAGGTCTTCTTCCTCATTGTATGACTGAAAATTTTTACTTTGGCGTATAACATGAATTTGCACAATGTAAAATAGTTAATTGGGAAACATCAGTTATGTTATTCATGCCAGAAAATCAGGAAAAAGACCTTCTTTCATTGTATATAGAGCAATAAGACTTCTTTCTTCTTGTTTTGTTTTGCCTTTCTTTTTTCTCTTTTCCCTTTTTGGATGATGATAAGGATTTCGTAGAAAGAAGATAGAGACTCTTGACAGAACTGCTGTCCTAGTCTTTCATTCACACACAATATCTTCTCAAAATACATACCTTCTATTAGCCCAAGCCTCATATATATAGAATAGAGACTTTAGACTCACAAGGCAAATCCTAACTGCCATAAGCATCATAGCAGATATGACTAGTAACAGATATAACTAACTGACCCTATGACTAACTCCCTAACTAACAGCACCAACTAACTACCCCTTGGCCTCATAGAATCAGTTTAGTGCCGTTAACTAACTAAGTATTATGGCTTCATAGTATTAGTTTTGTGCCACAACCATTTAACCTAATTAATTATTACTTATTTTCACACCCTATATAACACTACTCCCCCCTTAAGAACCCTTGTCCTCAAGGTTTAGGAAGGAGAAATGAGGGAAACTGATGCTGAAAATTGTACAATAGCATCCATGAAGCTTTCTCCTCCGGCAAGTGCTTCCACTGGCCCAACACTTTAGTTGCAATACGCCCCTTCCTTCTGCCAACCCTGCGTTGCAGAATCTACTCAGGTTCTTTCAACGTAGGAGGTTTAGGCCAGTCAAGTGGTGGATGTCAAGGCCTAACAGATGGGTTTGGACACAACTTTAACAAGGAAATATGAAAAATATCATGAAGCCTTGTTACTTCAGGCAGATCCAATTTGTAAGCCACTAGACCTATCCATTGCTTGATCCTGCAGGGTCCAAAAAACCTAAGAGCTAATTTCTGGTTGCTTCTAGATGCAGCTAAGATCTGATGGTATGTCTAGAGTTTTACAAAGGCCCACTGACTCTCTTGAAACTCCCTATCCGTGCGATTGGAATCAACTCGCTGTTTCATGTGTTAGGATCCGGCTGAACCCAAGAGGGGGGTGAATTGGGTGAAGATAAAAATTTCCAACCTTTAAAAGTCTTTTCGCAATTCAGTAAAATCAATTTGTAAAGCAGGAAAGAGTTATAAAAACGTTAACAATCATTCAACCATAAATGCTGGAAATAAAGAGTTAAGGGAAGAGGATTGCAAACTGTGATTTATACTAGTTCGGTCCAACCGTGACCTACATCCAGTCTTCAGGCACCCTGAGCTTTTTACTATTCTCCTTGTTTAACCAGGCACAAGAGACAAGCCTTTACACTCTCCTTATTTAATCAAGCACAAGAGACAAGCCTTTACACCCCACAAGTTTGTCCAGGTACTTGTGCAACCTTCACAATCTCTCTCGGAGACTCCCCCTTACTACCCGTAAGGTTACAATCAATTTCCCAACTCAAGGTCACCCAACCTTGAATATCTCTCAGGAAAATATGATTAACAATGTTTTGTCTCTCAAAGAAGTGATTATGATGAACACTGAAGTGCATTACAATTGAATTCACTCTCTAAATGATAATCAGAATAGGCATCAGAAAATAGAGTGAAGAGAGGATTCTGAATTTTGGCATTATGACTGTGTAAGCTCACTCCTTCATCTTCTTGCGTTTTGAATCTGGTTCTATTTATAGGTGAAGGTGTTCTGTACGTTGGAGAATATAGCCGTTGAGAATAAAGACGTTGAGAGTTCAGCAGATAGAAAAACTAGCCGTTATTTTCAGCTTTTTCACTTGACAGCTCAACATTTTGGATCTTCATGTAATCCTTCGTTTGATCCTCTGAAACATTTCCACAAATGATGTAAATGATGATAATAAGTGTTATAGATCATTTGGATAAACTTCTGGTTGATCTGGATTAGATTCAGGATTTTTGTAACTTTGATTTTTTTGAGGTTCCGGTGTATATTCGAGTTTTGACTCCAATACTGCGGTATTGAGTTTATAGCATTACTTCAGATTCGTCTCTATATGTCTGATACTTGAGTTTTGCTTCCATACTCGAGTATTAAGGATCCTCTTATGTTCATATCTCTGTCTGAGCTATATTCGAGTATTCATGCGCAGACTCGAGTATTCATGTTGTTCTAAACTTTGGTTGGTTTTTTACTTCATATCGCTTCAGTTTTGGCAAACCAATTATCCTCATATAGCTCCTTAGTTCTTCTTTCCAATGCAACAAGAATTAGATCTTAATTTGTTGGAATTCACCCGTTATGATCCGATGAAAGAAGATTGTTCTTTAACCATCATTTTTACATCGTTTTGAACAGTCAGTCAACTTTCAAAGACGATATCTCTCTAGTCTGATCTTCATTTTAGTTGAATCAAGTCTTGATGAAAAGCCTTATAAGTCTTCTTTCAAATGTCACCGATTTCAGCTCATTCCGATTTGTAGATTGTGAGTTACACTCAAATCATTGAAGCTTGGTCTGATGTGTGGCGTGAACATTTGATCCAACTTGAGAAATTCAAAGCTCTTTGATCTGATCTTCTTTAGACTTGAAACTTTGTCAAGATGACGCATTAGATGTCTAGTTTCAGCCAAATTTGATTTCACCTCAATCCGATGTCTGGTTCAGGAGATATCATCGAATTACCAGACCTCGCCCATTCTGATCGTGGAACAGAGGTGAACAGAGTTGCTGTAAGAGCTGGAAACTCGAGTATTGAGAAGGAAACTCGAGTTTTGTCAGGTCCAGATGCGCGAGAGAAGCTGAAAACATCCGATATTTGAATATTTAAGTTCCATACTCGAGTATTGACTCCCATACTCGAGTATTGACCTCCATAGCTCAACTTTTGACTTGGAAACTCGAGTTGACTTCCAAACCTCAGTTTTCCAAACTCTAGTATTCAAAACCATAGTTTCCTCATCCAGAACCCAATTTTTCCAGTAAGCTTGTATACTCGAGTTTTGACATGGAAACTCGAGTATTCTCTTCTAGAGCTCAATTTTTGCAGTTTTTGACTCTGAATTGACCCATCCAACAACCAATTGATTGTGAAGACTTATGATATCAATTTAAGACCTTGTAAATTGATTTTTCTCATTCTTTTTGACAAGTTCTTCTATTTCTTTCTTCTCTTCACATGATCATTCTTCACAACTCTATTCTTTCTTCTTTCTTCTCTTGAGCATTCTCCATAGACATATTTGAGTTGATCTTGGACTTGATATCCTCATTCTAACCATCACGATTCATTTGACCTCAGCTCATCATCTTCTGCAAGTTCTTCATTCTTCAATATTTTCTTCAATTTCTTCTCTTCAATTTATCCCTATGATAACTTCTTGCTTCTTTGCCAATTCTTCTTTCTGTTTTCTCATCTCTTGAAAACACTCTTTCATTCAATACTTTTTTATCAACCTTCTTCTTGATCATTGTTCATAGATGAACTTCACATCTTTAATTCTACATTAAAATCAAGAATTTATCAATGAAGGAGATAAATATAGTATGCAAACTTTTTGCTTATACAAATGGCATCAATATAAGACATCATCAAAACTAATCATATCTAACATCATGATGTTAACAGCCTTGTGCAAATGGTGCCTAGCCGCCATTAAAGCGCCCTCTTGTGCCCTAAAGGATCTGTCAATAGCCTCAACCATAGCTGAACTAGGCAAATAGGGCACATAAACTGCTGGTTTCTGCCCATGAAGTATCTCATGAGGAGTCACCCTAATAGATGAGTGATATGTAGTATTATACCACCATTCTGATAGTGGTAACCATTTAGACCACTCCTTAGGGAACTCCTAACTCTTGCACCTCAGATATGTCTCTAAGCATCTATTAAAAACTTCGTCTGACCATCCGTTTGAGTGTAGGATGAAGACAACTTCTGATCTATCCTTAGGACCTTTAAGAACTCTTGCCAGAAATTGCTGATAAAAATAGAGTCCCTATCTGATATAATTTTAGTGGGAGATCCATGCAATCAATAGACTCCATCTAGGAATAGTTGAGCAAGACTTGAGGCTGAAGATGGGCGAGACAATGCAATAAAATAGGCTTACTTACTTAATCTATCCACTATCACCCAAATAGTGTCTCGACCATGTGATTTGGGCAACCCCTCAATAAAATCCATTGTCAAACTGTCTCAAACCATACTAGGAATTGGCAAAAGTTGAAGTAATCCTGGGGATACCACAACCACAATCTTGTATTCACATCTGGCACACACATCACAGTGGCAAATAAAGTCCTTAATCTCCTTAAACAAGTGCCTCCTCTAAAACAATGATTTTATCCTTTGGTCAGTGGCATGAATTCTTGAGTGGCCCCCTTGTGGAGAAGCATGGAGCCTCTCCAATACCTTCAACCTGACCGTAGGTTCCTACCACCAAACAAAGTTTCCCTTTGTAATAACTCAGCATCCTATGTGAATTTACCTGTTGTCATATTGTTTTCCTTTAGTTGATCAATAAGGGCTTGCATCTCAGAATCTGTGGCCCAACTGCCTTTTATTTTTAGTAACTGTGCATTTGAATAGGTAGATAAAGTCATCTGGAATAGCTGAGATTTAGGTAGCCTAGAGAGAGCATCTGCCACATTGTTGTTGGCACCCTTTTTTTAGCAATGTCTTAGGTTCTGCAAAAACGTCTGCAAAATCTTTAAGTAACCCCTTTACACTGCTAGTCCCATTAGAGAGGCTACAAGTTGTCACAACAGTTTCATCCAAAGAGTGCAGTAGGAAAAGTTGGTGGCCCTTAGTTTTTGGCTGGTGAATTCTGTTAACTAGCTGCTATGTGGAGGATTTGGCTTCAAGGTACACATAGACCCCTTATACTTAAAGGTCATAGATAAATCATCATAATTCCAAGAGGCATGATGAACTACCTCTTGCAACTAATACAAACCCAGAACAATGTCATATGTTTTTATCTCCGTGAATCTCAAATCAAACACAAAATCTTGACCTTGCATTTTCCATTTAAACCCCTTCCATATGCCAATGCACAATCTAAAAACCCATGAGAGGCTTCGTTATCAATCAGGATTTGAACTGGACGTCTGCCTATGTAACCTTGAATGCGCATATACACAACACCTTCACTGCCTTGAATTGCATGCAAGGATATCTGTAAATATTGATCAGGTTCTGTATCCAAACTCTCCTCTAGTTGTGACTCCTCTTCATCCCGTGGAGTTGCCACTTCCCCTACATCGTCAGGATCTAATTTAGTGAGTTGCAGCTGCAACCTTTGGCATTGAGGACACGTGTGGCCCCTTGGAAAAGGTTTCTTGCAATAGAAACAAAGGGTCTAGGTCCTTAAATGATCCCAATCATCCCTACTTTAAGAAGATGCTTTCTTCATGGTTAAATCCCCTGTTTTGCCCAATGAAATCATCAACGATCCTGTGTTCATATTAGTGGATGAGTTCCCTGAATAGCAATTGTTTCTGACCGAATTTGATGATCTTTGTGCCGATGTTTGTGGCCCATTTGAGAAAGATGGGTTCTTGTTCGTTTTCCAATTGGATAGAGGGCCCGTCGAATCACCGTAAGTCTTACGTGTTGCTGCCTTTGAGCCTATTTCCTCTTGGATATTAAATTCATGTATTTCTGCAATCCTTTTGGCATCTAACAGCGTATGTGGTTGTTGAAGACGAACTTGGCGAGCGCAATCACTATGGAGTCCCTCGATAAACGCTTGAATGTCATGTTCTTCACTCAACCTCAATTTGGAGTGAATAACATCAAAATCGTCGTTGTATTCATCAGGGATCTTGTCTGATATAGTCGCTTGAATTTGGCCATAAGAGACTCAAACACTAATCCAAAATGAATTTCAATGGCACGCTTATATTCATGCCACGAAACCACATTGTCTTGCTCTTCTTCCATAAAGGCTTGATGCCATATGTACCCTTTGTGATCAAGATTGATGCTTGCTAATCATATTTTCCAGTTGTCAGGAGTGCCATCAATCTCAAAATATCACTCATAGATTGATATCATTACATTGAAATCGTGGAAAGTCAAATTTTGTCAACATTGTTGGGGGAGTATATTCATCTCCCATTCTTGGTTATTAGAGGCCTTAGTGATGAATTTTGGCGTTATCATGCACTTCATTGCCATCGTCCCTCTGGTGACACATTTCTTGAGTAGCCATGAATGCTGTGAACTGGTATGTAATGGTGGCCTGAACCGCCGTTGGTAGGCTGGCAATTGTCGACTCAAGGGTCTGGACATGCTTGGCTAAATCGTCGGACATGGCTATGCTTGAAGTTTGGGAACATGTCAAAACTAGGCAATATCATAAATAGAGTATTAGTGCAGTGAAGAATCACAGACTGGGTCTTCAAATTTTGAAGGATTTTTAATTTCTTGTTTGACAAGAATCCTTCTTATGTTGTCTTTGATCGTTCTTGATGTCTCTTTTTAGGAATTTTTGTGTTACTCCTTGAATACAGCACTAAGCTGAGAAGAAGAGTGGCTCTGGACTGTTCAAGAATTGCAGAGATTAACAATGGGGGAGGCAATGATGACTTGCTCTGATACGAGGATTTTGTAGAAAGAAGAAGATTTAGGGGTAGAAAAGATAGAGACTCTTGATAGAACTGTTGTCCTAATCGTTCATTCATACACAATATCAACTGAACACACACACCTTCTATTAGCCCAAGCCTCATATATATAGGATAGAGACTTTAGACTCACAAGGAAAATCCTAATTGTCATAAGCCTCATAACAGATATAACTAACTAACCCAATGACTAACTCCCTAACTAACAGCAACAACTAACTACCCCTTGGCCTCATAGAATCAGTTTAGTGCTGTTAACTAATTAAGTATTGTGGCCTCATAGGATTAGTTTTGTGCCACAACCATTTAACCTAATTAATTATTACTTATTTTCACACCCTATATAACAGATGAACAGTGGGACTTGTTAAATAGCAGATGAGTTGAACACTTTAGTAGCAACAGATAATATGTTCTCTTTTAATCAGAGTAGTCAATAGCGCGCAATAGCGGCGCTATCGCGGCAGTGCGGAGCAGAACAGTGGTTGCCCGCTACAACAAATCCGTTGCGGTGCGTTTTTGCATTGCGTTCGTTGCGCCTGCTGCAGCGCACCTGGTCGCGCCGTGTCTCGCGCTATTTAGTTTTTTTAAACGATCAGTAAAAAAAAAGACATTCCTAAAACAAGACAATGGCATTTCCGGCTTATTGCTGAAGACGACGAGACCTAATCTTCTCCGATTTCTGATTTCGGCGCCTCTTATTTCTGCTTGCTACAATTTGAAGGTTGAGACAACGAGAGTTCTGCCTGCTACAGTTTGATGGTTGAGATTTCTGCTTGGTACGAGAGTTCGAAGGTTGAGATGATGAGTTTTGATTTCTGCTTGCGATGAGAAATCGAAGGAAGAGATATAAATAATAGTTACTAGAGAGTTCTGATTTCTGCTTGCTACAGTTCTGTTGTTGTGCTGGCTAGTTGGTACAGTAAAAATAGTTGGTACAGTGAAAATGGTCTCATCTTCCCAATCACAACAACCATAGACCTTAACTACAGTAAAAATGCTTGCTATATTAAAAATAGTCGCTACAGTAAAAATATGAATATTTAATTTATGGCTTTAGAGACTAATTTAATGATGTTTGTTTCTTTAGTTGATGACTTTTTATTATTCATGATGGATATGTCTTGAGTTTTGAGTACATTTCTATTTTTGAACCTTTATGTGTGTATCTATTATCTTTGATATAGCGGTCATCCCGCTATGCGCTATACCGCTTTAGCGTTTTTTGGGTCAGCCGCTACGTGCCGCTATCCGGGATTGACTACTTTGCTCATGAGCATCTGTTTACATTCTACTATTTCAATTTTGCTTCATTTTTCCTGCAATATTTGGCTTAGTAAACGAAGTGATAATCCTTGCCATTTTACCTCAGTTTATAATAGGTACTTTTGATTGTCCTGCTTATTTCTTGGATAACACTTCTTATGTACTTATTTCTGAACCTCAAAATATTTTGATCCTTAAATATTGATTATTTATTGTTGATACTATTTAGTATTTACAAGTTATTGCCAATTAAGTTAATGATTGCAGTTTTTTTGAGGTTCGCAAAGAGCAAGCTATTGATGTAACATGGATGCCAGATTGTGTGAAGAATTATGCTTATGGAAAAACATATGAGCATGACGAAGCGCCTGCATCAATTGTTGCACATTATCGTTTTGTTGAAAGGCCATCCAGAATATCTTGTATAAGATTGGGTCCAAAGTTCTCTTCCCATGGAGATGATGAAGATCCTGATGTTCGTCATCTATTGTATCCGTCCTACATGTGTGCGTGAATTTATTTATTTTGGCTTTTGTTTTAGTTGTCCATAGGCTCTACATATATATATCAATCCAGTATGTATGTATATATGCATGAGTAAGTTCATTGTTGACATATTTGTATAATCTACTCCATCTCTAGTGTAACATCCTGTACTGGTTAGGTAGGATGTCCCTTACAATATGAAGCTTCTTAACATGACAATACAGATTTACTCATTTGGGATCTGAGACATCAGGTGGATCAGTTCACATTATGGACCTTTCTGAACCATTAAGGCCTAAAGTCAGAAGCCCAATAAAGGAAGTTGCTTCCTTTAAGTGTACGCTTTGGACAGCAGAATATGATTATACGAGATCTCGAGCTGTAATTGGCAAGTTCTGTTGTTCTCTTTCCCTTTAGGCTTTAACTTGCTCTTTATCTTACATGTGCAAAAATGGATGTTTTGTACATCCAACACTCTAAAGTATTTTTCTAGTAGTATTCAGGATCTTTAGTTTAGGGTGCTCATTACTACTAAGAAAAATACTTTAGGATACTAATTAGTTTAAGGTATTGAGTGCTAGTTGAAAAATTCTTCAAGGTGTTGGATGCATCTTAACCCAAAAAAGATTTAAATATTTTTCCACCGAACAACAAAATAAGCATCTCAATAAAAGTCATATATCTCAAATAATATTAATATACCCCTGCCAGATAGATCACATTGGCTTTTTACATAATTCATGGTTTACATACATGAAAAAATTAGGGCTATATTTACTACATGAAGGTCTTAATTAATAGTGCATCTAGTTGGTTATGAACATGATAATTGTGACGTACAATGTATAAGTTTGAATCAACCATGTGATACTTGTTTCTGAAAGATTGATTTTAACCTTTAGAAGATTTTATTTTGTATTCTATTTTTCATAGGTACCAATACTGGAGCTGCATCTGTGGATTTGGAAACTGGGCAGACCTCGTGGTTTTTATGTTGCAAAAGCGACGTTTTTGCTGAACAAATTTTTAATTCAGTAAGCTATCTCTAACGAAAATTGCATCATTTGTTTCTATTAAAAAATGAAAATTCCATGCAGCTGATCTCACTTAGTAGAATAAGACTTGTTGTTGGTGTTTTTTCTTAAAGAAAAACCATGTTTCCTTAATCAAATCCATCAATATTTGCAGAAAAAACTGACATTAAGCAAATCTTACTGCAAATTGTATGCTAAATTGAATTATTGTAGTGCATGAATAATTGAATTTGATAAAATGGTTTCAGCTGAAAAATGGAATTCATTATAATGTTTTTCCTTTTTTAGAATATACCCCCCGGGGGGGCAGCAGGCGGGGGGGCTTTGTGTGTTGGGGGGAGCTGTTGAGAAGGATGGGGATAATTTGTAACAGTGTTATTTGTTTCAGACCATTCCATCTTTGGGGTGTTAGCCATACCACTCTATTCCTTTCCATTCCATTCCCAAAGACTCCCAAACTCAACCTTAACCCGAGCCTGAAATCCGTTTCCCTCCAATTTTTCCTTAATTTTCAAAGCCCAGCCCTATGGGAAAAAAAGGGAAAAATGGGTGGCCCTACTTGTATTCCTGGCTCTAGTAGCCTGCCCTTAGCTCTTCTTCAGTTTTGAGGTTGTTGCAATAAGAGCTCTTCACAGGTTGAGCTTCTGTCATTACACCTTTGAATCCTTTTGCTAGAATAATGGCTATATCTCGTTCAGAAGTTATTTATTCTTTTGACACTGTAATATTTTGTGTTTAGATTGGCAAGATATTAAAAAACTCTCTTTCTCCAGAAAACGTTTTAGGGTGGTTGCATCCTCATTGCACTTCATTGTGATGCATCAGTAATGATCCAGTTCCTGCCAAACACATTTCATTAGAGTGAATATAAAATATTTACTTCCTTGATTTATATTGGAGATTTTGATCTTAATTTCATAAATTGACCTGCATTCCTTACTTTAGAGTAGGTTTGATAATCGACTTCCCAAATATCCTTAGCAGAGCTCAAGAACACACAGAACTGACTTTTGGGGTCTTGCCATTTCCTGGTGACATGACCAAGTCTTATTCATCCCGAGCATCAACCGTACCAAGTGAGCGACTGGGTCTTCCATGTCCCTTAAAAAATGTACAAGCTAAGATCAACTCGTGAAATTAGTCTCTTTCAACTTGTAGGCAGCCGGAATAACATGATAGTCGGAAGTGTTAATCACGCCACTTTGAGTACTGATAATGGAAGATTCAATGCTGTGGCTAGTAGTGGGCAACTCAAACATGGGTATGTTACATTCAAATGACAAAGGCGATGTGATTTGTGTCACATGTGTCCATGTGATATTTGGAGCAAAAAAGGGAAAAAAAATGACAGGTACTGGAGGAATATGGGTGGCCAAGTTGTTGGAAATTGGAGTATACTAATTGAATGTTTCTAAGGTTATGTGCAGTGTATTGTGGTCAATATGAGGTCTAGAAAATTGGGTGTTTTTTTTTTTTTTTTGGTGTTTGGGGGGGGGGGGGTTAAAAAGAAGGGAACAGAGAAAAAGAGCACTGGACTTCGATACCATGACGCATGGTCTGAGGGAAAATATTTTAGGAGCTAGGAGAATAAGTGCAGGGATTATATAATCCCTCAATCCTTGGAGAAACATATGCCGCAAGGAATATTCACAATGAATAATTCCTAATTACCTACAATGTTTATGTTCTAGGATGGGTACAATTGCCTTAAGTAGGAAAAAATAAATAATTGAAGTAAAAAGATATGAGAGCTAGCTGCTCAAGATGTCAATAATCTTCCAAAGCCTTCACCTATGATTCTCATTAGTTGCTTGGACTTCAAGGTTTAGGTGATCAGTTGTACCTAAGATTGTAATGGAACCTAAAACTGAAGTAACACTGTAATAATCTTCTGTT
The DNA here is from genome assembly GCA_037074495.1 of Acacia confusa. Classification (NCBI taxonomy): domain Eukaryota; kingdom Viridiplantae; phylum Streptophyta; class Magnoliopsida; order Fabales; family Fabaceae; genus Acacia; species Acacia confusa. The sequence goes on along the minus strand of CM073504.1, from coordinate 25,687,342 downwards.
TTGGAACATAGAATATAAAAACAGCAAAATAAAATGGCACAAGGACCCAAAAGATAAAAGAAAAACTCCCCTATCTTTTGGGAATCTAGGGACTCTCTTCATACAATTTAAATTGTTCCATAATCCCATAGCCAGAAAAACTAAAGATAATGATAAAAAACTCCACATAAACACACACTCAGTAGTTCCCTATCCTTCAAGAGGCTGGGGTCCCTTCCTCACAAATACTTCCTGTCTGCTTAACCTCCCCTAAACCCTTCGCCAAGCTGTATATTCAGCACACAGCTTATCACTCTCATCCCCTTTCTGAGATTGCGAACACTCCACACTTGGCCCATTACCTATGGGTCCATCACACTGATATTTCTCTTTTTTATCTCTTTGGCTAGCTCCTCGTCATAATTGGAGCTTCTTTTTTCATCTTTCTCATGCATCTCCAACCCTAAAGGCCCCAAAACAGAGGGCCTCCCAGTTGGAGCTATTCTTATTTATGAGTTGTGTGGATGTTTTGATAGAAATTTATGAAAAGCTGTTTGCATGATTCTATGGTGTATTTTTCTTTTTCTCCCACAATTATGATCGTTAATTTTTATGTTTCTTTTCCTCCTTTAAACATTGGCCATTTTTGGTATAACTGAGAGGACAAAGGAGACATGTAGAACATAGTTTTGATACAATGTCTAAAAAGACATATTTATAGCTGCTTAACATGTTCCTTTTTATTACTTTTCTTAGAGTTGGTACATGATAGAGTGCCAATTAAATAATAATTGATATTATTTCAAAGCTATCGTCCCACTAAAAAAAATATTATTGTGGTAGGCCTTATTCTAAGCCAGAAATATAATGAAATAAAATTTCCTATTCTTTCCCCTGATCCCGCTACTAAGAGAGATGTTTACTTCTCAAAATATCTAATATACGTAGGCGGGAACAGGGGAAGGGGCAGCTTTATCCCAACTAGAGCAAGAGTAATAATAATGTTTATAATGCTACAACTGCAATGATGAGGTACCGATTTGTGAGTAAGCTGATGGGAAGGTTATATGAGAATGAAAATGTAAATAGAGATAACTAAAGTTCATATGAGAAAATAAGTTGAGAAAGCCACAAGAAATTTTAAGATAAATTTACCTTTTGAAATATTCCATGCTCCTATTGATGAGGCACTATGCCTATTTATAATAATTTACAGAGAGGAAGACTCTATCCAAAATTCAAATACAAAATTGAAAATATATCCAAATATGAAATTCAGATAACTCATAATCCTAGATTCTAACTAAATCTATTTAGTGGGATATTCCACTTATTTCCTCATTTTCCAAAGATAATAATAAAACCAAACTCAATTAATTAAATAAAATTAAATAACCATCAAATAATAATTGATATTATTTAGAATATTTGATATTATTCTTCTCTAAATAATATCAATCATTATTTAATTGGTATTTATCATTATCCCCTCCTTGTAAATTTGCCTTGTCCTCAAGGCAAAACATACAAATTATCTTCCTTGTATGTCTTGATGTTTAGGCACAGGTGGTAGAAAGGCAATATTAATTTTACCAACAACTCTAAGTAGGACTCCAAAAGGAATAGTAGACCAAGCAAGAAGACGCATGCCATATGCCAATTCTTCAGATACAGCCCTAGAGAATCTCCAAACCAGCCCTAGAGAATCTCCAAACCAATTTACCCAATGAAATATTCCATGCTCCTATTGATGAGGCAATATGCCTATTTATAATAATTTATAGAGAGACAGAGTTTATCCAAAATTTAAATACGAAATCCAAAATATATTTAAATATGAATTCAGATAACTTATAATCATAGATTCTAGCAACTAAATCTACCACTTATTTCCACTTATTTACTGATTTCCTAAAAATAATAATAAAGTGTTACGCTAGGAGCACCTAGCACAAATAAGTTTTGAAGGGACCAAAAGTATCAATAAACAATTAAAAATGGGTAACTAGCACAATCAATAATTAAAAATAGGTAACATGCACAATGACATTAAAAAGCAGGCTAACAACCGTTTGGTATTAGGCTGATCTTCAATGGAGTTTGGCGGTTGAATTTTCAACACAAACAAATTAGAGAAAGCCATGGCATGGGACGGTAGAAAACCAAAGAAGAAAACTGGATCTGCTTGAAATTTGCTGATGAAAGTAGCGGTAGTCATTGTAATTCTAACGGCATCGTGATATTTTGCACTTTTTAATTGTTTTTTGGTATTTATGGCCAATTAAAACTTGTGTGGGGTGCTTCTGGCTTAACACTTTATTAGCTAATCTGCACCTTAACTCAAACAGACTCAATTAATTAAACATAATTAAATAACCATCAAATAATATTTGATATTCTTCTCTGAATAATATCAATTATTATTTAATTGGTACACGTTGGCCATTTCCCTCCATTTTTTAATTTCATTTGTATTTCCATCCGTACATGCTATGTTCTAGAAGTGGCTATGACTTTGCTTTTATTCCCTTTTTAAGCTTTCTCCTTTTGTAAAAAGGAACGAGATTTTTTGGCTTATGAAATTTTAATATATGTAGCTGTTTCTCTCCAAAATTTAGTAATATATTTTTGTTGCAGGGAAATTCCATATTATGTGGACTGAGAAATGGGGCAGTTATTGCAATAGATTTTCGTGAGAGAAGAGACAGGTTTTCAATGAGACGTATACCATATCCACCTTTGGATAAAAAAGCTGGAAATTCTAATAAAGAATGGTTTAAGGTATTTTCTGTTTTAATCTTTTCCTCGGGAATATCTGGGAGAAACAGGGTACTCTGGGATAGAATAATAAAGTAATACCATAATAAAATTATGCTCAGAGATTCAGTGAGTAAATTATTCTAAACTTTGCATGAAAACTGATGGAAGAGTTAATCAAAAACATCTGATTCATAGAAAAAAAATGAAAGTTGTGTTTTTAAAGTAAATTGTAATTGCTAATTCATAGGAAGGTTCCTGGCTTCTGAGAGTAGAGATGACTGCCTATCTGAATCTGCTAATTGTTCTTGAGATCTAAAGCAAGTGAATTATGTTGTTGTTGGGGATTCAATGCTGAAGGGTAAGGATTAAGTAACTAACTTCTATACATAAAAGGGACACAATTAAAAAAATCTTGTGCTTAAAATGTAGAACCTATAAGGACCTGAGGACTGTGGCTGTGTTTATCAGAAAATTTAGCATAACTGTGCGCATGTTTATATAAGCAGAGCTTATACCTAAACTGGGACTCTATATACTAAATGACAAAATAAAATAAATGGGTTGAAATTTGGGAAAAAAATTTCATGCAAATTGAGAACCACAGGTTCATGCAATCATGTTTTGTTTGTTCACAGGTTAGCATCAAATATTTTAAATTTGAAGTAAAAGGATGTGGTTAGATCTAGGTTGAACTTGAAAGGCTAAACGATTAAATAAAACTATATTTTTATTAACAAGATTTTCTGATCCTGAATGATCATAACTTGTTCCTAGTGAACATAGTTTCTGCGGTATGCATCAAAGAATTTCTTTGGTTATTTGTAACTCAAAGCTTAAATCCACAGCATAAAATCCATAGTTTGACTGATCTTGTTATTTTTCTGTACTGCAATTTCTGAATTCTTATGGTTAACCATGTTCTCTCTGAACATTAATGTGCGTGGTAGTGGATAAGCGTCTGCCCCTCTCCTTTTGCAGCTCACAGGAAATTGTCAAACTACTAGGATGCCTTCCTCTATATCCAGGTCAGCTAACTTTTCCCTTCTATTTGTTAGTTTTTCAGCTACCTGTATTCTACATGAATTGTGATATATTGATTTTGATTTGCTATTTATGTAATCTCTTTGGTGAAATTGAAACTAGCTTGGTCTCACTTCAATTTGATGATCAGCATTTCTTGGCAAGCTCGATGGATGGATCGGTAAGTGCATTCTTTGAGATTGTTAACCTATGGTTATGTTTCTTTTAAATCTACCCTTTTATGGTTTTGGATTAATGGTCTGTTATGATATTGTAATTTTAATATAAATGTTAGGTTAGTTGGTAAAGTACCCGTTAGAGGCGCTAGGGGTAGGTGGTTCTTGGTGTTAGAGTCACAACGTTATACCCCATTTGGTGCACTGGAACTGAGGTTGGAGAAGTGGAAATGGAAACCAAAAATAAGATGTTTAGTATAATAGAACCCACTTCCATCAAATTTCATGGAAGTGAGTTCCATAGCCTGCCCCTTGGAATTGGTTTCAGTTCCCTGGAAGTGAAATTTTCTTCCAATTATACCCTCTAATACTTTATCAATCCACAACTTTGTAATTATAACAAATATTACCTCTCATCTCCCTCTGATCCTATGCCTCTCCCTTTGGCATCTACCTCTGACAGTGTCTCTCTTCGGCATAAACACCAATAGAAATCCTCCCCAAGAAGAGGCAGTGCTTAAGTTAACCAAGCACAAAGGCATGGAAGAAATATTTTTAGTGAAGACGCTCTCACCCTCTACTCCTCCTTCACCGTCACCTTCTCTAACACTATCGTCGGCTCCATCTCCTTCTCTGGCACCCATCAACTCCATCTCTGGCACCTATTGTTGTCACCATCTTTGCCACGGGTGAGAACTTCAGAGGGGAAGTCTGGAAAGCAATAGATCTGAAAAAAAAGATCCGGATTTGTCATTTCCTGCTTTGAAAATCTTAGATCTACTTTATCTTTCTGTGTTTTTTAAAAAATTCCATGGACTTTTTTGTTTCTTTGAAAGTCAACATTGCCACTTATCTTATGCAATGGAAGCATCTTCTTTCTGGTTTGGCTTTTGGCTTGCAGTGGTTCAATAGTGGGGTAGTTTGATTTTGGTTTCTGTGTCTCTGGTGGCGAAGATGGATGAAGAGGAAATGGTTCTGGATGGTGGTTCATGGTTTTGGTTGTGCGTTTGTGCACTATGATTCTTCTATGAAGTTTTTTATTGAAGGGTGATTCATTGATTCTTATGGTGGCTGGTGGTGTTACTTTAGCGGTGGATGGTGTTCTCCAGAGTTGTTCTTTTAGGAGAGAATACTCTTTCTTTTTCAAAGGCGGGCATTTTGTTCTTTTAATAAGAAAAATACATATATTAAATAAAAAATATATCTCACTGCCTTTGAGATACCAAACATGTTTTAGAATTCAATTCCACTTCCACTTCCACTTCTATAAAAACTCTTCCATGGCACTAAATGGGGCATTAGTATATTTCAGATGTTCAGATGCCTATATATAGAGCTCTATTGTATCACAAAGGCAGATTTGATGGAATAATAATTCAATGTGTTGAACAAGGAAATTCTCTATCCTTCTCTCTTCCTCTCCTCTTCTCCTCTCACCTCTTACTTTCTCTCTTTTCTTCTGTCTACAACCCTCTGCTTTCTTGTTTCTCTCTTTTTGAATCTCTTTCTGGTTTTCTGGTTTCTATTCTCTCATCTCCAGCTCCTAATTCTCTCTCCTTTTCTTTATTTCTTTTAGTCCGAATTACAAAGATCCAACATGGTCATCTGTATGAATTTCTCCTACTATAAATTTCCTTGCTTTATGGATGTATGCTTTCCTTATAAGCTTTCCTCTCTCTTGCCTACTGTGTGTAAAGGTTTATCCACTTTTTTTTTTTTTTTTGTAGAGTTTGTCTTCCATTATTTTTTTGGCTGATAAAGAAAAGTGATCGGAAAATAGATGTAGAAATAGGGGAAAGGAGGAAGGAGGGAAGAGAAGGGGTAAAGAAGAAGAGTAACTGTAGACTCAGAATATGCAATCTTAGAGATGAAAGAAGAGAAGTAAGAGAAGAGAGATGAGAGAAGAAGGGAGGGACTAGAACCAGAATCTGAATTCTAGGAAAAGAAGGGAGAAAATTATCTCAATAAACCTCAATCATTCATCCATATCCTTAACAAAGTACATAACATGTTTGGTGTTGATGTTTTTTTCTAGTAAATGTTTCCATGTAGTATTGCATCATTTCTTACTTTAAGTGCCTTAACCATTGTACATTTGCCTTAGTCAAATCTTTAAAATTATTTTCTTTCTCTAAGCACCCTCTTTCTTCTCTTGCCACTCTCACTATTAACCTATGAAGCACGGACACATATTTTTGAAAAAAATGCGCGTCAGACGAGTGTCGGACGAGGACACGATCCAACACGCATGTCAGACATAGTCAATGGTCACCGACACGTTGACCAATCCGACACATGTCTTTGACTGTGTTGGACACGATAAAGGGTAAATTGGACCAGAACTCATAAGGCGAATGAGAAGGAGGGAAGAGTGTTGGGATCACGGTCTAGGTTTGTGGAAGGTCAAAGATCGGCGACCAAATCCTCCATCTGTGGCAAAGGTCCTCCATCATGACAACAAAACAGACCTCCTCTAGCGACAAATCTCTACCAACGACATTCCTCAGTCTTCTTTAAGCTCTGCCCCCGCTTTAATCTACTCCCTTCCTTTTCTGAATAAGCATTCTTCTTTGACAAAGAAGAAGACAGCTGTGATGGACCTACTCCCTTCGTCTTTTTCCTTGTTCTCAATGTCGAGACAGAATGAGAAGGAGGAGAGACTGAAAGAGACATCTGAATCTGAAGAGTTGAAGGAGAGAGGGAGATCCGTGACACAAAACGAGAAGGAGGAGGGATTGAGAGAGAAAGAGAGATCTGAATCTGAAGAGTTGAAGGAGAGAGAGAAAAAGACCTCAACACAGTCACAAACCATGGACAGTGGTGGTGCAGAAAAAAAAAATTGCTGACCTTACTAAACAGATCAAAAATTCAAAAAGCCTATACCCTGTATACTTACATCACATTTAAGATGTGAGATCTGTGGACGCCGTGAACTATGATCTCTTTTCTTTTAAAAAAATCAATATAGTATTGTATACCTTCTTATGTTTACAGTTATCCATCATCACATCATACTATAAATATTATATATATTAAATGTAAATTATACTATATATATTAAAAATATATATTAATATCAAAATGTGTCCTAACGTGGTGAAATTATAGATATTTTTGGGATTAATGTGTCTGAGTGTTGGATCGTGTCATCGGTGTTGGTGCAACATAGCTATTAACAGTAGGCAAATTATCTTATTCATGTGATTGACCTTGTCTATGTGAGTTAACTTGTCTATCAAGTTCAACAAAAGCGCCAACATTGTGTATTGTGAATCTACCGAGTGAAGCAAGGTTATAAATGTCATTGACAGTTTCAGTGACCACCTGTACTGGAAAATGATGTCTCATTCCCTACTCGTGCATTGTTTCCCCATCATTTCCAACCAACTTTTTGTACTCCAAAAAGTAGTTCTTTATAATGCTGCTTTAGGTTTAGCATTAAAAAGATATAAGCCGTACACAAGATAGTTTACCACTGTAGTTGTGGGAATATGGTGGTATATGAAATTTATTTGTACAATAATGAAATTTATTTTGTCTTCTGTATTTCCTATATCTTTTTAAAATAAACCTAAAGCCGTACTATGGAGAAATAATGATATTATATGGAAGGGATAGAACTGGTGGAGATGAGGGGCGACAATACACAAGTGGAGGAAGAGACGTCATTCTTTAGAAGAGGTAACTGAAACTATCAATGATATTGATAACTTTGTCTAAAAAGTTGGATTCACAATACACAATTTGACGCCTTTGTTGAGATTGAAGGCCAAGGTAAGTCACCTGGACAAGATACACCTGAACAAGACAATTTACTTACTATTAATAGTCTTTGCATCAAGAGGACAAAGAGGGTGCCTAAAGAGCAAGAAAATAATTTTAAGGAACTAATTAGGGCAATATGTGCTATTGACTGAGGCGCTTGATGCAATTTCTCATTGAAATATTTTTCTGGAAAAAACCTCCAAAACCAAGTTGCCCGTGACACAATTATCAGGTGAAGAACTTTGAAAAATGCTTGAAGTTTGTGGATGTGTTGTTGCAAGAATACTTGACATGTATCACTTTCTTATGGACATGATAAGCTTAAAATAGCAGTTCAATGTCCATAGCTTCATCACGAAAGCAAGTGGTGATGAAATGTTCTACGGTTCTCATTAGATGGTCCTTTGACCATTTATTATGATCATTTCTATTATATGCTCAAAATGTGGCTTTAAAGCATTACTGGTGCCTCTTGCATTTCTTGTTAGAGGCTAAAAAATATGGCTTTTGAGCATTATTGATGACTTTGCATATTTTGTTATATGCTCAAAATATGACATTTGAGCATGGATCGATGACTTCTTTTGGTATGTGATAAACCTTTGGGTGTAGACTTTTCTTTATGTTTAAAATATTATGATGACTTTATCTATCCTGACAAGGTTATACTTCCACGTGTGATATGCTTATGTTGTTATCTCATTGTGAGTTTCAATATATCAAAGCACTTAGATTATATTCATATTGTGAAGAAGAAAAATTTAAGTTGATTTTTTAAAATATACTATTATATTAGTTAAAAATAAAAAAATCATTAAATCAGTTTTTTATACACATTAACATGTGATCTGACTAAATTTTCAAAAATTATGCAATTTGAACTAAGATGTAATTTAATTTATATAACATAGAAGTATATAAATATATAAACTAATGTGTAAGGGTGGAATGGTGAATTATTTATTACCATCCCTACCCTTCATTCTTGAACCAAAAGGATCATTAAATATCCCTCCCCTTCAAACCAGACACACACTTAAGGATAAATATTGTTGTACTTGAGTTCTATAAATATTAAAGAGCCTGGGTTATTCTTATTCTTGGAACTTTTTGCGAGCGAGTATCAGAGCCCATTAGACCTGACCCATTAACTCCTAAATTTGATTCTATGTTGCTGTTATTATCCGAATAGGTTATACAGAATTCCAGTTTTCTATCTCAGATTTATAATGGTTTCATTTTTACCATTGATTTCTCCTGTAATCAAGGAAGTTGGGTTTGACTTGCGGCTACCTCTTCCATGATATATTAGACCTGTATCGTTTGTTCACATTAATGAGAAATAAATGCTATTCTGGAATTGTTCATTGTGTCAGGCCGAATGTATTAGGATATAATTTAGGATGATAAGAATGCTATGATGCAGGGAGAAGCAGTGCAGCACCACTTCTTTTATGTCAACGAGTGTCTGTCCTAGCAATTATTGGCACTTCTCACTTGTATTTAAGTGGGTTGGTTCTCCCACCCACCCCACTTTTAGTACTATTTAATGTACACATGTTAATGGGGCAATATGATGCCATGGCATTGTGTCTTCATGACCAATAGAGACAAGGAACATATCTATCGACTAAAACGGCCAAAGAGATATATAGGATGTGGCTAGGAGAACTGATTCATGAATTCATGAGTGATATTAAGTGAATTCAGGCTGATGAGATAACCGAGCTGATATGATTTGTGCTGAGAAAAGTTCAAGCTGGGTCATCAATGAAACAAAGCAATAGCAATTTTAGTTTATCTTTTTTTTTTTGTGTGTAAATAGTGCATTTCAACTGTGGCAAAGTTAAGGATTCCTCCGAATAGTTAAAACCTAAGAGAGGGCATTCACTTTTCTAGTGCACCTAAGGATATGGTCCTGTCAGAAGCTCAATTTTCATCACAAAACTGCTCCGGACGAGGAACTTATGACTGTTTGATATTTAAGCTGAATAGACTGATAAAAACGGTGCCCCAGACTCAAGCAACATAAAATCCAGCTTATTATTTCATGGACGTTCAAGATACACTTGCAAAATGATAAAAAGGGTAATAAATTAGTATTGCAGAAGCTGAATCAAAACTAGCCTATGAAGTTGCAATAGAAACTCTGCATAAAAAAAAAAAAAAAAGACCATTGCTGTTGTTTGCTTCAAGAATTTGTTATTTTTATAGTAATTCCGTGGTTTTGGATTGAGTGATGAAGGAATTACGTGCATAATCAACACAATAATTTCCAGGCCTTCTGATAGAACTTATTCTTTTCTTCTTTATGTGAATGAATATTGACTTGGGGAAAATCATGTTTCGGTGGTTAAGGTTCCTTTTTTCCTGGGCCGATGTGATTGCTTAGTTTTACAAGATCTATTTATTTTTATTTTAGGTGCGTCTCTATGATCATCGCTTACTTCAGAGGGGTGCAGTTCAATCATATGTAGGGCATGTAAATTCCCACACTCGCATACAGCTTGGGGTTGATCCTCATGAGAGATTTGTTATGTCAGGTGAATCTGAACTTACATGGTGTTGTATTAGCATTCTTGAAATTAGAAAATTATTATATAATTAATCTTAGGTGGAGAGGACTGCTATCTACGGCTATGGAGTATCAAGTCAGGTGAACTGCTTTTTGAGGACAAGTTCTCTGATACAGTTCTTTCAACCGTCTGCTTTAGGAAATATAATTATTCAGACAATGGTGAGCACTCTGGCTTTCTTTTTCTGTTTTTAAGGTTCAATGCACTTTTGGCCTTATTTTTAGGGTTTCAATCTGGTCCATCTTGTTTCAGATGTTGCCCTCCTATTTTCTTGGAGGTTCCAAAGTTTCCCCTTTATCACATTTTTATTTATAATTTAGCACCTCATTTGAGAATATGGTTGACTTGGACCCAAGCCCTGGATTTCCTCATACGAGAAGATTTCCCATTGAGTAAATTATACTATTTAAACCTTTCAAATTTGGAAGATCCATATTCTGAGTTTCATGTGCTTTCAAAATTATCTTCTTTAAAAAAAAATTAATTAATTTTGCAATTAGAAGGTTGGCTTTGTTCTGTTTTTTCCTTAGCTTAAACTTGTTAAAAAGATATTAAAATGAAATCTATAAATTGACGATTTAAACTGCCTAAGATTAATTATAATTGTCTGAATTTAATTATTTTCTGAAATACCGTAATTGTGGGGATCCAACCTGATAAATTGTTTGGTAGCCATAAACTCATGAATGGATAATGTACTAGGAACAAATTGGATAATTCTATAGTAATATTGCTTGTTTTTTGAATGAGAAACTTAAATTGGAACTTGTATGTAACCAGAGAGACCAAATATGTTTGAATCAATTTTTTTTTAAAAAAAATTACTGTTATATAGAATTATAGATGTTTGGCACTTTTATTTGTGGTTTCTCTGTCGCCATCTTATAAGCTCTATGGTTGGAATGTGCAGTGTTTAATCCAAAGGTGGTAAACAAATACATGAATGACTATCCTCTCGGTGCATGGCTTGCTTCACAAGGAGGATTATATTATGTGAACTGGTTTTCAATGTGAAAAATACTGCACGAGCATTATATTTTAAGGCCATGTTAAGATCATTTTTTGGTATCACTTGCCACCTGCCTTTTGAACTTTAGATGCTCTTGTAAAGTTACGTGTTGCCATTTTTTTTATTTGAAATGTATGGTCATTTTAGGATATGCTATAATAGCCCATGTAAAGTTTAGGGAATTGTACATTATAGCAGTTATAAACTGTGAAATTGTTTTTGGCCAAAAAAAAAACTGTGAAATTGTTATATCACATATTTCGATGGTTGATTAGAAATTTGATTTCTTGCTATATTATATTCATAATTGTCCAGTCATTCAATATTGATGAATGGAGGGAAACCTTATTTCTAAAATATGGAACCAATGGTCCGGGCAAGGTTCGAACCCTGATCACCAAGGTTGAATAACCAGTGTCATAACACTGCACTACACTAGCGCTTGGTGAGGGAGACCTTATTTAATTTGACTAAATACTCACTTGTTTGCACATTTTTGCCCGGAAAAAGTTATAGGGCTGCTTTATAATAAAGTAATCCAAGTGGCAAAAATATGGTTTTTCTAACATTGTCCAAACGCTCCTACATATGCCAAAATCAGTGAAGAACTTAAAAAGGAAAATTGGTCATAAATACCTATTTGAAAATTTATTTGTGAAATGGGATATGAGACCTTGGAAATGTGAGGCCCTTGAATATGAATAATTGTGATAGTAGAAAGACAAAATTGCCCTTAGGAAAAACATTTCTTGTGCAATTTCTCCCCAGGAGCCAAATATTCCTTCACTAGTATTTGATTTCATTAAAGAACCCTCAACAAGGTTTAACTTGAACCATTGGAGCAAATCGTCATCTTTAAGCACAATATAATTAAATCTAGAAATAATCAATCTCAATAGCATAAAACCTATATAATCAGTGAAACTAAAAACCAAAATTGTCTTTGATCTATCAAAGGCCCATGATAATATATAAGCCACCATTGAATTAAAGGCCCTATTCTTCAGAAAATCATCTACAAAATAAGTCACTATCGAGCAAAAACATCATCTTGCTTTCGCCATAAAAGGAGTGGGGAGAAGACGAAGAAGATTAAAGAGGACCGCAAATCTATGAAGGTGGAGGTGCATGTGCCAATAAGGAGCCTAATCTTGAGTTAGGGGGTGGAGAAGATGGAAGAGGCAAAGATCGGTGAAGTAGATGGACGTGGTCATCATTGGTGGTGGCGGCGGCAATGATGATTGGGGAGATCAATGGTGGCAACGGTGTTGATGAGTGACGTGGTTAATGGTGGCTGTGCATGTGTTGTTAGTCATTAAAGTAGAAGAACCACAAACTTGAAGAAAGGAGGGGGCAAAAATGAATTGTGGGTCAAAGAATTGAAAATCTTGGAATTTTTAGGGAACAATTGCATAAAGGGAAGATGGATTGCACATGCAAAAAGATTGATTACACAAAGGGAAGATAGTTTGCACATTGGAAGATGGATTGAGCATAGGAAAGATCATTAGCACATATGGAAGATGAATTGCACATAAGGGAAGATAGTTTGCTCTTAAGAAAACAAATTGCACAAAAGGAATATTGTTTGCACATAATGGAAGATCGTTTACATTAAAGGAAGATTGTGTGTACATAATGTAATTTGAATATCAAACTAATTTTGCAACAAGAGAGTATGAATTGCACACAAAGGAAAGATAGATTGTGTATAAAGGAAAGATATATTACACAAAAGAAGCGTTTTCATTAAGGGTAATTTTGTCTTTCTCCTATCACAATTATTTACACTTAAAGACCCCACACTTGTACAGGATTTTAGGTCCCAATTAACAAATAAATTTTGAAATAGGGATCTATGACCAATTTTTCCAACTTAAAATCATGTTAACCCCCAAGTTATTTGACAACTTGTTATTGATGATTCTATATTCATGATTTTGGCAAGCATAAAGTGGTAACATTTGTCGTTAGCGCTCAAATTAATAACTAGATAATGCAAAGGGTTGTATTTTCTTGCGCAAAATCAGTAGTATTAAATTATTAAATTAACTAATTGTAGAATAATCAAAAGAAATTAAGTTTTAAAAAAGGAAAAATATAAATATAAAAGAAAATAAAGAACGGAGATAATGAATTTCCCGATGTGACCATCACAGTTCTAATAGATATGGAGTTATTAATTTACTAAGTTTTACACATGAAAAACTTAGACAAATGATGTAACTTAGACGAACGTCACAGACTTGTTGGTTAAAATTTAGGGTGTTGCTTAACATTTAAGTAACTGCTCATGAGGTTAAATTAAAAAAACCAAAATATTATTACGTGAGAGTTAATCTTTGCTTATGAGCCATAACCCGTACCAAGTCACTATCTGTAATACCACAAAACAACATAATTAAATAATGATTTTTTTATGCAAAATAATCTACGCTATATATTCAATAAAACAATGAATAATTCTCTCCAAAAAATGATAAAGAATATATTATATTTACACCCATTATTTTATAACTATTTTTGTTTTCTATCTGTTACTTTTTAAATGCATAGGATAGTTAATACTGCATAATAATAATAATAATAATAATAATAATAATAATAATAATAATAATAATAATAATATAGGATTAGTTTAATTTTATTGGTTTAGATTGATTTGATTAGTTTAGTATGTTTAGATAGATTTAATTTTATTAAGTTTAGATTTATTGATTTAATAGAATTTAATAATGTTTGTATTGTTTTATGATTTTTTTTTAACAAATAAATATTTATCTCTATATATACAATATAGTTTTTTAAAAAAAAAAATTGTACTATTCATCAAAATAAAATTATTCAAACTAGTATATATCCTATATGTGGCATAACAAATATGTTTATCCCGTAAGGATATTTTATGAATATAAGAACATATCAGTATAACTGTACTATTTATCGATATAAAAATATTTAAATTTGTATATATCTTGTATAATAATAACAAATATTTTTTCAACCAATATATTATATAACTATAAGAATATAATGGGCATATTCATTCTTCTATTTCGTGAAAAACCTTGAAATGTAATGGGTTTATCTATATACAAGACAAAATCTATAATTATTTATTAATTGTCAATAGTTAAAGAGCCCAGAGCTCAGCCCATAGCTAAAACCTTAAAGTTTACTTATAAGTTTAGGTCTAGCCACTTAACCCTAGTCATCGCTCATATTTCTCTTCTCTCTATTTCTCTCTCTGTAAATTCTCTGCGGCAAAATTTCTCTCCTTGGAGTTTAGCAAACACGGAGACCAGGTAATCTTAATCCCTAGAACAACATGATTTGATTCATATATATATTCCTACATCTTTAGTTTGTAGATTCCTCCACGCATGCTTTAATTTTGGTGTTGCTTTATAGGTTACATATTTATATATTATTTCTTATATATATACTACTTTTTTTTTTGTCTTCAAATTGCCTTTCCGTACGCATTACTGCCAACCTCTGGATATTGAATTGGTGTGAACCTTTTTTTTCTTTGATTAATATTCATATAGGTATATATAGATTTGAAGAAAACAAGAGCTGACACTTGCAAGATGAATATATTTATCTATGTATGCTTGTTTTGTCTTTTGTGAATTTTTCATCATTCTTGTATGTGCCTCTGCGTGATTGAGAATGGATGAATTAATTGAATTGGATGTGGGGCCCGCAGTGGCAATTGGAATGTATGAATATTGATGAATTTATACTGTGTGTCTCCTTCTAGCGGTTTACACACACACACATAACTAGGGTTAAATTATAGTCCTGAGAACTTTCTATAAACATCTTATAAAACATGAGTATTTACCTTATAGTATAATTTGGGAAACTCCACAATAAAATAAGGACAACATTTTAATGATTATATTTGAGAAAACTCACGAGCTCCCATAGAGTTATAGTTCTTAGGTTGTGAAATTAAGACCTACCCTTTCTTGTAGGAGTTAATGATTTTATTATTATTATTATAAATATCTGAATACACATAATAAATAATAATAATAATAACAACTTATGAATTTTATGAGTCTAAACTACTTATAATAAATTAGCAAATGGGAAAATAGCTTTGGGATGATACCTTCTAAAGTGATGAACACACACTTTTAAGGCTTTATGCCTTCAAAAAATTATTTGACGTGAACCGATATATCCGTTCTTCGTAAAGTGGTGCCTGCTAGGATATCCAGGGCACTAGTAGCAATTTTGGGAAGAGGTGTGCACACTATGAAGAAAATGATTTATGGCCAATTGATGAGTTGTGACTGGTAGGTTTCTGGGTCACAGGGTAGACTGGCAAGATATCCGAGTCTACCATGGTTCTCTTCCCACTAATAGTCTTTATAAACAATGGCACTACAAATATAAGATATTTTTAATTTATTTTATTCTGTAATTATTTTGTTTTATTTTATTTTATTCTAACTTAATTTATTTACTTATTTAATTGTTATTTTATTTTATATTATCCTTATTCAGTTAGGATTACCAACTTTTGCTGATGTATGTGTTCTTAGGCTGCGATGATCCTTTGGGGGAGCAAAGTTTCAGTGAAACAAGTTTCAAAGGTTGGAGCTAGCAGTGAGAAGTGAGGAAGACGCCAAATTCTAAATTTTATTTTATTGTTTTGTTTTGAGTAAAACATTTCTATTTAGGTTTAAATTTATTTAATGTAATTAGTAGCCTTGCACTTGTCCCACACAAGTGCGGCGGTAACACTCCCCGAATTTGGTTATTTTTGAATTTTTAGTCATTATTTATAAAAATCATGGAAATTTTATGTTATTATAAACTACTAGAAATTCGGGGTGTTACACTATCTACTCTACACTATTGAACTTTAAAATGTTAGTTATTCATTTGATATAAGAGTAATTTAAGAGTAAAATCTTTACGATGCTCATGAGTTATATCTTGTAATTCTTTATGGTGCTCACAAGAAGCTGTAACTCTTCACAGTGCTCATGAATTATAACTTATGACTCTTTATGGTACTTATGAGAACTCGTGACTCTTTATGGTACTCATGATTTATGATCCATAACTTTATACACCTAATTGAATAAGCATGCTTTCATAAAATTGTTGGTCTTTGTTAATCATTGCATAACCCGTAACTCCTTACGATACTCATGAGTTATGCCTAGGATCTGCTTGTTAAAACACGTATAGAGATTTGAGATTACCTTTGATCACTTAAAGACGTCAAAGATTATGAAGTCCTCTAACATTTATTCACATGGTTGCCTCTTGATTGTAACAAGAACTCTTTCTCCTTGAGTCCCCTTTCTCCTTGGATGCTTACTAGGCAATGTGACGATAATGATGTCTTGAAATTAGGTGAGGCGTAAGAATGAAGGATGAGATGAAAAGAATTGGGAACTTACCTTTCTTGAATTGGCGGCACATACCAATCAAATTAGCGTCTTATTTTTCTCTTGAGAAAAACACTCATAAAGGAGGCCACACAAAATCAGCCATTAAAATTAGGGTTTAACCCTGATTCAAGTTCTTACAAGAAAGACCTAGTCCAATTAGAAATGCCTAATCTTTATCCAATCTTTATTAGATCTTGCTTTGGATAATCAAACTTATCCTTTATTAGCTAACCTCTTGAGTTTAAAATTCAAATTTAAATTCAAAGTCCAAATAGGCCTATGACCCTATTGGGTCTTCTAACACATTTGGACCTATTAGTGGATAAACTAATTTCTCACTAAACAACCAAATGCGGCACCATATATAAATGGGCTTAGAGTCCCGCTCCAACTAAATTACACCTATAATCTTGATAAAGCCCAATAACAATTATTAGCCCAAAGTTTTTAAATAAAGCAATCAAGAACAACCTTTTTGTGTGATCCATTAAGCATAATAGTCACTAATATAGATAAACTTGAACCAATTAAACCCCTTTAATGTGCCCAATTTATCTAATAATCACGTAAGACATTAGAATGCTCTGCGGCCCTATAACTAATCAAGTTGATCAAGTGATTTACCTTTCTAATTTGGATACCGTGCTGATATTATCCCTCACATTGTTGTTTACATTTAGTTGAGAGCAAAGATAGAGTATCATTTCTCTTGATTGACTAAATGTAGTTATTTCACAGAACTAAGAATTTAGTTGAGAGCAAGGATAGAGTATCATCTCTCTTGATTGACTAAATGTAGTTATTTCACAGAACTAAGAATTTCTAGGATGATCGCACTACCAAACAATAAGAGGCATTATAAATCTAATGATACTCTCTACCATGAATCTTCGTAGAGTCTCTTGGTTGGTCCATTCAATACTATCTATTCTCTAATAAATCTACCCATGACATCAACTAATGTATCACCATGCTTGAATTTCATGAGGTCCCAATCTTGTGTCTCCATACAAGTAGATGACGTGGTACTAGCCTTATTGAGATTACCAATGCCCTTTATTGGTAATTCAAAACTAAAAATAGGTTTCAGGCAATAAACATGTAGTACCCTTAAGTCCTCATGATCATGATCTCTATCATAGGTCTTTGAGTGTATACTTGTTCTATTCATAAGGTATTTATCTTTAACAGCTTATTAACTGTAAAATATAGGAGAGACACATATATGATAAAGATAAAATGTGACCAAATAAATAAACCATAAAATACTAAATAGTACAAGGTGTTCTTATGATAAAAGAGATTGTGTCTAACATGCCTACATACTAACAAGACCTCATTTATATAATCAATAATTATATCTAGGAATCTAGAACATATAATTACCTCTTAAATAAACATTAAATACCACTTAAGCACGTGAATTATATTCTCAATTATATTTTGTTTCTCTAATTAGAATAATTGAATTATATATACTAATAGAATAAGAAAACGCTATATTAAGAAAAAACTATAATCAACCATGCAATTCGATTAGTAACAGAAAAGAATAACAAGTTTATTCAAATTCGTGGAAATTAAAAATATGGATTAAGAACTGCAAATCATAATTATTCACAAAATTCACAAAATTTAATCTCAGATATTATCCAAATAGAAATCAAAGTCTTGAAAATAGAAACTCATTCCGAGAACTAGGAAGTCATAAAAAATAATAAAAGATTAAATTAAATAACAACTCTTAGTTAAAGAACAGAGAACTCAAGTCATAAGATCCATCCTCAAGAGGAGGACCAATAAACCACACATGGTGATGGAAAAAGAAAGTAGTTGTGGTGTATGGGCACGCTCTTGAAAAGAAGACTTGGGTCCCTTTTATAACCTTTTGATACTCCTTGTTGAAGTAGGAAGAGAGGAAGAGGATCTTCATAAATCTTTATCATTTTCTTTCATTTGAATTTAAATTCGTCAAAAGGATATTGAGTATGACATCAATATGGTGGAAATAATGAAAGAATAAAGATTTGAATTGAAAAGATAAAATTTTATATTCAAATCTATGAGAGAGAAGAAATTGATAGGATTTAAAGTTTGTGACAATATGAAAGGATAAAAGATGAGTTAAATAAAATAAAAAAGAATTAATTAAGGGAGAAATATAGGAAAATGACATGAAATAGGTAAAATATATGATAGGATGATAAGTGGGGGTGATAAGGTTTGAACAGGTCAAAGGGAGATATTTTGGATATAGGTGTTATCACGTTTTTTTGTGGCTTTGAGGGGAAGAAAAGATGATTTTTTTTTTTTTTAAAAAAAAAATCTAGGAATTAAATTGGCCAACCTTACTTGTGATGATGACATGTGGCGCTATGAGAATTGAGATATGATTGTGATATCTTTTGAATTTTCATGAAATATCTCCAACTAATTCTCATTGTGACATATGTCAACTTGAGGTGCAAAGCTTAGTTGACTTGGTCTTCATCCTCTTTAGGTGGAGCCATATAATAGCTTGCAAGAGAAGCATATAAAATAACCATCACGCCCTTCATTAATTATGTGGCCACATTTTTGTTTTTCATAGATCATAGAAGACATGCATTTGGGTTTAAGTGATGGTCATAAGGCTCATTTACAGAGCATAAGTCTTAAGTTAACACAATGGCCCCAACCAAGTTGTAATTTGACCCAAAAGCATTCTTAAGGCATTTTTTTTTTTTTCATGGATACTTATGCATATGCAAATTTCCACCTTCTTTTCCATTGTTGATTGTCTTCTTAATTTAATTCCTTAATTTTCCTACAATAAACACAAACAAAAATGCCTTCGTGCAAATCAGGTTAATCTAAGAAAACAAACAAGACAATTTCACCTTTTTTTTAGCATATCATCTATGCAAACCTTCTAATCCAAAATAATAATAATAATTACATTAAAACACAATAATAATGATGAAATCTCATAAATAGATATAAAAATATATAATAAAATAGGAACATATCATAAAGATATCTAATTTTGGATTTATTGTTGATTTACACGCACTCACACTCCTATAGTATTTAATATAAGATATATTTAAGAAGTTGATATTAATCTTAAATATAAGATACAAATTTCATATTTATCATTTTTTTAATAATTTACCCCTATCGAGGCTTTGATATAATGAGAATAAACAATGATAATTAGAATGTTTTAAAAAATATAACAAAATCAATTAAATTTTTTATTTTAATTAAATTAGATAAATATGTGCGCCCTCACTCACTCACTCACTTTTTAAAAGAAAATCTTAGTTTTCATTCTTATCACTAAGAGGCAGCAGCAGATTTGAAAATAATAATAATAATAGTAGTAGTAGTAGGAAAATTATCTGCATACGTTTGAACATTTAAAATATTTGCACGGAATACAGTAAAATTTATTGGCAAGCAATACTTCTTCATCTTTTCCATAAGCAATTTTTTTATTGCGTAAATTTGAATTTACAATTAAGATTAGTTAAAATGTCATGTCCATTTCAAAATATGCTCTTATTTATTAAAAGAGTGTAGGAAAAGAAATGAATAAAAATATAAAAAAGAATGAATAAAAAATATGTGAAAGAATTAGTAGAAAGTGATTGAATGAAAGAGAATTAATTATGAATATGGGATAATTAATACTCCCTCTAGTCCTAATAAGGGCTTATTTGAGGAATTGATATTGATTCTAAATATAAGACAACATTTTCATATTTATCATTATTTTCCGAATTTAGAAACTCTTTCAACAATAATTAAGAGAAATTGGGGAAAATGATTGGTGAAATTTAGAAAATATATATCATGTTAATTAACCCAACTAACTTCCTTAATTTAATAAAATTAGGTAAATATGTCATATATTAAGAACAAGGTGAAGTATAAAGTTATGTATTTAATACAGAAAAGGAAAAAGTAGTTTACATTTTGAGACACAAAAATAAAATCACTTAATTAAGGATGAACCAAATGAGAGAGAAAATTACTTATGAAAACAACCGGAAGGAGTAACAAAGAAAACAATAGATACTTGGTAATGGTAGCACTTTAATGCAGGAGCAGGTAAAGGTTAGCTTGTGATCAAACCACATTATGAGACTTAAGTGTACTTATTCAAAATTCAAAATTTGTTTAACTTATAAATTAAGTAAAAACAAAAATTGATGCAAACAATCAGTAGTAGCAACAATTTAGTTTTTCCACAAAGCTAAAAAGGTAAGAAAGAATTTGATATTGTAAACAATTTTGAAGAAACCAATTATTCAACAGAAAACGAGGCAAAGAATTAAGTCCATTTAGGACACAATTAATTTAATTACAACTAGATGCTGGATTGTGATTAATCCCAACCTGAACCGCAAATACCTATTGAGAGAAGACTAAGAAAATATTTTCGCAAAAAAAAAGTATTAAGAAAAAAAAAAGAAAATGTTGAAGGAGAAAACTAAACAAGATGAATAAAGGGTAATCAAAGAGACGTTTCAGACACTTTTCCTTCTCACTGGTGATAGAAGACTTCCTAGCGTATGTGCATTGAATCGAATATAAAACCAATGCGTCAAAACTAAAAAATAATTTTTTTTTTTTTTAAAAAAAGGGGGAAAAACGAATCTTGCTAAATGCTAACTCAGACAATAGAATATCTCACATGATCAGGAAACACTTTTAAAAAAACATGATTCAAAGTACAACCTACAAGTAATCATCATAAGAAGCCTTCCTTCATCATCTCTGAAAATCTGAGGAATATAGAAGGGTTAAATTATTGAACTGGCAAGGCAAAATGGAAGATATAATGTGGAAGCAAAACCTTTATAATGAGTACTTTCTTCCTCTCATCAACTTTTCCCACATGGTGCTTCTTGTCAGCATTTTTTTTTACCCCTGGAAAGGAGTTTAGCCAAATACATTCAATAAACATTATTCATGGACTAAATCAAACAAATGTATGCAGCCAACCCAAAAAAACAAAAAAGCATACACATTTACATCAAATAGCAATGTAGGTTGTACTAATAAAAGCAACCTTCTAAAATACTGGCAAAAAAAAAAAGAGTAATCTTCAAGGGAAAATCCATGCGCCAAGGCATTAAAAAAAAGAATATAATATATGGCACCCGAACATTGTGTATTTGCAAAAATATTTCCCCCACTTTTTTTTGAAGAAAAATCTATAAATGTTCCAATGTGAGCTACATCAAAGGCTAAACACAAACACACAACACATACCCAATCAGGTTTACGTACCATCACAACAGTTTTTTATTTTTTTGTCATCCGTAGTGGTATCTCATGATCAGGACCTACATAAAATACAACTTGTTTCAGTTGGTTCACTTCCTTTTTCGGTGATCACTCCCAGATTATTTGGGTTTTACTCATGAACCAACAGACAAAAACAACCCTTGTAGTCAACAATTTTCATTCCATGATTTAAAACCAATTTTCAAACCAAAATTTAGATTTTTCAAGCTGATAATGCTACGGACTATCTAACCCAATCCTTGAGGAGCTTTTCCATATAATGTTCACCAAAGATCATGTGCTTATACTCCTCATAAAAAATTTATAGTTGAGGAAAAATAGGCCCCACCTTGAAATAGCTTAATTCCATGTCTATGAATAATATACCTAAGCAATTTTGGTAGAACCTAGTAAATTGCAATCTACCCTATCAGCCAGATGCCCCTTAGAAATAGCATGCATGAGGTCCCCAAAAACAGTGGGTTCCAAAACACGCCCTAAATTTTGGTTCTCCACGGTAAGCTTTCCTCATAGAATTCCCTTAAACATGAATCATTACTAACCTTCAGGTCAGGGTATTTTGGCGAGTGGCATATACTGGTATCCTCTATAACAGAAGTAAACTTGAACCAAAATGTGCACGTTTCCCTTGGGTACACACCACATCACAATGGAAATGGGCATTATTCTCCTCTCACCTGAAAATTGTATACTTCCACAGATGCTAGCTTCCTTGAATCATTGAATGGGTGCCATATCCTAAATCGCATATTCAGGGGAAGAATACAACCATAGGTGAACAGTATTGGTCTCGTAACTAACCTATTATTGAACCTAAACCAACCTCCTTACCTGAACCCAAGCCTATGGTTAAGTTAGTGGGTACCTAAGACAATGAACCAAGAGGTTGGCAAAGAGCTATTACCATAAGCCAATCAGCAATGCATTATCCAAGAGCATTACAACCAGACCCTTCCCCCTGATGCCCAATCTGTTGAAGGGACAAAGTAGTCAAGCTAATAGTAATTCTGAAACTTCTAATGAAAAAGTTTACATACAAATATTTACCTTGCCATTTCAAATAGAAAAAGGAATAGATTTTGCACCCAGCATCCCATCTCATGATTCGTGTCTTGACATAAATTGTCTTCAACCTACTAGGTTTTCACTGAAAGTCTGGACAAATACTCCAAAACAATAAAGGAGAAACTCTTAAACATCCAAAATGCAGAGAGATTGTAAGTGAGGATTTCCAAGCTCTTGAAAAGAAGTGCACAAGGCAACAAACTCAAAGACCTCAAGGAGATCGACCTATTGAGTGCAAAGGGGTGTTCAATGAGAAACACAAGGCTGATGGCCACATTGAAAGAATCAAGGTGAGATTAGAGGCAAGAAGCTTAGCCCAAAATAGACGGGTTAGGTTACAAACAGAACTTTGCTATGTTAGCAAAGCTAAATATAATTTAAGCCATCTTGTCAATGAGTTTATTTCTCTCTCCTTGTCATAAGCAGCATCTCAAATGGTCAAAAGAATATCAGAGAAATAATAAAGTATCTTGAGCCCTTCCTTCAATAATCTATTTCTTTTTGTCATTGTTATTATTATGTCATTTTTAGAGTGTTCTCAAGTGTTCTTTTGATTCTCAGCCATAGGAATTATATACAGTCCTCAAAGGAAGAAGAGATAATCAGAGGCAAGTAATGTGAAAACTGAGAGATACACCATCCGTCGCATTTTTCCATCAAAGAAAGGCATAATTCATTTGTCCTATCTTTCAACATTTTCAAAATGAAAATACATTCTAGCCCATTAACTAAATCTCAACTATAACTTTAGGCCACCAACTTTAAATTGTAAACTTCCCTGGAAGCAGGAAGATAATTCATATATTTTGGTCCTGTACTTTTAAAAAATTTTGGTTAATGTCTTATGCTTAATGTCATGCTTAATGTCTTAACAACGCTAACTCAGACCAACTCTTTATGAAACTATAAGGACCAAAAACCATGATTTAAAAATACTTGGATTAAAACAAAAGTTTAATCAAACTGTATGAAAAAACAATAGTATTAACCCTAATTTTATCTTCATCTTGAAAATAGCATATTATAAAAGGCATTTTAACCTAACTTGACCTCCTCCAGTCATAGAATAACTAGAGAAGATCCATACACGAGTACAAATAAAAGAATACAAGTTTGATCCTCCTCTTTTGCTAGTAAGTAAACATGAAAGTTTTGTTTGCATGAATTATCATCCCTAATAAAATAATTGGGTTAAGGTGCAAATTTGCCTTGGAAGTTTTCGCCGGGAAGTAACATTGCCCTAGAAGTTTATTTGGGTTCAAAGTTACCTTGAAAGTTTCAAGATGTAGGAATATTGCCCCATACCATTAAAACACTAACGTAGACCATTTAATTTTTAAGTAAGAGCAACATTGCTCCTTTTTAACAATTTTAAGGTTTTTTAAGCAAGAGCAACATTGCTCCTTTGTAACACTTTTAAGGTAACATTGAACTAAAAAAAAAACTTTTGTGGTAACATTGCCCCTAAGCGAAAACTTTTGGGACAAATTTACACCTAAATTCGAAATAATTCTTTAGGAAAAGCTTGCTTTAGAGCTCCAAAATTTGAAATTGAGCCATTACACCTCCTGTTTTGTTCAGCAGAATAATAATATTTCCAATATGCATATATCAGTAACCACAGGGAATTCTGGCAAAAAGCAAAAAATAAATATTAACCACATGGAAGAAAAAAGTAGTAAAGGGCTAATAGTCAAATAAAAGCGTGAAAAATTGGTTAACAAACAAAGCCCGTACAATAAGCATAACCAAATAAAATATATCAGTTTCCAGCATCATATGTTCATAATAAGTCAATCATGTCCAATAAATATCCAACAGTAAACTATCCACCAACCAAATAAACATCCTCTTAAATTTCCAGCCACTGTAGATTAATGCCTCAAATATAATCCTAATAACATTTTCAGATGAGATTCAATAATATAGGTATACGACAAAGCAGCAACTTAAAATTCTAAAAAATGTAATCTAAATCCACAATTCAACTCAGAAAACTTTCAGCAATCATTGTTCATAGACATCCATCAAAGTGGTAGAGTTTAGAACTAACAGGCTTCTTACTAGATATCAATAGCTAAAGGCCATCTATAGTTTCAGAAATAAGAAAGCTTTCTCAGCTGTTACAAATATAATATATGCTATAATTTAAAAACATAACAATGTTATCACATTCCAAACTAAATAGTAAAGTTTAATAAAAAATGATATTTCAACACAATTGTAGTAATCAGAGAAGGAAACTACCAGATGGCCACGCTAGACAGCAACAGGCAAGCTGCCAAACTCCAGCATCAATATCAGTGGAATAATGAGAAATTTCTACACAAGTCAAATGCCAAAAGTTATTACACAGGGCGTCTGGCATCAGCATCAGATCACTCGCACTGTACCTCGCAGTCGTTAGAATGAACTCATTCTATCCCCTAACATTTAGGAATATTATTAGGCATAACATAAATATCTGCATTGCAGCAGCATTTGTAGCTTCATAAAAAATGCAGCCATAGGGATGCAACAACCCACAATCGATTTACAGAAAGATTTCTGCAGGAACGGGTCATTTTATTTTCATTCTGGCACTCAACCTTCTGGAAACTATCAAGATCCGAAGAGGCATATTTTACATTCAAACATGTGGGATTGTAATTTATATCAAATTAAAGGAATTACAATATAAATGGAGAAAACTATACAACAGTGTATCTCTGTAACATCAGTTATTATATAAGGGAATGATTAACATTGACAATTCTATAAGCTTCCGTAAATTAAGGTAAAGAATAACACCCAAAAAAAGGTTGCTTTTGCAACCAAATTCAATTAATCGGGCAGCGGAAGCGTAAAAAGTCAAAATAAAATCCCACAAGAAAAAAATAATTTATAATTATAATTACGATGAAAAACAATCAATCTTATACCACTACGTACAATCCTATACAGCAAAGAACAAAGAACAAAGACAGGTAACCACATGAAACAGCAGTCGACCCTATTTCTTCGCGGAAACCCGGTGGAGAGGAAAGGTGCGAAGGCTGGCCATTCAATCCCGGTGAATTCTCCGGTGACATTGATGAATCCGGCGGTGGAGCACCCTCTTGAAGCGGGCCTCCAGGTTTTGTTGTCACAATTGGATTCTTTCCAAATACCTCTCTAGGCAACAGCACCTTGGACACCCCAAAAATTGCTACTGGATTTTGATCAAACACAGTCTGAGTTACAGAAGCTTGAACGATCCCAGTATTAATCGCCACAGAACCATTGACCCTCGAGATATTAAGTGTGAAGCTACCCGCTCCCATGGCTTCTGTGGCCAACGTGGGCTGCACTGGATTGACAATCGACTCTAAGGAACCCAGGGGATAATAAGAATGGAGCACATGAAACTTTAACACTACAGCTTTCTTATCAGCGGGCAAAGACTGTAAGCTCACAGAAGGAGGCAGTGAAGCAAATGCATCATCCACAGGAACAAACATAGTAATCCCAGCACCACCTTCATCAGCCTCGAACTCTTGAACAACACCCGAAGCAGACAACATAGAAGCAGCCACATTGAAGTTATGACCGTCGATAAGTACCTTGGTTATGTTCAACCCCGGAGGAGGTCGAGTTTCGGAAGCCATAAGATCGAAACCGAAAGGGATAAGAAGAGAATCAACAGCGAAAATGCTGACATTATACGGAAGGGTCTTGATTAGGGAAAGCACAGTGGCATTGGAAGTGGAACCAGAGGAAGAAGAGTAAGGCGCAGGAGATTGAACCGAGACGACGCCGTTGACGGAGTGGCGAGTGATATTAACAGAGCCGAAATTACCAGTGGCACGGCCGGTGGTTTGGAAGAGAGTAGTGACGAGCTTACCAGAGGCAGGGATGGAACGCAGGTCAGACCACGAGAAGAACTCGAGAAGAACGTGGTAACGGAGGACATCAGGTAACGAAGTGGGGGAGATACGGTGGCGCGTGAGGTCGGAGGAAGAAGAGAGGAGGGCATTGGGGACGGCGAGAATGGTAAGGGAGGAGCGACGGTTGAGATCTGCGGCGACGGAGGGGGTGGAGGAGAGGAGGGAAGTGAATTGAGAGAGATCTGGGAAATTGGAGAGCAAGGAAGTGATGTTGAAGCAGAGAACAGAAGAAGGAGAAGAAGATGATAGGAGGAGGAAGGAATAAACGAGGATTGTGGGGTTAAAATGAGAAGCCATGGATTGGATTAGGATTTGGGGCGTCTCTTTCTCGCTTGGTTCTTCTGCTGCACAGAAGAACTGAGGAAGAAGCAGCAGAAAAGAGAGAAAGAGAGAATGTGAAGTTAGTGAAGGACAGTGAGGACTGAGTGAGGGGGGAGGATTCCGTGGGTGCGGGAGCATGGATGGCGATGACGATGCGTCATGATGCGCAGATGCTCATGATTATTTTTAATAAAATACTAATATTAATATAAATGGGTGAGTATTAAATTTGACACAGAAATGTATAATTATAAGCAATGTTGCTGTTGCTGTGGAAGTTTATTCAGGTGCAATGTGATTCTGGAAGTTTAAGAATGTAATAATATTATTTTTTTAATTAAAAATTTGATGTTAACCGCTAACTTTTTAACTGAAAAGGGAAATATTATTACGTTTCTAAACTTCTAAAGTGACATTGAGATCAAAAAACTTTAAGGACAACATTGTTCCTAGACATATACTTCCAGGATGGATATGCTGCTTAACCCTAATATAAAAGTCCATGTAGTTTTAACTCATTTTGATTGGCTCCTTATGGTTTTTTTAATATATATATATATATATATATATATATATATATAGTCCTCACAATTTCTTAAAGGGTTAATATGCAGATTAGCCAGCAAAGTTTTACTCTAGGAGCACTCAACACAAAAAAATTTTAAGTAGACCAAAAATACCAAATTTTTTTTTTAAAATTTAAAGTTAGCACAACGTCAGTTAGGAAAAAAAACCCATTAAAATATAAACTTTTAAGAGTTTAGATGCAGATTGACTAATAAAGTTTTATTTTAGGAGCGTCCGGTATAAAAAAGTTTTACTTCAGGAGCGCCTAACAAAATTTTTTTTTAAGTGGACCTAAAATATCTACTCGTTACATTTGTGATTTTTTGTTACATTCACTCTTCTTAACCCCAATGCACATGGTTGGGGTACCGAGCAAAGATGTGCAACAATAGCATTTTGGGTGAATTGCACATGAACTTGCCCAGGGGGTCTGAGCAAGGATTTACATGGACTTGCCCAGATACATGGACTTGCCTGAGTGGGGTGGATTTGCAACAGTTGCATTTTAGGTGGATTGGACATAGACTTGTTTGGCCAAGTTCGAAAACTTACCACCCTTACTCAAAACGAAATCACAAATGTAACGATTGTTGCAAATTCACCAAAAATCCAACTATTGCAAATCCTTGCCCAGACCCTTCAACCATGTGCATTGAGGGTTAGGAAGAGTGAATGCAATAACAAAAATCACAAATGTAATGGTAGATGTCATTTTGAATAAGGGTGGTAAGTTTTTGAACTTGCCCAGATCCTCTGAGCAAGTCCATGTGCAATCCACCCAAAATCTAACTATTCCAAATCCTGGCCCGAACCGCCTAAACCATGTGCATCGGGGGTTTGAAAGAGTGAATGCAACAAAAAAATTATAAATGTAACGAATAGATACTTTAGGTTCATTTAAAACTTTTTTTATGTTAGGCACTTCTGGAGTTCTTTTTTTTTTTTTTTGGGTGTTGGGAGCTTCAAGAGTAAAACTTTGTTGACCAATCTACACCTTAACCCTTAAAAGTTTACATTTTAACAAATATTATTTTTATTTTCTAACGGATGTTGTGCTAACTTTACATTTTTAAAAGTTTTTTGGTATTTTTAGTGCATTTAAAACTTTTTTGTGCGAGGTGCTCATGGAGTAAAATTTTGTTGGCCAATTTGCACCTTAACCCTTTCTTAAATTATAAATATTGGTTCTTCTACTTGTAATTAATTTTTTTATAAAAATAAAAATGATGTTAATAATTTAAAAATGGCTAAAGTATACATTTAGTCCTTTATATTTGCTTTAGGTATCATTGTTGTCCCTTAAGTTTATAAAGTGCATGTATAGTCTCTTAATATTAACATTATTAATCGGGTGTAACATAAAATACTAACTCAACAATTTTCAGTGATGACTGTGCAATTAAATGATGACCAAACATGTTTACATGTTAACAATTTAATTTAATATGTATATTTTAATTTTTTTTTTTTAAAAAGGAACAAAGCAATTGTATTTTCCTCTTCAACAATGAGCATCCTTATCCAAACCTAGTGACTTCACCTCTACTTCCATTCCTCATTTCCCTACAAACAGTTGCAACCTCCTTCAACTTTGGCAATACACACACTATATAAAAAGGTACCTTTCAACGACCACATTTGGCTTCGACTTTCAAATCTTAATCTTTCACTCCCTTCACCTCTGTAGCCAACAAACATTGTTCTCACCCCTATCATCGTTCGCGATGTGAGGAGGAGAGTTCCGAAATTGCAGTAGGAGCATCGTGAGAGACATAGATCAAAGCCCTAGCATCTTCACTGCAGCAACCATCAAAACTCGTCCTTGAAAGCTCTAGATTCACCATAATACCTTTGTCACCATCGATGTTTTCTCCCTCCTTCACCATCTTTGATTACCTTGTTAGTTTCTATTTCCCCACCTCCGGCATCCTTCTCCTCTGGTAGAGATTTTCACTACTACTTCTTTTTTGTTCCATATGGTCATTTTTCTTCAATTGGCTTGGTCTATGGGTGACTTCGTGAGTTATTTATTCTCTCATCCATTCCTATCTTTTCCAATTGTCCAATATGGGGTTTAGATGAGTACTTAGAGTCGAAGATTTGTTAATTAAGTGAAGGGGGGAATAGCAACAACATCTAGGATGTTGATAGGAGTAGACAAGGTACACAAATTGGGATATTATACTATGTATTTTTGTTATACTTTGTTCAAATTTATTTTTGTACCTAACACTTTTGGTGAACTGTGTTGGTCCTGCAATTATTGATAAAGAAGAAATATCACCTAAGAATGGGGTGAATTGGGTGGTTTAAAAGATTAATCTTGTACTGGACCCAAAAATCAAACAACACTATGAGATAGAAGAATAGTAGATAGAGAGAATTGATACTGATTTGATCTAATCTCTTAACTTACATCCAGTCCTTAGACACTCTAGGATTTCCGCTATCACTTACATGATTACACACTATGTTTCTCCAAGTAACCCTCTAACTAGGATTTACTCCCTCTAACAAGTTGTAATCGTTACATCCGAACTCAAGGTCCTTCTACTTTAAGGCTTTACAAATAAATCAACCAAAAGAAATAACTCTCTCACATAGTGAATTTATAATCATTGAAGTACAAAGAATATCCAAAGTTATATCACTAAGATTAAAGGAGCAGTAAGCAATAAATGAATATGAGCATTGGTAGATTTCAATGGTTGCTCCATATTGAATGTTCTTCCTTTTATAGATGGTCACCATTAATGAGCGTTGGTGAAGCTCCAAGTTAGGCGTTAAGATACTTGCATCATTCCATTAGACACAGAGACTTTTCTGTTATACACAAACTATCATCGTTGAAGATTCGACAATAAATCTCTTTCGTATCGCTGTTGACAATCTTCAAACGACATGCCTTTGGTTAGTAGTTAACTATCGAGATGTCGTTATCGCTTTCATCGAAATAGGTGTCTGCGGTAATGATCATTTGACTTGCTCTAAATTCCCATTCAATGTGCATGGTTTGTTTTCTACAATGTAATTAATATTCTGACATGTTCGTTGCTTTTTGATGATTTGCATGAAGTTCATTTGTTAACAATTTGAAACTTCACTTAGTGAAATGATTAATAGCACTATAGATCATAATGAGTAGTATTCAAAGAAGATCATATGCTAATCATATATATTTGAATTTACGAACATGAAGAAGACGAACTGAATGAAGTCTCTATGACAGGCTTACTTGAGTAAGACATACATATGCTCGAGCAATATTCAAATATATTCACTTATAAACAAGCTTACTCAAGTCAACATTTACTTTTGCTCGAGTACCCTGCTCAAGCAAGTTCCTTAGTGTTCTCGAGTAAGAGGTCATGTTTGCTTGAGTAAACTTTGCAAAGAATATTTCATTAGTTAAACACAGAAACCCTGCTCGAGTATAGAATTGATGTGCTTGAGTAAGCATCATATAATAAGAGATTATGTTCATAATTTATTCATGCTCGAGTAAATCAAAGGATTTGCTTACGTATGCTGCTCGAGCAAAGCATATCCTTGCTCAAGTAAGCAGGGATGCAAGAAAGATTAGTAAGCTTGCTTGAATAGGCCAAAACGTTGTGCTCGAGTGTAGTGCTCGAGCAGATCTTACCTATGTTCAAGTAATAGAACTCATGCTTGAGTGTAGAGATAACTTACTTGAGTATGACCTATCAGATAGCTCAACAACCAGATTGAGATACCTTACTTGAGCAATGACTTACTTGCTCGAGCAACCTCTTGCTCGATTAAGTTAACATGTCCTCAAGTAAGTTTTTGTCTTTGGCACTTTTCACTAATTCAAAACCTTATTTATTTACAAGTATTGTAATCATCAAAACATATAAACTAAGAACTAACAACCAACATTTCAAAGATTAGACACTTCATTTTCACCAAAAAAAAAAAGATTAGACACTTCAAAGCACCCAATTTTCTTTTGGATGGAGAAGGGTTGATTGGTTGTATGGGAAGAAGAGGATTCAAGCAGCACTGCATTACTACTGCATGTTCATGGACATGTTAATAGTTTTCTTTTTTTTGCTAGCTTGTTTATTAGATGCAAATTAATTAACCTAGCTATGTCAAATTTTAGAGGACTTCATTATGGCTTTACGTAAGGTCAGGTCAAACTAAAATAAGGAAAAACCTTTGCTGTTAGGTTTTGTTTAGTGAAAAAAATGTTATAGTAAGTTACATTAGCAGCATTTCTTTCTTCATTATAATTTGAACTTAAGCAGAGATTCTTTGATTTTGCTTGAAATTTAGTGTTCAATACTTTTTCCCCTTTGGGTTTTTTATTTTGGGGGGAAGGGGGATCATTTAATTTATATTGAAACACATTTTTTATATCTCATTTAGTTAGATTTAAGGTGCTTACTATTTATATTGCAATAGATAACATACAAGGTGGGGTCTTTTCTAGATGAAAGCTTTCACAATTTACCTATGTCTTAGAGATTTGAGGTCCTCTATTGCCTTATCCTTGATCTTAAATAGGTTTGTGGATTGAAACTAAGAGATAAGTTCGTTAGTAGTGGCATGAAGAGTTTTGCATTTTTGTCATAGATTAATATGGCTTGAAAACTATACAAATAAGCCTGATTGGAAATGATTTTGGCCTCCACTTGGGCAATACCTTTCTTACATATAGGGCTAAATAAAACAAACTCATTAACAAATTTTCATGAACTTGCGCAATTTGGTGTAAAGCAAGAGAAAATTAAAGTATTTGCAAGTTTCCCATAAGTGAGTTGGTTGCATTTTGTGTTTGCAAGAGAAAATCCGAAGTACCAAAATATAACTTGTGGGACATTTAATAAAATGTTTAATATGCCTAATATGATTAATTTTGTAATAGCATTTGTTTTCATTCACAGTCTAAAATATAAGAAGATTGGAGAGGAAATTTAAACATTAAAAGAAATTGCCATAAAGAAGATGACTAAATTGTAAATTTCAAAGAAATCCAAATTAAAACATGATCTTCCTTAGAGACAAAAGCAAGAAGAATAAATGCTTTATCTTGTGGAATTTGGTTGACTTGATGTTGCATCATTTGGCTGGCTTGGTGTTGTTACTTAGGTGTTGCTTACTATTGTCATTTTGCTTTTCACATTTGGTCTTTGTATGAGATGGGAACTAGGAGTATGCCATAACAACACAATTTTCCAAGATGCTTGTATAGAAGGCTAACTTAAAGTCTCCTACATTAAAGCATTTGGCCAAGT
This sequence comes from Acacia confusa, assembly GCA_037074495.1. Lineage (NCBI taxonomy): Eukaryota > Viridiplantae > Streptophyta > Magnoliopsida > Fabales > Fabaceae > Acacia > Acacia confusa. The sequence continues at coordinate 25,654,220 of CM073504.1, read as the reverse complement.
CACATTATGATTTGTACATTATTAAAGCGTGTAATACAAATTACAAAAATTGTACTTGTCTCATCTGTGTTTCCAACAAAGTTAATGCTTCATGAGTTGATGTCCCCACATCAAAATTTCTGTTACTACTAAAGGCAAGCTCATAATCAATTAAAGCTTCTAAAATTGAAGTGGAAGATTTTACCTCACTTGGTTGTATACTTGTTTGTGTGTTCATTGCGGCACTCAATACATTAAGCTGAGTGTTTCTTGCATTGGTTTGAATATCATGACTTCCAATGTTGCTTGAATCCTTACAACTTCTTTTGTTGTAGTCGAGAGTGCCACAATTTGAACATTTTGTTGCAAAACCAGCTCCACTCATCTTAGGATTTCCTTTCTTTTCTTCATTTGGATCCTTTTTTCTTGATATTTGTAGTCTACCAATAGTCTTTTTATATGTTGGTGGAAGTACATCTTGATATTATGTTGTTCTCCATAAGTTGGCACCATTTGTAGGAAAAATGATAGGTTTGTAACATGTTTGATAAACCTCTTTCCTATAATAAATGGACACATAATTTTCTGGGTTCTTTGACTACCAATATATGCAACTTATACTATGAACAAGGTATGCCAGTTAATGACCACTTTCTACAACTACATTCTTTAGCTTTTAGATCAAGTGCAAATCTCTCATGTCTATCATGAACCTTAAACTTTTCATCTCCAACCCAAAAAGGTAACCATCTACTATTTTCCTTAGCCTCTCTTTCTCATCACTTTTTAATATTTGGAAGGATTGAACCTTGAAAGCTATTCATTTTAGTTCTATTAGTAGCCCACCTATTAATGAAATAAATCCTAAGATTCTTCGATAATGACAAAATTGGTTTTTCTCTTGCATCAAGAATACACACTATTGAAAGCTCCACTCATATTATTTACTAATACATCGCACTTTGGTTCAAAGGAAAATTGAGACTTACTCCCGAATCTAGGAGGAATTTTGATGAGATACTTATATGCACATCATTAATTTTTTGAATATCCTAAATTGCTCTTTCCCATGCTTGTAGGTAGGTAGCTTTGGCTACCTTCCACATCTTTTCTTTCAGATTTGTTCCTGGGAATCCCTTTCTAAAGTTGTCATATAGGTGCTGAACACAAAATGGATGATAAAATCCAAGAAAGATGGAACTTAAGTATCAAGCTTTGCATCTTAGTCAAGTGGCTCTCCACTTTTAGGTTTATATAATATATGTGAAGTTAAGAAAGCAGACAATAAATAAAATTACCTTTTGTTGGTCTGTAATAAAGGTATAGGATTTTCACTTATTTGTCCTACCAAGCTCTTCAATTAAATTAGATAGAAACTAATTCCAAGAATCTTTGGTGTCTGCCTCTACAACAACTATAGTAATAGGGAGCATTTGCTCATTAGGATCTCTACCAACCATAGCCAATAATTGGCGTCTATATGGTCCCTTAAGAAAGCATCCATCTAACCCAATAATTGGCCTACAAGTGAAAAAGCTCTTTTTGCAAGCATCAAAGCATCTATACAATCTTCCAAATTTAGGGAGCATGTTTATAGATGACACTTGAGTATCAAGCTCTGCATCTTAGCCAGGTGGCTCTCCACTTTTAACATCACAGTAGAGTTAGGATTTGACCTCTTTAGCTCATGACAATAGTCATATGCAACTATCAAAATTGTTCCTAGAAAGAACTGTGAAGGTGATTTAATGCTTATCTCTTTTCTTTGGAAGCCACTACCTTTGAGACATTAACATTCCACTTTCTCTTAGATCTACCAATAATATCTTTCAATTGATACTTAGGATTTTCTTTCGCAATTTTCTGAATACTCCTACCCATCCATTTGGATGTCAACAATTTATTATTCACCTTCCTGTTGCATATATACTTGTCATTGATCATCCTTAATTGCCATGTCTCTTCTCCCTTTAACTTTACAAAATATGCCTTCTAATCATAGCCTTGCTTGCACCATACTCTAATCCTTTCCTTATCATTTTTAATAAACTTTAGCCTCTACCAGCATGCACAATATATGAGACTATGGCTTCCTTAAAATTCTCCCTTGTGTTGTAAAGGGTTCCTAGCTTTCACTTGTATTCACTCATATTTTAGACCAACTTATGCATTGGAAACATATTCTTAATACATCCATCTCTGTCTCCATCTCCGCCTCCATCTCCAACTTTTTCCTCATCATTAAGGCTTTCTAAATCTTCAGCCATGCTCCTCATTTGAATTATCTATACATTCTATGTTGACCTCCTCAATGTCACCTTGAAGATATTCACCTTCATCCACTTCTTCTTCAGTATCATTAAAGTTAATATTCAATGCACTATCTTCATCAACATTGTTCCCCATCTTTGATAAAAACCTTTGAATCTATACATAAGTTCAAATATTGTAACAAAGCAATAATTGAGAATAATGGACAAGTTTGATTATATCTGTGATAGCCAAGCAGGGAAAATGAATAACGAACAATGGGCATAAGTCCAAATTGCTATTTATTGATGCAAGCAAGTGGGATTGGTATACAAAGTGAATATTCTATGCTAGGGCTCTATTTCTTTTTATTAAAAGTAAATTCCAATTCTAATGTTATAATTGTTTACTACAGTTTGCTTGAAAAATTGGATAGTTGCGTATATAGTTCCTCCTCCTCTGTGCAATCGATATTACCTATTTGGGTTTCATTAATTTGCATTGATAGTTCCTTCTACATATTATGTTAGATTTTCTACATTTGTAACTAATAAAAAGGCAAAATTCGCTTCTTCTTTTCTTTTCTGTTTTTGTTAATTTCTTTGGCTTGCCCTTGCAGCAACTTGTATGGTAGAGAAAATATGTTGACCCAAAATACTTGAATCAATAAGAGTTTTTTTTTTTTCCAAAATACTACTAGCTATTAGTTGAATTCTTTATAATGGCAGGGTTTGCATCAACATATTATTTGAATTAGTATGAGTTTTTTCAAAACCGTACCAATTATGCCTCTGTAGTAATGACATTAGTGGCATTAGAGGTTTGATGAAAAATATCACAAACAACAATAGTGATACTCTCAGGGGTAGGGATTTGTTCATGCAGATAGACTTGTTCTTGTTATTTCATAATTTCTAGGTAAGAGTTCCAAAAAATAGTCATCAATGGGTCATCATACATTGATAATTAATGTTCTAGAGATACCACTCATGAAACGGCTAGCCAAAAAATTTAGAAACTCACTACTGTAGGGGGATCTTCGTTCAAGGATGTTGTCATCTTTATTTTCTAGTTTGGCCAGAATTGTTCACTTGGGATTTTATTCTAGGTTGTGGGATGGTTAGTAAAATTACTTTATGAGTAATTTTATGATTTTGGTTTAGTGGCAATGATAAAAAAGAATACTATATCTCCACAAGGATGAATGCAACCAATAGTAAGCATTTGTCACCATTGGCGTTCTCTCCCTCCTTAACGATCATTCATTCCTTTGTCAGTTTCTCTCTCTTCATCTCTGACGTCTATTTCCTTTGGTGGAGATTTTTGCTGCTGCTTCTTTTTAGTTCTGTTTGGTCATTTTTCTTCTTCAATTGGTTCAATTTGTGGGTGATTTGGTGAGTTATTTATTCCCTCATCCATTCTTAGTTTTTTTGATTGTCTAATATGGGGTTTGGATGAGTGCTTAGAGTTGAATATTTATTAATTAAGTGAGGGGGGGGGGGAGTAGCAACAACATCTGGGATGTTGACAGGAGTAGAAAAAGCACACAGATTGGGATATTCTACTATGTATATTTGTTCTGCTCTTTTCAAATTTATTTTTTTAGCTGATATTTTTGATGAATTGTGTTTGTAATGAGATTGTCAACATTTCAAAGATTAGACTGAATGCAACTAATAGTAAATATAAAAAGAAAAAACAGACTTACAAGATTGACTTCACGAGATTGGTTATTTTTCTGTGGATATGTTCAAAGCCGCAGGGATGAGTTACAGATGGATGTATCAAAGCCGCAGGGATGGGTTATGGATGTAGGGGAATTGTTAATGTGAAACCCTAAAACATTCTGAAGATTAAATCTTTTTCAATTCAGAGGATTTAAAATGTTAATTTATTAAAATAAGATATAAGCATGTTTAGCTAGTCAGCATTTAATTGCACTCATTGCTTCAAATAGTTGAGTTAGTATTTTCATTAAGCCAGCCTAATGGTTTTGACATTAAGGAATTAAATGTGCACTTTACAAACTTAAAGGACTAAATTGATACTTGAAGCAAATATAAAAGACCAAACGTTTAGCCTTTAAAAATTTACAATGAAGAGAAAGAAAGCTTACTGAATTCCACTAAATCAAGTTTAGCTAAAAAACTAGAAGTAGCCGTGTTAATAGTAAAAGAAGGAAATTCTTTAAGAAAATGTTGGATGTCCAAAATAACCACATTAATATAACTCTCACCACCAACTTACACCTGCATTGATTTTGCTACATGAATATATAAATTAAATTAAATTCAATCACATTACATATTATATATAAATGTAGATTATGTGCATAAATTTTTATATTAATTATAAATAAATTTCATTCCCTCATTTATTTACTGAAAACTTCATTTTTATTTTGTGACAACTTATGTGTCATGTATAGAAATGAAAGAATTGATGTAATGAAAACCCCTAAAGCGATGTCCTAAGCATTCCTTGTTCATCTTTACCTATAGATGTGAAGTTCAACGTAACTAGGTCCAATTATCAAAACGTCCTCAATACCATTTGAACTCAAGTAGAATGGTGCCTTACTTTATCCTAATACCATAGGAATAAAGTCAGCAGCTAAAACACCTTTAAGCAATGCTTAGATGTTCAATTAAGATTTAGCTGAATTCTGGATCTCTCTCCTAAGGAATTACTATCCAATCACTCCTTATAGACATGTCAATTCTACATACACGCTAGAGCATAACAATAACAAATAGACTGACAGGATAATGGCATGTATTAATGAAATAACAACTAGAAATACAAGCGACAAATCTAAATCAAGGCCCTGTTTAGATAGAAAAATAGGTAGGAATGGAAAGGAAGTGAACGGAAAATATTTTGTCTGGATATGTTTGGTTCGCATTGGAAAAGATAATGGGTTGATAGAAATTTTTTTTGTTTAATTGGAAGAAAATAAGGTAAAAAAATGAGGCAAAATATCATTTTACCTTAAGAATAAATTATTATTTTAAACCATCAATGCACGCTTGAGTGCACACTTGTGCACATTTTAGCGTGTACACAAATTTGAGTATGCATTCGAGGGTGCTCTTAGTGCACTTGAGTGCACACTCAAAAGTGCACATTGTGTGCACTCTCTTCCTCTCTCATTCCACTGAAGCTCTGCCATCGACTCTCTTCCACTCCAATTACCTCTGTCACTGATGGATCTGTAGTGGTGATGACAAAGAGGCTATCATTGGTGGCTTCTTCTTTCTTTGATGTGGTCTCTAATAGATTTATAGTAGCAACGAAAGTAGGAGGCAGTTACGATGATTGAAGAAGTAAGAGAGGGGTTATTTGGGAATTTACTAGTGTTGGAAATGACTTCCCACCATCACTACAAAAAAAACTTTGGATTACCCATGGAATTACTGACGGAAAAAATCCGTCAGAAATTACCAATGAAATTCCATGGTTAATTATTACCAACGGAAATGACCCATGGAATTCTGTGGGTAATGTCTTTTCCCACATTTTTTTCTCTGACAGATGTTTTTCATCGGAATTCTAAGTACCAATGGAAATTCCGTGGGTTATTCCATTGGTAATTAGATTTGTGACGGAAAACGTCTTTCGAAGAAAAAAAAACGTGGGAAAAGACATTATTGATGGAATTCTTTGGGTAATTTCTGTCAGTAATAATTACCTATGGAATTTCGAGGGTAATCTAAAGTTTTTTATTTTGGTAGTGAATAATGGAAGGGAAAGATATTGACATGGATGAAGGAAGATTGGCCACTCCTAGAAAATATTTTCCTAGGAAAATCGTGAACCAAATGGTGCCGCGGGATGGAAAATCTGATTCTCCTTTTCCCTCCCTTGATTTATCACGGTCCAAATAGGCCCTAAGAGTTGTAAGTCCCAAGAAGGATCCAATCATTACAACAATTACAATTCCAATCCTTAAACAAAATAAATGAAACTGCACTCTAAAAGTTAGAAAAGAAGAACATAAACTCCACTATTGAAACAGAAAACTCCAACTACAGATATCATTCTAGGGATAAAAAAAGGTTAACCATGCCTAGAGAAAAGGACATCATCTTCACCAAGTATCAAAACACTATTGACCATGGTAGCTACAAATGACGCGGGTCGAGGGATGAATGAAGGATAGATATCATAGAATGAGGTGATGGAATGGTGATGAGGTAGACCTGAAAGGAAGAGATGGAGGGAATGGAGGGAAACAGATCCTCTCATGATCTTTTTTTCTCACTATCCTTCATGAGCTAATCTAGACTCTTAATTGGAAAGATGAGAGAAAAGTCAAAGTAGTACTATGACCTTTCATATTAATTGAACGTATATGATTTAGAGATTATTATGAATAATAAGAAAAGGATGATGGAAGAAATCAAACCTAGAATGGAGATGGAGGACGTTGATATGTGTGGAGGCGGATGGAGATGGGATGGATGGGTAGGGGGGAGAGCACTAGGTCTATATATGTGAGCTATGTAAATCTACAATCTTGGAAGCATCAAATCGCGATCTGATTTAGGTTTAATGTCGTGTTTGGATGAGTGGAGTTGCAAACACGATTCTGTCCGGAGCAACTTATGGAAGTGGCAAAGCAAGTGTGAGAAAGAAAGAAAGGCTGAGGACTAAAGATACATCATGCGCTTTGTGAAAAATTGTTTGGAGCGATTGACCCGACAACATGCTTTATATGTATTAAGAATGGTAGGCTATATATAGATTTTAAGGTTGTACAAATGTTAGTTCTATACACCCTTAGGACATTGATGTGGCCTCCTACAAGCGACAATGTTAACACACGATTACTGAAGATTATTTATTGTGAGAAGACAAGTCTATATTCTTATAATTGGTGTAATTTTGTGGCCAACGAGTTGATGAAAGAGGCTTAAGAGAATTAGATTCTTTAAATACCGTAGTAAAAAGCACATATATTGGTGGTTGCATTTAGTTATTGATAGTAAGTATCATAATTTAGTTATTTGTAACCTGTTATTACCTTATTTCATAATTTTTTGTGTTTTGACCTAAATATTTTAGCTGCGGATAATGTTGACTTCAATGTTTTTGTTGGTTAGTAAAGATGTGTCATCAGCTAAAGATGCATTACAATATTAGAATGATAAAAAGGTGAATGAAATCGTAAGGCTTGAAAAAAGAGGGAGCAAGGGCTTCCATTCTTACGCATCACAACAATCCACAAATTGCGTAGAACTCACCGTAAAGCCCAAGGGCAACCCACCTACATGTGACACTAACTACACACAACATCTTCCAAAAGTCATGATGTAAAGAAATCCAATAATTAAAAATATAAATATGTAAAACACAAGCATATGTTTTGTCATCCATGTAAGTTAACTATAACACGATGACACTAAAAGCACAATTTACATTCTTCACATTTTGTTGTGCTAGTTGTTGTAGGGCCTTTTCTGTAAGATTTTTATCATCACTCTCTATGACAAAAATTTCTGTGAAATGTCTGAAATATTGTATTGATAATTTTTTCCGAATATCCTTGCTTATGAAACTCAGCAACAATACGGGCAAATAGGGGTTAATTAAGAGGACAAAAATCAATTGTTACCTAGAAATAGTGAATGATAACATTAATTTTAGAATAGCACTAAAACATAAGAGAAATATTAATGTAAAATGGGGAGTAGGGTATGATTGTGGAAGGTTGGAGGAGTCCAAAGTGGTAGGATAAAGGGGTGGTGTAATTTGAAGGGGTCAAAAGCAATGGAGTTAATTAATTGATGTAAGGGAAGGCATGTCAAATTAAAAAGAAAATTATCACTTTGCAAAATTCGCCTATCTCATTATGACCGCCATTGCAACAGCAATCAACACAGCATGTTGGCTGAGCACAATTAACTTGAGCCTTCTTTATTTAAAGTTTCTTGTGGTGTACGTTACCCTACATTATACAAGGATGCTTTTGCTAACACCAATTATCATAGAACTTTGTTTGTTTTTGTTATATAGTAATTAAAAAGGTGATGGGCATTCACCTGTGATGATTAAAATATGGTTGTCTAATTGAGCCCCTTTATTAATTAAATATCCATCATCGTAATATTGTGAAATGTAAAGGCACATCATGCGGCTTGGAATACTAAAAAATTTGAGATTGTAAACTAATATAGTAAGAACTTTCGCCAATTTAATTTCTTGTACACCTAAACCCTTACGTCAATGGATATAAATCTAACGTTACCTTTAGATTTAATCTCACTTCATAGCAAAATAAGTCTAACAGTTGTTTGCTTTTGTCTAGATGTGACTGTGGGAAACGTCATATCTTGGCTCCAAATTTGGGAAATATAAGAAAGATTGAGTGAAATAGTTAGACAATCCCTGAGATGAGTTTATTGAAATGCAAGCTATTGTAACTTTAACTGATTTATAGTGCTACTTTTAATAACATAACGAAGAATAAACACCAGAACAAGGCATGAAGAGCATTCAAGAAGGAAAAGTTGCAAAGAAGACAAAGTAGTCCAAGGTGTATAAATGTTGTATACAGATTGTTTTTCCCGGTATAATAATGACAATCATGTGCCAAAAGCCCAAAATAGAAAAAAGAAAATAATGATTAAGGTAGGATTACTGAAATTGAAAGTGACATGCAAACTACTATAACATAGGTGAGCTTTAATAACATAGCCTGTGTATACACCAAAATATATTAAAAAAATGTAGTTGATATCTATCTAACGGTAAGGGGTGCGTTTGAATAGGTGTACTTGATAAGGAGGCTATAAGTCAATAAAGATTTGGGTTTTGATACCTTCACCAAGCGATTAATACTCATTTCTAATTTTGTTCATTTATTATAAATTTACTCTCTTCAAAATAACATATGGTCCAGTTAATATGATGAAATGTGAATCTTCTCTCTCTGTAGAAGCATCATTTTCCATGATTAGGAGTTTGATCAAATGACCATTCTCCCTCCTTGTAAATGTCATTTGCTAGCAGAATGAGTCAATTGAAATCATTTCACTCTTTTATTACTATAACACCCAATTTATTCACACCTTTCATACGCTAATTTGAATAATCTCTTCCACTTCCTTTCTTTGCATTGCTCGCCTATTTTTTACAACAAGGAATCCATTTGAAATGAAAAAGGAAGTAGATGGGTGGTGATGGATTCACTACATTGCGGAGACTCTATTGTGTTGTCTACTCTGCGGTACTTAAGATATGAGAAAGAAGTGAACTCATGAAACTCAAACATGGGTGACCATTGCCAAAAAATACATAGTATGGTAACCACTGTCAATCATGTCCATATGCAAACATTGACAAATGATAAAGGTATTAGTTCAAAGCTAAATGGTAAATTCTTAAGTTTTGTAGTTGAAGATGCTATTAAGCGTGAAGAGCACCAATCCCGTTTCTTTGACTTATAAACAGTTTTTGGAGGAGGAGGAGAAGTTGAGTCAAAGATAAAAGACATGGTTGAAGGTTTACGAAACCATTTATATCGGGGAGACTGTTGCCAATTCTGACATGAGTAAATTTCTAGAGAATAAATGCGACAAGGATAGCAGTCCTGAGAAAGAGCAAAAGTGATTCATACAGCCAATGTTGAAACTTTTTTTCCTGATTTTTATTGAATACATGTATATGTTGCAATTATGAAAGACGAAGATGCATGATCATCTTGTTGGCTATGGGTGGCAAAGTCCCACATCGCCAAATTGAAGAGGGAGGGGCGGGGAATTTGATATAATTAGGAGGTCCCCTCCTCCCACCAACCTCATCCTCTCAACTTGCTCCTTAAGTTAATTAGATTATGATTTTTTTCTTATTGTTGTCTTGCTCATCTTATTATTCTCTTGCTTATTATTTATTAGCCACAGTTGTGATTTTTCAGTATAATTGATTGCATTCTATATATCCGCTTCCACAACACATCTCTCTAGTCATGCACTTATTGGCTTTTTTTTTTCTTTTTTTCTTTTTGCTTTTCTTGATGGTGAACAAGTGGATAGGACACCAATTATATAATGTAATAATGATAAAGTTTTTGTTTTGGACCAATTATAATGACATCATTTCTATAACGTGTAAATTAAAGTAGCTATGAGCTTAATTAAGAGATATATTTATGCACAAGTGATTGTGAAACTTACATTAAAAGTTTATTTCCTTCATTCTTTTTTCATAAGGAACAACAGCTACACATATCATGTTCCTTTTTATAAGAAACATTCAGAGAGTATCTTATTTTTTACTTGTTACTTTCTCATTTTACCCTGATTTAATTACCCTATTTAATATCAATATAATAAATTTTCCCAGCCTCCAAAGGTCTAGAAAATCATTCCCCAGTTGAAAAAAAGTATCATTCCCATGTGAGGGGAGAGAGAGAGTAGTCGAATTTAAACTTTGAGAAGATTGAAACAAACAGGCGCACAATACCATCAACTGTACGTACTTGGAGAATGATGTGTTCCATCAAGTTTGTTCCAGGATCGTTGGAGAACAGTACCATCAATTCTAGATGCTACCAATATCTCATTGTACAGGATTCCCTGGACAATGATTCAGTAGGTGCTACATCTTGATATTCAAATATTATTGTACCAGATTCATTTGATGGTGATGGGCATTCAATAGATGATGAAGAAACTACATTTCCCACCAATGAGAAAGAAGATGTAGTTCCGAACTCAAAAAGGAAGCCAGCTTTTGATGTTATAAGCTTCCCAAAGAAACCACCGTGGAAGACGAGAATGATCGTGGCCATGACATTGACTTGAAGAAAGCAATTTTGAAGGGAAGACGAATAAGCAACCCAATAATCCTCATCAAAATGCATGTAACAAGCGGCCATAATGGTTAGATGCTTATCGACCTTAATGAATACCTTAAAGAAGGACCTGACTTTGGATTTAAAACTCCAGCGTTAAACAGAGAGTTTTTGACATTGCTGAGGATTTATTTTGGGAATTACCCTTAACTTTGTTGATCCTAATGTATTGAGTAAGTAGAAATTGAATATACAGTAAACAAAACATGAATCTATATTAACCAAAATATAACATACAGAAAATATACAACAAGTCTGTATCATATAAAAAACTATAAACGAACTCACAAGACTGCAGAAATTGGTAATGAACAATGCAGTAATCCAAGCCTAACTATCGTTGTGTCCTTCCTTGAGACAATTTTGCTTTCTCAATATAGACGCTGGAGGTTTTTAAGCAATTGCCTCTCAGGATAGAGCGGATTATTCGTCTCCAGAAAGATGACTCTGTCTATCTGAAGCCTAAGCAAATCCAACTAGTCTGCTTTCGGAAAGAAAAATGTAATAATTCTATGACTAGGGGCCCCTAATTTCAATATCAGAATGATGACTGAACAAATTCAAATGGTCATGCTGCAATTAACTTTGAGGCTACTCTACTAAAAGTAAAACAAATATACTGATCTTTGTACTGTCATGACATTTTAGTATTTCTTAAAACCTACAACTTGTCCCATATGTAAAATTATATCTCCTTGAAATTAGCTCATTATGAGAATAATGATTGATTATATTGCATGCTTATGAAGACTATGCGTCAAAAATTTTCATCTTTCATATATGCCCGAGAGCCAATAACCATCTGTAGAAGGTTGTTCCTTTCAAGAGTCATAGGTGTAAATATTAAAAAATAGTTATTCATGTATAAAATGAGCTAATTTCAAGGAGATGTAATTTTACATATGGGACAAGTTGTAGGTTTTCAGAAATACTAAAATGTCATGACAGTACAAAGATCAGTATATTTGTTTTACTTTTAGTAGAGTAGCCTCAAAGTTAATTGCAGCATGACCATTTGAATTTGTTTGGTCATCATTTTGTTAATGAAATCGATGATATTAAGATTAAGATACTTAAATTAAACCTTATAAAATTAAAAGATTGAAAATTAATATAAATTCAGAAGACCTCAGTCAAAATAAATCACAAAAATATTTTCTTATCATGAGTTGTACATGCTCATATTCTGATAGTAATCCCTCCGAAATTGACATAAAGTAGACATATTATCATTGATTCATTGTCTTGTCATGCAGGAGCAACTTTTCTGTCGTGGACAAGTAGATAGCCGCATGTATGCATTAATTTCAGCTTTTAATCATAAGAAGGATCTGATTAAATATGAAAAAGTATGAAAGACAAAAGCATATCAAGTACATAAGTACGAGCATCAATGATCAAATAACATGTGTGGATCATATTGCAGAAACAATTGGAGGGAATGGGATATATACATAGACAAGTAGTATGGAAGAAATACTTACGAAGAGAGGGGCTCACTGAAGAATAGTGAGGAATGCAGAAGGTGGGGGAGTCATCGGAAGGAGAGTGTATCGCCGTGTAAAGCGGTGGAAGAGAAGAAGAAGCTCCAAAGACCGTTAATGATAAGATGGAAGTAGCACGAGGGAGCTATTTACGACTGCCATGGCTTAGAACAATGAAGGGTGTAAATACGTAAAACTGTTTGCCTATTGTTGCCGTACGTGTGTGTCTTTAAAGATGGGCGTGATTCGTTTATATAATACTAGGGTTTACGTTTTTTGTTTCATATATTACTTGTCTCAAGGAAATCATTGATTAATAATAATCTTATAAAATTAATATTCGTACGTACTCCTTTCCTAAAATAAATACTGCTCCTAATTTAATTAATTCTTGGAATCTAAAATGAACACGGAACAAAATAGGAAATAAAAAATTTAATGCATTGGTAGGATATAATTAGTACTCCCTTTCCTCCTTCTTTTTTTTATTTTTTTATTTTTATAAGAACCTAAGATTTGAATTGTTTTAGTCATTTTTCTAAGAACCTAACAAGAGTTGTCTGGAGATCTAATAGTTTTTTAATTTCATTTTTACCCCTCATTAATTATATATATTATATTAATTAAAATGGTAGTGATATTTATATTCACTATATTTCTCTATTTTATTTACCCCTCATAAATAAGGGCATGCTTCGTAAGAAAAAATTATTTTTGAAATACATATTACTTTTGACAAATTTTAACCACTTTTTTAATCTTTGTAATTGGGTTATCAAACTCCTATAATTTGGACCAGAGAGTGTAAATATTATGAACTATTAAAATAGGTATAAAGCAAAAAATTTGGCTTTAATCACTTATGTAATAATTAGAAGTCTCTAGACTTTTTAGTGTTGGTTAATTCAAATAAAGGTGTGTTGACTCTAACTTATAAATTATTTATTTTATATTATTAAATGAGGAATCTTGGAAACAAATACTACATAGTTATTAAATGATTAATTTAATTGATTTTTAATATATATATAAATTAATTATGTAGCTAAACTATCTGAGATTCGACTTTTAATTATACGTAAAACTGTTTGCCTATTGTTGCCGTACGTGTTCTCGTTTATATAATACTCTACTAGGGTTTACGTCTTTTGCATCATATATTACTTGTCCCATAATTAATTTTTACGATAATCAAGGAAATAATTAATTTACGTACTCCTTTCCTAAAATAAATACTGCCCCTAATTTAATTAATTCTTGGAATCTAAAATTGACACGGAACAAAATAGGATATAAAAAATTTAATGCATCATTCTTAGAATTATAATTAGTTGCTCCTTCTTATTAGAGCTTAAAATTTGAATTGTTCTTGTCCTTTTTACAAAAGCCCAACACAAGTGATATATATTACATTAATGAAACTGTTAGTGATATTTATACTCACCATATTTCTCTATCTTACATACCCCTCATAAATAAGGGCATGCTTGGTAAGAAAAAGTTTATTTTATAAATATTTATTGTTTTTAAATATTTGTAACCACTTTTTTTAAATCGTGTAATTTGATTATCAAGCTCCTATAATTTGGACTGAAGAGAGTAAATATTATGAATTATTAAAATGGATATAAAGCAAAATATTTGGCTTTAATCACTTATGTAATAATTAGAAGTCTCTAGACTTTTCAGTGTCGGTTAATTGATATAAGGGCAAATTAGAATGAAGCAGTTGGAGGAAAAAATATTTAATGAGAAAAGCTATAAAAATTGTAAGTACTTAGAATAACCAAATATCATAATATAAATTAAAATTTACTAAATTATTTCTAATCAAACCTCTTGTGTTATCTCTTGCATTCATAATTAAAAAAATAACTAAATATAAAATTAAAACCGCTTGTCATTCACATGTAGTTTTAAACATTTGTGGAAAAAGTTTCTAGCCTTTCAAAAACCACTATAATATTGGATGAAATTGTAATACTAGCACCAAAAATTTTGAAGGAAATGTGTAGTAGTTATAAAATTGCTACAGGATATGTATAGTTTTTAGCGGTTGTATGATCACTACAAATTTAGGTGAAAATTTATAAAATGCATCAAAATTTGTAGCGGTTTTATAAAACCCCTAGAAAAATATTATTAAAAAAAAGGTAATTTGAGTCAATTTTTTATTTTTTTTATCATTTTAGTGTAATTATTTAAGTGATAATTTATATGATAAATTTTAATATTTAAAAAATATTACTAGTAGAGGATATTTGATTATAGATATTAAATAGGTATAATGCTGTGAATATGTAGATACTTATAATATGATATCCACTAGATGATATTGAATTATGCTGTGAATGTGTAGATACTTATAATGGTTAATTGTGAATTTAATACATTTGAACACAAATTAAACTTAACTTAAGTGATAATAAAGCATATCTTAAAAAACGTAGTGAACATAGGTAAATTGTCATCCCTTTTAGGGAAGAAGTTTTCATAATTGGTGGGCTGCAATGGCTTACTCACGATCGGATAATCTTGAAACTCCTAACTCAGATATTCACCACCTCGATCAGATCAAAGCATCTTAATCATCTTGTCAAGTTATTTCTCCACTTTATTCCTAAACTCTTTGAACTTTTCAAAAGCCTTAGATTTGTATCTCATAAGATACATATATCCGAATTTAGACTTATTATTAGTAAAGGTGATGAAGTAGGAGTATCATCCTCTAGCCTAAGTAGACATGGGCCTACAAACATCAAAATGAATGAGTTCTAACAACTCATTGGCTTTGTGACTCACAAGCTTTTCAAGCTTGGTCTTCGTCATCTTACTAACCAAACAAGATTTACAAGGTCCAAGGATTGAAATCCATGGAATCTAGATAACCATCATGATGGAGTCTAAACAATCTCGTCTCATTGATGTGTTCCAAACTGAAAGATGAAATATCACCTAAAAGGGGGTGAATGGGGTGAATTAAAAATTTTCTTCTTAATCCTCTGGATTACACAGGTAAAACAAGGATAAACAGAGAAGAGTAAAGAAATAGAAGACACCATAAATTTATACTAGTTCGGTTCAAAATCTTGACCTACGTCCAGTCTCCAGAGTCTCCGGGATTTCACTATCCCAAGAAATGATTACACACTTTGTAACTCTTAGAGTAATTCTCTCACTAGAATTTACTCCCCTTTACAAGTTGTAATCACCTAACCCCAATCTCAAATGTTCTATAACCTTGAGATAAATACAATGAAGATAACTTTAAAAGCTCTCTAAAAGAGTAAATGAATAATCACTGAAGTGTATGTATATCCGAAGATATTACTTGAAAGTTAGAAATAGTAAATGCTAATTATCACGAATTGAATGCACAATGTTTCTGTAGTTGGAAAATTCAATGCTTCCAGCTTTTATAGTTGATGGCATTTATGTCCGTTGAAAAGCTTCGTGAATTATCCGCTGTGACTGATGAAGATGACTATTGAGACTAATTATCCTTAACTGTTACTCAGGCAAATTCTTTCTTCAATCAGCGCTGTAATTCCATATTGACATTCCTTGTTCCATTTGTCTATTGAGACTGACTATTGGAAGTGGAAAAAAAAGAGGTTGCAACACTTTAAAATGCTCAAATAGTTGGTTGTCTAATTCCATCATTAGTCTCTGCTTTGCATTTAATGCTTCTGACACATAATTGCTTTATTGCAATTTGGTGTTAATCCATATCAAAGTCAACTAAAACTCATTAACAAACTAATTAAACATAGTTAGAAATAGTAATGAGTAAGAATATAAAACATTCTAAGTCATAATCAATGATTTAGATATTTTGGACACGGTGTTTTTCAAAGTTCACAAACATGACTTGAGTCATAATAGCTTGATTCAAGTTACCATGATTGGAGTGACATAATATTGACTGGAGTCATCACTGAATATCAATTGAAAAACACAGAGCTTAACTCATGATGACTGGAGTAATCTAATTCATAAAACATTTGAGTAGCTATCTGTATTGATATGACTACATTTTCAAAAAACCTGGGCGCGTCTCTGTGCTAAAATAAATGGAGTCATGATTAAGTGACTCAAGTCACTTAATACCTTAGCACATCTGAGAGCGCCTCTGAGTAGATATGACTGAAGTCAAGACATCCTTACCGAGTCATATCAGTTTTCACAAAAGTTTGATGTCGGGTTTAAGTTGTTAAAAGCTTTTGCTACAGTAGATGACTGTAGTCTTTTAATGAATGACTAGAGTCATATTTTACCATTAGAAAAGACTCAATTTGAAATTTTCTTAGAGTGGCTAGAGTTACAACTTCTTGAGTAGAGTTATTTAGTTTGAAAGCATTTTGCAAATAAGAGAATATGACTGGAGTTAACAACTTGACTAGAGTCATTTAACTTGAAAATGATTTGCAACAGAAAGCTATGACTGTAGTCATAATAGATCGACTCGAATCACTCAACATTCATCAGTTTTAAAACAGATGGCAATGACTCGAGTTATATCAAGATGACTCGAGTTATCATGCATCAATGAAACCGGTTATTAAACAAGGTATTTCTTAACAGTGAAGCAATCTCATACTTACTTCAATAACAATATTTTTAATTTACAATTATCAGTTATCATCAAAACACATAGAGAACTAACACAAACTACAGTCCTAAAGATAGGATCGATTATCTAAGCTCGATTTCTTAACTTTTCTATGGTATACATACTAGAGGTAAATGCATCACCTTGCTTATTTCCCTTAAGGCTTGCAATGTATAATGGGTAGTTCCTCCTCTAATGTCCTTCCTTTTGACAATGGAAGCATGCAACAATAGTAATGTCCTTAGACTTCTTTTCTTTCCCCTTTCCTTTGCCCTTGCCCTTCTTCTTCTTGGGCTTGAGCTTGTCTATCTCTACTGATTGCCTTTGCCATTAGCCTTAGAAGTATTAGTTCTTGGTTTTAGGTTTTGATAATAACAACTACTTGCCAAGAATATGGACTTAATGATTTAAGCAACTCAAGTTTATATTAATCAAACTCGAGTTAACAACAGTTACTGAAACCAACTTAAATCAGAAGTTTGTTTTAAAAACAACTTGAATTCTTGTTTAACAACTAGAGTTTTCATCTTAAAACCAACAACTTCAGCGTTTGAAGTGTGACATCCCAAATTTTGGGATTTGGGAATCTGAAATATGATGTGGAATTATTTATGAAAGATTTGGCCTTAATCATTTTAAAGTTAATATTTACAATTAAGGCATATTTTCCCATGAACTAAGGACAAGTAGTTAGAGAATAATTTTTTGCCTAAACATTTTGGAGATAATATTTTATGGCCTAAAGGAACTAATGGATGAGGAAAACTCCTTAAATGGATTTAAGGATTTATTTTAATTACCTAATCAATGTTTGCAATTTAATTAGGGAAGGACCAAATTGCAAACAAGAATCTTATAGGGAGATAAAAGAAGTATTTTTGTCAAAAGGTGAGCCACCACACATTTTATCTCTCCTCTCTTTCAGCCAACCGAATACACACACATATTTCCTTTCCCCTCTTGTATGCCTCCCAAGTGGCCCTCTTAATTTGACTCGCACATATTATTTCCATTAACACTCCTTCCTCCTCAGCTGATGGCATACGCACACACATACACTCCATTCTTCCATTTCATTTACCTTTCTTTTTTTTTGGTCAATAAAGGATATATATATATATATATATATATATATATATATATATATATAACTAATACAATAATTTAACACAAATACAACCAACACAAATACAAACAAAGCCAAATCAACTACAACAAAGAAAACCAAATACAATAAAAGCCAAGAGTACATAAAAGGTATAAGAGTAGAAGAAGAATCAAGGACAATAGCGGTCTCCTCGGTCTCCAAACTTAGAAGTGACGAGAAAGAAAGTGTTGGTTGAAAAACCCACCCTAAAGGGCACACCTTCTTATAAGCATTTGCTGTAATAAGAGCAGCGATACAAGCACCCCATCTTGGGGTAAAGAAACAATAAAACCCAAGTTCAGAAAGAAGAAGACCCATGATGCTTGGAAGAAAACTTCTGCTCCTCCGATAAGATAGATCTGGAACCTTTGACCATACACCAAACAAAACCTCTTCAAAACTTCTCCCAAGAACGCAGATCTGAGCTACCTAGAGATATTCGGATCTAATAACGTTCAACCAACCACCCAACCAAGAGGATTTGAATGCAGATCTAAAAGATCTGTTTATTTTTCGATACAAAAACACCACCACAAAACCCAGAAACACAAATAAAAGAAACAAAAAACTGATACATCTCACTTCCACAGAGCAGATCTGGAGAAGGAGAGGAGAGAACTCACCACAAGGACGAGAGAAGGCCATACCTGATAGAACTCAAAGTGAGAGGACCGCAGATCTCGGATCTGGACTCCAAACTACAATTCTGACTCATCTTTGGCCTGAAAAAGGAGCTCGCCGACGGCTTGTGTAGGAACCACAAGCCGCTGGCGAAAGGTTGAAGGCAAAGTGTAGAGAGAAGCAGCAGAGTGTCAGTAGAAGAGAGAGAGCTAAGGAAATGGTCGCCGGCATTTCATTTACCTTTCACTTCCTCATTCTCACACACTTCACAAACTCCATTCCTCCTCTCTCTTGTAAACTCTCTTCCTTCCTTCCTTATTTCTTTATTTCAGCAACAACATAAACATAAAACTCCTCCCCTCCCTTCCTGCAAACACACACTCCTATTTCTCTCATTCTTTCCACCATTCCAGAGAGACAAAACTGGAGAGACAAGACCAAAAGAGCTAAAAGCGTGAGCGAGATTGAGATAGAAACCACCAGAAAGTGAAAGAAGCTTGCATGCAACCCAATAATCTATGTTAGGTGAGTCTCTTGAACGATTTTGCATCTTGTTTTTGAAGTGAATGTCTTATACAAGAGCATGGGGGCTGATTCCTGAAAGATCTAAACCATAAAATGAGGTTGCATGTCATTGTTTTCAACTCTGCACATGGATCTGAAAATAGAGCATCTTGTGGATGTCGTTTTTGGGGTTTATGAGTTGATTTTTTCTTTGAAACTTTTACATGAGATAGTACTCTCCTTAAGCTTGAATTTGAGCTTTGGAACACCCACAACGAAGGTCTGTAGCTCTAGTTATGATTTTTGGAAGTTGAGCTATGAATATGAAGACGTTTTGGTGTCAGTCTGGAGGTATACATATGACGTTGCATTTTTTAGTAAGTAAAAAAATTTTGAAAATTATGAAAATTTTACTGATGATAGGTGACATGCATAGCTTTAAAAAAATATATAATTTGTATCATTATGAGCTCTGGTCAGTGAGAAAGAAATCTTACAAAATGACCCTGCGTCTGGGAATCAAAACTGGACAGTCCTGACATTTTTCAAAACTGGGAATGACTGGCGTAATAGTAAATTGTAAGGTAAGTATATTATACATTAGCATTTATCTTGCATACACTGTTTGGTATTGTCTGCTACTGGGATTCCTTAGAATCTCACCCCTTCCCTACCAACCAATAGTCAGGTGAGCACTAGAGAAAAGTGCTACACAGGTTCAAGGAGGGAGCATTGCTTGAAGATGGGTCAGCAGAAGGATTGTTCAAGAACCGAGGAGCGACAGTGATTCAATGTGTTTAATTTTCTTTGTTGTTAATGAATGTAAACGTTTGTAAATGGGTATCAGCCCTGGGAATACTCCCCTTTATAATCAAATTTAAGTTCCGCTGTATCAGTATATCGAATATTTCTGATTTTGCCACACTACTGCGTAAGCTTATGGGCGAGAATGCCGGCACCCCGGCGGGTGTTACATAAAGGTCATTACTTCTATTCATTTAGGATCAAACTAAGGTAACACTCAAGTTTTGATGATAAAACTCAAGTATCAAGGAAAAACTCAAGTTTCCTTAATAAAACTCGAGTGCTAAGGTAATGCTTTAACTCTATATGATCTTAAGAATACTTATGAACTACTTTGGCAAACTTGAGGTTTCATTTTGTGAAACTCAAGTTTGATCAAATGAAACTTTAGTTCTGGTAGACCTTAATGTTTTCACTGAACTTTATCTTCTTCTTCCAAAAGCCAAAACTCGAGTTATAATTATAAAACTTGAGTTCCTCGTTTGAGTTGGAATTTCAAAACTTGAGTATCCATTTTGAAAGCTTATTTGCCAAACATAAATCTTTTATGACAAATTTTATTTCTGAGAACAAAAGTTGAGTTATGTAAACCAAACTGGAGTCAACAACTTGAGTTGAGATTAAAAAAAAACTCGAGTTTTGCTGCTTCAGTAAGTTCATCATCGTCATCATAAAATTCAAAATCTCTAACTATCAACTAAGAGCCTTGTACTTGAGTGGAACAATCTCATTACTCGAGTACTTTACTCAAGTAAGTAAGGGAGCTTGCTCGAGTATAGTGACTGAACTTTGTTGTTTCTTCTTATAGTCAAGAAACACAACTTCCCATACTTGAGTAACATTTTCTGATATCAATGTAGAGAGCCATTTATGATATGATACTCGAGTAATACTGAATCCATACTCGAGTAAGAACCTGAGGACAATTAAATAAATTATCATATTAAGCATGCTCGAGTAAGCTTAAGGGAATACTCAAGTACACTCTTACTTTAGGCAATATTTACTGATTCAAAACCTTAATCATTTTTAAGTCTTGTTATCATCAAAACTTTAAAAACTGACATTTTCCCCCTTTTGATGATGACAACACTTGATAAATTTGAAATATATTTGAAAATGTTTTGAGATTAGCAAAGAAGAATATAAAATGCAATATAGTTTAGTAAATTAAAAGAGGCGCGAATGAACAAAACTGAATTGCATTAATAAGATAAAGTTGTTAGTATAGTGGTGCAACATTCATAAACATTCATAATTCAATACATAATCAAAACATAAACAAACTAAACAAAAGTCTTGGTGTCTTAAATCACTCTGCCCTTTTGTCATCAATCAAAGAGGAGGATGGTGAGGGAGGATCAAAAGGCTTAACATATGGAATAAAGGGAGGCTTAGATGAAGGATGGGAAACAAGAAGAGGATCGACTAAAGGAGTCTCATCATCAGGAACAACAGAAGATGAGGGAATTGATGAAGGCACATGAGGTTGAGAGAACAACTTGAGGCCAAGTTCTATCAATCATGAAGACTTGCTGTTGAAGAGCCTTCTGCTGATTAGTAAACATATGAATTTCCTTCTTCATCTCAACTCTTTAGTCAAGGATGGTTTGAATCTACTAGTTGATGTTAGTCACCAAATTCATCAACCCACTTGCCAGAGACTGGATTAGATTGAGATTTAATTTATGCACAGACTTAATCTTAGCATTAGTAGAGGCTTAATGAGCATCATTAGCCTGAATCAAAGGAGCTAGAATAGCCTGAATGGATTGGCCAATGGAAGCAACAACAATGACGGGGCAATAGCAGATGTAGTCAGGGACCCGATTTGAGAAGATTGGGCCTCATTTGGGGATTTAGAGGTTAAAGGTACAGGTTGCTTCTCTACTACGTTCTTCTTGGCCTTACCAATAACCTCAGTGATGGAAATCTTCATTTGAACCATATATTCCTTGCCAAACTTCTGAGGAAACATGGCCTTGTCATTAGTTAGGTACCAGATGTTGTTCAAGGCAAGAATATGAGACACCAAATTCGGAAAAGGAATGGTGGCTCTTGGTTGAGTATAAGCTTGTGATAGAAATGCAGACATTGCATCCATAATCTACTTCCCTAGATTTCTTAGTACCTTAGTTATTACAAATGCGAACATGTGATAATCCCTCGCCATGAAGTGTAGCTTTGCCCTTTATGAACCATGTTCTTATTGTAAAGATACCAAATGACCCTGTAGGTTTCATTTATTATGGCAGGCTTGAACTTCAACTTGTCACCATCATAAGGCATATTAGGAAGAAAAATGCTATGGTACTCATGGTTAGAAAGCTTTAGAGGATGTTTAGGAACATCAAAAACTCCAAGAATTGTATTCAAGTACTCGACAGTGATCTTAATATCTTGGCCCTTAATCTTAGAAATTAAAACATCGCCATCGTCCTTATGCTTTTTTGCTTCGACTCTCATATTGTAATAGAACAAGCAAACTACGTTCGGAGAGTGAGGAGTCTGAATTCGTAGCAAAGGCATATACTAATGAAGCCAAGAAAGGTACAAATTGAACTCAGCGTGAAAATGATCCAAATCCAAATACAAAGTGGGACAAAAGGGCCTATTTCTAAAGTGAAATTCAAAGGATGGCTAATCATGAATAATCACAGGAGCATTATGCATACCAGGTGGCATTCAAAGGTGTTGCCAACCAATTGAGACAAAGAGGGTTTTATAGAGCTAGTACTGGATGCTTGTTGCTGACTACCAGAGGCTTGTCGCTGACTACATAAGGCCTGTTGCCTTTACTATCGAAAGACTATTACTTCACACTGCTAGAGGCTTAAGAGGGTTGAGATGGCTTTTGAGCATGATCGGCAATGAATTTGGAGCAATCTTCTTCTTCTGAATCAACTTCTAGAAGAGGTTTGTTGCCTCTCCACAATGGCAATAAGTCAGTCTAAAAGCGAGTTACAGGCCTCAATAGTTCTTGAAAGACTACCCTTTGGGCTTTGGATTTCTCAGAAGAGGCTTTGGCTTTTGGTTTCTTAAGGGAATCTGTGGCTTTTAAATGATAGGATGAGTGAGGCCTTTAGGCTAGGGGCTGCTCGAGTGATTCTTGTGATTCTAATGGTGCTGATTGCGAAAACTAACATTGGAAGTTTTTATATGAGCTATTAAGGATATAATTTGAAGATTTGGAGAAGATGAAGAACAAAGAAAGCTTACAGCGAAATGGGTTTTGGAGAGAAAGAGGCTAGGGAATTTATGGAGTGAATAAGAGAGAACCAACAATTGGGAAATTGAGTCGACAAAACCGTTAAAGAAATTACAACGATTTTCCCCAAGGAAGTAACAAATTAAAGTGAGTTTTGAAAGAGAGTGAAGGGTTTTGAAAGAGAGTGAAGGGTTTTGGAAGAGGAAGTGACGGATAAGAAAGATGGAGGGATACGAAGAAAAATGACGAGACTCAATTTAAAAACTCTGACACACGACCTTACTCAAGTATACAATTGATGTACTCGAGTATGGTTCAGTTACTTGATTAAATAATCTTTTACTTGAGTATAGCTTGCTCAAAGGAAATTTTTTAAAACTGTATAAGTGCTAAGATTACCCCATTTTAAGTGTACCCTATAAACACTTGAACCCTTTTGATGAGAATTTTGATCCTTAAAGATTGATTTATGGATCTAAAACTTGTATCTTACAGGTTACTGGTTGATTACTTGAGTATGTGTTTGTGTTTACTCAAGTACAGGATGATTTGCTTTCAGTACTAGTCTTCTTCCATGATGTTACTCGAGTACATGGAGAGTTTTACTTGAGTATGCTCTATTCATTCCTCACGTCAGAAGTCTTTCCTTGTTGTTACTCAGGTAATAGAAGTTCTTTACTCGGAGTAAGAAAGCAATTCCTTCTTCTCCCAAAGACTTTTATCCGACGTTACTCGAGTATAGCATAGGGTTTACTCAAGTAACCATGATTTTTTATTCTAGCAATAGGCTTCCTTTACAATATTTCTCAAGTATAATATGATCATTACTTGAGTAAAACTAGCCTAAAATACTTAGCACACATATTAAACCATGATATTACTCGAGTATGTTAGTCATTACTCAAGTACTATTTCAAAATTTGCAGTTATTAAAGGTAATTCATACAAAATTACTTGAGTATATATTTGATTTACTTGAGCATCACTTATCCTCTACTTATCTCTATTTTTCGACTAAGAAATAAAGCATCCTGTAAAACAAAATTCTAGATACTCCAATGCTTAAGTTAGTAATGAACATTCAATTAAACCTTAAAAATGACTAGGAAGGAGGATTACTTACAGCTCATTAGGATTTACCATGTCCAGTTCTCTACGAATATACATAAATTATTCTTTGGCTAAGGGCTTGGTAAACATATCAGTAAGTTGCACATGTGTGGGGATGAACATCACTTTGACATCCTTCTTTTACATATGATCTCTGATGAAGTGATGTCTTACATCAATATGCTTGGTTATTGTACGTTGAATTGGATTCTTAGCCAATCTTATTGTATTGGTGTTGTCACAAAGGATTGGAATTTCTTTCAGGTGGATTCCATAGTCTTGAAGTTGTTGCTTAAGCCACAATACTTGAGCACAACAACTTGAAGCAGCAATATATTCAGCTTTAGTTAATGACAGAGAGACAATTATTTGCTTCTTGCTAAACTAGGAGACGAGTGACCATCCAAGGAATTCACATTGACCACTTGTACTCTTTCTGTTTGTTTTGTATCCACGTGATTTGTATATTAAAAGCCAACAAGTACTCTAATTGACCTTTAGGAAACCATGTAACATCCCAAATTTCTGGGATTTGAATACTTGAAATATTGTATGGGATATTTGATTGAGAAATTTGGCCTATATAATTATAGTGTTAATTCTTGGAAATTAAGGTTTAATTTCCCTTGATTTATTTTGAGAAAAGAATAAATTCAAGGAAAATTGGTAAGTGATAATTGTAGGCCTAAATATCATAGGATTTATTTCCATGATTACAATTAAGTTTAATTGCAAATAAATTAGTGTTATAAAATAAAAAGAATAAATAAGCAAATTAAATAAAAAGTAAAAGAAAAGAAAAAAATGTATAGCACAAATGGAATAGCATGGGCCTCTAATTAAGGCCACCACATTGGCTTCAATAATCAATATAAGTCCATTATACCAAGACCCAAAAACTCCATCAGCTTCATGAGAGATATACCAGCACGTGAGACACAAAACAAATCAGCTCATTTGAAATACGCAGAAGATGAGCTCATTTGAAAACGCATAAGGCCCAGCCTTTTCGGCCCATCATATCTTCAGTCAAGGCACCCATTACTTGTAATCAGTTACTCGTCAAACGCGTCAATAAGAGTTGGCACAGATGGTAAAGGATTCAGAATTAGGCTCTTGGGTCGTGGGTTCGATCCCCTCTGCCGTCGCTGGAACTCCTTTGGTAGGCGATCTCGTAAGCCCCCAATAAGTGCTCATAGAGCCCGGGGCCGTGCCCTGGCTTTGGTAGGGGACTGATGTCGTACCCTTCCAAAATTTTTTTATATAAAAAAAAAAGTTACTTGTCAAACTCCAATGAGAGTTGGCACAGATGGTAAGGGATCCAGGATTAGGCCCTTGGGTCGTGGGTTCGATCTCTTCTACCGTCATTGGGACTCCTTCGGTAGGCGATTTTATAAGTCCTCAGTAAGCTCTCATAGAGCCCAGGGCCATATCCTAGCCTTGGTGGGGGACTGATGTCAAACCTCTCCAAAATTACACGTCAAACAGAAGAAGTAGATCACGCATAAATACTGAAAAGCAGACCCAATTGCAGCGGTGATCACGCCTGAATCAGATTTCCTCCATTCCTCCTGTGCTCTTTATCTGAAAGCTCATGCCTCTGGACCGATGGTTAAGACTGAACAATGAGTTCTCTTTATAAGTATTTCATCAGCTCCATACACCTTTTACCTTTAGCTTTCGGCCAGAAGGAGAATTACCAGAGAAGAGAAAGAGAAAACGAGAGAGTGATAGAAGAAGAGAGAGTCTGAGAGTCTGAGAGTTTGAACAGAGAAAGGAAGTGTCGGAGAGAGAGAGAGAGAGCTGAAGCCATTTGTCTCCCCTGTTTTGGCCTACGAGAACAGAGAAAAAATAAACCAGCAACCATTCATCACCTTTAGAGCCTGAAAACTGAAGGCATTTGTTAAACTTTCCTCTCCTCTTTTTTCCTTCATTTTCTGTCATGGTTTCACGTAGAAGAAGGTTGAAACTGAACCTTAGAGATCAAACTTAAAGCGTCCTGAAAGCTGAACAAAACTGAACTGAAATCAAAAAGCAAAAGGGGGGGCTGTTATCGTTTTTTTTAGGATATAAGTAAGAAACCATTAAGACACACACACTTAACTCTTATAGTTCATGTTTCATTCTTTCTTTATGTTTTGTTGTTCTTGAAGCATATCATATATATATATATATATATATAGAAAGCCGTGGGTTGTGAATATGGTTTCGTGTTGCTTGTCTCACTGCTCAAACTTGCTGAAACTAAAACTGAAGGTTGCTGTCTTGTTTTTTTTTTTTTTTAATCATCCGTTGCTTCATAACTATGTGTGTGTGTACTTTAGTGCAAACTCAAAGAAAAAGAAAGAAAACAAAACGCTGGAAGGATGAAAGACACAGAGCATATATATAAGACGTGTCTGTGTGTGCTTTCTGAAAGAAAAGGAAAAGATATATATGTATATGCGTGCCTTAGATAAGAAAGAAGAAAACGTTGGAATCTAAAATGAAAAAAAAGGAGGAAACCGTGACTCTATTGTGTGCATGTTTTGCTACTGGACATAAATATTGGGTTGTCAAATTTAAAAGATGCAAGATGCATGCCATGCGTTGGTGTCTCTGTTTGCTTTAAAAATAAAATAAAGTAAAATAAATAAATAAATAATAATAAAATATATATACTTATACATACATGGTACATTTTTTTTGTACGTGAAATATGTGTTTTTGTATGAAAGGAACCCAATGACCATTCATGTGAATTTCGCTGTGTGGTGTATGTTAAATATATATCACATTGATCCCTTGTTGCATGTATTTTGTCAACACTTAGAGTTTTTAAGTTAGTGAAAAAGTGTTAGACATATACTTAGAAGTGGTAAATAATACAAAGCTTTTGAGATCTTATGATTTTGTTAGGAAATTAATTTTATAATGCATTTTATAAATACATGGTTGGTCTTTATTAATTTAATGGATTAAATAAAAATATTAAATCATATTTTTGTATGATGATGGGCATTTATTGATTTTGATTGGTGAATAAGAGGGAGTAAATGGATAAAAACAATTATTGTTAAGTAATTAATAAAATTTTATAGTAAGGTAATAATAATAACAAAATAAATTAATTGGAATTTAGGACAATTATAATAAGGACAAATATTGTTGTTATTATTGGGAAATAATAATGATAATAAATTAAGAGGAATAAATAAATAAAAAGGAATAATTGATAAGTAATTAATAAAATCTATATTGAAATAATAATAGAATAAATAAATGGGAATTAGTGATATTATTAGGAAATTAAGAATAATTATAATAATAATAGATAGTGTTATTATTATTTGGAAAGAGTGATAATAATAATAAATAAATAAGGAAGTATTATTGGGAGTAATGATGATGATGATGATGATGATGATAAATAGTATTTGTTCCGTTATAGAACAATAAAAGTCGGACTTGTCCCAAGATTGGATCCCAAGGCCTACGTATCCTTATGAGGGATCAAAGTTCACGTAGTTCGACACACAATTAGGCGTTTAGCCAGAGGGAGTGGGGTGTGTGTTCTGTGTATACTTAATAGTAAAAGATGGAGTCTTGGCATATGTGTACCTCGTGAGCATGCACTGGCTTACACACACACACACCCACACACACACACACATATAATGTACCTGAGATATTGAGCCGTTGTTTACTCCGCTTATGGTGCATCCACGTGGTCCCACATATAACTGCCCCACTATCCTGTGGTATATGGCGATTAGCGAGATTATATGGATAGTATCTTATCAGATGACTATGTGCTTATCATTGGACTCTTTAGTATTGGGCCCATCGTAGTGAAGCCCAATCTGTTTGTTTGCAACAGATGCCCCCAAGCTCGGTGTTTTAGGCTTCTGATATGCCGAGGTTATGCGACTTTGAACTGCTTTTGATTTTGTCGTTTTGAGCACAAAGCTTTTGTTATCTCGGATTCGGGTTTATCATCCCTTACATCAGAGGATTAGGACTTTAATCTCGCGTTTCAGTTTTGAGGCTTATAGTTCCTTCTTACTCTCATCCGACTTGGATCGTTTTTCTGAGCTTGCATCATGCCTCAGTTCCCGTGTCATCTTTCTCGTGTCATCCGACTTATGCTATTGCGTCATGCCGAGTTACATTTCTTCGTCATATGTCTCCATAGTTGCCCTCGAGTCTGAGGTACAACCTGGACTAGGCATCCGAACAGGCACTCATAGGCCTTTGGTGTTGGAATGTGTAGCAGCGTATCGAGACTGATGCCATCCATATCTCTGCCAGCTGTCCTTGATTCTCGCACTCATTAAATGCTCACAACTTTTCAAAAAAGCTATGATTGCATTTTAGGGTTTTTCCCAAATCTCTGCGCCTTTTTGACGTCACGGGCCCTGCTGTTTCACATTCACGCCTGTTGGAGTTTTTAAAACCTGCCTCTTCAAATCTGCTTCTATATAATCTTAGATGCCGCGGTGCTTTCCTTTTTTACGCCCTGATAATCCTGCTGTTGTCAAAAGAAAACACTCCAAGTCCAAGCATTCCAAGTCCAAATATCGTTCTTCATCTTTATTGAGTTCGTCCTTTCTAGGTATACTTTCCTTACTAGTTCTTGTTTTAGAATTTGCTTCTCCTTCTATTATTTTGTAGGACTTTTTCTTTTTTTGGGTGAACTGCTGCATTCCTGGGTAGTGTTTTAAGTTCTTGTTCTTGGGATTCTAGGTTTCAGGTGTTACTTGGCCTTGGTTTTCTTTTTACTGTTCTTGGTTTTGATGGACGAAAGCCCAGATATTCCCGTAGACATGTAAGGTAGGCCTATTACTGAGGAGGATAGGGATTTTGTTAAGCAAATGCCAGAAAAGATGGAGTACTGGCTGTATGGTGTCCCTTGTTCTGAGGAATCTATAAAAGCAGACGCTCTTAGACCTTCGGGTAGTGGCAACCGTAGAAGCAAGCTTAGGACTCCTCTCCCTTCTCCTCCTCAAGAGTTACCTCAACACCCGTTCCTAGGCCTTTAACTCCTTTAAGGGCCGTTCCAATGTCGGCCATATAGCCTTCGACTCCAATTAGAGCTGACACCCTCTCGGCTATAAGGCCCTCAACTGTGGTTAGGGCCGTGCCAAACTAGGCATCTCGGCCTCTTTTTCCCGGAAGAGTGGGTCCAACCCCGGTCTCTCCTTGTGAAGATTGTCAGCACAAGTTTATTACCCTTGTTGCACTTGGTCGGGAAAGGGCAGGTTAAACCTTGCTTAGAAGTTGCGATCATGGATCTGCTCCCATCTTTACTTCGGAGAGCGTTTTGCACCTTATGCCTTCACGCCGAGGTAGATTTCTATCTAACTCGTCTTTTCTTTTCCTTTATATAGGTATAGATCGCTTCTTCTTCTACTGTTAGCAAGCAATCAGTTGCAAATACTGACGTATCTTCTAGTTCGAGTCACTACATAATAAGCCCAGAAGTGCTGGCAATAAAAAATAAGATGTCGTGGGAGGAATTTAATAAATCGGTATTTAAGGATGGTGAGTGATACACCGTCTGGCTTCCGCTAGCTGAAGAGTCCGTGCTTGCATGGAGAGTTGGGGATTTTCCCCATTTCTTCTTTATGTATCGCGACATAGTTACCCTCTTCGGAGCCACTTTGCCTTTTATCAATTTTATAAGCCATGTTTTGAATAATTTGCGTGTGGCCCTGACACAGTTGCATCCCAACAGTTGGGGTTATGCTTTAGCTTTTGAAAACCTTTGTAAGGAACAAAGAATCACTTGTACAGTTCCTTTGTTTTTCCATTTCTTTTCCCTTGTAAACACTTACAAAACCAAAGAAAAACCTTTAAAATTTGACTGGACCGTGCTTAGGAGTATCCAGGGTAGAAAGCTTTTTAACCCGTATACAAACTCATTCAAGGGATTTAAGTCGCCTTTCTTTAAGGTTGAGGCCGTTCCCACACAAATTCCCTGGTTTCTGCGCTTAAATAATTTTGGGGGGCTAGAAGAAAAATTTCCTCTTTGTTGGACTACCGAACATCATGATTTAGGGTCCAAAACGTTTAGTCCCAAGGCAATCACCCTTACCCCGGATAAAGAGAAAGCTAAAACGTTGTTAATGGACCTCGGCCAAGCCATGGGACCCTTTGACGCTGACATTTATTTATCCGTTCCTCTTAAGAAAAAGAGGAGAAAAACAAGTATGGCCGACGTGTTTAGTGTTTTTTGTCCATATTTCATACTTATCTTTGCAAGTTTCTAACTGCTTCTTATTTTGTGCAGACCTGACCATGTCTTCCAAGCCTTCTGCACTAGCCGTTCCTACCTTTATGAAGAGATTAGGTGGAAAACGGAAGGTGCCTTAATCCTCAAAAGGCGGTGAAGCTCAGCCGTCTAAGAAGTCAAATGTTGCTCAGACCGAGCCATCCGCTATTCTGCCCTTGTCTCCACCTTCGACTGTTGGCGTTACTACCACTTCGCCTTTTGGATCAACCCAATCCCTAAGTAAATACATCAGGCCTTCTTTTTTGTTTGAGAATGCAATCGATTCAGAGATTCGCAATTTTATTCGCCCTCCTCTCAGTTGGTTTACTCCTATGCCACCTTCACTTGAGGAAAAACAAATGTTGCTGGATATTGAGTAGCATGCGGTTCAAGCTGCTGGTCTCACCTAGTCGGTAGCTTTTTTCAAGTCTCAGTGGGTTGAGTTGGATGCTAAGCTTAAATCGGCTATATCGGAAAGGTCTGAGGCCATTAAGGCTGCCGTTCAGGTCGCAGTTAAGGCGGCCGAGGATGCAAACAGTAAACGTGAAGAAAAGACCTGCTGAGATGGAGGGGACACAGAAAACTGTTGAGGAGAAGACTAAGGCGGCTCAATTGGAGTTGGAGGATGCAAGGCGGAAACGTGAAGAGGATGCCGCCGAGATATCTCATTTGAGTGTTGGCTTGAAAGACCTGAAAGATCAGATGGCTTTCGACGTAACCTACATTGCCGACCTAGAGAAGGGCGTGGAGGAATCCTTCAATAATGCCATAGTGTAAGTGGTCTTCCTCAACCCCAACACCGCTCTGAATCTCGAGGATACTCATTTTGACGGGGTTGTCAAGGATGGGAAGATTGTCCCGGCTAGCGCTTTGGACGAGTCAGCTGGAGAGGGTCCATCTGAATCTCGGCCTTCTACCTTTTCTGACGCTAAAGCAGGCTCGTAACTTTGTTTTTCATCTTTCATTTTGTTATTTTGCCGGGGGTCATCCCCATTGGCACTTGCTTTGTAATTCCATTCACAGTTAATGAAATTCTTCATTTTGAGTTTAGCTTGTTCAATATGTCGGCTACGGATATTCAATATTTTACTTTGCACATCGGCATTTACTTATTTTATCGCGTTTAAGTGCTCTATTCCAAGTCATTAACAACCTCACATATAAGATTGGCTTGACCAAATCCTAATTTAGCCGACTTGATCAGGATTGACATAACGATGTTAAATCGGAGGTGGCTTTCTTTCGCGTTGTTCGTTGGTTTTTTCGACACGTTAATCCACTTAGGAATTAATGATAGTCATGTTGGCTAAAGCCGTCACATTGAATTCTCGAAAATGGGTTTTTGTACTCCTTTTCTTAAATTCACATAGTTTTTTGTCGACATTTTCTTTTTGTATATATCCTTGTAAGAATATTAAATGGGCTCAACCGCCTTACAGAATTCATTTGAAAATAGGTTTCGGAACTCTTTTTCTTGAATTCATTTAGTCTTGACGGTGCGATCGTCTTATATGGCTTTTATAGAGCTTTTAACCAATTGGTCATTATATCTTTGATAAGATAACTAGCTTTTACCAAGGTTTTATTGAAAGTGGCGACTATGTTGCTTACAAGGTGATGGCTCAAACAGAGCTTGCTACGAAACAGTAAATGCATTGCTAAAAAAAACTCTCATTCGAGTTGGCGCCGAAATGGTGACTACATCGCTTGAAATATAACACAATCTCAGCTGTAGTAAATTTTGAGCTTATTTGCATTCCACATTCTCTTTACTGTCTTTTTATTCAGGGTTTCTAACCTGTAGGCTCCGTGCTCCAGCACTTCCCTAACCTGGTAAGGTCCTTCCCAATTTTCTGCCAACATTCCTTCTCGTGTATTCCTATGGCCTATGTTGGCTCTTCTTAGGACTAGATCGCCCTTTTCAAAAGAACGGGGTCTTACCCTTTTGTTGAACTTAGCCGTGGCGAGTTGTTTTGCAGCCAAGTTTTTGCAATGTGCAACAGTTCTTACTTCATCTATGAGATCTAACTTAGTTGTAATGGCCTCATTATTCTGCTCTTCTTCATGCAGAGCCTTTTCTCTCCTCCACGAGGGTTCTCCGATTTCTATAGGTATCATTGCTTCGCAACCGTATGTTAGTTTGTAGGGTGTTTCCCTTATAGCGGTCTGGACGCTAGTTCGATATCTCCATAGCACCATATATAATTGTTCAACCCAGTCTATCTCAGCCTCATGCATTCTCTTTTTACGGCCATCAACGATTACTCTGTTTGCTGCTTTGGCTTGATCATTAGATTGCGGATGTTCAACCGAGGCAAAGTGCTGGGTAATCTGGAAGTCGGCCATCATCTTTTGGAACCCTTTGTCTGCAAATTGAGTTCCATTGTCAGTGACGATTTCTGCCGGTATTCCAAATAGAGCGATGATATTCCTCGCCATAAATTTTTGCACACGAGCCGACGTAATGGTGGATAGTGGTTTGGCTTCAATCCTCTTAGTAAAATAATCTACGGCGACTATTAACCATCATAACTGTCCTTGGGCTCTCTGGAATGGGCCCAATAGATCCAGCCCTCATTTGTAGAACGACTATGGTACTGAGATATATTTTAACTTGGCTGGAGGGGTTCGGATGACCTTAGCATGTTTCTGACAGCTGTCGCATCTTTGGACATGATCCCTCGCGTCCTCGGATAAGGTCGGCCAGTAGTATCCCGCCCTAATTGCTTTCCGAGCAAACGCCTTGGCTTCCATGTGCTGCCTGTTGATGCCTTCGTGTATTTCAACCAACACGTATTTTGCCTCGTTGGAATCGAGGCATTTCGCCATTGGCGCGTGCAACCCTTTTCTATATAGTTGATCGTTCACTATCACGTAAGATGCCGCCATTCTTACAAGTTTCCTTGCCTCTATAGACTCGTCTGGGAGGATGCCTTACTCTAGGTAGTCGACAATAGGTTTCCTCCAATCATCTACATTTGATATGGTCATTATGCATGTTGGTTCTTGTAGCCTCTGTTGTATTATGGTTTGGTGATTTCCGGCCCCTTGGGTGCTGGCGAGCTTAGATAGAATGTCGGCCCTTGTGTTGTCTCCTCGGGGGATATGTCTCACTTCTACTTCGTCAAAGTCGGCAATAATGGCTTTAACCTTTCCGAGGTATTTAACCAGCAATGGTCCTTTAGCCTGGTAGGACCTGTTTATCTGTGATGCCACTAACTGAGAGTTGGTGGACACCTGTACTTTCTTTGCTCCGCTCTCTCTTGCCTGGTCCGGCAATTAGGGCCTTATACTCGTCCTAGTTGTTGGATGTTTCAAATCTGAGACTTAAAGAGTGTTCAACGGATATTCCTTCTGAAGATGGAATATCACCTAGAGGGGGGTGAATAGATGATTTAAAAATTTATTCGCTTAATCAGGTTTTTCACGAATTATGACTAAACACTAACTGAGCATGAGCAGAAATTTAAAGGAGGATAGACACAAGACAATTTATCCTGGTTCGATCTAATCCTGACCTACATCCAGTCCCCAAGAACTCCTTGGGATTTCCACTAACTCCTCAATGATTACAGATACAACTTGGGGTTGATCCTCACTCTCACAGACTCACTTCCCCTTACTACTTGTAATCGTACACCCACAACTTAAGGTTCCACAACCTTAAGTTTCAACAAAGAATAATGAAAGTGTTCACAACTCCTCAAGAGCGAGTAATTAATGATCACTGAAGTACAGAATATATCCAAAGATATTTGAAAATGAATGAAACTAACAAAAGTAATAAATTAGAGTAAATGCGTAGAGTTTTTGGTCGATGGCGATATTGAATGCTTGGGCTTTTATATCCTTCGTCATTAATGCCGTTGGGAGGAACTGGAAGATGACCGTTGTCACTTGTTTAAATTTTTGTTAGGCTCAAGTTCCTCGTTAACCAAAATCGACCATTGAATCTTCATTGAATGAATCCACTTCTTTCATTAAATATAATGGACCATTGATTGTACTTGAAAGTTAGAATGAGAATGTCTCAAAGAATGTTTTTGTTTTGCCGCACGTTAATTCCGAATGTTGCTCTGTTTATCTGCTGTGCAATAAATGCTTGTGACGTGAGCATTTGCTTTAATCCGCTTTTCAAACAATGCTTCATTTTGAACCCTGAAATCACTAACAAACAAGTTAAAAATGTTTTATAAATGATTATTAATCGTTGTGGGAAGTATTGGCTTAAGTTTAGATCATTTTGAAAGTTACTTGAAGTGATTTGCGAATGTTGCTTGCAAGAACTCTAGTTCTTAGGTAAAGAACTCTAGTTCTATTTTTTGCGCACAGACTGAGTCATGAAGGAACTTGAGTTTTTAATAAGGAACTCTAGTTCTTTAATGAGAACTCTAGTTCTTTAATGAGAACTCTAGTTCTTATTCTTTCAAAAGGAATTCAATTGTTTTCCAAAGTAAAGAACTCTAGTTCTTTCTCAAGAACTTTAGTTCTTGAATAAGAACTCTAGTTCTTGGTTAAAAACTCTAGTTCTTGTGCTTTCGGAAGAGACTTAGTTATTTTCCAAAAAGAAGAACTCTAGTTTATTATCAAGAACTCTAGTTATGAACTCTAGTTCTTGATTAAGAACTCTAGTTCTTATGATCCTTTTTCTGTTTTAAAGAATTTTTAGTAAGACAAACTTTCACGAACTCAAGTTCTTATACCAAGAACTCTAGTTCTTGAATTTTCCATAATGAAGAACTCTAGTTCTTGACTAATGAACTCTAGTCCTCAAAGTCCCCTTTTCGTTTGAAGAATTTGGGTGAGACACATTTCACGAACTCGAGTTCGTATACCAAGAACTCTGTTCTTGAGGACTTTGTTCGACACACTGATATGATAAAAGAAAGAACTTGAGTTTTCAGACAAGAACTCTAGTTCATTACCCGAGAACTCTAGTTCTTATAACCTTTTCTGATTTTAGAAGGATTTGTGAGTTGTAAAGGCCGCGAACTGGAGTTCTACTACCAAGAACTCGAGTTCTCAATTTGACTGATTGGGAACTCTTCTGTCAGAAGGCGAGAACTCTAGTTCTATGACCAGGAACTCGAGTTCTCAATATTAGACTTTTCTGAAACTTGAGTTTTAAAGACCAGAACTCTAGTTCTTGATAAACCAACAATTAACAAGTGTTTAGTTATCATCAAAACTCACTTAAGAACTAACACCTTCTGGGCTCTTAAGGATGATGCTAGCCCCGCTTCCCGAGGTGTTCGATGACCCGTCCACAAACAACTTCCATAGGGCCTTATCTTCAGTATGATCTCCTGTTGGAGTGAGTTCTACTATAAAGTCGGCTAAAGCCTAAGACTTTATCGCATGTTGGGCTTCGTAGCTTGTCATTCTTCCTGCTAAGTCGGGCTTGTGTAATACCTGTCGAATTGGTTGATTAGTTCAGACCATGATGAGGTGACTCTAGAAGTATTGGCGTAATCGCTTGGCCGTAATCAGCAACGTGAAGGCCATTTTTTTGAGCTTTTGATATCTTATCTCCGCACCCTATAGTTCCCGACTTATGAAGTAAACTGGCGTCTGTCCTTCTTCGGGCTCTCGTACCAACACAACACTTATGACCTTTCCACTTATCACTAGATAGAGGATGAGGGTCTCCCTTGGTACAGGCCGGCTTAGGACAGGTGGGGCTGCTAGGCATTGCTTTATCTTCTCAAAGGCCACTTCACATTCCCCACTCCAATCATGGATGACCTCCTTTTTTAGTAATCTGAAGAAAGGGAGTGAATGTTCTACCAATTTTTGTAGAAAACGGGTGAGGGCAGCAAGTCGTCCTGTAAGTTGTTGAACCTCCTTGCAACATGAAGGGGCCTTCATATCCAAAACCGCTTGGCATTTATCAAGATTAGCCTCGATTCCACGATGGGTTAATAAGAAACCCAAAAACTTCCTTGAGGGAACTCCGAAGGCACATTTTGCCGGGTTAAGTCAAATTCGATAGGCACGCAACTTGTCAAAGGTTTGTTGCAGATCTTGGATATGCTGTGCCTCATTCGTAGATTTGACAATCATGTCGTCGATATATACTTCTACGTTCTTTCCTAATTAGTCTTCAAAG
This sequence comes from Acacia confusa, assembly GCA_037074495.1. Lineage (NCBI taxonomy): Eukaryota > Viridiplantae > Streptophyta > Magnoliopsida > Fabales > Fabaceae > Acacia > Acacia confusa. The sequence continues at coordinate 25,617,282 of CM073504.1, read as the reverse complement.
ATCTTCGTCATCATTCATTGATAAGTTGCACCGGCATTTTTTAATCCGAAAGGCATGACATTGTATCAATAGTTAGCCTTTTCCGTGATAAATGCCGTCTTTTCTTGATCCTCGGGATGCATGGCGATTTGGTTGTATTCCGAATATGTATCCATGAATGACAAGAGTTTAAAACCTGAGGCACTATCAAGTAACTAAGTATTTACAATATTAGGCATGGGAAAGGCATCTTTAGGGCATACCTTGTTTAGATCTTTATAATCCGTGCACACCCTCCATTTTTCCATTGGACATTTTAACTAGGATGACATTTGACAGCCATATGGTGTATTGGACTTCTCTAATAAAGTCAGCCTCTAGGAGATCTCTCACATGCTCTTCAAGAGCGGCTATCCTTTCCGGGCCCATTTTTCTTTTCTTCTGTGCAACTGGGGTAGACCCAGGTCGGATGGCGAGCTTATGGCAGCAAAACTTCGGATCTATTCTCGGTAAGTTGGCTGGTCCCCATGTAAATATATCGACATTCTTTTGTAAACATTCTTCTAGTGCCTGAAGAACCTTCGCACTTAGCTCTTTTTCGATTTTCGTAATTTGTCCCGACTTGTTACCGAGGATCAAATCCTCTAATTCTCCACTGGGTTCCGTCCTTCGCATCTTCTCCTCCTCCCTCATGTCCAATTCAACCAAATGAATGGTATCATTTCCTTCCGTGGTGTGGGAAGAGGATAGATCTTCCCTACTTCCTTTAACCGAATCATAGTAACACTGTCGCGATTCTTTTTGGTCTCCTTGGATGACAACTACTTTGTTCTTTTTTCCAATCATTTTTTCCTTTTGGTGCTTTGTGGACACGAGCATGTCCCAGTTGTGGATTGTTGGTCTTTCGAGAATAACGTTGTAAGGAGAAGGGAAGTCGGCAACAACAAATTTGACTACTTCGGACATAAAGGCCTCCTTTGTTCCCAACGTCATTTTTAAGTCTATGCAGCCTTTGGGTTTGGTATCCTAGCCATTAAAGCCGGTCAAGGTCGTTTTGCACGGCTTTAAGTCATCTTGGTCCAACCTCATCTCTTGAAAAGCTTCCTACAAGAGTATGTCCACTGAACTTTCGTTGTCGACCATGATTTTTTGGACCCTACAATCTAGAATCATGCCTGTTATAACCAAGCCGTCATAATGACCAGGGACAACATCCTCTAGGTCGGCTTTGGTGAAACTGAGAATTGGCAATTCCTGCTCCTTTGTTCCTCTTTTGTAATATGGGCGGTCTCGAATTGCCAAACTTCCTTCAAATACTTACGTCGTTGATTTTGCGAGTCGCCTCTGCCCCCAGGTCCCCCGCGGATAACATTACAGTCATATCTTGCTTCAGGAAATTCTTCGTCACTTTCCTCCTGCTTCTTTTTCTTCTTCTCGGGGCTCCTATTTCGCCCTTCAGTAGGACATTTAGTGCTTTGGCGTCCTTGGGTTTGTATCACAACTTCTGTAACTTGCCCTCCCAAACGAATTTCTCTATAGCATCTTGCAAGTCCTAACATTGGTCAGTCGTATGTCCATGTTGGTCGTGGAATTCACAGTACCGTGACTTGTCTAAGATTGCCTTGTACCGCAGGGGCCTTGGTCGTTCCTCCTTTCTCATCTCGGTTAGCGCGATTTCTCTCCATATTTGCTCACGAGATACTTTCAGGGGTGTATACTTTTCATGTCTTCCTTCTGCTCTGCTTCCCCGAGATTTACCGTCCGAAGTTTGCCCTCGGTTATCCAGCTTTGAGCTGCTGGGTTGGTCCTTGCTTCTCGGCGGTGGACTCCTAGCTCGTCCTCTATTACCCCGACTAACCATCTCTAGCTGTTCAAGTTCGAGATACTTCTTTGAACGATCTCTGAATTCGGCCAAGGTTGACATATGATCTTTCATTGTTGATCTCTTGAGACGAGATTCATCGTCTAAGCCGGGAATCGCCAAGTGTAGGTGCCCATCTTCCTTCAAGTTTGGGACTTGTAAGGCGGCATCCTTAAACCGCTCAAGGTATCGCTGTAGCGACTCGTTAGGACCTTTCTTTATATTTCTGAGCTGAAATTGGGTCTTTGGTTGCTTTCTACTTGTTGTGAAATTCAACAAAAACTTCTGGGCGAAACCTTCCATATCACGGATGGATTTTCGTGGCAACGAATGGAACCACAATTGTGCTGCTCCTTGTAGCGTCCCTGTAAACAAACGAGGCACTATGGGTCCTTCAAGACCTTTCACCATTACCTCCATGTTAAATTTGTTCAAATGAACCTGTGGGTCCTGTGTTTCATCATATTTCAGTAAATCCTTCGAGTCTAGACCTTTGGGATATACCGCAGCTCTGATTTCATCAAAAAAGGGGGCCGTGAACCCCCCGATATACACCCTTGTCGGGTTTTCGACATTATCTAGATTTATTGGAATTGCTTCTTGCCTGCCAATGCTTTGACTTTAAGGTTGTACTCCCAAGGCATCCGCTTTTTCTTGGTCTGCAACACTTCGAGGTCCGCTCGTGTCTTCTCATCATTCTGTCCCTACACTAACCCAGTTGAGGTTATCTCGGCCAATTTTCTGCCTTAGGCTCTCTAGCTGTTTGACGTGTTCCTCCAGCTACGCCATCCTCTGAATCTCTTCACGGGTTCTTTCCCTAATGGGTTCACCCTGTTTGTCTCTTCCCCGATTAAGGTTAGGTCCTTTTGCACCTTCTTGTGCCCGAGTTACACTCATCCACTGTACTTGGCCTAGCTTCATCTCTTTGTGGACGTTAAGTCAGGATATCGGCTTGTGTAAGACCAGAATTATCTCGATTATTGTTCTGGTGATCCTGCCCTTCTTGTTCTAGCTGGTCATCTAGAATTTGCTATAGCTTACGTCTTTCTTCTTGCCGCCATAAAGCATCTCGGCGTTCAATATCCTCCTGCACCCGTTGTATGTCGGCCTCCCTTTGTAGTGCATGGCATTTTTCCATCTCTTCAATTCGTTTGAACAATGATTCCATCACACTTTGTAGACGTTGAACATCGAGATGCTCGACTTGTAGCTCCAGTGTAGGATGTTGACATTGGATCAGCGGTTGTTCCTGCTGAGAAACTCAGTTACTAGGTGCCAGGGATACACCAGTATCAACCAGTTCGTCTTCAGTCTCGATCAGAACTTGGTCGTGGCTGGACGATATTGGATTTGCATTTGGCACAGGCTCATGATCTAGTGGCGGTGAATGCCTTTGTTGATCCTGGCGAGATAACTGACTTTGGCTTCTGGTATTTGCCATTCTTAGCAATTGGTACTTCGGGAATCGTAATTTAACAATCCCCACATACGGCGCTAATGTTCCGTTATAGAACAATAAAAGTCAGACTTGCCCCAGGATTGGATCTCAAGGCCTACGTACCCTTGTGAGGGATCAAAGTCCACGTAGTTCGACACACAATTAGGTGTTTAGCCAGAGGGAGTGGGGTGTGTGCTTTGTGTATACTGAATAGTAAAAAATGGAGTCTTAGCATATGCGTACCTCGTGAGCATACACTGGCTTATATATATATAATGTACCTGAGATATTGATCCGTTGTTTACTCCGCTTATGGCGCATCCACGTGGTCCCACCACGTATAACTACCCCACTATCCTCGTGGTATATGGCAGTTAGTGAGATTATAGGGATAATATCTTACCAGATGACTCTGCACTTATCATTGGACTCTTTAGTATTGGGCTTATCGTAGTGAAGCCCAATCTGTTTGTCCATAACAGTCTTATTAGGAAAAGGAATGAATAATGTTGGGAAAGGATATTAATGGAATAAAATTTACCCGGGGTATAGGGTCATGAGTGGCAAGGCTATCCCTTATGATATTGATTGTAAGAGAAATAATGCGATGATGATATTATAGGATACCCGAAAAGGTTTTGAACCAATACCGAAAGGTGAACGTACCACTAGCGTCAAGGACTCAGGTACGAACGCATACTGTAACTCTAACTCTTATGTTGTCTTGTATGCTTATATGTGATGAGATGATTCATATAGTCATGGACAAGACTTGGTCTTGGGTCATGGACTGTGGCTAAGACTCGGTCTTAGGTCACCATTTTAAATACATTCAGCTTTAATTTGAAACGGGTTACAGTCTTGGTAATGCCGTATGGATGTTTTCCTAGCGCTAAGGACACGCCGGGGGCGTGACACTGGTTATGTGCAAACTTTGTGGACCTTACATGGGTTGTGTGCTATGTAGAGGTGAACATTACATTTGTTGTGTGCTATGTATTGTTCAGATATGAACTATTACATGTGTTGTGTGCTATGTATGGTTATATGCTGAATTGAAATGAATATTTGTCATACATATACTATTTATACTTGAGCATAAGGTTAACTGTTACCTGAGATTCAATGGGCATTGAATCCCAGAATTTACCCTAGCTTCAGGATCTAGAGGATCGAGAGCCAGAGAAAAGGGTAAGCGGCACACGTAAAGACTCGGAAGGAGTTTTATTTTGGATAAGAATTTGTATAAGTCTTGTTGAACCTTTTAGATAACTGTAATCTAACACATATACTGAGAACAACACGATGATTTTAATTTGTATCACACTTATATTCCTTTAGGAATTTTAATTAACCAGCATATGTCTGCGCATATGAAATCAGTCACTCATTCGTCCAAACGATTAAGCATGCTCTCTATTGTGACTTACTTTGATTTGATAACGCCTTCACTCTGATAAATACACACGAAGTAGTTTAATAAGAGTCCTAAGACCATAACAGAACTTCATAATAGACTTAAAAAATAGGGGCATTACAAACCACAATCCAATCTCCTCGGTGTCGACATGATATCTTAAGACCCTCTTCACATTTTTTGCATGTGATTCCTTTGGAGCAGACTAGTATTTGTTAGTTCTCGGTTTATAAGTTTTGATGATAACAAGACTTAAGACTACTCAAGGTTTTGAATTAGTGAAAATTGACTAATTCATGATGTACTCAAGTATACCTTTAATTATACTCGAGCATGCTCATTCTGATGTATTTGCTAAAGTGTTCTCAGGTATATACTTGAGTATGAGATTATTGTTACTCGAGTATGATTTCAGGAATTGTTTTTTGTGTTATACCTGAGGAAGTATACTCAAGTATAAGATTATTTCTACTTGAGTATAAGTTTAGAAATAGCAAAGTTTAGAGACTGTACCCGAGCATTTCTATTTTCCTACTCAAGTAAAGTACTCAAGTATTGATGTAAGACTACTCAAGTACAATCTGCCTCTATCTATCATCAGTGTTAAATTCAGCTAAGTTAAGAGGATACTTGAGTACAACAATCAGTGTACTCGAGTATGGTACTCAAGCACATGTAACATCTTACTTGAGTATGTGTATCTCATTACTTATATTTGCTCTTTGTTAAAATGTTACTCAAGCATAGAATCTGTGATACTCAAGTATGATCGTTTGTGATGCCTCTGATATGATCTTACTAAAACTCTACTCGAGCACATGAAATGTCTTACTCGAGTATGTTATTCGAGTAAGAGAGTTTGGATACTTGAGTATAGGTGAACATTAGCATATGTGAAGGAATTTTCAGAAGCTTAATCGAGCATGGCACATATGGTACTCAAGTATTGTTCATCAGTTACCTTATATACATTCATTGTAACAGTAATAATAAATTTGAATATTTTGATTAATCATTCATTTTTGCTTAAAGGCTACTCAATCTTTCTTAAACTATTACTAATAATCTATTTAGAAAGCTTCATGACATCAACGATTGGTTTACCTGCTAACTGGCCTAAAAGCATGAAAGTGTGTCAAAAGCATTTAATGCTTACATAGTTGCACACAAAATGAAATTTAGAGTAGAAAAATGATCACTATAACAGGTACCCATTCCGACGAAAATACTATACCAACTTTTCAAGTTAACCATTGTCCAGACCAAAGACATATCTACTAATAATGTGATCCAAGCGTGACTTAAGTGTGAAAATCAATCAACGATCTAGAAGCTTTATGAGTCTAACAAAAATTTGAAAAATTCACAACAGTTATCTTAAAAGCTTCCTCAACGGTCATTAATGGTAACTAATATAAATACCAGAAGTATTGAATTTTCCACCTACTGAAACATTTGAACATTCAATTGAATTTATTGTGATTTACTGTTTCCTTCATTTCTCTTAGTATCTTAGGATATTTTTTACTTTAATGCTTCTTTATATCTACTTTGTGAGAGATTTGAATCCCTTTGATCAATTATCATTTTAATCTCAAAGTAAAGGGACCTTGATGTGTGTGTACTATTACAACTTATAAGATAGAGTGAATCCTAGTATAAAAGGGTTACTTCAAGTATAGAGTGTGTAATCATGATCGTGAGCTAGTGGAAAACCCAAAGTGTCTGGGGATTGGATGTAGGTCAAGAGTTTGGACCGAATCGGTATAATTACTCTATGTTCATATTTTCTTCTCTTTGCTTTGTCTCTGTTTTCGATGTTTATCAAAAAATTCAATAAAGATTTTGAAATCACTCAATTCACCCCACTCTTAGGTGATCTTCCGCTTTCAACTTCAACTATTCCATTTGGCACAAAAGACTTTTCTGTTAGACATACACCAGAGTCGTTGGGAAGGTTTAACAAGCTATCGTTTTTGTATCACCGTTGTTGGCAAAATTGCACAACATACTTTTTCTTGGGTATTTGACTAAGGAAGAGTCGTTTTAGCCTTTCACCTAAATGGATCTTCTAAACATATGATCATTTGTCCATTCTGAATGTGTTAGTTCTCTATGTGTTTTGATGATAACTGATAATTGTAAACTTAAGTTTGTCTTTTAAAGTTGTAAAACTTTCTGTTTAAGGCAAACTCGAGTTTTGGTATAGAAACTCGAGTTTGGACTTGACAGACAGAAGCTCAAATTTTACAATGTTAGCCAAACTCCAGTTTGCATAGGCAAACTCGAGTTTGCAGAGTTACAGAGAGCTATCAAAGTTTACAAGAGTTGTAAACTCGAGTCTGTGTTTATAAACTCGAGTCTAGATCAAAGGCAGTGACACTCGAATTTCAACTTGTTTCCAAACTCTACCTTTGATTCTGAGAAACTCCAGTTTACAAGAAAGTTTATGTGCTAAAAGTTTAAAGACTTGTAAACTCGAGTCTATGATTTGGAAACTCGAATTTGAGATCAAACAGAAGCTTCAACGATTTATCAAGTTCTCCAAACTCCAGTTTCAGTTTTACAAACTCCAGTTTGCAAAATGCAATAGCCTTCATGTTTTCAATTTTCACTGGAAACTCAAGTCTGGATTATGTAGACTCGAGTTTGGCATAAACAGAGATACTCGAGTTGATACTTGATTTCTAAACTCCAGTCTTGAAAATAGAAACTCCAGTTTGAGCCTTCAAAGATATTTCAAATATTTCAGTTCACACTGAAACTCGAGTCATGGTTTCGGTGACTCGAGTTTAGCTCAAACAGAAAACACTCGAGTAAATGACTAATTTAAAAACTCCAGTTTGAAAAATGGAAACTCCAGTTTACACATAAAAAGATTTTTTCAAAGGTCTCAGTTTTCACTGAAACTCGAGTTTTGAATATCAAAACTCGAGTCTGGATCATACAAAGAACTATGCAATATTTCAGGTCTTGTAAACTCCAGTCTGCATTTCTAAACTCCAGTTTTGAAGCTGTGAACTTAAACTTAAGATTTTCATAAAAGCTTCAAACTCGAGTCAGTCACTAAATGACTCGAGTTTAGCCATGTGTTCAAAATCTCATTCAGGACCAACTCGCGACTTTCCTCTCTGTAAGAACCAAACTCGAGTCAGTTACTTGTCAACTCGAGTTTAGGAAACTTTCAAACATATCTTGCTCTCTGGATGAACCTCAAACTCGAGTCTAGAACAACCAACTCGAGTTTGCATCGGTAACTTTTGAAAACCAGATCAAATCAATCTGCGAAATCATTATGGGTTAATATGAAATTATCATATCTTGTTGCATTGTTATTCCTAACGTTATTGATCAAGTTTTTGATAAGTATCAGACAGGTTCATCACAAGATCAGAGAGAATCAAAGATCCAGAATAAGTGCATTTAATGAAGAACCAAGAACAGGGCTGATTCTTCTCTCTTATTCCAGATGTTTAGCTCAGATCGTTGGAACACATTAAGATCACCTCAAACGGTCAAATTAAGATTATGGAATGACAAAGAATCTAGAAGACGTTCTGCAACAACATATTTCAAGATCTCAGCAAAGAATTGAAAGAATAGAGCAAAATTTGCAACTGTCATTTTCCAGATCTGCAACTGAACATTGGAGAAGATATTGCAACGTCTAGTTCATCTAGTTAGGCTATAAAAGGCTATGAAAACTCTGAGTAAGATACACACGAAGCTACACTTGAACACATTTGTTTTTTTGAGTCTATGTTGTGATTCTTTTATCTGTTCTTCAGTAATTATCAATATTCACTCTTTTGAGAGATCAAAATTCCTTTAAAGTTTAGTTGTGTAAACTCAAGGTTGTGGAACCTGTGAGTTGGGTTGTTTAATTACAAGGTGTAAGGGGGAGCAAGTCCTAGGTGATTAGGATTGTGTCTTGTCTTCATTGTTGTAGTTAAAAACCTGTTGAACTAGTGGAAACACCCAGAAGGTATCTAGGGACTGGACGTAGGTCAAGGTTAAGACCGAACCAGTATAAATACTGTGTGTCTGAGCTTTTCTTTCTCTACTCTTTCATTATTCATTTCTTAAGCTTTATTTTTAAGAGTTGAAAAGAAATTTTAAAATCCCCAATTCACCCCCCTCTTGGTGATTTCTTCCACTTTCAGAATGAGTTTCCGTGTTTATGCTCTGTTCTGCAATTGCATTTAATGCTTCTGCACAAATCTTACTTTTGAAGATTTTCACATAATCTATTGTTTGATTGTCTAAAACTCACAAATAAACATTATTAAAAGCATTGAGAGTTGTCATAAGTGTTACTAAGAGATATAAGGATAATATTCAGCAAGTTTGGATTTACAAAGACGAAGTTTGAATTTGAATACAAGAGACACTTGAGTGTTGTTTCTCAATTGAGTGTTGATGAACTATGCTAGAAGAAGACTCATTCGCAGAGTAAAGCTTACTTGGAAATGTAAGAGTTCTTCCAGACACTCAAGTATTAATATCTCATACTCAAGTGTCTTAAGACCGTAGTTGAGTCTTGGTGCTTATGAGTGGTAGAACATAGGTTTAAAACATAAAGATTGGGCAACCTATACAAAACACTTGAGTATTGAGACATTACACTCAAGTGTCATACTCGAGTATCTTAAATGACACTTCAAGTAACACAAACACAATTCATCTACCAAACATTAATATGAACAAAAATGGGTTTTACTTTGACACTTAAATGTTCTCACAGATACTCGAGTATTGGTTACTTGATTCCATAGAGTTTGTCTAAGAGGCACTGGCATTGGTGATGTTGAGACAATACTCGAGTGTCTTACCTGAAAGCTCAAGTATTCAATCAATTTCTTCACAACTAAGTTGAATCACATTTATTTTTCCTGCAACTTCAAAGGCAATACTCGAGTGCTAAAGACTAACACTTGAGTGTCTGCAACAAACACTTTGAAATAGGCTTCCTTATTCAATGTATGGTTTCAGTAACTATTGTACTCTTTATATTGTTTAATACACACTTAAGTGAATTTAATCATTAAGTCTTTAACTCTTTACAAGTGGTTGCTATCATCAAAACTTAAGAACTAACACATTTAAAGTACTTGTACAATATTTTGTGGATTTTATGTCCAATTCTTACCAATAGTAACGTATAACAACAGCATGAATAAGAAAGAAAAGCATTGGTGAAACTGTGCCAATGGGATTACATTGAGAGTTATTTATCTATAGACAACTTGAAAAAGAGCCAAAAGAAGCTTAGAAAAACTTGTGCAAATGTGAATTCATAGCCAGATGTTTGGGTTTGCCAAGTCTTCTTGTATCTTTAGGATGTGAATGATATTAAATGGATGTGAAAAAGGTTATTAGATAACAATAAGTTAAAGTCGATTTAGTACATCTAGGTATATCTTTCTTAGAAAGATGTCCACTAGAGTCTAGATAAATTATGGATATTGGAGAGAAGGCTTAGGAAATTATGGAAGAATATGATGATTTTTATCCCACTATTTGAGATTTTCAAGAAGAGTTAATAAAAGACATAGTTATAAGTTAAGAGTTCTTGTGATAGAGTTAGTATGATAATCATGATGTCAATTGGAAATTAAGAATCATGGAAAATGAGAAGGAGGAAAGACATCACGTTTTGAGATTTTTATGAGTATTAAACAATAATAAAGAGCAAAATCTAAAAGTATAAGCATAGTTTTGAGTTTAATTTTTATGGTTATGGAATGTGAGCATGTAGTTGATGATAAAGTAAATTAATATTTATTCATTGCATTTTAATTTGGAAAATGTGAGGGGACGAATTAATAGTTGGTGCATGTGTTTATGTCTACTATGTCTCGTGAGAATTTTTATGATATTTTGATTTGTAGGCTTGGATTGAGGAAAATTTATTGGGTTATCATATAAGTACATGTTCTATTGGAAATTGAGGATATAGAAATGCAAATTGTTGAGCAAGATTTTGATAGTAGTGTTGAAAGTTATGAATCATAATTTTAAAGATCCAATACTTCCTTATAATGCATCAAATACAATTAGATATTAGGATAGCTAGCCAATGCTATAATTGAATGGCTTCTTTTCAGAAAGAAAAAGTTTCAAATGAACTCGAATTCACTAAATGGAGAAAAGGGATTGATTTGTGAATCTAAGTTGGAAAGAAATATATTAGGGAGTTGTATTTTGGCGAATGGTTGTTATTAATAACATAGTGGTATGTATAAACACCAAGAGGGAATAACGACATTTTAATTGAGGACAAAATAGAGTTGTTAAAAACTATAGTGTGTAAGTTTTGATCAAGTATATGAGTACATAGTGAATTTTGGCAAAAGAATTTGGCACTGACCTGGATTAGATAATGATGAGACTTGATGGATTTAGTTTGATGAAGTGGGAGATTTGTGTTGTTTAGTAATCACGCTAATACAAAAAGGGAATTGGAGGAAAAGTGGAAATTTCATAGAATCTTAAATAGGAAATGTAGTAAATAATTTGTGTATGTGTATTAATGTTTTAAAATTATTTGGCAAGACATTTGGATGGTAGAAGGTGTGATGAAATTATTTGATAGTTGTTGTACACATGAGGTTTGTTAAAAGGCTAATTAGTGATGGAAAATTAGAGAAAATTCTGCCTCTCTTGAATAATTTTTTATAAAAGAATATGGCCTACGTGAACTAAGGGTACATAAGATTATTGCATAGTATCTTTGTCAAAGGGATGTTGATTGTGCCTGTTGGTTTCTTACAAAAAACAATGGATAACTCTTTAGTAGCATTGGATCCTTGTATATTTGTTGACATAAAGGGTATTACTTTGAACATAGTCTCATATAATTCAATTATTAACGGATTGTACATTAATGGATGTTTTATTGAAGCATTTCGTCTATTTGATTTATTAGAGATAATTGGCTTGACACCCTCTAAAATAACTTATGCTACATTAATATATGCTCTATGTAGAGAAGGATATTTGCCAAATGCCAATCATGTTTTTAGGAAAATGGTCTTTAAAGGATTTCAACCAAATTTCAAGTTTACAATTCATTGCTTGATGGTATTTATAAAATCGGTTAATTAGAGGAAGGTCTTAAAGATTTTAGAGGATATGGAGACAAAACATATTCAGCATGACTATTTTTTGGTTAGTGTTGCAATAAATTGCTACTTCCAGAAGGTTAAATTCTAGTAAGCATAACATCTTTATTCAGTTCCTAATTTGGCAAACCATATATCCCAAAAACCTCTATAAGTCTTCTTTTCAATGCAAAAAGAATTGGCTCCAAACTTATTGTATGCAGGAAGTTATAATCCGGTAAATGAAGGTTGTTCTTCACCAGCATTTTTGCTACATCTTGAATTGACTATCAACTTCAAAAATTCATATCTCATCCATTTGATCTTTGTTTTCTATGATCATGATGTTTTTGGAAAGTTATGTGGGTATAGTTTCATATGCCATAGATTTCAACTTAATTAGATGTGTATTTTGTGATATACACCCAAAATGTTGATGTTAGGTCTACTGTGTGATGTTAATTGATGCGATAACTTTCGAAATTCATATTTCTTTCATCTGAAATCCTTTGGTCTTGAATTTTTGTCACAATGACACATTAGAAGTCTGGGTTTATACAAAATTGGTTTCACCTCAATCGGATCTTTGGTTTGGGAAATATCATCAAATAACCAAACCTTGCTCAAGTGAAACACTGAACAGGGATGAACAGAGGTGCTGAAAACACTATAACTCGAGTTGTTGGTGACCAACTTGAGTCATGAATTTGGCACTACAATTGGCTCATATCTGACGATTAAATCACGATAGCAAAGTAGTAAACTTGAGTTTTAAGTTTTGCTCTCAAGTTTGCTTATCTTGAAGCCTATTTTAACTCCGAATTGAGCCATTTTGACTTCTATTTGATCATAAAAACTTGAATATAGATATTCTCATTATATTTGGCAAGATATTCTTTCTTTAATCTCGTTTCTTGATCATTCTCCTTAGTTCAACTTAGACTAATCATTTGCAAGTTTCTCTTTCTTTCTTCTCTTCTCTTGATCATTTTCCATAATTCAATTTAGACTAATCTACGTTAAATATATTAGTTAGTCAATGTATATGATACAAAAATGTTTGCTCTTGATATTGATGTGTATATTTGACATCATCAAAACTAAGCATATCTAACAAGATCAAATCTTTTTCTACATTGTAGTATTTCATTATTAATAAATGAGTACATTTTATCTTTATCATATTTATGTCTCGCCCTTATTTTAAGGTAAATATGTGTTTAAAGATAAAATCCATAGGAATAGAATATGTGTTAATCTCGAGGATTAATAATAGAGATTATGAGCATGAGGACTCGAGAACACTGCATATCTATTACCTAAAACTTGTTCCTAGTCTTGAATCACCAAGAAAGGTCATTAATGATCTCAATAAGACTAGTATAACATCATCTACATGTGTAGAGATACAAGGTAGGAACATCATGAAATACATGCATGGTGATGCCTTAGCTAATGTTATAGGTAGATCTATTAGAGAATAGATAACACTGAACTGACTCGTCAAGATGCTCCACAAAGATTCATGGTAGGGAGTAACATTGGATATGAAAAATCTCTCATTGTTTAAGGGTACGAATCATCCTGGACTTGAGGATGTCATCAAACACTATGTCCTAGGGTTATAATTTGACTGTACAACTCTATCCGCCTAAAAATGAGGAGAACAGTGTACTTTAGGTGTAACTTGAATACATAAGTATAGATGGGCATGCCCAAAGGACTCACAACCCCTTACAAGGGATTAGTTATTCACAAAACTGGTAAAGCTTAGTATCTTCTAGTTGATTCAGGAGTCTGTGCGCACAGTAAGTAATCATAAAGAGTTGTGATCCGTTATAAAGTTAATATAAGAAGATTTCTAGTTCTATGAATTAGCTACATTTAGTCAATCAAGAGAGATGATACTCTATATTTGCTCTTGACTAAATGTGAATAACGTTATGAGAGATGATGCTTGCACGGTATCCAAATTTGAAAGGTAGATCACTTGATCAACTTAATTAGTTCTAGGGTTGAAGAGAATTACTAATGTCTTATGTGGTCATTAGATAATTTGTGCTTCTTAAAGGGGTTTTAATTGGTCTAAGTGTATTTATGTTAGTGACTAATTAGGCCTAATGGGTCACACACAAAAGTTATTCTCGATTGCTTAAAATTAGCAAGATTGGGCCAATAATTGTTATTGGGCTTTATCAAGAGAAAAAGTGTAATTAGGTTGGAGTGGGACTCTAAGCCCAATAATAAAAATGGCACCATATTTAAGCCCCTAGTGGGAAACTAGTTTTTCCACAAAAAGGCCCAAATGTGTCAAAAGACTAAACGGGGTCTTAGGCCAAGTTGAAATTTGAATTTAAGTTTGAAATTTAAATTTAAATTTTAAATTCAAGAGTTTAGGTTATAAATGATAATTCTGAATTATCTAACACACACACACACACACACACACACACACACACACATAAAGATGTAATAAAAATTGGATAGGAAAAATAATGAATAAAAATTGAATAAAAAAGACGATCTTAAATTTTGATTCAATCAAATAATCAAGATATGGATGCAATCAATCATCTTAAATATTTTATTCAATCAAGTAATCAATCGTCTTAAATTTTTTATTGAATCAAATAATCAAGATATGGATATGATGTATCATCTTAAATTTTTGACCCAATCAAAGAATCAAGATATAGTTTTAATTCATTATCTTAATGATTTGGATAACACTAAGTAAAAAGCCTATCATCTAAAACCTAATTTTTAGTATGGTGGCTGAAATACACAAGACATTTTAGGTCTTGAAATTTTTGGCCTACCAAGGCCATTTAAATGGGAGTTGGCCGAAATTCATGGAAACTCAAGCTCTTGTGATTTTCAGCTAACAACCAAGGTGTAGAGAAAGAGGCGCCATCCAAGAAAGGTAAAGATCCAATCTTGTTCATCCTATCTTCAACTGAATTTTGAGAAATCATCACTTCTTGGAAAGAGAAGAACCTAAAAAATTGAAACCTCAAACTTGCCATCGCCTAACAAGCATCCAAGGAGTAAGAGGTATCAAGAGAAAAAGTTCTCATTGCAATTGAGGGATAGCCATGTGAATCAACGTTAGAGGACATCAACAACATTAAAGTCTTTGAGTGATCTAAGATATTCCTAATCCTCAATAGCTTTTTTAACGAGCAATCCTAAAACTCATGAGTATCATAAAGTGTTACGAGTTCTCATGAGTATCATAAAGAGTTACAAATTAATGAATATGGTAATAATGAATAATTAGTCTAATAAGTTACAGTTAATAAATTATGAGGACTGTAAAGAGTTACAGGTTTCTACAATGATTAATAAAAATTTTGTTTTCATCTTCATGAAACTTTGCATAAAATTAACCAGCATTATGTTGATAATATTAATAAACTATTATGAATTGAACTTGATTTTGAAATCGTATGTTCTTGATCTTGGTTTGCATGTATATTTATGAATAACCAATGGTTACAGAGATCTTTGGATCTTATCGTTACTATATTAATTTTTTTAGGAGATTATTAGGGAGCAAGGGAAGGCACATATAGAATGAGTCTTGAAGGCTCTTTTGAACTCCTAGAGCATATGTTATGTTATTTCTATTTGTCATGGTCCTAAGAAATCTGCATTTTTAAATAACTCAAATAATTTTGGAAATTTATTTTGAGAAAGTAAATATGAGTTTCCGTTGAACAAAATTTTGTATGTTAATGATTTGGATGATGAGCATTCTTATTGGCGAAAGGTGAAATATCACCAAAGAGGGGGGTGAATTGGGTTTTTCTCTAAATCCTCTGTAACACATGTAAAAATAGAGATAAACAGGGAGGAAGAGAAAAGGATTGGACACAAGAAGTTTATACTGGTTCGGTAGGAGCAAAGTTGGGGCTTATATACCCTCCAACATCTCTCCAACTAACTAATGTGAGACTTATTACCACACACACAATCCTTCTTACTTTTCCTCTTCTTTTCTATCCTTCTTATACATAATCTATATGGGATTTCATCCTAAATTCTAACAAACTTAAAATGTGTAATTGTATCAAATGAGAGTGTGTCAGAGAGGAGGAGGTAGTGGTTTTGAATTACCCTTAGTTAAAATTAATGATAGTATCTGTGACTGAAAATGGTTGATTTCACTACTATATAAAATACAGATTTTACTTTCCTAAAAAACGTTTTACTTTCCTGAAAAACGTGTCTTTTTTAGATAGGAAAGTAAAAAACTAAAGGATGTGACTGTTTTGTAATTATGTGTGGAAATTTTAACATATTGAGGGTCTCTTTAATAAAAACATATGTTAAAAGCGGCATCCCAATTTAGAAAACAGATGCTAAAAGCAGGGACTTTTAGAATTGGGACGTCTAAAGTTCACTTTATAATTGGGGAACCTAAAGTCTCTCATATATGCTCTTCTCATCGTTCAAATCTCTCTTCGCTTGCTTTTAAACTCAAATCATTCCACCTTCCTTCAATGCTCATAGTTGTGAAATAAGAGCTAATCAGAGCATTTGTATCCATTATAATCGTACTACAGATCTAGGAGAAGAAAAGGAATGATATAAATTTTAAATAAAGAGTTTGAACCACTAATTAAATTTTTTGAAAGTTTTAAATTTTTAGAAAAGAACATTCGAACTATTGTTTTCAAATCTACGAATGGGTTAAGTTTTTGAAATATTTTTGAAAAAAGTTTTTACTTTGGTTCAAACTGTTTATTTAAAATACATCTACATACCCTTTGTCTTGGTTAGATTTCATCAGAGTAATTCTTATTTATTATATCTAACCTAGTGCTCTACCATTTACTTACTCATCCATTTCATTTATGGGCTCATGATATACATGTTCATCCCTGTAGCAATACAATACATACATGTTCTACTACTATCAAATCATAGTAGTATCTACATAAATATACATTCCGGTAGCCATATATGGCCATCTCAAAATATTAACTATGTCAAAATAATATCTAAGTCATAAGGATTATATACAGAAGGTATAACAAAATAAGTAAGCTACCAATAAGCTCCTCCACCTTTTAGGCCTCAAGCGATAACAACGCCTTTGCCCCTTCCTCCTTATCTACTAGCTTATTGCCTTCGTCTTGAATTTATGGAATGTTTTGAGATTCAAATGATGAATCCCAGAGTAATAAGTTAATCTAAAATTCTAACATATTTAATATATGTAGATCAACTAAAACAGAGTAGTTCACTCAACATATAAAGCATTCAAATTCATACAACAAGTATTACATTCCATATGTAGTGTGTAATACAAGTAATCATTAAATGATTTTAAATACTTTAGTGCTATGAAATATATTTTCGGTAATTTAAATACAAAAAATAACTGAATGCACTAGGCTCTGCCTAGCCATCTGGAAGCTGGCCCCATAGTCGGCCCTTCTGCTTAACTGAGCCACAAGTGGTGCTAGCCTTATATAGGTTGGACATACAAATATGGTATACACAAACATATATAGTTATACAAAGAATGTGAGATTAAAGTTACTACTTGTTGGTTTTACCAACAAAGCACCTTCCGTACGAGTCTTTTCAATCTTCTTGTCCTTCAAGCTTGGGCAATTATAACTTCCTATAATTAACATTTATATAGAGAATTGGTCATTAGTCATTCTAATCTTAATATCATAATTAAGATTATGTCTATTCTAGACCCACCCAAAATATTTGTCCTCTAGTATCCTTATGACTTATGGATGTATACTGATTGAGATTTGTTCAATTAAATACTATTCACTATGGGAACAATTATTATTTCAGCTATTTAACTTCCAATTATATATCCAAAGAAATTACCTCTTTAGAGGTTAGACACAATCCACTACTCATGTGGTTATTCTTAGACTTTTCAGAAATTAACCTTTAATGTCGTTAGGAATTTAAAAAATTCATAACTTGAGCTATACAACTTCGAATGGAATGATTCTAATTCACCCTCAAAACTTGATAAGTCTATTTTCATATATTAATAACCATTAAGATAATTTATGGCTGAAACAATCCCATATTAACAAAAAGTGACCTCTATCCAGGTTTCATTCTATAATTGTGACTGATTTTCAAATATTCATAACTCCTTCAATACTTATCTGAAATAAGTGGGTGACCTATCAAATTAAAGCTTTACAATGTTGACTTTATTTCTGGAAAATATCAGGACAATTGGACACCAGATGCCCAATAAGAATTCTGCATGAAAGTGACATCCCAAATTTGGATATAGAAGCTTACCATATTTCATAGTTCAATTTTGAAAAATCATAACTCCTTATATACTTACCCAAATTCGACGAATTATCTATCAAATTAAGCTTATCATGTTAACTATGTACTCACAAAATTTCGTATTCAGAGGAGGTCATTTACTCAGGGTTTTCCTTACACGAAACATAATGAATTAGAAGCAAAGTCCAGATTTTTCCCAAATTCATTACCTGACTTCCAAAAATCATATCTCAAGCTACATACCTTTGTTTAAGGTGATCTACCACTCGTTTTAAAGTTTCAGGAGTGAACTATCATTTGCCAAAATTTCATGGTTAAACTCGACCCCTAACTCACAAAAATGACATGCAAACCATGTTCTATTTTCGGACTCATATGCAAAGGTGATAAACAATACATGCAACTTGATTCTATGATTCCAACCTTGCAGAAATCAAACTCCATGAACTTATAACAAACATGCACGGTTTGAAAGCTTGATTATAGAGCTGAAGGAGTCCAAAAATTAGTTCAAAATTGACATGCAAATACACTATAAGACAACCTTGATGACAACAACTTCCACCATAAACTCTTCACTTCCAACAACTCAATGACTTCAACAATACCAATAATCGGTTGAAATGAAGATGCAATGAGGTTAGAAAGCTCACCTTAGTCCAAGAACTAATTTGCATGTAGCAATCAGTCACTCCCTCCTTGATTTCTAATAAGGCAAAACTTTAAAGCCTTAACTCCGTAAGTATACGGGTCGTATCAAGTAATAAATAGTAAGTAAGATATAGTTCCCATGAGGATTTAGTATCCAGAACTTTGATCAGACATTGATTTTACACTTTCATTTAAGTTGAGCAAACCAAAGTGAATTTAATTAAATGAAAAGAAATTAAAATCAACTACCACAAATATCAAATAAGCAACCTAGAGTCACTAATCCCTTATTAACTTCATAAACCTTTATTTCACCAATTTAATTACTCTTAATATCAATTTTGTTAATCTCGAGTATTAATGGCTATAAATGTCTGTCAGTCCACTTACAACCCTCTCCTAAGTGGAAACTGTTATATCTAACAAATTTACTTAAGAGGCAATTTAGTTCGGACACACTCTTCTACAATTATATGAGGCTATTAGATATATGTCTATCCTAATTGCAAATTAAATCATAATTTAATCCCATATTGCTTAATCTCAGAGCCTAATTAAAATTTCCTTCGTCAAGGTAAATCCTAATGCTCAAAATCATATTCAATGATGGTCAATCACTAAATAGATAAAACTAAACAAGATTAAGCAACCAAAATTAATACTAATTATAACTAAATCATGAGAAATAAATTCTAATTCATAGCTCCTCTAGGTTACAAAATAAACTAGCTACACATGGCTTCCAGAAGACAAGACAGCAACAGTGATAATCAATACTTAAACTCAGAGACATATAAAAAAAATTGATAAGAATTGGATGGGACTAAAGGCAATTGAAATAACCAAACAAAGCACAAGAACAAAGAAGACAACAGCCTCTTTGTTTGTTCTGGTTCGGTGCTGCCTGGAGAAGACAGTGAAGATGACTGAATGGTTCCCTAAAGCAGTTGAACTCCTTCTCCCAAAACCGATGATGACCAGCTGCTCTTCGTCCAAAAATCTCCGCCTCTCGTCCCCTGTGCACTGCGCCTCTCTCTGTTCCAAAATGCCGTCACGTGTCTCCTTTCTGGTGTCTCTCGATTCCCCAACCAATTCATCCGTGGGCCCACTTTCTATTTGCATTCAATCTCCAATCAGCCCAAATTCATTAGCCCAAACGTCCAATTTCATTCATTCAACTCATGCTAAATGGTCTCCTGGTGCTGTATTACCGAAAATACAAGAAATCAAATAATAATAATAATAGTAATAATACTACTACTACTACTAAATTTTTATTTTCTTTTTTTTTTTAAGAAAACCTCTCCTTACTAATATTTATTTCTTAAACTCAAAAACATTTATTTTAAATTGAAATCCCACAAATGATGTACTAAATCTCTATAAATTGTTTAGATAACTCTCCAAATATTTCTAAAATATACCTTAAATATATAAAATATGGAGAGTTATCAATTTCTCGATCATCTTCTTCCTCCGGTGGCCTTCTCTTCCTCAAAACTTTCTCAGCTCTCAACTCTCTCGGGCCCTCCCTCTTTTCTCTTCTTTGTGGCGTCTTGAAGAATATGAATTAGAGAAATGAGAGTGTGTCCGTCTCTGCTGTCGGAAATGAATAAATAAAGGGAGATAGTATATGTGTATGTGTCATACGATGGTGAGGTGTCCAAAATTTAAGAGAGGGTGAGGTGGCAGCTATCATATAGAGTCATATGTATGTGTAGTGTTTGACTGAATGGGAAAGGCTGTAGAATATGCTGAACGAATGAATAAAGTGAGAGAGCTGAGATAATAAACTTAATAAGACTTCTTTGTCCCTCTGTAAATATTATGTTACAACTTGGTCCCTCACTCAATTGCAAACATTAAATAAGTGTTAAAAGTAAATCCTTAATTCCATTTAAGAATTTTCTTTCTTAATTAATTTCTTTAGGCCAAAAAATATTGTCTATAAAATATTTAGGCAAAAAATTATTCTCAACTATTTGTCCTTAATTTTACGGGAAAATATGCTTTTGAATTCTAAATATTAATTTTAAAATTCATTAAGGCCAAATTTTTCATAATTAGTCCTATATTATAATTTAATTATCAAATTCTAAATTTGTGGGATGTTACATGTTTAAACAAGAGGCACAATGAGTGATTTTGTTTAACAAGAGGCACAATAAACAACAATACTGTGGTCAAGCTCCCCATGAAGACAACTACTGATAGGCTGTGAAATTTGGTTAAAATACATATAACATGACAAACAAACTAGCCATACTATAGACACAAATGATAAACATTTTTAACTTACAAGATGTTCTTACAAAGCCTTTAATTTCAACTACCCCTCAACATATAACAAGACAAAAGAAAATGTACGTTGCACCCAGGGGCGGAGACGGGGGGCTAGGGTGGGCCCCCGCCCCCCTAAAAAAAAAAAAAAAAAATCAAGTAATAGAAGTGAGCATGAGACCATGAATACATACCTATGAGAAATGGGCCGAAAATTGAAACCTTCAATAGACCAACACCAAGCCACAAGTCCCAAAGAAATTTGGGGGAGCCCACCAATCAATTATCATTAATCCCCAAAGTGAAAGTCGCACAGTCAATTGATTTTATCAAAAAAAGAAAAAGTCTCATGTACAGTTCGGCTTCGGCACACAAAGATTAAAATCCCTTGTTTTATCCTTCCGTTTTTTAATTCATTCTAGACTCCCCCCTCACACAGTCGGCACACAGTGACGGGCACAGTCACAGAAGATTCAACAGTCGCAGCTGACTCGCATAGAAGATTAGGATTTAAGTAAGTAATATAGTTTATCCTTCTAGTCTCTTATCTTTTATTTAAATGGAATTTATTTTATGAAAAATTTAGGGGTTTGTTAGATTTTGAAATCTTGAGGCTCCTAGATGATCATTTTGCTTTTAATGGAGTTGATAAGGCTTGAGTAAAAATTGTATGATTTATATTTTTACTTGAGTAGTTAATTTAAAGAAAATAAAGTGAATATTTAGTTAGAAAATTTGTGATTTATCATTTATGATATGAAATTTGTGATATGCATTTGCAAGACGAAATTTTATGAATTAATTCATGCTCT
Organism: Acacia confusa; assembly: GCA_037074495.1. Taxonomy (NCBI): domain Eukaryota; kingdom Viridiplantae; phylum Streptophyta; class Magnoliopsida; order Fabales; family Fabaceae; genus Acacia; species Acacia confusa. The sequence goes on along the minus strand of CM073504.1, from coordinate 25,595,453 downwards.
TTATAGGTGATTATTATGGGGAAGAATGTTACCATTGATACTTTTTTTAAGATAAAGAATAGTGAGTCTTTACCCTTGTCTACTTCTAATGTTGAATTGTCAACTACTAAGACTCCTTCTTCAAAGTTTCCTTGAATTGAAAATAAAGAGGTAGTTAAAGAAGTTGATCTTGCTTTATTGTAAAGAGATCCTGCCCTATGCCCTCCAATATGGGAATATCCTATAAATCAACAAGATGAAATTCGTCGTGCTTATCTCAAACTTGGTTCATTTCAGTGCAAGCTTCAAAATTATCCTTTTTTTGGGCCTGATAAGAATTGACGTCATTTTTGCTCTTCTTGGTTTGATTTGTATCCATCTTGGTTAGAGTATTCTCCAAGTAAAGATACTGCATTTTGTTTGCCTTGTTATTTATTTAGTAAACCAAGTGGCAGTGGTCGTTTTGGACTTAATACATTTGTTGCTGAGGGATTTAGAAATTGGAAAAAGGTTAATGATGGAGAAAATTGTGCTTTTTCTACGCCATGTTAGGAAAAATGTTATCTCAACACATAAAAATGCTGTGAATTCATGTAGTGATCTTATGAATCAATCTCAACATATTGAGACATTGGTTGAAAAACTTACTTCTCAGGAGATTGTAACTAATCGTTTGAGACTACAAGTTTCTGTGGACGTGACAAGATGGCTTGCTCTTCAAGGATGTGCTTTTAGAGGTCATGATGAAAACTTAGATTCACTTAATCGAGGTAATTTCCTTGAGATGATAAATTTTTAGCTTCCTACAATCAAGAAGTTGCAGCCGTTGTTTTAGAAAAAGCTCCTCAAAATGCATGATATAGTTCCCCTCAAATTCAAAAGGAAATTCTTCATGTTTTCTCTCAAAAGGTAAAGAACACAATACGAGAAGAAATTTCCAATGCCAAGTTTTGTCTTATTGTTGATGAAGCTAGTGATGTATCTAAAAAAGAACATATGGCTATTGTTTTGAGATACGTTGATAAAGATGGTTTTATACGAGAAAGGTTTTTTCGTCTTGTACATGTGGAAAATACAAGTGCTAAGACTTTGAAATAAGGAATATTCAACACTCTTTGTCACCATAATCTTGATGTTCAAAATATTCGAGGACAAGGCTATGATGGAGCTAGCAATATGCGAGGTGAATGGAATGGATTGCAGGCTTTAATTTGCGTTGAGTGCCCATATGCTTATTATGTCCATTGCTTTGCTCATCACCTTCAACTTGCCTTGGTTGCTGCATCTCATGAGGTAAAACATGTTCATCAATTTTTTGAAAAATTGAACTTTATAATTAATATTACTACTTCTTCTTGTAAGCGTAATGATGAGTTAAGGGTTGCCTAAACCAATGAAATTGCAAGATTGCTATTGATGAACTCAAATCAGGAGTTAGTCTTAATCAGATTGGTACTTTGCATCGAGCTGGAGCTACTCGTTGGAGTTCTCATACAATTCCATATGCAGTTTGTTTAAAATGCTTCAAGCCACATGTGAAGTTCTTGACAATATTTCTAATGAAGGAAAGACAACATCACATCATGGAGATGCAGATAATGCATACTCATTATTAACTTCTTTTGATTTTGTCATCATATTGCACCTTATGAAAGAAATTATGGGTATTACTAAAGTCCTTTGTCAAGCTTTACAACAAGAATCTCAAGATATTTCAAATACTTTACATCTTGTTTCAACTACAAAAGAGTTACTTCAAAAATTAAGAGACACGTTGGAATGCTTTCTTGATTCATGTTCAAGAATTTTGCATAAAATGTAACATTGACATTCCAGATATGAGTGCAAAATATATTGGAAGGAGAGGTCGTGCTCAAAATGAAGAAGGTGATTTTTCTATTGAAAAATTTTATAGGGTAAATATTTTTTGTGCTATAATTGATTATCAATTGCAAGAATTAAATAGCAGGTTCAATGATAATACTGTTGAATTACTTGCTTTGAGCATGGCTTTAGATCCAAGAGACAGGTACAAGTCATTTAATAGTGATGACATTTACAAACTTGTTGACAAATTTTATTCTCGAGATTTCACAGAATTAGAAAAATTGCATTTGAAGATGGAGTTACAACATTTTGAGCTTGACATTCCTAAACATCCAGATTTGATTAATTTGTCAACTACATCTGAGTTATGTCAAGGGCTAGCAACAACTGGAAAATCCATCATTTACCCTCTCATTGATAGAGTGATTAGACTTATACTCACTCTTCCAGTTTCTACAGCAACTACTGAAAGATCTTTCTCTGCGATGAAGATAATCAAGAATAGGCTTCGAAATAGAATGGAAGACCAATTTCTTGATGATTCTTTGATTACATACATTCAAAAAGAAATTGTTTTGAGTTTTAGCACAGATTCAATTATAGATGAGTTTAATAATATGAAAACACGTAGGGTAAGAGTCAAGTGAAATTATCTTAATTTTTGGAATATATTTCTCTTAATTTTTTTGTATGTTAAGTCTATATTGTATTTCTAGTACTTTTATTTCTTATATAATGTTTTATAATCTCGCCCCCGTCATTCAAAATCCTGGCTTCGCCCCTGGTTGCACCTAAAATTAAAAAAAAAATACCTTTTTGGAAAAAAATAAAAATAAAAATAAAAAAACCCTACCTAAACATGAGTTTCCAATACACACCTACCTAAGACAAAAACATTATGCAAGAAAGCCCTTTGCATCATCCTTGTTTTGTGGCAGTTTGCATATCCCTACAAGAAAAAGGAAAAGTGAATAATTAGAAAATGATTGTATTTTTTTAAGAAAATAAACGTGAGAAAATATATTTGATCACCTTCTCATACTTGTGTCTCGTCAACACCTTGCAGGTAACCAAACACTTCTTCAACTAATTAAACATCATTCAAGTTGAGTTGGCAGTCTTTGTTTATAGACCACAACTTTCTTCAAATTAAATGAGGAAACTTGCAATTATTTCATTCTTTGGACTTCATTATTTCAACCATGTTTGCTTGAAATGTTAGGAATAATTTTTCTAAGCTTCGAATGATTTTTCCATTGCTTCAATGAGGCTATCCACTGAGTTTGATTCTTCCTTTTCTTGCAAAGATTGAATGGCTTTGAAGAAACCTAGATCAAAGACACTCGAATTAGGAGAATTTGGAGGTTGGCAGGTTAAACGTATGTCAAACCCACCTTTACTTTCTTCTTGTCGTCTATTCGAACTTCTGTCCTTGCATTGTCTTGCTATATGAAAATTGTCTTCCCTAAATCTTCTGTTGACCGTTTATTTTTTATGGCAAGTAAAACTTTATCAATCAAGTACCTCTTACATACATCTTTAGCAATGGAAGTGATGAGTTTCTTTTCCATTGTTCATGCAACTCTGTTAGCACTTGTCCTTCTAGTTTATTGCTCATAAACAAGAGGAAATGCACCAATCTTCCCTGAAAACGTTTGTTTCCCTTCAACATCAAACTTGGGCCTAGCCACAATAGCCAAAAACATTAAATTCACAACAAAGTTTGTACTTTTGCATGTATGGTATGGCTCATCTATTGGAAATTATGCTCTAGGGACTAATCATTAAATAATTTCCATATTTGATTTATGAAGATAAATCAATGATTTGATTTATAAAGATAAATCAAATCAGCTGGCTTTTAAATTCGCATTAAATAAATTGATTGGATTGAATCAAATAAACAGATTTAATTTCCAATTCAATTTCAAAATTAATAAGATTGATTTTGAATATTTAATGCAACCCATTAGGGTTATAAATACCCTTAGGTTATAAGTAATTTGATTACACACACAAGAGAATTCAAGAGCCACAAAAGAACCCTAGAAGAGAGACGTGAGACAAAAGCTTAAAGGCGCTAGCACGCTGTTGTTCGTGTTGGAGTGTTGTTCGATGTGGATACCGGTAGAGGGAGTGGATTCGTAGAGTCGGCTTCTAGAGATTGATAGATCAAGAAGGTGTTAGCCCATGAGTTCACAAAGCACGCACACGAGTTCACATAGGTACAATTCTTAATAACTAACCTGATTTAAACGTTGTTAATAGATCCTCTTCTTGGTATTCGTAATTTATTAGATAAATTTCATTTCACTACATGTATGAATCCCAACAGTGGTATCAGAGCCAGATCAATTGTGCATTTAAATTTGGTTTATGTTCTTAATGTGATTATATATGGGATATATCGTGTTATTATGCTTAACCGTATTTTGTATGCGTTTAAATCAAAAGTTCAAGAGTTACGATTGGATCGGAAAGATGTATATTTTATTGTTACTGCGAGGTGTGTGTGTGTGTGTGTGTATAAAATATATATTTACTTTCAATATATATTTAAATGATATATATTACGTTAAATAATGGATACGTTAAATATGTTTTCGCATTATGGAAGAATCAACTACGCAATTATTATTGATTATTATAATCAGGCAACTACTCAGTGATGGAAAAATTATAATAATTGCTATAATTATAACATTATTAATTATTATCACGTGATGGAAGAATCAACACGTTATATAATTATTATAATTATAATAATTATAACATTATTATAATTATTAATTGATGAGAATTGGGAATTGGCATCACGTTATAATTATTATAATTATTAATTGATGGAAAAATCATGACATTTTCTTTCATATTGTATGAATTATTACTTGTTGTGATTTACTTTTAAATTGTTTGGGTATGGTGAACAGCATAGCTTTAGTCTTTACAATGGTTGCAATATTTATTAATTTGATCTAATTTTCTTTACTTATTTAGAGAAGTCCCCTCATTGGCTTGAGAGGATTTTAATTTAGGTAAGCCATGTTGTATCACATTTTAATTATGATTTTGATTAGATTATGGCATGTTTATTTTGTGTATTACGTGTTGTTTGTATGAGATACAACTATAACTGCATTCATATGAATATAATTAATTAGATTAAACTCTCCAAATAAAATCTTAAGTCGTAATGCCGTCAATTAATGGATACTTGTAAAAGCCTAGATCACTTATTTGTATGTTCCACCAAAGTGGATGCACTTGAGTTATCTTGGTGAGACATGAGTGAGTAATGTTGATACTCAACATTCATGATTGTCTTGACTTAATTGAAATTATCAAAATGGTTTTGGATCTCAAGGCATTAGATGGGATTAAACATGACAAGTCATATGATGATTAAATCCCATAAAGATCTAAGAGTTACATGTGATGTAATTGGCAAAGAGGTTGCCTACCTAAATAATTTGATTTTAAGCGTCCTGCTAAAGTGGACTTAAATTTAAGTCAAATATGGATCTTAGCCCACTAATTATAATGAGGGTTGTTAATTCAATGGGAGATTATTAATTAACTTTCTATATTTTTTATTTGTAGAATCATGTCGACTAGTAGCACCACAACACTATCACTGCGATCAGTCCTTGAGAATGACAAACTAAATAGACCAACTTTCTTGACTGGTTTAGAAACTTGAGAATTGTTCTCAAGCACGAAAGAAAGGGTATGAAAAAGAAAGACAAGGGCAAAGAAAAGAGTAATGACTCAATTGGTAAGACCAAAGAGTCAAACATGCCCGAAACTAAGACTGCAGCCAAGAAGGCAAAGCCTTCGAAGGACGGGGTTTGCTTCTTCTGCAATGAACCTGGTCATTAGAAGAAGAACTGCAAACTCTACCATGAAGATCTGAAAAAGACTACGAAGGATGGCGGGGCTATCTCTTCAAGTATTTATGTTATAAATATTCATTTTTCTACTTCCTCTACATAGGTATTAGATACTACATGTGGTTCTCATATTTGCACAAATGTGCAAGGTTTCAAGGATAGCAGAAAATTGAAGAAGGGCAAAGTGGACCTACGAGTTGGAAACCGAGCAAGAGTTGCTGCTTTAGCCGTAGGCACTTATGAATTAGTTCTGCCCAGTGGGCTTTTGTTAATTTTGAACAATTGCTTTTATATTCCTGCTTTGAGTAGCAACATTGTTTCTCTTTCTTATTTGGATAAGGAAGGTTTTACTTCCATGACTAAGAATGGTAAATGTTCTATTTATCATAATGACATTTTTTATGCTGATGGTGATTTGCATTTTGGTCATTATTTACTAAATTTAGAACATCCTAATATTGGACATATCTATAACGTGTCTATCAAAAGGATCAAGTCAAATGATTTGAATCTGACCTACCTATGACATTGTCGTCTAGGCCATATAAATGAGAAACGCATTTCAAAACTCCATCAAGATGGATTTCTTAACTCATTTGATTTTGAATCATTTGATACATGTGAGTCTTGTTTATTGGGAAAGATGATAGAGACATCTTTTACTGAGCATAGTGAGAAGGCCACTGATTTATTAAGCCTTATACATATTGATGTGTGTGGACCAATGAATACATCTGCTAGAGGAGGTTATATGTACTTCATTACATTCATAGATTATTTTAGTAGGTATGGGCATATCTATCTAATGAAACATAAGTATGAATCTCTTGGAATGTTCAAAATATTCCAAAATGAAGTGCAAAACCAACTTGGCAAAACAATTAAAGCACTTCGATCTGATCAAGGTGGTGAATATTTAAGCCAAGAGTTTATTGACTATCTTAGGAGTTGCGAGATCATCTCACAACTAACTCCTCCAGGAACGCCGCAACGGAATGATGTTTCTGAGCAGAGGAATCGAACTCTATTAGATATGGTTTTATCTATGATGAGTCAAACAGATCTTCCGTCGTTCTTTTGGGGCCATGCCTTAGAAATAGTCGTGTTCACACTAAATTATGTTCCATCAAAGGCAGTTGAAAAGACGCCATATGAGATATGAACTGGGAAGAAACCTAGTTTGTCATTTCTTAAAATTTGGGGATGTGAGGTCTACGTTAAACAACAAGCCTCTGATAAATTATCATCTAGATCCTCAAAATGCCTTTTTGTGAGGTATCCTAAGGAAACTAAAGGATATTGTGTCTACAATCCTACCGATCACAAAGTGTTTGTTATCCGGAATAGTTTCTTTCTAGAGAAAGAGTTTATCTCTAAAAGAACCAGTGGGAGTAAGGTAACCCTTGAAGAAGTTCGAGAGTCACAAAACAACGTAGAACCACAAATTGAAAATAGATAAGACTCACAACAAGTTGATGAGCCTGCTCTAGTAACACAAGGCCTACGAAGGTCCGATGGGACACGGCAAAAGCCTCAGAGATATGTACTTCTAACTACTAGAAGTCGTGATATCTTGTTCATTGAGCAGAATGAGCTAACTATCTATCGAGAAGCCATAGTGGGACTAAACTCCGAAAGATGGCTAGATGCTACAAAGTCTGAAATGCAATCCATGTACGACAATAAGATATGGACCTTAGTCGATCCACCTGAAGGTGTACAAACCATTGGGTGTAAGTGGGTTTTCAAGGAGAAAACTGACATAAATGGCAAAGTAAGTGTCTTCAAAGCACGACTGATTGCAAAAGGATTCACTCAAACACATGGTGTGGACTATGATGAAACTTTTTCCCTAGTTGCAATGGCTAAATTAATCAAAATCCTTCTTTCTATAGCAGCATATTATGAGTATGAAATATGGAAGATGGACGTCAAAACAACCTTTTTTAATTGAAAGCTACTTAAGGATGTGTACATGACACAACCTAAAGGCTTTGTGCGTCAAGAGGAATTAGGTAAAGTTTGCAAGCTTCAAAGATCCATTTATGGATTAAAGTAAGCATCTCGGATCTGGAATCATCGTTTTGATGAAGTAGTCAAAGAGTTTGGATTCATTCAAAACATTGATGAACCTTGTGTTTTCAAGAAAGCTAGTGGGAGCACAATTGTAGGTGCTTTATGTAGATGACATCCTACTCACTGAGAATGACATCTTTACCTTGCAAAGTGTCAAGTCTTAGTTAGGAAAGTCTTTTTCAATGAGAGATTTAGGCGAAGCCACTTACATCCTAGGGATCAGGATCTATAGAGATAGATCCAAGAGGCTAATAGGCCTAAGTCAAAGCACATATATAGACAAGATACTGCATAGATTCAGTATGCAGGATTCAAAAAGGGGTTACATGCCCATGTCTCATGGCATCCATCTCAGTAAGGATCTGTGTCCCAGTACACAAGATCAAAGAGATTGCATGAGTAAGATCCCGTATGCCTCTATCATTGGATCTATCATGTATGTCATGTTATGTATTCGACTAGATGTCTCATTTGCCTTGAGTATGACTAGCAGTTATCAACAAGATCCTAGTGAGGGTTACTGGACTGCTGTCAAAAATATCCTGAAATACTTAAGAAGGACTAAGGACTTATTCTTGGTATATGGTAGCTTGGAGGATGAGCTCTGTGTGACTGGTTACACAGATGCGAGTTTCCAAACCGACCAAAATGATCTAAGATCGCAATCAGGATATGTATTCCTGTTGAATGGTGGTGCGATAAGCTCGAAAAGCTCTAAGTAGAGCACTGTAGTTGATTATGCAACAGAAGTTGAGTATATAGCAGCATGGGATGCAACTAAAGAAGCCGTTTGGATTAGAAAGTTCATCACTGAATTGGGGATAGTTCCTACCATCTCAGATCCAATAGACTTGTTCTGTGACAATAACAATGTTATTGCTTTTGCGTAGACCAAGGAGCCAAGGTCACATCAAAAGACCAAGCACATACTCAAGTGATTTCATCTTATCAGAGAAATCAATGAAAGAGGTGATACAAACATATACAAAGTACCAAGAGAAGACAATATTGTTAATCCTCTCACTAATCCGCTTGCACAAGCAAAACATGAGCGTCATGTTAGGACAATGGGAATTAGTGTAATTAATGATTGTACCTAGTGCAAGTGAAAGTGACTGTACTTTAGACATTTATGTTATTTAAAGTATTCTCTTTTAGTTATCATTTCATTTGCATGTTTATATTGATAACTGTATCCCTGGTATATCTTATAGATTATCCTAAATGTCCCTGGTCGGTCATCTACACGGGAGCAAAGATGAGATAAGACCAGTATAACTTTGATGAGGTATAGAGATACGAATCAAAATCATAGGCACTTGTAAGAGTACAAGGTGCTGGACCGACCCACTATGAGAAAGCTGCATGGATTTAGTAATAAGCTTATCTCATGTATAACCGCGTCACAACGCCCTATGACCTGAGATCATCACGGATTCCTACATGATGAGTCACTAATTTTGACCTAGTTAAAAGTTACCTTTAACCGGGTGATGATAAAGGCTTGGATCGGGATTAGTGGTTTTCATGCAGAGGAATGTGAGTGTTCAAGATGGAATTTGTCCCTCACATTTGTAGAGAGATAATACTGAGCCCCTCGATGAGTGAGTCTAAGAAATGTATGGCCATACTATGATGGAAAAGAGTTTCCATTTCAATTATTAAACTACTCAAGAATCGAGAAAGTAATGGTCAAGAACAGGAGGATGACACTATCCATGCTTCATCCTTGACCAAATTATCGCATGACAAAAGGGACGTGGCATGGTTATATGATAGGTTGTATCGAATAATCAATCCTCATGTGAATTGGGTAGTCGTAATGTTTTGCTAGAGGCCGCTTGCAACTTGTGGGCTAGTACAGTATTAACCCACTGTCAATCTCATGTGAGCCTATAGGGTCGCACACAAGAATAGTCTAACACGAGCTATAATGTGCAAATTCATTGAATCTAAGATATGTTTAAGATTTAATGAATACAATGTTTTATCTAGGGAGGATATATATATAACAATTGCACCTAGTGCAAGTGGGAGTCTGTTGGAAATTATGCCCTAGGGTTAATCATTAAATAACTTCCATATTTGATTTATGAAGATAAATCAAATCAGCTGACTTTTAAATTCGCATTAAATAAATTAATTGGATTGAATCAAATAAACAGATTTAATTTCCAATTCAATTTCAAAATTAATAAGATTGATTTTGAATATTTAATGCAACCCATTAGAGTTATAAATACCCTTAGGTTGTAAGTAATTTGATTACACACACAAGAGAATTCAAGAGCCATAAAAGAACCCTAGAAGACAGACGTGAGACAAAAGCTTAATGGTGTTAGCACGCTGTTGTTCGTGTTGGAGTGCTGTTCGGTGTGGATACCGGTAGAGGGAGTAGATTCGTAGAGTTGGCTTCTAGAGATTGATAGATCAAGAAGGTGTTAGCCCACGAGTTCACATAGGTACGATTCTTAATAACTAACCTGATTTAAACGTTATTGATAGATCATCTTCTTGGGATTTATAATTTATTGGAAAAATTTCATTCCGTTGCATGTACGAATCCCAACATCATCCTCATCTAGATGTAGGTAATAGTTCATGGATCTTTTAGTAAGAACCACTTTCCATCAATATGAAGGACATTGCGCATAGATTTAAACTATGGATTATAAGGGATGCTACTCTCTTCAAGCATTGACAAGCAAAATCTAAGAAAAGCTATCTTTTTATTCTCTTTTAAGTATGGTTTAGTTGGATTTGAAAGACGTCGTATATGACCAGCCTTTAACAATCTTGTCAATGATGTCAGGTTAATGTTCACAACAGGAGATAGTGATCAGATTGTTTGCCGCCTCTTTAAAGAAACTTCACGTACTCTTTCAATGTATAGCTCAACTCTTTTTGGCCACGTCTTCATAGTAGAAGCATTGCCTATCTCCTTAGCTTGATTCCAAATGCAACAAACGATGCTTTTATGAACACTATATAATGAAGCCACTCTTGGTATTATCCCTTGTTTTAAAACGCCTTCATGACTTGAGTGCAATAACAAATGACTTATTGCTTTCCTTTGTTCATTTTTTATAAAGCATCATTTTGTCGAAATGAATTCATTTCTAAGTGTTTCATCTTGAGAAAATGTCATCATTATCTGAAAGAGAGAAAAGTTGTTATATAAAAAAGCCAAATTAAATAAAATCCTAATAAAATGAGTAAAGAGAAAACCATCAAGAAAGCAAATGTTTGAGACACATGGTATGAAAAACTGAATCTTGGTCATCATCCAGTATAAAGAGTATTGCAATAAAAGACAATCAATGAATCTCCTCAATAAAATATATATAATTAAGTATGTATCTGAATATTGGAATAACATGTTTATCTCTCTTGATTTATGTAAGATTAAGTGCTGGCGCAGATCAATAAGTGTTCCCTATGCTTCATAGTTAGAATGTCATGTCAAACATTTGTTTCTTGTTGCCCACACACACACATACTCTCTCTAAACAAGTTAAATATGAAAAGAGAGTATGGAAAAAGAAGAAGAATTGAAGAAGCATCAACCATATATATATATATATATATATATATATATATATATATATATATATATATATATATCAATAACTTGTTGGTGATGGTTCTAAACTGACCTTCTTCCTCCTCAACACATGAAGCACTTCCATATCTATGGTCTTCATCATTGGCACATGGAGAGGGTTGGTTCTCATCATGACCTTTGGATTCTAAATAAGTTAGATACACGTTCAAGTCAATATCAATAGGCATAACTACTAGCATTGCTAGTTGCCTGAACTAGGTCTTGCGTCTTCCTCAATTGAAATTGTATTTTGTCCACCTCACTCGAGATATGCCTTCTGTTACGGATATCTCGTAAATGGGCCCAGCCCAATAATTAAAGAGCCTAGTCAAAATGACTTCAGTTATGCTCATAGCCACTTCCTTGAAAATAGGAGTGGTTTTATCAAAATATCTATTGTTATGATAACCGCCTATGTATCAAGAATATCTATCAAAAAACTCATATCTTGATATCCCTAAAATAAAGGATGAATCCAACTGATTAAGATAAGGCACAGGTACGCCTATAAATAGGGTAAACCCCTTACAAGGTACACACTTGGAAGACCCTAGCTTTTCTATTCACACAGAGCACACACACCACCCCCTCTGGCTATCATTAGCCTGTCGTATACCCTCGAACTACGTGGACTTTGATCCACACTGTGGTACGTAGGACCCCGGGATTTCACCCCGGGCCAAGTCCAACCCAACTTGTGATCTACACCGGATCATTGGCGCCGTCTATGGGGACTGTAAAGTCCTATTCCCATGACCCGTGATGGCTAATACCAGAAGTAAAAGCCACCCGCATGCACATGAGCAAGGTCAGGAACAAAATTTTAGCGAGACCCAACAGCAGGACGTTCAAGGCGTTAATCAGGAACAAATGGAGGAGTCCCCGGACTCGAACCTGGATGGACGAGCAGGCCAAACGCTGGAAAATACCAACCACGCTGGTCCCTCAAAGTTTCAGATTGGAAGCCCGGACATACGGCTCCTACATAACATTGCTGAGTCAATGATGAAACGGATCGAGAATGTGGAAGAACGCGACAATCTTCAGAACCAGAAGATTGACCATATGACCGAGGTGATGAATCAAATTCTTAAACACTTACAAGACCCTCTTCAGGAGGAACGCCGGGACGGTCAGCAGAATGAAGACGAGGAAACCAATCACCAAACTATTAACCCCCTATAGGAGGATCATCCCGAGCAAGGCCGAAAAGCTTCAACAAAAAATTCTCAGCAAAATAATCACCGGGACGCGAGTCAGGAGGATCAAGCCTGGGCACATAGGAAGGACAGCCGTACCTCGGACAATCAGGGAATTCCGCAAGACTCCGGCAGGTACAAGACGTGGTATGGGGAGGGAGGACAAAACAACAGCCCGTTCTCAGATGAAATTACAGAAGCTGAGTACCCAAGGAAATTTAATACATCCGACCTCCCTAAGTACGACGGAAGTCAGGATCCCCAGACACACTTGAACACTTTCGACACTGAGATGCTGGTCCGAGGATTCAAGGGGCCAATCATTTCCAGGCTGTTCACCTCAACGTTACGAGGAGCCGCCCAAATTTGGTTCCGGACTCTATCTCCCAAGTCCATTACCGACTTCAACAACCTGAGCGAGAAGTTCCTGCTGAATTTCGCGACAAGCAAAAAGCAACCCAGGTCGGTCTACACGCTGGACAGAATCAAGCAGCAACCCGGTGAAACCCTTCAGAAGTATTTGGATCGTTTCAAGGCTGCCGCATTACAAATCCAGGGATTAACGGAAAGCGTCCACGTACACTTGCTCATCTCGGGCTTAGATAGCGAATCCAGAATGGGGAGATCGGTCATATCTGGCGAGATCAAGACGCTGGAAGAATTCCATAAACGAGCCAAAAAGTATCTGGACATAGAACAGATGCAGATAGCCAACGCGTCGAGAAAAGAGAGACAGAAAAGCCCACCTCCGAAAGGGAAGGACCGGGCATCAAGAGACCGACCCCGTAACTCGGACCAGAAAACACGAGGACAAAGGCATGAGGGGAAGTATGAGAGATATTCTCCAATAAATGTCCCTCGTTCACAGTTATGGAGAGAGGTAGCCCTGACCGAGATGAGGAAGGTGGAGCGACCCTGACCACTTTATAATAAGGGAAAGTTGGACCGCACACGGTTTTGTGAATTCCACAATGGACCCGGGCACACAACGGATGAGTGCTGGGACCTTAGAGATGCGGTGGAAAAGTTTATCCGAGATGGAAAATTACATCAGTACGTTATCAAAACACAAGGGCAGAAAGCCAAGCGCAAGCAGACGGATCGAAGTACAAGCCCGGTCTCCCAGAGGAGAAAACCGGAGGAAGCCCGGAGAAAGCACGACAATGAGGACGAGTTCCCGGAAGCAGAGTTTGACTGCAATGTCATTAGTGGAGGTTACGGAGGTGGCGGCGATACCGCCAATCAGCGGAAGAAATACCTTCGGGAAGTCTTAACCATCAGGGGACGACCGATCTTCAAGCCGGAGCCATCGCAAACAGAAGAGCCTCCTAAGCTGTTCTTTACTCGGGAAGATCTTAGGGACGTAATCCCGGGTCATCAAGACGGACTGGTCATAACCGGCCTCCTGGGAAAATGCCGTGTAAAGAAGATATTCATCGATCCTGGCAGCGCGGTGGATATCATCCTGTGGGACGCCTTTAAGTGCATGGACCTCGACCCAGAGAATCTAAAGCCGTGCAGGACAACCTTAATCGGGTTCAACGGACAGGATACAAATCCCAAAGGGTGTATCGAACTTAAAATGACCTTGGGCTCTAAAGAAGCCTTCAAGACTGAGCGAGTCAAGTTTATTGTAGCGGATTTCCCTTCGTCCTACAATATAATCTTAGGCAGACCAACCATTCATAATTGGGGCATGCTCATATCAACTAAGCATCAGAAGCTGAAAATGGTAAGTCGGAACAATGAAGTCATCACCGTCAAAGGTGATCAGAAGGAATCCCGGCAATGCTATTTCTCGACAGTTAAAAACAATGAACCCGGAACATCGAGCTCGCAGCAGAAAGGAACTCGAAATTCAGCGCCAATTGCGCCGAGCTCGGTCAACGTGGTAGAGCTGGATGTAAGAGAAGAAGCAAAGATGATGAAAACAGAGCCTGATGGAGAGCTCACAGGCTACCAACTAGGAGAGGATCCCGGACAAATAACCCAGATCGGGAGTGCACTTGCCGAGCAAGAAAAAAGCGAGCTCAAAAAGCTGTTATGGAGAAACAAGGACGTATTCGCTTGGAAACCTTCGGAGTTACCAGGAGTGGACCTGGCGTTCTGCTGTCACAAATTGACCATAAATCCACGATATACGCCGGTCTCGCAGAAGAAAAGAAAGATTGCACCGGACCGTCAGGAAGCCCTAACCGAGCATGTAAGAGAACTGCTGGATGCGGGATTCATCAGGGAAATCCAGTATACCACGTGGTTGTCAAATGTGGTAATGGTCAAGAAACCAAATGGCAAATGGAGGGTGTGCACCGACTACACCGATCTCAACAAAGCATGCCCCAAGGATGCTTACCCCATGCCAAATATTGACCAACTGGTGGACAATTCCTCGGGTTTCCAGCTGCTCTCATTCATGGATGCGTATTCCGGCTATAACCAAATAGCTATGCATCCTGAAGACCAGGAGAAAACAGCTTTTATCACGAAAAAAGCAAATTACTGCTATAATGTCATGCCTTTCGGGCTGAAGAACGCAGGAGCTACTTACCAGAGGATGATGAATCAAGTGTTTGAGGCACAACTCGGCAGGAACGTCGAAGTTTACATTGACGATATGATCGTAAAGTCAGTTAAGCGATCCCACCACATCCAAGATTTGCAAGAAACATTTGATAAGCTCCGGGCTCACAGAATCCGACTTAACCCAGCTAAATGTGCATTCGGGGTACCAGCGGGTAAATTTCTCGGATTCCTGTTGACAAACCGGGGGATTGAGGCCAATCCGGACAAATGTCAGGCCGTCCTCAATATGGCTGCCCCAAAAAACAAAAAAGAAGTATAGCAGTTGACCGGCAGATTGGCCGCGCTGACAAGGTTCTTACCGAAATCGGCAGAAAATGCTCTTCCTTTATTCAAGTTATTGAAGAAGGAAGCACGGCATGGAGAATGGAACTCAGAGTGTGAAGCCGCGTTTGACAAGATCAAAAAATGCCTGTCATCACCACCCGTGCTGACAAAACCCGAGCCCGGGGAAGATTTGATATTATATCTATCCGTGGCCCCAGAAGCGGTAAGTGCCGCCTTGGTGAGAGAAGATTCGAGGGAACAGAAACCGATTTACTTTACAAGCCGGGCTTTGCAAAGTTCGGAGCTAAGATATCAAAGGTTGGAAAAAGTGGCCTTTGCGCTCCTAACTGCCGCGAGGAGATTACGCCCTTACTTCCAGGGGCATAAAATAATTGTCCGAACCAGTCAGCCCATACGTCAAATACTCCACAAACCTGACTTAGCAGGAAGAATGATGAGTTGGGCAATCGAACTATCCGAATTCGACATAGTATATGAAGCTCGGCGTGCTATTAAGTCCCAGGCTTTAGCCGACTTCATTGCAGAACTGGTGCCAACAGAGGTAGTCCCGAAAGCAGACCTTGACGTTTGGAAAGTATTTGTAGACGGCTCTTCAAACGCCAAAGGAAGTGGAGCCGGGATCATAGTCGAAAGCCCGGAAGGAGTCGCCATGGAACACTCCCTGCAATTACACTTCAGAACGTCCAATAATCAGGCCGAGTATGAGGCTGTATTAGCCGGGCTATCACAGGCAAAAGACAATGGGGCCAGGAGGGTTCATCTCTCTACCGACTCTCAACTAGTCGCGGCCCAAATCAACGGTTCATACACGGCCAAGGGACCCTTGCTAATTAAGTATCTGGGGAAAGTCAGAGAGGCAGTGGCCGACTTCGATGAGGTCCTAGTCACCCACATCCCCAGGGGAGAAAATGCGAGGGCAGATATCCTCTCCAAATTAGCGAGCACCAGGAACCCGGGAAATAATCGGACTGTAATACAACAAAGTCTCAAGGAGCCCACGTGTATCATAGTCATCGCGGCAGCAGAAGACTGGCGAAAGCCAATCTTAAATTACCTGGAAAAGGGAGTTAGCCCAGACGATCCCGGGGAAGCAAGGCAGATAGCACGGACCGCGTTAATGTACATGGTGGTCGATGACCAACTCTACCGAAAAGGCCTCCAATCCCCAATGATGAGATGTTTAAACCAGGCAGAGGCCGAGTACGTGCTATCAGAGATACACGAAGGGATAAACGGACAACACATGGGGGCAAAGGCGTTAGCCCGGAAGGCCCTAAGGGCTGGATACTACTAGCCGACAATGGTCGCGGACTCCAGAGAGCACGTACGGACGTGCGAAAGCTGCCAAAAACATGCTCGGATCCTCTGGCCACCTCCGACCGAGTTGAGAACCATCACGGCTCCTTGGCCATTCTTTAAGTGGGGTATGGACCTCCTTGGACCGTTCAAACCGGCCGCAGGGCAACTGAAATGGCTTGTGGTGGCTGTGGATTATTTCACTAAGTGGATCGAGGCCGAACCACTGTCGACCATCTCGGCTGCTCGAATACAAAAATTCTTCGAAAGAAATATTGTTGCAAGGTTCGGGATTCCTGCCGAGATCGTAACTGACAACGGTACTCAATTCGTAGACCAAGGTTTCCAGAGGTTGATGTCCGAGCTCGAAATCAAGCACCATTTCGCCTCGGTAGAGCATCCGCAATCTAACGGGCAAGCCGAGGCAGCCAACAAAATCATTGTTGACGGGCTCAAGAAAAGGATGAGTAATGCAGAAAGTAACTGGGTCGAGGAACTATACCCGGTACTCTGGGGATACCGAACTAGTGTCCAAACCTCGACCCAGGAAACACCCTTCCGAATGACATATGGATGCGAGGCCATGATCCCGGTTGAAATTGGGCAAACATCATGGAGGAAAGCCAAAGTCATGGAAGAGGGAGAACACGCTAACAACAAGCAGGTAGCAGCCGAGCTAGACCTCATCGATGAAGTGAGAACGACGGCACACTGCCGAGATCTGGCAACGAAGCAGCTGGTGGCGGCTAAGTATAACCGCAAAGTTAGACCGCGAGCGTTCGATAAAGGTGACTTGGTATTACGCAGAGCGGATATCGGAAATAAGAATGCCCGGGATGGAAAACTTGCAGCAAACTGGGAGGGTCCTTACCGTGTTTCGGACAAAATGGGGCCCGGGACTTATGCCCTTGAGACGTTAGATGGCACGCCCATTAAACGAACATGGAACGCGGACAAACTAAGGACTTACTACAGCTAAAGACCGGGATGTACTCGGAATAAACGCACAGCGGATGTCAGTGGTGACTGTGAACCGCTTTTTAGCTTCAACGGATGTCGGTGGTGACCGAGAACCGTTTTTTATTACGCATTGTCTTGCTTTTAGCAGTATTTTCCATTGATTAAAAATTGTGTAATTCCAATTATTTCAATCAATAAAAAAAAGGTGGTTCAATTCATGGGCCAACCTAGTTATTACTTGTGAAATCAATGCAAAGATAGGCTGCGACAAAAGCAAGATAATTAAACAAAGACTTGGGTTTCGCAATCCTGGTCATGATAAGATTTGTCAACAAGTCTTGTAAAGCTTACGATGCATCGGAACTGTCCCCTGGGGTGGTGTGAGATTACCATAAAAGATCCTGATCAGGTCGAAATGTTTAGGCTCCTATTCAAAAAGGATATTAGGGCCCGAACATGTGGCAGTTGGCTACCATCTCGGTACGGTACTTTACAAGATAAAGTACTTAGATGATTTTTGAAAATCGTCTGTTGTTTAGAATGCCCGACCATTAATAAACGTGGCCCGTTTGTTAAAACGTCGGTTGAATAACCAGCAGATTCTGCGCAATATATCTTGACTTTGGCCAAGTCATAAAATAAAGAACCGAGCTTCGTGCACGGATTACGTTCCCCTTTACTCATCAACTGGTGAATTAAAACACGAGTTTGGTTTAAAGGATGAAAATAAATACATGTAAGATGGACGAGCTGAGGATGCTAGAAAATCCGGGAATACCGGCTTGTCATATTATTAATTTTGAGGGCAAAAGGCCCCAGATTACAGAAGAAACAAAAATGAAAATGAAAATACTACATAAAAAAAAAAAGATCCTAGAAGGACGGCATCAAGATTGGGCTTGGTCGGGCACAGGAGGGCCAGGGGCGTCGGTCGTCGGAGCATCTTCCTCAGCTAATTGAACACGGTCATCCCCCGCAAGATGCTCGGACTCTTCGACCGGAGAAAGCGGCGCTGGTACAAATAGCCCGTCCTCTACCGAAGCTCTGAAATCCACAGCGTCTAAGTTCATCGTAATGTCCGGATTCAGAGCTCGGACTTGGGCCAGGTATACGTTGAAAGCTTCAGCAGCCGTCTCCACGACCAGGACTTCCAGCTTATCCACCTCGGCAGCGGACGCCACGAGCTCGGCCTTGGAGGCGTCGAGGTCGGATTGGGCAAGATGGAGGTCCTTCACCAGCCCCGCATACTGACCCTGCAGGGTGTGCAGCGAGGCATTGAGGGTGTCTTCCCGGGCATGACTGGCGTCAAGCTCGATGGAGAAATGATCCCTCTCAGCAAGGGCCTTTGATAGCTCTTCCACCGCCTTTATCTGCGCCTCTTCCGCTTTCAGGCGCGCCTCCTCAGTCTCCCGCTGCCTGATCTCGGCATCTTTTTTTTCAACCCGAGCTTTGGCAATCTCGGCTGCAGCCCTGGCGTACTTATGCTTAACAGAAGCATAAGCGTCCAACACGCCGGCCGTCTCCATTAGGTGGTCCTGCAGGACCTGCAGGTGATCGAGGTCGGAGTCGGCAAAGGCCTCACCACTAAAATATTTGCTCGGAGGCTTCACCGCGTATTTGAGCTCCTCCGAGACCCCATCAGTCCATACCTCACCCCGCGAGTGAAGGCGAGACTTACCAGGAAGTGGGGGAGGAGGGACGCTTGTGGCAGCACCGGCGTCCGGGACAGAGGCCGGATTCTCTTCTGCGACCGAGATCGACGACGCCACGGACTTCGATCGCTTGCACGGAATGAGATCCGTAGAGGCCGGAGAAGGCGCAGCCCTCTTTTCAGCAGTAGTCCCGGCAGGCGAAGGAGCCGCCAAAGCTTTGCTCTGGGAAGAGGACTCCCCTTTCTTTTTGGCCTTAGCCCGGAGCTTCTCGGCCAGTTCTTGGAAAGAAGCCTTCCCCATGTCAGGCACTACAAAAAACATAACAAACATCAGAAACGACAAGGGGCATACCAAAAAAAAAAAAACAACAACAACAACAGAAATCATACTCGGTGAATACAATTCCTCCACCGACTGTCGGATAAAAATCCGGGAATCAATAACATCCTTCTCGACCACATGGTCAACCAGAGCTATCACGGTTTCAACCTCGGCTGGCTCTAGGCTATCTTCGGAGGATGCAAATATGCTTTGGTCTTGGTCATAATGAGCTTTCGACCAATACAGAGGAAACAGCAGCTCCACCGAGCTGGAATCGACGTCCTTAAGAAACCACGGTTTATGACCGGGTTCAGCGTTGATTTTGAAAAAAGAAGCCTTGAAGCCTTTCCAGGTGTCAGTTGCCACATGGAAAAGCTTCTTGTCCGGTTTCCCCCGAAAAGAAACCCAACCCCTCTTTTCTTCGGGCTCCCCGGGTTGACGAGCCCGTTGGATGTTAAAAAAATAAAAGAATGTCCCGGTGGTGGGAGTACGATTTAAAAATCGGCAAAGCCGCTCGAATGCAATAATAAAGCCCCAAGAGTTGGGATGAATCTGAGTGGGGGCCAGCTGAAGAATGTTTAAGAGATCTACTTGAAACCTAGAAAATGGAAAGCGAAGGCCGAGTTTTTTGACGAAGTCTAGATAGAAGAAGAAAAAGGAGCGCTCGTTCCCTTCCCGGGCCACGCACACCGGTTCAGAAGGGCCGGGAAGAGATAAAGAACAATGATCCCGGTCCCCTAATGGGAGCTCGGCGATCTGACTGGTCGTGGCTTTTGATAGCCTGGACAGCACCCCGGTCGCAACCCAGTCATACTTCTCAGCAATATGACGTGGAATACTGACGGCCGCTGACTCCACGGATCCGGAATCTTCGATAAGACGCGGAGAAGTTGACATACTACCTAGAAAAGGCAAAACAAAAATAAATTAGAAACGAAAATGATACCTGAAGATAGTACAGCGGGACGGGTAGAAACGGCTCCAACAACCCGCGGTTGGATATGCCGGCATCGTGAAGCTATTTCGTCAGCTTCCCATGACCGGCCAACCATCGTGGCCTCAGATATCAGCCAGGAACACTCCTCGCACGGGCCGATAGGCCGGGTAAGGGAGATGAGGGGCTCCGCGCGTGAAGGAAAGGAAGAGGCGGGTAGAGGAAGACTTTCCCCCCTACCCTTTCCTAAGGGCGGCTCTGAAGAAAAAACCCTAGTGGTAGTAATCCCCCGGCCTAGACTTTCGGGCTCTACAGACTCAGACCGACCTCGAGCCCTTCCCCTAACCCGACCAGAACGACCTGGTTGACTACCACCTTCTCCGCCATAACCACGGAGAACGTTTTCCCTCTTTTGTTCTTCGGTCAGAGGCTTCCCGTACAGCCACCAAGCTGTCCGGGGAGGCATACGCTGAATAAGCTCGGCCTCTTCCGGGGAAAAAGCATTTGGATTAAAAGACGGAGGAGAACCTTGATGGCTCATCCCGAGAGGATAGAATTTAAACAGGAAACCGAAAACCAAAGACGGAGAAAAAGGATTGAATAGACCAGAAGTTCAGAGAGGTTCAAGAACAAAGCAGAAGCCAGAACCCAAAGGGGAAGAAACTTGAAAGAACTCACAATAACCTACCCAGAAAAAAGAAAATACCAAGAAATAGAGAAAGAAAGAAGAAAACACAGCCAAATAACCAGAGAAGGAAACAAGGAAAGTACCTAGTTTGAAATAAGTTAAGGGAAGAGGAAATGCGCGAGCCACGAGGAGCAGAAATGGGAATCTGAGGAAGATGAACGGGTGACTGGTTGCAAGTTTCTCTCAAGAAGGAAAATTCGAGGTTTGGCAGTTTTCAAAATGCAAGAAGCAGAAAGTCGATGGCTTTTATAAACAAAACAAGCAGACGGGTGAGAGGCAAGAAACTCAACCGTCAAAAGCCCAAAGGGCCCATACACAAATAATGACGTGGACGTTAAAAGGCGTGCACATTTAATGCTGATGGTAGGCAAACACGAAAACCAAGATAATGGGGCAGTTGCTCTACTCAGAGGCCGGCTAGTAAACATCAAATCAGCAGAAGGCAATGATGACACTCGTGGCCTCGAGATAAGACGAGTGTTGGATCAACAGACGAGGCGGACAATGATCCCGGATCGAAATGCTCACGTGGCCGACCACATGAATACACCCCGGTTGCCCGACCTAACTCCCCGTGCAATCTCAAACTTGGGGGCAACAAGTCCCGATCCACGAAAAACTGGACAAGGTACCTGTAAACGGGGAGTAAGACGATATAGAAATATCAACACTACCCGACACGAATAAAGAGGGGAAGTCCGAGAAAGCATGGGAGGAGTTCGGCCTAGAATCAAAATTATAGAACATTAAGACCAAACATTAATGTTCTCTCGGGATAGCAAACGAATGCAACCCGCGTTAACCGGGATGGGGGGCACCCGTGTCCCACTCAAATAAACCGGAATGCAAATTGGTGACAGAGGGGGTAACCCGGGGACCAAAAATGTCCGACCTCGGAAAAAGAACTAGAAATCAAAAACCTCAGGACAGCGAAATGAACTAGAGCAAAGGACGTAACCTGGCAAGTACATCCCGGCTGCTCGGAGCCCTGAACAACCGGGCTGGGGGGCAACTGTTACGGATATCTCGTAAATGTGCCCAGCCCAATAATTAAAGAGCCTAGTCAAAATGACTTCAGTTATGCTCATAGCCACTTCCTTGAAAATAGGAGTGGTTTTATCAAAATATCTATTGTTATGATAACCGCCTATGTATCAAGAATATCTATCAAAAAACGCATATCTTGATATCCCTAAAATAAAGGATGAATCCAACTGATTAAGATAAGGCACAGGTACGCCTATAAATAGGGTAAACCCCTTACAAGGTACACACTTGGAAGACCCTAGCTTTTCTATTCACACAGAGCACACACACCACCCCCTCTGGCTATCATTAGCCTGTCGTATACCCTCGAACTACGTGGACTTTGATCCACACTGTGGTACGTAGGACCTCGGGATTTCACCCCGGGCCAAGTCCAACCCAACTTGTGATCTACACCGGATCACCTTCCTTGCTGATTTCATATTTGGACGGAACAGTAATGGGCGCTTTGCTTAAATTAGGACTGTAAGTGGATTCAAACTTGTTGTAACCCGCCCTTTTTCCATGGAAATTATAAGCGGAATTTTATAATGCCATATTCATGATCTCCATGACGTAGGGGAACCCTATTTTTCTCACATGGTAATTCAATCTTTCACTCACTCTCTCCCCCTCCCCCCACTACACACTCTCCCTCTCACAATTATTTTTATTATTTCTACCATATTTATTTTCTTATTTTCTCTATTTCTACCATTTTTATTTTCTTATTTTCTCTCTTCTACAATCCTTTTCAATATAATAATTTCTTTATTCTCTCTCTTATTCCTTATCTCCTCATAAATAAGGGTATTTTAGTATTAAAGAATGGCTACAATTTTGACATATTTATTGCCCTTAACTAACGTATTGAGTCATGAGATTTGATAAACTATAATACTAAGCAAAATAAAGTATAAATAGAAGAAGATGCTCACCACAATAATGTATGCTTTAAGAATTTGACCCGACAGAAACCATCATCCGTTACGTCACAAAAATAAACACACAATAACTTAAAGAAGTAAATCATAATAAATAAATCAAATAAAAACATTCCCACTGCAATAGTGCGCCAGCACTGCTTGTTTGCACGTGTTTCATCCCCTCATATCGTCATTTTGTTGATTATCCCAAATGTGCCAACTTTTTTTCTACTAAGGATTCATTACATTGCAATTGACTTGGGAGTCTACCTTCTCCTGGTACCACATTTTTCAATCAAAAAGGGAGTTTACAGTTGTTTGAACCTCCCACCTTCATAATTTCTACCACAATCGCTTATAAAGTTAGGAAGATCTTGCTTGTTTCAAAAGATGAGAGGCTTTCATAAGATTTCTTCATAGCACCAATGAGGTCATCTATAATATTCAATGCTTCTCTATGTTGTAGTGTTTGAATTAAATTAAAATAACCAAGATATAATACATTTAAATTTGGAGAATTTGGGGGGTTGAGACATCAAATGAATATAATGTTCAATCCAGTTTCGCTAGCTACTTGACCAAACTCTACATCATCATTTATGTGACATGGATCATTATCTCTTTGTAATATATTAGTTTCTTCTACAACATCACTTGGCCTTTTGGCTTTTATGGCAGGTGATACCATGTTGCAAAGAAAATTTCTACATACTGCGTTGCTAATTGGAGAAATTGGCTTTGTTGCCAGAATCTTGCATGTCTCTTAATATTCCTTTTTGTTGGTTAATAACTCACAAGTGGGAAGACACCGATCTTGCCGGAAAAATGATTCATTACCTTCATCATCAAATCTAGGTCTAGGGAAAGCAACTAAGAATATAACCTTCCCAATATAATTATTGTTTCTGCATGTCCGATATGGCTCCTTCTCACTAGCTTCCAAGTAATACTTTTTCTAATCTTTATTATAAGACATCAACTACCAATAATTTTGTGTCCTTACTATAAAGCACCAACTACCTTTAACTAACTCATTTATTACTATTTTCCTATTATGCCCTTACTTTAACAAACTCTTTTAAATCTATACCATTAAAGTAGGGCTAAAGTTGTAAATCTTTATCAATTTTGAACCAATTTAATAACTTAACTTCCATTCCTCAGTTTGTGAGAAATGATAGTTGGTGTTTTATAATAAAGACCAGAATGAGTAATTGTCCTTATTCTTGGTCATGCAAGCCATTTTTCATCAATGTGTATATTTTAATACATAGGTTTAAAGGTTGGACCATCTGGTATGTTGTTATCATCAAGCATTGTTAAGCAAAATCGCAATTGAAAAGTCAAGTTTGATCTTTTAGAAAGGGCTTGATTGTATTTGTGTGACATCGTTTAACATTGGCCTTCATCAATCTTATAACTGATCTGTTGTTCATTTATAATGCAAATGATAGGGGCCTCAGTGTGGTACGTTGTTGAAGAGGAATCTCATGTATGTGTGATTGATTGAATTGAGTTCCCTTACATCCACAATTCTTGATCTTCTTTTGAGATGCTTTTATTGTTTCCTTTATTTGATGTTAAATTTGTTGAATAACTCTTATGGAAACCAAATACATTTAACCTAGCTTTTTTGTTGTACCTGACCTTGAGTTTGTCCTATGTGAAATTGAGTTCATCAAGATATGACCTATGGCTCTCCTATCTTCATTTGCTATAAATTTTCTTCTTTTCATGACGAATGGATCGAAATTCCGTTTGCAAAATCTTGTGTACAATTACATGGTCACATATTTACATAGAAAAACATATTTATTATTTATGAAGAATATTATTTATTATGAATTTTCTTGAATACATTAATATGTTGATTATTTGATCAATATTTCAATTTAGAATTCATGTCATCAAATGTGTTCAAAGGGATTGGGCCCAGTATTGACCTCACTTTGTTTGAAGCACATAATATATGTCGGTAAATGATATCAAATCATAGTTTTTTAGGATGGATGGTCATTTTTAATTTATAGTTATTTACATTCATTCCTATCATTTTTCCCTATCAATCGAGTTGGTGATAGAAAAAACATCTATCTTAAACTAAGCACACTGAAAAACTTCTAAATTGTGACTTATTATTAATGATTATAGATATATTACTCCATTGAACTCATTTGTTTTCTACATGGATGAAACTTTTTTCCTTAGAAACATAGAGTATCATATAGATCAAGTAGTGAAGGCGTGATGTTTGTACATACAAACTACCTTACCTCTTATTGAAGGATTCAAGACATCTATTTTTTGTCGAATGATCTGTGTCCCGGTGTTTTCTTCCTCTTGAAACTCTATGTCTACATCTATATCATTATCATCTAAGGATTGCTCTTCAAAACTTATGTTTAGGACCCTTTGATCTTGGTCACTAAAGGCATTCTCATCATGTCTGATATGGTTTTGAGATGATAGAGTTTTCAGAGCTGCCGATGTTTGAATGTTCATTCAAGTCTAGTAGAGGAAAATCACCATTGTTATCATCAAACACTTATTATATATTTTAAGTCCAAAGCTAAGCAAGGCTTGAACTTATCTGTCACAACTTTTCCCTGACAAAACATCTTCCAATTACCTAACACTGCTGCTAGATCTTGGTTCTGCGAACTTTGTTGAATGTTTAAATTGATTGTCTCATCCACTTCAACTTCTGAATATGGCAAAAGATTCGAGTTCAGCGAATCTTTCATGATGGTTGTCTCTTCCGCATGTGCTTTTATGATTTTTGGTTAGATGCCACCTTCTTGGTTTGCTACATTTTAAAGATCAAATCCATTTTGGTGAATTTTAAAAAAGTTTCATTACTTGCTACTTTTTTTATTTTTTTCATCCGACTCATGCTAGAAAATAAAACTCCATGCAATGAAGATAGGTGTGAGAGGAAGAGAGAAAAGTTGGTCTCTTTTATTAATTTTTATATTCTTGCCTTTTAGTGGAGGTGCAACTTCGTGGCATCATAAAAGGAAGAGATAGAATTTTTTTTCCTTTCATTGATGGTTCACCTTGGACATTGAAAAGGCAGATATAGATGTGAGAGAAAATATATTAATTTTTTTTTAACTATTAATCTACATTCTTTCATAAGGGTAAAAGAAAAAAAGTATTTCGGTTCAAGACATATTAAATTAGCTAACTATCCTTCTTTTGATTATCGTGAATTAATTAAAGTATTCTATATTATAGATCAAAGGGATTATCTATATTATAAAATTGCTTATTTAGTAAATAAACAAGTAGTAGATATCTTGTGCTACATTTGGTATGATAGAATTGGATTTGGGGGTATGGATATGAAAATTGAATTCATTTCCACATGATTATATTGTTTGTTTGGTATGATGGAAATGGAAAAAACGTTATATTTCTATTTCCACTAAAATTGGTGAAAATGGGTTTCATGTCTCAACCCCAAAATTTCAATTTCCATATCCACATTCTCCATATTTGCCCTTTGCCATCTAAGCACTGTCACCCCTCTCACCACACCATCTCACCTTCACCGATACTAACAACTAATAGCCAGGATGGAGGCGGCAAGGCCAAGAAGGCTATGATGGCGAACTCTAGATCTTCTCTGGCAACATCATCTATGTCTTCTGCGGCAATATCTCTCATGAATTTGAAGAGAGGACACTGCAGTTGCCTTCTTCACTCTCCTTATTTCTCTGATCTCCAACACCACTCCCTACTTCACTCTCTTGCTTGAGCACTCTCGTATCCGGCCTCCCACCCTCATTTTGCTATTGCTAGATATATTTCTAGATATTCATTGGTGTATGGGTTTATTCCTTGGTTGGACGGAATGAGCATTCACTGGATAATCCTCCCTCCATGATTGATTTTTGAAGGCAGGCATGAAGATGTTAAGAGAGGATTTCAGATTTGCCATGGAGGTTAAGTTTTCATAAAGATACAAAGATATGAAATATCATCGGCGCTGGTGGTTTCTGCTTGAACTTCATACATATGAAATCTCGTTGAAAAAATTGAATTGTGCGAGTTTTCAGCGGAGGAGACGGAAGGTTCTGGTTACGAGAAGATTTTTTTATTATTATTTAGAAGGACATTTTGGTTTATTATTATTATTATCATTGACCAGGCCGATTTTTAGTATCTCTTGAACATCACATATTGGCCATTGATGTTTAAAAGTTACAATCAACCCTGGCATAGCAATCTCATCCAACATCTTCAAAGGGTCATCCTTCCTAATTGGAGTATATTGTCTCTAGCCTCAAGGACCTTTGAATACTCTAGTAAAGTTTTCTTTCACATACCTATAGCAATAGGCATGCCATTTGCCCCCAAACATGATTCGAACATGTATTATTGCGTTGTGTCTATCTAATACAATCACCACATCAACAGAACCAACAATGTCTTTCACATTATGCATAAACCATGTCTAATCATCATTGGTCTCCTCGCCTACAAAGGCATACATAACAACCTATTTGAGATAATGATAGCATAAATAACTTATTTGTAATATGACTTTTATGAAAGTAAGATATTATAAAAGTCAAATTATAAATGTAATTTGTGCTTAGAATGACAGTGGTAGAAGTGTGTTACACCCTACCAACTTTGCCCTTCTGAGTGATAGGTAATGTAGTTTTTTTACCTTTATTCAATTTTAAATCATTTTTCAATATTAATTTATACCATTCATTTGAATATTAATAGCAGAGTATGTACCAGTTTGGATAACAATATACTAATAAAATAAATTGCGGAAAGGTAAACTTTCCTGGAGGGATCAAAATATACAGTTATATATCCCAAACATAGTGCCCAACATGCCTCAAAA
The DNA here is from genome assembly GCA_037074495.1 of Acacia confusa. Taxonomy (NCBI): domain Eukaryota; kingdom Viridiplantae; phylum Streptophyta; class Magnoliopsida; order Fabales; family Fabaceae; genus Acacia; species Acacia confusa. Next base: position 25,567,343 of record CM073504.1, on the reverse strand, counting down.
TAATCAATATAGAGTTATCCAGGTAACCAAAATAAATATTCAAAATATAAGTCACCAACTACTCAGTGCCGCTCCGAACGCCTACCTTCGTCTCCAGACACCGTCCTAAAAGCACTACCTGAATCCTTGCAAAAGCCTAGGACTCATAATTGAATCTCAAAGTAACTATTAATCTCATATGAAAAGTGTATGCAATGCATATATGTTACCATAATCAGGAAAATATTAAATCACAAAATAATCACGTGTAATAATATAAATCAGCATACCATATATATGCAACATTTACTTCGGAAGGACTCCAAGTCTAGGACTACACATAGCAAGCCCCGGATCCACAACGCTAGGAAAATCAACCTGGACCACACTAAATGTACAAACATACGCATATCTCTCACGAGACACAGGTTCACAATCATGCAAAATCAAACATACAAAGTAACACAAGGCATATGAAGATTAAGGTTACTACCTGATAATCAATCTCAAATATTAATAATTTTTTCGGCATGCAAATGACAAAAATATCACTAAAATAACCAATAACACAAATAAATTCCCAATAATTATGAAAATTCACTTTAATAAATTTTGACTTCTTGATTTGAAATAAGGCTTTTCCAAGCTTCCAAAATCTATAAGTCCCTTTTCCCAATTGAAAATCCATAATTGGTGAAAATTTTTATTTTCGGATTGCACACAAAATTCTAGCAACAGTGACTGAACTTCAACAGTTCATAATTAATTATATACAAATCCAATTGGGTGGTTTAAAATCCCAAATAACCCTTAATATGTCTATTTTTAACCAAAAATACTAATTTGGACCAGCCACAGTCAAAAATCCATCCATAACTCAAAACATCAGATCTCGTCTGAAATAAATTCCAGGATCAAGGGCTATTTTCAAAAATTTATTTCTCCAAAACCAAAAATCAATAAATTACAAATTGTATGCCAACATAATCTTTGAGATGTCTGCTTTCTGCCTCTAAAATTTCATTATTTTCCAAATCCATTTACTAGGTCAAAAATCATGAAGCATCCAACTGACTTCTCTATAATTTCACAAAACAACTAACCAACGTTTTTCAAGCTTCCATTTATGCTTCAAAAATCATGATCAAAGTTCAAATTTATACAAAATCTCATTTTAAACTCTTTAAAGCCATCAAAAACACCAAAATCCATTCCAATACACAAGTATATCCAACTAGACAAAAATCATTATTTAATAAACAAAATATCAAACTTTCATTCTAACTTCATATCTTCCATATATTATGTTTGTGTTCTATCCTTTTAAACTATAAACCTTAACTTTAAACCTTTGTTCCTTCTTTTCATTAGCTATTCAACCAAATATACAAACATGCTCAAGGAGATAGGCATTTCCTAGCTTAAACAGCCAAGAAAAATGGTAGAAAGGTTCAAAAGTGGCTTACTTAATAGTTCTTTAACACCTTTGACACACTTGCTCCTTGAGTCTTCCTTTTTAATTTCCGGACTACACTTCAAAACACCAAGGAAATTATGATCTTTAATGTATTCGCCACATTAGAAGAGGTAGAAGAGAGTGGATTAAAGTCCAAGGTCAAAACACTTACCTTGGCTTCAACTTCTTTCTCCTATATTTGAGCTCCCTTTTGCTCTCTTGTGTGGAAGCTCTTGCTCTCTCTCTTCCTTTTTCCTCTTAGAGGAAATGGCAACTCAAAATAGAGGGGAATTTCCCTTTTAAAATGCTCATTCCTTGTATTTTGACGTGTGACTCTTATGCCCTTATTTTCCTTAGATATTTTCCATACATTTCATGAAGACTTTTCCTCCTTCCTTTCATCAATTTGGACAAAGATAAGGGATATTTTGGGGAAAGAATTAGCTTTAGAAATTTGAATTAAGTTGGCTGTTTCATTGGTTTCATTTAATGTCTTAGTACTTGCCTAAATAGCCATCATTTTCCTTAAATATGTTAGGTGAACTAATGTGTACTTGAAATCCTTATTTTATGGGATTGTCTTCATCATTTTTTTTTTCTTTCTTTTTCCCCTTGTAAAACAAAATGAGGGAGGAGAGTTGATAAGATCTTTTGTTTTTTTTTTCCTAAGCTTTTTATTTGCTTCATAAATAATATACTGGGATGATATAACAACATTTTTTTTCTTCTCTTCCTTGCCAATTTCAAAAATTAAGGGAAAAATGAGGGATTATATGTCATTTCCAAACCCAACATAATGCCCTTTGCATTTATGAAGACATGATGTTACCATAGATTTTTATTATTATTATTTTAAGAAAAATAGCTTCTTAAAAAAAATCCACTTTTCATGAGCAAATTTTTGGTTCCTTCATCCTTTAAATTTTTGAATTAGGCCTCCCTTTTGGACTCCAAAAATTGTCCTTCTTACTTAGCCCAATAGGCAATAGTTCGTAGTTCTTGGTTAAGTTCATAACAACTTCTTGGGCATTTTTGGAATTTATACTCTTTTATCCAATTCTTCCCTTTAAGTGAAATGCTCAAGGGTAAAATGGGAAAAATAAAATGTGTTTTGACTTCTATTGTCATCTTCTATATCAAATTGTCCATGGTGAAAATGATCATTACCAAATTTCCAAACCACCAATCCAACTTCCTAATTCTTTAATTATTCATGTTGAAAGAAAAACAAAAATCATTGACTTGAATCTTGATAAAAATTCATATATTTCATTAATTCATCCAATACATTAATTTACATGAAATTGGGGATGTTATAAAGTGACTTATTCCAAAAGGTCAGTTAAAATAGAAAATTATTGAAAATTATGTATATATTATTGAAGATAAAAATTTAAATTTAAATTTAAATTAAATTATTATTAAAAACTCTAAATTACTTAATGAAATATATTTTTAATAAACAACTTAGAATGCATACAAATGTATATTTAATGGTACATTTCTTATCATATCACATACATATCCCTAACATTTTTCTCCATAAGTTTAAAAAAAAAGTCACTTTAGAAGATTAAAAAAAAAAAGTGACTTTTATCAAAAGTCGGTTTTTTTAAATAAGCCAATTTGAGACCACCACTATCCCAAATGGTCCATTTTTCATCGATGGGCTTAAATCATTAAGTGCTGGGCTTTTTTCCTCCCTCGCCACTATGCCAAACAAGGTATGATAGGATCAACTTTTTTTTTTTTTTTTTGCTATTAAAAAAGTTTTGAAAGAGTTCAACACCAGTCCCCTATAAGGCCAGGGTACGGCCCCGGGCTCTATGAGCACTTACTGGGGACTTACAAGATCGCCTACCAAATGAGTCTCAGCGACGGCAGAGGAGATCGAACTCACAACTCAAGGGCCTAGTCCTAAATCTCTTACTATCTGTGCCAACTCTCATTAGCATAGAACCAACTATTACCATCAAGTGCTGGTGGAGATAAGATTGTCCCCGATAAGGCCCGCTTGGGTGAGTTCTACCAACATATAAAATAGACTAGCATTTTCCTAAGATTCCTTCTATGCAACATTCATATTTGATGAACAAGCACCAACGAATCCACATGTAAGAATGCTCTGGTGCTCCTTATATCTCAACCAATGCTTTTTCTTTACCTCTCCACGCTTCATCACATATACTATACACTTACAACAATATTACTTGAATGGAAAATATAAACTAAAAATATGAAACTTCACATTCACCTCATCATTATATATTTTTTCCTCTTTTTATTTATTTGTTATTCTCTCAGGTCTATTTACATCTACTTAATTCATCTCCAAAAGAGAAAATCTATCTTGTGATTACTATTTCAACTTTGTGTTAAGTGGAAATTAAGTAGTATAGAACATTAACAACATCTGGCCAACAAACTACAGACAGTTACCAATACATTTTTCTTCATTGCCTTTTTATTTTATCTTGAAATTAGGATATCATTCAAGATTCACATATTGGAACTATCGCTATCATCTCTTAATTACTGTTTCCCTAGTCAACGAGAAAGTATGAAAGGACTAAGTGCTTTTAAATTAGCTTGGTGAGAAAATGAATATATATTGAATAAGGGGATAATGAAGGAGAAAGAAATAAGAGATAACGAGGGCACAAGAATACTTCAAAAGTTTCCTACCCACGCAAGCTAGGTCGATAACAAAAAAGCTGCAATCACCTCCACCAAACAATGAAATACCCAGAAGGCACTAAGAAAACTTCTCTTTCTAGCCTTCGTCGACGTATTAGAGCTTTTATAGAACCGAGAATCTAGGGTGCTAATAAACTTAGTAATCCAGGTCAAGTTGGTCAGGTCCAATGAAACCTCAACTAGTCTGGTACAAAGAAACTTGACCCACATCAGTCTGGGAAAATTGGTCTGATACAAAAAAAAAAAAAAGACTAGACCAGACTGAGCTAGCTCTTTAGGCTGGACTAGACAAGGGGCTGAGCATTGACCAATTGGTCTGGCCTAGCCCAATGGGAACTATTATTTTTATCTAATATACTTTTACATCATTGTGCATGTTTGAATTAATTAAGGGGAGAAGTTGTTTTTCCGATGTTAAATGAGGCAAGTCTGAGAGGAATTTTGTTTTGACTTACATAAACATACTTTTCTAACGCTAAGTCAAACATGCCTCTCACACACAAACAAACGCTTAACCTAGTACCCTTCACTTGGCTGTCTCCTCTCCTTGTCACCGTCATTTTGTCTCCCTCTCTTGGTTAGTCTGTCACCAGATATGATACTTGATACATAATGCTTAAGAGAGCAATTTTGGAGCAACTAAGAAGGATGTGTTTTTCTTTTTTCTTTTTAAACAGCCTCTAGTGAAGGAAAGTCTTTGTATGTGAAAAAGTCACTTTAATTAGTCACCATGTTTAAATGTTTGAAATGAGTTTCACGCGTGTAAAAGCTTTTAAAATATTGACGCACTCACGTTTCACACATATTTAGGTTAACAATTGAAAAGTTAATTGAGATTAAAAATAACTAAAAATGGTATAAATCTTATTGAATACTAGAATACTTAATTATAATGAACATAAAATAATTAATATCATGTAAATGTAGGAACAAAAAATATATATTATAAAGCATAAAAATATTAAACTCTTAACTAAATAATATTCCTATAGAATTGACATTAAAAATCATTGTTTAAAATATAAAAAATCATACTTTTTGGGTGAGATAGGACAATTTTAGAAATGTTTGTGGGACCATGGGAAAATTTATTCCCACTGTGTAGCTCATCAGAACGTTACCACTTCTTGGCATAGTGACTTTTTATAAAAAAAACCACTTTTTAGGTAAAAATAAATTGGAAAAAATTATTTCCCAAACAGAAAAAAATTAACTCCACTACACGTTTGGGGCCATGAACGCTCTGGGAACGCTTTTACTAAACATGCTGATCGTATATAAAAATTTTCAAAATTTACTCATCGCCTATGTTTAGAAGGAGAAAGTTTTCTTACAAAAACAAATTTTCAATTTTTCATATAACTCTGGCCTGTGTACAACTTGTCTCCCAGGGGCACTAGGAGGTAAAAATTGCAATATTTTTTAGAAGCTGGGCTATAAAACTAACTATTAATCTTGCATCAAGTAAGTTTTACTAAACCTACGTTATATGAAAATTAAAAAAGAAATGAACAATGAAAGATATAATAATAGAACAAAAAAATAATATAAGAATATTTAAAATATTTTTAATTGATGCAACCCAATAATAATTTTTATTTACAATGTTTTCCTTATATGTGTGGTGTGTATAACAAAAGCTTATGTAAATTAATCATTTATGTCCCTACATGTCCAGCAAAAAAAAAAAGTTATTTTTAAGAAGTTTATGTTTTAAATGACTTGAGTCAATATTCAGTGATTGGGTTTCAACGGAAGAGCTGTATTAAGTTGAAATTTAGGATTGAGTTACGATCAAAGCAAAAATAGAGTACTCTTAAAACACCTCAATTCTACTGGTTTTTTTTTTTTTTTTGGGTCAATTTCTTCTTAAAATACCCTATTGATACTTTCTCAATAATTATTTAATAAAATAATAATTTAATAATGCAATTATATATTCTATAAAGTAAGTAATGCTTACAATTTATTAATGCCCCATACACTTCAGTTCTACTATTTCGTCAATTAATTTAATAACACGCTTATATTCTATCAAATGAGAGATTCTACTCTCTTTTCTTGTTTTTAAATAAAATAGTTTTCAAATTTATTTAAAAGTGATTGATTTTTTTCCCTAAAAATAACCAAATAAAATATTATTTTAATTATCTTTTTTCCATGGCTAAAAAAAATAATAACCTTACATTTGTATTGCCCAATTAAATAGCGGCTCCCCTGATAGAAAAATTTTTCCTTTCAAAAAATCCATGGAAAAAAGAAAAAATATATATATAATATTTCTGTACATTTTAAATTCATTTTAAATCTACAACCTAGCATTTCATGATAGTAAAAAATCATTTTGAATAAAAAATTCATTTTCACAATACACACACACACACATATATATAAACTAGCATTAAACACATAAAAGGTGATTATGTAGACTTTGTAAATGTGTACACAAATCTGTCCAAAAAAAATGTGTACATAAGAAAAATGATGTTTGAAATCCAAACTAGCTTGGTGTTTGAAAATTACCGTTAGTTTTGGATGCATGAATGAGTTCCTCATCAATTTGTTGTTCAATACTATCATGTTCAATTTCTGAAATTTCCTGAAAGTCACTTGGTAATATGTTCAACTCAAAGAGAAACCCACTTGAAATTGATAAGGAAACATAATTATTAACCAAGCCGTTAAATCTATAGGAAGCCAGCCTGTGAGATTAGAGAATTCAACGTTGCCGGAATGTGAGCTTGGAGAAGTCCATGTTGCCAGACAATGAGCTCGAAGAAATCGTGAAGAGTACCGACATGCGTGTGGGGCTACTGATTCAACCAATTTTTTTCTTGAAGTCACTTAAATTTTGAGCAAGGGCATTTTAGGAAAATAAAGATAATTAACTAATTTAACTTCTCTCATTAATTTCTCCAAATTCTGATAATTATGTCCTATAGAGTAGAAATCATTAAAGAGTTTCATAGTATGTGGCTCATTATATGAAAAATATCTGCATATGGTCATTTCCTAGTTTGAAGGACCCAGCTTCTCTCCTTTTCCCCTCCTATCTGTTGCCCCATTTTCTGCAAAATTACACTGTTTTTGGGTGAATTTGAGGGAGGTTGAACACTTTTTATTTTTATTTTTAAAAAAAAAAAATTCAGCACCTTGAAATATTTTTCAAACGTTTAATACTATCAATCAATTTTTAGTGCACTTAGAATCATAAACCATTTTTTCAGGAGCACATAGTATTTAGCTCCACTGCACCACCACCCAGAAGTATTTTTTGAGTACCACTTAGTACTCAGAAGTATATTTTCATTACCTTATGGATAGTACATGGTATTATAAAAATATTTTAGGGTGAATGAAAATTATTTTTGGATACTAGTTGCTGATAGAAACAATACTTATGGGGTTATGTGATCAATATTGGATATTACTGAAAAAATATTTTATGATACTAAATGCACTAAAAATTAACCTGGGGAATTAAATGTCATTAAGAAAATATTTCAAATTGTTGAATATATATTTTTTTAAATGTGCAACCCCCCCCCCCCCCTCCCAAAAAAAAAAATCACCCAAGATGGCATAGTTTTGAGAAATAATTTTTTTTAAAAAAAAAGGAAAAGAAAAGGGAGGCGATATATGGGAGGAGGAAAAAGAGAGAAGTCGTGTCCCAGTTGGAACTGGTATTATAGTCCTCTAAAGATTATTTCATAATCTACTTCATTCATTCTTCTCATACAGAATACAGAGTGGATAATCTGTTGTTAACAAGCAAATTTGCTGCATTATCTTTCATTATTAAATGTTGAAGGATTTTGAGTAGAATTAGAAAGTGTGTACTATTTGGCAGAAATTAACAATATACTGAATCCTTTCCTATGTTAGAACTCGATTTTAAGTCTGTGAGAAGTTGAGTTTAAACAACATTTAAGAAATGGAAGTTTTGAATTGAAGCATGAACTCACGTTTGTCGACTATAGGAAATTGACTTTGAGCAAGAAATGGAGGGACAGAACCGAAGCAAGCTCGATTGAAGGAATGCAAGAAATCATTTTAACAAGTTAAATGCTACTATGGATCTTGGGATAAACTCAAGTGCGGCACCAAGAGGAAACTCAAGTTTGAGCTAAATAAACAAAGGTTCCACATAAAAGCATAATAAACTCAATTTCAAGGGCATTACCAACTCCATTACAAAAGAGAAGATTTTATGAACATTAAACAAAGACTAGATTGTGTGTGTTTGAATTAATTTTTAGAGAATAACTTTTATGATTTACATAATAAATCTGGGAGAAAAATTTTACTTTGACTTGCAAAAAAATACTTCTAAAACCATAATTTCAGAGTTACCCAAAATCATCACTCCAATTAATGCAGAGATATTCCTGCAATAACATCAAATCGACTTTAAGACAAGAAAACTTGATTGCTCAACCAATAAACTAGATTTAAACTCGAGTTTAGATGGTATTAAAGCAGCGCTCAAGTTTTCTTAGAGAGAAAACTCAATTTCAACATTGATTAAAATCTTCTGAAAATAAAATAAACTGCTTTATATATATATATATATATATATTGGCAAAACAAATTTCCATAATTTTTGTTATCATCAAAACACAGATTCCAACATTTTATAATGACAAAACCTAAATCCACAATGTTAGTACTGAGAGACCTCAAAGTAAGCACGAGATAACTAAAACATAATACTTTAATAAAATTGAACTACCATTTAGCAAAGGATTTCATAAAGAAAAAAGGATTCCATAATGTACAATGTCAAAACTCAAAACATTATAAAACTAAACTTTTACAAGAATCAAACAGGTATAAAAGCAATCTTTTAACCCTTATTTCTCCTGGAAGGCAACTTGGCACACTTTTTGGTCTTCTCCCCCATTTTAGCAGAGCATTCGATAAGAGTAAATTAACAGAAGCAACCAGCCAAGATTCAGATTAGAATTCAGAAAGTACCCAGACATGAGAACATGCAACAATCTGCAGACCAAAAATAGCTATATTTCAGAAAAAAGAAATAACTAAATCACTTCCTAAATTAGAAAAAATCAAGTGGGCAATAGAAACTTTTTCCTTCCTCACTGATTAAGCACAACACAATTTCTTCATTGTCGGATTGTTTTACATGATGTTTAGTTTGGCTTTGCAAAATTGTCAAACACTACTCGGCATTGATATCACCAAGACTTTTCGTGCAGCCCTTTCTGAAAGCAACTAACCACAATCTCTCCATGTTTGGTCTTCTCCAAATAAAACGAAGGGTTTTTGCCTTATGATTGAACTAAAGAATTAATGCAACGAGTCCACGAATTGCTTTGTCAGGTGTAAGTTCTCCAATCTTGACGGACCACGCCAGATCAAACTTTAATGCCATTGAGTAATGGTTGCTTTAAAGCATCTGCAACTTTAAAGGAAACTTGCTATAAAAAATATGAAGTAAAAAAAAAAAAAACAAGAGCTACGTTGAATATATTCTTAAAAGAAAATATTTAAAAACTGTGGTAATTATATTATTTTGTAAATAATATTAGATTAGTCAAGATTAGATCCTAGAATCTAGGAGTTAGTTGAGATCAGTTTTTAGCTTTCAATTTTTGAATTCCCTTGAAGTCCTCAATCTGTTTTACAGATTGCTCTCATTGTATTCTATATATTTCACATGAAGTAATGAGAAATATCCATCAGACTCAATTATCAATTATCTGATCCTAAAGTTCTACATGGTATCAAAGCAGCAGCGTAGCATCCTTTCAAGCTTCCAAACTCGAGTCCGATCTTAGACGTTACCCACTGTAACACTCTCAACCTCTTGCGTTCTTCAACGCCTCCAACTTAAGTCCAATCTGAGACTTTACCACTGTAATGTTCTCAGTCTTCTCGAGTCAGTAACATTTCAGTCTACTCGAGTCCTCTTAATCTCCTTAAGTCAGTTACAGCTTTGTCAGTTCGACTCAACTGATTCAATCAATACGAGCTGATCTCATCCAGAAAATTTGTGAGCAATTAGAAGAGGTAAATTAATCACCTTCAATCCAGACAATTGCCCACTGCAGCATAATCAGAGACGTAATCAAAGACCGTCTCAAAGTATAGATCAGTCCGTCATCTCCGTCATCAACATCCAGAACTCTCCATCATCTCGAGCCCATCTCCGTCAGATTTCATTCCAAACAGATGATTTAAATCTGAGCCGATTCCAGATTTCAATGCCATGTCTCCACAAATTAAACGAAGCTTCATGTATCTTCCTACTACAAAGGATATTTGGGATGCTGTTCGTGACTCTTACGTAGATGCCAAGGACTTATCCCAACTGTTTAATCTTCGACGCCGCATCTGGAAGTCATCTCAGGGCTCTCGGTGCGTTGCTGAATTCTGGTTTGAACTGGTCGCTCTCTGGCAAGAGGAAGATCAAATGGCAGATAATGAATGGACCTCTTCCGCTGATGCCACTCGTCACCAAAAGAATGTCAACATAGATCGGGTTCTTATTTTTCTTGCTGGCCTCAACGCAGAATTTGACGATGCTCGAGCAAGGATATTGAGTAATTCATCTCTTCCTCCTCTCTTGTAAGTATATTCTGAGATTCGCCGTGAAGAGTCCCGAAGACACACTATGCTTCTCAAGGCTATCTCTTCGGGACCAGAAGTGTCCGGTTTAATCAGTAAGCATGTTCCCTCTTTTGGTTCTAGTAAACCTCGTCCAACGTGTGATCATTGCAAGAAGATTGGTCATACCAAAGACAAATGTTGGAAACTCCACGGTAAGCCATCTGATTGGACACCTCGCAAACCACAATCACCTTCTACTCATCAAACGGTCGTTGAGGCAAATACTCCTTCAGAATCCATGCCTCCTTCCCTCAATACAGAACAGATGAATCAACTTCTCAACTTGCTGAAAAACTTACAACCCCCTCAAGGACCAGTTGCCACTATCGCCAAGCAAGGTAATAATCATCTTACTCTTATCTCATCATCTCAGCCACAATGGATAGTAGACACCGGCGCCTCTGATCATATGACCTCAGAATCAAAGGTCTTTACCTCCTATTCACCTTTGGTCGGTAATAATCAAATTTGCACTGCCAATAATTCTAGTGCTCCCATTGCTGGTACCGGTACCGTACCTCTTACTAAAGACTTGAAACTTGATTCTGTTCTTCATGTTCCTCATTTGGCATACAATCTCCTCTCAATCAACAAGTTGACAAAACATACAAACTGTCCTGCTCACTTTTTTGCCACTCATTGTATATTTCAGGATCTCTCCTCGGGGAAGACGATTGGCATAGCTAAGGAGCATGAAGGCCTTTACTACCTTGATGATTCCTCTGCAAGTGCCTTGTCATCACAAATAAAGACCTGTGTCTCTCCTACTTTAGAAAATAAATTGATGTTATGGCATAAAAGGATGGGTCATCCTAGTTTTCAGTATTTACAACGATTGTTTCCTCAATTTTCATTCAATAAAGATGTTAATTTCCATTGTGAAACATGTGAACTAGCAAAACACCATCATACTGCCTTCCCTCCCACAGCCTATCACTCTACACATCCCTTCTCCATCGTCCATAGTGATGTGTGGGGTCCCTCTAGAGTACCTAACTGGACATGTTCGAAATACTTTGTCACTTTCATAGACGATCACTCTCGCATGTGTTGGGTGTACCTCCTAAAAGACAAATCTGATGTGTTCAATATCTTTGTTGAATTCTTCCACTATCTCAAAACACAATTTAACTCTACCATTCAAGTCTTACACTCTGACAATGGCACCGAATATTTCAATCATAACTTCAGCCATTTTTTAAAGTCTCATGGCATCATTCATAAAAGTAGTTGTCCTAACACACCTCAGCAAAATGGTATAGCCGAACGTAAAAATCGCCATCTTCTTGACATTGCCCGTGCTCTTATGTACACCTACAATGTTCCCAAATACTTTTGGGGCGATGCAATCCTTACTGCTACTCACCTTATCAATAGATTGCCTACCCGTGTCCTTTCCCATATGTCCCCTCTTGATAAACTCCGTGAGACTCATTTGACTTCACACCTTGATCAATCTCTTCCTCTCCGTGTGTTTGGATGCACCGTCTATGTCCATATTCACAATCCTCCTTCCAAATTTGACCCTAGGTCCATTCCTTGCATCTTTCTTGGCTATTCCAATTCCCAAAAAGGATATCGTTGTTATGACCCTAAATCCCAACGAATTTTTGTCAGTCGAGATGTCACATTTGTTGAAGCCATACCTTTCTATCCACACCTTTCGAGTCAGGGGGAGAATTGGAGTGACTCTCTGCCTCCTATACCTGAACCTATACCACCTTCCTATCTTGTGATCATACCCTCCACACTTGATTCACTCACGATGTCATCACAAACAGGGGGAGACAAATATGCCAAACAATACGACAAGGTTTACTCTAGGAGGAACAAAACGGTAGTAGAGTCCATTATGCTTGCAGCTCAGCCACTCTCCCAACCGAGAGAGACTCCTGATGCCAACAAGGATCTCAACATGCCCATTGCATTGAGAAAGAAGACACGTTCCTGTATTCAACATCCTATTCAAAACTACATGTCATATGGTAATCTCTCACAGAAATACTGTCATTTTGTCACTAACCTTGATCAGGTTCAGATTCCCACAAATGTGCATGAGGCACTTAAAATCCCTGAATGGAAAAATGTTGTGATGGATGAAATGAATGCTCTTGAGAAAAATCAAACTTGGGATATCACTAACTTACCCCAAGGTAAAAAGGCAGTAGGGTGTAAGTGGGTATTTACCCCCAAGTACAATGCTGATGGTACCTTGAACAAATATAAAGCCAGACTAGTTGCCAAGGGTTTTACACAGACTTATGGCTTGGACTACAATGAAACTTTTGCCCCCATAGCAAAGCTAAACACAGTTAGAATCCTTATTTCCATTGCTGTGAATCTCGACTGGCCTTTACAACAGCTAGACATAAAAAACGTCTTCCTAAATGGGGATCAAGAAGAAGTTTATATGACACTTCCACCTGGTTTTGAGAATGGTCACGACAAACAGGTATGCAAGCTGAACAAGTCCATTTACGGATTGAAACAGTCCCCTAGAGCTTGGTTTGACAGATTCTCACAGGTTCTAAAGGCCGAAGGATATAACCAATGCCTCTCTGATCACACTATGTTCACTATAAACCATGAAGGTATGATTACTATCCTAATAGTATATGTGGATGACATAATACTTACAGGAAACAATCCTCAAGAAATGAAAAGAATCAAACTGGCGCTAAACCAAGAATTTGAGGTTAAAGACCTTGGTAACTTGAAATACTTCCTAGGGATGGAAGTGGCTAGGTCAAAAGAAGGAATTCACATATCACAAAGGAAATATGTCCTTGATCTACTAAAGGAAACCGGCATGCTTGGGTGTAAGCCAAGCAAGACTCCCATTAGTGTCAAAAAGAAGAAGAAAAAAGTAGAACAGCCAACAACTGAACAAGAGGTGGCAGAAAAGAAAAAACAAGAAGAGGAAGACGAACCAACAGATATAGGGCGCTACCAGAGATTGGTTGGAAAGCTTATCTATCTCTCACACACACGACGTGACATCGCCTTTGCAGTAAGCACTACAAGTCAACATATGCACTCACCGAAGTTGAAACACTTGAATGCAGCATATAAAATCCTGAAATATCTCAAAGGAACTCCTAGCCGAGGTCTCTTCTTTAGAAAAACTAATTTGAGAACTATCGAGATATACACAGATGCAGATTGGGCGGGAGACCAAGAGAACAACAGGTCTACTTCAGGATATTCTACGTTTGTGTGGGGAAATCTAGTAACGTGGCAGAGTCACAAGCAACGAGTGGTATCCACAAGTAGTGCAGAATCAGAATTAAGATTACTATCTGAAGGAGTCAGGGAAGGAATATGGATAAAAAGGGTTGCTGATGAGACCTACACCAAGATAGAATCTCCATTAAAACTTTACTGTGATAATAAGGCAGCTTTAAGCATGGCATTGAATCCAGTACAACACAGTAGAACTAAGCATGTTGATGTTGATCGTCACTTCATCAGGGAAAAGGTAGAAGATGGAATTATTTCTCTCTCCTACATACCTACAAAATTACAGCTTGTAGATATACTCACAAAAGGTCTACCCAAGGACACATTTGAAGGTTTTGTATGCAAGTTGGACATGATAAGTATCTATGATCCAACTTGAGGGGGAGTGTGGTAATTATATTATTTTGCAAATAATATTAGATTAGTCAAGATTAGATCCTGGAATCTAGGAGTTAGTTGAGATCAGTTTTTAGCTTTCAATTTTTGAATTCCCTTGAAGTCCTCAATCTGTTACAACAAATTGCTCTCATTGTATTCTATATATTTCACATGAAGTAGTGAGAAATATCCATCGGACTCAATTATCAATTATCTAATCCTAAAGTTCTACAAAAACCTTGGTTTCTTTAATTTCTTTTATATCAATTCTGAGCAGCCAGTAGCAAGCAAGCATGAATATGAATTAAAAGACAAAATCAAAAAAATAAAATTGTCAGATAATCCTTGAGCAGCAAAAAGAGCAATTCTCAAACAGTTTGAACAAGACTTAAAGTGATGCCTAAGCACTTTTCCCCAAATTTTTTTACCATATAACTTGAATTGTCTCCTATGCCACATTCAACATCAACAATGTCTTGGACCACTTAGTTGGCTCCTATATCAGAGAAAAAATTAGGATGAACCTCCAATACGTGGTGTCAATGCCAACAAAATTTTGCATCACAACTTCAATAAACCAAACTCCCTCTAGTGAAGTGAGGAGTGAGATAGAACTAGAGCCAAAGTCTAACTGCCCCTGTAGGGCCCTACCCCTATCTTTCTCTCTTCTAACCTTTTTTTCGGAAGGATCCACTCTGGAACTTCAGGAGCATTGTCAAGTAGCTCCAGATGATTAGCAGCTCTGGCAACCGTAACAGCAGTTTCATAGATCTGTCCACAAACAAAACCCTGTCAAAGCAAGCAAAAAGGATCATGTAAGGAAAGAATAAAATGATTATACCATTTAAAAGAAGTGGAAGAAAGATCTCATACAAAGTCATAGAGGCTTTTCAATGGTGTCATGGTTGTTGTCATTGCTGTAGTCAACCCCAATTTGGGCATCTGTAGAATCCATTACTTGCATCAAAAGCACGTAAAACCTATTCCAAGAAAGAACGCAAATCAGGTCTTTCATATGTTAGCAAAGAGCTAGAATTGCTTATAAAACAACAAACATGTTTTGTTAAAATTAGTGAAGATGATATTTTCAAAATAAAGTGAAACAAACTTTGACACCACGAGGCTAAATTATAAGTTAGAAGCCACTTATAGTGTGTTTGGTTTGAGGGGAGGGAATGGGAGGGAAGGAGGAGATAAACTTTTTCTCTCATCTTTACTAAATTGCCCATGAAAAATTTTCAATATTTCAAAAATATATTCTCAACAAAAAGGAATATTCCTTTCATTAATGGCAATTTAGTCAATACACTCCCAAGGGATCCTCCCCTCCCCCTCCCCCTCCCCCTCCCCCTCCCTCAAACCAAACAAGGCCTTAGTTGCATCAAAAGCACATAAAACCTATTCCAATAAAGAACGCAAATCAGGTCTTTCATATGTTAGCAAAGAGCTAGAACTGCTTATAAAACAATAAAACAACAACCATGTTTTGTTAAAATTATTGAAGATGATATTTTCAAAATGAAGTGAAACAAACTTTGACACCACGAGGCTAAATTATAAGTTAGAAGCCACTTAGTTGTAGTTGTGTTATCCAATCTGTGAGAAAGTCTTGTTGCATACACCAATTTCTACTAGTATGGATCACATGAAACGTTCATGGTCTATGAAAGAAAATTACTCAAGAGGTTGTGCCATCCCTTGTCTTGGGGAAAACTGAAGGAGTGGCATTTTATTGCCTGCGTTTCTCATTTTCCTGACCATACTTTACATGGTCATCAGTGAAGAAAACAAATGCCAAGGAAACATGGTTGAAGCATTACTTTTGTGCAGTTCCTGTGGACTTATTTTAGGGTATTTGGGAAGAAGAGAACAAAATCTTGAGAATATTCTTTTTTTTCCAGGCAAAGACTAGACACAGTCACTAACTACAGTAGATTTCGCCCTTTTTTTCTTTTTCTTTTTAAGCAAAAAATAATAATAATAATCTTTCAATTATCGTTTAGAAATGTCATGCACTTAGTTGTAAATCTCCCCATTTAACAATGCTATCTTAATTTTCCTTAACACCTATCCTAGCCCTCCCCATAGGAGGAACTAATCACAAACCCAAACACAACACACCCACACACACTTCCCCTAAGCCACATGGGGATCGATCCTCCAACCTCTTCAATAAGAGGGGTTAGACGGTGCCATTTGAGTCAAGGCTCATTGGCAACAATGCAATAACAACAATAACAAAGCCTTAAAGCTTTATCCCACGAGGCAAGGATTGGCAACAATGCAATATTAATTAAAATTAAGAGGGAATATCTATAAATATATACATACCATGCTAATCCATATGCACAGCAGGAGAAGAGAAAATAAGCACGTCACCAATTCATCATAATATCTGCAATAAAAATGCCTCTGTCAGTATCATTTCCAGAAAAAGTTCAAATCCAAATTTCAGCACAACATTAACTTTATACACTCATAGGATAGAATTAAAATTGTGTTTAGACTTGAATGATTTTGCAACAACTCATAAGTTGGTATAATTCCAACTTCACAAGATATTTCCTTTACTTAATCTCAATCACAAATTGATTAACCAAGGTGAGAAATATGTTTGAAGATACAAGAAATATATGTTCACATTACCTGATGATTGCGATAGCACAACCCATAGAAGGCAGCGATGGTACATCTTTTTGTTCTGTGAACAAGTAGATTTTACTCAAGATCATTTCTTCAACCATGAATGCTACGCCAACTTCACAATAAAAGTAAGCTTCAAATAAGTTTCGTACCTCCATATTCTAATATTTTTCCTTGAAGCATGAAATTGGGACCATGAACATATATCATTAGTTTTGACACTAAGGGGAGCTTGAGTAACAACTCAAGAGAAGCTTCTTTCCCTTATACATAGCTCTTTGAAATGTGTTGACATATATCAACTGATCTTCATGCAGCCTACTACTTTCACATAAATTGAATGGTAACCAACAATGATCATTTAGGACACTTTGTTGATAATATTCCGAAATCATTTCTTGAAATATTCTGGATCCTGAAACACTTGGTCCACTTCTGCAGAAACAGTACAATAACATTTCATAAGATGCCCGCTTTGGGTATAATCCCCTTTTGCGCATTGAATACAAAAGTGACATTGCATCAAGAAGTCTTCCAGCTCTAATGAAGCCTGTCAATAAAGTGTCATAAGCAATCCTATCTGGAACACAACCATCTACATTCATCTTGTTGAACAATCTCACAGCACTGTCAACATCATCCAAATGTATATGCCCAGAAAGAAGGATAGTATAAGTGACGTGATTGGGGCACACACCTTCTTTTTGCATCAGTTGTAAATGACTATATGCATCATTAATCATTTCTTCCCTACAGAGCCACGATATTATGCAGTTGTTTAGGTAGAGATTATCCATAATTGCAGCACCTCTAAAAGCCTTTATCAACTTCCTTGCCAACCATTTCAATGCATCCGAAGAAGTAGTTAGAACTCTTAAGCTATTTTCTATTTTAGGAAAAGGACTCCAATCAAGCAGATATAATAGCATCTCTTTTCCCCTCTCAGACTCTCTTGGCAAGTTGTAATTTCTATTGTTGTTACGACAAATATATCTGCGAACTCCATTCACAAATGCCATGCACATTATAAGATCCCAAGTAACATCATTTTTCCCCACTATATTAACTAACTTAAGGGCAACTCCAAACTCCCTGATCTTCAAGAAATGTAAGATAAGAGAGGTATATAACACAGCATTAGGCACCATACCTTCCTCCAACATTTTGTCAAGGTAAATACACGCCTCATCAATCATATGTTTCTTAACTAGTCCACTAATGAGGGCAGTGTAAGAATGATAACTTGGTTTGATTGAAGTATCTATCATTTTGTCAAATAATTCTCGAGCTACAAGTACTCTTCCACTCATGGAATACCCATAAATCATTGTAGAATAAACCCCTTCATCAGGATCTACACCGCACAGGAGCATTCTCTTAAACATGTCTTCTGCTTCAATAAAATTTCTTTCTTTAACTAAACAACCTATCATTGAGCCATAAATAGCAACAGAGGGCTTCATTCCTCTCTCTTCCATTTGGTCCAGGAAATCAATTGCACAGACCATATTACCCTGATTACAAAGCTCATTTATAATTATCAAGAAAGTTGCTTGATCAGGAATCAAGCCACGATCTTCCATAAGGTCAATTACAAAGTTGGCATCCTCATAATGCCCCATTTGGCTTAAACACTTGATGAGTGAGTTGTAACAGAAATGCAAGGGCCTGTATCTAGCATCATCCATTTTTTTCAAACAGACTAATGCCTTGTCTACTTCTCCTTTCTCGCACAAAGCACTAATAAAAATACTATATGCTACAGTAGCTAATTTAATGTTTCTACATACAATTCTCTCAAGCAAGAGCTCAATTTCTTGCTCAAAATCATAATCTGGATTTTGACCAGAAGAAGCAGGCAACATAGGATCAATCCCACATCCATTCTTAGCAAGAGCCTGCAAAATTGTGAAGGCAAGCTGCAACTTGCAAACAGGTAAAATCTTCATAAGTTTTAAATATAGCACATGATCAGGAATAACACCGCTTTCCATCATATTTTCGTACAACTCAAAAAACTCTTCCATTTTATTATGCTTGTACAGGGCAGAAAACAAAACAGTGTAACAATGAACATTGGGGGTCACTTTAGAATTAATCATGTTCTGTAAAAGCGTCAAAGCACAATCAATTTTTTTTCCTTTGCAGTACTGGGAAATCATAACTTGATAAGTCACAACATCGGGCTTAATTCCCCACTCCATCATCTTGTTATGTATAACCCAGCCCTTGTCATATAGACTCAACTTCATAAAACCATCAATTAAAATATTACATATATATCGATCTGGCTGATAACCTATCTTCAACATTCTGAAGAAAACCTGCATAGCCATCTTCATTCTTCTGTCTCTACAATACACACGGACCAGAGAAGTATACATTGCCTTGTCAACATACACACCTCGGGATTCCATTTCCCCAATTAGTAACTCTGCCTCCACTACTCTATTACCCTTGCAGAGACCATAAAACAGTGACTTGTATATATGAACTGTAGGGAGATGTTTATGATTCAGTAACATATCAAACACATGAAGAGCCTCATCCAAATGCCCTTTATGGCATAGCCCATCCATTAATAGATTATAGCACCCAAAACTAAGTTCAGCTTTGGCATAACAGGCTCTAAGAAATAAATCAAATGCATCCAAGTATCGTTCTTGGGCACAATACTGTTGTAGAATGCTAAGGCATGCTTCTTTCTGAGGCACATAATTGAAGGAAAGAAGCCTATTAAAATAATTCATTGCATCTTCTACTTTTCCCAACTCACATGAGCAGATTACCATAGAATTCAAAATCAAAGGATCTGCATTATTAACTTGAGGCTCAATTTCTATTAAGTAGAGTGACTCTGCTAACTGTGGCTCCCCTAAAGTCACCAGCTTCCTTATTAAAACAGCATAGCTATCCGAATCAAGGTCCAGCCCACGACCAATAACAGAATTAGCAACTGAAATGGCATCAGCAACAGACATAGAATGACTGATCATCCTTTGAATAACTAGCTGAGCAGATGAAAATAAACCCCTTTGTATAAGTTGATCTGCTAGGGAATGACAGAGATTTTTGTGGTTTCCAGAAGGAACAGAGACTGCCATGTCTAAAGTGTCAATAGGAAGAGCACAGGTTGTTACTTCTCTCCTGATTCTAAAGAATAAGTGAGAAGAAATTAACCTCTTCTTATTCATCTTCTTCAACAACATATTACACTGGCAACACCAAGTGTTTTAGACACCCAACCTGACTGCCAAAAAGACAAACTTTCAAAGATCCAGGGGGAAAATTGCAATACAAGAGAAGGGGTCAAAGGAAGTGTAATGACAGTGACCAATATTAAATTCAAATAAGATGGATGGAAAAGAAAACCAAATTAATCTTCACAGAAGTTACTTACTTTTGTGATAAGAATGAACTTAGAACAAGAACAAGAGGCGCCAAATTAAAGTAGACTACTCACACTCTTTTACAAGATCACTGTCACAATAGGTTTTTTACCACACAACCAATTTTTTCCTATCACTTCAAATTTAATTAAAAATGAACAAAAAAAAATTAATGGTATGAAAATTGGTTGGGGGGAAACAATTCGTACATGTTAGAGAATCACCTATACCAAAATGAATAAGTAAACAACTCTTACAAAGAAAAACCACACTATTATGAATAGATAATTATATATCCCAAATATATATAAAGTATCTTATCGCCATAACCCCCCCGGGGGGGACTTTATGAACTCAACACCAATAACTAAGTCAGACGAAATTTTAAGTTCGGTTTGCCAAAGCCAACTCCCTTAAATTTTCCTTTCCTCTTGGCCAATCTAATTCCAACTATTAAATTTTCTTCTGGCTAAATATCAAACTAACACATGAACTTGATAATATCCAAAGCCATCAATTTAAAAGCATTGAGATCATTGACTACACCAATTCAAGATGGTGCAGCATCCAGGTTTGCCCGTTCACAATTTTCAACAACCCAATCTACCTATCTGATCATTGACAGTGAATGACGTGAGTAACTAAACTCATGTGCTTAAAAGTTGAAATCAAAATCATGAAAAGAAGAGGAAATGACAAACACAGTTGAAGGTAGAGGAAGAGAAACAAGGAGGAACAACCAAACCTGCTGGTGTTGCTAGTTCACACGCAAAGTTGGTAGCAAGATGGAGGAGGCTGTCAGAGGGAGAGCAAAAGCTGAGGTAACCATCGGCTATCAGAAGTTCGTGGTGGCCAGCCAGGCTTCGAAAATTGAGAAGGATTCGACTATTTGGCGAGCTCTATCAGTATCAGAGAATAGACAGAGTAAAAAAAAAAAAAGCGAACAAGAACTATTACTTCACTCTTGAAAATAGAGATTTGTGATTTCTTCAAGTGAAAAAGAAACAGAATAGAAAGAGGAATAGAAAAAGGGGAAATGGGTTTCATTCTCATATTCTTAATCAATAATGTTAACTAAAGAGCTTTCGCCAAAGCTTTTTTTTTTTTAAAAAAAAAAAAAACTGTAAATTTGACTAGAAGAAGTGAAATTGAACTGCAGCGCTTCATTCCTCTAGTAACGGCCTAAATATAGGCAGATACAAAAACAGAATTGCAAGCCTGTTTATTTGATTTTATTCCGTCCCATACAAGATGTTCTCGTTCATGTTTTCAATGCAAACCTGTTTTTGTTGATGAGATAAGGTTGAAGGCTGAATGAAACAATATTTAACAGATTCCACTCTCATCAGCATTTCTACTACTTGACAATTCCGTAATAGGAGTGTTCAACTGTAAAATTTGACCCTCAATCAGTATTAAGTTAAGCCTATCAGTGAGATCACAGATAGCAAATTATATTTCACGAGGAATTATTAAAAACCCCACAAATGACAAATTCTAATTAACATAACAGGAAGAAAACAACGAACCTGAGACTCTGGAAGCATGAAGAAAAGCACGAACCTGAAGGCTGAAGGCACGAAGCAGAGCACTAAGGAGCACAAGTCAAAACACCAGAAATCGCTTGGGCACGAAATAGTAGGAAGGAGCACGAACCATAAGATATCGGTGAGCAGCGACGGTGGCGGTAAGCGGCGGGGACGAGAAAACGATCAGGACAGGGTTTTTGTGAGGCTTTGGGGAGTGAACGGTATGCTATAATCTACAGAGTATGGAAAAAAAATAAAATAAAATAAAAAATTAAGTAGTTGAAGCTGATAATTTCACTTCTCTTGCAACCTACTTTTTACTTCGCCGCAAAATTATGACAACTGGGCTTGTTTGGATTGGCGGTAGAAGCGGTGACTTAAAAGTTATATGAATTTTATAAAAGTCAGGTTAAGCTAATGTGTGTGTTTGAATTACCCGTTTGACTTTTTGCAGAAATGATTTTTTTCCCCCTAACTGAGGAGTGATTGGATTATTATTTGAAAAGTCAATTAAGATAGAAAATGACTGAAAAAGACATGAATCATATTGAAACTACATATACATATTAGTTATATATATTGAGTTAATGGAAATTTTAATTTTAATTTGAAAAAAAATTAAATATTATTAAAAAAATAAACAATAAAAACCTTAATTAAATATATTTAATGGATAAAATTGTTTATAAAATAATACATCAATTTCTCCTATTGTTATGCATACTACTATCCCTGACAAGTTTCTCTCTGATTCTATCATGAAGATGATTCATTTGTAGTGCCGATAATATATTGATATTTGATGAGGCGTCTTTATCAAGAGGATCATCATTATCTTTGTCTTCATCACCCAAATCTCCTTGGTCAGCTCATTGAAATTCCACATCAGAGCTCGAAAATCTCCGGATGAAATTGTGTATAGCCATTGTTGTACAAGCTATGTAGATTTGAGTTTCAAAACTATAAAATGACATATTTCGCAATATATTAAACCTATCCTTCCAGACTCCAAACGTCTTTTCTATAGTACACCTCAAACTTGAATGATAATAACTGAAGCACATTAGGATTTCAAATCCCGGTTGTTACCCTGAACTGTGGAAGGTGATAACATTTACGTCTATACGAACCAATATATCCAACTAGTGTTGGATAGCCAACATCGACTAAGTAATATTTCCCTGATAAGTGAAGAAATTTTGTAACAATTAGAAATTATACGAAAGTGAAATTAACATGGAAAAAAATGTAATTATAGTATTTGCTTGAAGCAAATAAGCCAACCCAGAAGGAAATCCATGACAGTAGGTTAGCAAAACTTGAAGCAAATAAGCCAAACCAGAAGGAACAGAAAGCCTATGAAAAGAGAACAGATTCCAACTCCACGTAGGCCTTCTCTAAATTCTAAATAATCTAGGTTTCAAAAATAACCCAAGCACTCTCATTTTTCTCATAATCAATTTTTCTATCAAAATTATGATTTTGTTATAGGACAGTCAAACACTTTGATTGAAGGCAGGGAATTGTTTGCGGCATTGGGACTGCAACACGCACCCAGGACATTCAAGGGAACGCCAGACTTGGCTTCATTAACCAGAGATGATACCTACAGACATTAAGAAGTGAGACACCAGGACAAAATCACAAATGCTCTTGTTTTGTAAATTATTCCGAGGGGCTAAAACAAAAAACCAAAAAGGTATCTCCTTGTTAAGTGCATTCCTCACTATCATTACTACATTCCTATTTTGGGGGGAACGAGATTAAAAATGGAATTAATTCCCCCTTTTGGGAGAGAATAAGAGCAGATAAGCACCAGGGAAAAGTCATATTCCTCTTATGCTTTGTTTGGGAGTTTGGAGAAGAAGAAAACGAAAGAGATATAAGGAGTTTAGAGGGAAAGAAAAGGAAGGGAAATGGAAAATATTTCCTCTTGTTTGGGAGTTAAAAAAATAGTAAAGGAGGAACGTGGAGAATTAATGAGTTATTTTTACTATTTTATCTTTTTATTTAAAAATTAATATAACTATTATACTATACAAATTGATTTAAATTTAAATTTTCTAAAAAAATTTATTTACATAATTTTTATATTCAAAAAATATTTTCTCTCTCTAAAAATATTTTCCCATAAAAAAGTATTTTCTCTCTCTCTAAAAATATTTTCCCTACGAAAGTATTTTCTTTCTCTAAAAATATTTTCCACTACAAAAGTATTTTCTCTCTCTAAAAATATTTTCCCCTACAAAAGTATTTTCTCTCTCTAAAAAGTATTTTACCCTCTAAAAAATATTAACTCGCTCTAAAAATATTTTCTCTCTCTAAAAATATGTTCCCATCTAAAAAGCATATTCTCTCTCTAAAAAGTATTTTTTTCTCTATAAAAATATGTTCCCATCTAAAAAGCATTTTCTCTCTCTAGAAAATATTTTCTCCTAAAAAAGTATTTCTCTCTCTAAAAAGTATTTTCTTTCTCTAAAAATATTTTCCACTACAAAAGTATTTTCTCTCTCTAAAAATATTTTCTACTACAAAAGTATTTTCTCTCTCTAAAAAGTATTTTACCCTCTAAAAAATATTAACTCGCTCTAAAAATATTTTCTCTCTCTAAAAATATGTTCCCATCTAAAAAGCATATTCTCTCTCTAAAAAGTATTTTTTTCTCTATAAAAATATGTTCCCATCTAAAAAGCATTTTCTCTCTCTAGAAAATATTTTCTCCTAAAAAAGTATTTCTCTCTCTAAAAAGTATTTTTTTTCTCTAAAAATTTGTTCCCCTCTAAAAGTATTTTCTCTTTCTAAAAATATGTTCTCATCTAAAAAGCATGCTCTCTCTCTAAAAAGCATTTTCTCTCTCTAAAAAGTATTTTATCTCTCTAGAAAATATTTTCTCCTAAAAAAGTATTTCTCTTTCTAAAAAGTATTTTTTCTCTCTAAAAAGTATTTTCTTTCTCTAAAAATATGTTCCCATCTAAAAAGCATTTTCTCTCTCTAAAAAGTATTTTCTCTCTCTAGAAAATATTTTCCCCTAAAAAAGTATTTCTCTTTCTAAAAAGTATTTTCTATCTCTAAAAAATATTTTTCATGTGCATTCCAAGAATAGAAAAGAAATTAGAAATAACGAGAGTGCTTTATTTGAACGAGGGTAAAAAAATAATTAATCCATGTTCCCTCTTAAAACCCCCCATATTGGGGGAACTTCATTTTTGTGAAGGATGAGGCTTTTGGAGGATTTGTAAAAATTCGTGATTCCCTCCCCTCTTATTTTTAAAACTCCCAAACAAGGGAAGGGACTACCAAAACCCTTCATTTCCTTTCCTTTCCCTCCAAAATGGAACTCCAAAACAAAGCCTTAAGGTACCTATATTGAATGCAATAGAAATATGTCGTACTTAAATTGGGCACACTACTCTCCTTTGGCAATGTAATTGATATTCAAACTTCATGTTAGAATGATGTATCTTGTCTCTAATTAGGAGTATCTGATATAAAAACTCTTATACATGCCTGACAAGCTAGAAAACAAGAAAGACAATGCACCAGGAAGAATACAATTATAGATGAGTATAATTAAAAAAATATATTCATCTATCTATTAATCTTATGTTTTTCATATATCTCTTCAGTTCTAATCAGACAATTATTAGATGTCACAAACTTGAGGTTTGACTCGTTATCACTAAAGAACATGACTACCTAATGAAATTACCTTCTCCTATCTTTTCGGCTGGCTGGGTAGACACTGAGCTTCAATGTCATACTTCAGGATCTGGAAACATTCAAGGTTCTCTTCCAAAAACCGGATCCCACTAATTTATTCGAAATTATCGAAATCTGAAAACCAATTTTTGATACTTGCATTTAGGAAAACAGGTTGGGAGGTGCACTTGAGATAGTCAGATTGGGAGGTGCAGGTTAAACAGGAACCCATTTTTGGCAAGAAAATCATGATTTTCCCAAAGTTATTTTTTTAAAACCTTTTCAAAAAATATTTTCCAAAATCTAATCCAAACTGATAAAGGCAAATGAAAAGGAACTTGATTTGGGTATAATCTGGTTCATATGCAGAAGATGTCTTATCCTACGTAAAACAAAAATAAGTTACATTCGGATGTTGGAAAGATGATAATGACACTAACACTAGCACATATTCCTCAACCATGCAAAGTTTTTCATGCAAAAAGAAAACAGAGACAATTGTGAATAATAATACAGTGGTGTGCTCTGCCTTCATATATATATTGAGCTATACAACATTCTAGAAGAATATTTACAATTACATGGATATTAGTGAGACCTATAAGATGCATACACATATATACAGGGCAGCCTGCCAGAATACAATCAAGATCTACCGAATGTACCAAATAACTAACTATTGGGACCACTAGGACCACCACACCAATTATGCACTAATCATGTATTACTACTTGTCTTAATTCTCCTCCACAAATGAGACAACACTACCTGTTGGAATTTCTCGCTAAAATCAATTCCAGGCACCTGTTGGAACCCTTTAGCGACAAGTCTGGCTTTGTATTTCAACACAGATCCATCAGCACAAAACTTGTTTTATAAATCCATCGATTATCTATCAATTTCTGGTTGTTGTACGGAACCAGGAACCAGGTTTGATTCCTAATCAAGGCTTCAAACTCTTCACGCATTGCGTTAAGCCAGGATGGAGAAGAGATAGCTTCTCGAATTGATGTTGGAGTTTCCTTGATGTTGGACTGCCGTGGAGATGAACGGGAAAGCGATTTGGTGTTGCATTGTTGAGATGACACACTTAGGGATCCGAAATATGTCTTGTTGGGCTTGACTATTCCGTACTTGGACCGGGTTATCATGTGGTGTGGAATATGACAGCTGAGCCCACTAGCAGGAATTGATGACTCACAAGAATTGGGCTCAAGTTGCTCATCGGAGCCATCACTAGCTTCTGGTAAAGAGACTTTTGGTGAAAACTCCGATGATTCTTCTGGAACAGACTGTGGAGTTATGTCATCAGCCATGTCTTCCAGAATTGAGCTGGGTCTTCTCTGAATAATCAAAGGAACTATATCGGACATATTTATTGCAACATGCGATTGATACAAGAAACTTGTTCAAAATGGAAATGAACCAGAGTCAAATACCACATGTCGTGAGATGAACACTTTACCTGTAGAACTTAGACACTTGCGACCCTTTTGTTGAGCAGCCACACCAATGTAAACACATTTCTAGCTATGAAATTGAAACTTGTGTGCATTATACGGCTTCAAACATGCGTAGCAAGCACATCCAAAACTCTGCAAATTTTTATAATCTGGCTTTGTTCCTGTAAGCCAAAACAGAGGTGACTGATGATCAATAACTGGGGATGGCAGACGATAATGATAAACACAGCCTGTTGAAAGGCATCGACCCAGTAACTCAAAGGCATTCCAACATAGGCAAGTAATGCTAAGCCCATTTCAACAATGTGTCAGTGTTTGCGTTCCGCGCGACCATTTTGTACCGACGTGTAGGGACATGTTAAACGCATATTGATGCCTGCTTCTTGAGCCAATGGTGTTAGTTCTCTATGTGTTTTGATGATAACTGACAATTGTAAACTTAAGTTTGTCTTTGAAAGTTGTAAAGCTTTCTGTTTAAGGCAAACTCGAGTTTTGGTATAGAAACTCGAGTTTGGACTTAACAGACAGAAGCTCAGATTTTACAATGTTGGCCAAACTCCAGTTTGCATAGGCAAACTCGAGTTTGCAGAGTTACAGAGAGTTAACAAAGTTTACAAGAGTTGTAAACTCGAGTCTGTGTTTATAAACTCGAGTCTAGATTAAAGGCAGTGACACTCGAATTTCAACTTGTTTCCAAACTCTACCTTTGATTCTGAGAAACTCCAGTTTACAAGAAAGTTTATGTGCTAAAAGTTTAAAGACTTGTAAACTCGAGTTTATGATTTGAAAACTCGAGTTTGAGATCAAACAGAAGCTTCAACATTTTATCAAGTTTTCCAAACTCCAGTTTCAGTTTTACAAACTCCAATTTACAAAATGCAATAGCCTTCATGTTTTCAGTTTTCACTGGAAACTCGAGTCTGGATTATGTAGACTCGAGTTTGGCATAAACAGAGATACTCGAGTTGATACTTGTTTTCTAAACTCCAGTTTAAATTTCAGTGACTCCAGTTTGTACTTCAATGAAAAGTTTTTAAAGTTTCAATGTACACGGAAACTCGAGTCAGATTTATGGAGACTCGAGTTTAGAACTATTTGAAAATACTCGAGCTATTACATGATTTCTAAACTCCAGTCTGCATTTCAAAACTCCAGTTTTGAAGCTGTGAACTTAAACTTAAGTATTTCATAAAAGCTTCAAACTCGAGTCAGTCACTAAATGACTCGAGTTTAGTCAAGTGTTCAAAATCTCATTCAAGACGAACTCGCGACTTTCCTCTCTGTAAGAACCAAACTCGAGTCAGTTACGTGTCAACTCGAGTTTAGGAAACTTTCAAACATACCTTGCTCTCTGGATGAACCTCAAACTCGAGTCTAGAACACCAAACTCGAGTTTGCATCGGTAACTTTTGAAAACCAAATCAAATCAATCTGGGAAATCATTATGGGTTAATCTGAAATTATCATATCTTGTTGCATTATTATTCCTAACATTACTGATCAAGTTTTTGATAAGTTTCAGACAGGTTCATCACAAGATCAGAAAGAATCAAAGATCCAGAATAAGGGCTGATTCTTCTCCCTTATCCCAGATGTTTAGTTCAGATCGTTGGAACACATTAAGATCACCTCAAACAGTCAGATTAAGATCATGGAATGACAAAAAATCTGGAAGACGTTCTGCAACAACATATTCCAGGATTTCAGCAAAGAATTGAAAGAACAGAGCAAAATTTGCAACTGTCATTTTCCAGATTTGCAACTGAATGTTGGAGAAGATATTGCAACGGCTAGCTCATCTAGTTAGGCTATAAAAGGCTATGAAGACTCAGAGCAAGAAATAAAACGAAGTCACACTTGAATACATTTGCATTTTTGAGTCTATATTATTGTTTTATGATTTGATCTTCAGTATTTATCAAAATCTACTCTTTTGAGAGGTTATAATTCTTTGAAAGCATTTGTTTGTGAGAACTCAAGGTTGTGAAACCTGTGAGTTAGGTTGTTTAATTACAAAGTGTAAGGGGGAGCAAGTCCTAGGTGATTAGGATTGTGTCTTAACTTCATTGTTGTAGTTAAAAACCTGTTGAACTAGTGGAAACACCCAGAAGGTATCTGGGGACTGGACGTAGGTCAAGGTTGAGACCGAACCAATATAAATTCTGTGTGTCTAAGCTTTCTTTCTCTACTCTTTTATTATTCATTTCTTAAGCTTTATTTTTAAGAGTTGAAAAGAATTTTTAAAATCCCCAATTCACCCCCCTCTTGGTGATTTCTTCCACTTTCAAATGGAATGAACGGTTTATACTCACTTCCATTGTCACATTGTATAACTTTTATCTTGCGATTGAATTGGTTTTCGACAAAAACCTTAAAGTGTTTAAAAGCATTGACTGCATCTCCCTTATTTTTTAGCGGATAGAGCCATGTGTATCTGCTAAAATCATCCACAAAGTGTATATAGAAACGATGGCCTCCATAAGATTGAACAGGGGATGGCCCCCACAAATCTGTGTGAATTAAATCTAAAGGATGAGAGGCTTGCAAAACAGATATCGAAAATGGCAGAAATTTTGATTTTCCTAACTGACATGCTTCACATACATGTTCACCATTAAAATGATACTTAAGTTTTTCATTACAACGATTTAAAACTTGCTGCAAGATTCTAACACTAGGCTGTCCTAAGGCATGATGCCATTTCTGAAATTGAATGCTGGAAATGTTGGTTGCACTTGCCATTAAAGCTTGTGGTGATCCTTCAGTTCTTTTTCCCATCAGTCAATACATGCCTTCCTTTGGTGTTCCCCGAATTAGCTGCTCTCCTGTCATTGAATCCTTCACAACACACTCATGATTAGTGAAGTTTATATCTACATTATTGTCATTGATTAGCCTATTAACACTCATTAGGCTCTTAGTGGTTGTAGTAACATACATCACATCTTTGAATTCCCTAAATTTGAATTCAGAAAGCAACAATTCCAGTTCCAGTAATCATTGCATCCAGAATTAACATTCACAAAAAACAAATCCAAAGAAAGAAAAATAGCCAGAGCACAGAGAAAGAAGAATGAAGGGAAAACTAAATAGCAATGTGGCATTCCATCTAAAAATCAAACTTCAGGATTCCACGATTCCACCAGACAGGAACTCAAAATCAAATTCAAATCAAACTCAAAAGCAAAATTCGCGATTCCAGAAATCAAACTCAAAATCAAAATCAACTTGAAATCAAACATGAAGAAGGATCTTGGGTTGATTGAGTGACTACACAACGAGGCTGATGAACTCATGGACTTCGGCAACGACTGGCGATGGGTGATGCCTGCAGCGTCTTCAACCAGCAAGATATTGAGAGGATGAAGATGGTGAAACAAGCCACACTAGACCGGCTATTTGAAGACGAGAAGAGTAGATGATGAGACGGCTGGCGAGGACGATTTGCATGTGGGAATCTCTGGTCGTGATTTGACGAGACGAGCTCTGGGCTTTTGATTCAGAATCTCTCAGCTTTTCCTGAACGAGAGGATGGCTAAGACAGAGAGGAATCACTGCAGAGCTGAGCACGAGATCATGAGATTCAACTGAAGATCTGAGAAAGCTAGACGAATCACGAGATTCAGCAAAAGATCCAAGAATCCTGGATGAGAGGATGGGTCAAATCTTTGCGAGTGAGCACGGATGATTGCGAGGAACACGCTGCTGACAAACTTCAATCAGTGAGGGTGGCATGAGGTTTTCTCCAATGGTAACCCAAAACGCAGGGCACATTGGGAAAAAGCTATGAAATGAGGCTTTCAAAAAAGCCCAGTTACGTTGTTTTTTTATTATTTTAACCTAGTGAATTATTTTTTCAAGAAAAGTGGCTTTTTTTTTTTTTTTTGTAGAAAAAGCACTTAAATGCAATACCAAGCAGGCCCCTGTAGTGTGAACTCAATTTATGAATTTGTAAGAATTTATTTTTAACACAGTATTAATATTTAATAGTGTATCAGTAGATAATTAAAATATATAAAATAATAAAATTTTGATTTAAATATATTTTAAATTAAATTCAAATAATTCAAATTAAATCCACCAACATTCATAATATATCATATTAAACTAATAATTTTCTATAAAAGTTATCTGTAAAATTATCAACATGATAAAATCAAAAAAGTTAATACGATTTTATAAGTCTAAGCAAAAAAAAAAACGATTTTATAAAAGTTCGATTTCTTAAACTAAAAAACATAAAAAAAAAGGTAAATTTAGAAAATTAATTCATAATTTTCACATCATAATTCCACAAACATGACGAGTCGAATCTGACATCAACTTTCAAGCTTTTCGTTTTTTGTAAAACAAAAAATTACCAAAGTATGAGTCTGGATTCTTTAGGTCGGATGGCTTCCGACCTTTCCTAATAATTAAATGTGAAAATTATATATTTAGTAATTTAATTTTGAGATTAATGTTTTTCATGTTGTAGGAAAAAAATCATTTCATGTCACACACACATGAAATTGTGGGACTCACACACACACACATATATATGAATTAATATATGTATATATGGATCTTACCATTTCATGTGTGTAGGAGGTTTAGTTTTCTCATGCAACATGAGAAAACTAAAACCCTTTAATTTTATTCAAAATTTCATTTTGATTTCTTAATTTAATCAGAGACCCCCCGAATGATCCTTCGTGCAGCTTCCCACCTTGCAGGATGCAGAGTCTAGTTGCATGACACCCGAGTCCACCAACTCTCCGTGAAGGTTTAGACCCAAGATAAAAGTTTAGAGAGAACAAAGCTGGTTATTGTCTTTTTTTTTTTAAGAAAAAGTTTAGATAAGTTGAGTCTCTTCCAAAAAAATTATTAAGGCATTGCCTTTCAGTACTTCTAGGTGGCTTTCTAACAAGGTTGATTCTTACATCGGTAACATGATTTGAACTCAGGGTGTAATAATAATTTCTATGAATGCTCTTTAAGGTTTAATTAAGATCTGTTCTGAACTTGGAATCATCACAGATATAGATATCCTGTTATATGCATAAGAGCCAAATATAATATTATTTTCTCAAAACTAATTAGTTTCACTAATAAACTTATATATAATTCAAGAATAAACAACATATGATATGATTAAATAACTTATTCAGTTTCCTTAATTTCTACAAACAACATATAGATATTTTGTTAGGCCTTAAATGAATATCATTACTCATTTAATGAATATTATTACACTTTTAGTTAATGTCATCACTCATTTAGTCAATATAATTATGTCTCTAGTCAATATCATTATGTATTTAGTCATTTTCATTATTTATTTTGTGCTATTATGCCTTTATTTATATTATACATATATATACCAATGCATACATATATTAAAAGAGCTTAGGTGGTGATCAAAATGGTGGGATGAGTTTGAATTCTGCCCCTTACCCCCTTCATTCATTTTTTTTTTTACGAAAACAAAATTCAAACTCACCACCAAAAAAAAAAGGCCATGTGCCGGGGCTTTGACAACCGGAGTTGGGCCGCCAACTGTTGCAGGCCGACCAGAGCTGGATCTTTGGCAACTGGCCAGCGTTAGTACACAGGCAAGGGCTCATTTTTCTTCTTTTTCTTATTCAAAAAATAAAAGCGTAAGGTAAATTTATCAATATTTTTAAATCTCAATTGATCCCCATCACCTATTTTTTGGGGTTTTGAAAATTCAGATAATATTTAAATGATATTTTCCCATATAAAAATAAATATGAAATTGTTCCATAGGTTAAAAAACATAATTGCTTCAATAAGGAGCTGTTACAACCTTCTTAAGTCAGACCATAAGCGTCTTGTTCTCTGAATGATGGTTGGGTTTATATTTCTGTCAAAATCGAAGAAGCATAAGCTGATATTTTCACATGGTATTATTTGTTTTTAAGGGTTTGTCGTTGCAGAAATTTAGATGGCAATGGAAAATTGCAAGTCCAACTTCTTTTCATATTCACTGTTTGCGTGCTGCATTAAGTCGGATTGGATATACCGATTTGGTTCTTTTTTTTTTGGACAGAAATGATGGACAACATCCGCATTGGAAAGCAAGTTAATTATTTTTCAACATGGACCTACTCTGCAAAAAAACAGTTCGGAAAAATTGATAAATAAGTACAGGAGGAGTATTATTCAGACTGTAAAATTGTTTACTATTCTTCCTTCGGATCTTTAACTTAAGATTTAAGTGTTTTGCCAACTTACAAAAAAAAAAGTGCTTTTGAAGTTAAAACCTTGGTTTTAGAAAATATTTGTCAAACAAAGAAAGAAAGGATAAAGGTGTTTTTTTTTTTTTTTTGAAAATCTTTTCTTATATTGTAAGAAAACCATTTTCTCATGTTACACACACATGAAATGATGGAACCCACATATACATATATTAATTAATATATGTTTATGTGGGTCTCATCATTTCATGTGTGTGTAGGAAACTTTTTTTTCTCGTGTAAATGAGAAAACCAAAGCCCTTTTTTTTTTACTCTCTCTCTCTCTCTCTCTCTAAAACCATTGTTTTGGAGAAGTTGGCATTTCCAGCTTTTTCACCTTCAAAAGTCCCTCCAGGCCTCAGGAAAGGAGAAGAAAACATTAAGGGCTTTGTTTGTTACACGGATTTGATGGAAAAAAAAAAAGGAAAATTCGCAAGTTCCTCCGTTTGGTTTGTATTTTTGACAAATCTTTCCAGGAACCCAGGTTTCTAGACCCACAATTTTCCCATATATATGGGAAGATTAAATCCTACAAAAATTGGCGGGGTCTCAAGTTCTCACGTCACTGCTCACATTTTTGGATAAAATTTACCCCTTAAATTTAAACTTGGTGCGATGTTTGAACTTGGCAGGCACGTTTGAATTTGGCAAGAAAGTTTGAGCTTAGCAAGTAAACTTTCTTGTACAAGTTCGAACTTGATAATTCATATTTTTTAAGAATATATTTTAGCAAAAAAAAAAAATCTTTTTTATTTCGAATCAATTTATGTTTAGGGTAAAATAGATATTTCATAATTCTTTACCAACTACTACCCCTTTATTTTCTTCCTACCAAACAACTCATTTTCTCTTAAGCCATCGTTCCTCATCTTTCAAAATTTTCCTTTCCCTCCTCTAAATCTTTTCTTTTCTCAAATTTTCTTTGTACTAAACGATCTTTAAAAGTTAGAAAAGAAAGCTGGAGAGAGAGAAAAGGGAATAAGGAAGAAAAATTTTAAAAAAGGAGAGGAAGAACCCAATTCAAATCTAGAGATGAAAAAGGAAAAAGAAGAAAAATAAAATAGGTTGGGAGAACAAATTAAAAAGGATAAATAAGAAAGACAAATAAAAAAAATGGAATAATGTCATTTACAAATTTATATTAGGGAAAAAAACACTATGTTTATAAAGACCTTAATTATTTTTTTTTTTGTTTTAAAATGAAATATCACTTTTATATATTTAAAGTTCCATTGTTTAGCATCAAACATTTGATATAACTATCAAATAAATTACTTAAATCCATCTAAAAGATATTGTTTTAGATATTTACTATTTAAAAAGGATTATTGTCTATACAATTTATTAATACATATATGCTTGATCTATTTTTTATAACGTTACATGATTTACTAATGTCATAAATTTTAAATTTGCACAAAAATTTATGGAATTTTTTATATTTATTATGAAATTTAATGTTAAAAATATTTAAAATAAAAAATTATTCTTTATATGCAATTATCACAAAAGCTAATGTTCTTTCTAATAATTTGAGTATGAAAAAGTTATTCTAATAACATTATTTAAACACTATCATTGTATCAAAATCACTTTTTTTGAAAGAACGTATTCTGAAAAAGCACTTTTACCACTTTTTCTTCAAAAACTATTCTCTAAAAACTAATCCAAACACTAATTGGGGAGTTAATCTTTGTTTTAAATATAAGACTTATTTTTTATAGGGGAAAATAGAGTGAAGGACCTGGAGGAAAAACTATTTAATGAGAATGACCATAAAAATTGTAATTACTTAGAAGGACCAAATATAATAATATAAATAAAAAATTACTAAATTGTCCTTAATTAAACCTCATATGTTATCTCTTGCATTTATAATTAAAAAATAACTAAAATTAAAAGTAAAACCACTTGTCATTCACATGTAATATCATTGTACATTCTTTTTTCCAAGTTTCAGACTCATGTAAAATCAATATATTTCTTAATTAACTATTATTCAAACTAATATTTTTTAAATTTTTTTAACAAGTTAAATATTCATATAATCAGTATATCATTTAATTAATAAATATATGATCAGGTTTTCAGATTTATATTGTTAAGTATTAACGTTGATATCCATTAAGCTCTTTTTATGAAAATAAAAACTAAATTAATTTCATTTTTTTAAGGATACAATAGATTATTTATATTTTTTTAATTTAATTATCATTAAATTAATTTTTTAACCCACATAATTTTTTTCTAATATAAAAATAATTAAATCATATAAATTTTTTAACATATACAATAAATTATAAAACACCTTGAGTTTTATTAAAATGATATAATAATATTTTAATTTAAAAAAATTGTTTATCTTATAAAATTATAATTTTGAAAAAAATTGAAGAATGTGAATTTTTTTTTTTCATTGATATATCTATACAATTTCTGAAAAATGAAACTTGTGAAAAATTTTATTTAATTTATTGGAATTTAAAATTTTGTGTTAGTTTTCAAAATAGAGTATGGGAGAGAATGTAGAAGATTTCCTTAAGGGTTGTTTAATATTATTAATTTTATATTCTTGTATTTGGTCCTTCTAAATAATTATAATTTTTATGGTCGTTCCCAATAAATATTTTTTTCTTGTAGGTCCTTCATTCTAATTTTTTTTTTTTTTTTTATATTTGTCATTCTTTTCCTAATAAACATGTATTGATCTTTATGATAATAAATGTTGAGTTGTGAAGGGGCTTCATGAGTATAAAGTGAGGGTAGCTTGAGATGAAGGTGCTAAGATGGATGCATGATCATATAAAAAGATAAGATTTGTATTGAACTTATACAAGG
Source organism: Acacia confusa (assembly GCA_037074495.1). Classification (NCBI taxonomy): domain Eukaryota; kingdom Viridiplantae; phylum Streptophyta; class Magnoliopsida; order Fabales; family Fabaceae; genus Acacia; species Acacia confusa. The sequence continues at coordinate 25,531,160 of CM073504.1, read as the reverse complement.
AAAGGTTAGAGTAGCACCTATAAAAGAAAATAATAGTAGAAAATCATTTGACGTGATTTAGACACATATTGGTTACACTAGTGAGAAGGACATATTAAGTTGTTTAGAGCCCAGTCAAGATGGATATAGGAAGACCCAAGATAATGCTTAATGACATTGTTGAGTGAGATATCCTAATTTTCATTTTATCCCAAGATTTGGTTTTTGACCAAGCTTAATTCATCGTTTGTTTTATGTGTAACCAAACTCATCAACTAAGATAAAACTTTGTTATTGTTGATGTTGCTTCCTTAACAATAACCAAGTAAGAGAAAGATAGAGGGAGTTAAAAAATTATAGTGTTTTAAAAAATATCATATTAACTAACTTCACTTTTATAATCTAATCAAATTATATTAATAGACCTTATATTAATCACCGGGAGCATTATTCTTGAATTTTTACGTCAGGCGTTGTTAAGGCCGCTCTATGATAATCAACCACCACCCCACTTATACATGCCTCGGAGTATCTGTTTCTACAACATGCATAATTTTGTATCAAAAATATTAGTAGTATCTTTTATCCACAAAATAGTTCTATCAAAAGGAAAATTTGCTGCAAATATAGATATTGGTAAGCAAATCAGGTATAGGAAGAGACACTTTAGAGAAGAAATCTGCAACTAGATATTTTGAAGAACTATCGATCACATTACTAAAAATTCATCACTTTAGGGGATGACCCATGTACAAATTCCAAGACTACATTGTTAATTTACTCAGACAATACCGAAAACAAACCTTTTTCGAACATAGTGTACCTCGAACAAGTCCAAACAAGATAAATAAATAAGAACTCAATTGGATTGAATTCTCAACATTTTGGATTCCCACCACACCAAATATATTCTTCAAACAATTCCTTTGGTCATCTTGTCTTGGTCCCTCCTTTCCCATCATAGATCCTACATTTTATGCACAAGAAAGCAGCGTAGAAGCAAGTTTCCCATGATGATGGCTTCTCAAGATTAAACTGGACTAAGACGGAAATATGCCGCGCCATGATCACCACTGCCTCTCGGAAAATCAATAGACAAGTGTAACCAAGGATATGAAGATGCAAGAAAGGATTACACCCTGAGCTACATTGAATGACAGAAAGGAAAGAAAATAATCAATTGCACAGAGATTTTCTACGGGAAAAATGGGGATAAACAAAAATATTTGTATATCATCAAGTGGGCAAGACTATATATTAAGTCTGAGTTTAATAGATGCAAAATAGGCATGCACATAGGAAGAAATGAGCCGGTATGATCACAACTACTATACATCTACCTCAATCGAATAAATTAAATAGCTTCTTTCAATGAATGAGCAATACCATGCTCAACCGGATCAGGATTTTACCTATTATGCAACAGAGTATTTTGCCTATTAAACTGGACTTCGACGAAAAAATGCTGCACCATGATCACCACCACCACCTCTTGGAAATTCTGGTGGCAAGTGTAATGGAGGGAGCCTATTGAACATTCAAAAGGGTTAAAAGATCCCCTGTACCACATTGAAAGATATGAAAGAACGTAATCAAATGGGCAGAAAATTTGGGGCAAAAAAATTTGTCGATAAATTTAAAAAAAAAAAAAAATCTTAATATCAAGGTGGGCAAAAATGTATTAAGATGGGGTTAGATAGATGCAAAATAAATAGACACAAGAAAGGGAGACCAATTTATTGAAAACGTTTGCTCACCCACCGAATAACAATGACTGGCTTTTTTATTTTTTTGGGGGGTGTTGCAAGGCGGTTAATCCAAAGTCACCTCTCCAAAAACACGGGCAAAAGAAATAAAAGAAATCAATGTACCAATACAACAACAACAAGCCTCATCCCACTAAAATCAATGTATCAATATATAATATAAAAAATATTGGAAGCTACATTATTCATAGGCTATTAACAAAGCAACTCAATTCTTAGACTCCCTGCAATGCCCCCAAGAAACAGTGTCTGGTTTTAAAGGTAAGACGATCAATAAAAATATTGCCATAAAATCCTGTTTGCTCGCTGTAAGATCTGACTATATAAACTAAGTTTTTCTAAACTTTTAAAGGTAAAACTGCATGTTAGTTCTGAACCAAGAGCAAATCACCCTATAGCAGATCAAACATGAGAAAATCACTTGATTAAATCAAACTTAAGGAAAGTTAACACCAACATAGCAATGATGAACAAAAACTTAACAATAACGACCAAGCTGGAGAGGCTTGTTTAGAGTAGTAAGTGAAATAATGCTAATATGATATGTATTCTTCACCATACTAACAGACTGAATATTATACTTCAACAACAAATGAGACATGGCAACACTCAGATAGGACTATTAAATAACGAAGGGATTGAATAGATCAGGATTTTACCTATTATACAACAGAGTATTTGCCTGGTTGAGCGCCACCAGGAAGTTGCAAAGCCTGATTTGTGATGTCTTCCAGTACACGCTTCAATTCTGCTTTTGCTCTCTTGACAGACTGTTCACTGGGGCCCTCAATGAACAAGTAGAGTTTCCGTTCATTAGGCCCTGGGACCCTACCAGGTGGGAAATACTGCCCCCTGGTTGTAATAGCAGCTCCAGTCCACTCAGAAATAGGGACTAGAGTTTCCTTGTGCGTGACTTTCCACCGAGCATTTTGCGGGAAATCATTTATCTCCAACTCAGCCTCATAATGGTCAGGCATTGCACCAGCAATCTTTGCTAATTTATTTTGCAGGTTCATAGCAGCTAATGCTGCCCGAGTTGCTCCATCACTTGGAACAATGGGCAGCCCGGTCCCAGGCATGATTCCTGCAGTCTGGAGACCAAGAACAGCAGGCAAAGAAGCAGGAAGCCCACCATTTGAAATTACCTGAGAACTAGAGGGCATTGCAGGGGTGTTTGCTTTGGTGGCAGCAACTAGAATCTGTGTAAGAGCAGGATGCTGCGAGATGTCACCTCCTGCCTTCCTAATACCTTCATCTTCATCCTCAGAGTCAGACTTATCTTCTTCAAACCCATATTCTTTGGCTTGTGCTTTCTTTGCTGCTCTCCTCACCTCATCTTCTTCTTCATTAAATTTAAAGCCACTGCCTCCATAACCAGTCCCGTGGGCTTGTTCAAGTCCTTGATTAACTTTTGCCATAAATCCATCAGCAAGAGCTTTCAGGTCATGAGGAACTATTTGTTCAGATAGCTCCAAAGCTTTAACCAAATCTGGCGCATATCTTGCTTCATCCTCTGAAATAAATGTGATAGCACAACCCTTTCGACCAGCTCGGCCTGTACGTCCAACACGATGTACATAATCTTCATAGTGGTTTGGAACATCAAAATTGACAACCAATTCAAGTTCCCTGACGTCTAAGCCCCTAGCAGCAATGCTAGTTGCAATCAACAAATTGCAGACATTACTTTTGAAGTCAGAAATTGTGGATTCCCGATCTGTCTGATCCTTAGCCCCATGAAGAGAAAGGCATGGATAACCATGTCTAAGCAAATCCTTGAACAAAGCATCACATTTCTCCTGCGAGTGGACAAATATCAAAATTTTTCCCTTCTCATACCATTCCCCAAGTAATTCCAAGAGCCTTAAGAACCTCTCATTTTCCGGCCTAACCTCTACTAGCTGTGTTATGTCCTTGTTAACAACACTCCTTCCACCAACTTGTATTTCAACAGGCTTGTTCAAAACCTTACGAGCCAGAATTTCCACCTGGCGAGGAAAAGTAGCAGAAAAGAGAACAGTTTGACGATCTGGTCGAATATTCTGAACAATTCGAGTGATTTGAGGTTCAAAGCCCATGTCAAACATACGATCAGCCTCATCCATGACCAGATAAGTGACTCTGCGCAGGTTAGTTATCTTTCCACCACTGGTGCATAATATGTCAATCATCCTACCTGGAGTACAAACCACTATCTCAGTACCACGTTTCAATTCACTGATTTGCTGGGCAACACCAGAACCTCCATAGACAGGCACACACCTTAGACCAAGTCCTTTTGTAAATTTCTTTATATCACTGTGAATCTGTTGAACAAGCTCCCTTGTAGGGGCCATTATAAGTCCAATCGGTCCATCCCCTGCAACAACTGGTGGTTGATCCTTGATGTGCCGCAACATTGGCAGAACAAAAGCAAGGGTTTTTCCTGACCCAGTTTTAGCAATTCCTATGCAATCTCTACCACTCATAATTACAGGGAGGGCTTGAGCTTGAATAGGCATTGGCTTTTCATAATTAAGCTTCTTTATTGTCTCCAAAATTCTGTTAGTAAGTCCTATCTGATTCCACGATTTTACAGGCTTCGGCACATCCTTCCCATGTATCTTTAACTCTAACTCCTTCCTGTATGCTGCAACTTCTTCTGGAGTTATCTTGGCAATCTCCTTTACTTCAATATAAAAATTTTTCTTGAATGGCTCATAATCAATCTTTGAATGGTCAACAATAGAAAGTTTCTCAGCTTTAGTCTTCTTTACTCTTTTCATGAATTCATCATCATCTTCATCTAATGGATCACCCTCAATTCCAAGGTCTTCATTATCTGAGTCAGACTCTTCACCGGGAATGATTCTCCCAATTGATTTATTTGAACCTTTCTTAGGGTTCCCACCATTACTTTGCTGGTCATCGTTATCTTTGGGCTCTAAGTCAGCAGTTTGATTAGAAGATTCAGGAGCCACAGCACTATTCAGCTTTTCAACTTCAGGCAAAACCATATTACTCATGAAAGCATCTAATGGATCAATTTCCTCATCTGCATGAGACCCATCTGCCTCATCTGCTAAATTCGATGTAGCAGGTCCATCACTAGTATCTACTGCCATCGAATCATAATGTTCTTTATCCAAAGGTTTGTCATCTTCATCTACATCCATAGCTGTAATTGGTTTCCCTGTAGTGGTTCCTTCTTCATCATCAGATTCCCCTTCAAGTGTCCAGGCCTTTCCAAACTTGGGTTCATCAGCACTTGCTTCACCACGCTTTTCTTTCTCAGCTTCTTCCCTCTTCCTCCTCAGCTCTTGCCATTCCTGAACTCTTCTTCTCCTCTTTTCCATCTCTTCATCCAACTTCTGATGTTCATCCCCTAATTCCTCCTCATGGCTTGGTTCACCTTCATTGGCATCTGAGTTATCATTGCCACTCTTTTTCCTTGGACTCACCTCAATATTCTCAGTTTGCCTGTTTGACTTGCTAACACTCTTCTCCAGCTCTCTACCCTTGTAATCATCATCATCTCTCTTGAGCCGCTTTCTTTCTATATCCCTAGAATCGTCATCACTATACTCACTATCAATATCCCTACGCTTCTCTCTCTCTCTTACTCTCCTCCCCCTTTCTCTTTCTACTTCCCTCTCTCTTTCATGCTCTCTCCTATCATGTTCCCTTTCTCTATCCTTCTCCCTTTCTTTCTCCCTTCTATCTCTCCTCTCCCTTTCCCTATCTTCCCTATCTCTTTCCCTTTTCTTATCTCGAGCTCTTTCTCTTTCTTCATCATGAACTCGTGCCCTATCCTTATCCTTATCTCTATGCTTCTCTCTTTCTCTATCAAGTTTTTCGTCATAATCACTGCTTTTCTCTCTCTCATAATGTCGACTCTCACGATCCCGCTTTTCTTTATCCCTATGCCGCCTTTCACTTCTATCCTTACTTTTATCACTAATTTTCTCATGATCTCGTTCACGGCGGCTCCTCTTAGAATCCTCTTCCTTCCCTTCATAATCTTCCTTCCTAGATTTACGCTTTCCCTCATTCATTGTTTTCACCTACAAACTTGCCAGTGTCAGTAAAAGCAACATTTTACAGATTTAGGCACCAAAAAATATCATTTTATAGGTACATAGAGTATTAACTGTAGAAAAGAAGCACACTGCAGTATATATGCTATAAGAATAGTGAGAAAGTGGATCTGAATGTGGTATTAAGATTGTTAAAAATGCTTTGCAAATAACAAATCATAAACATATGTTCTCCCTTCAAAATCAGAATTAAGCATTAAGCAATACAGTAAAAACAGTTCCAATCATGCAGCGAATAAAACACACTTATATCACATTAAAACGGAATAAACCATTCAGGTTAATGAAAGCATTATGAGTGTGAATAATTTATTCAGTTTTAAAATGTAAATAAATTATCTTTGTATGGGGATAATACCCATTTCGATGCTTATGGCTATTTTAAGGTAATATAAGACTTCACCTTTATTCCAAAAAAAGAAAAATTAGTATATTTTCAGTGCATTTCCCATGCAATATTATCAACACTTTGACTCTCTTTCTTACCAAAATTTTGGGCTTTGATTAAGACAGAGAAATGGCGCACACATTGAATAGGGAAAACTTGAGCAAAAAATTTTATGAAGGGTAAAGGGGGTTTACAGACATGGGAAATGTTAGGAAAACATTATTTACAAAGCAAGCATGAGCCACAAAATCTATGTGCAAAAGTTAAGGTCCCAGATACTTGAAAACCAAGAATGTTACTGGAACTCTTCAGTATGCAAATTCAGCCAGGACATGAGAAAAGAATTGGCTCAAGGGAATCACAGAAAATGCTGAAAGCAAGGACCAAAGCACTATGATTTGTTTTTTTCATATACAAACTAGCAAAGAGTAAAGTAGTTTTTAAGGGTAGAAGACCTTGTGCATACAGGACAGTGAAAATGATAGAAAAAAAATTAGTACAGAAAATAGTGGAACCTGCACGGAATAGTACTGAACAGAACCAGAAAAAGATTATGAAAATTCCTATGGCAATATATTACTGATATATCTGGAAATAGTTTCAGGAATCACTAAGCAAACACAGCCACAACTCTAGCGTTTGAGTGCTAGACTCTCCACCGGACGCATCTGAAATTCCCTATGCCTCTCTCCTATTGCACAATAAGTTATTTACCATTCATCTATCTTCTTTCTTTTCTAACAGACAGTTACACATTTCCTATTCTGTTTCTTCCATGACTATGGGACCTGACTGACCCAAATCCCTCTTCTTACTCCCCTTTACATAAGTCTTCGTAGGCTTGGATCCATCAATACCAGAATATCATTTTAATAGAATAGTAGCAGAAAATTACAGAACAGTTATGAGATATTTCAGGAGCAGTTGATAATTCACGATTATCCAACATAGCATAAACAACAAAACAGAGAGCATACAGCTCGCTATTAATAAAAAAGAAGAGGGCAGAAGTACAATAGCCAATAACACACCATTCAAGCAAAAACTAGTAAAAAAAAAAATTAAACTCAATCTGTAATCCGTAAATATTCGAAAATTCAAACGCGCCACATTTCAAACGATTACACGAGCATATTCAGAGCTAAATTAAAATAAAAATTTTCAAACAAAGCAAGAACAAGCACGCAGCAAACAGACAACGCGCGGAACAAATTCAAATCTCACCGGATTTTGGGAGTAGAAAAAGCCCTAGGGTTCGAACTTTATTCACTTCTTGCCTGATAACAACCTCGCAGGCCTGACAAAGGTGGATGGCGTCCGACGTAGTGTGCAATGCTTGTTCGTCGACGAAGAAAGGTACATCCGCAGCTAACGAGACTGTGCTTTGTCGGGGTTATAAACTTACAATTTTTTTCCGCGAGAATTCGGTGTGGGTCGAAAATTGATGACTCAAATGTCGGCGATAAAAAATGGATTCAATGTTTCTGTTATATATAAAACTGAAGAAATTTTAGAGAGAAGTCAGACAGAATTTTAAAGAGATGAAATAGATTCTCATTCCAGTGTATAACAAATATTTACATAAAGTTTCTATTTATAGATCTTCAAGGGTTAATATGCAATAAACATCCACATAATAAATATATTCATAACACTCCCCCTTGGATGTTTATTGTGAATGTGTCTCGTTAAAAATTTTAATTAGGAAAAACTCCGTGGGAAAAAACCTAGCCAAAGAAAAAAAAAATCATTTATTGATACACTTTCTAATGCTGCTTCATTAAAAATCTAGGAAAACCCAGTAGGACAAAACCTCGATAAGGGAAAAAGAGTACAGCGTGTATCATTTCTCATCTCTTGATTACATCTGATTTGCTCCCCCTGATGATTACATTATTTTCAATGTTCTTCTGAGTATACCATCCTTTCTGTCATCACGTATTCTGTAGTTCGCTTATAGAACAATTACATAAACACCCAATTTGATTATTTATTGAATACCTGCAAAATCTAAATCTTTCAAAAATCATAATAAAATACATTTAAATCTTTTCATACATGTGTATATAAAACTTTTAATAAATGTTCATTCAGATAATGATACTATATGCACTATTATTGCTTCATGCAATATAAGAGTTTAGTTAATTGATTATTCTTGAGAATTTGATGTTTCTAGCATCTTGAGTCCTTCAGGGACTTGTACTTCTAGCATATTTAGTCCTTCGAGGACATATGCTTCTAGCGTTTTATGTCCTTCAGGGACATGTGCTTCTGGCACACACTAATATATTATGGCTCGTGATCCTCATTATCATTCATTATAACATATGTTATCATATAAACATAAATATCATCAACGTTGACTTTATTTTTTCCGGTCCCATCGGATTTCATTCATAATTTGTTAAGACTCATTATATTCACATATATTAGGTACCTAGGTCTCTTTTTGGACCACAACACACTCTTCTGGAGCTTTTTTTTAATTATCCTCGACTTGATCATCTATATATTTTTTATAGCTCATTTTTTTCATTCAAGGATTTTTATCTTTAAAACTGATGGACCAGCAACGCTTCAGGCGTACTTTATAACAATTTATATGGGAGCATTTGCAGTTGGGACATGTGACTTTGTCACTTTTTTTAGGTCAGTAAATGCTTCTGGCATACGATTAACTAAACTCTGCAACTGAATTATCATTTTGAACTCTTAGTGCACATTTCTTTGTACGAGGATCAATATGAGCCAATGATAATTCATTCCACTTTATCTCTTTTACCCAATCTGCTTATTTTTCTCCCCCTCATCTAATCATGTAGTGTATATCCATCTATGTGCATTATAGTGGATCATTGCACATTCAAAACTGTTAAAATGGAATTTATCTGGCTCCTGACCAAAAGCCAATTTTACAGGGAGAATTTTGTTGGCTTATATAATTGCTGCAAATATATATAAACAATGTTATCATAATCATTGATCTACTCATATATGATTTCTGGATCATTCAATCTGGAAAATTGCGCGCATAATATATTGCAAATTTCTAGTTGCAAACATCACTACAAACTTTGCAGACTTATAATCTCACATCTAATTTTTCAATTTGATATATTTCCAGAGATCCATTTCCAATAATTATTTCTATTTGAGAACAAGCAGCACATAATATATGACTTGGATGATCAAACAAGTCATGTCAACTTTCCATATGATTTATCATCCATATGATTTATCATTAAATCTAATATTCATTTTTGGGGAATCAACACAGAAACATTCACAAAGAATTATCACATAAATATTCAGACTTGATATATATCATTCTCCCCCTCAAGTGTGAGACCTTAAAAATTAATTCATGGAATTTTCATACAATATTCCATAAAAATAACATATATGATATCTATTTCATTAAAATTCCACAGATTTCTTAATGCATCATCAATGTATAATTTTTTTACTTCTGGTAACAAAATTTCCATTTTCCAGAATCAACAAACAAATATATATTAAATACAAAATCATCAGGTGTATAATTGCAGATTCACGAGCGCAATACTGTGTAATCACAGGCACATCACTGTGGAATCACAGGGGCATCACTGTGGAATCACAGGCGTAACATGTATCACTGTGGGATCACAGACGCAACAACTCAGATTGTCGTATGCATATAAAGTCAAAAAGACTCCAGGCTCGTGTTTTATAGGGAACAGATCTGCAGAGATTTAACAGGACTGCGCAAATCTGCAGAGATTCAATAGGATTTAATTCAGCTATAAATAGAAGAAGGCAAATGAACATGCCTCACAAACACACAAGCATATGATAATATCAATTACCAGATACTCACATATTTCTCTAAATTCTATTACCATGGCAGGACCTAGCAATTTTATCCAAGTTTCTGATACATCTGAAACAACATTACTTGATGCTTTATTGTATGATGATCAACCCAACATGTCATTTACTTCTTTGTTATCTCCTAATCCTTTTGAGATGTTTATTCCTCCTTCTACTATTCCTCTTTCTGCTTCAAATGTACCCACTTCTCCCCCAAGAACAAGTGTTCTTCCTCAATCTACAAGGATTGAAGGTACAACTGAAGCAGGTTCATCAAGAAGGCCTGTTAAAAGGTGTAGAACTATGGCCGAACTGATGGAGTCTACCAGTCAAGTTCAACCAATAGTCACAACAATCAATGAGCCAGCACTCACAAGCCAGCAAACAACCACCAGCCAGCCAACAACAATCATCCAGCCAACAACTACAAGCCAATTAGCAACTACTAGCTTATTGGAATGTAGTTGTTGTCATGTTTTACGGGAGATTATACATACCAACGGACTTCAATATCATAAACTTGAAGTTCACGGAAGGAAGATAGGTATGATTTCCCATGCTGTTTTATTTGAAAATGTACAGGATAAATCTTACAATACTGACAGGCTTCCAATGTTTGATTTTAGTAATAAAAATTTTGGAGAAATCAAACATTTTTTGACATAGTAATGTATAGATTTACAAGCATCAGGATATAACTTGATGCGTGATCCTGTATTGGACTATCATGAGGTCCTTTGTGTTGGTTCGAAATGGGCTAAAAACCCAAATGAACTACCGCGGAGTTCATTTCAAACCAACATTAAAAATCCATTAGATAAAGGAAAATAGCCCGTGGTTAATATTCTATACGATATATCATCCTTTAATCAGGGTGAATTATATAGATTAACAATGGAGCAACGAGAAAGAATAAAGAAAACAACACACCATGATTTAAGTGATTATTTTCACTTAACCCTAGATGATGCGAGTAAACAATTAAATATGTCTACTCACACCATACAAAAGATCTATCAAAAAGGAGGGTTAACTGAGTGGCCACACAAAAAGCTTAAGAAACTTATGATGCAAATCTCGATATTACGAAGAGCTTTACCTCATTTGGATCCCATCTCAAGAGAAGCAAAAGAAGAAGACATTAAATATCTTCAAAATGAGATGATTAAGGTTTGTAATGGAGTTGAGCCACTCGCTATTAAACTTTGTTGAAATAATATTGCCTTTTGTTTAATTGTTTTATTTATAAATATTCTTTCTCTTGTATTCACAAAAATTGTTATAATTATCTAAACACAAAATAATAGTAAAATAACCATAATCACAATTTATTTATTGCTTCATTCACTTCTGGGAATAAAGTTGGATAAAATTCATGATCCATAATTCACAGATTTGTTTGATCATGGCAAGAAATTAATCCACAATATTTCTTGTCTTTATCAAATATTGCTACCACAATAGCAAATTGAATATATTTATTTATAATAACAATCATGATCGTACAATCCCTTGTCTCATAATTTGAGGGAGTATTTAATGCCAAATTTACAATTTTTGAGGCCTTTATACAACTTATGGCATACAAAATTTATGGATCAAGCCTCATTTCATAATTTGTCTTTTGGTTTCAGGCTATCTTGCCTCTTAGATTCAGGCTAACTTGCCTCTTAGTCTCAACCCAATTTTTGCCTCCTCATAGTTTCAAGCCAATTTATGCCTCATATCTCTATGGCATTTTGATCTCATGATACATATGACCTTTAACAGTTTATCTTGATAAACATAATAAAATGTCAAATTAAATAAAAACAATTAAAAAGAAAAATTAAATCTAGAGATTTAATTAGAGCGTACCTGAATCAGAGCATCTTGCTTCACTTTCTTCCATTTGACGAATAAATTAAATAATAATAATAATATGATTAAAATAGCATAACATATTTAACTATACATTACTATGAAGCAAGTGATTTTTCTATATGCTCACCTGCAAATCTGCATGTTTCTTATATATCTACGTATAATTTATATATGCTTACAATTATTATATGAATATATAAAACATTTGGACCTACAACATTAATATTACTACATACTTTGAGAAGTTTGGAACTTCACGTAGAGACTCCAAAAGCAAAAATAATAATTCAAAAGCAATTCAATCATAAACATAAATAATTAAGAATTGGGCCCATTATTATATATTTTTCGGTAGAAGATTTTTTTATTTTATTTTAATTATTATAATTTATATAAAACATGTGGGACTGTTAAATTATTTTTATGTTTTATTTACTTATTATTTTTTTTAACAATCATCCGTGACTCTTCCATGATTTTTTTTAATATTAATACATTAGCTGCACTATATATATATATTTTTTCAAACCGAAAAGATTATTTAAGATCCCTTTAATTAATTAATCCAATTCCTCCTGCTTGTCCGTGTTTGCAATTCATAATCTCATGGTATATATATATATTTATATTAACATATAGATATGCAATAAAAAAAATGCAATTAAAACATGTGGACCGAGATGCAATCAAAATGTGTGGACCCTCGGACAAAAACAAAACGTGTAGACCCGAGATGCAATAAACTATATTTTAATAAACTTACATGCTCCAACACTAATATTATGAGAAGACAGCCAATAATATATTTCCCGTGACCTCTTGCTCCTAATTATACACCCCGTGACATCTTGCTCCTTCAATAATATTTATAAATAATATAATATAAAACATATGCCCCACAAAAAGAAAAAAAAACCAAATAATATATGAAATTAAAGACATAAGCCCCATGATGCAACTGGACAAAAACATATAATCATAATTTTTTTTTCACAAAACATCAGACAACATATAGGTTCACAGATTGAATGATTGTGGGCTGGATAAGATCAATTGGATGTTGGCCCACCGAAATCAAAGATGAATGAATAAAAGAAAGACAGCTAGGAGCATAATTAAAAATGATTCAATCATATATTTGGATTCATTGCATGAGAAATGGGGTTACCTGCTTCACGTGAATTATGCTTTTTTGCTTTTGCTTTTCACCCTTTTTTCAGTTGCAGCAAATAATGAAAGAGGAATCATCATCTTAATCTCTTGAACTTGGATGGTAGGAAAAAAGTCTTCTGCTTCCTCCTATGTTTTCCAGCAACAAGAACAAAGAATGAGAAGCGTCGGTGTCTCTCTCACTCTCGGCCTTTCCTTCTCTTCAAACTCTCTCTCTCTCAACTCTCAATCCCTTCAACGCCTCACTCTCAGTTTCTCTTTAACCTTCAGACTGAAACTCACAATGGAATCGTTGAAAACTTAAACAACAAATTTTGAAAAACCCAGGAATCTTCCCCCAAAGCTTTCAAAATTAGATTTGGATGAGAAGGAGCAATCAGCACTCATTTGGCCGGAGATAGAAAGAAGTTATCGCGATCGTACTGATAACGTGTTATAAAACTGAAGAAATTCTAGAGAGAAGTCAGAGAGAATTTTAGAGAGATGAAATAGATTCTCATTCTAGTATATAACAAATGTTTACATAAGGTCTCTATTTATAGATCTTCAAGGGTTACTATGCAATAAACATCCACATAATAAATATATTCATAACAGTTTCAGTTTTTTTTTTTGCTGCAGAATATTTTATGCCCTGTGTGAAAGTGAGTGAATAGATTCTCTTTATTTTCTTTCGAAAAATTTAGGGAAAATACATCCCAGGGCCCAATTAACAAAGATAATATCAAATAGGGCCCAAGAATGATTCACATGTCAGAAATGGCCTAGGGCCTTTTTTGACATGTAATTCTAAAGTAAAATGACATTGGTACCCTCCAGCTCAATGAATTGATACGCACTAGAAATTCACTCTTCCTTCTCCTTCTCATCTTCATCACTCAGCCGAATACACCCAAGAGCGAGAGAGAGATGAGAGACCGAGCATGAGGGCGTGAGTCGGAGGAAGAAGAAGAACTTGGATTTGGGCTTAGGTAAGTCTCTTCACTCCCTTGCCATCTCTAGTTCTCTGAAATTGCTGTTGATTGGGATTTAGGGAAATAGTGAAACACTGATTTTGATTGGGAAACCTAACTACAATAATATTGGAAATTGCATGTAAGCTTCTTCCTCTTTATCTCTTATTTCTTTCTCTGGAAAAAAATAAGTTTGATGGGAAAAGAGAATGAAATTTATTCAGAGGCCAACCTTTTGGAGTTTGATTACAGTGTTATTACTATTAAGTTGAGGTGCGTCTAGAAAAATTTAGGACCTCTTATTGTCGTATATTAACTTATAAGATATTATACTATGGTCAACAAAGTATATACACTTGATGCTCATTTGTTTGTCTTTCTACGACAAATATTGAGACAGGCTTTAATTCTTGCTAGAATTCTTGGTAAGCAGATCAGTCTAGATGACATTAAGGTTGGTAAGTAATGGTCATAATTTTTTGTTCAAAAAATTATGCTCATATTTTACTTTCTTGTCCCCTTTCATTATTTTTATCTTTAATTTCTCAGTCTATTTATGTTCATATTTGTTTATGGGACATAGGTTAAAGTCTAGGCTCAATCTCTTATGGCATACGAAAAGAGGAACTTTATTTCTTTTAATGTTTTTTTATACAGATTGAGAGCTTGTATCCTAAAGAATTGGGACTCAATATGATGAGTGTTGAAGACTTCCTGGATCATGGCATATCATGTGTGGACGGATATATGCAAGAGAGAATTATGAAGGCAGCTTCTAATGAGAAAGTGTTGCGCTATGTGTGTGTGATTGAGGGACCTAGGTTATTTTTCTTAGTTATTTTACCCTCTCCTTTTTTCCTCCGTACTTGTGAATTTGACCAAGCTGTGGTAAATTGAGAATGTCCTTGCAAAATATCTTTGTTTTCTCTAATTTTATTTGGTTTTTTTATCCTTGTTTTCTCTTAAGTTAGTGCAAACTTTTCTCTATATAGGTGTGAAGTTGGCATTCTTGAGATTCCAAAGAATTCTGCTCTTGGAAGACTGAGAGGAAGTGATAATATAGTAAGCCTCTTTTTGTTGTTTTAGTTACCTGTTCTCACTGGTTATTTGCTCATTTTGAAGTCCTGGCAGGAATGAGAAAGAAGGGTTATATCTTAAATTTGGGATTGCAAATTAAATAGGGAGAATTCCTAGGAGATTTCAAGGAAGGAATGTAATCTCCAAAAAGCCCCAATGATAGATGAGCAGTATGAACTTCTTTCCAGAGTTTGCTGCCAACGTTTGGCTTTATGGAGGAGAGTAAGGTAGAATAATAATGGATGTTACAATTAAGTTTCCAGTTTTATCAGTTTTAAATCAGACATCTAATGTGATTGGGAAATTTATTTCGATCATGGCGTATTGCAGCAATTGTGCAAGTTTTGTTCTGGGATGGTAGACTATGTGATAATGGATGTCATCATAAATAGCTGCTATACAAGGAATTGAAAAAGAAGAAGAAATAATTGCTATAAAATTTATTAAGTATGTCCATGAAGATGGATTTTTATTAACTCTTTATTTTTACATGTTTCTAAGCTATTTGAATTGGATGTAATAAAGGAGCATCACTTGCTTTGTTTGGAGAGTTGGGAAGAATTTGTAATGAAGATGTTCTTCCACTGCTACCTTGCAAATTTGAAGTTCTTTCATTGGGCTTTGGTTTTCTCATATTATATAAGAAAAAAAAGTTTCTTACACACACATGAAATGGTGGGACCCACATGTACATATATGAATTAATATATGTATATGTGGGTCCTACCATTTCATATGTGTGTGACATGAGAAAATTTGTTTCCTACAACATGAGAAAATGTTTTCCCTCTTTCATTACTTTATGATGTTTTTAAGTTTTGAATGGGTTTTCTTATTTTCTATAACCGTGACAGTGAAACAATCAATATTTCTTTCTTGACATTGATTACTGAAATCTTGTTTCAGGCATTAAATTAAAATAGTTCTATAGATAAATAAAAAGGATAAAAAAATTAGTGGTTGGAGGAATCTGTGGTGTTTATCTTATTGTGTGGGATTTAGGAGAGCCCATAAAGGTGGGAGGAAATGTCAAGGTCATGACTCACTAAAATAGAATTTATTCTTTAAAGTTTTTGGATCTATAACATCATCCCTTGGCTCCCTGTGTTTTGTTAATACGTAACAAAATCTACTTTGTTTTTTCTTTTTAAAAAATAAAAGTTATATGTTATGTACTAAATTTCTTGATCTTGAAAATTTATGATGCTGATGTGTTTCTATGAATTTGGGTGCTAAATTTATTTTGATGATGGGTGCCTACAGACTATTGTTTCCATTATATTTTGGTTTGAAGAAATCTTGCACTTCTTGTTTCTGAAAACTCTTGCTATAACCTTATAAGTGTCTATAGCCTCAAAGTTAACCTCCAGCTTCCATAAATTCCAGTGGCATTTTGTGCAATGCTAAAACTCCACTCTATTTGGGTTATCCTTTGTTTATGTCATATGTAAATGCATTTCTTTTTTGTTGCTGAATTATTATGTGCTTGCCATCTTTGGTTCATTTGGCACAGAACCAACTTGATTTAGGATTGTATTTCTTCTCTCTGTGGTAATCTTTTACATGGCATGAATTGTGTATAGCATAACTCCATCTCAATCTTTTATTAATCTTGGTTAATATCTAGGTTTATAGTGGAAGGTGCTTCTAAAGCGTGTTCAAAAAGTACTGATTATGTTATTGGTTTATGTTGACATTGTGCTTGATCTGTAGAGATTCTTACATGCAAAAAAAAAAAGCTTTCATGACTTGGACTGTACTTCTAAATAAGTATACAGAGCATGATTTATCATATATTGCTTCTTGTGTTGCATGATGTGAATGCTTGCGACTTCGAAGTGACTGAGGATTCTAGTTCTCATTTCTTTCAACCGCTGGTAGTTGTTTTGTGCACCTTTTAAGTTGATTTTGATGCTTAATTTTTCTCATTCTAGTTATGTGAAATATGTGAGTTGAAGCTTCTCTTGACGTCGAAAACAATTCTAGTTGATCTTGTAGAATCACAAGTGGCTGAACTTGAAGCACAAGAGGGCAACGTTAGTGACATAGAAATCAGAAGATCCAAGAGGGTGAAACACATAGCAGTGTGTTAAAATCTCCTTGGATCGATCTAACCCACAAGTCCAAGGGCAAGAGGCCCTATGATGAAAAGGACCAGCTCTATGAGTTGTTTATGTGAACTGAATTTAAATGCGTGTTTATGTTAGAAAATGGTTACCATAATTAACATCTAATTGTGTGAACTTTACTATGAGCGAAAATGCTTCATGGACATACTCCGAAGGGTCAAGCCACAATTGTTCAAACATGAAGATAGAATTCCCAAGGGGGTGACATGGGCTAAAGTCCATGTCCAAAGCGATGTGTAAGTGTCTATTAAGTTGTTTAAAATTTGTAAGTATCATGTTAAAGATACATGAAGCATGTTGTTAACATATGTGTATATTTCTTGTTTTCAGGGACTCGTGTGGTGTTCATGTCTTATCTTGGTTGCAATCATGGGACGACACAGAGCAAGAAGATGGGTACACAATGCCTTCATATGAAGCCAATGATATCCGAGAACTGAAGATTGACATGTTGTGGTGGTTGGTCAATCATTCAAACAACACACAGCGAGCGAAGGTGTTGGCTGGCGACCTGCCGTTGCCGCCGCCTACCTCTGACGACCTTTTTTTTAAACTAATTTTTTTAAAAAAAAACTAAGGAGAGGTGGTAGCCAGCGGTGGGGCGACGGCGGCGGGTGGCCAACCTTCCCTTAGTTTTTTTTTGAAAAAAAGGGAAAAAAATTTAGTTTTAAAGGGGGCTGATTGTGTTGCTAATGGGGGGGTGATAATGTTGTTAATGGGAGCTGATTGTGTTGCTAATGGTGTTGATAGTGTTATTAATGGGGGATGATGGTGTTGTTAATGGTGCTAATGATGTTGTTAATAGGGGCAGATTGTGTTGTTAATGGGGGCTGATTGTGTTGTTAATGGAGGCTGATCGTGTTGTTAATGGGAGCCGATCATATTGTTAGTGGTATTGATAGTATTGTTAATAGAGGGGTTGATAGTATTGTTAATAGGGGCTGATTGTGTTGCTAATAATGCTGATAGTGTTGTTAATGGGGGGCTGATCGTGTTGTTAATAGTGTTTATGTTGCTGTCATGTTTTTGGCTAATGTTGTTGTCAAAGTGACTTATGTACTTGTTAATTGGGCTGATGGTGTTGCTAACGGGGCTGATGGTGTTGCTAATAGGGCTGATGGTGTTGTTAAAGAAGGTTGATTGTGTTGATAATGGGCTGATGATGTTGTTAAAGGGGGCTGATTGTGTTACTAATGGGCTGATGGTGTTGCTAATAGGGCTGATGGTGTTGTTAAAGGGGGCTTATGGTGTTGTTAAAGGGAGCTGATGGTTTTGACAAATGGGTACCTGATCATATTCATTTTTACTGCTCTTACATACACAACCAACAAAGAGAATAGCTGTTGGAACCAATTGTGGTTGTCATTCATATTAAAATGTCAAGTCAACTACATCAGCAAATTTACAAAACTAGCTCCTATCAATGAACTCAAGTGTTTTGTACAACTTGTGTAATCTAATCTAAAAAACAACCAACAAAATTCAGAATTTCAGATACAAAATTAACCAAGTCGGCCTATGTCCATAAAACCAATTTAGACCGCTAGTTTATGTGTATCTAAATTGGTTTTATGGACATAGGCCGACTTGGTTAATTTTGTATCTGAAATTCTGAAATTTGTTGGTTGTTTGTTAGATTAGATTACACAAGTTGTACAAAACACTTGAGTTCATTGATAGGAGCTAGTTTTGTAAATTTGCTGATGTAGTTGACTTGACATTTTAATATGAATGACAACCACAATTGGTTCCAACAACTATTCTCTTTGTTGGTTGTGTATGTAAGAGCAGTACAAATGAATATGATCAAGTACCCATTTGTCAAAACCATCAGCTCCCTTTAACAACACCATAAGCCCCCTTTAACAACACCAGAAGCCCCCTTTAACAACACCATCAGCCTTATTAGCAACACCATCAGCCCATTAGCAACACAATCAGCCCCCTTTAACAACACCATTAGCCCTATTAGGAACACCATCAGCCTCGTTAGCAACACCATCAGCCCAATTAACAAGTACATAAGCCACTATGACAACAACATCAGCAAAAAATATGATAGCAACATCAGCACCATTAACAGCACGATCAACCCCCATTAACAACATTATCAACAACACTATTAGCCCCCATTAACAACTCGATCATCCCCCATTAACAACACAATCAGCCCCTATTAACAACACCATCAGCACCATTAACAATATCATCAGCCCCCATTAACAACACTATCAGCACCATTAGCAACACAATCAGCCCCCATTAACAATACTATTAGCCCCCCATTAGCAACACAATCAGCCCCCATTAATAACACCATCAGCCCTATTAGCAACACAATCAGCCCAATTAACTAGTACATAAGCCACTTTGACAACAACATCAACAAAAAATATAACAGCAACATCAACACCATTAACAACACGATCAGCCTTCATTAACAACACTATCAGCCCTCCCCCATCAGCAAAAAATTGCATTTTTTAACACAACAAGACTTACACTTCTTCCTCTTCCACCCCTGCAAGTCTATTGTCATTATTCCCAATTTCTTCAATATACACATCACCATATTTGTCATTATACCGTATTAAATGTTACACCCCTTCATCATCCACAAGATCAATAAATGTCGATGTATCCATGCTAACTTTGAATTTCACGCAAATTTGATTATTTTCTTTCTCAATTAAAGATGATATTATTCTTTGCAACTCCTCATATGTGGTTCCTTCCTTGATGCATTTTGTTCTTACCATTCCTCCAACATAATCACTTTCATTCCCTCCACCTTGTAGAAACTTCCCCCCACATGAAAGAAACATAAAATATTCTTCCCTAAACTACTAGCCATCTGTAATTACAATATGCAACATAGAGTTAGTATTAACAACTTTATCAGTCGAATTAACAACAAAATCTGAAGGTATTAACAACTCAAATTGTAGGTATTAACAACTATCCCATATAAGTGTTTTTCACATTCAACCATTCCCACTAACAAACCTCCTTCTATTTCAATGCTCAAAAAATAGAGTAACCTTCCTCCCCAATAGCGTTTTCATATTCACCTCGTATTAACAAGTTTAAAAGCCATATTAACAACAAAAACTGATGGTATTAACAACTACAACTGTAGGTATTAACAACTATCAAATTTCAGCATTTTTCAATCTTCATTCCTTGATCACTTTCAACTATTCCCACTCAAATACATAAATTTCCCTATGTTTCCATGCCCAAAAACAGAGCAAAATTTTACTCACCCACCCCTACAGAGATTAAAAACGAATAATGATGGTGATTAAGATATGTTGATGAAAAACTTAGCATTTCTTTCCTATTTCCTCCCAGATAATAACATAAATGAGCTGAAGCTCCGACATTTCAGTAACCCAACCTTCAAAATGAAAAAAATGTTGATGAACAGCAATACAACCACCACGTTCAGTTTTAATCAGTAATATACAACCAGCATCAGTTGCTTTCAGTTTAGTAGAAGAAAAAAAATGAAAGACTAAGATAAAAAGAAGCAAGATGAAAGAGAAAGCTAGATGATCATGGTAGCAAAGTTCCTTTTTCACTCAGAGGAAAAAACTCAAGTTCTGTTTTCTCTCACATGTTTTTAGCGCAAATTTTTCTTTTTTAACACTAGGGGCGTTTTTGGTAATTTCTCTTGGAACTTAATACCAGAAAAGGCCCTAGGCCCTAGGCCTTTTCTGGTATGAGAAAGTTGGTTGGGCCTTTTTTGAAATTATGTTTGTATATTGGGCCCCTGTGTGAATTTTCCCAAAAATTTATATGTTTGGGTCATATTTGAGGATATTAAAAGTGTTTATGCATATAAATTAGGGGATATGATATTCTTACTATTATTTTTTCTTACTACCACTTTTCCACCGTTAGATCAAAATCTTATCTATCTTTATCATTTCTCTCTCTTATTGAGATTATGATCTAACAATTTAAAAGTGGTAGTAACATTGGTAGTACCAAAAAATGGTAGTAAGAATATCCTATCCCATTAATTAGAATAAAATTTCCTTCTTATATTTACCTCATTATCCCAAAAAAACCAAATTAATTACCCCAAATAATAAAATTTATTGTACGGTTAATTAAGGGTTATGGTCCAATGAGCACCCGATAAATTTTGTGAGATGTCAGCACCTAAAGTATTTCAGGGTGTAATTTTGGCCGGGTGAAGGTGAAAAATGCACATGTGCTTTACCCCGAGGAGTGCCCAACACTAAGTGTTTTTTTAGGTGCAAAAGTGTACATGTGGTTACAACTTAGGTGCAAAAATACCATTTGACCGTTAAGTTTAACTTTTTTTACTAACTGGGCGATGACATGACATTTTTGCACATGTGTTAGTGCTCTTTTTGCCAAACCACATGTGTTTTTTTACACCTTTAAAATGCCACATCATCTCCCAGTCAGCAAAAAAGTTAAACTTAACGGTCAAATGGTATTTTTGTGCCTAATTTGTAACCACATGTGCATTTTTGAACCTAAAAAAAGCACTTGGTGTTGGGCGCTCCTTGGGGTAAAGCACATGTGCATTTTTTTCACTTTAACCCGGCCAAAATTACACCCTGAAATACTTTAGGTGTTGACATCTCACAAAATTTCTCGGATTGATAATTTTTCAACTGTGATTTAAGTAAACATGTGAAAGAAGTTTTATCTCAATTATATGAATAAGCACTTTTAATATCCTCAAATCGGATCCAAACAAGTCTTTACACTTATTCTTTTTTTACCCCCCTAAATTTTGTGCTTATTTACTAAGAATGTGTTTGGTTTAAAGGGAAGTAAAGGATGACTTTTATCAAATTGTCATTAATAAAAAGAATAGTTTATTTGTTGAGAGTGTATTTTAAAATACTGAAAAATTTTCACGAGTAATTTGACTAATATGAGGTAAAAAATTTCTTTGCCCTCTCCCCTCTCAAACCAAAGAAGAATCACTCCTGTTAATTTTCTTTTTTGTTTTTTAATAGAAAAAAAGTTTAGATGGGTTTGGCACCGGTCCTCTACCAAGGCTAGGGCACACTCTCATTAATTTTCTATTTTGAAGCAATCGACTTCAACTACACCCAACTAACGCAAAACACTCGTCTCTTGATTTCCCCCATAAACAAAGCAAGAGCGACGCTAGGAATCGTTCACATACCATCGATTGGCTTAAATGTTGTAATGGGAAGAAGAATCCCAACTGATAATCACAATCTCTTATTGATACATCCAGTTCTGTAGCAGTGACCTTGGCTGCGAGAATTGTAATTATCGCCACACTATGCAGTGTTCGATCTCCAAAAAAAAAACCTTTGTCTCCTCCTTCGTCCAATCATCTACGCACAACCAAACACTTGGATTCCAAATCACCATAGACAAATGAATAGGAAAACCAAAACGATGAAATGCATAGTTGTTTTATTGCAAAACAAGAGATATTGGACTTGACTTAGGAACAATTCCTAGGGCCTACGTACCGTTGAGAGGGATCAAAGTCCATAGCTTGTGTTTGATTATAAAGAATAGGCGTGAAGCTAGAGGGGAGTAGGGGTGTGTGCTCTATGTATGCAGAATCATAAAAAGGCAGAGTACATAGTGTGTGTACCTCTTTAGGGTTTGAAACCTATTTATAGGTTTACTTGGGCCTTTGATTAATGGGCTTTCTGTTATCTTATCACTAAATATATGTGATAGCTTTAATGATAGGATCCTTGATTTGAGGGTAGCTAGGACCTTGATAATGATAGATTAGTTGAGATCTCCTTAATTCGGTCAGGCTGTTGAGGTTATACATATGCCCTTGTCATGGGCTATTATTTGTTGGGTTTCCCTCATAGTAGGCCCATATCATTTTTATTCATCTCCGTAACAGTTGCCCCCAGCCTGGTAGCTCAAGTCTTTGATCTGCCAGGATGATTTTTCCTACATGAACTCGGGATTCTTTTCTTAACCTGGGCCTACCATGATTGTTTTTTAAATTAGTATGTAGTTTTGTCGATGTCTAATCTGTTAGTTCTATGTTTTGATGATGACTTGACGTTACAGAGAAAAATAGCTTCTTTGTCAAAGACATAAAAAAATGGAACCAGATGTTTGCTGACAAATTACCTCGAGGTTGAATATATTACCCGAGGTTATGGCCAAACTCGAGGTTAAAAATGGACCTTGAGGTTTCAAGCCTTAGCGATCCTCTAAATATTCCTTAAGACAACCTCGAGGCTTGAGTATTAACCTCGAGGTTAGTCCAACACTCGAGGTTGAAATATTACCTCAAGGTTGAGTTCATGATTTCTAATGACCAATATTTTGTGACCTATTGCACTCAACCTCGAGGTAGGCAAATGAACCTTGAGGTTACCACCAAACTCAAGGTAATAATCAAGACTCGAGGTTACAAACTTCAGTCACCAAGAATGCTTCTGATTCATAACCTCGAGGTTGGTATTTCAAACTCGAGGTTGGTAAGAAACTCGAGGTGGAAGAAGAAACTCGAGGTTGAACGTGTTTGAACTGATATATGTTTATACATAGCCTCTGTAATTGTTTCTGTATCTAACCCATGAGAATCTGACTTCCTTTTCTTGCTGATATTACATTGCTTATCACTAATCCTATTTCAAAGTTTGTCTTTTGGAGAGATCAAGAATTCTTTTTGTTCTGATAAAAAGCAAACATGATGTCATCAACATTAAATGTATCAGACAAAAAGAAAATATTTGAAGATTAAGAGTGACAACATTCCTCTTGTCAGACTCCAACGATCAAATATCAAAGAATGAAGTAAAAACATTCTCCAGGAATAGGAATGCTTGTCTGGGTGTTATTCTTCCAAGACCAACCACTAGCATTAGATGCTAACGGTCCTCTCCAAACTGCCAGGATTTCATATGAAGACAACGGCTAGTCTTTACAACGGCATTATTGACGAACACTATAAAAGGTGAAGCATTCAATTCAACCAACTACCAAAACTCTGCGCATTTACTTTGATTTATTGCTCTTACCAATTTCATTCAATATCTTTGGATATGACCTGTACTTCAGTGTTCCATTTCTTATATACTCGTGAGGAGTTATTTTTAAACACTTATTTCATTAAAATCTTAAGGTTGTGGAACCTTAAATGTAGGTGTACGATTACAAGTAGTAAGGGGGAGTGAGTCCAAGAGTGTGAGGATCATCCCAAGTTGTATTTGTAATCTCTGAAGAGTTAGTGAAAATCCCAAGGAGTTATTGGGGACTGGATGTAGGTTAGGATTAGACCGAACCAGGATAAATTGCCTTGTGTTTACTCTTCTTTAAACTTCTGCTTAGTTAGTGCTTTGTCTTAATTCATGAAAATTTTGACTAAGCGAATAAATTTTAAAATCACTTATTCACCCCCTCTAGGTGATATTCCACTTTCATAATCTACCGAGTTCTTGAGGATGTTCATCGGGTTCTTGTGGATCGGTATCATTGCCCCCATTTAAAACTTCATGGGTAGGTTGGCTGTAGTTCTGCCGTTGAATTCTAGCTTAGTTGGGACCGACTTGCTCTTCTATCTTTGTTAGGCCATGATCACAATTAGAATCTGGTACAAGCATTTGAACTAGGTGTCAATTTGGTGTTTTTGATGGTTTCGTGAATGCGGACACCACCATTGCTCCCTGCCAGTTAGCATCTTCTAATCGTCATGGTAGTGGAAGCGTTTGTACCGCCATCATTGGTATTCGTGCGCATTAAATATGAGCATTTAATGCGCACGTCTTTTTTGCCATGTCGTCCATTTCGACTAAGGCCCTTGGGCCTTGTTGTTTTGACTTTCCTTCTTCCCCAACCGTTTCTCCAAAGTTTTGTATATATAGTTGTTTTCACTTGTTCATTTGAACATTTATGCTTTCCTTACTACTTAGAAGAAATCATCTTCCTTCAACTACTTATTCTATTTCTCATATTCCTTGGCTCGTGCATTTCCTCTCCCCCTAATTTACTTGAAATCAGGTACTATCCTCGTCTTTTCTTGCTTTTCTTTGATTGTTCATCTTCTCTTCATATGAGTTTCTTGTTTGGGTATATTTGGTTTTGGGTAGTCTCAGAAATTCATCCCATTCTGTGTTCTTGCTGTGTCTGTTCTTGTAGTTTTCTAAGCTCTAGTTAGTTTGATTGCTTTCTTTGAATGCTGGGGCTCCATTACGAGTGGGATCCAAAAAGTTTTCAATCCGAGGAGGGTGATATGGAGGCAGCCGAGCTGGTTGCCATAATTACCTTGGCTAATCATGTTGCCGATACTGGCGTAGTTGACGCCAGATATTTTATTAAACAATTGGTGGATGAGTTATTTCCATCGAGTAGGGCCTTTGTCTTAATAAATTTATCTTCCCTTGTGATATTTGTGCAATTGCTGATGTTATTTTTCCTTTGTGACTTTTTACAGAGACACCGATGAGGAAAAGAATGAGGTGCCGTGAGCTTGCCAACCAGCTTTGGGCCACCAAGAAGGGTGAATTGGCCTCGAAGAAGAAGGCCGAGGTTAGTCAGAAGAGGGCTTCTCCGACTCTTGTAACCCCGTTCGTTAATTTGGTGGAAGATTTGGTTCCCTGGAAGTGGGTCAAGATTGGGGTAGGGATTTCGGCCTCAGATTCTGAAACCATCCTGGCTTCTTCTGCTAAGGTTATGGTGTCTACTCAGGCTCCTCCCCCACCACCGCCGCCACCTCCTTGGCATCATTTCCATACGCGAGGGGAGGTATGGACTGACAGTATGATGACCAAACTGGCTTATGCTGTGAAGGCCCCCACTAACTACTATAAGGCGACCGACTTCTCTGATGATGAGAAACAAGAATTAGTGGACATGCAGTGTCATATCATAGAGGCGGCTGGTATTATTGATTGTTATGTGGAGGTTAAGCATATATACAGTAGGGCCTTTGCCTCAGTCTGAGAGGGATGCTACAGCAGCCCAACAAGATAAGGCTGAAGAAGAATGGATTAAGGCCGTGAAGGAGCTATCCAAGGCCACCACTGATAGGGATTCGACCTATGATGAGATTGCCAAGATGCAGGCAGACTTGGCCAAAGCTCAAGAAGGAGAGCTTAATCTTGGACGTTCCCTGAGCAATCTCCAAGTTAAATACGGGGATGCCGTGACATATTTGAACGTCGTCAAGTTCGAGCTGGTGACTGCTGCTGCTGAAATCTCTCATCTTTAGAACCTGGTAGTTGAGACGGTATCAAATGCTTTTGAGAATGGATTAGATCAGGTCTGGATTCTCAACCCGGATAAGGATCTAGTCCTTGATCAGGTGCATTACAGAGCTATGTTGTAAGGATGGGAAGTTTATTCTAGCACCTCCCTCTCCGGTCGATGAGTCGGTATCTCAAGTTGACGATGGTCAAGGTCAAGATAGTGAAGAGGAAGTGACCCCAGCGACCGCAATGCCAGATTTGTCTGAACAACCAGAGACTCAGGCTTGAGTCGGCCTGCATGGAAGCCTCTTTGTTACTTTGACCAGCTGTCTATTTTCGATTTTGTGGATGTATTCCGGGTTTGATTCCCGTTTTGTGTACCAACTTGTAAATCAGTTGTAGCTGAATTTAAATGAACAATTAAATTTCTTGTGATATTGACTTTGTTTCTTTCTATCGCATTTTTATTGAACCTTTTTAGAATGTTCGTTCCTAAATAAAAATGTGAGCCCAGAAGTGTAATCCAGGGTCTATTCAATGACTTGGCCAAAGTCAAGATATATTGTGCAGAATATGCTAGGATATTCCTCTGATATTATTAATCAGGCATACTCAACATAGACAATTTGTAAAATCATCTTAATACTTTGATTTTTAACCAAAGCTATAATTCGAGGTGCTAACTAATTGTAATATGTTTGGGACCTTAATTTTTGAACAAGAGCCTAAACATTTCGACTTGATCAGGATCCACATGACAACTGCCTGAACCAACCTGGAATTTCATTGCGATGCATCATTAAGGTTAAAAGACTTGTTTACAAATCTTATATCAGTCGGGTTGTCATTGCCCTGGCTTTTTGAGCTTAATAACGTGCTCTTGTTTTAGAGGCTGTATTTTTGGATTGAACTTTGTAAATAATTCTCAAGTTGGTCCATAAAAAGAACAACTTTCTTTATTCATCAAAAAGTTGCAATAACAATGGAAGTCGAAATTAAACAGTAGGGATGGAAAATAATGCATTAAACAAAATAATCCTAACACAAAACGCAACATTCAACTGATATCTGTTTAGTTGTAGCCGAGTTCCGTATGAAACTCGGCATTCAACTGTAATATGTTCTCAATTTATCTGTGTTCCATGTCCTTTTTATTGCTTTGTTGTCTAGAGTCTCTAGAACATAGGCTCCTTGCCCTATTTTGTAATAGAGGAGAAGTTTCAGCCTGGTTTTTGGTCCTGCATTAAATGCTTTTAACCCAGATCTGGTTGTAATCTGAAGCTTGAAACGTGTTAATGTAGTTTGTAACTTATGAATAAACTTATCAAACATATATATGATGATTCATAATTTCATTTAAGTGCAAAACAGGTCATGAGAGTGAATCAGAAAGATGAAAAACGCGAAAGGTGAAATAGGGATCTGTTAGGCTCTAGTTTGTTCATGAACTTTCAAGCATAAAATAAGTAAGCTTGAATTTATCCTTTAGAGATTAGAGTTTATCGTGATGAGTTTTTGAAATCATTTTGATAGAGTTCACAAACTAGAGTCTATTAATGACAGGCTTGAGTCTGAAACTGTTTGGAATGAAAATAAGCTTTGGTCCAAAGACGTAAGCTCGAGTTTGAAAACTCAGGCTCGAATCTGATCAGGCTATGAAATTTGGTAGCTCTTTGTCTGAGCCAAACTTGAGTCTATAAGTATTAAGCTCGAGTTTGCTTTAGCCAAACGCTTTTGAGACTTCTTTCAATCTAAAATAGGCTTGAGTTAACAAAGTTATGCTTGAGCTTGTTTTTGAGTAAATCTTTGTTTGCTCTTTGGAAGAGACAGGCTCGAGTATAGATTCATAGGCTCGAGTCTATTCACATGAAAGTTTGTTTGAAGAGCTCTCTGTAAGACTTAGCCTTAAGTTAAGAAATCCATGCTCAAGTGAAAAATACGACATGCTTTCTATAAGGCACAAGCTCGAGTTTATTTAGGTAGGCTCGAGTCTAACTGAGAGTCAATAACTTAATTTGCTCTCTGTAAGACGTAGGCTCGAGTTTACCATAACAGGCTCGAGTCTGCCTTAGTTATAAACATGAAACTTGCTCTCTGTCACGAGCAAGCTCGAGTCTATTAAGTTAGGCTCGAGTTTGCCTAAGTTCAAAATGCTTGTTTTGCTTTCTGTTAAGTGTAAACTTGAGTTTATCAAAACTAAACTCGAGTTTAACTTACATTATAAGATTTAAATCAGTTTTAACAATCTTTAAGCATGTTGGAACTTTAGCAACAGTAAAATCCTTTTTAGTTTACAATGGTCTTTTATCATCAAAACACATAGAGAACTAACAGATGTTTGAATACTGGTCCGGTATCCCCATAGTACGGATACAATTGGTCCACCCAGTTAGTCTCCGCTTCAGTCATTCACTTTCTCAACCCGTCTACAATAATCTTATTTGTGGCCTTGGCTTGCCCATTCGACTGTGGATGTTCCACAGAAGCAAAATAATGCTTGATGTTGAGCTCGAACATTAGTCTTTGGAAGCCCTTATCAATAAATTGAGTTCCATTGTCGGTTATGACTTCGGCTGGGATGCTAAACCGTGATATGATGCTTCGTTTGAAGAATTTTTGTTCACGCGCTGTTGAGATAGTTGCTAATGGCTCAGCCTCAATCCACTTGGTAAAATAGTTGATAACTACGATAAGCCATTTCAGTTGTCCTGGGGCTGTTTGAATGGCCCTTAAAGGTCCATGCTCCATTTATAGAATGGCTATGGTGCCATGATAGATTTTAACTCGGCAGGTGGTGGCCAAATTATTCGAGCATGTTTTTGGCAGCTCTCTGATAATTGAATATTTTACACACTTATTTGTATCTTTTGGGTATTAAATTTGGGATTGTTAGCTAATAAATAATGGGCTTTAATGCTTATTTGGGCTTTGGGCTTTTATTTGGATTTAATTCATTTTCATGATAAAAAAAATCCAGATTTAATATGCTTCACTGTTTTAACCATAACTTTTGAACCAGACATCGGATTAGCCTTATTTGTCTCATATTTTAGATGATTCAAAGAGCTACAAATGTTATGAAGACTCAGAAGGAAAATTCGGTCAAGAGGATGGTCGAACTTGGAGCCCAAGTCAAAGACGTTTTTCTAGATTTTTGGGCCCGAATATTGTATTTAAAAACTCATTTACCATTTATTTCGTTTTGGGCCATTGTGCAGCCCTAGCCCATTTCCATTTTAGGTTAAGTTTAAGTTAGGAGCAGCTACAAACACCTTATGTCATTATGTTTTTAGATTATTTTGGATTGAAGACAGAAGTTTCATTTTCTCTACAATGTTCTTCGTGTTCTTCGCGTTCTTCGTCTGTTCTTTGTTTTTCCCAGTCATGTTCGGCTAAATTTCTCTGATTAACCCAACGTTGATGATTCCATGATTCGTCCAAAGAGTTTGTGCTTAATTGGTAACTTTACTCGTTTTTGTTTTCATCTTATCTGATTCGATTGGAAATAGTTTGAATATTAGATTTAATATTCGGTTTGGTTCATCCCAAGGACTAAGTTCAAACTAGGTTTGAGTGTTGCTGTGTGATAGCACAGTCAGACGCCACTATTTGGACAGATTCTAAGCGATTGTCTAGTAAAGGGATTCTCTAGACGGATGTAGAGATTTTGGTTCGTCCAAAACCAAACGCGAGTTCGTTCTTATTTTGCTCAATGAAGGAAGTTTTTGGAATCTGAAATGTTGGGTTGATTGATTTTAATCTGTCTCTGTTTATTTCGTTTTCAATCTGTTTCATTTCATTTTGTTTTTGTTTATTTCATTTTTAATTTGTTTGAACCAGAACCCCCCAATTTTATTGTTCTATTTCACTATTGCTGAGGTAAACCCATTACAAATTCGTTAGGAAAATGATCCAGGCTCCTCTTTATATTGCAACATTATATTGATCCTGGTTATTTTGGGAGATCATGACAAATTTGTATCACTCATCTTCTTACGTGGTCAATGGAGTCGGCCTCCATCGTTGGCCAATAAAATCCCGCCTGAAGAGCCTTCTTAGCCAGAGCCTTAGCTCCCATGTGATGTCCATTTATTCCTTTGTGTATCTCTGCTAGAATGTACTCGACTTCTGTCGGGTTTAAGCATTTCAGTAGTAGGGAGTGGAGGCCTCTTCGGTACAGTTGATCTTCAACTACTGTGTACATCGCCACTGCTTTACCACTTGTTTCATTTCTGCTGAGTCATCCGGGATGATTCCCTTTTCCGGGTAATCCAAGATAGGTTTCCGCCAGTTGCCAGCTGCTGCAATGAACATGACATAAGTGGGCTTAGTCATGTTTTGCTGAATTATTGTTTGGTGATTTCCCGAGCTTTTCGTGCTTGCTATTTTGGACAGAATATCTGCCCTTGTATTTTCTCCTCTTGGGATATGTGTAACAATGAATTCATCGAACTTGGCCATGGCTTCATTTACTTTGCCTAGGTACTTTATTAGTAAAGGTCCTTTGGCAGTATAAGACCCATTGATTTGTGCTACGACTAGTTGGGAGTCGGTTGACACATGGATTCTTTTAGCTCCGTTCTCTTTTGCCTAGGCCATTTCGGCCAAGACTGCTTCATACTCGGCCTGGTTGTTGGAGGTTTTGAAATGCAGCTGTAACAAGTGTTCGATGGAGACTTCTTCCGGATTTTCAATTATGACTCCTGCCCCACTCCCTTTTGCGTTGGAGGATCCATCAACGAACACCTTCCAGACTTTATGATTTACTACTGTCGTTGTTGTTGCCGGAGTCAACGCCATGATGAAATCGGCTAAAGCCTACGATTTTATTGCATGTCGGGCTTCATATAAGATATCGAACTCTGATAACTCTATGGCCCAGCTAATCATTCACCCCGGCCAAGTCCGGCTTGTGAAGAACTTGGTGTATTGGTTGACTGGTTTGAACAATTATTTAATGTCCTTGAAAATAAGGACGAAGTCTTCTAGCCGTGGTAAGAAGTGCAAAGACCATCTTCTCAAGCTTTTGATATCTCAATTCAGAACTTTGTAGAGCTCGGCTGACAAAATATACTGGTTTTTGCTCGGTTGCCTCCTCTCTTACTAGTGAAGTGCTTACTGCCTTTTCACCGACGAACAAGTAAAGAATTAGATCCTCATCGGGTTTTGGTTTCGACAAGACCGGGGGGGTTGACAAGCAGTTCTTTATTTTGTTAAACGCCACTTCACATTCTGGGTTCCACTCTCCCGCGCTTGTTTTTTCAACAATTTGAAGAAAAGGAGAGCGTTTTCTGCCAAATTTGGCAAGAATCTGGTTAAGGCCACCAATCTCTCCGTTAAATGTTGAACTTCATTTTTGTTCTGCAGTACCGCCATGTTCAAAATAGCTTGACACTTCTCCGGGTTTGCTTCGATTCCTCTATTAGTTAGGAGGAATCCTAAGAACTTTCCTGCTGGGACCCCGAATGCACATTTGGCAGGTTTAAGCGAATGTGTTGAGCTCAGAGTTTGTTAAACGTCTGCTAAAGGTCCCGGACATGATTTGCACAGTCTTTTAATTTGACAATCATCTTGTCAATATATACCTCCACATTTTTGCCGAGCTGTTCCTAGAATACTTGGTTCATCATTCTCTGGTATGTGGCTCCCGCATTCTTTAGTCTGAATGGCATCACGTTGTAACAATAATTAGCTTTATCAGTGATGAAAGTTGTTTTCTCTTAGTCGTCAAGATGCATAGCTATCTGATTGTATCCGAAATAGGCGTCCATGAAGGACAATAATTGGAAACCGGATGAATTGTCCCCTAATTGGTCTATGTTAGGCATAGGAAACGCATCCTTTGGGCAGGCTTTGTTGAGATCGGTATAATCTGTGCATACTCTCTGTTTGCCATTAGGTTTTTTGACCATGACCACATTAGATAACCATGTTGGGTATTGAATTTCCCGGATGAACCCTGTATCCAGCAATTCCTCTACGTGTTCGGCTAGGGCCGCTTGTTTGTTTGGGGCGAGTTTTCTTTTCTTTTGTGCGACAGGTACGGATTTCTGGTTTACTGTCAGCTTATGGCGACATACATTTCTTGGATGGTTTCCAGGCGAAGATATCTTTATTCTTCAGTAGCAGTTCCTCTAACTCGGCTCATTCCTCATTAGTCAATGTATTGCCGATCTTGGTTATTTGTCCCGGCTCAGCTCTTAGGACGACTTAGTGAGTTTGTCGTCAGGTTCTACTTTGATGAGTTCAGTCTCATCTCGTACATCAAGTTCAACCACATTTACCAACTTTCTGTATGGCCGTGTAGGGTCATTGTTCGAATCGTCTCCTTGAATTATTCGCGACAAGGTGGATGATCTCACCATTTTTAACAGTTGATAAATACTTCCGAGATTCCTTCTGATCCCCTTTGATGGTGACAACTTCATTTTTACTGCTTACCATCTTCAACTTTTGATTTTTGGTTGATATCAGCATATCCCAACTGTGGATAGTTAGCCCGCCCAGGATAACATTGTAAGATGATGGGAAGTCGGCAACAATAAATTTGACTCGTCCTGTCTTATAAGCTTCCCTGGATCCCAGTGTTAATTTGAGCTCAATATATCCCTTTGGATATGTTTCTTCCCCATTGAACCCTATAAAGGACATTCTGCATGGCTTCAAATTGTCTAGATCAAGTTTCATTCTTTTGAACGTGTCCCACAAGATAATGTTTACCGCATTGCCGGCATCCATAAAAATCTTCTTGACCTGGCATCTTCCTAAGAGCCCTATTATTACCAACCTGTCTTGATGTCCTGGGATTACATCCTTCAAATCCTCTTGGGTAAAAAACAATTTGGGAGGTTCTGATTTAAGTGGGTCATTTTTAAAAGACAGTCGTCCCCTGATTGACAGGACTTCTCAAAGGTACTTTTTCCGTTGGCTTATTGTGTCGCCTCCCTCGCCATAGCCTCCACTAATGACGTTACAATCAAATTCGGCTTCAAGGAATTCTTCATCGTCCCCGGTCTTCCTTCGGCTGTCGTATTACTTTTTTCTTTGATGAATCGGGCTCTTACTTTGGCTTATCTGTTTGCGTTTATTGTTCTTTTGTTCTTGAGTTCTGATAACATACTGCCGCAATTTACCTTCTCAGATAAACTTCTCTACCACATTTCTGAGATCCCAGCACTCTTTAGTGGTGTGCTTGGGTCCGTCATGGAATTCGTAGAACCGGGATCGATCTAGATGACCTCTGTTGTATAGTGGACACAGACGTTCCACCTTTTTCATCTTGGTTAGCGCTACTTTTCTCCATAATTTAGCACACGAGACATTCAGAGGGTATATTTCTCATACTTCTCTTCATATTTCCCGTTTTGAGACATTTGATCCGAGTTCCTTGGTCGATCCTTAGCTGCCTAATCCCTTCCTTTTAGTGGCGAGCTCTTTCGCCTCTCCTTTCTCGGAGTGTTAGCTATTTCCATCTATTTTATATCCAGATACTTATTAGCCCATCTGTTGAAGTCTTCCAACATTTTGATATTAGCTGCCCATATCGACCTTCCCATTCGTGATTCACCATCTAAGCCTGAAACGAGTAGGTGTACATGAACACTCTTCGACAATCCTTATACTTGTAGAGCGGCTGTCTTAAAACGATCTAGGTACTTTTGGAGCGTCTCGCCGAGATGTTGTTTGATTCTTCCCAGCATGTATACAAACTTTGGTTACTTTTTACCTGTCGCAAAATTAAGTAGGGATTTGTCTCCCAGCTCGTCGAAGTCCAAGATCGACTTGGGTGGTAGGGTTTGAAACCATACTTATGTAGCTCCTCGCAAGGTTGATGTAAATAGCTAGGATATAATGGGTCCTTTGTACCCCCAAATGAGCATTTCGGTGTCAAAGGTATTAAGGTAAGCTTGGGGATCCTGACTTCCATCATATTTGGGCAAGTCGGACGCATTAAAGTTCTTTGGATAAACTGCTTCCGCAATCTCATCTGAGAATGGGCTGTTATTCTTTCCTCCTTCTCCATACCATATTTTGTGCTTTCTGGAGACATTTAGTCCGGCTGCCCACTCATCCGAAGATTGGTTGCTTCTCTGAGATGTTTGAGTTCCCTCATTCCGAGTCCGATCTTGATGGATATTTCGGTCAAGGTTGGTGGTCGAGGCTTCCTTCCCTTGTTTGGGTTCCTCAACATGGGGAGGATCAATGGGTGTTGATTAGTGTCTTTATCCCCACTAGGCTGGCCATCTCGGCCTTCCCCCTGAGGTGAGATTTGTGATTGTTTTAGGAATTCTTCCAACATCTCGGCCAATTAATCGTTCTTTTGATTCTAGAGCTAGCTGCACTTTTCCATTGTCTCAATTCGCCTTAACAGCAATTCCACTGAGTTACACAATATGCGAATATCTGGGTTGTCAATCTGGAACTACTGCGATGAATTAGCTTGGTCAGCCAGTTGCAAGTCTGTGAGTTCAGCTTTACGTTGAGGGAAATTTGTGCTCTGAGGTTCCTCAAATGGCACAACATCACCCTTCGGGATAGTTCACTGCTGCTGGTTGTTGTGACCATGCCGTTCTTGAATTTGCTCTTGCATGAGCATTTGGCTTTTACTTCTGGTATTAGTCATCGTTGATCATGGGGATTGAATTTTATAGTCCCCACAGTCGGCGCTAATGTTCTGATGTAGAACAAGAGATATTAGACTTGACCTGGGAATAATTCCCAGGGTCTACCTACCGTTGAGAGGGATCAAAGTCCACATAGTTTGATTATAAAGAATAGGCGTGAAGCTAGAGGGGAGTGGGGGTGTGTGCTCTATATATGCAAAATCATAAAAAGGAAAAGTGCATAGCATGTGTGCCTCTTTAGGGTTTGAACCCTATTTATAGGTTTACCTTGGCTCTTGATTAATGAGCTTTCTGTTATCTTATCACTAAAGATATGTAATATCTTTAATGATAAGATTCTTGATTTGAGGGTAGCTAGAATCTTGATAATGATAGATTAGTTGAGATCTCCTTAATTTGGAGAGGCTATTGAGGTTATAAAAAGGCCTTTGTCATAGGCTATTGTCTGTAACAAGAGTAATCCATAATGCAACAATCCAAGGAGTCTGGATCTGCTCGTAATATGAATAAAGCTATTCAGAACACAGATTATCATTAAGCTCGAAGAAGGTACCTAGAAGTTCGTCGGGGTCCAAATGAGATTGGCGAAAGAAAGAGAGGTTGAAGCCAGATGAATCTGTATTGTAACACCCCCAAATTTCTAACAGTTATAATAATATAAAATTTCGATGGTCTTTTTTATAAATAACAACTAAAATTCAAAATAACCAAATTGGGGAAGTGTTACCGCTGCACTTGTTCTAGGACAAGTACAAGGCTACTTATTACATACCTATAAATCTAAAACTAAAATAAAACATTTTATTCGGAATATAAAATAAAAATATAAAAAGGAAATAGCTAAAATTCATTAATCGTCCTTTCTCACTTCTCACTGCTAGCCCCAACCCTTGGAACCTATTTCATTGAAATTCTGCTCCCTCGAAGGATCATCGCAGCCCAAGAACACAAACATCAGCAAAGCTGGTAATCCTAATTAAGTAAAGATAATATAAAATAAAATAAAATAAAATAATTATGTAAATAAATAAATAAATAATTTTAAAATAAATTAAAATAAAATAAAATAATTGTAACATTAAAATAAACTAATTACAAAATAAAAATATTATACATATGTATAATTAAAAGGTGTCATTGTTTATAAAAGTTTCTAGTGGGAAGAGAAACATGGTAGACCCGGGAAACCCTGCCAGTCTACCCTGTGACCCTGGAAACCCTGCCAGTCACAATTCATCAAAATTGGCCATATCATCATTTTTTTCTGGTGTGCACACCTCTTCCCAAAGTTGCTACTAGTGTCTTAGGAAACCCTGCCAGACACCACTTTGGGAAGAATGGATACTATCGGTTCACATCAAATAATTTTTCAAAGGCATAAAGCCTTAAAAGTGTGTTCATCACTTTAGGAGATACCACCCCAAAGCTATCCTCCCACTGCTAATTTATTTTAAATAATTTAGACTCATAATAAAATTCCTAAATTTTTTTTTATTATGTGTAATCAGATATTTATAATAATAATAGAAAAATCCTTAACTCCTACAAGAAAGGGTGGATCTTAATTTCACAAACCCAAGAGCTATAACTCTTTATAAGAGCTCGTGAGTTTTCCCAAATATGATCATTAAAATGTTGTCTCTATTTTATCGTGGGGTTTCCCAAATTAAACTATAAGGTAAATACCCATGGTTCCTATAAGATGTTCATAGAAAATTTCTAGCTCTATCATTTAAACCCTATATATATATATATATATATATATATATATATAAACAACCATTATTTTACTGCACTATTTCTATATTTATATTTATACACAACCCAAATATACATACATTAATGATAGCTAATGTCAAATCCGTAATCCACAAGAAGTTCCCAGTAAGATATTCGGGATAATCATATGGAATAGGACACAGCCAATGGGGCCGATCATCTCCATACCAAATGCTGTGGAAATAACCAAAAATTTTAGACACAAGAAACAGTGATAATGGTGTTCGATAAAATGAAAAGTTATCTCAGTATGTATCTATTTAATACAAATAGAGATTAGTGTACAAATATAGAATGGCATTCTTAACATCAAAATGAGTTTTGGCGACTATAATTGCAAAAGTAATCATGTCAGATAGTTCCTCAAAATAGTTAAGGAATAATTGGATTACAGGGAATTATCTCTCTTTTTTGGCCTTCTGGGCAAAACCGAAGGTGGTAGGTATACACAAGAATGTAAATAGTTCATATTGCAATAACCTAATTCTGAAATTTGAAACCGACATAACACACCTTAAATTCCTATTGTTCTTGGGATTAGGAGTACCTGGTCTCCATGTTTGCTTAACTCCTAGGAGAGCTGTTGGCTGCAGAGTTTACAGAGAAAAAGTAAGGAGAAGAGAAATAATGAGTGATGGCTAGGGTTAGGTAAAGATGGAAGAAATCACCAAGAGGGGGTGAATTGGGGATTTAAAAAAAAATTCTTTTCAAAGATGTCTAAGTTTTCAAAACTTGAAATGAAAAAGGAGAAGGAAGAAAAGCTAGACACAAAGGATTTATATTGGTTTGGTCTTAACTTTGACCTACGTCAAGTCCCCAGATATCTTCTGGGTATTTCTAATATCTCAACGAGCTTTAATTACGACAATGTAAATCACATGCAATCCTAATCACCTAGGACTTGCTCCCCCTTACACTTTGTAATTAAATACTCCAATTCACAGGTTCCACAACCTTGAGTTCTTACAACAACAACCAATCAGAAATGATTTTCGAAATCACACTCTCCTAAAGAGTAAATAAGCATAAACACTGAAGCTCAAGAAATGCTATTTTTGCACAACAAAGATTAAAGCAAGAAGGTAGTCAGTTATAATTGTGTGTTGTGTATTTGCTTTGCATCTTCATGGGTATTTATAGGTAAACTGGAAGAGCTAGCCGTTGCATTTTCTTCTCCCTAATTCTTCAACGTTCAGCTGAATATATGGAAAATGACCGTTGCAAGGTTTTCTCCATTTCTTCAATTCTTGACTAGAATCTTGGATATGGACGTTTGTAGATGATCTTCCAATGTCCTTGTCATTTCCATAACATGTTTAGACCGTTGGAGAGGATTTCACTCGTCCTTGAATGACTTGAATTGAACTTTCGGGATAGAGGAGAAATTTCAAGCTTATTTTTAGTTCTTCATTAATTTCACTTTACCCAGTTGATTTTCTCCTTGATCTTTGCTATGTTTATCTGAAACTCATGAGAAAATTGATCAAGTATAATAGAGAATAATTATAGATTGAAAATATAAAGCATATAAAGTTAATGAGATCAATTTGTAGACTTCCTGGAATAGAGTCGCGCTTCTGTGTTTACTCAACTAGAGTAGATACTAATAACTGGAGTAATCACAAGGTTTCTGACACATGCTTACTGGAGTAATTACTAAGTAACTGGAGTAACTAAGGATTATTTTATTTCTGTGTTCAGTTTGACTAGAGTAACTCATAAATTATTGGAGTAACATAAAAGGAAAATTACTTTGCAAAGTTTTTGTCTCAATGTTACTGGAGTAATTAAGGTTCATGTTGGTTCTGTGTTAAGTGTGACTGGAGTATCCTTGGATGACTGAAGTAATTAAGGTTTCCATCGTTTCTGTGACCAATGTGACTAGAGTATCATTTTAAGTTATTGGAGTAATATCGGGTTTGCCTCTGAAAGTGTTTGAAAGTAATGGGCTACTGGAGTAACTAAGTGACAATTGGAGTAACCCTTACTGGAGTAGCAAGACTGTTACTGGAGTAATGCTTTTTACACCTAACAAGCTATCGTGTTTATTCTTGGACATGGCTCAAAAAGGTGACTTACTGGAGTGAGTAAGTGGTTCTGCAGTCACACTTTACTGAAAGTCCAGGCTGAACCCAAGAGGGGGGTGAATTGGATGAAGATAAAAACTTGCAAACTTTTGAAATCTTTTCGTAATCAAATAAAATCAATTTGAATGATGGTAAAGAATTGTAAAGATATAAACAATCATTCAAACATATATGCTGGAATTAAAAGAGGTTAGGGAAGAGAATTGCAAACTCAGGTTTATACTGGTTTGGTCCAACCTTGACCTACGTCCAGTCCTCAAGCTCCACTTGAGATTTCCACTATTCTCCTTATTTAACCAGGCACAAGAGACAAACCTTTACACTCTCCTTGTTTAATCAGGTACAAAAGACAAGCCTTTACACCCACAAGTTTATCCAGGTACTTGTACAACCTTCACAATCTCCCTCGGAGACTCCCCTTACTACCCGTAAGGTTACAATCAAATTCTCAACTTAAGGTCACCCAACCTTGAGTAACTCTCAAATAGAAATTGATTCACAGTAAAACTTCTCTCTAAGAAGTGGATATATGATCACTGAAGTACATAGGAATTCATCTCACTCTCTAAATGGTAAACTCAGAAAACATTGAAAAACAGAGAGAAGGTTCAGTATTTTGACATTATGACAGTGTAAGCTCACTCCTCCACCTTCTTGTGTTTTCAATATCATTCTATTTATAGAAGAAGGTCTTCTGAACATTGGAGAATTGGACCATTGAAAATAGAGCTGTTTGAGATTGAAGCAGTTGAGAACTAGCTGTTATTTTGCTTTTTGGGACTTGACAGCTCAGCATTTTGGATCTTCATGTAATCCCACGTTTGATCATCTGAAACATGACCACAAATGATTTAAATGATGATAATAAATGTTATGAATCATTTGGGTAAACTTCTGGTTGATCTGGATCAGATTCAGGATTTTCGTCTTTTTGATTTTTCTGATGCTTCGCTGTAAACTCGAGTTTTGGCTTCAATACTGCGGTATTGAGCTTATTTTATAACTTCATATTTGTCTCTATAAGCCTGATACTCGAGTTTTGCTTCCCATACTTGAGTCTTGAAGATTTACTAACATTCAGAGCTCTTTGTCTGAGCTATACTCGAGTTTTCACTCATAAACTTGAGTTTTCACGTTGTCTTGAACTTTGGTTGCTTCCAGACTTAATATCACTTCAATTTTGGCAAACCAATTGTCCCCATACAGCTCTTTGGTTTCTTTTTCTACAACAACAAGAATCAGATCTTAATTTGTTGGAATTCGACCGTTATGATCCGTTGAAAGAAGATTGCTCTTTAACCATCATTTTTGCATCGTTCTGAATAGTCAGTCAACTTTTGAAGACCATATCTCTCTAGTCTGATCTTCATTTTAGTTGAATCAAGTATTGATGGAAAGCCCTTTGAGTCTTCTTTCATATGCCACCAATTTCAGCTCATTCCAATATGTAGATTGAGAGTTACAAATCATTGAAGCTTGGTCTGATGTGAGGCGTTAACATTTGATCCAACTTTGGAAATTCAAATATCTTTTATCTGATCTTCTTTGGACTTGAAACTTTGTCAATATTATGCATTGGATGTCTAGTTTCAGCCAAATTTGATTTCACCTCAATCCGATGTCTGGTTTAGGAGTTATCATCGAATTACCAGACCTCGTCCAAAGCTGTATGTGAAACAGAGGTGAACAGAGTTGCTAGAAAGTTCTAACACTCGAGTATTGAAGTGGATACTTGACTATTGTCGAGTCCAGAAGTATGAGACAAGTTGAAAACTCCCAATACTGCGGTATGTAAGTTCCATACTCGAGTATTGACTCCCATAGTCAAGTTTTGACTCTTTGATGCCCAAACCGTGGTTTTCCAAAACTGTGGTTTTCAAAACCTCAGTTTTCTCTGTCTAGAAGCAAATTTTTCCAGTAAGCTTGCATACTCGAGTTTTGACCTGGAAACTCGAGTATTGACTTCCAGAACCCGATTTTCACTGTCTTTAGCTCTGAATTGCCCTACTCCAACATCCATTTAATCATGGTCACCTCTATAACAAATCTTGGAACTTGTGTAATGATATTTTAATTAATTTCTTCCATGTTCCATCTTCCATCTTGACCAAACTTCATCATTTTGTCTTCACTCATCATCTTCTTTAATATTTCCTCTTCATTTTCTTCTCTTTGAAATCTCCTCTCTCTCATGATCATTTTCCCTAATTCCTTTCTTCTTCCATAGAATTTTCTTCATAGAGAGACTTCATTCAATAAATTCTTTCTTCTTTCTTCTTTTTCTTCTCTTCCTTTTCCTTATCCTCATCTATATCCTTGTCCTCCTTGATCTTCTTCTTTTTCCTCTTCCTTGAATATCTCCACAATCTTTTGATAATATCTTGATTCTTTGAAGATTCTTCCTTCTTGATTATTTCCCATCTCTAAACAATCTCTTGCATTCAATACTTCTTTATCAATCTTCTTCTTGATCATTCTTCACATCTTTGATTCTACATTAAGCTCAAGAATTTAATCAATGAAGAAGA
Source organism: Acacia confusa (assembly GCA_037074495.1). Classification (NCBI taxonomy): domain Eukaryota; kingdom Viridiplantae; phylum Streptophyta; class Magnoliopsida; order Fabales; family Fabaceae; genus Acacia; species Acacia confusa. The sequence continues at coordinate 25,489,695 of CM073504.1, read as the reverse complement.
TAAATATAGTATGCAAACTTTTTGCTTATAGAAATGGAATCAATATAAGACATCATCAAAACTAATCATATCTAACATTTACTGGAGTAATAAAATCATTACTGTAGTAAGTCTAATACACAGACTATTAGGTTCAGCTGGAAATGTCTTGGTTACTGGAGTAAGACACGGGTTACTGGAGTAATGCAAGTAGAAACCAAGTGTGATTATTGGAGTAATTAAAACATTACTGAAGTAATGTTTTCAAAAACTTATGGAATGATTGAAATCACAATCTTTGCTAATTACAATTGTTAAGTTATCATCAAAACATATAGAGAACTAACATTAGGCGGCTAGACCTAAATTTATAGTTAAACTTTAGGGTTTAGCTATAGGTTGGGCTCTTTAGCTATTGCTAATTAATGAATAAAAATAATAATAAATCATTTATTAAATTCTAATTTTTTTATTATATAATTAATTTTAATTTTGATATTATTATTATTATTATTATTAACAATAATAATAATAATTTGGGGTATTACATGTATGGTCACAAAAACAATAATCCTCGAGGAGAATGTGGTGATTTATGAGGGAAAAGAGAAGAAAATCTCAGCCTACCATCCAAGAAACAATAGTTCCTTCTCAATTTCTAAACAATTGTCTTCGATCAGTTCGAATCCCTCTCCTGACTCTTTGGCTCTTAGTGAACAAGCACAAAGAAGAAGATGGACAAGGAAAAAATACAAGGATGTGAAACAGTGTTTGTGGTTCTATTATATGGGGTGAGATTTGTTGAACTTTTGATATTTTGGAGTTAAAATACCTTAGGCTTGTTGGACCTGGCTATCACCCAAGAGGGGGGTGAATTGGGTGTTTGATAGACTTTAGGAACTTTAAAATCTTTTTGCAACTTATAAATTGACAATTAGATATTCAAAGATGAGCATATACTGGAAATGTAAAAGATAAGGGAAGAGAGTATGCAAAATGTGATTTATCCTGGTTCGGTCCAATCTTTGACCTACGTTCAGTCCCTAATCTTCACTTGAGATTTTCAATCCACTATTTGCTTTGAACTTGATTACACATTCTGTACTTGAAGTAATCCTCTCATTAGGATTCACTCCCCCTTACAAACCGTAATCAATTCACTTGCTTGATTACACACTCTGTACTCAAAGTAATCCCACACTCGGATTTACTCCCCTTACAAGCTGTAATCACAACAAAGTGTTTCCTATTCAAGATCACCCAATCTTGAGTAACTCTCAGATTAATAGGATGATTAAAATGAATCTTCTCTCTCAGAAGTAAGTGAATAAACACTGAAGCACAATATATATAATCTCACTCTCTAAGCTAAATATATGATCATTGAGATATTCAGAGAGTAGATAAAGCAGACGTTAGAATATTGGCATTTTCACTATGTAAGCTCATGTCCCTGTTCTTGTTCTTCTTCTTGTATCTGTATATCTTGTTCTTCGTTTCTGGGCTTCTTATATAGATGAAGAAGAGGAATTAGCCATTGCATTTTCTTCTTTTTGATTCTTCAAAGTTCAGCTGTAAATTTGGAATATGACCGTTGCATATTTTTCTCTATTTCTTCAATTCTTGGCTAGAATCTTGGATTTAGTTGTTGTAGATGGTCTTCCAGAATTCTTGTCATTCCATAAACTTAATTTGACCGTTGGAGAGTGATTTGAACGTTTCATAACGGTCTGAGCTGGTCCATTGGAATAATAGAGGAGAAATTTCAGGCTTGTTCTTGGTTCTTCATTAATTACATTTGACCCAGATCTGATTTCACCTTGATCATTGCTGAATTCATCTGAAACTTACTTGAAAAAAACTCATTAAACAATGTTAGAATCAATAACAATATATGATATGACGTTTTAAGATTAACCCATGAAGATTTCACAAATTGGCGCAATATGGTTCTTATACTTCAGCGACGCAAATTGGAGTTTGGAAAACTAAACTAGAGTTTGCAGCGGGCTAAACTGGAGTTTAGAAATCCAAACTCGAGTTTAGGTCTTCCAAAGAGGAATGTCGCGATTTGAGTTTTGGAGCACATTTGAACGTAAGGCCAAACTCGAGTCATTAAGTGACAGACTCGTGTTTAGGACTTTTAGAGAGAAAATAAGCTTAAGTCCACGAAACTCTAAACTGGAGTTTTCAAATGCAAACTGGAGCTTAAATCCATTTGAAGTTTCTAAATACCTTCTATTTGGTCTAAACTCGAGTTTACATACCTAGACTCGAGTTTGTCTTGATGTAAAAATTCTGAGTGCTCTCTACCTGCCACAAATTAGAGTTTACTAATTCAAACTCGAGTTTTCTTTTCCATGACTCAGTCAAATATCCTTCTCACAAGTTCTTTGCTTTCTAACTTGATAAAGATCAATTTCTGGAATCCAGTACCTATCTCCATAAGACTCTTTAAGTCTTCTTTCCAATGCAAGAATAATCAACTCTAAACTCATTGTAATCTGACAGTTATGATCTGATGAACGAAGGCTGTTCTTTGGCTAGCATTTTTTCAACATCCTGAATTGACTGTCAACTTCAAAGATTTATACCTCACTCCTTTGATCTTTGTTTTCCATGATCTTTATGTTTCTAGAAAGGTATGTGAGTCTACTTTCATATGCCACTGATTTCAGCTCATTTCGATGTGTAGATTGTGAGTTATGCTCAAATTACCAAACCTTGGTCTGCTGTATGACGATAACAGATGGATCAACTTCAAAAATTAATATCTCTCACATATAATCTTCTTTGAGGATGAAACTTTGTCAAGATGACGCATTGGGAGTCTAGTTTCATACAAAATTGATTTCACCTGATATGATCGAATTACCAGAGGTCGCCCGTGCTGAACGTGAAATAGAGTTGAACAGAGTTGCTGAAAGCTTGCTAAACTTGAGTCATTAAGTGACTAACTCGAGTTTAGAGTTCCAAACTCGAGTTTACATTGGCTAACTCGAGTTTGGCTGATCCAGAGACGCCAGAGTTGTTGAAGACACTATAAACTCGAGTCATTAAGTGACCAACTCGAGTTTTCTCAAAATCCAGAGGCAAATCACTTCCAGGAATGTAGTAAACTTGACTTTTGAGTATTTGGCTCGATTTTGCTCATCCATAACCTGATATATGCTTGTTTTAACTCTGAATTGAGTTGTTCCAACTTTCATTTAATCGTGGAGACTTCAAGAATGAATCTAAAAACTTGTATGATAGTTTTCTCATTCCATTTGGCAAGTTTTTCTTTCTTTCTTCTCTTTTCTTGATCATTCTCCATGATTGAACTATTTCTTTCTTTTCTTCTCTTGTTCTTTCTCCATATGAACAAATCTACATTAAATGTAGCAATTAGTCAATATATGTGCTATAAACTTTTTGCCGTTACTAATGACATCTATATAAGACATCATCAAAACTAATCATAACCAACAAGGCTGTTAATTCACCTCTCAAAATTCAGGGTGCTCATTAGTCATTAATACAATCATTGGTACCTAAAGTTTGTCAAGTTTATCCTTATGGATTTTAATCTTTTAATTTTCATTCTGTTTAAAAAAAGTGGTTTCCATCACTAAATAAAAATATGGACAATTTTTTTTCCTTTTAAGGACCAAAATCTCTTGCATGAAACTTGAAAGATCAAAAACAAAATGAAAACAAATTTAAAGAACTAAATATTATATTCACCCTTCATTTTATTATGATGTATAAGGATAAGGTCCAATTTTAACCTGAAGTTTATTTTTTTGGTTAGAAATGGTGAGTTTCCGGAAGTTTTATGAAGAGCAGTATAGCACCTAAAATATAGGAAATGTATCAATTTTACCCTTATGTAAAAATGTGTCAATTTTAACTATTAGATTTGTTTTGTTTGACTATGATATACTTGACATTGCTGATGAAGTCTGTCGTTATCATCTTAAGGCTTTCAATCCTGGGTTCATAGTGAAGATCAGAGTGAGAGAAAGCATAGGGAGCTCTGAGAGATGGAAAATACATGCCATGTTTATGTGTGAAGAGCTTTCTTGGATTTCAGTTAATTTAAAAATTAAAAATTAATTAATTGTTAGTAATATTCTATTTATGGAGGGGGAGGTATGAAAAATTAGAGAGAATTCATGTGATGATAAATTAACATTGATTATGGGGGAAAGGAAGAAGTACCTCTATTGTTGGTGGTGCGGTCATGAAATCAATGGAATTTTTTATGGGGAAGTGATATTGGAAGCACTCGGTGTGTTTAGGAGCCATAGCTCTTGTTGTTAGTTCTCTATGTGTTTTGATGATAACTGACAATTATAAACTAAGAAATCGTTCTTTGCTATTTAAGTACAAAGAAAGGTAGAAGTTTGTTAACATTGATTTCAATCCTTTATGTTAATTAGACTCGAGCCTAATTCTACAAAACTTGAGTTCACACTTAACATACAAAAGGATAAGTATTTTGAACTTATTCAAACTCAAGCCTTCTTTGACAAACTTAAGCATACTTGCAACAGAAAGAGTTTCATGGGTTGTTATCTGAGATAAACTCAAGCCCATTATGCTTAAACTTGAGCCTACAGGGTACAGAGAGCAAAATTGGTTGTTCACTCTTAGTTAAACTCGAGCCTAGCATAATAAATCGAGCCTATGTCTTACAGAGAGCATGTCGACTTTTTGAGACTAAAGCATGTTTTATCTAACTCAAGTTTAAGTCTTGTAGGAAGATGCCTCTTAGTTGATCATGAAAGCAAACTCAAGCATAATAAACTAAACTCGAGCTTAGCGCTTACAGAGAACATTTTTGAAATATGGACTCGAACACAACTGTGCGGACTCAAGCCTATCCTTAATGTCAAAAGGGTTTGAATGAAACAAACTCGAGCTTGGAACTTATAAACTCGAGTCTTGCTCAGACAGAGAGCTGTCACAAAGTCTACAGCACAATTAAACTTGAGTCTATATAGTTTTAACTCGAGTCTATCGAAACTCTATTTCATAGATGAGATCCGAAATCCATTTGATTCATACTTACAAGTTTATTTACTCACATATTAAGTTGCGAATCGTCATATACACATTTGCTTGATCAAAATTCCTATAAGTTTCAGTTGAATTCAGCAAATCAGATCTGGGTCAAATGCATTTAATGCAGAACCAAGAACAAGCATGAAACTTCTCCCTTATCCCAATGGTTCAACTCAGACTGTTATAGCACAATCAAATCATCCTCCAACAGTAAAAAAATGAATCATAGAATAGCAATAAGTCTAGAAGATCAAATGCAACGGTTAAATCCAAGATTACAACTGAGATTTGAAAGAATAGAGAGAAATATGCATCTGTTACATTTCTAAAATGAAGCTGAACATTGAAGAATAAGAGAGAAGGTTATGCAACGGCTAGTTTCTCCAGTCAAGCTATAAATACCCAGGAAGACTCATTACAACAGACACCGAACTACTACTGATTACATTTTCAACTTTAGTCTTTGTTGTGCAATTTTATTTGAACTTCAGTGTTTATCAATATCTGCTCTTTTAAGAGTATTGTTTTGAAAATCATTTTGATTACTTGTTTGTGGAAACTCAAGGTTGTGGAACCTGTGAGTTGGGTCTTTTGATTACAAAGTGTAAGGGGGAGCAAGTCCTAGTTGATTAGGATAGCTTGAGTGTTACATTGTTGTAATAAGAAAATATTGATAGTAGAAAAACCCAAAAGATATCGGGGACTAGATGTAGGTCAAGGTTAGGACCGAACCAGTATAAATCTTCTGCGTCCAAGCTTCTCTATCTTTACCTTCTTGCATTGTGTTTTCAAAACTTAGGTGTCTTTCAAAAGGAATTTTTAAAATCCCCAATTCACCCCCCTCTTGGTGATTTCTTCCATTTTTACTTATGACCATATTCGTGTGGTTCTTGAGTACTTGAAAATAGTAAGCAAGATATGTTCACTATTGGATGCAAGACTTTCATCGATTCCCTGAATGGTCAAATCCTCAATAGGGTTGCTTTAAAGGTATAAAATGTAAGGGTTTATTTGGAATAGTGGTAGTAGAAGTAACTTCTTTTCAATATGACCGTTGTATACATAAGATATAAAAAGAGTTAGATTGTAAATGTAATTTTTATTTGAAATGACAGTGGCATAAGTAGCTTTTTTCCAAAATGAAATTTGTTTGGAATAGCGTTTGAAAAGTTAATTGAAATGAAAAATGAATAAAAAAAAGCATGGAAAGTTAAAATAAAAAATTACAAAAAAGTGAAAAATGTTAAATTGGAAATTTTGACAATACTAAAATACATAATTTGATCAAATAGTATTACATAACTAATTGGATCACATGTCCAGTATAATTTGTTCTTTAATTGTGTTGCGAATATATTCATTTGAATATACTTTTCCCATCAATCTTAATATAACAATGGCTACCCATTTGAAAAACAAGATTAATAATGCTAAAATCTAATGCTAAATACAAGGAATAAATTCATTCCACAAGAGTGGGAAAAATTGATAAATTGAAATCATATAGCACTCATCGGAAAATTACAACAACCATAAGAAAGCACACAACTGCATCGAAAAATTATAAAGAAGATCCAACAATGCTCTGGAATGACGACAAAGGTCTCTGGTAGTAAGAACGAAGAAGGAAGCGACAGTGAAGACGACAAGGTAGTGGTGGTTGACACTTTACTCTATTGCAGTTGCTCTCTTTGTTATGATGAAGGAGAGAGATGAAGGTGGAATAGTTGAAGGTCACCGAATGTTTGCCACTACTTTACTTATCAATCCTACTCTCAATCTCACCATGAAGTTAAAGCTATTGACGTGTGTTAGGACGGAAAGGGGTAAGCTGAAGATAATGATAGTTGGTGTGGCAGTGAATGTAGGGGCGAAGGAAGGTGAATGGTGGTGTGGAGGAGCAAGGAAAACCAACAAAGCTAGTCTTCTCCAAAAATCTCATCACAACATTTTCATGTTTCAGGAAAAACAAAAATTTGAAGCCACCATCAAAAGCCTAAGTCAAGTTTTTTGACTTCTCCTCATAGACCACTTTTGAAAGAATAGCCTACTTGACTAAGATATGATCCTAAACATTTAAAAAAAAAATCTTTTTCCCTATTAGGCTTTTATCCCCTTCCACTAAACTTTTTTGACGTGGGAATGCCATGTAAAAAAGGCACAAAAGAGGTTCCATGGGCTGTAGGAGAGATGTAGTTGGACTTAGGTGCCATGTAAATCGCCACAAGTATTATTCAAGTCAACTTAACCATCAATTTTGATGCGCAATTTTGCTTCGATTTTTATACTTTTAAGGGGTGTTGGGATTAGCTTTTAGAAAATAGCTTCAGTAGAAAAAGTGAAAAAAGTGATTTCAAAGAATAAATTTTTTTAGAATAGCTTTTGAAAAGGTAGAAAAAATAAATTCTCTAAAAACCAGGTTTTTTGGCAAAAAAACTATATTCTGGAGAAAAACATAATATTCGACTAGCTTACAACAAAACTATTATTAGACCGGTTGGCACCTAAGAGAGGGTGAATTGGTACTTGAGAACCACTACAATCCTACAACTTCAGCGGGGCACTGTTGAAGCTGTTTACAAATCTCTCACTGAGATATAGACTCTCCCTTACACACTATAAGGATACAATCTATTTCCTACTCAAGATCACCAACTCTTGAGTAACTCTTGGATAGAATGATTGTAATGAAAGTATATTTCTCTCTAAATAAAGTAGATGATGATAAACATTGAAATACACGGTAGAAGTAGGATTTCAAAGCTTCGTTAGACTCAAAGTATCACATTGTAGGCATAGGCCTTTTGTATTCATTTTCATTTCGTTAATCTCTTTCTTTTTGAATGAGTCTCTATTTATAGAAAATTGATATTGAGACTATTTTGAGCATTCATCTATTGGAGCATTTGATCGTTGAGAGCTTTTTTTTGTTGGAGCATTTGATCGTTGGAATATTACCTTTGAGCATTCGTTTCATTAGAGAATTTGACCATTTGGAATATTACTGTTGAGCATTTAGTCCGTTAGAGAAATAACAGTTGCTTCATCTTTTTCATTCCATCAAATTCTTTGTTGAATTACTATACCATTTTCTACCATTTTAAATTGGTTAGATGATAGTTGCTTTCTTTGCTTCAACAAACATTTCAACCTCGATCTCACTGTATGTTGTGTTTGACATATCTTTTGAATATATCGATCTTGAAGTTAATTCAAACATTAATCACATGAAACTTATACACAAATGAGATAATTATTATTAAGAAGTAGTATAAGTGATCATGGGGTTCATCTAAATGTTCATCAAAAGAATTAAGATTTTGCAAGACGATTTTCATAAATGATGAAGAGTACTTCGTGATATCTTCTTTCAAAATAGAGGTCAAATTCTATTGGCCATAAATCTTAGAATATAACTCCAAATTTAGAAAATGACATATCCTTATAACTCTCTCTAAGTCTTATTTCCAATGCAAAAAGAATCAGCTCCAAACTCATTGTATCATGATAGTTAGGATCCAATGAATGACAACTGTCCCGAAAACAGAGTGAGAACATCATAAAATACTAAATGTCAACTTTCGAGATTCATATCTCTTTCTTCTAAATCTATTTGAGCTTTCTCTCAGCTTTTGTGAAACTCATTTTGAATGAAGTTTCATGTGCAATAAGTTTCACCTTAATTGGACATGTATCATATGAGATACATCCAAATAACTGAACCTTTCGAAAATGACATAAGAATTTCGAATGTCAACTTCCAAAAGTCATATCTCATTTCTTTTAATGTCTTTGAGCTTGATCTTAGGTTCTGTGAAACTAATTTTTACTATAGTTTCATATATAACCAATTTCACTTCATTTGGACATGTGTTTTGTGTAATACATCCAAATTACTGAACTTATATTTGATGTAACGTAATAATTTGAGTGCCAACTTTCAAAATCTATATCTCTTTCATCTAAACTCGTTGGAGCTTGATCTTAGTGTCTATGTGTCTAATTCTCAACCTAATTTCATATGAAAGAAGTTTCACCTCAATCAATTTTGTGGTTTGAGAGATATGATCAAATTACTTAACCTCCTACATGTTGAACGTTGAATAGAGGCGAATAGAGGAGCTGGAAATGTGAGTTCACTTGAGTGAATAGTGTTCTACTTGAGTGCTAAAAATCATACTCGAGTGATTTGCTGTAGTGTGAACTAAATTGGCATTTTTGAAATTCATGGTACCAAACTATCATTTTTGAAATTTGAGCCCAAATTGCCATTTTTCAGTTTTAATCCAATTTCTTCAAGCACTGTATCATGTTGATCACAAGCTTGAAATAACTCATTTTAACTTCGAATTGAGCTATTTCAACTTATGTTTGATCATAGAAACTTGAATGTTGATATTCTCATTATATTTGGGGAGTTTTTCTTTCTTCAGTCTCTTCTCTTGATCATTCTCCATAATTTAACTTGGACTAATCTACATGAAGCATAGTAGTTAGTGAATGCATGAGATAAATATATATTGCAATTTTTTTGCTCTGAATATTTGACATCATCAAAAGTAATCATATCTAACATTCTCCCTTTTTTATGATGGCAAATCCTTTAAGAAAAATGTGTATGAGTATGAAAACATATTAGATGCAACATATTTTTCTTGTCATTCTTTCCCCCTATTCAACATAAACAAAAAGTTTGAAGTATAAAGAAGAAATGCTTGTGGAGAGGCAAGTATGATAACAAATTAGAAATGACTGTATCTCTCTTAATCAAGAGGAATGTGTCAAGAAAATGATTTTCTCTCCCCCTATTTGTAAGTATTTCCATTTTTAATGTGATGTATTTTGGAATGTTTTCATGAAACAAGTTTGAAACAATTTAGAGAGGTTTTCAAGAGAACTTTCATAATCAAAGAAAATTGATACAAAATATGTGAAAAATAGTCACAAGATATAAAGAGATAAGGGTTAGAAATGCTCATTTGGATTCAGCAGCAAGAAGAAGCCAATACTTCCATTTGCTTGCTTTCTTGTTGTAAGAAATATGTGATGTTATGCTCAATAGAATAATCATGAATAGCCTTTGAGATGTGAATAGGACGAAAGTATTGGCTTCTTGAGTTGTATCTCATATGAATGAATATTTTTTACCACATGTGTATCTTGAGCTCTAGATAATGATTTATCAAATTTATTCATGTTGAGCTCTTCTTTTGAATCATCATTCTCTTGTTCTTTTGTAATGACAAGATCATGGAAGCATTCTCTGATTTCACTTTCTTCCATCTTATCTTCCATTTGTTCATCACACATAGATGTGCAGTTTATAATTGCTGATAAACTATCAACACTTTCAACTTCAACACAATTATTAGAAGCATAAATATAATCAAGAGTATCACAAATGTCTTTAGCACAAGAGTAAAATTTTATTTTCTCAAAAACGTTTTTCAGTCAATGCATTATATAAAATTTTCATTGCTCTAATGTTCTACAAAAACATTTTCTTCTCTTTTTCAGTCCAATCCTTCCTTGGTTTGTAAAAACATTACACATGTCAAAATCATATGCTTTAATAAAACTAGTCATTCTAGCTTTCTGAAAGAAAATTTCAATATCCTTTAAAAAAGGTGGAATATTATAGTCAACTTTCTGAAAGCAAATAATACCCAAAATCAGCCATTAATAACTTTTGAGATGGTTAAGCCCTTTAAACAAGAGCCCTACTCTGATACCAAATGTTAGAATTGACTAGCACCTAAGAGGGGGTGAATTGGGTGTAACATAAAAACTTAGGAATCTTTTTGCATCTTAATAAAAACAATGAGCATGAAAGTAATAAGACATAAATCAACAATTAGTTATTCAAATAACATAGTTGGAAATATAAGAGCTTCAGGAAAAGAACATGCAAAATGTGATTAATCCTGGTTCAATCCAATTCGCAATGATCTAAGTTTAGTCCCTAAGCTCCTCTTAAGATTTCAATCCACTATTTTCCTCAATTTTTGACTGGGTACTTAAGAACTACTACAACGCCACAACTTCAGTTGGGCACTTTTGAAGCCATTTACAAATCTCTCTGAGATAAAGGCTCCCCCTTATACACTGTAGGGATAAAATCTATTCCACACTCAAGGTCACTCAATATTGAGTAACTCTCAGATAGAATGATTACAATGAAAGTATTCTTCTCTCTAAATAAAGTAGATGATGATAAACAATGAAGTACAAGGTAGGAGTAGGATTTCAAAGCTTCATAAGACTCTAAGTATCACATTGTAGGCATATGCTCTCTGTATTAATTTTCCTTTCATTAATCTCTTTCTTTCTTGAATGAGTCTCTATATATGGGCAATTGATATTGAGACCGTTATGAGCATTCATCTGTTGGAGCATTTGAGTGATGTGAGCTTTTGTCTGTTGGAGAATTTTATTGTTGGAATATTACCATTGAGCATTTGATTTGTTTGAGAACTTAACTGATGGAATATTATCGTTGAGCATTCGGTTGGTTGGAGAAATAGTCGTTGCTTCATCTTTCTTATTCCATCAAATTCTTCATTGAATTACTCTGTTCTTTTCTATCATTTAACTTTATTAATTGACTATTGCTTTCTTTGCTTCAGCAAACGTTTCAACTTCTATCTCATTGTATGCACTGTGTGACATATTTTTGCTTTTATCGGTCTTGAAGTTAATTTAAACATTAATCACTTGAAACTTATACACTATAAGTAATCATAGGGTTCATGTGGATATTCATCATAGGAATCAAGATTTTTGCGAGATGGTGATTTTCATAGATGATGAACAATACTTCATGATATCTTCTTTCAAAACGGAAGTCAAATTCCAATGGTCGTAACTCTTAGAATATAACTCCAAATTTAGAAAATAACCTAGCCTTATAACTCTCTCTAAGTCTTATTTCCAATGCAAAAAGAATCAGGTCCAAACTCATTGTATTATGATGTTAGATTCGATCAATGACAGTTGTTCTAGAAACAGAGTAAGAACATCATAATACTAAATGTCAACTTTCAAGATCCATATATCTTTCGTCTTAATCTATTAGAGCTTTCTCTCAGATGATGTAAAACTTATTTTTAGTGTAGTTTCATATGCAACAAGTTCCACTTCATTTGGGTGTGTATTTTGTGCGATACAATCAAATTATTGAACCTATGTTTGATATGACATGATAATTTTAGTGCCAACTTCCAAAATCCATATCTCTTTCATTTGAACCCTTTTGAGCTTGATATTAGGGTCTATGTGTTGCATTGTGAGATATAACTGAATTATTGAACCTCGTACATGTTGAGTATAGTTTCATATGCAACAAGTTTCATCCAATCGAATTTGTTGTTTGAGAGATATGACCGGATTACTGAACCTAGTACATGTTGAACATTAAACAGAGGCAAATACAAGAGCTAGAAACATGAGTTCTCTCAAGTGGATAGTGTTCCACTCGAGTATATTACTCAAGTGTTGAAAATCACACTCTAGTGATCTATTGTAGTGTGGACTAAATTGGCGTTTTTGAATTTTGTGGTACCAAACTGTCATTTCTTAAATTCGAGCCTAAACTGCCATTTTTCAATTTTAATCAATTTCTTCAAGCACTGTAGCATGTCAATCACAATCTTGAAATGGGTCATTTTAACTTTGAATTGGACTATTCCAACTTCCATTTGATCATAGAAACTTGAATTTTAATATTCTCATTATATTTGGCAAGTTATTTTTTCTTTAGTCTTTTCTCTTGATCATTCTCTATAATTTAACTTGAACTAATATACATGAAGCATAGTAATTAGTAAATGTAGGAGATAAATATATCAGGCAAACTTTTTACTCTTAATATTTGGTATCACTAAAACTAATCATATTTGACAACCACGATATTAGAGAAAAAAGTGCTTTTGGCTTTTTTTCAAGAGTTTGGATAATTTTTTACCAAACCATGGTTTTAACCCATAAAAATACTTTTTTAATGTCATCCAAACATACTTTAAGGCAACATTTTTTTGAACACACTCTAAGGCAACATTGCTCCTCAAAATACTTCAGAATACCACTGCTTCTAGTAAAAAACTTTTAGGACAAAATTGAATTTTAACTCTAATTTATATATTGTAATGTAATAGAATTATTGTATTCTTTCTCATAACTATCCACAGATCCTCAACTCTTCTATGTCAAATCAAATGGATTTTTCTATTAGGGCCTATTTAGTTTAAAGAAAGGGTTGGAAAGAAACAGAATGGAAAGGAATGTAAAATATATTTCCATGAAGTGTTTGGTTCACACTAGATAAGAAAATGGGTTGATAAGAAAATTTTTGTTTGGTTGTAAGAAAATTAGATAGGAAAATGAGTCAAAAGACCCTTTTGCTCATATATTAACAACATTATTTTAAAGGCCACAAGACCTACACACCCACTACTCTATTACTCACCCACTATATAACACTCGAAGCAAGTGCCACTGATGAGAGGGAAGATGGCCAATTTGAAGATGGAATATCACCTAGAGGGGGTGAATAGGTGATTTAAAAATTTAATCGCTTAATCAAAATTTTGGCGAATTAAGACAGAATGCTAACCGAGCAAGAATTTAAAGAAGAATGGACATGAGGAAATTTATCTTGGTTCGGTCTAATCTTGACCTACATCCAGTCCCCAAGAACCCCTTGAGATTTTTCACTAACTTTTCAGAGATTACAAATACAACTTGGGATGATCCTCTCACTCATGAACTCACTCCCCTTACTACTTGTAATCTAACACCCACACTTAAGGTTCCACAACCTTAAGATTTTACAACTGAATGAAATGAATGTTTTTATAACTCCTCACGAGTAGATGTAAATGATCACTGAAGAACAGGAAAATATCCGAAGATATTAAGAGTAATGAAACTGATAAGATCAATAACTCAGAGTAAATGCGTAGAGTTTCGGTAGTTGGCTGAATTGAATGCTTGGGTATTTATACTCTTTCGCCATTAATGCCGTTGGGAGGAACTTAAGAGTTACCGTTGTGACTAATTTAATTTTTCGTTAGACACAGCTCTGTTCCTCGTTCAACCAAATGAACCGTTGAGCCTTCATTAAATGAAATATGTTCTTTCATTAAATGCGTTGATCATGGAGAGTGCTTTCACAGAAGAATGTCTTGATTAAGTACTCCTTGGAAGAATATTTCTCTCTGTTGCAGAGCTCATTCCATTTGTTGCTCTGTTTCTGCTGCTATGCATTAAATGCAGTGACGTGAGCATTTGCTTTATGAAGTTTTTGACTAATGCAACGTTTAAAACCCTGAAATCACTAGCAATAGTGTTAGAAACATTTTATACACCATACTAAGTGATTCTAGAAACCATAACCTCAATAGCAGTTTATCTGCAGAATTCGAGATCAGCGTCGGCGACAAGAACTCGAGTTTTCAATGTAGAACTCGAGTTCTAGAACTTAAGTTCTTATACAAAAACTCGAGTTCTTTTGATTTCCTTATGAACATTTCGGATCTGTAAGATAAGAACTCGAGTTGATCACTAAGAACTCAAGTTTTTATTTCTGCTTCAAATTGGTTTTCAAAGAACTTGAGTTCTTAATCATGAACTCAAGTTCATGAACTCGAGTTCTTAAACTTTGATCAGATACCTCATGAAGGAACTCAAGTTCTTCACTAAGAACTCAAGTTCTTAGCCTTAACCGAATTTCTTACAGAGAGAACTCGAGTTCTTTACCAAGAACTCAAGTTCTTGAACTCGAGTTTGGTACTTAAGAACTCAAGTTCTTATGCTTTTGAAAATTTTTACGGCCAAGGGTCGCGAACTCGAGTTCTTAACCTAAGAACTCGAGTTCTTCATTTTGCTGAAATTAGAACTGGAGTTTTAAGACATGAAATCGAGTTCTTATTTAAACCACTGATTTACAAGTGTTTAGTTATCATCAAAACTTGGTTGAGAACTAACACAATTGGCCTTGGAAAGTGAACGCTAGCGAGGATATGGTAGAGGATGGAGCTTCAGACAGTGGGTTTGAAGGAGGATGCGGAAGAAGATGCATGGAACGAATTCTGGCCTCATTCAAACACTATAATTTTGGTTTGTGATTGTTCAGTATGTGTTGGTGAAGAGAAAGGGAGGTCCTTATTTCTTAGGTAACTATGGTCATGCAACTAGAGGTTTCTACGATCCTAGGTTTAAAGAAGTTAGAGACCTGTTGAATTTGTCTTTACAGAGTTTAAGAGGATGGATTGCTATGTAGGATTAGGTGTCGTACATGAATCCAAGTTTAGCTTTGTTTGTATAGGATTAACCATATGCGCTTCTTGGCCAGCCTGTGGTTAAGAATCTCTTCAAATAATTCCCATATAACCACGACTCAACCACCATAGGCTACATGTAGTAAAAACGTGGAAGAAATAACTATATTTGCCCATGTTTTCTCATAACGTAACACAGCAATAACCATGAGATACCAAATAGCTGCTTGTCATCATGCATGAATATATGAAAACAACTTTAACTACTTGTGTGTGATGGGTGGTTTATGGTTGCATGAGACCAAAACAACTTTACTCTTAACCATTACATACCTATCATTTGCACATGGTCAAATCCACTTTTCGTGGTCTTGTTTTGCTCATGGTATGTCTTAGTTATCTGACTTTACTCTCACATGTTGTACAACCATCAATGGAATATGGTGAACATCACTTCCCTTATATGGAATATCATAGATTTAACCACATTCACCATATGAGTACTTTGTAGTCAACCAATATTTCACCAAATTTTCTCCTAGCCATGGAGTTTCCACTACCTCCCTTTGCTCATATTTCTAGTGAGGACTAGGTTTCTATAGCTTTAAAAGTTCAATAAAGTAAATTTTAGTACTCTTACAATTTATCATGCCATTCTCTTGTTCTCTTACTTAAACATCAGGGCTCTCTCTCTTTCTCTTTATATATATATATATATATATATATATATATATATATCTTTCTCATCTATCTTTTTTTTTTGCAATTATTTTTCCAAATTTTTCTTTCATCTAACCTCTTTTGCTCCTGAAATTGGTATATACTTTACCAGCGACAATGGGACGATAGGTGGATCACATTCGACACAAACACAAACACAACAACCACAACGACGAAGAAGAAGAGGAACTACTTATTCTTAAGGATTGATAGAATATTGCGTTGTGGATGAAAAAAGCACTCGCCCTCTTTGTTCTTAACCACCCTCTACTTTTCCAACTCCCGCAGTGTAAATGGTTCTCAAAGCCTTCATCTTTTTTATATCTCATCACCATCACATTAGGGGCATTTGGGTTTTTAGCTAATTTTCAAGGGGACTGGAAAATGGGTTCCCTCATTTTTCGTGGGAACTCATTTTCATTTAAATATAGGAAAATGGGTGTTGGCAAGAAAATATTTTCAGTAGAAAATGGCTAATCAAACCGTCGTCACCAGTGGAAAAATTCAAATTTTCCTTTCGCACCTTCCATTTTCTTTGATCCAAATGGTACCTTAGAATAACTCAAACCTTCCCCTCCTTATCCATTACTTGAGTCCGGAAATCTTATCGTTATTGCATCACTTTTCTTTCTTTTTTTTTAACATAAGAGTAATTTCTTTAAAATATTTTCGTAGGTATTTACTATGTTTTCTCTTAATCTTTTGGCTCTTTATAAAACTTTTAATTAGTTAATATTATTTAATCTTTTTATAAAAAAATAATATATAAAATGTATGAGGCAGAATTTTGCTTCGTAAGTTTTTGTGTATGAGCTATAGGCACTCATAAATTTTTGTTGAATCAGCGTCATCCCGAAAATGTTTAAAAGCAGCAAAATTGCCCTAATCATTTTTAAAAAGCTAACATTACTGTTACATAAATAAAAATATAGCTTTAGTTGTTTAACTTTGTACCAAGTTTTATTTTCATCATTGCTTTTATAAAGTACCCCCTTTAGTAATTTTTATAAGAAACATTCTCTCTCAAAGGGATGATCTTTAAATATAAGGAACAGATATTATTTGTCTGAAGTTTTAGACTGGTCTTCCCATTTTTACTCCCATCAACTATATGTCTATGAAATTTTAAACCGGTCTTCCCATTTATAGTCTCATCAAATAAGATCCAACTCCCATCCTCTTCCCTTTCCATCCTCTTCCATCATCTTCTTTATCTAAGTCGTTAAATTGAAATATGAACGGCTTAGATTTCATCTTTTATAAAAATATTAAATTATTAAAAAATAGTTTAAAATAATATTTTTATAAAAAATGAAATCTAACCCGTTCATATTTCAATCCAACGGTTGAGATGAAGAAGAGGATGAGAAGTGGATGGGAAGGGAAAAAGATGGTAGCTAAATCCCATCAAATATGTCACTTAGTATCTCTCTGAAATAAATTGTCAACCTTTATCTCTCATGTTAACTTGTTCTAAACAAGGGTACAAGTAGAAAGTAAGGTACTATTTCTGGTCCTTATTATAAGTCACCAACTAATAAGTATATTTGGTCTTTTTTATAAGGCACTTGCTTGTTTCCAAAGAGCATTAAATATATTTTTTTCCATGTATACCCATAATTAATAAGGATAGTGGGTGAAAGTAATAATTAATATAATATTAGAGTTTAGTGTAATTAGTGGGGCTAATATTGGAAATTACTTAAATTTTAGGAAAAAATTTAATGACTAACTATTTTTATTAGTTTGTGAGAATTGTTAGTTGATGTTTTATAATAAGGACCATATGAAGTATATAAGTTACATATTTATTACTTTCAACTAACATATTAAACCGCATGATTTTGGTAGTTGTTCCTTATAATTAAAAAGAATTGGGGGAAGCATCCTTTTAGTTCTTTAACTCTAAAGTGTTAGTTCTCTATGAGTTTTGATAATAACAAACAATTGTAAAATCAAGAATGAAGTTTTGTCTCAAAAAAGTGAAAACTTGTTTGAGGCAAAACTTGAGTTTCAGGATCTAAACTCGATTTTTGGCCTTAAAGAGAAAAGCTTAGTTTGAATGGATAAAGGCAAAACAGTGATTTCCATTTGGAAACTCGAGTATTGGCCTTACAGAGAGCATTGCAAGTTTTACATCAGGACAAACTCAAGTATTGGATTCAAAACTCGAGTTTAGGCCAAAGAGAATCTTCAATATCTTTCAAAAGAAATGAAAACTCCAGTTTCGAAACTCTAGTTTTGAAATGTAAAAACTCCGGCTTTCTCACTTGGCTCCAAAATTCAAACGTCTTCATTTTTCAAATGAAAACTTGAGTATGACATTAAAAACTCGAGTATCGAGCCAAGCACAGATGATCAAATTTTTCAATGAACTTATGAACTCTGGTTTGGAAAACTCCAGTTTCGGAAACTCCAGTTTTGAACTGGGTAATGTTCTCTCTAAGTTTCAAGTTAAAAATGCAAACTCGAGTATGAGTTTGGAAACTCAAGTTTTGAGTCATACAGAGAGCATTGATGATTTCCAATGTTTTCAATACTCTGGTTTTAAATGAAAACTCCGGTTTTGATGTTTTGGACACATTTTCATTAAGAGTCCAAAACTCGAATTTGGATTGTAAACTCGAGTATTGGTCTTAGCTAAACTGAAGCTCCAAAACTCAAATCGCGACTTTCCTCTCTAGAAGGAGAAAACTCGAGTATCAATATAGAAGCTCGAATAAAGACTTAAGTGCATAGCGACAAACTCGAGTATTGATATACATACTCAAGTATGCGTCGCGATAGCTGATAATTCAAATTTGCGAAATCTGTGAAAGTTTGTTGATTGACCTGAATGCTTTCTAATATTATAAATCAACTTCATTAGATATGTTTGTTAGTGGATTTCAGCTGTTTTAAAGATGATTCAAGCAGATTAAAAGGGCAGTTTTAGCTAAAGCAAGAAGTCATGTCAGAGCATTAAATGCAAGGCCACCTTGAAAATGGAAGAAATCACCAAGAGGGGGGTGAATTGAGGATTTTAAAAAAAAAACTTTTGAATTCTTTTTCAAAGCCTTTTGAAAGTAAATGTTAAGAAGGTAAGAGAAGAAAAGCTTGACACACGGAATTTATACTGGTTCGGTCTTAACCTTGACCTACTTCTAGTCCCCAGATATCTTCTGGGTGTTTCCACTAGTTTCAACAGATTTTCAACTACAACAATGTAGACCAGACACAATCCTAATCACCTAGGACTTGCTCCCCCTTACACTTTGTAATTGAACAACCCAACTCACAGGTTCCACAACCTTGAGTTCTCACAAACAAATGCTTTCAAAAATTTACAAACTCTCAAAAGAGTGGATAAGGATAAACACTGAAGAACATGTTGAAAATAACAATACAGACTCAAATTTCAAAGTATAATCAAGATAGCTTCGTTGTGTGTATTTTGCTTTGAGTTTTCATAGCCTTTTATAGACTGAATGGATGAGCTAGCCGTTGCAATTCTTTCTCTAATGTTCAGCTGCAATTCTAGAAAACTGGCAGTAGCATATTTTGCTCTGTTCTTGAATTCTTAGCTGGAATCTTGGAATTTAGTTGTTGCAGAAGGTCTTCCAGATTTTTAGTCATTCCTTTAACTCAATTTGACCGTCTGAGATGATTCTTATGAGTTACAACGGTTTGAGCTAAACATCTGGGATAAGGGAGAAGGATCAGCCCTGTTCTAGGTTCGTCATTTAATGCATTTATCCTGGATCTTGATCTCACCTTGATCTTGGCTAAACCTTATCTGAAAAACACTCAAAAATTCATCAAGGACATTAGAAACAATAATATCATATGAGGAAATAATTTCAGGAAGACCCATTAAGATTTCGCAGATCAACATCATTTGATTTTTCAAAATCCCCGATGCAAACTCGAGTTTGTTCTTCCAGACTCGAGTTTGGGGTTCACCCAGAAAGCATATCTGTTGATTAGTGGTCTAAACTTGCAGTCTGTAAAAGCTAACTCGAGTTTATCGGGCTCTGGACTTGGGATGAAATTTTGGTCCGGAAGCTAAACTCGAGTCAATTAGTGACCAACTCGAGTTTGGGTCTATGTTTGAAGAACAAGCCTAAGTTCGTGATTTTCCAGACTGGAGTTTAAGGTCATAGACTGGAGTTTGTAGTGTAGCCAAAATGGATGATCTTTCTGTATGATCCAGACTCGAGTTTGGGAAGCAAACTCGAGTTTCAGTGACAACTGAAATATTTGAGGTTTATCTGGGTCAAGTGCAAACTGAAGTTTAGAAGGCCATACTAGAGTTTGGGAGTCTATTGAGTTTTCTGGGTTCCTTTCTGTTTGGTCTAAACTCGAGTTAGGGAATCTAGACTTGAGTTTGGCTTGCTTGGGATTCTGAGTGCTTTCTGTATCTTCCAGACTTCAGGTTTGATTTGCAAACTGGAGTTTAGCTTGATGTGAAAATTTTGAATTCCTTTCTGTGTCTGCCCAGACTCGAGTTTGTCTATGCAGACTCGAGTTTTGGCCTTTATGTAAAATTGAATACCTTTCTGTCAAGTCTCAAACTCGAGTTTATATACCTAAACTCGAGTTTGCCTTTGACAGTGATATTTTCATTTTGCCAAAAACAAACTTCATATCAAGTTTACAATTGTTAGTTATCATCAAAACACATTGAGAACTAACACACCTAACCTACTATATTTTGATCTACCAAGCTCTGCACGATGCAAAAAGGATAAAGGGACCCTTACCTAATTAAGATACTGTCATTCTAATGGATAAAAACCTAAGGAAGTCAGCTTTTATCCTACAACACGAAGAATAAGCAAAAGAGTAGAGAGAGAAGAGACCAAATTGCTTTCAACAGATGGACAACTTCACCAATGGTCATATTGATGCTTGCAACGGTTATTAATCACACTCTAAGTATAAATAGAGCAGCATTCAATTCCTCTCAACAACTATTGAACCAGAAAACAAAATAGCATTTAATTTGTTCATCTACTCTTAAGCTTTTTAGTACAGAGTATCTTTTGATATTATTGAGCTTCAATGTTCATTATTATTTGCTCTTTAAGAGAGTTTATCATTTGTATATCATTCATTGTAAACAATCTCAAGTCATGGGAGTTAGAGATTTGGGGATCATTGATTACAACTTGTAAGGGGGAGCAAGTTCTAATGAGAGAATTGCTTCAGTGTTACATAGGGTGTAATCAAGTGTTATAGTGAAATACTCAGGGTGCCTGAGGACTGGACGTAGGCCATAGAGTTAGGCCGAACCAATATAAACCTTTGTGTCTTTCTCTCCTTCCCTGCACTCTGTTTTACCTTGTCTAAACGTCTTAAAACAGATATTGCCGAAAAATTTTAAAATCCCTAATTCACCCCCCTCTAGGGGATTTAGTTCCGCTTTCATAAAGTAGTTTATAGAAGACGCTGATGAAAACAATTTAAATGTTAACAAAACATCTCAAATATTAATAATATATTAAGTTAATTTTTTTTAAAAAAAAACAATGATTGATAAATAATTATTTGATACTAACAATATTAGACAAAAAGACTAAATAATTGCCTTATAAAATTAAAAGACCAAAATATAAATGTGTATATAGTTATAGGATCAAAATGAAATAAAATTTTACTTAATTAGAATATATGATGTTTTGAAATTTTTTTAAACATATATAAATATGTTAAGTTTTTTTTTTTTTTATAGCCAAGCAATTTTATTTAATTAAGGTTAGTATTACATAGGAAGGGTCTTCCTACAGGTGAAGCATATTAATTTCTACGAAACCCAAAAACGATGAAACACATCAGATAAGATAAACCAAATTTTATTAGATTCAAGAAGAGGCCCTAGCTCATAAGAATAAGCCATACGCCACTTAGAGCCGGAAAAATAGGCCAAGCTCATCAACCATCTTGTTCAGACTAAAAAATTACTAGGGTTGGGCTAAAGATTTTTATCTTCAAATTGCAAATAGATCTAAAAGGCTAACTCATTTAGACCCATTTGTTTGTTTTATTTTTTAAAAAATTATTCATATGATGCTAATATTATTGATTTTTTTCTTAATAATATTTTAAATATTTAGTTGTTATTATATTTTTATAGATTAAATTTCATTTGAATATTTTTCCTTAAGAACCCTAAAATTTTAAAATCTATATGATATTTCTTATTTCCTAAGTATTTTTACTAATTTTTCAATTTTTGAAGTATTTTCTAGAGATATTTTTTTACATATTGTAATTTTCACTTTTCAAGGATATCTTAACACAAAGTGTTGTGTATTTTCTTAACTCCTTCAGCTTTTTGAGACCAATTTACAAGAACTGATCCTCATTTTGTTAAGTCTTCTCATTGATTTTTTAAAAAAGTCACTTAATTTTCAAGGATCTTTAATTTGATTCTTAATAGTTTTGTAAAGAAACTTTTCCTTATAAAATATTTGCGGAACCATTTTTTATTAACATAAGATAAATAAATAATAATAATTTTTCAATTTCATAGAGGAAATCCGAATGCCCCGTTGACTATAAAAAAAAGAAGCCAAGGGCGGATATATATTGAACAATGGAAAGGTAGAGTCTCTATCTCATAAAGAATAAACCACCACTTATTCTATTTACCGAAAAAAGATAAAACATTTAATTCTTTGGTCATATTTATGTATTAAAATAACAATTTAATTGTTTTAACTTAATCTCTTTAGAAAAATGAAATAATATTTTTTTTGTTAAATGGGGTAGAGGCCCGTGGGCTAGCCCAAGTTCACAAGCTCAAGGGTCGGGCGTCATAATATGGCCCTTTTGTACAAGTCAGGCCTTAAGCTCAAGAAGGGCTGGCCCATTTTCCTTTTCCTGGCTCTACAACAGCACCAATCTTATAGACCAAAGGCTTCAAAGCACCAATCTTCATATGATATTTCCAATTCATGTAGAGTCATCCAGCGTTGCTTACTTTTCTTCTAGGCTAAACCTAATATCCCTCAATCTTATCTCATGAATTAAAGAAAAGAAAAGAAAAGAAAAAAGAAAGAAAGAAAGAAAGTTAATACTTAGCACTTCAGCAGGTCAAGTGAGATCAGGAGGAAAAATAAATTAGAAGAGAGGGAAAAATTAGAAAGAGAAAAGAATTTCATAAATATAAATAATGGATATGTAATATGTTTTCATTATTAAAATATGAATATTTTAATAAATTTTAATTGAATTATAGTATCATCAACCGATTCAGAGACTAGGTTGAGTTGGATAACCTTGACCATCATAAAGTAATAAGTAAGATTCATGACATCTACATTCTGTTTATCATATATAAATATGTCATTTAAGTGATATTTTACAAATATAAAAACATAATAATCATATAAAAGAAAAAAGGTTATTAAATCAAAATCATATTAAATTAAAATATACTCCCCCGGTCCTAATTATAAAATATATTTAACCGATTTTGGAGAGATTAAGGAAAGGAGTTAAATTAGTTAATTTCACTCATTTTCCTGAAATGCCCTTATATAAATTTTCAAAGACATTAACATACATTTAACCTAAAATCTTCCTTTCCATGCTTTTCTAATTGAAATGATGGTCTTACTATATATACATATGTGTGTGTATGTACACACATATATGTATGTATGTGTATGCACACACATATATATCTACGAGCCCAAAAAAAAAACGCATACACCCCCCACAGAACACACACATATCTACACACAAATAAAACCCCCCCCAACACACACAAGTGTATGAGTATGTACACACATGTATATACATAAACATACACATATATATATTTATACAATGCGTGTATATGTCTATATGTATATGGGTATACATATATAAATATATAGTGTGTGTCTATGGATATATGTGTGTGTTTATATATATATATTGGTAAATTAATGTTAACTCATTGATAAACAAATTAAAATCCAACAATTTAAAAGTTTTATTGATTGAAAAATTCTATACACCTAAATATATATATTTACCCAAAACTAAATACACTTGAGAAAATAAAATATGGGTGTTTTAGGAAGAAATTGACAAAAATTTAAATTTTATCATATAATTAAGACCAAAACCAGCTCCCAAATTTAAGTTAGGTATTGTCATATAAAATATGGACGCAAGATTCATTCTTAGGATTTATATCCATTTGGTATTGTAAACTCACTGGCAAATTTAAGTTAGGTATAAAATAGTAGTTACAGGCATATGCTGAAATGTAAAGCCAGGCTATTGCTGATGAACAACATGCATCAGCACACCTGTCTCAAGTGAAAGCATATGAGTGGTGTAATTACAGACATCCATCCAAAATCTGAGAAACATTAAGATAAATAAGGAGAAACAAGTAACTAAGACTAGAAACTTGAACCAAAAGAGGCAAAAGCTCAAAGGCGTTTTGAAATTATCTTCCATGTCTGAGAGAAAATCAGCTGCTGAACAAAGGGGCAAAAGGTCAAATGCTTTTGGGCATCATCTTCCATTTATGAGAGGAAATCAGCTGCTGAAGGAAAAGCGGCAAAAGGTCAAAGGTGTTTAGAAAACATTTTCCATGTCTCTGAGAAACTCAGCTGCCGATGGTGCGATGCGAGTGAGGTCTAGATTTTGGTGTGTCGCTATCACCAGTAACCACTGATTGCTCCACCGAAGGAAAGCTTCCAGGTGCACTTCGAACTGCTTCGAAAAATCCCAAAGGCGGTTTACGCGATCATTTAAAGAGGGCTGAGCAGCACCATCCTCCGCCCCAGTTGGTAAGTCCGGCGGCTTTGCACTGTCACCTGATGGCTGTGGGTCTCCTCCCTGCTCCTGAACAAATATGAGCTGTATGTCATCATCCATTTCAGAGAGGATATAAGTTGGTGGTCGGAAGCTGGCGTATTCTAGTTGTGCATGCGCCACTAGCATCTGTATAGACTGAACAATCACCCTCACCCTAACTCGCATTTGCTCTACATGCTGCAACACCAGCTCTGAAACATGGTTTACACTGACCTCCAGTGACTCTGAACCATTTCTTAAAGGTTGTGTGTCTCCATGCTCCAGAACCTCTGGAACAACATCCAAACACCCTGATGTATGTAGCTCATTAAATAGAGAAACAGGTCATGGAAATGATTATCATAAATCCTAAAAAAGATTCAGTTTATTATAACTAGACTGATAAATTTGATATAAAGCACATGTTGCTTTACATACTTATTTATAATTGTCCTCTATCCTTGTTCAACATGCGTAAAATCAATTCTATATGATCTATTCATTCATTGATCACATATGCGTTTTTCCCTTCTTGATTGGTTTTCACCAACAATGTGCTTAGGCTTTATTAGTCATTAGACAGGTTGGGTGTACATACAGAAACAAATAATGAGAACAAAGAAATCTCGTAAGGAAAAATTAGAATGGTTGAAGAGTCAAATGTTGAGTGATCATTCCATTAGGTGAATTTGAAATTAGATATTCAAGTTAGCTTTCTCAAAAATAGGAGATACATTAGAGAGGGATAAAATAATTCGAAGAAACCATAAGGTTGATTCCTAAAAGCAAGCTAGTCCAGATGAACTAGATTCATAATGCAAAAGCCAATATGAGACAAAAAGGTCGTGAGGTTGAAGCGGCACATCCAGAATTTTTATCCATTCAAAACAACAGTTTTGGGAAGTTGGACTTAGGCATTCCAATCAACATTAGTAAAGTAAATTCCAAAAACAAAGGGCTCTTTCCTTTCTCACATTAGTGTCATTGAATCCTAATACCGCAAGCAAATTCAACCCGGAAATAGTCTTGAGCATATCCAAATATATACAGTACACACACATATCGTGCAGACAAATATATCAACAACAGAACGAAAGCCCTATAACAACTAATTGAAGGCCTAAGAGAAACATCCAAAAACCAACCCAACGAAAAACCGATATCCTAAAACCTATATCTAACCCCAAAAGCAGAATGAAGTAGAAAGAAAACCGGTAACGATGAATGCCTCGATATGAAAGACTGAGAAACACAAGAACTATACGAGGGACTGAGAAAATGATTTACCCGCCGTAGCTCGCGAGGACTGAATTCTTTTGGGGTCTCTATTTCTCTTTCTCCCTCTTCCATTAGTCGCTTTTGCTTTGCCTCGTGATCTCTTTTTCATTGTCTCTTCTGTTCTCTCTCTTGCTCTTTGCTTCTTCTTTCTCCGGCCACCCCCGTCTTCGCTCCTCTGCTTCTCGTTGTCGCGATTCCCCTCACGCTACTAGCAGTGCGCCGGAGCGGTTGAAGAGACGCATCGGTAGATCGGTAGGGCAATATAATGAATTGTTTTACTTTGAATAATTTACTTCTTTATTGTGGGCCCTAAAGGATAATAATATTTTTGGATAATTTAATTCTAGATGTTGGGCCGCCACATTCAGGCTATTTAACCCCCAAAAATAATTCATAAAAAACATTGCCCCCAAAAAAAAAAAAAATTCATAAACAGCAAGAAGAAAAACAAAATTCATGAATCAATTAAACAATCATGAACTTTATTATTCTTAAAAACTTGAAATACCTCGTTCCATGAAAATCCCATCAGTCATTAAATAAGCTGTCTTAATTATTATTTCCTAATTTTTTCTTATTCCCTTTATTTATATTTTTTCATATTTGATTGGGTAATTAATTATATTTAGAAATGACTTAATAATTCTTAAATTTTCTTTCGTTTTTATAAAGATACTTGAAGATGGCCCATTATTTTCTATTCTCTATAGTTTCCTATTCTCAAAGATCACCCATTATTTAATGATCAATTAATAGGTTGGATACTTATTGATAGCATATACTCCCTCCGATCCTAATAATAAGACAATATTTGAGAGTTAGTTTTGATCTTAATTATAAGACAAAATTTTAATTTTTGTCAATTTCTTCCTAAAATACCCTTATTTTATTCACTTAGGTGTGTTTGGTTTTTAGTGAGTATATACATGTGGGTGCGAAAACTCTTATAGTTAGTGAAACTTTTAAATTATTGGATTTTAATTTATTTATCGATCAGCTAACATTAATTTTGCAAAAACACACACACACATACACACAAAGATATGTATAGTTATATATGTATACACACACACATATCTATCTGTGTGTATCTATATACATATATATCTGTGTAGATACACACACATATTTATATATCTATATGTGTATATAGACTCACACACAAATATATACATACATATAAAATATATATATATATATATATATATGTGTGTGTGTGTGTGTGTGCGCATTTGTGTATATGTGCCGGGGGGGTCCATGTGTGTAGATATATGTTGGGTGGGGGGGGGTCTGTGTGTATAGATATATGTATATATAAGTAAATACTTACATATGTGTGTGTATACATGCACACACATATATGTATATATAAGAAGATCATTATTTCAACAGGAAAATTTTATATCGGAGAGGTATATATGTCTTAAGTGTTGTAAATTTACTTTCATTGATGTCATTTCAAATTTACATAAGGGCATTTTAGGAAAATGAGTAAAATTAACTAATTTAACTCATTTCCTTAATTTCCCCTAAAATTGGTTAAATATATCCTATAATTAGAACTGGAGGGAGTAATAAGATCGTCACATCAGTAAGATTTGAATCACAATCTTTATAGTTATGAGCTGATCCCTTTACCAACATTTGTTAGTTAATTCTTAAATTTTCTAATTTGCTTTATTTTATAACTTATAAAAGGCAATATAGGTGCGGAAATTATCTCTCAATTGATGGCGTTACATCAATGCATCCCCATTAGTAATGATGATTTTGTTTTTCCATCCCCAAAAAAAATATGTCCTAATGATAATGATTTGATTGAGAAATATTGGTTCTGTATTTTCCCAGTTACTTATACTTTAGCTTAGGTTTCTCTCATCATCATTTTCTCATCATCTTTTATAATTTCTAAATCATATTTGTTCAATTAATTTAAAAGTCATATTATTACTTTAACTTTTTTCTTCTCTTTCTAATCGACGGTTCAGATAAGGCTAATGAGGAATATGGAAAAAAATGATGAGGAGATGATCCTCTTCCTTATATTTTAGCTCTTGACAACCATTTGGGTAAAAGAATGAAGCTGCTGACAACAATCAAACATTTTCTAACCATAATGATTAATATATAATTATAACATTTCATATTTCTAGCCAAAAGAAATAATAGACCATTTAAACGTGATTATAATATATAGAAAAACGTAATTATTTATATGCCGGAAAACCATCAGTAATATTACCCCATGTCCTTGTGTGTTACTATAAGGACTATTATCACACATTTAATGATAATTAATGGATTGATTGATGGAGATCTGCGGAGACATTATAGAAATTTATCATATTTTTAATAATAATTTATGGATTGATAAAAATCTACAACGATTTTTCAATACCATATTTAATGATATTTAAAGGATTACTGAAAATGTGCAATATAGATGTATTAGAAATCATATTTCCAACCTACTTTAAATGTCATTAATGTTATGAATATCTTAATTATGTGGATGTCCATTGATTTTTAATTATCAACCCTTGTGATTTTTGGTTGGTAAAACTTGTCACCCTTAGTAGATGACTCTTAGCTATCAACCCTTGTGATTCTTGGTTGGTAAAACTTATGACCCTTTAGCTTGGTGAACTTTGTTAGGTAACTATTGGATGCCTATAAATAGAAAGCATTGTAATCATAGAGAGAGAGAGAGTGAAAAATTGAATTAGAAGGGTTTCTATTTTCTCTTGAATCCTCTCTTATCTTATCTCCTGATCTCTTATCCCATATTCTGACAATTTTTACAACAATTAAATATTATTATTCTCTTATTTCCTTTATTTACATGCTACAATCATGAATAATCCCCATTTATGTTAATAAGACCTTGATAGTAAATTCCCTTATATATTTTGTGTGTGTTATTTTGTTGAGGTCTCACAAAATCAACCAATGTTATATTGATTTCCTGCCATGCTTCTCCTTTCCTCTCTCATTCCATATACATATCTTCCTGCCTTCACCTCCTAACCTCACACTTCTTATATTTTTCTTTTTACCTTCCTTCACTTTTTCTGTCATTCCATTAATTATAATTAATCCCACCAGCCACTACAAGCTTTTACTTCCCTCTCGGTTTTGTCTCTTGCTCCTTCATGGATCACGTGGTGAAGTTTTCTTGATCCAGACTCTCACTGGGAGCTCCGACTAGTTGGGTTCGCTGTTTTAATGCTAAAGGAAAGCTGGTAACTCTAGAGTTTTTTCATGTATATGCAAAATCATGGCTGGTGTGTTAATTATATAGATAAAAATATATGAAGTTATATGATTATATTAGTTGAGTATGATGCGAATACATAAGTTATTAAGACTGTGGAATGATAAAATGATATAATTGTGTGATTACTTGATATTCCTAAATCCTTTTTAAGCAAGCTTGTATGATGGAGTGTTTTGGAGGGGTATCTTATCAACTTGTTCTGACTTAGGATAATAAGCTCATGACCTTAGTCTTACTTCACCGTTGAGAAACGAAAGAAGACTTCCATCTCCAAATTGAACTCAGACGTAGCTCGCTTCTTTTTGGGTGTGAAGCAGTGTCAAACCAAAATACC